>OZ014522.1:231540781-236340781 GCA_963966055.1 Lathyrus aphaca
CCATCCTCGAATAATAGCCACAACAACAAGACCAACCTCAGAAGGACTTGAAGAAAAGAATGCCATCCTCGAATGACAATTCTCAAAAGATCCTCGGATCTAACACGAAACCATCCTCGAATGGAGATGCAAAGGTATACCAGCCTCGACTGATAACCAAACACAAAGCTGACCTCAGACAAACTATGCAAGAGAGACAAACTTACCTCAATCAATAAGCTCAAAAAGTGGACTATCTTCTTCGAATAATAGCCACAACAAAAACAAACATGACCAACCACAGAAGGGCTTGAAGAAAAGAAATGCCATCCTCGAATGACAATTCAAAAGATCCTCGGATCGTACACGAAACCATCCTCGAATCGAGACGCAAAGGTATACCAGCCTCGACTGATAACCAAACACAAAGCTGACCTCAGACAGAATTTGAAAACGAGACAAACTGACCTCGATCAATAAGCTCAAAAAGTGGACTACCATCATCAAATAATAGCCACAACAACAAGACCAACCTCAAAAGGACTTGAAGAAAAGAATGCCATCCTCGAATGACAATTTTCAAAAGATCCTCGGATCTAACACGAAACCATCCTCGAATGGAGATGCAAAGTTATACTAGCCTCGACTGATAACCAAACACAAAGCTGACCTCAGACAGACTTTGCAAAAGAGACAAACTGACTTCGATCAATAAGCTCAAAAAGTGGACTACCATCCTCGAATAATAGCCACACAAAAAAAAAAACAAGACCAACCGCAGATGGACTTGAAGAAAAGAATGCCATCCTCGAGTGACAATTCTCAAAAGATCCTCGGATCTAACAAGAAACCATCCTCGAATGGAGACGCAAAGGTATACCAGCCTCGATTGATAACCAAACACAAAGCTGACCTCAGACAGACTTTGAAAACGAGAAAAACTGACCTCGATCAATAAGCTCAAAAAGTGGAATACCATCCTCGAATAATAGCCACAACAACTAGACCAACCTCAGAAGTACTTGAAAAAAAGAATGCCATCATCGAATGACAATTCTCGAAAGATCCTCGGATCTAACACGAAACCATCCTCGAATGGAGACGCAAAGGTATACCAGCCTCGATTGATAAACAAACATAAAGCTGACCTCAGACAGACTTTGCAAAAGAGACAAACTGAACTCGATCAATAAGCTCAAAAAGTGGACTACCATCCCCGAATATTAGCCACAACAAAAACAAACTAGACCAACCGCAGAAGGACTTGAAGAGAGGAATGCCATCCTTGAATGACAATTCTCAAAAGATCCTCGAATCTAACACGAAACCATCCTCGAATGGAGACGCAAAGGTATACCAGCCTCGACTGATAACCAAACACAAAGCTGACCTCAGACAGACTTTGAAAACGAGACAAACTGACCTCAATCAGTAAGCTCAAAAAGTGGACTACCATCCTCGAATAATAACCACAACAACAAGACCAACCTCAGAAGGACTTGAAGAAAATAATGCCATCCTCGAATGACAATTCTCTAAAGATCCTCGGATCTAACACAAAACCGTCCTCAAATGGAGACACAAAGGTATACCAGCCTCGACTGATAACCAAACACAAAGCTGACCTCAGACAGACTTTGCAAAAGAGACAAACTGACCTCGATCAATAAGCTCAAAAAGTGGACTACCATCCTCGAATAATAGCCATAACAAAAAAAACAAGACCAACCGCAGAAGGACTTGAAGAAAAGAATGCCATCCTCGAATGACAATTCTCAAAAGATCCTCGGATCTAACACGAAACCATCCACGAATGGAGACACAAAGGTATACCAACCTCAACTGAACCAAACACAAAGCTGACCTCAGACAGACATTGAAAACGAGACAAACTGACCTCGATCCATAAGCTCAAAAAGTTGACTACTATCCTCGAATAATAGCCAAAACAACAAGACCAACCTCAGAAGGACTTGAAGAAAATAATTCCATCCTCGAATGACAATTCTCAAAAGATCCTCGGATCTAACACGAAACTATCCTCGAATGGAGATACAAAGGTATACCAGCCTCGACTGATAACCAAACAGAAAGCTGACCTCAGACAAACTTTGCAAGAGAGACAAACTGACCTCAATCAATAAGCTCAAAAAGTGGACTATCATCCTCGAATAATAGCCACAACAAAAACAAACAAGACCAACCGCAGAAGGACTTGAAGAAAAGAATGCCATCCTCGAATGACAATTCTCAAAAGATCCTCGTATCTAACACGAAACCATCCTCGAATGGAGACGCAAAGGTATACCAGCCTCGACTGATAACCAAACACAAAGCTAACCTCAGATAGACTTTGAAAACGAGACAAACTGACCTCGATCAATAAGCTCAAAAGGTGGACTACCATCCTCGAATAATAGCCACAACAACAAGACCAACCTCAGAAGGACTTGAAGAAAAGAATGCCATCCTCGAATGACAATTCTCAAAAGATCCTCGGATCTAACACGAAACCATCCTCGAATGGAGATGCAAAGGTATACCAGCCTCGACTGATAACCAAACACAAAGCTGACCTCAGACAAACATTGCAAGAGAGACAAACTTACCTCAATCAATAAGCTCAAAAAGTGGACTATCTTCCTCGAATAATAGCCATAACAAAAAAAACAAGACCAACCGCAGAAGGACTTGAAGAAAAGAATGCCATCCTCGAATGACAATTCTCAAAAGATCCTCGGATCTAACACGAAACCATCCACGAATGGAGACACAAAGGTATACCAACCTCAACTGAACCAAACACAAAGCTGACCTCAGACAGACATTGAAAACGAGACAAACTGACCTCGATCCATAAGCTCAAAAAGTTGACTACTATCCTCGAATAATAGCCAAAACAACAAGACCAACCTCAGAAGGACTTGAAGAAAATAATTCCATCCTCGAATGACAATTCTCAAAAGATCCTCGGATCTAACACGAAACTATCCTCGAATGGAGATACAAAGGTATACCAGCCTCGACTGATAACCAAACAGAAAGCTGACCTCAGACAAACTTTGCAAGAGAGACAAACTGACCTCAATCAATAAGCTCAAAAAGTGGACTATCATCCTCGAATAATAGCCACAACAAAAACAAACAAGACCAACCGCAGAAGGACTTGAAGAAAAGAATGCCATCCTCGAATGACAATTCTCAAAAGATCCTCGTATCTAACACGAAACCATCCTCGAATGGAGACGCAAAGGTATACCAGCCTCGACTGATAACCAAACACAAAGCTAACCTCAGATAGACTTTGAAAACGAGACAAACTGACCTCGATCAATAAGCTCAAAAGGTGGACTACCATCCTCGAATAATAGCCACAACAACAAGACCAACCTCAGAAGGACTTGAAGAAAAGAATGCCATCCTCGAATGACAATTCTCAAAAGATCCTCGGATCTAACACGAAACCATCCTCGAATGGAGATGCAAAGGTATACCAGCCTCGACTGATAACCAAACACAAAGCTGACCTCAGACAAACATTGCAAGAGAGACAAACTTACCTCAATCAATAAGCTCAAAAAGTGGACTATCTTCCTCGAATAATAGCCACAACAAAAACAAACATGACCAACCACAGAAGGGCTTGAAGAAAAGAAATGCCATCCTCGAATGACAATTCAAAAGATCCTCGGATCGTACACGAAACCATCCTCGAATCGAGACGCAAAGGTATACCAGCCTCGACTGATAACCAAACACAAAGCTGACCTCAGACAGAATTTGAAAACGAGACAAACTGACCTCGATCAATAAGCTCAAAAAGTGGACTACCATCATCGAATAATAGCCACAACAACAAGACCAACCTCAGAAGGACTTGAAGAAAAGAATGCCATCCTCGAATGACAATTCTCAAAAGATCCTCGGATCTAACACGAAACCATCCTCGAATGGAGATGCAAAGTTACACTAGCCTCGACTGATAACCAAACACAAAGCTGACCGCAGACAGACTTTGCAAAAGAGACAAACTGACTTCGATCAATAAGATCAAAAAGTGGACTACCATCCTCGAATAATAGCCACAACAAAAAAAAAAACAAGACCAACCGCAGAAGGACTTGAAGAAAAGAATGCCATCCTCGAGTGACAATTCTCAAAAGATCCTCGGATCTAACAAGAAACCATCCTCGAATGGAGACGCAAAGGTATACCAGCCTCGATTGATAACCAAACACAAAGCTGACCTCAGACAGACTTTGAAAACGAGACAAACTGACCTCGATCAATAAGCTCAAAAAGTGGACTACCATCCTCGAATAATAGCCACAACAACAAGACCAACTTCAGAAGGACTTGAAGAAAAGAATGCCATCCTCGAATGACAATTCTCAAAAGATCCTCGGATCTAACACGAAACCTTCCTCGAATGGAGATTCAAAGGTATACCAGCCTCGCCTGATAACCAAACACAAAGTTGACCTCAGACAAACATTGCAAGAGAGACAAACTGTCCTCAATCAATAAGCTCAAAAAGTGGACTATCATCCTCGAATAATAGCCACAACAAAAACAAACAAGACCACCCGCAGAAGGACTTGAAGAAAAGAATGCCATCCTCGAATGACAATTCTCAAAATATCCTCGGATCTAACACGAAACCATCCTCGAATGGAGACGCAAAGGTATACCAGCCTCGATTGATAACCAAACACAAAGCTAACCTCAGACAGTCTTTGAAAACGAGACAAACTGACCTCGATCAATAAGCTCAAAAGGTGGACTACCTTCTTCGAATAATAGCCACAACAACAAGAGCAACCTCAGAAGGACTTGAAGAAAAGAATGCCATCCTCGAATGACAATTCTCAAAAGATCCTCGGATCTAACACGAAACCATCCTCGAATGGAGATGCAAAGGTATACCAGCCTCGACTGATAACCAAACACAAAGCTGACCTCAGACAAACTTTGCAAGAGAGACAAACTTACCTCAATCAATAAGCTCAAAAAGTGGACTATCTTCCTCGAATAATAGCCACAACAAAAACAAACATGACCAACCACAGAAGGGCTTGAAGAAAAGAAATGCCATCCTCGAATGACAATTCAAAAGATCCTCGGATCGTACACGAAACCATCCTCGAATCGAGACGCAAAGGTATACCAGCCTCGACTGATAACCAAACACAAAGCTAACCTCAGACAGAATTTGAAAACGAGACAAACTGACCTCGATCAATAAGCTCAAAAAGTGTACTACCATCATCGAATAATAGCCACAACAACAAGACCAACCTCAGAAGGACTTGAAGAAAAGAATGCCATCCTCGAATGACAATTCTCAAAAGATCCTCGGATCTAACACGAAACCATCCTCAAATGGAGATGCAAAGTTATACTAGCCTCGACTGATAAACAAACACAAAGCTGACCTCAGACAGACTTTGCAAAAGAGACAAACTGACTTCGATCAATAAGCTCAAAAAGTGGACTACCATCCTCGAATAATAGCCACACAAAAAAAAAACAAGACCAACCGCAGAAGGACTTGAAGAAAAGAATGCCATCCTCGAGTGACAATTCTCAAAAGATCCTAGGATCTAACAAGAAACCATCCTCGAATGGAGACGCAAAAGTATACCAGCCTCGATTGATAACCAAAAACAAAGCTGACCTCAGACAGACTTTAAAAACGAGACAAACTGACCTCGATCAATAAGCTCAAAAAGTGGACTACCATCCTCGAATAATTGCCACAACAACAAGACCAACTTCAGAAGGACTTGAAGAAAAGAATGTCATCCTCGAATGACAATTCTCAAAAGATCCTCAGATCTAACACGAAACAATCCTCGAATGGAGATGCAAAGGTATACCATCCTCGACTGATAACCAAACGCAAAGCTGACCTCAGACAAACTTTGCAAGCGAGACAAACTGACCTCAATCAATAAGCTCAAAAAGTGGACTATCATCCTGGAATAATAGCCACAACAAAAACAAACAAGACCAACCATAGAAGGGCTTGAAGAAAAGAAATGCGATCCTCGAATTACAATTCAAAAGATCCTCGGATCTAACACGAAACCATCCTCTGATGGAGACGCAAAGGTATACCAACCTCGACATATAACCAAACACAAAGCTGACCTCAGACAGACTTTGAAAACGAGACAAACTGACCTCGATCAATAAGCTCAAAAAGTGGACTACCATCCTTGAATAATAGCCACAACAACAAGACCAACCTCAGAAGGACTTGAAGAAAAGAATGCCATCCTTGAATTACAATTCTCAAAAGATCCTCGGATCTAACACGAAACCATCCTCGAATGGAGACGCAAAGGTATACCAGCCTCGATTGATAACCAAACACAAAGCTGACCTCAGACAGACTTTGCAAGAGAGACAAACTGACCTCAATCAATAAGCTCAAAAAGTGGACTATCATCCTCGAATAATAGCAACAAGAAAAACAAACAAGACCAACCGCAGAATGGCTTGAAGAAAAGAAATGCCATCCTCGAATGACAATTCAAAAGATCCTCGGATCTAACACGAAACCATCCCCGAATGGAGACGCAAAGGTATACCAGCCTCGACTGATAACCCAACACAAAGCTGACCTCAGACAGACTTTGCAAAAGAGACAAACTGAACTCGGTCAATAAGCTCAAAAAGTGGACTACCATCCTCGAATAATAGCCTCAACAAAAAAAAACAAGACCAACCGCAGAAGGACTTGAAGAAAAGAATGCCATCCTTGTATGACAATTCTCAAAAGATCCTCGAATCTAACACGAAACCATCCTCGAATGGAGACGCAAAGGTATACCAGCCTCGACTGATAACCAAACACAAAGCTGACCTCAGACAGACTTTGAAACGAGACAAATTGACCTCGATCAGTAAGCTCAAAAAGTGGACTACCATCCTCGAATAATAGCCACAACAACAAGACCAACCTCAGAAGGACTTGAAGAAAATAATGCCATCCTCGAATGACAATTCTCTAAAGATCCTCGGATCTAATACAAAACCATCCTCGAATGGAGACACAAAGGTATACCAGCCTCGACTGATAACCAAACACAAAGCTGACCTCAGACAGACTTTGCAAAAGAGACAAACTGACCTCGATCAATAAGCTCAAAAAGTGGACTACCATCCTCGAATAATAGCCATAACAAAAAAAACAAGACCAACCGCAGAAGGACTTGAAGAAAAGAATGCCATCCTCGAATGACAATTCTCAAAAGATCCTCGGATCTAACACGAAACCATCCACGAATGGAGACACAAAGGTATACCAGCCTCGACTGAAACAAACACAAAGCTGGCCTCAGATAGACTTTGAAAACGAGACAAACTGACCTCGATCAATAAACTCAAAAAGTGGACTACTATCCTCGAATAATAGCCACAACAACAAGACCAACCTCAGAAGGACTTGAAGAAAAGAATGCCATCCTCGAATGACAATTCTCAAAAGATCCTCGGATCTAACACGAAACTATCCTCGAATGGAGATACAAAGGTATACCAGCCTCGACTGGTAACCAAACAGAAAGCTGACCTCAGACAAACTTTGCAAGAGAGACAAACTGACCTCAATCAATAAGCTCAAAAAGTGGACTACCATCCTCGAATGATAGCCACAACAAAAACAAACAAGACAAACCGCTGAAGGACTTGAAGAAAAGAAATGCCATACTCGAATGACAATTCAAAAGATCCACGGATCTAACACGAAACCATCCTCGAATGGAGACGCAAAGGTATACCAGCCTCGACTGATAACCAAACACAAAGCTGACCTCAGACAGACTTTGCAAAAGAGACAAACTGACATCGATCAATAAGCTCAAAAAGTGGACTACCATCCTCGAATAATAGCCACGACAAAAAAAACAAGACCAGCCACAGAAGGACTTGAAGAAAAGAATGCCATCCTCGAATGACAATTCTCAAAAGATCCTAGGATCTAACACGAAACCATCCTCGAATGGAGACGCAAAGGTATACCAGCCTCGACTGATAACCAAACACAAAGCTAACCTCAGATAGACTTTGAAAACGAGACAAACTGACCTCGATCAATAAGCTCAAAAGGTGGACTACCATCCTCGAATAATAGCCACAACAACTAGACCAACCTCAGAAGTACTTGATGAAAAGAATGCCATCATCGAATGACAATTCTCAAAAGATCCTCGGATGTAACACGAAACCATCCTCGAATGGAGACGCAAAGGTATACCAGCCTCGATTGATAAACAAACATAAAGCTGACCTCAGACAAACTGAACTCGATCAATAAGCTCAAAAAGTGGACTACCATCCCCGAATAATAGCCACAACAAAAACAAACAAGACCAACCGCAGAAGGACTTGAAGAAAAGAATGCCATCCTCGAATGACAATTCTCAAAAGATCCTCGGATTTAACACGAAACCATCCTCGAATGGAGACGCAAAGGTATACCAGCCTCGACTGATAACCAAACACAAAGCTGACCTCAGACAAAATTTGAAAACGAGACAAACTGACCTCGATCAATAAGCTCACAAAGTGGACTACCATCCTCGAATAATAGCCACAACAACAAGACCAACCTCAGAAGGACTTGAAGAAAAAAATGCCATCCTCGAATGACAATTCTCAAAAGATCCTCGGATCTAACACGAAACCATCTTCGAATGGAGATGCAAAGGTATACCAGCCTCGTCTGATAACCAAACACAAAGCTGACCTCAGACAAACTTTGCAAGAGAGACAAACTGACCTCAATCAATAAGCTCAAAAAGTGGACTATCATCCTCGAATAATAGCCACAACAAAAACAAAAAGGACCAACCGCAGAAGGACTTGAAGAAAAGAATGCCATCCTCGAATGACAATTCTCAAAAGATCCTCGGATCTAACACGAAACCATCCTCGAATGGAGACGCAAAGGTATACCAGCCTAGACTGATAACCAAACACAAAGCTGACCTCAGACAGACTTTGAAAACGAGACAAACTGACCTCGATCAATAAGCTCAAAAAGTGGACTACCATCCTCGAATAATAGCCACAACAACAAGACCAACCTCAGAAGGACATGATGAAAAGAATGCCATCCTCGAATGACAATTCTCAAAAGATCCTCGGATCTAACACGAAACCATCCTCGAATGGAGATGCAAAGGTATACCAGCCTCGTCTGATAACCAAACACAAAGCTGACCTCAGACAAACTTTGCAAGAGAGACAAACTGACCTCAATCAATAAGCTCAAAAAGTGGACTATCATCCTCGAATAATAGCCACAACAAAAACAAACAAGACCAACCGCAGAAGGACTTGAAGAAAAGAATGCCATCCTCGAATGACAATTCTCAAAAGATCCTCGGATCTAACACGAAACCATCCTCGAATGGAGACGCAAAGGTATACCAGCCTCGACTGATAACCTAACACAAAGCTAACCTCAGACAGACTTTGAAAACGAGACAAACTGACCTCGATCAATATGCTCAAAAGGTGGACTACCATCCTTGAATAATAGCCACAACAACAAGACCAACCTCAGAAGGACTTGAAGAAAAGAATGCCATCCTCGAATGACAATTCTCAAAAGATCCTCGGATCTAACACGAAATCATCCTCGAATGGAGATGCAAAGGTATACTAGCCTCGACTGATAACCAAACACAAAGCTGACCTCAGACAAACTTTGCAAGAGAGACAAACTTACCTCAATCAATAAGCTCAAAAAGTGGACTATCTTCCTCGAATAATAGCCACAACAAAAACAAACATGACCAACCACAGAAGGGCTTGAAGAAAAGAAATGCCATCCTCGAATGACAATTCAAAAGATCCTCGGATCGTACACGAAACCATCCTCGAATCGAGACGCAAAGGTATACCAGCCTCGACTGATAACCAAACACAAAGCTGACCTCAGACAGACTTTGAAAACGAGACAAACTGACCTCGATCAATAAGCTCAAAAAGTGGACTACCATCCTCGAATAATAGCCACAACAACAAGACCAACCTCAGAAGGACATGATGAAAAGAATGCCATCCTCGAATGACAATTCTCAAAAGATCCTCGGATCTAACACGAAACCATCCTCGAATGGAGATGCAAAGGTATACCAGCCTCGTCTGATAACCAAACACAAAGCTGACCTCAGACAAACTTTGCAAGAGAGACAAACTGACCTCTATCAATAAGCTCAAAAAGTGGACTATCATCCTCGAATAATAGCCACAACAAAAACAAACAAGACCAACCGCAGAAGGACTTGAAGAAAAGAATGCCATCCTCGAATGACAATTCTCAAAAGATCCTCGGATCTAACACGAAACCATCCTCGAATGGAGACGCAAAGGTATACCAGCCTCGACTGATAACCTAACACAAAGCTAACCTCAGACAGACTTTGAAAACGAGACAAACTGACCTCGATCAATATGCTCAAAAGGTGGACTACCATCCTTGAATAATAGCCACAACAACAAGACCAACCTCAGAAGGACTTGAAGAAAAGAATGCCATCCTCGAATGACAATTCTCAAAAGATCCTCGGATCTAACACGAAATCATCCTCGAATGGAGATGCAAAGGTATACTAGCCTCGACTGATAACCAAACACAAAGCTGACCTCAGACAAACATTGCAAGAGAGACAAACTTACCTCAATCAATAAGCTCAAAAAGTGGACTATCTTCCTCGAATAATAGCCACAACAAAAACAAACATGACCAACCACAGAAGGGCTTGAAGAAAAGAAATGCCATCCTCGAATGACAATTCAAAAGATCCTCGGATCGTACACGAAACCATCCTCGAATCGAGACGCAAAGGTATACCAGCCTCGACTGATAACCAAACACAAAGCTGACCTCAGACAGAATTTGAAAACGAGACAAACTGACCTCAATCAATAAGCTCAAAAAGTGGACTACCATCATCGAATAATAGCCACAACAACAAGACCAACCTCAGAAGGACTTGAAGAAAAGAATGCCATCCTCGAATGACAATTCTCAAAAGATCCTCGGATCTAACACGAAACCATCCTCGAATGGTGATACAAAGGTATACCAGCCTCGACTGGTAACCAAACAGAAAGCTGACCTCAGACAAACTTTGCAAGAGAGACAAACTGACCTTGATCAATAAGCTCAAAAAGTGGACTACCATCCTCGAATAATAGCCACAACAAAAAAAAACAAGACCAACCGCAGAAGGACTTGAAGAAAAGAATGCCATCCTCAAGTTACAATTCTCAAAAGATCCTCGGATCTAACACGAAACCATCCTCGAATGAAGACGCAAATGTATACCAGCCTCGACTGATAACCAAAAACAAAGCTGACCTCAGACAGACTTTGAAAACGAGACAAACTGACCTCGATCAATAAGCTCAAAAAGTGGACTACCATCCTCGAATAATAGCCACAACAACAAGACCAACCTCAGAAGGACTTGAAGAAAATAATGCCATCCTCGAATGACAATTCTCTAAAGATCCTCGGATCTAACACAAAACCATCCTCGAATGGAGACACAAAGGTATACCAGCCTCGACTGATAACCAAACACAAAGCTGACCTCAGACAGACTTTGCAAAAGAGACAAACTGACCTCGATCAATAAGCTCAAAAAGTGTACTACCAACCTCGAATAATAGCCATAACAAAAAAAACAAGACCAACAACAGAAGGACTTGAAGAAAAGAATGCCATCCTCAAATGACAATTCTCAAAAGATCCTCGGATCTAACACGAAACCATCCACGAATGGAGACACAAAGGTATACCAGCCTCGACTGAACCAAACACAAAGCTGACCTCAGATAGACTTTGAAAACGAGACAAACTGACCTCGATCAATAAGCTCAAAAAGTGGACTACTATCCTCGAATAATAGCCACAACAACAAGACCAACCTCAGAAGGACTTGAAGAAAAGAATGCCATCCTCGAATGACAATTCTCAAAAGATCCTCGGATCTAACACGAAACTATCCTCGAATGGTGATACAAAGGTATACCAGCCTCGACTGGTAACCAAACAGAAAGCTGACCTCAGACAAACTTTGCAAGAGAGACAAACTGACCTCAATCAATAAGCTCAAAAAGTGGACTACCATCCTCGAATGATAGCCACAACAAAAACAAACAAGACCAACCGCTGAAGGACTTGAAGAAAAGAAATGCCATACTCGAATGACAATTCAAAAGATCCTCGGATCTAACACGAAACCATCCTCGAATTGAGACGCAAAGGTATACCAGCCTCGACTGATAACCAAACACAAAGCTGACTTCAGACAGACTTTGCAAAAGAGACAAACTGACATCGATCAATAAGCTCAAAAAGTGGACTACCATCCTCGAATAATAGCCACGACAAAAAAAACAAGACCAACCACAGAAGGACTTGAAGAAAAGAATGCCATCCTCGAATGACAATTCTCAAAAGATCCTAGGATCTAACACGAAACCATCCTCGAATGGAGACGCAAAGGTATACCAGCCTCGACTGATAACCAAACACAAAGCTGACCTCAGACAGACTTTGAAAACGAGAAAAACTGACCTCGATCAATAAGCTGAAAAAGTGGACTACCATCCTCGAAAAATAGCCACAACAACTAGACCAACCTCAGAAGTACTTGAAGAAAAGAATGCCATCATCGAATGACAATTCTCAAAAGATCCTCGGATGTAATACGAAACCATCCTCGAATGGAGACGCAAAGGTATACCAGCCTCGATTGATAAACAAACATAAAGCTGACCTCAGACAGACTTTGCAAAAGAGACAAACTGAACTCGATCAATAAGCTCAAAAAGTGGACTACCATCCCCGAATAATAGCCACAACAAAAACAACCAAGACCAACCGCAGAAGGACTTGAAGAAAAGAATGCCATCCTCGAATGACAATTCTCAAAAGATCCTCGGATCTAACACGAAACCATCATCGAATGGAGACGCAAAGGTATACCAGCCTCGACTGATAACCAAACACAAAGCTGACCTCAGACAGACTTTGAAAACGAGACAAACTGACCTCGATCAATAAGCTCACAAAGTGGACTACCATCCTCGAATAATAGCCACAACAACAAGACCAACCTCAGAAGTACTTGAAGAAAATAATGCCATCATCGAATGACAATTCTCAAAAGATCCTCGGATCTAAAACGAAACCATCCTCGAATGGAGACGCAAAGGTATACCAGCCTCGATTGATAAACAAACATAAAGCTGACCTCAGACAGACTTTGCAAAAGAGACAAACTGAACTCGATCAATAAGATCAAAAACTGGACTACCATCCCCGAATAATAGCCACAACAAAAACAAACAAGACCAACCGCAGAAGGACTTGAAGAAAAGAATGCCATCCTCGAATGGAGACGCAAAGGTATACCAGCCTTGACTGATAACCAAACACAAAGCTAACCTCAGACAGACTTTGAAAACGAGACAAACTGACCTCGATCAATAAGCTCAAAAGGTGGACTACCATCCTCGAATAATAGCCACAACAACAAGACCAACCTCAGAAGGACTTGAAGAAAAGAATGCCATCCTCGAATGACAATTCTCAAAAGATCCTCGGATCTAACACGAAATCATCCTCGAATGGAGATGCAAAGGTATACCAGCCTCGACTGATAACCAAACACAAAGCTGACCTCAGACAAACTTTGCAAGAGAGACAAACTTACCTCAATCAATAAGCTCAAAAAGTGGACTATCTTCCTCGAATAATAGCCACAACAAAAACAAACATGACCAACCACAAAAGGGCTTGAAGAAAAGAAATGCCATCCTCGAATGACAATTCAAAAGATCCTCGGATCGTACACGAAACCATCCTCGAATCGAGACGCAAAGGTATACCAGCCTCGACTGATAACCAAACACAAAGCTGACCTCAGACAGAATTTGAAAACGAGACAAACTGACCTCGATCAATAAGCTCAAAAAGTGGACTACCATCATCGAATAATAGCCACAACAACAAGACCAACCTCAGAAGGACTTGAAGAAAAGAATGCCATCCTCGAATGACAATTCTCAAAAGATCCTCGGATCTAACACGAAACCATCCTCGAATGGAGATGCAAAGTTATACTAGCCTCGACTGATAACCAAACACAAAGCTGACCTCAGAAAGACTTTGCAAAAGAGACAAATTGACTTCGATCAATAAGCTCAAAAAGTGGACTACCATCCTCGAATAATAGCCACAACAAAAAAAAACAAGACCAACCGCAGAAGGACTTGAAGAAAAGAATGCCATCCTCGAGTTACAATTCTCAAAAGATCCTCGGATCAAACACGAAACAATCCTCGAATGGAGACGCAAAGGTATACCAGCCTCGATTGATAACCAAAAACAAAGCTGACCTCAGACAGACTTTGAAAACGAGACAAACTGACCTCGATCAATAAGCTCAAAAAGTGGACTACCATCCTCGAATAATAACCACAACAACAAGACCAACTTCAGAAGGACTTGAAGAAAAGAATGCCATCCTCGAATGACAATTCTCAAAAGATCCTCAGATCTAACACGAAACAATCCTCGAATGGAGATGCAAAGGTATACCAGCCTCGACTGATAACCAAACACAAAGCTGACCTCAGACAAACTTTGCAAGCGAGACAAACAGACCTCAATCAATAAGCTCAAAAAGTGGACTATCATCCTCGAATAATAGCCACAACAAAAACAAACAAGACCAACCATAGAAGGACTTTAAGAAAAGATATGCGATCCTCGAATGACAATTCAAAAGATCCTCGGATCTAACACGAAACCATCCTCTGATGGAGACGCAAAGGTATACCAACCTCGCCTGATAACCAAACACAAAGCTGACCTCAAACAGACTTTGAAAATGAGACAAACTGACCTCGATCAATAAGCTCAAAAAGTGGACTACCATCCTTGAATAATAGCCACAACAACAAGACCAACCTCAGAAGGACTTGAAGAAAAGAATGCCATCCTTGAATGACAATTCTCAAAAGATCCTCGGATCTAACACGAAACCATCCTCGAATGGAGACGCAAAGGTATACCAGCCTCGATTGATAACCAAACACAAAGCTGACCTCAGACAGACTTTGCAAGAGAGACAAACTGACCTCAATCAATAAGCTCAAAAAGTGGACTATCATCCTCGAATAATAGCCACAAGAAAAACAAACAAGACCAACCGCAGAATGGCTTGAAGAAAAGAAATGCCATCCTCGAATGACAATTCAAAAGATCCTCGGATCTAACACGAAACCATCCCCGAATGGAGACGCAAAGGTATACCAGCCTCGACTGATAACCCAACACAAAGCTGACCTCAGACAGACTTTGCAAAAGAGACAAACTTACCTCGGTCAATAAGCTCAAAAAGTGGACTACCATCCTCGAATAATAGCCTCAACAAAAAAAAACAAGACCAACCGCAGAAGGACATGAAGAAAAGAATTCCATCCTTGAATGACAATTCTCAAAAGATCCTCGAATCTAACACGAAACCATCCTCGAATGGAGACGCAAAGGTATACCAGCCTCGACTGATAACCAAACACAAAGCTGACCTCAGACAGACTTTGAAAACGAGACAAACTGACCTCGATCAATAAGCTGAAAAAGTGGACTACCATCCTCGATAAATAGCCACAACAACAAGACCAACCTCAGAAGGAATTGAAGAAAAGAATGCCATCCTCGAATGACAATTCTCAAAAGATCCTCGGATCTAACACGAAACCATCCTCGAATGGAGACGCAAAGGTATACCAGCCTCGACTGATAACCAAACACAAAGCTGACCTCAGACAGACTTTGCAAAAGAGACAAACTGACCTCGATCAATATGTTCAAGAAGTGGACTACCATCCACGAATAATAGCCACAACAAAAAAAAACAAGACCAACCGCAGAAGGACTTGATGAAAAGAATGCCATCCTCGAATGACAATTCTCAAAAGATCCTCGTATCTAACACGAAACCATCTTCGAATGGAAACACAAAGGTATACTATTCTCGACTGATAACCAAACACAAAGCTGACCTCACACAGACTTTGAAAACGAGACAAACTGACCTCGATCAATAAGCTCAAAAAGTGGACTAAATTCCTCATATAATAGCCACAACAACAAGACCAACCTCAGAAGGACTTGAAGAAAAGAATGCCATCCTCGAATGACAATTCTCAAAAGATCCTCGGATCTAACACGAAACCATCCTCGAATGGAGATGCAAAGGTATACCAGCCTCGACTGATAACCAAACACAAAGCTGACCTCAGACAGACTTTGCAAGAGAGACAAACTGACCTCGATCAATAAGCTCAAAAAGTGGACTATCATCCTCGAATAATAACCACAACAAAAACAAACAAGACCAACCACAGAAGGGCTTGAAGAAAAGAAATGCCATCCTCGAATGACAATTCAAAAGATACTCGGATCTAACACGAAACCATCCTCGAATGGAGACGCAAAGGTATACCAGCCTCGACTGATAACCAAACACAAAGCTGACCTCAGACAGACTTTGCAAAAGAGACAAACCGACCTCGATCAATAAGCTCAAATAGTGGACTACACCCCTCTAATAATAGCCACAACAAAAACAAACAAGACCAACCGCAGAAGGACTTGAAGAAAAGAATGCCATCCTCGAATGACAATTCTCAAAAGATCCTCAGATCTAACACGAAACCATCCTCGAATGGAGACGCAAAGGTGTACCAGCCTCGACTGATAACCAAACACAAAGCTGACCTCAGACAGACTTTGAAAACGAGACAAACTGACCTCGATCAATAAGCTCAAAAAGTGGACTACCATCCTCGATAAATAGCCACAACAACAATACCAACCTCCGAAGGAATTGAAGAAAAGAATGCCATCCTCTAATGACAATTCTCAAAAGATCCTCGGATCTAACACGAAACCATCCTCGAATGGAGACGCAAAGGTATACCAGCCTCGACTGATAACCAAACACAAAGCTGACCTCAGACAGACTTTGCAAAAGAGACAAACTGACCTCGATCAATAAGCTCAAGAAGTGGGCTACCATCCACGAATAATAGCCATAACAAAAACAAACAAGACCAACCGCAAAAGGACTTGAAGAAAAGAAATGCCATCCTCGAATGACAATTCAAAAGATACTCGGATCTAACACGAAACCATCCTCGAATGGAGACGCAAAGGTATACCAGCCTCGACTGATAACCAAACACAAAGTTGACCTCAGACAGACTTTGCAAAAGAGACAAACCGACCTCGATCAATAAGCTCAAAAAGTGGACTACCATCCTCTAATAATAGCCACAACAAAAACAAACAAGACCAACCGCAGAAGGACTTGAAGAATAGAATGCCATCCTCGAATGACAATTCTCAAAAGATCCTCGGATCTAACACGAAACCATCCTCGAATGGAGACGCAAAGGTATAACAGCCTCGACTGATAACTAAACACAAAGCTGACCTCAGACAGACTTTGCAAAAGAGACAAAAAGACCTTGATCAATAAGCTCAAAAAATGGACTACTATCCTCGAATAATAGCCACAACAACAAGACCAATCTCAGAAGGACTTGAAGAAAAGAATTCCATCCTCGAATGACAATTCTCAAAAGATCCTCGGATCTAACACGAAACTATCCTCGAATGGAGATGCAAAGGTATACCAGCCTCGACTGATAACAAAACACAAAGCTGATCTCAGACAGACTTTGCAAGAGAGACAAACTGACCTCAATCAATAAGCTCAAAAAGTGGACTATCATCCTCGAATAATAGCCACAACAAAAACAAACAAGACCAACCACAGAAGGGCTTGAAGAAAAGAAATGCCATCCTCGAATGACAATTCAAAAAATCCTCGGATCTAACACGAAACCATCCTGGAAGTGAGACGCAAAGGTATACCAGCCTCGACTGATAACCAAACACAAAGCTGACCTCAGACAGACTTTGCAAAAGAGACAAACTGACCTCGATCAATAAGCTCAAAAAGTCGACTACCATCCTCGAATAATAGCCACAACAAAAACAAACAAGACCAACCGCAGAAGGACTTGAAGAAAAGAATGCCATCCTCGAATGACAATTCTCAAAAGCTCCTCGGATCTAACACAAAACCATCCTCGAATGGAGACACAAAGGTATACCAGCCTCGACTGATAACCAAACACAAAGCTGACCTCAGACAGACTTTGAAAACGAGAAAAACTGACCTCGATTAATAAGCTCAAAAATGTGGACTACCATCCTCGAATAATAGCAACAACAACAAGACCAACCTCAGAAGGACTTGAAGAAAAGAATGCCATCCTCGATTGACAATTCTCAAAAGATCCTTGGATCTAACACGAAACCATCCTCGAATGGAGACGCAAAGGTATACCAGCCTCGACTGATAACCAAACACAAAGCTGACCTCAGACAGACTTTGCAAAAGAGACAAACTGACCTCGATCAATAAGCTCAAGAAGTGGGCTACCATCCACGAATAATAGCCATAACAAAAAAAAAACAAGACCAACCGCAAAAGGACTTGAAGAAAAGAATGCCATCCTCGAATGACAATTCTCAAAAGATCCTCGTATCTAACACGAAACCATCCTCGAATGGAAACGCAAAGGTTTACCATTCTCGACTGATAACCAAACACAAAGCTGACCTCAGACAGACTTTGAAAACGAGACAAACTGACCTCGATCAATAAGCTCAAAAAGTGGACTACAATCCTCGAATAATAGCCACAACAACAAGACCAACCTCAGAAGGACTTGAAGAAAAGAATGCCATCCTCGAATGACAATTCTCAAAAGATCCTCGGATCTAACACGAAACCATCCTCGAATGGAGATGCAAAGGTATACCAGCCTCGACTGATAACCAAACACAAAGCTGACCTCAGACAGACTTTGCAAGAGAGACAAACTGACCTCGATCAATAAGCTCAAAAAGTGGACTATCATCCTCGAATAATAGCCACAACAAAAACAAACAAGACCAACCACAGAAGGGCTTGAAGAAAAGTAATGCCATCCTCGAATGACAATTCAAAAGATACTCGGATCTAACACGAAACCATCCTCGAATGGAGACGCAAAGGTATACCAGCCTCGACTGATAACCAAACACAAAGCTGACCTCAGACAGACTTTGCAAAAGAGACAAACCGACCTCGATCAATAAGCTTAAATAGTGGACTACACCCCTCTAATAATAGCCACAACAAAAACAAACAAGACCAACCGCAGAAGGACTTGAAGAAAAGAATGCCATCCTCGAATGACAATTCTCAAAAGATCCTCAGATCTAACACGAAACCATCCTCGAATGGAGACGCAAAGGTGTACCAGCCTCGACTGATAACCAAACACAAAGCTGACCTCAGACAGACTTTGAAAACGAGACAAACTGACCTCGATCAATAAGCTCAAAAAGTGGACTACCATCCTCGATAAATAGCCACAACAACAATACCAACCTCCGAAGGAATTGAAGAAAATAATGCCATCCTCTAATGACAATTCTCAAAAGATCCTCGGATCTAACACGAAACCATCCTCGAATGGAGACGCAAAGGTATACCAGCCTCGACTGATAACCAAACACAAAGCTGACCTCAGACAGACTTTGCAAAAGAGACAAACTGACCTCGATCAATAAGCTCAAGAAGTGGGCTACCATCCACGAATAATAGCCATAACAAAAAAAAAACAAGACCAACCGCAGAAGGACTTGAAGAAAAGAATAACATCCTCGAATGACAATTCTCAAAAGATCCTCGTATCTAACACGAAACCATCCTCGAATGGAAACGCAAAGGTTTACCATTCTCGACTGATAACCAAACACAAAGCTGACCTCAGACAGACTTTGAAAACGAGACAAACTGACCTCGATCAATAAGCTCAAAAAGTGGACTACAATCCTCGAATAATAGCCACAACAACAAGACCAACCTCAGAAGGACTTGAAGAAAAGAATGCCATCCTCGAATGAAAATTCTCAAAAGATCCTCGGATCTAACACGAAACCATCCTCGAATGGAGATGCAAAGGTATACCAGCCTCGACTGATAACCAAACACAAAGCTGACCTCAGACAGACTTTGCAAGAGAGACAAACTGACCTCGATCAATAAGCTCAAAAAGTGGACTATCATCCTCGAATAATAGCCACAACAAAAACAAACAAGACCAGCCACAGAAGGGCTTGAAGAAAAGAAATGCCATCCTCGAATGACAATTCAAAAGATACTCGGATCTAACACGAAACCATCCTCGAATGGAGACGCAAAGGTATACCAGCCTCGACTGATAACCAAACACAAAGTTGACCTCAGACAGACTTTGCAAAAGAGACAAACCGACCTCGATCAATAAGCTCAAAAAGTGGACTACCATCCTCTAATAATAGCCACAACAAAAACAAACAAGACCAACCGCAGAAGGACTTGAAGAATAGAATGTCATCCTCGAATGACAATTCTCAAAAGATCCTCGGATCTAACACGAAACCATCCTCGAATGGAGACGCAAAGGTATAACAGCCTCGACTGATAACTAAACACAAAGCTGACCTCAGACAGACTTTGCAAAAGAGACAAACTGGCCTTGATCAATAAGCTCAAAAAATGGACTACTATCCTCGAATAATAGCCACAACAACAAGACCAATCTCAGAAGGACTTGAAGAAAAGAATTCCATCCTCGAATGACAATTCTCAAAAGATCCTCGGATCTAACACGAAACTATCCTCGAATGGAGATGCAAAGGTATACCAGCCTCGACTGATAACAAAACACAAAGCTGATCTCAGACAGACTTTGCAAAAGAGACAAACTGACCTCAATCAATAAGCTCAAAAAGTGGACTATCATCCTCGAATAATAGCCACAACAAAAACAAACAAGACCAACCACAGAAGGGCTTGAAGAAAAGAAATGCCATCCTCGAATGACAATTCAAAAAATCCTCGGATCTAACACGAAACCATCCTGGAAGTGAGACGCAAAGGTATACCAGCCTCGACTGATAACCAAACACAAAGCTGACCTCAGACAGACTTTGCAAAAGAGACAAACTGACCTCGATCAATAAGCTCAAAAAGTCGACTACCATCCTCGAATAATAGCCACAACAAAAACAAAAAAGACCAACCGCAGAAGGACTTGAAGAAAAGAATGCCATCCTCGAATGACAATTCTCAAAAGCTCCTCGGATCTAACACAAAACCATCCTCGAATGGAGACACAAAGGTATACCAGCCTCGACTGATAACCAAACACAAAGCTGACCTCAGACAGACTTTGAAAACGAGAAAAACTGACCTCGATCAATAAGCTCAAAAATGTGGACTACCATCCTCAAATAATAGCCACAACAACAAGACCAACCTCAGAAGGACTTGAAGAAAAGAATGCCATCCTCGAATGACAATTCTCAAAAGATCCTTGGATCTAACACGAAACCATCCTCGAATGGAGACGCAAAGGTATACCAGCCTCGACTGATAACCAAACACAAAGCTGACCTCAGACAGACTTTGCAAAAGAGACAAACTGACCTCGATCAATAAGCTCAAGAAGTGGGCTACCATCCACGAATAATAGCCATAACAAAAAAAAACAAGACCAACCGCAAAAGGACTTGAAGAAAAGAATGCCATCCTCGAATGACAATTCTCAAAAGATCCTCGTATCTAACACGAAACCATCCTCGAATGGAAACGCAAAGGTTTACCATTCTCGACTGATAACCAAACACAAAGCTGACCTCAGACAGACTTTGAAAACGAGACAAACTGACCTCGATCAATAAGCTCAAAAAGTGGACTACAATCCTCGAATAATAGCCACAACAACAAGACCAACCTCAGAAGGACTTGAAGAAAAGAATGCCATCCTCGAATGAAAATTCTCAAAAGATCCTCGGATCTAACACGAAACCATCCTCGAATGGAGATGCAAAGGTATACCAGCCTCGACTGATAACCAAACACAAAGCTGACCTCAGACAGACTTTGCAAGAGAGACAAACTGACGTCGATCAATAAGCTCAAAAAGTGGACTATCATCCTCGAATAATAGACACAACAAAAACAAACAAGACCAACCACAAAAGGGCTTGAAGAAAAGAAATGCCATCCTCGAATGACAATTCAAAAGATACTCGGATCTAACACGAAACCATCTTCGAATGGAGACGCAAAGGTATACCAGCCTCGACTGATAACCAAACACAAAGTTGACCTCAGACAGACTTTGCAAAAGAGACAAACCGACCTCGATCAATAAGCTCAAAAAGTGGACTACCATCCTCTAATAATAGCCACAACAAAAACAAGCAAGACCAACCGCAGAAGGACTTGAAGAAAAGAATGCCATCCTCGAATGACAATTCTCAAAAGATCCTTGGATCTAACACGAAACCATCCTCGAATGGAGACGCAAAGGTATACCAGCCTCGACTGATAACCAAACACAAAGCTGACCTCAGACAGACTTTGCAAAAGAGACAAACTGACCTCGATCAATAAGCTCAAGAAGTGGACTACCATCCACGAATAATAGCCACAACAAAAAAAACAAGACCAATCTCAGAAGGACTTGAAGAAAAGAATGCCATCCTCGAATGACAATTCTCAAAAGATCCTCGTATCTAACACAAAACCATCCTCGAATGGAAACGCAAAGGTATACCAGTCTCGACTGATAACCAATCACAAAGCTGACCTCAGACAGACTTTGAAAACGAGACAAACTGACCTCGATCAATAAGCTCAAAAAGTAGACTACAATCCTCGAATAATAACCACAACAAAAACAAACAAGACCAACCTCAGAAGGACTTGAAGAAAAGAATGCCATCCTCGAATGACAATTCTCAAAAGATCCTCGGATCTAACACGAAACCATCCTCGAATGGAGATGCAAAGGTATACCAACCTCGACTGATAACCAAACACAAAGCTGACCTCAGACAGACTTTGCAAGAGAGACAAACTGACATCGATCAATAAGCTCAAAAAGTGGACTACCATCCTCGAATAATAGCCACAACAAAAACAAACAAGACCAACCGCAGAAGGACTTGAAGAAAAGAATGCCATCCTCGAATGACAATTCTCAAAAGCTCCTCGGATCTAACACAAAACCATCCTCGAATGGAGACACAAAGGTATACCAGCCTCGACTGATAACCAAACACCAAGCTGACCTCAGACAGACTTTGAAAACGAGAAAAACTGACCTCGATCACTAAGCTCAAAAATGTGGACTACCATCCTCGAATAATAGCCACAACAACAAGACCAACCTCAGAAGGACTTGAAGAAAAGAATGCCATCCTCGAATGACAATTCTCAAAAGATCCTTGGATCTAACACGAAACCATCCTTGAATGGAGACGCAAAGGCATACCAGCCTCGACTGATAACCAAACACAAAGCTGGCCTCAGACAGAATTTGAAAACGAGACAAACTGACCTCGAATAATAAGCTAAAAAAGTGGATTACTATCCTCGAATAATAGCCACAACAACAAGACCAACCTCAGAAGGATTTGAAGAAAAGAATGCCATCCTCGAATGACAATTCTCAAAAGATCCTCGGATCTAACACGAAACCATCCTCGAATGGAGACGCAAAGGTATACCAGCCTCGAATGATAACCAAACACAAAGCTGACCTTAGACAGACTTTACAAAAGAGACAAACTGACCTCGATCAATAAGCTCAAAAAGTGGACTACCATCCTCGAATAATAGCCACAACAAAAACAAACAAGACCAACCGTAGAAGGACTTGAAGAAAAGAATGCCATCCTCGAATGACAATTCTCAAAAGATCCTCGGATCTAACACGAAACCATCCTCGAATGGAGACGCAAAGGTATACCAGCCTCGACTGATAACCAAACACAAAGCTGACCTCAGACAGACTTTGAAAACGAGACAAACTGACCTCGATCAATAAGCTCAAAAAGTGGACTACCATCCTCGAAAAATAGCCACAACAACAAGACCAACCTCAGAAGGACTTGAAGAAAAGAATGCCATCCTCGAATGACAATTCTCAAAAGATCCTTGGATCTAACACGAAACCATCCTCGAATGGAGACGCAAAGGTATACCAGCCTCGACTGATAACCAAACACAAAGCTGACCTCAGACAGACTTTGCAAAAGAGACAAACTGACCTCGATCAATAAGCTCAAGAAGTGGACTACCATCCACGAATAATAGCCACAACAAAAAAAACAAGACCAACCGCAGAAGGACTTGAAGAAAAGAATGCCATCCTCGAATGACAATTCTCAAAAGATCCTCGTATCTAACACAAAACCATCCTCGAATGGAAACGCAAAGGTATACCAGTCTCGACTAATAACCAATCACAAAGCTGACCTCAGACAGACTTTGAAAACGAGACAAACTGACCTCGATCAATAAGCTCAAAAAGTAGACTACAATCCTCGAATAATAACCACAACAAAAACAAACAAGACCAACCTCAGAAGGACTTGAAGAAAAGAATGCCATCCTCGAATGACAATTCTCAAAAGATCCTCGGATCTAACACGAAACCATCCTCGAATGGAGATGCAAAGGTATACCAACCTCGACTGATAACCAAACACAAAGCTGACCTCAGACAGACTTTGCAAGAGAGACAAACTGACATCGATCAATAAGCTCAAAAAGTGGACTATCATCCTCGAATAGTAGCCACAACAAAAACAAACAAGACCAACCACAGAAGGGCTTGAAGAAAAAAAATGCCATCCTCGAATGACAATTCAAAAGATACTCGGATCTAACACAAAACCATCCTCGAATGGAGACGCAAAGGTATACCAGCCTCGACTGATAACCAAACACAAAGTTGACCTCAGACAGACTTTGCAAAAGAGACAAACCGACCTCGATCAATAAGCTCAAAAAGTGGACTACCATCCTCTAATAATAGCCACAACAAAAACAAACAAGACCAACCGCAGAAGGACTTGAAGAAAAGAATGACATCCTCGAATGACAATTCTCAAAAGATCCTCGGATCTAACACGAAACCATCCTCGAATGGAGACGCAAAGGTATAACAACCTCGACTGATAACTAAACACAAAGCTGACCTCAGACAGACTTTGCAAAAGAGACAAATTGACCTTGATTAATAAGCTCAAAAAGTGGACTACTATCCTCGAATAATAGCCACAACAACAAGACCAACCTCAGAAGGACTTGAAGAATAGAATGCCATCCTCGAATGACAATTCTCAAAGATCCTCGGATCTAACACGAAACTATCCTCGAATGGAGATGCAAAGGTATACCAGCCTCGACTGATAACAAAACACAAAGCTGACCTCAGACAGACTTTGCAAGAGAGACAAACTGACCTCAATCAATAAGCTCAAAAAGTGGACTATCATCCTCGAATAATAGCCACAACAAAAACAAACAAGACCAACCACAGAAGGGCTTGAAGAAAAGAAATGCCATCCTCGAATGACAATTCAAAAGATCCTCGGATCTAACACGAAACCATCCTCGAATGGAGACACAAAGGTATACCAGCCTCGACTGATAACCAAACACAAAGCTGACCTCAGAAAGACTTTGCAAAAGAGACAAACTGACCTCGATCAATAAGCTCATAAAGTCGACTACCATCCTCGAATAATAGCCACAACAAAAACAAACAAGACCAACCGCAGAAGGACTTGAAGAAAAGAATGCCATCCTCGAATGACAATTCTCAAAAGCTCCTCGGATCTAACACAAAACCATCCTCGAATGGAGACACAAAGGTATACCAGCCCCGACTGATAACCAAACACAAAGCTGACCTCAGACAGACTTTGAAAACGAGAAAAACTGACCTCGATCAATAAGCTCAAAAATGTGGACTACCATCCTCGAATAATAGCCACAACAACAAGACCAACCTCAGAAGGACTTGAAGAAAAGAATGCCATCCTCGAATGACAATTCTCAAAAGATCCTTGGATCTAACACGAAACCATCCTCGAATGGAGACACAAAGGTATACCAGCCTCGACTGATAACCAAACACAAAGCTAGCCTCAGACAGAATTTGAAAACGAGACAAACTGACCTCAAATAATAAGTTAAAAAAGTGGATTACTATCCTCGAATAATAGCCACAACAACAAGACCAACCTCAGAAGGACTTGAAGAAAAGAATGCCATCCTCGAATGATAATTTTCAAAAGATCCTCGGATCTAACACGAAACCATCCTCGAATGGAGACTTAAAGGTATAACAGCCTCGACTGATAACCAAACACAAACCTGACCTCAGACAGACTTTGCAAAAGAGACAAACTGACCTCGATCAATAAGCTCAAAAAGTGGACTACCATCCTCGAATAATAGCCACAACAAAAACAAACAAGACCAACCGCAGAAGGACTTGAAGAAAAGAATGCCATCCTCGAATGACAATTCTCAAATGATCCTCGGATCTAACACGAAACCATCCTCGAATGGAGACGCAAAGGTATACCAGCCTCGACTGATAACCAAACACAAAGCTGACCTCAGACAGACTTTGCAAAAGAGACAAACTGACCTCGATCAATAAGCTCAAGAAGTGGACTACCATCCACGAATAATAGCCACAACAAAAAAAAAACAAGACCAACCGCAGAAGGACTTGAAGAAAAGAATGCCATCCTCGAATGACAATTCTCAAAAGATCCTCGTATCAAACACAAAACCATCCTCGAATGGAAACGCAAAGGTATACCAGTCTCGACTAATAACCAAACACAAAGCTGACCTCAGACAGACTTTGAAAACGAGACAAACTGACCTCGATCAATAAGCTCAAAAAGTGGACTACAATCCTCGAATAATAGCCACAACAACAAGACCAACCTCAGAAGGACTTGAAGAAAAGAATGCCATCCTCGAATGACAATTCTCAAAAGATCCTCGGATCTAACACGAAACCATCCTCGAATGGAGATGCAAAGGTATACCAACCTCGACTGATAACCAAACACAAAGCAGACCTCAGACAGACTTTGCAAGAGAGACAAACTGACATCGATCAATATGCTCAAAAAGTGGACTATCATCCTCGAATAATAGCCACAACAAAAACAAACAAGACCAACCACAGAAGGGCTTGAAGAAAAGAAATGCCATCCTCGAATGACAATTCAAAAGATACTCGGATCTAACACGAAACCATCCTCGAATGGAGACGCAAAGGTATACCAGCCTCGACTGATAACCAAACACAAAGCTGACTTCAGAGAGACTTTGCAAAAGAGACAAACTGACCTCGATCAATAAGCTCAAAAAGTGGACTACCATCCTCTAATAATAGCCACAACAAAAAAAAAACAAGACCAACCGCAGAAGGACTTGAAGAAAATAATTCCATCCTCGAATGACAATTCTCAAAAGATCCTCGAATCTAACACGAAACCATCCTCGAATGGAGACGCAAAGGTATACCAGCCTCGACTGATAACCAAACACAAAGCTGACCTCAGACAGACTTTGCAAAAGAGACAAACTGACCTTGATCAATAAGCTCAAAAAGTGGACTACTATCCTCGAATAATAGCCACAACAACAAGACCAACCTCAGAAGGACTTGAAGAAAAGAATGCCATCCTCGAATGACAATTCTCAAAAGATCCTCGGATCTAACACGAAACTATCCTCGAATGGAGATACAAAGGTATACCAGCCTCGACTGATAACCAAACACAAAGCTGACCTCAGACAGACTTCGCAAAAGAAGCAAACTGACCTCGATCAATAAGCTCAAAAAGTAGACTACCATCCTCGAATAATAGCTACAACAAAAACAAACAAGACCAACCGCAGAAGGACTTGAAGAAAAGAATGCCATCCTCGAATGACAATTCTCAAAAGCTCCTCGGATATAACACGAAACCATCCTCGAATGGAGACACAAAGGTATACCAGCCTCGACTGATAACCAAACACAAAGCTGACCTCAGACAGACTTTGCAAAAGAGACAAACTGACCTCGATAAATAAGCTCAAAAAGTGGACTACCATCCTCGAATAATAGCCACAACAAAAAAAACAAGACCAACCGCAGAAGGACTTGAAGAAAAGAATGCCATCCTCGAATGACAATTATCAAAAGCTCCTCGGATCTAACACGAAACCATCCTCGAATGGAGACACAAAGGTATACCAGCCTCGACTGATAACCAAACAAAAAGCTGACCTCAGACAGACTTTGAAAACGAGAAAAACTGACCTCGATCAATAAGCTCAAAAAGTGGACTACCATCCTCGAATAATAGCCACAACAACAAGACCAACCTCAGAAGGACTTGAAGAAAATAATGCCATCCTCGAATGACAATTCTCAAAAGATCCTCGGATCTAACACGAAACCATCCTCGAATGGAGACGCAAAGGTATACCAGCCTCAACTGATAACCAAACACAAAGCTGACCTCAGACAAACTTTGAAAACTTGACAAACTGACCTCGATCAATAAGCTAAAAAAGTGGTCTACTATCCTCGAATAATAGCCACAACAACAAGACCAACCTCAGAAGGACTTGAAGAAAAGAATGCCATCCTAGAATGACAATTCTCAAAAGATCCTCGGACCTAACACGAAACCATCCTCGAATGGAAACGCAAAGGTATACCAGTCTCGACTGATAACCAAACACAAAGCTGACCTCAGACAGACTTTGCAAGAGAGACAAACTGACCTCAATCAATAAGCTCAAAAAGTGGACTATCATCCTCAAATAATAGCCACAACAAAAACAAACAAGACCAACCACAGAAGGCTTGAAGAAAAGAAATGCCATCCTCGAATGACAATTCAAAAGATCCTCGGATCTAACACGAAACCATCCTCGAATGGAGACCCAAAGGTATACCAGCCTCGACTGATAACCAAACACAAAGCTGTCCTCAGACAGACTTTGCAAAAGAGACAAACTGACCTCGATCAATAAGCACAAAAAGTGGACTACCATCCTCGAATAATAGCCACAACAACAAGACCAATCTCAGAAGGACTTGAAGAAAAGAATGCTATCCTCGAATGACAATTCTCAAAAGATCATCGGATCTAACACGAAACCATCCTCGAATGGAGACGCAAAGGTATACCTACCTCGACTGATAACCAAACACAAAGCTGACCTCAGACAGAATTTGTAAAAGAGACAAACTCACCACGATCAATAAGCTCAAGAAGTGGAGTACCATCCTCAAATAATAGCCACACAAAAAAAAAACAAGACCAACCGCAGAAGGACTTGAAGAAAAGAATGCCATCCTGGAATGACAATTCTCAAAAGATCCTCGTATCTAACACGAAACTATCCTCGAATGGAGACGCAAAGATATACCAGTCTCGACTGATAACCAAACACAAAGCTGACCTCAGACAGACTTTGAAAACGAGACAAACTAACCTCGATCAATAAGCTCAAAAAGTGGACTACCATCCTCGAATAATAGCCACAACAACAAGACCAACCTCAGATGGACTTGAAGAAAAGAATGCCATCCTCGAATGACAATTCTCAAAAGATCCTCGGATCTAACACGAAACCAACCTCGAATGGAGATGCAAAGGTTTACCAGCGACGACTGATAACCAAACACAAAGCTGACCTCAGACAGACTTTGCAAAAGAGACAAACTGACCTCGATCAATAAGCTCAAAAAGTGGACTACCATCCTCGAATAATAGCCACAACAAAAAAAAACAAGACCAACCGCAGAAGGACTTGAAGAAAAGAATGCCATCCTCGAATGACAATTCTCAAAAGATCCTCGTATCTAACACGAAACCATCCTCGAATGGAGATGCAAAGGTATACCAGCCTCGACTGATAACCAAACACAAAGCTGACCTCAGACAGACTTTGCAAAAGAGACAAACTCGCCTCGATCAATAAGCTCGAGAAGTGGACTACCATCCTAGAATAATAGCCACAACAAAAAAAAACAAGACCAACCGCAGAAGGACTTGAAAAAAAGAATGCCATCCTCGAATGACAATTCTCAAAAGATCCTCGTATCTAACACGAAACCATCCTCGAATGGAGACGCAAAGGTATACCAGTCTCGACTGATAACCAAACACAAAGCTGACCTCAGACAGACTTTGAAAACGAGACAAACTGACCTCGATCAATAAGCTCAAAAAGTGGACTACCATCCTCGAATAGTAGCCACAACAACAAGACCAACCTCAGAAGGACTTGAAGAAAAGAATGCCATCCTCGAATGACAATTCTCAAAAGATCCTAGGATCTAACACGAAACCATCCTCGAATGGAGACGCAAAGGTATACCAGCCTCAACTGATAACCAAACACAAAGCTGACCTCAGACAGACTTTGCAAAAGAGACAAACTGACCTCGATCAATAAGCTCAAAAAGTGGACTACCATCCTCGAATAATAGCCACACAAAAAAAACAAGACCAACCGCAGAAGGACTTGAAGAAAAGAATGCCATCCTCGAATGACAATTCTCAAAAGATCCTAGGATCTAACACGAAACCATCCTCGAATGGAGACGCAAAGGTATACCAGCCTCGACTGATAACCAAACACAAAGCTGACCTCAGACAGACTTTGAAAACAAGACAAACTGACCTCGATCAATAAGCTCAAAAAGTGGACTACCATCCTCGAATAATAGCCACAACAACAAGACCAACCTCAGAAGGACTTGCAGAAAATAATGCCATCCTCGAATGAAAATTCTCAAAAGATCCTCGGATCTAACACGAAACCATCCTCAAATGGAGACGGAAAGGTATACCAGCCTCGACTAATAACCAAACACAAAGCTGACCTCAGACAGACTTTGCAAAAGAGACAAACTCACCTCGATAAATAAGCTCAAGAAGTGGACTACCATCCTAGAATAATAGCCACAACAAAAAAAAAACAAGACCAGCCGCAGAAGGACTTGAAGAAAAGAATGCCATCCTCGAATGACAATTCTCAAAAGATCCTCGTATCTAACACCAAACCATCCACGAATGGAGACGCAAAGGTATACCAGTCTCGACTGATAACCAAACACAAAGCTGACCTCAGACAGACTTTGAAAACGAGATAAACTGACCTCGATCAATAAGCTCAAAAAGTGGACTACCATCCTCAAATAATAGCCACAACAAAAAAAAACAAGACCAACCGCAGAAGGACTTGAAGAAAAGAATGCCATCCTCGAATGACAATTCTCAAAAGATCCTCGGATCTAACACGAAACCATCCTCGAATGGAGATTCAAAGGTATACCAGCCTCGACTGATAACCAAACACAAACCTGACCTCAGACAGACTTTGAAAACGAGACAGACTGACCTCGATGAATAAGATCAAAAAGTGGACTACTATCCTCGAATAATAGCCACAACAACAAGACCAACCTCAGAAGGACTTGAATAAAAGAATGCCATCCTCGAATGAAAATTCTCAAAAGATCCTCGGATCTAACACGAAACCATCCTCGAATGGAGATGCAAAGGTATACCAGCCTCGACTGATAACCAAACACAAAGCTGACCTCAGACAGACTTTCCAAGAGAGACAAACTGACCTCAATCAATAAACTCAAAAAGTGGACTATCATCCTCGAATAATAACCACAACAAAAACATACAAGACCAAACACAGAAGGGCTTGAACAAAATAAATGCCATCCTCGAATGACAATACATAAGATCATCGGATCTAACACGAAACCATCATCGAATGGAGACGCAAAGGTATACCAGCCTCGACTGATAACCAAACACAAAGCTGACCTCAGACAGACTTTGCAAAAGAGACAAACTGACCTCGATCAATATGATCAAAAAGTGGACTACCATCCTCGAAAAATAGCCACAACAAAAACAAACAAGACCAACCGCAGAAGGACTTGATGAAAAGAATGCCATCCTCGAATGACAATTCTCAAAAGATCCTCGTATTTAACACGAAACCATCCTCGAATGGAGACGCAAAGGTATACCAGTCTCGACTGATAACCAAACACAGAGCTGACCTCAGACATATTTTGAAAACGAGACAAACTGACCTCGATCAATAAGCTCAAAAAGTGGACTACTATCCTCGAATAATAGCCATAACAACAAGACCAACCTCAGAAGGACTTGAAGAAAAGAATGCCATCCTCGAATGACAATTCTCAAAAAGATCCTTGGATCTAACACGAAACCATCCTCGAATGGAGACGCAAAGGTATACCAGCCTCAACTGATAACCAAACACAAAGCTGACCTCAGACAGACTTTGCAAAAGAGACAAACTGACCTCGATCAATAAGCTCAAAAAGTGGACTACCATCCTCGAATAATAGCCACACAAAAAAAACAAGACCAACCGCAGAAGGACTTGAAGAAAAGAATGCCATCCTCGAATGACAATTCTCAAAAGATCCTAGGATCTAACACGAAACCATCCTCGAATGGAGACGCAAAGGTATACCAGCCTCGACTGATAACCAAACACAAAGCTGACCTCAGACAGACTTTGAAAACAAGACAAACTGACCTCGATCAATAAGCTCAAAAACTGGACTACCATCCTCGAATAATAGCCACAACAACAAGACCAACCTCAGAAGGACTTGCAGAAAATAATGCCATCCTCGAATGAAAATTCTCAAAAGATCCTCGGATCTAACACGAAACCATCCTCAAATGGAGACGGAAAGGTATACCAGCCTCGACTAATAACCAAACACAAAGCTGACCTCAGACAGACTTTGCAAAAGAGACAAACTCACCTCGATAAATAAGCTCAAGAAGTGGACTACCATCCTAGAATAATAGCCACAACAAAAAAAAAACAAGACCAGCCGCAGAAGGACTTGAAGAAAAGAATGCCATCCTCGAATGACAATTCTCAAAAGATCCTCGTATCTAACACCAAACCATCCTCGAATGGAGACGCAAAGGTATACCAGTCTCGACTGATAACCAAACACAAAGCTGACCTCAGACAGACTTTGAAAACGAGATAAACTGACCTCGATCAATAAGCTCAAAAAGTGGACTACCATCCTCAAATAATAGCCACAACAAAAAAAAACAAGACCAACCGCAGAAGGACTTGAAGAAAAGAATGCCATCCTCGAATGACAATTCTCAAAAGATCCTCGGATCTAACACGAAACCATCCTCGAATGGAGACTCAAAGGTATACCAGCCTCGACTGATAACCAAACACAAACCTGACCTCAGACAGACTTTGAAAACGAGACAGACTGACCTCGATGAATAAGATCAAAAAGTGGACTACTATCCTCGAATAATAGCCACAACAACAAGACCAACCTCAGAAGGACTTGAATAAAAGAATGCCATCCTCGAATGAAAATTCTCAAAAGATCCTCGGATCTAACACGAAACCATCCTCGAATGGAGATGCAAAGGTATACCAGCCTCGACTGATAACCAAACACAAAGCTGACCTCAGACAGACTTTCCAAGAGAGACAAACTGACCTCAATCAATAAACTCAAAAAGTGGACTATCATCCTCGAATAATAACCACAACAAAAACATACAAGACCAAACACAGAAGGGCTTGAACAAAATAAATGCCATCCTCGAATGACAATACATAAGATCATCGGATCTAACACGAAACCATCATCGAATGGAGACGCAAAGGTATACCAGCCTCGACTGATAACCAAACACAAAGCTGACCTCAGACAGACTTTGCAAAAGCGACAAACTGACCTCGATCAATATGATCAAAAAGTGGACTACCATCCTCGAAAAATAGCCACAACAAAAACAAACAAGACCAACCGCAGAAGGACTTGATGAAAAGAATGCCATCCTCGAATGACAATTCTCAAAAGATCCTCGTATTTAACACGAAACCATCCTCGAATGGAGACGCAAAGGTATACCAGTCTCGACTGATAACCAAACACAGAGCTGACCTCAGACATATTTTGAAAACGAGACAAACTGACCTCGATCAATAAGCTCAAAAAGTGGACTACTATCCTCGAATAATAGCCATAACAACAAGACCAACCTCAGAAGGACTTGAAGAAAAGAATGCCATCCTCGAATGACAATTCTCAAAAAGATCCTTGGATCTAACACGAAACCATCCTCGAATGGAGACGCAAAGGTATACCAGCCTCGACTGATAACCAAACACAAAGCTGACCTCAGACAGACTTTGCAAAAGAGACGAACTGACCTCGATCAATAAGCTCAAGAAGTGGACTACCATCCTCGAATAATAGCCACACAAAAAAAACAAGACCAACCACAGAAGGACTTGAAGAAAAGAATGCCATCCTCGAATGACAATTCCAAAAGATCCTCGTATCTAACACGAAACCATCCTCGAATGGAGACGCAAAGGTATACCAGTCTCGACTGATAACTAAACACAAAGCTGACCTCAGATAGACTTTGAAAACGAGACAAACTGACCTCGATCAATAAGCTAAAAAAGTGTACTACCATCCTCGAATAATAGCCACAACAACAAGACCAACCTAAGGTGGACTTGAAGAAAATAATGCCATTCTCAAATGACAATTCTCAAAAGATCCTCGGATCTAACACGAAACCAACCTCGAATGGAGATGCAAAGGTTTAACAGCCTCAACTAATAACCAAACACAAAGCTGACCTCAGACAAACTTTGCAAGAGAGACAAATTGAACTCAATCAATAAGTTCAAAAAGTGGACTATCATCCTCGAATAATAGCCACAACAAAAACAAACAAGACCAACCATAGAGGGGCTTGAAGAAAATAAATGCCATCCTCGAATGACAATTCAAAATATCCTCGGATCTAACACGAAACCATCCTCAAATGGAGACGCAAAGGTATACCAGCCTCGACTGATAACCAAACACAAAACTAACCTCAGACAGACTTTGCAATAGAGACAAACTGACCTCGATCAATAAGCTCAAAAAGTGGACTACCATCCTCGAATAATAGCCACAACAAAAACAAACAAGACCAACCACAAAAGGGCTTGAAGAAAAGAAATGCCATCTTCGAATGACAATTCAAAAGATCCTCGGATCTAACACGAAACCATCCTCGAATGGAGAAGCAAAGGTATACCAGCCTCGACTGATAACCAAACACAAAGATAACCTCAGACAGACTTTGCAAAAGAGACAAACTGACCTCGATCCATAAGCTCAAAAAGTGGACTACCATCCTCGAATAATAGCCACAACAAAAACAAACAAGACAAAACGCAAAAGGAATTGAAGAAAAGAATGCCATCCTCGAATGACAATTCTCAAAAGATCCTCGGATCTAACACGAAACCATCCTCGAATGGAGACGCAAAGGTATAGCAGCCTCGACTGATAACCAAACACAAATCTGACCTCAGACAGACTTTGAAAACGAGACAAACTGACCTCGATCAATAAGCTCAAAAAGTGGACTACCATCCTCGAATAATAGCCACAACAACAAGACCAACATCATAAGGACTTGAAAAAAAGAATGCCATCCTCGAATGAGATTTCTCAAAAGATCCTCGGATCTAACACGAAACCATCCTCGAATGGAGACGCAAAGGTATACCAGCCTTGACTGATAACCCAACACAAAGCTGACCTCGGACAGACTTTGCAAAAGAGACAAACTGACCTCGATTAATAAGCTCAAAAAGTGGACTACCATCCTCGAATAATAGCCACAACAAAAACAAACAATACCAACCGCAGAAGGGCTTGAAGAAAAGAATGCCATCCTCGAATGACAATTCTAAAAGGATCCTCGGATCTAACACGAAACCATCCTCGAATGGAGAAGCAAAGGTATACCAGCCTCGACTGATAACCAAACACAAAGATAACCTCAGACAGACTTTGCAAAAGAGACAAACTGACCTCGATCCATAAGCTCAAAAAGTGGACTACCATCCTCGAATAATAGCCACAACAAAAACAAACAAGACAAAACGCAAAAGGACTTGAAAAAAAGAATGCCATCCTCGAATGAAAATTCTCAAAAGATCCTCGGATCTAACACGAAACCATCCTCGAATGGAGACGCAAAGGTATACCAGCCTCGACTGATAACCAAACACAAATCTGACCTCAGACAGACTTTGAAAACGAGACAAACTGACCTCGATCAATAAGCTCAAAAAGTGGACTACCATCCTCGAATAATTGCCACAACAACAAGACCAACCTCAGAAGGACTTGAAGAAAAGAATGCCATCCTCGAATGACATTTCTCAAAAGATCCTCGGATCTAACACGAAACCATCCTCGAATGAAGACGCAAAGGTATACCAGCCTCGACTGATAACCAAACACAAAGCTGACCTCAGACAGACTTTGCAAAAGAGACGAACTGACCTCGATCAATAAGCTCAAGAAGTGGACTACCATCCTCGAATAATAGCCACACAAAAAAAAACAAGACCAACCACAGAAGGACTTGAAGAAAAGAATGCCATCCTCGAATGACAATTCCAAAAGATCCTCGTATCTAACACGAAACCATCCTCGAATGGAGACGCAAAGGTATACCAGTCTCGACTGATAACTAAACACAAAGCTGACCTCAGATAGACTTTGAAAACGAGACAGACTGACCTCGATCAATAAGCTAAAAAAGTGTACTACCATCCTCGAATAATAGCCACAACAACAAGACCAACCTAAGGTGGACTTGAAGAAAATAATGCCATTCTCAAATGACAATTCTCAAAAGATCCTCGGATCTAACACGAAACCAACCTCGAATGGAGATGCAAAGGTTTACCAGCCTCAACTGATAACCAAACACAAAGCTGACCTCAGACAAACTTTGCAAGAGAGACAAACTGAACTCAATCAATAAGTTCAAAAAGTGGACTATCATCCTCGAATAATAGCCACAACAAAAACAAACAAGACCAACCATAGAGGGGCTTGAAGAAAATAAATGCCATCCTCGAATGACAATTCAAAATATCCTCGGATCTAACACGAAACCATCCTCGAATGGAGACGCAAAGGTATACCAGCCTCGACTGATAACCAAACACAAAACTAACCTCAGACAGACTTTGCAAAAGAGACAAACTGACCTCGATCAATAAGCTCAAAAAGTGGACTACCATCCTCGAATAATAGCCACAACAAAAACAAACAAGACCAACCACAAAAGGGCTTGAAGAAAAGAAATGACATCTTCGAATGACAATTCAAAAGATCCTCGGATCTAACACGAAACCATCCTCGAATGGAGAAGCAAAGTTATACCAGCCTCGACTGATAACTAAACACAAAGATAACCTCAGACAGACTTTGCAAAAGAGACAAACTGACCTCGATCCATAAGCTCAAAAAGTGGACTACCATCCTCGAATAATAGCCACAACAAAAACAAACAAGACAAAACGCAAAAGGACTTGAAGAAAAGAATGCCATCCTCGAATGACAATTCTCAAAAGATCCTCGGATCTAACACGAAACCATCCTCGAATGGAGACGCAAAGGTATACCAGCCTCGACTGATAACCAAACACAAATCTGACCTCAGACAGACTTTGAAAACGAGACAAACTGACCTCGATCAATAAGCTCAAAAAGTGGACTACCATCCTCGAATAATAGCCACAACAACAAGACCAACCTCATAAGGACTTGAAAAAAAGAATTCCATCCTCGAATGACATTTCTCAAAAGATCCTCGGATCTAACACGAAACCATCCTCGAATGGAGACGCAAAGGTATACCAGCCTTGACTGATAACCCAACACAAAGCTGACCTCGGACAGACTTTGCAAAAGAGACAAACTGACCTCGATTAATAAGCTCAAAAAGTGGACTACCATCCTCGAATAATAGCCACAACAAAAACAAAAAAGACCAACCGCAGAAGGGCTTGAAGAAAAGAATGCCAACCACGAATGACAATTCTAAAAGGATCCTCGGATCTAACACGAAACCATCCTCGAATGGAGACGCAAAGGTATACCAGCCTCGACTGATAACCAAACACAAAGCTGACCTCAGACAGACTTTGCAAAAGAGACAAACTGACCTCGATCAATATGATCAAAAAGTGGACTACCATCCTCGAAAAATAGCCACAACAAAAACAAACAAGACCAACCGCAGAAGGATTTGATGAAAAGAATGCCATCCTCAAATGACAATTCTCAAAAGATCCTCGTATTTAACACGAAACCATCCTCGAATGGAGACGCAAAGGTATACCAGTCTCGACTGATAACCAAACACAGAGCTGACCTCAGACATATTTTGAAAACGAGACAAACTGACCTCGATCAATAAGCTCAAAAAGTGGACTACTATCCTCGAATAATAGCCATAACAACAAGACCAACCTCAGAAGGACTTGAAGAAAAGAATGCCATCCTCGAATGACAATTCTCAAAAAGATCCTTGGATCTAACACGAAACCATCCTCGAATGGAGACGCAAAGGTATACCAGCCTCGACTGATAACCAAACACAAAGCTGACCTCAGACAGACTTTGCAAAAGAGACGAACTGACCTCGATCAATAAGCTCAAGAAGTGGACTACCATCCTCGAATAATAGCCACACAAAAAAAAACAAGACCAACCACAGAAGGACTTGAAGAAAAGAATGCCATCCTCGAATGACAATTCCAAAAGATCCTCGTATCTAACACGAAACCATCCTCGAATGGAGACGCAAAGGTATACCAGTCTCGTCTGATAACTAAACACAAAGCTGACCTCAGATAGACTTTGAAAACGAGACAAACTGACCTCGATCAATAAGCTAAAAAAGTGTACTACCATCCTCGAATAATAGCCACAACAACAAGACCAACCTAAGGTGGACTTGAAGAAAATAATGCCATTCTCAAATGACAATTCTCAAAAGATCCTCGGATCTAACACGAAACCAACCTCGAATGGAGATGCAAAGGTTTACCAGCCTCAACTGATAACCAAACACAAAGCTGACCTCAGACAAACTTTGCAAGAGAGACAAACTGAACTCAATCAATAAGTTCAAAAAGTGGACTATCATCCTCGAATAATAGCCACAACAAAAACAAACAAGACCAACCATAGAGGGGCTTGAAGAAAATAAATGCCATCCTCGAATGACAATTCAAAATATCCTCGGATCTAACACGAAACCATCCTCGAATGGAGACGCAAAGGTATACCAGCCTCGACTGATAACCAAACACAAAACTAACCTCAGACAGACTTTGCAATAGAGACAAACTGACCTCGATCAATAAGCTCAAAAAGTGGACTACCATCCTCGAATAATAGCCACAACAAAAACAAACAAGACCAACCACAAAAGGGCTTGAAGAAAAGAAATGCCATCTTCGAATAACAATTCAAAAGATCCTCGGATCTAACACGAAACCATCCTCGAATGGAGAAGCAAAGGTATACCAGCCTCGACTGATAACCAAACACAAAGATAACCTCAGACAGACTTTGCAAAAGAGACAAACTGACCTCGATCCATAAGCTCAAAAAGTGGACTACCATCCTCGAATAATAGCCACAACAAAAACAAACAAGACAAACCGCAAAAGGAATTGAAGAAAAGAATGCCATCCTCGAATGATAATTCTCAAAAGATCCTCGGATCTAACATGAAACCATCCTCGAATGGAGACGCAAAGGTATAGCAGCCTCGACTGATAACCAAACACAAATCTGACCTCAGACAGACTTTGAAAACGAGACAAACTGACCTCGATCAATAAGCTCAAAAAGTGGACTACCATCCTCGAATAATAGCCACAACAACAAGACCAACCTCATAAGGACTTGAAAAAAAGAATGCCATCCTCGAATGAGATTTCTCAAAAGATCCTCGGATCTAACACGAAACCATCCTCGAATGGAGACGCAAAGGTATACCAGCCTTGACTGATAACCCAACACAAAGCTGACCTCGGACAGACTTTGCAAAAGAGACAAACTGACCTCGATTAATAAGCTCAAAAAGTGGACTACCATCCTCGAATAATAGCCACAACAAAAACAAACAATACCAACCGCAGAAGGGCTTGAAGAAAAGAATGCCATCCTCGAATGACAATTCTAAAAGGATCCTCGGATCTAACACGAAACCATCCTCGAATGGAGAAGCAAAGGTATACCAGCCTCGACTGATAACCAAACACAAAGATAACCTCAGAAAGACATTGCAAAAGAGACAAACTGACCTCGATCCATAAGCTCAAAAAGTGGACTACCATCCTCGAATAATAGCCACAACAAAAACAAACAAGACAAAACGCAAAAGGACTTGAAAAAAAGAATGCCATCCTCGAATGAAAATTCTCAAAAGATCCTCGGATCTAACACGAAACCATCCTCGAATGGAGACGCAAAGGTATACCAGCCTCGACTGATAACCAAACACAAATCTGACCTCAGACAGACTTTGAAAACGAGACAAACTGACCTCGATCAATAAGCTCAAAAAGTGGACTACCATCCTCGAATAATTGCCACAACAACAAGACCAACCTCAGAAGGACTTGAAGAAAAGAATGCCATCCTCGAATGACATTTCTCAAAAGATCCTCGGATCTAACACGAAACCATCCTCGAATGAAGACGCAAAGGTATACCAGCCTCGACTGATAACCAAACACAAAGCTGACCTCAGACAGACTTTGCAAAAGAGACGAACTGACCTCGATCAATAAGCTCAAGAAGTGGACTACCATCCTCGAATAATAGCCACACAAAAAAAAAAAAGACCAACCACAGAAGGACTTGAAGAAAAGAATGCCATCCTCGAATGACAATTCCAAAAGATCCTCGTATCTAACACGAAACCATCCTCGAATGGAGACGCAAAGGTATACCAGTCTCGACTGATAACTAAACACAAAGCTGACCTCAGATAGACTTTGAAAACGAGACAGACTGACCTCGATCAATAAGCTAAAAAAGTGTACTACCATCCTCGAATAATAGCCACAACAACAAGACCAACCTAAGGTGGACTTGAAGAAAATAATGCCATTCTCAAATGACAATTCTCAAAAGATCCTCGGATCTAACACGAAACCAACCTCGAATGGAGATGCAAAGGTTTACCAGCCTCAACTGATAACCAAACACAAAGCTGACCTCAGACAAACTTTGCAAGAGAGACAAACTGAACTCAATCAATAAGTTCAAAAAGTGGACTATCATCCTCGAATAATAGCCACAACAAAAACAAACAAGACCAACCATAGAGGGGCTTGAAGAAAATAAATGCCATCCTCGAATGACAATTCAAAATATCCTCGGATCTAACACGAAACCATCCTCGAATGGAGACGCAAAGGTATACCAGCCTCGACTGATAACCAAACACAAAACTAACCTCAGACAGACTTTGCAAAAGAGACAAACTGACCTCGATCAATAAGCTCAAAAAGTGGACTACCATCCTCGAATAATAGCCACAACAAAAACAAACAAGACCAACCACAAAAGGGCTTGAAGAAAAGAAATGACATCTTCGAATGACAATTCAAAAGATCCTCGGATCTAACACGAAACCATCCTCGAATGGAGAAGCAAAGTTATACCAGCCTCGACTGATAACCAAACACAAAGATAACCTCAGACAGACTTTGCAAAAGAGACAAACTGACCTCGATCCATAAGCTCAAAAAGTGGACTACCATCCTCGAATAATAGCCACAACAAAAACAAACAAGACAAAACGCAAAAGGACATGAAGAAAAGAATGCCATCCTCGAATGACAATTCTCAAAAGATCCTCGGATCTAACACGAAACCAACCTCGAATGGAGACGTAAAGGTATACCAGCCTCGACTGATAACCAAACACAAATCTGACCTCAGACAGACTTTGAAAACGAGACAAACTGACCTCGATCAATAAGCTCAAAAAGTGGACTACCATCCTCGAATAATAGCCACAACAACAAGACCAACCTCATAAGGACTTGAAAAAAAGAATGCCATCCTCGAATGACATTTCTCAAAAGATCCTCGGATCTAACACGAAACCATCCTCGAATGGAGACGCAAAGGTATACCAGCCTTGACTGATAACCCAACACAAAGCTGACCTCGGACAGACTTTGCAAAAGAGACAAACTGACCTCGATTAATAAGCTCAAAAAGTGGACTACCATCCTCGAATAATAGCCACAACAAAAACAAAAAAGACCAACCGCAGAAGGGCTTGAAGAAAAGAATGCCATCCACGAATGACAATTCTAAAAGGATCCTCGGATCTAACACGAAACCATCCTCGAATGGAGATGCAAAGGTATACCAGCCTCGATTGATAACCAAACACAAAGCTGACCTCAGACAGACATTGCAAGAGAGACAAACTGACCTCAATCAATAAGCTCAAAAAATGGACTATCATCCTCGAATAATAGCCATAACAAAAACAAACAAGACCAACCACAAAAGGGCTTGAAGAAAAGAAATGCCATCCTCGAATGACAATTCAAAAGATCCTCGGATCTAACACGAAACCATCCTCGAATGGAGACGCAAAGGTATACCAGCCTCGACTGATAACCAAACACAAAGCTGACCTCAGACAGACATTGCAAGAGAGACAAACTTACCTCAATCAATAAGCTCAAAAAGTGGACTATCATCCTCGAATAATAGCCACAACAAAAACAAACAAGACCAACCACAGAAGGGCTTGAACAAAAGAAATGCCATCCTCGAATGACAATTCAAAAGATCCTCGGATCTAACACGAAACCATCCTCGAATGGAAACGCAAAGGTATACCAGCCTCGACTGATAACCAAACACAAAACTGACCTCAGACAGGCTTTGCAAAACAGACAAACTGACCTCGATCAATAAGCTCAAAAAGTGGACTACCATCCTCGAAAAATAGCCACAACAAAAACAAACAAGACCAACTGCAGAAGGACTTGAAGAAAAGAATGCCATCCTCGAATGACAATTCTCAAAAGATCCTCGTATCTAACACGAAACCATCCTCGAATGGAGACGCAAAGGTATACCAGTCTCGACTGATAACCAAACACAAAGCTGACCTCAGACAGATTTTGAAAACGAGACAAACTGACCTCGATCAATAAGCTCAAAAAGTGGACTACCATCCTCGAATAATAGCCATAACAACAAGACCAACCTCAGAAGGACTTGAAGAAAAGAATGCCATCCTCGAATGAAAATTCTCAAAAGATCCTCGGATCTAACACGAAACCATCCTCGAATGGAGACGCAAAGGTATACCAGCCTCGACTGATAACCAAACACAAAGCTGACCTCAGACAGACTTTGCAAAAGAGACAAGCTGACCTCGATCAATAAGCTCAAGAAGTGGACTACCATCCTCGAATAATAGCCACAACAAAAACAAACCAGACCAACCGCAGAAGGACTTGAAGAAAAGAATGCCATCCTCGAATGACAATTCTCAAAAGATCCTCGGATCTAACACGAAACCATCCTCAAATGGAGATACAAAGGTATACCAGCCTCGACTGATAACCAAACACAAACCTGACCTCAGACAGACTTTGCAAAAGAGACAAACTAACCTCAATCAATAAGCTCAAAAATTGGAATATCATCCTCGAATAATAGCCATAAAAAAACAAACAAGACCAACCACAAAAGGGCTTGAAGAAAAGAAATGCCATCCTCGAATGACAATTCAAAAGATCCTCGGATCTAACACGAAAGCATCCTCGAATGGAGAAGCAAAGGTATACCAGCCTCGACTGATAACCAAACACAAAGATAACCTCAGACAAACTTTTCAAAAGCGACAAACTGACCTCGATCCATAAGCTCAAAAAGTGGACTACCATCCTCGAATAATAGCCACAACAAAAACAAACAAGACAAAACCCAAAAGGACTTGAAGAAAAGAATGCCATCCTCGAATGACAATTCTCAAAAGATCCTCGGATCTAACACGAAACCATCCTCGAATGGAGACGCAAAGGTATACCAGCCTCGACTGATAACCAAACACAAATCTGACCTCAGACAGACTTTGAAAACGAGACAAACTGACCTCGATCAATAAGCTCAAAAAGTGGACTACCATCCTCGAATAATAGCCACAACAACAAGACCAACCTCAGAAGGACTTGAATAAAAGAATGCCATCCTCGAATGACAATTCTCAAAAGATCCTCGGATCTAACACGAAACCATCCTCGAATGGAGATATAAAGGTATACCAGCCTCGATTGATAACCAAACACAAAGCTGACCTCAGAAAGACATTGCAAGAGAGACAAACTGACCTCCATCAATAAGCTCAAAAAGTGGACTCTCATCCTCGAAAAATAGCCATAACAAAAACAAACAAGACCAACCACAGAAGGGCTTGAAGAAAAGAAATGCCATCCTCGAATGACAATTCAAAAGATCCTCGGATCTAACACGAAACCATCCTCGAATGGAGACGCAAAGGTATACCAGCCTCGACTGATAACCAAACACAAAGCTGACCTCAGACAGACTTTGAAAACGAGACAAACTGACCTCGATCAATAAGCTCAAAAAGTGGACTACCATCCTCGAATAATAGCCACAACAACAAGACCAACCTCAAAAGGACTTGAAGAAAAGAATGCCATCCTCGAATGACAATTCTCAAAAGATCCTCGGATCTAACACGAAACCATCCTCGAATGGAGATGCAAAGGTTTACCAGCCTCGATTGATAACCAAACACAAAGCTAACCTCAGAAAGACATTGCAAGAGAGACAAACTGACCTCAATCAATAAGCTCAAAAAGTGGACTCTCATCCTCGAATAATAGCCATAACAAAAACAAACAAGACCAACCACAGAAGGGCTTGAAGAAAAGAAATGCCATCCTCGAATGACAATTCAAAAGATCCCCGGATCTAACACGAAACCATCCTCGAATGGAGACGCAAAGGTATACCAGCCTCGACTGATAACCAAACACAAAGCTGACCTCAGACAGACTTTGAAAACGAGACAAACTGACCTCGATCAATAAGCTCAAAAAGTGGACTACCATCCTCGAATAATAGCCACAACAACAAGACCAACCTCAGAAGGACTTGAAGAAAAGAATACCATCCTCGAATGACATTTCTCAAAAGATCCTCGGATCTAACACGAAACCATCCTCGAATGGAGACGCAAAGGTATACCAGCCTCGACTGATAACCAAACACAAAGCTGACGTCGGGCAGACTTTGCAAAAGAGACAAACTGACCTCGATCAATAAGCTCAAAAAGTGGACTACCATCCTCGAATAATAGCCACAACATAAACAAACAAGACCAACCGCAGAAGGACTTAAAGAAAAGAATGCCATCCTCGAATGACAATTCTCAAAAGATCCTCGGATCTAACACGAAAGCATCCTCGAATGGAGATGCAAAGGTATACCAGCCTCGATTGATAACCAAATACAAACCTGACCTCAGACAGACTTTGCAAAAGAGACAAACTAACCTCAATCAATAAGCTCAAAAATTGGAATATCATCCTCGAATAATAGCCATAAAAAAACAAACAAGACCAACCACAAAAGGGCTTGAAGAAAAGAAATGCCATCCTCGAATGACAATTAAAAAGATCCTCGGATCTAACACGAAACCATCCTCGAATGGAGACGCAAAGGTATACCAGCCTCGACTGATAACCAAACACAAAGCTGACCTCAGACATACTTTGAAAACGAGACAAACTGACCTCGATCAATAAGCTCAAAAAGTTGACTACCATCCTCGAATAATAGCCACAACAACAAGACCAACCTCGGAAGGACTTGAAGAAAAGAATACCATCCTCGAATGACATTTCTCAAAAGATCCTCGGATCTAACACGAAACCATCCTCGAATGGAGACACAAAGGTATACCAGCCTCGACTGATAACCAAACACAAAGCTGACCTCGGGCAGACTTTGCAAAAGAGACAAACTGACCTCGATCAATAAGCTCAAAAAGTGGACTACCATCCTCGAATAATAGCCACAACATAAACAAACAAGACCAACCGCAGAAGGACTTAAAGAAAAGAATGCCATCCTCGAATGACAATTCTCAAAAGATCCTCGAATCTAACACGAAAGCATCCTCGAATGGAGATGCAAAGGTATACCAGCCTCGACTGATAACCAAACACAAACCTGACCTCAGACAGACTTTGCAAAAGAGACAAACTAACCTCAATCAATAAGCTCAAAAATTGGAATATCATCCTCGAATAATAGCCATAAAAAAACAAACAAGACCAACCACAAAAGGGCTTGAAGAAAAGAAATGCCATCCTCGAATGACAATTCAAAAGATCCTTGGATCTAACACGAAACCATCCTCGAATGGAGAAGCAAAGGTATACCAGCCTCGACTGATAACCAAACACAAAGATAACCTCAGACAGACTTTGCAAAAGCGACAAACTGACCTCGATCCATAAACTCAAAAAGTGGACTACCATCCTCTAATAATAGCCACAACAAAAACAAACAAGACAAAACGCAAAAGGACTTAAAGAAAAGAATGCCATCCTCGAATGACAATTCTCAAAAGATCCTCAGATCTAACACGAAACCATCCTCGAATGGAAACGCAAAGGTATACCAGCCTCGACTGATAACCAAACACAAAGCTGACCTCAGACAGACTTTGAAAACGAGACAAACTGACCTCGATCAATAAGCTCAAAAAGTGGACTACCATCCTCTAATAATAGCCACAACAACAAGACCAACCTCAGAAGGACTTGAAGAAAAGAATGCCATCCTCGAATGACATTTCTCAAAAGATCCTCGGATCTAACACGAAACCATCCTCGAATGGAGACGCAAAGGTATACCAGCCTCGACTGATAACCAAACACAAAGATGACCTCGGGCAGACTTTGCAAAAGAGACAAACTGACCTCGATCAATAAGCTCAAAAAGTGGACTACCATCCTCGAATAATAGCCACAACAAAAACAAACAAGACCAACCGCAAAAGGACTTGAAGAAAAGAATGCCATCCTCGAATGACAATTCTCAAAAGATCCTAGGATCTAACACGAAACCATCCTCGAATGGAGATGCAAAGGTATACCAGCCTCGACTTATAACCAAACACAAAGCTGACCTCAGACAGACTTTCCAAGAGAGACATACTGACCTCAATCAATAAGCTCAAAAAGTGGACTATCATCCTCGAATAATAGCCGCAACAAAAACAAACAAGACCAACAAAAGAAAGGCTTGAACAAAAGAAATGCCATCCTCTAATGACAATTCAAAAGTTCTCAGATCTAACACGAAACCATCCTCGAATGGAGACGCAAAGGTATACCAGCCTCGACTGATAACCAAACACAAAGCTGACCTCAGACAGACTTTGCAAAAGAGACAAACTGACCTCGATCAATAAGCTCAAAAAGTGGACTACCATCCTCGAATAATAGCCACAACAAAAACAAACAAGACCAACCGCAGAAGGACTTGAAGAAAAGAATGCCATCCTCGAATGACAATTCTCAAAAGATCCTCGGATCTAACACGAAACCATCCTCGAATGGAGACGCAAAGGTATACCAGCCTCGACTGATAACCAAACACAAAGCTGACCTCAGAAAGACTTTGAAAACGAGACAAACTGACCTCGATCAATAAGCTCAAAAAGTGGACTACCATCCTCGAATAATAGCCACAACAACAAGACCAACCTCAGAAGGACTTGAAGAAAAGAATGCCATCCTCGAATGACAATTCTCAAAAGATCCTCAGATCTAACACGAAACCATCCTCGAATGGAGACGCAAAGGTATACCAGTCTCGACTGATAACCAAACACAAAGCTGACCTCGGACAGACATTGCAGAAGAGACAAACTGACCTCGATTAATAAGCTCAAAAAGTGGACTACCATCCTCGAATAATAGCCACAACAAAAACAAATAAGACAAACCGCAGAAGGGCTTGAAGAAAAGAATGCCATCCTCGAATGATAATTCTCAAAAGATCCTCGGATCTAACACGAAACCATCCTCGAATGGAGATGCAAAGGTATACCAGCCTCGATTGATAACCAAACACAAAGCTGACCTCAGACAGACATTGCAAGAGAGACAAACTGACCTCAATCAATAAGCTCAAAAAGTGGACTCTCATCCTCGAATAATAGCCATAACAAAAACAAACAAGACCAACCACAGAAGGGCTTGAAGAAAAGAAATGCCATCCTCGAATGAAATTTCAAAAGATCCTCGGATCTAACACGAAACCATCCTCGAATGGAGACACAAAGGTATACCAGCCTCGACTGATAACCAAACACAAAGCTGACCTCAGACAGACTTTGAAAACGAGACAAACTGACCTCGATCAATAAGCTCAAAAAGTGGACTACCATCCTCGAATAATAGCCACAACAACAAGACCAACCTCAGAAGGACTTGAAGAAAAGAATGCCATCCTCGAATGACAATTCTCAAAAGATCCTCAGATCTAACACGAAACCATCCTCGAATGGAGACGCAAAGGTATACCAGTCTCGACTGATAACCAAACACAAAGCTGACCTCGGACAGACATTGCAGAAGAGACAAACTGACCTCGATTAATAAGCTCAAAAAGTGGACTACCATCCTCGAATAATAGCCACAACAAAAACAAATAAGACAAACCGCAGAAGGGCTTGAAGAAAAGAATGCCATCCTCGAATGATAATTCTCAAAAGATCCTCGGATCTAACACGAAACCATCCTCAAATGGAGATGCAAAGGTATACCAGCCTCGATTGATAACCAAACAGAAAGCTGACCTCAGACAGACATTGCAAGAGAGACAAACTGACCTCAATCAATAAGCTCAAAAAGTGGACTCTCATCCTCGAATAAAACCATAACAAAAACAAACAAGACCAACCACATAAGGGCTTGAAGAAAAGAAATGCCATCCTCGAATGACAATTCAAAAGATCCTCGAATCTAACACGAAACCATCCTCGAATGGAGACGCAAAGGTATACCAGCCTCGACTGATAACCAAACACAAAGCTGACCTCAGACAGACTTTGAAAACGAGACAAACTGACCTCGATCAATAAGCTCAAAAAGTGGACTACCATCCTCGAATAATAGCCACAACAACAAGAACAACCTCAGAAGGACTTGAAGAAAAGAATACCATCCTCGAATGACATTTCTCAAAAGATCCTCGGATCTAACAGGAAACCATCCTCGAATGGAGACGCAAAGGTATACCAGCCTCGACTGATAACCAAACATAAAGCTGACCTCGGGCAGACTTTGCAAAAGAGACAAACTGACCTCGATCAATAAGCTCAAAAAGTGGACTACCATCCTCGAATAATAGCCACAACATAAACAAACAAGACCAACCGCAGAAGGACTTAAAGAAAAGAATGCCATCCTCGAATGACAATTCTCAAAAGATCCTCGGATCTAACACGAAAGCATCCTCGAATGGAGATGCAAAGGTATACCAGCCTCGACTGATAACCAAACACAAACCTGACCTCAGACAGACTTTGCAAAAGAGACAAACTAAGCTCAATCAATAAGCTCAAAAATTGGAATATCATCCTCGAATAATAGCCATAAAAAAATGAACAAGACCAACCACAAAAGGGCTTGAAGAAAAGAAATGCCATCCTCGAATGACAATTCAAAAGATCCTTGGATCTAACACGAAACCATCCTCCAATGGAGAAGCAAAGGTATACCAGCCTCGACTGATAACCAAACACAAAGATAACCTCAGACAGACTTTGCAAAAGCGACAAACTGACCTCGATCCATAAACTCAAAAAGTGGACTACCATCCTCTAATAATAGCCACAACAAAAACAAACAAGACAAAACGCAAAAGGACTTAAAGAAAAGAATGCCATCCTCGAATGACAATTCTCAAAAGATCCTCAGATCTAACACGAAACCATCCTCGAATGGAAACGCAAAGGTATACCAGCCTCGACTGATAACCAAACACAAAGCTGACCTCAGACAGACTTTGAAAACGAGACAAACTGACCTCGATCAATCAGCTCAAAAAGTGGACTACCATCCTCTAATAATAGCCACAACAACAAGACCAACCTCAGAAGGACTTGAAGAAAAGAATGCCATCCTCGAATGACATTTCTCAAAAGATCCTCGGATCTAACACGAAACCATCCTCGAATGGAGACGCAAAGGTATACCAGCCTCGACTGATAACCAAACACAAAGATGACCTCGGGCAGACTTTGCAAAAGAGACAAACTGACCTCGATCAATAAGCTCAAAAAGTGGACTACCATCCTCGAATAATAGCCACAACAAAAACAAACAAGACCAACCGCAAAAGGACTTGAAGAAAAGAATGCCATCCTCGAATGACAATTCTCAAAAGATCCTAGGATCTAACACGAAACCATCCTCGAATGGAGATGCAAAGGTATACCAGCCTCGACTTATAACCAAACACAAAGCTGACCTCAGACAGACTTTCCAAGAGAGACATACTGACCTCAATCAATAAGCTCAAAAAGTGGACTATCATCCTCGAATAATAGCCGCAACAAAAACAAACAAGACCAACAAAAGAAAGGCTTGAACAAAAGAAATGCCATCCTCTAATGACAATTCAAAAGTTCTCAGATCTAACACGAAACCATCCTCGAATGGAGACGCAAAGGTATACCAGCCTCGACTGATAACCAAACACAAAGCTGACCTCAGACAGACTTTGCAAAAGAGACAAACTGACCTCGATCAATAAGCTCAAAAAGTGGACTACCATCCTCGAATGATAGCCACAACAAAAACAAACAAGACCAACCGCAGAAGGACTTGAAGAAAAGAATGCCATCCTCGAATGACAATTCTCAAAAGATCCTCGGATCTAACACGAAACCATCCTCGAATGGAGACGCAAAGGTATACCAGCCTCGACTGATAACCAAACACAAAGCTGACCTCAGAAAGACTTTGAAAACGAGACAAACTGACCTCGATCAATAAGCTCAAAAAGTGGACTACCATCCTCGAATAATAGCCACAACAACAAGACCAACCTCAGAAGGACTTGAAGAAAAGAATGCCATCCTCGAATGACAATTCTCAAAAGATCCTCAGATCTAACACGAAACCATCCTCGAATGGAGACGCAAAGGTATACCAGTCTCGACTGATAACCAAACACAAAGCTGACCTCGGACAGACATTGCAGAAGAGACAAACTGACCTCGATTAATAAGCTCAAAAAGTGGACTACCATCCTCGAATAATAGCCACAACAAAAACAAATAAGACAAACCGCAGAAGGGCTTGAAGAAAAGAATGCCATCCTCGAATGATAATTCTCAAAAGATCCTCGGATCTAACACGAAACCATCCTCGAATGGAGATGCAAAGGTATACCAGCCTCGATTGATAACCAAACACAAAGCTGACCTCAGACAGACATTGCAAGAGAGACAAACTGACCTCAATCAATAAGCTCAAAAAGTGGACTCTCATCCTCGAATAATAGCCATAACAAAAACAAACAAGACCAACCACAGAAGGGCTTGAAGAAAAGAAATGCCATCCTCGAATGAAATTTCAAAAGATCCTCGGATCTAACACGAAACCATCCTCGAATGGAGACACAAAGGTATACCAGCCTCGACTGATAACCAAACACAAAGCTGACCTCAGACAGACTTTGAAAACGAGACAAACTGACCTCGATCAATAAGCTCAAAAAGTGGACTACCATCCTCGAATAATAGCCACAACAACAAGACCAACCTCAGAAGGACTTGAAGAAAAGAATGCCATCCTCGAATGACAATTCTCAAAAGATCCTCAGATCTAACACGAAACCATCCTCGAATGGAGACGCAAAGGTATACCAGTCTCGACTGATAACCAAACACAAAGCTGACCTCGGACAGACATTGCAGAAGAGACAAACTGACCTCGATTAATAAGCTCAAAAAGTGGACTACCATCCTCGAATAATAGCCACAACAAAAACAAATAAGACAAACCGCAGAAGGGCTTGAAGAAAAGAATGCCATCCTCGAATGATAATTCTCAAAAGATCCTCGGATCTAACACGAAACCATCCTCGAATGGAGATGCAAAGGTATACCAGCCTCGATTGATAACCAAACACAAAGCTGACCTCAGACAGACATTGCAAGAGAGACAAACTGACCTCAATCAATAAGCTCAAAAAGTGGACTCTCATCCTCGAATAAAACCATAACAAAAACAAACAAGACCAACCACATAAGGGCTTGAAGAAAAGAAATGCCATCCTCGAATGACAATTCAAAAGATCCTCGAATCTAACACGAAACCATCCTCGAATGGAGACGCAAAGGTATACCAGCCTCGACTGATAACCAAACACAAAGCTGACCTCAGACAGACTTTGAAAACGAGACAAACTGACCTCGATCAATAAGCTCAAAAAGTGGACTACCATCCTCGAATAATAGCCACAACAACAAGAACAACCTCAGAAGGACTTGAAGAAAAGAATACCATCCTCGAATGACATTTCTCAAAAGATCCTCGGATCTAACAGGAAACCATCCTCGAATGGAGACGCAAAGGTATACCAGCCTCGACTGATAACCAAACATAAAGCTGACCTCGGGCAGACTTTGCAAAAGAGACAAACTGACCTCGATCAATAAGCTCAAAAAGTGGACTACCATCCTCGAATAATAGCCACAACATAAACAAACAAGACCAACCGCAGAAGGACTTAAAGAAAAGAATGCCATCCTCGAATGACAATTCTCAAAAGATCCTCGGATCTAACACGAAAGCATCCTCGAATGGAGATGCAAAGGTATACCAGCCTCGACTGATAACCAAACACAAACCTGACCTCAGACAGACTTTGCAAAAGAGACAAACTAAGCTCAATCAATAAGCTCAAAAATTGGAATATCATCCTCGAATAATAGCCATAAAAAAACGTACAAGACCAACCACAAAAGGGCTTGAAGAAAAGAAATGCCATCCTCGAATGACAATTCAAAAGATCCTTGGATCTAACACGAAACCATCCTCCAATGGAGAAGCAAAGGTATACCAGCCTCGACTGATAACCAAACACAAAGATAACCTCAGACAGACTTTGCAAAAGCGACAAACTGACCTCGATCCATAAACTCAAAAAGTGGACTACCATCCTCGAATAATAGCCACAACAAAAACAAACAAGACAAAACGCAAAAGGACTTGAAGAAAAGAATGCCATCCTCGAATGACAATTCTCAAAAGATCCTCGGATCTAACACGAAACCATCCTCGAATGGAGACGCAAAGGTATACCAGCCTCGACTGATAACCAAACACAAAGCTGACCTCAGACAGACTTTGAAAACGAGACAAACTGACCTCGATCAATAAGCTCAAAAAGTGGACTACCATCCTCTAATAATAGCCACAACAACAAGACCAACCTCAGAAGGACTTGAAGAAAAGAATGCCATTCTCGAATGACATTTCTCAAAAGATCCTCGGATCTAACACGAAACCATCCTCGAATGGAGATGCAAAGGTATACCAGCCTCGACTTATAACCAAACACAAAGCTGACCTCAGACAGACTTTCCAAGAGAGACAAACTGACCTCAATCAATAAGCTCAAAAAGTGGACTATCATCCTCGAATAATAGCCACAACAAAATCAAACAAGACCAACCAAAGAAAGGCTTGAACAAAAGAAATACCATCCTCGAATGACAATTCAAAAGTTCTCAGATCTAACACGAAACCATCCTCGAATGGAGACGCAAAGGTATACCAGCCTCGACTGATAACCCAACACAAAGCTGACCTCAGACAGACTTTGCAAAAGAGACAAACTGACCTCGATCAATAAGCTCAAAAAGTGGACTACCATCCTCGAATAATAGCCACAACAAAAACAAACAAGACCAACCGCAGAAGGACTTGAAGAAAAGAATGCCATCCTCGAATGACAATTCTCAAAAGATCCTCGGATCTAACAGGAAACCATCCTCGAATGGAGACGCAAAGGTATACCAGCCTCGACTGATAACCAAACACAAAGCTGACCTCAGACAGACTTTGAAAACGAGACAAACTGACCTCGATCAATAAGCTCAAAAAGTGGACTACCATCCTCTAATAATAGCCACAACAACAAGACCAACCTCAGAAGGACTTGAAGAAAAGAATGCCATTCTCGAATGACATTTCTCAAAAGATCCTCGGATCTAACACGAAACCATCCTCGAATGGAGATGCAAAGGTATACCAGCCTCGACTTATAACCAAACACAAAGCTGACCTCAGACAGACTTTCCAAGAGAGACAAACTGACCTCAATCAATAAGCTCAAAAAGTGGACTATCATCCTCGAATAATAGCCACAACAAAATCAAACAAGACCAACCAAAGAAAGGCTTGAACAAAAGAAATACCATCCTCGAATGACAATTCAAAAGTTCTCAGATCTAACACGAAACCATCCTCGAATGGAGACGCAAAGGTATACCAGCCTCGACTGATAACCAAACACAAAGCTGACCTCAGACAGACTTTGCAAAAGAGACAAACTGACCTCGATCAATAAGCTCAAAAAGTGGACTACCATCCTCGAATAATAGCCACAACAAAAACAAACAAGACCAACCGCAGAAGGACTTGAAGAAAAGAATGCCATCCTCGAATGACAATTCTCAAAAGATCCTCGGATCTAACAGGAAACCATCCTCGAATGGAGACGCAAAGGTATACCAGCCTCGACTGATAACCAAACACAAAGCTGACCTCAGACAGACTTTGAAAACGAGACAAACTGACCTCGATCAATAAGCTCAAAAAGTGGACTACCATCCTCGAATAATAGCCACAACAACAAGACCAACCTCAGAAGGACTTGAAGAAAAGAATGCCATCCTCGAATGACAATTCTCAAAAGATCCTCGGATCTAACACGAAACCATCCTCGAATGGAGACGCAAAGGTATACCAGCCTCGACTGATAACCAAACACAAAGCTGACCTCGGACAGACATTGCAGAAGAAACAAACTGACCTCGATTAATAAGCTCAAAAAGTGGACTACCATCCTCGAATAATAGCCACAACAAAAACAAATAAGACCAACCGCAGAAGGACTTGAAGAAAAGAATGCCATCCTCGAATGAAAATTCTCAAAAGATCCTCGGATCTAACACGAAACCATCCTCGAATGGAGACGCAAAGGTATACCAGCCTCGACTGATAACCAAACACAAAGCTGACCTCAGACAGACTTTGAAAACGAGACAAACTGACCTCGATCAATAAGCTCAAAAAGTGGACTACCATCCTCGAATAATAGCCACAACAACAAGACCAACTTCAGAAGGACTTGAAGAAAAGAATGCCATCCTCAAATGACATTTCTCAAAAGATCCTCGGATCTAACACGAAACCATCCTCGAATGGAGACGCAAAGGTATACCAGCCTCGACTGATAACCAAACACAAAGCTGACCTCAGACAGACTTTGAAAACGAGACAAACTGACCTCGATCAATAAGCTCAAAAAGTGGTCTACCATCCTCTAATAATAGCCACAACAACAAGACCAACCTCAGAAGGACTTGAAGAAAAGAATGCCATTCTCGAATGACATTTCTCAAAAGATCCTCGGATCTAACACGAAACCATCCTCGAATGGAGACGCAAAGGTATACCAGCCTCGACTGATAACCAAACACAAAGCTGACCTCGGGCAGTCTTTGCAAAAGAGACAAACTGACCTCGATCAATAAGCTCAAAAAGTGGACTACAATCCTCGAATAATAGCCACAACAAAAACAAACAAGACCAACCGCAGAAGGACTTAAAGAAAAGAATGCCATCCACGAATGACAATTCTCAAAAGATCCTCGGATCTAACACGAAAGCATCCTCGAATGGAGATGCAAAGGTATACCAGCCTCGACTGATAACCAAACACAAACCTGACCTCAGACAGACTTTGCAAAAGAGACAAACTAAGCTCAATCAATAAGCTCAAAAATTGGAATATCATCCTCGAATAATAGCCATAAAAAAACAAACAAGACCAACCACAAAAGGGCTTGAAGAAAAGAAATTCCATCCTCGAATGACAATTCAAAAGATCCTTGGATCTAACACGAAACCATCCTCCAATGGAGAAGCAAAGGTATACCAGCCTCGACTGATAACCAAACACAAAGATAACCTCAGACAGACTTTGCAAAAGCGATAAACTGACCTCGATCCATAAACTCAAAAAGTGGACTACCATCCTCGAATAATAGCCACAACAAAAACAAACAAGACAAAACGCAAAAGGACTTGAAGAAAAGAATGCCATCCTCGAATGACAATTCTCAAAAGATCCTCGGATCTAACACGAAACCATCCTCGAATGGAGACGCAAAGGTATACCAGCCTCGACTGATAACCAAACACAAAGCTGACCTCAGACAGACTTTGAAAACGAGACAAACTGACCTCGATCAATAAGCTCAAAAAGTGGACTACCATCCTCTAATAATAGCCACAACAACAAGACCAACCTCAGAAGGACTTGAAGAAAAGAATGGCATTCTCGAATGACATTTCTCAAAAGATCCTCGGATCTAACACGAAACCATCCTCGAATGGAGACGCAAAGGTATACCAGCCTCGACTGATAACCAAACACAAAGCTGACCTCGGGCAAACTTTGCAAAAGAGACAAACGGACCTCGATCAATAAGCTCAAAAAGTGGACTACCATCCTCGAATAATAGCCACAACAAAAACAAACAAGACCAACCGCAGAAGGACTTGAAGAAAAGAATGCCATCCTCGAATGACAATTCTCAAAAGATCCTCGGATCTAACACGAAACCATCCTCGAATGGAGATGCAAAGGTATACCAGCCTCGACTTATAACCAAACACAAAGCTGACCTCTGACAGACTTTCCAAGAGAGACAAACTGACCTCAATCAATAAGCTCAAAAAGTGGACTATCATCCTCGAATAATAGCCACAACAAAATCAAACAAGACCAACCAAAGAAAGGCTTGAACAAAAGAAATACCATCCTCGAATGACAATTCAAAAGTTCTCAGATCTAACACGAAACCATCCTCGAATGGAGACGCAAAGGTATACCAGCCTCGACTGATAACCAAACACAAAGCTGACCTCAGACAGACCTTGCAAAAGAGACAAACTGACCTCGATCAATAAGCTCAAAAAGTGGACTACCATCCTCGAATAATAGCCACAACAAAAACAAACAAGACCAACCGCAGAAGGACTTGAAGAAAAGAATGCCATCCTCGAATGACAATTCTCAAAAGATCCTCGGATCTAACAGGAAACCATCCTCGAATGGAGACGCAAAGGTATACCAACCTCGACTGATAACCAAACACAAAGCTGACCTCAGACAGACTTTAAAAACGAGACAAACTGACCTCGATCAATAAGCTCAAAAAGTGGACTACCATCCTCGAATAATAGCCACAACAACAAGACCAACCTCAGAAGGACTTGAAGAAAAGAATGCCATCCTCGAATGACAATTCTCAAAAGATCCTCGGATCTAACACGAAACCATCCTCGAATGGAGACGCAAAGGTATACCAGCCTCGACTGATAACCAAACACAAATCTGACCTCGGACAAACATTGCAGAAGAAACAAACTGACCTCGATTAATAAGCTCAAAAAGTGGACTACCATCCTCGAATAATAGCCACAACAAAAACAAATAAGACCAACCGCAGAAGGACTTGAAGAAAAGAATGCCATCCTCGAATGAAAATTCTCAAAAGATCCTCGGATCTAACACGAAACCATCCTCGAATGGAGACGCAAAGGTATACCAGCCTCGACTGATAACCAAACACAAAGTGACCTCAGACAGACTTTGAAAACGAGACAAACTGACCTCGATCAATAAGCTCAAAAAGTGGACTACCATCCTCGAATAATAGCCACAACAACAAGACCAACCTCAGAAGGACTTGAAGAAAAGAATGCCATCCTCGAATGACATTTCTCAAAAGATCCTCGGATCTAACACGAAACCATCCTCGAATGGAGACGCAAAGGTATACCAGCCTCGACTGATAACCAAACACAAAGCTGACCTCAGACAGACTTTGAAAACGAGACAAACTGACCTCGATCAATAAGCTCAAAAAGTGGTCTACCATCCTCTAATAATAGCCACAACAACAAGACCAACCTCAGAAGGACTTGAAGAAAAGAATGCCATTCTCGAATGACATTTCTCAAAAGATCCTCGGATCTAACACGAAACCATCCTCGAATGGAGACGCAAAGGTATACCAGCCTCGACTGATAACCAAACACAAAGCTGACCTCGGGCAGTCTTTGCAAAAGAGACAAACTGACCTCGATCAATAATCTCAAAAAGTGGACTACAATCCTCGAATAATAGCCACAACAAAAACAAACAAGACCAACCGCAGAAGGACTTAAAGAAAAGAATGCCATCCACGAATGACAATTCTCAAAAGATCCTCGGATCTAACACGAAAGCATCCTCGAATGGAGATGCAAAGGTATACCAGCCTCGACTGATAACCAAACACAAACCTGACCTCAGACAGACTTTGCAAAAGAGACAAACTAAGCTCAATCAATAAGCTCAAAAATTGGAATATCATCCTCGAATAATAGCCATAAAAAAAAAAACAAGACCAACCACAAAAAGGCTTGAAGAAAAGAAATGCCATCCTCGAATGACAATTCAAAAGATCCTTGGATCTAACACGAAACCATCCTCCAATGGAGAAGCAAAGGTATACCAGCCTCGACTGATAACCAAACACAAAGATAACCTCAGACAGACTTTGCAAAAGCGACAAACTGACCTCGATCCATAAACTCAAAAAGTGGACTACCATCCTCGAATAATAGCCACAACAAAAACAAACAAGACAAAACGCAAAAGGACTTGAAGAAAAGAATGCCATCCTCGAATGACAATTCTCAAAAGATCCTCGGATCTAACACGAAACCATCCTCGAATGGAGACGCAAAGGTATACCAGCCTCGACTGATAACCAAACACAAAGCTGACCTCAGACAGACTTTGAAAACGAGACAAACTGACCTCGATCAATAAGCTCAAAAAGTGGACTACCATCCTCTAATAATAGCCACAACAACAAGACCAACCTCAGAAGGACTTGAAGAAAAGAATGCCATTCTCGAATGACATTTCTCAAAAGATCCTCGGATCTAACACGAAACCATCCTCGAATGGAGACGCAAAGGTATACCAGCCTCGACTGATAACCAAACACAAAGCTGACCTCGGGCAGTCTTTGCAAAAGAGACAAACTGACCTCGATCAATAATCTCAAAAAGTGGACTACAATCCTCGAATAATAGCCACAACAAAAACAAACAAGACCAACCGCAGAAGGACTTAAAGAAAAGAATGCCATCCACGAATGACAATTCTCAAAAGATCCTCGGATCTAACACGAAAGCATCCTCGAATGGAGATGCAAAGGTATACCAGCCTCGACTGATAACCAAACACAAACCTGACCTCAGACAGACTTTGCAAAAGAGACAAACTAAGCTCAATCAATAAGCTCAAAAATTGGAATATCATCCTCGAATAATAGCCATAAAAAAACAAACAAGACCAACCACAAAAGGGCTTGAAGAAAAGAAATGCCATCCTCGAATGACAATTCAAAAGATCCTTGGATCTAACACGAAACCATCCTCCAATGGAGAAGCAAAGGTATACCAGCCTCGACTGATAACCAAACACAAAGATAACCTCAGACAGACTTTGCAAAAGCGACAAACTGACCTCGATCCATAAACTCAAAAAGTGGACTACCATCCTCGAATAATAGCCACAACAAAAACAAACAAGACAAAACGCAAAAGGACTTGAAGAAAAGAATGCCATCCTCGAATGACAATTCTCAAAAGATCCTCGGATCTAACACGAAACCATCCTCGAATGGAGACGCAAAGGTATACCAGCCTCGACTGATAACCAAACACAAAGCTGACCTCAGACAGACTTTGAAAACGAGACAAACTGACCTCGATCAATAAGCTCAAAAAGTGGACTACCATCCTCTAATAATAGCCACAACAACAAGACCAACCTCAGAAGGACTTGAAGAAAAGAATGCCATTCTCGAATGATATTTCTCAAAAGATCCTCGGATCTAACACGAAACCATCCTCGAATGGAGACGCAAAGGTATACCAGCCTCGACTGATAACCAAACACAAAGATGACCTCGGGCAGACTTTGCAAAAGAGACAAACGGACCTCGATCAATAAGCTCAAAAAGTGGACTACCATCCTCGAATAATAGCCACAACAAAAACAAACAAGACCAACCGCAGAAGGACTTGAAGAAAAGAATGCCATCCTCGAATGACAATTCTCAAAAGATCCTCGGATCTAACACGAAACCATCCTCGAATGGAGATGCAAAGGTATACCAGCCTGGACTTATAACCAAACACAAAGCTGACCTCAGACAGACTTTCCAAGAGAGGCAAACTGACCTCAATCAATAAGCTCAAAAAGTGGACTATCATCCTCGAATAATAGCCACAACAAAATCAAACAAGACCAACCAAAGAATGGTTTGAACAAAAGAAATACCATCCTCGAATGACAATTCAAAAGTTCTCAGATCTAACACGAAACCATCCTCGAATGGAGACGCAAAGGTATACCAGCCTCGACTGATAACCAAACACAAAGCTGACCTCAGACAGACTTTGCAAAAGAGACAAACTGACCTCGATCAATAAGCTCAAAAAGTGGACTACCATCCTCGAATAATAGCCACAACAAAAACAAACAAGACCAACCGCAGAAGGACTTGAAGAAAAGAATGCCATCCTCGAATGACAATTCTCAAAAGATCCTCGGATCTAACAGGAAACCATCCTCGAATGGAGACGCAAAGGTATACCAGCCTCGACTGATAACCAAACACAAAGCTGACCTCAGACAGACTTTGAAAACGAGACAAACTGACCTCGATCAATAAGCTCAAAAAGTGGACTACCATCCTCGAATAATAGCCACAACAACAAGACCAACCTCAGAAGGACCTGAAGAAAAGAATGCCATCCTCGAATGACATTTCTCAAAAGATCCTCGGATCTAACATGAAACCATCCTCGAATGGAGACGCAAAGGTATACCAGCCTCGACTGATAACCAAACACAAAGCTGACCTCGGACATACTTTGAAAACGAGACAAACTGACCTCGATCAATAAGCTCAAAAAGTGGACTACCATCCTCTAATAATAGCCACAACAACAAGACCAACCTCAGAAGGACTTGAAGAAAAGAATGCCATTCTCGAATGACATTTCTCAAAAGATCCTCGGATCTAACACGAAACCATCCTCGAATGGAGACGCAAAGGTATACCAGCCTCGACTGATAACCAAACACAAAGCTGACCTCGGGCAGACTTTGCAAAAGAGACAAACTGACCTCGATCAATAAGCTCAAAAAGTGGACTACCATCCTCGAATAATAGCCACAACAAAAACAAACAAGACCAACCGCAGAAGGACTTGAAGAAAAGAATGCCATCCTCGAATGACAATTCTCAAAAGATCCTCGGATCTAACACGAAACCATCCTCGAATGGAGATGCAAAGGTATACCAGACTCGACTTATAACCAAACACAAAGCTGACCTCAAACAGACTTTCCAAGAGAGACAAACTGACCTCAATCAATAAGCTCAAAAAGTGGACTATCATCCTCGAATAATAGCCACAACAAAAACAAACAAGACCAACCAAATAAAGGCTTGAACAAAAGAAATGCCATCCTCGAATGACAATTCAAAAGTTCTCAGATCTAACACGAAACCATCCTCGAATGGAGACGCAAAGGTATACCAGCCTCGACTGATAACCAAACACAAAGCTGACCTCAGACAGACTTTGCAAAAGAGACAAACTGACCTCGATCAATAAGCTCAAAAAGTGGACTACCATCCTCGAATAATAGCCACAACAAAAACAAACAAGACCAACCGCAGAAGGACTTGAAGAAAAGAATGCCATCCTCGAATGACAATCCTCAAAAGATCCTCGGATCTAACAGGAAACCATCCTCGAATGGAGACACAAAGGTATACCAGCCTCGACTGATAACCAAACACAAAGCTGACCTCAGACAGACTTTGCAAAAGAGACAAACTGACCTCGATCAATAAGCTCAAAAAGTGGACTACCATCCTCGAATAATAGCCACAACAAAAACAAACAAGACCAACCGCAGAAGGACTTGAAGAAAAGAATGCCATCCTCGAATGACAATTCTCAAAAGATCCTCGGATCTAACAGGAAACCATCCTCGAATGGAGACGCAAAGGTATACCAGCCTCGACTGATAACCAAACACAAAGCTGACCTCAGACAGACTTTGAAAACGAGACAAACTGACCTCGATCAATAAGCTCAAAAAGTGGACTACCATCCTCGAATAATAGCCACAACAACAAGACCAACCTCAGAAGGACCTAAAGAAAAGAATGCCATCCTCGAATGACATTTCTCAAAAGATCCTCGGATCTAACACGAAACCATCCTCGAATGGAGACGCAAAGGTATACCAGCCTCGACTGATAACCAAACACAAAGCTGACCTCGGACATACTTTGAAAACGAGACAAACTGACCTCGATCAATAAGCTCAAAAAGTGGACTACCATCCTCTAATAATAGCCACAACAACAAGACTAACCTCAGAAGGACTTGAAGAAAAGAATGCCATTCTCGAATGACATTTCTCAAAAGATCCTCGGATCTAACACGAAACCATCCTCGAATGGAGACGCAAAGGTATACCAGCCTCGACTGATAACCAAACACAAAGCTGACCTCGGGAAGACTTTGCAAAAGAGACAAACTGACCTCGATCAATAAGCTCAAAAAGTGGACTACCATCCTCGAATAATAGCCACAACAAAAACAAACAAGACCAACCGCAGAAGGACTTGAAGAAAAGAATGCCATCCTCGAATGACAATTCTCAAAAGATCCTCGGATCTAACACGAAACCATCCTCGAATGGAGATGCAAAGGTATACCAGACTCGACTTATAACCAAACACAAAGCTGACCTCAGACAGACTTTCCAAGAGAGACAAACTGACCTCAATCAATAAGCTCAAAAAGTGGACTATCATCCTCGAATAATAGCCACAACAAAAACAAACAAGACCAACCAAAGAAAGGCTTGAACAAAAGAAATGCCATCCTCGAATGACAATTCAAAAGTTCTCAGATCTAACACGAAACCATCCTCGAATGGAGACGCAAAGGTATACCAGCCTCGACTGATAACCAAACACAAAGCTGACCTCAGACAGACTTTGCAAAAGAGACAAACTGACCTCGATCAATAAGCTCAAAAAGTGGACTACCATCCTCGAATAATAGCCACAACAAAATCAAACAAGACCAACCGCAGAAGGACTTGAAGAAAAGAATGCCATCCTCGAATGACAATCCTCAAAAGATCCTCGGATCTAACAGGAAACCATCCTCGAATGGAGACGCAAAGGTATACCAGCCTCGACTGATAACCAAACACAAAGCTGACCTCAGACAGACTTTGAAAACGAGACAAACTGACCTCGATCAATAAGCTCAAAAAGTGGACTACCATCCTCGAATAATAGCCACAACAACAAGACCAACCTCAGAAGGACTTGAAGAAAAGAATGCCATCCTCGAATGACAATTCTCAAAAGATCCTCGGATCTAACACGAAACCATCCTCGAATGGAGACGCAAAGGTATACCAGCCTCGACTGATAACCAAACACAAAGCTGACCTCGGACAGACATTGCAGAAGAAACAAACTGACCTCGATTAATAAGCTCAAAAAGTGGACTACCATCCTCGAATAATAGCCACAACAAAAACAAATAAGACCAACCGCAGAAGGACTTGAAGAAAAGAATGCCATCCTCGAATGAAAATTCTCAAAAGATCCTCGGATCTAACACGAAACCATCCTCGAATGGAGACGCAAAGGTATACCAGCCTCGACTGATAACCAAACACAAAGCTGACCTCAGACAGACTTTGAAAACGAGACAAACTGACCTCGATCAATAAGCTCAAAAAGTGGACTACCATCCTCGAATAATAGCCACAACAACAAGACCAACCTCAGAAGGACTTGAAGAAAAGAATGCCATCCTCGAATGACATTTCTCAAAAGATCCTCGGATCTAACACGAAACCATCCTCGAATGGAGACGCAAAGGTATACCAGCCTCGACTGATAACCAAACACAAAGCTGACCTCAGACAGACTTTGCAAAAGAGACAAACTGACCTCGATTAATAAGCTCAAAAAGTGGACTACCATCCTCGAATAATAGCCACAAAAAAAAACAAATAAGACCAACCGCAGAAGGACTTGAAGAAAAGAATGCCATCCTCGAATGACAATTCTCAAAAGATCCTCGGATCTAACACGAAACCATCCTCGAATGGAGACGCAAAGGTATACCAGCCTCGACTGATAACCAAACACAAAGCTTACCTCAGACAGACATTGAAAACGAGACAAACTGACCTCGATCAAAAAGCTCAAAAAGTGGACTACCATCCTCGAATAATAGCCACAACAACAAGACCAACCTCAGAAGGACTTGAAGAAAAGAATGCCATCCTCGAATGACAATTCTCAAAAGATCCTCGGATCTAACACGAAACCATCCTCGAATGGAGACGCAAAGGTATACCTGCCTCGACTGATAACCAAACACAAAGCTGACCTCGGACAGACTTTGCAAAAGAGACAAACTGACCTCGATTAATAAGCTCAAAAAGTGGACTACCATCCTCGAATATAAGCCACAACAAAAACAAATAAGACCAACCGTAGAAGGACTTGAAGAAAAGAATGCCATCCTCGACTGACAATTCTCAAAAGATCCTCGGATCTAACACGAAACCATCCTCGAATGGAGACGCAAAGGTATACCATCCTCGACTGATAACCAAACACAAAGCTGACCTCAGACAGACTTTGAAAACGAGACAAACTGACCTCGATCAATAACCTCAAAAAGTGGACTACCATCCTAAAATAATAGCCATAACAACAAGACCAACCTCAGAAGGACTTGAAGAAAAGAATGCCATCCTCGAATGTCATTTCTCAAAAGATCCTCGGATCTAACACGAAACCATCCTCGAATGGAGACGCAAAGGTATACATGCCTCGACTGATAACCAAACACAAAGCTGACCTTGGACAGACTTTGCAAAAGAGACAAACTGACCTCGATCAATAAGCTCAAAAAGTGGACTACCATCCTCGAATAATAGCCACAACAACAAGACCAACTTCAGAAGGACTTAAAGAAAAGAATGCCATCCTCGAATGACAATTCTCAAAAGATCCTCGGATCTAACACGAAACCATCCTCGAATGGAGACGCAAAGGTATACCAGTCTCGACTGATAACCAAACACAAAGCTGACCTCGGACAAACTTTGCAAAAGAGACAAACTGACCTCGATTAATAAGCTCAAAAAGTGGACTACCATCCTCGAATAATAGCTACAACAAAAACAAACAAGACCAACCGCAGAAGGACTTGAAGAAAAGAATGCCATCCTCGAATGACAATTCTCAAAAGATCCTCGGATCTAACACGAAACCATCCTCGAATGGAGACGCAAAGGTATACCAGCCTCGACTGATAACCAAACACAAAGCTGACCTCAGAAAGACTTTGAAAACGAGACAAACTGACCTCGATCAATAAGCTCAAAAAGTGGACTACCATCCTCGAATAATAGCCACAACAACAAGACCAACCTCAGAAGGACTTGAAGAAAAGAATGCCATCCTCGAATGACATTTCTCAAAAGATCCTCGGATATAACACGAAACCATCCTCGAATGGAGACGCAAAGGTATACCAGCCTCGACTGATAACCAAACACAAAGCTGACCTCAGACAGACTTTGCAAAAGAGACAAACTGACCTCGATTAATAAGCTCAAAAAGTGGACTACCATCCTCGAATAATAGCCACAACAAAACAAATAAGACCAACCGCAGAAGGACTTGAAGAAAAGAATGCCATCCTCGAATGACAATTCTCAAAAGATCCTTGGATCTAACACGAAACCATCCTCGAATGGAGACGCAAAGGTATACCAGCCTCGACTGATAACCAAACACAAAGCTTACCTCAGACAGACTTTGAAAACGAGACAAACTGACCTCGATCAAAAAGCTCAAAAAGTGGACTACCATCCTCGAATAATAGCCACAACAACAAGACCAACCTCAGAAGGACTTGAAGAAAAGAATGCCATCCTCGAATGATAATTCTCAAAAGATCCTCGGATCTAACACGAAACCATCCTCGAATGGAGACGCAAAGGTATACCAGCCTCGACTGATAACCAAACACAAAGCTGACCTCGGACAGACTTTGCAAAAGAGACAAACTGACCTCGATTAATAAGCTCAAAAAGTGGACTACCATCCTCGAATATAAGCCACAACAAAAACAAATAAGACCAACCGTAGAAGGACTTGAAGAAAAGAATGCCATCCTCGAATGACAATTCTCAAAAGATCCTCGGATCTAACACGAAACCATCCTCGAATGGAGATGCAAAGGTATACCATCCTCGACTGATAACCAAACACAAAGCTGACCTCAGACAGACTTTGAAAACGAGACAAACTGACCTCGATCAATAACCTCAAATAGTGGACTACCATCCTAAAATAATAGCCATAACAACAAGACCAACCTCAGAAGGACTTGAAGAAAAGAATGCCATCCTCGAATGTCATTTCTCAAAAGATCCTCGGATCTAACACGAAACCATCCTCGAATGGAGACGCAAAGGTATACATGCCTCGACTGATAACCAAACACAAAGCTGACCTTGGACAGACTTTGCAAAAGAGACAAACTGACCTCGATCAATAAGCTCAAAAAGTGGACTACCATCCTCGAATAATAGCCACAACAACAAGACCAACTTCAGAAGGACTTAAAGAAAAGAATGCCATCCTCGAATGACAATTCTCAAAAGATCCTCGGATCTAACACGAAACCATCCTCGAATGGAGACGCAAAGGTATACCAGTCTCGACTGATAACCAAACACAAAGCTGACCTCGGACAAACTTTGCAAAAGAGACAAACTGACCTCGATTAATAAGCTCAAAAAGTGGACTACCATCCTCGAATAATAGCTACAACAAAAACAAACAAGACCAACCGCAGAAGGACTTGAAGAAAAGAATGCCATCCTCGAATGACAATTCTCAAAAGATCCTCGGATCTAACACGAAACCATCCTCGAATGGAGACGCAAAGGTATACCAGCCTCGACTGATAACCAAACACATAGCTGACCTCAGAAAGACTTTGAAAACGAGACAAACTGACCTCGATCAATAAGCTCAAAAAGTGGACTACCATCCTCGAATAATAGCCACAACAACAAGACCAACCTCAGAAGGACTTGAAGAAAAGAATGCCATCCTCGAATGACATTTCTCAAAAGATCCTCGGATCTAACACGAAACCATCCTCGAATGGAGACTCAAAGGTATACCAGCCTCGACTGATAACCAAACACAAAGCTGACCTCAGACAGACTTTGCAAAAGAGACAAACTGACCTCGATTAATAAGCTCAAAAAGTGGACTACCATCCTCGAATAATAGCCACAACAAAACAAATAAGACCAACCGCAGAAGGACTTGAAGAAAAGAATGCCATCCTCGAATGACAATTCTCAAAAGATCCTCGGATCTAACACGAAACCATCCTCGAATGGAGACGCAAAGGTATACCAGCCTCGACTGATAACCAAACACAAAGCTTACCTCAGACAGACTTTGAAAACGAGACAAACTGACCTCGATCAAAAAGCTCAAAAAGTGGACTACCATCCTCGAATAATAGCCACAACAACAAGACCAACCTCAGAAGGACTTGAAGAAAAGAATGCCATCCTCGAATGACAATTCTCAAAAGATCCTCGGATCTAACACGAAACCATCCTCGAATGGAGACGCAAAGGTATACCAGCCTCGACTGATAACCAAACACAAAGCTGACCTCGGACAGACTTTGCAAAAGAGACAAACTGACCTCGATTAATAAGCTCAAAAAGTGGACTACCTTCCTCGAATAATAGCCACAACAAAACAAATAAGACCAACCGCAGAAGGACTTGAAGAAAAGAATGCCATCCTCGAATGACAATTCTCAAAAGATCCTTGGATCTAACACGAAACCATCCTCGAATGGAGACGCAAAGGTATACCAGCCTCGACTGATAACCAAACACAAAGCTTACCTCAGACAGACTTTGAAAACGAGACAAACTGACCTCGATCAAAAAGCTCAAAAAGTGGACTACCATCCTCGAATAATAGCCACAACAACAAGACCAACCTCAGAAGGACTTGAAGAAAAGAATGCCATCCTCGAATGATAATTCTCAAAAGATCCTCGGATCTAACACGAAACCATCCTCGAATGGAGACGCAAAGGTATACCAGCCTCGACTGATAACCAAACACAAAGCTGACCTCGGACAGACTTTGCAAAAGAGACAAACTGACCTCGATTAATAAGCTCAAAAAGTGGACTACCATCCTCGAATATAAGCCACAACAAAAACAAATAAGACCAACCGTAGAAGGACTTGAAGAAAAGAATGCCATCCTCGAATGACAATTCTCAAAAGATCCTCGGATCTAACACGAAACCATCCTCGAATGGAGACGCAAAGGTATACCATCCTCGACTGATAACCAAACACAAAGCTGACCTCAGACAGACTTTGAAAACGAGACAAACTGACCTCGATCAATAACCTCAAAAAGTGGACTACCATCCTAAAATAATAGCCATAACAACAAGACCAACCTCAGAAGGACTTGAAGAAAAGAATGCCATCCTCGAATGTCATTTCTCAAAAGATCCTCGGATCTAACACGAAACCATCCTCGAATGGAGACGCAAAGGTATACATGCCTCGACTGATAACCAAACACAAAGCTGACCTTGGACATACTTTGCAAAAGAGACAAACTGACCTCGATCAATAAGCTCAAAAAGTGGACTACCATCCTCGAATAATAGCCACAACAACAAGACCAACTTCAGAAGGACTTAAAGAAAAGAATGCCATCCTCGAATGACAATTCTCAAAAGATCCTCGGATCTAACACGAAACCATCCTCGAATGGAGACGCAAAGGTATACCAGTCTCGACTGATAACCAAACACAAAGCTGACCTCGGACAAACTTTGCAAAAGAGACAAACTGACCTCGATTAATAAGCTCAAAAAGTGGACTACCATCCTCGAATAATAGCTACAACAAAAACAAACAAGACCAACCGCAGAAGGACGTGAAGAAAAGAATGCCATCCTCGAATGACAATTCTCAAAAGATCCTCGGATCTAACACGAAACCATCCTCGAATGGAGACGCAAAGGTATACCAGCCTCGACTGATAACCAAACACAAAGCTGACCTCAGAAAGACTTTGAAAACGAGACAAACTGACCTCGATCAATAAGCTCAAAAAGTGGACTACCATCCTCGAATAATAGCCACAACAACAAGACCAACCTCAGAAGGACTTGAAGAAAAGAATGCCATCCTCGAATGACATTTCTCAAAAGATCCTCGGATCTAACACGAAACCATCCTCGAATGGAGACTCAAAGGTATACCAGCCTCGACTGATAACCAAACACAAAGCTGACCTCAGACAGACTTTGCAAAAGAGACAAACTGACCTCGATTAATAAGCTCAAAAAGTGGACTACCATCCTCGAATAATAGCCACAACAAAACAGATAAGACCAACCGCAGAAGGACTTGAAGAAAAGAATGCCATCCTCGAATGACAATTCTCAAAAGATCCTCGGATCTAACACGAAACCATCCTCGAATGGAGACGCAAAGGTATACCAGCCTCGACTGATAACCAAACACAAAGCTTACCTCAGACAGACTTTGAAAACGAGACAAACTGACCTCGATCAAAAAGCTCAAAAAGTGGACTACCATCCTCGAATAATAGCCACAACAACAAGACCAACCTCAGAAGGACTTGAAGAAAAGAATGCCATCCTCGAATGACAATTCTCAAAAGATCCTCGGATCTAACACGAAACCATCCTCGAATGGAGACGCAAAGGTATACCAGCCTCGACTGATAACCAAACACAAAGCTGACCTCGGACAGACTTTGCAAAAGAGACAAACTGACCTCGATTAATAAGCTCAAAAAGTGGACTACCTTCCTCGAATAATAGCCACAACAAAACAAATAAGACCAACCGCAGAAGGACTTGAAGAAAAGAATGCCATCCTCGAATGACAATTCTCAAAAGATCCTTGGATCTAACACGAAACCATCCTCGAATGGAGACGCAAAGGTATACCAGCCTCGACTGATAACCAAACACAAAGCTTACCTCAGACAGACTTTGAAAACGAGACAAACTGACCTCGATCAAAAAGCTCAAAAAGTGGACTACCATCCTCGAATAATAGCCACAACAACAAGACCAACCTCAGAAGGACTTGAAGAAAAGAATGCCATCCTCGAATGATAATTCTCAAAAGATCCTCGGATCTAACACGAAACCATCCTCGAATGGAGACGCAAAGGTATACCAGCCTCGACTGATAACCAAACACAAAGCTGACCTCGGACAGACTTTGCAAAAGAGACAAACTGACCTCGATTAATAAGCTCAAAAAGTGGACTACCATCCTCGAATATAAGCCACAACAAAAACAAATAAGACCAACCGTAGAAGGACTTGAAGAAAAGAATGCCATCCTCGAATGACAATTCTCAAAAGATCCTCGGATCTAACACGAAACCATCCTCGAATGGAGACGCAAAGGTATACCATCCTCGACTGATAACCAAACACAAAGCTGACCTCAGACAGACTTTGAAAACGAGACAAACTGACCTCGATCAATAACCTCAAAAAGTGGACTACCATCCTAAAATAATAGCCATAACAACAAGACCAACCTCAGAAGGACTTGAAGAAAAGAATGCCATCCTCGAATGTCGTTTCTCAAAAGATCCTCGGATCTAACACGAAACCATCCTCGAATGGAGACGCAAAGGTATACATGCCTCGACTGATAACCAAACACAAAGCTGACCTTGGACAGACTTTGCAAAAGAGACAAACTGACCTCGATCAATAAGCTCAAAAAGTGGACTACCATCCTCGAATAATAGCCACAACAACAAGACCAACTTCAGAAGGACTTAAAGAAAAGAATGCCATCCTCGATTGACAATTCTCAAAAGATCCTCGGATCTAACACGAAACCATCCTCGAATGGAGACGCAAAGGTATACCAGTCTCGACTGATAACCAAACACAAAGCTGACCTCGGACAAACTTTGCAAAAGAGACAAACTGACCTCGATTAATAAGCTCAAAAAGTGGACTACCATCCTCGAATAATAGCTACAACAAAAACAAACAAGACCAACCGCAGAAGGACTTGAAGAAAAGAATGCCATCCTCGAATGACAATTCTCAAAAGATCCTCGGATCTAACACGAAACCATCCTCGAATGGAGACGCAAAGGTATACCAGCCTCGACTGATAACCAAACACAAAGCTGACCTCAGAAAGACTTTGAAAACGAGACAAACTGACCTCGATCAATAAGCTCAAAAAGTGGACTACCATCCTCGAATAATAGCCACAACAACAAGACCAACCTCTGAAGGACTTGAAGAAAAGAATGCCATCCTCGAATGACATTTCTCAAAAGATCCTCGGATCTAACACGAAACCATCCTCGAATGGAGACTCAAAGGTATACCAGCCTCGACTGATAACCAAACACAAAGCTGACCTCAGACAGACTTTGCAAAAGAGACAAACTGACCTCGATTAATAAGCTCAAAAAGTGGACTACCATCCTCGAATAATAGCCACAACAAAACACATAAGACCAACCGCAGAAGGACTTGAAGAAAAGAATGCCATCCTCGAATGACAATTCTCAAAAGATCCTCGGATCTAACACGAAACCATCCTCGAATGGAGACGCAAAGGTATACCAGCCTCGACTGATAACCAAACAAAAAGCTTACCTCAGACAGACTTTGAAAACGAGACAAACTGACCTCGATCAAAAAGCTCAAAAAGTGGACTACCATCCTCGAATAATAGCCACAACAACAAGACCAACCTCAGAAGGACTTGAAGAAAAGAATGCCATCCTCGAATGACAATTCTCAAAAGATCCTCGGATCTAACACGAAACCATCCTCGAATGGAGACGCAAAGGTATACCAGCCTCGACTGATAACCAAACACAAAGCTGACCTCGGACAGACTTTGCAAAAGAGACAAACTGACCTCGATTAATAAGCTCAAAAAGTGGACTACCATCCTCGAATATAAGCCACAACAAAAACAAATAAGACCAACCGTAGAAGGACTTGAAGAAAAGAATGCCATCCTCGAATGACAATTCTCAAAAGATCCTCGGATCTAACACGAAACCATCCTCGAATGGAGACGCAAAGGTATACCATCCTCGACTGATAACCAAACACAAAGCTGACCTCAGACAGACTTTGAAAACGAGACAAACTGACCTCGATCAATAACCTCAAAAAGTGGACTACCATCCTAAAATAATAGCCATAACAACAAGACCAACCTCAGAAGGACTTGAAGAAAAGAATGCCATCCTCGAATGTCATTTCTCAAAAGATCCTCGGATCTAACACGAAACCATCCTCGAATGGAGACGCAAAGGTATACATGCCTCGACTGATAACCAAACACAAAGCTGACCTTGGACAGACTTTGCAAAAGAGACAAACTGACCTCGATCAATAAGCTCAAAAAGTGGACTACCATCCTCGAATAATAGCCACAACAACAAGACCAACTTCAGAAGGACTTAAAGAAAAGAATGCCATCCTCGAATGACAATTCTCAAAAGATCCTCGGATCTAACACGAAACCATCCTCGAATGGAGACGCAAAGGTATACCGGTCTCGACTGATAACCAAACACAAAGCTGACCTCGGACAAACTTTGCAAAAGAGACAAACTGACCTCGATTAATAAGCTCAAAAAGTGGACTACCATCCTCGAATAATAGATACAACAAAAACAAACAAGACCAACCGCAGAAGGACTTGAAGAAAAGAATGCCATCCTCGAATGACAATTCTCAAAAGATCCTCGGATCTAACACGAAACCATCCTCGAATGGAGACGCAAAGGTATACCAGCCTTGACTGATAACCAAACACAAAGCTGACCTCAGAAAGACTTTGAAAACGAGACAAACTGACCTCGATCAATAAGCTCAAAAAGTGGACTACCATCCTCGAATAATAGCCACAACAACAAGACCAACCTCAGAAGGACTTGAAGAAAAGAATGCCATCCTCGAATGACATTTCTCAAAAGATCCTCGGATCTAACCCGAAACCATCCTCGAATGGAGACGCAAAGGTATACATGCCTCGACTGATAACCAAACACAAAGCTGACCTTGGACAGACTTTGCAAAAGAGACAAACTGACCTCGATTAATAAGCTCAAAAAGTGGACTACCATCCTCGAATAATAGCCACAACAAAAAAAATAAGACCAACCGCAGAAGGACTTGAAGAAAAGAATGCCATCCTCGAATGACAATTCTCAAAAGATCCTCGGATCTAACACGAAACCATCCTCGAATGGAGACGCAAAGGTATACCAGCCTCGACTGATAACCAAACACAAAGCTTACCTCAGACAGACTTTGAAAACGAGACAAACTGACCTCGATCAAAAAGCTCAAAAAGTGGACTACCATCCTCGAATAATAGCCACAACAACAAGACCAACCTCAGAAGGACTTGAAGAAAAGAATGCCATCCTCGAATGACAATTCTCAAAAGATCCTCGGATCTAACACGAAACCATCCTCGAATGGAGACGCAAAGGTATACCAGCCTCGACTGATAACCAAACACAAAGCTGACCTCGGACAGACTTTGCAAAAGAGACAAACTGACCTCGATTAATAAGCTCAAAAAGTGGACTACCATCCTCGAATATAAGCCACAACAAAAACAAATAAGACCAACCGTAGAAGGACTTGAAGAAAAGAATGCCATCCTCGAATGACAATTCTCAAAAGATCCTCGGATCTAACACGAAACCATCCTCGAATGGAGACGCAAAGGTATACCATCCTCGACTGATAACCAAACACAAAGCTGACCTCAGACAGACTTTGAAAACGAGACAAACTGACCTCGATCAATAACCTCAAAAAGTGGACTACCATCCTAAAATAATAGCCATAACAACAAGACCAACCTCAGAAGGACTTGAAGAAAAGAATGCCATCCTCGAATGTCATTTCTCAAAAGATCCTCGGATCTAACACGAAACCATCCTCGAATGGAGACGCAAAGGTATACATGCCTCGACTGATAACCAAACACAAAGCTGACCTTGGACAGACTTTGCAAAAGAGACAAACTGACCTCGATCAATAAGCTCAAAAAGTGGACTACCATCCTCGAATAATAGCCACAACAACAAGACCAACTTCAGAAGGACTTAAAGAAAAGAATGCCATCCTCGAATGACAATTCTCAAAAGATCCTCGGATCTAACACGAAACCATCCTCGAATGGAGACGCAAAGGTATACCAGTCTCGACTGATAACCAAACACAAAGCTGACCTCGGACAAACTTTGCAAAAGAGACAAACTGACCTCGATTAATAAGCTCAAAAAGTGGACTACCATCCTCGAATAATAGCTACAACAAAAACAAACAAGACCAACCGCAAAAGGACTTGAAGAAAAGAATGCCATCCTCGAATGACAATTCTCAAAAGATCCTCGGATCTAACACGAAACCATCCTCGAATGGAGACGCAAAGGTATACCAGCCTCGACTGATAACCAAACACAAAGCTGACCTCAGAAAGACTTTGAAAACGAGACAAACTGACCTCGATCAATAAGCTCAAAAAGTGGACTACCATCCTCGAATAATAGCCACAACAACAAGACCAACCTCAGAAGGACTTGAAGAAAAGAATGCCATCCTCGAATGACAATTCTCAAAAGATCCTCAGATCTAACACGAAACCATCCTCGAATGGAGACGCAAAGGTATACCAGCCTCGACTGATAACCAAACACAAAGCTGACCTCGGACAGACATTGCAGAAGAGACAAACTGACCTCGATTAATAAGCTCAAAAAGTGGACTACCATCCTCGAATAATAGCCACAACAAAAACAAATAAGACAAACCGCAGAAGGGCTTGAAGAAAAGAATGCCATCCTCGAATGACAATTCTCAAAAGATCCTCGGATCTAACACGAAACCATCCTCGAATGGAGATGCAAAGGTATACCAGCCTCGATTGATAACCAAACACAAAGCTGACCTCAGACAGACATTGCAAGAGAGACAAACTGACCTCAATCAATAAGCTCAAAAAGTGGACTCTCATCCTCGAATAATAGCCATAACAAAAACAAACAAGACCAACCACAGAAGGGCTTGAAGAAAATAAATGCCATCCTCGAATGACAATTCAAAAGATCCTAGGATCTAACACGAAACCATCCTCGAATGGAGACGCAAAGGTATACCAGCCTCGACTGATAACCAAACACAAAGCTGACCTCAGACAGACATTGAAAACGAGACAAACTGACCTCGATCAATAAGCTCAAAAAGTGGACTACCATCCTCGAATAATAGCCACAACAACAAGACCAACCTCAGAAGGACTTGAAGAAAAGAATACCATCCTCGAATGACATTTCTCAAAAGATCCTCGGATCTAACACGAAACCATCCTCGAATGGAGACGCAAAGGTATACCAGCCTCGACTGATAACCAAACACAAAGCTGACCTCGGGCAGACTTTGCAAAAGAGACAAACTGACCTCGATCAATAAGCTCAAAAAGTGGACTACCATCCTCGAATAATAGCCACAACATAAACAAACAAGACCAACCGCAGAAGGACTTAAAGAAAAGAATGCCATCCTCGAATGACAATTCTCAAAAGATCCTCGGATCTAACACGAAAGCATCCTCGAATGGAGATGCAAAGGTATACCAGCCTCGACTGATAACCAAACACAAACCTGACCTCAGACAGACTTTGCAAAAGAGACAAACTAACCTCAATCAATAAGCTCAAAAATTGGAATATCATCCTTGAATAATAGCCATAAAAAAAAAACAAGACCAACCACAAAAGGGCTTGAAGAAAAGAAATACCATCCTCGAATGACAATTCAAAAGATCCTTGGATCTAACACGAAACCATCCTCCAATGGAGAAGCAAAGGTATACCAGCCTCGACTGATAACTAAACACAAAGATAACCTCAGACAGACTTTGCAAAAGCGATAAACTGACCTCGATCCATAAACTCAAAAAGTGGACTACCATCCTCGAATAATAGCCACAACAAAAACAAACAAGACAAAACGCAAAAGGACTTGAAGAAAAGAATGCCATCCTCGAATGACAATTCTCAAAAGATCCTCGGATCTAACACGAAACCATCCTCGAATGGAGACGCAAAGGTATACCAGCCTCGACTGATAACCAAACACAAAGCTGACCTCAGACAGACTTTGAAAACGAGACAAACTGACCTCGATCAATAAGCTCAAAAAGTGGACTACCATCCTCTAATAATAGCCACAACAACAAGACCAACCTCAGAAGGACTTGAAGAAAAGAATTCCATCCTCGAATGACAATTCTCAAAAGATCCTCGGATCTAACAAGAAACCATCCTCGAATGGAGACGCAAAGGTATACCAGCCTCGACTGATAACCAAACACAAAGCTGACCTCTGGCAGACTTTGCAAAAGAGACAAACCGACCTCGATCAATAAGCTCAAAAAGTGGACTACCATCCTCGAATAATAGCCACAACAAAAACAAACAAGACCAACCGCAGAAGGACTTGAAGAAAAGAATGCCATCCTCGAATGAAAATTCTCAAAAGATCCTCGGATCTAACACGAAACCATCCTCGAATGGAGATGCAAAGGTATACCAGCCTCGACTTATAACCAAACACAAAGCTGACCTCAGACAGACTTTCCAAGAGAGACAAACTGACCTCAATCAATAAGCTCAAAAAGTGGACTATCGTCCTCGAATTATAGCCACAACAAAAACAAACAAGACCAACCAAAGAAAGGCTTGAACAAAAGAAATGCCATCCTCGAATGACAATTCAAAAGTTCTCAGATCTAACACGAAACCATCCTCGAATGGAGACGCAAAGGTATACCAGCCTCGACTGATAACCAAACACAATGCTGACCTCAGACAGACTTTGCAAAAGAGACAAACTGACCTCGATCAATAAGCTCAAAAAGTGGACTACCATCCTCGAATAATAGCCACAACAAAAACAAACAAGACCAACCGCAGAAGGACTTGAAGAAAAGAATGCCATCCTCGAATGACAATTCTCAAAAGATCCTCGGATCTAACAGGAAACCATCCTCGAATGGAGACGCAAAGGTATACCAGCCTCGACTGATAACCAAACACAAAGCTGACCTCAGACAGACTTTGAAAACGAGACAAACTGACCTCGATCAATAAGCTCAAAAAGTGGACTACCATCCTCGAATAATAGCCACAACAACAAGACCAACCTCAGAAGGACCTGAAGAAAAGAATGCCATCCTCGAATGACAATTCTCAAAAGATCCTCGGATCTAACACGAAACCATCCTCGAATGGAGACGCAAAGGTATACCAGCCTCGACTGATAACCAAACACAAAGCTGACCTCAGACAGACATTGTAGAAGAAACAAGCTGACCTCGATTAATAAGCTCAAAAAGTGGACTACCATCCTCGAATAATAGCCACAACAAAAACAAATAAGACCAACCGCAGAAGGACTTGAAGAAAAGAATGCCATCCTCGAATGAAAATTCTCAAAAGATCCTCGGATCTAACACGAAACCATCCTCGAATGGAGACACAAAGGTATACCAGCCTCGACTGATAACCAATCACAAAGCTGACCTCAGACAGACTTTGAAAACGAGACAAACTGACCTCGATCAATAAGCTCAAAAAGTGGACTACCATCTTCGAATAATAGCCACAACAAACAAGACCAACCTCAGAAGGACTTGAAGAAAAGAATGCCATCCTCGAATGACATTTCTCAAAAGATCCTCGGATCTAACACAAAACCATCCTCGAATGGAGACGCAAAGGTATACCAGCCTCGACTGATAACCAAACACAAAGCTGACCTCAGACAGACTTTGCAAAAGAGATAAACTGACCTCGATTAATAAGCTCAAAAAGTGGACTACCATCCTCGAATAATAGCCACAACAAAACAAATAAGACCAACCGCAGAAGGACTTGAAGAAAAGAATGCCATCCTCGAATGACAATTCTCAAAAGATCCTCGGATCTAACACGAAACCATCCTCGAATGGAGACGCAAAGGTATACCAGCCTCGACTGATAACCAAACACAAAGCTGACCTCAGACAGACTTTGAAAACGAGACAAACTGACCTCGATCAATAAGCTCAAAAAGTGGACTACCATCCTCTAATAATAGCCACAACAACAAGACCAACCTCAGAAGGACTTGAAGAAAAGAATGCCATTCTCGAATGACATTTCTCAAAAGATCCTCGGATCTAACACGAAACCATCCTCGAATGGAGACGTAAAGGTATACCAGCCTCGACTGATAACCAAACACAAATCTGACCTCGGGCAGACTTTGCAAAAGAGACAAACCGACCTCGATCAATAAGCTCAAAAAGTGGACTACCATCCTCGAATAATAGCCACAACAAAAACAAACAAGACCAACCGCAGAAGGACTTGAAGAAAAGAATGCCATCCTCGAATGACAATTCTCAAAAGATCCTCGGATCTAACACGAAACCATCCTCGAATGGAGATGCAAAGGTATACCAGCCTCGACTTATAACCAAACACAAAGCTGACCTCAGACAGACTTTCCAAGAGAGACAAACTGACCTCAATCAATAAGCTCAAAAAGTGGACTATCGTCCTCGAATTATAGCCACAACAAAAACAAACAAGACCAACCAAAGAAAGGCTTGAACAAAAGAAATGCCATCCTCGAATGACAATTCAAAAGTTCTCAGATCTAACACGAAACCATCCTCGAATGGAGACGCAAAGGTATACCAGCCTCGACTGATAACCAAACACAATGCTGACCTCAGACAGACTTTGCAAAAGAGACAAACTGACCTCGATCAATAAGCTCAAAAAGTGGACTACCATCCTCGAATAATAGCCACAACAAAAACAAACAAGACCAACCGCAGAAGGACTTGAAGAAAAGAATGCCATCCTCAAATGACAATTCTCAAAAGATCCTCGGATCTAACAGGAAACCATCCTCGAATGGAGACGCAAAGGTATACCAGCCTCGACTGATAACCAAACACAAAGCTGACCTCAGACAGACTTTGAAAACGAGACAAACTGACCTCGATCAATAAGCTCAAAAAGTGGACTACCATCCTCGAATAATAGCCACAACAACAAGACCAACCTCAGAAGGACCTGAAGAAAAGAATACCATCCTCGAATGACAATTCTCAAAAGATCCTCGGATCTAACACGAAACCATCCTCGAATGGAGACGCAAAGGTATACCAGCCTCGACTGATAACCAAACACAAAGTTGACCTCAGACAGACATTGTAGAAGAAACAAACTGACCTCGATTAATAAGCTCAAAAAGTGGACTACCATCCTCGAATAATAACCACAACAAAAACAAATAAGACCAACCGCAGAAGGACTTGAAGAAAAGAATGCCATCCTCGAATGAAAATTCTCAAAAGATTCTCGGATCTAACACGAAACCATCCTCGAATGGAGACGCAAAGGTATACCAGCCTCGACTGATAACCAATCACAAAGCTGACCTCAGACAGACTTTGAAAACGAGACAAACTGACCTCGATCAATAAGCTCAAAAAGTGGACTACCATCTTCGAATAATAGCCACAACAACAAGACCAACCTCAGAAGGACTTGAAGAAAAGAATGCCATCCTCGAATGACATTTCTCAAAAGATCCTCGGATCTAACACGAAACCATCCTCGAATGGAGACGCAAAGGTATACCAGCCTCGACTGATAACCAAACACAAAGCTGACCTCAGACAGACTTTGCAAAAGAGACAAACTGACCTCGATTAATAAGCTCAAAAAGTGGACTACCATCCTCGAATAATAGCCACAACAAAACAAATAAGACCAACCGCAGAAGGACTTGAAGAAAAGAATGCCATCCTCGAATGACAATTCTCAAAAGATCCTCGGATCTAACACGAAACCATACTCGAATGGAGACGCAAAGGTATACCAGCCTCGACTGATAACCAAACACAAAGCTGACCTCAGACAGACTTTGAAAACGAGACAAACTGACCTCGATCAATAAGCTCAAAAAGTGGACTACCATCCTCGAATAATAGCCACAACAACAAGACCAACCTCAGAAGGACCTGAAGAAAAGAATACCATCCTCGAATGACAATTCTCAAAAGATCCTCGGATCTAACACGAAACCATCCTCGAATGGAGACGCAAAGGTATACCAGCCTCGACTGATAACCAAACACAAAGTTGACCTCAGACAGACATTGTAGAAGAAACAAACTGACCTCGATTAATAAGCTCAAAAAGTGGACTACCATCCTCGAATAATAACCACAACAAAAACAAATAAGACCAACCGCAGAAGGACTTGAAGAAAAGAATGCCATCCTCGAATGAAAATTCTCAAAAGATTCTCGGATCTAACACGAAACCATCCTCGAATGGAGACGCAAAGGTATACCAGCCTCGACTGATAACCAATCACAAAGCTGACCTCAGACAGACTTTGAAAACGAGACAAACTGACCTCGATCAATAAGCTCAAAAAGTGGACTACCATCTTCGAATAATAGCCACAACAACAAGACCAACCTCAGAAGGACTTGAAGAAAAGAATGCCATCCTCGAATGACATTTCTCAAAAGATCCTCGGATCTAACACGAAACCATCCTCGAATGGAGACGCAAAGGTATACCAGCCTCGACTGATAACCAAACACAAAGCTGACCTCAGACAGACTTTGCAAAAGAGACAAACTGACCTCGATTAATAAGCTCAAAAAGTGGACTACCATCCTCGAATAATAGCCACAACAAAACAAATAAGACCAACCGCAGAAGGACTTGAAGAAAAGAATGCCATCCTCGAATGACAATTCTCAAAAGATCCTCGGATCTAACACGAAACCATCCTCGAATGGAGACGCAAAGGTATACCAGCCTCGACTGATAACCAAACACAAAGCTGACCTCAGACAGACTTTGAAAACGAGACAAACTGACCTCGATCAATAAGCTCAAAAAGTGGACTACCATCCTCGAATAATAGCCACAACAACAAGACCAACCTCAGAAGGACCTGAAGAAAAGAATGCCATCCTCGAATGACAATTCTCAAAAGATCCTCGGATCTAACACGAAACCATCCTCGAATGGAGACGCAAAGGTATACCAGCCTCGACTGATAACCAAACACAAAGCTGACCTCGGACAGACTTTGCAAAAGAGACAAACTGACCTCGATTAATAAGCTCAAAAAGTGGACTACCATCCTCGAATATAAGTCACAACAACAACAAATAAGACCAACCGTAGAAGGACTTGAAGAAAAGAATGCCATCCTCGAATGAAAATTCTCAAAAGATCCTCGGATCTAACACGAAACCATCCTCGAATGGAGACGCAAAGGTATACCAGCCTCGACTGATAACCAATCACAAAGCTGACCTCAGACAGACTTTGAAAACGAGACAAACTGACCTCGATCAATAAGCTCAAAAAGTGGACTACCATCTTCGAATAATAGCCACAACAACAAGACCAACCTCAGAAGGACTTGAAGAAAAGAATGCCATCCTCGAATGACTTTTCTCAAAAGATCCTCGGATCTAACACAAAACCATCCTCGAATGGAGACGCAAAGGTATACCAGCCTCGACTGATAACCAAACACAAAGCTGACCTCAGACAGACTTTGCAAAAGAGACAAACTGACCTCGATTAATAAGCTCAAAAAGTGGACTACCATCCTCGAATAATAGCCACAACAAAACAAATAAGACCAACCGCAGAAGGACTTGAAGAAAAGAATGCCATCCTCGAATGACAATTCTCAAAAGATCCTCGGATCTAACACGAAACCATCCTCGAATGGAGACGCAAAGGTATACCAGCCTCGACTGATAACCAAACACAAAGCTGACCTCAGACAGACTTTGAAAACGAGACAAACTGACCTCGATCAATAAGCTCAAAAAGTGGACTACCATCCTCGAATAATAGCCACAACAACAAGACCAACCTCAGAAGGACTTGAAGAAAAGAATGCCATCCTCGAATGACAATTCTCAAAAGATCCTCGGATCTAACACGAAACCATCCTCGAATGGAGACGCAAAGGTATACCAGCCTCGACTGATAACCAAACACAAAGCTGACCTCGGACAGACTTTGCAAAAGAGACAAACTGACCTCGATTAATAAGCTCAAAAAGTGGACTACCATCCTCGAATATAAGTCACAACAAAAACAAATAAGACCAACCGTAGAAGGACTTGAAGAAAAGAATGCCATCCTCGAATGAAAATTCTCAAAAGATCCTCGGATCTAACACGAAACCATCCTCGAATGGAGACGCAAAGGTATACCAGCCTCGACTGATAACCAATCACAAAGCTGACCTCAGACAGACTTTGAAAACGAGACAAACTGACCTCGATCAATAAGCTCAAAAAGTGGACTACCATCTTCGAATAATAGCCACAACAACAAGACCAACCTCAGAAGGACTTGAAGAAAAGAATGCCATCCTCGAATGACATTTCTCATAAGATCCTCGGATCTAACACAAAACCATCCTCGAATGGAGACGCAAAGGTATACCAGCCTCGACTGATAACCAAACACAAAGCTGACCTCAGACAGACTTTGCAAAAGAGACAAACTGACCTCGATTAATAAGCTCAAAAAGTGGACTACCATCCTCGAATAATAGCCACAACAAAACAAATAAGACCAACCGCAGAAGGACTTGAAGAAAAGAATGCCATCCTCGAATGACAATTCTCAAAAGATCCTCGGATCTAACACGAAACCATCCTCGAATGGAGACGCAAAGGTATACCAGCCTCGACTGATAACCAAACACAAAGCTGACCTCAGACAGACTTTGAAAACGAGACAAACTGACCTCGATCAATAAGCTCAAAAAGTGGACTACCATCCTCGAATAATAGCCACAACAACAAGACCAACCTCAGAAGGACTTGAAGAAAAGAATGCCATCCTCGAATGACAATTCTCAAAAGATCCTCGGATCTAACACGAAACCATCCTCGAATGGAGACGCAAAGGTATACCAGCCTCGACTGATAACCAAACACAAAGCTGACCTCGGACAGACTTTGCAAAAGAGACAAACTGACCTCGATTAATAAGCTCAAAAAGTGGACTACCATCCTCGAATATAAGTCACAACAAAAACAAATAAGACCAACCGTAGAAGGACTTGAAGAAAAGAATCCCATCCTCGAATGAAAATTCTCAAAAGATCCTCGGATCTAACACGAAACCATCCTCGAATGGAGACGCAAAGGTATACCAGCCTCGACTGATAACCAATCACAAAGCTGACCTCAGACAGACTTTGAAAACGAGACAAACTGACCTCGATCAATAAGCTCAAAAAGTGGACTACCATCTTCGAATAATAGCCACAACAACAAGACCAACCTCAGAAGGACTTGAAGAAAAGAATGCGATCCTCGAATGACATTTCTCAAAAGATCCTCGGATCTAACACAAAACCATCCTCGAATGGAGACGCAAAGGTATACCAGCCTCGACTGATAACCAAACACAAAGCTGACCTCAGACAGTCTTTGCAAAAGAGACAAACTGACCTCGATTAATAAGCTCAAAAAGTGGACTACCATCCTCGAATAATAGCCACAACAAAACAAATAAGACCAACCGCAGAAGGACTTGAAGAAAAGAATGCCATCCTCGAATGACAATTCTCAAAAGATCCTCGGATCTAACACGAAACCATCCTCGAATGGAGACGCAAAGGTATACCAGCCTCGACTGATAACCAATCACAAAGCTGACCTCAGACAGACTTTGAAAACGAGACAAACTGACCTCGATCAATAAGCTCAAAAAGTGGACTACCATCTTCGAATAATAGCCACAACAACAAGACCAACCTCAGAAGGACTTGAAGAAAAGAATGCCATCCTCGAATGACATTTCTCAAAAGATCCTCGGATCTAACACAAAACCATCCTCGAATGGAGACGCAAAGGTATACCAGCCTCGACTGATAACCAAACACAAAGCTGACCTCAGACAGACTTTGCAAAAGAGACAAACTGACCTCGATTAATAAGCTCAAAAAGTGGACTACCATCCTCGAATAATAGCCACAACAAAACAAATAAGACCAACCGCAGAAGGACTTGAAGAAAAGAATGCCATCCTCGAATGACAATTCTCAAAAGATCCTCGGATCTAACACGAAACCATCCTCGAATGGAGACGCAAAGGTATACCAGCCTCGACTGATAACCAAACACAAAGCTGACCTCAGACAGACTTTGAAAACGAGACAAACTGACCTCGATCAATAAGCTCAAAAAGTGGACTACCATCCTCGAATAATAGCCACAACAACAAGACCAACCTCAGAAGGACTTGAAGAAAAGAATGCCATCCTCGAATGACAATTCTCAAAAGATCCTCGGATCTAACACGAAACCATCCTCGAATGGAGACGCAAAGGTATACCAGCCTCGACTGATAACCAAACACAAAGCTGACCTCGGACAGACTTTGCAAAAGAGACAAACTGACCTCGATTAATAAGCTCAAAAAGTGGACTACCATCCTCGAATATAAGTCACAACAAAAACAAATAAGACCAACCGTAGAAGGACTTGAAGAAAAGAATCCCATCCTCGAATGAAAATTCTCAAAAGATCCTCGGATCTAACACGAAACCATCCTCGAATGGAGACGCAAAGGTATACCAGCCTCGACTGATAACCAATCACAAAGCTGACCTCAGACAGACTTTGAAAACGAGACAAACTGACCTCGATCAATAAGCTCAAAAAGTGGACTACCATCTTCGAATAATAGCCACAACAACAAGACCAACCTCAGAAGGACTTGAAGAAAAGAATGCGATCCTCGAATGACATTTCTCAAAAAATCCTCGGATCTAACACAAAACCATCCTCGAATGGAGACGCAAAGGTATACCAGCCTCGACTGATAACCAAACACAAAGCTGACCTCAGACAGACTTTGCAAAAGAGACAAACTGACCTCGATTAATAAGCTCAAAAAGTGGACTACCATCCTCGAATAATAGCCACAACAAAACAAATAAGACCAACCGCAGAAGGACTTGAAGAAAAGAATGCCATCCTCGAATGACAATTCTCAAAAGATCCTCGGATCTAACACGAAACCATCCTCGAATGGAGACGCAAAGGTATACCAGCCTCGACTGATAACCAAACACAAAGCTGACCTCAGACAGACTTTGAAAACGAGACAAACTGACCTCGATCAATAAGCTCAAAAAGTGGACTACCATCCTCGAATAATAGCCACAACAACAAGACCAACCTCAGAAGGACTTGAAGAAAAGAATGCCATCCTCGAATGACAATTCTCAAAAGATCCTCGGATCTAACACGAAACCATCCTCGAATGGAGACGCAAAGGTATACCAGCCTCGACTGATAACCAAACACAAAGCTGACCTCGGACAGACTTTGCAAAAGAGACAAACTGACCTCGATTAATAAGCTCAAAAAGTGGACTACCATCCTCGAATATAAGTCACAACAAAAACAAATAAGACCAACCGTAGAAGGACTTGAAGAAAAGAATGCCATCCTCGAATGAAAATTCTCAAAAGATCCTCGGATCTAACACGAAACCATCCTCGAATGGAGACGCAAAGGTATACCAGCCTCGACTGATAACCAATCACAAAGCTGACCTCAGACAGACTTTGAAAACGAGACAAACTGACCTCGATCAATAAGCTCAAAAAGTGGACTACCATCTTCGAATAATAGCCACAACAACAAGACCAACCTCAGAAGGACTTGAAGAAAAGAATGCCATCCTCGAATGACATTTCTCAAAAGATCCTCGGATCTAACACAAAACCATCCTCGAATGGAGACGCAAAGGTATACCAGCCTCGACTGATAACCAAACACAAAGCTGACCTCAGACAGACTTTGCAAAAGAGACAAACTGACCTCGATTAATAAGCTCAAAAAGTGGACTACCATCCTCGAATAATAGCCACAACAAAACAAATAAGACCAACCGCAGAAGGACTTGAAGAAAAGAATGCCATCCTCGAATGACAATTCTCAAAAGATCCTCGGATCTAACACGAAACCATCCTCGAATGGAGACGCAAAGGTATACCAGCCTCGACTGATAACCAAACACAAAGCTGACCTCAGACAGACTTTGAAAACGAGACAAACTGACCTCGATCAATAAGCTCAAAAGGTGGACTACCATCCTCGAATAATAGCCACAACAACAAGACCAACCTCAGAAGGACTTGAAGAAAAGAATGCCATCCTCGAATGACAATTCTCAAAAGATCCTCGGATCTAACACGAAACCATCCTCGAATGGAGACGCAAAGGTATACCAGCCTCGACTGATAACCAAACACAAAGCTGACCTCGGACAGACTTTGCAAAAGAGACAAACTGACCTCGATTAATAAGCTCAAAAAGTGGACTACCATCCTCGAATATAAGTCACAACAAAAACAAATAAGATCAACCGTAGAAGGACTTGAAGATAAGAATGCCATCCTCGAATGACAATTCTCAAAAGATCCTCGGATCTAACACGAAACCATCCTCGAATGGAGACGCAAAGGTATACCAGCCTCGACTGATAACCAATCACAAAGCTGACCTCATACAGACTTTGAAAACGAGACAAACTGACCTCGATCAATAAGCTCAAAAAGTGGACTACCATCCTCGAATAATAGCCACAACAACAAGACCAACCTCAGAAGGACTTGAAGAAAAGAATGCCATCCTCGAATGACATTTCTCAAGAGATCCTCGGATCTAACACGAAACCATCCTCGAATGGAGACGCAAAGGTATACCAGCCTCGACTGATAACCAAACACAAAGCTGACCTCAGACAGACTTTGCAAAAGAGAGAAACTGACCTCGATTAATAAGGTCAAAAAGTGGACTACCATCCTCGAATAATAGCCACAACAAAAACAAATAAGACCAACCACAGAAGGACTTGAAGAAAAGAATGCCATCCTCGAATGACAATTCTCAAAAGATCCTCAGATCTAACACGAAACCATCCTCGAATGGAGACGCAAAGGTATACCAGCCTCGACTGATAACCAAACACAAAGCTGACCTCAAATAGACTTTGAAAACGAGACAAACTGACCTCGATCAATAAGCTCAAAAGGTGGACTACCATCCTCGAATAATAGCCACAACAACAAGACCAACCTCAGAAGGACTTGAAGAAAAGAATGCCATCCTCGAATGACATTTCTCAAGAGATCCTCGGATCTAACACGAAACCATCCTCGAATGGAGACGCAAAGGTATACCAGCCTCGACTGATAACCAAACACAAAGCTGACCTCGGACAGACTTTGCAAAAGAGACAAACTGACCTCGATTAATAAGCTCAAAAAGTGGACTACCATCCTCGAATATAAGTCACAACAAAAACAAATAAGATCAACCGTAGAAGGACTTGAAGATAAGAATGCCATCCTCGAATGACAATTCTCAAAAGATCCTCGGATCTAACACGAAACCATCCTCGAATGGAGACGCAAAGGTATACCAGCCTCGACTGATAACCAAACACAAAGCTGACCTCATACAGACTTTGAAAACGAGACAAACTGACCTTGATCAATAAGCTCAAAAAGTGGACTACCATCCTCGAATAATAGCCACAACAACAAGACCAACCTCAGAAGGACTTGAAGAAAAGAATGCCATCCTCGAATGACATTTCTCAAGAGATCCTCGGATCTAACACGAAACCATCCTCGAATGGAGACGCAAAGGTATACCAGCCTCGACTGATAACCAAACACAAAGCTGACCTCAGACAGACTTTGCAAAAGAGACAAACTGACCTCGATTAATAAGGTCAAAAAGTGGACTACCATCCTCGAATAATAGCCACAACAAAAACAAATAAGACCAACCACAGAAGGACTTGAAGAAAAGAATGCCATCCTCGAATGACAATTCTCAAAAGATCCTCAGATCTAACACGAAACCATCCTCGAATGGAGACGCAAAGGTATACCAGCCTCGACTGATAACCAAACACAAAGCTGACCTCAAATAGACTTTGAAAACGAGACAAACTGACCTTGATCAATAAGCTCAAAAAGTGGACTACAATCCTCGAATAATAGCCACAACAACAAGACCAACCTCAGAAGGACTTGAAGAAAAGAATGCCATCCTCGAATGACATTTCTCAAGAGATCCTCGGATCTAACACGAAACCATCCTCGAATGGAGACGCAAAGGTATACTAGCCTCGACTGATAACCAAACACAAAGCTGACCTCAGACAGACTTTGCAAAAGAGAGAAACTGACCTCGATTAATAAGGTCAAAAAGTGGACTACCATCCTCGAATAATAGCCACAACAAAAACAAATAAGACCAACCGCAGAAGGACTTGAAGAAAAGAATGCCATCCTCGAATGACAATTCTCAAAAGATCCTCGGATCTAACACGAAACCATCCTCGAATGGAGACGCAAAGGTATACCAGCCTCGACTGATAACCAAACACAAAGCTGACCTCAAACAGACTTTGAAAACGAGACAAATTGACCTCGATCAATAAGCTCAAAAAGTGGACTACCATCCTCGAATAATAGCCACAACAACAAGACCAACCTCAGAAGGACTTGAAGAAAAGAATTCCATCCTCGAATGACAATTCTCAAAAGATCCTCGGATCTAACACGAAACCATCCTCGAATGGAGACGCAAAGGTATACCAGCCTCGACTGATAACCAAACACAAAGCTGACCTCAGACAGACTTTGAAAACGAGACAAACTGACCTCGATCAATAAGCTAAAAAAGTGGACTACCATCCTTGAATAATAGCCACAACAACAAGACCAACCTCAGAAGGACTTGAAGAAAAGAATGCCATCCTCGAATGACAATTCTCAAAAGATCCTCGGATCTAACACGAAACCATCCTCGAATGGAGACGCAAAGGTATACCAGCCTCGACTGATAACCAAACACAAAGCTGACCTCGGACAGACTTTGCAAAAGAGACAAACTGACCTCGATTAATAAGCTCAAAAAGTGGACTACCATCCTCGAATAATACGCACAACAAAAACAAATAAGACCAACCGTAGAAGGACTTGAAGAAAAGAATGCCATCCTCGAATGACAATTCTCAAAAGATCCTCGGATCTAACACGAAACCATCCTCGAATGGAGACGCAAAGGTATACCAGCCTCGACTGATAATTAAACACAAAGCTGACCTCAGAAAGACTTTGAAAACGAGACAAACTGACCTTGATCAATAAGCTCAAAAAGTGGACTACCATCCTCGAATAATAGCCACAACAACAAGACCAACCTCAGAAGGACTTGAAGAAAAGAATGCCATGTCGAATGACATTTCTCAAGAGATCCTCGGATCTAACACGAAACCATCCTCGAATGGAGACGCAAAGGTATACCAGCCTCGACTGATAACCAAACACAAAGCTGACCTCAGACAGACTTTGAAAACGAGACAAACTGACCTCGATCAATAAGCTCAAAAAGTGGACTACCATCCTCGAATAATAGCCACAACAACAAGACCAACCTCAGAAGGACTTGAAGAAAAGAATGCCATCCTCGAATGACAATTCTCAAAAGATCCTCGGATCTAACACGAAACCATCCTCGAATGGAGACGCAAAGGTATACCAGCCTCGACTGATAACCAAACACAAAGCTGACCTCGGACAGACTTTGCAAAAGAGACAAACTGACCTCGATTAATAAGCTCAAAAAGTGGACTACCATCCTCGAATATAAGTCACAACAAAAACAAATAAGACCAACCGTAGAAGGACTTGAAGAAAAGAATGCCATCCTCGAATGACAATTCTCAAAAGATCCTCGGATCTAACACGAAACCATCCTCGAATGGAGACGCAAAGGTATACCAGCCTCGACTGATAACCAAACACAAAGCTGACCTCAGACAGACTTTGAAAACGAGACAAACTGACCTTGATCAATAAGCTCAAAAAGTGGACTACCATCCTCGAATAATAGCCACAACAACAAGACCAACCTCAGAAGGACTTGAAGAAAAGAATGCCATCCTGGAATGACATTTCTCAAGAGATCCTCGGATCTAACACGAAACCATCCTCGAATGGAGACGCAAAGGTATACCAGCCTCGACTGATAACCAAACACAAAGCTGACCTCAGACAGACTTTGAAAACGAGACAAACTGACCTCGATCAATAAGCTCAAAAAGTGGACTACCATCCTCGAATAATAGCCACAACAACAAGACCAACCTCAAAAGGACTTGAAGAAAAGAATGCCATCCTCGAATGACAATTCTCAAAAGATCCTCGGATCTAACACGAAACCATCCTCGAATGGAGACGCAAAGGTATACCAGCCTCGACTGATAACCAAACACAAAGCTGACCTCGGACAGACTTTGCAAAAGAGACAAACTGACCTCGATTAATAAGCTCAAAAAGTGGACTACCATCCTCGAATATAAGTCACAACAAAAACAAATAAGACCAACCGTAGAAGGACTTGAAGAAAAGAATGCCATCCTCGAATGACAATTCTCAAAAGATCCTCGGATCTAACACGAAACCATCCTCGAATGGAGACGCAAAGGTATACCAGCCTCGACTGATAACCAAACACAAAGCTGACCTCAGACAGACTTTGAAAACGAGACAAACTGACCTTGATCAATAAGCTCAAAAAGTGGACTACCATCCTCGAATAATAGCCACAACAACAAGACCAACCTCAGAAGGACTTGAAGAAAAGAATGCCATCCTCGAATGACATTTCTCAAGAGATCCTCGGATCTAACACGAAACCATCCTCGAATGGAGACGCAAAGGTATACCAGCCTCGACTGATAACCAAACACAAAGCTGACCTTAGACAGACTTTGAAAACGAGACAAACTGACCTAGATCAATAAGCTCAAAAAGTGGACTACCATCCTCGAATAATAGCCACAACAACAAGACCAACCTCAGAAGGACTTGAAGAAAAGAATGCCATCCTCGAATGACAATTCTCAAAAGATCCTCGGATCTAACACGAAACCATCCTCGAATGGAGACGCAAAGGTATACCAGCCTCGACTGATAACCAAACACAAAGCTGACCTCGGACAGACTTTGCAAAAGAGAGAAACTGACCTCGATTAATAAGCTCAAAAAGTGGACTACCATCCTCGAATATAAGTCACAACAAAAACAAATAAGACCAACCGTAGAAGGACTTGAAGAAAAGAATGCCATCCTCGAATGACAATTCTCAAAAGATCCTCGGATCTAACACGAAACCATCCTCGAATGGAGACGCAAAGGTATACCAGCCTCGACTGATAACCAAACACAAAGCTGACCTCAGACAGACTTTGAAAACGAGACAAACTGACCTTGATCAATAAGCTCAAAAAGTGGACTACCATCCTCGAATAATAGCCACAACAACAAGACCAACCTCAGAAGGACTTGAAGAAAAGAATGCCATCCTCGAATGACAATTCTCAAAAGATCCTCGGATCTAACACGAAACCATCCTCGAATGGAGACGCAAAGGTATACCAGCCTCGACTGATAACCAAACACAAAGCTGACCTCGGACAGACTTTGCAAAAGAGACAAACTGACCTCGATTAATAAGCTCAAAAAGTGGACTACCATCCTCGAATATAAGTCACAACAAAAACAAATAAGACCAACCGTAGAAGGACTTGAAGAAAAGAATGCCATCCTCGAATGACAATTCTCAAAAGATCCTCGGATCTAACACGAAACCATCCTCGAATGGAGACGCAAAGGTATACCAGCCTCGACTGATAACCAAACACAAAGCTGACCTCAGACAGACTTTGAAAACGAGACAAACTGACCTTGATCAATAAGCTCAAAAAGTGGACTACCATCCTCGAATAATAGCCACAACAACAAGACCAACCTCAGAAGGACTTGGAGAAAAGAATGCCATCCTCGAATGACATTTCTCAAGAGATCCTCGGATCTAACACGAAACCATCCTCGAATGGAGACGCAAAGGTATACCAGCCTCGACTGATAACCAAACACAAAGCTGACCTCAGACAGACTTTGAAAACGAGACAAACTGACCTCGATCAATAAGCTCAAAAAGTGGACTACCATCCTCGAATAATAGCCACAACAACAAGACCAACCTCAGAAGGACTTGAAGAAAAGAATGCCATCCTCGAATGACAATTCTCAAAAGATCCTCGGATCTAACACGAAACCATCCTCGAATGGAGACGCAAAGGTATACCAGCCTCGACTGATAACCAAACACAAAGCTGACCTCGGACAGACTTTGCAAAAGAGACAAACTGACCTCGATTAATAAGCTCAAAAAGTGGACTACCATCCTCGAATATAAGTCACAACAAAAACAAATAAGACCAACCGTAGAAGGACTTGAAGAAAAGAATGCCATCCTCGAATGACAATTCTCAAAAGATCCTCGGATCTAACACGAAACCATCCTCGAATGGAGACGCAAAGGTATACCAGCCTCGACTGATAACCAAACACAAAGCTGACCTCAGACAGACTTTGAAAACGAGACAAACTGACCTTGATCAATAAGCTCAAAAAGTGGACTACCATCCTCGAATAATAGCCACAACAACAAGACCAACCTCAGAAGGACTTGAAGAAAAGAATGCCATCCTCGAATGACATTTCTCAAGAGATCCTCGGATCTAACACGAAACCATCCTCGAATGGAGACGCAAAGGTATACCAGCCTCGACTGATAACCAAACACAAAGCTGACCTCAGACAGACTTTGAAAACGAGACAAACTGACCTAGATCAATAAGCTCAAAAAGTGGACTACCATCCTCGAATAATAGCCACAACAACAAGACCAACCTCAGAAGGACTTGAAGAAAAGAATGCCATCCTCGAATGACAATTCTCAAAAGATCCTCGGATCTAACACGAAACCATCCTCGAATGGAGACGCAAAGGTACACCAGCCTCGACTGATAACCAAACACAAAGCTGACCTCGGACAGACTTTGCAAAAGAGACAAACTGACCTCGATTAATAAGCTCAAAAAGTGGACTACCATCCTCGAATATAAGTCACAACAAAAACAAATAAGACCAACCGTAGAAGGACTTGAAGAAAAGAATGCCATCCTCGAATGACAATTCTCAAAAGATCCTCGGATCTAACACGAAACCATCCTCGAATGGAGACGCAAAGGTATACCAGCCTCGACTGATAACCAAACACAAAGCTGACCTCAGACAGACTTTGAAAACGAGACAAACTGACCTTGATCAATAAGCTCAAAAAGTGGACTACCATCCTCGAATAATAGCCACAACAACAAGACCAACCTCAGAAGGACTTGAAGAAAAGAATGCCATCCTCGAATGACATTTCTCAAAAGATCCTCGGATCTAACACGAAACCATCCTCGAATGGAGACGCAAAGGTATACCAGCCTCGACTGATAACCAAACACAAAGCTGACCTCAGACAGACTTTGCAAAAGAGACAAACTGACCTCGATTAATAAGCTCAAAAAGTGGACTACCATCCTCGAATAATAGCCACAACAAAACAAATAAGACCAACCGCAGAAGGACTTGAAGAAAAGAATGCCATCGTCGAATGACAATTCTCAAAAGATCCTCGGATCTAACACGAAACCATCCTCGAATGGAAACGCAAAGGTATACCAGCCTCGACTGATAACCAAACACAAAGCTGACCTCGGACAGACTTTGCAAAAGAGACAAACTGACCTCGATTAATAAGCTCAAAAAGTGGACTACCATCCTCGAATAATACGCACAACAAAAACAAATAAGACCAACCGTAGAAGGACTTGAAGAAAAGAATGCCATCCTCGAATGACAATTCTCAAAATATCCTCGGATCTAACACGAAACCATCCTCGAATGGAGACGCAAAGGTATACCAGCCTCGACTGATAATTAAACACAAAGCTGACCTCAGAAAGACTTTGAAAACGAGACAAACTGACCTTGATCAATAAGCTCAAAAAGTGGACTACCATCCTCGAATAATAGCCACAACAACAAGACCAACCTCAGAAGGACTTGAAGAAAAGAATGCCATCCTCGAATGACATTTCTCAAGAGATCCTCGGATCTAACACGAAACCATCCTCGAATGGAGACGCAAAGGTATACCAGCCTCGACTGATAACCAAACACAAAGCTGACCTCAGACAGACTTTGAAAACGAGACAAACTGACCTCGATCAATAAGCTCAAAAAATGGACTACCATGCTCGAATAATAGCCACAACAACAAGACCAACCTCAGAAGGACTTGAAGAAAAGAATGCCATCCTCGAATGACAATTCTCAAAAGATCCTCGGATCTAACACGAAACCATCCTCGAATGGAGACGCAAAGGTATACCAGCCTCGACTGATAACCAAACACAAAGCTGACCTCGGACAGACTTTGCAAAAGAGACAAACTGACCTCGATTAATAAGCTCAAAAAGTGGACTACCATCCTCGAATATAAGTCACAACAAAAACAAATAAGACCAACCGTAGAAGGACTTGAAGAAAAGAATGCCATCCTCGAATGAAAATTCTCAAAAGATCCTCGGATCTAACACGAAACCATCCTCGAATGGAGACGCAAAGGTATACCAGCCTCGACTGATAACCAAACACAAAGCTGACCTCAGACAGACTTTGAAAACGAGACAAACTGACCTTGATCAATAAGCTCAAAAAGTGGACTACCATCCTCGAATAATAGCCACAACAACAAGACCAACCTCAGAAGGACTTGAAGAAAAGAATGCCATCCTCGAATGACATTTCTCAAGAGATCCTCGGATCTAACACGAAACCATCCTCGAATGGAGACGCAAAGGTATACCAGCCTCGACTGATAACCAAACACAAAGCTGACCTCAGACAGACTTTGAAAACGAGACAAACTGACCTCGATCAATAAGCTCAAAAAGTGGACTACCATCCTCGAATAATAGCCACAACAACAAGACCAACCTCAGAAGGACTTGAAGAAAAGAATGCCATCCTCGAATGACAATTCTCAAAAGATCCTCGGATCTAACACGAAACCATCCTCGAATGGAGACGCAAAGGTATACCAGCCTCGACTGATAACCAAACACAAAGCTGACCTCGGACAGACTTTGCAAAAGAGACAAACTGACCTCGATTAATAAGCTCAAAAAGTGGACTACCATCCTCGAATATAAGTCACAACAAAAACAAATAAGACCAACCGTAGAAGGACTTGAAGAAAAGAATGCCATCCTCGAATGACAATTCTCAAAAGATCCTCGGATCTAACACGAAACCATCCTCGAATGGAGACGCAAAGGTATACCAGCCTCGACTGATAACCAAACACAAAGCTGACCTCAGACAGACTTTGAAAACGAGACAAACTGACCTTGATCAATAAGCTCAAAAAGTGGACTACCATCCTCGAATAATAGCCACAACAACAAGACCAACCTCAGAAGGACTTGAAGAAAAGAATGCCATCCTCGAATGACATTTCTCAAGAGATCCTCGGATCTAACACGAAACCATCCTCGAATGGAGACGCAAAGGTATACCAGCCTCGACTGATAACCAAACACAAAGCTGACCTCAGACAGACTTTGAAAACGAGACAAACTGACCTCGATCAATAAGCTCAAAAAGTGGACTACCATCCTCGAATAATAGCCACAACAACAAGACCAACCTCAGAAGGACTTGAAGAAAAGAATGCCATCCTCGAATGACAATTCTCAAAAGATCCTCGGATCTAACACGAAACCATCCTCGAATGGAGACGCAAAGGTATACCAGCCTCGACTGATAACCAAACACAAAGCTGACCTCGGACAGACTTTGCAAAAGAGACAAACTGACCTCGATTAATAAGCTCAAAAAGTGGACTACCATCCTCGAATATAAGTCACAACAAAAACAAATAAGACCAACCGTAGAAGGACTTGAAGAAAAGAATGCCATCCTCGAATGACAATTCTCAAAAGATCCTCGGATCTAACACGAAACCATCCTCGAATGGAGACGCAAAGGTATACCAGCCTCGACTGATAACCAAACACAAAGCTGACCTCAGACAGACTTTGAAAACGAGACAAACTGACCTTGATCAATAAGCTCAAAAAGTGGACTACCATCCTCGAATAATAGCCACAACAACAAGACCAACCTCAGAAGGACTTGAAGAAAAGAATGCCATCCTCGAATGACATTTCTCAAGAGATCCTCGGATCTAACACGAAACCATCCTCGAATGGAGACGCAAAGGTATACCAGCCTCGACTGATAACCAAACACAAAGCTGACCTCAGACAGACTTTGCAAAAGAGAGAAACTGACCTCGATTAATAAGGTCAAAAAGTGGACTACCATCCTCGAATAATAGCCACAACAAAAACAAATTAGACCAACCACAGAAGGACTTGAAGAAAAGAATGCCATCCTCGAATGACAATTCTCAAAAGATCCTCGGATCTAACACGAAACCATCCTCGAATGGAGACGCAAAGGTATACCAGGCTCGAATGATAACCAAACACAAAGCTGACCTCAAACAGACTTTGAAAACGAGACAAACTGACCTTGATCAATAAGCTCAAAAAGTGGACTACCATCCTCGAATAATAGCCACAACAACAAGACCAACCTCAGAAGGACTTGAAGAAAAGAATGCCATCCTCGAATGACATTTCTCAAGAGATCCTCGGATCTAACACGAAACCATCCTCGAATGGAGACACAAAGGTATACTAGCCTCGACTGATAACCAAACACAAAGCTGACCTCAGACAGACTTTGCAAAAGAGAGAAATTGACCTCGATTAATAAGGTCAAAAAGTGGACTACCATCCTCGAATAATAGCCACAACAAAAACAAATAAGACCAACCGCAGAAGGACTTGAAGAAAAGAATTCCATCCTCGAATGACAATTCTCAAAAGATCCTCGGATCTAACACGAAACCATCCTCGAATGGAGACGCAAAGGTATACCAGCCTCGACTGATAACCAAACACAAAGCTGACCTCAAACAGACTTTGAAAACGAGACAAATTGACCTCGATCAATAAGCTCAAAAAGTGGACTACCATCCTCGAATAATAGCCACAACAACAAGACCAACCTCAGAAGGACTTGAAGAAAAGAATTCCATCCTCGAATGACAATTCTCAAAAGATCCTCGGATCTAACACGAAACCATCCTCGAATGGAGACGCAAAGGTATACCAGCCTCGACTGATAACCAAACACAAAGCTGACCTCAGACAGACTTTGAAAACGAGACAAACTGACCTCGATCAATAAGCTCAAAAAGTGGACTACCATCCTCGAATAATAGCCACAACAACAAGACCAACCTCAGAAGGACTTGAAGAAAAGAATGCCATCCTCGAATGACAATTCTCAAAAGATCCTCGGATCTAACACGAAACCATCCTCGAATGGAGACGCAAAGGTATACCAGCCTCGACTGATAACCAAACACAAAGCTGACCTCGGACAGACTTTGCAAAAGAGACAAACTGACCTCGATTAATAAGCTCAAAAAGTGGACTACCATCCTCGAATAATACGCACAACAAAAACAAATAAGACCAACCGTAGAAGGACTTGAAGAAAAGAATGCCATCCTCGAATGACAATTCTCAAAAGATCCTCGGATCTAACACGAAACCATCCTCGAATGGAGACGCAAAGGTATACCAGCCTCGACTGATAATTAAACACAAAGCTGACCTCAGAAAGACTTTGAAAACGAGACAAACTGACCTTGATCAATAAGCTCAAAAAGTGGACTACCATCCTCGAATAATAGCCACAACAACAAGACCAACCTCAGAAGGACTTGAAGAAAAGAATGCCATCCTCGAATGACATTTCTCAAGAGATCCTCAGATCTAACACGAAACCATCCTCGAATGGAGACGCAAAAGTATACCAGCCTCGACTGATAACCAAACACAAAGCTGACCTCAGACAGACTTTGAAAACGAGACAAACTGACCTCGATCAATAAGCTCAAAAAGTGGACTACCATCCTCGAATAATAGCCACAACAACAAGACCAACCTCAGAAGGACTTGAAGAAAAGAATGCCATCCTCGAATGACAATTCTCAAAAGATCCTCGGATCTAACACGAAACCATCCTCGAATGGAGACGCAAAGGTATACCAGCCTCGACTGATAACCAAACACAAAGCTGACCTCGGACAGACTTTGCAAAAGAGACAAACTGACCTCGATTAATAAGCTCAAAAAGTGGACTACCATCCTCGAATATAAGTCACAACAAAAACAAATAAGACCAACCGTAGAAGGACTTGAAGAAAACAATGCCATCCTCGAATGACAATTCTCAAAAGATCCTCGGATCTAACACGAAACCATCCTCGAATGGAGACGCAAAGGTATACCAGCCTCGACTGATAACCAAACACAAAGCTGACCTCAGACAGACTTTGAAAACGAGACAAACTGACCTTGATCAATAAGCTCAAAAAGTGGACTACCATCCTCGAATAATAGCCACAACAACAAGACCAACCTCAGAAGGACTTGAAGAAAAGAATGCCATCCTCGAATGACATTTCTCAAGAGATCCTCGGATCTAACACGAAACCATCCTCGAATGGAGACGCAAAGGTATACCAGCCTCGACTGATAACCAAACACAAAGCTGGCCTCAGACAGACTTTGCAAAAGAGAGAAACTGACCTCGATTAATAAGGTCAAAAAGTGGACTACCATCCTCGAATAATAGCCACAACAAAAACAAATAAGACCAACCACAGAAGGACTTGAAGAAAAGAATGCCATCCTCGAATGACAATTCTCAAAAGATCCTCGGATCTAACACGAAACCATCCTCGAATGGAGACGCAAAGGTATACCAGCCTCGACTGATAACCAAACACAAAGCTGACCTCAAACAGACTTTGAAAACGAGACAAACTGACCTTGATCAATAAGCTCAAAAAGTGGACTACCATCCTCGAATAATAGCCACAACAACAAGACCAACCTCAGAAGGACTTGAAGAAAAGAATGCCATCCTCGAATGACATTTCTCAAGAGATCCTCGGATCTAACACGAAACCATCCTCGAATGGAGACGCAAAGGTATACCAGCCTCGACTGATAACCAAACACAAAGCTGACCTCAGACAGACTTTGCAAAAGAGACAAACTGACCTCGATTAATAAGCTCAAAAAGTGGACTACCATCCTCGAATAATAGCCACAACAAAACAAATAAGACCAACCGCAGAAGGACTTGAAGAAAAGAATGCCATCGTCGAATGACAATTCTCAAAAGATCCTCGGATCTAACACGAAACCATCCTCGAATGGAGACGCAAAGGTATACCAGCCTCGACTGATAACCAAACACAAAGCTGACCTCGGACAGACTTTGCAAAAGAGACAAACTGACCTCGATTAATAAGCTCAAAAAGTGGACTACCATCCTCGAATAATACGCACAACAAAAACAAATAAGACCAACCGTAGAAGGACTTGAAGAAAACAATGCCATCCTCGAATGACAATTCTCAAAAGATCCTCGGATCTAACACGAAACCATCCTCGAATGGAGACGCAAAGGTATACCAGCCTCGACTGATAACCAAACACAAAGCTGACCTCAGACAGACTTTGAAAACGAGACAAACTGACCTTGATCAATAAGCTCAAAAAGTGGACTACCATCCTCGAATAATAGCCACAACAACAAGACCAACCTCAGAAGGACTTGAAGAAAAGAATGCCATCCTCGAATGACATTTCTCAAGAGATCCTCGGATCTAACACGAAACCATCCTCGAATGGAGACGCAAAGGTATACCAGCCTCGACTGATAACCAAACACAAAGCTGACCTCAGACAGACTTTGAAAACGAGACAAACTGACCTCGATCAATAAGCTCAAAAAGTGGACTACCATCCTCGAATAATAGCCACAACAACAAGACCAACCTCAGAAGGACTTGAAGAAAAGAATGCCATCCTCGAATGACAATTCTCAAAAGATCCTCGGATCTAACACGAAACCATCCTCGAATGGAGACGCAAAGGTATACCAGCCTCGACTGATAACCAAACACAAAGCTGACCTCGGACAGACTTTGCAAAAGAGACAAACTGACCTCGATTAATAAGCTCAAAAAGTGGACTACCATCCTCGAATATAAGTCACAACAAAAACAAATAAGACCAACCGTAGAAGGACTTGAAGAAAAGAATGCCATCCTCGAATGACAATTCTCAAAAGATCCTCGGATCTAACACGAAACCATCCTCGAATGGAGACGCAAAGGTATACCAGCCTCGACTGATAACCAAACACAAAGCTGACCTCAGACAGACTTTGAAAACGAGACAAACTGACCTTGATCAATAAGCTCAAAAAGTGGACTACCATCCTCGAATAATAGCCACAACAACAAGACCAACCTCAGAAGGACTTGAAGAAAAGAATGCCATCCTCGAATGACATTTCTCAAGAGATCCTCGGATCTAACACGAAACCATCCTCGAATGGAGACGCAAAGGTATACCAGCCTCGACTGATAACCAAACACAAAGCTGACCTCAGACAGACTTTGAAAACGAGACAAACTGACCTAGATCAATAAGCTCAAAAAGTGGACTACCATCCTCGAATAATAGCCACAACAACAAGACCAACCTCAGAAGGACTTGAAGAAAAGAATGCCATCCTCGAATGACAATTCTCAAAAGATCCTCGGATCTAACACGAAACCATCCTCGAATGGAGACGCAAAGGTACACCAGCCTCGACTGATAACCAAACACAAAGCTGACCTCGGACAGACTTTGCAAAAGAGACAAACTGACCTCGATTAATAAGCTCAAAAAGTGGACTACCATCCTCGAATATAAGTCACAACAAAAACAAATAAGACCAACCGTAGAAGGACTTGAAGAAAAGAATGCCATCCTCGAATGACAATTCTCAAAAGATCCTCGGATCTAACACGAAACCATCCTCGAATGGAGACGCAAAGGTATACCAGCCTCGACTGATAACCAAACACAAAGCTGACCTCAGACAGACTTTGAAAACGAGACAAACTGACCTTGATCAATAAGCTCAAAAAGTGGACTACCATCCTCGAATAATAGCCACAACAACAAGACCAACCTCAGAAGGACTTGAAGAAAAGAATGCCATCCTCGAATGACATTTCTCAAAAGATCCTCGGATCTAACACGAAACCATCCTCGAATGGAGACGCAAAGGTATACCAGCCTCGACTGATAACCAAACACAAAGCTGACCTCAGACAGACTTTGCAAAAGAGACAAACTGACCTCGATTAATAAGCTCAAAAAGTGGACTACCATCCTCGAATAATAGCCACAACAAAACAAATAAGACCAACCGCAGAAGGACTTGAAGAAAAGAATGCCATCGTCGAATGACAATTCTCAAAAGATCCTCGGATCTAACACGAAACCATCCTCGAATGGAAACGCAAAGGTATACCAGCCTCGACTGATAACCAAACACAAAGCTGACCTCGGACAGACTTTGCAAAAGAGACAAACTGACCTCGATTAATAAGCTCAAAAAGTGGACTACCATCCTCGAATAATACGCACAACAAAAACAAATAAGACCAACCGTAGAAGGACTTGAAGAAAAGAATGCCATCCTCGAATGACAATTCTCAAAATATCCTCGGATCTAACACGAAACCATCCTCGAATGGAGACGCAAAGGTATACCAGCCTCGACTGATAATTAAACACAAAGCTGACCTCAGAAAGACTTTGAAAACGAGACAAACTGACCTTGATCAATAAGCTCAAAAAGTGGACTACCATCCTCGAATAATAGCCACAACAACAAGACCAACCTCAGAAGGACTTGAAGAAAAGAATGCCATCCTCGAATGACATTTCTCAAGAGATCCTCGGATCTAACACGAAACCATCCTCGAATGGAGACGCAAAGGTATACCAGCCTCGACTGATAACCAAACACAAAGCTGACCTCAGACAGACTTTGAAAACGAGACAAACTGACCTCGATCAATAAGCTCAAAAAATGGACTACCATGCTCGAATAATAGCCACAACAACAAGACCAACCTCAGAAGGACTTGAAGAAAAGAATGCCATCCTCGAATGACAATTCTCAAAAGATCCTCGGATCTAACACGAAACCATCCTCGAATGGAGACGCAAAGGTATACCAGCCTCGACTGATAACCAAACACAAAGCTGACCTCGGACAGACTTTGCAAAAGAGACAAACTGACCTCGATTAATAAGCTCAAAAAGTGGACTACCATCCTCGAATATAAGTCACAACAAAAACAAATAAGACCAACCGTAGAAGGACTTGAAGAAAAGAATGCCATCCTCGAATGAAAATTCTCAAAAGATCCTCGGATCTAACACGAAACCATCCTCGAATGGAGACGCAAAGGTATACCAGCCTCGACTGATAACCAAACACAAAGCTGACCTCAGACAGACTTTGAAAACGAGACAAACTGACCTTGATCAATAAGCTCAAAAAGTGGACTACCATCCTCGAATAATAGCCACAACAACAAGACCAACCTCAGAAGGACTTGAAGAAAAGAATGCCATCCTCGAATGACATTTCTCAAGAGATCCTCGGATCTAACACGAAACCATCCTCGAATGGAGACGCAAAGGTATACCAGCCTCGACTGATAACCAAACACAAAGCTGACCTCAGACAGACTTTGAAAACGAGACAAACTGACCTCGATCAATAAGCTCAAAAAGTGGACTACCATCCTCGAATAATAGCCACAACAACAAGACCAACCTCAGAAGGACTTGAAGAAAAGAATGCCATCCTCGAATGACAATTCTCAAAAGATCCTCGGATCTAACACGAAACCATCCTCGAATGGAGACGCAAAGGTATACCAGCCTCGACTGATAACCAAACACAAAGCTGACCTCGGACAGACTTTGCAAAAGAGACAAACTGACCTCGATTAATAAGCTCAAAAAGTGGACTACCATCCTCGAATATAAGTCACAACAAAAACAAATAAGACCAACCGTAGAAGGACTTGAAGAAAAGAATGCCATCCTCGAATGACAATTCTCAAAAGATCCTCGGATCTAACACGAAACCATCCTCGAATGGAGACGCAAAGGTATACCAGCCTCGACTGATAACCAAACACAAAGCTGACCTCAGACAGACTTTGAAAACGAGACAAACTGACCTTGATCAATAAGCTCAAAAAGTGGACTACCATCCTCGAATAATAGCCACAACAACAAGACCAACCTCAGAAGGACTTGAAGAAAAGAATGCCATCCTCGAATGACATTTCTCAAGAGATCCTCGGATCTAACACGAAACCATCCTCGAATGGAGACGCAAAGGTATACCAGCCTCGACTGATAACCAAACACAAAGCTGACCTCAGACAGACTTTGAAAACGAGACAAACTGACCTCGATCAATAAGCTCAAAAAGTGGACTACCATCCTCGAATAATAGCCACAACAACAAGACCAACCTCAGAAGGACTTGAAGAAAAGAATGCCATCCTCGAATGACAATTCTCAAAAGATCCTCGGATCTAACACGAAACCATCCTCGAATGGAGACGCAAAGGTATACCAGCCTCGACTGATAACCAAACACAAAGCTGACCTCGGACAGACTTTGCAAAAGAGACAAACTGACCTCGATTAATAAGCTCAAAAAGTGGACTACCATCCTCGAATATAAGTCACAACAAAAACAAATAAGACCAACCGTAGAAGGACTTGAAGAAAAGAATGCCATCCTCGAATGACAATTCTCAAAAGATCCTCGGATCTAACACGAAACCATCCTCGAATGGAGACGCAAAGGTATACCAGCCTCGACTGATAACCAAACACAAAGCTGACCTCAGACAGACTTTGAAAACGAGACAAACTGACCTTGATCAATAAGCTCAAAAAGTGGACTACCATCCTCGAATAATAGCCACAACAACAAGACCAACCTCAGAAGGACTTGAAGAAAAGAATGCCATCCTCGAATGACATTTCTCAAGAGATCCTCGGATCTAACACGAAACCATCCTCGAATGGAGACGCAAAGGTATACCAGCCTCGACTGATAACCAAACACAAAGCTGACCTCAGACAGACTTTGCAAAAGAGAGAAACTGACCTCGATTAATAAGGTCAAAAAGTGGACTACCATCCTCGAATAATAGCCACAACAAAAACAAATAAGACCAACCACAGAAGGACTTGAAGAAAAGAATGCCATCCTCGAATGACAATTCTCAAAAGATCCTCGGATCTAACACGAAACCATCCTCGAATGGAGACGCAAAGGTATACCAGGCTCGAATGATAACCAAACACAAAGCTGACCTCAAACAGACTTTGAAAACGAGACAAACTGACCTTGATCAATAAGCTCAAAAAGTGGACTACCATCCTCGAATAATAGCCACAACAACAAGACCAACCTCAGAAGGACTTGAAGAAAAGAATGCCATCCTCGAATGACATTTCTCAAGAGATCCTCGGATCTAACACGAAACCATCCTCGAATGGAGACACAAAGGTATACTAGCCTCGACTGATAACCAAACACAAAGCTGACCTCAGACAGACTTTGCAAAAGAGAGAAATTGACCTCGATTAATAAGGTCAAAAAGTGGACTACCATCCTCGAATAATAGCCACAACAAAAACAAATAAGACCAACCGCAGAAGGACTTGAAGAAAAGAATTCCATCCTCGAATGACAATTCTCAAAAGATCCTCGGATCTAACACGAAACCATCCTCGAATGGAGACGCAAAGGTATACCAGCCTCGACTGATAACCAAACACAAAGCTGACCTCAAACAGACTTTGAAAACGAGACAAATTGACCTCGATCAATAAGCTCAAAAAGTGGACTACCATCCTCGAATAATAGCCACAACAACAAGACCAACCTCAGAAGGACTTGAAGAAAAGAATTCCATCCTCGAATGACAATTCTCAAAAGATCCTCGGATCTAACACGAAACCATCCTCGAATGGAGACGCAAAGGTATACCAGCCTCGACTGATAACCAAACACAAAGCTGACCTCAGACAGACTTTGAAAACGAGACAAACTGACCTCGATCAATAAGCTCAAAAAGTGGACTACCATCCTCGAATAATAGCCACAACAACAAGACCAACCTCAGAAGGACTTGAAGAAAAGAATGCCATCCTCGAATGACAATTCTCAAAAGATCCTCGGATCTAACACGAAACCATCCTCGAATGGAGACGCAAAGGTATACCAGCCTCGACTGATAACCAAACACAAAGCTGACCTCGGACAGACTTTGCAAAAGAGACAAACTGACCTCGATTAATAAGCTCAAAAAGTGGACTACCATCCTCGAATAATACGCACAACAAAAACAAATAAGACCAACCGTAGAAGGACTTGAAGAAAAGAATGCCATCCTCGAATGACAATTCTCAAAAGATCCTCGGATCTAACACGAAACCATCCTCGAATGGAGACGCAAAGGTATACCAGCCTCGACTGATAATTAAACACAAAGCTGACCTCAGAAAGACTTTGAAAACGAGACAAACTGACCTTGATCAATAAGCTCAAAAAGTGGACTACCATCCTCGAATAATAGCCACAACAACAAGACCAACCTCAGAAGGACTTGAAGAAAAGAATGCCATCCTCGAATGACATTTCTCAAGAGATCCTCAGATCTAACACGAAACCATCCTCGAATGGAGACGCAAAAGTATACCAGCCTCGACTGATAACCAAACACAAAGCTGACCTCAGACAGACTTTGAAAACGAGACAAACTGACCTCGATCAATAAGCTCAAAAAGTGGACTACCATCCTCGAATAATAGCCACAACAACAAGACCAACCTCAGAAGGACTTGAAGAAAAGAATGCCATCCTCGAATGACAATTCTCAAAAGATCCTCGGATCTAACACGAAACCATCCTCGAATGGAGACGCAAAGGTATACCAGCCTCGACTGATAACCAAACACAAAGCTGACCTCGGACAGACTTTGCAAAAGAGACAAACTGACCTCGATTAATAAGCTCAAAAAGTGGACTACCATCCTCGAATATAAGTCACAACAAAAACAAATAAGACCAACCGTAGAAGGACTTGAAGAAAACAATGCCATCCTCGAATGACAATTCTCAAAAGATCCTCGGATCTAACACGAAACCATCCTCGAATGGAGACGCAAAGGTATACCAGCCTCGACTGATAACCAAACACAAAGCTGACCTCAGACAGACTTTGAAAACGAGACAAACTGACCTTGATCAATAAGCTCAAAAAGTGGACTACCATCCTCGAATAATAGCCACAACAACAAGACCAACCTCAGAAGGACTTGAAGAAAAGAATGCCATCCTCGAATGACATTTCTCAAGAGATCCTCGGATCTAACACGAAACCATCCTCGAATGGAGACGCAAAGGTATACCAGCCTCGACTGATAACCAAACACAAAGCTGACCTCAGACAGACTTTGCAAAAGAGAGAAACTGACCTCGATTAATAAGGTCAAAAAGTGGACTACCATCCTCGAATAATAGCCACAACAAAAACAAATAAGACCAACCACAGAAGGACTTGAAGAAAAGAATGCCATCCTCGAATGACAATTCTCAAAAGATCCTCGGATCTAACACGAAACCATCCTCGAATGGAGACGCAAAGGTATACCAGCCTCGACTGATAACCAAACACAAAGCTGACCTCAAACAGACTTTGAAAACGAGACAAACTGACCTTGATCAATAAGCTCAAAAAGTGGACTACCATCCTCGAATAATAGCCACAACAACAAGACCAACCTCAGAAGGACTTGAAGAAAAGAATGCCATCCTCGAATGACATTTCTCAAGAGATCCTCGGATCTAACACGAAACCATCCTCGAATGGAGACGCAAAGGTATACCAGCCTCGACTGATAACCAAACACAAAGCTGACCTCAGACAGACTTTGAAAACGAGACAAACTGACCTCGATCAATAAGCTCAAAAAGTGGACTACCATCCTCGAATAATAGCCACAACAACAAGACCAACCTCAGAAGGACTTGAAGAAAAGAATGCCATCCTCGAATGACAATTCTCAAAAGATCCTCGGATCTAACACGAAACCATCCTCGAATGGAGACGCAAAGGTATACCAGCCTCGACTGATAACCAAACACAAAGCTGACCTCGGACAGACTTTGCAAAAGAGACAAACTGACCTCGATTAATAAGCTCAAAAAGTGGACTACCATCCTCGAATATAAGTCACAACAAAAACAAATAAGACCAACCGTAGAAGGACTTGAAGAAAACAATGCCATCCTCGAATGACAATTCTCAAAAGATCCTCGGATCTAACACGAAACCATCCTCGAATGGAGACGCAAAGGTATACCAGCCTCGACTGATAACCAAACACAAAGCTGACCTCAGACAGACTTTGAAAACGAGACAAACTGACCTTGATCAATAAGCTCAAAAAGTGGACTACCATCCTCGAATAATAGCCACAACAACAAGACCAACCTCAGAAGGACTTGAAGAAAAGAATGCCATCCTCGAATGACATTTCTCAAGAGATCCTCGGATCTAACACGAAACCATCCTCGAATGGAGACGCAAAGGTATACCAGCCTCGACTGATAACCAAACACAAAGCTGACCTCAGACAGACTTTGCAAAAGAGAGAAACTGACCTCGATTAATAAGGTCAAAAAGTGGACTACCATCCTCGAATAATAGCCACAACAAAAACAAATAAGACCAACCACAGAAGGACTTGAAGAAAAGAATGCCATCCTCGAATGACAATTCTCAAAAGATCCTCGGATCTAACACGAAACCATCCTCGAATGGAGACGCAAAGGTATACCAGGCTCGAATGATAACCAAACACAAAGCTGACCTCAAACAGACTTTGAAAACGAGACAAACTGACCTTGATCAATAAGCTCAAAAAGTGGACTACCATCCTCGAATAATAGCCACAACAACAAGACCAACCTCAGAAGGACTTGAAGAAAAGAAAGCCATCCTCGAATGACATTTCTCAAGAGATCCTCGGATCTAACACGAAACCATCCTCGAATGGAGACGCAAAGGTATACTAGCCTCGACTGATAACCAAACACAAAGCTGACCTCAGACAGACTTTGCAAAAGAGAGAAACTGACCTCGATTAATAAGGTCAAAAAGTGGACTACCATCCTCGAATAATAGCCACAACAAAAACAAATAAGACCAACCGCAGAAGGACTTGAAGAAAAGAATGCCATCCTCGAATGACAATTCTCAAAAGATCCTCGGATCTAACACGAAACCATCCTCGAATGGAGACGCAAAGGTATACCAGCCTCGACTGATAACCAAACACAAAGCTGACCTCAAACAGACTTTGAAAACGAGACAAATTGACCTCGATCAATAAGCTCAAAAATTGGACTACCATCCTCGAATAATAGCCACAACAACAAGACCAACCTCAGAAGGACTTGAAGAAAAGAATGCCATCCTCGAATGACAATTCTCAAAAGATCCTCGGATCTAACACGAAACCATCCTCTAATGGAGACGCAAAGGTATACCAGCCTCGACTGATAACCAAACACAAAGCTGACCTCAGACAGACTTTGAAAACGAGACAAACTGACCTCGATCAATAAGCTCAAAAAGTGGACTACCATCCTCGAATAATAGCCACAACAACAAGACCAACCTCAGAAGGACTTGAAGAAAAGAATGCCATCCTCGAATGACAATTCTCAAAAGATCCTCGGATCTAACACGAAACCATCCTCGAATGGAGACGCAAAGGTATACCAGCCTCGACTGATAACCAAACACAAAGCTGACCTCGAACAGACTTTGCAAAAGAGACAAACTGACCTCGATTAATAAGCTCAAAAAGTGGACTACCATCCTCGAATAATACGCACAACAAATACAAATAAGACCAACCGTAGAAGGACTTGAAGAAAAGAATGCCATCCTCGAATGACAATTCTCAAAAGATCCTCGGATCTAACACGAAACCATCCTCGAATGGAGACGCAAAGGTATACCAGCCTCGACTGATAATTAAACACAAAGCTGACCTCAGAAAGACTTTGAAAACGAGACAAACTGACCTTGATCAATAAGCTCAAAAAGTGGACTACCATCCTCGAATAATAGCCACAACAACAAGACCAACCTCAGAAGGACTTGAAGAAAAGAATGCCATCCTCGAATGACATTTCTCAAGAGATCCTCGGATCTAACACGAAACCATCCTCGAATGGAGACGCAAAGGTATACCAGCCTCGACTGATAACCAAACACAAAGCTGACCTCAGACAGACTTTGCAAAAGAGAGAAACTGACCTCGATTTATAAGGTCAAAAAGTGGACTACCATCCTCGAATAATAGCCACAACAAAAACAAATAAGACCAACCGCAGAAGGACTTGAAGAAAAGAATGCCATCCTCGAATGACAATTCTCAAAAGATCCTCGGATCTAACACGAAACCATCCTCGAATGGAGACGCAAAGGTATACCAGCCTCGACTGATAACCAAACACAAAGCTGACCTCAAACAGACTTTGAAAACGAGACAAATTGACCTCTATCAATAAGATCAAAAAGTGGACTACCATCCTCGAATAATAGCCACAACAACAAGACCAACCTCAGAAGGACTTGAAGAAAAGAATGCCATCCTCGAATGACAATTCTCAAAAGATCCTCGGATCTAACACGAAACCATACTCGAATGGAGACGCAAAGGTATACCAGCCTCGACTGATAACCAAACACAAAGCTGACCTCAGACAGACTTTGAAAACGAGACAAACTGACCTCGATCAATAAGCTCAAAAAGTGGACTACCATCCTCGAATAATAGCCACAACAACAAGACCAACCTCAGAAGGACTTGAAGAAAAGAATGCCATCCTCAAATGACTATTCTCAAAAGATCCTCGGATCTAACACGAAACCATCCTCGAATGGAGACGCAAAGGTATACCAGCCTCGACTGATAACCAAACACAAAGCTGACCTCGGACAGACTTTGCAAAAGAGACAAACTGACCTCGATTAATAAGCTCAAAAAGTGGACTACCATCCTCGAATATAAGTCACAACAAAAACAAATAAGACCAACCGTAGAAGGACTTGAAGAAAAGAATGCCATCCTCGAATGAAAATTCTCAAAAGATACTCGGATTTAACACGAAACCATCCTCGAATGGAGACGCAAAGGTATACCAGCCTCGACTGATAACCAAACACAAAGCTGACCTCAAACAGACTTTGAAAACGAGACAAATTGACCTCTATCAATAAGCTCAAAAAGTGGACTACCATCCTCGAATAATAGCCACAACAACAAGACCAACCTCAGAAGGACTTGAAGAAAAGAATGCCATCCTCGAATGACAATTCTCAAAAGATCCTCGGATCTAACACGAAACCATACTCGAATGGAGACGCAAAGGTATACCAGCCTCGACTAATAACCAAACACAAAGCTGACCTCAGACAGACTTTGAAAACGAGACAAACTGACCTCGATCAATAAGCTCAAAAAGTGGACTACCATCCTCGGATAATAGCCACAACAACAAGACCAACCTCAGAAGGACTTGAAGAAAAGAATGCCATCCTCGAATGACAATTCTCAAAAGATCCTCGGATCTAACACGAAACCATCCTCGAATGGAGACGAAAAGGTATACCAGCCTCGACTGATAACCAAACACAAAGCTGACCTCGGACAGACTTTGCAAAAGAGACAAACTGACCTCGATTAATAAGCTCAAAAAGTGGACTACCATCCTCGAATAATACGCACAACAAAAACAAATAAGACCAACCGTAGAAGGACTTGAAGAAAAGAATGCCATCCTCGAATGACAATTCTCAAAAGATCCTCGGATCTAACACGAAACCATCCTCGAATGGAGACGCAAAGGTATACCAGCCTCGACTGATAATTAAACACAAAGCTGACCTCAGAAAGACTTTGAAAACGAGACAAACTGACCTTGATCAATAAGCTCAAAAAGTGGACTACCATCCTCGAATAATAGCCACAACAACAAGACCAACCTCAGAAGGACTTGAAGAAAAGAATGCCATCCTCGAATGACATTTCTCAAGAGATCCTCGGATCTAACACGAAACCATCCTCGAATGGAGACGCAATGGTATACCAGCCTCGACTGATAACCAAACACAAAGCTGACCTCAGACAGACTTTGCAAAAGAGAGAAACTGACCTCGATTTATAAGGTCAAAAAGTGGACTACCATCCTCGAATAATAGCCACAACAAAAACAAATAAGTCCAACCGCAGAAGGACTTGAAGAAAAGAATGCCATCCTCGAATGACAATTCTCAAAAGATCCTCGGATCTAACACGAAACCATCCTCGAATGGAGACGCAAAGGTATACCATCCTCGACTGATAACCAAACACAAAGATGACCTCAAACAGACTTTGAAAACGAGACAAATTGACCTCGATCAATAAGCTCAAAAAGTGGACTACCATCCTCGAATAATAGCCACAACAACAAGACCAACCTCAGAAGGACTTGAAGAAAAGAATGCCATCCTCGAATGACAATTCTCAAAAGATCCTCGGATCTAACACGAAACCATACTCGAATGGAGACGCAAAGGTATACCAGCCTCGACTGATAACCAAACACAAAGCTGACCTCAGACAGACATTGAAAACGAGACAAACTGACCTCGATCAATAAGCTCAAAAAGTGGACTACCATCCTCGAATAATAGCCACAACAACAAGACCAACCTCAGAAGGACTTGAAGAAAAGAATGCCATCCTCGAATGAAAATTCTCAAAAGATCCTCGGATCTAACACGAAACCATCCTCGAATGGAGACGCAAAGGTATACCAGCCTCGACTGATAACCAAACACAAAGCTGACCTCGGACAGACTTTGCAAAAGAGACAAACTGACCTCGATTAATAAGCTCAAAAAGTGGACTACCATCCTCGAATAATACGCACAACAAAAACAAATAAGACCAACCGTAGAAGGACTTGAAGAAAAGAATGCCATCCTCGAATGACAATTCTCAAAAGATCCTCGGATCTAACACGAAACCATCCTCGAATGGAGGCGCAAAGGTATACCAGCCTCGACTGATAACCAAACACAAAGCTGACCTCAGAAAGACTTTGAAAACGAGACAAACTGACTTTGATCAATAACCTCAAAAAGTGGACTACCATCCTCGAATAATAGCCACAACAACAAGACCAACCTCAGAAGGACTTGAAGAAAAGAATGCCATCCTCGAATGACATTTCTCAAGAGATCCTCGGATCTAACACGAAACCATCCTCGAATGGAGACGCAAAGGTATACCAGCCTCGACTGATAACCAAACACAAAGCTGACCTCAGACAGACTTTGCAAAAGAGAGAAACTGACCTCGATTAATAAGGTCAAAATGTGGACTACCATCCTCGAATAATAGCCACAACAAAAACAAATAAGACCAACCGCAGAAGGACTTGAAGAAAAGAATGCCATCCTCGAATGACAATTCTCAAAAGATCCTCGTATCTCACACGAAACCATCCTCGAATGGAGACGCAAAGGTATACCAGCCTCGACTGATAACCAAACACAAAGCTGACCTTAGACAGACTTTGAAAACGAGACAAACTGACCTCGATCAATAAGCTCAAAAAGTGGACTACCATCCTCGAATAATAGCCACAACAACAAGACCAACCTCAGAAGGACTTGAAGAAAAGAATGCCATCCTCGAATGACAATTCTCAAAAGATCCTCAGATCTAACACGAAACCATCCTCGAATGGAGACGCAATGGTATACCAGCCTCGACTGATAACCAAACACAAAGCTGCCCTCAGACAGACTTTGCAAAAGAGACAAACTGACCTCGATCAATAAGCTCAAAAAGTGGACTTCCATCCTCGAATAATAGCCACAACAAAAACAAATAAGACCAACCGCAGAAGGACTTAAAGAAAAGAATGCCATCCTCGAATGACAATTCTCAAAAGATCCTCGGATCTAACACGAAACCATCCTCGAATGGAGACGCAAAGGTATACCAGCCTCGACTGATAACCAAACACAAAGCTGACCTCAGACAGACTTTGAAAACGAGACAAACTGACCTTGATCAATAAGCTCAAAAAGTGGACTACCATCCTCGAATAATAGCCACAACAACAAGACCAACCTCAGAAGGACTTGAAGAAAAGAATGCCATCCTCGAATGACATTTCTCAAGAGATCCTCGGATCTAACACGAAACCATCCTCGAATGGAGACGCAAAGGTATACCAGCCTCGACTGATAACCAAACCCAAAGCTGACCTCAGACAAACTTTGCAAAAGAGAGAAACTGACCTCGATTAATAAGGTCAAAAAGTGGACTACCATCCTCGAATAATAATCACAACAAAAACAAAGAAGACCAACCGCAGAAGGACTTGAAGAAAAGAATGCCATCCTCGAATGACAATTCTCAAAAGATCCTCGGATCTAACACGAAACCATCCTCGAATGGAGACGCAAAGGTATACCAGCCTCGACTGATAACCAAACACAAAGCTGACCTCAAACAGACTTTGAAAACGAGACAAATTGACCTCGATCAATAAGCTCAAAAAGTGGACTACCATCCTCGAATAATAGCCACAACAACAAGACCAACCTCAGAAGGACTTGAAGAAAAGAATGCCATCCTCGAATGACAATTCTCAAAAGATCCTCGGATCTAACACGAAACCATCCTCGAATGGAGACGCAAAGGTATACCAGCCTCGACTGATAACCAAACACAAAGCTGACCTCAAACAGACTTTGAAAACGAGACAAACTGACCTCGATCATTAAGCTCAAAAAGTGGACTACCATCCTCGAATAATAGCCACAACAACAAGACCAACCTCAGAAGGACTTGAAGAAAAGAATGCCATCCTCGAATGACAATTCTCAAAAGATCCTCGGATCTAACACGAAACCATCCTCGAATGGAGACGCAAAGGTATACCAGCCTCGACTGATAACCAAACACAAAGCTGACCTCAGACAGACTTTGCAAAAGAGAGAAACTGACCTAGATTTATAAGGTCAAAAAGTGGACTACCATCCTCGAATAATAGCCACAACAAAAACAAATAAGACCAACCGCAGAAGGACTTGAAGAAAAGAATGCCATCCTCGAATGACAATTCTCAAAAGATCCTCGGATCTAACACGAAACCATCCTCGAATGGAGACGCAAAGGTATACCAGCCTCGACTGATAACCAAACACAAAGCTGACCTCAAACAGACTTTGAAAACGAGACAAATTGACCTCGATCAATAAGCTCAAAAAGTGGACTACCATCCTCGAATAATAGCCACAACAACAAGACCAACCTCAGAAGGACTTGAAGAAAAGAATGCCATCCTCGAATGACAATTCTCAAAAGATCCTCGGATCTAACACGAAACCATACTCGAATGGAGACGCAAAGGTATACCAGCCTCGACTGATAACCAAACACAAAGCTGACCTCAGACAGACTTTGAAAACGAGACAAACTGACCTCGATCAATAAGCTCAAAAAGTGGACTACCATCCTCGAATAATAGCCACAACAACAAGACCAACCTCAGAAGGACTTGAAGAAAAGAATGCCATCCTCGAATGAAAATTCTCAAAAGATCCTCGGATCTAACACGAAACCATCCTCGAATGGAGACGCAAAGGTATACCAGCCTCGACTGATAACCAAACACAAAGCTGACCTCGGACAGACTTTGCAAAAGAGACAAACTGACCTCGATTAATAAGCTCAAAAAGTGGACTACCATCCTCGAATAATACGCACAACAAAAACAAATAAGACCAACCGTAGAAGGACTTGAAGAAAAGAATGCCATCCTCGAATGACAATTCTCAAAAGATCCTCGGATCTAACACGAAAACATCCTCGAATGGAGGCGCAAAGGTATACCAGCCTCGACTGATAACCAAACACAAAGCTGACCTCAGAAAGACTTTGAAAACGAGACAAACTGACCTCGATCAATAAGCTCAAAAAGTGGACTACCATCCTCGAATAATAGCCACAACAACAAGACCAACCTCAGAAGGACTTGAAGAAAAGAATGCCATCCTCGAATGACAATTCTCAAAAGATCCTCAGATCTAACACGAAACCATCCTCGAATGGAGACGCAATGGTATACCAGCCTCGACTGATAACCAAACACAAAGCTGCCCTCAGACAGACTTTGCAAAAGAGACAAACTGACCTCGATCAATAAGCTCAAAAAGTGGACTTCCATCCTCGAATAATAGCCACAAGAAAAAAAAAACAAGACCAACCGCAGAAGGACTTAAAGAAAAGAATGCCATCCTCGAATGACAATTCTCAAAAGATCCTCGGATCTAACACGAAACCATCCTCGAATGGAGACGCAAAGGTATACCAGCCTCGACTGATAACCAAACACAAAGCTGACCTCAGACAGACTTTGAAAACGAGACAAACTGACCTTGATCAATAAGCTCAAAAAGTGGACTACCATCCTCGAATAATAGCCACAACAACAAGACCAACCTCAGAAGGACTTGAAGAAAAGAATGCCATCCTCGAATGACATTTCTCAAGAGATCCTCGGATCTAACACGAAACCATCCTCGAATGGAGACGCAAAGGTATACCAGCCTCGACTGATAACCAAACCCAAAGCTGACCTCAGACAAACTTTGCAAAAGAGAGAAACTGACCTCGATTAATAAGGTCAAAAAGTGGACTACCATCCTCGAATAATAATCACAACAAAAACAAAGAAGACCAACCGCAGAAGGACTTGAAGAAAAGAATGCCATCCTCGAATGACAATTCTCAAAAGATCCTCGGATCTAACACGAAACCATCCTCGAATGGAGACGCAAAGGTATACCAGCCTCGACTGATAACCAAACACAAAGCTGACCTCAAACAGACTTTGAAAACGAGACAAATTGACCTCGATCAATAAGCTCAAAAAGTGGACTACCATCCTCGAATAATAGCCACAACAACAAGACCAACCTCAGAAGGACTTGAAGAAAAGAATGCCATCCTCGAATGACAATTCTCAAAAGATCCTCGGATCTAACACGAAACCATCCTCGAATGGAGACGCAAAGGTATACCAGCCTCGACTGATAACCAAACACAAAGCTGACCTCAAACAGACTTTGAAAACGAGACAAACTGACCTCGATCATTAAGCTCAAAAAGTGGACTACCATCCTCGAATAATAGCCACAACAACAAGACCAACCTCAGAAGGACTTGAAGAAAAGAATGCCATCCTCGAATGAAAATTCTCAAAAGATCCTCGGATCTAACACGAAACCATCCTCGAATGGAGACGCAAAGGTATACCAGCCTCGACTGATAACCAAACACAAAGCTGACCTCAGACAGACTTTGCAAAAGAGAGAAACTGACCTAGATTTATAAGGTCAAAAAGTGGACTACCATCCTCGAATAATAGCCACAACAAAAACAAATAAGACCAACCGCAGAAGGACTTGAAGAAAAGAATGCCATCCTCGAATGACAATTCTCAAAAGATCCTCGGATCTAACACGAAACCATCCTCGAATGGAGACGCAAAGGTATACCAGCCTCGACTGATAACCAAACACAAAGCTGACCTCAAACAGACTTTGAAAACGAGACAAATTGACCTCGATCAATAAGCTCAAAAAGTGGACTACCATCCTCGAATAATAGCCACAACAACAAGACCAACCTCAGAAGGACTTGAAGAAAAGAATGCCATCCTCGAATGACAATTCTCAAAAGATCCTCGGATCTAACACGAAACCAAACTCGAATGGAGACGCAAAGGTATACCAGCCTCGACTGATAACCAAACACAAAGCTGACCTCAGACAGACTTTGAAAACGAGACAAACTGACCTCGATCAATAAGCTCAAAAAGTGGACTACCATCCTCGAATAATAGCCACAACAACAAGACCAACCTCAGAAGGACTTGAAGAAAAGAATGCCATCCTCGAATGAAAATTCTCAAAAGATCCTCGGATCTAACACGAAACCATCCTCGAATGGAGACGCAAAGGTATACCAGCCTCGACTGATAACCAAACACAAAGCTGACCTCGGACAGACTTTGCAAAAGAGACAAACTGACCTCGATTAATAAGCTCAAAAAGTGGACTACCATCCTCGAATAATACGCACAACAAAAACAAATAAGACCAACCGTAGAAGGACTTGAAGAAAAGAATTCCATCCTAGAATGACAATTCTCAAAAGATCCTCGGATCTAACACGAAAACATCCTCGAATGGAGGCGCAAAGGTATACCAGCCTCGACTGATAACCAAACACAAAGCTGACCTCAGAAAGACTTTGAAAACGAGACAAACTGACCTTGATCAATAAGCTCAAAAAGTGGACTACCATCCTCGAATAATAGCCACAACAACAAGACCAACCTCAGAAGGACTTGAAGAAAAGAATGTCATCCTCGAATGAAATTTCTCAAGAGATCCTCGGATCTAACACGAAACCATCCTCAAATGGAGACGCAAAGGTATACCAGCCTCGACTGATAACCAAACACAAAGCTGACCTCAGACAGACTTTGCAAAAGAGAGAAACTGACCTCGATTAATAAGGTCAAAAAGTGGACTACCATCCTCGAATAATAGCCACAACAAAAACAAATAAGACCAACCGCAGAAGGACTTGAAGAAAAGAATGCCATCCTCGAATGACAATTCTCAAAAGATCCTCGTATCTCACACGAAACCATCCTCGAATGGAGACGCAAAGGTATACCAGCCTCGACTGATAACCAAACACAAAGCTGACCTCAGACAGACTTTGAAAACGAGACAAACTGACCTCGATCAATAAGCTCAAAAAGTGGACTACCATCCTCGAATAATAGCCACAACAACAAGACCAACCTCAGAAGGACTTGAAGAAAAGAATGCCATCCTCGAATGACAATTCTCAAAAGATCCTCAGATCTAACACGAAACCATCCTCGAATGGAGACGCAAAGGTATACCAGCCTCGACTGATAACCAAACACAAAGCTGCCCTCAGACAGACTTTGCAAAAGAGACAAACTGACCTCGATCAATAAGCTCAAAAAGTGGACTTCCATCCTCGAATAATAGCCACAAGAAAAAAAAAAAAGACCAACCGCAGAAGGACTTAAAGAAAAGAATGCCATCCTCGAATGACAATTCTCAAAAGATCCTCGGATCTAACACGAAACCATCCTCGAATGGAGACGCAAAGGTATACCAGCCTCGACTGATAACCAAACACAAAGCTGACCTCAGACAGACTTTGAAAACGAGACAAACTGACCTTGATCAATAAGCTCAAAAAGTGGACTACCATCCTCGAATAATAGCCACAACAACAAGACCAACCTCAGAAGGACTTGAAGAAAAGAATGCCATCCTCGAATGACATTTCTCAAGAGATCCTCGGATCTAACACGAAACCATCCTCGAATGGAGACGCAAAGGTATACCAGCCTCGACTGATAACCAAACCCAAAACTGACCTCAGACAGACTTTGCAAAAGAGAGAAACTGACCTCGATTAATAAGGTCAAAAAGTGGACTACCATCCTCGAATAATAATCACAACAAAAACAAAGAAGACCAACTGCAGAAGGACTTGAAGAAAAGAATGCCATCCTCGAATGACAATTCTCAAAAGATCCTCGGATCTAACACGAAACCATCCTCGAATGGAGACGCAAAGGTATACCAGCCTCGACTGATAACCAAACACAAAGCTGACCTCAAACAGACTTTGAAAACGAGACAAATTGACCTCGATCAATAAGCTCAAAAAGTGGACTACCATCCTCGAATAATAGCCACAACAACAAGACCAACCTCAGAAGGACTTGAAGAAAAGAATGCCATCCTCGAATGACAATTCTCAAAAGATCCTCGGATCTAACACGAAACCATCCTCGAATGGAGACGCAAAGGTATACCAGCCTCGACTGATAACCAACCACAAAGCTGACCTCAGACAGACTTTGAAAACGAGACAAACTGACCTCGATCATTAAGCTCAAAAAGTGGACTACCATCCTCGAATAATAGCCACAACAACAAGACCAACCTCAGAAGGACTTGAAGAAAAGAATGCCATCCTCGAATGACAATTCTCAAAAGATCCTCGGATCTAACACGAAACCATCCTCGAATGGAGACGCAAAGGTATACCAGCCTCGACTGATAACCAAACACAAAGCTGACCTCGGACAGACTTTGCAAAAGAGACAAACTGACCTCGATTAATAAGCTCAAAAAGTGGACTACCATCCTCGAATAATACGCACAACAAAAATAAATAAGACCAACCGTAGAAGGACTTGAAGAAAAGAATGCCATCCTCGAATGAGAATTCTCAAAAGATCCTCGGATCTAACACGAAACCATCCTCGAATGGAGACGCAAAGGTATACCAGCCTCGACTGATAACCAAACACAAAGCTGACCTCAGAAAGACTTTGAAAACGAGACAAACTGACCTTGATCAATAAGCTCAAAAAGTGGACTACCATCCTCGAATAATAGCCACAACAACAAGACTAACCTCAGAAGGACTTGAAGAAAAGAATGCCATCCTCGAATGACATTTCTCAAGAGATCCTCGGATCTAACACGAAACCATCCTCGAATGGAGACGCAAAGGTATACCAGCCTCGACTGATAACCAAACACAAAGCTGACCTCAGACAGACTTTGCAAAAGAGAGAAACTGACCTCGATTAATAAGGTCAAAAAGTGGACTACCATCCTCGAATAATAGCCACAACAAAAACAAATAAGACCAACCGCAGAAGGACTTGAAGAAAAGAATGCCATCCTCGAATTACAATTCTCAAAAGATCCTCGTATCTAACACGAAATCATCCTCGAATGGAGACGCAAAGGTATACCAGCCTCGACTGATAACCAAACACAAAGCTGACCTCAGACAGACTTTGAAAACGAGACAAACTGACCTCGATCAATAAGCTCAAAAAGTGGACTACCATCCTCGAATAATAGCCACAACAACAAGACCAACCTCAGAAGGACTTGAAGAAAAGAATGCCATCCTCGAATGACAATTCTCAAAAGATCCTCAGATCTAACACGAAACCATCCTCGAATGGAGACGCAAAGGTATACCAGCCTCGACTGATAACCAAACACAAAGCTGCCCTCAGACAGACTTTGCAAAAGTGACAAACTGACCTCGATCAATAAGCTCAAAAAGTGGACTTCCATCCTCGAATAATAGCCACAAGAAAAAAAAAACAAGACCAACCGCAGAAGGACTTAAAGAAAAGAATGCCATCCTCGAATGACAATTCTCAAAAGATCCTCGGATCTAACACGAAACCATCCTCGAATGGAGACGCAAAGGTATACCAGCCTCGACTGATAACCAAACACAAAGCTGACCTCAGACAGACTTTGAAAACGAGACAAACTGACCTTGATCAATAAGCTCAAAAAGTGGACTACCATCCTCGAATAATAGCCACAACAACAAGACCAACCTCAGAAGGACTTGAAGAAAAGAATGCCATCCTCGAATGACATTTCTCAAGAGATCCTCGGATCTAACACGAAACCATCCTCGAATGGAGACGCAAAGGTATACCAGCCTCGACTGATAACCAAACACAAAGCTGACCTCAGACAGACTTTGCAAAAGAGAGAAACTGACCTCGATTAATAAGGTCAAAAAGTGGACTACCATCCTCGAATAATAGCCACAACAAAAACAAATAAGACCAACCGCAGAAGGACTTGAAGAAAAGAATGCCATCCTCGAATGACAATTCTCAAAAGATCCTCGGATCTAACACGAAACCATCCTCGAATGGAGACGCAAAGGTATACCAGCCTCGACTGATAACCAAACACAAAGCTGACCTCAAACAGACTTTGAAAACGAGACAAATTGACCTCGATCAATAAGCTCAAAAAGTGGACTACCATCCTCGAATAATAGCCACAACAACAAGACCAACCTCAGAAGGACTTGAAGAAAAGAATGCCATCCTCGAATGACAATTCTCAAAAGATCCTCGGATCTAACACGAAACCATCCTCGAATGGAGACGCAAAGGTATACCAGCCTCGACTGATAACCAAACACAAAGCTGACCTCAGACAGACTTTGAAAACGAGACAAACTGACCTCGATCAATAAGCTCAAAAAGTGGACTACCATCCTCGAATAATAGCCACAACAACAAGACCAACCTCAGAAGGACTTGAAGAAAAGAATGCCATCCTCGAATGACAATTCTCAAAAGATCCTCGGATCTAACACGAAACCATCCTCGAATGGAGACACAAAGGTATACCAGCCTCGACTGATAACCAAACACAAAGCTGACCTCGGACAGACTTTGCAAAAGAGACAAACTGACCTCGATTAATAAGCTCAAAAAGTGGACTACCATCCTCGAATATTACGCACAACAAAAACAAATAAGACCAACCGTAGAAGGACTTGAAGAAAAGAATGCCATCCTCGAATGACAATTCTCAAAAGATCCTCGGATCTAACACGAAACCATCCTCGAATGGAGACGCAAAGGTATACCAGCCTCGACTGATAACCAAACATAAAGCTGACCTCAGAAAGACTTTGAAAACGAGACAAACTGACCTTGATCAATAAGCTCAAAAAGTGGACTACCATCCTCGAATAATAGCCACAACAACAAGACCAACCTCAGAAGGACTTGAAGAAAAGAATGCCATCCTCGAATCACATTTCTCAAGAGATCCTCGGATCTAACACGAAACCATCCTCGAATGGAGACGCAAAGGTATACCAGCCTCGACTGATAACCAAACACAAAGCTGACCTCAGACAGACTTTGCAAAAGAGAGAAACTGACCTCGATTAATAAGGTCAAAAAGTGGACTACCATCCTCGAATAATAGCCACAACAAAAACAAATAAGACCAACCGCAGAAGGACTTGAAGAAAAGAATGCCATCCTCGAATCACAATTCTCAAAAGATCCTCGTATCTAACACGAAACCATCCTCGAATGGAGACGCAAAGGTATACCAGCCTCGACTGATAACCAAACACAAAGCTGACCTCAGACAGACTTTGAAAACGAGACAAACTGACCTTGATCAATAAGCTCAAAAAGTGGACTACCATCCTCGAATAATAGCCACAACAACAAGACCAACCTCAGAAGGACTTGAAGAAAAGAATGCCATCCTCGAATGACAATTCTCAAAAGATCCTCAGATCTAACACGAAACCATCCTCGAATGGAGACGCATAGGTATACCAGCCTCGACTGATAACCAAACACAAAGCTGCCCTCAGACAGACTTTGCAAAAGAGACAAACTGACCTCGATCAATAAGCTCAAAAAGTGGACTTCCATCCTCGAATAATAGCCACAAGAAAAAAAAAACAAGACCAACCGCAGAAGGACTTAAAGAAAAGAATGCCATCCTCGAATGACAATTCTCAAAAGATCCTCGGATCTAACACGAAACCATCCTCGAATGGAGACGCAAAGGTATACCAGCCTCGACTGATAACCAAACACAAAGCTAACCTCAGACAGACTTTGAAAACGAGACAAACTGACCTTGATCAATAAGCTCAAAAAGTGGACTACCATCCTCGAATAATAGCCACAACAACAAGACCAACTTCAGAAGGACTTGAAGAAAAGAATGCCATCCTCGAATGACATTTCTCAAGAGATCCTCGGATCTAACACGAAACCATCCTCAAATGGAGACGCAAAGGTATACCAGCCTCGACTGATAACCAAACACAAAGCTGACCTCAGACAGACTTTGCAAAAGAGAGAAACTGACCTCGATTAATAACGTCAAAAGTGGACTACCATCCTCGAATAATAGCCACAACAAAAACAAATAAGACCAACCGCAGAAGGACTTGAAGAAAAGAATGCCATCCTCGAATGACAATTCTCAAAAGATCCTCGTATCTAACACGAAACCATCCTCGAATGGAGACGCAAAGGTATACCAGCCTCTACTGATAACCAAACACAAAGCTGACCTCAAACAGACTTTGAAAACGAGACAAATTGACCTCGATCAATAAGCTCAAAAAGTGGACTACCATCCTCGAATAATAGCCACAACAACAAGACCAACCTCAGAAGGACTTGAAGAAAAGAATGCCATCCTCGAATGACAATTCTCAAAAGATCCTCGGATCTAACACGAAACCATCCTCGAATGGAGACGCAAAGGTATACCAGCCTCTACTGATAACCAAACACAAAGCTGACCTCAGACAGACTTTGAAAACGAGACAAACTGACCTCGATCAATAAGCTCAAAAAGTGGACTACCATCCTCGAATAATAGCCACAACAACAAGACCAACCTCAGAAGGACTTGAAGAAAAGAATGCCATCCTCGAATGACAATTCTCAAAAGATCCTCGGATCTAACACGAAACCATCCTCGAATGGAGACGCAAAGGTATACCAGCCTCGACTGATAACCAAACACAAAGCTGACCTCGGACAGACTTTGCAAAAGAGACAAACTGACCTCGATTAATAAGCTCAAAAAGTGGACTACCATCCTCGAATATTACGCACAACAAAAACAAATAAGACCAACCGTAGAAGTACTTGAAGAAAAGAATGCCATCCTCGAATGACAATTCTCAAAAGATCCTCGGATCTAACACGAAACCATCCTCGAATGGAGACGCAAAGGTATACCAGCCTCGACTGATAACCAAACATAAAGCTGACCTCAGAAAGACTTTGAAAACGAGACAAACTGACCTTGATCAATAAGCTCAAAAAGTGGACTACCATCCTCGAATAATAGCCACAACAACAAGACCAACCTCAGAAGGACTTGAAGAAAAGAATGCCATCCTCGAATCACATTTCTCAAGAGATCCTCGGATCTAACACGAAACCATCCTCGAATGGAGACGCAAAGGTATACTAGCCTCGACTGATAACCAAACACAAAGCTGACCTCAGACAGACTTTGCAAAAGAGAGAAACTGACCTCGATTAATAAGGTCAAAAAGTGGACTACCATCCTCGAATAATAGCCACAACAAAAACAAATAAGACCAACCGCAGAAGGACTTGAAGAAAAGAATGCCATCCTCGAATCACAATTCTCAAGAGATCCTCGTATCTAACACGAAACCATCCTCGAATGGAGACGCAAAGGTATACCAGCCTCGACTGATAACCAAACACAAAGCTGACCTCAGACAGACTTTGAAAACGAGACAAACTGACCTTGATCAATAAGCTCAAAAAGTGGACTACCATCCTCGAATAATAGCCACAACAACAAGACCAACCTCAAAAGGACTTGAAGAAAAGAATGCCATCCTCGAATGACAATTCTCAAAAGATCCTCAGATCTAACACGAAACCATCCTCGAATGGAGACGCATAGGTATACCAGCCTCGACTGATAACCAAACACAAAGCTGCCCTCAGACAGACTTTGCAAAAGTGACAAACTGACCTCGATCAATAAGCTCAAAAAGTGGACTTCCATCCTCGAATAATAGCCACAAGAAAAAAAAAACAAGACCAACCGCAGAAGGACTTAAAGAAAAGAATGCCATCCTCGAATGACAATTCTCAAAAGATCCTCGGATCTAACACGAAACCATCCTCGAATGGAGACGCAAAGGTATACCAGCCTCGACTGATAACCAAACACAAAGCTAACCTCAGACAGACTTTGAAAACGAGACAAACTGACCTTGATCAATAAGCTCAAAAAGTGGACTACCATCCTCGAATAATAGCCACAACAACAAGACCAATTTCAGAAGGACTTGAAGAAAAGAATGCCATCCTCGAATGACATTTCTCAAGAGATCCTCGGATCTAACACGAAACCATCCTCAAATGGAGACGCAAAGGTATACCAGCCTCGACTGATAACCAAACACAAAGCTGACCTCAGACAGACTTTGCAAAAGAGAGAAACTGACCTCGATTAATAACGTCAAAAAGTGGACTACCATCCTCGAATAATAGCCACAACAAAAACAAATAAGACCAACCGCAGAAGGACTTGAAGAAAAGAATGCCATCCTCGAATGACAATTCTCAAAAGATCCTCGTATCTAACACGAAACCATCCTCGAATGGAGACGCAAAGGTATACCAGCCTCTACTGATAAACAAACACAAAGCTGACCTCAAACAGACTTTGAAAACGAGACAAATTGACCTCGATCAATAAGCTCAAAAAGTGGACTACCATCCTCGAATAATAGCCACAACAACAAGACCAACCTCAGAAGGACTTGAAGAAAAGAATGCCATCCTCGAATGACAATTCTCAAAAGATCCTCGGATCTAACACGAAACCATCCTCGAATGGAGACGCAAAGGTATACCAGCCTCGACTGATAACCAAACACAAAGCTGACCTCAGACAGACTTTGAAAACGAGACAAACAGACCTCGATCAATAAGCTCAAAAAGTGGACTACCATCCTCGAATAATAGCCACAACAACAAGACCAACCTCAGAAGGACTTGAAGAAAAGAATGCCATCCTCGAATGACAATTCTCAAAAGATCCTCGGATCTAACACGAAACCATCCTCGAATGGAGACGCAAAGGTATACCAGCCTCGACTGATAACCAAACACAAAGCTGCCCTCAGACAGACTTTGCAAAAGAGACAAACTGACCTCGATCAATAAGCTCAAAAAGTGGACTTCCATCCTCGAATAATAGCCACAAGAAAAAAAAAACAAGACCAACCGCAGAAGGACTTAAAGAAAAGAATGCCATCCTCGAATGACAATTCTCAAAAGATCCTCGGATCTAACACGAAACCATCCTCGAATGGATACGCAAAGGTATACCAGCCTCGACTGATAACCAAACACAAAGCTGACCTCAGACAGACTTTGAAAACGAGACAAACTGACCTTGATCAATAAGCTCAAAAAGTGGACTACCATCCTCGAATAATAGCCACAACAACAAGACCAACCTCAGAAGGACTTGAAGAAAAGAATGCCATCCTCGAATGACATTTCTCAAGAGATCCTCGGATCTAACACGAAACCATCCTCGAATGGAGACGCAAAGGTATACCAGCCTCGACTGATAACCAAACACAAAGCTGACCTCAGACAGACTTTGCAAAAGAGAGAAACTGACCTCGATTAATAACGTCAAAAAGTGGACTACCATCCTCGAATAATAGCCACAACAAAAACAAATAAGACCAACCGCAGAAGGACTTGAAGAAAAGAATGCCATCCTCGAATGACAATTCTCAAAAGATCCTCGGATCTAACACGAAACCATCCTCGAATGGAGACGCAAAGGTATACCAGCCTCGACTGATAACCAAACACAAAGCTGACCTCAAACAGACTTTGAAAACGAGACAAATTGATCTCGATCAATAAGCTCAAAAAGTGGACTACCATCCTCGAATAATAGCCACAACAACAAGACCAACCTCAAAAGGACTTGAATAAAAGAATGCCATCCTCGAATGACAATTCTCAAAAGATCCTCGGATCTAACACGAAACCATCCTCGAATGGAGACGCAAAGGTATACCATCCTCGACTGATAACCAAACACAAAGCTGACCTCAGACAGACTTTGAAAACGAGACAAACTGACCTCGATTAATAAGCTCAAAAAGTGGACTACCATCCTCGAATAATAGCCACAACAACAAGACCAACCTCAGAAGGACTTGAAGAAAAGAATGCCATCCTCGAATGACAATTCTCAAAAGATCCTCGGATCTAACACGAAACCATCCTCGAATGGAGACGCAAAGGTATACCAGCCTCGACTGATAACCAAACACAAAGCTGACCTCAGACAGACTTTGAAAACGAGACAAACTGACCTCGATCAATAAGCTCAAAAATGGACTACCATCCTCGAATAATAGCCACAATAACAAGACCAACCTCAGAAGGACTTGAAGAAAAGAATGCCATCCTCGAATGACAATTCTCAAAAGATCCTCGGATCTAACACGAAACCATCCTCGAATGGAGACGCAAAGGTATACCAGCCTCGACTGATAACCAAACACAAAGCTGACCTCGGACAGACTTTGCAAAAGAGACAAACTGACCTCGATTAATAAGCTCAAAAAGTGGACTACCATCCTCGAATAATACGCACAACAAAAACAAATAAGACCAACCGTAGAAGGAGTTGAAGAAAAGAATGCCATCCTCGAATGACAATTCTCAAAAGATCCTCGGATCTAACACGAAACCATCCTCGAATGGAGACGCAAAGGTATACCAGCCTCGACTGATAACCAAACACAAAGCTGACCTCAGAAAGACTTTGAAAACGAGACAAACTGACCTTGATCAATAAGCTCAAAAAGTGGACTACCATCCTCGAATAATAGCCACAACAACAAGACCAACCTCAGAAGGACTTGAAGAAAAGAATGCCATCCTCGAATGACATTTCTCAAGAGATCCTCGGATCTAACACGAAACCATCCTCGAATGGAGACACAAAGGTATACCAGCCTCGACTGACAACCAAACACAAAGCTGACCTCAGACAGACTTTGCAAAAGAGATAAACTGACCTCGATTAATAAGCTCAAAAAGTGGACTACCATCCTCGAATAATAGCCACAACAAAAACAAATAAGACCAACCGCAGAAGGACTTGAAGAAAAGAATGCCATCCTCGAATCCCAATTCTCAAAAGATCCTCGTATCTAACACGAAACCATCCTCAAATGGAGACGCAAAGGTATACCAGCCTCGACTGATAACCAAACACAAAGCTGACCTCAGACAGACTTTGAAAACGAGACAAACTGACCTCGATCAATAAGCTCAAAAAGTGGACTATCATCCTCGAATAATAGCCACAACAACAAGACCAACCTCAGAAGGACTTGAAGAAAAGAATGCCATCCTCGAATGACAATTCTCAAAAGATCCTCAGATCTAACACGAAACCATCCTCGAATGGAGACGCATAGGTATACCAGCCTCGACTGATAACCAAACACAAAGCTGCCCTCAGACAGACTTTGCAAAAGAGACAAACTGACCGCGATCAATAAGCTCAAAAAGTGGACTTCCATCCTCGAATAATAGCCACAAGAAAAAAAAAACAAGACCAACCGCAGAAGGACTTAAAGAAAAGAATGCCATCCTCGAATGACAATTCTCAAAAGATCCTCGGATCTAACACGAAACCATCCTCAAATGGAGACGCAAAGGTATACCAGCCTCGACTGATAACCAAACACAAAGCTAACCTCAGACAGAATTTGAAAACGAGACAAACTGACCTTGATCAATAAGCTCAAAAAGTGGACTACCATCCTCGAATAATAGCCACAACAACAAGACCAACCTCAGAAGGACTTGAAGAAAAGAATGCCATCCTCGAATGACATTTCTCAAGAGATCCTCGGATCTAACACGAAACCATCCTCGAATGGAGACGCAAAGGTATACCAGCCTCGACTGATAACCAAACACAAAGCTGACCTCAGACAGACTTTGCAAAAGAGAGAAACTGACCTCGATTAATAACGTCAAAAAGTGGACTACCATCCTCGAATAATAGCCACAACAAAAACAAATAAGACCAACCGCAGAAGGACTTGAAGAAAAGAATGCCATCCTCGAATGACAATTCTCAAAAGATCCTCGGATCTAACACGAAACCATCCTCGAATGGAGACGCAAAGGTATACCAGCCTCGACTGATAACCAAACACAAAGCTGACCTCAAACAGACTTTGAAAACGAGACAAATTGACCTCGATCAATAAGCTCAAAAAGTGGACTACCATCCTCGAATAATAGCCACAACTACAAGACCAACCTCAAAAGGACTTGAAGAAAAGAATGCCATCCTCGAATGACAATTCTCAAAAGATCCTCGGATCTAACACGAAACCATCCTCAAATGGAGACGCAAAGGTATACCAGCCTCGACTGATAACCAAACACAAAGCTGACCTCAGACAGACTTTGAAAACGAGACAAACTGACCTCGATCAATAAGCTCAAAAAGTGGACTACCATCCTCGAATAATAGCCACAACAACAAGACCAACCTCAGAAGGACTTGAAGAAAAGAATGCCATCCTCGAATGACAATTCTCAAAAGATCCTCGGATCTAACACGAAACCATCCTCGAATGGAGACGCAAAGGTATACCAGCCTCAACTGATAACCAAACACAAAGCTGCCCTCAGACAGACTTTGCAAAAGAGACAAACTGACCTCGATCAATAAGCTCAAAAAGTGGACTTCCATCCTCGAATAATAGCCACAAGAAAAAAAAAACAAGACCAACCGCAGAAGGACTTAAAGAAAAGAATGCCATCCTCGAATGACAATTCTCAAAAGATCCTCGGATCTAACACGAAACCATCCTCGAATGGATACGCAAAGGTATACCAGCCTCGACTGATAACCAAACACAAAGCTGACCTCAGACAGACTTTGAAAACGAGACAAACTGACCTTGATCAATAAGCTCAAAAAGTGGACTACCATCCTCGAATAATAGCCACAACAACAAGACCAACCTCAGAAGGACTTGAAGAAAAGAATGCCATCCTCGAATGACATTTCTCAAGAGATCCTCGGATCTAACACGAAACCATCCTCGAATGGAGACGCAAAGGTATACCAGCCTCGACTGATAACCAAACACAAAGCTGACCTCAGACAGACTTTGCAAAAGAGAGAAACTGACCTCGATTAATAACGTCAAAAAGTGGACTACCATCCTCGAATAATAGCCACAACAAAAACAAATAAGACCAACCGCAGAAGGACTTGAAGAAAAGAATGCCATCCTCGAATGACAATTCTCAAAAGATCCTCGGATCTAACACGAAACCATCCTCGAATGGAGACGCAAAGGTATACCAGCCTCGACTGATAACCAAACACAAAGCTGACCTCAAACAGACTTTGAAAACGAGACAAATTGATCTCGATCAATAAGCTCAAAAAGTGGACTACCATCCTCGAATAATAGCCACAACAACAAGACCAACCTCAGAAGGACTTGAATAAAAGAATGCCATCCTCGAATTACAATTCTCAAAAGATCCTCGGATCTAACACGAAACCATCCTCGAATGGAGACGCAAAGGTATACCATCCTCGACTGATAACCAAACACAAAGCTGACCTCAGACAGACTTTGAAAACGAGACAAACTGACCTCGATTAATAAGCTCAAAAAGTGGACTACCATCCTCGAATAATAGCCACAACAACAAGACCAACCTCAGAAGGACTTGAAGAAAAGAATGCCATCCTCGAATGACAATTCTCAAAAGATCCTCGGATCTAACACGAAACCATCCTCGAATGGAGACGCAAAGGTATACCAGCCTCGACTGATAACCAAACACAAAGCTGACCTCAGACAGACTTTGAAAACGAGACAAACTGACCTCGATCAATAAGCTCAAAAATGGACTACCATCCTCGAATAATAGCCACAATAACAAGACCAACCTCAGAAGGACTTGAAGAAAAGAATGCCATCCTCGAATGACAATTCTCAAAAGATCCTCGGATCTAACACGAAACCATCCTCGAATGGAGACGCAAAGGTATACCAGCCTCGACTGATAACCAAACACAAAGCTGACCTCGGACAGACTTTGCAAAAGAGACAAACTGACCTCGATTAATAAGCTCAAAAAGTGGACTACCATCCTCGAATAATACGCACAACAAAAACAAATAAGACCAACCGTAGAAGGAGTTGAAGAAAAGAATGCCATCCTCGAATGACAATTCTCAAAAGATCCTCGGATCTAACACGAAACCATCCTCGAATGGAGACGCAAAGGTATACCAGCCTCGACTGATAACCAAACACAAAGCTGACCTCAGAAAGACTTTGAAAACGAGACAAACTGACCTTGATCAATAAGCTCAAAAAGTGGACTACCATCCTCGAATAATAGCCACAACAACAAGACCAACCTCAGAAGGACTTGAAGAAAAGAATGCCATCCTCGAATGACATTTCTCAAGAGATCCTCGGATCTAACACGAAACCATCCTCGAATGGAGACACAAAGGTATACCAGCCTCGACTGACAACCAAACACAAAGCTGACCTCAGACAGACTTTGCAAAAGAGATAAACTGACCTCGATTAATAAGCTCAAAAAGTGGACTACCATCCTCGAATAATAGCCACAACAAAAACAAATAAGACCAACCGCAGAAGGACTTGAAGAAAAGAATGCCATCCTCGAATCACAATTCTCAAAAGATCCTCGTATCTAACACGAAACCATCCTCAAATGGAGACGCAAAGGTATACCAGCCTCGACTGATAACCAAACACAAAGCTGACCTCAGACAGACTTTGAAAACGAGACAAACTGACCTCGATCAATAAGCTCAAAAAGTGGACTATCATCCTCGAATAATAGCCACAACAACAAGACCAACCTCAGAAGGACTTGAAGAAAAGAATGCCATCCTCGAATGACAATTCTCAAAAGATCCTCAGATCTAACACGAAACCATCCTCGAATGGAGACGCATAGGTATACCAGCCTCGACTGATAACCAAACACAAAGCTGCCCTCAGACAGACTTTGCAAAAGAGACAAACTGACCGCGATCAATAAGCTCAAAAAGTGGACTTCCATCCTCGAATAATAGCCACAAGAAAAAAAAAACAAGACCAACCGCAGAAGGACTTAAAGAAAAGAATGCCATCCTCGAATGACAATTCTCAAAAGATCCTCGGATCTAACACGAAACCATCCTCGAATGGAGACGCAAAGGTATACCAGCCTCGACTGATAACCAAACACAAAGCTGACCTCGGACAGACTTTGCAAAAGAGACAAACTGACCTCGATTAATAAGCTCAAAAAGTGGACTACCATCCTCGAATAATACGCACAACAAAAACAAATAAGACCAACCGTAGAAGGAGTTGAAGAAAAGAATGCCATCCTCGAATGACAATTCTCAAAAGATCCTCGGATCTAACACGAAACCATCCTCGAATGGAGACGCAAAGGTATACCAGCCTCGACTGATAACCAAACACAAAGCTGACCTCAGAAAGACTTTGAAAACGAGACAAACTGACCTTGATCAATAAGCTCAAAAAGTGGACTACCATCCTCGAATAATAGCCACAACAACAAGACCAACCTCAGAAGGACTTGAAGAAAAGAATGCCATCCTCGAATGACATTTCTCAAGAGATCCTCGGATCTAACACGAAACCATCCTCGAATGGAGACACAAAGGTATACCAGCCTCGACTGACAACCAAACACAAAGCTGACCTCAGACAGACTTTGCAAAAGAGATAAACTGACCTCGATTAATAAGCTCAAAAAGTGGACTACCATCCTCGAATAATAGCCACAACAAAAACAAATAAGACCAACCGCAGAAGGACTTGAAGAAAAGAATGCCATCCTCGAATCACAATTCTCAAAAGATCCTCGTATCTAACACGAAACCATCCTCAAATGGAGACGCAAAGGTATACCAGCCTCGACTGATAACCAAACACAAAGCTGACCTCAGACAGACTTTGAAAACGAGACAAACTGACCTCGATCAATAAGCTCAAAAAGTGGACTATCATCCTCGAATAATAGCCACAACAACAAGACCAACCTCAGAAGGACTTGAAGAAAAGAATGCCATCCTCGAATGACAATTCTCAAAAGATCCTCAGATCTAACACGAAACCATCCTCGAATGGAGACGCATAGGTATACCAGCCTCGACTGATAACCAAACACAAAGCTGCCCTCAGACAGACTTTGCAAAAGAGACAAACTGACCGCGATCAATAAGCTCAAAAAGTGGACTTCCATCCTCGAATAATAGCCACAAGAAAAAAAAAACAAGACCAACCGCAGAAGGACTTAAAGAAAAGAATGCCATCCTCGAATGACAATTCTCAAAAGATCCTCGGATCTAACACGAAACCATCCTCGAATGGAGACGCAAAGGTATACCAGCCTCGACTGATAACCAAACACAAAGCTAACCTCAGACAGAATTTGAAAACGAGACAAACTGACCTTGATCAATAAGCTCAAAAAGTGGACTACCATCCTCGAATAATAGCCACAACAACAAGACCAACCTCAGAAGGACTTGAAGAAAAGAATGCCATCCTCGAATGACATTTCTCAAGAGATCCTCGGATCTAACACGAAACCATCCTCGAATGGAGACGCAAAGGTATACCAGCCTCGACTGATAACCAAACACAAAGCTGACCTCAGACAGACTTTGCAAAAGAGAGAAACTGACCTCGATTAATAACGTCAAAAAGTGGACTACCATCCTCGAATAATAGCCACAACAAAAACAAATAAGACCAACCGCAGAAGGACTTGAAGAAAAGAATGCCATCCTCGAATGACAATTCTCAAAAGATCCTCGGATCTAACACGAAACCATCCTCGAATGGAGACGCAAAGGTATACCAGCCTCGACTGATAACCAAACACAAAGCTGACCTCAAACAGACTTTGAAAACGAGACAAATTGACCTCGATCAATAAGCTCAAAAAGTGGACTACCATCCTCGAATAATAGCCACAACTACAAGACCAACCTCAAAAGGACTTAAAGAAAAGAATGCCATCCTCGAATGACAATTCTCAAAAGATCCTCGGATCTAACACGAAACCATCCTCGAATGGAGACGCAAAGGTATACCAGCCTCGACTGATAACCAAACACAAAGCTGACCTCAGACAGACTTTGAAAACGAGACAAACTGACCTCGATCAATAAGCTCAAAAAGTGGAGTACCATCCTCGAATAATAGTCACAACAACAAGACCAACCTCAGAAGGACTTGAAGAAAAGAATGCCATCCTCGAATGACAATTCTCAAAAGATCCTCGGATCTAACACGAAACCATCCTCGAATGGAGACGCAAAGGTATACCAGCCTCGACTGATAACCAAACACAAAGCTGCCCTCAGACAGACTTTGCAAAAGAGACAAACTGACCTCGATCAATAAGCTCAAAAAGTGGACTTCCATCCTCGAATAATAGCCACAAGAAAAAAAAAACAAGACCAACCGCAGAAGGACTTAAAGAAAAGAATGCCATCCTCGAATGACAATTCTCAAAAGATCCTCGGATCTAACACGAAACCATCCTCGAATGGATACGCAAAGGTATACCAGCCTCGACTGATAACCAAACACAAAGCTGACCTCAGACAGACTTTGAAAACGAGACAAACTGACCTTGATCAATAAGCTCAAAAAGTGGACTACCATCCTCGAATAATAGCCACAACAACAAGACCAACCTCAGAAGGACTTGAAGAAAAGAATGCCATCCTCGAATGACATTTCTCAAGAGATCCTCGGATCTAACACGAAACCATCCTCGAATGGAGACGCAAAGGTATACCAGCCTCGACTGATAACCAAACACAAAGCTGACCTCAAACAGACTTTGCAAAAGAGAGAAACTGACCTCGATTAATAACGTCAAAAAGTGGACTACCATCCTCGAATAATAGCCACAACAAAAACAAATAAGACCAACCGCAGAAGGACTTGAAGAAAAGAATGCCATCCTCGAATGACAATTCTCAAAAGATCCTCGGATCTAACACGAAACCATCCTCGAATGGAGACGCAAAGGTATACCAGCCTCGACTGATAACCAAACACAAAGCTGACCTCAAACAGACTTTGAAAACGAGACAAATTGATCTCGATCAATAAGCTCAAAAAGTGGACTACCATCCTCGAATAATAGCCACAACAACAAGACCAACCTCAGAAGGACTTGAAGAAAAGAATGCCATCCTCGAATGACAATTCTCAAAAGATCCTCGGATCTAACACGAAACCATCCTCGAATGGAGACGCAAAGGTATACCATCCTCGACTGATAACCAAACACAAAGCTGACCTCAGACAGACTTTGAAAACGAGACAAACTGACCTCGATTAATAAGCTCAAAAAGTGGACTACCATCCTCGAATAATAGCCACAACAACAAGACCAACCTCAGAAGGACTTGAAGAAAAGAATGCCATCCTCGAATGACAATTCTCAAAAGATCCTCGGATCTAACACGAAACCATCCTCGAATGGAGACGCAAAGGTATACCAGCCTCGACTGATAACCATACACAAAGCTGACCTCAGACAGACTTTGAAAACGAGACAAACTGACCTCGATCAATAAGCTCAAAAATGGACTACCATCCTCGAATAATAGCCACAATAACAAGACCAACCTCAGAAGGACTTGAAGAAAAGAATGCCATCCTCGAATGACAATTCTCAAAAGATCCTCGGATCTAACACGAAACCATCCTCGAATGGAGACGCAAAGGTATACCAGCCTCGACTGATAACCAAACACAAAGCTGACCTCGGACAGACTTTGCAAAAGAGACAAACTGACCTCGATTAATAAGCTCAAAAAGTGGACTACCATCCTCGAATAATACGCACAACAAAAACAAATAAGACCAACCGTAGAAGGAGTTGAAGAAAAGAATGCCATCCTCGAATGACAATTCTCAAAAGATCCTCGGATCTAACACGAAACCATCCTCGAATGGAGACGCAAAGGTATACCAGCCTCGACTGATAACCAAACACAAAGCTGACCTCAGAAAGACTTTGAAAACGAGACAAACTGACCTTGATCAATAAGCTCAAAAAGTGGACTACCATCCTCGAATAATAGCCACAACAACAAGACCAACCTCAGAAGGACTTGAAGAAAAGAATGCCATCCTCGAATGACATTTCTCAAGAGATCCTCGGATCTAACACGAAACCATCCTCGAATGGAGACACAAAGGTATACCAGCCTCGACTGACAACCAAACACAAAGCTGACCTCAGACAGACTTTGCAAAAGAGATAAACTGACCTCGATTAATAAGCTCAAAAAGTGGACTACCATCCTCGAATAATAGCCACAACAAAAACAAATAAGACCAACCGCAGAAGGACTTGAAGAAAAGAATGCCATCCTCGAATCACAATTCTCAAAAGATCCTCGTATCTAACACGAAACCATCCTCAAATGGAGACGCAAAGGTATACCAGCCTCGACTGATAACCAAACACAAAGCTGACCTCAGACAGACTTTGAAAACGAGACAAACTGACCTCGATCAATAAGCTCAAAAAGTGGACTATCATCCTCGAATAATAGCCACAACAACAAGACCAACCTCAGAAGGACTTGAAGAAAAGAATGCCATCCTCGAATGACAATTCTCAAAAGATCCTCAGATCTAACACGAAACCATCCTCGAATGGAGACGCATAGGTATACCAGCATCGACTGATAACCAAACACAAAGCTGCCCTCAGACAGACTTTGCAAAAGAGACAAACTGACCGCGATCAATAAGCTCAAAAAGTGGACTTCCATCCTCGAATAATAGCCACAAGAAAAAAAAAACAAGACCAACCGCAGAAGGACTTAAAGAAAAGAATGCCATCCTCGAATGACAATTCTCAAAAGATCCTCGGATCTAACACGAAACCATCCTCGAATGGAGACGCAAAGGTATACCAGCCTCGACTGATAACCAAACACAAAGCTAACCTCAGACAGAATTTGAAAATGAGACAAACTGACCTTGATCAATAAGCTCAAAAAGTGGACTACCATCCTCGAATAATAGCCACAACAACAAGACCAACCTCAGAAGGACTTGAAGAAAAGAATGCCATCCTCGAATGACATTTCTCAAGAGATCCTCGGATCTAACACGAAACCATCCTCGAATGGAGACGCAAAGGTATACCAGCCTCGACTGATAACCAAACACAAAGCTGACCTCAGACAGACTTTGCAAAAGAGAGAAACTGACCTCGATTAATAACGTCAAAAAGTGGACTACCATCCTCGAATAATAGCCACAACAAAAACAAATAAGACCAACCGCAGAAGGACTTGAAGAAAAGAATGCCATCCTCGAATGACAATTCTCAAAAGATCCTCGGATCTAACACGAAACCATCCTCGAATGGAGACGCAAAGGTATACCAGCCTCGACTGATAACCAAACACAAAGCTGACCTCAAACAGACTTTGAAAACGAGACAAATTGACCTCGATCAATAAGCTCAAAAAGTGGACTACCATCCTCGAATAATAGCCACAACTACAAGACCAACCTCAAAAGGACTTAAAGAAAAGAATGCCATCCTCGAATGACAATTCTCAAAAGATCCTCGGATCTAACACGAAACCATCCTCGAATGGAGACGCAAAGGTATACCAGCCTCGACTGATAACCAAACACAAAGCTGACCTCAGACAGACTTTGAAAACGAGACAAACTGACCTCGATCAATAAGCTCAAAAAGTGGACTACCATCCTCGAATAATAGCCACAACAACAAGACCAACCTCAGAAGGACTTGAAGAAAAGAATGCCATCCTCGAATGACAATTCTCAAAAGATCCTCGGATCTAACACGAAACCATCCTCGAATGGAGACGCAAAGGTATACCAGCCTCGACTGATAACCAAACACAAAGCTGCCCTCAGACAGACTTTGCAAAAGAGACAAACTGACCTCGATCAATAAGCTCAAAAAGTGGACTTCCATCCTCGAATAATAGCCACAAGAAAAAAAAAACAAGACCAACCGCAGAAGGACTTAAAGAAAAGAATGCCATCCTCGAATGACAATTCTCAAAAGATCCTCGGATCTAACACGAAACCATCCTCGAATGGATACGCAAAGGTATACCAGCCTCGACTGATAACCAAACACAAAGCTGACCTCAGACAGACTTTGAAAACGAGACAAACTGACCTTGATCAATAAGCTCAAAAAGTGGACTACCATCCTCGAATAATAGCCACAACAACAAGACCAACCTCAGAAGGACTTGAAGAAAAGAATGCCATCCTCGAATGACATTTCTCAAGAGATCCTCGGATCTAACACGAAACCATCCTCGAATGGAGACGCAAAGGTATACCAGCCTCGACTGATAACCAAACACAAAGCTGACCTCAGACAGACTTTGCAAAAGAGAGAAACTGACCTCGATTAATAACGTCAAAAAGTGGACTACCATCCTCGAATAATAGCCACAACAAAAACAAATAAGACCAACCGCAGAAGGACTTGAAGAAAAGAATGCCATCCTCGAATGACAATTCTCAAAAGATCCTCGGATCTAACACGAAACCATCCTCGAATGGAGACGCAAAGGTATACCAGCCTCGACTGATAACCAAACACAAAGCTGACCTCAAACAGACTTTGAAAACGAGACAAATTGATCTCGATCAATAAGCTCAAAAAGTGGACTACCATCCTCGAATAATAGCCACAACAACAAGACCAACCTCAGAAGGACTTGAAGAAAAGAATGCCATCCTCGAATGACAATTCTCAAAAGATCCTCGGATCTAACACGAAACCATCCTCGAATGGAGACGCAAAGGTATACCATCCTCGACTGATAACCAAACACAAAGCTGACCTCAGACAGACTTTGAAAACGAGACAAACTGACCTCGATTAATAAGCTCAAAAAGTGGACTACCATCCTCGAATAATAGCCACAACAACAAGACCAACCTCAGAAGGACTTGAAGAAAAGAATGCCATCCTCGAATGACAATTCTCAAAAGATCCTCGGATCTAACACGAAACCATCCTCGAATGGAGACGCAAAGGTATACCAGCCTCGACTGATAACCATACACAAAGCTGACCTCAGACAGACTTTGAAAACGAGACAAACTGACCTCGATCAATAAGCTCAAAAATGGACTACCATCCTCGAATAATAGCCACAATAACAAGACCAACCTCAGAAGGACTTGAAGAAAAGAATGCCATCCTCGAATGACAATTCTCAAAAGATCCTCGGATCTAACACGAAACCATCCTCGAATGGAGACGCAAAGGTATACCAGCCTCGACTGATAACCAAACACAAAGCTGACCTCGGACAGACTTTGCAAAAGAGACAAACTGACCTCGATTAATAAGCTCAAAAAGTGGACTACCATCCTCGAATAATACGCACAACAAAAACAAATAAGACCAACCGTAGAAGGAGTTGAAGAAAAGAATGCCATCCTCGAATGACAATTCTCAAAAGATCCTCGGATCTAACACGAAACCATCCTCGAATGGAGACGCAAAGGTATACCAGCCTCGACTGATAACCAAACACAAAGCTGACCTCAGAAAGACTTTGAAAACGAGACAAACTGACCTTGATCAATAAGCTCAAAAAGTGGACTACCATCCTCGAATAATAGCCACAACAACAAGACCAACCTCAGAAGGACTTGAAGAAAAGAATGCCATCCTCGAATGACATTTCTCAAGAGATCCTCGGATCTAACACGAAACCATCCTCGAATGGAGACACAAAGGTATACCAGCCTCGACTGACAACCAAACACAAAGCTGACCTCAGACAGACTTTGCAAAAGAGATAAACTGACCTCGATTAATAAGCTCAAAAAGTGGACTACCATCCTCGAATAATAGCCACAACAAAAACAAATAAGACCAACCGCAGAAGGACTTGAAGAAAAGAATGCCATCCTCGAATCACAATTCTCAAAAGATCCTCGTATCTAACACGAAACCATCCTCAAATGGAGACGCAAAGGTATACCAGCCTCGACTGATAACCAAACACAAAGCTGACCTCAGACAGACTTTGAAAACGAGACAAACTGACCTCGATCAATAAGCTCAAAAAGTGGACTATCATCCTCGAATAATAGCCACAACAACAAGACCAACCTCAGAAGGACTTGAAGAAAAGAATGCCATCCTCGAATGACAATTCTCAAAAGATCCTCAGATCTAACACGAAACCATCCTCGAATGGAGACGCATAGGTATACCAGCCTCGACTGATAACCAAACACAAAGCTGCCCTCAGACAGACTTTGCAAAAGAGACAAACTGACCGCGATCAATAAGCTCAAAAAGTGGACTTCCATCCTCGAATAATAGCCACAAGAAAAAAAAAACAAGACCAACCGCAGAAGGACTTAAAGAAAAGAATGCCATCCTCGAATGACAATTCTCAAAAGATCCTCGGATCTAACACGAAACCATCCTCGAATGGAGACGCAAAGGTATACCAGCCTCGACTGATAACCAAACACAAAGCTAACCTCAGACAGAATTTGAAAATGAGACAAACTGACCTTGATCAATAAGCTCAAAAAGTGGACTACCATCCTCGAATAATAGCCACAACAACAAGACCAACCTCAGAAGGACTTGAAGAAAAGAATGCCATCCTCGAATGACATTTCTCAAGAGATCCTCGGATCTAACACGAAACCATCCTCGAATGGAGACGCAAAGGTATACCAGCCTCGACTGATAACCAAACACAAAGCTGACCTCAGACAGACTTTGCAAAAGAGAGAAACTGACCTCGATTAATAACGTCAAAAAGTGGACTACCATCCTCGAATAATAGCCACAACAAAAACAAATAAGACCAACCGCAGAAGGACTTGAAGAAAAGAATGCCATCCTCGAATGACAATTCTCAAAAGATCCTCGGATCTAACACGAAACCATCCTCGAATGGAGACGCAAAGGTATACCAGCCTCGACTGATAACCAAACACAAAGCTGACCTCAAACAGACTTTGAAAACGAGACAAATTGACCTCGATCAATAAGCTCAAAAAGTGGACTACCATCCTCGAATAATAGCCACAACAACAAGACCAACCTCAAAAGGACTTGAAGAAAAGAATGCCATCCTCGAATGACAATTCTCAAAAGATCCTCGGATCTAACACGAAACCATCCTCGAATGGAGACGCAAAGGTATACCAGCCTCGACTGATAACCAAACACAAAGCTGACCTCAGACAGACTTTGAAAACGAGACAAACTGACCTCGATCAATAAGCTCAAAAAGTGGACTACCATCCTCGAATAATAGCCACAACAACAAGACCAACCTCAGAAGGACTTGAAGAAAAGAATGCCATCCTCGAATGACAATTCTCAAAAGATCCTCGGATCTAACACGAAACCATCCTCGAATGGAGACGCAAAGGTATACCAGCCTCGACTGATAACCAAACACAAAGCTGCCCTCAGACAGACTTTGCAAAAGAGACAAACTGACCTCGATCAATAAGCTCAAAAAGTGGACTTCCATCCTCGAATAATAGCCACAAGAAAAAAAAAACAAGACCAACCGCAGAAGGACTTAAAGAAAAGAATGCCATCCTCGAATGACAATTCTCAAAAGATCCTCGGATCTAACACGAAACCATCCTCGAATGGAGACGCAAAGGTATACCAGCCTCGACTGATAACCAAACACAAAGCTGACCTCAGACAGACTTTGAAAACGAGACAAACTGACCTTGATCAATAAGCTCAAAAAGAGGACTACCATCCTCGAATAATAGCCACAAGAACAAGACCAACCTCAGAAGGACTTGAAGAAAAGAATGCCATCCTCGAATGACATTTCTCAAGAGATCCTCGGATCTAACACGAAACCATCCTCGAATGGAGACGCAAAGGTATACCAGCCTCGACTGATAACCAAACACAAAGCTGACCTCAGACAGACTTTGCAAAAGAGAGAAACTGACCTCGATTAATAACGTCAAAAAGTGGACTACCATCCTCGAATAATAGCCACAACAAAAACAAATAAGACCAACCGCAGAAGGACTTAAAGAAAAGAATGCCATCCTCGAATGACAATTCTCAAAAGATCCTCGGATCTAACACGAAACCATCCTCGAATGGAGAAGCAAAGGTATACCAGCCTCGACTGATAACCAAACACAAAGCTGACCTCAAACAGACTTTGAAAACGAGACAAATTGACCTCGATCAATAAGCTCAAAAAGTGGACTACTATCCTCGAATAATAGCCACAACAACAAGACCAACCTCAGAAGGACTTGAAGAAAAGAATGCCATCCTCGAATGACAATTCTCAAAAGATCCTCGGATCTAACACGAAACCATCCTCGAATGGAGACGCAAAGGTATACCAGCCTCGACTGATAACCAAACACAAAGCTGACCTCAGACAGACTTTGAAAACGAGACAAACTGACCTCGATTAATAAGCTCAAAAAGTGGACTACCATCCTCGAATAATAGCCACAACAACAAGACCAACCTCAGAAGGACTTGAAGAAAAGAATGCCATCCTCAAATGACAATTCTCAAAAGATCCTCGGATCTAACACGAAACCATCCTCGAATGGAGACGCAAAGGTATACCATCCTCGACTGATAACCAAACACAAAGCTGCCCTCAGACAGACTTTGCAAAAGAGACAAACTGACCTCGATCAATAAGCTCAAAAAGTGGACTTCCATCCTCGAATAATAGCCACAAGAAAAAAAAAACAAGACCAACCGCAGAAGGACTTAAAGAAAAGAATGCCATCCTCGAATGACAATTCTCAAAAGATCCTCGGATCTAACACGAAACCATCCTCGAATGGAGACGCAAAGGTATACCAGCCTCGACTGATAACCAAACACAAAGCTGACCTCAGACAGACTTTGAAAACGAGACAAACTGACCTTGATCAATAAGCTCAAAAAGTGGACTACCATCCTCGAATAATAGCCACAACAACAAGACCAACCTCAGAAGGACTTGAAGAAAAGAATGCCATCCTCGAATGACATTTCTCAAGAGATCCTCGGATCTAACACGAAACCATCCTCGAATGGAGACGCAAAGGTATACCAGCCTCGACTGATAACCAAACACAAAGCTGACCTCAGACAGACTTTGCAAAAGAGAGAAACTGACCTCGATTAATAACGTCAAAAAGTGGACTACCATCCTCGAATAATAGCCACAACAAAAACAAATAAGACCAACCGCAGAAGGACTTGAAGAAAAGAATACCATCCTCGAATGACAATTCTCAAAAGATCCTCGGATCTAACACGAAACCATCCTCGAATGGAGACGCAAAGGTATACCAGCCTCGACTGATAACCAAACACAAAGCTGACCTCAAACAGACTTTGAAAACGAGACAAATTGATCTCGATCAATAAGCTCAAAAAGTGGACTACCATCCTCGAATAATAGCCACAACAACAAGACCAACCTCAGAAGGACTTGAAGAAAAGAATGCCATCCTCGAATGACAATTCTCAAAAGATCCTCGGATCTAACACGAAACCATCCTCGAATGGAGACGCAAAGGTATACCATCCTCGACTGATAACCAAACACAAAGCTGACCTCAGACAGACTTTGAAAACGAGACAAACTGACCTCGATTAATAAGCTCAAAAAGTGGACTACCATCCTCGAATAATAGCCACAACAACAAGTCCAACCTCAGAAGGACTTGAAGAAAAGAATGCCATCCTCAAATGACAATTCTCAAAAGATCCTCGGATCTAACACGAAACCATCCTCGAATGGAGACGCAAAGGTATACCATCCTCGACTGATAACCAAACACAAAGCTGCCCTCAGACAGACTTTGCAAAAGAGACAAACTGACCTCGATCAATAAGCTCAAAAAGTGGACTTCCATCCTCGAATAATAGCCACAAGAAAAAAAAAAAAAGACCAACCGCAGAAGGACTTAAAGAAAAGAATGCCATCCTCGAATGACAATTCTCAAAAGATCCTCGGATCTAACACGAAACCATCCTCGAATGGAGACGCAAAGGTATACCAGCCTCGACTGATAACCAAACACAAAGCTGACCTCAGACAGACTTTGAAAACGAGACAAACTGACCTTGATCAATAAGCTCAAAAAGTGGACTACCATCCTCGAATAATAGCCACAACAACAAGACCAACCTCAGAAGGACTTGAAGAAAAGAATGCCATCCTCGAATGACATTTCTCAAGAGATCCTCGGATCTAACACGAAACCATCCTCGAATGGAGACGCAAAGGTATACCAGCCTCGACTGATAACCAAACACAAAGCTGACCTCAGACAGACTTTGCAAAAGAGAGAAACTGACCTCGATTAATAACGTCAAAAAGTGGACTACCATCCTCGAATAATAGCCACAACAAAAACAAATAAGACCAACCGCAGAAGGACTTGAAGAAAAGAATACCATCCTCGAATGACAATTCTCAAAAGATCCTCGGATCTAACACGAAACCATCCTCGAATGGAGACGCAAAGGTATACCAGCCTCGACTGATAACCAAACACAAAGCTGACCTCAAACAGACTTTGAAAACGAGACAAATTGATCTCGATCAATAAGCTCAAAAAGTGGACTACCATCCTCGAATAATAGCCACAACAACAAGACCAACCTCAGAAGGACTTGAAGAAAAGAATGCCATCCTCGAATGACAATTCTCAAAAGATCCTCGGATCTAACACGAAACCATCCTCGAATGGAGACGCAAAGGTATACCATCCTCGACTGATAACCAAACACAAAGCTGACCTCAGACAGACTTTGAAAACGAGACAAACTGACCTCGATTAATAAGCTCAAAAAGTGGACTACCATCCTCGAATAATAGCCACAACAACAAGTCCAACCTCAGAAGGACTTGAAGAAAAGAATGCCATCCTCGAATGACAATTCTCAAAAGATCCTCGGATCTAACACGAAACCATCCTCGAATGGAGACGCAAAGGTATACCAGCCTCGACTGATAACCAAACACAAAGCTGACCTCAGACAGACTTTGAAAACGAGACAAACTGACCTCGATCAATAAGCTCAAAAAGTGGACTACCATCCTCGAATAATAGCCACAACAACAAGACCAACCTCAGAAGGACTTGAAGAAAAGAATGCCATCCTCGAATGACAATTCTCAAAAGATCCTCGGATCTAACACGAAACCATCCTCGAATGGAGACGCAAAGGTATACCAGCCTCGACTGATAACCAAACACAAAGCTGACCTCGGACAGACTTTGCAAAAGAGACAAACTGACCTCGATTAATAAGCTCAAAAAGTGGACTACCATCCTCGAATAATACGCACAACAAAAACAAATAAGACCAACCGTAGAAGGACTTGAAGAAAAGAATTCCATCCTCGAATGACAATTCTCAAAAGATCCTCGGATCTAACACGAAACCATCCTCGAATGGAGACGCAAAGGTATACCAGCCTCGACTGATAACCAAACACAAAGCTGACCTCAGAAAGACTTTGAAAACGAGACAAACTGACCTTGATCAATAAGCTCAAAAAGTGGACTACCATCCTCGAATAATAGCCACAACAACAAGACCAACCTCAGAAGGACTTGAAGAAAAGAATGCCATCCTCGAATGACATTTCTCAAGAGATCCTCGGATCTAACACGAAACCATCCTCGAATGGAGACACAAAGGTATACCAGCCTCGACTGACAACCAAACACAAAGCTGACCTCAGACAGACTTTGCAAAAGAGATAAACTGACCTCGATTAATAAGGTCAAAACGTGGACTACCATCCTCGAATAATAGCCACAACAAAAACAAATAAGACCAACCGCAGAAGGACTTGAAGAAAACAATGCCATCCTCGAATCACAATTCTCAAAAGATCCTCGTATCTAAAACGAAACCATCCTCGAATGGAGACGCAAAGGTATACCAGCCTCGACTGATAACCAAACACAAAGCTGACCTCAGACAGACTTTGAAAACGAGACAAACTGACCTCGATCAATAAGCTCAAAAAGTGGACTATCATCCTCGAATAATAGCCACAACAACAAGACCAACCTCAGAAGGACTTGAAGAAAAGAATGCCATCCTCGAATGACAATTCTCAAAAGATCCTCAGATCTAACACGAAACCATCCTCGAATGGAGACGCATAGGTATACCAGCCTCGACTGATAACCAAACACAATGCTGCCCTCAGACAGACTTTGCAAAAGAGACAAACTGACCGCGATCAATAAGCTCAAAAAGTGGACTTCCATCCTCGAATAATAGCCACAAGAAAAAAAAAAAAAAGACCAACCGCAGAAGGACTTAAAGAAAAGAATGCCATCCTCGAATGACAATTCTCAAAAGATCCTCGGATCTAACACGAAACCATCATCGAATGGAGACGCAAAGGTATACCAGCCTCGACTGATAACCAAACACAAAGCTAACCTCAGACAGAATTTGAAAACGAGACAAACTGACCTTTATCAATAAGCTCAAAAAGTGGACTACCATCCTCGAATAATAGCCACAACAACAAGACCAACCTCAGAAGGACTTGAAGAAAATAATGCCATCCTCGAATGACATTTCTCAAGAGATCCTCGGATCTAACACGAAACCATCCTCGAATGGAGACGCAAAGGTATACCAGCCTCGACTGATAACCAAACACAAAGCTGACCTCAGACAGACTTTGCAAAAGAGAGAAACTGACCTCGATTAATAACGTCAAAAAGTGGACTACCATCCTCGAATAATAGCCACAACAAAAACAAATAAGACCAACCGCAGAAGGACTTGAAGAAAAGAATGCCATCCTCGAATGACAATTCTCAAAAGATCCTCGGATCTAACACGAAACCATCCTCGAATGGAGATGCAAAGGTATACCAGCCTCGACTGATAACCAAACACAAAGCTGACCTCAAACAGACTTTGAAAACGAGACAAATTGACCTCGATCAATAAGCTCAAAAAGTGGACTACCATCCTCGAATAATAGCCACAACAACAAGACCAACCTCAGAAGGACTTGAAGAAAAGAATGCCATCCTCGAATGACAATTCTCAAAAGATCCTCGGATCTAACACGAAACCATCCTCGAATGGAGACGCAAAGGTATACCAGCCTCGACTGATAACCAAACACAAAGCTGCCCTCAGACAGACTTTGCAAAAGAGACAAACTGACCTCGATCAATAAGCTCAAAAAGTGGACTTCCATCCTCGAATAATAGCCACAAGAAAAAAAAAACAAGACCAACCGCAGAAGGACTTAAAGAAAAGAATGCCATCCTCGAATGACAATTCTCAAAAGATCCTCGGATCTAACACGAAACCATCCTCGAATGGAGACGCAAAGGTATACCATCCTCGACTGATAACCAAACACAAAGCTGACCTCAGACAGACTTTGAAAACGAGACAAACTGACCTCGATTAATAAGCTCAAAAAGTGGACTACCATCCTCGAATAATAGCCACAACAACAAGTCCAACCTCAGAAGGACTTGAAGAAAAGAATGCCATCCTCGAATGACAATTCTCAAAAGATCCTCGGATCTAACACGAAACCATCCTCGAATGGAGACGCAAAGGTATACCAGCCTCGACTGATAACCAAACACAAAGCTGACCTCAGACAGACTTTGAAAACGAGACAAACTGACCTCGATCAATAAGCTCAAAAAGTGGACTACCATCCTCGAATAATAGCCACAACAACAAGACCAACCTCAGAAGGACTTGAAGAAAAGAATGCCATCCTCGAATGACAATTCTCAAAAGATCCTCGGATCTAACACGAAACCATCCTCGAATGGAGACGCAAAGGTATACCAGCCTCGACTGATAACCAAACACAAAGCTGACCTCGGACAGACTTTGCAAAAGAGACAAACTGACCTCGATTAATAAGCTCAAAAAGTGGACTACCATCCTCGAATAATACGCACAACAAAAACAAATAAGACCAACCGTAGAAGGACTTGAAGAAAAGAATTCCATCCTCGAATGACAATTCTCAAAAGATCCTCGGATCTAACACGAAACCATCCTCGAATGGAGACGCAAAGGTATACCAGCCTCGACTGATAACCAAACACAAAGCTGACCTCAGAAAGACTTTGAAAACGAGACAAACTGACCTTGATCAATAAGCTCAAAAAGTGGACTACCATCCTCGAATAATAGCCACAACAACAAGACCAACCTCAGAAGGACTTGAAGAAAAGAATGCCATCCTCGAATGACATTTCTCAAGAGATCCTCGGATCTAACACGAAACCATCCTCGAATGGAGACACAAAGGTATACCAGCCTCGACTGACAACCAAACACAAAGCTGACCTCAGACAGACTTTGCAAAAGAGATAAACTGACCTCGATTAATAAGGTCAAAACGTGGACTACCATCCTCGAATAATAGCCACAACAAAAACAAATAAGACCAACCGCAGAAGGACTTGAAGAAAACAATGCCATCCTCGAATCACAATTCTCAAAAGATCCTCGTATCTAAAACGAAACCATCCTCGAATGGAGACGCAAAGGTATACCAGCCTCGACTGATAACCAAACACAAAGCTGACCTCAGACAGACTTTGAAAACGAGACAAACTGACCTCGATCAATAAGCTCAAAAAGTGGACTATCATCCTCGAATAATAGCCACAACAACAAGACCAACCTCAGAAGGACTTGAAGAAAAGAATGCCATCCTCGAATGACAATTCTCAAAAGATCCTCAGATCTAACACGAAACCATCCTCGAATGGAGACGCATAGGTATACCAGCCTCGACTGATAACCAAACACAATGCTGCCCTCAGACAGACTTTGCAAAAGAGACAAACTGACCGCGATCAATAAGCTCAAAAAGTGGACTTCCATCCTCGAATAATAGCCACAAGAAAAAAAAAAAAAAGACCAACCGCAGAAGGACTTAAAGAAAAGAATGCCATCCTCGAATGACAATTCTCAAAAGATCCTCGGATCTAACACGAAACCATCATCGAATGGAGACGCAAAGGTATACCAGCCTCGACTGATAACCAAACACAAAGCTAACCTCAGACAGAATTTGAAAACGAGACAAACTGACCTTTATCAATAAGCTCAAAAAGTGGACTACCATCCTCGAATAATAGCCACAACAACAAGACCAACCTCAGAAGGACTTGAAGAAAATAATGCCATCCTCGAATGACATTTCTCAAGAGATCCTCGGATCTAACACGAAACCATCCTCGAATGGAGACGCAAAGGTATACCAGCCTCGACTGATAACCAAACACAAAGCTGACCTCAGACAGACTTTGCAAAAGAGAGAAACTGACCTCGATTAATAACGTCAAAAAGTGGACTACCATCCTCGAATAATAGCCACAACAAAAACAAATAAGACCAACCGCAGAAGGACTTAAAGAAAAGAATGCCATCCTCGAATGACAATTCTCAAAAGATCCTCGGATCTAACACGAAACCATCCTCGAATGGAGACGCAAAGGTATACCAGCCTCGACTGATAACCAAACACAAAGCTGACCTCAGACAGACTTTGAAAACGAGACAAACTGACCTTGATCAATAAGCTCAAAAAGTGGACTACCATCCTCGAATAATAGCCACAAGAACAAGACCAACCTCAAAAGGACTTGAAGAAAAGAATGCCATCCTCGAATGACATTTCTCAAGAGATCCTCGGATCTAACACGAAACCATCCTCGAATGGAGATGCAAAGGTATACCAGCCTCGACTAATAACCAAACACAAAGCTGACCTCAGACAGACTTTGCAAAAGAGAGAAACTGACCTCGATTAATAACGTCAAAAAGTGGAATACCATCCTCGAATAATAGCCACAACAAAAACAAATAAGACCAACCGCAGAAGGACTTGAAGAAAAGAATGCCATCCTCTAATGACAATTCTCAAAAGATCCTCGGATCTAACACGAAACCATCCTCGAATGGAGACGCAAAGGTATACCAGCCTCGACTGATAACCAAACACAAAGTTGACCTCAAACAGACTTTGAAAACGAGACAAATTGACCTCGATCAATAAGCTCAAAAAGTGGACTACTATCCTCGAATAATAGCCACAACAACAAGACCAACCTCAGAAGGACTTGAAGAAAAGAATGCCATCCTCGAATGACAATTCTCAAAAGATCCTCGGATCTAACACGAAACCATCCTCGAATGGAGACGCAAAGGTATACCAGCCTCGACTGATAACCAAACACAAAGCTGACCTCAGACAGACTTTGAAAACGAGACAAACTGACCTCGATTAATAAGCTCAAAAAGTGGACTACCATCCTCGAATAATAGCCACAACAACAAGACCAACCTCAGAAGGACTTGAAGAAAAGAATGCCATCCTCGAATGACATTTCTCAAAAGATCCTCGGATCTAACACGAAACCATCCTCGAATGGAGACGCAAAGGTATACCAGCCTCGACTGATAACCAAACACAAAGCTGCCCTCAGACAGACTTTGCAAAAGAGACAAACTGACCTCGATCAATAAGCTCAAAAAGTGGACTTCCATCCTCGAATAATAGCCACAAGAAAAAAAAAACAAGACCAACCGCAGAAGGACTTAAAGAAAAGAATGCCATCCTCGAATGACAATTCTCAAAAGATCCTCGGATCTAACACGAAACCATCCTCGAATGGAGACGCAAAGGTATACCAGCCTCGACTGATAACCAAACACAAAGCTGACCTCAGACAGACTTTGAAAACGAGACAAACTGACCTTGATCAATAAGCTCAAAAAGTGGACTACCATCCTCGAATAATAGCCACAACAACAAGACCAACCTCAGAAGGACTTGAAGAAAAGAATGCCATCCTCGAATGACATTTCTCAAGAGATCCTCGGATCTAACACGAAACCATCCTCGAATGGAGACGCAAAGGTATACCAGCCTCGACTGATAACCAAACACAAAGCTGACCTCAGACAGACTTTGCAAAAGAGAGAAACTGACCTCGATTAATAAGCTCAAAAAGTGGACTACCATCCTCGAATAATAGCCACAACAAAAACAAATAAGACCAACCGCAGAAGGACTTGAAGAAAAGAATGCCATCCTCGAATGACAATTCTCAAAAGATCCTCGTATCTAACACGAAACCATCCTCGAATGGAGACGCAAAGGTATACCAGCCTCGACTGATAACCAAACACAAAGCTGACCTCAGACAGACTTTGAAAACGAGACAAACTGACCTCGATCAATAAGCTCAAAAAGTGGACTACCATCCTCGAATAATAGCCACAACAACAAGACCAACCTCAGAAGGACTTGAAGAAAAGAATGCCATCCTCGAATGACAATTCTCAAAAGATCCTCAGATCTAACACGAAACCATCCTCGAATGGAGACGCAAAGGTATACCAGCCTCGACTGATAACCAAAAACAAAGCTGCCCTCAGACAGACTTTGCAAAAGAGACAAACTGACCGCGATCAATAAGCTCAAAAAGTGGACTTCCATCCTCGAATAATAGCCACAAGAAAAAAAAAACAAGATCAACCGCAGAAGGACTTAAAGAAAAGAATGCCATCCTCGAATGACAATTCTCAAAAGATCCTCGGATCTAACACGAAACCATCCTCGAATGGAGACGCAAAGGTATACCAGCCTCGACTGATAACCAAACACAAAGCTAACCTCAGACAGAATTTGAAAACGAGACAAACTGACCTTGATCAATAAGCTCAAAAAGTGGACTACCATCCTCGAATAATAGCCACAACAACAAGACCAACCTCAGAAGGACTTGAAGAAAAGAATGCCATCCTCGAATGACATTTCTCAAGAGATCCTCGAATCTAACACGAAACCATCCTCGAATGGAGACGCAAAGGTATACCAGCCTCGACTGATAACCAAACACAAAGCTGACCTCAGACAGACTTTGCAAAAGAGAGAAACTGACCTCGATTAATAACGTCAAAAAGTGGACAACCATCCTCGAATAATAGCCACAACAAAAACAAATAAGACCAACCGCAGAAGGACTTGAAGAAAAGAATGCCATCCTCGAATGACAATTCTCAAAAGATCCTCGGATCTAACACGAAACCATCCTCGAATGGAGATGCAAAGGTATACCAGCCTCGACTGATAACCAAACACAAAGCTGACCTCAAACAGACTTTGAAAACGAGACAAATTGACCTCGATCAATAAGCTCAAAAAGTGGACTACCATCCTCGAATAATAGCCACAACAACAAGACCAACCTCAGAAGGACTTGAAGAAAAGAATGCCATCCTCGAATGACAATTCTCAAAAGATCCTCGGATCTAACACGAAACCATCCTCGAATGGAGACGCAAAGGTATACCAGCCTCGACTGATAACCAAACACAAAGCTGACCTCAGACAGACTTTGAAAACGAGACAAACTGACCTCGATCAATAAGCTCAAAAAGTGGACTACCATCCTCAAATAATAGCCACAACAACAAGACCAACCTCAGAAGGACTTGAAGAAAAGAATGCCATCCTCGAATGACAATTCTCAAAAGATCCTCGGATCTAACACGAAACCATCCTCGAATGGAGACGCAAAGGTATACCAGCCTCGACTGATAACCAAACACAAAGCTGACCTCAGACAGACTTTGAAAACGAGACAAACTGACCTTGATCAATAAGCTCAAAAAGTGGACTACCATCCTCGAATAATAGCCACAACAACAAGACCAACCTCAGAAGGACTTGAAGAAAAGAATGCCATCCTCGAATGACATTTCTCAAGAGATCCTCGGATCTAACACGAAACCATCCTCGAATGGAGACGCAAAGGTATACCAGCCTCGACTGATAACCAAACACAAAGCTGACCTCAGACAGACTTTGCAAAAGAGAGAAACTGACCTCGATTAATAAGCTCAAAAAGTGGACTACCATCCTCGAATAATAGCCACAACAAAAACAAATAAGACCAACCGCAGAAGGACTTGAAGAAAAGAATGCCATCCTCGAATGACAATTCTCAAAAGATCCTCGTATCTAACACGAAACCATCCTCGAATGGAGACGCAAAGGTATACCAGCCTCGACTGATAACCAAACACAAAGCTGACCTCAGACAGACTTTGAAAACGAGACAAACTGACCTCGATCAATAAGCTCAAAAAGTGGACTACCATCCTCGAATAATAGCCACAACAACAAGACCAACCTCAGAAGGACTTGAAGAAAAGAATGCCATCCTCGAATGACAATTCTCAAAAGATCCTCAGATCTAACACGAAACCATCCTCGAATGGAGACGCAAAGGTATACCAGCCTCGACTGATAACCAAAAACAAAGCTGCCCTCAGACAGACTTTGCAAAAGAGACAAACTGACCGCGATCAATAAGCTCAAAAAGTGGACTTCCATCCTCGAATAATAGCCACAAGAAAAAAAAAACAAGATCAACCGCAGAAGGACTTAAAGAAAAGAATGCCATCCTCGAATGACAATTCTCAAAAGATCCTCGGATCTAACACGAAACCATCCTCGAATGGAGACGCAAAGGTATACCAGCCTCGACTGATAACCAAACACAAAGCTAACCTCAGACAGAATTTGAAAACGAGACAAACTGACCTTGATCAATAAGCTCAAAAAGTGGACTACCATCCTCGAATAATAGCCACAACAACAAGACCAACCTCAGAAGGACTTGAAGAAAAGAATGCCATCCTCGAATGACATTTCTCAAGAGATCCTCGAATCTAACACGAAACCATCCTCGAATGGAGACGCAAAGGTATACCAGCCTCGACTGATAACCAAACACAAAGCTGACCTCAGACAGACTTTGCAAAAGAGAGAAACTGACCTCGATTAATAACGTCAAAAAGTGGACAACCATCCTCGAATAATAGCCACAACAAAAACAAATAAGACCAACCGCAGAAGGACTTGAAGAAAAGAATGCCATCCTCGAATGACAATTCTCAAAAGATCCTCGGATCTAACACGAAACCATCCTCGAATGGAGATGCAAAGGTATACCAGCCTCGACTGATAACCAAACACAAAGCTGACCTCAAACAGACTTTGAAAACGAGACAAATTGACCTCGATCAATAAGCTCAAAAAGTGGACTACCATCCTCGAATAATAGCCACAACAACAAGACCAACCTCAGAAGGACTTGAAGAAAAGAATGCCATCCTCGAATGACAATTCTCAAAAGATCCTCGGATCTAACACGAAACCATCCTCGAATGGAGACGCAAAGGTATACCAGCCTCGACTGATAACCAAACACAAAGCTGACCTCAGACAGACTTTGAAAACGAGACAAACTGACCTCGATCAATAAGCTCAAAAAGTGGACTACCATCCTCAAATAATAGCCACAACAACAAGACCAACCTCAGAAGGACTTGAAGAAAAGAATGCCATCCTCGAATGACAATTCTCAAAAGATCCTCGGATCTAACACGAAACCATCCTCGAATGGAGACGCAAAGGTATACCAGCCTCGACTGATAACCAAACACAAAGCTGCCCTCAGACAGACTTTGCAAAAGAGACAAACTGACCTCGATCAATAAGCTCAAAAAGTGGACCTCCATCCTCGAATAATAGCCACAAGAAAAAAAAAACAAGACCAACCGCAGAAGGACTTAAAGAAAAGAATGCCATCCTCGAATGACAATTCTCAAAAGATCCTCGGATCTAACACGAAACCATCCTCGAATGGAGACGCAAAGGTATACCAGCCTCGACTGATAACCAAACACAAAGCTGACCTCAGACAGACTTTGAAAACGAGACAAACTGACCTTGATCAATAAGCTCAAAAAGTGGACTACCATCCTCGAATAATAGCCACAAGAACAAGACCAACCTCAGAAGGACTTGAAGAAAAGAATGCCATCCTCGAATGACATTTCTCAAGAGATCCTCGGATCTAACACGAAACCATCCTCGAATGGAGATGCAAAGGTATACCAGCCTCGACTGATAACCAAACACAAAGCTGACCTCAGACAGACTTTGCAAAAGAGAGAAACTGACCTCGATTAATAACGTCAAAAAGTGGACTACCATCCTCGAATAATAGCCACAACAAAAACAAATAAGACCAACCGCAGAAGGACTTGAAGAAAAGAATGCCATCCTCTAATGACAATTCTCAAAAGATCCAAGGATCTAACACGAAACCATCCTCGAATGGAGATGCAAAGGTATACCAGCCTCGACTGATAACCAAACACAAAGCTGACCTCAAACAGACTTTGAAAACGAGACAAATTGACCTCGATCAATAAGCTCAAAAAGTGGACTACTATCCTCGAATAATAGCCACAACAACAAGACCAACCTCAGAAGGACTTGAAGAAAAGAATGCCATCCTCGAATGACAATTCTCAAAAGATCCTCGGATCTAACACGAAACCATCCTCGAATGGAGACGCAAAGGTATACCAGCCTCGACTGATAACCAAACACAAAGCTGACCTCAGACAGACTTTGAAAACGAGACAAACTGACCTCGATTAATAAGCTCAAAAATTGGACTACCATCCTCGAATAATAGCCACAACAACAAGACCAACCTCAGAAGGACTTGAAGAAAAGAATGCCATCCTCGAATGACAATTCTCAAAAGATCCTCGGATCTAACACGAAACCATCCTCGAATGGAGACGCAAAGGTATACCAGCCTCGACTGATAACCAAACACAAAGCTGACCTCAGACAGACTTTGAAAACGAGACAAACTGACCTCGATCAATAAGCTCAAAAAGTGGACTACCATCCTCAAATAATAGCCACAACAACAAGACCAACCTCAGAAGGACTTGAAGAAAAGAATGCCATCCTCGAATGACAATTCTCAAAAGATCCTCGGATCTAACACGAAACCATCCTCGAATGGAGACGCAAAGGTATACCAGCCTCGACTGATAACCAAACACAAAGCTGCCCTCAGACAGACTTTGCAAAAGAGACAAACTGACCTCGATCAATAAGCTCAAAAAGTGGACCTCCATCCTCGAATAATAGCCACAAGAAAAAAAAAACAAGACCAACCGCAGAAGGACTTAAAGAAAAGAATGCCATCCTCGAATGACAATTCTCAAAAGATCCTCGGATCTAACACGAAACCATCCTCGAATGGAGACGCAAAGGTATACCAGCCTCGACTGATAACCAAACACAAAGCTGACCTCAGACAGACTTTGAAAACGAGACAAACTGACCTTGATCAATAAGCTCAAAAAGTGGACTACCATCCTCGAATAATAGCCACAAGAACAAGACCAACCTCAGAAGGACTTGAAGAAAAGAATGCCATCCTCGAATGACATTTCTCAAGAGATCCTCGGATCTAACACGAAACCATCCTCGAATGGAGATGCAAAGGTATACCAGCCTCGACTGATAACCAAACACAAAGCTGACCTCAGACAGACTTTGCAAAAGAGAGAAACTGACCTCGATTAATAACGTCAAAAAGTGGACTACCATCCTCGAATAATAGCCACAACAAAAACAAATAAGACCAACCGCAGAAGGACTTGAAGAAAAGAATGCCATCCTCTAATGACAATTCTCAAAAGATCCAAGGATCTAACACGAAACCATCCTCGAATGGAGATGCAAAGGTATACCAGCCTCGACTGATAACCAAACACAAAGCTGACCTCAAACAGACTTTGAAAACGAGACAAATTGACCTCGATCAATAAGCTCAAAAAGTGGACTACTATCCTCGAATAATAGCCACAACAACAAGACCAACCTCAGAAGGACTTGAAGAAAAGAATGCCATCCTCGAATGACAATTCTCAAAAGATCCTCGGATCTAACACGAAACCATCCTCGAATGGAGACGCAAAGGTATACCAGCCTCGACTGATAACCAAACACAAAGCTGACCTCAGACAGACTTTGAAAACGAGACAAACTGACCTCGATTAATAAGCTCAAAAAGTGGACTACCATCCTCGAATAATAGCCACAACAACAAGACCAACCTCAGAAGGACTTGAAGAAAAGAATGCCATCCTCGAATGACAATTCTCAAAAGATCCTCGGATCTAACACGAAACCATCCTCGAATGGAGACGCAAAGGTATACCAGCCTCGACTGATAACCAAACACAAAGCTGCCCTCAGACAGACTTTGCAAAAGAGACAAACTAACCTCGATCAATAAGCTCAAAAAGTGGACTTCCATCCTCGAATAATAGCCACAAGAAAAAAAAAACAAGACCAACCGCAGAAGGACTTAAAGAAAAGAATGCCATCCTCGAATGACAATTCTCAAAAGATCCTCGGATCTAACACGAAACCATCCTCGAATGGAGACGCAAAGGTATACCAGCCTCGACTGATAACCAAACACAAAGCTGACCTCAGACAGACTTTGAAAACGAGACAAACTGACCTTGATCAATAAGCTCAAAAAGTGGACTACCATCCTCGAATAATAGCCACAACAACAAGACCAACCTCAGAAGGACTTGAAGAAAAGAATGCCATCCTCGAATGACATTTCTCAAGAGTTCCTCGGATCTAACACGAAACCATCCTCGAATGGAGACGCAAAGGTATACCAGCCTCGACTGATAACCAAACACAAAGCTGACCTCAGACAGACTTTGCAAAAGAGAGAAACTGACCTCGATTAATAAGCTCAAAAAGTGGACTACCATCCTTGAATAATAGCCACAACAAAAACAAATAAGACCAACCGCAGAAGGACTTGAAGAAAAGAATGCCATCCTCGAATGACAATTCTCAAAAGATCCTCGTATCTAACACGAAACCATCCTCGAATGGAGACGCAAAGGTATACCAGCCTCGACTGATAACCAAACACAAAGCTGACCTCAGACAGACTTTGAAAACGAGACAAACTGACCTCGATCAATAAGCTCAAAAAGTCGACTACCATCCTCGAATAATAGCCACAACAACAAGACCAACCTCAGAAGGACTTGAAGAAAAGAATGCCATCCTCGAATGACAATTCTCAAAAGATCCTCAGATCTAACACGAAACCATCCTCGAATGGAGACGCAAAGGTATACCAGCCTCGACTGATAACCAAAAACAAAGCTGCCCTCAGACAGACTTTGCAAAAGAGACAAACTGACCTCGATCAATAAGCTCAAAAAGTGGACTTCCATCCTCGAATAATAGCCACAAGAAAAAAAAAAACAAGACCAACCGCAGAAGGACTTAAAGAAAAGAATGCCATCCTCGAATGACAATTCTCAAAAGATCCTCGGATCTAACACAAAACCATCCTCGAATGGAGACGCAAAGGTATACAAGCCTCGACTGATAACCAAACATAAAGCTGACCTCAGACAGACTTTGAAAACGAGACAAACTGACCTTGATCAATAAGCTCAAAAAGTGGACTACCATCCTCGAATAATAGCCACAACAACAAGACCAACCTCAGAAGGACTTGAAGAAAAGAATGCCATCCTCGAATGACATTTCTCAAGAGATCCTCGGATCTAACACGAAACCATCCTCGAATGGAGACGCAAAGGTATACCAGCCTCGACTGATAACCAAACACAAAGCTGACCTCAGACAGACTTTGCAAAAGAGAGAAACCGACCTCGATTAATAAGGTCAAAAAGTGGACTACCATCCTCGAATAATAGCCACAACAAAAACAAATAAGACCAACCGCAGAAGGACTTGAAGAAAAGAATGCCATCCTCGAATGACAATTCTCAAAAGATCCTCGGATCTAACACGAAACAATCCTCGAATGGAGACGCAAAGGTATACCAGCCTCGACTGATAACCAAACACAAAGCTGACCTCAAACAAACTTTGAAAACGAGACAAATTGACCTCGATCAATAAGCTCAAAAAGTGGACTACCATCCTTGAATAATAGCCACAACAACAAGACCAACCTCAGAAGGACTTAAAGAAAAGAATGCCATCCTCGAATGACATTTCTCAAGAGATCCTCGGATCTAACACGAAACCATCCTCGAATGGAGACGCAAAGGTATACCAGCCTCGACTGATAACCAAACACAAAGCTGACCTCAGACAGACTTTGAAAACGAGACAAACTGACCTCGATCAATAAGCTCAAAAAGTGTACTACCATCCTCGAATAATAGCCACAACAACAAGACCATCCTCAGAAGGACTTGAAGAAAAGAATGCCATCCTCGAATGACAATTCTCAAAAGATCCTCGGATCTAACACGAAACCATCCTCGAATGGAGACGCAAAGGTATACCAGCCTCGACTGATAACCAAACACAAAGCTGCCCTCAGACAGACTTTGCAAAAGAGACAAACTGACCTCGATCAATAAGCTCAAAAAGTGGACTTCCATCCTCGAATAATAGCCACAAGAAAAAAAAACAAGACCAACCGCAGAAGGACTTAAAGAAAAGAATGCCATCCTCGAATGACAATTCTCAAAAGATCCTCGGATCTAACACGAAACCATGCTCGAATGGAGACGCAAAGGTATACCAGCCTCGACTGATAACCAAACACAAAGCTGACCTCAGACAGACTTTGAAAACGAGACAAACTGACCTTGATCAATAAGCTCAAAAAGTGGACTACCATCCTCGAATAATAGCCACAACAACAAGACCAACCTCAGAAGGACTTGAAGAAAAGAATGCCATCCTCGAATGACATTTCCCAAGAGATCCTCGGATCTAACACGAAACCATCCTCGAATGGAGACGCAAAGGTATACCAGCCTCGACTGATAACCAAACACAAAGCTGACCTCAGACAGACTTTGCAAAAGAGAGAAACTGACCTCGATTAATAACGTCAAAAAGTGGACTACCATCCTCGAATAATAGCCACAACAAAAACAAATAAGACCAACCGCAGAAGGACTTGAAGAAAAGAATGCCATCCTCGAATGACAATTCTCAATAGATCCTCGGATCTAACACGTAACCATCCTTGAATGGAGACGCAAAGGTATACCAGCCTCGACTGATAACCAAACACAAAGCTGACCTCAAACAGACTTTGAAAACGAGACAAATTGACCTCGATCAATAAGCTCAAAAAGTGGACTACCATCCTCGATTAATAGCCACAACAACAAGACCAACCTCAGAAGGACTTGAAGAAAAGAATGCCATCCTCGAATGACAATTCTCAAAAGATCCTCGGATCTAACACGAAACCATCCTCGAATGGAGACGCAAAGGTATACCAGCCTCGACTGATAACCAAACACAAAGCTGACCTCAGACAGACTTTGCAAAAGAGAGAAACCGACCTCGATTAATAAGGTCAAAAAGTGGACTACCATCCTCGAATAATAGCCACAACAAAAACAAATAAGACCAACCGCAGAAGGACTTGAAGAAAAGAATGCCATCCTCGAATGACAATTCTCAAAAGATCCTCGGATCTAACACGAAACCATCCTCGAATGGAGACGCAAAGGTATACCAGCCTCGACTGATAACCAAACACAAAGCTGACCTCAAACAAACTTTGAAAACGAGACAAATTGACCTCGATCAATAAGCTCAAAAAGTGGACTACCATCCTTGAATAATAGCCACAACAACAAGACCAACCTCAGAAGGACTTAAAGAAAAGAATGCCACCCTCGAATGACATTTCTCAAGAGATCCTCGGATCTAACACGAAACCATCCTCGAATGGAGACGCAAAGGTATACCAGCCTCGACTGATAACCAAACACAAAGCTGACCTCAGACAGACTTTGAAAACGAGACAAACTGACCTCGATCAATAAGCTCAAAAAGTGGACTACCATCCTCGAATAATAGCCACAACAACAAGACCATCCTCAGAAGGACTTGAAGAAAAGAATGCCATCCTCGAATGACAATTCTCAAAAGATCCTCGGATCTAACACGAAACCATCCTCGAATGGAGACGCAAAGGTATACCAGCCTCGACTGATAACCAAACACAAAGCTGCCCTCAGACAGACTTTGCAAAAGAGACAAACTGACCTCGATCAATAAGCTCAAAAAGTGGACTTCCATCCTCGAATAATAGCCACAAGAAAAAAAAAACAAGACCAACCGCAGAAGGACTTAAAGAAAAGAATGCCATCCTCGAATGACAATTCTCAAAAGATCCTCGGATCTAACACGAAACCATCCTCGAATGGAGACGCAAAGGTATACCAGCCTCGACTGATAACCAAACACAAAGCTGACCTCAGACAGACTTTGAAAACGAGACAAACTGACCTTGATCAATAAGCTCAAAAAGTGGACTACCATCCTCGAATAATAGCCACAACAACAAGACCAACCTCAGAAGGACTTGAAGAAAAGAATGCCATCCTCGAATGACATTTCCCAAGAGATCCTCGGATCTAACACGAAACCATCCTCGAATGGAGACGCAAAGGTATACCAGCCTCGACTGATAACCAAACACAAAGCTGACCTCAGACAGACTTTGCAAAAGAGAGAAACTGACCTCGATTAATAACGTCAAAAAGTGGACTACCATCCTCGAATAATAGCCACAACAAAAACAAATAAGACCAACCGCAGAAGGACTTGAAGAAAAGAATGCCATCCTCGAATGACAATTCTCAATAGATCCTCGGATCTAACACGTAACCATCCTTGAATGGAGACGCAAAGGTATACCAGCCTCGACTGATAACCAAACACAAAGCTGACCTCAAACAGACTTTGAAAACGAGACAAATTGACCTCGATCAATAAGCTCAAAAAGTGGACTACCATCCTCGATTAATAGCCACAACAACAAGACCAGCCTCAGAAGGACTTGAAGAAAAGAATGCCATCCTCGAATGACAATTCTCAAAAGATCCTCGGATCTAACACGAAACCATCCTCGAATGGAGACGCAAAGGTATACCAGCCTCTACTGATAACCAAACACAAAGCTGACCTCAGACAGACTTTGAAAACGAGACAAACTGACCTTGATCAATAAGCTCAAAAAGTGGACTACCATCCTCGAATAATAGCCACAACAACAAGACCAACCTCAGAAGGACTTGAAGAAAAGAATGCCATCCTCGAATGATATTTCTCAAGAGATCCTCGGATCTAACACGAAACCATCCTCGAATGGAGACGCAAAGGTATACCAGCCTCGACTGATAACCAAACACAAAGCTGACCTCAGACAGACTTTGCAAAAGAGAGAAACCGACCTCGATTAATAAGGTCAAAAAGTTGACTACCATCCTTGAATAATAGCCACAACAAAAACAAATAAGACCAACCGCAGAAGGACTTGAAGAAAAGAATGCCATCCTCGAATGACAATTCTCAAAAGATCCTCGGATCTAACACGAAACCATCCTCGAATGGAGACGCAAAGGTATACCAGCCTCGACTGATAACCAAACACAAAGCTGACCTCAAACAAACTTTGAAAACGAGACAAATTGACCTCGATCAATAAGCTCAAAAAGTGGACTACCATCCTCGAATAATAGCCACAACAACAAGACCAACCTCAGAAGGACTTAAAGAAAAGAATGCCATCCTCGAATGACATTTCTCAAGAGATCCTCGGATCTAACACGAAACCATCCTCGATGGAGACGCAAAGGTATACCAGCCTCGACTGATAACCAAACACAAAGCTGACCTCAGACAGACTTTGAAAACGAGACAAACTGACCTCGATCAATAAGCTCAAAAAGTGGACTACCATCCTCGAATAATAGCCACAACAACAAGACCATCCTCAGAAGGACTTGAAGAAAAGAATGCCATCCTCGAATGACAATTCTCAAAAGATCCTCGGATCTAACACGAAACCATCCTCGAATGGAGACGCAAAGGTATACCAGCCTCGACTGATAACCAAACACAAAGCTGCCCTCAGACAGACTTTGCAAAAGAGACAAACTGACCTCGATCAATAAGCTCAAAAAGTGGACTTCCATCCTCGAATAATAGCCACAAGAAAAAAAAAACAAGACCAACCGCAGAAGGACTTAAAGAAAAGAATGCCATCCTCGAATGACAATTCTCAAAAGATCCTCGGATCTAACACGAAACCATCCTCGAATGGAGACGCAAAGGTATACCAGCCTCGACTGATAACCAAACACAAAGCTGACCTCAGACAGACTTTGAAAACGAGACAAACTGACCTTGATCAATAAGCTCAAAAAGTGGACTACCATCCTCGAATAATAGCCACAACAACAAGACCAACCTCAGAAGGACTTGAAGAAAAGAATGCCATCCTCGAATGACATTTCCCAAGAGATCCTCGGATCTAACACGAAACCATCCTCGAATGGAGACGCAAAGGTATACCAGCCTCGACTGATAACCAAACACAAAGCTGACCTCAGACAGACTTTGCAAAAGAGAGAAACTGACCTCGATTAATAACGTCAAAAAGTGGACTACCATCCTCGAATAATAGCCACAACAAAAACAAATAAGACCAACCGCAGAAGGACTTGAAGAAAAGAATGCCATCCTCGAATGACAATTCTCAATAGATCCTCGGATCTAACACGTAACCATCCTTGAATGGAGACGCAAAGGTATACTAGCCTCGACTGATAACCAAACACAAAGCTGACCTCAAACAGACTTTGAAAACGAGACAAATTGACCTCGATCAATAAGCTCAAAAAGTGGACTACCATCCTCGATTAATAGCCACAACAACAAGACCAGCCTCAGAAGGACTTGAAGAAAAGAATGCCATCCTCGAATGACAATTCTCAAAAGATCCTCGGATCTAACACGAAACCATCCTCGAATGGAGACGCAAAGGTATACCAGCCTCTACTGATAAACAAACACAAAGCTGACCTCAGACAGACTTTGAAAACGAGACAAACTGACCTTGATCAATAAGCTCAAAAAGTGGACTACCATCCTCGAATAATAGCCACAACAACAAGACCAACCTCAGAAGGACTTGAAGAAAAGAATGCCATCCTCGAATGACATTTCTCAAGAGATCCTCGGATCTAACACGAAACCATCCTCGAATGGAGACGCAAAGGTATACCAGCCTCGACTGATAACCAAACACAAAGCTGACCTCAGACAGACTTTGCAAAAGAGAGAAACCGACCTCGATTAATAAGGTCAAAAAGTGGACTACCATCCTCGAATAATAGCCACAACAAAAACAAATAAGACCAACCGCAGAAGGACTTGAAGAAAAGAATGCCATCCTCGAATGACAATTCTCAAAAGATCCTCGGATCTAACACGAAACCATCCTCGAATGGAGACGCAAAGGTATACCAGCCTCGACTGATAACCAAACACAAAGCTGACCTCAAACAAACTTTGAAAGCGAGACAAATTGACCTCGATCAATAAGCTCAAAAAGTGGACTACCATCCTCGAATAATAGCCACAACAACAAGACCAACCTCAGAAGGACTTAAAGAAAAGAATGCCATCCTCGAATGACATTTCTCAAGAGATCCTCGGATCTAACACGAAACCATCCTCGAATGGAGACGCAAAGGTATACCAGCCTCGACTGATAACCAAACACAAAGCTGACCTCAGACAGACTTTGAAAACGAGACAAACTGACCTCGATCAATAAGCTCAAAAAGTGGACTACCATCCTCGAATAATAGCCACAACAACAAGACCATCCTCAGAAGGACTTGAAGAAAAGAATGCCATCCTCGAATGACAATTCTCAAAAGATCCTCGGATCTAACACGAAACCATCCTCGAATGGAGACGCAAAGGTATACCAGCCTCGACTGATAACCAAACACAAAGCTGCCCTCAGACAGACTTTGCAAAAGAGACAAACTGACCTCGATCAATAAGCTCAAAAAGTGGACTTCCATCCTCGAATAATAGCCACAAGAAAAAAAAACAAGACCAACCGCAGAAGGACTTAAAGAAAAGAATGCCATCCTCGAATGACAATTCTCAAAAGATCCTCGGATCTAACACGAAACCATCCTCGAATGGAGACGCAAAGGTATACCAGCCTCGACTAATAACCAAACACAAAGCTGACCTCAGACAGACTTTGAAAACGAGACAAACTGACCTTGATCAATAAGCTCAAAAAGTGGACTACCATCCTCGAATAATAGCCACAACAACAAGACCAACCTCAGAAGGACTTGAAGAAAAAAATGCCATCCTCGAATGACATTTCCCAAGAGATCCTCGGATCTAACACGAAACCATCCTCGAATGGAGACGCAAAGGTATACCAGCCTCGACTGATAACCAAACACAAAGCTGACCTCAGACAGACTTTGCAAAAGAGAGAAACTGACCTCGATTAATAACGTCAAAAAGTGGACTACCATCCTCGAATAATAGCCACAACAAAAACAAATAAGACCAACCGCAGAAGGACTTGAAGAAAAGAATGCCATCCTCGAATGACAATTCTCAATAGATCCTCGGATCTAACACGTAACCATCCTTGAATGGAGACGCAAAGGTATACCAGCCTCGACTGATAACCAAACACAAAGCTGACCTCAAACAGACTTTGAAAACGAGACAAATTGACCTCGATCAATAAGCTCAAAAAGTGGACTACCATTCTCGATTAATAGCCACAACAACAAGACCAACCTCAGAAGGACTTGAAGAAAAGAATGCCATCCTCGAATGACAATTCTCAAAAGATCCTCGGATCTAACACGAAACCATCCTCGAATGGAGACGCAAAGGTATACCAGCCTCGACTGATAACCAAACACAAAGCTGACCTCAGACAGACTTTGAAAACGAGACAAACTGACCTTGATCAATAAGCTCAAAAAGTGGACTACCATCCTCGAATAATAGCCACAACAACAAGACCAACCTCAGAAGGACTTGAAGAAAAGAATGCCATCCTCGAATGACATTTCTCAAGAGATCCTCGGATCTAACACGAAACCATCCTCGAATGGAGACGCAAAGGTATACCAGCCTCGACTGATAACCAAACACAAAGCTGACCTCAGACAGACTTTGCAAAAGAGAGAAACCGACCTCGATTAATAAGGTCAAAAAGTGGACTACCATCCTCGAATAATAGCCACAACAAAAACAAATAAGACCAACCGCAGAAGGACTTGAAGAAAAGAATGCCATCCTCGAATGACAATTCTCAAAAGATCCTCGGATCTAACACGAAACCATCCTCGAATGGAGACGCAAAGGTATACCAGCCTCGACTGATAACCAAACACAAAGCTGACCTCAAACAAACTTTGAAAACGAGACAAATTGACCTCGATCAATAAGCTCAAAAAGTGGACTACCATCCTCGAATAATAGCCACAACAACAAGACCAACCTCAGAAGGACTTAAAGAAAAGAATGCCATCCTCGAATGACATTTCTCAAGAGATCCTCGGATCTAACACGAGACCATCCTCGAATGGAGACGCAAAGGTATACCAGCCTCGATTGATAACCAAACACAAAGCTGACCTCAGACAGACTTTGAAAACGAGACAAACTGACCTCGATCAATAAGCTCAAAAAGTGGACTACCATCCTCGAATAATAGCCACAACAAAAACAAATAAGACCAACCGCAGAAGGACTTGAAGAAAAGAATGCCATCCTCGAATGACAATTCTCAAAAGATCCTCGGATCTAACACGAAACCATCCTCGAATGGAGACGCAAAGGTATACCAGCCTCGACTGATAACCAAACACAAAGCTGACCTCAAACAAACTTTGAAAACGAGACAAATTGACCTCGATCAATAAGCTCAAAAAGTGGACTACCATCCTCGAATAATAGCCACAACAACAAGACCAACCTCAGAAGGACTTAAAGAAAAGAATGCCATCCTCGAATGACATTTCTCAAGAGATCCTCGGATCTAACACGAAACCATCCTCGAATGGAGACGCAAAGGTATACCAGCCTCGACTGATAACCAAACACAAAGCTAACCTCAGACAGACTTTGAAAACGAGACAAACTGACCTCGATCAATAAGCTCAAAAAGTGGACTACCATCCTCGAATAATAGCCACAACAACAAGACCATCCTCAGAAGGACTTGAAGAAAAGAATGCCATCCTCGAATGACAATTCTCAAAAGATCCTCGGATCTAACACGAAACCATCCTCGAATGGAGACGCAAAGGTATACCAGCCTCGACTGATAACCAAACACAAAGCTGCCCTCAGACAGACTTTGCAAAAGAGACAAACTGACCTCGATCAATAAGCTCAAAAAGTGGACTTCCATCCTCGAATAATAGCCACAAGAAAAAAAAAACAAGACCAACCGCAGAAGGACTTAAAGAAAAGAATGCCATCCTCGAATGACAATTCTCAAAAGATCCTCGGATCTAACACGAAACCATCCTCGAATGGAGACGCAAAGGTATACCAGCCTCGACTAATAACCAAACACAAAGCTGACCTCAGACAGACTTTGAAAACGAGACAAACTGACCTTGATCAATAAGCTCAAAAAGTGGACTACCATCCTCGAATAATAGCCACAACAACAAGACCAACCTCAGAAGGACTTGAAGAAAAAAATGCCATCCTCGAATGACATTTCCCAAGAGATCCTCGGATCTAACACGAAACCATCCTCGAATGGAGACGCAAAGGTATACCAGCCTCGACTGATAACCAAACACAAAGCTGACCTCAGACAGACTTTGCAAAAGAGAGAAACCGACCTCGATTAATAAGGTCAAAAAGTGGACTACCATCCTCGAATAATAGCCACAACAAAAACAAATAAGACCAACCGCAGAAGGACTTGAAGAAAAGAATGCCATCCTCGAATGACAATTCTCAAAAGATCCTCGGATCTAACACGAAACCATCCTCGAATGGAGACGCAAAGGTATACCAGCCTCGACTGATAACCAAACACAAAGCTGACCTCAAACAAACTTTGAAAACGAGACAAATTGACCTCGATCAATAAGCTCAAAAAGTGGACTACCATCCTCGAATAATAGCCACAACAACAAGACCAACCTCAGAAGGACTTAAAGAAAAGAATGCCATCCTCGAATGACATTTCTCAAGAGATCCTCGGATCTAACACGAGACCATCCTCGAATGGAGACGCAAAGGTATACCAGCCTCGATTGATAACCAAACACAAAGCTGACCTCAGACAGACTTTGAAAACGAGACAAACTGACCTCGATCAATAAGCTCAAAAAGTGGACTACCATCCTCGAATAATAGCCACAACAAAAACAAATAAGACCAACCGCAGAAGGACTTGAAGAAAAGAATGCCATCCTCGAATGACAATTCTCAAAAGATCCTCGGATCTAACACGAAACCATCCTCGAATGGAGACGCAAAGGTATACCAGCCTCGACTGATAACCAAACACAAAGCTGACCTCAAACAAACTTTGAAAACGAGACAAATTGACCTCGATCAATAAGCTCAAAAAGTGGACTACCATCCTCGAATAATAGCCACAACAACAAGACCAACCTCAGAAGGACTTAAAGAAAAGAATGCCATCCTCGAATGACATTTCTCAAGAGATCCTCGGATCTAACACGAAACCATCCTCGAATGGAGACGCAAAGGTATACCAGCCTCGACTGATAACCAAACACAAAGCTGACCTCAGACAGACTTTGAAAACGAGACAAACTGACCTCGATCAATAAGCTCAAAAAGTGGACTACCATCCTCGAATAATAGCCACAACAACAAGACCATCCTCAGAAGGACTTGAAGAAAAGAATGCCATCCTCGAATGACAATTCTCAAAAGATCCTCGGATCTAACACGAAACCATCCTCGAATGGAGACGCAAAGGTATACCAGCCTCGACTGATAACCAAACACAAAGCTGCCCTCAGACAGACTTTGCAAAAGAGACAAACTGACCTCGATCAATAAGCTCAAAAAGTGGACTTCCATCCTCGAATAATAGCCACAAGAAAAAAAAAACAAGACCAACCGCAGAAGGACTTAAAGAAAAGAATGCCATCCTCGAATGACAATTCTCAAAAGATCCTCGGATCTAACACGAAACCATCCTCGAATGGAGACGCAAAGGTATACCAGCCTCGACTAATAACCAAACACAAAGCTGACCTCAGACAGACTTTGAAAACGAGACAAACTGACCTTGATCAATAAGCTCAAAAAGTGGACTACCATCCTCGAATAATAGCCACAACAACAAGACCAACCTCAGAAGGACTTGAAGAAAAAAATGCCATCCTCGAATGACATTTCCCAAGAGATCCTCGGATCTAACACGAAACCATCCTCGAATGGAGACGCAAAGGTATACCAGCCTCGACTGATAACCAAACACAAAGCTGACCTCAGACAGACTTTGCAAAAGAGAGAAACTGACCTCGATTAATAACGTCAAAAAGTGGACTACCATCCTCGAATAATAGCCACAACAAAAACAAATAAGACCAACCGCAGAAGGACTTGAAGAAAAGAATGCCATCCTCGAATGACAATTCTCAATAGATCCTCGGATCTAACACGTAACCATCCTTGAATGGAGACGCAAAGGTATACCAGCCTCGACTGATAACCAAACACAAAGCTGACCTCAAACAGACTTTGAAAACGAGACAAATTGACCTCGATCAATAAGCTCAAAAAGTGGACTACCATCCTCGATTAATAGCCACAACAACAAGACCAACCTCAGAAGGACTTGAAGAAAAGAATGCCATCCTCGAATGACAATTCTCAAAAGATCCTCGGATCTAACACGAAACCATCCTCGAATGGAGACGCAAAGGTATACCAGCCTCGACTGATAACCAAACACAAAGCTGACCTCAGACAGACTTTGAAAACGAGACAAACTGACCTTGATCAATAAGCTCAAAAAGTGGACTACCATCCTCGAATAATAGCCACAACAACAAGACCAACCTCAGAAGGACTTGAAGAAAAGAATGCCATCCTCGAATGACATTTCTCAAGAGATCCTCGGATCTAACACGAAACCATCCTCGAATGGAGACGCAAAGGTATACCAGCCTCGACTGATAACCAAACACAAAGCTGACCTCAGACAGACTTTGCAAAAGAGAGAAACCGACCTCGATTAATAAGGTCAAAAAGTGGACTACCATCCTCGAATAATAGCCACAACAAAAACAAATAAGACCAACCGCAGAAGGACTTGAAGAAAAGAATGCCATCCTCGAATGACAATTCTCAAAAGATCCTCGGATCTAACACGAAACCATCCTCTAATGGAGACGCAAAGGTATACCAGCCTCGACTGATAACCAAACACAAAGCTGACCTCAAACAAACTTTGAAAACGAGACAAATTGACCTCGATCAATAAGCTCAAAAAGTGGACTACCATCCTCGAATAATAGCCACAACAACAAGACCAACCTCAGAAGGACTTAAAGAAAAGAATGCCATCCTCGAATGACATTTCTCAAGAGATCCTCGGATCTAACACGAGACCATCCTCGAATGGAGACGCAAAGGTATACCAGCCTCGACTGATAACCAAACACAAAGCTGACCTCAGACAGACTTTGAAAACGAGACAAACTGACCTCGATCAATAAGCTCAAAAAGTGGACTACCATCCTCGAATAATAGCCACAACAACAAGACCATCCTCAGAAGGACTTGAAGAAAAGAATGCCATCCTCGAATGACAATTCTCAAAAGATCCTCGGATCTAACACGAAACCATCCTCGAATGGAGACGCAAAGGTATACCAGCCTCGACTGATAACCAAACACAAAGCTGCCCTCAGACAGACTTTGCAAAAGAGACAAACTGACCTCGATCAATAAGCTCAAAAAGTGGACTTCCATCCTCGAATAATAGCCACAAGAAAAAAAAAACAAGACCAACCGCAGAAGGACTTAAAGAAAAGAATGCCATCCTCGAATGACAATTCTCAAAAGATCCTCGGATCTAACACGAAACCATCCTCGAATGGAGACGCAAAGGTATACCAGCCTCGACTGATAACCAAACACAAAGCTGACCTCAGACAGACTTTGAAAACGAGACAAACTGACCTTGATCAATAAGCTCAAAAAGTGGACTACCATCCTCGAATAATAGCCACAACAACAAGACCAACCTCAGAAGGACTTGAAGAAAAGAATGCCATCCTCGAATGACATTTCCCAAGAGATCCTCGGATCTAACACGAAACCATCCTCGAATGGAGACGCAAAGGTATACCAGCCTCGACTGATAACCAAACACAAAGCTGACCTCAGACAGACTTTGCAAAAGAGAGAAACTGACCTCGATTAATAACGTCAAAAAGTGGACTACCATCCTCGAATAATAGCCACAACAAAAACAAATAAGACCAACCGCAGAAGGACTTGAAGAAAAGAATGCCATCCTCGAATGACAATTCTCAATAGATCCTCGGATCTAACACGTAACCATCCTGGAATGGAGACGCAAAGGTATAACAGCCTCGACTGATAACCAAACACAAAGCTGACCTCAAACAGACTTTGAAAACGAGACAAATTGACCTCGATCAATAAGCTCAAAAAGTGGACTACCATCCTCGATTAATAGCCACAACAACAAGACCAACCTCAGAAGGACTTGAAGAAAAGAATGCCATCCTCGAATGACAATTCTCAAAAGATCCTCGGATCTAACACGAAACCATCCTCGAATGGAGACGCAAAGGTATACCAGCCTCGACTGATAACCAAACACAAAGCTGACCTCAGACAGACTTTGAAAACGAGACAAACTGACCTCGATTAATAAGCTCAAAAAGTGGACTACCATCCTCGAATAATAGCCACAACAACAAGACCAACCTCAGAAGGACTTGAAGAAAAGAATTCCATCCTCGAATGACAATTCTCAAAAGATCCTCGGATCTAACACGAAACCATCCTCGAATGGAGACGCAAAGGTATACCAGCCTCGACTGATAACCAAACACAAAGCTGCCCTCAGACAGACTTTGCAAAAGAGACAAACTGACCTCGATCAATAAGCTCAAAAAGTGGACTTCCATCCTCGAATAATAGCCACAAGAAAAAAAAAACAAGACCAACCGCAGAAGGACTTAAAGAAAAGAATGCCATCCTCGAATGACAATTCTCAAAAGATCCTCGGATCTAACACGAAACCATCCTCGAATGGAGACGCAAAGGTATACCAGCCTCGACTGATAACCAAACACAAAGCTGACCTCAGACAGGCTTTGAAAACGAGACAAACTGACCTTGATCAATAAGCTCAAAAAGTGGACTACCATCCTCGAATAATAGCCACAACAACAAGACCAACCTCAGAAGGACTTGAAGAAAAGAATGCCATCCTCGAATGACATTTCTCAAGAGATCCTCGGATCTAACACGAAACCATCCTCGAATAGAGACGCAAAGGTATACCAGCCTCGACTGATAACCAAACACAAAGCTGACCTCAGACAGACTTTGCAAAAGAGAGAAACTGACCTCGATTAATAAGGTCAAAAAGTGGACTACAATCCTCGAATAATAGCCACAACAAAAACAAATAAGACCAACCGCAGAAGGACTTGAAGAAAAGAATGCCATCCTCGAATGACAATTCTCAAAAGATCCTCGGATCTAACACGAAACCATCCTCGAATGGAGACGCAAAGGTATACCAGCCTCGACTGATAACCAAACACAAAGCTGACCTCAAACAGACTTTGAAAACGAGACAAATTGACCTCGATCAATAAGCTCAAAAAGTGGACTACCATCCTCGAATAATAGCCACAACAACAAGACCAACCTCAGAAGGACTTGAAGAAAAGAATGCCATCCTCGAATGACAATTCTCAAAAGATCCTCGGATCTAACACGAAGCCATCCTCGAATGGAGACGCAAAGGTATACCAGCCTCGACTGATAACCAAACACAAAGCTGACCTCAGACAGACTTTGAAAACGAGACAAACTGACCTCGATCAATAAGCTCAAAAAGTGGACTACCATCCTCGAATAATAGCCACAACAACAAGACCAACCTCAGAAGGACTTGAAGAAAAGAATGCCATCCTCGAATGACAATTCTCAAAAGATCCTCGGATCTAACACGAAACCATCCTCGAATGGAGACGCAAAGGTATACCAGCCTCGACTGATAACCAAACACAAAGCTGACCTCGGACAGACTTTGCAAAAGAGACAAACTGACCTCGATTAATAAGCTCAAAAAGTGGACTACCATCCTCGAATAATACGCACAACAAAAACAAATAAGACCAACCGTAGAAGGACTTGAAGAAAAGAATGCCATCCTCGAATGACAATTCTCAAAAGATCCTCGGATCTAACACGAAACCATCCTCGAATGGAGACGCAAAGGTATACCAGCCTCGACTGATAACCAAACACAAAGCTGACCTCAGAAAGACTTTGAAAACGAGACAAACTGACCTTGATCAATAAGCTCAAAAAGTGGACTACCATCCTCGAATAATAGCCACAACAACAAGACCAACCTCAGAAGGACTTGAAGAAAAGAATGCCATCCTCGAATGACATTTCTCAAGAGATCCTCGGATCTAACACGAAACCATCCTCGAATGGAGACGCAAAGGTATACCAGCCTCGACTGATAACCAAACACAAAGCTGACCTCAGACAGACTTTGCAAAAGAGAGAAACTGACCTCGATTAATAAGGTCAAAAAGTTAACTACCATCCTCGAATAATAGCCACAACAAAAACAAATAAGACCAACCGCAGAAGGACTTGAAGAAAAGAATGCCATCCTCGAATGACAATTCTCAAAAGATCCTCGTATCTAACACGAAACCATCCTCGAATGGAGACGCAAAGGTATACCAGCCTCGACTGATAACCAAACACAAAGCTGACCTCAGACAGACTTTGAAAACGAGAAAAACTGACCTCGATCAATAAGCTCAAAAAGTGGACTACCATCCTCGAATAATAGCCACAACAACAAGACCAACCTCAGAAGGACTTGAAGAAAAGAATGCCATCCTCGAATGACAATTCTCAAAAGATCCTCAGATCTAACACGAAACCATCCTCGAATGGAGACGCAAAGGTATACCAGCCTCGACTGATAACCAAACACAAAGCTGCCCTCAGACAGACTTTGCAAAAGAGACAAACTGACCTCGATCAATAAGCTCAAAAAGTGGACTTCCATCCTCGAATAATAGCCACAAGAAAAAAAAAACAAGACCAACCGCAGAAGGACTTAAAGAAAAGAATGCCATCCTCGAATGACAATTCTCAAAAGATCCTCGGATCTAACACGAAACCATCCTCGAATGGAGACGCAAAGGTATACAAGCCTCAACTGATAACCAAACACAAAGCTGACCTCAGATAGACTTTGAAAACGAGACAAACTGACCTTGATCAATAAGCTCAAAAAGTGGACTACCATCCTCGAATAATAGCCACAACAACAAGACCAACCTCAGAAGGACTTGAAGAAAAGAATGCCATCCTCGAATGACATTTCTCAAGAGATCCTCGGATCTAACACGAAACCATCCTCGAATGGAGACGCAAAGGTATACCAGCCTCGACTGATAACCAAACACAAAGCTGACCTCAGACAGAGTTTGCAAAAGAGAGAAACTGACCTCGATTAATAAGGTCAAAAAGTGAACTACCATCCTCGAATAATAGCCACAACAAAAACAAATAAGACCAACCGCAGAAGGACTTGAAGAAAAGAATGCCATCCTCGAATGACAATTCTCAAAAGATCCTCGTATCTAACACGAAACCATCCTCGAATGGAGACGCAAAGGTATACCAGCCTCGACTGATAACCAAACACAAAGCTGACCTCAGACAGACTTTGAAAACGAGAAAAATTGACCTCGATCAATAAGCTCAAAAAGTGGACTACCATCCTCGAATAATAGCCACAACAACAAGACCAACCTCAGAAGGACTTGAAGAAAAGAATGCCATCCTCGAATGACAATTCTCAAAAGATCCACAGATCTAACACGAAACCATCCTCGAATGGAGACGCAAAGGTATACCAGCCTCGACTGATAACCAAACACAAAGCTGCCCTCAGACAGACTTTGCAAAAGAGACAAACTGACCTCGATCAATAAGCTCAAAAAGTGTACTTCCATCCTCGAATAATAGCCACAAGAAAAAAAAAACAAGACCAACCGCAGAAGGACTTAAAGAAAAGAATGCCATCCTCGAATGACAATTCTCAAAAGATCCTCGGATCTAACACGAAACCATCCTCGAATGGAGACGCAAAGGTATACAAGCCTCGACTGATAACCAAACACAAAGCTGACCTCAGATAGACTTTGAAAACGAGACAAACTGACCTTGATCAATAAGCTCAAAAATTGGACTACCATCCTCGAATAATAGCCACAACAACAAGACCAACCTCAGAAGGACTTGAAGAAAAGAATGCCATCCTCGAATGACATTTCTCAAGAGATCCTCGGATCTAACACGAAACCATCCTCGAATGGAGACGCAAAGGTATACCAGCCTCGACTGATAACCAAACACAAAGCTGACCTCAGACAGACTTTGCAAAAGAGAGAAACCGACCTCGATTAATAAGGTCAAAAAGTGGACTACCATCCTCGAATAATAGCCACAACAAAAACAAATAAGACCAACCGCAGAAGGACTTGAAGAAAAGAATGCCATCCTCGAATGACAATTCTCAAAAGATCCTCGGATCTAACACGAAACCATCCTCGAATGGAGACGCAAAGGTATACCAGCCTCGACTGATAACCAAACACAAAGTTGACCTCAGACAGACTTTGAAAACGAGAAAAACTGACCTCGATCAATAAGCTCAAAAAGTGGACTACCATCCTCGAATAATAGCCACAACAACAAGACCAACCTCAGAAGGACTTGAAGAAAAGAATGCCATCCTCGAATGACAATTCTCAAAAGATCCTCAGATCTAACACGAAACCATCCTCGAATGGAGACGCAAAGGTATACCAGCCTCGACTGATAACCAAACACAAAGCTGCCCTCAGACAGACTTTGCAAAAGAGACAAACTGACCTCGATCAATAAGCTCAAAAAGTGGACTTCCATCCTCGAATAATAGCCACAAGAAAAAAAAAACAAGACCAACCGCAGAAGGACTTAAAGAAAAGAATGCCATCCTCGAATGACAATTCTCAAAAGATCCTCGGATCTAACACGAAACCATCCTCGAATGGAGACGCAAAGGTATACAAGCCTCGACTGATAACCAAACACAAAGCTGACCTCAGATAGACTTTGAAAACGAGACAAACTGACCTTGATCAATAAGCTCAAAAAGTGGACTACCATCCTCGAATAATAGCCACAACAACAAGACCAACCTCAGAAGGACTTGAAGAAAAGAATGCCATCCTCGAATGACATTTCTCAAGAGATCCTCGGATCTAACACGAAACCATCCTCGAATGGAGACGCAAAGGTATACCAGCCTCGACTGATAACCAAACACAAAGCTGACCTCAGACAGAGTTTGCAAAAGAGAGAAACTGACCTCGATTAATAAGGTCAAAAAGTGAACTACCATCCTCGAATAATAGCCACAACAAAAACAAATAAGACCAACCGCAGAAGGACTTGAAGAAAAGAATGCCATCCTCGAATGACAATTCTCAAAAGATCCTCGTATCTAACACGAAACCATCCTCGAATGGAGACGCAAAGGTATACCAGCCTCGACTGATAACCAAACACAAAGCTGACCTCAGACAGACTTTGAAAACGAGAAAAACTGACCTCGATCAATAAGCTCAAAAAGTGGACTACCATCCTCGAATAATAGCCACAACAACAAGACCAACCTCAGAAGGACTTGAAGAAAAGAATGCCATCCTCGAATGACAATTCTCAAAAGATCCTCAGATCTAACACGAAACCATCCTCGAATGGAGACGCAAAGGTATACCAGCCTCGACTGATAACCAAACACAAAGCTGCCCTCAGACAGACTTTGCAAAAGAGACAAACTGACCTCGATCAATAAGCTCAACAAGTGTACTTCCATCCTCGAATAATAGCCACAAGAAAAAAAAAACAAGACCAACCGCAGAAGGACTTAAAGAAAAGAATGCCATCCTCGAATGACAATTCTCAAAAGATCCTCGGATCTAACACGAAACCATCCTCGAATGGAGACGCAAAGGTATACAAGCCTCGACTGATAACCAAACACAAAGCTGACCTCAGATAGACTTTGAAAACGAGACAAACTGACCTTGATCAATAAGCTCAAAAATTGGACTACCATCCTCGAATAATAGCCACAACAACAAGACCAACCTCAGAAGGACTTGAAGAAAAGAATGCCATCCTCGAATGACATTTCTCAAGAGATCCTCGGATCTAACACGAAACCATCCTCGAATGGAGACGCAAAGGTATACCAGCCTCGACTGATAACCAAACACAAAGCTGACCTCAGACAGACTTTGCAAAAGAGAGAAACCGACCTCGATTAATAAGGTCAAAAAGTGGACTACCATCCTCGAATAATAGCCACAACAAAAACAAATAAGACCAACCGCAGAAGGACTTGAAGAAAAGAATGCCATCCTCGAATGACAATTCTCAAAAGATCCTCGGATCTAACACGAAACCATCCTCGAATGGAGACGCAAAGGTATACCAGCCTCGACTGATAACCAAACACAAAGCTGACCTCAGACAGACTTTGAAAACGAGAAAAACTGACCTCGATCAATAAGCTCAAAAAGTGGACTACCATCCTCGAATAATAGCCACAACAACAAGACCAACCTCAGAAGGACTTGAAGAAAAGAATGCCATCCTCGAATGACAATTCTCAAAAGATCCTCAGATCTAACACGAAACCATCCTCGAATGGAGACGCAAAGGTATACCAGCCTCGACTGATAACCAAACACAAAGCTGCCCTCAGACAGACTTTGCAAAAGAGACAAACTGACCTCGATCAATAAGCTCAAAAAGTGGACTTCCATCCTCGAATAATAGCCACAAGAAAAAAAAAACAAGACCAACCGCAGAAGGACTTAAAGAAAAGAATGCCATCCTCGAATGACAATTCTCAAAAGATCCTCGGATCTAACACGAAACCATCCTCGAATGGAGACGCAAAGGTATACAAGCCTCGACTGATAACCAAACACAAAGCTGACCTCAGATAGACTTTGAAAACGAGACAAACTGACCTTGATCAATAAGCTCAAAAAGTGGACTACCATCCTCGAATAATAGCCACAACAACAAGACCAACCTCAGAAGGACTTGAAGAAAAGAATGCCATCCTCGAATGACATTTCTCAAGAGATCCTCGGATCTAACACAAAACCATCCTCGAATGGAGACGCAAAGGTATACCAGCCTCGACTGATAACCAAACACAAAGCTGACCTCAGACAGAGTTTGCAAAAGAGAGAAACTGACCTCGATTAATAAGGTCAAAAAGTGAACTACCATCCTCGAATAATAGCCACAACAAAAACAAATAAGACCAACCGCAGAAGGACTTGAAGAAAAGAATGCCATCCTCGAATGACAATTCTCAAAAGATCCTCGTATCTAACACGAAACCATCCTCGAATGGAGACGCAAAGGTATACCAGCCTCGACTGATAACCAAACACAAAGCTGACCTCAGACAGACTTTGAAAACGAGAAAAACTGACCTCGATCAATAAGCTCAAAAAGTGGACTACCATCCTCGAATAATAGCCACAACAACAAGACCAACCTCAGAAGGACTTGAAGAAAAGAATGCCATCCTCGAATGACAATTCTCAAAAGATCCTCAGATCTAACACGAAACCATCCTCGAATGGAGACGCAAAGGTATACCAGCCTCGACTGATAACCAAACACAAAGCTGCCCTCAGACAGACTTTGCAAAAGAGACAAACTGACCTCGATCAATAAGCTCAACAAGTGTACTTCCATCCTCGAATAATAGCCACAAGAAAAAAAAAACAAGACCAACCGCAGAAGGACTTAAAGAAAAGAATGCCATCCTCGAATGACAATTCTCAAAAGATCCTCGGATCTAACACGAAACCATCCTCGAATGGAGACGCAAAGGTATACAAGCCTCGACTGATAACCAAACACAAAGCTGACCTCAGATAGACTTTGAAAACGAGACAAACTGACCTTGATCAATAAGCTCAAAAATTGGACTACCATCCTCGAATAATAGCCACAACAACAAGACCAACCTCAGAAGGACTTGAAGAAAAGAATGCCATCCTCGAATGACATTTCTCAAGAGATCCTCGGATCTAACACGAAACCATCCTCGAATGGAGACGCAAAGGTATACCAGCCTCGACTGATAACCAAACACAAAGCTGACCTCAGACAGACTTTGCAAAAGAGAGAAACCGACCTCGATTAATAAGGTCAAAAAGTGGACTACCATCCTCGAATAATAGCCACAACAAAAACAAATAAGACCAACCGCAGAAGGACTTGAAGAAAAGAATGCCATCCTCGAATGACAATTCTCAAAAGATCCTCGGATCTAACACGAAACCATCCTCGAATGGAGACGCAAAGGTATACCAGCCTCGACTGATAACCAAACACAAAGCTGACCTCAGACAGACTTTGAAAACGAGAAAAACTGACCTCGATCAATAAGCTCAAAAAGTGGACTACCATCCTCGAATAATAGCCACAACAACAAGACCAACCTCAGAAGGACTTGAAGAAAAGAATGCCATCCTCGAATGACAATTCTCAAAAGATCCTCAGATCTAACACGAAACCATCCTCGAATGGAGACGCAAAGGTATACCAGCCTCGACTGATAACCAAACACAAAGCTGCCCTCAGACAGACTTTGCAAAAGAGACAAACTGACCTCGATCAATAAGCTCAAAAAGTGGACTTCCATCCTCGAATAATAGCCACAAGAAAAAAAAAACAAGACCAACCGCAGAAGGACTTAAAGAAAAGAATGCCATCCTCGAATGACAATTCTCAAAAGATCCTCGGATCTAACACGAAACCATCCTTGAATGGAGACGCAAAGGTATACAAGCCTCGACTGATAACCAAACACAAAGCTGACCTCAGATAGACTTTGAAAACGAGACAAACTGACCTTGATCAATAAGCTCAAAAAGTGGACTACCATCCTCGAATAATAGCCACAACAACAAGACCAACCTCAGAAGGACTTGAAGAAAAGAATGCCATCCTCGAATGACATTTCTCAAGAGATCCTCGGATCTAACACAAAACCATCCTCGAATGGAGACGCAAAGGTATACCAGCCTCGACTGATAACCAAACACAAAGCTGACCTCAGACAGAGTTTGCAAAAGAGAGAAACTGACCTCGATTAATAAGGTCAAAAAGTGAACTACCATCCTCGAATAATAGCCACAACAAAAACAAATAAGACCAACCGCAGAAGGACTTGAAGAAAAGAATGCCATCCTCGAATGACAATTCTCAAAAGATCCTCGTATCTAACACGAAACCATCCTCGAATGGAGACGCAAAGGTATACCAGCCTCGACTGATAACCAAACACAAAGCTGACCTCAGACAGACTTTGAAAACGAGAAAAACTGACCTCGATCAATAAGCTCAAAAAGTGGACTACCATCCTCGAATAATAGCCACAACAACAAGACCAACCTCAGAAGGACTTGAAGAAAAGAATGCCATCCTCGAATGACAATTCTCAAAAGATCCTCAGATCTAACACGAAACCATCCTCGAATGGAGACGCAAAGGTATACCAGCCTCGACTGATAACCAAACACAAAGCTGCCCTCAGACAGACTTTGCAAAAGAGACAAACTGACCTCGATCAATAAGCTCAACAAGTGTACTTCCATCCTCGAATAATAGCCACAAGAAAAAAAAAACAAGACCAACCGCAGAAGGACTTAAAGAAAAGAATGCCATCCTCGAATGACAATTCTCAAAAGATCCTCGGATCTAACACGAAACCATCCTCGAATGGAGACGCAAAGGTATACAAGCCTCGACTGATAACCAAACACAAAGCTGACCTCAGATAGACTTTGAAAACGAGACAAACTGACCTTGATCAATAAGCTCAAAAATTGGACTACCATCCTCGAATAATAGCCACAACAACAAGACCAACCTCAGAAGGACTTGAAGAAAAGAATGCCATCCTCGAATGACATTTCTCAAGAGATCCTCGGATCTAACACGAAACCATCCTCGAATGGAGACGCAAAGGTATACCAGCCTCGACTGATAACCAAACACAAAGCTGACCTCAGACAGACTTTGCAAAAGAGAGAAACCGACCTCGATTAATAAGGTCAAAAAGTGGACTACCATCCTCGAATAATAGCCACAACAAAAACAAATAAGACCAACCGCAGAAGGACTTGAAGAAAAGAATGCCATCCTCGAATGACAATTCTCAAAAGATCCTCGGATCTAACACGAAACCATCCTCGAATGGAGACGCAAAGGTATACCAGCCTCGACTGATAACCAAACACAAAGCTGACCTCAGACAGACTTTGAAAACGAGAAAAACTGACCTCGATCAATAAGCTCAAAAAGTGGACTACCATCCTCGAATAATAGCCACAACAACAAGACCAACCTCAGAAGGACTTGAAGAAAAGAATGCCATCCTCGAATGACAATTCTCAAAAGATCCTCAGATCTAACACGAAACCATCCTCGAATGGAGACGCAAAGGTATACCAGCCTCGACTGATAACCAAACACAAAGCTGCCCTCAGACAGACTTTGCAAAAGAGACAAACTGACCTCGATCAATAAGCTCAAAAAGTGGACTTCCATCCTCGAATAATAGCCACAAGAAAAAAAAAACAAGACCAACCGCAGAAGGACTTAAAGAAAAGAATGCCATCCTCGAATGACAATTCTCAAAAGATCCTCGGATCTAACACGAAACCATCCTCGAATGGAGACGCAAAGGTATACAAGCCTCGACTGATAACCAAACACAAAGCTGACCTCAGATAGACTTTGAAAACGAGACAAACTGACCTTGATCAATAAGCTCAAAAAGTGGACTACCATCCTCGAATAATAGCCACAACAACAAGACCAACCTCAGAAGGACTTGAAGAAAAGAATGCCATCCTCGAATGACATTTCTCAAGAGATCCTCGGATCTAACACGAAACCATCCTCGAATGGAGACGCAAAGGTATACCAGCCTCGACTGATAACCAAACACAAAGCTGACCTCAGACAGAGTTTGCAAAAGAGAGAAACTGACCTCGATTAATAAGGTCAAAAAGTGAACTACCATCCTCGAATAATAGCCACAACAAAAACAAATAAGACCAACCGCAGAAGGACTTGAAGAAAAGAATGCCATCCTCGAATGACAATTCTCAAAAGATCCTCGTATCTAACACGAAACCATCCTCGAATGGAGACGCAAAGGTATACCAGCCTCGACTGATAACCAAACACAAAGCTGACCTCAGACAGACTTTGAAAACGAGAAAAACTGACCTCGATCAATAAGCTCAAAAAGTGGACTACCATCCTCGAATAATAGCCACAACAACAAGACCAACCTCAGAAGGACTTGAAGAAAAGAATGCCATCCTCGAATGACAATTCTCAAAAGATCCTCAGATCTAACACGAAACCATCCTCGAATGGAGACGCAAAGGTATACCAGCCTCGACTGATAACCAAACACAAAGCTGCCCTCAGACAGACTTTGCAAAAGAGACAAACTGACCTCGATCAATAAGCTCAAAAAGTGGACTTCCATCCTCGAATAATAGCCACAAGAAAAAAAAAACAAGACCAACCGCAGAAGGACTTAAAGAAAAGAATGCCATCCTCGAATGACAATTCTCAAAAGATCCTCGGATCTAACACGAAACCATCCTCGAATGGAGACGCAAAGGTATACAAGCCTCGACTGATAACCAAACACAAAGCTGACCTCAGATAGACTTTGAAAACGAGACAAACTGACCTTGATCAATAAGCTCAAAAAGTGGACTACCATCCTCGAATAATAGCCACAACAACAAGACCAACCTCAGAAGGACTTGAAGAAAAGAATGCCATCCTCGAATGACATTTCTCAAGAGATCCTCGGATCTAACACGAAACCATCCTCGAATGGAGACGCAAAGGTATACCAGCCTCGACTGATAACCAAACACAAAGCTGACCTCAGACAGACTTTGCAAAAGAGAGAAACTGACCTCGATTAATAACGTCAAAAAGTGGACTACCATCCTCGAATAATAGCCACAACAAAAACAAATAAGACCAACCGCAGAAGGACTTGAAGAAAAGAATGCCATCCTCGAATGACAATTCTCAATAGATCCTCGGATCTAACACGTAACCATCCTTGAATGGAGACGCAAAGGTATACCAGCCTCGACTGATAACCAAACACAAAGCTGACCTCAAACAGACATTGAAAACGAGACAAATTGACCTCGATCAATAAGCTCAAAAAGTGGACTACCATCCTCGATTAATAGCCACAACAACAAGACCAACCTCAGAAGGACTTGAAGAAAAGAATGCCATCCTCGAATGACAATTCTCAAAAGATCCTCGGATCTAACACGAAACCATCCTCGAATGGAGACGCAAAGGTATACCAGCCTCGACTGATAACCAAACACAAAGCTGACCTCAGACAGACTTTGAAAACGAGACAAACTGACCTTGATCAATAAGCTCAAAAAGTGGACTACCATCCTCGAATAATAGCCACAACAACAAGACCAACCTCAGAAGGACTTGAAGAAAAGAATGCCATCCTCGAATGACATTTCTCAAGAGATCCTCGGATCTAACACGAAACCATCCTCGAATGGAGACGCAAAGGTATACCAGCCTCGACTGATAACCAAACACAAAGCTGACCTCAGACAGACTTTGCAAAAGAGAGAAACCGACCTCGATTAATAAGGTCAAAAAGTGGACTACCATCCTCGAATAATAGCCACAACAAAAACAAATAAGACCAACCGCATAAGGACTTGAAGAAAAGAATGCCATCCTCGAATGACAATTCTCAAAAGATCCTCGGATCTAACACGAAACCATCCTCGAATGGAGACGCAAAGGTATACCAGCCTCGACTGATAACCAAACACAAAGCTGACCTCAAACAAACTTTGAAAACGAGACAAATTGACCTCGATCAATAAGCTCAAAAAGTGGACTACCATCCTCGAATAATAGCCACAACAACAAGACCAACCTCAGAAGGACTTAAAGAAAAGAATGCCATCCTCGAATGACATTTCTCAAGAGATCCTCGGATCTAACACGAGACCATCCTCGAATGGAGACGCAAAGGTATACCAGCCTCGACTGATAACCAAACACAAAGCTGACCTCAGACAGACTTTGAAAACGAGACAAACTGACCTCGATCAATAAGCTCAAAAAGTGGACTACAATCCTCGAATAATAGCCACAACAACAAGACCATCCTCAGAAGGACTTGAAGAAAAGAATGCCATCCTCGAATGACAATTCTCAAAAGATCCTCGGATCTAACACGAAACCATCCTCGAATGGAGACGCAAAGGTATACCAGCCTCGACTGATAACCAAACACAAAGCTGCCCTCAGACAGACTTTGCAAAAGAGACAAACTGACCTCGATCAATAAGCTCAAAAAGTGGACTTCCATCCTCGAATAATAGCCACAAGAAAAAAAAAACAAGACCAACCGCAGAAGGACTTAAAGAAAAGAATGCCATCCCTGAATGACAATTCTCAAAAGATCCTCGGATCTAACACGAAACCATCCTCGAATGGAGACGCAAAGGTATACCAGCCTCGACTGATAACCAAACACAAAGCTGACCTCAGACAGACTTTGAAAACGAGACAAACTGACCTTGATCAATAAGCTCAAAAAGTGGACTACCGTCCTCGAATAATAGCCACAACAACAAGACCAACCTCAGAAGGACTTGAAGAAAAGAATGCCATCCTCGAATGACATTTCCCAAGAGATCCTCGGATCTAACACGAAACCATCCTCGAATGGAGACGCAAAGGTATACCAGCCTCGACTGATAACCAAACACAAAGCTGACCTCAGACAGACTTTGCAAAAGAGAGAAACTGACCTCGATTAATAACGTCAAAAAGTGGACTACCATCCTCGAATAATAGCCACAACAAAAACAAATAAGACCAACCGCAGAAGGACTTGAAGAAAAGAATGCCATCCTCGAATGACAATTCTCAATAGATCCTCGGATCTAACACGTAACCATCCTTGAATGGAGACGCAAAGGTATACCAGCCTCGACTGATAACCAAACACAAAGCTGACCTCAAACAGACTTTGAAAACGAGACAAATTGACCTCGATCAATAAGCTCAAAAAGTGGACTACCATCCTCGATTAATAGCCACAACAACAAGACCAACCTCAGAAGGACTTGAAGAAAAGAATGCCATCCTCGAATGACAATTCTCAAAAGATCCTCGGATCTAACACGAAACCATCCTCGAATGGAGACGCAAAGGTATACCAGCCTCGACTGATAACCAAACACAAAGCTGACCTCAGACAGACTTTGAAAACGAGACAAACTGACCTCGATTAATAAGCTCAAAAAGTGGACTACCATCCTCGAATAATAGCCACAACAACAAGACCAACCTCAGAAGGACTTGAAGAAAAGAATTCCATCCTCGAATGACAATTCTCAAAAGATCCTCGGATCTAACACGAAACCATCCTCGAATGGAGACGCAAAGGTATACCAGCCTCGACTGATAACCAAACACAAAGCTGCCCTCAGACAGACTTTGCAAAAGAGACAAACTGACCTCGATCAATAAGCTCAAAAAGTGGACTTCCATCCTCGAATAATAGCCACAAGAAAAAAAAACAAGACCAACCGCAGAAGGACTTAAAGAAAAGAATGCCATCCTCGAATGACAATTCTCAAAAGATCCTCGGATCTAACACGAAACCATCCTCGAATGGAGACGCAAAGGTATACCAGCCTCGACTGATAACCAAACACAAAGCTGACCTCAGACAGGCTTTGAAAACGAGACAAACTGACCTTGATCAATAAGCTCAAAAAGTGGACTACCATCCTCGAATAATAGCTACAACAACAAGACCAACCTCAGAAGGACTTCAAGAAAAGAATGCCATCCTCGAATGACATTTCTCAAGAGATCCTCGGATCTAACACGAAACCATCCTCGAATAGAGACGCAAAGGTATACCAGCCTCGACTGATAACCAAACACAAAGCTGACCTCAGACAGACTTTGCAAAAGAGAGAAACTGACCTCGATTAATAAGGTCAAAAAGTGGACTACCATCCTCGAATAATAGCCACAACAAAAACAAATAAGACCAACCGCAGAAGGACTTGAAGAAAAGAATGCCATCCTCGAATGACAATTCTCAAAAGATCCTCGGATCTAACACGAAACCATCCTCGAATGGAGACGCAAAGGTATACCAGCCTCGACTGATAACCAAACACAAAGCTGACCTCAAACAGACTTTGAAAACGAGACAAATTGACCTCGATCAATAAGCTCAAAAAGTGGACTACCATCCTCGAATAATAGCCACAACAACAAGACCAACCTCAGAAGGACTTGAAGAAAAGAATGCCATCCTCGAATGACAATTCTCAAAAGATCCTCGGATCTAACACGAAGCCATCCTCGAATGGAGACGCAAAGGTATACCAGCCTCGACTGATAACCAAACACAAAGCTGACCTCAGACAGACTTTGAAAACGAGACAAACTGACCTCGATCAATAAGCTCAAAAAGTGGACTACCATCCTCGAATAATAGCCACAACAACAAGACCAACCTCAGAAGGACTTGAAGAAAAGAATGCCATCCTCGAATGACAATTCTCAAAAGATCCTCGGATCTAACACGAAACCATCCTCGAATGGAGACGCAAAGGTATACCAGCCTCGACTGATAACCAAACACAAAGCTGACCTCGGACAGACTTTGCAAAAGAGACAAACTGACCTCGATTAATAAGCTCAAAAAGTGGACTACCATCCTCGAATAATACGCACAACAAAAACAAATAAGACCAACCGTAGAAGGACTTGAAGAAAAGAATGCCATCCTCGAATGACAATTCTCAAAAGATCCTCGGATCTAACACGAAACCATCCTCGAATGGAGACGCAAAGGTATACCAGCCTCGACTGATAACCAAACACAAAGCTGACCTCAGAAAGACTTTGAAAACGAGACAAACTGACCTTGATCAATAAGCTCAAAAAGTGGACTACCATCCTCGAATAATAGCCACAACAACAAGACCAACCTCAGAAGGACTTGAAGAAAAGAATGCCATCCTCGAATGACATTTCTCAAGAGATCCTCGGATCTAACACGAAACCATCCTCGAATGGAGACGCAAAGGTATACCAGCCTCGACTGATAACCAAACACAAAGCTGACCTCAGACAGACTTTGCAAAAGAGAGAAACTGACCTCGATTAATAAGGTCAAAAAGTGAACTACCATCCTCGAATAATAGCCACAACAAAAACAAATAAGACCAACCGCAGAAGGACTTGAAGAAAAGAATGCCATCCTCGAATGACAATTCTCAAAAGATCCTCCTATCTAACACGAAACCATCCTCGAATGGAGACGCAAAGGTATACCAGCCTCGACTGATAACCAAACACAAAGCTGACCTCAGACAGACTTTGAAAACGAGAAAAACTGACCTCGATCAATAAGCTCAAAAAGTGGACTACCATCCTCGAATAATAGCCACAACAACAAGACCAACCTCAGAAGGACTTGAAGAAAAGAATGCCATCCTCGAATGACAATTCTCAAAAGATCCTCAGATCTAACACGAAACCATCCTCGAATGGAGACGCAAAGGTATACCAGCCTCGACTGATAACCAAACACAAAGCTGCCCTCAGACAGACTTTGCAAAAGAGACAAACTGACCTCGATCAATAAGCTCAAAAAGTGGACTTCCATCCTCGAATAATAGCCACAAGAAAAAAAAAACAAGACCAACCGCAGAAGGACTTAAAGAAAAGAATGCCATCCTCGAATGACAATTCTCAAAAGATCCTCGGATCTAACACGAAACCATCCTCGAATGGAGACGCAAAGGTATACAAGCCTCGACTGATAACCAAACACAAAGCTGACCTCAGATAGACTTTGAAAACGAGACAAACTGACCTTGATCAATAAGCTCAAAAAGTGGACTACCATCCTCGAATAATAGCCACAACAACAAGACCAACCTCAGAAGGACTTGAAGAAAAGAATGCCATCCTCGAATGACATTTCTCAAGAGATCCTCGGATCTAACACGAAACCATCCTCGAATGGAGACGCAAAGGTATACCAGCCTCGACTGATAACCAAACACAAAGCTGACCTCAGACAGAGTTTGCAAAAGAGAGAAACTGACCTCGATTAATAAGGTCAAAAAGTGAACTACCATCCTCGAATAATAGCCAGAACAAAAACAAATAAGACCAACCGCAGAAGGACTTGAAGAAAAGAATGCCATCCTCGAATGACAATTCTCAAAAGATCCTCGTATCTAACACGAAACCATCCTCGAATGGAGACGCAAAGGTATACCAGCCTCGACTGATAACCAAACACAAAGCTGACCTCAGACAGACTTTGAAAACGAGAAAAACTGACCTCGATCAATAAGCTCAAAAAGTGGACTACCATCCTCGAATAATAGCCACAACAACAAGACCAACCTCAGAAGGACTTGAAGAAAAGAATGCCATCCTCGAATGACAATTCTCAAAAGATCCTCAGATCTAACACGAAACCATCCTCGAATGGAGACGCAAAGGTATACCAGCCTCGACTGATAACCAAACACAAAGCTGCCCTCAGACAGACTTTGCAAAAGAGACAAACTGACCTCGATCAATAAGCTCAAAAAGTGTACTTCCATCCTCAAATAATAGCCACAAGAAAAAAAAAAAAGACCAACCGCAGAAGGACTTAAAGAAAAGAATGCCATCCTCGAATGACAATTCTCAAAAGATCCTCGGATCTAACACGAAACCATCCTCGAATGGAGACGCAAAGGTATACAAGCCTCGACTGATAACCAAACACAAAGCTGACCTCAGATAGACTTTGAAAACGAGACAAACTGAACTTGATCAATAAGCTCAAAAATTGGACTACCATCCTCGAATAATAGCCACAACAACAAGACCAACCTCAGAAGGACTTGAAGAAAAGAATGCCATCCTCGAATGACATTTCTCAAGAGATCCTCGGATCTAACACGAAACCATCCTCGAATGGAGACGCAAAGGTATACCAGCCTCGACTGATAACCAAACACAAAGCTGACCTCAGACAGACTTTGCAAAAGAGAGAAACCGACCTCGATTAATAAGGTCAAAAAGTGGACTACCATCCTCGAATAATAGCCACAACAAAAACAAATAAGACCAACCGCAGAAGGACTTGAAGAAAAGAATGCCATCCTCGAATGACAATTCTCAAAAGATCCTCGGATCTAACACGAAACCATCCTCGAATGGAGACGCAAAGGTATACCAGCCTCGACTGATAACCAAACACAAAGCTGACCTCAGACAGACTTTGAAAACGAGAAAAACTGACCTCGATCAATAAGCTCAAAAAGTGGACTACCATCCTCGAATAATAGCCACAACAACAAGACCAACCTCAGAAGGACTTGAAGAAAAGAATGCCATCCTCGAATGACAATTCTCAAAAGATCCTCAGATCTAACACGAAACCATCCTCGAATGGAGACGCAAAGGTATACCAGCCTCGACTGATAACCAAACACAAAGCTGCCCTCAGACAGACTTTGCAAAAGAGACAAACTGACCTCGATCAATAAGCTCAAAAATGTGGACTTCCATCCTCGAATAATAGCCACAAGAAAAAAAAAACAAGACCAACCGCAGAAGGACTTAAAGAAAAGAATGCCATCCTCGAATGACAATTCTCAAAAGATCCTCGGATCTAACATGAAACCATCCTCGAATGGAGACGCAAAGGTATACAAGCCTCGACTGATAACCAAACACAAAGCTGACCTCAGATAGACTTTGAAAACGAGACAAACTGACCTTGATCAATAAGCTCAAAAAGTGGACTACCATCCTCGAATAATAGCCACAACAACAAGACCAACCTCAGAAGGACTTGAAGAAAAGAATGCCATCCTCGAATGACATTTCTCAAGAGATCCTCGGATCTAACACGAAACCATCCTCGAATGGAGACGCAAAGGTATACCAGCCTCGACTGATAACCAAACACAAAGCTGACCTCAGACAGAGTTTGCAAAAGAGAGAAACTGACCTCGATTAATAAGGTCAAAAAGTGAACTACCATCCTCGAATAATAGCCACAACAAAAACAAATAAGACCAACCGCAGAAGGACTTGAAGAAAAGAATGCCATCCTCGAATGACAATTCTCAAAAGATCCTCGTATCTAACACGAAACCATCCTCGAATGGAGACGCAAAGGTATACCAGCCTCGACTAATAACCAAACACAAAGCTGACCTCAGACAGACTTTGAAAACGAGAAAAACTGACCTCGATCAATAAGCTCAAAAAGTGGACTACCATCCTCGAATAATAGCCACAACAACAAGACCAACCTCAGAAGGACTTGAAGAAAAGAATGCCATCCTCGAATGACAATTCTCAAAAGATCCTCAGATCTAACACGAAACCATCCTCGAATGGAGACGCAAAGGTATACCAGCCTCGACTGATAACCAAACACAAAGCTGCCCTCAGACAGACTTTGCAAAAGAGACAAACTGACCTCGATCAATAAGCTCAAAAAGTGGACTTCCATCCTCGAATAATAGCCACAAGAAAAAAAAAACAAGACCAACCGCAGAAGGACTTAAAGAAAAGAATGCCATCCTCGAATGACAATTCTCAAAAGATCCTCGGATCTAACACGAAACCATCCTCGAATGGAGACGCAAAGGTATACAAGCCTCGACTGATAACCAAACACAAAGCTGACCTCAGATAGACTTTGAAAACGAGACAAACTGACCTTGATCAATAAGCTCAAAAAGTGGACTACCATCCTCGAATAATAGCCACAACAACTAGACCAACCTCAGAAGGACTTGAAGAAAAGAATGCCATCCTCGAATGACATTTCTCAAGAGATCCTCGGATCTAACACGAAACCATCCTCGAATGGAGACGCAAAGGTATACCAACCTCGACTGATAACCAAACACAAAGCTGACCTCAGACAGACTTTGCAAAAGAGAGAAACTGACCTCGATTAATAAGGTCAAAAAGTGAACTACCATCCTCGAATAATAGCCACAACAAAAACAAATAAGACCAACCGCAGAAGGACTTGAAGAAAAGAATGCCATCCTCGAATGACAATTCTCAAAAGATCCTCGTATCTAACACGAAACCATCCTCGAATGGAGACGCAAAGGTATACCAGCCTCGACTGATAACCAAACACAAAGCTGACCTCAGACAGACTTTGAAAACGAGAAAAACTGACCTCGATCAATAAGCTCAAAAAGTGGACTACCATCCTCGAATAATAGCCACAACAACAAGACCAACCTCAGAAGGACTTGAAGAAAAGAATGCCATCCTCGAATGACAATTCTCAAAAGATCCTCAGATCTAACACGAAACCATCCTCGAATGGAGACGCAAAGGTATACCAGCCTCGACTGATAACCAAACACAAAGCTGCCCTCAGACAGACTTTGCAAAAGAGACAAACTGACCTCGATCAATAAGCTCAAAAAGTGGACTTCCATCCTCGAATAATAGCCACAAGAAAAAAAAAACAAGACCAACCGCAGAAGGACTTAAAGAAAAGAATGCCATCCTCGAATGACAATTCTCAAAAGATCCTCGGATCTAACACGAAACCATCCTCGAATGGAGACGCAAAGGTATACAAGCCTCGACTGATAACCAAACACAAAGCTGACCTCAGATAGACTTTGAAAACGAGACAAACTGACCTTGATCAATAAGCTCAAAAAGTGGACTACCATCCTCGAATAATAGCCACAACAACTAGACCAACCTCAGAAGGACTTGAAGAAAAGAATGCCATCCTCGAATGACATTTCTCAAGAGATCCTCGGATCTAACACGAAACCATCCTCGAATGGAGACGCAAAGGTATACCAGCCTCGACTGATAACCAAACACAAAGCTGACCTCAGACAGACTTTGCAAAAGAGAGAAACTGACCTCGATTAATAAGGTCAAAAAGTGAACTACCATCCTCGAATAATAGCCACAACAAAAACAAATAAGACCAACCGCAGAAGGACTTGAAGAAAAGAATGCCATCCTCGAATGACAATTCTCAAAAGATCCTCGTATCTAACACGAAACCATCCTCGAATGGAGACGCAAAGGTATACCAGCCTCGACTGATAACCAAACACAAAGCTGACCTCAGACAGACTTTGAAAACGAGAAAAACTGACCTCGATCAATAAGCTCAAAAAGTGGACTACCATCCTCGAATAATAGCCACAACAACAAGACCAACCTCAGAAGGACTTGAAGAAAAGAATGGCATCCTCGAATGACAATTCTCAAAAGATCCTCAGATCTAACACGAAACCATCCTCGAATGGAGACGCAAAGGTATACCAGCCTCGACTGATAACCAAACACAAAGCTGCCCTCAGACAGACTTTGCAAAAGAGACAAACTGACCTCGATCAATAAGCTCAAAAAGTGGACTTCCATCCTCGAATAATAGCCACAAGAAAAAAAAAACAAGACCAACCGCAGAAGGACTTAAAGAAAAGAATGCCATCCTCGAATGACAATTCTCAAAAGATCCTTGGATCTAACACGAAACCATCCTCGAATGGAGACGCAAAGGTATACAAGCCTCGACTGATAACCAAACACAAAGCTGACCTCAGATAGACTTTGAAAACGAGACAAACTGACCTTGATCAATAAGCTCAAAAAGTGGACTACCATCCTCGAATAATAGCCACAACAACAAGACCAACCTCAGAAGGACTTGAAGAAAAGAATGCCATCCTCGAATGACATTTCTCAAGAGATCCTCGGATCTAACACGAAACCATCCTCGAATGGAGACGCAAAGGTATACCAGCCTCGACTGATAACCAAACACAAAGCTGACCTCAGACAGAGTTTGCAAAAGAGAGAAACTGACCTCGATTAATAAGGTCAAAAAGTGAACTACCATCCTCGAATAATAGCCACAACAAAAACAAATAAGACCAACCGCATAAGGACTTGAAGAAAAGAATGCCATCCTCGAATGACAATTCTCAAAAGATCCTCGTATCTAACACGAAACCATCCTCGAATGGAGACGCAAAGGTATACCAGCCTCGACTGATAACCAAACACAAAGCTGACCTCAGACAGACTTTGAAAACGAGAAAAACTGACTTCGATCAATAAGCTCAAAAAGTGGACTACCATCCTCGAATAATAGCCACAACAACAAGACCAACCTCAGAAGGACTTGAAGAAAAGAATGCCATCCTCGAATGACAATTCTCAAAAGATCCTCAGATCTAACACGAAACCATCCTCGAATGGAGACGCAAAGGTATACCAGCCTCGACTGATAACCAAACACAAAGCTGCCCTCAGACAGACTTTGCAAAAGAGACAAACTGACCTCGATCAATAAGCTCAAAAAGTGTACTTCCATCCTCGAATAATAGCCACAAGAAAAAAAAAACAAGACCAACCGCAGAAGGACTTAAAGAAAAGAATGCCATCCTCGAATGACAATTCTCAAAAGATCCTCGGATCTAACACGAAACCATCCTCGAATGGAGACGCAAAGGTATACAAGCCTCGACTGATAACCAAACACAAAGCTGACCTCAGATAGACTTTGAAAACGAGACAAACTGACCTTGATCAATAAGCTCAAAAATTGGACTACCATCCTCGAATAATAGCCACAACAACAAGACCAACCTCAGAAGGACTTGAAGAAAAGAATGCCATCCTCGAATGACATTTCTCAAGAGATCCTCGGATCTAACACGAAACCATCCTCGAATGGAGACGCAAAGGTATACCAGCCTCGACTGATAACCAAACACAAAGCTGACCTCAGACAGACTTTGCAAAAGAGAGAAACCGACCTCGATTAATAAGGTCAAAAAGTGGACTACCATCCTCGAATAATAGCCACAACAAAAACAAATAAGACCAACCGCAGAAGGACTTGAAGAAAAGAATGCCATCCTCGAATGACAATTCTCAAAAGATCCTCGGATCTAACACGAAACCATCCTCGAATGGAGACGCAAAGGTATACCAGCCTCGACTGATAACCAAACACAAAGCTGACCTCAGACAGACTTTGAAAACGAGAAAAACTGACCTCGATCAATAAGCTCAAAAAGTGGACTACCATCCTCGAATAATAGCCACAACAACAAGACCAACCTCAGAAGGACTTGAAGAAAAGAATGCCATCCTCGAATGACAATTCTCAAAAGATCCTCAGATCTAACACGAAACCATCCTCGAATGGAGACGCAAAGGTATACCAGCCTCGACTGATAACCAAACACAAAGCTGCCCTCAGACAGACTTTGCAAAAGAGACAAACTGACCTCGATCAATAAGCTCAAAAAGTGGACTTCCATCCTCGAATAATCGCCACAAGAAAAAAAAAACAAGACCAACCGCAGAAGGACTTAAAGAAAAGAATGCCATCCTCGAATGACAATTCTCAAAAGATCCTCGGATCTAACACGAAACCATCCTCGAATGGAGACGCAAAGGTATACAAGCCTCGACTGATAACCAAACACAAAGCTGACCTCAGATAGACTTTGAAAACGAGACAAACTGACCTTGATCAATAAGCTCAAAAAGTGGACTACCATCCTCGAATAATAGCCACAACAACAAGACCAACCTCAGAAGGACTTGAAGAAAAGAATGCCATCCTCGAATGACATTTCTCAAGAGATCCTCGGATCTAACACGAAACCATCCTCGAATGGAGACGCAAAGGTATACCAGCCTCGACTGATAACCAAACACAAAGCTGACCTCAGACAGACTTTGCAAAAGAGAGAAACCGACCTCGATTAATAAGGTCAAAAAGTGGACTACCATCCTCGAATAATAGCCACAACAAAAACAAATAAGACCAACCGCAGAAGGACTTGAAGAAAAGAATGCCATCCTCGAATGACAATTCTCAAAAGATCCTCGGATCTAACACGAAACCATCCTCGAATGGAGACGCAAAGGTATACCAGCCTCGACTGATAACCAAACACAAAGCTGACCTCAAACAGACTTTGAAAACGAGACAAATTGACCTCGATCAATAAGCTCAAAAAGTGGACTACCATCCTCGAATAATAGCCACAACAACAAGACCAACCTCAGAAGGACTTGAAGAAAAGAATGCCATCCTCGAATGACAATTCTCAAAAGATCCTCGGATCTAACACGAAACCATCCTCGAATGGAGACGCAAAGGTATACCAGCCTCGACTGATAACCAAACACAAAGCTGACCTCAAACAGACTTTGAAAACGAGACAAATTGACCTCGATCAATAAGCTCAAAAAGTGGACTACCATCCTCGAATAATAGCCACAACAACAAGACCAACCTCAGAAGGACTTGAAGAAAAGAATGCCATCCTCGAATGACAATTCTCAAAAGATCCTCGGATCTAACACGAAACCATCCTCGAATGGAGCCGCAAAGGTATACCAGCCTCGACTGATAACCAAACACAAAGCTGACCTCGGACAGACTTTGCAAGAGAGACAAACTGACCTCGATTAATAAGCTCAAAAAGTGGACTACCATCCTCGAATAATACGCACAACAAAAACAAATAAGACCAACCGTAGAAGGACTTGAAGAAAAGAATGCCATCCTCGAATGACAATTCTCAAAAGATCCTCGGATCTAACACGAAACCATCCTCGAATGGAGACGCAAAGGTATACCAGCCTCGACTGATAACCAAACACAAAGCTGACCTCAGAAAGACTTTGAAAACGAGACAAACTGACCTTGATCAATAAGCTCAAAAAGTGGACTACCATCCTCGAATAATAGCCACAACAACAAGACCAACCTCAGAAGGACTTGAAGAAAAGAATTCCATCCTCGAATGACAATTCTCAAAAGATCCTCAGATCTAACACGAAACCATCCTCGAATGGAGACGCAAAGGTATACCAGCCTCGACTGATAACCAAACACAAAGCTGCCCTCAGACAGACTTTGCAAAAGAGACAAACTGACCTCGATCAATAAGCTCAAAAAGTGGACTTCCATCCTCGAATAATAGCCACAAGGAAAAAAAAACAAGACCAACCGCAGAAGGACTTAAAGAAAAGAATGCCATCCTCGAATGACAATTCTCAAAAGATCCTCGGATCTAACACGAAACCATCCTCGAATGGAGACGCAAAGGTATACAAGCCTCGACTGATAACCAAACACAAAGCTGACCTCAGATAGACTTTGAAAACGAGACAAACTGACCTTGATCAATAAGCTCAAAAAGTGGACTACCATCCTCGAATAATAGCCACAACAACAAGACCAACCTCAGAAGGACTTGAAGAAAAGAATGCCATCCTCGAATGACATTTCTCAAGAGATCCTCGGATCTAACACGAAACCATCCTCGAATGGAGACGCAAAGGTATACCAGCCTCGACTGATAACCAAACACAAAGCTGACCTCAGACAGACTTTGCAAAAGAGAGAAACCGACCTCGATTAATAAGGTCAAAAAGTGGACTACCATCCTCGAATAATAGCCACAACAAAAACAAATAAGACCAACCGCAGAAGGACTTGAAGAAAAGAATGCCATCCTCGAATGACAATTCTCAAAAGATCCTCGGATCTAACACGAAACCATCCTCGAATGGAGACGCAAAGGTATACCAGCCTCGACTGATAACCAAACACAAAGCTGACCTCAAACAGACTTTGAAAACGAGACAAATTGACCTCGATCAATAAGCTCAAAAAGTGGACTACCATCCTCGAATAATAGCCACAACAACAAGACCAACCTCAGAAGGACTTGAAGAAAAGAATGCCATCCTCGAATGACAATTCTCAAAAGATCCTCGGATCTAACACGAAACCATCCTCGAATGGAGACGCAAAGGTATACCAGCCTCGACTGATAACCAAACACAAAGCTGACCTCAAACAGACTTTGAAAACGAGACAAATTGACCTCGATCAATAAGCTCAAAAAGTGGACTACCATCCTCGAATAATAGCCACAACAACAAGACCAACCTCAGAAGGACTTGAAGAAAAGAATGCCATCATCGAATGACAATTCTCAAAAGATCCTCGGATCTAACACGAAACCATCCTCGAATGGAGCCGCAAAGGTATACCAGCCTCGACTGATAACCAAACACAAAGCTGACCTCGGACAGACTTTGCAAAAGAGACAAACTGACCTCGATTAATAAGCTCAAAAAGTGGACTACCATCCTCGAATAATACGCACAACAAAAACAAATAAGACCAACCGTAGAAGGACTTGAAGAAAAGAATGCCATCCTCGAATGACAATTCTCAAAAGATCCTCGGATCTAACACGAAACCATCCTCGAATGGAGACGCAAAGGTATACCAGCCTCGACTGATAACCAAACACAAAGCTGACCTCAGAAAGACTTTGAAAACGAGACAAACTGACCTTGATCAATAAGCTCAAAAAGTGGACTACCATCCTCGAATAATAGCCACAACAACAAGACCAACCTCAGAAGGACTTGAAGAAAAGAATGCCATCCTCGAATGACATTTCTCAAGAGATCCTCGGATCTAACACGAAACCATCCTCGAATGGAGACGCAAAGGTATACCAGCCTCGACTGATAACCAAACACAAAGCTGACCTCAGACAGACTTTGCAAAAGAGAGAAACTGACCTCGATTAACAAGGTCAAAAAGTGGACTACCATCCTCGAATAATAGCCACAACAAAAACAAATAAGACCAACCGCAGAAGGACTTGAAGAAAAGAATGCCATCCTCGAATGACAATTCTCAAAAGATCCTCGTATCTAACACGAAACCATCCTCGAATGGAGATGCAAAGGTATACCAGCCTCGACTGATAACCAAACACAAAGCTGACCTCAGACAGACTTTGAAAACGAGAAAAACTGACTTCGATCAATAAGCTCAAAAAGTGGACTACCATCCTCGAATAATAGCCACAACAACAAGACCAACCTCAGAAGGACTTGAAGAAAAGAATGCCATCCTCGAATGACAATTCTCAAAAGATCCTCAGATCTAACACGAAACCATCCTCGAATGGAGACGCAAAGGTATACCAGCCTCGACTGATAACCAAACACAAAGCTGCCCTCAGACAGACTTTGCAAAAGAGACAAACTGACCTCGATCAATAAGCTCAAAAAGTGTACTTCCATCCTCGAATAATAGCCACAAGAAAAAAAAAACAAGACCAACCGCAGAAGGACTTAAAGAAAAGAATGCCATCCTCGAATGACAATTCTCAAAAGATCCTCGGATCTAACACGAAACCATCCTCGAATGGAGACGCAAAGGTATACAAGCCTCGACTGATAACCAAACACAAAGCTGACCTCAGATAGACTTTGAAAACGAGACAAACTGACCTTGATCAATAAGCTCAAAAATTGGACTACCATCCTCGAATAATAGCCACAACAACAAGACCAACCTCAGAAGGACTTGAAGAAAAGAATGCCATCCTCGAATGACATTTCTCAAGAGATCCTCGGATCTAACACGAAACCATCCTCGAATGGAGACGCAAAGGTATACCAGCCTCGACTGATAACCAAACACAAAGCTGACCTCAGACAGACTTTGCAAAAGAGAGAAACCGACCTCGATTAATAAGGTCAAAAAGTGGACTACCATCCTCGAATAATAGCCACAACAAAAACAAATAAGACCAACCGCAGAAGGACTTGAAGAAAAGAATGCCATCCTCGAATGACAATTCTCAAAAGATCCTCGGATCTAACATGAAACCATCCTCGAATGGAGACGCAAAGGTATACCAGCCTCGACTGATAACCAAACACAAAGCTGACCTCAGACAGACTTTGAAAACGAGAAAAACTGACCTCGATCAATAAGCTCAAAAAGTGGACTACCATCCTCGAATAATAGCCACAACAACAAGACCAACCTCAGAAGGACTTGAAGAAAAGAATGCCATCCTCGAATGACAATTCTCAAAAGATCCTCAGATCTAACACGAAACCATCCTCGAATGGAGACGCAAAGGTATACCAGCCTCGACTGATAACCAAACACAAAGCTGCCCTCAGACAGACTTTGCAAAAGAGACAAACTGACCTCGATCAATAAGCTCAAAAAGTGGACTTCCATCCTCGAATAATAGCCACAAGAAAAAAAAAACAAGACCAACCGCAGAAGGACTTAAAGAAAAGAATGCCATCCTCGAATGACAATTCTCAAAAGATCCTCGGATCTAACACGAAACCATCCTCGAATGGAGACGCAAAGGTATACAAGCCTCGACTGATAACCAAACACAAAGCTGACCTCAGATAGACTTTGAAAACGAGACAAACTGACCTTGATCAATAAGCTCAAAAAGTGGACTACCATCCTCGAATAATAGCCACAACAACAAGACCAACCTCAGAAGGACTTGAAGAAAAGAATGCCATCCTCGAATGACATTTCTCAAGAGATCCTCGGATCTAACACGAAACCATCCTCGAATGGAGACGCAAAGGTATACCAGCCTCGACTGATAACCAAACACAAAGCTGACCTCAGACAGACTTTGCAAAAGAGAGAAACCGACCTCGATTAATAAGGTCAAAAAGTGGACTACCATCCTCGAATAATAGCCACAACAAAAACAAATAAGACCAACCGCAGAAGGACTTGAAGAAAAGAATGCCATCCTCGAATGACAATTCTCAAAAGATCCTCGGATCTAACACGAAACCATCCTCGAATGGAGACGCAAAGGTATACCAGCCTCGACTGATAACCAAACACAAAGCTGACCTCAAACAGACTTTGAAAACGAGACAAATTGACCTCGATCAATAAGCTCAAAAAGTGGACTACCATCCTCGAATAATAGCCACAACAACAAGACCAACCTCAGAAGGACTTGAAGAAAAGAATGCCATCCTCGAATGACAATTCTCAAAAGATCCTCGGATCTAACACGAAACCATCCTCGAATGGAGACGCAAAGGTATACCAGCCTCGACTGATAACCAAACACAAAGCTGACCTCAAACAGACTTTGAAAACGAGACAAATTGACCTCGATCAATAAGCTCAAAAAGTGGACTACCATCCTCGAATAATAGCCACAACAACAAGACCAACCTCAGAAGGACTTGAAGAAAAGAATGCCATCCTCGAATGACAATTCTCAAAAGATCCTCGGATCTAACACGAAACCATCCTCGAATGGAGCCGCAAAGGTATACCTGCCTCGACTGATAACCAAACACAAAGCTGACCTCGGACAGACTTTGCAAAAGAGACAAACTGACCTCGATTAATAAGCTCAAAAAGTGGACTACCATCCTCGAATAATACGCACAACAAAAACAAATAAGACCAACCGTAGAAGGACTTGAAGAAAAGAATGCCATCCTCGAATGACAATTCTCAAAAGATCCTCGGATCTAACACGAAACCATCCTCGAATGGAGACGCAAAGGTATACCAGCCTCGACTGATAACCAAACACAAAGCTGAGCTCAGAAAGACTTTGAAAACGAGACAAACTGACCTTGATCAATAAGCTCAAAAAGTGGACTACCATCCTCGAATAATAGCCACAACAACAAGACCAACCTCAGAAGGACTTGAAGAAAAGAATTCCATCCTCGAATGACAATTCTCAAAAGATCCTCAGATCTAACACGAAACCATCCTCGAATGGAGACGCAAAGGTATACCATCCTCGACTGATAACCAAACACAAAGCTGCCCTCAGACAGACTTTGCAAAAGAGACAAACTGACCTCGATCAATAAGCTCAAAAAGTGGACTTCCATCCTCGAATAATAGCCACAAGAAAAAAAAAACAAGACCAACCGCAGAAGGACTTAAAGAAAAGAATGCCATCCTCGAATGACAATTCTCAAAAGATCCTCGGATCTAACACGAAACCATCCTCGAATGGAGACGCAAAGGTATACAAGCCTCGACTGATAACCAAACACAAAGCTGACCTCAGATAGACTTTGAAAACGAGACAAACTGACCTTGATCAATAAGCTCAAAAAGTGGACTACCATCCTCGAATAATAGCCACAACAAAAACAAATAAGACCAACCGCAGAAGGACTTGAAGAAAAGAATGCCATCCTCGAATGACAATTCTCAAAAGATCCTCGGATCTAACACGAAACCATCCTCGAATGGAGACGCAAAGGTATACCAGCCTCGACTGATAACCAAACACAAAGCTGACCTCAGACAGACTTTGAAAACGAGAAAAACTGACCTCGATCAATAAGCTCAAAAAGTGGACTACCATCCTCGAATAATAGCCACAACAACAAGACCAACCTCAGAAGGACTTGAAGAAAAGAATGCCATCCTCGAATGACAATTCTCAAAAGATCCTCAGATCTAACACGAAACCATCCTCGAATGGAGACGCAAAGGTATACCAGCCTCGACTGATAACCAAACACAAAGCTGCCCTCAGACAGACTTTGCAAAAGAGACAAATTGACCTCGATCAATAAGCTCAAAAAGTGGACTTCCATCCTCGAATAATAGCCACAAGAAAAAAAAAACAAGACCAACCGCAGAAGGACTTAAAGAAAAGAATGCCATCCTCGAATGACAATTCTCAAAAGATCCTCGGATCTAACACGAAACCATCCTCGAATGGAGACGCAAAGGTATACAAGCCTCGACTGATAACCAAACACAAAGCTGACCTCAGATAGACTTTGAAAACGAGACAAACTGACCTTGATCAATAAGCTCAAAAAGTGGACTACCATCCTCGAATAATAGCCACAACAACAAGACCAACCTCAGAAGGACTTGAAGAAAAGAATGCCATCATCGAATGACAATTCTCAAAAGATCCTCGGATCTAACACGAAACCATCCTCGAATGGAGCCGCAAAGGTATACCAGCCTCGACTGATAACCAAACACAAAGCTGACCTCGGACAGACTTTGCAAAAGAGACAAACTGACCTCGATTAATAAGCTCAAAAAGTGGACTACCATCCTCGAATAATACGCACAACAAAAACAAATAAGACCAACCGTAGAAGGACTTGAAGAAAAGAATGCCATCCTCGAATGACAATTCTCAAAAGATCCTCGGATCTAACACGAAACCATCCTCGAATGGAGACGCAAAGGTATACCAGCCTCGACTGATAACCAAACACAAAGCTGACCTCAGAAAGACTTTGAAAACGAGACAAACTGACCTTGATCAATAAGCTCAAAAAGTGGACTACCATCCTCGAATAATAGCCACAACAACAAGACCAACCTCAGAAGGACTTGAAGAAAAGAATGCCATCCTCGAATGACATTTCTCAAGAGATCCTCGGATCTAACACGAAACCATCCTCGAATGGAGACGCAAAGGTATACCAGCCTCGACTGATAACCAAACACAAAGCTGACCTCAGACAGACTTTGCAAAAGAGAGAAACTGACCTCGATTAACAAGGTCAAAAAGTGGACTACCATCCTCGAATAATAGCCACAACAAAAACAAATAAGACCAACCGCAGAAGGACTTGAAGAAAAGAATGCCATCCTCGAATGACAATTCTCAAAAGATCCTCGTATCTAACACGAAACCATCCTCGAATGGAGATGCAAAGGTATACCAGCCTCGACTGATAACCAAACACAAAGCTGACCTCAGACAGACTTTGAAAACGAGAAAAACTGACCTCGATCAATAAGCTCAAAAAGTGGACTACCATCCTCGAATAATAGCCACAACAACAAGACCAACCTCAGAAGGACTTGAAGAAAAGAATGCCATCCTCGAATGACAATTCTCAAAAGATCCTCAGATCTAACACGAATCCATCCTCGAATGGAGACGCAAAGGTATACCAGCCTCGACTGATAACTAAACACAAAGCTGCCCTCAGACAGACTTTGCAAAAGAGACAAACTGACCTCGATCAATAAGCTCAAAAAGTGGACTTCCATCCTCGAATAATAGCCACAAGAAAAAAAAAACAAGACCAACCGCAGAAGGACTTAAAGAAAAGAATGCCATCCTCGAATGACAATTCTCAAAAGATCCTCGGATCTAACACGAAACCATCCTCGAATGGAGACGCAAAGGTATACAAGCCTCGACTGATAACCAAACACAAAGCTGACCTCAGATAGACTTTGAAAACGAGAAAACTGACCTTGATCAATAAGCTCAAAACGTGGACTACCATCCTCGAATAATAGCCACAACAACAAGACCAACCTCAGAAGGACTTGAAGAAAAGAATGCCATCCTCGAATGACATTTCTCAAGAGATCCTCGGATCTAACACGAAACCATCCTCGAATGGAGACGCAAAGGTATACCAGCCTCGACTGATAACCAAACACAAAGCTGACCTCAGACAGACTTTGCAAAAGAGAGAAACCGACCTCGATTAATAAGGTCAAAAAGTGGACTACCATCCTCGAATAATAGCCAAAACAAAAACAAATAAGACCAACCGCAAAAGGACTTGAAGAAAAGAATGCCATCCTCGAATGACAATTCTCAAAAGATCCTCGGATCTAACACGAAACCATCCTCGAATGGAGACGCAAAGGTATACCAGCCTCGACTGATAACCAAACACAAAGCTGACCTCAAACAGACTTTGAAAACGAGACAAATTGACCTCGATCAATAAGCTCAAAAAGTGGACTACCATCCTCGAATAATAGCCACAACAACAAGACCAACCTCAGAAGGACTTGAAGAAAAGAATGCCATCCTCGAATGACAATTCTCAAAAGATCCTCGGATCTAACACGAAGCCATCCTCGAATGGAGACGCAAAGGTATACCAGCCTCGACTGATAACCAAACACAAAGCTGACCTCAGACAGACTTTGAAAACGAGACTAACTGACCTCGATCAATAAGCTCAAAAAGTGGACTACCATCCTCGAATAATAGCCACAACAACAAGACCAACCTCAGAAGGACTTGAAGAAAAGAATGCCATCCTCGAATGACAATTCTCAAAAGATCCTCGGATCTAACACGAAACCATCCTCGAATGGAGACGCAAAGGTATACCAGCCTCGACTGATAACCAAACACAAAGCTGACCTCGGACAGACTTTGCAAAAGAGACAAACTGACCTCGATTAATAAGCTCAAAAAGTGGACTACCATCCTCGAATAATACGCACAACAAAAACAAATAAGACCAACCGTAGAAGGACTTGAATAAAATAATGCCATCCTCGAATGACAATTCTCAAAAGATCCTCGGATCTAACACGAAACCATCCTCGAATGGAGACGCAAAGGTATACCAGCCTCGACTGATAACCAAACACAAAGCTGACCTCAGAAAGACTTTGAAAACGAGACAAACTGACCTTGATCAATAAGCTCAAAAAGTGGACTACCATCCTCGAATAATAGCCACAACAACAAGACCAACCTCAGAAGGACTTGAAGAAAAGAATGCCATCCTCGAATGACATTTCTCAAGAGATCCTCGGATCTAACACGAAACCATCCTCGAATGGAGACGCAAAGGTATACCAGCCTCGACTGATAACCAAACACAAAGCTGACCTCAGACAGACTTTGCAAAAGAGAGAAACTGACCTCGATTAATAAGGTCAAAAAGTGGACTACCATCCTCGAATAATAGCCACAACAAAAACAAATAAGACCAACCGCAGAAGGACTTGAAGAAAAGAATGCCATCCTCGAATGACAATTCTCAAAAGATCCTCGTATCTAACACGAAACCATCCTCGAATGGAGACGCAAAGGTATACCAGCCTCGACTGATAACCAAACACAAAGCTCACCTCAGACAGACTTTGAAAACGAGACAAACTGACCTCGATCAATAAGCTCAAAAAGTGGACTACCATCCTCGAATAATAGCCACAACAACAAGACCAACCTCAGAAGGACTTGAAGAAAAGAATGCCATCCTCGAATGACAATTCTCAAAAGATCCTCAGATCTAACACGAAACCATCCTCGAATGGAGACGCAAAGGTATACCAGCCTCGACTGATAACCAAACACAAAGCTGACCACAGACAGACTTTTAAAACGAGACAAACTGACCTCGATTAATAAGCTCAACAAGTGGACTACCATCCTCGAATAATAGCCACAACAACAAGACCAACCTCAGAAGGACTTGAAGAAAAGAATGCCATCCTCGAATGACAATTCTCAAAAGATCCTCGGATCTAACACGAAACCATCCTCGAATGGAGACGCAAGGGTATACCAGCCTCGACTGATAACCAAACACAAAGCTGCCCTCAGACAGACTTTGCAAAAGAGACAAACTGACCTCGATCAATAAGCTCAAAAAGTGGACTTCCATCCTCGAATAATAGCCAAAAGAAAAAAAAAACAAGACCAACCGCAGAAGGACTTAAAGAAAAGAATGCCATCCTCGAATGACAATTCTCAAAAGATCCTCGGATCTAACACGAAACCATCCTCGAATGGAGACGCAAGGGTATACCAGCCTCGACTGATAACCAAACACAGAGCTGACCTCAGACAGACTTTGAAAACGAGACAAACTGACCTTGATCAATAAGCTCAAAAAGTGGACTACCATCCTCGAATAATAGCCACAACAACAAGACCAACCTCAGAAGGACTTGAAGAAAAGAATTCCATCCTCGAATGACATTTCTCAAGAGATCCTCGGATCTAACACGAAACCATCCTCGAATGGAGACGCAAAGGTATACCAGCCTCGACTGATAACCAAACACAAAGCTGACCTCAGACAGACTTTGCAAAAGAGAGAAACTGACCTCGATTAATAAGGTCAAAAAGTGGACTACCATCCTCGAATAATAGCCACAACAAAAACAAATAAGACCAACCGCAGAAGGACTTGAAGAAAAGAATGCCATCCTCGAATGACAATTCTCAAAAGATCCTCGTATCTAACACGAAACCATCCTCGAATGGAGACGCAAAGGTATACCAGCCTCGACTGATAACCAAACACAAAGCTGACCTCAGACAGACTTTGAAAACGAGAAAAACTGACCTCGATCAATAAGCTCAAAAAGTGGACTACCATCCTCGAATAATAGGCACAACAACAAGACCAACCTCAGAAGGACTTGAAGAAAAGAATGCCATCCTCGAATGACAATTCTCAAAAGATCCTCAGATCTAACTCGAAACCATCCTCGAATGGAGACGCAAAGGTATACCAGCCTCGACTGATAACCAAACACAAAGCTGCCTTCAGACAGACTTTGCAAAAGAGACAAACTGTCCTCGATCAATAAGCTCAAAAAGTGGACTTCCATGCTCGAATAATAGCCACAAGAAAAAAAAACAAGACCAACCGCAGAAGGACTTAAAGAAAAGAATGCCATCCTCGAATGACAATTCTCAAAAGATCCTCGGATCTAACACGAAACCATCCTCGAATGGAGACGCAAAGGTATACAAGCCTCGACTGATAACCAAACACAAAGCTGACCTCAGATAGACTTTGAAAACGAGACAAACTGACCTTGATCAATAAGCTCAAAAAGTGGACTACCATCCTCGAATAATAGCCACAACAACAAGACCAACCTCAGAAGGACTTGAAGAAAAGAATGCCATCCTCGAATGACATTTCTCAAGAGATCCTCGGATCTAACACGAAACCATCCTCGAATGGAGACGCAAAGGTATACCAGCCTCGACTGATAACCAAACACAAAGCTGACCTCAGACAGACTTTGTAAAAGAGAGAAACCGACCTCGATTAATAAGGTCAAAAAGTGGACTACCATCCTCGAATAATAGCCACAACAAAAACAAATAAGACCAACCGCAGAAGGACTTGAAGAAAAGAATGCCATCCTCGAATGACAATTCTCAAAAGATCCTCGGATCTAACACGAAACCATCCTCGAATGGAGACGCAAAGGTATACCAGCCTCGACTGATAACCAAACACAAAGCTGACCTTAGACAGACTTTGAAAACGAGAAAAACTGACCTCGATCAATAAGCTCAAAAAGTGGACTACCATCCTCGAATAATAGCCACAACAACAAGACCAACCTCAGAAGGACTTGAAGAAAAGAATGCCATCCTCGAATGACAATTCTCAAAAGATCCTCAGATCTAACACGAAACCATCCTCGAATGGAGACGCAAAGGTATACCAGCCTCGACTGATAACCAAACACAAAGCTGCCTTCAGACAGACTTTGCAAAAGAGACAAACTGTCCTCGATCAATAAGCTCAAAAAGTGGACTTCCATCCTCGAATAATAGCCACAAGAAAAAAAAAACAAGACCAACCGCAGAAGGACTTAAAGAAAAGAATGCCATCCTCGAATGACAATTCTCAAAAGATCCTCGGATCTAACACGAAACCATCCTCGAATGGAGACGCAAAGGTATACAAGCCTCGACTGATAACCAAACACAAAGCTGACCTCAGATAGACTTTGAAAACGAGACAAACTGACCTTGATCAATAAGCTCAAAAAGTGGACTACCATCCTCGAATAATAGCCACAACAACAAGACCAACCTCAGAAGGACTTGAAGAAAAGAATGCCATCCTCGAATGACATTTCTCAAGAGATCCTCGGATCTAACACGAAACCATCCTCGAATGGAGACGCAAAGGTATACCAGCCTCGACTGATAAGCAAACACAAAGCTGACCTCAGACAGACTTTGCAAAAGAGAGAAACCGACCTCGATTAATAAGGTCAAAAAGTGGACTACCATCCTCGAATAATAGCCACAACAAAAACAAATAAGACCAACCGCAGAAGGACTTGAAGAAAAGAATGCCATCCTCGAATGACAATTCTCAAAAGATCCTCGGATCTAACACGAAACCATCCTCGAATGGAGAAGCAAAGGTATACCAGCCTCGACTGATAACCAAACACAAAGCTGCCCTCAGACAGACTTTGCAAAAGAGACAAACTGACCTCGATCAATAAGCTCAAAATGTGGACTGCCATCCTCGAATAATAGCCACAAGAAAAAAAAAACAAGACCAACCGCAGAAGGACTTAAAGAAAAGAATGCCATCCTCGAATGACAATTCTCAAAAGATGCTCGGATCTAACACGAAACCATCCTCGAATGGAGACGCAAAGGTATACCAGCCTCGACTGATAACCAAACACAAAGCTGACCTCAGACAGACTTTGAAAACGAGACAAACTGACCTTGATCAATAAGCTCAAAAAGTGGACTACCATCCTCGAATAATAGCCACAACAACAAGACCAACCTCAGAAGGACTTGAAGAAAAGAATGCCATCCTCGAATGACATTTCTCAAGAGATCCTCGGATCTAACACGAAACCATCCTCGAATGGAGACGCAAAGGTATACCAGCCTCGACTGATAACCAAACACAAAGCTGACCTCAGACAGACTTTGCAAAAGAGAGAAACTGACCTCGATTAATAAGGTCAAAAAGTGGACTACCATCCTCGAATAATAGCCACAACAAAAACAAATAAGACCAACCGCAGAAGGACTTGAAGAAAAGAATGCCATCCTCGAATGACAATTCTCAAAAGATCCTCGAATCTAACATGAAACCATCCTCGAATGGAGACGCAAAGGTATACCAGCCTCGACTGATAACCAAACACAAAGCTGACCTCAAACAGACTTTGAAAACGAGACAAATTGACCTCGATCAATAAGCTCAAAAAGTGGACTACCATCCTCGAATAATAGCCACAACAACAAGACCAACCTCAGAAGGACTTGAAGAAAAGAATTCCATCCTCGAATGACAATTCTCAAAAGATCCTCGGATCTAACACGAAACCATCCTCGAATGGAGACGCAAAGGTATACCAGCCTCGACTGATAACCAAACACAAAGCTGACCTCGGACAGACTTTGCAAAAGAGACAAACTGACCTCGATTAATAAGCTCAAAAAGTGGACTACCATCCTCGAATAATACGCACAACAAAAACAAATAAGACCAACCGTAGAAGGACTTGAAGAAAAGAATGCCATCCTCGAATGACAATTCTCAAAAGATCCTCGGATCTAACACGAAACCATCCTCGAATGGAGACGCAAAGGTATACCAGCCTCGACTGATAACCAAATACAAAGCTGACCTCAGAAAGACTTTGAAAACGAGACAAACTGACCTTGATCAATAAGCTCAAAAAGTGGACTACCATCCTCGAATAATAGCCACAACAACAAGACCAACCTCAGAAGGACTTGATGAAAAGAATGCCATCCTCGAATGACAATTCTCAAAAGATCCTCGGATCTAACACGAAGCCATCCTCGAATGGAGACGCAAAGGTATACCAGCCTCGACTGATAACCAAACACAAAGCTGACCTCAGACAGACTTTGAAAACGAGACAAACTGACCTCGATCAATAAGCTCAAAAAGTGGACTACCATCCTCGAATAATAGCCACAACAACAAGACCAACCTCAGAAGGACTTGAAGAAAAGAATGCCATCCTCGAATGACAATTCTCAAAAGATCCTCGGATCTAACACGAAACCATCCTCGAATGGAGACGCAAAGGTATACCAGCCTCGACTGATAACCAAACACAAAGCTGACCTCGGACAGACTTTGCAAAAGAGACAAACTGACCTCGATTAATAAGCTCAAAAAGTGGACTACCATCCTTGAATAATACGCACAACAAAAACAAATAAGACCAACCGTAGAAGGACTTGAAGAAAAGAATGCCATCCTCGAATGACAATTCTCAAAAGATCCTCGGATCTAACACGAAACCATCCTCGAATGGAGACGCAAAGGTATACCAGCCTCGACTGATAACCAAACACAAAGCTGACCTCAGAAAGACTTTGAAAACGAGACAAACTGACCTTGATCAATAAGCTCAAAAAGTGGACTACCATCCTCGAATAATAGCCACAACAACAAGACCAACCTCAGAAGGACTTGAAGAAAAGAATGCCATCCTCGAATGACATTTCTCAAGAGATCCTCGGATCTAACACGAAACCATCCTCGAATGGAGACGCAAAGGTATACCAGCCTCGACTGATAACCAAACACAAAGCTGACCTCAGACAGACTTTGCAAAAGAGAGAAACTGACCTCGATTAATAAGGTCAAAAAGTGGACTACCATCCTCGAATAATAGCCACAACAAAAACAAATAAGACCAACCACAGAAGGACTTGAAGAAAAGAATGCCATCCTCGAATGACAATTCTCAAAAGATCCTCGTATCTAACACGAAACCATCCTCGAATGGAGACGCAAAGGTATACCAGCCTCGACTGATAACCAAACACAAAGCTAACCTCAGACAGACTTTGAAAACGAGACAAACTGACCTCGATCAATAAGCTCAAAAAGTGGACTACCATCCTCGAATAATAGCCACAACAACAAGACCAACCTCAGAAGGACTTGAAGAAAAGAATGTCATCCTCGAATGACAATTCTCAAAAGATCCTCAGATCTAACACGAAACCATCCTCGAATGGAGACGCAAAGGTATACCAGCCTCGACTGATAACCAAACACAAAGCTGCCCTCAGACAGACTTTGAAAACGAGAAAAACTGACCTCGATCAATAAGCTCAAAAAGTGGACTACCATCCTCGAATAATAGGCACAACAACAAGACCAACCTCAGAAGGACTTGAAGAAAAGAATGCCATCCTCGAATGACAATTCTCAAAAGATCCTCAGATCTAACTCGAAACCATCCTCGAATGGAGACGCAAAGGTATACCAGCCTCGACTGATAACCAAACACAAAGCTGCCTTCAGACAGACTTTGCAAAAGAGACAAACTGTCCTCGATCAATAAGCTCAAAAAGTGGACTTCCATGCTCGAATAATAGCCACAAGAAAAAAAAACAAGACCAACCGCAGAAGGACTTAAAGAAAAGAATGCCATCCTCGAATGACAATTCTCAAAAGATCCTCGGATCTAACACGAAACCATCCTCGAATGGAGACGCAAAGGTATACAAGCCTCGACTGATAACCAAACACAAAGCTGACCTCAGATAGACTTTGAAAACGAGACAAACTGACCTTGATCAATAAGCTCAAAAAGTGGACTACCATCCTCGAATAATAGCCACAACAACAAGACCAACCTCAGAAGGACTTGAAGAAAAGAATGCCATCCTCGAATGACATTTCTCAAGAGATCCTCGGATCTAACACGAAACCATCCTCGAATGGAGACGCAAAGGTATACCAGCCTCGACTGATAACCAAACACAAAGCTGACCTCAGACAGACTTTGTAAAAGAGAGAAACCGACCTCGATTAATAAGGTCAAAAAGTGGACTACCATCCTCGAATAATAGCCACAACAAAAACAAATAAGACCAACCGCAGAAGGACTTGAAGAAAAGAATGCCATCCTCGAATGACAATTCTCAAAAGATCCTCGGATCTAACACGAAACCATCCTCGAATGGAGACGCAAAGGTATACCAGCCTCGACTGATAACCAAACACAAAGCTGACCTCAGACAGACTTTGAAAACGAGAAAAACTGACCTCGATCAATAAGCTCAAAAAGTGGACTACCATCCTCGAATAATAGCCACAACAACAAGACCAACCTCAGAAGGACTTGAAGAAAAGAATGCCATCCTCGAATGACAATTCTCAAAAGATCCTCAGATCTAACACGAAACCATCCTCGAATGGAGACGCAAAGGTATACCAGCCTCGACTGATAACCAAACACAAAGCTGCCTTCAGACAGACTTTGCAAAAGAGACAAACTGTCCTCGATCAATAAGCTCAAAAAGTGGACTTCCATCCTCGAATAATAGCCACAAGAAAAAAAAAACAAGACCAACCGCAGAAGGACTTAAAGAAAAGAATGCCATCCTCGAATGACAATTCTCAAAAGATCCTCGGATCTAACACGAAACCATCCTCGAATGGAGACGCAAAGGTATACAAGCCTCGACTGATAACCAAACACAAAGCTGACCTCAGATAGACTTTGAAAACGAGACAAACTGACCTTGATCAATAAGCTCAAAAAGTGGACTACCATCCTCGAATAATAGCCACAACAACAAGACCAACCTCAGAAGGACTTGAAGAAAAGAATGCCATCCTCGAATGACATTTCTCAAGAGATCCTCGGATCTAACACGAAACCATCCTCGAATGGAGACGCAAAGGTATACCAGCCTCGACTGATAAGCAAACACAAAGCTGACCTCAGACAGACTTTGCAAAAGAGAGAAACCGACCTCGATTAATAAGGTCAAAAAGTGGACTACCATCCTCGAATAATAGCCACAACAAAAACAAATAAGACCAACCGCAGAAGGACTTGAAGAAAAGAATGCCATCCTCGAATGACAATTCTCAAAAGATCCTCGGATCTAACACGAAACCATCCTCGAATGGAGAAGCAAAGGTATACCAGCCTCGACTGATAACCAAACACAAAGCTGCCCTCAGACAGACTTTGCAAAAGAGACAAACTGACCTCGATCAATAAGCTCAAAATGTGGACTGCCATCCTCGAATAATAGCCACAAGAAAAAAAAAACAAGACCAACCGCAGAAGGACTTAAAGAAAAGAATGCCATCCTCGAATGACAATTCTCAAAAGATGCTTGGATCTAACACGAAACCATCCTCGAATGGAGACGCAAAGGTATACCAGCCTCGACTGATAACCAAACACAAAGCTGACCTCAGACAGACTTTGAAAACGAGACAAACTGACCTTGATCAATAAGCTCAAAAAGTGGACTACCATCCTCGAATAATAGCCACAACAACAAGACCAACCTCAGAAGGACTTGAAGAAAAGAATGCCATCCTCGAATGACATTTCTCAAGAGATCCTCGGATCTAACACGAAACCATCCTCGAATGGAGACGCAAAGGTATACCAGCCTCGACTGATAACCAAACACAAAGCTGACCTCAGACAGACTTTGCAAAAGAGAGAAACTGACCTCGATTAATAAGGTCAAAAAGTGGACTACCATCCTCGAATAATAGCCACAACAAAAACAAATAAGACCAACCGCAGAAGGACTTGAAGAAAAGAATGCCATCCTCGAATGACAATTCTCAAAAGATCCTCGAATCTAACATGAAACCATCCTCGAATGGAGACGCAAAGGTATACCAGCCTCGACTGATAACCAAACACAAAGCTGACCTCAAACAGACTTTGAAAACGAGACAAATTGACCTCGATCAATAAGCTCAAAAAGTGGACTACCATCCTCGAATAATAGCCACAACAACAAGACCAACCTCAGAAGGACTTGAAGAAAAGAATTCCATCCTCGAATGACAATTCTCAAAAGATCCTCGGATCTAACACGAAACCATCCTCGAATGGAGACGCAAAGGTATACCAGCCTCGACTGATAACCAAACACAAAGCTGACCTCGGACAGACTTTGCAAAAGAGACAAACTGACCTCGATTAATAAGCTCAAAAAGTGGACTACCATCCTCGAATAATACGCACAACAAAAACAAATAAGACCAACCGTAGAAGGACTTGAAGAAAAGAATGCCATCCTCGAATGACAATTCTCAAAAGATCCTCGGATCTAACACGAAACCATCCTCGAATGGAGACGCAAAGGTATACCAGCCTCGACTGATAACCAAATACAAAGCTGACCTCAGAAAGACTTTGAAAACGAGACAAACTGACCTTGATCAATAAGCTCAAAAAGTGGACTACCATCCTCGAATAATAGCCACAACAACAAGACCAACCTCAGAAGGACTTGATGAAAAGAATGCCATCCTCGAATGACAATTCTCAAAAGATCCTCGGATCTAACACGAAGCCATCCTCGAATGGAGACGCAAAGGTATACCAGCCTCGACTGATAACCAAACACAAAGCTGACCTCAGACAGACTTTGAAAACGAGACAAACTGACCTCGATCAATAAGCTCAAAAAGTGGACTACCATCCTCGAATAATAGCCACAACAACAAGACCAACCTCAGAAGGACTTGAAGAAAAGAATGCCATCCTCGAATGACAATTCTCAAAAGATCCTCGGATCTAACACGAAACCATCCTCGAATGGAGACGCAAAGGTATACCAGCCTCGACTGATAACCAAACACAAAGCTGACCTCGGACAGACTTTGCAAAAGAGACAAACTGACCTCGATTAATAAGCTCAAAAAGTGGACTACCATCCTTGAATAATACGCACAACAAAAACAAATAAGACCAACCGTAGAAGGACTTGAAGAAAAGAATGCCATCCTCGAATGACAATTCTCAAAAGATCCTCGGATCTAACACGAAACCATCCTCAAATGGAGACGCAAAGGTATACCAGCCTCGACTGATAACCAAACACAAAGCTGACCTCAGAAAGACTTTGAAAACGAGACAAACTGACCTTGATCAATAAGCTCAAAAAGTGGACTACCATCCTCGAATAATAGCCACAACAACAAGACCAACCTCAGAAGGACTTGAAGAAAAGAATGCCATCCTCGAATGACATTTCTCAAGAGATCCTCGGATCTAACACGAAACCATCCTCGAATGGAGACGCAAAGGTATACCAGCCTCGACTGATAACCAAACACAAAGCTGACCTCAGACAGACTTTGCAAAAGAGAGAAACTGACCTCGATTAATAAGGTCAAAAAGTGGACTACCATCCTCGAATAATAGCCACAACAAAAACAAATAAGACCAACCACAGAAGGACTTGAAGAAAAGAATGCCATCCTCGAATGACAATTCTCAAAAGATCCTCGTATCTAACACGAAACCATCCTCGAATGGAGACGCAAAGGTATACCAGCCTCGACTGATAACCAAACACAAAGCTAACCTCAGACAGACTTTGAAAACGAGACAAACTGACCTCGATCAATAAGCTCAAAAAGTGGACTACCATCCTCGAATAATAGCCACAACAACAAGACCAACCTCAGAAGGACTTGAAGAAAAGAATGTCATCCTCGAATGACAATTCTCAAAAGATCCTCAGATCTAACACGAAACCATCCTCGAATGGAGACGCAAAGGTATACCAGCCTCGACTGATAACCAAACACAAAGCTGCCCTCAGACAGACTTTGTAAAAGAGACAAACTGACCTCGATCAATAAGCTCAAAAAGTGGACTTCCATCCTCGAATAATAGCCACAAGAAAAAAAAAACAAGACCAACCGCAGAAGGACTTAAAGAAAAGAATGCCATCCTCGAATGACAATTCTCAAAAGATCCTCGGATCTAACACGAAACCATCCTCGAATGGAGACGCAAAGGTATACAAGCCTCGACTGATAACCAAACACAAAGCTGACCTCAGACAGACTTTGAAAACGAGACAAACTGACCTTGATCAATAAGCTCAAAAAGTGGACTACCATCCTCGAATAATAGCCACAACAACAAGACCAACCTCAGAAGGACTTGAAGAAAAGAATGCCATCCTCGAATGACATTTCTCAAGAGATCCTCGGATCTAACACGAAACCATCCTCGAATGGAGACGCAAAGGTATACCAGCCTCGACTGATAACCAAACACAAAGCTGACCTCAGACAGACTTTGCAAAATAGAGAAACCGACCTCGATTAATAAGGTCAAAAAGTGGACTACCATCCTCGAATAATAGCCACAACAAAAACAAATAAGACCAACCGCAGAAGGACTTGAAGAAAAGAATGCCATCCTCGAATGACAATTCTCAAAAGATCCTCGGATCTAACACGAAACCATCCTCGAATGGAGACGCAAAGGTATACCAGCCTCGACTGATAACCAAACACAAAGCTGACCACAAACAGACTTTGAAAACGAGACAAATTGACCTCGATCAATAAGCTCAAAAAGTGGACTACCATCCTCGAATAATAGCCACAACAACAAGACCAACCTCAGAAGGACTTGAAGAAAAGAATGCCATCCTCGAATGACATTTCTCAAGAGATCCTCGGATCTAACACGAAACCATCCTCGAATGGAGACGCAAAGGTATACCAGCCTCGACTGATAACCAAACACAAAGCTGACCTCAGACAGACTTTGCAAAAGAGAGAAACTGACCTCGATTAATAAGGTCAAAAAGTGGACTACCATCCTCGAATAATAGCCACAACAAAAACAAATAAGACCAACCACAGAAGGACTTGAAGAAAAGAATGCCATCCTCGAATGACAATTCTCAAAAGATCCTCGTATCTAACACGAAACCATCCTCGAATGGAGACGCAAAGGTATACCAGCCTCGACTGATAACCAAACACAAAGCTAACCTCAGACAGACTTTGAAAACGAGACAAACTGACCTCGATCAATAAGCTCAAAAAGTGGACTACCATCCTCGAATAATAGCCACAACAACAAGACCAACCTCAGAAGGACTTGAAGAAAAGAATGTCATCCTCGAATGACAATTCTCAAAAGATCCTCAGATCTAACACGAAACCATCCTCGAATGGAGACGCAAAGGTATACCAGCCTCGACTGATAACCAAACACAAAGCTGCCCTCAGACAGACTTTGTAAAAGAGACAAACTGACCTCGATCAATAAGCTCAAAAAGTGGACTTCCATCCTCGAATAATAGCCACAAGAAAAAAAAAACAAGACCAACCGCAGAAGGACTTAAAGAAAAGAATGCCATCCTCGAATGACAATTCTCAAAAGATCCTCGGATCTAACACGAAACCATCCTCGAATGGAGACGCAAAGGTATACAAGCCTCGACTGATAACCAAACACAAAGCTGACCTCAGACAGACTTTGAAAACGAGACAAACTGACCTTGATCAATAAGCTCAAAAAGTGGACTACCATCCTCGAATAATAGCCACAACAACAAGACCAACCTCATAAGGACTTGAAGAAAAGAATGCCATCCTCGAATGACATTTCTCAAGAGATCCTCGGATCTAACACGAAACCATCCTCGAATGGAGACGCAAAGGTATACCAGCCTCGACTGATAACCAAACACAAAGCTGACCTCAGACAGACTTTGCAAAATAGAGAAACCGACCTCGATTAATAAGGTCAAAAAGTGGACTACCATCCTCGAATAATAGCCACAACAAAAACAAATAAGACCAACCGCAGAAGGACTTGAAGAAAAGAATGCCATCCTCGAATGACAATTCTCAAAAGATCCTCGGATCTAACACGAAACCATCCTCGAATGGAGACGCAAAGGTATACCAGCCTCGACTGATAACCAAACACAAAGCTGACCACAAACAGACTTTGAAAACGAGACAAATTGACCTCGATCAATAAGCTCAAAAAGTGGACTACCATCCTCGAATAATAGCCACAACAACAAGACCAACCTCAGAAGGACTTGAAGAAAAGAATGCCATCCTCGAATGACAATTCTCAAAAGATCCTCGGATCTAACACGAAACCATCTTCGAATGGAGACGCAAAGGTATACCAGCCTCGACTGATAACCAAACACAAAGCTGACCTCAGACAGACTTTGAAAACGAGACAAACTGACCTCGATCAATAAGCTCAAAAAGTGGACTACCATCCTCGAAAAATAGCCACAACAACAAGACCAACCTCAGAAGGACTTGAAGAAAAGAATGCCATCCTCGAATGACAATTCTCAAAAGATCCTCGGATCTAACACGAAACCATCCTCGAATGGAGACGCAAAGGTATACCAGCCTCGACTGATAACCAAACACAAAGCTGCCCTCAGACAGACTTTGCAAAAGAGACAAACTGACCTCGATCAATAAGCTCAAAAAGTGGACTTCCATCCTCGAATTATAGCCACAAGAAAAAAAAAACAAGACCAACCGCAGAAGGACTTAAACAAAAGAATGCCATCCTCGAATGACAATTCTCAAAAGATCCTCGGATCTAACACGAAACCATCCTCGAATGGAGACGCAAAGGTATACCAGCCTCGACTGATAACCAAACACAAAGCTGACCTCAGACAGACTTTGAAAACGAGACAAACTGACCTCGATCAATAAGCTCAAAAAGTGGACTACCATCCTCGAATAATAGCCACAACAACAAGACCAACCTCAGAAGGACTTGAAGAAAAGAATGCCATCCTCGAATGACATTTCTCAAGAGATCCTCGGATCTAACACGAAACCATCCTCGAATGGAGACGCAAAGGTATACCAGCCTCGACTGATAACCAAACACAAAGCTGACCTCAGACATACTTTGCAAAAGAGAGAAACTGACCTCGATTAATAAGGTCAAAAAGTGGACTACCATCCTCGAATAATAGCCACAACACAAACAAATAAGACCAACCGCAGAAGGACTTGAAGAAAAGAATGCCATCCTCGAATGACAATTCTCAAAAGATCCTCGGATCTAACACGAAACCATCCTCGAATGGAGACGCAAAGGTATACCAGCCTCGACTGATAACCAAACACAAAGCTGACCTCAGAAAGACTTTGAAAACGAGACAAACTGACCTTGATCAATAAGCTCAAAAAGTGGACAACCATCCTCGAATAATAGCCACAACAACAAGACCAACCTCAGAAGGACTTGAAGAAAAGAATGCCATCCTCGAATGACATTTCTCAAGAGATCCTCGGATCTAACACGAAACCATCCTCGAATGGAGACGCAAAGGTATACCAGCCTCGACTGATAACCAAACACAAAGCTGACCTCAGACAGACTTTGCAAAAGAGAGAAACTGACCTCGATTAATAAGGTCAAAAAGTGGACTACCATCCTCGAATAATAGCCACAACAAAAACAAATAAGACCAACCGCAGAAGGACTTGAAGAAAAGAATGCCATCCTCGAATGACAATTCTCAAAAGATCCTCGGATCTAACACGAAACCATCCTCGAATGGAGACGCAAAGGTATACCAGCCTCGACTGATAACCAAACACAAAGCTGACCTCAAACAGACTTTGAAAACGAGACAAACTGACCTTGATCAATAAGCTCAAAAAGTGGACTACCATCCTCGAATAATAGCCACAACAACAAGACCAACCTCAGAAGGACTTGAAGAAAAGAATGCCATCCTCGAATGACAATTCTCAAAAGATCCTCGGATCTAACACGAAACCATCCTCGAATGGAGACGCAAAGGTATACCAGCCTCGATTGATAACCAAACACAAAGCTGACCTCAGACAGACTTTGAAAACGAGACAAACTGACCTCGATCAATAAGCTCAAAAAGTGGACTACCATCCTCGAATAATAGCCACAACAACAAGACCAACCTCAGAAGGACTTGAAGAAAAGAATGCCATCCTCGAATGACAATTCTCAAAAGATCCTCGGATCTAACACGAAACCATCCTCGAATGGAGACGCAAAGGTATACCAGCCTCGACTGATAACCAAACACAAAGCTGACCTCGGACAGACTTTGCAAAAGAGACAAACTGACCTCGATTAATAAGCTCAAAAAGTGGACTACCATCCTCGAATGATACGCACAACAAAAACAAATAAGACCAACCGTAGAAGGACTTGAAGAAAAGAATGCCATCCTCGAATGACAATTCTCAAAAGATCCTCGGATCTAACACGAAACCATCCTCGAATGGAGACGCAAAGGTATACCAGCCTCGACTGATAACCAAACACAAAGCTGACCTCAGAAAGACTTTGAAAACGAGACAAACTGACCTTGATCAATAAGCTCAAAAAGTGGACAACCATCCTCGAATAATAGCCACAACAACAAGACCAACCTCAGAAGGACTTGAAGAAAAGAATGCCATCCTCGAATGACATTTCTCAAGAGATCCTCGGATCTAACACGAAACCATCCTCGAATGGAGACGCAAAGGTATACCAGCCTCGACTGATAACCAAACACAAAGCTGACCTCAGACAGACTTTGCAAAAGAGAGAAACTGACCTCGATTAATAAGGTCAAAAAGTGGACTACCATCCTCGAATAATAGCCACAACAAAAACAAATAAGACCAACCGCAGAAGGACTTGAAGAAAAGAATGCCATCCTCGAATGACAATTCTCAAAAGATCCTCGGATCTAACACGAAACCATCCTCGAATGGAGACGCAAAGGTATACCAGCCTCGACTGATAACCAAACACAAAGCTGACCTCAAACAGACTTTGAAAACGAGACAAATTGACCTCGATCAATAAGCTCAAAAAGTGGACTACCATCCTCGAATAATAGCCACAACAACAAGACCAACCTCAGAAGGACTTGAAGAAAAGAATGCCATCCTCGAATGACAATTCTCAAAAGATCCTCGGATCTAACACGAAACCATCCTCGAATGGAGACGCAAAGGTATACCAGTCTCGACTGATAACCAAACACAAAGCTGACCTCAGACAGACTTTGAAAACGAGACAAACTGACCTCGATCAATAAGCTCAAAAAGTGGACTACCATCCTCGAATAATAGCCACAACAACAAGACCAACCTCAGAAGGACTTGAAGAAAAGAATGCCATCCTCGAATGACAATTCTCAAAAGATCCTCGGATCTAACACGAAACCATCCTCGAATGGAGACGCAAAGGTATACCAGCCTCGACTGATAACCAAACACAAAGCTGACCTCGGACAGACTTTGCAAAAGAGACAAACTGACCTCGATTAATAAGCTCAAAAAGTGGACTACCATCCTCGAATAATACGCACAACAAAAACAAATAAGACCAACCGTAGAAGGACTTGAAGAAAAGAATGCCATCCTCGAATGACAATTCTCAAAAGATCCTCGGATCTAACACGAAACCATCCTCGAATGGAGACGCAAAGGTATACCAGCCTCGACTGATAACCAAACACAAAGCTGACCTCAGAAAGACTTTGAAAACGAGACAAACTGACCTTGATCAATAAGCTCAAAAAGTGGACAACCATCCTCGAATAATAGCCACAACAACAAGACCAACCTCAGAAGGACTTGAAGAAAAGAATGCCATCCTCGAATGACAATTCTCAAAAGATCCTCGGATCTAACACGAAACCATCCTCGAATGGAGACGCAAAGGTATACCAGCCTCGACTGATAACCAAACACAAAGCTGACCTCAGACAGACTTTGCAAAAGAGAGAAACTGACCTCGATTAATAAGGTCAAAAAGTGGACTACCATCCTCGAATAATAGCCACAACAAAAACAAATAAGACCAACCGCAGAAGGACTTGAAGAAAAGAATGCCATCCTCGAATGACAATTCTCAAAAGATCCTCGGATCTAACACGAAACCATCCTCGAATGGAGACGCAAAGGTATACCAGCCTCGACTGATAACCAAACACAAAGCTGACCTCAGATAGACTTTGAAAACGAGACAAACTGACCTTGATCAATAAGCTCAAAAAGTGGACTACCATCCTCGAATAATAGCCACAACAACAAGACCAACCTCAGAAGGACTTGAAGAAAAGAATGCCATCCTCGAATGACATTTCTCAAGAGATCCTCGGATCTAACACGAAACCATCCTCGAATGGAGACGCAAAGGTATACCAGCCTCGACTGATAACCAAACACAAAGCTGACCTCAGACAGACTTTGCAAAAGAGAGAAACTGACCTCGATTAATAAGGTCAAAAAGTGGACTACCATCCTCGAATAATAGCCACAACATAAACAAATAAGACCAACCGCAAAAGGACTTGAAGAAAAGAATGCCATCCTCGAATGACAATTCTCAAAAGATCCTCGGATCTAACACGAAACCATCCTCGAATGGAGACGCAAAGGTATACCAGCCTCGACTGATAACCAAACACAAAGCTGACCTCAAACAGACTTTGAAAACGACACAAATTGACCTCGATCAATAAGCTCAAAAAGTGGACTACCATCCTCGAATAATAGCCACAACAACAAGACCAACCTCAGAAGGACTTGAAGAAAAGAATGCCATCCTCGAATGACAATTCTCAAAAGATCCTCGGATCTAACACGAAACCATCCTCGAATGGAGACGCAAAGGTATACCAGCCTCGATTGATAACCAAACACAAAGCTGACCTCAGACAGACTTTGAAAACGAGACAAACTGACCTCGATCAATAAGCTCAAAAAGTGGACTACCATCCTCGAATAATAGCCACAACAACAAGACCAACCTCAGAAGGACTTGAAGAAAAGAATGCCATCCTCGAATGACAATTCTCAAAAGATCCTCGGATCTAACACGAAACCATCCTCGAATGGAGACGCAAAGGTATACCAGCCTCGACTGATAACCAAACACAAAGCTGACCTCGGACAGACTTTGCAAAAGAGACAAACTGACCTCGATTAATAAGCACAAAAAGTGGACTACCATCCTCGAATGATACGCACAACAAAAACAAATATGACCAACCGTAGAAGGACTTGAAGAAAAGAATGCCATCCTCGAATGACAATTCTCAAAAGATCCTCGGATCTAACACGAAACCATCCTCGAATGGAGACGCAAAGGTATACCAGCCTCGACTGATAACCAAACACAAAGCTGACCTCAGAAAGACTTTGAAAACGAGACAAACTGACCTTGATCAATAAGCTCAAAAAGTGGACAACCATCCTCGAATAATAGCCACAACAACAAGACCAACCTCAGAAGGACTTGAAGAAAAGAATGCCATCCTCGAATGACATTTCTCAAGAGATCCTCGGATCTAACACGAAACCATCCTCGAATGGAGACGCAAAGGTATACCAGCCTCGACTGATAACCAAACACAAAGCTGACCTCAGACAGACTTTGCAAAAGAGAGAAACTGACCTCGATTAATAAGGTCAAAAAGTGGACTACCATCCTCGAATAATAGCCACAACAAAAACAAATAAGACCAACCGCAGAAGGACTTGAAGAAAAGAATGCCATCCTCGAATGACAATTCTCAAAAGATCCTCGGATCTAACACGAAACCATCCTCGAATGGAGACGCAAAGGTATACCAGCCTCGACTGATAACCAAACACAAAGCTGACCTCAAACAGACTTTGAAAACGAGACAAATTGACCTCGATCAATAAGCTCAAAAAGTGGACTACCATCCTCGAATAATAGCCACAACAACAAGACCAACCTCAGAAGGACTTGAAGAAAAGAATGCCATCCTCGAATGACAATTCTCAAAAGATCCTCGGATCTAACACGAAACCATCCTCGAATGGAGACGCAAAGGTATACCAGCCTCGACTGATAACCAAACACAAAGCTGACCTCAGACAAACTTTGAAAACGAGACAAACTGACCTCGATCAATAAGCTCAAAAAGTGGACTACCATCCTCGAATAATAGCCACAACAACAAGACCAACCTCAGAAGGACTTGAAGAAAAGAATGCCATCCTCGAATGACAATTCTCAAAAGATCCTCGGATCTAACACGAAACCATCCTCGAATGGAGACGCAAAGGTATACCAGCCTCGACTGATAACCAAACACAAAGCTGACCTCGGACAGACTTTGCAAAAGAGACAAACTGACCTCGATTAATAAGCTCAAAAAGTGGACTACCATCCTCGAATAATACGCACAACAAAAACAAATAAGACCAACCGTAGAAGGACTTGGAGAAAAGAATGCCATCCTCGAATGACAATTCTCAAAAGATCCTCGGATCTAACACTAAACCATCCTCGAATGGAGACGCAAAGGTATACCAGCCTCGACTGATAACCAAACACAAAGCTGACCTCAGAAAGACTTTGAAAACGAGACAAACTGACCTTGATCAATAAGCTCAAAAAGTGGACAACCATCCTCGAATAATAGCCACAACAACAAGACCAACCTCAGAAGGACTTGAAGTAAAGAATGCCATCCTCGAATGACAATTCTCAAAAGATCCTCGGATCTAACACGAAACCATCCTCGAATGGAGACGCAAAGGTATACCAGCCTCGACTGATAACCAAACACAAAGCTGACCTCAGACAGACTTTGCAAAAGAGAGAAACTGACCTCGATTAATAAGGTCAAAAAGTGGACTACCATCCTCGAATAATAGCCACAACAAAAACAAATAAGACCAACCGCAGAAGGACTTGAAGAAAAGAATGCCATCCTCGAATGACAATTCTCAAAAGATCCTCGGATCTAACACGAAACCATCCTCGAATGGAGACGCAAAGGTATACCAGCCTCGACTGATAACCAAACACAAAGCTGACCTCAAACAGACTTTGAAAACGAGACAAATTGACCTCGATCAATAAGCTCAAAAAGTGGACTACCATCCTCGAATAATAGCCACAACAACAAGACCAACCTCAGAAGGACTTGAAGAAAAGAATGCCATCCTCGAATGACAATTCTCAAAAGATCCTCGGATCTAACACGAAACCATCCTCGAATGGAGACGCAAAGGTATACCAGCCTCGACTGATAACCAAACACAAAGCTGACCTCGGACAGACTTTGCAAAAGAGACAAACTGACCTCGATTAATAAGCTCAAAAAGTGGACTACCATCCTCGAATAATACGCACAACAAAAACAAATAAGACAAACCGTAGAAGGACTTGAAGAAAAGAATGCCATCCTCGAATGACAATTCTCAAAAGATCCTCGGATCTAACACGAAACCATCCTCGAATGGAGACGCAAAGGTATACCAGCCTCGACTGATAACCAAACACAAAGCTGACCTCAGAAAGACTTTGAAAACGAGACAAACTGACCTTGATCAATAAGCTCAAAAAGTGGACAACCATCCTCGAATAATAGCCACAACAACAAGACCAACCTCAGAAGGACTTGAAGAAAAGAATGCCATCCTCGAATGACAATTCTCAAAAGATCCTCGGATCTAACACGAAACCATCCTCGAATGGAGACGCAAAGGTATACCAGCCTCGACTGATAACCAAACACAAAGCTGACCTCAGACAGACTTTGCAAAAGAGAGAAACTGACCTCGATTAATAAGGTCAAAAAGTGGACTACCATCCTCGAATAATAGCCACAACAAAAACAAATAAGACCAACCGCAGAAGGACTTGAAGAAAAGAATGCCATCCTCGAATGACAATTCTCAAAAGATCCTCGGATCTAACACGAAACCATCCTCGAATGGAGACGCAAAGGTATACCAGCCTCGACTGATAACCAAACACAAAGCTGACCTCAAACAGACTTTGAAAACGAGACAAATTGACCTCGATCAATAAGCTCAAAAAGTGGACTACCATCCTCGAATAATAGCCACAACAACAAGACCAACCTCAGAAGGACTTGAAGAAAAGAATGCCATCCTCGAATGACAATTCTCAAAAGATCCTCGGATCTAACACGAAACCATCCTCGAATGGAGACGCAAAGGTATACCAGCCTCGACTGATAACCAAACACAAAGCTGACCTCAGACAGACTTTGAAAACGAGACAAACTGACCTCGATCAATAAGCTCAAAAAGTGGACTACCATCCTCGAATAATAGCCACAACAACAAGACCAACCTCAGAAGGACTTGAAGAAAAGAATGCCATCCTCGAATGACAATTCTCAAAAGATCCTCGGATCTAACACGAATCCATCCTCGAATGGAGACGCAAAGGTATACCAGCCTCGACTGATAACCAAACACAAAGCTGACCTCTGACAGACTTTGCAAAAGAGACAAACTGACCTCGATTAATAAGCTCAAAAAGTGGACTACCATCCTCGAATAATACGTACAACAAAAACAAATAAGACCAACCGTAGAAGGACTTGAAGAAAAGAATGCCATCCTCGAATGACAATTCTCAAAAGATCCTCGGATCTAACACGAAACCATCCTCGAATGGAGACGCAAAGGTATACCAGCCTCGACTGATAACCAAAAACAAAGCTGACCTCAGAAAGACTTTGAAAACGAGATAAACTGACCTTGATCAATAAGCTCAAAAAGTGGACTACCATACTCGAATAATAGCCACAACAACAAGACCAACCTCAGAAGGACTTGAAGAAAAGAATGCCATCCTCGAATGACATTTCTCAAGAGATCATCGGATCTAACACGAAACCATCCTCGAATGGAGACGCAAAGGTATACCAGCCTCGACTGATAACCAAACACAAAGCTGACCTCAGACAGACTTTGCAAAAGAGAGAAACTAACCTCGATTAATAAGGTCAAAAAGTGGACTACCATCCTCGAATAATAGCCACAACAAAAACAAATAAGACCAACCGCAGAAGGACTTGAAGAAAAGAATGCCATCCTCAAATGACAATTCTCAAAAGATCCTTGTATCTAACACGAAACCATCCTCGAATGGAGACGCAAAGGTATACCAGCCTCGACAGATAACCAAACACAAAGCTGACCTCAGACAGACTTTGAAAACGAGACAAACTGACCTCGATCAATAAGCTCAAAAAGTGGACTACCATCCTCGAATAATAGCCACAACAACAAGACCAACCTCAGAAGGACTTGAAGAAAAGAATGCCATCCTCGAATGACAATTCTCAAAAGATCCTCAGATCTAACACGAAACCATCCTCGAATGGAGACGCAAAGGTATACCAGCCTCGACTGATAACCAAACACAAAGCTGCCCTCAGACAGACTTTGCAAAAGAGACAAACTGACCTCGATCAATAAGCTCAAAAAGTGGACTTCCATCCTCGAATAATAGCCACAAGAAAAAAAAAACAAGACCAACCGCAGAAGGACTTAAAGAAAAGAATGCCATCCTCGAATGACAATTCCCCAAAGATCCTCGGATCTAACACGAAACCATCCTCGAATGGAGACGCAAAGGTATACCAGCCTCGACTGATAACCAAACACAAAGCTGACCTCAGACAGATTTTGAAAACGAGACAAACTGACCTTGATCAATAAGCTCAAAAAGTGGACTACCATCCTCGAATAATAGCCACAACAACAAGACCAACCTCAGAAGGACTTGAAGAAAAGAATGCCATCCTCGAATGACAATTCTCAAAAGATCCTCGGATCTAACACGAAACCATCCTCGAATGGAGACGCAAAGGTATACCAGCCTCGACTGATAACCAAACACAAAGCTGACCTCGGACAGACTTTGCAAAAGAGACAAACTGACCTCGATTAATAAGCTCAAAAAGTGGACTACCATCCTCGAATAATACGCACAACAAAAACAAATAAGACAAACCGTAGAAGGACTTGAAGAAAAGAATGCCATCCTCGAATGACAATTCTCAAAAGATCCTCGGATCTAACACGAAACCATCCTCGAATGGAGACGCAAAGGTATACCAGCCTCGACTGATAACCAAACACAAAGCTGACCTCAGAAAGACTTTGAAAACGAGACAAACTGACCTTGATCAATAAGCTCAAAAAGTGGACAACCATCCTCGAATAATAGCCACAACAACAAGACCAACCTCAGAAGGACTTGAAGAAAAGAATGCCATCCTCGAATGACAATTCTCAAAAGATCCTCGGATCTAACACGAAACCATCCTCGAATGGAGACGCAAAGGTATACCAGCCTCGACTGATAACCAAACACAAAGCTGACCTCAGACAGACTTTGCAAAAGAGAGAAACTGACCTCGATTAATAAGGTCAAAAAGTGGACTACCATCCTCGAATAATAGCCACAACAAAAACAAATAAGACCAACCGCAGAAGGACTTGAAGAAAAGAATGCCATCCTCGAATGACAATTCTCAAAAGATCCTCGGATCTAACACGAAACCATCCTCGAATGGAGACGCAAAGGTATACCAGCCTCGACTGATAACCAAAAACAAAGCTGACCTCAGAAAGACTTTGAAAACGAGATAAACTGACCTTGATCAATAAGCTCAAAAAGTGGACTACCATACTCGAATAATAGCCACAACAACAAGACCAACCTCAGAAGGACTTGAAGAAAAGAATGCCATCCTCGAATGACATTTCTCAAGAGATCATCGGATCTAACACGAAACCATCCTCGAATGGAGACGCAAAGGTATACCAGCCTCGACTGATAACCAAACACAAAGCTGACCTCAGACAGACTTTGCAAAAGAGAGAAACTAACCTCGATTAATAAGGTCAAAAAGTGGACTACCATCCTCGAATAATAGCCACAACAAAAACAAATAAGACCAACCGCAGAAGGACTTGAAGAAAAGAATGCCATCCTCAAATGACAATTCTCAAAAGATCCTTGTATCTAACACGAAACCATCCTCGAATGGAGACGCAAAGGTATACCAGCCTCGACAGATAACCAAACACAAAGCTGACCTCAGACAGACTTTGAAAACGAGACAAACTGACCTCGATCAATAAGCTCAAAAAGTGGACTACCATCCTCGAATAATAGCCACAACAACAAGACCAACCTCAGAAGGACTTGAAGAAAAGAATGCCATCCTCGAATGACAATTCTCAAAAGATCCTCAGATCTAACACGAAACCATCCTCGAATGGAGACGCAAAGGTATACCAGCCTCGACTGATAACCAAACACAAAGCTGCCCTCAGACAGACTTTGCAAAAGAGACAAACTGACCTCGATCAATAAGCTCAAAAAGTGGACTTCCATCCTCGAATAATAGCCACAAGAAAAAAAAAACAAGACCAACCGCAGAAGGACTTAAAGAAAAGAATGCCATCCTCGAATGACAATTCCCCAAAGATCCTCGGATCTAACACGAAACCATCCTCGAATGGAGACGCAAAGGTATACCAGCCTCGACTGATAACCAAACACAAAGCTGACCTCAGACAGATTTTGAAAACGAGACAAACTGACCTTGATCAATAAGCTCAAAAAGTGGACTACCATCCTCGAATAATAGCCACAACAACAAGACCAACCTCAGAAGGACTTGAAGAAAAGAATGCCATCCTCGAATGACAATTCTCAAAAGATCCTCGGATCTAACACGAAACCATCCTCGAATGGAGACGCAAAGGTATACCAGCCTCGACTGATAACCAAACACAAAGCTGACCTCGGACAGACTTTGCAAAAGAGACAAACTGACCTCGATTAATAAGCTCAAAAAGTGGACTACCATCCTCGAATAATACGCACAACAAAAACAAATAAGACAAACCGTAGAAGGACTTGAAGAAAAGAATGCCATCCTCGAATGACAATTCTCAAAAGATCCTCGGATCTAACACGAAACCATCCTCGAATGGAGACGCAAAGGTATACCAGCCTCGACTGATAACCAAACACAAAGCTGACCTCAGAAAGACTTTGAAAACGAGACAAACTGACCTTGATCAATAAGCTCAAAAAGTGGACAACCATCCTCGAATAATAGCCACAACAACAAGACCAACCTCAGAAGGACTTGAAGAAAAGAATGCCATCCTCGAATGACAATTCTCAAAAGATCCTCGGATCTAACACGAAACCATCCTCGAATGGAGACGCAAAGGTATACCAGCCTCGACTGATAACCAAACACAAAGCTGACCTCAGACAGACTTTGCAAAAGAGAGAAACTGACCTCGATTAATAAGGTCAAAAAGTGGACTACCATCCTCGAATAATAGCCACAACAAAAACAAATAAGACCAACCGCAGAAGGACTTGAAGAAAAGAATGCCATCCTCGAATGACAATTCTCAAAAGATCCTCGGATCTAACACGAAACCATCCTCGAATGGAGACGCAAAGGTATACCAGCCTCGACTGATAACCAAAAACAAAGCTGACCTCAGAAAGACTTTGAAAACGAGATAAACTGACCTTGATCAATAAGCTCAAAAAGTGGACTACCATACTCGAATAATAGCCACAACAACAAGACCAACCTCAGAAGGACTTGAAGAAAAGAATGCCATCCTCGAATGACATTTCTCAAGAGATCATCGGATCTAACACGAAACCATCCTCGAATGGAGACGCAAAGGTATACCAGCCTCGACTGATAACCAAACACAAAGCTGACCTCAGACAGACTTTGCAAAAGAGAGAAACTAACCTCGATTAATAAGGTCAAAAAGTGGACTACCATCCTCGAATAATAGCCACAACAAAAACAAATAAGACCAACCGCAGAAGGACTTGAAGAAAAGAATGCCATCCTCAAATGACAATTCTCAAAAGATCCTTGTATCTAACACGAAACCATCCTCGAATGGAGACGCAAAGGTATACCAGCCTCGACAGATAACCAAACACAAAGCTGACCTCAGACAGACTTTGAAAACGAGACAAACTGACCTCGATCAATAAGCTCAAAAAGTGGACTACCATCCTCGAATAATAGCCACAACAACAAGACCAACCTCAGAAGGACTTGAAGAAAAGAATGCCATCCTCGAATGACAATTCTCAAAAGATCCTCAGATCTAACACGAAACCATCCTCGAATGGAGACGCAAAGGTATACCAGCCTCGACTGATAACCAAACACAAAGCTGCCCTCAGACAGACTTTGCAAAAGAGACAAACTGACCTCGATCAATAAGCTCAAAAAGTGGACTTCCATCCTCGAATAATAGCCACAAGAAAAAAAAAACAAGACCAACCGCAGAAGGACTTAAAGAAAAGAATGCCATCCTCGAATGACAATTCCCCAAAGATCCTCGGATCTAACACGAAACCATCCTCGAATGGAGACGCAAAGGTATACCAGCCTCGACTGATAACCAAACACAAAGCTGACCTCAGACAGATTTTGAAAACGAGACAAACTGACCTTGATCAATAAGCTCAAAAAGTGGACTACCATCCTCGAATAATAGCCACAACAACAAGACCAACCTCAGAAGGACTTGAAGAAAAGAATGCCATCCTCGAATGACAATTCTCAAAAGATCCTCGGATCTAACACGAAACCATCCTCGAATGGAGACGCAAAGGTATACCAGCCTCGACTGATAACCAAACACAAAGCTGACCTCGGACAGACTTTGCAAAAGAGACAAACTGACCTCGATTAATAAGCTCAAAAAGTGGACTACCATCCTCGAATAATACGCACAACAAAAACAAATAAGACAAACCGTAGAAGGACTTGAAGAAAAGAATGCCATCCTCGAATGACAATTCTCAAAAGATCCTCGGATCTAACACGAAACCATCCTCGAATGGAGACGCAAAGGTATACCAGCCTCGACTGATAACCAAACACAAAGCTGACCTCAGAAAGACTTTGAAAACGAGACAAACTGACCTTGATCAATAAGCTCAAAAAGTGGACAACCATCCTCGAATAATAGCCACAACAACAAGACCAACCTCAGAAGGACTTGAAGAAAAGAATGCCATCCTCGAATGACAATTCTCAAAAGATCCTCGGATCTAACACGAAACCATCCTCGAATGGAGACGCAAAGGTATACCAGCCTCGACTGATAACCAAACACAAAGCTGACCTCAGACAGACTTTGCAAAAGAGAGAAACTGACCTCGATTAATAAGGTCAAAAAGTGGACTACCATCCTCGAATAATAGCCACAACAAAAACAAATAAGACCAACCGCAGAAGGACTTGAAGAAAAGAATGCCATCCTCGAATGACAATTCTCAAAAGATCCTCGGATCTAACACGAAACCATCCTCGAATGGAGACGCAAAGGTATACCAGCCTCGACTGATAACCAAACACAAAGCTGACCTCAAACAGACTTTGAAAACGAGACAAATTGACCTCGATCAATAAGCTCAAAAAGTGGACTACCATCCTCGAATAATAGCCACAACAACAAGACCAACCTCAGAAGGACTTGAAGAAAAGAATGCCATCCTCGAATGACAATTCTCAAAAGATCCTCGGATCTAACACGAAACCATCCTCGAATGGAGACGCAAAGGTATACCAGCCTCGACTGATAACCAAACACAAAGCTGACCTCAGACAGACTTTGAAAACGAGACAAACTGACCTCGATCAATAAGCTCAAAAAGTGGACTACCATCCTCGAATAATAGCCACAACAACAAGACCAACCTCAGAAGGACTTGAAGAAAAGAATGCCATCCTCGAATGACAATTCTCAAAAGATCCTCGGATCTAACACGAAACCATCCTCGAATGGAGACGCAAAGGTATACCAGCCTCGACTGATAACCAAACACAAAGCTGACCTCTGACAGACTTTGCAAAAGAGACAAACTGACCTCGATTAATAAGCTCAAAAAGTGGACTACCATCCTCGAATAATACGCACAACAAAAACAAATAAGACCAACCGTAGAAGGACTTGAAGAAAAGAATGCCATCCTCGAATGACAATTCTCAAAAGATCCTCGGATCTAACACGAAACCATCCTCGAATGGAGACGCAAAGGTATACCAGCCTCGACTGATAACCAAAAACAAAGCTGACCTCAGAAAGACTTTGAAAACGAGATAAACTGACCTTGATCAATAAGCTCAAAAAGTGGACTACCATACTCGAATAATAGCCACAACAACAAGACCAACCTCAGAAGGACTTGAAGAAAAGAATGCCATCCTCGAATGACATTTCTCAAGAGATCATCGGATCTAACACGAAACCATCCTCGAATGGAGACGCAAAGGTATACCAGCCTCGACTGATAACCAAACACAAAGCTGACCTCAGACAGACTTTGCAAAAGAGAGAAACTAACCTCGATTAATAAGGTCAAAAAGTGGACTACCATCCTCGAATAATAGCCACAACAAAAACAAATAAGACCAACCGCAGAAGGACTTGAAGAAAAGAATGCCATCCTCAAATGACAATTCTCAAAAGATCCTTGTATCTAACACGAAACCATCCTCGAATGGAGACGCAAAGGTATACCAGCCTCGACAGATAACCAAACACAAAGCTGACCTCAGACAGACTTTGAAAACGAGACAAACTGACCTCGATCAATAAGCTCAAAAAGTGGACTACCATCCTCGAATAATAGCCACAACAACAAGACCAACCTCAGAAGGACTTGAAGAAAAGAATGCCATCCTCGAATGACAATTCTCAAAAGATCCTCAGATCTAACACGAAACCATCCTCGAATGGAGACGCAAAGGTATACCAGCCTCGACTGATAACCAAACACAAAGCTGCCCTCAGACAGACTTTGCAAAAGAGACAAACTGACCTCGATCAATAAGCTCAAAAAGTGGACTTCCATCCTCGAATAATAGCCACAAGAAAAAAAAACAAGACCAACCGCAGAAGGACTTAAAGAAAAGAATGCCATCCTCGAATGACAATTCCCCAAAGATCCTCGGATCTAACACGAAACCATCCTCGAATGGAGACGCAAAGGTATACCAGCCTCGACTGATAACCAAACACAAAGCTGACCTCAGACAGATTTTGAAAACGAGACAAACTGACCTTGATCAATAAGCTCAAAAAGTGGACTACCATCCTCGAATAATAGCCACAACAACAAGACCAACCTCAGAAGGACTTGAAGAAAAGAATGCCATCCTCAAATGACATTTCTCAAGAGATCCTCGGATCTAACACGAAACCATCCTCGAATGGAGACGCAAAGGTATACCAGCCTCGACTGATAACCAAACACAAAGCTGACCTCAGACAGACTTTGCAAAAGAGAGAAACTGACCTCGATTAATAAGGTCAAAAAGTGGACTACCATCCTCGAATAATAGCCACAACAAAAACAAATAAGACCAACCGCAGAAGGACTTGAAGAAAAGAATGCCATCCTCGAATGACAATTCTCAAAAGATCCTCGGATCTAACACGAAACCATCCTCGAATGGAGACGCAAAGGTATACCAGCCTCGACTCATAACCAAACACAAAGCTGACCTCAAACAGACTTTGAAAACGAGACAAATTTACCTCGATCAATAAGCTCAAAAAGTGGACTACCATCCTCGAATAATAGCCACAACAACAAGACCAACCTCAGAAGGACTTGAAGAAATGAATGCCATCCTCGAATTACAATTCTCAAAAGATCCTCGGATCTAACACGAAACCATCCTCGAATGGAGACGCAAAGGTATACCAGCCTCGACTGATAACCAAACACAAAGCTGACCTCAGACAGACTTTGAAAACGAGACAAACTGACCTCGATCAATAAGCTCAAAAAGTGGACTACCATCCTCGAATAATAGCCACAACAACAAGACCAACCTCAGAAGGACTTGAAGAAAAGAATGCCATCCTCGAATGACAATTCTCAAAAGATCCTCGGATCTAACACGAAACCATCCTCGAATGGAGACGCAAAGGTATACCAGCCTCGACTGATAACCAAACACAAAGCTGACCTCGGACAGACTTTGCAAAAGAGACAAACTGACCTCGATTAATAAGCCCAAAAAGTGGACTACCATCCTCGAATAATACGCACAACAAAAACAAATAAGACCAACCGTAGAAGGACTTGAAGAAAAGAATGCCATCCTCGAATGACAATTCTCAAAAGATCCTCGGATCTAACACGAAACCATCCTCGAATGGAGACGCAAAGGTATACCAGCCTCGACTGATAACCAAACACAAAGCTGACCTCAGAAAGACTTTGAAAACGAGACAAACTGACCTTGATCAATAAGCTCAAAAAGTGGACTACCATCCTCGAATAATAGCCACAACAACAAGACCAACCTCAGAAGGACTTGAAGAAAAGAATGCCATCCTCGAATGACATTTCTCAAGAGATCCTCGGATCTAACACGAAACCATCCTCGAATGGAGACGCAAGGTATACATGCCTCGACTGATAACCAAACACAAAGCTGACCTCAGACAGACTTTGCAAAAGAGAGAAACTGACCTCGATTAATAAGGTAAAAAAGTGGACTACCATCCTCGAATAATAGCCACAACAAAAACAAATAAGACCAACAGCAGAAGGACTTGAAGAAAAGAATGCCATCCTCGAATGACAATTCTCAAAAGATCCTCGGATCTAACACGAAACCATCCTCGAATGGAGACGCAAAGGTATACCAGCCTCGACTGATAACCAAACACAAAGCTGACCTCAGACTGACTTTGAAAACGAGACAAACTGACCTCGATCAATAAGCTCAAAAAGTGGACTACCATCCTCGAATAATAGCCACAACAACAAGACCAACCTCAGAAGGACTTGAAGAAAAGAATGCCATCCTCGAATGACAATTCTCAAAAGATCCTCAGATCTAACACGAAACCATCCTCGAATGGAGACGCAAAGGTATACCAGCCTCGACTGATAACCAAACACAAAGCTGCCCTCAGACAGACTTTGCAAAAGAGACAAACTGACCTCGATCAATAAGCTCAAAAAGTGGACTTCCATCCTCGAATAATAGCCACAAGAAAAAAAAAACAAGACCAACCGCAGAAGGACTTAAAGAAAAGAATGCCATCCTCGAATGACAATTCCCCAAAGATCCTCGGATCTAACACGAAACCATCCTCGAATGGAGACGCAAAGGTATACCAGCCTCGACTGATAACCAAACACAAAGCTGACCTCAGACAGATTTTGAAAACGAGACAAACTGACCTTGATCAATAAGCTCAAAAAGTGGACTACCATCCTCGAATAATAGCCACAACAACAAGACCAACCTCAGAAGGACTTGAAAAAAAGAATGCCATCCTCAAATGACATTTCTCAAGAGATCCTCGGATCTAACACGAAACCATCCTCGAATGGAGACGCAAAGGTATACCAGCCTCGACTGATAACCAAACACAAAGCTGACCTCAGACAGACTTTGCAAAAGAGAGAAACTGACCTCGATTAATAAGGTCAAAAAGTGGACTACCATCCTCGAATAATAGCCACAACAAAAACAAATAAGACCAACCGCAGAAGGACTTGAAGAAAAGAATGCCATCCTCGAATGACAATTCTCAAAAGATCCTCGGATCTAACACGAAACCATCCTCGAATGGAGACGCAAAGGTATACCAGCCTCGACTCATAACCAAACACAAAGCTGACCTCAAACAGACTTTGAAAACGAGACAAATTTACCTCGATCAATAAGCTCAAAAAGTGGACTACCATCCTCGAATAATAGCCACAACAACAAGACCAACCTCAGAAGGACTTGAAGAAAAGAATGCCATCCTCGAATGACAATTCTCAAAAGATCCTCCAATCTAACACGAAACCATCCTCGAATGGAGACGCAAAGGTATACCAGCCTCGACTGATAACCAAACACAAAGCTGACCTCAGACAGACTTTGAAAACGAGACAAACTGACCTCGATCAATAAGCTCAAAAAGTGGACTACCATCCTCGAATAATAGCCACAACAACAAGACCAACCTCAGAAGGACTTGAAGAAAAGAATGCCATCCTCGAATGACAATTCTCAAAAGATCCTCGGATCTAACACGAAACCATCCTCGAATGGAGACGCAAAGGTATACCAGCCTCGACTGATAACCAAACACAAAGCTGACCTCGGACAGACTTTGCAAAAGAGACAAACTGACCTCGATTAATAAGCCCAAAAAGTGGACTACCATCCTCGAATAATACGCACAACAAAAACAAATAAGACCAACCGTAGAAGGACTTGAAGAAAAGAATGCCATCCTCGAATGACAATTCTCAAAAGATCCTCGGATCTAACACGAAACCATCCTCGAATGGAGACGCAAAGGTATACCAGCCTCGACTGATAACCAAACACAAAGCTGACCTCAGAAAGACTTTGAAAACGAGACAAACTGACCTTGATCAATAAGCTTAAAAAGTGGACTACCATCCTCGAATAATAGCCACAACAACAAGACCAACCTCAGAAGGACTTGAAGAAAAGAATGCCATCCTCGAATGACATTTCTCAAGAGATCCTCGGATCTAACACGAAACCATCCTCGAATGGAGACGCAAAGGTATACATGCCTCGACTGATAACCAAACACAAAGCTGACCTCAGACAGACTTTGCAAAAGAGAGAAACTGACCTCGATTAATAAGGTAAAAAAGTGGACTACCATCCTCGAATAATAGCCACAACAAAAACAAATAAGACCAACCGCAGAAGGACTTGAAGAAAAGAATGCCATCCTCGAATGACAATTCTCAAAAGATCCTCGGATCTAACACGAAACCATCCTCGAATGGAGACGCAAAGGTATACCAGCCTCGACTGATAACCAAACACAAAGCTGACCTCAGACTGACTTTGAAAATGAGACAAACTGACCTCGATCAATAAGCTCAAAAAGTGGACTACCATCCTCGAATAATAGCCACAACAACAAGACCAACCTCAGAAGGACTTGAAGAAAAGAATGCCATCCTCGAATGACAATTCTCAAAAGATCCTCAGATCTAACACGAAACCATCCTCGAATGGAGACGCAAAGGTATACCAGCCTCGACTGATAACCAAACACAAAGCTGCCCTCAGACAGACTTTGCAAAAGAGACAAACTGACCTCGATCAATAAGCTCAAAAAGTGGACTTCCATCCTCGAATAATAGCCACAAGAAAAAAAAAACAAGACCAACCGCAGAAGGACTTAACGAAAAGAATGCCATCCTCGAATGACAATTCTCAAAAGATCCTCGGATCTAACACGAACCCATCCTCGAATGGAGACGCAAAGGTATACCAGCCTCGACTGATAACCAAACACAAAGCTGACCTCAGACAGACTTTGAAAACGAGACAAACTGACCTCGATCAATAAGCTCAAAAAGTGGACTACCATCCTCGAATAATAGCCACAACAACAAGACCAACCTCAGAAGGACTTGAAGAAAAGAATGCCATCCTCGAATGACATTTCTCAAGAGATCCTCGGATCTAACACGAAACCATCCTCGAATGGAGACGCAAAGGTATACATGCCTCGACTGATAACCAAACACAAAGCTGACCTCAGACAGACTTTGCAAAAGAGAGAAACTGACCTCGATTAATAAGGTAAAAAAGTGGACTACCATCCTCGAATAATAGCCACAACAAAAACAAATAAGACCAACCGCAGAAGGACTTGAAGAAAAGAATGCCATCCTCGAATGACAATTCTCAAAAGATCCTCGGATCTAACACGAAACCATCCTCGAATGGAGACGCAAAGGTATACCAGCCTCGACTGATAACCAAACACAAAGCTGACCTCAGACAGACTTTGCAAAAGAGAGAAACTGACCTCGATTAATAAGGTCAAAAAGTGGACTACCATCCTCGAATAATAGCCACAACAAAAACAAATAAGACCAACAGCAGAAGGACTTGAAGAAAAGAATGCCATCCTCGAATGACAATTCTCAAAAGATCCTCGGATCTAACACGAAACCATCCTCGAATGGAGACGCAAAGGTATACCAGCCTCGACTCATAACCAAACACAAAGCTGACCTCAAACAGACTTTGAAAACGAGACAAATTTACCTCGATCAATAAGCTCAAAAAGTGGACTACCATCCTCGAATAATAGCCACAACAACAAGACCAACCTCAGAAGGACTTGAAGAAAAGAATGCCATCCTCGAATGACAATTCTCAAAAGATCCTCCAATCTAACACGAAACCATCCTCGAATGGAGACGCAAAGGTATACCAGCCTCGACTGATAACCAAACACAAAGCTGACCTCAGACAGACTTTGAAAACGAGACAAACTGACCTCGATCAATAAGCTCAAAAAGTGGACTACCATCCTCGAATAATAGCCACAACAACAAGACCAACCTCAGAAGGACTTGAAGAAAAGAATGCCATCCTCGAATGACAATTCTCAAAAGATCCTCGGATCTAACACGAAACCATCCTCGAATGGAGACGCAAAGGTATACCAGCCTCGACTGATAACCAAACACAAAGCTGACCTCGGACAGACTTTGCAAAAGAGACAAACTGACCTCGATTAATAAGCCCAAAAAGTGGACTACCATCCTCGAATAATACGCACAACAAAAACAAATAAGACCAACCGTAGAAGGACTTGAAGAAAAGAATGCCATCCTCGAATGACAATTCTCAAAAGATCCTCGGATCTAACACGAAACCATCCTCGAATGGAGACGCAAAGGTATACCAGCCTCGACTGATAACCAAACACAAAGCTGACCTCAGAAAGACTTTGAAAACGAGACAAACTGACCTTGATCAATAAGCTCAAAAAGTGGACTACCATCCTCGAATAATAGCCACAACAACAAGACCAACCTCAGAAGGACTTGAAGAAAAGAATGCCATCCTCGAATGACATTTCTCAAGAGATCCTCGGATCTAACACGAAACCATCCTCGAATGGAGACGCAAAGGTATACATGCCTCGACTGATAACCAAACACAAAGCTGACCTCAGACAGACTTTGCAAAAGAGAGAAACTGACCTCGATTAATAAGGTAAAAAAGTGGACTACCATCCTCGAATAATAGCCACAACAAAAACAAATAAGACCAACCGCAGAAGGACTTGAAGAAAAAAATGCCATCCTCGAATGACAATTCTCAAAAGATCCTCGGATCTAACACGAAACCATCCTCGAATGGAGACGCAAAGGTATACCAGCCTCGACTGATAACCAAACACAAAGCTGACCTCAGACTGACTTTGAAAATGAGACAAACTGACCTCGATCAATAAGCTCAAAAAGTGGACTACCATCCTCGAATAATAGCCACAACAACAAGACCAACCTCAGAAGGACTTGAAGAAAAGAATGCCATCCTCGAATGACAATTCTCAAAAGATCCTCAGATCTAACACGAAACCATCCTCGAATGGAGACGCAAAGGTATACCAGCCTCGACTGATAACCAAACACAAAGCTGCCCTCAGACAGACTTTGCAAAAGAGACAAACTGACCTCGATCAATAAGCTCAAAAAGTGGACTTCCATCCTCGAATAATAGCCACAAGAAAAAAAAAACAAGACCAACCGCAGAAGGACTTAACGAAAAGAATGCCATCCTCGAATGACAATTCTCAAAAGATCCTCGGATCTAACACGAACCCATCCTCGAATGGAGACGCAAAGGTATACCAGCCTCGACTGATAACCAAACACAAAGCTGACCTCAGACAGACTTTGAAAACGAGACAAACTGACCTCGATCAATAAGCTCAAAAAGTGGACTACCATCCTCGAATAATAGCCACAACAACAAGACCAACCTCAGAAGGACTTGAAGAAAAGAATGCCATCCTCGAATGACATTTCTCAAGAGATCCTCGGTTCTAACACGAAACCATCCTCGAATGGAGACGCAAAGGTATACATGCCTCGACTGATAACCAAACACAAAGCTGACCTCAGACAGACTTTGCAAAAGAGAGAAACTGACCTCGATTAATAAGGTAAAAAAGTGGACTACCATCCTCGAATAATAGCCACAACAAAAACAAATAAGACCAACCGCAGAAGGACTTGAAGAAAAGAATGCCATCCTCGAATGACAATTCTCAAAAGATCCTCGGATCTAACACGAAACCATCCTCGAATGGAGACGCAAAGGTATACCAGCCTCGACTGATAACCAAACACAAAGCTGACCTCAGACTGACTTTGAAAACGAGACAAACTGACCTCGATCAATAAGCTCAAAAAGTGGACTACCATCCTCGAATAATAGCCACAACAACAAGACCAACCTCAGAAGGACTTGAAGAAAAGAATGCCATCCTCGAATGACAATTCTCAAAAGATCCTCAGATCTAACACGAAACCATCCTCGAATGGAGACGCAAAGGTATACCAGCCTCGACTGATAACCAAACACAAAGCTGCCCTCAGACAGACTTTGCAAAAGAGACAAACTGACCTCGATCAATAAGCTCAAAAAGTGGACTTCCATCCTCGAATAATACGCACAACAAAAAAAAAACAAGACCAACCGCAGAAGGACTTAACGAAAAGAATGCCATCCTCGAATCACAATTCTCAAAAGATCCTCGGATCTAACACGAACCCATCCTCGAATGGAGACGCAAAGGTATACCAGCCTCGACTGATAACCAAACACAAAGCTGACCTCAGACAGACTTTGAAAACGAGACAAACTGACCTCGATCAATAAGCTCAAAAGTGGACTACCATCCTCGAATAATAGCCACAACAACAAGACCAACCTCAGAAGGACTTGAAGAAAAGAATGCCATCCTCGAATGACAATTCTCAAAAGATCCTCGGATCTAACACGAAACCATCCTCGAATGGAGACGCAAAGGTATACCAGCCTCGACTGATAACCAAACACAAAGCTGACCTCGGACAGACTTTGCAAAAGAGACAAACTGACCTCGATTAATAAGCCCAAAAAGTGGACTACCATCCTCGAATAATACGCACAACAAAAACAAATAAGACCAACCGTAGAAGGACTTGAAGAGAAGAATGCCATCCTCGAATGACAATTCTCAAAAGATCCAAGGATCTAACACGAAACCATCCTCGAATGGAGACGCAAAGGTATACCAGCCTCGACTGATAACCAAACACAAAGCTGACCTCAGAAAGACTTTGAAAACGAGACAAACTGACCTTGATCAATAAGCTCAAAAAGTGGACTACCATCCTCGAATAATAGCCACAACAACAAGACCAACCTCAGAAGGACTTGAAGAAAAGAATGCCATCCTCGAATGACAATTCTCAAAAGATCCTCGGATCTAACACGAAACCATCCTCGAATGGAGACGCAAAGGTATACCAGCCTCGACTGATAACCAAACACAAAGCTGACCTCAGACAGACTTTGCAAAAGAGACAAACTGACCTCGATTAATAAGCCCAAAAAGTGGACTACCATCCTCGAATAATACGCACAACAAAAACAAATAAGACCAACCGTAGAAGGACTTGAAGAAAAGAATGCCATCCTCGAATGACAATTCTCAAAAGATCCTAGGATCTAACACGAAACCATCCTCGAATGGAGACGCAAAGGTATACCAGCCTCGACTGATAACCAAACACAAAGCTGACCTCAGAAAGACTTTGAAAACGAGACAAACTGACCTTGATCAATAAGCTCAAAAAGTGGACTACCATCCTCGAATAATAGCCACAACAACAAGACCAACCTCAGAAGGACTTGAAGAAAAGAATGCCATCCTCGAATGACATTTCTCAAGAGATCCTCGGATCTAACACGAAACCATCCTCGAATGGAGACGCAAAGGTATACATGCCTCGACTGATAACCAAACACAAAGCTGACCTCAGACAGACTTTGCAAAAGAGAGAAACTGACCTCGATTAATAAGGTAAAAAAGTGGACTACCATCCTCGAATAATAGCCGCAACAAAAACAAATAAGACCAACCGCAGAAGGACTTGAAGAAAAGAATGCCATCCTCGAATGACAATTCTTAAAAGATCCTCGGATCTAACACGAAACCATCCTCGAATGGAGACGCAAAGGTATACCAGCCTCGACTGATAACAAAACACAAAGCTGACCTCAGACAGACTTTGAAAACGAGACAAACTGACCTCGATCAATAAGCTCAAAAAGTGGACTACCATCCTCGAATAATAGCCACAACAACAAGACCAACCTCAGAAGCACTTGAAGAAAAGAATGCCATCCTCGAATGACAATTCTCAAAAGATCCTCGGATCTAACACGAAACCTTCCTCGAATGGAGACGCAAAGGTATACCAGCCCCGACTGATAACCAAACACAAAGCTGACCTCAGACAGACTTTGCAAAAGAGACAAACTGACATCGATCAATAAGCTCAAAAAGTGGACTACCATTCTCGAATAATAGCCACAACAAAAACAAACAAGACCAACCTCAGAAGGACTTGAAGAAAAGAATGCCATCCTCGAATGACAATTCTCAAAAGATCCTCGGATCTAATACGAAACCATCCTCGAATGGAGACGTAAAGGTATACCAACCTCGACTGATAACCAAACACAAAGCTGACCTCAGACAGACTTTGCAAAAGAGAGAAACTGACCTCGATTAATAAGCTCAAAAAGTGGACTACCATCCTCGAATAATAGCCACAACAAAAACAAATAAGACCAACCGCAGAAGGACTTGAAGAAAAGAATTCCATCCTCGAATGAAAATTCTCAAAAGATCCTCAGATCTAACACGAAACCATCCTCGAATGGAGACGCAAAGGTATACCAGCCTCGACTGATAACCAAACACAAAGCTGACCTCAGACAGACTTTGAAAACGAGACAAACTGACCTCGGTCAATAAGCTCAAAAAGTGGACTACCATCCTCGAAAAATAGCCACAACAACAAGACCAACCTCAGAAGGACTTTGAAGAAAAGAATGCCATCCTCGAATGACAATTCTCAAAAGATCCTCGGATCTAACACAAAACCATCCTCGAATGGAGACGCAAAGGTATACCAGCCTCGACTGATAACCAAACACAAAGCTGACCTCAAACAGACTTTGAAAACGAGACAAATTTACCTCGATCAATAAGCTCAAAAAGTGGACTACCATCCTCGAATAATAGCCACAACAACAAGACCAACCTCAGAAGGACTTGAAGAAAAGAATGCCATCCTCGAATGACATTTCTCAAAAGATCCTCGGATCTAACACGAAACCATCCTCGAATGGAGACGCAAAGGTATACCAGCCTCGACTGAAAACCAAACACAAAGCTGACCTCAGACAGACTTTGAAAACGAGACAAACTGACCTCGATCAATAAGCTCAAAAAGTGGACTACCATCCTCGAATAATAGCCACAACAACAAGACCAACCTCAGAAGGACTTGAAGAAAAGAATGCCATCCTCGAATGACAATTCTCAAAGGATCCTCGGATCTAACACGAAACCATCCTCGAATGGAGACGCAAAGGTATACCAGCCTCGACTGATAACCAAACACAAAGCTGACCTCGGACAGACTTTGCAAAAGAGACAAACTGACCTCGATTAATAAGCCCAAAAAGTGGACTACCATCCTCGAATAATACGCACAACAAAAACAAATAAGACCAACCGTAGAAGGACTTGAAGAAAAGAATGCCATCCTCGAATGACAATTCTCAAAAGATCCTCGGATCTAACACGAAACCATCCTCGAATGGAGACGCAAAGGTATACCAGCCTCGACTGATAACCAAACACAAAGCTGACCTCAGAAAGACTTTGAAAACGAGACAAACTGACCTTGATCAATAAGCTCAAAAAGTGGACTACCATCCTCGAATAATAGCCACAACAACAAGACCAACCTCAGAAGGACTTGAAGAAAAGAATGCCATCCTCGAATGACATTTCTCAAGAGATCCTCGGATCTAACACGAAACCATCCTCGAATGGAGACGCAAAGGTATACATGCCTCGACTGATAACCAAACACAAAGCTGACCTCAGACAGACTTTGCAAAAGAGAGAAACTAACCTCGATTAATAAGGTAAAAAAGTGGACTACCATCCTCGAATAATAGCCACAACAAAAACAAATAAGACCAACCGCAGAAGGACTTGAAGAAAAGAATGCCATCCTCGAATGACAATTCTCAAAAGATCCTCGGATCTAACACGAAACCATCCTCGAATGGAGACGCAAAGGTATACCAGCCTCGACTGATAACCAAACACAAAGCTGACCTCAGACAGACTTTGAAAACGAGACAAACTGACCTCGATCAATAAGCTCAAAAAGTGGACTACCATCCTCGAATAATAGCCACAACAACAAGACCAACCTCAGAAGGACTTGAAGAAAAGAATGCCATCCTCGAATGACAATTCTCAAAAGATCCTCAGATCTAACACGAAACCATCCTCGAATGGAGACGCAAAGGTATACCAGCCTCGACTGATAACCAAACACAAAGCTGCCCTCAGACAGACTTTCCAAAAGAGACAAACTGACCTCGATCAATAAGCTCAAAAAGTGGACTTCCATCCTCGAATAATAGCCACAACAAAAAAAAACAAGACCAACCGCAGAAGGACTTAAAGAAAAGAATGCCATCCTCGAATGACAATTCTCAAAAGATCCTCGGATCTAACACGAAACCATCCTCGAATGGAGACGCAAAGGTATACCAGCCTCGACTGATAACCAAACACAAAGCTGACCTCAGACAGACTTTGAAAACGAGACAAACTGACCTCGATCAATAACCTCAAAAAGTGGACTACCATCCTAAAATAATAGCCACAACAACAAGACCAACCTCAGAAGGACTTGAAGAAAAGAATGCCATCCTCGAATGTCATTTCTCAAAAGATCCTCGGATCTAACACGAAACCATCCTCGAATGGAGACGCAAAGGTATACATGCCTCGACTGATAACCAAACACAAAGCTGATCTTGGACAGACTTTGCAAAAGAGACAAACTGACCTCGATCAATAAGCTCAAAAAGTGGACTACCATCCTCGAATAATAGCCACAACAACAAGACCAACTTCAGAAGGACTTGAAGAAAAGAATGCCATCCTCGAATGACAATTCTCAAAAGATCCTCGGATCTAACACGAAACCATCCTCGAATGGAGACGCAAAGGTATACCAGCCTCGACTGATAACCAAACACAAAGCTGACCTCGGACAAACTTTGCAAAAGAGACAAACTGACCTCGATTAATAAGCTCAAAAAGTGGACTACCATCCTCGAATAATAGCTACAACAAAAACAAACAAGACCAACCGCAGAAGGACTTGAAGAAAAGAATGCCATCCTCGAATGACAATTCTCAAAAGATCCTCGGATCTAACACGAGACCATCCTTGAATGGAGATGCAAAGGTATACCAGCCTCGATTGATAACCAAACACAAATCTAACCTCAGACAGACTTTGCAAGACAGACAAACTGACCTCAATCAATAAGCTCAAAAAGCGGACTATCATCCTCGAATAATAGCCACAACAAAAACAAACAAGACCAACCGCAGAAGGACTTGAAGAAAAGAATGCCATCCTCGAATGAAAATTCTCAAAATATCCTCAGATCTAACACGAAACCATCGTCGAATGGAGACGCAAAGGTATACTAGCCTCGACTGATAACCAAACAAAAAGCTGACCTCAGACAAACTTTGAAAACGAGACAAACTGACCTTGATCAATAAGCTCAAAAAGTGGACTACCATCCTCGAATAATAGCCACAACAACAAGACCAACCTCAGAAGGACTTGAAGAAAAGAATGCCATCCTCGAATGACAATTCTCAAAAGATCCTCGGATCTAACACGAAACCATCCTCGAATGGAGACGCAAAGGTATACCAGCCTCGACTGATAACCAAACACAAAGCTGACCTCAGACAGACTTTGCAAAAGAGACAAACTGACATCGATCAATAAGCTCAAAAAGTGGACTACCATTCTCGAATAATAGCCACAACAAAAACAAACAAGACCAACCGCAGAAGGACTTGAAGAAAAGAATGCCATCCTCGAATGACAATTCTCAAAAGATCCTCGGATCAAATACGAAACCATCCTCGAATGGAGACGTAAAGGTATACCAGCCTCGACTGATAACCAAACACAAAGCTAACCTCAGACACACTTTGCAAAAGAGACAAACTTACCTCGATTAATAAGCTCAAAAAGTGGACTACCATCCTCGAATAATAGCCACAACAAAAACAAATAAGACCAACCGCAGAAGGACTTGAAGAAAAGAATGCCATCCTCGAATGAAAATTCTCAAAAGATCCTCAGATCTAACACGAAACCATCCTCGAATGGAGACGCAAAGGTATACCAGCCTCGACTGATAATCAAACACAAAGCTGACCTCAGACAGACTTTGAAAACGACACAAACTGACCTCGGTCAATAAGCTCAAAAAGTGGACTACCATCCTCGAAAAATAGCCACAACAACAAGACCAACCTCAGAAGGACTTGAAGAAAAGAATGCCATCCTCGAATGACAATTCTCAAAAGATCCTCGGATCTAACACGAAACCATCCTCGAATGGAGACGCAAAGGTATACCAGCCTCGACTGATAACCAAACACAAAGCTGACCTCAGACAGACATGGCAAAAGAGACAAACTGACATCGATCAATAAGCTCAAAAAGTGGACTACCATTCTCGAATAATAGCCACAACAAAAACAAACAAGACCAACCGCAGAAGGACTTGAAGAAAAGAATGCCATCCTCGAATGACAATTCTCAAAAGATCCTCGGATCTAACACGAGACCATCCTTGAATGGAGATGCAAAGGTATACCAGCCTCGATTGATAACCAAACACAAATCTAACCTCAGACAGACTTTGCAAGACAGACAAACTGACCTCAATCAATAAGCTCAAAAAGCGGACTATCATCCTCGAATAATAGCCACAACAAAAACAAACAAGACCAACCGCAGAAGGACTTGAAGAAAAGAATGCCATCCTCGAATGAAAATTCTCAAAAGATCCTCAGATCTAACACGAAACCATCCTCGAATGGAGACGCAAAGGTATACTAGCCTCGACTGATAACCAAACAAAAAGCTGACCTCAGACAAACTTTGAAAACGAGACAAACTGACCTCGATAAATAAGCTCAAAAAGTGGACTACCATCCTCGAATAATAGCCACAACAACAAGACCAACCTCAGAAGGACTTGAAGAAAAGAATGCCATCCTCGAATGACAATTCTCAAAAGATCCTCGGATCTAACACGAAACCATCCTCGAATGGAGACGCAAAGGTATACCAGCCTCGACTGATAACCAAACACAAAGCTGACCTCAGACAGACTTTGCAAAAGAGACAAACTGACATCGATCAATAAGCTCAAAAAGTGGACTACCATTCTCGAATAATAGCCACAACAAAAACAAACAAGACCAACCGCAGAAGGACTTGAAGAAAAGAATGCCATCCTCGAATGACAATTCTCAAAAGATCCTCGGATCTAATACGAAACCATCCTCGAATGGAGACGTAAAGGTATACCAGCCTCGACTGATAACCAAACACAAAGCTAACCTCAGACACACTTTGCAAAAGAGACAAACTTACCTCGATTAATAAGCTCAAAAAGTGGACTACCATCCTCGAATAATAGCCACAACAAAAACAAATAAGACCAACCGCAGAAGGACTTGAAGAAAAGAATGCCATCCTCGAATGAAAATTCTCAAAAGATCCTCAGATCTAACACGAAACCATCCTCGAATGGAGACGCAAAGGTATACCAGCCTCGACTGATAACCAAACACAAAGCTGACCTCAGACAGACTTTGAAAACGACACAAACTGACCTCGGTCAATAAGCTCAAAAAGTGGACTACCATCCTCGAAAAATAGCCACAACAACAAGACCAACCTCAGAAGGACTTGAAGAAAAGAATGCCATCCTCGAATGACAATTCTCAAAAGATCCTCGGATCTAACACGAAACCATCCTCGAATGGAGACGCAAAGGTATACCAGCCTCGACTGATAACCAAACACAAAGCTGACCTCAGATAGACTTTGCAAAAGAGACAAACTGACCTCGATCAATAAGCTCAAAAAGTGGACTTCCATCCTCGAATAATAGCCACAAGAAAAAAAAAACAAGACCAACCGCAGAAGGACTTAAAGAAAAGAATGCCATCCTCGAATGACAATTCTCAAAAGATCCTCGGATCTAACACGAAACCATCCTCGAATGGAGACGCAAAGGTATACCAGCCTCGACTGATAACCAAACACAAAGCTGACCTCAGATAGACTTTGCAAAAGAGACAAACTGACCTCGATTAATATGCTCAAAAAGTGGACCACCGTCCTAGAATAATAGCCACAACAAAAACAAATAAGACCAACCGCAGAAGGACTTGAAGAAAAGAATGCCATCCTCGAATGACAATTCTCAAAAGATCCTCGGATCTAACACGAAACCATCCTCGAATGGAGACGCAAAGGTATACCAGCCTCGACTGATAACCAAACACAAAGCTGACCTTAGACAGACTTTGCAAAAGAGAGAAACTGACCTCGATTAATAAGGTCAAAAAGTGGACTACAATCCTCGAATAATAGCCACAACAAAAAAAAACAAGACCAACCGCAGAAGGACTTAAAGAAAAGAATGCCATCCTCGAATGACAATTCTCAAAAGATCCTCGGATCTAACACGAAACCATCCTCGAATGGAGACGCAAAGGTATACCAGCCTCGACTGATAACCAAACACAAAGCTGACCTCAGACAGACTTTGAAAACGAGACAAACTGACCTCGATCAATAACCTCAAAAAGTGGACTACCATCCTAAAATAATAGCCACAACAACAAGACCAACCTCAGAAGGACTTGAAGAAAAGAATGCCATCCTCGAATGTCATTTCTCAAAAGATCCTCGGATCTAACACGAAACCATCCTCGAATGGAGACGCAAAGGTATACATGCCTCGACTGATAACCAAACACAAAGCTGACCTTGGACAGACTTTGCAAAAGAGACAAACTGACCTCGATCAATAAGCTCAAAAAGTGGACTACCATCCTCGAATAATAGCCACAACAACAAGACCAACTTCAGAAGGACTTGAAGAAAAGAATGCCATCCTCGAATGACAATTCTCAAAGGATCCTCGGATCTAACACGAAACCATCCTCGAATGGAGACGCAAAGGTATACCAGCCTCGACTGATAACCAAACACAAAGCTGACCTCGGACAGACTTTGCAAAAGAGACAAACTGACCTCGATTAATAAGCCCAAAAAGTGGACTACCATCCTCGAATAATACGCACAACAAAAACAAATAAGACCAACCGTAGAAGGACTTGAAGAAAAGAATGCCATCCTCGAATGACAATTCTCAAAAGATCCTCGGATCTAACACGAAACCATCCTCGAATGGAGACGCAAAGGTATACCAGCCTCGACTGATAACCAAACACAAAGCTGACCTCAGAAAGATTTTGAAAACGAGACAAACTGACCTTGATCAATAAGCTCAAAAAGTGGACTACCATCCTCGAATAATAGCCACAACAACAAGACCAACCTCAGAAGGACTTGAAGAAAAGAATGCCATCCTCGAATGACATTTCTCAAGAGATCCTCGGATCTAACACGAAACCATCCTCGAATGGAGACGCAAAGGTATACATGCCTCGACTGATAACCAAACACAAAGCTGACCTCAGACAGACTTTGCAAAAGAGAGAAACTAACCTCGATTAATAAGGTAAAAAAGTGGACTACCATCCTCGAATAATAGCCACAACAAAAACAAATAAGACCAACCGCAGAAGGACTTGAAGAAAAGAATGCCATCCTCGAATGACAATTCTCAAAAGATCCTCGGATCTAACACGAAACCATCCTCGAATGGAGACGCAAAGGTATACCAGCCTCGACTGATAACCAAACACAAAGCTGACCTCAGACAGACTTTGAAAACGAGACAAACTGACCTCGATCAATAAGCTCAAAAAGTGGACTACCATCCTCGAATAATAGCCACAACAACAAGACCAACCTCAGAAGGACTTGAAGAAAAGAATGCCATCCTCGAATGACAATTCTCAAAAGATCCTCAGATCTAACACGAAACCATCCTCGAATGGAGACGCAAAGGTATACCAGCCTCGACTGATAACCAAACACAAAGCTGCCCTCAGACAGACTTTCCAAAAGAGACAAACTGACCTCGATCAATAAGCTCAAAAAGTGGACTTCCATCCTCGAATAATAGCCACAACAAAAAAAAACAAGACCAACCGCAGAAGGACTTAAAGAAAAGAATGCCATCCTCGAATGACAATTCTCAAAAGATCCTCGGATCTAACACGAAACCATCCTCGAATGGAGACGCAAAGGTATACCAGCCTCGACTGATAACCAAACACAAAGCTGACCTCAGACAGACTTTGAAAACGAGACAAACTGACCTCGATCAATAACCTCAAAAAGTGGACTACCATCCTAAAATAATAGCCACAACAACAAGACCAACCTCAGAAGGACTTGAAGAAAAGAATGCCATCCTCGAATGTCATTTCTCAAAAGATCCTCGGATCTAACACGAAACCATCCTCGAATGGAGACGCAAAGGTATACATGCCTCGACTGATAACCAAACACAAAGCTGATCTTGGACAGACTTTGCAAAAGAGACAAACTGACCTCGATCAATAAGCTCAAAAAGTGGACTACCATCCTCGAATAATAGCCACAACAACAAGACCAACTTCAGAAGGACTTGAAGAAAAGAATGCCATCCTCGAATGACAATTCTCAAAAGATCCTCGGATCTAACACGAAACCATCCTCGAATGGAGACGCAAAGGTATACCAGCCTCGACTGATAACCAAACACAAAGCTGACCTCGGACAAACTTTGCAAAAGAGACAAACTGACCTCGATTAATAAGCTCAAAAAGTGGACTACCATCCTCGAATAATAGCTACAACAAAAACAAACAAGACCAACCGCAGAAGGACTTGAAGAAAAGAATGCCATCCTCGAATGACAATTCTCAAAAGATCCTCGGATCTAACACGAGACCATCCTTGAATGGAGATGCAAAGGTATACCAGCCTCGATTGATAACCAAACACAAATCTAACCTCAGACAGACTTTGCAAGACAGACAAACTGACCTCAATCAATAAGCTCAAAAAGCGGACTATCATCCTCGAATAATAGCCACAACAAAAACAAACAAGACCAACCGCAGAAGGACTTGAAGAAAAGAATGCCATCCTCGAATGAAAATTCTCAAAATATCCTCAGATCTAACACGAAACCATCGTCGAATGGAGACGCAAAGGTATACTAGCCTCGACTGATAACCAAACAAAAAGCTGACCTCAGACAAACTTTGAAAACGAGACAAACTGACCTCGATCAATAAGCTCAAAAAGTGGACTACCATCCTCGAATAATAGCCACAACAACAAGACCAACCTCAGAAGGACTTGAAGAAAAGAATGCCATCCTCGAATGACAATTCTCAAAAGATCCTCGGATCTAACACGAAACCATCCTCGAATGGAGACGCAAAGGTATACCAGCCTCGACTGATAACCAAACACAAAGCTGACCTCAGACAGACTTTGCAAAAGAGACAAACTGACATCGATCAATAAGCTCAAAAAGTGGACTACCATTCTCGAATAATAGCCACAACAAAAACAAACAAGACCAACCGCAGTAGGACTTGAAGAAAAGAATGCCATCCTCGAATGACAATTCTCAAAAGATCCTCGGATCAAATACGAAACCATCCTCGAATGGAGACGTAAAGGTATACCAGCCTCGACTGATAACCAAACACAAAGCTAACCTCAGACACACTTTGCAAAAGAGACAAACTTACCTCGATTAATAAGCTCAAAAAGTGGACTACCATCCTCGAATAATAGCCACAACAAAAACAAATAAGACCAACCGCAGAAGGACTTGAAGAAAAGAATGCCATCCTCGAATGAAAATTCTCAAAAGATCCTCAGATCTAACACGAAACCATCCTCGAATGGAGACGCAAAGGTATACCAGCCTCGACTGATAATCAAACACAAAGCTGACCTCAGACAGACTTTGAAAACGACACAAACTGACCTCGGTCAATAAGCTCAAAAAGTGGACTACCATCCTCGAAAAATAGCCACAACAACAAGACCAACCTCAGAAGGACTTGAAGAAAAGAATGCCATCCTCGAATGACAATTCTCAAAAGATCCTCGGATCTAACACGAAACCATCCTCGAATGGAGACGCAAAGGTATACCAGCCTCGACTGATAACCAAACACAAAGCTGACCTCAGACAGACATGGCAAAAGAGACAAACTGACATCGATCAATAAGCTCAAAAAGTGGACTACCATTCTCGAATAATAGCCACAACAAAAACAAACAAGACCAACCGCAGAAGGACTTGAAGAAAAGAATGCCATCCTCGAATGACAATTCTCAAAAGATCCTCGGATCTAACACGAGACCATCCTTGAATGGAGATGCAAAGGTATACCAGCCTCGATTGATAACCAAACACAAATCTAACCTCAGACAGACTTTGCAAGACAGACAAACTGACCTCAATCAATAAGCTCAAAAAGCGGACTATCATCCTCGAATAATAGCCACAACAAAAACAAACAAGACCAACCGCAGAAGGACTTGAAGAAAAGAATGCCATCCTCGAATGAAAATTCTCAAAAGATCCTCAGATCTAACACGAAACCATCCTCGAATGGAGACGCAAAGGTATACTAGCCTCGACTGATAACCAAACAAAAAGCTGACCTCAGACAAACTTTGAAAACGAGACAAACTGACCTCGATAAATAAGCTCAAAAAGTGGACTACCATCCTCGAATAATAGCCACAACAACAAGACCAACCTCAGAAGGACTTGAAGAAAAGAATGCCATCCTCGAATGACAATTCTCAAAAGATCCTCGGATCTAACACGAAACCATCCTCGAATGGAGACGCAAAGGTATACCAGCCTCGACTGATAACCAAACACAAAGCTGACCTCAGACAGACTTTGCAAAAGAGACAAACTGACATCGATCAATAAGCTCAAAAAGTGGACTACCATTCTCGAATAATAGCCACAACAAAAACAAACAAGACCAACCGCAGAAGGACTTGAAGAAAAGAATGCCATCCTCGAATGACAATTCTCAAAAGATCCTCGGATCTAATACGAAACCATCCTCGAATGGAGACGTAAAGGTATACCAGCCTCGACTGATAACCAAACACAAAGCTAACCTCAGACACACTTTGCAAAAGAGACAAACTTACCTCGATTAATAAGCTCAAAAAGTGGACTACCATCCTCGAATAATAGCCACAACAAAAACAAATAAGACCAACCGCAGAAGGACTTGAAGAAAAGAATGCCATCCTCGAATGAAAATTCTCAAAAGATCCTCAGATCTAACACGAAACCATCCTCGAATGGAGACGCAAAGGTATACCAGCCTCGACTGATAACCAAACACAAAGCTGACCTCAGACAGACTTTGAAAACGACACAAACTGACCTCGGTCAATAAGCTCAAAAAGTGGACTACCATCCTCGAAAAATAGCCACAACAACAAGACCAACCTCAGAAGGACTTGAAGAAAAGAATGCCATCCTCGAATGACAATTCTCAAAAGATCCTCGGATCTAACACGAAACCATCCTCGAATGGAGACGCAAAGGTATACCAGCCTCGACTGATAACCAAACACAAAGCTGACCTCAGATAGACTTTGCAAAAGAGACAAACTGACCTCGATCAATAAGCTCAAAAAGTGGACTTCCATCCTCGAATAATAGCCACAAGAAAAAAAAAACAAGACCAACCGCAGAAGGACTTAAAGAAAAGAATGCCATCCTCGAATGACAATTCTCAAAAGATCCTCGGATCTAACACGAAACCATCCTCGAATGGAGACGCAAAGGTATACCAGCCTCGACTGATAACCAAACACAAAGCTGACCTCAGATAGACTTTGCAAAAGAGACAAACTGACCTCGATTAATATGCTCAAAAAGTGGACCACCGTCCTAGAATAATAGCCACAACAAAAACAAATAAGACCAACCGCAGAAGGACTTGAAGAAAAGAATGCCATCCTCGAATGACAATTCTCAAAAGATCCTCGGATCTAACACGAAACCATCCTCGAATGGAGACGCAAAGGTATACCAGCCTCGACTGATAACCAAACACAAAGCTGACCTTAGACAGACTTTGCAAAAGAGAGAAACTGACCTCGATTAATAAGGTCAAAAAGTGGACTACAATCCTCGAATAATAGCCACAACAAAAAAAAACAAGACCAACCGCAGAAGGACTTAAAGAAAAGAATGCCATCCTCGAATGACAATTCTCAAAAGATCCTCGGATCTAACACGAAACCATCCTCGAATGGAGACGCAAAGGTATACCAGCCTCGACTGATAACCAAACACAAAGCTGACCTCAGACAGACTTTGAAAACGAGACAAACTGACCTCGATCAATAACCTCAAAAAGTGGACTACCATCCTAAAATAATAGCCACAACAACAAGACCAACCTCAGAAGGACTTGAAGAAAAGAATGCCATCCTCGAATGTCATTTCTCAAAAGATCCTCGGATCTAACACGAAACCATCCTCGAATGGAGACGCAAAGGTATACATGCCTCGACTGATAACCAAACACAAAGCTGACCTTGGACAGACTTTGCAAAAGAGACAAACTGACCTCGATCAATAAGCTCAAAAAGTGGACTACCATCCTCGAATAATAGCCACAACAACAAGACCAACTTCAGAAGGACTTGAAGAAAAGAATGCCATCCTCGAATGACAATTCTCAAAAGATCCTCGGATCTAACACGAAACCATCCTCGAATGGAGACGCAAAGGTATACCAGCCTCGACTGATAACCAAACACAAAGCTGACCTCGGACAAACTTTGCAAAAGAGACAAACTGACCTCGATTAATAAGCTCAAAAAGTGGACTACCATCCTCGAATAATAGCCACAACAAAAACAAACAAGACCAACCGCAGAAGGACTTGAAGAAAAGAATGCCATCCTCAAATGACAATTCTCAAAAGATCCTCGGATCTAACACGAGACCATCCTTGAATGGAGATGCAAAGGTATACCAGCCTCGATTGATAACCAAACACAAATCTAACCTCAGTCAGACTTTGCAAGACAGACAAACTGACCTCAATCAATAAGCTCAAAAAGCGGACTATCATCCTCGAATAATAGCCACAACAAAAACAAACAAGACCAACCGCAGAAGGACTTGAAGAAAAGAATGCCATCCTCGAATGAAAATTCTCAAAAGATCCTCAGATCTAACACCAAACCATCCTCGAATGGAGACGCAAAGGTATACTAGCCTCGACTGATAACCAAACAAAAAGCTGACCTCAGACAAACTTTGAAAACGAGACAAACTGACCTCGATCAATAAGCTCAAAAAGTGGACTACCATCCTCGAATAATAGCCACAACAACAAGACCAACCTCAGAAGGACTTGAAGAAAAGAATGCCATCCTCGAATGACAATTCTCAAAAGATCCTCGGATCTAACACGAAACCATCCTCGAATGGAGACGCAAAGGTATACCAGCCTCGACTGATAACCAAACACAAAGCTGACCTCAGACAGACTTTGCAAAAGAGACAAACTGACATCGATCAATAAGCTCAAAAAGTGGACTACCATTCTCGAATAATAGCCACAACAAAAACAAACAAGACCAACCGCAGAAGGACTTGAAGAAAAGAATGCCATCCTCGAATGACAATTCTCAAAAGATCCTCGGATCTAATACGAAACCATCCTCGAATGGAGACGTAAAGGTATACCAGCCTCGACTGATAACCAAACACAAAGCTAACCTCAGACACACTTTGCAAAAGAGACAAACTTACCTCGATTAATAAGCTCAAAAAGTGGACTACCATCCTCGAATAATAGCCACAACAAAAACAAATAAGACCAACCGCAGAAGGACTTGAAGAAAAGAATGCCATCCTCGAATGAAAATTCTCAAAAGATCCTCAGATCTAACACGAAACCATCCTCGAATGGAGACGCAAAGGTATACCAGCCTCGACTGATAACCAAACACAAAGCTGACCTCAGACAGACTTTGAAAACGACACAAACTGACCTCGGTCAATAAGCTCAAAAAGTGGACTACCATCCTCGAAAAATAGCCACAACAACAAGACCAACCTCAGAAGGACTTGAAGAAAAGAATGCCATCCTCGAATGACAATTCTCAAAAGATCCTCGGATCTAACACGAAACCATCCTCGAATGGAGACGCAAAGGTATACCAGCCTCGACTGATAACCAAACACAAAGCTGACCTCAGATAGACTTTGCAAAAGAGACAAACTGACCTCGATCAATAAGCTCAAAAAGTGGACTTCCATCCTCGAATAATAGCCACAAGAAAAAAAAAACAAGACCAACCGCAGAAGGACTTAAAGAAAAGAATGCCATCCTCGAATGACAATTCTCAAAAGATCCTCGGATCTAACACGAAACCATCCTCGAATGGAGACGCAAAGGTATACCAGCCTCGACTGATAACCAAACACAAAGCTGACCTCAGATAGACTTTGCAAAAGAGACAAACTGACCTCGATTAATATGCTCAAAAAGTGGACCACCGTCCTAGAATAATAGCCACAACAAAAACAAATAAGACCAACCGCAGAAGGACTTGAAGAAAAGAATGCCATCCTCGAATGACAATTCTCAAAAGATCCTCGGATCTAACACGAAACCATCCTCGAATGGAGACGCAAAGGTATACCAGCCTCGACTGATAACCAAACACAAAGCTGACCTCAGACAGACTTTGCAAAAGAGAGAAACTGACCTCGATTAATAAGGTCAAAAAGTGGACTACCATCCTCGAATAATAGCCACAACAAAAACAAATAAGACCAACCGCAGAAGGACTTGAAGAAAAGAATGCCATCCTCGAATGACAATTCTCAAAAGATCCTCGGATCTAACACGAAACCATCCTCGAATGGAGACACAAAGGTATACCAGCCTCGACTGATAACCAAACACAAAGCTGACCTCAGACAGACTTTGAAAACGAGACAAACTGACCTCGATCAATAAGCTCAAAAAGTGGACTACCATCCTCGAATAATAGCCACAACAACAAGACCAACCGCAGAAGGACTTAAAGAAAAGAATGCCATCCTCGAATGACAATTCTCAAAAGATCCTCGGATCTAACACGAAACCATCCTCGAATGGAGACGCAAAGGTATACTAGCCTCGACTGATAACCAAACACAAAGCTGACCTCAGACAGACTTTGAAAATGAGACAAACTGACCTCGATCAATAACCTCAAAAAGTGGACTACCATCCTAAAATAATAGCCACAACAACAAGACCAACCTCAGAAGGACTTGAAGAAAAGAATGCCATCCTCGAATGACAATTCTCAAAAGATCCTCGGATCTAACACGAAACCATCCTCGAATGGAGACGCAAAGGTATACCAACCTCGACTGATAACCAAACACAAAGCTGACCTCAGACAGACTTGGCAAAAGAGACAAACTGACATCGATCAATAAGCTCAAAAAGTGGACTACCATTCTCGAATAATAGCCACAACAAAAACAAACAAGACCAACCGCAGAAGGACTTGAAGAAAAGAATGCCATCCTCGAATGACAATTCTCAAAAGATCCTCGGATCTAATACGAAACCATCCTCGAATGGAGAAGTAAAGGTATACCAGCCTCGACTGATAACCAAACACAAAGCTAACCTCAGACACACTTTGCAAAAGAGACAAACTGACCTCGATTAATAAGCTCAAAAAGTGGACTACCATCCTCGAATAATAGCCACAACAAAAACAAATAAGACCAACCGCAGAAGGACTTGAAGAAAAGAATGCCATCCTCGAATGAAAATTCTCAAAAGATCCTCAGATCTAACACGAAACCATCCTCGAATGGAGACGCAAAGGTATACCAGCCTCGACTGATAACCAAACACAAAGCTGACCTCAGACAGACTTTGAAAACGAGACAAACTGACCTCGGTCAATAAGCTCAAAAAGTGGACTACCATCCTCGAAAAATAGCCACAACAACAAGACCAACCTCAGAAGGACTTGAAGAAAAGAATGCCATCCTCGAATGACAATTCTCAAAAGATCCTCGGATCTAACACGAAACCATCCTCGAATGGAGACGCAAAGGTATACCAGCCTCGACTGATAACCAAACACAAAGCTGACCTCAGATAGACTTTGCAAAAGAGACAAACTGACCTCGATCAATAAGCTCAAAAAGTGGACTTCCATCCTCGAATAATAGCCACAACAAAAAAAAAACAAGACCAACCGCAGAAGGACTTAAAGAAAAGAATGCCATCCTCGAATGACAATTCTCAAAAGATCCTCGGATCTAACACGAAACCATCCTCGAATGGAGACGCAAAGGTATACCAGCCTCGACTGATAACCAAACACAAAGCTGACCTCAGATAGGCTTTGCAAAAGAGACAAACTGACCTCGATTAATATGCTCAAAAAGTGGACCACCATCCTAGAATAATAGCCACACAAAAACAAATAAGACCAACCGCAGAAGGACTTGAAGAAAAGAATGCCATCCTCGAATGACAATTCTCAAAAGATCCTCGGATCTAACACGAAACCATCCTCGAATGGAGACGCAAAGGTATACCAGCCTCGACTGATAACCAAACACAAAGCTGACCTCAGACAGACTTTGCAAAAGAGAGAAACTGACCTCGATTAATAAGGTCAAAAAGTGGACTACCATCCTCGAATAATAGCCACAACAAAAACAAATAAGACCAACCGCAGAAGGACTTGAAGAAAAGAATGCCATCCTCGAATGACAATTCTCAAAAGATCCTCGGATCTAACACGAAACCATCCTCGAATGGAGACGCAAAGGTATACCAGCCTCGACTGATAACCAAACACAAAGCTGACCTCAGATAGACTTTGCAAAAGAGACAAACTGACCTCGATCAATAAGCTCAAAAAGTGGACTTCCATCCTCGAATAATAGCCACAACAAAAAAAAAACAAGACCAACCGCAGTAGGACTTAAAGAAAAGAATGCCATCCTCGAATGACAATTCTCAAAAGATCCTCTGATCTAACACGAAACCATCCTCGAATGGAGACGCAAAGGTATACCAGCCTCGACTGATAACCAAACACAAAGCTGACCTCAGATAGACTTTGCAAAAGAGACAAACTGACCTCGATTAATATGCTCAAAAAGTGGACCACCATCCTAGAATAATAGCCACAACAAAAACAAATAAGACCAACCGCAGAAGGACTTGAAGAAAAGAATGCCATCCTCGAATGACAATTCTCAAAAGATCCTCGGATCTAACACGAAACCATCCTCGAATGGAGACGCAAAGGTATACCAGCCTCGACTGATAACCAAACACAAAGCTGACCTCAGACAGACTTTGCAAAAGAGAGAAACTGACCTCGATTAATAAGGTCAAAAAGTGGACTACCATTCTCGAATAATAGCCACAACAAAAACAAATAAGACCAACCGCAGAAGGACTTGAAGAAAAGAATGCCATCCTCGAATGACAATTCTCAAAAGATCCTCGGATCTAACACGAAACCATCCTCGAATGGAGACACAAAGGTATACCAGCCTCGACTGATAACCAAACACAAAGCTGACCTCAGACAGACTTTGAAAACGAGACAAACTGACCTCGATCAATAAGCTCAAAAAGTGGACTACCATCCTCGAATAATAGCCACAACAACAAGACCAACCGCAGAAGGACTTAAAGAAAAGAATGCCATCCTCGAATGACAATTCTCAAAAGATCCTCGGATCTAACACGAAACCATCCTCGAATGGAGACGCAAAGGTATACTAGCCTCGACTGATAACCAAACACAAAGCTGACCTCAGACAGACTTTGAAAATGAGACAAACTGACCTCGATCAATAACCTCAAAAAGTGGACTACCATCCTAAAATAAAAGCCACAACAACAAGACCAACCTCAGAAGGACTTGAAGAAAAGAATGCCATCCTCGAATGACAATTCTCAAAAGATCCTCGGATCTAACACGAAACCATCCTCGAATGGAGACGCAAAGGTATACCAACCTCGACTGATAACCAAACACAAAGCTGACCTCAGACAGACTTGGCAAAAGAGACAAACTGACATCGATCAATAAGCTCAAAAAGTGGACTACCATTCTCGAATAATAGCCACAACAAAAACAAACAAGACCAACCGCAGAAGGACTTGAAGAAAAGAATGCCATACTCGAATGACAATTCTCAAAAGATCCTCGGATCTAATACGAAACCATCCTCGAATGGAGACGTAAAGGTATACCAGCCTCGACTGATAACCAAACACAAAGCTAACCTCAGACACACTTTGCAAAAGAGACAAACTGACCTCGATTAATAAGCTCAAAAAGTGGACTACCATCCTCGAATAATAGCCACAACAAAAACAAATAAGACCAACCGCAGAAGGACTTGAAGAAAAGAATGCCATCCTCGAATGAAAATTCTCAAAAGATCCTCAGATCTAACACGAAACCATCCTCGAATGGAGACGCAATGGTATACCAGCCTCGACTGATAACCAAACACAAAGCTGACCTCAGACAGACTTTGAAAACGAGACAAACTGACCTCGGTCAATAAGCTCAAAAAGTGGACTACCATCCTCGAAAAATAGCCACAACAACAAGACCAACCTCAGAAGGACTTGAAGAAAAGAATGCCATCCTCGAATGACAATTCTCAAAAGATCCTCGGATCTAACACGAAACCATCCTCGAATGGAGACGCAAAGGTATACCAGCCTCGACTGATAACCAAACACAAAGCTGACCTCAGATAGACTTTGCAAAAGAGACAAACTGACCTCGATCAATAAGCTCAAAAAGTGGACTTCCATCCTCGAATAATAGCCACAACAAAAAAAAAACAAGACCAACCGCAGAAGGACTTAAAGAAAAGAATGCCATCCTCGAATGACAATTCTCAAAAGATCCTCGGATCTAACACGAAACCATCCTCGAATGGAGACGCAAAGGTATACCAGCCTCGACTGATAACCAAACACAAAGCTGACCTCAGATAGACTTTGCAAAAGAGACAAACTGACCTCGATTAATATGCTCAAAAAGTGGACCACCATCCTAGAATAATAGCCACACAAAAACAAATAAGACCAACCGCAGAAGGACTTGAAGAAAAGAATGCCATCCTCGAATGACAATTCTCAAAAGATCCTCGGATCTAACACGAAACCATCCTCGAATGGAGACGCAAAGGTATACCAGCCTCGACTGATAACCAAACACAAAGCTGACCTCAGACAGACTTTGCAAAAGAGAGAAACTGACCTCGATTAATAAGGTCAAAAAGTGGACTACCATCCTCGAATAATAGCCACAACAAAAACAAATAAGACCAACCGCAGAAGGACTTGAAGAAAAGAATGCCATCCTCGAATGACAATTCTCAAAAGATCCTCGGATCTAACACGAAACCATCCTCGAATGGAGACGCAAAGGTATACCAGCCTCGACTGATAACCAAACACAAAGCTGACCTCAGATAGACTTTGCAAAAGAGACAAACTGACCTCGATCAATAAGCTCAAAAAGTGGACTTCCATCCTCGAATAATAGCCATAACAAAAAAAAAACAAGACCAACCGCAGAAGGACTTAAAGAAAAGAATGCCATCCTCGAATGACAATTCTCAAAAGATCCTCGGATCTAACACGAAACCATCCTCGAATGGAGACGCAAAGGTATACCAGCCTCGACTGATAACCAAACACAAAGCTGACCTCAGATAGACTTTGCAAAAGAGACAAACTGACCTCGATTAATATGCTCAAAAAGTGGACCACCATCCTAGAATAATAGCCACAACAAAAACAAATAAGACCAACCGCAGAAGGACTTGAAGAAAAGAATGCCATCCTCGAATGACAATTCTCAAAAGATCCTCGGATCTAACACGAAACCATCCTTGAATGGAGACGCAAAGGTATACCAGCCTCGACTGATAACCAAACACAAAGCTGACCTCAGACAGACTTTGCAAAAGAGAGAAACTGACCTCGATTAATAAGGTCAAAAAGTGGACTACCATTCTCGAATAATAGCCACAACAAAAACAAATAAGACCAACCGCAGAAGGACTTGAAGAAAAGAATGCCATCCTCGAATGACAATTCTCAAAAGATCCTCGGATCTAACACGAAACCATCCTCGAATGGAGACGCAAAGGTATACCAGCCTCGACTGATAACCAAACACAAAGCTGACCTCAGATAGACTTTGCAAAAGAGACAAACTGACCTCGATTAATATGCTCAAAAAGTGGACCACCATCCTAGAATAATAGCCACACAAAAACAAATAAGACCAACCGCAGAAGGACTTGAAGAAAAGAATGCCATCCTCGAATGACAATTCTCAAAAGATCCTCGGATCTAACACGAAACCATCCTCGAATGGAGACGCAAAGGTATACCAGCCTCGACTGATAACCAAACACAAAGCTGACCTCAGACAGACTTTGCAAAAGAGAGAAACTGACCTCGATTAATAAGGTCAAAAAGTGGACTACCATCCTCGAATAATAGCCACAACAAAAACAAATAAGACCAACCGCAGAAGGACTTGAAGAAAAGAATGCCATCCTCGAATGACAATTCTCAAAAGATCCTCGGATCTAACACGAAACCATCCTCGAATGGAGACGCAAAGGTATACCAGCCTCGACTGATAACCAAACACAAAGCTGACCTCAGATAGACTTTGCAAAAGAGACAAACTGACCTCGATCAATAAGCTCAAAAAGTGGACTTCCATCCTCGAATAATAGCCACAACAAAAAAAAAACAAGACCAACCGCAGAAGGACTTAAAGAAAAGAATGCCATCCTCGAATGACAATTCTCAAAAGATCCTCGGATCTAACACGAAACCATCCTCGAATGGAGACGCAAAGGTATACCAGCCTCGACTGATAACCAAACACAAAGCTGACCTCAGATAGACTTTGCAAAAGAGACAAACTGACCTCGATTAATATGCTCAAAAAGTGGACCACCATCCTAGAATAATAGCCACAACAAAAACAAATAAGACCAACCGCAGAAGGACTTGAAGAAAAGAATGCCATCCTCGAATGACAATTCTCAAAAGATCCTCGGATCTAACACGAAACCATCCTCGAATGGAGACGCAAAGGTATACCAGCCTCGACTGATAACCAAACACAAAGCTGACCTCAGACAGACTTTGCAAAAGAGAGAAACTGACCTCGATTAATAAGGTCAAAAAGTGGACTACCATTCTCGAATAATAGCCACAACAAAAACAAATAAGACCAACCGCAGAAGGACTTGAAGAAAAGAATGCCATCCTCGAATGACAATTCTCAAAAGATCCTCGGATCTAACACGAAACCATCCTCGAATGGAGACGCAAAGGTATACCAGCCTCGACTGATAACCAAACACAAAGCTGACCTCAGACAGACTTTGAAAACGAGACAAACTGACCTCGATCAATAAGCTCAAAAAGTGGACTACCATCCTCGAATAATAGCCACAACAAAAAGACCAACCTCAGAAGGACTTGAAGAAAAGAATGCCATCCTCGAATGACAATTCTCAAAAGATCCTCAGATCTAACACGAAACCATCCTCGAATGGAGACGCAAAGGTATACCAGCCTCGACTGATAACCAAACACAAAGCTGCCCTCAGACAGACTTTGCAAAAGAGACAAACTGACCTCGATCAATAAGCTCAAAAAGTGGACTTCCATCCTCGAATAATAGCCACAAGAAGAAAAAAAACAAGACCAACCGCAGAAGGACTTAAAGAAAAGAATGCCATCCTCGAATGACAATTCTCAAAAGATCCTCGGATCTAACACGAAACCATCCTCGAATGGAGACGCAAAGGTATACCAGCCTCGACTGATAACCAAACACAAAGCTGACCTCAGACAGACTTTGAAAACGAGACAAACTGACCTCGATCAATAACCTCAAAAAGTGGACTACCATCCTAAAATAATAGCCACAACAACAAGACCAACCTCAGAAGGACTTGAAGAAAAGAATGCCATCCTCGAATGTCATTTCTCAAAAGATCCTCGGATCTAACACGAAACCATCCTCGAATGGAGACGCAAAGGTATACATGCCTCGACTGATAACCAAACACAAAGCTGACCTTGGACAGACTTTGCAAAAGAGACAAACTGACCTCGATCAATAAGCTCAAAAAGTGGACTACCATCCTCGAATAATAGCCACAACAACAAGACCAACTTCAGAAGGACTTGAAGAAAAGAATGCCATCCTCGAATGACAATTCTCAAAAGATCCTCGGATCTAACACGAAACCATCCTCGAATGGAGACGCAAAGGTATACCAGCCTCGACTGATAACCAAACACAAAGCTGACCTCGGACAAACTTTGCAAAAGAGACAAACTGACCTCGATTAATAAGCTCAAAAAGTGGACTACCATCCTCGAATAATAGCTACAACAAAAACAAACAAGACCAACCGCAGAAGGACTTGAAGAAAAGAATGCCATCCTCGAATGACAATTCTCAAAAGATCCTCGGATCTAACACGAGACCATCCTTGAATGGAGATGCAAAGGTATACCAGCCTCGATTGATAACCAAACACAAATCTAACCTCAGACAGACTTTGCAAGACAGACAAACTGACCTCAATCAATAAGCTCAAAAAGCGGACTATCATCCTCGAATAATAGCCACAACAAAAACAAAAAAGACCAACCGCAGAAGGACTTGAAGAAAAGAATGCCATCCTCGAATGAAAATTCTCAAAAGATCCTCAGATCTAACACGAAACCATCCTCGAATGGAGACGCAAAGGTATACTAGCCTCGACTGATAACCAAACAAAAAGCTGACCTCAGACAAACTTTGAAAACGAGACAAACTGACCTCGATCAATAAGCTCAAAAAGTGGACTACCATCCTAGAATAATAGCCACAACAACAACACCAACCTCAGAAGGACTTGAAGAAAAGAATGCCATCCTCGAATGACAATTCTCAAAAGATCCTCGGATCTAACACGAAACCATCCTCGAATGGAGACGCAAAGGTATACCAGCCTCGACTGATAACCAAACACAAAGCTGACCTCAGACAGACATTGCAAAAGAGACAAACTGACATCGATCAATAAGCTCAAAAAGTGGACTACCATTCTCGAATAATAGCCATAACAAAAACAAACAAGACCAACCGCAGAAAGACTTGAAGAAAAGAATGCCATCCTCGAATGACAATTCTCAAAAGATCCTCGGATCTAATACGAAACCATCCTCGAATGGAGACGTAAAGGTATACCAGCCTCGACTGATAACCAAACACAAAGCTAACCTCAGACACACTTTGCAAAAGAGACAAACTGACCTCGATTAATAAGCTCAAAAAGTGGACTACCATCCTCGAATAATAGCCACAACAAAAACAAATAAGACCAACCGCAGAAGGACTTGAAGAAAAGAATGCCATCCTCGAATGAAAACTCTCAAAAGATCCTCAGATCTAACACGAAACCATCCTCGAATGGAGACGCAAAGGTATACCAGCCTCGACTGATAACCAAACACAAAGCTGACCTCAGACAGACTTTGAAAACGAGACAAACTGACCTCGGTCAATAAGCTCAAAAAGTGGACTACCATCCTCGAAAAATAACCACAACAACAAGACCAGCCTCAGAAGGACTTGAAGAAAAGAATGCCATCCTCGAATGACAATTCTCAAAAGATCCTCGGATCTAACACGAAACCATCCTCGAATGGAGACGCAAAGGTATACCAGCCTCGACTGATAACCAAATACAAAGCTGACCTCAGATAGACTTTGCAAAAGAGACAAACTGACCTCGATCAATAAGCTCAAAAAGTGGACTTCCATCCTCGAATAATAGCCACAACAAAAAAAAACAAGACCAACCGTAGAAGGACTTAAAGAAAAGAATGCCAACCTCGAATGACAATTCTCAAAAGATCCTCGGATCTAATACGAAACCATCCTCGAATGGAGACGTAAAGGTATACCAGCCTCGACTGATAACCAAACACAAAGCTAACCTCAGACACACTTTGCAAAAGAGACAAACTTACCTCGATTAATAAGCTCAAAAAGTGGACTACCATCCTCGAATAATAGCCACAACAAAAACAAATAAGACCAACCGCAGAAGGACTTGAAGAAAAGAATGCCATCCTCGAATGAAAATTCTCAAAAGATCCTCAGATCTAACACGAAACCATCCTCGAATGGAGACGCAAAGGTATACCAGCCTCGACTGATAACCAAACACAAAGCTGACCTCAGACAGACTTTGAAAACGACACAAACTGACCTCGGTCAATAAGCTCAAAAAGTGGACTACCATCCTCGAAAAATAGCCACAACAACAAAACCAACCTCAGAAGGACTTGAAGAAAAGAATGCCATCCTCGAATGACAATTCTCAAAAGATCCTCGGATCTAACACGAAACCATCCTCGAATGGAGACGCAAAGGTATACCAGCCTCGACTGATATCCAAACACAAAGCTGACCTCAGATAGACTATGCAAAAGAGACAAACTGACCTCGATCAATAAGCTCAAAAAGTGGACTTCCATCCTCGAATAATAGCCACAAGAAAAAAAAAACAAGACCAACCGCAGAAGGACTTAAAGAAAAGAATGCCATCCTCGAATGACAATTCTCAAAAGATCCTCGGATCTAACACGAAACCATCCTCGAATGGAGACGCAAAGGTATACCAGCCTCGACTGATAACCAAACACAAAGCTGACCTCAGATAGACTTTGCAAAAGAGACAAACTGACCTCGATTAATAAGGTCAAAAAGTGGACTACCATCCTCGAATAATAGCCACAACAAAAACAAATAAGACCAACCGCAGAAGGACTTGAAGAAAAGAATGCCATCCTCGAATGACAATTCTCAAAAGATCCTCGGATCTAACACGAAACCATCCTCGAATGGAGACACAAAGGTATACCAGCCTCGACTGATAACCAAACACAAAGCTGACCTCAGACAGACTTTGAAAACGAGACAAACTGACCTCGATCAATAAGCTCAAAAAGTGGACTACCATCCTCGAATAATAGCCACAACAACAAGACCAACCGCAGAAGGACTTAAAGAAAAGAATGCCATCCTCGAATGACAATTCTCAAAAGATCCTCGGATCTAACACGAAACCATCCTCGAATGGAGACGCAAAGGTATACTAGCCTCGATTGATAACCAAACACAAAGCTGACCTCAGACAGACTTTGAAAATGAGACAAACTGACCTCGATCAATAACCTCAAAAAGTGGACTACCATCCTAAAATAATAGCCACAACAACAAGACCAACCTCAGAAGGACTTGAAGAAAAGAATGCCATCCTCGAATGACAATTCTCAAAAGATCCTCGGATCTAACACGAAACCATCCTCGAATGGAGACGCAAAGGTATACCAGCCTCGACTGATAACCAAACACAAAGCTGACCTCAGACAGACTTGGCAAAAGAGACAAACTGACATCGATCAATAAGCTCAAAAAGTGGACTACCATTCTCGAATAATAGCCACAACAAAAACAAACAAGACCAACCGCAGAAGGACTTGAAGAAAAGAATGCCATCCTCGAATGACAATTCTCAAAAGATCCTCGGATCTAATACGAAACCATCCTCGAATGGAGACGTAAAGGTATACCAGCCTCGACTGATAACCAAACACAAAGCTAACCTCAGACACACTTTGCAAAAGAGACAAACTGACCTCGATTAATAAGCTCAAAAAGTGGACTACCATCCTCGAATAATAGCCACAACAAAAACAAATAAGACCAACCGCAGAAGGACTTGAAGAAAAGAATGCCATCCTCGAATGAAAATTCTCAAAAGATCCTCAGATCTAACACGAAACCATCCTCGAATGGAGACGCAAAGGTATACCAGCCTCGACTGATAACCAAACACAAAGCTGACCTCAGACAGACTTTGAAAACGAGACAAACTGACCTCGGTCAATAAGCTCAAAAAGTGGACTACCATCCTCGAAAAATAGCCACAACAACAAGACCAACCTCAGAAGGACTTGAAGAAAAGAATGCCATCCTCGAATGACAATTCTCAAAAGATCCTCGGATCTAACACGAAACCATCCTCGAATGGAGACGCAAAGGTATACCAGCCTCGACTGATAACCAAACACAAAGCTGACCTCAGATAGACTTTGCAAAAGAGACAAACTGACCTCGATCAATAAGCTCAAAAAGTGGACTTCCATCCTCGAATAATAGCCACAACAAAAAAAAAACAAGACCAACCGCAGAAGGACTTAAAGAAAAGAATGCCATCCTCGAATGACAATTCTCAAAAGATCCTCGGATCTAACACGAAACCATCCTCGAATGGAGACGCAAAGGTATACCAGCCTCGACTGATAACCAAACACAAAGCTGACCTCAGATAGACTTTGCAAAAGAGACAAACTGACCTCGATTAATATGCTCAAAAAGTGGACCACCATCCTAGAATAATAGCCACAACAAAAACAAATAAGACCAACCGCAGAAGGACTTGAAGAAAAGAATGCCATCCTCGAATGACAATTCTCAAAAGATCCTCGGATCTAACACGAAACCATCCTCGAATGGAGACGCAAAGGTATACCAGCCTCGACTGATAACCAAACACAAAGCTGACCTCAGACAGACTTTGCAAAAGAGAGAAACTGACCTCGATTAATAAGGTCAAAAAGTGGACTACCATCCTCGAATAATAGCCACAACAAAAACAAATAAGACCAACCGCAGAAGGACTTGAAGAAAAGAATGCCATCCTCGAATGACAATTCTCAAAAGATCCTCGGATCTAACACGAAACCATCCTCGAATGGAGACGCAAAGGTATACCAGCCTCGACTGATAACCAAACACAAAGCTGACCTCAGATAGACTTTGCAAAAGAGACAAACTGACCTCGATCAATAAGCTCAAAAAGTGGACTTCCATCCTCGAATAATAGCCACAACAAAAAAAAAACAAGACCAACCGCAGAAGGACTTAAAGAAAAGAATGCCATCCTCGAATGACAATTCTCAAAAGATCCTCGGATCTAACACGAAACCATCCTCGAATGGAGACGCAAAGGTATACCAGCCTCGACTGATAACCAAACACAAAGCTGACCTCAGATAGACTTTGCAAAAGAGACAAACTGACCTCGATCAATAAGCTCAAAAAGTGGACCACCATCCTAGAATAATAGCCACAACAAAAACAAATAAGACCAACCGCAGAAGGACTTGAAGAAAAGAATGCCATCCTCGAATGACAATTCTCAAAAGATCCTCGGATCTAACACGAAACCATCCTCGAATGGAGACGCAAAGGTATACCAGCCTCGACTGATAACCAAACACAAAGCTGACCTCAGACAGACTTTGCAAAAGAGAGAAACTGACCTCGATTAATAAGGTCAAAAAGTGGACTACCATCCTAGAATAATAGCCACAACAAAAACAAATAAGACCAACCGCAGAAGGACTTGAAGAAAAGAATGCCATCCTCGAATGACAAATTCTCAAAAGATCCTCGGATCTAACACGAAACCATCCTCGAATGGAGACGCAAAGGTATACCAGCCTCGACTGATAACCAAACACAAAGCTGACCTCAGACAGACTTTGAAAACGAGACAAACTGACCTCGATCAATAAGCTCAAAAAGTGGACTACCATCCTCGAATAATAGCCACAACAAAAAGACCAACCTCAGAAGGACTTGAAGAAAAGAATGCCATCCTCGAATGACAATTCTCAAAAGATCCTCAGATCTAACACGAAACCATCCTCGAATGGAGACGCAAAGGTATACCAGCCTCGACTGATAACCAAACACAAAGCTGCCCTCAGACAGACTTTGCAAAAGAGACAAACTGACCTCGATCAATAAGCTCAAAAAGTGGACTTCCATCCTCGAATAATAGCCACAAGAAGAAAAAAAACAAGACCAACCGCAGAAGGACTTAAAGAAAAGAATGCCATCCTCGAATGACAATTCTCAAAAGATCCTCGGATCTAACACGAAACCATCCTCGAATGGAGACGCAAAGGTATACCAGCCTCGACTGATAACCAAACACAAAGCTGACCTCAGACAGACTTTGAAAACGAGACAAACTGACCTCGATCAATAACCTCAAAAAGTGGACTACCATCCTAAAATAATATCCACAACAACAAGACCAACCTCAGAAGGACTTGAAGAAAAGAATGCCATCCTCGAATGTCATTTCTCAAAAGATCCTCGGATCTAATAGGAAACCATCATTGAATGGAGATGCAAAGGTATACTAGCCTCGACTGATAACCAAACGCAAAGTTGACCTCAGACAGACTTTGTAAGAGAGACAAACTGACCTCGATCAATAAGCTCAAAAAGTGGACTATCATCCTCGAATAATAGCCACAACAAAAACAAAAAAGACCAACCACAGAAGGGCTTGAAGAAAAGAAATGCCATCCTCGAATGATAATTCAAAAGATCCTCGGATCTAACACGAAACCATCCTCGAATGGAGACGCAAAGGTATACCAGCCTCGACTGATAACCAAACACAAAGCTGACCTCAGACAGAATTTGCAAAAGAGACAAACTGACCTCGATTAATAAGCTCAAAAAGTGGACTACCATCCTCGAATAATAGCCACAACAAAAAAAAACAAGACCAACCGCAGAAGGACTTAAAGAAAAGAATGCCATTCTCGAATGAAAATTCTCAAAAGATCCTCGGATCTAACACGAAACCATCCTCGAATGGAGACGTAAAGGTATACCAGCCTCGACTGATAACCAAACACAAAGCTGACCTCAGACAAACTTTGAAAACGAGACAAACTGACCTCGATCAATAAGCTCAAAAAGTGGACTACCATCCTAAAATAATAGCCACAACAACAACACCAACCTCAGAAGGACATGAAGAAAAGAATGCCATCCTCGAATGTCATTTCTCAAAAGATCCCCGGATCTAACACGAAACCATCCTCGAATGGAGACACAAAGGTATACATGCCTCGACTGATAACCAAAAACAAAGCTGACCTTGGACAAACTTTGCAAAAGAGACAAACTGACCTCGATCAATAAGCTCAAAAAGTGGACAACCATCCTCGAATAATAGCCACAACAAAAACAAACAAGACCAACCGCAGAAGGACTTGAAGAAAAGAATGCCATCCTCGAATGACAATTCTCAAAAGATCCTCGGATCTAACACGAGACCATCCTCGAATAGATATGCAAAGGTATACCAGCCTCGAATGATAACCAAACACAAAGCTAACCTCAGACAGACTTTGCAAGAGAGACAAATTGACCTCAATCAATAAGCTCAAAAAGTGGACTATCATCCTCGAATAATAGCCACAACAAAAACAAACAAGACCAACCGCAGAAGGACTTGAAGAAAAGAATGCCATCCTCGAATGACAATTCTCAAAAGATCCTCAGATCTAACAGGAAACCATCCTCGAATGGAGACGCAAAGGTATACGAGCCTCAACTGATAACCAAACAAAAAGCTGACCTCAGACAAACTTTGAAAACGAGACAAACTGACCTCGATCAATAAGCTCAAAAAGTGGACTACCATCCTCGAATAATAGCCACAACAACATGACCAACCTCAGAAGGACTTGAAGAAAAGAATGCCATCCTCGAATGACAATTCTCAAAAGATCCTCGGATCTAACACGAAACCATCCTCGAATGGAGACGCAAAGGTATACCAGCTTCGACTGAAAACCAAACACAAAGCTGACCTCAGACAGACTTTGCAAAAGAGACAAACTGACCTCGATCAATAAGCTCAAAAAGTGGACTACCATTCTCGAATAATAGCCACAACAAAAACAAACAAGACCAACCGTAGAAGGACTTGAAGAAAAGAATGCCATCCTCGAATGACAATTCTCAAAAGATCCTCGGATCTAACACGAAACAATCCTCGAATGGAGACGCAAAGGTATACCAGCCTCGACTGATAACCAAACACAAAGCTGACCTCAGACAGACTTTGAAAAAAAGACAAACTGACCTCGGTCAATAAGCTCAAAAAGTTGACTACCATCCTCGAATAATAGCCACAACAACAAGACCAACCTCAGAAGGACTTGAAGAAAAGAATGCCATCCTCGAATGAAAATTCTCAAAAGATCCTCGGATCTAACAGGAAACCATCCTCGAAAGGAGACGCAAAGGTATACCAGCCTCGACTGATAACCAAACACAAAGCTGACCTCAGACAGACTTTGCAAAAGAGACAAACTGACCTCGATCAATAAGCTCAAAAAGTGGACTTCCATCCTCGAATAATAGCCACAACAAAAAAAAACAAGACCAACCGCATAAGGACTTAAAGAAAAGAATGCCATCCTCGAATGACAATTCTCAAAAGATCCTCGGATCAAACACGAAACCATCCTCGAATGGAGACGTAAAGGTATACCAGCCTCGACTAATAACCAAACACAAAGCTGACCTCAGACAGACTTTGAAAACGAGACAAACTGACCTCGATCAATAAGCTCAAAAAGTGGACTACCATCCTCGAATAATAGCCACAACAACAAGACCAACCTCAGAAGGACTTGAAGAAAAGAATTTCATCCTCGAATGAGAATTCTCAAAAGATCCTCGGATCTAACAGGAAACCATCCTCGAATGGAGATGCAAAGGTATACTAGCCTCGACTGATAACCAAACACAAAGTTGACCTCAGACAGACTTTGCAAGAGAGACAAACTGACCTCAATCAATAAGCTCAAAAAGTGGACTATCATCCTCGAATAATAGCCACAACAAAAACAAAAAAGACCAACCACAGAAGGGCTTGAAGAAAATAAATGCCATCCTCGAATGACAATTCAAAAGATCCTCGGATCTAACACGAAACCATCCTCGAATGGAGACGCAAAGGTATACCAGCCTCGACTGATAACCAAACACAAAGCTGACCTCAGACAGACTTTGCAAAAGAGACAAACTGACCTCGATCAATAAGCTCAAAAAGTGGACTTCCATCCTCGAATAATAGCCACAAGAAGAAAAAAAACAAGACCAACCGCAGAAGGACTTAAAGAAAAGAATGCCATCCTCGAATGACAATTCTCAAAAGATCCTCGGATCTAACACGAAACCATCCTCGAATGGAGACGCAAAGGTATACCAGCCTCGACTGATAACCAAACACAAAGCTGACCTCAGACAGACTTTGAAAACGAGACAAACTGACCTCGATCAATAACCTCAAAAAGTGGACTACCATCCTAAAATAATAGCCACAACAACAAGACCAACCTCAGAAGGACTTGAAGAAAAGAATGCCATCCTCGAATGTCATTTCTCAAAAGATCCTCGGATCTAACACGAAACCATCCTCGAATGGAGACGCAAAGGTATACATGCCTCGACTGATAACCAAACACAAAGCTGACCTTGGACAGACTTTGCAAAAGAGACAAACTGACCTCGATCAATAAGCTCAAAAAGTGGACTACCATCCTCGAATAATAGCCACAACAACAAGACCAACTTCAGAAGGACTTGAAGAAAAGAATGCCATCCTCGAATGACAATTCTCAAAAGATCCTCGGATCTAACACGAAACCATCCTCGAATGGAGACGCAAAGGTATACCAGCCTCGACTGATAACCAAACACAAAGCTGACCTCGGACAAACTTTGCAAAAGAGACAAACTGACCTCGATTAATAAGCTCAAAAAGTGGACTACCATCCTCGAATAATAGCTACAACAAAAACAAACAAGACCAACCGCAGAAGGACTTGAAGAAAAGAATGCCATCCTCGAATGACAATTCTCAAAAGATCCTCGGATCTAACACGAGACCATCCTTGAATGGAGATGCAAAGGTATACCAGCCTCGATTGATAACCAAACACAAATCTAACCTCAGACAGACTTTGCAAGACAGACAAACTGACCTCAATCAATAAGCTCAAAAAGCGGACTATCATCCTCGAATAATAGCCACAACAAAAACAAACAAGACCAACCGCAGAAGGACTTGAAGAAAGAATGCCATCCTCGAATGAAAATTCTCAAAAGATCCTCAGATCTAACACGAAACCATCCTCGAATGGAGACGCAAAGGTATACTAGCCTCGACTGATAACCAAACAAAAAGCTGACCTCAGACAAACTTTGAAAACGAGACAAACTGACCTCGATCAATAAGCTCAAAAAGTGGACTACCATCCTAGAATAATAGCCACAACAACAAGACCAACCTCAGAAGGACTTGAAGAAAAGAATGCCATCCTCGAATGACAATTCTCAAAAGATCCTCGGATCTAACACGAAACCATCCTCGAATGGAGACGCAAAGGTATACCAGTCTCGACTGATAACCAAACACAAAGCTGACCTCAGACAGACTTTGCAAAAGAGACAAACTGACATCGATCAATAAGCTCAAAAAGTGGACTACCATTCTCGAATAATAGCCACAACAAAAACAAACAAGACCAACCGCAGAAGGACTTGAAGAAAAGAATGCCATCCTCGAATGACAATTCTCAAAAGATCCTCGGATCTAATACGAAACCATCCTCGAATGGAGACGTAAAGGTATACCAGCCTCGACTGATAACCAAACACAAAGCTAACCTCAGACACACTTTGCAAAAGAGACAAACTGACCTCGATTAATAAGCTCAAAAAGTGGACTACCATCCTCGAATAATAGCCACAACAAAAACAAATAAGACCAACCGCAGAAGGACTTGAAGAAAAGAATGCCATCCTCGAATGAAAACTCTCAAAAGATCCTCAGATCTAACACGAAACCATCCTCGAATGGAGACGCAAAGGTATACCAGCCTCGACTGATAACCAAACACAAAGCTGACCTCAGACAGACTTTGAAAACGAGACAAACTGACCTCGGTCAATAAGCTCAAAAAGTGGACTACCATCCTCGAAAAATAGCCACAACAACAAGACCAGCCTCAGAAGGACTTGAAGAAAAGAATGCCATCCTCGAATGACAATTCTCAAAAGATCCTCGGATCTAACACGAAACCATCCTCGAATGGAGACGCAAAGGTATACCAGCCTCGACTGATAACCAAATACAAAGCTGACCTCAGATAGACTTTGCAAAAGAGACAAACTGACCTCGATCAATAAGCTCAAAAAGTGGACTTCCATCCTCGAATAATAGCCACAACAAAAAAAAACAAGACCAACCGTAGAAGGACTTAAAGAAAAGAATGCCATCCTCGAATGACAATTCTCAAAATATCCTCGGATCTAACACGAAACCATCCTCGAATGGAGACGCAAAGGTATACCAGCCTCGACTGATAACCAAACACAAAGCTGACCTCAGACAGACTTTGAAAACGAGACAAACTGACCTCGATCAATAACCTCAAAAAGTGGACTACCATCCTAAAATAATAGCCACAACAACAAGACCAACCTCAGAAGGACTTGAAGAAAAGAATGCCATCCTCGAATGTCATTTCTCAAAAGATCCTCGGATCTAACACGAAACCATCCTCGAATGGAGACGCAAAGGTATACATGCCTCGACTGATAACCAAACACAAAGCTGACCTTGGACAGACTTTGCAAAAGAGACAAACTGACCTCGATCAATAAGCTCAAAAAGTGGACTACCATCCTCGAATAATAGCCACAACAACAAGACCAACTTCAGAAGGACTTGAAGAAAAGAATGCCATCCTCGAATGACAATTCTCAAAAGATCCTCGGATCTAACACGAAACCATCCTCGAATGGAGACGCAAAGGTATACCAGCCTCGACTGATAACCAAACACAAAGCTGACCTCGGACAAACTTTGCAAAAGAGACAAACTGACCTCGATTAATAAGCTCAAAAAGTGGACTACCATCCTCGAATAATAGCTACAACAAAAACTAACAAGACCAACCGCAGAAGGACTTGAAGAAAAGAATGCCATCCTCGAATGACAATTCTCAAAAGATCCTCGGATCTAACACGAGACCATCCTTGAATGGAGATGCAAAGGTATACCAGCCTCGATTGATAACCAAACACAAATCTAACCTCAGACAGACTTTGCAAGACAGACAAACTGACCTCAATCAATAAGCTCAAAAATCGGACTATCATCCTCGAATAATAGCCACAACAAAAACAAACAAGACCAACCGCAGAAGGACTTGAAGAAAGAATGCCATCCTCGAATGAAAATTCTCAAAAGATCCTCAGATCTAACACGAAACCATCCTCGAATGGAGACGCAAAGGTATACTAGCCTCGACTGATAACCAAACAAAAAGCTGACCTCAGACAAACTTTGAAAACGAGACAAACTGACCTCGATCAATAAGCTCAAAAAGTGGACTACCATCCTAGAATAATAGCCACAACAACAAGACCAACCTCAGAAGGACTTGAAGAAAAGAATGCCATCCTCGAATGACAATTCTCAAAAGATCCTCGGATCTAACACGAAACTATCCTCGAATGGAGACGCAAAGGTATACCAGCCTCGACTGATAACCAAACACAAAGCTGACCTCAGACAGACTTTGCAAAAGAGACAAACTGACATCGATCAATAAGCTCAAAAAGTGGACTACCATTCTCGAATAATAGCCACAACAAAAACAAACAAGACCAACCGCAGAAGGACTTGAAGAAAAGAATGCCATCCTCGAATGACAATTCTCAAAAGATCCTCGGATCTAATACGAAACCATCCTCGAATGGAGACGCAAAGGTATACCAGCCTCGACTGATAACCAAACACAAAGCTGACCTCAGACAGACTTTGAAAACGAGACAAACTGACCTCGGTCAATAAGCTCAAAAAGTGGACTACCATCCTCGAAAAATAGCCACAACAACAAGACCAGCCTCAGAAGGACTTGAAGAAAAGAATGCCATCCTCGAATGACAATTCTCAAAAGATCCTCGGATCTAACACGAAACCATCCTCGAATGGAGACGCAAAGGTATACCAGCCTCGACTGATAACCAAATACAAAGCTGACCTCAGATAGACTTTGCAAAAGAGACAAACTGACCTCGATCAATAAGCTCAAAAAGTGGACTTCCATCCTCGAATAATAGCCACAACAAAAAAAAACAAGACCAACCGTAGAAGGACTTAAAGAAAAGAATGCCATCCTCGAATGACAATTCTCAAAAGATCCTCGGATCTAACACGAAACCATCCTCGAATGGAGACGTAAAGGTATACCAGCCTCGACTGATAACCAAACACAAAGCTGACCTCAGATAGACTTTGCAAAAGAGACAAACTGACCTCGATTAATATGCTCAAAAAGTGGACCACCATCCTAGAATAATAGCCACAACAAAAACAAATAAGACCAACCTCAGAAGGACTTGAAGAAAAGAATGCCATCCTCGAATGACAATTCTCAAAAGATCCTCGGATCTAACACGAAACCATCCTCGAATGGAGACGCAAAGGTATACCAGCTTCGACTGAAAACCAAACACAAAGCTGACCTCAGACAGACTTTGCAAAAGAGACAAACTGACCTCGATCAATAAGCTCAAAAAGTGGACTACCATTCTCGAATAATAGCCACAACAAAAACAAACAAGACCAACCGTAGAAGGACTTGAAGAAAAGAATGCCATCCTCGAATGACAATTCTCAAAAGATCCTCGGATCTAACACAAAACCATCCTCGAATGGAGACGCAAAGGTATACCAGCCTCGACTGATAACCAAACACAAAGCTGACCTCAGACAGACTTTGAAAAAAAGTCAAACTGACCTCGGTCAATAAGCTCAAAAAGTTGACTACCATCCTCGAATAATAGCCACAACAACAAGACCAACCTCAGAAGGACTTGAAGAAAAGAATGCCATCCTCGAATGAAAATTCTCAAAAGATCCTCGGATCTAACACGAAACCATCCTCGAAAGGAGACGCAAAGGTATACCAGCCTCGACTGATAACCAAACACAAAGCTGACCTCAGACAGACTTTGCAAAAGAGACAAACTGACCTCGATCAATAAGCTCAAAAAGTGGACTTCCATCCTCGAATAATAGCCACAACAAAAAAAAACAAGACCAACCGCATAAGGACTTAAAGAAAAGAATGCCATCCTCGAATGACAATTCTCAAAAGATCCTCGGATCTAACACGAAACCATCCTCGAATGGAGACGTAAAGGTATACCAGCCTCGACTAATAACCAAACACAAAGCTGACCTCAGACAGACTTTGAAAACGAGACAAACTGACCTCGATCAATAAGCTCAAAAAGTGGACTACCATCCTCGAATAATAGCCACAACAACAAGACCAACCTCAGAAGGACTTGAAGAAAAGAATTTCATCCTCGAATGAGAATTCTCAAAAGATCCTCGGATCTAACAGGAAACCATCCTCGAATGGAGATGCAAAGGTATACTAGCCTCGACTGATAACCAAACTAATGTTGACCTCAGACAGACTTTGCAAGAGAGACAAACTGACCTCAATCAATAAGCTCAAAAAGTGGACTATCATCCTCGAATAATAGCCACAACAAAAACAAAAAAGACCAACCACAGAAGGGCTTGAAGAAAATAAATGCCATCCTCGAATGACAATTCAAAAGATCCTCGGATCTAACACGAAACCATCCTCGAATGGAGACGCAAAGGTATACCAGCCTCGACTGATAACCAAACACAAAGCTGACCTCAGACAGAATTTGCAAAAGAGACAAACTGACCTCGATTAATAAGCTCAAAAAGTGGACTACCATCCTCGAATAATAGCCACAACAAAAAAAAAACAAGACCAACCGCATAAGGACTTAAAGAAAAGAATGCCATTCTCGAATGAAAATTCTCAAAAGATCCTCGGATCTAACACGAAACCATCCTCGAATGGAGACGTAAAGGTATACCAGCCTCGACTGATAACCAAATACAAAGCTGACCTCAGACAAACTTTGAAAACGAGACAAACTGACCTCGATCAATAAGCTCAAAAAGTGGACTACCATCCTAAAATAATAGCCACAACAACAAGACCAACCTCAGAAGGACTTGAAGAAAAGAATGCCATCCTCGAATGTCATTTCTCAAAAGATCCCCGAATCTAACACGAAACCATCCTCGAATGGAGACACAAAGGTATACATGCCTCGACTGATAACCAAAAACAAAGCTGACCTTGGACAAACTTTGCAAAAGAGACAAACTGACCTCGATCAATAAGCTCAAAAAGTGGACAACCATCCTCGAATAATAGCCACAACAAAAACAAACAAGACCAACCGCTGAAGGACTTGAAGAAAAGAATGCCATCCTCGAATGACAATTCTCAAAAGATCCTCGGATCTAACACGAGACCATCCTCGAATAGAGATGCAAAGGTATACCAGCCTCGAATGATAACCAAACACAAAGCTAACCTCAGACAGACTTTGCAAGAGAGACAAATTGACCTCAATCAATAAGCTCAAAAAGTGGACTATCATCCTCGAATAATAGCCACAACAAAAACAAACAAGACCAACCGCAGAAGGACTTGAAGAAAAGAATGCCATCCTCGAATGACAATTCTCAAAAGATCCTCAGATCTAACAGGAAACCATCCTCGAATGGAGACGCAAAGGTATACGAGCCTCAACTGATAACCAAACAAAAAGCTGACCTCAGACAAACTTTGAAAACGAGACAAACTGACCTCGATTAATAACCTCAAAAAGTGGACTACCATCCTCGAATAATAGCCACAACAACATGACCAACCTCAGAAGGACTTGAAGAAAAGAATGCCATCCTCGAATGACAATTCTCAAAAGATCCTCAGATCTAACACGAAACCATCCTCGAATGGAGACGCAAAGGTATACCAGCCTCGACTGATAACCAAACACAAAGCTGCCCTCAGACAGACTTTGCAAAAGAGACAAACTGACCTCGATCAATAAGCTCAAAAAGTGGACTTCCATCCTCGAATAATACGCACAACAACAAGACCAACCTCAGAAGGACTTGAAGAAAAGAATTTCATCCTTGAATGAGAATTCTCAAAAGATCCTCGGATCTAACAGGAAACCATCCTCGAATGGAGATGCAAAGGTATACTAGCCTCGACTGATAACCAAACACAAAGTTGACCTCAGACAGACTTTGCAAGAGAGACAAACTGACCTCAATCAATAAGCTCAAAAAGTGGACTATCATCCTCGAATAATAGCCACAACAAAAACAAACAAGACCAACCACAGAAGGGCTTGAAGAAAAGAAATGCCATCCTCGAATGACAATTCAAAAGATCCTCGGATCTAACACGAAACCATCCTCGAATGGAGACGCAAAGGTATACCAGCCTCGACTGATAACCAAACACAAAGCTGACCTCAGACAGACTTTGCAAAAGAGACAAACTGACCTCGATCAATAAGCTCAAAAAGTGGACTACCATCCTCGAATAATAGCCACAACAAAAAAAAAACAAGACCAACCGCAGAAGGACTTGAAGAAAAGAATGCCATCCTCGAATGACAATTCTCAAAAGATCCTCGGATCTAACACGAAACCATCCTCGAATGGAGACGCAAAGGTATACCAGCCTCGACTGATAACCAGACATAAAGCTGACCTCAGACAGACTTTGAAAATGAGACAAACTGACCTAGATCAATAAGCTCAAAAAGTGGACTACCATCCTCGAATAATAGCCACAACAACAAGACCAACCTCAGAAGGACTTGAAGAAAAGAATGCCATCCTCGAATGACAATTCTCAAAAGATCCTCGGATCTAACACGAAACCATCCTCGAATGGAGACGCCAAGATATACCAGCCTCGACTGATAACCAAACACAAAGCTAACCTCAGACAGACTTTGAAAACGAGACAAACTGACCTCGATCAATAAGCTCAAAAAGTGGACTACCATCCTCAAATAATAGCCACAACAACAAGACCAACCTCAGAAGGACTTGAAGAAAAGAATGCCATCCTCGAATGACAATTCTCAAAAGATCCTCGGATCTAACACGAAACCATCCTCGAATGGTGACGCAAAGGTATACCCTCCTCGACAGATAACCAAACACAAAGCTGACCTCAGACAGACTTTGAAAACGAGACAAACTGACCTCGATCAATAAGCTCAAAAAGTGGACTACCATCCTTTAATAATAGCCACAACAAAGAAAAACAAGACCAACCGCAGAAGGAAAAGAATTTCATCCTCGAATGAGAATTCTCAAAAGATCCTCGGATCTAATAGGAAACCATCCTCGAATGGAGATGCAAAGGTATACTAGCCTCGACTGATAACCAAACACAAAGTTGACCTCAGACAGACTTTGCAAGAGAGACAAACTGACCTCAATCAATAAGCTCAAAAAGTGGACTATCATCCTCGAATAATAGCCACAACAACAAGACCAACCTCAGAAGGACTTGAAGAAAAGAATTTCATCCTTGAATGAGAATTCTCAAAAGATCCTCGGATCTAACAGGAAACCATCCTCGAATGGAGATGCAAAGGTATACTAGCCTCGACTGATAACCAAACACAAAGTTGACCTCAGACAGACTTTGCAAGAGAGACAAACTGACCTCAATCAATAAGCTCAAAAAGTGGACTATCATCCTCGAATAATAGCCACAACAAAAACAAACAAGACCAACCACATAAGGGCTTGAAGAAAAGAAATGCCATCCTCGAATGACAATTCAAAAGATCCTCGGATCTAACACGAAACCATCCTCGAATGGAGACGCAAAGGTATACCAGCCTCGACTGATAACCAAACACAAAGCTGACCTCAGACAGACTTTGCAAAAGAGACAAACTGACCTCGATCAATAAGCTCAAAAAGTGGACTACCATCCTCGAATAATAGCCACAACAAAAAAAAAACAAGACCAACCGCAGAAGGACTTGAAGAAAAGAATGCCATCCTCGAATGACAATTCTCAAAAGATCCTCGGATCTAACACGAAACCATCCTCGAATGGAGACGCAAAGGTATACCAGCCTCGACTGATAACCAGACATAAAGCTGACCTCAGACAGACTTTGAAAATGAGACAAACTGACCTAGATCAATAAGCTCAAAAAGTGGACTACCATCCTCGAATAATAGCCACAACAACAAGACCAACCTCAGAAGGACTTGAAGAAAAGAATGCCATCCTCGAATGACAATTCTCAAAAGATCCTCGGATCTAACACGAAACCATCCTCGAATGGAGACGCCAAGATATACCAGCCTCGACTGATAACCAAACACAAAGCTAACCTCAGACAGACTTTGAAAACGAGACAAACTGACCTCGATCAATAAGCTCAAAAAGTGGACTACCATCCTCAAATAATAGCCACAACAACAAGACCAACCTCAGAAGGACTTGAAGAAAAGAATGCCATCCTCGAATGACAATTCTCAAAAGATCCTCGGATCTAACACGAAACCATCCTCGAATGGTGACGCAAAGGTATACCCTCCTCGACTGATAACCAAACACAAAGCTGACCTCAGACAGACTTTGAAAACGAGACAAACTGACCTCGATCAATAAGCTCAAAAAGTGGACTACCATCCTTTAATAATAGCCACAACAAAGAAAAACAAGACCAACCGCAGAAGGACTTGAAGAAAAGAATTTCATCCTCGAATGAGAATTCTCAAAAGATCCTCGGATCTAACAGGAAACCATCCTCGAATGGAGATGCAAAGGTATACTAGCCTCGACTGATAACCAAACACAAAGTTGACCTCAGACAGACTTTGCAAGAGAGACAAACTGACCTCAATCAATAAGCTCAAAAAGTGGACTATCATCCTCGAATAATAGCCACAACAACAAGACCAACCTCAGAAGGACTTGAAGAAAAGAATTTCATCCTCGAATGAGAATTCTCAAAAGATCCTCGGATCTAACAGGAAACCATCCTCGAATGGAGATGCAAAGGTATACTAGCCTCGACTGATAACCAAACAAAAAGTTGACCTCAGACAGACATTGCAAGAGAGACAAACTGACCTCAATCAATAAGCTCAAAAAGTGGACTATCATCCTCGAATAATAGCCACAACAAAAACAAACAAAACCAACCACAGAAGGGCTTGAAGAAAAGAAATGCCATCCTCGAATGACAATTCAAAAGATCCTCAGATCTAACACGAAACCATCCTCGAATGGAGATGCAAAGGTATACCAGCCTCGACTGATAACCAAACACAAAGCTGACCTCAGACAGACTTTGCAAAAGAGACAAACTGACCTCGATTAATAAGCTCAAAAAGTGGACTACCATCCTCGAATAATAGCCACAACAAAAACAAATAAGACCAACCGCAGAAGGACTTGAAGAAAAAAATGCAGTCCTCGAATGACAATTCTCAAAAGATCTTCGGATCTAACACAAAACCATCCTCGAATGGAGACGCAAAGGTATACCAGCCTCGACTGATAACCAGACATAAAGCTGACCTCAGACAGACTTTGAAAATGAGACAAACTGACCTAGATCAATAAGCTCAAAAAGTGGACTACCATCCTCGAATAATAGCCACAACAACAAGACCAACCTCATAAGGACTTGAAGAAAAGAATGCCATCCTCGAATGACAATTCTCAAAAGATCTTCGGATCTAACACGAAACCATCCTCGAATGGAGACGCCAAGATATACCAGCCTCGACTGATAACTAAACACAAAGCTGACCTCAGATAGACTTTGAAAATGAGACAAACTGACCTCGATCAATAAGCTCAAAAAGTGGACAACCATCCTCGAATAATAGCCACAACAAAAACAAACAAGACCAACTGCAGAAGGACTTGAAGAAAAGAATGCCATCCTCGAATGACAATTCTCAAAAGATCCTCGGATCTAACACGAGACCATCCTCGAATAGAGATGCAAAGGTATACCAGCCTCGAATGATAACCAAACACAAAGCTAACCTCAGACAGACTTTGCAAGAGAGACAAATTGACCTCAATCAATAAGCTCAAAAAGTGGACTATCATCCTCGAATAATAGCCACAACAAAAACAAACAAGACCAACCGCAGAAGGACTTGAAGAAAAGAATGCCATCCTCGAATGACAATTCTCAAAAGATCCTCAGATCTAACAGGAAACCATCCTCGAATGGAGACGCAAAGGTATACGAGCCTCAACTGATAACCAAACAAAAAGCTGACCTCAGACAAACTTTGAAAACGAGACAAACTGACCTCGATTAATAACCTCAAAAAGTGGACTACCATCCTCGAATAATAGCCACAACAACATGACCAACCTCAGAAGGACTTGAAGAAAAGAATGCCATCCTCGAATGACAATTCTCAAAAGATCCTCGGATCTAACACGAAACCATCCTCGAATGGTGACGCAAAGGTATACCCTCCTCGACAGATAACCAAACACAAAGCTGACCTCAGACAGACTTTGAAAACGAGACAAACTGACCTCGATCAATAAGCTCAAAAAGTGGACTACCATCCTTTAATAATAGCCACAACAAAGAAAAACAAGACCAACCGCAGAAGGAAAAGAATTTCATCCTCGAATGAGAATTCTCAAAAGATCCTCGGATCTAATAGGAAACCATCCTCGAATGGAGATGCAAAGGTATACTAGCCTCGACTGATAACCAAACACAAAGTTGACCTCAGACAGACTTTGCAAGAGAGACAAACTGACCTCAATCAATAAGCTCAAAAAGTGGACTATCATCCTCGAATAATAGCCACAACAACAAGACCAACCTCAGAAGGACTTGAAGAAAAGAATTTCATCCTTGAATGAGAATTCTCAAAAGATCCTCGGATCTAACAGGAAACCATCCTCGAATGGAGATGCAAAGGTATACTAGCCTCGACTGATAACCAAACACAAAGTTGACCTCAGACAGACTTTGCAAGAGAGACAAACTGACCTCAATCAATAAGCTCAAAAAGTGGACTATCATCCTCGAATAATAGCCACAACAAAAACAAACAAGACCAACCACAGAAGGGCTTGAAGAAAAGAAATGCCATCCTCGAATGACAATTCAAAAGATCCTCGGATCTAACACGAAACCATCCTCGAATGGAGACGCAAAGGTATACCAGCCTCGACTGATAACCAAACACAAAGCTGACCTCAGACAGACTTTGCAAAAGAGACAAACTGACCTCGATCAATAAGCTCAAAAAGTGGACTACCATCCTCGAATAATAGCCACAACAAAAAAAAAACAAGACCAACCGCAGAAGGACTTGAAGAAAAGAATGCCATCCTCGAATGACAATTCTCAAAAGATCCTCGGATCTAACACGAAACCATCCTCGAATGGAGACGCAAAGGTATACCAGCCTCGACTGATAACCAGACATAAAGCTGACCTCAGACAGACTTTGAAAATGAGACAAACTGACCTAGATCAATAAGCTCAAAAAGTGGACTACCATCCTCGAATAATAGCCACAACAACAAGACCAACCTCAGAAGGACTTGAAGAAAAGAATGCCATCCTCGAATGACAATTCTCAAAAGATCCTCGGATCTAACACGAAACCATCCTCGAATGGAGACGCCAAGATATACCAGCCTCGACTGATAACCAAACACAAAGCTAACCTCAGACAGACTTTGAAAACGAGACAAACTGACCTCGATCAATAAGCTCAAAAAGTGGACTACCATCCTCAAATAATAGCCACAACAACAAGACCAACCTCAGAAGGACTTGAAGAAAAGAATGCCATCCTCGAATGACAATTCTCAAAAGATCCTCGGATCTAACACGAAACCATCCTCGAATGGTGACGCAAAGGTATACCCTCCTCGACTGATAACCAAACACAAAGCTGACCTCAGACAGACTTTGAAAACGAGACAAACTGACCTCGATCAATAAGCTCAAAAAGTGGACTACCATCCTTTAATAATAGCCACAACAAAGAAAAACAAGACCAACCGCAGAAGGACTTGAAGAAAAGAATTTCATCCTCGAATGAGAATTCTCAAAAGATCCTCGGATCTAACAGGAAACCATCCTCGAATGGAGATGCAAAGGTATACTAGCCTCGACTGATAACCAAACACAAAGTTGACCTCAGACAGACTTTGCAAGAGAGACAAACTGACCTCAATCAATAAGCTCAAAAAGTGGACTATCATCCTCGAATAATAGCCACAACAACAAGACCAACCTCAGAAGGACTTGAAGAAAAGAATTTCATCCTCGAATGAGAATTCTCAAAAGATCCTCGGATCTAACAGGAAACCATCCTCGAATGGAGATGCAAAGGTATACTAGCCTCGACTGATAACCAAACAAAAAGTTGACCTCAGACAGACATTGCAAGAGAGACAAACTGACCTCAATCAATAAGCTCAAAAAGTGGACTATCATCCTCGAATAATAGCCACAACAAAAACAAACAAAACCAACCACAGAAGGGCTTGAAGAAAAGAAATGCCATCCTCGAATGACAATTCAAAAGATCCTCAGATCTAACACGAAACCATCCTCGAATGGAGATGCAAAGGTATACCAGCCTCGACTGATAACCAAACACAAAGCTGACCTCAGACAGACTTTGCAAAAGAGACAAACTGACCTCGATTAATAAGCTCAAAAAGTGGACTACCATCCTCGAATAATAGCCACAACAAAAACAAATAAGACCAACCGCAGAAGGACTTGAAGAAAAAAATGCAGTCCTCGAATGACAATTCTCAAAAGATCTTCGGATCTAACACAAAACCATCCTCGAATGGAGACGCAAAGGTATACCAGCCTCGACTGATAACCAGACATAAAGCTGACCTCAGACAGACTTTGAAAATGAGACAAACTGACCTAGATCAATAAGCTCAAAAAGTGGACTACCATCCTCGAATAATAGCCACAACAACAAGACCAACCTCAGAAGGACTTGAAGAAAAGAATGCCATCCTCGAATGACAATTCTCAAAAGATCTTCGGATCTAACACGAAACCATCCTCGAATGGAGACGCCAAGATATACCAGCCTCGACTGATAACTAAACACAAAGCTGACCTCAGATAGACTTTGAAAATGAGACAAACTGACCTCGATCAATAAGCTCAAAAAGTGGACAACCATCCTCGAATAATAGCCACAACAAAAACAAACAAGACCAACTGCAGAAGGACTTGAAGAAAAGAATGCCATCCTCGAATGACAATTCTCAAAAGATCCTCGGATCTAACACGAGACCATCCTCGAATAGAGATGCAAAGGTATACCAGCCTCGAATGATAACCAAACACAAAGCTAACCTCAGACAGACTTTGCAAGAGAGACAAATTGACCTCAATCAATAAGCTCAAAAAGTGGACTATCATCCTCGAATAATAGCCACAACAAAAACAAACAAGACCAACCGCAGAAGGACTTGAAGAAAAGAATGCCATCCTCGAATGACAATTCTCAAAAGATCCTCAGATCTAACAGGAAACCATCCTCGAATGGAGACGCAAAGGTATACGAGCCTCAACTGATAACCAAACAAAAAGCTGACCTCAGACAAACTTTGAAAACGAGACAAACTGACCTCGATTAATAACCTCAAAAAGTGGACTACCATCCTCGAATAATAGCCACAACAACATGACCAACCTCAGAAGGACTTGAAGAAAAGAATGCCATCCTCGAATGATAATTCTCAAAATATCCTCGGATCTAACACGAAACCATCCTCGAATGGAGACGCAAAGGTATTCCAGCTTCGACTGAAAACCAAACACAAAGCTGACCTCAGACAGACTTTGCAAAAGAGACAAACTGACCTCGATCAATAAGCTTAAAAAGTGGACTACCATCCTCGAATAATAGCCACAACAAAAATAAACAAGACCAACCGCAGATGGACTTGAAGAAAAGAATGCCATCCTCGAATGACAATTCTCAATAGATCCTCGGATCTAACACGAAACCATCCTCGAATGGAGACGCAAAGGTATACCAGCCTCGACTGATAACCAAACACAAAGCTAACCTCAGACAGACTTTGAAAACGAGACAAACTGACCTCGATCAATAAGCTCAAAAAGTGGACTACCATCCTCAAATAATAGCCACAACAACAAGACCAACCTCAGAAGGACTTGAAGAAAAGAATGCCATCCTCGAATGACAATTCTCAAAAGATCCTCGGATCTAACACGAAACCATCCTCGAATGGTGACGCAAAGGTATACCCTCCTCGACAGATAACCAAACACAAAGCTGACCTCAGACAGACTTTGAAAACGAGACAAACTGACCTCGATCAATAAGCTCAAAAAGTGGACTACCATCCTTTAATAATAGCCACAACAAAGAAAAACAAGACCAACCGCAGAAGGACTTGAAGAAAAGAATTTCATCCTCGAATGAGAATTCTCAAAAGATCCTCGGATCTAATAGGAAACCATCCTCGAATGGAGATGCAAAGGTATACTAGCCTCGACTGATAACCAAACACAAAGTTGACCTCAGACAGACTTTGCAAGAGAGACAAACTGACCTCAATCAATAAGCTCAAAAAGTGGACTATCATCCTCGAATAATAGCCACAACAACAAGACCAACCTCAGAAGGACTTGAAGAAAAGAATTTCATCCTTGAATGAGAATTCTCAAAAGATCCTCGGATCTAACAGGAAACCATCCTCGAATGGAGATGCAAAGGTATACTAGCCTCGACTGATAACCAAACACAAAGTTGACCTCAGACAGACTTTGCAAGAGAGACAAACTGACCTCAATCAATAAGCTCAAAAAGTGGACTATCATCCTCGAATAATAGCCACAACAAAAACAAACAAGACCAACCACAGAAGGGCTTGAAGAAAAGAAATGCCATCCTCGAATGACAATTCAAAAGATCCTCGGATCTAACACGAAACCATCCTCGAATGGAGACGCAAAGGTATACCAGCCTCGACTGATAACCAAACACAAAGCTGACCTCAGACAGACTTTGCAAAAGAGACAAACTGACCTCGATCAATAAGCTCAAAAAGTGGACTACCATCCTCGAATAATAGCCACAACAAAAAAAAAACAAGACCAACCGCAGAAGGACTTGAAGAAAAGAATGCCATCCTCGAATGACAATTCTCAAAAGATCCTCGGATCTAACACGAAACCATCCTCGAATGGAGACGCAAAGGTATACCAGCCTCGACTGATAACCAGACATAAAGCTGACCTCAGACAGACTTTGAAAATGAGACAAACTGACCTAGATCAATAAGCTCAAAAAGTGGACTACCATCCTCGAATAATAGCCACAACAACAAGACCAACCTCAGAAGGACTTGAAGAAAAGAATGCCATCCTCGAATGACAATTCTCAAAAGATCCTCGGATCTAACACGAAACCATCCTCGAATGGAGACGCCAAGATATACCAGCCTCGACTGATAACCAAACACAAAGCTAACCTCAGACAGACTTTGAAAACGAGACAAACTGACCTCGATCAATAAGCTCAAAAAGTGGACTACCATCCTCGAATAATAGCCACAACAACAAGACCAACCTCAGAAGGACTTGAAGAAAAGAATGCCATCCTCGAATGACAATTCTCAAAAGATCTTCGGATCTAACACGAAACCATCCTCGAATGGAGACGCCAAGATATACCAGCCTCGACTGATAACTAAACACAAAGCTGACCTCAGATAGACTTTGAAAATGAGACAAACTGACCTCGATCAATAAGCTCAAAAAGTGGACAACCATCCTCGAATAATAGCCACAACAAAAACAAACAAGACCAACTGCAGAAGGACTTGAAGAAAAGAATGCCATCCTCGAATGACAATTCTCAAAAGATCCTCGGATCTAACACGAGACCATCCTCGAATAGAGATGCAAAGGTATACCAGCCTCGAATGATAACCAAACACAAAGCTAACCTCAGACAGACTTTGCAAGAGAGACAAATTGACCTCAATCAATAAGCTCAAAAAGTGGACTATCATCCTCGAATAATAGCCACAACAAAAACAAACAAGACCAACCGCAGAAGGACTTGAAGAAAAGAATGCCATCCTCGAATGACAATTCTCAAAAGATCCTCAGATCTAACAGGAAACCATCCTCGAATGGAGACGCAAAGGTATACGAGCCTCAACTGATAACCAAACAAAAAGCTGACCTCAGACAAACTTTGAAAACGAGACAAACTGACCTCGATTAATAACCTCAAAAAGTGGACTACCATCCTCGAATAATAGCCACAACAACATGACCAACCTCAGAAGGACTTGAAGAAAAGAATGCCATCCTCGAATGATAATTCTCAAAATATCCTCGGATCTAACACGAAACCATCCTCGAATGGAGACGCAAAGGTATTCCAGCTTCGACTGAAAACCAAACACAAAGCTGACCTCAGACAGACTTTGCAAAAGAGACAAACTGACCTCGATCAATAAGCTTAAAAAGTGGACTACCATCCTCGAATAATAGCCACAACAAAAATAAACAAGACCAACCGCAGATGGACTTGAAGAAAAGAATGCCATCCTCGAATGACAATTCTCAATAGATCCTCGGATCTAACACGAAACCATCCTCGAATGGAGACGCAAAGGTATACCAGCCTCGACTGATAACCAAACACAAAGCTAACCTCAGACAGACTTTGAAAACGAGACAAACTGACCTCGATCAATAAGCTCAAAAAGTGGACTACCATCCTCAAATAATAGCCACAACAACAAGACCAACCTCAGAAGGACTTGAAGAAAAGAATGCCATCCTCGAATGACAATTCTCAAAAGATCCTCGGATCTAACACGAAACCATCCTCGAATGGTGACGCAAAGGTATACCCTCCTCGACAGATAACCAAACACAAAGCTGACCTCAGACAGACTTTGAAAACGAGACAAACTGACCTCGATCAATAAGCTCAAAAAGTGGACTACCATCCTTTAATAATAGCCACAACAAAGAAAAACAAGACCAACCGCAGAAGGACTTGAAGAAAAGAATTTCATCCTCGAATGAGAATTCTCAAAAGATCCTCGGATCTAATAGGAAACCATCCTCGAATGGAGATGCAAAGGTATACTAGCCTCGACTGATAACCAAACACAAAGTTGACCTCAGACAGACTTTGCAAGAGAGACAAACTGACCTCAATCAATAAGCTCAAAAAGTGGACTATCATCCTCGAATAATAGCCACAACAACAAGACCAACCTCAGAAGGACTTGAAGAAAAGAATTTCATCCTTGAATGAGAATTCTCAAAAGATCCTCGGATCTAACAGGAAACCATCCTCGAATGGAGATGCAAAGGTATACTAGCCTCGACTGATAACCAAACACAAAGTTGACCTCAGACAGACTTTGCAAGAGAGACAAACTGACCTCAATCAATAAGCTCAAAAAGTGGACTATCATCCTCGAATAATAGCCACAACAAAAACAAACAAGACCAACCACAGAAGGGCTTGAAGAAAAGAAATGCCATCCTCGAATGACAATTCAAAAGATCCTCGGATCTAACACGAAACCATCCTCGAATGGAGACGCAAAGGTATACCAGCCTCGACTGATAACCAAACACAAAGCTGACCTCAGACAGACTTTGCAAAAGAGACAAACTGACCTCGATCAATAAGCTCAAAAAGTGGACTACCATCCTCGAATAATAGCCACAACAAAAAAAAAACAAGACCAACCGCAGAAGGACTTGAAGAAAAGAATGCCATCCTCGAATGACAATTCTCAAAAGATCCTCGGATCTAACACGAAACCATCCTCGAATGGAGACGCAAAGGTATACCAGCCTCGACTGATAACCAGACATAAAGCTGACCTCAGACAGACTTTGAAAATGAGACAAACTGACCTAGATCAATAAGCTCAAAAAGTGGACTACCATCCTCGAATAATAGCCACAACAACAAGACCAACCTCAGAAGGACTTGAAGAAAAGAATGCCATCCTCGAATGACAATTCTCAAAAGATCCTCGGATCTAACACGAAACCATCCTCGAATGGAGACGCCAAGATATACCAGCCTCGACTGATAACCAAACACAAAGCTAACCTCAGACAGACTTTGAAAACGAGACAAACTGACCTCGATCAATAAGCTCAAAAAGTGGACTACCATCCTCAAATAATAGCCACAACAACAAGACCAACCTCAGAAGGACTTGAAGAAAAGAATGCCATCCTCGAATGACAATTCTCAAAAGATCCTCGGATCTAACACGAAACCATCCTCGAATGGTGACGCAAAGGTATACCCTCCTCGACTGATAACCAAACACAAAGCTGACCTCAGACAGACTTTGAAAACGAGACAAACTGACCTCGATCAATAAGCTCAAAAAGTGGACTACCATCCTTTAATAATAGCCACAACAAAGAAAAACAAGACCAACCGCAGAAGGACTTGAAGAAAAGAATTTCATCCTCGAATGAGAATTCTCAAAAGATCCTCGGATCTAACAGGAAACCATCCTCGAATGGAGATGCAAAGGTATACTAGCCTCGACTGATAACCAAACACAAAGTTGACCTCAGACAGACTTTGCAAGAGAGACAAACTGACCTCAATCAATAAGCTCAAAAAGTGGACTATCATCCTCGAATAATAGCCACAACAACAAGACCAACCTCAGAAGGACTTGAAGAAAAGAATTTCATCCTCGAATTCGAATTCTCAAAAGATCCTCGGATCTAACAGGAAACCATCCTCGAATGGAGATGCAAAGGTATACTAGCCTCGACTGATAACCAAACACAAAGTTGACCTCAGACAGACATTGCAAGAGAGACAAACTGACCTCAATCAATAAGCTCAAAAAGTGGACTATCATCCTCGAATAATAGCCACAACAAAAACAAACAAAACCAACCACAGAAGGGCTTGAAGAAAAGAAATGCCATCCTCGAATGACAATTCAAAAGTTCCTCAGATCTAACACGAAACCATCCTCGAATGGAGATGCAAAGGTATACCAGCCTCGACTGATAACCAAACACAAAGCTGACCTCAGACAGACTTTGCAAAAGAGACAAACTGACCTCGATTAATAAGCTCAAAAAGTGGACTACCATCCTCGAATAATAGCCACAACAAAAACAAATAAGACCAACCGCAGAAGGACTTGAAGAAAAGAATGCCATCCTCGAATGACAATTCTCAAAAGATCTTCGGATCTAACACGAAACCATCCTCGAATGGAGACGCAAAGGTATACCAGCCTCGACTGATAACCAGACATAAAGCTGACCTCAGACAGACTTTGAAAATGAGACAAACTGACCTAGATCAATAAGCTCAAAAAGTGGACTACCATCCTCGAATAATAGCCACAACAACAAGACCAACCTCAGAAGGACTTGAAGAAAAGAATGCCATCCTCGAATGACAATTCTCAAAAGATCTTCGGATCTAACACGAAACCATCCTCGAATGGAGACGCCAAGATATACCAGCCTCGACTGATAACTAAACACAAAGCTGACCTCAGATAGACTTTGAAAATGAGACAAACTGACCTCGATCAATAAGCTCAAAAAGTGGACAACCATCCTCGAATAATAGCCACAACAAAAACAAACAAGACCAACTGCAGAAGGACTTGAAGAAAAGAATGCCATCCTCGAATGACAATTCTCAAAAGATCCTCGGATCTAACACGAGACCATCCTCGAATAGAGATGCAAAGGTATACCAGCCTCGAATGATAACCAAACACAAAGCTAACCTCAGACAGACTTTGCAAGAGAGACAAATTGACCTCAATCAATAAGCTCAAAAAGTGGACTATCATCCTCGAATAATAGCCACAACAAAAACAAACAAGACCAACCGCAGAAGGACTTGAAGAAAAGAATGCCATCCTCGAATGACAATTCTCAAAAGATCCTCAGATCTAACAGGAAACCATCCTCGAATGGAGACGCAAAGGTATACGAGCCTCAACTGATAACCAAACAAAAAGCTGACCTCAGACAAACTTTGAAAACGAGACAAACTGACCTCGATTAATAACCTCAAAAAGTGGACTACCATCCTCGAATAATAGCCACAACAACATGACCAACCTCAGAAGGACTTAAAGAAAAGAATGCCATCCTCGAATGATAATTCTCAAAATATCCTCGGATCTAACACGAAACCATCCTCGAATGGAGACGCAAAGGTATTCCAGCTTCGACTGAAAACCAAACACAAAGCTGACCTCAGACAGACTTTGCAAAAGAGACAAACTGACCTCGATCAATAAGCTTAAAAAGTGGACTACCATCCTCGAATAATAGCCACAACAAAAATAAACAAGACCAACCGCAGATGGACTTGAAGAAAAGAATGCCATCCTCGAATGACAATTCTCAATAGATCCTCGGATCTAACACGAAACCATCCTCGAATGGAGACGCAAAGGTATACCAGCCTCGACTGATAACCAAACACAAAGCTAACCTCAGACAGACTTTGAAAACGAGACAAACTGACCTCGATCAATAAGCTCAAAAAGTGGACTACCATCCTCAAATAATAGCCACAACAACAAGACCAACCTCAGAAGGACTTGAAGAAAAGAATGCCATCCTCGAATGACAATTCTCAAAAGATCCTCGGATCTAACACGAAACCATCCTCGAATGGTGACGCAAAGGTATACCCTCCTCGACTGATAACCAAACACAAAGCTGACCTCAGACAGACTTTGAAAACGAGACAAACTGACCTCGATCAATAAGCTCAAAAAGTGGACTACCATCCTTTAATAATAGCCACAACAAAGAAAAACAAGACCAACCGCAGAAGGACTTGAAGAAAAGAATTTCATCCTCGAATGAGAATTCTCAAAAGATCCTCGGATCTAACAGGAAACCATCCTCGAATGGAGATGCAAAGGTATACTAGCCTCGACTGATAACCAAACACAAAGTTGACCTCAGACAGACTTTGCAAGAGAGACAAACTGACCTCAATCAATAAGCTCAAAAAGTGGACTATCATCCTCGAATAATAGCCACAACAACAAGACCAACCTCAGAAGGACTTGAAGAAAAGAATTTCATCCTCGAATTCGAATTCTCAAAAGATCCTCGGATCTAACAGGAAACCATCCTCGAATGGAGATGCAAAGGTATACTAGCCTCGACTGATAACCAAACACAAAGTTGACCTCAGACAGACATTGCAAGAGAGACAAACTGACCTCAATCAATAAGCTCAAAAAGTGGACTATAATCCTCGAATAATAGCCACAACAAAAACAAACAAAACCAACCACAGAAGGGCTTGAAGAAAAGAAATGCCATCCTCGAATGACAATTCAAAAGTTCCTCAGATCTAACACGAAACCATCCTCGAATGGAGATGCAAAGGTATACCAGCCTCGACTGATAACCAAACACAAAGCTGACCTCAGACAGACTTTGCAAAAGAGACAAACTGACCTCGATTAATAAGCTCAAAAAGTGGACTACCATCCTCGAATAATAGCCACAACAAAAACAAATAAGACCAACCGCAGAAGGACTTGAAGAAAAGAATGCCATCCTCGAATGACAATTCTCAAAAGATCTTCGGATCTAACACGAAACCATCCTCGAATGGAGACGCAAAGGTATACCAGCCTCGACTGATAACCAGACATAAAGCTGACCTCAGACAGACTTTGAAAATGAGACAAACTGACCTAGATCAATAAGCTCAAAAAGTGGACTACCATCCTCGAATAATAGCCACAACAACAAGACCAACCTCAGAAGGACTTGAAGAAAAGAATGCCATCCTCGAATGACAATTCTCAAAAGATCTTCGGATCTAACACGAAACCATCCTCGAATGGAGACGCCAAGATATACCAGCCTCGACTGATAACTAAACACAAAGCTGACCTCAGATAGACTTTGAAAATGAGACAAACTGACCTCGATCAATAAGCTCAAAAAGTGGACAACCATCCTCGAATAATAGCCACAACAAAAACAAACAAGACCAACTGCAGAAGGACTTGAAGAAAAGAATGCCATCCTCGAATGACAATTCTCAAAAGATCCTCGGATCTAACACGAGACCATCCTCGAATAGAGATGCAAAGGTATACCAGCCTCGAATGATAACCAAACACAAAGCTAACCTCAGACAGACTTTGCAAGAGAGACAAATTGACCTCAATCAATAAGCTCAAAAAGTGGACTATCATCCTCGAATAATAGCCACAACAAAAACAAACAAGACCAACCGCAGAAGGACTTGAAGAAAAGAATGCCATCCTCGAATGACAATTCTCAAAAGATCCTCAGATCTAACAGGAAACCATCCTCGAATGGAGACGCAAAGGTATACGAGCCTCAACTGATAACCAAACAAAAAGCTGACCTCAGACAAACTTTGAAAACGAGACAAACTGACCTCGATTAATAACCTCAAAAAGTGGACTACCATCCTCGAATAATAGCCACAACAACATGACCAACCTCAGAAGGACTTAAAGAAAAGAATGCCATCCTCGAATGATAATTCTCAAAATATCCTCGGATCTAACACGAAACCATCCTCGAATGGAGACGCAAAGGTATTCCAGCTTCGACTGAAAACCAAACACAAAGCTGACCTCAGACAGACTTTGCAAAAGAGACAAACTGACCTCGATCAATAAGCTTAAAAAGTGGACTACCATCCTCGAATAATAGCCACAACAAAAATAAACAAGACCAACCGCAGATGGACTTGAAGAAAAGAATGCCATCCTCGAATGACAATTCTCAATAGATCCTCGGATCTAACACGAAACCATCCTCGAATGGAGACGCAAAGGTATACCAGCCTCGACTGATAACCAAACACAAAGCTAACCTCAGACAGACTTTGAAAACGAGACAAACTGACCTCGATCAATAAGCTCAAAAAGTGGACTACCATCCTCAAATAATAGCCACAACAACAAGACCAACCTCAGAAGGACTTGAAGAAAAGAATGCCATCCTCGAATGACAATTCTCAAAAGATCCTCGGATCTAACACGAAACCATCCTCGAATGGTGACGCAAAGGTATACCCTCCTCGACAGATAACCAAACACAAAGCTGACCTCAGACAGACTTTGAAAACGAGACAAACTGACCTCGATCAATAAGCTCAAAAAGTGGACTACCATCCTTTAATAATAGCCACAACAAAGAAAAACAAGACCAACCGCAGAAGGACTTGAAGAAAAGAATTTCATCCTCGAATGAGAATTCTCAAAAGATCCTCGGATCTAATAGGAAACCATCCTCGAATGGAGATGCAAAGGTATACTAGCCTCGACTGATAACCAAACACAAAGTTGACCTCAGACAGACTTTGCAAGAGAGACAAACTGACCTCAATCAATAAGCTCAAAAAGTGGACTATCATCCTCGAATAATAGCCACAACAACAAGACCAACCTCAGAAGGACTTGAAGAAAAGAATTTCATCCTTGAATGAGAATTCTCAAAAGATCCTCGGATCTAACAGGAAACCATCCTCGAATGGAGATGCAAAGGTATACTAGCCTCGACTGATAACCAAACACAAAGTTGACCTCAGACAGACTTTGCAAGAGAGACAAACTGACCTCAATCAATAAGCTCAAAAAGTGGACTATCATCCTCGAATAATAGCCACAACAAAAACAAACAAGACCAACCACAGAAGGGCTTGAAGAAAAGAAATGCCATCCTCGAATGACAATTCAAAAGATCCTCGGATCTAACACGAAACCATCCTCGAATGGAGACGCAAAGGTATACCAGCCTCGACTGATAACCAAACACAAAGCTGACCTCAGACAGACTTTGCAAAAGAGACAAACTGACCTCGATCAATAAGCTCAAAAAGTGGACTACCATCCTCGAATAATAGCCACAACAAAAAAAAAACAAGACCAACCGCAGAAGGACTTGAAGAAAAGAATGCCATCCTCGAATGACAATTCTCAAAAGATCCTCGGATCTAACACGAAACCATCCTCGAATGGAGACGCAAAGGTATACCAGCCTCGACTGATAACCAGACATAAAGCTGACCTCAGACAGACTTTGAAAATGAGACAAACTGACCTAGATCAATAAGCTCAAAAAGTGGACTACCATCCTCGAATAATAGCCACAACAACAAGACCAACCTCAGAAGGACTTGAAGAAAAGAATGCCATCCTCGAATGACAATTCTCAAAAGATCCTCGGATCTAACACGAAACCATCCTCGAATGGAGACGCCAAGATATACCAGCCTCGACTGATAACCAAACACAAAGCTAACCTCAGACAGACTTTGAAAACGAGACAAACTGACCTCGATCAATAAGCTCAAAAAGTGGACTACCATCCTCAAATAATAGCCACAACAACAAGACCAACCTCAGAAGGACTTGAAGAAAAGAATGCCATCCTCGAATGACAATTCTCAAAAGATCCTCGGATCTAACACGAAACCATCCTCGAATGGTGACGCAAAGGTATACCCTCCTCGACTGATAACCAAACACAAAGCTGACCTCAGACAGACTTTGAAAACGAGACAAACTGACCTCGATCAATAAGCTCAAAAAGTGGACTACCATCCTTTAATAATAGCCACAACAAAGAAAAACAAGACCAACCGCAGAAGGACTTGAAGAAAAGAATTTCATCCTCGAATGAGAATTCTCAAAAGATCCTCGGATCTAACAGGAAACCATCCTCGAATGGAGATGCAAAGGTATACTAGCCTCGACTGATAACCAAACACAAAGTTGACCTCAGACAGACTTTGCAAGAGAGACAAACTGACCTCAATCAATAAGCTCAAAAAGTGGACTATCATCCTCGAATAATAGCCACAACAACAAGACCAACCTCAGAAGGACTTGAAGAAAAGAATTTCATCCTCGAATGAGAATTCTCAAAAGATCCTCGGATCTAACAGGAAACCATCCTCGAATGGAGATGCAAAGGTATACTAGCCTCGACTGATAACCAAACACAAAGTTGACCTCAGACAGACATTGCAAGAGAGACAAACTGACCTCAATCAATAAGCTCAAAAAGTGGACTATCATCCTCGAATAATAGCCACAACAAAAACAAACAAAACCAACCACAGAAGGGCTTGAAGAAAAGAAATGCCATCCTCGAATGACAATTCAAAAGATCCTCAGATCTAACACGAAACCATCCTCGAATGGAGATGCAAAGGTATACCAGCCTCGACTGATAACCAAACACAAAGCTGACCACAGACAGACTTTGCAAAAGAGACAAACTGACCTCGATTAATAAGCTCAAAAAGTGGACTACCATCCTCGAATAATAGCCACAACAAAAACAAATAAGACCAACCGCAGAAGGACTTGAAGAAAAGAATGCCATCCTCGAATGACAATTCTCAAAAGATCTTCGGATCTAACACGAAACCATCCTCGAATGGAGACGCAAAGGTATACCAGCCTCGACTGATAACCAGACATAAAGCTGACCTCAGACAGACTTTGAAAATGAGACAAACTGACCTAGATCAATAAGCTCAAAAAGTGGACTACCATCCTCGAATAATAGCCACAACAACAAGACCAACCTCAGAAGGACTTGAAGAAAAGAATGCCATCCTCGAATGACAATTCTCAAAAGATCTTCGGATCTAACACGAAACCATCCTCGAATGGAGACGCCAAGATATACCAGCCTCGACTGATAACTAAACACAAAGCTGACCTCAGATAGACTTTGAAAATGAGACAAACTGACCTCGATCAATAAGCTCAAAAAGTGGACAACCATCCTCGAATAATAGCCACAACAAAAACAAACAAGACCAACTGCAGAAGGACTTGAAGAAAAGAATGCCATCCTCGAATGACAATTCTCAAAAGATCCTCGGATCTAACACGAGACCATCCTCGAATAGAGATGCAAAGGTATACCAGCCTCGATTGATAACCAAACACAAAGCTTACCTCAGACAGACTTTGTAAGAGAGACAAACTGACCTCAATCAATAAGATCAAAAAATGGACTATCATCCTCGAATAATAGCCACAACAAAAACAAACAAGACCAACCGCAGAAGGACTTGAAGAAAAGAATGCCATCCTCGAATGACAATTCTCAAAAGATCCTCAGATCTAACACGAAACCATCCTCGAATGGAGACGCAAAGGTATACGAGCCTCAACTGATAACCAAACAAAAAGCTGACCTCAGACAAACTGTGAAAACGAGACAAACTGACCTCGATCAATAAGCTCAAAATGTGGACTACCATCCTCGAATAATAGCCACAACAACAAGACCAACCTCAGAAGGACTTGAAGAAAAGAATGCCATCCTCGAATGACAATTCTCAAAAGATCCTCGGATCTAACACGAAACCATCCTCGAATGGAGACGCAAAGGTATACCAGCCTCGACTGATAACCAAACACAAAGCTGAACTCAGACAGACTTTGCAAAAGAGACAAACTGACCTCGATCAATAAGCTCAAAAAGTGGACTACCATCCTTTAATAATAGCCACAAAAAAGAAAAACAAGACCAACCGCAGAAGGACTTGAAGAAAAGAATTTCATCCTCGAATGAGAATTCTCAAAAGATCCTCGGATCTAACAGGAAACCATCCTCGAATGGAGATGCAAAGGTATACTAGCCTCGACTGATAACCAAACACAAAGTTGACCTCAGACAGACTTTGCAAGAGAGACAAACTGACCTCAATCAATAAGCTCAAAAAGTGGACTATCATCCTCGAATAATAGCCACAACAACAAGACCAACCTCAGAAGGACTTGAAGAAAAGAATTTCATCCTCGAATGAGAATTCTCAAAAGATCCTCGGATCTAACAGGAAACCATCCTCGAATGGAGATGCAAAGGTATACTAGCCTCGACTGATAACCAAACACAAAGTTGACCTCAGACAGACTTTGCAAGAGAGACAAACTGACCTCAATCAATAAGCTCAAAAAGTGGACTATCATCCTCGAATAATAGCCACAACAAAAACAAACAAGACCAACCACAGAAGGGCTTGAAGAAAAGAAATGCCATCCTCAAATGACAATTCAAAAGATCCTCAGATCTAACACGAAACCATCCTCGAATGGAGACGCAAAGGTATACCAGCCTCGACTGATAACCAAACACAAAGCTGACCTCAGACAGACTTTGCAAAAGAGACAAACTGACCTCGATTAATAAGCTCAAAAAGTGGACTACCATCCTCGAATAATAGCCAAAACAAAAACAAATAAGACCAACCGCAGAAGGACTTGAAGAAAAGAATGCCATCCTCGAATGACAATTCTCAAAAGATCTTCGGATCTAACACGAAACCATCCTCGAATGGAGACGCAAAGGTATACCAGCCTCGACTGATAACCAGACATAAAGCTGACCTCAGACAGACTTTGAAAATGAGACAAACTGACCTAGATCAATAAGCTCAAAAAGTGGACTACCATCCTCGAATAATAGCCACAACAACAAGACCAACCTCAGAAGGACTTGAAGAAAAGAATGCCATCCTTGAATGACAATTCTCAAAAGATCCTCGGATCTAACACGAAACCATCCTCGAATGGAGACGCCAAGATATACCAGCCTCGACTGATAACTAAACACAAAGCTGACCTCAGATAGACTTTGAAAATGAGACAAACTGACCTCGATCAATAAGCTCAAAAAGTGGACAACCATCCTCGAATAATAGCCACAACAAAAACAAACAAGACCAACCGCAGAAGGACTTGAAGAAAAGAATGCCATCCTCGAATGACAATTCTCAAAAGATCCTCGGATCTAACACGAGACCATCCTCGAATAGAGATGCAAAGGTATACCAGCCTCGAATGATAACCAAACACAAAGCTAACCTCAGACAGACTTTGCAAGAGAGACAAATTGACCTCAATCAATAAGCTCAAAAAGTGGACTATCATCCTCGAATAATAGCCACAACAAAAACAAACAAGACCAACCGCAGAAGGACTTGAAGAAAAGAATGCCATCCTCGAATGACAATTCTCAAAAGATCCTCAGATCTAACAGGAAACCATCCTCGAATGGAGACGCAAAGGTATACGAGCCTCAACTGATAACCAAACAAAAAGCTGACCTCAGACAAACTTTGAAAACGAGACAAACTGACCTCGATCAATAAGCTCAAAAAGTGGACTACCATCCTCGAATAATAGCCACAACAACATGACCAACCTCAGAAGGACTTGAAGAAAAGAATGCCATCCTCGAATGACAATTCTCAAAAGATCCTCGGATCTAACACGAAACCATCCTCGAATGGAGACGCAAAGGTATACCAGCTTCGACTGAAAACCAAACACAAAGCTGACCTCAGACAGACTTTGCAAAAGAGACAAACTGACCTCGATCAATAAGCTCAAAAAGTGGACTACCATTCTCGAATAATAGCCACAACAAAAACAAACAAGACCAACCGTAGAAGGATTTGAAGAAAAGAATGCCATCCTCGAATGACAATTCTCAAAAGATCCTCGGATCTAACACGAAACCATCCTCGAATTGAGACGCAAAGGTATACCAGCCTCGACTGATAACCAAACACAAAGCTGACCTCAGACAGACTTTGAAAAAAAGACAAACTGACCTCGGTCAATAAGCTCAAAAAGTTGACTACCATCCTCGAATAATAGCCACAACAACAAGACCAACCTCAGAAGGACTTGAAGAAAAGAATGCCATCCTCGAATGAAAATTCTCAAAAGATCCTCGGATCTAACACGAAACCATCCTCGAAAGGAGACGCAAAGGTATACCAGCCTCGACTGATAACCAAACACAAAGCTGACCTCAGACAGACTTTGCAAAAGAGACAAACTGACCTCGATCAATAAGCTCAAAAAGTGGACTTCCATCCTCGAATAATAGCCACAACAAAAAAAAACAAGACCAACCGCATAAGGACTTAAAGAAAAGAATGCCATCCTCGAATGACAATTCTCAAAAGATCCTCGGATCTAACACGAAACCATCCTCGAATGGAGACGTAAAGGTATACCAGCCTCGACTAATAACCAAACACAAAGCTGACCTCAGACAGACTTTGAAAACGAGACAAACTGACTTCGATCAATAAGCTCAAAAAGTGGACTACCATCCTCGAATAATAGCCACAACAACAAGACCAACCTCAGAAGGACTTGAAGAAAAGAATTTCATCCTCGAATGAGAATTCTCAAAAGATCCTCGGATCTAACAGGAAACCATCCTCGAATGGAGATGCAAAGGTATACTAGCCTCGACTGATAACCAAACACATAGTTGACCTCAGACAGACTTTGCAAGAGAGACAAACTGACCTCAATCAATAAGCTCAAAAAGTGGACTATCATCCTCGAATAATAGCCACAACAAAAACAAAAAAGACCAACCACAGAAGGGCTTGAAGAAAATAAATGCCATCCTCGAATGACAATTCAAAAGATCCTCGGATCTAACACGAAACCATCCTCGAATGGAGACGCAAAGGTATACCAGCCTCGACTGATAACCAAACACAAAGCTGACCTCAGACAGAATTTGCAAAAGAGACAAACTGACCTCGATTAATAAGCTCAAAAAGTGGACTACCATCCTAAAATAATAGCCACAACAACAAGACCAACCTCAGAAGGACTTGAAGAAAAGAATGCCATCCTCGAATGTCATTTCTCAAAAGATCCCCGGATCTAACACGAAACCATCCTCGAATGGAGACACAAAGGTATACGTGCCTCGACTGATAACCAAAAACAAAGCTGACCTTGGACAAACTTTGCAAAAGAGACAAACTGACCTCGATCAATAAGCTCAAAAAGTGGACAACCATCCTCGAATAATAGCCACAACAAAAACAAACAAGACCAACCGCAGAAGGACTTGAAGAAAAGAATGCCATCCTCGAATGACAATTCTCAAAAGATCCTCGGATCTAACACGAGACCATCCTCGAATAGAGATGCAAAGGTATACCAGCCTCGAATGATAACCAAACACAAACCTAACCTCAGACAGACTTTGCAAGAGAGACAAATTGACCACAATCAATAAGCTCAAAAAGTGGACTATCATCCTCGAATAATAGCCACAACAAAAACAAACAAGACCAACCGCAGAAGGACTTGAAGAAAAGAATGCCATCCTCGAATGACAATTCTCAAAAGATCCTCAGATCTAACAGGAAACCATCCTCGAATGGAGACGCAAAGGTATACGAGCCTCAACTGATAACCAAACAAAAAGCTGACCTCAGACAAACTTTGAAAACGAGACAAACTGACCTCGATCAATAACCTCAAAAAGTGGACTACCATCCTCGAATAATAGCCACAACAACATGACCAACCTCAGAAGGACTTGAAGAAAAGAATGCCATCCTCGAATGACAATTCTCAAAATATCCTCGGATCTAACACGAAACCATCCTCGAATGGAGACGCAAAGGTATTCCAGCTTCGACTGAAAACCAAACACAAAGCTGACCTCAGACAGACTTTGCAAAAGAGACAAACTGACCTCGATCAATAAGCTTAAAAAGTGGACTACCATCCTCGAATAATAGCCACAACAAAAATAAACAAGACCAACCGCAGATGGACATGAAGAAAAGAATGCCATCCTCGAATGACAATTCTCAATAGATCCTCGGATCTAACACGAAACCATCCTCGAATGGAGACGCAAAGGTATACCAGCCTCGACTGATAACCAAACACAAAGCTAACCTCAGACAGACTTTGAAAACGAGACAAACTGACCTCGATCAATAAGCTCAAAAAGTGGACTACCATCCTCAAATAATAGCCACAACAACAAGACCAACCTCAGAAGGACTTGAAGAAAAGAATGCCATCCTCGAATGACAATTCTCAAAAGATCCTCGGATCTAACACGAAACCATCCTCGAATGGTGACGCAAAGGTATACCCTCCTCGACAGATAACCAAACACAAAGATGACCTCAGACAGACTTTGAAAACGAGACAAACTGACCTCGATCAATAAGCTCAAAAAGTGGACTACCATCCTTTAATAATAGCCACAACAAAGAAAAACAAGACCAACCGCAGAAGGACTTGAAGAAAAGAATTTCATCCTCGAATGAGAATTCTCAAAAGATCCTCGGATCTAACAGGAAACCATCCTCGAATGGAGATGCAAAGGTATACTAGCCTCGACTGATAACCAAACACAAAGTTGACCTCAGACAGACTTTGCAAGAGAGACAAACTGACCTCAATCAATAAGCTCAAAAAGTGGACTATCATCCTCGAGTAATAGCCACAACAACAAGACCAACCTCAGAAGGACTTGAAGAAAAGAATTTCATCCTCGAATGAGAATTCTCAAAAGATCCTCAGATCTAACAGGAAACCATCCTCGAATGGAGATGCAAAGGTATACTAGCCTCGACTGATAACCAAACACAAAGTTGACCTCAGACAGACTTTGCAAGAGAGACAAACTGACCTCAATCAATAAGCTCAAAAAGTGGACTATCATCCTCGAATAATAGCCACAACAAAAACAAACAAGACCAACCACAGAAGGGCTTGAAGAAAAGAAATGCCATCCTCGAATGACAATTCAAAAGATCCTCGGATCTAACACGAAACCATCCTCGAATGGAGACGCAAAGGTATACCAGCCTCGACTGATAACCAAACACAAAGCTGACCTCAGACAGACTTTGCAAAAGAGACAAACTGACCTCGATCAATAAGCTCAAAAAGTGGACTACCATCCTCGAATAATAGCCACAACAAAAAAAAAACAAGACCAACCGCATAAGGACTTAAAGAAAAGAATGCCATCCTCGAATGACAATTCTCAAAAGATCCTCGGATCTAACACGAAACCATCCTCGAATGGAGACGTAAAGGTATACCAGCCTCGACTAATAACCAAACACAAAGCTGACCTCAGACAGACTTTGAAAACGAGACAAACTGACCTCGATCAATAAGCTCAAAAAGTGGACTACCATCCTCGAATAATAGCCACAACAACAAGACCAACCTCAGAAGGACTTGATGAAAAGAATTTCATCCTCGAATGAGAATTCTCAAAAGATCCTCGGATCTAACAGGAAACCATCATCGAATGGAGATGCAAAGGTATACTAGCCTCGACTGATAACCAAACACAAAGTTGACCTCAGACAGACTTTGTAAGAGAGACAAACTGACCTCAATCAATAAGCTCAAAAAGTGGACTATCATCCTCGAATAATAGCCACAACAAAAACAAAAAAGACCAACCACAGAAGGGCTTGAAGAAAAGAAATGCCATCCTCGAATGACAATTCAAAAGATCCTCGGATCTAACACGAAACCATCCTCGAATGGAGACGCAAAGGTATACCAGCCTCGACTGATAACCAAACACAAAGCTGACCTCAGATAGAATTTGCAAAAGAGACAAACTGACCTCGATTAATAAGCTCAAAAAGTGGACTACCATCCTCGAATAATAGCCACAACAAAAAAAAACAAGACCAACCGCTGAAGGACTTAAAGAAAATAATGCCATTCTCGAATGAAAATTCTCAAAAGATCCTCGGATCTAACACGAAACCATCCTCGAATGGAGACGTAAAGGTATACCAGCCTCAACTGATAACCAAATACAAAGCTGACCTCAGACAAACTTTGAAAACGAGACAAACTGACCTCGATCAATAAGCTCAAAAAGTCGACTACCATCCTAAAATAATAGCCACAACAACAAGACCAACCTCAGAAGGACTTGAAGAAAAGAATGCCATCCTCGAATGTCATTTCTCAAAAGTTCCCCGGATCTAACACGAAACCATCCTCGAATGGAGACACAAAGGTATACATGCCTCGACTGATAACCAAAAACAAAGCTGACCTTGGACAAACTTTGCAAAAGAGACAAACTGACCTCGATCAATAAGCTCAAAAAGTGGACAACCATCCTCGAATAATAGCCACAAAAAAAAAACAAGACCAACCGCAGAAGGACTTGAAGAAAAGAATGCCATCCTCGAATGACAATTCTCAAAAGATCCTCGGATCTAACACGAGACCATCCTCGAATAGAGATGCAAAGGTATACCAGCCTCGAATGATAACCAAACACAAAGCTAACCTCAGACAGAATTTGCAAGAGAGACAAATTGACCTCAATCAATAAGCTCAAAAAGTGGACTATCATCCTCGAATAATAGCCACAACAAAAACAAACAAGACCAACCGCAGAAGGACTTGAAGAAAAGAATGCCATCCTCGAATGACAATTCTCAAAAGATCCTCAGATCTAACAGGAAACCATCCTCGAATGGAGACGCAAAGGTATACGAGCCTCAACTGATAACCAAACAAAAAGCTGACCTCAAACAAACTTTGAAAACGAGACAAACTGACCTCGATCAATAAGCTCAAAAAGTGGACTACCATCCTCGAATAATAGCCACAACAACATGACCAACCTCAGAAGGACTTGAAGACAAGAATGCCATCCTCGAATGACAATTCTCAAAAGATCCTCGGATCTAACACGAAACCATCCTCGAATGGAGACGCAAAGGTATACCAGCTTCGACTGAAAACCAAACACAAAGCTGACCTCAGACAGACTTTGCATAAGAGACAAACTGACCTCGATCAATAAGCTTAAAAAGTGGACTACCATCCTCGAATAATAGCCACAACAAAAATAAACAAGACCAACCGCAGATGGACTTGAAGAAAAGAATGCCATCCTCGAATGACAATTCTCAAAAGATCCTCGGATCTAACACGAAACCATCCTCGAATGGAGACGCAAAGGTATACCAGCCTCGACTGATAACCAAACACAAAGCTAACCTCAGACAGACTTTGAAAACGAGACAAACTGACCTCGATCAATAAGCTCAAAAAGTGGACTACCATCCTCAAATAATAGCCACAACAACAAGACCAACCTCAGAAGGACTTGAAGAAAAGAATGCCATCCTCGAATGACAATTCTCAAAAGATCCTCGGATCTAACACGAAACCATCCTCGAATGGTGACGCAAAGGTATACCCTCCTCGACTGATAACCAAACACAAAGCTGACCTCAGACAGACTTTGAAAACGAGACAAACTGACCTCGATCAATAAGCTCAAAAAGTGGACTACCATCCTTTAATAATAGCCACAACATAGAAAAACAAGACCAACCGCAGAAGGACTTGAAGAAAAGAATTTCATCCTCGAATGAGAATTCTCAAAAGATCCTCGGATCTAACAGGAAACCATCCTCGAATGGAGATGCAAAGGTATACTAGCCTCGACTGATAACCAAACACAAAGTTGACCTCAGACAGACTTTGCAAGAGAGACAAACTGACCTCAATCAATAAGCTCAAAAAGTGGACTATCATCCTCGAATAATAGCCACAACAACAAGACCAACCTCAGAAGGACTTGAAGAAAAGAATTTCATCCTTGAATGAGAATTCTCAAAAGATCCTCGGATCTAACAGGAAACCATCCTCGAATGGAGATGCAAAGGTATACTAGCCTCGACTGATAACCAAACACAAAGTTGACCTCAGACAGACTTTGCAAGAGAGACAAACTGACCTCAATCAATAAGCTCAAAAAGTGGACTATCATCCTCGAATAATAGCCACAACAAAAACAAACAAGACCAACCACAGAAGGGCTTGAAGAAAAGAAATGCCATCCTCGAATGACAATTCAAAAGATCCTCAGATCTAACACGAAACCATCCTCGAATGGAGACGCAAAGGTATACCAGCCTCGACTGATAACCAAACACAAAGCTGACCTCAGACAGACTTTGCAAAAGAGACAAACTGACCTCTATTAATAAGCTCAAAAAGTGGACTACCATCCTCGAATAATAGCCACAACAAAAACAAATAAGACCAACCGCAGAAGGACTTGAAGAAAAGAATGCCATCCTCGAATGACAATTCTCAAAAGATCTTCGGATCTAACACGAAACCATCCTCGAATGGAGACGCAAAGGTATACCAGCCTCGACTGATAACCAGACATAAAGCTGACCTCAGACAGACTTTGAAAATGAGACAAACTGACCTAGATCAATAAGCTCAAAAAGTGGACTACCATCCTCGAATAATAGCCACAACAACAAGACCAACCTCAGAAGGACTTGAAGAAAAGAATGCCATCCTCGAATGACAATTCTCAAAAGATCCTCGGATCTAACACGAAACCATCCTCGAATGGAGACGCCAAGATATACCAGCCTCGACTGATAACCAAACACAAAGCTAACCTCAGACAGACTTTGAAAACGAGACAAACTGACCTCGATCAATAAGCTCAAAAAGTGGACTACCATCCTCAAATAATAGCCACAACAACAAGACCAACCTCAGAAGGACTTGAAGAAAAGAATGCCATCCTCGAATGACAATTCTCAAAAGATCCTCGGATCTAACACGAAACCATCCTCGAATGGTGACGCAAAGGTATACCCTCCTCGACTGATAACCAAACACAAAGCTGACCTCAGACAAACTTTGAAAACGAGACAAACTGACCTCGATCAATAAGCTCAAAAAGTGGACTACCATCCTTTAATAATAGCCACAACAAAGAAAAACAAGACCAACCGCAGAAGGACTTGAAGAAAAGAATTTCATCCTCGAATGAGAATTCTCAAAAGATCCTCGGATCTAACAGGAAACCATCCTCGAATGGAGATGCAAAGGTATACTAGCCTCGACTGATAACCAAACACAAAGTTGACCTCAGACAGACTTTGCAAGAGAGACAAACTGACCTCAATCAATAAGCTCAAAAAGTGGACTATCATCCTCGAATAATAGCCACAACAACAAGAACAACCTCAGAAGGACTTGAAGAAAAGAATTTCATCCTCGAATGAGAATTCTCAAAAGATCCTCGGATCTAACAGGAAACCATCCTCGAATGGAGATGCAAAGGTATACTAGCCTCGACTGATAACCAAACACAAAGTTGACCTCAGACAGACATTGCAAGAGAGACAAACTGACCTCAATCAATAAGCTCAAAAAGTGGACTATCATCCTCGAATAATAGCCACAACAAAAATAAACAAGACCAACCACAGAAGGGCTTGAAGAAAAGAAATGCCATCCTCGAATGACAATTCAAAATATCCTCAGATCTAACACGAAACCATCCTCGAATGGAGACGCAAAGGTATACCAGCCTCGACTGATAACCAAACACAAAGCTGACCTCAGACAGACTTTGCAAAAGAGACAAACTGACCTCGATTAATAAGCTCAAAAAGTGGACTACCATCCTCGAATAATAGCCACAACAAAAACAAATAAGACCAACCGCAGAAGGACTTGAAGAAAAGAATGCCATCCTCGAATGACAATTCTCAAAAGATCTTCGGATCTAACACGAAACCATCCTCGAATGGAGACGCAAAGGTATACCACTCGACTGATAACCAGACATAAAGCTGACCTCAGACAGACTTTGAAAATGAGACAAACTGACCTAGATCAATAAGCTCAAAAAGTGGACTACCATCCTCGAATAATAGCCACAACAACAAGACCAACCTCAGAAGGACTTGAAGAAAAGAATGCCATCCTCGAATGACAATTCTCAAAAGATCTTCGGATCTAACACGAAACCATCCTCGAATGGAGACGCCAAGATATACCAGCCTCGACTGATAACTAAACACAAAGCTGACCTCAGATAGACTTTGAAAATGAGACAAACTGACCTCGATCAATAAGCTCAAAAAGTGGACAACCATCCTCGAATAATAGCCACAACAAAAACAAACAAGACCAACTGCAGAAGGACTTGAAGAAAAGAATGCCATCCTCGAATGACAATTCTCAAAAGATCCTCGGATCTAACACGAGACCATCCTCGAATAGAGATGCAAAGGTATACCAGCCTCGATTGATAACCAAACACAAAGCTTACCTCAGACAGACTTTGTAAGAGAGACAAACTGACCTCAATCAATAAGATCAAAAAATGGACTATCATCCTCGAATAATAGCCACAACAAAAACAAACAAGACCAACCGCAGAAGGACTTGAAGAAAAGAATGCCATCCTCGAATGACAATTCTCAAAAGATCCTCAGATCTAACACGAAACCATCCTCGAATGGAGACGCAAAGGTATACGAGCCTCAACTGATAACCAAACAAAAAGCTGACCTCAGACAAACTGTGAAAACGAGACAAACTGACCTCGATCAATAAGCTCAAAATGTGGACTACCATCCTCGAATAATAGCCACAACAACAAGACCAACCTCAGAAGGACTTGAAGAAAAGAATGCCATCCTCGAATGACAATTCTCAAAAGATCCTCGGATCTAACACGAAACCATCCTCGAATGGAGACGCAAAGGTATACCAGCCTCGACTGATAACCAAACACAAAGCTGAACTCAGACAGACTTTGCAAAAGAGACAAACTGACCTCGATCAATAAGCTCAAAAAGTGGACTACCATCCTTTAATAATAGCCACAACAAAGAAAAACAAGACCAACCGCAGAAGGACTTGAAGAAAAGAATTTCATCCTCGAATGAGAATTCTCAAAAGATCCTCGGATCTAACAGGAAACCATCCTCGAATGGAGATGCAAAGGTATACTAGCCTCGACTGATAACCAAACACAAAGTTGACCTCAGACAGACTTTGCAAGAGAGACAAACTGACCTCAATCAATAAGCTCAAAAAGTGGACTATCATCCTCGAATAATAGCCACAACAACAAGACCAACCTCAGAAGGACTTGAAGAAAAGAATTTCATCCTCGAATGAGAATTCTCAAAAGATCCTCGGATCTAACAGGAAACCATCCTCGAATGGAGATGCAAAGGTATACTAGCCTCGACTGATAACCAAACACAAAGTTGACCTCAGACAGACTTTGCAAGAGAGACAAACTGACCTCAATCAATAAGCTCAAAAAGTGGACTATCATCCTCGAATAATAGCCACAACAAAAACAAACAAGACCAACCACAGAAGGGCTTGAAGAAAAGAAATGCCATCCTCGAATGACAATTCAAAAGATCCTCAGATCTAACACGAAACCATCCTCGAATGGAGACGCAAAGGTATACCAGCCTCGACTGATAACCAAACACAAAGCTGACCTCAGACAGACTTTGCAAAAGAGACAAACTGACCTCGATTAATAAGCTCAAAAAGTGGACTACCATCCTCGAATAATAGCCAAAACAAAAACAAATAAGACCAACCGCAGAAGGACTTGAAGAAAAGAATGCCATCCTCGAATGACAATTCTCAAAAGATCTTCGGATCTAACACGAAACCATCCTCGAATGGAGACGCAAAGGTATACCAGCCTCGACTGATAACTAGACATAAAGCTGACCTCAGACAGACTTTGAAAATGAGACAAACTGACCTAGATCAATAAGCTCAAAAAGTGGACTACCATCCTCGAATAATAGCCACAACAACAAGACCAACCTCAGAAGGACTTGAAGAAAAGAATGCCATCCTTGAATGACAATTCTCAAAAGATCCTCGGATCTAACACGAAACCATCCTCGAATGGAGACGCCAAGATATACCAGCCTCGACTGATAACTAAACACAAAGCTGACCTCAGATAGACTTTGAAAATGAGACAAACTGACCTCGATCAATAAGCTCAAAAAGTGGACAACCATCCTCGAATAATAGCCACAACAAAAACAAACAAGACCAACTGCAGAAGGACTTGAAGAAAAGAATGCCATCCTCGAATGACAATTCTCAAAAGATCCTCGGATCTAACACGAGACCATCCTCGAATAGAGATGCAAAGGTATACCAGCCTCGATTGATAACCAAACACAAAGCTTACCTCAGACAGACTTTGTAAGAGAGACAAACTGACCTCAATCAATAAGATCAAAAAATGGACTATCATCCTCGAATAATAGCCACAACAAAAACAAACAAGACCAACCGCAGAAGGACTTGAAGAAAAGAATGCCATCCTCGAATGACAATTCTCAAAAGATCCTCAGATCTAACACGAAACCATCCTCGAATGGAGACGCAAAGGTATACGAGCCTCAACTGATAACCAAACAAAAAGCTGACCTCAGACAAACTGTGAAAACGAGACAAACTGACCTCGATCAATAAGCTCAAAATGTGGACTACCATCCTCGAATAATAGCCACAACAACAAGACCAACCTCAAAAGGACTTGAAGAAAAGAATGCCATCCTCGAATGACAATTCTCAAAAGATCCTCGGATCTAACACGAAACCATCCTCGAATGGAGACGCAAAGGTATACCAGCCTCGACTGATAACCAAACACAAAGCTGAACTCAGACAGACTTTGCAAAAGAGACAAACTGACCTCGATCAATAAGCTCAAAAAGTGGACTACCATCCTTTAATAATAGCCACAACAAAGAAAAACAAGACCAACCGCAGAAGGACTTGAAGAAAAGAATTTCATCCTCGAATGAGAATTCTCAAAAGATCCTCGGATCTAACAGGAAACCATCCTCGAATGGAGATGCAAAGGTATACTAGCCTCGACTGATAACCAAACACAAAGTTGACCTCAGACAGACTTTGCAAGAGAGACAAACTGACCTCAATCAATAAGCTCAAAAAGTGGACTATCATCCTCGAATAATAGCCACAACAACAAGACCAACCTCAGAAGGACTTGAAGAAAAGAATTTCATCCTCGAATGAGAATTCTCAAAAGATCCTCGGATCTAACAGGAAACCATCCTCGAATGGAGATGCAAAGGTATACTAGCCTCGACTGATAACCAAACACAAAGTTGACCTCAGACAGACTTTGCAAGAGAGACAAACTGACCTCAATCAATAAGCTCAAAAAGTGGACTATCATCCTCGAATAATAGCCACAACAAAAACAAACAAGACCAACCACAGAAGGGCTTGAAGAAAAGAAATGCCATCCTCGAATGACAATTCAAAAGATCCTCAGATCTAACACGAAACCATCCTCGAATGGAGACGCAAAGGTATACCAGCCTCGACTGATAACCAAACACAAAGCTGACCTCAGACAGACTTTGCAAAAGAGACAAACTGACCTCGATTAATAAGCTCAAAAAGTGGACTACCATCCTCGAATAATAGCCAAAACAAAAACAAATAAGACCAACCGCAGAAGGACTTGAAGAAAAGAATGCCATCCTCGAATGACAATTCTCAAAAGATCTTCGGATCTAACACGAAACCATCCTCGAATGGAGACGCAAAGGTATACCAGCCTCGACTGATAACCAGACATAAAGCTGACCTCAGATAGACTTTGAAAATGAGACAAACTGACCTAGATCAATAAGCTCAAAAAGTGGACTACCATCCTCGAATAATAGCCACAACAACAAGACCAACCTCAGAAGGACTTGAAGAAAAGAATGCCATCCTCGAATGACAATTCTCAAAAGATCCTCGGATCTAACACGAAACCATCCTCGAATGGAGACGCCAAGATATACCAGCCTCGACTGATAACTAAACACAAAGCTGACCTCAGATAGACTTTGAAAATGAGACAAACTGACCTCGATCAATAAGCTCAAAAAGTGGACAACCATCCTCGAATAATAGCCACAACAAAAACAAACAAGACCAACTGCAGAAGGACTTGAAGAAAAGAATGCCATCCTCGAATGACAATTCTCAAAAGATCCTCGGATCTAACACGAGACCATCCTCGAATAGAGATGCAAAGGTATACCAGCCTCGATTGATAACCAAACACAAAGCTTACCTCAGACAGACTTTGTAAGAGAGACAAACTGACCTCAATCAATAAGATCAAAAAATGGACTATCATCCTCGAATAATAGCCACAACAAAAACAAACAAGACCAACCGCAGAAGGACTTGAAGAAAAGAATGACATCCTCGAATGACAATTCTCAAAAGATCCTCAGATCTAACACGAAACCATCCTCGAATAGAGACGCAAAGGTATACGAGCCTCAACTGATAACCAAACAAAAAGCTGACCTCAGACAAACTGTGAAAACGAGACAAACTGACCTCGATCAATAAGCTCAAAATGTGGACTACCATCCTCGAATAATAGCCACAACAACAAGACCAACCTCAGAAGGACTTGAAGAAAAGAATGCCATCCTCGAATGACAATTCTCAAAAGATCCTCGGATCTAACACGAAACCATCCTCGAATGGAGACGCAAAGGTATACCAGCCTCGACTGATAACCAAACACAAAGCTGAACTCAGACAGACTTTGCAAAAGAGACAATTTGACCTCGATCAATAAGCTTAAAAAGTGGACTACCATCCTCGAATAATAGCCACAACAAAAAAAAATAAGACCAACCGCAGATGGACTTGAAGAAAAGAATGCCATCCTCGAATGACAATTCTCAAAAGATCCTCGGATCTAACACGAAACCATCCTCGAATGGAGACGCAAAGGTATACCAGCCTCGACTGATAACCAAACACAAAGCTGACCTCAGACAGACTTTGAAAAAAAGACAAACTGACCTCGGTCAATAAGCTCAAAAAGTTGACTACCATCCTCGAATAATAGCCACAACAACAAGACCAACCTCAGAAGGACTTGAAGAAAAGAATTTCATCCTCGAATGAGAATTCTCAAAAGATCCTCGGATCTAACAGGAAACCATCCTCGAATGGAGACGCAAAGGTATACCAGCCTCGACTGATAACCAAACACAAAGCTGACCTCAGACAGACTTTGAAAACGAGACAAACTGACCTCAATCAATAAGCTCAAAAAGTGGACTATCATCCTCGAATAATAGCCACAACAAAAACAAACAAGACCAACCACAGAAGGGCTTGAAGAAAAGAAATGCCATCCTCGAATGACAATTCAAAAGATCCTCAGATCTAACACGAAACCATCCTCGAATGGAGACGCAAAGGTATACCAGCCTCGACTGATAACCAAACACAAAGCTGACCTCAGACAGACTTTGCAAAAGAGACAAACCGACCTCGATTAATAAGCTCAAAAAGTGGACTACCATCCTCGAATAATAGCCAAAACAAAAACAAATAAGACCAACCGCAGAAGGACTTGAAGAAAAGAATGCCATCCTCGAATGACAATTCTCAAAAGATCTTCGGATCTAACACGAAACCATCCTCGAATGGAGACGCAAAGGTATACCAGCCTCGACTGATAACCAGACATAAAGCTGACCTCAGACAGACTTTGAAAATGAGACAAACTGACCTAGATCAATAAGCTCAAAAAGTGGACTACCATCCTCGAATAATAGCCACAACAACAAGACCAACCTCAGAAGGACTTGAAGAAAAGAATGCCATCCTCGAATGACAATTCTCAAAAGATCCTCGGATCTAACACGAAACCATCCTCGAATGGAGACGCCAAGATATACCAGCCTCGACTGATAACTAAACACAAAGCTGACCTCAGATAGACTTTGAAAATGAGACAAACTGACCTCGATCAATAAGCTCAAAAAGTGGACAACCATCCTCGAATAATAGCCACAACAAAAACAAACAAGACCAACTGCAGAAGGACTTGAAGAAAAGAATGCCATCCTCGAATGACAATTCTCAAAAGATCCTCGGATCTAACACGAGACCATCCTCGAATAGAGATGCAAAGGTATACCAGCCTCGATTGATAACCAAACACAAAGCTTACCTCAGACAGACTTTGTAAGAGAGACAAACTGACCTCAATCAATAAGATCAAAAAATGGACTATCATCCTCGAATAATAGCCACAACAAAAACAAACAAGACCAACCGCAGAAGGACTTGAAGAAAAGAATGCCATCCTCGAATGACAATTCTCAAAAGATCCTCAGATCTAACACGAAACCATCCTCGAATGGTGACGCAAAGGTATACGAGCCTCAACTGATAACCAAACAAAAAGCTGACCTCAGACAAACTGTGAAAACGAGACAAACTGACCTCGATCAATAAGCTCAAAATGTGGACTACCATCCTCGAATAATAGCCACAACAACAAGACCGACCTCAGAAGGACTTGAAGAAAAGAATGCCATCCTCGAATGACAATTCTCAAAAGATCCTCGGATCTAACACGAAACCATCCTCGAATGGAGACGCCAAGATATACCAGCCTCGACTGATAACTAAACACAAAGCTGACCTCAGATAGACTTTGAAAATGAGACAAACTGACCTCGATCAATAAGCTCAAAAAGTGGACAACCATCCTCGAATAATAGCCACAACAAAAACAAACAAGACCAACTGCAGAAGGACTTGAAGAAAAGAATGCCATCCTCGAATGACAATTCTCAAAAGATCCTCGGATCTAACACGAGACCATCCTCGAATAGAGATGCAAAGGTATACCAGCCTCGATTGATAACCAAACACAAAGCTTACCTCAGACAGACTTTGTAAGAGAGACAAACTGACCTCAATCAATAAGATCAAAAAATGGACTATCATCCTCGAATAATAGCCACAACAAAAACAAACAAGACCAACCGCAGAAGGACTTGAAGAAAAGAATGCCATCCTCGAATGACAATTCTCAAAAGATCCTCAGATCTAACACGAAACCATCCTCGAATGGAGACGCAAAGGTATACGAGCCTCAACTGATAACCAAACAAAAAGCTGACCTCAGACAAACTGTGAAAACGAGACAAACTGACCTCGATCAATAAGCTCAAAATGTGGACTACCATCCTCGAATAATAGCCACAACAACAAGACCAACCTCAGAAGGACTTGAAGAAAAGAATGCCATCCTCGAATGACAATTCTCAAAAGATCCTCGGATCTAACACGAAACCATCCTCGAATGGAGACGCCAAGATATACCAGCCTCGACTGATAACTAAACACAAAGCTGACCTCAGATAGACTTTGAAAATGAGACAAACTGACCTCGATCAATAAGCTCAAAAAGTGGACAACCATCCTCGAATAATAGCCACAACAAAAACAAACAAGACCAACTGCAGAAGGACTTGAAGAAAAGAATGCCATCCTCGAATGACAATTCTCAAAAGATCCTCGGATCTAACACGAGACCATCCTCGAATAGAGATGCAAAGGTATACCAGCCTCGATTGATAACCAAACACAAAGCTTACCTCAGACAGACTTTGTAAGAGAGACAAACTGACCTCAATCAATAAGATCAAAAAATGGACTATCATCCTCGAATAATAGCCACAACAAAAACAAACAAGACCAACTGCAGAAGGACTTGAAGAAAAGAATGCCATCCTCGAATGACAATTCTCAAAAGATCCTCAGATCTAACACGAAACCATCCTCGAATGGAGACGCAAAGGTATACGAGCCTCAACTGATAACCAAACAAAAAGCTGACCTCAGACAAACTGTGAAAACGAGACAAACTGACCTCGATCAATAAGCTCAAAATGTGGACTACCATCCTCGAATAATAGCCACAACAACAAGACCAACCTCAGAAGGACTTGAAGAAAAGAATGCCATCCTCGAATGACAATTCTCAAAAGATCCTCGGATCTAACACGAAACCATCCTCGAATGGAGACGCCAAGATATACCAGCCTCGACTGATAACTAAACACAAAGCTGACCTCAGATAGACTTTGAAAATGAGACAAACTGACCTCGATCAATAAGCTCAAAAAGTGGACAACCATCCTCGAATAATAGCCACAACAAAAACAAACAAGACCAACTGCAGAAGGACTTGAAGAAAAGAATGCCATCCTCGAATGACAATTCTCAAAAGATCCTCGGATCTAACACGAGACCATCCTCGAATAGAGATGCAAAGGTATACCAGCCTCGATTGATAACCAAACACAAAGCTTACCTCAGACAGACTTTGTAAGAGAGACAAACTGACCTCAATCAATAAGATCAAAAAATGGACTATCATCCTCGAATAATAGCCACAACAAAAACAAACAAGACCAACCGCAGAAGGACTTGAAGAAAAGAATGCCATCCTCGAATGACAATTCTCAAAAGATCCTCAGATCTAACACGAAACCATCCTCGAATGGAGACGCAAAGGTATACGAGCCTCAACTGATAACCAAACAAAAAGCTGACCTCAGACAAACTGTGAAAACGAGACAAACTGACCTCGATCAATAAGCTCAAAATGTGGACTACCATCCTCGAATAATAGCCACAACAACAAGACCAACCTCAGAAGGACTTGAAGAAAAGAATGCCATCCTCGAATGACAATTCTCAAAAGATCCTCGGATCTAACACGAAACCATCCTCGAATGGAGACGCAAAGGTATACCAGCCTCGACTGATAACCAAACACAAAGCTGAACTCAGACAGACTTTGCAAAAGAGACAAACTGACCTCGATCAATAAGCTTAAAAAGTGGACTACCATCCTCGAATAATAGCCACAACAAAAAAAAACAAGACCAACCGCAGATGGACTTGAAGAAAAGAATGCCATCCTCGAATGACAATTCTCAAAAGATCCTCGGATCTAACACGAAACCATCCTCGAATGGAGACGCCAAGATATACCAGCCTCGACTGATAACTAAACACAAAGCTGACCTCAGATAGACTTTGAAAATGAGACAAACTGACCTCGATCAATAAGCTCAAAAAGTGGACAACCATCCTCGAATAATAGCCACAACAAAAACAAACAAGACCAACTGCAGAAGGACTTGAAGAAAAGAATGCCATCCTCGAATGACAATTCTCAAAAGATCCTCGGATCTAACACGAGACCATCCTCGAATAGAGATGCAAAGGTATACCAGCCTCGATTGATAACCAAACACAAAGCTTACCTCAGACAGACTTTGTAAGAGAGACAAACTGACCTCAATCAATAAGATCAAAAAATGGACTATCATCCTCGAATAATAGCCACAACAAAAACAAACAAGACCAACCGCAGAAGGACTTGAAGAAAAGAATGCCATCCTCGAATGACAATTCTCAAAAGATCCTCAGATCTAACACGAAACCATCCTCGAATGGAGACGCAAAGGTATACGAGCCTCAACTGATAACCAAACAAAAAGCTGACCTCAGACAAACTGTGAAAACGAGACAAACTGACCTCGATCAATAAGCTCAAAATGTGGACTACCATCCTCGAATAATAGCCACAACAACAAGACCGACCTCAGAAGGACTTGAAGAAAAGAATGCCATCCTCGAATGACAATTCTCAAAAGATCCTCGGATCTAACACGAAACCATCCTCGAATGGAGACGCCAAGATATACCAGCCTCGACTGATAACTAAACACAAAGCTGACCTCAGATAGACTTTGAAAATGAGACAAACTGACCTCGATCAATAAGCTCAAAAAGTGGACAACCATCCTCGAATAATAGCCACAACAAAAACAAACAAGACCAACTGCAGAAGGACTTGAAGAAAAGAATGCCATCCTCGAATGACAATTCTCAAAAGATCCTCAGATCTAACACGAGACCATCCTCGAATAGAGATGCAAAGGTATACCAGCCTCGATTGATAACCAAACACAAAGCTTACCTCAGACAGACTTTGTAAGAGAGACAAACTGACCTCAATCAATAAGATCAAAAAATGGACTATCATCCTCGAATAATAGCCACAACAAAAACAAACAAGACCAACCGCAGAAGGACTTGAAGAAAAGAATGCCATCCTCGAATGACAATTCTCAAAAGATCCTCAGATCTAACACGAAACCATCCTCGAATGGAGACGCAAAGGTATACGAGCCTCAACTGATAACCAAACAAAAAGCTGACCTCAGACAAACTGTGAAAACGAGACAAACTGACCTCGATCAATAAGCTCAAAATGTGGACTACCATCCTCGAATAATAGCCACAACAACAAGACCAACCTCAGAAGGACTTGAAGAAAAGAATGCCATCCTCGAATGACAATTCTCAAAAGATCCTCGGATCTAACACGAAACCATCCTCGAATGGAGACGCCAAGATATACCAGCCTCGACTGATAACTAAACACAAAGCTGACCTCAGATAGACTTTGAAAATGAGACAAACTGACCTCGATCAATAAGCTCAAAAAGTGGACAACCATCCTCGAATAATAGCCACAACAAAAACAAACAAGACCAACTGCAGAAGGACTTGAAGAAAAGAATGCCATCCTCGAATGACAATTCTCAAAAGATCCTCGGATCTAACACGAGACCATCCTCGAATAGAGATGCAAAGGTATACCAGCCTCGATTGATAACCAAACACAAAGCTTACCTCAGACAGACTTTGTAAGAGAGACAAACTGACCTCAATCAATAAGATCAAAAAATGGACTATCATCCTCGAATAATAGCCACAACAAAAACAAACAAGACCAACCGCAGAAGGACTTGAAGAAAAGAATGCCATCCTCGAATGACAATTCTCAAAAGATCCTCAGATCTAACACGAAACCATCCTCGAATGGAGACGCAAAGGTATACGAGCCTCAACTGATAACCAAACAAAAAGCTGACCTCAGACAAACTGTGAAAACGAGACAAACTGACCTCGATCAATAAGCTCAAAATGTGGACTACCATCCTCGAATAATAGCCACAACAACAAGACCAACCTCAGAAGGACTTGAAGAAAAGAATGCCATCCTCGAATGACAATTCTCAAAAGATCCTCGGATCTAACACGAAACCATCCTCGAATGGAGACGCCAAGATATACCAGCCTCGACTGATAACTAAACACAAAGCTGACCTCAGATAGACTTTGAAAATGAGACAAACTGACCTCGATCAATAAGCTCAAAAAGTGGACAACCATCCTCGAATAATAGCCACAACAAAAACAAACAAGACCAACTGCAGAAGGACTTGAAGAAAAGAATGCCATCCTCGAATGACAATTCTCAAAAGATCCTCGGATCTAACACGAGACCATCCTCGAATAGAGATGCAAAGGTATACCAGCCTCGATTGATAACCAAACACAAAGCTTACCTCAGACAGACTTTGTAAGAGAGACAAACTGACCTCAATCAATAAGATCAAAAAATGGACTATCATCCTCGAATAATAGCCACAACAAAAACAAACAAGACCAACCGCAGAAGGACTTGAAGAAAAGAATGCCATCCTCGAATGACAATTCTCAAAAGATCCTCAGATCTAACACGAAACCATCCTCGAATGGAGACGCAAAGGTATACGAGCCTCAACTGATAACCAAACAAAAAGCTGACCTCAGACAAACTGTGAAAACGAGACAAACTGACCTCGATCAATAAGCTCAAAATGTGGACTACCATCCTCGAATAATAGCCACAACAACAAGACCAACCTCAGAAGGACTTGAAGAAAAGAATGCCATCCTCGAATGACAATTCTCAAAAGATCCTCGGATCTAACACGAAACCATCCTCGAATGGAGACGCCAAGATATACCAGCCTCGACTGATAACTAAACACAAAGCTGACCTCAGATAGACTTTGAAAATGAGACAAACTGACCTCGATCAATAAGCTCAAAAAGTGGACAACCATCCTCGAATAATAGCCACAACAAAAACAAACAAGACCAACTGCAGAAGGACTTGAAGAAAAGAATGCCATCCTCGAATGACAATTCTCAAAAGATCCTCGGATCTAACACGAGACCATCCTCGAATAGAGATGCAAAGGTATACCAGCCTCGATTGATAACCAAACACAAAGCTTACCTCAGACAGACTTTGTAAGAGAGACAAACTGACCTCAATCAATAAGATCAAAAAATGGACTATCATCCTCGAATAATAGCCACAACAAAAACAAACAAGACCAACCGCAGAAGGACTTGAAGAAAAGAATGCCATCCTCGAATGACAATTCTCAAAAGATCCTCAGATCTAACACGAAACCATCCTCGAATGGAGACGCAAAGGTATACGAGCCTCAACTGATAACCAAACAAAAAGCTGACCTCAGACAAACTGTGAAAACGAGACAAACTGACCTCGATCAATAAGCTCAAAATGTGGACTACCATCCTCGAATAATAGCCACAACAACAAGACCAACCTCAGAAGGACTTGAAGAAAAGAATGCCATCCTCGAATGACAATTCTCAAAAGATCCTCGGATCTAACACGAAACCATCCTCGAATGGAGACGCAAAGGTATACCAGCCTCGACTGATAACCAAACACAAAGCTGAACTCAGACAGACTTTGCAAAAGAGACAAACTGACCTCGATCAATAAGCTTAAAAAGTGGACTACCATCCTCGAATAATAGCCACAACAAAAAAAAACAAGACCAACCGCAGATGGACTTGAAGAAAAGAATGCCATCCTCGAATGACAATTCTCAAAAGATCCTCGGATCTAACACGAAACCATCCTCGAATGGAGACGCAAAGGTATACCAGCCTCGACTGATAACCAAACACAAAGCTGACCTCAGACAGACTTTGAAAAAAAGACAAACTGACCTCGGTCAATAAGCTCAAAAAGTTGACTACCATCCTCGAATAATAGCCACAACAACAAGACAAACCTCAGAAGGACTTGAAGAAAAGAATTCCATCCTCGAATGACAATTCTCATAAGATCCTCGGATCTAACACGAAACCATCCTCGAATGGAGACGCAAAGGTATACCAGCCTCGACTGATAACCAAACACAAAGCTGACCTCAGACAGACTTTGAAAACGAGACAAACTGACCTCAATCAATAAGCTCAAAAAGTGGACTATCATCCTCGAATAATAGCCACAACAAAAACAAACAAGACCAACCACAGAAGGGCTTGAAGAAAAGAAATGCCATCCTCGAATGACAATTCAAAAGATCCTCAGATCTAACACGAAACCATCCTCGAATGGAGACGCAAAGGTATACCAGCCTCGACTGATAACCAAACACAAAGCTGACCTCAGACAGACTTTGCAAAAGAGACAAACTGACCTCGATTAATAAGCTCAAAAAGTGGACTACCATCCTCGAATAATAGCCACAACAAAAACAAATAAGACCAACCGCAGAAGGACTTGAAGAAAAGAATGCCATCCTCGAATGACAATTCTCAAAAGATCTTCGGATCTAACACGAAACCATCCTCGAATGGAGACGCAAAGGTATACCAGCCTCGACTGATAACCAGACATAAAGCTGACCTCAGACAGACTTTGAAAATGAGACAAACTGACCTAGATCAATAAGCTCAAAAAGTGGACTACCATCCTCGAATAATAGCCACAACAACAAGACCAACCTCAGAAGGACTTGAAGAAAAGAATGCCATCCTCGAATGACAATTCTCAAAAGATCCTCGGATCTAACACGAAACCATCCTCGAATGGAGACGCCAAGATATACCAGCCTCGACTGATAACTAAACACAAAGCTGACCTCAGATAGACTTTGAAAATGAGACAAACTGACCTCGATCAATAAGCTCAAAAAGTGGACAACCATCCTCGAATAATAGCCACAACAAAAACAAACAAGACCAACTGCAGAAGGACTTGAAGAAAAGAATGCCATCCTCGAATGACAATTCTCAAAAGATCCTCGGATCTAACACGAGACCATCCTCGAATAGAGATGCAAAGGTATACCAGCCTCGAATGATAACCAAACACAAAGCTTACCTCAGACAGACTTTGTAAGAGAGACAAACTGACCTCAATCAATAAGATCAAAAAATGGACTATCATCCTCGAATAATAGCCACAACAAAAACAAACAAGACCAACCGCAGAAGGACTTGAAGAAAAGAATGCCATCCTCGAATGACAATTCTCAAAAGATCCTCAGATCTAACACGAAACCATCCTCGAATGGAGACGCAAAGGTATACGAGCCTCAACTGATAACCAAACAAAAAGCTGACCTCAGACAAACTGTGAAAACGAGACAAACTGACCTCGATCAATAAGCTCAAAATGTGGACTACCATCCTCGAATAATAGCCACAACAACAAGACCAACCTCAGAAGGACTTGAAGAAAAGAATGCCATCCTCGAATGAGAATTCTCAAAAGATCCTCGGATCTAACACGAAACCATCCTCGAATGGAGACGCAAAGGTATACCAGCCTCGACTGATAACCAAACACAAAGCTGAACTCAGACAGACTTTGCAAAAGAGACAAACTGACCTCGATCAATAAGCTTAAAAAGTGGACTACCATCCTCGAATAATAGCCACAACAAAAAAAAACAAGACCAACCGCAGATGGACTTGAAGAAAAGAATGCCATCCTCGAATGACAATTTTCAAAAGATCCTCGGATCTAACACGAAACCATCCTCGAATGGAGACGCCAAGATATACCAGCCTCGACTGATAACTAAACACAAAGCTGACCTCAGATAGACTTTGAAAATGAGACAAACTGACCTCGATCAATAAGCTCAAAAAGTGGACAACCATCCTCGAATAATAGCCACAACAAAAACAAACAAGACCTACTGCAGAAGGACTTGAAGAAAAGAATGCCATCCTCGAATGACAATTCTCAAAAGATCCTCGGATCTAACACGAGACCATCCTCGAATAGAGATGCAAAGGTATACCAGCCTCGATTGATAACCAAACACAAAGCTTACCTCAGACAGACTTTGTAAGAGAGACAAACTGACCTCAATCAATAAGATCAAAAAATGGACTATCATCCTCGAATAATAGCCACAACAAAAACAAACAAGACCAACCGCAGAAGGACTTGAAGAAAAGAATGCCATCCTCGAATGACAATTCTCAAAAGATCCTCAGATCTAACACGAAACCATCCTCGAATGGAGACGCAAAGGTATACGAGCCTCAACTGATAACCAAACAAAAAGCTGACCTCAGACAAACTGTGAAAACGAGACAAACTGACCTCGATCAATAAGCTCAAAATGTGGACTACCATCCTCGAATAATAGCCACAACAACAAGACCAACCTCAGAAGGACTTGAAGAAAAGAATGCCATCCTCGAATGACAATTCTCAAAAGATCCTCGGATCTAACACGAAACCATCCTCGAATGGAGACGCAAAGGTATACCAGCCTCGACTGATAACCAAACACAAAGCTGAACTCAGACAGACTTTGCAAAAGAGACAAACTGACCTCGATCAATAAGCTTAAAAAGTGGACTACCATCCTCGAATAATAGCCACAACAAAAAAAAACAAGACCAACCGCAGATGGACTTGAAGAAAAGAATGCCATCCTCGAATGACAATTCTCAAAAGATCCTCGGATCTAACACGAAACCATCCTCGAATGGAGACGCAAAGGTATACCAGCCTCGACTGATAACCAAACACAAAGCTGACCTCAGACAGACTTTGAAAAAAAGACAAACTGACCTCGGTCAATAAGCTCAAAAAGTTGACTACCATCCTCGAATAATAGCCACAACAACAAGACCAACCTCAGAAGGACTTGAAGAAAAGAATTCCATCCTCGAATGACAATTCTCATAAGATCCTCGGATCTAACACGAAACCATCCTCGAATGGAGACGCAAAGGTATACCAGCCTCGACTGATAACCAAACACAAAGCTGACCTCAGACAGACTTTGAAAACGAGACAAACTGACCTCAATCAATAAGCTCAAAAAGTGGACTATCATCCTCGAATAATAGCCACAACAAAAACAAACAAGACCAACCACAGAAGGGCTTGAAGAAAAGAAATGCCATCCTCGAATGACAATTCAAAAGATCCTCAGATCTAACACGAAACCATCCTCGAATGGAGACGCAAAGGTATACCAGCCTCGACTGATAACCAAACACAAAGCTGACCTCAGACAGACTTTGCAAAAGAGACAAACTGACCTCGATTAATAAGCTCAAAAAGTGGACTACCATCCTCGAATAATAGCCACAACAAAAACAAATAAGACCAACCGCAGAAGGACTTGAAGAAAAGAATGCCATCCTCGAATGACAATTCTCAAAAGATCTTCGGATCTAACACGAAACCATCCTCGAATGGAGACGCAAAGGTATACCAGCCTCGACTGATAACCAGACATAAAGCTGACCTCAGACAGACTTTGAAAATGAGACAAACTGACCTAGATCAATAAGCTCAAAAAGTGGACTACCATCCTCGAATAATAGCCACAACAACAAGACCAACCTCAGAAGGACTTGAAGAAAAGAATGCCATCCTCGAATGACAATTCTCAAAAGATCCTCGGATCTAACACGAAACCATCCTCGAATGGAGACGCCAAGATATACCAGCCTCGACTGATAACTAAACACAAAGCTGACCTCAGATAGACTTTGAAAATGAGACAAACTGACCTCGATCAATAAGCTCAAAAAGTGGACAACCATCCTCGAATAATAGCCACAACAAAAACAAACAAGACCAACTGCAGAAGGACTTGAAGAAAAGAATGCCATCCTCGAATGACAATTCTCAAAAGATCCTCGGATCTAACACGAGACCATCCTCGAATAGAGATGCAAAGGTATACCAGCCTCGATTGATAACCAAACACAAAGCTTACCTCAGACAGACTTTGTAAGAGAGACAAACTGACCTCAATCAATAAGATCAAAAAATGGACTATCATCCTCGAATAATAGCCACAACAAAAACAAACAAGACCAACCGCAGAAGGACTTGAAGAAAAGAATGCCATCCTCGAATGACAATTCTCAAAAGATCCTCAGATCTAACACGAAACCATCCTCGAATGGAGACGCAAAGGTATACGAGCCTCAACTGATAACCAAACAAAAAGCTGACCTCAGACAAACTGTGAAAACGAGACAAACTGACCTCGATCAATAAGCTCAAAATGTGGACTACCATCCTCGAATAATAGCCACAACAACAAGACCAACCTCAGAAGGACTTGAAGAAAAGAATGCCATCCTCGAATGAGAATTCTCAAAAGATCCTCGGATCTAACACGAAACCATCCTCGAATGGAGACGCAAAGGTATACCAGCCTCGACTGATAACCAAACACAAAGCTGAACTCAGACAGACTTTGCAAAAGAGACAAACTGACCTCGATCAATAAGCTTAAAAAGTGGACTACCATCCTCGAATAATAGCCACAACAAAAAAAAACAAGACCAACCGCAGATGGACTTGAAGAAAAGAATGCCATCCTCGAATGACAATTTTCAAAAGATCCTCGGATCTAACACGAAACCATCCTCGAATGGAGACGCAAAGGTATACCAGCCTCGACTGATAACCAAACACAAAGCTGACCTCTGACAGACTTTGAAAAAAAGACAAACTGACCTCGGTCAATAAGCTCAAAAAGTTGACTACCATCCTCGAATAATAGCCACAACAACAAGACCAACCTCAGAAGGACTTGAAGAAAAGAATGCCATCCTCGAATGAAAATTCTCATAAGATCCTCGGATCTAACACGAAACCATCCTCGAATGGAGACGCAAAGGTATACCAGCCTCGACTGATAACCAAACACAAAGCTGACCTCAGACAGACTTTGAAAACGAGACAAACTGACCTCGATCAATAAGCTCAAAAAGTGGACTACCATCCTCGAATAATAGCCACAACAACAAGACCAACCTCAGAAGGACTTGAAGAAAAGAATGCCATCCTCGAATGACAATTCTCAAAAGATCCTCGGATCTAACACGAAACCATCCTCGAATGGAGACGCAAAGGTATACTAGCCTCGACTGATAACCAAACAAAAAGCTGACCTCAGACAGAATTTGCAAAAGAGACAAATTGACCTCGATCAATAAGCTCAAAAAGTGGACTTCCATCCTTTAATAATAGTTACAACAAAGAAAAACAAGACCAACCGCAAAATGACTTGAAGAAAAGAATGCCATCCTCGAATGACAATTCTCAAAAGATCCTCGGATCTAACACGAAACCATCCTCGAATGGTGACGCAAAGGTATACCCTCCTCGACTGATAACCAAACACAAAGCTGACCTCAGACAGACTTTGAAAACGAGACAAACTGACCTCGATCAATAAGCTCAAAAAGTGGACTACCATCCTCGAATAATAGCCACAACAACAAGACCAACCTCAGACGGACATGAAGAAAAGAATTTCATCCTCGAATGAGAATTCTCAAAAGATCCTCGGATCTAACAGGAAACCATCCTCGAATGGAGATGCAAAGGTATACTAGCCTCGACTGATAACCAAACACAAAGTTGACCTCAGACAGACTTTGCAAAAGAGACAAACTGACCTCGATTAATAAGCTCAAAAAGTGGACTACCATCCTCGAATAATAGCCAAAACAAAAACAAATAAGACCAACCGCAGAAGGACTTGAAGAAAAGAATGCCATCCTCGAATGACAATTCAAAAGATCCTCGGATCTAACACGAAACCATCCTCGAATGGAGACGCAAAGGTATACCAGCCTCGACTGATAACCAAACACAAAGCTGACCTCAGACAAACTTTGCAAAAGAGACAAACTGACCTCGATCAATAAGCTCAAAAAGTGGACTACCATTCTCGAATAATAGCCACAACAACAAGACCAACCTCAGAAGGACTTGAAGAAAAGAATTCCATCCTCGAATGACAATTCTCAAAAGATCCTCGGATCTAACACGAAACCATCCTCGAATGGAGACGCAAAGGTATACCAGCCTCGACTGATAACCAAACACAAAGCTGACCTCAGATAGACTTTGCAAAAGAGACAAACTGACCTCGATCAATAAGCTTAAAAAGTGGACTACCATCCTCGAATAATAGCCACAACAAAAACAAACAAGACCAACCGCAGATGGACTTGAAGAAAAGAATGCCATCCTCGAATGACAATTCTCAAAAGATCCTCGGATCTAACACGAAACCATCCTCGAATGGAGACGCAAAGGTATACCAACCTCGAATGATAACCAAACACAAAGCTAACCTCAGACAGACTTTGAAAACGAGACAAACTGACCTCGATCAATAAGCTCAAAAAGTGGACTACCATCCTCGAATAATAGCCACAACAACAAGACCAACCTCAGAAGGACTTGAAGAAAAGAATGCCATCCTCGAATGACAATTCTCAAAAGATCCTCGGATCTAACACGAAACCATCCTCGAATGGAGACGCAAAGGTATACCAGCCTCGACTGATAACCAAACAAAAAGCTGACCTCAGACAGAATTTGCAAAAGAGACAAACTGACCTCGATCAATAAGCTCAAAAAGTGGACTTCCATCCTTTAATAATAGTCAACACAAAGAAAAACAAGACCAACCGCAGAAGGACTTGAAGAAAAGAATGCCATCCTAGAATGACAATTCTCAAAAGATCCTCGGATCTAACACGAAACCATCCTCGAATGGTGACGGAAAGGTATACCCTCCTCGACTGATAACCAAACACAAAGCTGACCTCAGACAGATTTTGAAAACGAGACAAACTGACCTCGATCAATAAGCTCAAAAAGTGGACTACCATCCTCGAATAATAGCCACAACAACAAGACCAACCTCAGAAGGACTTGAAGAAAAGAATTTCATCCTCGAATGAGAATTCTCAAAAGATCCTCGGATCTAACAGGAAACCATCCTCGAATGGAGATGCAAAGGTATACTAGCCTCGACTGATAACCAAACACAAAGTTGACCTCAGACAGACTTTGCAAGAGAGACAAACTGACCTCAATCAATAAGCTCAAAAAGTGGACTATCATCCTCAAATAATAGCCACAACTAAAACAAACAAGACCAACCACAGAAGGGCTTGAAGAAAAGAAATGCCATCCTCGAATGACAATTCAAAAGATCCTCGGATCTAACACGAAACCATCCTCGAATGGAGACGCAAAGGTATACCAGCCTCGACTGATAACCAAACACAAAGCTGACCTCAGACAAACTTTGCAAAAGAGACAAACTGACCTCGATCAATAAGCTCAAAAAGTGGACTACCATTCTCGAATAATAGCCACAACAACAAGACCAACCTCAGAAGGACTTGAAGAAAAGAATGCCATCCTCGAATGACAATTCTCAAAAGATCCTCGGATCTAACACGAAACCATCCTCGAATGGAGACGCAAAGGTATACCAGCCTCGACTGATAACCAAACACAAAGCTGACCTCAGATAGACTTTGCAAAAGAGACAAACTGACCTCGATCAATAAGCTTAAAAAGTGGACTACCATCCTCGAATAATAGCCACAACAAAAACAAACAAGACCAACCGCAGATGGACTTGAAGAAAAGAATGCCATCCTCGAATGACAATTCTCAAAAGATCCTCGGATCTAACACGAAACCATCCTCGAATGGAGACGCAAAGGTATACCAACCTCGACTGATAACCAAACACAAAGCTAACCTCAGACAGACTTTGAAAACGAGACAAACTGACCTCGATCAATAAGCTCAAAAAGTGGACTACCATCCTCGAATAATAGCCACAACAACAAGACCAACCTCAGAAGGACTTGAAGAAAAGAATGCCATCCTCGAATGACAATTCTCAAAAGATCCTCGGATCTAACACGAAACCATCCTCGAATAGAGACGCAAAGGTATACCAGCCTCGACTGATAACCAAACAAAAAGCTGACCTCAGACAGAATTTGCAAAAGAGACAAACTGACCTCGATCAATAAGCTCAAAAAGTGGACTTCCATCCTTTAATAATAGTCACAACAAAGAAAAACAAGACCAACCGCAGAAGGACTTGAAGAAAAGAATGCCATCCTCGAATGACAATTCTCAAAAGATCCTCGGATCTAACACGAAACCATCCTCGAATGGTGACGGAAAGGTATACCCTCCTCGACTGATAACCAAACACAAAGCTGACCTCAGACAGATTTTGAAAACGAGACAAACTGACCTCGATCAATAAGCTCAAAAAGTGGACTACCATCCTCGAATAATAGCCACAACAACAAGACCAACCTCAGAAGGACTTGAAGAAAAGAATTTCATCCTCGAATGAGAATTCTCAAAAGATCCTCGGATCTAACAGGAAACCATCCTCGAATGGAGATGCAAAGGTATACTAGCCTCGACTGATAACCAAACACAAAGTTGACCTCAGACAGACTTTGCAAGAGAGACAAACTGACCTCAATCAATAAGCTCAAAAAGTGGACTATCATCCTCAAATAATAGCCACAACTAAAACAAACAAGACCAACCACAGAAGGGCTTGAAGAAAAGAAATGCCATCCTCGAATGACAATTCAAAAGATCCTCGGATCTAACACGAAACCATCCTCGAATGGAGACGCAAAGGTATACCAGCCTCGACTGATAACCAAACACAAAGCTGACCTCAGACAAACTTTGCAAAAGAGACAAACTGACCTCGATCAATAAGCTCAAAAAGTGGACTACCATTCTCGAATAATAGCCACAACAACAAGACCAACCTCAGAAGGACTTGAAGAAAAGAATGCCATCCTCGAATGACAATTCTCAAAAGATCCTCGGATCTAACACGAAACCATCCTCGAATGGAGACGCAAAGGTATACCAGCCTCGACTGATAACCAAACACAAAGCTGACCTCAGATAGACTTTGCAAAAGAGACAAACTGACCTCGATCAATAAGCTTAAAAAGTGGACTACCATCCTCGAATAATAGCCACAACAAAAACAAACAAGACCAACCGCAGATGGACTTGAAGAAAAGAATGCCATCCTCGAATGACAATTCTCAAAAGATCCTCGGATCTAACACGAAACCATCCTCGAATGGAGACGCAAAGGTATACAAACCTCGACTGATAACCAAACACAAAGCTAACCTCAGACAGACTTTGAAAACGAGACAAACTGACCTCGATCAATAAGCTCAAAAAGTGGACTACCATCCTCGAATAATAGCCACAACAACAAGACCAACCTCAGAAGGACTTGAAGAAAAGAATGCCATCCTCGAATGACAATTCTCAAAAGATCCTCGGATCTAACACGAAACCATCCTCGAATGGAGACGCAAAGGTATACCAGCCTCGACTGATAACCAAACAAAAAGCTGACCTCAGACAGAATTTGCAAAAGAGACAAACTGACCTCGATCAATAAGCTCAAAAAGTGGACTTCCATCCTTTAATAATAGTCACAACAAAGAAAAACAAGACCAACCGCAGAAGGACTTGAAGAAAAGAATGCCATCCTCGAATAACAATTCTCAAAAGATCCTCGGATCTAACACGAAACCATCCTCGAATGGTGACGGAAAGGTATACCCTCCTCGACTGATAACCAAACACAAAGCTGACCTCAGACGGATTTTGAAAACGAGACAAACTGACCTCGATCAATAAGCTCAAAAAGTGGACTACCATCCTCGAATAATAGCCACAACAACAAGACCAACCTCAGAAGGACTTGAAGAAAAGAATTTCATCCTCGAATGAGAATTCTCAAAAGATCCTCGGATCTAACAGGAAACCATCCTCGAATGGAGATGCAAAGGTATACTAGCCTCGACTGATAACCAAACACAAAGTTGACCTCAGACAGACTCTGCAAGAGAGAAAAACTGACCTCAATCAATAAGCTCAAAAAGTGGACTATCATCCTCGAATAATAGCCACAACTAAAACAAACAAGACCAACCACAGAAGGGCTTGAAGAAAAGAAATGCCATCCTCGAATGACAATTCAAAAGATCCTCGGATCTAACACGAAACCATCCTCGAATGGAGACGCAAAGGTATACCAGCCTCGACTGATAACCAAACACAAAGCTGACCTCAGACAGACTTTGCAAAAGAGACAAACTGACCTCGATCAATAAGCTCAAAAAGTGGACTACCATTCTCGAATAATAGCCACAACAACAAGACCAACCTCAGAAGGACTTGAAGAAAAGAATGCCATCCTCGAATGACAATTCTCAAAAGATCCTCGGATCTAACACGAAACCATCCTCGAATGGAGACACAAAGGTATACCAGCCTCGACTGATAACCAAACACAAAGCTGACCTCAGATAGACTTTGCAAAAGAGACAAACTGACCTCGATCAATAAGCTTAAAAAGTGGACTACCATCCTCGAATAATAGCCACAACAAAAACAAACAAGACCAACCGCAGATGGACTTGAAGAAAAGAATGCCATCCTCGAATGACAATTCTCAAAAGATCCTCGGATCTAACACGAAACCATCCTAGAATGGAGACGCAAAGGTATACCAGCCTCGACTGATAACCAAACACAAAGCTAACCTCAGACAGACTTTGAAAACGAGACAAACTGACCTCGATCAATAAGCTCAAAAAGTGGACTACCATCCTCGAATAATAGCCACAACAACAAGACCAACCTCAGAAGGACTTGAAGAAAAGAATGCCATCCTCGAATGACAATTCTCAAAAGATCCTCGGATCTAACACGAAACCATCCTCGAATGGAGACGCAAAGGTATACCAGCCTCGACTGATAACCAAACAAAAAGCTGACCTCAGACAGACTTTGCAAAAGAGACAAACTGACCACGATCAATAAGCTCAAAAAGTGGACTTCCATCCTTTAATAATATTCACAACAAAGAAAAACAAGACCAACATCAGAAGGACTTGAAGAAAAGAATGCCATCCTCGAATGACAATTCTCAAAAGATCCTCGGATCTAACACGAAACTATCCTCGAATGGTGACGCAAAGGTATACCCTCCTCGACTGATAACCAAACACAAAGCTGACCTCAGACAGACTTTGAAAACGAGACAAACTGACCTCGATCAATAAGCTCAAAAAGTGGACTACCATCTTCGAATAATAGCCACAACAACAAGACCAACCTCAGAAGGACTTGAAGAAAAGAATTTCATCCTCGAATGAGAATTCTCAAAAGATCCTCGGATCGAACAGGAAACCATCCTCGAATGGAGATGCAAAGGTATACTAGCCTCGACTGATAACCAAACACATAGTTGACCTCAGACAGACTTTGCAAGAGAGAAAAACTGACCTCAATCAATAAGCTCAAAACGTGGACTATCATCCTCGAATAATAGCCACAACAAAAACTAACAAGACCAACCACAGAAGGGCTTGAAGAAAAGAAATGCCATCCTCGAATGACAATTCAAAAGATCGTCGGATCTAACACGAAACCATCCTCGAATGGAGACGCAAAGGTATACCAGCCTCGACTGATAACCAAACACAAAGCTGACCTCAGACAGACTTTGCAAAATAGACAAACTGACCTCGATTAATAAGCTCAAAAAGTGGACTACCATCCTCGAATAATAGCCACAACAAAAACAAATAAGACCAACCGCAGAAGGACTTGAAGAAAAGAATGCCATCCTCGAATGACAATTCTCAAAAGATCTTCGGATCTAACACGAAACCATCCTCGAATGGAGACGCAAAGGTATACCAGCCTCGATTGATAACCAAACATAAAGCTGACCTCAGACAGACTTTGAAAATGAGACAAATTGACCTCGATTAATAAGCTCAAAAATTGGACTACTGTAAACACCCCAAATTTGCCCTCACCCATTTCACCATGGCTTGTGATCATTCTCATATGCATAAGCACAATCATATCATCTCACATCTCATTTTTGATTCACTGCATAGTTTATAAGTCATCTGCACCTAGGGTTTGTGATCTGAGCAATCTCAGGGCTTCTTGAGCCACTCCAAAGGCTACCAATCACTTCAAGGGGATCCATGTGTGTTCATCTATCATATTACATCCTCTCAAAGTCAAAAATTCCAAAGAATCACAAGAACTGGGGTTTGAGTGGATGCAGAGCCAGGCTAGACTGCACAGTTGACCTAAAATTAGGGTTTTGGTTTCAGAGGCCATAACCCCAAAATTTTTTGGTCATTCTTGTTTCCATTGGTCTCTACATGGTATAAGGAGTATGCATATCAATTTTCATGAAGAAATTCCATGGGGAAGTCATCTGATCAAGAGTTGACTTTTCAGACAAGTCAGTGCAAAATCAGGGCATCTGAGGCCCCCAATGACCCAACCAATGGTTGATCTTCATCATTTTGAGTGTATATGATCTTTATTTGATCATGGAAGAAGGTTGAAGTTCATAGAAATCAAGAATTTAGGATTTTTGCAAATGTTGACTTTTTGGGCATAGTTGACTTTTCAAGAATGCATCATTTTAGGTCATTTTTCAAGCCATGATTCTTGATCCAAAAATGCTTCAAATGAAAAAACTTTGGTCATGAAAGTTGTAGATCTCATTTTTCCCTTTTCAAAAAGTACAAGAACATGATCAAACTCTTCTTGAATCAAAAGTTATGGCAATGCAAAGTTGGCTAAAATCATTGATTTTCAAGGCATGCCCTAAGTGAGAATTTTGCAAAATCTTGGACCAATGCATATTGCAGCCTCTAATTCATTTCAAACCAGCACATAAACTTTCTCTAAGTCCTAAAAATCAGAAATGAACTAAGAATGCCCATGGTTTTATGTTTGGTTGGACAAAAAAGGTCACATGTGAACAAAAAGTCACAAGTTGCAAAACTCATGATCATGCTTCCTCCTACTTGCAGCCTTGGATGCTGAGCTTTGCTAGCCTCTCACCTCACCTTGCTGCACCAGAACCAGCCCATGTACTTGCCTAGATCATGAGCCATACCTCTCTTACACATTATTTGACTTTTTGCAAAAGGTAACTTACCAATCAATAAAGGGCATGTCTTGTCAACTGACCAATGAGAGAGAGTTATGTGGACAATTTGCAAGCTAGACATAACACAAGGCAAGGCTGAAACATCCTCATTCAACACATACACAAAAACCTACCAAGTTGCAAGTTGCTTCGAATCTCTCTGCCCAGCCACAAAACACTCAAACCAACTTCACCATTCAACTCACCTTGCTCCATAGACCACAAAGCACCAAGAACACAAGCCTGGAACAACCAGAATACTCCATAGCCATTTCTCACCTCAGCCTGCATTTCTCTTCGAAACTCTCACCACAGCTTGCAAACACCTAAACAAACTTTGCAAAGCTTCTCCATTCACCCTCAGGATCACAAACAACCCCTTTCCATGGCCTGAAACTGCTTAATACCCCATAGCCATTTCTGACTGAGTTGAAGCAGGAGCTTTCGAAACTCATTATCCAGCCAACTTAAACTCTCATTGAGCATTCAAACATCATCTGGGGATCAAGTGGAGTAGATTGCACAAGGAGAAGTGGCCAGAAAGTCCTCAAGTTGAAAGCTCCAAATCTCAGGTAGCTCGAAAATTATTTTTCCAGAAATCATTTCTTTTGTTCCAAACCTGTTCTATGTGATTCACTGATTATCCTGATGTTCTTAGTTTTTGAAATGGCTTTGATTTGAGCATTTAATTTGTCTCTGAAGCTTGCGTGCCCTAGTTTTTATTTCTTTCGATTCAGTTTGTTTAGGAAGAAGAAATTTGTTTTGAGAGAGGGGTTTGATTCGTGAGAGGTTGGAGATCATTTCCCAGTTCTTAGTTTTCATTTTTGATACGATTTGAGGGGTTTGGGGATTTCTCAGGTGAGATGCTGGCCGGAGAAGACGACCGGAAGTCTTCTCCGGCCACCTGAAAGTGATTTGTGCCCTAATTGCGTAATTAACTCCAGTTTGAATTTTGGCCGTAGATGGCCTTTGACTTGTTGACTTCCCTCCCTTTTGGATGGCCCAGATCCTTTTCTTTAGCCCTAATCTCTCTCATTAGTTTAATTAATCTTTAATTAAGTTAATTGATTCAGGAGCCATCTGGGCCCTTCATTCACGCGCCAGTCAACACATTTAAACTCAGGCTCCATCCTGGCCCTCCATCTAGCTTACTTTCTATTTTATTTGATTTTTAAATCATTTCATTTCATTAAACTTGCATAATTATTTTAAAATAGTTAAAAATTCTTAAAAATTATGAAACTTTTTCCTAAAAGTTTATTTAATTTTTAAGACCCAAAAACATTTTTATTTTTATTTTTTATCATTAAAAAAGTATTTTTAAATATTTAAAAGATTATTTTTAATTGATTAATGGGAATTAATTAATTAAAAATACTTTTAGGTATTTAAAAATTACAAAAAAATTCATGAAATGTTCTAAGACATTTAGAAACATTTTCCAACCTTCAAACCAAATTTCTTTTTTGATCTTGATGCATTTTAAGAATTTTTCATTGAATTAAATCATTTTTTATGCATTATTTTGATCATGAGTTCAAAAATTCATTTCTGCCTATCTAAGAAGAGTTGGACATTGATTCTTCTTGCATTGTTTTGTGTTTAGCATGTAGTTTCTAGGATTAAAAGGCCATGATTTGTCCCTTCATTTTCAATTTGCTTGGCATTTCTTTTGTTTAGGAACCCTAAAAACCCTAATAACTTAGAAAAATCATAACTTGAGATTGGTTAAGAGTTGAGAGCTCCCCTTTGGACATTGGTTTAGTATAGGTTTAGGGTTTCTTTGGAAGTCATTTTCCATTTTTTATTTTAGGGTTTGCTTCTGTTTTGGGTTTTTGTTTGTTGTTTGATCTTTAAACCCTAATTTGAGCTTTCATTTGCATACCTCTTGCATCCTCTTGCATAACATGACTTGTCTTTGCATTTTGTGCATTCTTGTGTTTCACTTGACATCTTAAGACATGTATAAAGCATCTTTGATCATTGCATCTCATATTTGCCATGCCATTTGCCTTGTATGTTTCATAACTTTTCATGCTCATTCATGCTCCTTAGCTTGCATCATTTGCATTCATAATCTTGTATGAACATCTCCATGTGCTGCCTCATGCTTGTAGCATCTCATAACATCATTAGCATCACATACATGCTTCTGGTTTTGTCTCTCATCATGTCATTGCATCTCATTTTGCATTGCATTGCATTTCTTTTCTAACCTTTTCAGGTGGTAAGTGATTTTGAGAAGTGAATTTGCCTTCACTTCTCATAACTTTTCTTTTCATCTCTCTTGCATCCATTGCTGCATTTTTATTTGTGTTTGAGTTTGAGCTTGCTCATTCTTCTTCATCTTACTCTCTTTCTTCAAGTGACTTGACTTCGTGAATGAAGCAAGTTGCTTTGCTTCTCTTGATCTTGTTCATCTGCTTCCTGGTGGTTCCTTTGAAGATTGTTCCTGAATACCTCACAAACCTTAGGAACAACCAAGCATGACAATGAATTAGGGTCTTGATTAGTCTCCCCTCATAGTTTTACCTTTGTGTCTCTTTGAGTCTTCTCTTCTCATCTCATAATCAGGGACTAAACCCTAAAGGCTTTAAGGCTTTGTGATTAAGCTTATGCCTGCATCCTTCTCTTAGGATGGAGTGTATAACTTTAATCCTAAGCGTTAAACCCTTAATGTGTTTAAATCTCTTAATCAATCCATTTAATAAGTATCAAGACATTACACTTGTAACTTGGGCCTTGCATCAGGGTTCTAATTCTTCCTTAACTGGTTAAGAAGGACTAACCCTAGTGTTAATGGACAAGTCCCCCTCAAGTTGTCTTACAAACCATAAAAAACACTTCATCATCTTATCATTAACTAAAATCCACTTAATAAAGGTTTGTTTTGTCATGAGTTTAATCCTTAATCATGGATTAAGTTGAGGAGTTTTCCTCAGCTTAAACATTCTCATCTATCATCCTTCTATTAGGATGGTGTAATGAGTCCGTTTAATCCCTGATTATGGCTTAACCTCATTACTCAACACTAAACAAAAACAACAAAAACATCTAAATAATCACAAGTAGGTTAATGATCTTAATCCTGCATCAAAGGTGATTAAGTGTGAGAATCTGACTTCACACTTAAGGTATTCTCATTACCCCTAATCAGAGGGAAGATGTGATGAGTTTACTAAATCCATTGGTTTAGGCTTAAGCTCATTAACTTATGACAAACTTTCAAAAGCAATAAAAGACTGAAAACACTCAAAACAAACAATAATCGTCTCCTCCGGGATTCTTTTCTCATCACCTTCACTCACAAACGAGAACTCGCTTCTTCCGTCTAATGCAAGACAGTTTGCACCTGAGCCAGACAGGTCATACACTTGAGCATAGACAAGTAAGCAGTTCACAAGTCAATTCATCTTTCAGTCTCTTTGGGTCGAACTACGGTGTTCTGACTTCCTCATTGCACGAGAGGATACGTAGGCATAACTTAACGGTTATCGAACAAAAGTCTCTGTATATTCCCCCTCTTTCCAGCATCATTCTCTTAGCCTCATGATCTTGAGCAATTCATTCTCATTCTTACACTGACACATCATTATACACTTCACTTCACTTTACACTGACACCTGTACATCCTTTTCCAGCTCATTTATACACAAATTGCACTGACACTACCCCTTTAAAACACAAATCTTTTAAGCGTGGATCCCGTCGAGTACGACGGACAATCTGGGTGCTAATACCTTCCCAGGTTGTAACCAACCCCCTTTCTCAGTCTCTCTGGTTCGCAAACCGTCTTATCCATCTCTTTCTAGGCCCATGCAGCATTGCCTTTCCTCCGGGATAAAAATGCCTAGCTGGCGACTCTATTCATCTCCAGTGAGTTCACGGCTGTGTGTTCTCATTGTCCCTTTCGCCGACCGTTCGCGTCTGTACCCTATCTGACTTATTTTCATTTAGTGGGAGCGACAGCTTGGCGACTCTGCTGGGGATCCTTATACTGTAACCAGGGCTTCTGGTTCTTTTTGTGGGTTCCTCCTAGCGCTTGATTGATTTGTGTTTACTGGGGTGTTATGTGCTTATTTGTGTTTGTATATGTTTTATTTTTGCTTTATGTACAGTTGCTTTACTGCTTTCTTCATTGCATTTGTATATATCATACTGTACTGCTGGCTGGATCTGGTTTTCCTTTGGTGGGTGGGGTTCTATTGAGAGTTAAGGTCCTATACCTGGGACCTGAGTGACACCTAAGCTAGAGTGAATCATATTCTTTCCCATTCCATTTCGGTCTGGTGCGGGAATATGAAACACGGTTCAGATATGGGTTTCTTCTTGAGAGCTCTGTGTTGCAGATTTCCTGCAATGCTAGGGCTATCTGGGAAGCCTGCTAAGTCTGGATGACCTTTAGTATTGACCTCCAGAAACTGAGGAGAATGAGAGGAGGAACTTTTATGGTTATTGTAAACACTGTACCTCCGGGTTGGAAGTGTTTACACTTCTCATAACTGATCCAAGTCTGAGGATCCTTGTTCTAGAACACCACCTGTGAGGGGGTTGGGTTGTTTACAGGTTTGCAGGTACCTTGACCTCAGAATACCCTGTTACTTTGATTTTGTTAAGAGTACTCCATGTTGGACAGTTCTTGTGATTCTAAACCCCTGGACATGTGGCTCTTTATTTGAGTCCCCCACCTTGGTTACTGGATTTATAGACCTCCATCTGGATTTCTTGAACACACTTGGACCTATATCAGGGCATTTTGATCGGATCCAGCTCAGTCACAAACCCTTTGCATTTCATTTGCATACATACTCATTGCATCATATTGACATTTTCTTATTTGTGTTTCAGGGTATCCATCTTCATTTGGTTCTGGTTTTGACCCCATCTTCAGTATTGACCCATCTTCATCAGCATCTGCTTCAGCTATCACCTGCACCAGCCAATCAGTGGCCCTTTCTTCAGTGTTATCATCAGCACTTGTCTCTACTCAGTCTCAACATCATGGCACCTAAAAAGAGCAACATCACCTACCACTTCTTCCAGCCAGAGTTAGCTGACATCAGGAGGATTCAGACCCTGATCACTCCAGATCACATACCATTATTCAGGGAACCCTATGGGGATATACTTGATATGGTTATGGATCTGGACCCTTCACAGAGAAGCCTGATCCACACCTGCATTCAGTTTTATGATCCCCCACTGAGATGTTTCACCTTTCAAGACTTTCAGTTGGGCCCTCTGTTGGAAGAGTACTCCTCATTAGTTGGCATACCTATCAAGGGTGGAATCCCTTTCAACACTGAGATGATCTTTCCTGCTAATGGAGAAGTAGCAAAAGCTTTGCATCTGGAACCTGTCCTAATTAAGCAGCATATGACCTCTAAAGCTGGAATCCCAGGCTTCCATCTGGATTTCCTGATCTCTCAAGCTACCCTGAAAGCTTCTTTAGGAGAGTGGAAAGCTGTTTGTGCTCTATTGGCCTTGAGCATATATGGAATTGTATTGTTTGCAGATGAGCCTCGATTCATTAGTAAGAATGCAATCCATCTGTTCATCCTGAAGAACCCAGTGCCAACTTTATTGGGGGATCTCTATTACTCAGTACATCAGAGGAATGAAAAGCAGAGGGGAAGATTAGTGAGGTGTTGTGCTCCATTGTTCCATACTTGGCTCCTCAGGCATCTACCCAGGACAGATGCATTTTTGAATCCTCATCAGCAGAAAAACTGGGCTGGAAGACTTACTACTCTAACTTCAGCCGATATCAGATGGTGCACTCAAAGCACCAAGGGTAGGGATATCATCACCAGCTGTGGGCATTTTCCCAATGTGCCCCTTATAGGAGTTAAGGGTAGTATCAATTACAACCCTATGCTGTTCAGGAGGCAACTGGGCTATGCACTGGTCCATACTCCTAAAGCACAGGACTTGGTTGAGACTCTCTATTGTGAGAACAAGCTTAATTTGACTATTGTTAGGCAGGCTGCTTGGGCCTGGGATAATGTTCAAACCAAGGGAATGACTATTTTGGGGAAGTGCAACAATGTGGCATCAGCACAATACTATGAGTGGTCCCGTGCCAGGGCTCAATTCTCTGGAATGCCCTTTACCATAGAAGATATGCCTGAATCATCTTCGGCACCCCCTGCCACCATCAGTTTGGAGGAGTTTGAGAGCTTGAAGGAAAGAAATGAGAAGCTAACCCAGGCTTTGCAGAAGACCCTCCGGGAGAGGAGTGAAGGTATGAGGGAGATTGAGAGATTGGAGAAGTTGAGAGTGGAGCACCTGACTAAGATTGAGAAGTCTGGGGATTATATCAAAAAGTCTAAGGCTGGTGAACAAATTCTGAAGAATGCTTGCAAAGAAGCCCAGTTCCAAAGAGCCAGGACAGATTTGTACTTGAAAGAGAGTCAAGCCCGGTGGGTCAGGATCACCGAGGCTCGTACCCTGGAGGACAAGAGAGTTCAAGACAAGATGGAGCAACTGGAAGCTAGTGCAAAAGAGCAACAAGAAGCCCTGGCAGCAGCCCAAAGGGAGATATCAGAGCTAAAGATCAGAGCTGGGTTGAAGAGGTCAAAGGACCAAAGTCAGCACCAGAAACTAACTGCAGCTGTTACGACCCGGAATCTCCTCATCAGGAATCTCACGGAGCGTCCGGCTGATCCTGTGACCAAAGCACTTCTACAGGAAGTTCGTGAGGATGAGTTTGGTCTTGGTGTTTGACCATTTGTTTGTTGTTGCTTTCATTCCATGTACTTTTATTTTCCTGTAATGTATTTTGACCCCTCAGAGGGCTTGTATTTGTAAGCGAACTATGTACCATTTGCTTTTGTAATATATGTATTAGTTTGTTCCATCCGAGTTTCACTTCGGAAGCAACATCAACAGCATCTTCAAGGGTCTGGAAGGGTCAAAACTGAAAGCCAAACCGGATACCTTGACAACAAATAAGCATAACTGCATTGCATGCTAACCTTTGTTTGTTTTGTAGGTTTTGTTTTTGTTGTTGCTAACTCTGTTGTGATGCTCAGGAACTATTGCTAGGCGCCGGGTATTTCCCCTCAACCGTCCGCACCGTTATCCAACCCGAAACAACCTTCCGGGAATTCAAATGGATCAGGTACAGCAGGACCTTGCAGAGGTCAGGACTCAAATGGCAAACGAAAGATTGGAAATGAGAACCCAGATGACTCAGTTTATGGAAGTGATGAACAACATGGCTCAGAGCCAGGAAAGATTGAGAGCCATGGTGGAAAGGCAGAATCAAGAGGACCCACATATAGGGACTGCCGGCACCAGCAACAATGAAAGGGTCCAACCTCATGTTAACCCCCCTGTATTTGGACCACACCTCCATCCAGAGGTCAATATTCCTACAAATGTTCAAGGGACTGCCACTGCAGCCAGGGTACTTCAAGAAGACCCCCAAGAGGATCAGTTTACAGTAATGGGTGTTGGGGAAGAAGCTTATGATAGGAGGTTGGATGAGATAGCTGAGAAGCTGAGGTCTTTAGAATCTCAAAATTCTTTGGGCTTCGACGTCATGGACATGGGCTTAGTAGACGGGGTTAGGATTCCCCACAAGTTCAAGCCTCCATGTTTTGAAAAGTATAATGGGACTTCTTGTCCTCGAACCCATCTACAATCTTTCCTCGGGAGATTAAAAGCTTACACCATGGACGAGAAATTGTGGATGTTCTATTTTGAAGATAGCTTGACCGGAGCTTCGAGAGAATGGTACTCTCACTTGACAAGGGCAACTATTAGATGTTGGAAGGACCTGGCAGAGGCCTTCATCAGACAGTATCAGTATAATCTGGACATGGCACCCAACAGGACCCTCCTAATGGGAATGTCACAGTCTTCAAGGGAGAGTTTCCGAGAATATGCCCAGAGATGGAGGCAATTGGCTGCTGCTGTTCAACCCCCTATGTCTGAAAGGGAAATGGCAGATATGTTCATGAACACCCTTCAGGGAACATATATTGACAGGTTGGCTGCTTTCTCTTCCACTAGCTTCGCAGATGTAGTCATAGCCGGGGAGAGAATTGAAAGTCTATTGAAAATGGGTAAGATCTCAGACAACGGTGCGAGCTCGTCCAGTAGTACAAGGAAGCCTTTTGCAGGCCCAAGAAGAACTGGCGAGACCAATGCCATCCACACCAACAGGGGAAGGCCCCAATATGCTCAAAGGTCAATAGCAGCAGTCACCATTCCTGCTCCAGCTCATCCTCAGCCAGTCTATCAACCTCCGCAACAAAACTTCCAACAACAACCTCAGTATCATCAACAGAATCAGTATCCTCCGAGAAATTACAACAACAGCAACACTAACAACAATAACCAGCAAAGGCCATTCCAACAGAGGCCTTCTCAAGCCAATAGGGTAATCGATCCGATCCCTATGCCATATGCTACATTGCTGCCACAACTCCTGAAACTCAACCTGGTTGAGCTAAGGACATTGGCACCTCCAGATCCCAACAGTCTACCAAGGAACTATGACTCCAATGCTAGGTGCGCTTTTCATTCAAACGCACCTGGTCACAGTACAGAAAAATGCAGGGCTCTGCATATGAAGGTACAAGACTTGGTAGACTCCAAGGCTCTGAATTTTGCACCGCCGCCCAATGTCAACAAAAATCCTATGCCAAATCATGGTGGTCCCCGAATTAACGCTATTGAAGAAGACAAGCCGTCTTATTTAATAACCAGTGTGGGTCAGATCCGGACACCGTTGGTGGAAATCAAGGCTCAGCTCCTGGAATGTCAAATGTTCCCAGGATGCGAGTTAGGGTGTGCTTACTGCAATATTTCAGTAAACGGGTGCGATAATCTGAGGAATGGCATAGATGGCCTTATTCAGAGTGGCCAACTTCAGATCACCACATCATTTCCAACAAATCCAGCAATTTCATCAGCAACGGTTTTAGAACCTCCTACAACTGCAGCAACTATTGTTCCTGACAATTCTTCAGTTTCATCAACAAGTACGTCATCCATCATCTCAACTGATCAGTTTACAACAAATCTTCCTGCTACAACTTCAGCTTCACTCCACTTCGAGACTCCTACAACGACAACATCATTTCTTCCGACAATATCTCCTACAACACCAGCAACAAATCATGAAGATGTCTCTACTATCACCATATTTTATGATCCTGAGGACAACTCTGCCTACCATTCAGAAGGTGCTGCTCCCATCAGAGCACCAGTTACAATCTTTTATGATCCACAAACAATTACAGTCCCTTCAGCAGCAGCAATCAGTCCAGTCACTGTCACGGTGCCTGGACCAGTACCGTATGAAAGCAATAGCGCCATCCCTTGGCACTATGGCTCAGACGTGTACTGCGAAGGAAAAAGAATCACTCTTGAAACATCAACACCTGCACCACAAGTAGATAATGTGGGGGGAGGCGGAGGCTTCACTCGAAGCGGACGTCTCTTCGCCCCACCAATGCAAAGACCTACCGCCGAAGCAGAAGCTGCTGCCAAAGCAAAAGGAAAGAGCCCGGTGCGGGAAGATCAAGCTGTTAAAGAAGCTGTAAAAACACCATTCGATCAAGAAGTTGATGAGTTTATGAGGATCATCAAAAAGAGTGATTACAAAATGGTGGATCAGCTTCACCAGACGCCATCCAAGATCTCTATCCTCTCACTGCTTATGTGCTCCGAAGCCCATCGGAATGCACTACTCAAAGTCCTGCACGCAGCTTACGTGCCTGAAGAGATCACTGTCAATCAATTGGAAACCGTGGTTGGAAATGTTACTGCTAGCAATGGGCTAGGGTTCACCAATACTGATTTGACAACGGAAGGCCGCAACCACAACAAAGCCTTGCACATCACTATGGAATGCAAAGGTGCTGTCCTTTCCCATGTGTTGGTAGACACGGGGTCATCCCTTAATGTCCTACCTAAGAAGGCCCTAGTGAAGCTAGAATATGATGGATTGGCATTGAGACCCAGCAACCTGGTGGTGAGAGCCTTTGATGGTTCAAAGAGATCGGTTCTGGGAGAGATTGAGTTGCCCATAACGATTGGCCCGCAGACCTTCAAAACTATTTTCTACGTGATGGATATACAGCCCGCCTACAGCTGTTTGTTGGGTAGACCCTGGATTCACGCCGCCGGCGCAATAACATCTACCCTTCACCAAAAGTTAAAATTTGAGTGGGAAGGCCAAGTTGTTACAATCTATGGGGAGGAGGACATTTTTGTCAGCCACCTGGCAACCTATAAGTACATTGAGATGGATGGGGAGATCCATGAAACAATGAGTCAGGGGTTCGAAGCTTTGAATGTGAATGAAACATCTGCTGCGCCTGGTACTTCAATATCATCCTACCAACAAGCCCGGAAGGTTGTCGAGGAAGGAACTGCCCAAGGCTGGGGCAAACTGCTGTCAGTAGAGAAGAAAGAGGACAGATTTGGGTTGGGTTACAGACCAACTCAACAAGATCAAGCAGCGGCTGCGAAAGAGCCCAACTTTGTGAGTGGGGGGATGCTCACCCCTGATGCTGTCAACTGTCTGGAAGACGAGCTGGAAGAAGAACGCAACCTGGAAAGCTGGATTCGTCCAAAGATCCCGGGGAGCAGTATCTCGAACTGGTCTTCCCAGGAAATTATAAGAGTTACTCATGCAGAGTAATTATTATTTCCTGTATTTTTATAGCATGCATCAAAGTCTTGCATCTTGCCCAAGATGACAAGACTCATTTTGCAATCGGGCCATCTGTACTTTTTTTTTGTGCAAACAAGATTAATCACTGAAATATCAGACATCTTTTTGCAAGCGAGTCTTTTTCTTTTCCGTTCACTGTTTTTTCCATTTTTCTTTTTTGTACAAAAATAAATGGCGGTGTTTTCAAAATGACAACTTCATTTCTCTTTTCTAAATAAGACTAAAATCAGATCACTAAAATGAACCAAATTAAACCCTTGCAGAGAGTGCCTTCCAGACCGCACCGACAACAGCACGGCTATGACATCGTATGACTTTGACAATCCGATCAATCAAGCTGATGAAGGGGTTGAAGAAGAATATGAGCTTCCTGAAGAGCTAGCCAGGTTGTTGAAACAAGAGGAAAAGGTTATTACTCCTCACCATGAGGAGGTTGAAGTGATCAATCTTGGTACAGATGAAGACGTGAAAGAAGTCAAGATCGGGGCCTGCCTGCAAGACTCGGTGAAAGGACAGCTGATTGACCTGCTTCGAGAATATGTGGACGTGTTCGCTTGGTCTTATCAAGATATGCCAGGGTTGGACACCGACATCGTCGTGCACAAGCTGCCTTTGAGAGAAGAGTGCCCACCAGTCAAACAGAAGTTGCGCCGTACTCGTCCTGACATGGCTATAAAAATCAAGGAAGAGGTACAAAAGCAATGGGACGCCGGGTTCCTTGCTGTAACTAGCTATCCGCCGTGGGTTGCTAATATAGTACCTGTGCCTAAGAAAGACGGCAAAGTGAGGATGTGTGTTGACTACCGGGACCTGAACAGAGCCATCCCGAAAGATGATTTTCCATTACCTCACATTGACGTATTGGTGGATAATACGGCTCAGTTCTCGGTATTCTCCTTCATGGATGGATTTTCAGGATACAATCAGATCAAGATGTCACCTGAAGACATGGAGAAGACAACATTCATTACACCTTGGGGCACGTTCTGTTACAAAGTGATGCCATTCGGACTGAAGAATGCTGGTGCCACATATCAACGGGCTATGGTGACATTATTCCACGACATGATCCATAAAGAAATCGAGTGTTATGTGGATGATATGATTGCCAAGTCCCTTACAGAGGAAGATCACCTGGTGAATCTGCTGAAATTATTCAAGCGTCTGAGGAAGTATCAATTGAAGTTGAACCCCAACAAATGCACATTCGGGGTACGATCTGGTAAGCTACTGGGTTTTATTGTAAGTGAGAAAGGGATTGAGGTTGACCCTGACAAAGTCAAAGCCATCCAAGAGATGCCTGCACCGAAAACAGAGAAAGAAGTTCGAGGGTTCTTAGGTCGATTGAACTACATTTCAAGGTTCATATCTCACCTTACAGCAACCTGTGAACCCTTGTTCAAGCTATTAAGAAAGGAACAGACGGTCAGGTGGAATGAAGACTGCCAGAAGGCTTTTGACAAGATCAAAGAATATCTGCAAGAACCTCCAATCCTTATGCCTCCAGTCGAAGGAAGACCTCTAATAATGTACTTGACAGTATTAGAAGAGTCGATGGGGTGTGTGCTGGGCCAGCATGACGAGTCTGGTCGAAAAGAGTATGCAATATACTACCTGAGCAAAAAGTTTACCGACTGTGAACAACGTTATTCACTGCTCGAGAAAACTTGCTGTGCTTTAGCGTGGGCTGCTCGCCGACTGAGACAGTATATGTTGACCCACACAACTTTGTTGATCTCAAAAATGGACCCAGTTAAGTACATATTTGAGAAGCCAGCTCTTACCGGACGGGTTGCAAGATGGCAGATGATCCTCACAGAATATGACATCCAGTACACCTCTCAGAAAGCCATCAAGGGCAGTGTACTATCTGAATATCTTGCTGAGCAACCCATTGATGACTACCAGCCTATGAGATTTGACTTCCCTGATGAAGACATCATGTTCATAAAATCAAAAGATCATGAAGAGCCTATTCACACTGAAGGGCCTGACCCGGAAAAAGAATGGACTATGATGTTTGATGGGGCTGTTAACATGAATGGTCGTGGTGTTGGTGCAGTACTCATTACACCTAAGGGAGTTCACATGCCTTTCTCGGCAAAACTCACTTTCAACTGCACTAACAACGAAGCTGAATACGAAGCTTGCATTATGGGTCTTGAGGAAGCCATTGACCTCAGGGTCAAGACATTGACCGTATTCGGAGATTCAGCTCTGGTAGTTAATCAAACCAACGGAAAATGGTACACCCACCAGGATCATCTGATACCTTACAGGGATTATACAAGGAGGTTATTGACTTTCTTCACAACGGTCAAACTTGAGTATATCCCTCGGGACGAGAATCAGTTTGCAGATGCTTTGGCTACCATTTCGTCCATGATCAAAGTTCAAGCTGCTAACTTTGTACCTCAGATTTCAGTGTCCAGGCTCGACAGACCAGCATATGTATTTGCAGCAGATGTTGTTAAAGATGATAAGCCTTGGTTCCATGACATTAAATGCTTCTTGGAGGATCAAACATACCCACCTGGGGCATCTCCCAATGATAAGAAGACTTTGAGGAGGCTGGCTGGCAGTTTCTTTCTGAACACTGATGGGTCGTTATACAAGAGGAACTTTGATATGGTACTCCTCAGATGTGTCGACAAGACGGAAGCAGATTTGTTGATGCATGAAGTGCATGAAGGCTCTTTTGGTACCCATGCTGGAGGACATGCAATGGCTAAGAAGTTGTTAAGATCAGGCTATTATTGGATCACGATGGATGCAGACTGTTGTGCCTATGCCAGGAAATGCCACAAATGCCAGATCTACGCAGATAAAGTGCATGTGCCTCCCAACCCTTTGAACATTATGTCTTCACCATGGCCCTTTGCCATGTGGGGCATTGATATGATTGGCAAGATCGAGCCGACTGCTTCAAATGGTCACAGATTCATCCTGGTCGCCATTGACTATTTCACTAAGTGGGTTGAAGCAGCCTCATTTGCAAATGTTACAAGGCAAGTGGTAGCCCGATTTCTGAAAAGAGATATCATCTGTCGATATGGAGTTCCCGAGCGAATCATTACTGATAATGGTTCCAATCTAAACAACAAGATGATGGCTGAATTATGTCGGGACTTCAAGATCCAACATCACAACTCTTCTCCTTACAGGCCAAAGATGAACGGCGCTGTTGAGGCAGCAAATAAGAACATCAAGAAGATTGTGCAGAAGATGGTAGTCACTTACAAAGACTGGCATGAAATGCTACCGTTTGCCTTGCATGGGTACCGCACGTCAATTAGAACGTCCACTGGGGCAACACCGTATCAGCTTGTGTATGGTATGGAAGCAGTCCTACCTGTTGAAGTTGAATTACCCTCCCTACGGGTACTAATGGATGTCAAGCTGAGTGAAGCAGAATGGGTTCGGGCCCGATACGAACAATTGGGTCTGATCGAAGAAAAGAGATTGGCTGCAATCTGTCATGGGCAGTTATATCAGAAGAGAATGAAGAAAGCCTTCGATCAGAAAGTCAGGCACCGAGAGTACCAAGTGGGAGACCTTGTGCTGAAAAGAATCCTCCCTCCTCATACAGACCACAGGGGCAAATGGACTCCAAACTATGAAGGACCGTTTGTTGTAAAGAAAGTTTTCTCTGGTGGAGCACTGATGCTCAGCACTATGGATGGTGAAGATTTCCCGTCCCCTGTGAATTCAGATGCAGTTAAAAAATACTTCGCATAAAATGACCCGCTGGACGTAAAAAAACAGAATGTAAGTCCAGGCAAAAATAGGGCATCCCGGCGAGTCAGAAACAGAATAAAAGACTCGGGCAAAAATAAGGGAAATAAATGAAAAATGTACACCCGCTGAGTTGAAAAGCCACATTGGACAGCTCAGGCAAAAATGGGTATCCCGATGGATTGAAAACCCGAAAGGGCGATCCATGCAAAATAAGGGAATAAGCGAACAACTGCATTCTGAGTTCGTCTGTATCATCTGCAACTTGGAAAGCTTCAAAAGGATCAAGCTCCAATCAGAATCAGCCTTCTTCAGAAAGCAAGGCGAGAAGAACGTCAATTGTCATACGAGTCATAGCAGAAGAGGAAGCTCCTCAAAGCGTCATCAACACTGCCAACATTTTGTTTCTCAATTTGTAACAATCTCCTCATTTCAGGGGATGCGTTCCGTTGACTTTATCTCGCCAGTTCAGGGCATATGAATTAATAAAATCAGATTTTCAGTCATGTCTCGTTTTGTACATTTTATTTGCAAAAATGTCTGATGTCTTAAAAGAAAAAACTGATTGCACAAGAATACAGATGCTTATCTTCAAATAAAAACATGCTCGCAGGAAATATACTTGCTCTCGAGAGTATCTAACTCCTATGACGGGATCCAGTAAAGGATACCTCGGGATTATCTTGTGCGTTTCTCTATCTTTTTCAGGATTGCAGGTATCCAGAGCACAGCTTAGGGCATGAAAGCTTCACCCTCAGCAAGCTGGCAGATCATTATCAACTCGGTCTATCTGCCATGTGGCGCTGGAAGGTGCCCATTTCCCCAGCGAAGTTGCCAAATCAACATACGCTCAATCTCAGCATCTGAAATGCTCTATCCCCAGCTGAGTTGCCTCTCATTACTCTCCCCGGCTGAGTGGCCAACAACTCTCCCAGCCGTGGTACCAATCATTCCTCCTCAGCAGAATGCAAGAATCAGGGAATCATACCCCCACAGAATCCTCAGCCTCTATTCAGAAGAGCAACGCACGAAAGAATCACAACAGATTGAAGAAAGCTTCTACAACCCCCAGCTGGGTCCCTCATTTACTAGGATAGGTCTATCAGTGACCCGTATCCCCAAGCAAATGCATCTCATCAGACCTATCAATGATCTCATCCCCAGCTGGGATGTCCATTTTGAGCAGATCAACCGGAGATCTTCGCAGCAACGGGATCCGAATCCCGGTTTGATATCTTTGCATAATCATGGCATTTGCATCATATTATCCCCTCAGAGCGTAGCATTCCGTCTAATACGGAGCATTACGGCAAAAGTCAAACGCATAGCATAGTCATAAGCCATGTTCTGAATTAACACTTGTGAATGATAGCAGTTCATCAACATACAGAAGGAAAATCCCCGCCAGAGTTACCAGCAAGAGCAGTTGCCTCACAAATCATCAAACACCAGTATATACACCTTTTGGCACCCGTCCGTGCCATCTTTCCCCAGTAAAGTCGCCTGAACACTCTGTGCAAACAAAATCACCCGTATTGCAGATACTTCCTGACACCCGACCGTGTCAAATCACCAGCAAAAAGCCGAAGACACCCTCTTTGCACTCACACATGCTTATATATATCCTTTCTTGACACCCGTCCGTGTCATATCCCCAGCGCAGTCGCTTACACTTTTGCAACCCATATACTTGTTGATATTACACTCTTCTCCTTTTGACACTCGTCCGTGTCACCCGCCCCAGCAGATAAACATTCATCTATACACCATTCTCACTACTCGCTCTCATACAGATACTCGTCCGAATCTTGTACATACCAGTTATATACCCACAGATTCAACAGTAGTCTTTGTTCTTTGTTAACCAGTTGGTGCTCGTCCGTACCATCATCTCAGAACATTGCGTCTAATGTTTGTTTCTACATGATACTCGTCCGTATCATACTCTTAAGGATGCTCGTCCGCATCTTTAATCCATACACCGTGTCAAACACTTTTGTCTTCTTGAATATAGATACTCGTCTGTATCTACTATCCCCAGAAGAGTTCTTTCAGATTCAACACTCGTCCGTGTTCCTTGTTAACCAGTTGATACTCGTCTGTATCATCATCTTTGAACACATGTCAGTTTGTTTCTACCCGATACTCGTCCGTATCGTAGTCTTAGGGATGCTCGTCCGCATCTTTAATCTATATACAACATCTAAACACTTATACTTTCTTTTCTTGGTTGTGAACGCTCGTCCGTGTTCACTATATCCCCAGTAGATCGCCAACAAAGCATTTTCTTTTATCTGACACTCGTCCTGTGTCATGATAACCCTGAGAGCAGCCGTACCCTGCTGAGTGGTCGTCCTCCACTTCTTGATGGTCGTCCTCCATCATGCTCATCCGATGGCCGTCCCCATCGTTGATTTTTAGCAGCCGTCCCCTGCTAGGTGGTCGTCCTCCACCTTTTGATGATCGTCCTTCATCATTTTATCCAATGGCCGTCCCCCATTGTTGACTTTGGTTATCTGGCATTCGTCCTGTGTCATGATAAACCTTGAGAGCAGCCGTACCCTGCTGAGTGGTCGTCCTCCACTTCTTGATGGTCGTCCTCCATCATGCTCGTCCGATGGCCGTCCCCATCGTTGACCTTTTCTATCCGATGGCCGTCCCCATCATTGATATTTTCGGCAGCCGTACCCTGCCAGGTGGTCGTCCTCCACCTTTGATGGCCGTCCCCATCATATACCCAACAGAGCAGCCGTCCCCTGCTAGGTGATCGTCCTTCACCTTTGATGGCCGTCCCCCATCATCTGTTTATTTCATTTATTCTTTAACCCGATGGCCGTCCCCGTCGTGGTCCCTTTTCTTTTTTTAGCCCGATGGCCGTCCCCATCAGTGGTTACTTTACCTTTATGAGCTTGATGGCCGTCCCCGTCATGTTTCATTAATCCCCAGAGAATTTTGCAACTTTACCTTGGTGGCCGTCCCCATCACTATTTCATTTTTCCCAGCTAGTCGGCCGTCCCCGTCTTAGCTTTATCTTTTATCCCCAGCATGTCGGCCGTCCCCGTCATTGTTTTATTTCCTACACTTTTCCCAGCATGTCGGCCGTCCCCGTCATTGCTCTTTACCCAGCAGTCGTCCTCTGCTCGACGGTCGTCCTCCGTCGCCCACACTTTACAATATACTTTATTTTCCTTTACAATCTATATCCCTTTTCTTCTTCATTCTGTGAGTGCAAATTTTGGACTGTCTTCGGTATTCAACCACAAGTTATCTTGTTTGCCTGTTAAGCCATCGCTTACATCCTGCACAGCTAACTCATGTTTGAATAGGGGCAGCTGTAAACACCCCAAATTTGCCCTCACCCATTTCACCATGGCTTGTGATCATTCTCATATGCATAAGCACAATCATATCATCTCACATCTCATTTTTGATTCACTGCATAGTTTATAAGTCATCTGCACCTAGGGTTTGTGATCTGAGCAATCTCAGGGCTTCTTGAGCCACTCCAAAGGCTACCAATCACTTCAAGGGGATCCATGTGTGTTCATCTATCATATTACATCCTCTCAAAGTCAAAAATTCCAAAGAATCACAAGAACTGGGATTTGAGTGGATGCAGAGCCAGGCTAGACTGCACAGTTGACCTAAAATTAGGGTTTTGGTTTCAGAGGCCATAACCCCAAATTTTTTTGGTCATTCTTGTTTCCATTGGTCTCTACATGGTATAAGGAGTATGCATATCAATTTTCATGAAGAAATTCCATGGGGAAGTCATCTGATCAAGAGTTGACTTTTCAGACAAGTCAGTGCAAAATCAGGGCATCTGAGGCCCCCAATGACCCAACCAATGGTTGATCTTCATCATTTTGAGTGTATATGATCTTTATTTGATCATGGAAGAAGGTTGAAGTTCATAGAAATCAAGAATTTAGGATTTTTGCAAATGTTGACTTTTTGGGCATAGTTGACTTTTCAAGAATGCATCATTTTAGGTCATTTTTCAAGCCATGATTCTTGATCCAAAAATGCTTCAAATGAAAAAACTTTGGTCATGAAAGTTGTAGATCTCATTTTTCCCTTTTCAAAAAGTACAAGAACATGATCAAACTCTTCTTGAATCAAAAGTTATGGCAATGCAAAGTTGGCTAAAATCATTGATTTTCAAGGCATGCCCTAAGTGAGAATTTTGCAAAATCTTGGACCAATGCATATTGCAGCCTCTAATTCATTTCAAACCAGCACATAAACTTTCTCTAAGTCCTAAAAATCAGAAATGAACTAAGAATGCCCATGGTTTTATGTTTGGTTGGACAAAAAAGGTCACATGTGAACAAAAAGTCACAAGTTGCAAAACTCATGATCATGCTTCCTCCTACTTGCAGCCTTGGATGCTGAGCTTTGCTAGCCTCTCACCTCACCTTGCTGCACCAGAACCAGCCCATGTACTTGCCTAGATCATGAGCCATACCTCTCTTACACATTATTTGACTTTTTGCAAAAGGTAACTTACCAATCAATAAAGGGCATGTCTTGTCAACTGACCAATGAGAGAGAGTTATGTGGACAATTTGCAAGCTAGACATAACACAAGGCAAGGCTGAAACATCCTCATTCAACACATACACAAAAACCTACCAAGTTGCAAGTTGCTTCGAATCTCTCTGCCCAGCCACAAAACACTCAAACCAACTTCACCATTCAACTCACCTTGCTCCATAGACCACAAAGCACCAAGAACACAAGCCTGGAACAACCAGAATACTCCATAGCCATTTCTCACCTCAGCCTGCATTTCTCTTCGAAACTCTCACCACAGCTTGCAAACACCTAAACAAACTTTGCAAAGCTTCTCCATTCACCCTCAGGATCACAAACAACCCCTTTCCATGGCCTGAAACTGCTTAATACCCCATAGCCATTTCTGACTGAGTTGAAGCAGGAGCTTTCGAAACTCATTATCCAGCCAACTTAAACTCTCATTGAGCATTCAAACATCATCTGGGGATCAAGTGGAGTAGATTGCACAAGGAGAAGTGGCCAGAAAGTCCTCAAGTTGAAAGCTCCAAATCTCAGGTAGCTCGAAAATTATTTTTCCAGAAATCATTTCTTTTGTTCCAAACCTGTTCTATGTGATTCACTGATTATCCTGATGTTCTTAGTTTTTGAAATGGCTTTGATTTGAGCATTTAATTTGTCTCTGAAGCTTGCGTGCCCTAGTTTTTATTTCTTTCGATTCAGTTTGTTTAGGAAGAAGAAATTTGTTTTGAGAGAGGGGTTTGATTCGTGAGAGGTTGGAGATCATTTCCCAGTTCTTAGTTTTCATTTTTGATACGATTTGAGGGGTTTGGGGATTTCTCAGGTGAGATGCTGGCCGGAGAAGACGACCGGAAGTCTTCTCCGGCCACCTGAAAGTGATTTGTGCCCTAATTGCGTAATTAACTCCAGTTTGAATTTTGGCCGTAGATGGCCTTTGACTTGTTGACTTCCCTCCCTTTTGGATGGCCCAGATCCTTTTCTTTAGCCCTAATCTCTCTCATTAGTTTAATTAATCTTTAATTAAGTTAATTGATTCAGGAGCCATCTGGGCCCTTCATTCACGCGCCAGTCAACACATTTAAACTCAGGCTCCATCCTGGCCCTCCATCTAGCTTACTTTCTATTTTATTTGATTTTTAAATCATTTCATTTCATTAAACTTGCATAATTATTTTAAAATAGTTAAAAATTCTTAAAAATTATGAAACTTTTTCCTAAAAGTTTATTTAATTTTTAAGACCCAAAAACATTTTTATTTTTATTTTTTATCATTAAAAAAGTATTTTTAAATATTTAAAAGATTATTTTTAATTGATTAATGGGAATTAATTAATTAAAAATACTTTTAGGTATTTAAAAATTACAAAAAAATTCATGAAATGTTCTAAGACATTTAGAAACATTGTCCAACCTTCAAACCAAATTTCTTTTTTGATCTTGATGCATTTTAAGAATTTTTCATTGAATTAAATCATTTTTTATGCATTATTTTGATCATGAGTTCAAAAATTCATTTCTGCCTATCTAAGAAGAGTTGGACATTGATTCTTCTTGCATTGTTTTGTGTTTAGCATGTAGTTTCTAGGATTAAAAGGCCATGATTTGTCCCTTCATTTTCAATTTGCTTGGCATTTCTTTTGTTTAGGAACCCTAAAAACCCTAATAACTTAGAAAAATCATAACTTGAGATTGGTTAAGAGTTGAGAGCTCCCCTTTGGACATTGGTTTAGTATAGGTTTAGGGTTTCTTTGGAAGGCATTTTCCATTTTTTATTTTAGGGTTTGCTTCTGTTTTGGGTTTTTGTTTGTTGTTTGATCTTTAAACCCTAATTTGAGCTTTCATTTGCATACCTCTTGCATCCTCTTGCATAACATGACTTGTCTTTGCATTTTGTGCATTCTTGTGTTTCACTTGACATCTTAAGACATGTATAAAGCATCTTTGATCATTGCATCTCATATTTGCCATGCCATTTGCCTTGTATGTTTCATAACTTTTCATGCTCATTCATGCTCCTTAGCTTGCATCATTTGCATTCATAATCTTGTATGAACATCTCCATGTGCTGCCTCATGCTTGTAGCATCTCATAACATCATTAGCATCACATACATGCTTCTGGTTTTGTCTCTCATCATGTCATTGCATCTCATTTTGCATTGCATTGCATTTCTTTTCTAACCTTTTCAGGTGGTAAGTGATTTTGAGAAGTGAATTTGCCTTCACTTCTCATAACTTTTCTTTTCATCTCTCTTGCATCCATTGCTGCATTTTTATTTGTGTTTGAGTTTGAGCTTGCTCATTCTTCTTCATCTTACTCTCTTTCTTCAAGTGACTTGACTTCTTGAATGAAGCAAGTTGCTTTGCTTCTCTTGATCTTGTTCATCTGCTTCCTGGTGGTTCCTTTGAAGATTGTTCCTGAATACCTCACAAACCTTAGGAACAACCAAGCATGACAATGAATTAGGGTCTTGATTAGTCTCCCCTCATAGTTTTACCTTTGTGTCTCTTTGAGTCTTCTCTTCTCATCTCATAATCAGGGACTAAACCCTAAAGGCTTTAAGGCTTTGTGATTAAGCTTATGCCTGCATCCTTCTCTTAGGATGGAGTGTATAACTTTAATCCTAAGCGTTAAACCCTTAATGTGTTTAAATCTCTTAATCAATCCATTTAATAAGTATCAAGACATTACACTTGTAACTTGGGCCTTGCATCAGGGTTCTAATTCTTCCTTAACTGGTTAAGAAGGACTAACCCTAGTGTTAATGGACAAGTCCCCCTCAAGTTGTCTTACAAACCATAAAAAACACTTCATCATCTTATCATTAACTAAAATCCACTTAATAAAGGTTTGTTTTGTCATGAGTTTAATCCTTAATCATGGATTAAGTTGAGGAGTTTTCCTCAGCTTAAACATTCTCATCTATCATCCTTCTATTAGGATGGTGTAATGAGTCCGTTTAATCCCTGATTATGGCTTAACCTCATTACTCAACACTAAACAAAAACAACAAAAACATCTAAATAATCACAAGTAGGTTAATGATCTTAATCCTGCATCAAAGGTGATTAAGTGTGAGAATCTGACTTCACACTTAAGGTATTCTCATTACCCCTAATCAGAGGGAAGATGTGATGAGTTTACTAAATCCATTGGTTTAGGCTTAAGCTCATTAACTTATGACAAACTTTCAAAAGCAATAAAAGACTGAAAACACTCAAAACAAACAATAATCGTCTCCTCCGGGATTCTTTTCTCATCACCTTCACTCACAAACGAGAACTCGCTTCTTCCGTCTAATGCAAGACAGTTTGCACCTGAGCCAGACAGGTCATACACTTGAGCATAGACAAGTAAGCAGTTCACAAGTCAATTCATCTTTCAGTCTCTTTGGGTCGAACTACGGTGTTCTGACTTCCTCATTGCACGAGAGGATACGTAGGCATAACTTAACGGTTATCGAACAAAAGTCTCTGTATATTCCCCCTCTTTCCAGCATCATTCTCTTAGCCTCATGATCTTGAGCAATTCATTCTCATTCTTACACTGACACATCATTATACACTTCACTTCACTTTACACTGACACCTGTACATCCTTTTCCAGCTCATTTATACACAAATTGCACTGACACTACCCCTTTAAAACACAAATCTTTTAAGCGTGGATCCCGTCGAGTACGACGGACAATCTGGGTGCTAATACCTTCCCAGGTTGTAACCAACCCCCTTTCTCAGTCTCTCTGGTTCGCAAACCGTCTTATCCATCTCTTTCTAGGCCCATGCAGCATTGCCTTTCCTCCGGGATAAAAATGCCTAGCTGGCGACTCTATTCATCTCCAGTGAGTTCACGGCTGTGTGTTCTCATTGTCCCTTTCGCCGACCGTTCGCGTCTGTACCCTATCTGACTTATTTTCATTTAGTGGGAGCGACAACTACCATCCTCGAATAATAGCCACAATAACAAGACCAACCTCAGAATGACTTGAAGAAAAGAATGCCATCCTCGAATGACAATTCTCAAAAGATCCTCGGATCTAACACGAAACCATCCTCGAATGGAGACGCCAAGATATACCAGCCTCGACTGATAACTAAACACAAAGCTGACCTCAGATAGACTTTGCAAAAGAGACAAACTGACCTCGATCAATAAGCTCAAAAAGTGGACAACCATCCTCGAATAATAGCCACAACAAAAACAAACAAGACCAACCGCAGAAGGACTTGAAGAAAAGAATGCCATCCTCGAATGACAATTCTCAAAAGATCCTTGGATCTAACACGAGACCATCCTCGAATAGAGATGCAAAGGTATACCAGCCTCGATTGATAACCAAACACAAAGCTAACCTCAGACAGACTTTGTAAGAGAGACAAACTGACCTCAATCAATAAGATCAAAAAGTGGACTATCATCCTCGAATAATAGCCACAACAAAAACAAACAAGATCAACCGCAGAAGGACTTGAAGAAAAGAATGCCATCCTCGAATGACAATTCCCAAAAGATCCTCAGATCTAACACGAAACCATCCTCGAATAGAGACGCAAAGGTATACGAGCCTCAACTGATAACCAAACAAAAAGCTGACCTCAGACAAACTGTGAAAACGATACAAACTGACCTCGATCAATAAGCTCAAAATGTGGACTACCATCCTCGAATAATAGCCACAACAACAAGACCAACCTCAGAAGGACTTGAAGAAAAGAATGCCATCCTCGAATGACAATTCTCAAAAGATCCTCGGATCTAACACGAAACCATCCTCGAATGGAGACGCAAAAGTATACCAGCCTCGACTGATAACCAAACACAAAGCTGACCTCAGACAGACTTTGCAAAAGAGACAAACTGACCTCGATCAATAAGCTTAAAAAGTGGACTACCATCCTCGAATAATAGCCACAACAAAAAAAAACAAGACCAACCGCAGATGGACTTGAAGAAAAGAATGCCATCCTCGAATGACAATTCTCAAAAGATCCTCGGATCTAACACGAAACCATCCTCGAATGGAGACGCAAAGGTATACCAGCCTCGACTGATAACCAAACACAAAGCTAACCTCAGACAGACTTTGAAAACGAGACAAACTGACCTCGATCAATAAGCTCAAAAAGTGGACTACCATCTCGAATAATAGCCACAACAACAAGACCAACCTCTGAAGGACTTGAAGAAAAGAATGCCATCCTCGAATGACAATTCTCATAAGATCCTCGGATCTAACACAAAACCAACCTCGAATGGAGACGCAAAGGTATACCAGCCTCGACTGATAACCAAACACAAAGCTGACCTCAGACAGACATTGCAAAAGAGACAAACTGACCTCGATCAATAAGCTTAAAAAGTGGACTACCATCCTAGAATAATAGCCACAACAAAAAAAAACAAGACCAACCGCAGATGGACTTGAAGAAAAGAATGCCATCCTCGAATGACAATTCTCAAAAGATCCTCGGATCTAACACCAAACCATCCTCGAATGGAGACGCAAAGGTATACCAGCCTCGACTGATAACCAAACACAAAGCTAACCTCAGACAGACTTTGAAAACGAGACAAACTGACCTCGATCAATAAGCTCAAAAAGTGGACTACCATCCTCGAATAATAGCCACAACAACAAGACCAACCTCTGAAGGACTTGAAGAAAAGAATGCCATCCTCGAATGACAATTCTCATAAGATCCTCGGATCTAACACGAAACCAACCTCGAATGGAGACGCAAAGGTATACCAGCCTCGACTGATAACCAAACACAAAGCTAACCTCAGACAGAATTTGAAAACGAGACAAACTGACCTCGATCAATAAGCTCAAAAAGTGGACTACCATCCTCGAATAATAGCCACAACAACAAGACCAACCTCAGAAGGACTTGAAGAAAAGAATGCCATCCTCGAATGACAATTCTCATAAGATCCTCGGATCTAACACGAAACCATCCTCGAATGGAGACGCAAAGATATACCAGCCTCGACTGATAACCAAACACAAAGCTGACCTCAGACAGACTTTGCAAAAGAGACAAACTGACCTCGATCAATAAGCTCAAAAAGTGGACTTCCATCCTCGAATAATAGTCACAACAAAGAAAAACAAGACCAACCGCAGAAGGACTTGAAGAAAAGAATGCCATCCTCGAATGACAATTCTCAAAAGATCCTCGGATCTAACACAAAACCATCCTCGAATGGTGACGCAAAGGTATACCCTCCTCGACTGATAACCAAACACAAAGCTGACCTCAGACAGACTTTGAAAACGAGACAAACTGACCTCGATCAATAAGCTCAAAAAGTGGACTACCATCCTCGAATAATAGCCACAACAACAAGACCAACCTATGAAGGACTTGAAGAAAAGGATTTCATCCTCGAATGAGAATTCTCAAAAGATCCTCGGATCTAACAGGAAACCATCCTCGAATGGAGATGCAAAGGTATACTAGCCTCGACTGATAACCAAACAAAAAGTTGATCTCAGACAGACTTTGCAAGAGAGACAAACTGACCACAATCAATAAGCTCAAAAAGTGGACTATCATCCTCAAATAATAGCCACAACAAAAACAAACAAGGCCAACCACAGAAGGGCTTGAAGAAAAGAAATGTCATCCTCGAATGACAATTCAAAATTCCTCGGATCTAACACGAAACCATCCTCGAATGGAGACGCAAAGGTATACCAGCCTCGATTGATAACCAAACACAAAGCTGACCTCAGAAAGACTTTGCAAAAGAGACAAACTGACCTCGATTAATAAACTCAAAAAGTGGACTACCATCCTCGAATAATAGCCACAACAAAAACAAATAAGACCAACCGCAGAAGGACTTGAAGAAAAGAATGCCATCCTCGAATGACAATTCTCAAAAGATCCTCGGATCTAACACGAAACCATCCTCGAATGGAGACGCAAAGGTATACCAGCCTTGACTGATAACCAAACACAAAGCTGACCTTGGATAGACTTTGCAAAAGAGACATATTGACCTCGATCAATAAGCTCAAAAAGTGGACTACCATCCTCGAATAATAGCCACAACAAAAACAAACAAGACCAACTGCAGAAGGACTTGAAAAAAAGAATGCCATCCTCGAATGACAATTCTCAAAAGATCCTCGGATCTAACACGAGACCATCCTCAATTGGAGATGCAAAGGTATACCAGCCTCTATTGATAACCAAAGAAAAAGCTGACCTCAGACAGACTTTGCAAGAGAGACAAACTGACCTCAATCAATAAGCTCAAAAAGTGGACTATCATCCTCGAATAATAGCCACAACAAAAACAAACAAGACCAACCGCAGAAGGACTTGAAGAAATGAATGCCATCCTCGAATGACAATTCTCAAAAGATCCTCAGATCTAACACGAAACCAACCTCGAATGGAGACGCAAAGGTATACCAGCCTCGACTAATAACAAAACAAAAGCTGACCTCAGACAGACTTTGAAAACGAGACAAACTGACCTCGATCAATAAGCTCAAAACGTGGACTACCATCCTCGAATAATACCCACAACAACAAGACCAACCTCAGAAGGACTTGAAGAAAAGAATGCCATCCTCAAATGACATTTCTCAAAAGATCCTCGGATCTAACACGAAACCATCCTCGAATGGAGACGCAAAGGTATACATGCCTCGACTGATAACCAAACACAAAGCTGACCTTGGATAGACTTTGCAAAAGAGACAAACTGACCTCAATCAAAAAGCTCAAAAAGTGGACTATCATCCTCGAATAATAGCCACAAAAACAAGACCAACCTCAGAAGGACTTGAAGAAAAGAATACCATCCTCGAATGACATTTCTCAAAAGATCCTCGGATCTAACACGAAACCATCCTCGAATGGAGACGCAAAGGTATACCAGCCTCGACTGATAACCAAACACAAAGCTGACCTCAGACAGACTTGGAAAACGAGACAAACTGACCTCGATCAATAAGCTCAAAAAGTGGACTACCATCCTCGAATAATAGCCACAACAACAAGACCAACCTCAGAAGGACTTGAAGAAAAGAATTCCATCCTCGAATGACAATTCTCAAAAGATCCTCGGATCTAACACGAAACCATCCTCGAATGGAGACACAAAGATATACCAGCCCCGACTGATAACCAAACACAAAGCTGACCTCAGATAGACTTTGCAAAAGAGACAAACTGACCTCGATCAATAAGCTCAAAAAGTGGACTTCCATCCTCGAATAATAGCCACACAAAAAAAAACAAGACCAACCGCAGAAGGACTTAAAGAAAAGAATGCCATCCTCGAATGACAATTCTCAAAAGATCCTCAGATCTAACATGAAACCATCCTCGAATGGAGACGCAAAGGTATACCAGCCTCGACTGATAACCAAACACAAAGCTGACCTCAGACAGACTTTGAAAACGAGACAAACTGACCTCGATCAATAAGATCAAAAAGTGGACTACCATCCTAAAATAATACCCACAACAACAAGACCAACCTCATAAGGAATTGAAGAAAAGAATGCCATCCTCGAATGACATTTCTCAAAAGATCCTCGGATCTAACACGAAACCATCCTCGAACTGAGACGCAAAGGTATACATGCCTCGACTGATAACCAAACACAAAGCTGACCTTGGATAGACTTTGCAAAAGAGACAAACTGACCTCGATCAATAAGCTCAAAAAGTGGACTACCATCCTCGAATAATAGCCACAAAAACAAGACCAACCTCAGAAGGACTTGAAGAAAAGAATGCCATCCTCGAATGACAATTCTCAAAAGATCCTCGGATCTAACACGAAACCATCCTCGAATGGAGACGCAAAGGTATACCAGCCTCGACTGATAACCAAAAAAAAAGCTGACCTCAGACAGACTTTGAAAACGAGACAAACTGACCTCGATCAATAAGCTCAAAAAGTGGACTTCCATCCTCGAATAATAGCCACAACAAAAAAAAACAAGACCAACCGTATAAGGACTTAAAGAAAAGAATGCCATCCTCGAATGACAATTCTCAAAAGATCCTCGGATCTAACACGAAACCATCCTCGAATGGAGACGCAAAGGTATACCAGCCTCGACAGATAACCAAACACAAAGCTGACCTCAGACAGACTTTGAAAACAAGAAAAACTGACCTCGATCAATAAGCTCAAAAAGTGAACTACCATCCTAAAATAATAGCCACAACAACAAGACCAACCTCAGAAGGACTTGAAGAAAAGAATGCCATCCTCGAATGACATTTCTCAAAAGATCCTAGGATCTAACACGAAACCATCCTCGAATGGAGACGCAAAGGTATACATGCCTCGACTGATAACCAAACACAAAGCTGACCTTAGATAGACTTTGCAAAAGAGACAAACTGACCTCGATCAATAAGCTCAAAAAGTGGACTACCTTCCTCGAATAATAGCCACAACAACAAGACCAACCTCAGAAGGACTTGAAGAAAAGAATGCCATCCTCGAATGACAACTCTCAAAAGATCCTCGGATCTAACACGAAACCATCCTCGATTGGAGACACAAAGATATACCAGCCTCGATTGATAACCAAACACAGAGCTGACCTCAGATAGACTTTGCAAAAGAGACAAACTGACCTCGCTCAATAAGCTCAAAAAGTGGACTTCCATCCTCGAATAATAGCCACAACAAAAAAAAACAAGACCAACCGCAGAAGGACTTAAAGAAAAAAATGCCATCCTCGAATGACAATTCTCAAAAGATCCTCGGATCTAACACGAAACCATCCTCGAATGGAGACGCAAAGGTATACCAGCCTCGACAGATAACCAAACACAAAGCTGACCTCAGACAGACTTTGAAAACAAGACAAACTGACCTCGATCAATAAGCTCAAAAAGCGGACTACCATCCTAAAATAATAGCCACAACAACAAGACCAACCTCAGAAGGACTTGAAGAAAAGAATGCCATTCTCGAATGACATTTCTCAAAAGATCCTCGGATCTAACACGAAACCATCCTCGAATGGAGACGCAAAGGTATACATGCCTCGACTGATAACCAAACACAAAGCTGACCTTGGATAGACTTTGCAAAAGAGACAAACTGACCTCGATCAATAAGCTCAAAAAGTGGACTACCATCCTCGAATAATAGCCACAAAAACAAGACCAACCTCAGAAGGACTTGAAGAAAAGAATGTCATCCTCGAATGACAATTCTCAAAAGATCCTCGGATCTAACACGAAACCATCCTCGAATGGAGACGCAAAGGTATACCAGCCTCGACTGATAACCAAACACAAAGCTGACCTCAGACAGACTTTGAAAACGAGACAAACTGACCTCGATCAATAAGCTCAAAAAGTGGACTACCTTCCTCGAATAATAGCCACAACAACAAGACCAACCTCAGAAGGACTTGAAGAAAAGAATGCCATCCTCGAATGACAATTCTCAAAAGATCCTCGGATCTAACACGAAACCATCCTCGAATGGAGACACAAAGATATACCAGCCTCGATTGATAACCAAACACAGAGCTAACCTCAGATAGACTTTGCAAAAGAGACAAACTGACCTCGCTCAATAAGCTCAAAAAGTGGACTTCCATCCTCGAATAATAGCCACAACAAAAAAAAAACAAGACCAACCGCAGAAGGACTTAAAGAAAAAAATGCCATCCTCGAATGACAATTCTCAAAAGATCCTCGGATCTAACACGAAACCATCCTCGAATGGAGACGCAAAGGTATACCAGCCTCGACAGATAACCAAACACAAAGCTGACCTCAGACAAACTTTGAAAACAAGACAAACTGACCTCGATCAATAAGCTCAAAAAGTGGACTACCATCCTAAAATAATAGCCACAACAACAAGACCAACCTCAGAAGGACTTGAAGAAAAGAATGCCATTCTCGAATGACATTTCTCAAAAGATCCTCGGATCTAACACGAAACCATCCTCGAATGGAGACGCAAAGGTATACATGCCTCGACTAATAACCAAACACAAAGCTGACCTTGGATAGACTTTGCAAAAGAGACAAACTGACCTCGATCAATAAGCTCAAAAAGTGGACTACCATCCTCGAATAATAGCCACAAAAACAAGACCAACTTCAGAAGGACTTGAAGAAAAGAATGCCATCCTCGAATGACAATTCTCAAAAGATCCTCGGATCTAACACGAAACCATCCTCGAATGGAGACGCAAAGGTATACCAGCCTCGACAGATAACCAAACACAAAGCTGACCTCAGACAGACTTTGAAAACGAGACAAACTGACCTCGATCAATAAGCTCAAAAAGTGGACTACCATCCTCGAATAATAGCCACAACAACAAGACCAACCTCAGAAGGACTTGAAGAAAAGAATGCCATCCTCGAATGACAATTCTCAAAAGATCCTCGGATCTAACACGAAACCATCCTCGAATGGAGACACAAAGATATACCAGCCTCGACTGATAACCAAACACAAAGCTGACCTCAGATAGACTTTGCAAAAGAGACAAACTGACCTCGCTCAATAAGCTCAAAAAGTGGACTTCCATCCTCGAATAATAGCCACAACAAAAAAAAACAAGACCAACCGCAGAAGGACTTAAAGAAAAGAATGCCATCCTCGAATTACAATTCTCAAAAGATCCTCAGATCTAACACGAAACCATCCTCGAATGAAGACGCAAAGGTATACCAGCCTCGACTGATAACCAAACACAAAGCTGACCTCAGACAGACTTTGAAAACAAGACAAACTGACCTCGATCAATAAGCTCAAAAAGTGGACTACCATCCTAAAATAATAGCCACAACAACAAGACCAACCTCAGAAGGACTTGAAGAAAAGAATGCCATCCTCGAATGACATTTCTCAAAAGATCCTCGGATCTAACACGAAACCATCCTCGAATGGAGACGCAAAGGTATACATGCCTCGACTGATAACCAAACACAAAGCTTACCTTAGATAGACTTTGCAAAAGAGATAAACTGACCTCGATCAATAAGCTCAAAAAGTGGACTACCATCCTCGAATAATAGCCACAAAAACATGACCAACCTCAGAAGGACTTGAAGAAAAGAATGCCATCCTCGAATGACAATTCTCAAAAGATCCTCGGATCTAACACGAAACCATCCTCGAATGGAGACGCAAAGGTATACCAGCCTCGACTGATAACCAAACACAGAGCTGACCTCAGACAGACTTTCAAAACGAGACAAACTGACCTCGATCAATAAGCTCAAAAAGTGGACTACCTTCCTCGAATAATAGCCACAACAACAAGACCAACCTCAGAAGGACTTGAAGAAAAGAATGCCATCCTCGAATGACAATTCTCAAAAGATCCTCGGATCTAACACGAAACCATCCTCGAATGGAGCCACAAAGATATACCAGCCTCGATTGATAACCAAACACAGAGCTGACCTCAGATAGACTTTGCAAAAGAGACAAACTGACCTCGCTCAATAAGCTCAAAAAGTGGACTTCCATCTGTCGCTCCCGACAAATGACACAGGGTCAGATGAAGGTACAGACGCGAACGGTCGGCGAGAGGGACAATGAGAACACACAGCCGTGAGCTCACTGGAGAATGAAATAGAGTCGCCAGCTAGGCATTTTTATCCCGGAGGAAAGGCAATGCTGCATAGACCTAGAAAGAGATGGATAAGACGGTTGCGAACCAGAGAGACTGAGAAAGGGGGTTGGTTACAACCTGGGAAGGTATTAGCACCCAGATTGTCCGTCGTACTCGACGGGATCCACGCTTAAAAGATTTGTGTTTTAAAGGGGTAGTGTCAGTGCAATCTGTGTATAAATGAGCTGGGAAAGGATGTACAGGTGTCTGTGTAAAGTGAAGTGTAAAGTGAAGTGTATAAATGAAGTGTCAGTGTAAGAATGGAGTGAAATGCTCAAGATAATGAGGCTAAAGAATAAAGCTAGAAGGAGGGGGAATGTACAGAGACTTTTGTTCGATAACTGTTAAGTTATGCCTACGTATCCTCTCGTGCAATGAGGAAGTCAGAACACCGTAGTTCGACCCAAAGAGACTGAAAGATGAATTGACTTGTGAACTGCTTACTTGTCCATGCTCAAGTGTATGACCTGTCTGGCTCAGGTGCTAACTGTCTTGCATTAGACGGAAGAAGCAAGCTCTCGTTTATGAGTGAAGATGATGAGAAAAGAATCCCGGAGGAGACGATTATTGTTTGTTTTTGTGTTTTCAGTCTTTTACTGCTTTTGAGAATTTGTCATAAGCTAATGAGCTTAAGCCTAAACCAATGGATTAGTAAACTCATCACATCTTCCCTCTGATTAGGGGTAATGAGAATGCCTTAAGTGTGAAGTCAGATTCTCACACTTAATCACCTTTGGTGTAGGATTAAGGTCATTAACCTACTTGTGATTATTTAGATATTTTTGGTGATTTTGTTTGGTGTTGAGTAATGAGGTTAAGCCATAATCAGGGATTAAACAGACTCATTACACCATCCTAATAGAAGGATAATAGATGAGAATGTTCAAGCTGAGGAAAACTCCTCAACTTAATCCATGATTAGGGATTAAACTCATGACAAAACAAGCCTTTGGTTAAGTGGATTTTATTTAGTGATATGATGATGAAGTGGATTTTAGGGTCTGTAAGACAACTTGAGGGGGACTTGTCCATTAACACTAGGGTTAGTCCTTCTTAACCATTTAAGGAAGAATTGGAACCCTGATGCAAGGCCCAAGTTACAAGTGTGATGTCTTGATGATTATTATGTGAATTGATTAAGAGATTTAAACACATTAAGGGTTTAACACTTAGGATTAAAGTTATACACTCCATCCTAAGAGAAGGATGCAGGCATAAGCCTAATCACAAAGCCTTAAAGCCTTTAGGGTTTAGTCCCTGATTATGAGGTGAGAAGAGGAGACTCAAAGAGACACAAAGGTAAAACTATGAGGGGAGACTAATCAAGACCCTAATTCATTGTCATGCTTGGTTGTTCCTAAGGTTTGTGAGGTTTACAAGAACAATCTTCAGAAGAACCACCAGGAAGCAGGTGAACAAGATCAAGAGAAGCAAAGTGGCTTGCTTCATTCAAGAAGTCAAGTCACTTGAAGAAAGAATGTAGGAGGAAGAAGAATGAGCAAGCTCAATCTCAAACACAAATAGAAATGCAGCAATGGATGCAAGAGAGATGAAAAGAAAAGTTATGAGAAGTGAAGGCAAATTCACTTCTCAAGTTCACTTACCACCTGAAATGTTAGAAAGAAATGCAATGCAATGCTAAATGAAATGAAATGACATGATGCTAGACCAAACCAGAAGCATGTTGATGATGATTATGATGTTATGGGGTGCTGCAAACATGAGGAAAGACATGGAGATGCTCATACAAGATTATGAATGCAAATGATGCAGGTTAAGGAGCATGAACAAGCATGGAAAGTTATGAAGCATACAAGACAAATGACATGGCAAATATGTAATGCAATGATCAAACATGCTTTCTATGTGCCCTAAGATGCCAAATGAATCACAAGAATGCACAAAATGCAAAGACAAGTCATGTTATGCAAGGAAATGCAAGAAGGATGCAAGAGAAATCCCAAATTAGGGTTTATGGAACAAACATCAAACAAAAACCCAAAACAGAAACAAACCCCAAGATAAAAAATGGAAAATGCTGCCCAAAGAAACCCTAAACCTATAATGAACCACTGCCCAAAGGGGAACTCTCAACTCCTAACCAATCTCAAGATATGAATTTTATAAGTTATTAGGGTTTTTAGGGTTCCTAAACAAAAGAAATGCCAAACAAATTGAAAATGCAAGATCAAATCATGGCCATTTTATCTTAGAAACTATATGCTAAACACAAAACAAAGCAAAAAGAATCAATGTCCAAACCTTCTCCAATAGGCAGAAATGAATTTTTGAACCCATGATCAAAATAATGCATAGAAAATGATTTAATTCAATGAAAAATTCTTAAAATGCATCAAGATCAAAAAAGAAATTTGGTTTGAAGGTTGGACAATGTCTCTAAATATCTTAGAACATTTCATGAATTTTTTTGTAATTTTTAAATACCTAAAAGTATTTTTAATTAATTAATTTCCATTAATCAATTAAAAATAATCTTTTAAATATTTAAAAATACTTTTAAATGATAAAAAATAAAATAAAAAATATTTTTGGGTCTTAAGAATTAATAAAACTTTTAAGAAAAAGTTTCATAATTTTTAAGAATTTTTTACTATTTTAAAATAAATATGCAAATTAATTGAAAAGAAAATGAATTAAAATAAAATAAAATGAAAGTAATCAGGATGGAGGGCCAGGATTGGGTCTGGATTCAAACTTGTTGACCAGCGCGCAAACGAAGGGTCCAGATGGCTTCTGATCAGATTAAATTAATTATGGATTAATTAATAAAAACACGTGGATTAGGGCATAATCAGGAAGATCCAGGCCACACACTCACGCGCGAAGTCAACGGGTCAGAGGCATCTCACGGTCTAGATTCAAATGGTCATTAATCACGTGATTAGGGCTTAATCACTCTCAGGCGGCCGGAGAAGACTTCCGGTCGTCTTCTCCGGCCAGCTCCCCCCCTGAGGAACCTCAAACTCCCTAAAAACGTATCAAAAATGAAAACTAAAAACTGGGAAATGATCCTCACATCCTCACGAATCAAACCCCTATCCTAAAACAAATTTCTTCTTCCTAAACAAGCTGAATCGAAGAGAACAAGTTCTAGGGCACGCAGGTTTCAGAGACAAATTAAACTCTCATTCCAGAACCAAATCAAAAACTAAAAACACCAGGATGCTCAGTGAATCATAAGGAACAAGTTTGTAACAAGAAAAACAATTTTTGGAAAAATAAATTTCAAGCTACCTGAGATTTGGAGCTTTCAACCTGAGGACTTTCTGGCCACCTCTCCTTGTGCAATCCACTCCTTAGGACCTCTTGATGATGTTTGAATTCCTTAGAACAATTTATGTAGGCTGGTTGATGAGCTTCGACAGTTTCTGCTCCACCTCAGTCAGAAATGGCTATGATGATTCTGGTAGTTTCAGGCCATTGTGAATGGTGGTTTATGGTCCAGATGATGTATGGAGAAGCTTTGCAAGGTTTGTTTTGATGTTTGTGAGCTAGGGAGGGAGATTCTAATGGAACTGCAGCTTGAGGTGAGGAATGGCAGTGGAATGTTCTGGTTGTTTCAGGCTTGTGTTCTTGGTGCTTTGTGGTCTATGGAGCAAGGTGAGTTGAATGGTGAAGTTGGCTTGAGTGTTTGCAAGCTGTGGAGGCAGATTTGAAGCAACTTGCAACTTGGTAGGTTTTTGTGTATGTGATGAATGAGGATGTTTCAGCCTTGCCTTGTGTTATGTCTAGCTTGCAAATTGTCCACATAACTCTCTCTCATTGGTCAGTTGACAAGACATGCCCTTTATTGATTGGTAAGTTACCTTTTGCAAAAAGTCAAATAATGTGTAAGAGAGGTATGGCTCATGATCTAGGCTAGTACAAGGCTGGTTCTGGTGCAGCAAGGTGAGGTGAGAGGCTAGCCAAAGTGCAGCATCCAATGCATCAAGTGGTAGAAGCACAATGATGATTTTGCAAGTTGTTGGCTCTTTGGTTCACATGTGAAAGTCTTGTTCCAAAAGTCATGAAACATGAGCAATTCCTAGTTCATTCTGAATTTTAGGACTTACATGATGTTTGTGCGCTGGTTTGAAGTGAATTAGAAGTCACATAATGCATTGGTTCATGACTTTGCAAAATTTCCATTTGAGGCATGCCTTGAAAATCAATGATTTTAGCCAACTTTGTCACACCATAACTTTTGATCCAAGAAGAGTTTGATCATGTTCTTGTACTTTTTGAAAAGGGAAAGATGAGATCTACAACTTTCATGACCAAAGTTTTTCCATTTGAAGCCTTTTTGGATCAAGAATCAAGGCTTGAAAAATGACCTAAAATGATGCATTCTTGAAAAGTCAACTATGCCCAAAAAGTCAACATTTGCAAAAACCCTAAATTCTTGATTTTTATGAACTTCAACCCTCTTCCATGATCAAATAAAGATCATATACACTCAAAATGATGAAGATCACCCATTGGTTGGGTCATTGGGGGCCTCAGATGCCCTGATTTTACACTGACTTGTCTGAAAAGTCAACCTTTGATCAGATGACTTCCCCATGGAATTTCTTCATGAAAATTGATATTCATACTCCCTATACCATATAAAGAGCAATGGAAACAAGAATGACCAAAAAAATTTGGAGTTATGGCCTCTGAAACCAAAACCCTAATTTCAGTCAACTGTGCAGTCAAACCTGGCTCTGCATCCACTCAAACCCTAGTCCTTGTGATTCCTGTGCATTTTTGACTTTGAGGAGATGGAATATGATATAAGAACACATATGGATCCCTTTGAATTGATTGGTGGCCTTTGGGGTGGCTCAGGATGCCCTGAGGTTGCTCAGATCACAAACCCTAGGTGCAGATGCCTTAGAAACTATGCAGTGAATCAAAAATGAGATGTGAGATGATATGATTGTGTTTATGCATATGAGAATGATCACAAGCCATGGTGAAATGAGTGAGGGCAAATTTGGGGTGTTTACAGCTGCCCCTATTCAAACATGAGTTAGCTGTGCAGGATGTAAGCGACGGCTTAACAGGCAAACCAGATAACTTGTGGTTGAATACCAAAGACAGTCCAAAATTTGCACTCACGGAATGAAGAAGAAAAGGGATATAGATTGTAAAAGGAAAACAAAGTATATTGTAAGGCGGGAAACAACGCAATGACGGGGACGGCCGACATGCTGGGGATAAAAGGTAGAGCTAAGACGGGGGCGGCCGACTAGCTGGGGAAAATGAAATCATGATGGGGACGGCCATCAAGATAAAGCTGCAAAATTCTCTGAGGATTTAATGAAACATGACGGGGACGGCCATCGAGTTCATAAAGCAAAGTAACCACTGATGGGGACGGCCATCGGGCTAAAAAAGAAAAGGGACCACGACGGGGACGGCCATCGGGTTAAAGAATAAATGAAATAAACAGATGATGGGGTACGGCCATCAAAGGTGAAGGACGATCACCTAGCAGGGGACGGCTGCTCTGTTGGGGGTAAAAGAAATATGATGGGGACGGCCATCAAAGGTGGAGGACGACCACCTGGCAGGGTACGGCTGCCGAAAATATCAACGATGGGGACGGCCATCGGATCGATGGGGACGGCCATCGGACGAGCATGATGGAGGACGACCATCAAGAAGTGGAGGACGACCACTCAGTAGGGGACGGCTGCTCTCGAGGCTTATCATAACACAGGACGAGTGTTAGATAGCCAAAAATCAACAATGGGGACGGCCATTGGATAAAGTGATGAAGGACGATCATCAAAAGGTGGAGGACGACCACCTAGCAGGGGACGGCTGCTAAAAATCAACGATGGGGACGGCCATCGGGCGAGCATGATGGAGGACGACCATCAAGAAGTGGAGGACGACCACTCAGCAGGGTACGGCTGCTCTCAGGTTTATCATAACACAGGACGAGTGTCAGATAAAAGGAAAATGCTTTTGGTTGGCAATCTACTGGGGATATAGTAAACACGGACGGGCGTTCACAACCAAGAAAGGAAAGTATAAGTGTTTGGTATTGTGTATAGATTAAAGATGCGGACGAGCATCCTTAGACTATGATACGGACGAGTATCACGTAGAAACAAACTGACACATGTTCAGAGATGATGATACGGACGAGTATCAACGGGTTAACAAAGAACACGGACGAGTGTTGAATCTGAAAGGACTCTTCTGGGGAATAGTAGACACGGACGAGTGTCTATATTCAAGAAGACAAAAGTGTTTGACACAGTGTATGGATTAAAGATGCGGACGAGCATCCTTAAGACTATGATACGGACGAGTATCATGTAGAAACAAACATTAGACGCAATGTTCTGAGATGATGATACGGACGAGTACCAACTGGTTAACAAAGAACAAGGACTATTGTTGAATCTGTGGGGTTATGAGTGGTGTATACAAGATACGGACGAGTATCTGTATAAGTGTATCGTGAGTAGCGAGCATTTATAGATGAGTGTTTAACTGTTGGGGAGAGTGACACGGACGAGTGTCAAAAGGAAGAAAAGTATAATATGAATAAGTATCTGCTATGCAAAGTCTAGGTGACTGCGCTGGGGATATGACACGGACGGGTGTCAGGAAAGTGTATATATAAGTATAAGTGAGTGCAAAGAGGATGTCTTTGGCTTTCTGCTGGTGATATGATACGGACGGGTGTCATGAAGTATCTGTAATGCGGGTGCTTTTGTTATAAAGAGTGTTCAGACGACTTTACTGGGGGGTGATGATACGGACGGGTATCAAAAGGAAATATGCTGGTATTTGTGACTTGTAAGGCAACTGCTTTTGCTGGGGACTCTGGGGGATTTTGGGGAAAATATTTTGTATTCTGATGGATGATTATTATTCACAAGTGTTGATTCCGAACATGGCTTATGATTATGCTATGCGTTTGATTTTTGCCGTAATGCTCCGTGTTAGACGGAATGCTACGCTCTGAGGGGATAGTATGATGCGAATGCTATGATTATGCAAAGATATCCAACCGGGATTCGGATCCCATTGCTGCGAAGATCTCTGGTCGATCTGTTTGAAAAGGACCTCCCAGCTGGGGATGAGATCATTGGTAGATCCAATAAGATGATATTTGCTTGGGGATATAGGTCACTGGTTGACATATCCTTGTAATACGGGACCCAACTGGGGTTTGTAGAAGCTTTCTTCACTCTGTTGTGATCTTCTATGCGCTGCTCTTCTGGATAGAGGCTAGAACTCTGTGGGGAGATGGTTCCCTGACTCCTGTACTCAACTGGGGATGAAATGGCAACTCGGCTGGGGAATTGTGAGAGGCAACTCAGCTGGGGAGAGCAGCAAGAGGCAACTCAGCTGGGGATAGAGCATTTCAGATGCTGAGATTGAGTGCATGTTGATTTGACAACTTTGCTGGGGAAGTGGGCACTCTCCAGTGCCACGCGGAAGATAGACCGAGTTGATAATGATTCGCCTGCTTGCTGAGGGTGAAGCTTTCATGCCCCAAGTTGCGTTCCGAATACCTGCAATCCTGAAAAAGATAGAAAAACGCACAAGATAATCCCGAGGTATCCCTTACTGGATTCTGTCATAGGAGTTTAGATACTCTCACGAGTAAGTATATTCCCTGCAAGCATGTGTTTTATTATTATTGTTTTTGGGAGAAAAACATCTGTACTTATGCAATTGATTTTTTTTTTTTTTTTTTTTTGAGACATCAGACATCCTTTGCAAATAAAAATATACAAAACGAAACATGACTGAAAAAATCTGATTTTATTAATTCATGTGCCCTGAATTGGCAAGATACAGTCAAAGAAACATATCTCCTGAAATGAGGAGACTGTCACAAATTGAGAAACAAAAGTGCTGGCAGTGTTGACGAGGCTTTCAAGGAGCTTCCTCTTCTGCTATGACTCGTATGACAATGACGTTCTTCTCGCCTTGCTTTCTGAAGAAGGCTGATTCTGATCGAAGCTTGATCCCGTTGAAGCTTACCAAGTTGCAGATGATACAGAAGAACTCAGAATGCAGTTGTTCGCTTATTCCCTTATTTTGCATGGATCGCCCTTTCGGGTTTTCAATCCATCGGGATACCCATTTTTGCCTGAGTTGTCCAATGCGGCTTTTCAACTCAGCGGGTGTACATTTTTCATTTATTTCCCTTATTTTTGCCCGAGTCTTTTATTCTGTTTTTGACTCGCCGGGATGCCCTATTTTTGCCTGGACTTACATTCTGTTTTTATGTCCAGCGGGTCATTTTATGCGAAGTATTTTTTAACTGCATCTGAATTCACAGGGGATGGGAAGTCTTCAGCATCCATGGTGCTGAGCATCAGTGCTCCACCAGAGAAAACTTTCTTTACAACGAATGGTCCTTCGTAATTCGGAGTCCATTTGCCCCTGTGGTCTGTATGAGGAGGGAGGATTCTTTTCAACACAAGATCCCCTACTTGGTATTCTCGGTGTCTGACTTTCTGGTCGAAGGCCTTCTTCATTCTCTTCTGATACAACTGCCCATGACAAATTGCAGCCAACCTTTTCTCTTCAATTAGACTCAGTTGTTCGTATCGGGCCCGAACCCATTCTTCTTCACTCAGTTTGACATCCATCAAGACTCGCAGAGAGGGCAATTCGACTTCAACAGGTAGGACTGCTTCCATACCATACACAAGTTGATACGGTGTTGACCCAGTGGATGTTCTGATTGATGTGCGGTACCCATGCAAGGCGAACGGTAGCATTTCATGCCAGTCTTTGTAGGTGACTACCATCTTCTGCACAATCTTCTTGATATTCTTATTTGCCGCCTCAACAGCGCCATTCATCTTTGGCCTGTAAGGAGAAGAATTGTGATGTTGAATCTTGAAGTCCCGGCACAGCTCTGCCATCATTTTGTTATTTAAGTTAGAACCATTATCAGTAATGATTTGCTCGGGCACTCCATATCGACAGATGATATCTCTTTTCAGAAATCGGGCTACCACTTGCCTTGTAACATTTGCATATGAGGCTGCTTCAACCCACTTGGTGAAATAATCAATGGCGACCAGGATGAATCTGTGACCATTCGAAGCAGTTGGCTCAATCTTGCCAATCATATCAATGCCCCACATGGCAAAGGGCCATGGTGAAGACATAATGTTCAAAGGGTTGGGAGGTACATGCACTTTATCTGCATAAATCTGGCATTTATGGCATTTTCTGGCGTAAACACAACAGTCTGCATCCATTGTGATCCAGTAATAACCTGATCTTAGCAACTTTTTAGCCATTGCATGTCCTCCAGCATGGGTACCAAAGGAGCCTTCGTGCACTTCATGCATCAACAAATCTGCTTCTGTCTTATCAACACATCTGAGGAGTACCATATCAAAGTTCCTCTTGTATAAAGACCCATCAGCATTCAGAAAGAAACTACCAGCAAGCCTTCTCAAAGTCTTCTTATCATTGGAAGATGCCCCAGGTGGGTATGTTTGATCCTCCAAGAAGCATTTAATGTCATGGAACCAAGGCTTATCATCTTTAACAACATCTGCTGCAAATACATATGCTGGTCTGTCGAGCCTGGACACTGAAATCTGAGGTACACAGTTAGCAACTTGAACTTTGATCATGGATGAAATGGTAGCAAGAGCATCTGCAAACTGATTCTCGTCTCGAGGGATATACTCAAGCCTGACTGTTGTAAAGAAAGTCAGTAACCTCCTTGTATAATCCCTGTAAGGTATCAGATGTTCCTGGTGGGTGTACCATTTTCCGTTGGTCTGATTAACTACCAAAGCTGAATCTCCGAATACGGTCAATGTCTTGATCTTGAGGTCAATGGCTTCCTCAAGACCCATAATGCAAGCTTCGTATTCAGCCTCGTTGTTAGTGCAGTTGAAAGTGAGTTTTGCCGAGAAAGGCATGTGAACTCCTTTAGGTGTAATGAGTACTGCTCCAACACCACGGCCATTCATGTTAACAGCCCCATCAAACATCATAGTCCATTCTTCTTCTGGGTCAGGCCCTTCAGTGTGAATAGGCTCTTCATGATCTTTTGCTTTAATGAACATGATGTCTTCATCAGGGAAGTCAAACCTCATAGGCTGGTAGTCATCAATGGGTTGCTCAGCAAGATATTCAGATAGTACACTGCCCTTGATGGCTTTCTGAGATGTGTACTGGATGTCATATTCCGTGAGAATCATTTGCCATCTTGCAACCCGTCCGGTAAGAGCTGGCTTCTCGAAAATGTACTTAACTGGGTCCATTTTGGATATCAACAAAGTAGTGTGAGTCAACATATACTGTCTCAGTCGGCAAGCAGCCCACGCTAAAGCACAGCAAGTTTTCTCGAGCAGTGAATAACGCTGTTCACAGTCGGTAAACTTTTTGCTTAGGTAGTATATTGCATACTCTTTTCGACCAGACTCGTCATGCTGGCCCAGCACACACCCCATTGACTCTTCTAATACTGTCAAGTACATAATCAGAGGTCTTCCCTCAACTGGCGGCATGAGGACTGGAGGTTCTTGCAAATACTCCTTGATCTTGTCAAAAGCTTTCTGGCAATCTTCGTTCCACCTGACCGTTTGTTCTTTTCTTAACAGCTTGAACAAAGGTTCACAGGTTGCTGTAAGGTGAGATATGAACCGTGAGATATAGTTCAATCGACCTAAGAACCCTCGAACTTCTTTTTCTGTTTTCGGTGCGGGCATTTCTTGAATAGCCTTGACTTTATCAGGGTCAACTTCAATCCCTTTCTCGCTTACAATAAAGCCCAGCAGCTTACCGGATCGCACCCCGAATGTGCATTTGTTGGGGTTCAGCTTTAGTTGGTACTTCCTCAGACGCTTGAACAACTTCAGCAGATTCACCAGGTGATCTTCCTCTGTAAGGGACTTGGCGATCATATCATCCACATAACACTCGATTTCCTTATGGATCATATCGTGGAATAATGTCACCATAGCCCGTTGATACGTGGCGCCAGCATTCTTCAGTCCGAATGGCATCACTTTGTAACAGAACGTGCCCCAAGGTGTAATGAAAGTTGTCTTCTCCATGTCTTCAGGTGACATCTTGATCTGATTATATCCTGAAAATCCGTCCATGAAGGAGAACACCGAGAACTGAGCCGTGTTATCCACCAATACATCAATGTGAGGTAATGGGAAGTCATCTTTCGGGCTGGCTCTGTTCAGATCCCGGTAGTCAACACACATTCTTACTTTGCCATCTTTCTTAGGCACAGGCACTATATTAGCAACCCACGGCGGATAGCTAGTTACAGCAAGGAACCCGGCGTCCCATTGCTTTTGTACCTCTTCTTTAATTTTCATAGCCATGTCTGGGCGAGTTCGGCGCAGCTTCTGCTTAACTGGCGGGCATTCTTCTCTCAAAGGCAGCTTGTGCACAACAATATCGGTATCCAACCCTGGCATATCTTGATACGACCAAGCAAACACGTCAACATACTCTTGAAGCAGATCTATCAGTTGCTTCTTCACTGAGTCTTGTAGGCAGGCCCCGATTTTAACCTCTTTCACGTCTTTATCTGTACCAAGATTAATCACTTCAATCTCCTACTGGTGAGGAGTAATAACCTTTTCCTCCTGTCTCAACAACCTAGCTAGCTCTTCAGGAAGCTCATATTCTTCATCAACCCCTTCATCAGCTTGATTGATTGGATTGTCAAAGTCATACGATGTCATAGCCGTGCTGTTGTCGGTGCTGTCAGGAAGGCACTCTCTGCAAGGGTTAAGTTTGTTCATTTTAGTGATTGATTTTAATCTTGCTTTAGAAAAAAAAGTGAAATGAAGTTATCATTTTGAAAACACCGCCATTTATTTTTGTACAAAAAGAAAAATGGAAAAACAGTGAGCAGAAAAGAAAAAGACTCGTTTGCAAAAAGATGTCTGATACTTCGTTAATTTAATCTTGTTTGCACAAAAGTACAGATGGCCCGATTACAAAATGAGTCTTGTCATCTTGGGCAAGATGCAAGACTTTGATGCATGCTTATAAAAATGCAGGAAATAATAATTACTCTGCGTGAGTAACTCTTATAATTTCCTGGGAAGACCAGTTCGAGACACTGCTCCCCGGGATCTTTGGACGAATCCAGCTTTCCAGGTTGCGCTCCTCTTCCAGCTCGTCTTCCAGACTGTTGATAGCATCAGGGGTAAGCATCCCCCCACTCACAAAACCGGGCTTCTCAGCAGCTTTTGCTTGATGTTGAGTTGGTCTGTAACCCAACCCAAATTTGTCTTTCTTCTCCTCCACAGCCAAAACCTTGCCCCAGCCTAGGGCAGTTCCTTCCTCAACAACCTTCCGGGCTTGTTGGTATGATGACATTGGAGTACCAGATACAGCAGATGCCTCATTCACATTCAAAGCTTCAAACCCCTGGCTCATTGTTTCATGGATCTCCCCATCCATTTCAATGTACTTATAGGTTGCCAGGTGGCTGACAAAAATGTCCTCCTCCCCACAGATTGTAACAACTTGGCCTTCCCACTCAAATTTTAACTTTTGGTGAAGGGTAGACGTTATTGCGCCGGCGGCGTGAATCCAGGGTCTACCCAACAAACAGCTGTAGGCGGGCTGAATGTCCATCACATAAAAGATAGTTTTAAAGGTCTGTGGGCCAATTGTCACAGGTAGCTCAATCTCTCCCAGAACCGATCTCTTAGAACCATCAAAGGCTCTTACCACCAGGTTGCTGGGTCTCAATGCCAATCCATCATATTCTAACTTCACCAGAGCCTTCTTTGGTAAGACATTCAGGGATGAACCTGTGTCTACCAGCACATGAGAAAGGACAGCTCCTTTGCATTCCATGGTTATGTGCAAGGCTTTGTTGTGGTTGCGGCCATCTGCCGTCAGGTCAGTATTGGTGAACCCTAGCCCATTGCTAGCAGTAACATTTCCAACCACGGTTTCCAACTGGTTGACAGTAATCTCCTCAGGCACGTAAGCTGCGTGCAAGACTTTGAGTAATGCATTCCGATGGGCTTCGGAGCACATAAGCAGTGAGAGGATGGAGATTTTGGATGGCGTCTGATGAAGCTGATCCACAATTTTATAATCACTCTTTTTTATGATTCTCATAAACTCATCAACTTCTTGATCGAATGGTGTCTTCAAGGCTTCTTTAACAGCTTGATCTTCCTGCACTGGGCTCTTTCCTTTTGCCTTGGCAGCAGCTTCTGCTTCGGCAGTAGGTCTTTGAATTGGTGGAGCAAAGAGACGTCCGCTTCGAGTGAAGCCTCCGCCTCCCCCCACATTGTCAATTTGTGGTGCAGGTGTTGATGTTTCAAGAGTGATTCTTTTTCCCTCGCAATACACGTCAGAGCCATAGTGCCAAGGGATGGCCCTGTTGCTTTCATATGGTACTGGTCCAGGCACCGTGACAGTGACTGGACTGATTGCTGCTGTTGAAGGGACTGTAATCGTTTGTGGATCATAAAAGATTGTAACTGGTGCTCTGATGGGAGCAGCACCTTCTGAATGGTAGGCAGAGTTGTTTTCCGGATCATAGAATATTGTGACAGTTGAAACGTCTTCATGATTTGTTGCTGGAGTTGTAGGAGATATTGGCGGAAGAATGGATGCTGTTGTTGTAGGAGCTTCATAATGGAGTGGTGCTGGAGTTGTAGAAGGAACATTCATTGATATCTGATCAGTTGAAATGACAGATGAAGTACTTGTTGATGAAACCGAAGAATTGTCAGGAACAATGGTTGCTGCAGTTGTAGGAGGTTCTGAAACCGTTGCTGGTGAGATTGTTGGATTTGTTGGAAATGATGTGGTGATCTGAAGCTGGCCACTCTGAATGAGGCCATCTATGCCATTCCTCAAATTATCGCACCCGTTCACAGAGATATTGCAGTAAGCACAGCCTAACTCACACCCCGGGAACATTTGACATTCCAAGAGCTGAGCTTTGATTTCTACCAATGGCGTCCTGATCTGTCCCACACTGGTTATTAAATAAGACGGCTGGTCTTCTTCAATAGCGTTAACCCGGGGACCACCATGGTTTGGCATCGGGTTTTTATTGACATTGGGTGGTGGTGCGAAATTCAGAGCCTTTGAGTCTACCAGGTCTTGTACCTTCATATGCAGAGCCCTGCATTTTTCTGTACTGTGGCCAGGTGCGTTTGAATGAAAAGCACACCTAGCATTAGAGTCGTAGTTCCTTGGTAGACTATTGGGATCCGGAGGTGCCAAGGTTCTTAGCTCAACCAGGTTGAGTTTCAGAAGCTGTGGCAGCAAGGTAGCATATGGCATTGGGATCGGATCAATCACTCTATTAGCTTGAGATGGCCTCTGCTGAAATGGCCTTTGTTGGCTGTTGTTGTTGATGTTGCTGTTGTTGTAATTTCTTGGAGGATACTGATTCTGTTGATGGTACTGAGGTTGTTGCTGAAAGTTTTGCTGAGGAGGTTGATAGACAGGTTGAGGATGAGCTGGAGCAGGAATGGTGACTGCTGCTATTGACCTTTGAACATATTGGGGTCTGCCCCGGTTGGTGTGGATGGCGTTGGTCTCGCCAGTTCTTCTCGGGCCTGCAAAAGGCTTTCTTGTACTACTGGACGAGCTGGCACCATTGTCAGAGATCCTACCCATTTTTAACAGGCTTTCAATTCTCTCCCCAGCTATGACAACATCTGCGAAACTAGTGGAAGAGAAAGCAGCCAACCTGTCAATATACGTTCCCTGAAGAGTGTTCATAAACATGTCTGCCATTTCCCTTTCAGACATAGGGGGTGGAACAGCAGCAGCCAATTGCCTCCATCTCTGGGCATATTCTCGGAAACTTTCCCTTGACGACTGTGACATTCCCATTAGGAGAGTCCTGTTGGGTGCCATATCTAAATTGTATTGATACTGTCTAATGAAGGCCTCTGCCAGGTCCTTCCAGCATCTCACAGTTGCCCTTGTCAAATGGGAATACCATTCCCTTGATGCTCCAGTCAAACTGTCTTCGAAGTAGAACATCCAGAGCTTCTCATCCATTGTATAGGCCTTCAGCCTTCCCAGAAATGATTGCAAATGAGTCCGGGGGCATGAAGTCCCATTATACTTTTCGAAACAAGGAGGCTTGAACTTATGGGGGATCCTGACCCCGTCTACCAAGCCCATATCCATGACGTCGAAGCCCAAAGAATTTTGAGATTCTAAAGACCTCAGCTTCTCAGCTATCTCATCCAACCTCCTATCATAAGCTTCTTCTCCAGCACCCATTACTGTAAATTGATCCTCTTGAGGGTCTTCTTGCAATACCCTGGCTGCAGTGGCGGTTCCTTGAACGTTTGCAGGAATATTAATTTCAGGATGGAGATGTGGACCAAACACAGGGGGGTTAACATGGGGTTGGACCCTTTCATTGTTGCTAGTACCGGCAGTCCCTATGTGTGGATCCTCTTGATTTTGCCTCTCCACCATGGCCCTCAATCTTTCTTGGCTCTGAGCCATGTTGTTCATTACTTCCATAAACTGAGCTATCTGCGTTCTTATTTCCAACCTTTCGTTTTCCATTTGAGTCCTGACCTCTGCAAGGTCCTGCTGTACCTGATCCATTTGAATTCCCGGAAGGTTGTTTCGGGTTGGATAACGGTGCGGACGGTTGAGGGGAAATACTCGGCGCCTAGAAATAGTTCCTGAACATCACAACAGAGTTAGTGGCAATAAAACAAAAACCTACAAAACAAACAAAGGGTTAGCATGCAATGCAGTTATGCTTATTTGATATCAGGGTATCCGGTTTGGCTTTCAGTTTTGACCCTTCCAGACCCTTGAAGATGCTGTTGATGTTGCTTTTGAAGTGAAACCCGGACGGAACAAACTAATACATATATTACAAAAGCAAAATGGTACATAGTTTGTTTACAAATACAAGCCCTCTGAGGGGTCAAAATATATTACAGGAAAACAAAAGTACATGGAATGAAAGCAACAACAAACAAATGGTCAAACACCAAGACCAAACTCATCCTCACGAACTTCCTTGAGAAGTGCTTCGGTCACAGGATCAGCCGGACGCTCCGTGAGATTCCTGATGAGGAGATTCCTGGTAGTAACAGCTGCAGTTAGCTTCTTGTGCTGACTTTGGTCCTTTGACCTCTTCACTCCCGCCTTGATCTTCAGCTCTGATATCTCCCTCTGGGCTGCTGCCAAGGCTTTTTCCATCTGCTCCATCTTGTCCTGAACTCTCTTGTCTTCTAGAGTACGGGCCTCAGTGATCCGGACCCACCTGGTTTGACTCTCTTTCAAATACAAGTCTGTCCTTGCTCTCTGGAACTGGGCTTCTTTACAAGCATTCTTCAGAATCTGCTCACCAGCTTTAGACTTGTTGATATAATCTCCAGACTTCTTAATTTTAGTCAAGTGTTCCACCCTCAACTTCTCCAATCTCTCAACTTCCCTCATACCTTCACTCCTCTCCCGGAGGGTCTTCTGCAAGGCTTGGGTTAGCTTCTCATTTCTTTCCTTCAAGCTCTCAAACTCCTCCAAACTGATGGTGGCAGGGGGTGGTGCTGAAGATGATTCAGGCATGTCTTCTATGGTGAAGGGCATTCCAGAGAATTGAGCCCTGGCACGAGACCATTCATAATATTGTGCTGATGCCACATTGTTGCACTTCCCCAGAATGGTGATTCCCTTGGTTTGAACATTATCCCAGGCCCAGGCAGCCTGCCTAACAACAACCAAACTAATCTTGTTCTCACAATAGAGAGTCTCCACCAAGTCCTGTGCCCTAGGAGTATGGACCAGTGCATAGCCCAGTTGCCTCCTGAACAGCAGAGGGTTGTAATTGATACTTCCCTTAACTCCTATTAAAGGCACATTGGGAAAATGTCCACAGCTGGTGATGATATCCCTGCCCTTGGTGCCCTGAGTGCACCATCTGATATCTGCTGAAGTTAGGGTAGTGAGCCTCTTAGCCCAGTTGCTCTGCTGATGAGGGTTTAGGAATGCATCTGTCCTGGGTAGATGCCTGAGAAGCCAAGCGTGAAACAATGGAGCACAAAACCTCACTAACCTCCCCCTCTGTTTCTCATTCCTCTGATGCACTGAATAGTAAAGATCCCCCAATAAAGTTGGCACTGGGTTCTTCAGGATGAACAGATGGATTGCATTTTTGCTAATGAATCGAGGCTCATCTGCAAACAACACAATTCCATATATGCACAAGGCCAGCAGGGCACAAACGACTTTCCATTCTCCTAGAGAAGCCTTCAAGGTAGCTTGAGAAATTAAGAAGTCCAGATGAAAACCAGGGATCCCAGCTTTAGAGGTCATATGCTGCTCAACCAAAACAGGTTCCAGATGCAAAGCTTTTGCTACTTCTCCATTAGCAGGAAAGACCATCTCAGGGTTGAAAGGAATTTCTCTCCTGATAGGCATGCCAACTAATGAGGAGTACTCTTCCAATAAGGGGCCTAACTGAAAGTCTTGAAAAGTAAAACATCTCAGTGGAGGATCATAAAACTGAATGCAGGTGTGGATGAGGCTCCTCTGTGAGGGGTCCAGATCCATAACCATGTCCAGTATATCTCCATAACTCTCCCTGAACAAGGGTATGTGATCTGGAGTGATCAGGGTTTGGATCCTCCTGATGTCTGATAAGTCTGGCTGGAAGAAGTGATAGGTGATGTTGCTTTTCCTTGGAGCCATGATGCTGAGACTGAGTAGAGATAGGTACTGATGCTGATGCTGAAGGAGAGGGCCACTGATTGGCTGGTGCTGGTGATAGCTGAAGCAGGTGCTGGTGAAGACAGGTCAATACTGAAGATAGGGTCAAAACCAAAACCAAATGAAAATGGATACCCTGAAACACAAATAAGCAAATGTCAATATGATGCAATGAGTATGTATGCAAATGAAATGCAAGGGTTTGTGACTGAGCTGGATCTGATCAAAACTCTGATATAGGTCCAAAGGTGTTCAAGAATTCCAGATGGAGGTCTATAAATCCGGTAACCAGGGTGGGGGACTCAAATAAAGAGTCACATGTCCAGGGTTTTAGAATCACAAGAACTGTCCAACATGGAGCATTCTTAACAAAGTCAAAGTAACAGGGTATTCTGAGGTCAAGGTACCTGCAAACCTGTAAACAGCCCAACCCCATCACAGGTGGTGATCTAGAACAAGGATCCTCAGACTTGGATCAGTTATGAGAAGTGTAAACACTTCTAACCCGGAGGTACAGTGTTTACAGTAACCATAACAATTCCTCCTCTAATTCACCTCAGTTTCTGAAGGTCAATACTAAAAGGTCATCCAGACTTAGCAGGCTTCCCAGATAGCCCTAGCATTGCAGGAAATCTGCAACACAGAGTTCTCAAGAAGAAACCCATATCTGAACCGTGTTTCATATTCCCGCACCAGACCGAAATGGAATGGGAAAGAATATGATTCACTCTAGCCTAGGTGTCACTCAGGTCCCAGGTATAGGACCTTAACTCTCAATGAAACGCCCACCCACCAAAACAAACAACCAGGTCCAGCCAGCAGCAATGACAGTATGATATATACAAAGTACAATAAAGAAAGCAGTAAAGCAAACTGTACATAAAGCAAAATAAATACAAGCACAAATAGGCACATAACACCCCAGTAAACACAAATCAATCAAGCGCTAGGAGGAACCCACAAAAAGAACCAGAAGCCCTGGTTACAATATAAGGTTCCCCAGCAGAGTCGCCAAGCTGTCGCTCCCGACAAATGACACAGGGTCAGATGAAGGTACAGACGCGAACGGTCGGCGAGAGGGACAATGAGAACACACAGCCGTGAGCTCACTGGAGAATGAAATAGAGTCGCCAGCTAGGCATTTTTATCCCGGAGGAAAGGCAATGCTGCATAGACCTAGAAAGAGATGGATAAGACGGTTGCGAACCAGAGAGACTGAGAAAGGGGGTTGGTTACAACCTGGGAAGGTATTAGCACCCAGATTGTCCGTCGTACTCGACGGGATCCACGCTTAAAAGATTTGTGTTTTAAAGGGGTAGTGTCAGTGCAATCTGTGTATAAATGAGCTGGGAAAGGATGTACAGGTGTCTGTGTAAAGTGAAGTGTAAAGTGAAGTGTATAAATGAAGTGTCAGTGTAAGAATGGAGTGAAATGCTCAAGATAATGAGGCTAAAGAATAAAGCTAGAAGGAGGGGGAATGTACAGAGACTTTTGTTCGATAACTGTTAAGTTATGCCTACGTATCCTCTCGTGCAATGAGGAAGTCAGAACACCGTAGTTCGACCCAAAGAGACTGAAAGATGAATTGACTTGTGAACTGCTTACTTGTCCATGCTCAAGTGTATGACCTGTCTGGCTCAGGTGCTAACTGTCTTGCATTAGACGGAAGAAGCAAGCTCTCGTTTATGAGTGAAGATGATGAGAAAAGAATCCCGGAGGAGACGATTATTGTTTGTTTTTGTGTTTTCAGTCTTTTACTGCTTTTGAGAATTTGTCATAAGCTAATGAGCTTAAGCCTAAACCAATGGATTAGTAAACTCATCACATCTTCCCTCTGATTAGGGGTAATGAGAATGCCTTAAGTGTGAAGTCAGATTCTCACACTTAATCACCTTTGGTGTAGGATTAAGGTCATTAACCTACTTGTGATTATTTAGATATTTTTGGTGATTTTGTTTGGTGTTGAGTAATGAGGTTAAGCCATAATCAGGGATTAAACAGACTCATTACACCATCCTAATAGAAGGATAATAGATGAGAATGTTCAAGCTGAGGAAAACTCCTCAACTTAATCCATGATTAGGGATTAAACTCATGAACAAACAAGCCTTTGGTTAAGTGGATTTTATTTAGTGATATGATGATGAAGTTGATTTTAGGGTCTGTAAGACAACTTGAGGGGGACTTGTCCATTAACACTAGGGTTAGTCCTTCTTAACCATTTAAGGAAGAATTGGAACCCTGATGCAAGGCCCAAGTTACAAGTGTGATGTCTTGATGATTATTATGTGAATTGATTAAGAGATTTAAACACATTAAGGGTTTAACACTTAGGATTAAAGTTATACACTCCATCCTAAGAGAAGGATGCAGGCATAAGCCTAATCACAAAGCCTTAAAGCCTTTAGGGTTTAGTCCCTGATTATGAGGTGAGAAGAGGAGACTCAAAGAGACACAAAGGTAAAACTATGAGGGGAGACTAATCAAGACCCTAATTCATTGTCATGCTTGGTTGTTCCTAAGGTTTGTGAGGTTTACAAGAACAATCTTCAGAAGAACCACCAGGAAGCAGGTGAACAAGATCAAGAGAAGCAAAGTGGCTTGCTTCATTCAAGAAGTCAAGTCACTTGAAGAAAGAATGTAGGAGGAAGAAGAATGAGCAAGCTCAATCTCAAACACAAATAGAAATGCAACAATGGATGCAAGAGAGATGAAAAGAAAAGTTATGAGAAGTGAAGGCAAATTCACTTCTCAAGTTCACTTACCACCTGAAATGTTAGAAAGAAATGCAATGCAATGCTAAATGAAATGAAATGACATGATGCTAGACCAAACCAGAAGCATGTTGATGATGATTATGATGTTATGGGGTGCTGCAAACATGAGGCAAGACATGGAGATGCTCATACAAGATTATGAATGCAAATGATGCAGGTTAAGGAGCATGAACAAGCATGGAAAGTTATGAAGCATACAAGACAAATGACATGGCAAATATGTAATGCAATGATCAAACATGCTTTCTATGTGCCCTAAGATGCCAAATGAATCACAAGAATGCACAAAATGCAAAGACAAGTCATGTTATGCAAGGAAATGCAAGAAGGATGCAAGAGAAATCCCAAATTAGGGTTTATGGAACAAACATCAAACAAAAACCCAAAACAGAAACAAACCCCAAGATAAAAAATGGAAAATGCTGCCCAAAGAAACCCTAAACCTATAATGAACCACTGCCCAAAGGGGAACTCTCAACTCCTAACCAATCTCAAGATATGAATTTTATAAGTTATTAGGGTTTTTAGGGTTCCTAAACAAAAGAAATGCCAAACAAATTGAAAATGCAAGATCAAATCATGGCCATTTTATCTTAGAAACTATATGCTAAACACAAAACAAAGCAAAAAGAATCAATGTCCAAACCTTCTCCAATAGGCAGAAATGAATTTTTGAACCCATGATCAAAATAATGCATAGAAAATGATTTAATTCAATGAAAAATTCTTAAAATGCATCAAGATCAAAAAAGAAATTTGGTTTGAAGGTTGGACAATGTCTCTAAATATCTTAGAACATTTCATGAATTTTTTTGTAATTTTTAAATACCTAAAAGTATTTTTAATTAATTAATTTCCATTAATCAATTAAAAATAATCTTTTAAATATTTAAAAATACTTTTAAATGATAAAAAATAAAATAAAAATTATTTTTGGGTCTTAAGAATTAATAAAACTTTTAAGAAAAAGTTTCATAATTTTTAAGAATTTTTTACTATTTTAAAATAAATATGCAAATTAATTGAAAAGAAAATGAATTAAAATAAAATAAAATGAAAGTAATCAGGATGGAGGGCCAGGATTGGGTCTGGATTCAAACTTGTTGACCAGCGCGCAAACGAAGGGTCCAGATGGCTTCTGATCAGATTAAATTAATTATGGATTAATTAATAAAAACACGTGGATTAGGGCATAATCAGGAAGATCCAGGCCACACACTCACGCGCGAAGTCAACGGGTCAGAGGCATCTCACGGTCTAGATTCAAATGGTCATTAATCACGTGATTAGGGCTTAATCACTCTCAGGCGGCCGGAGAAGACTTCCGGTCGTCTTCTCCGGCCAGCTCCCCCCTGAGGAACCTCAAACTCCCTAAAAACGTATCAAAAATGAAAACTAAAAACTGGGAAATGATCCTCACATCCTCATGAATCAAACCCCTATCCTAAAACAAATTTCTTCTTCCTAAACAAGCTGAATCGAAGAGAACAAGTTCTAGGGCACGCAGGTTTCAGAGACAAATTAAACTCTCATTCCAGAACCAAATCAAAAACTAAAAACACCAGGATGCTCAGTGAATCATAAGGAACAAGTTTGTAACAAGAAAAACAATTTCTGGAAAAATAAATTTCAAGCTACCTGAGATTTGGAGCTTTCAACCTGAGGACTTTCTGGCCACCTCTCCTTGTGCAATCCACTCCTTAGGACCTCTTGATGATGTTTGAATGCCTTAGAACAATTTATGTAGGCTGGTTGATGAGCTTCGACAGTTTCTGCTCCACCTCAGTCAGAAATGGCTATGATGATTCTGGTAGTTTCAGGCCATTGTGAATGGTGGTTTATGGTCCAGATGATGTATGGAGAAGCTTTGCAAGGTTTGTTTTGATGTTTGTGAGCTAGGGAGGGAGATTCTAATGGAACTGCAGCTTGAGGTGAGGAATGGCAGTGGAATGTTCTGGTTGTTTCAGGCTTGTGTTCTTGGTGCTTTGTGGTCTATGGAGCAAGGTGAGTTGAATGGTGAAGTTGGCTTGAGTGTTTGCAAGCTGTGGAGGCAGATTTGAAGCAACTTGCAACTTGGTAGGTTTTTGTGTATGTGATGAATGAGGATGTTTCAGCCTTGCCTTGTGTTATGTCTAGCTTGCAAATTGTCCACATAACTCTCTCTCATTGGTCAGTTGACAAGACATGCCCTTTATTGATTGGTAAGTTACCTTTTGCAAAAAGTCAAATAATGTGTAAGAGAGGTATGGCTCATGATCTAGGCTAGTACAAGGCTGGTTCTGGTGCAGCAAGGTGAGGTGAGAGGCTAGCCAAAGTGCAGCATCCAATGCATCAAGTGGTAGAAGCACAATGATGATTTTGCAAGTTGTTGGCTCTTTGGTTCACATGTGAAAGTCTTGTTCCAAAAGTCATGAAACATGAGCAATTCCTAGTTCATTCTGAATTTTAGGACTTACATGATGTTTGTGCGCTGGTTTGAAGTGAATTAGAAGTCACATAATGCATTGGTTCATGACTTTGCAAAATTTCCATTTGAGGCATGCCTTGAAAATCAATGATTTTAGCCAACTTTGTCACACCATAACTTTTGATCCAAGAAGAGTTTGATCATGTTCTTGTACTTTTTGAAAAGGGAAAGATGAGATCTACAACTTTCATGACCAAAGTTTTTCCATTTGAAGCCTTTTTGGATCAAGAATCAAGGCTTGAAAAATGACCTAAAATGATGCATTCTTGAAAAGTCAACTATGCCCAAAAAGTCAACATTTGCAAAAACCCTAAATTCTTGATTTTTATGAACTTCAACCCTCTTCCATGATCAAATAAAGATCATATACACTCAAAATGATGAAGATCACCCATTGGTTGGGTCATTGGGGGCCTCAGATGCCCTGATTTTACACTGACTTGTCTGAAAAGTCAACCTTTGATCAGATGACTTCCCCATGGAATTTCTTCATGAAAATTGATATGCATACTCCCTATACCATATAAAGAGCAATGGAAACAAGAATGACCAAAAAAATTTGGAGTTATGGCCTCTGAAACCAAAACCCTAATTTCAGTCAACTGTGCAGTCAAACCTGGCTCTGCATCCACTCAAACCCTAGTCCTTGTGATTCCTGTGCATTTTTGACTTTGAGGAGATGGAATATGATATAAGAACACATATGGATCCCTTTGAATTGATTGGTGGCCTTTGGGGTGGCTCAGGATGCCCTGAGGTTGCTCAGATCACAAACCCTAGGTGCAGATGCCTTAGAAACTATGCAGTGAATCAAAAATGAGATGTGAGATGATATGATTGTGTTTATGCATATGAGAATGATCACAAGCCATGGTGAAATGAGTGAGGGCAAATTTGGGGTGTTTACACCATCCTCGAATAATAGCCACAACAAAAAAAAACAAGACCAACCGCAGAAGGACTTAAAGAAAAAAATGCCATCCTCGAATGACAATTCTCAAAAGATCCCCGGATCTAACACGAAACCATCCTCGAATGGAGACGCAAAGGTATACCAGCCTCGACTGATAACCAAACACAAAGCTGACCTCAGACAGACATTGAAAACAAGACAAACTGACCTCGATCAATAAGCTCAAAAAGTGGACTACCATCCTAAAATAATAGCCACAACAACAAGACCAACCTCAGAAGGACTTGAAGAAAAGAATGCCATCCTCGAATGACATTTCTCAAAAGATCCTCGGATCTAACACGAAACCATCCTCGAATGGAGATGCAAAGGTATACATGCCTCGACTGATAATCAAACACAAAGCTGACCTTGGATAGACATTGCAAAAGAGACAAACTGACCTCGATCAATAAGCTCAAAAAGTGGACTACCATCCTCGAATAATAGCAACAACAAAAACAAACAAGACCAACCGCAGAAGGACTTGAAGAAAAGAATGCCATCCTCGAATGACAATTCTCAAAAGATCCTCGGATCTAACACGAGACCATCCTCGAATGGATATGCAAAGGTATACCAGCCTTGATTGATAACCAAACACAAAGCTGACCTCAGACAGACTTTGCAAGAGAGACAAACTCACCTCAATCAATAAGCTCAAAAAGTGGACTATCATCCTCGAATAATAGCCACAACAAAAACAAACAAGACCAACCGCAGAAGGACTTGAAGAAAAAAATGCCATCCTCGAATGACAATTCTCAAAAGATCCCCGGATCTAACACGAAACCATCCTCGAATGGAGACGCAAAGGTATACCAGCCTCGACAGATAACCAAACACAAAGCTGACCTCAGACAGACTTTGAAAACAAGACAAACTGACCTCGATCAATAAGCTCAAAAAGTGGACTACCATCCTAAAATAATAGCCACAACAACAAGACCAACCTCAGAAGGACTTGAAGAAAAGAATGCCATTCTCGAATGACATTTCTCAAAAGATCCTCGGATCTAACACGAAACCATCCTCGAATGGAGACGCAAAGGTATACATGCCTCGACTGATAACCAAACACAAAGCTGACCTTGGATAGACTTTGCAACAGAGACAAACTGACCTCGATCAATAAGCTCAAAAAGTGGACTACCTTCCTCGAATAATAGCCACAAAAACAAGACCAACTTCAGAAGGACTTGAAGAAAAGAATGCCATCCTCGAATGACAATTCTCAAAAGATCCTCGGATCTAACACGAAACCATCCTCGAATGGAGATGCAAAGGTATACATGCCTCGACAGATAACCAAACACAAAGCTGACCTCAGACAGACTTTGAAAACGAGACAAACTGACCTCGATCAATAAGCTCAAAAAGTGGACTACCATCCTCGAATAATAGCCACAACAACAAGACCAACCTCAGAAGGACTTGAAGAAAAGAATGCCATCCTCGAATGACAATTCTCAAAAGATCCTCGGATCTAACACGAAACCATCCTCGAATGGAGACACAAAGATATACCAGCCTCGACTGATAACCAAACACAAAGCTGACCTCAGATAGACTTTGCAAAAGAGACAAACTGACCTCGCTCAATAAGCTCAAAAAGTGGACTTCCATCCTCGAATAATAGCCACAACAAAAAAAAACAAGACCAACCGCAGAAGGACTTAAAGAAAAGAATGCCATCCTCGAATGACAATTCTCAAAAGATCCTCAGATCTAACACGAAACCATCCTCGAATGGAGACGCAAAGGTATACCAGCCTCGACTGATAACCAAACACAAAGCTGACCTCAGACAGACTTTGAAAACAAGACAAACTGACCTCGATCAATAAGCTCAAAAAGTGGACTACCATTCAAAAATAATAGCCACAACAACAAGACCAACCTCAGAAGGACTTGAAGAAAAGAATGCCATCCTCGAATGACATTTCTCAAAAGATCCTCGGATCTAACACAAAACCATCCTCGAATGGAGACGCAAAGGTATACATGCCTCGACTGATAACCAAACACAAAGCTTACCTTAGATAGACTTTGCAAAAGAGACAAACTGACCTCGATCAATAAGCTCAAAAAGTGGACTACCATCCTCGAATAATAGCCACAAAAACATGACCAACCTCAGAAGGACTTGAAGAAAAGAATGCCATCCTCGAATGACAATTCTCAAAAGATCCTCGGATCTAACACGAAACCATCCTCGAATGGAGACGCAAAGGTATACCAGCCTCGACTGATAACCAAACACAAAGCTGACCTCAGACAGACTTTGAAAACGAGACAAACTGACCTCGATCAATAAGCTCAAAAAGTGGACTACCTTCCTCGAATAATAGCCATAACAACAAGACCAACCTCAGAAGGACTTGAAGAAAAGAATGCCATCCTCGAATGACAATTCTCAAAAGATCCTCGGATCTAACACGAAACCATCCTCGAATGGAGACACAAAGATATACCAGCCTCGATTGATAACCAAACACAGAGCTGACCTCAGATAGACTTTGCAAAAGAGACAAACTGACCTCGCTCAATAAGCTCAAAAAGTGGACTTCCATCCTCGAATAATAGCCACAACAAAAAAAAACAAGACCAACCGCAGAAGGACTTAAAGAAAAAAATGCCATCCTCGAATGACAATTCTCAAAAGATCCCCGGATCTAACACGAAACGATCCTCGAATGGAGACGCAAAGGTATACCAGCCTCGACTGATAACCAAACACAAAGCTGACCTCAGACAGACTTTGAAAACAAGACAAACTGACCTCGATCAATAAGCTCAAAAAGTGGACTACCATCCTAAAATAATAGCCACAACAACAAGACCAACCTCAGAAGGACTTGAAGAAAAGAATGCCATCCTCGAATGACATTTCTCAAAAGATCCTCGGATCTAACACGAAACCATCCTCGAATGGAGATGCAAAGGTATACATGCCTCGACTGATAATCAAACACAAAGCTGACCTTGGATAGACTTTGCAAAAGAGACAAACTGACCTCGATCAATAAGCTCAAAAAGTGGACTACCATCCTCGAATAATAGCCACAACAAAAACAAACAAGACCAACCGCAGAAGGACTTAAAGAAAAGAATGCCATCCTCGAATGACAATTCTCAAAAGATCCTCGGATCTAACACGAGACCATCCTCGAATGGATATGCAAAGGTATACCAGCCTTTATTGATAACCAAACACAAAGCTGACCTCAGACAGACTTTGCAAGAGAGACAAACTCACCTCAATCAATAAGCTCAAAAAGTGGACTATCATCCTCGAATAATAGCCACAACAAAAACAAACAAGACCAACCGCAGAAGGACTTGAAGAAAAGAATGCCATCCTCGAATGACAATTCTCAAAAGATCCTCAGATCTAACACGAAACCATCCTCGAATGGAGACGCAAAGGTATACCAGCCTCGACTGATAACCAAACACAAAGCTGACCTCAGACAGACTTTGAAAACGAGACAAATTGACCTCGATCAATAAGCTCAAAAAGTGGACTACCTTCCTCGAATAATAGCCACAACAACAAGACCAACCTCAGAAGGACTTGAAGAAAAGAATGCCATCCTCGAATGACAATTCTCAAAAGATCCTCGGATCTAACACGAAACCATCCTCGAATGGAGACACAAAGATATACCAGCCTCGATTGATAACCAAACACAGAGCTGACCTCAGATAGACTTTGCAAAAGAGACAAACTGACCTCAATCAATAAGCTCAAAAAGTGGACTATCATCCTCGAATAATAGCCACAACAAAAACAAACAAGACCAACCGCAGAAGGACTTGAAGAAAAGAATGCCATCCTCAAATGACAATTCTCAAAAGATCCTCAGATCTAACACGAAACCATCCTCGAATGGAGACGCAAAGGTATACCAGCCTCGACTGATAACCAAACACAAAGCTGACCTCAGACAGACTTTGAAAACAAGACAAACTCACCTCGATCAATAAGCTCAAAAAGTGGACTACCATCCTAAAATAATAGCCACAACAACAAGACCAACCTCAGAAGGACTTGAAGAAAAGAATGCCATCCTCGAATGACATTTCTCAAAAGATCCTCGGATCTAACACAAAACCATCCTCGAATGGAGACGCAAAGGTATACATGCCTCGACTGATAACCAAACACAAAGCTTACCTTAGATAGACTTTGCAAAAGAGACAAACTGACCTCGATCAATAAGCTCAAAAAGTGGACTACCATCCTCGAATAATAGCCACAAAAACATTACCAACCTCAGAAGGACTTGAAGAAAAGAATGCCATCCTCGAATGACAATTCTCAAAAGATCCTCGGATCTAACACGAAACCATCCTCGAATGGAGACGCAAAGGTATACCAGCCTCGACTGATAACCAAACACAAAGCTAACCTCAGACAGACTTTGAAAACGAGACAAACTGACCTCGATCAATAAGCTCAAAAAGTGGACTACCTTCCTCGAATAATAGCCATAACAACAAGACCAACCTCAGAAGGACTTGAAGAAAAGAATGCCATCCTCGAATGACAATTCTCAAAAGATCCTCGGATCTAACACGAAACCATCCTCGAATGGAGACACAAAGATATACCAGCCTCGATTGATAACCAAACACAGAGCTGACCTCAGATAGACTTTGCAAAAGAGACAAACTGACCTCGCTCAATAAGCTCAAAAAGTGTACTTCCATCCTCGAATAATAGCCACAACAAAAAAAAACAAGACCAACCGCAGAAGGACTTAAAGAAAAAAATGCCATCCTCGAATGACAATTCTCAAAAGATCACCGGATCTAACACGAAACCATCCTCGAATGGAGACGCAAAGGTATACCAGCCTCGACTGATAACCAAACACAAAGCTGACCTCAGACAGACTTTGAAAACAAGACAAACTGACCTCGATCAATAAGCTCAAAAAGTGGACTACCATCCTAAAATAATAGCCACAACAACAAGACCAACCTCAGAAGGACTTGAAGAAAAGAATGCCATCCTCGAATGACATTTCTCAAAAGATCCTCGGATCTAACACGAAACCATCCTCGAATGGAGATGCAAAGGTATACATGCCTCGACTGATAATCAAACACAAAGCTGACCTTGGATAGACTTTGCAAAAGAGACAAACTGACCTCGATCAATAAGCTCAAAAAGTGGACTACCATCCTCGAATAATAGCCACAACAAAAACAAACAAGACCAACCGCAGAAGGACTTAAAGAAAAGAATGCCATCCTCGAATGACAATTCTCAAAAGATCCTCGGATCTAACACGAGACCATCCTCGAATGGATATGCAAAGGTGTACCAGCCTTTATTGATAACCAAACACAAAGCTGACCTCAGACAGACTTTGCAAGAGAGACAAACTCACCTCAATCAATAAGCTCAAAAAGTGGACTATCATCCTCGAATAATAGCCACAACAAAAACAAACAAGACCAACCGCAGAAGGACTTGAAGAAAAGAATGCCATCCTCGAATGACAATTCTCAAAAGATCCTCAGATCTAACACGAAACCATCCTCGAATGGAGACGCAAAGGTATACCAGCCTCAACTGATAACCAAACACAAATCTGACCTCAGACAGACTTTGAAAACGAGACAAACTGACCTCGATCAATAAGCTCAAAAAGTGGACTACCTTCCTCGAATAATAGCCACAACAACAAGACCAACCGCAGAAGGACTTGAAGAAAAGAATGCCATCCTCGAATGACAATTCTCAAAAGATCCCCGGATCTAACACGAAACCATCCTCGAATGGAGACGCAAAGGTATACCAGCCTCGACTGTCGCTCCCGATAAGTGGGACCAGGCCCAGATAAAGGTACAGACGCGAACGGTCGGCGAGAGGGACAATGAGAACACACAGCCGTGAACTCACTGGAGATGAAAAGAGTCGCCAGCTAGGCATTTTTATCCCGGAGGAAAGGTAATGCTGCATAGACCTAGAAAGAGATGGATAAGACGGTTGCGAACCAGAGAGACTGAGAAAGGGGGTTGGTTACAACCTGGGAAGGTATTAGAACCCAGATTGTCCGTCGTACTCGACGGGATCCACGCTTAAGAGATTTGTGTTTTAAAGGGGTAGTGTCAGTGCAATCTGTGTATAAAGTAGCTAGAAAAGAATGTACAGGTGTCAGTGCAAAAGAAGTGTGAAGTGAAGTATATAAATGAAGTGTCGGTGTAAGAACAAGAATGAAATGCTCAAGATCATGAGGCTTAAAGAATGAGGCTAGAAAGAGGGGGAATATACAGAGACTTTTGTTCGATAACTGTTAAGTTATGCCTACGTATCCTCTCGTGCAATGAGGAAGTCAGAACACCGTAGTTCGACCCAAAGAGACTGAAAGATGAATTGACTTGTGAACTGCTTACTTGTCTATGCTCAAGTGTATGACCTGTCTGGCTCAGGTGCAAACTGTCTTGCATTAGACGGAAGAAACGAGTTCTCGATTGTGAGTGAATGAGATGAGAAAAGAATCCCGGAGGAGACGATTATTGTTTGTTTTTGAGTATTTTCAGTCTTTTATTGCTTTTTGAAGATTTGTCATAAGTTAATGAGCTTAAGTCTAAACCAATGGATTTAGTAAACTCATCACATCTTCCCTCTGATTAGGGGTAATGAGAATACCTTAAGTGTGAAGTCAGATTCTCACACTTAATCACCTTTGGTGTAGGATTAAGATCATTAACCTACTTGTGACTATTTAGATGTTTTTGGTGTTTTTGTTTAGTGTTGAGTAATGAGATTAAGCCATAATCAAGGATTGAACAGACTCATTACACCATCCTAATAGAAGGATAATAGATGAGAATGTTTAAGCTGAGGAAAGCTCCTCAACTTAATCCATGATTAGGGATTAAACTCATGACAAAACAAGCCTTTGATTAAGTGGATTTTATTTAATGATATGATGAAGAAATGATTTTTAGGGTTTGTAAGACAACTTGAGGGGGACTTGTCCATTAACACTAGGGTTAGTCCTTCTTAACCAATTAAGGAAGAAATAGAACCCTAATGCAAGGCCCAAGTTACAAGTGTGATGTCTTGATGATTATTAAGTGGATTGATTAAGAGATTTAAACACATTAAGGGTTTAACACTTAGGATTAAAGTTATACACTCCATCCTAAGAGAAGGATGCAGGCATAAGCTTAATCACAAAGCCTTAAAGCCTTTAGGGTTTAGTCCCTGATTATGAGGTGAGAAGAGAAGACTCAAAGAGACACAAAGGTGAAAACTAAGAGGGGAGACTAATCAAAACCCTAATTCATTGTCATGTTTGGTTGTTCCTAAGGTTTGTGAGGTTAAACAAGAAAGATCTCCAATGGAACCACCAGGAAGCAAATGAAAGGATCAAGAGAAGCAAAGCAACTTGCTTCATTCAAGAAGTCAAGTCACTTGAAGAAAGAAAGTGGGGAGAAGAAGGATGAGCAAGCTCATACTCAAACACAAACAAAAATGCAGCAATGGATGCAAGAGAGATGAAAAGAAAAGTTATGAGAAGTGAAGGCAAATTCACTTCTCAAGTTCACTTACCACCTGAAAGGTTAGAAAAGAAATGCAAGGCAATGCAAAAATGGGATGGAATGACATGATGCAAACCAAAACCAGAAGCATGTTGATGATGGTAATGATGCTATGAGATGCTACAAACATGAAACAAGGCATGGAGATGATCATACAAGTTTATGAATGCAAATGAAGCAAGTTAAGAACCAAGAACATACATGAAAAGTTATGAGATGCATATGGCATACAACATGACAAATGCAAAGTGCAATGATCAAACATGTTTTCTATATGTCTTATGATGTCAAATGAATCACATGGATGCTTGAAATGTCATGGCAAGACATGGTATGCAAGAGAATGCAAGAGGGATGCATATGAAAGCCCAAATTAGGGTTTAGGATCCAAACATCAAACAAAAACCAAAAACAGAAACAAACCCTAAGATAAAAAATGGAAAATGCCACTCAAGGGACCCCTAATCCTATACTAAACCAAATGCCCAAGGGAGAGGTTTCAACTCTCAATCAATCTCAAGTTATGAATTTTACAAGTTTTTAGGGTTTTTAGGGTTCCTTAACAAGAAAATTATCAAACAAATTGAAAATGAGGAATCAAATCATGGCCATTTTATCTCAAAAACTACATGCTAGACACAATGCAATGCAAGAAGAATCAATGTCCAACTCCTCATGAATAGGCAGAAATGATTTTTTGAACTATGGATCAAAATAATGCACAAAAATGATTTTAATTCAATGGAAAATTCTCAAAATGCATCAAGATCAAAAAAGAAATTTGGTTTGAAGGTTGGACAATGTTTCTAAATGTCTTAGAACATTTCATGAATTTTTTTGTGATTTTTAAATACCTAAAAGTATTTTTAATAAATTAATTCTCATTAATCAATTAAAAATAATCTTTTAAATATTTAAAAATACTTTTTAAATGCAAAAATGAAAATAAAAATATTTTTTGTGTCATAAAAATTATTAAAACTCTTAAGAAAAAGTTTCATAATTTTTAAACATTTTTTACTATTTTAAATAAATTATGCAAATTAAATGAAAAGAAATGAAATAAAAATGAATTTTAAATGAAGTCAACAAAAAGGATGGCTGAGATTGATTCTGGATTCAAAAGGGTGGACTGCGCGCGTGAATGGAGGGTCTAGATTCACTCTGGATAAATTAATTTAATTATAATTAATTAAAACTAATTAAGTGGATTAGGGCATAATGACTTGATCTGAGCCATTCACACGCGCGGGAGGTCAATGGAGTCAACTGATCCTACGGACCAAATTCAAATGGCATTTAATTACAGGATTAGGGCATAATGACTTTCAGGTGGCCGGAGAAGACCTCCGGTCGTCTTCCCCGGTGGGAAGCCCACCTGAAAATCTCCAAACTCTCTCAAAACCTAACTAAAACGAAATCTAAAACCATGGAAATGATTCCCACTCACTCACGAACCAAAACCCCCAATCAAAACAAATTTATTCTTCCTTGAATTCATGAATCGAACAAAACAAGTTTTTAGGTCACAGAGTTTCAGAGAGCAATTAAATTCTCATTTCATCACCATTTTCAAAACTAAAAGCACCAGGATAATCAGTGAAGCATGGAGAACAAGTTTAGAACATAAAAAATGATTTCTGGAAAAATATTTCTTGAGCTACCTGAGATTCGAAGCTTTCACTCCAGCAACTTTCAGGCCTCCTCTCCTTATGAAATCCACTCCTTATGACCTCTTGATGATGCTTGAATGCTTGAGAGAAATTTATATTGGCTGGTTGATGAGTTTGGACAGCTTCTGTTCAAGCTCAGTTGGAAATGGCAATGGTGATGCAGGCAGTTTCAGGCCAATGTGAGTGGTTCTTTGTGATCAGGGTGATGTTTTAAGAAGGTTTGTGGTGTTTGTTTGGATGTTTGTGAGCTGAGGAATGAGTTTCGAAAGAAACTGCAAGTTGGAGTGAAAATGGTGAAGTGATGTTACAGCTTGTTTCAGGCCTGGTTCTTTGTTGGTTTCTACTCAATGGAACATGGTGAGATGATTGGTGAAAATGGTTTGGATGTTTGAAGTTTGTGGAGGCAGATTCGAAGGAAAATGCAAATGGGGTGAGTTTTGTGTATGTGATGCTATGGTGTGTTTCAGCCTTGCTTGTTGAGTGTTATGGCCAGCATTTGGATAGTATAAAATAATCCCATAGGTCAGATGATGTGACCTGGCCTCTATTGATTGGTAAGTTTGCTTTTGCAAAAAAGTCCACTTTGTGTAAGGAAGGCATGGCTTGAGCTCTAGCTTGGTACAAGAGGCATGGGCTGCGCAGCAAGATGAGGTGAGAGGGCTAGCAAGGTTCAGCACCCAATGCATCAAGTTGGTGAAGTGTGATCATGAGTTTTGCAAGTTGGCTCTTTTTGGTTATCCATGAAAAATGCCTTGTTACACAAACCATAAACATGTGATCTTTGGTCCAATTCTGACTTTTAGGTCACATAGAATGTTTGTGTCATGGTTTGATGTCAACTAGAGGTTACAAACAGCCTTGGTTCATGATCTTGCAAACTTCTCATTTGGTGCACATCTTGAAAATCAATGATTTTTGCCAACTTTGCCACACCATAACTTTTGATCCAAGAAGAATTTGATCATGTTCTTGTACTTTTTGAAAAGGGAAAGATGTATTCTACAACTTTCATGACCAAAGTTTTTCCATTTGAAGCTTTTTTGAATCAAAAATCAAGGCTTGAAAAATGACCTAAAATGACACATTCTTGAAAAGTCAACTATGCCCAAAAAGTCAACATTTGCAAAAACTCCAAATTCTTGATTTTTTGTGGACTTCAACCTTCTTCCATGATCAAATTAAGATCAAATACACTCAAAATGATGAAGATCACCCCTTGGTTGGGTCATTGGGGGTCTCAGATGCCCTGATTTTGCACTGACTTGTCCAGAAAGTCAACCCTTGATCAGATGACTTCCCCATGGAATTTCTTCATGAAACTTGATATGCATACTCCTTATACCATACAGAGACCAATGGAAACAAGAATGACCAAAAAATTTGGAGTTATGGCCTCTGAAACCAAAACCCTAATTTTAGGTCAATTGTGCAGTCAAACTTGGCTCTGCATCCACACCAATCCCAGTTCTTGTGATTATTTTGCATTTTTGACTTTGAGAGGATGTAATATAGTATAAGAACACACATGGAACCCTTTGAAGTGATTGGTAGCCTTTTGAGTGGCTCAAGAAGCTCTTGGATTGCTTAGATCACAAACCCTAGGTGCAGATGACTTTGAATCTATGCAGTGAATCAAAAATGAGATATGAGATGATATGATTGTGTTTATGCATATGAGATGATCACAAGCCATGGTGAATGGGTGAGGGCAAATTTGGGGTGTTTACAGCTGCCCCTATTCAATCATGAGTTAGCTGTGCAGGTTGTAAGCGACGGCTTAACAGGCAAACAAGATAACTTTGTTGACACAGTGTATGGATTAAAGATGCGGACGAGCATCCTCAAGACTATGATACGGACGAGTATCATGTAGAAACAAACGCTAGACGCATGCTCTGAGATGATGGTACGGACGAGTACCAACTGGTTAACAAAGAAAAAGGACCAATGTTGAATCTGTGGGGATAAGTATATACAAGATACGGACGAGTATCTGTATAGGTAGTATGAGTATATATAGATGAGTGTTTATCCGCTGGGGAGAGTGACACGGACGAGTGTCAGAAGGAGAAGAGTGTAATATAAACAAGTATCTGATATATGAAGTGTAGGTGACTGTGCTGGGGATATGACACGGACGGGTGCCAAGAAAGTGTATATAGGTATAGGTGAGTGCAAAGAGGATGTCTTTGGCTTTCTGCTGGTGATTTGACACGGACGGGTGTCAGGACGTATTTGTAATACAGGTGGTGTTGTTTGCAAGGAGTGTTCAGGCGACTTACTGGGGAAAGGTGGCACGGGCGGGTGTCACAAGGAGTGTATACTGGTGTTTGCGATTTGTGAGGCAGCCGCTTTTGCTGGGACTCTGGTGGGGACTCTGGGGGAAAGTATTCTTCATTCTGAAGAATGGTTACTGGTCACAAGTGCTGATTCAAAAACATGGCTTATGATTATGCTGTGTTGGATTTTTGCCGCAATGCTCCATTGTTAAAACGGAATGCTACGCTTTGGGGTAAATATGATGAAAATGCTATGATTGTGCAAAGATACCCAAACCGGGACTTGGGTCCCGTTGCTGCGAAGATCTTTGACCGATCTGTTTGAAGTAGACATCCCAGCTGGGGAGGAGATCATTGGTAGATCTGACGAGATGTTATCTGCTTGGGGATTCGGGTCACTGAGAGACCTATCCTTATGAATGAGAGACCCAGCTGGGGCTGGTAGAAGCTTTCTTCACTCTGTTGTGATCTTCATGCACTGCTCTTCTGGATAGAGGCTGGAACTCTGTGGGGAGATGGTTCCCTGACTTGTGCTCCGGCTGAGGATAAAAGGCAACTCGGCTGGGGAGAAAGAGAGATCATTGAGAGACCTTCCTGGGGATTCCGCTGAAGAGGATCCTTAACTCAGCCGGGGATATAGGTGCCTTCTGTGATGCCTGGCAACTCTGATGGGGAGGAGTAACAAGTGGCAAACTCAGCTGGGAGGAGTCATGGAGGGCAACTCAGCTGGGGAGAGAGCCCTTTGGGTGCTGAAATTGGGTGTGGGTTTGCCAGCTTGCTGGGATAGAGTTTTCATGCCCCGAGTTGCGTTCTGGATACCTGTAATCCTGAAAAAGATAGAGAAACGCACAAGATAATCCCGAGGTATCCCTTACTGGATTTCGTCATAGGAGTTAGAATACTTCTGAGAGTAAGTATATTTCCTGCAAGCATGTTTTTTATTTGAAGATAAACATCTGTATTCTTATGCAATCAGTTTTTTAGACATCAGACATTTTTTGCAAATAGAACGTACAAAACGAGACATGACTGAAAACCTAGTTTTATTAATTCATATGCCCTGAATTGGCGAGATACAGTCAAAGAAACAAATCCCCTGAAATGAGGAGATTGTCACAAATTGAGAAACAAAATGTTGGCAGTGTTGATGACGCTTTGAGGAGCTTCCTCTTCACTATGACCCGTATGACTTTTGACGTTCTTCTCATCTTGCTTTTTGAAGAATGTTGATTCTGATTGAAGCTTGATCCTTTCGAGGTTTACCAAGTTGCAGGTGATACAGACGAATTCAGAATGCAGTTGTTCGCCTATTCCCTTATTTTGCATGGATCGCCCTTCCGGGTTTTCAATCCATCGGGATACCCATTTTTGCCTGAGTCGTCCAATGCGGCTTTTCAACTCAGCGGGTGTACACATTTTTTTTTGTTTATTTTTCCCTTATTTTTGCCCGAGTCTTTTATTCTGTTTTTGACTCGCCGGGATGCCCTATTTTTGCCTGGACTTACATTCTGTTTTTATGTCCACCGGGTCATTTTTATGCGAAGTATTTTTTAACTGCATCTGAATTCACAGGGGACGGGAAATTTTCACCATCCATGGTGCTGAGCATCAGTGCTCCACCAGAGAAAACTTTCTTCACCACGAATGGCCCTTCATAGTTTGGAGTCCACTTGCCCCTGTGGTCCGTATGAGGAGGAAGGATTCTTTTCAGCACAAGATCTCCCACTTGGTACTCTCGGTGCCTGACTTTCTGATCGAAGGCTTTCTTCATTCTTTTCTGATATAACTGCCCATGACAAATTGCAGCCAATATTTTCTCTTCGATCAGACTCAGTTGTTCAAATCGGGCCCTAACCCATTCTGCCTCACCCAGTTTAACATCCATCAGTACTCGGAGAGAGGGTAATTCAACTTCGACAGGTAGGACTGCTTCCATACCATACACAAGCTGATACGGTGTTGCCCCAGTGGATGTTCTGATTGACGTGCGGTACCCATGCAAGGCAAATGGTAGCATTTCGTGCCAGTCTTTGTAGGTGACTACCATCTTCTGCACAATCTTCTTGATATTCTTATTAGCTGCCTCAACAGCGCCATTCATCTTTGGCCTGTAAGGAGAAGAATTGTGGTGTTGGATCCTGAAGTCCCGGCACAGCTCTGCCATCATTTTGTTGTTGAGATTGGAACCATTATCAGTAATGATCCGCTCGGGAACTCCATACCGACAGATGATATCTCTCTTCAGAAATCTGGCTACCACTTGTCTGGTAACGTTGGCATATGATGCTGCTTCAACCCACTTGGTGAAATAGTCAATGGCGACCAGGATGAATCTGTGGCCATTCGAAGCAGTCGGTTCAATCTTGCCAATCATGTCAATGCCCCACATGGCAAAGGGCCAGGGTGAAGACATTATGTTCAAAGGATTGGGAGGCACATGCACCTTATCTGCGTAGATCTGGCATTTGTGGCATTTTCTGGCATAGGCACAACAGTCAGCATCCATCGTGATCCAGTAATAGCCTGATCTTAGCAACTTCTTAGCCATGGCATGCCCTCCCGCATGGGTACCAAAGGATCCTTCGTGCACTTCATGCATCAACAAATCTGCTTCTGTCTTGTCAACACATCTGAGGAGTACCATATCAAAGTTCCTTTTGTATAGCGAACCATCAGCGTTCAAGAAGAAACTACCAGCAAGCCTTCTCAAAGTCTTCTTATCATTGGAAGATGCCCCAGGTGGGTATGTCTGATCCTCCAAGAAACACTTAATGTCATGGAACCAAGGCTTATCATCTTTGACAATGTCTGCGGCAAATACATATGCTGGCCTGTCAAGTCTGGACACTGAGATTTGAGGTACAAAGTTGGCAGCTTGAACTTTGATCATGGACGAAATGGTAGCCAGGGCATCTGCAAACTGATTCTCGTCCCGAGGGATATACTCAAGCTTGACTGTTGTAAAGAAAGTCAATAACTTCCTTGTATAATCCCTGTAAGGTATCAGATGGTCCTGGTGGGTGTACCATTTGCCGTTGGTCTGATTGATTACCAGAGCTGAATCTCCGAATACAGTCAATGTCTTGATCCTGAGGTCAATGGCTTCCTCGAGACCCATAATGCAAGCTTCGTATTCAGCTTCGTTGTTAGTGCAGTTGAAGGTGAGTTTTGCCGAGAAAGGCATGTGAACTCCTTTGGGTGTAATGAGTACTGCACCAACGCCACGACCATTCATGTTAACAGCCCCATCAAACATCATAGTCCATTCTTCTTCCGGGTCAGGCCCTTCAGTGTGAACAGGCTCTTCATGATCCTTTGCTTTAATGAACATGATGTCTTCATCAGGGAAGTCAAATCTCATAGGCTGGTAATCATCAATAGGTTGCTCAGTAAGATATTCCGATAGTACACTGCCTTTGATGGCTTTCTGAGATGTGTATTGGATGTCATATTCTGTGAGAATCATTTGCCATCTTGCAACCCGTCCGGTAAGTGCTGGCTTCTCAAATATGTACTTGACTGGGTCCATTTTTGAAATCAACAAAGTAGTGTGGGTCAACATATACTGTCTCAGTCGGCGAGCAGCCCACGCTAAAGCACAGCAAGTTTTCTCGAGCAGTGAATAACGCTGTTCACAGTCGGTAAACTTTTTGCTTAGGTAGTATATTGCATACTCTTTTCGACCAGACTCGTCATGCTGGCCCAGCACACACCCCATCGACTCTTCTAATACTGTTAAGTACATTATCAGAGGTCTTCCTTCAACTGGAGGCATAAGGATTGGAGGTTCTTGCAGATACTCTTTGATCTTGTCAAAAGCCTTCTGGCAGTCTTCATTCCACCTGACCGTTTGTTCTTTTCTTAACAGCTTGAACAAGGGTTCGCAGGTTGCTGTGAGGTGAGATATGAACCTTGAGATGTAGTTCAATCTACCTAGGAACCCTCGAACTTCTTTCTCAGTCTTCGGTGCAGGCATCTCTTGGATGGCTTTGACTTTATCAGGGTCCACTTCAATCCCTTTCTCGCTTACAATAAATCCCAGCAGCTTACCGGATCTCACCCCGAATGTGCATTTGTTGGGGTTTAGCTTTAACTGGTACTTCCTCAGACGCTTGAATAACTTCAGTAGATTCACCAGGTGATCTTCCTCTGTAAGGGACTTGGCAATCATGTCATCCACATAACATTCTATCTCCTTATGAATCATATCGTGGAATAATGTTACCATAGCCCGTTGATACGTCGCACCAGCATTCTTGAGCCCAAATGGCATTACCTTGTAGCAGAACGTGCCCCAAGGTGTAATGAATGTTGTCTTCTCCATGTCTTCAGGTGACATCTTGATCTGATTGTATCCTGAAAATCCGTCCATGAAGGAGAATACCGAGAACTGAGCCGTATTATCCACCAATACATCAATGTGAGGTAAAGGGAAATCATCTTTCGGGCTGGCTCTGTTCAGGTCCCGGTAATCAACACACATCCTCACTTTGCCGTCTTTCTTAGGCACAGGCACAATATTAGCAACCCACGGCGGATAACTAGTTACGGCAAGGAACCCGGCGTCCCATTGCTTTTGTACCTCTTCTTTGATTTTCATTGCCATGTCCGGGCGAGTACGGCGCAGTTTCTGCTTAACTGGCGGGCATTCTTCTCTCAAAGGCAGCTTGTGCACGACAATGTTGGTATCCAACCCTGGCATATCTTGGTAAGACCAAGCAAATACGTCCACATACTCTTGAAGCAGGTCAATCAGTTGTCTCTTCACTGAGTCTTGCAGGCAGGCCCCGATCTTGACTTCTTTCACGTCTTCAATGGTACCAAGATTAATCACTTCAACCTCCTCCTGGTGAGGAGTAATAACCTTTTCCTCTTGTCTTAACAACCTGGCTAGCTCTTCAGGAAGCTCATATTCTTCTTCAACCCCTTCATCAGCTTGATTGATCGGATTGTCAAAGTCATACGAAGTCATAGCCATGCTGTTGTCGGTGCTGTCTGGAAGGCACTCTCTGCAAGGGTTCAGTTTGTTTATTTTAGTGATTTGATTTTAATCTTGTTTTAGAAAAGTGAAATAAAGTTGTCATTTTGAAAACACTGCCATTTATTTTTTTGTACAAAAAGAAAAATGGAAAAACAGTGAACGAAAAGAAAAAGACTCGTTTGCAAAAAGATGTCTGATATTTCATTGATTAATCTTGTTGCACAAAAAGCACAGATGGCCCGATTACAAAATGAGTCTCGTCATCTTGGGCAAGATGCAAGACTTGATGCATGCTATAAAAATACAGGAAATAATAATTACTCTGCATGAGTAACTCTTATAATTTCCTGGGAAGACCAGTTTGAGACACTGCTCCCCGGGATCTTTGGACGAATCCAGCTTTCCAGGTTGCGTTCTACTTCCAGCTCGTCTTCCAGACAGTTGACAGCATCAGGGGTAAGCATCCCCCACTCACAAAGTTGGGCTCTTTCGCAGCCGCTGCTTGATCTTGTTGAGTTGGTCTGTAACCCAACCCAAATTTGTCCTCTTTCTTCTCCACCGATAGCAGTTTGCCCCAGCCTTGGGCGTTTCCTTCCTCAACAACCTTCCGGGCTTGTTGGTACGATGATATAGAAGTTCCAGGCACAGCAGATGTTTCATTGACATTCAAGGCCTCAAATCCTTGGCTCATTGTTTCATGGATCTCCCCATCCATCTCAATATACTTATAAGTAGCCAGGTGGCTGACAAAAATATCCTCTTCTCCGCAGATTGTAACGATTTGACCCTCCCACTCATATTTTAACTTCTGGTGAAGGGTAGAGGTCACGGCGCCAGCAGCGTGAATCCATGGCCTACCCAACAAACAGCTGTAGGCGGGCTGTATATCCATCACGTAGAAGGTAGTTGTGAAAGTCTGCGGGCCAATCGTTACGGGTAACTCAATCTCTCCCAGAACCGATCTCTTTGAACCATCAAAGGCTCTCACCACCAGGTTGCTGGGTCTCAACGCCAATCCATCATATTCTAGCTTCACTAGGGCCTTCTTAGGTAAGACATTGAGGGATGACCCCGTGTCTACCAGCACATGGGAAAGGACAGCACCTTTGCATTCCATGGTTATGTGCAAGGCTTTGTTGTGGTTGCGGCCTTCCGTTGTCAAATCAGTATTGGTGAACCCTAGTCCGTGACTAGCATTAACATTTCCAACTACAGCTTCCAGCTGATTGACAGTGATCTCTTCAGGCACGTAAGCTGCGTGCAAGACCTTGAGTAGTGCATTCCGATGGGCCTCGGAGCACATAAGCAATGACAGGATTGAGATCTTGGAAGGCGTTTGATGAAGTTGATCCACTATTTTATAATCACTCTTCTTGATGATTCGCATGAACTCATCAACCTCTTGGTCAAAGGGTGTTTTCAAAGCTTCCTTAACAGCTTGGTCTTCCTGCACAGGGCTCTTCCCTTTTGCCTTGGCAGCAGCTTCTGCTTCAGCAGTGGGTCTCTGAATGTGTGGGGCGAAGAGACGTCCGCTTCGGGTGAAGCCTCCGCCTCCTCCCACATTGTCTACTTGTGGTGCAGGGGTTGATGATTCAAAAGTGATTCTTTGTCCTTCACAGTACAAGTCAGAGCCGTAATGCCAGGGGATGGCGTTACTGCTTTCATAAGGCACTGGTCCAGGCACCGTGATAGTGACTGGACTGATTGCAGCTGTTGAAGGAACTGTAATAGTCTGTGAATCATAATAAATCGTGACTGGTGCTCTGATGGGAGCAGCACTTTCTGAATTGTAGGCAGAGTTGCTTTCAGGATCATAAAATATTGTGACAGTAGAGACATCTTCATGATTTGTTGCTGGTGTTGTAGGAGACATTGTCGGGAGAATGGATGTTGTTGTTGTAGGAGCTTCATAATGGAGTGGTGCTGGAGTTGTAGAAGGAACATTCATTGATATCTGATCAGTTGAAATGACAGATGAAGTACTTGTTGATGAAACCGAAGAATTGTCAGGAACAATGGTTGCTGCAGTTGTAGGAGGTTCTGAAACCGTTGCTGATGAGATTGTTGGATTTGGTGGGAATGATGTGGTGATCTGAAGTTGGCCACTCTGAATGAGACCGTCTATGCCATTCCTCAAATTATCGCACCCATTTACCGAAATATTACAGTAAGCACATCCTAACTCACACCCCGGGAACATTTGACATTCGAGGAGTTGAGCCTTGATTTCTACCAACGGTGTCCGGATCTGACCCACACTGGTTATTAAATAAGACGGCTTGTCTTCTTCAATAGCGTTAATTCTGGGACCACCGTGGTTTGGCATTGGGTTCTTATTGACATTGGGTGGTGGTGCGAAATTCAGAGCTTTTGAGTCTACCAGGTCTTGTACCTTCATGTGCAGGGCTCTGCACTTTTCTGTACTGTGGCCAGGTGCATTTGAATGGAAGGCACATCTGGCGTTGGAATCATAATTCCTGGGTAGACTGTTGGGATCTGGAGGTGCCAACGTCCTTAGCTCAACTAGGTTGAGTTTCAGGAGTTGTGGCAGCAAAGTAGCATATGGCATAGGGATCGGATCGATTACCCTATTAGCTTGAGATGGCCTTTGTTGGAATGGCCTTTGCTGGTTGTTGTTGTTGGTGTTGCTGTTGTTGTAATTTCTCGGAGGATACTGATTCTGTTGATGGTACTGAGGTTGTTGCTGAAAGTTTTGTTGCGGAGGTTGATAAACTGGTTGAGGATGAGCTGGAGCGGGAATGGTGACTGCTGCCACTGATCTGTGAACATATTGGGGCCTGCCCCTGTTGGTGTGGATGGCATTGGTCTCGCCAGTTCTTCTTGGGCCTGCAAAAGGCTTTCTTGTATTACTGGACGAGCTTGCACCGTTGTCTGAGATCTTACCCATCTTTAACAGGCTCTCAATTCTCTCCCCAGCTATGACAACATCTGCAAAGCTAGTGGAAGAGAAAGCAGCCAGCCTGTCAATGTAAGTCCCCTGAAGGGTGTTCATGAACATATCAGCCATCTCCCTTTCTGACATAGGTGGCTGGACAGCAGCAGCAAGCTGTCTCCATCTTTGAGCATACTCTCGGAAGCTCTCTCTGGATGACTGTGACATTCCCATTAGGAGGGTCCTGTTGGGTGCCATATCTAAGTTGTACTGATACTGTCTGATAAAGGCTTCCGCCAAATCCTTCCAGCACCTGATAGTTGCCCTGGTCAGGTGAGAGTACCACTCTCTTGAGGCTCCGGTCAAGCTGTCCTCGAAATAGAACATCCAGAGCTACTCATCCATAGTATAGGCCTTCAGCCTCCCCAGAAATGATTGTAAATGAGTCCGGGGGCATGAAGTCCCGTTGTATTTTTCAAAACAAGGAGGCTTAAACTTATGGGGAATCCTGACCCCGTCTACCAAGCCCATGTCCATGACGTCGAAACCCAGAGAGTTTTGAGACTCTAAGGACCTCAATTTCTCAGCTATCTCATCCAACCTTCTATCATAAGCTTCTTCCCCAGCACCCATTACTGTGAATTGGTCCTCTTGAGGATCTTCTTGTAGTACCCTGGCTGCAGTGGCAGTCCCTTGAACATTTGCTGGAATGTTGACCTCAGGATGGAGGTGTGGTCCAAATACCGGGGGGTTGACATGAGGTTGTACCCTTTCATTGTTGCTGGTGCCGGCAGTTCCTATATGTGGATCTTCTTGATTTTGCCTTTCCACCATGGCCCTCAATCTTTCCTGGCTCTGAGCCATGTTGTTCATCACTTCCATGAACTGCGTCATCTGCGTTCTCATTTCCAATCTTTCGTTTGCCATTTGATTTCTAACCTCTGCAAGGTCCTGCTGTACCTGATCCATTTGAATGCCCGGAAGGTTGTTACGGGTCGGATAACGGTGCGGACGATTGAGGGGAAATACCCGGCGCCTAGCAATAGTTCCTGAGCATCACAACAGAGTTAGTGGCAATAAAACAAAAACCTACAAAACAAACAAAAGTGTTAGCATGCAATGCAGTATGCTTATTTGTTTTCAAGGTATCTGGCTTGGCATTCAGTTTTGACCCTTCCAGACCCTTGAAGATGTTGTTGATGTTGCTTTTGAAGTGAAACCCGGATGGAACAAACCAATACATATATTACAAAAATCAAAAGGTACATAGTTTGTTTATAAATACAAGCCCTCCGAGGGGTCAAAATACATTACAAGGAAAAATGAAAAAATACACGGAATGAAAGCAACAACAAACAAATGGTCAAACACCAAGACCAAACTCATCCTCACGAACTTCCTTGTGAAGTGCTTTGGTCACAGGATCAGCCGGACGTTCCGTGAGATTCCTGATGAGGAGATTCCGGATTGTAACAGCTGCTGTTAGCTTCTTGAGTTGACTTTGGTCCTTTGACCTCTTCACTCCTGCTTTGATCTTCAGCTCTGATATCTCTCTCTGGGCTGCTGCCAGGGCTTCTTGCTGTTCTTTTGCACTAGCTTCCAGTTGCTCTATCTTGTCTTGAACTCTCTTGTCCTCTAGAGTACGAGCCTCGGTGATCCTGACCCACCGGGCTTGGCTCTCCTTCAGATACAAGTTTGTCCTTGCTCTCTGGAACTGGGCTTCCTTGCAAGCATTCTTCAGAATTTGTTCTCCAGCCTTAGACTTTTTGATGTAATCCCCAGACTTCTCAATCTTAGCCAGATGCTCCACTCTCAACTTCCCTAACCTCTCAATCTCCCTCATACCATCACTCCTCTCCCGGAGGGTCTTCTGCAAAGCTTGAGTTAACTTCTCATTTCTTTCCTTCAAGCTCTCAAACTCCTCCAAACTGATAGTGGCAGGGGGTGGTGCTGAAGATGATTCAGGCACATCTTCTATGGTAAAGGGCATCCCGGAGAATTGAGCCCTGGCATAGGACCACTCATAATATTGTGCTGATGCCACATTGCTGCACTTCCCCAAAATGGTCATTCCCTTGGTTTGAACATTATCCCAGGCCCAGGCAGCCTGCCTAACAGTAGTCAAATTAAGCTTGTTCTCACAATAAAGAGTTTCAACCAAGTCCTGTGCCTTAGGAGTGTGGACCAGTGCATAGCCCAGTTGTCTTCTAAACAGCAGAGGGTTGTAATTGATACTACCCTTAACTCCTATTAGGGGCACATTGGGAAAATGCCCACAGCTGGTGATGATATCCCTGCTCTTGGTGCTCTGAGTGCACCATCTGATATCAGCTGAAGTTAGAGCAGTGAGTCTCTTAGCCCAGTTACTCTGCTGATGAGGATTCAAAAATGCATCTGTCCTGGGTAAATGCCTGAGAAGCCAAGTGTGGAACAATGGAGCACAACACCTCACTAATCTTCCCCTCTGTTTTTCATTCCTCTGATGCACTGAGTAATAGAGATCCCCCAATAAAGTGGGTGCTGGGTTCTTCAAGATGAACAGATGGATTGCATTTTTGCTAATGAATCGAGGCTCATCTGCAAACAACACAATTCCATATATGCTCAAAGCCAACAAGGCATAAACAGCTCTCCACTCTCCTAAAGAAGCTTTCAGGGTAGCTTGAGAGATCAAGAAATCCAGATGGAAGCCAGGAATTCCAGCTTTAGAAGTCATATGTTGCTCAATCAGGACAGGTTCCAGATGCAAAGCCTTTGCTACTTCTCCATTACTAGGAAAGACCATCTCAGGGTTGAAAGGGATTCCACCCCTGATAGGCAAACCAACTAATGAGGAGTACTCTTCCAATAAGGGGCCCAACTGAAAGTCTTGAAAAGTAAAACATCTTAGTGGGGGATCATAAAACTGAATGCAAGTGTGGATCAGGCTTCTCTGTGAAGGGTCCAGATCCATAACCATATCAAGTATATCTCCATAATGTTCCCTGAACAATGGTATGTGATCTGGAGTGATCAGGGTCTGAATCCTCCTGATGTCAGATAGTTCTGGCTGGAAAAAGTGATAGGTGATGTTACTCTTTTTAGGAGCCATGATGCTGAAGATGAGTAGAGGTAGGTGTTGATGATAACAATGAAAAATGGGCCACTGATTGGCTGGTGCAAGTGACTGGAATAGATAGCTGATAACTGAAGCAGATGCTGATGAAGGTAGGTCAATACTGAAGATGGGGTCAAAACCAAAACCAAATGAAGATGGATACCCTGAAACACAAATAAGCAAATGTCAATATGATGCAATGATTATGTATGAAAATGATATGCAAGGGTTTGTGACTGAGCTGGTTCTGATCAAGTGCCCTGATATAAGTCCAAGTATGCTCAAGAATCCAGATGGAGGTCTATAAGTCCAGTAACCAAGGTGGGGGGCTCAAATAAAGAGCCACATGTCCAGGGTTTTAGAATCACAAGAACTGTTCCAACATGGAGTATTCTTAATCAAGTCAAAGTAACAGGGTATTCTGAGGTCAAGGTACCTGCAAACCTGTAAACAGCCCAACCCCCTCACAGGTGGTGTTCTAAAACAAGGATCCTCAGACTTGGATCAGTTATGAGAAGTGTAAACACTTCTAACCCGGAGGTACAGTGTTTACAATAACCATAACAATTCCTCCTCTGATTCACCTCAGTTTCTGAAGGTCAATACTAAAGGTCATCCAGACTTAGCAGGCTTCCCAGATAGCCCTAGCATTGCAGGAAATCTGCAACACAGAGTTCTCAAGAAGAAACCCATATCTGAACCGTGTTTCATATTCCCGCACCAGACCGAAATGGAATGGGAAAGAATATGATTCACTCTAGCCTATGTGTCACTCAGGTCCCAGGTATAGGACCTTAACTCTCAATAGAACCCCACCCACCAAAACAAAAACCAGATCCAGCCAGCAGCATGACAGTATGATATATACAAAAGCAATAAAGAAAGCAGTAAACAACTGTACATAAAGCAAAAATAAATACCAATATACAAACACAAATAAGCACATAACACCCCAGTAAACACAAATCAATCAAACGCTAGGAGGAACCCACAAAAAGAACCAGAAGCCCTGGTTGCAATATAAATGACTTCCCCAGCAGAGTCGCCAAGTTGTCGCTCCCGATAAGTGGGACCAGGCCCAGATAAAGGTACAGACGCGAACGGTCGGCGAGAGGGACAATGAGAACACACAGCCGTGAACTCACTGGAGATGAAAAGAGTCGCCAGCTAGGCATTTTTATCCCGGAGGAAAGGTAATGCTGCATAGACCTAGAAAGAGATGGATAAGACGGTTGCGAACCAGAGAGACTGAGAAAGGGGGTTGGTTACAACCTGGGAAGGTATTAGCACCCAGATTGTCCGTCGTACTCGACGGGATCCACGCTTAAGAGATTTGTGTTTTAAAGGGGTAGTGTCAGTGCAATCTGTGTATAAAGTAGCTAGAAAAGAATGTACAGGTGTCAGTGCAAAAGAAGTGTGAAGTGAAGTATATAAATGAAGTGTCAGTGTAAGAACAAGAATGAAATGCTCAAGATCATGAGGCTAAAAGAATGAGGCTAGAAAGAGGGGGAATATACAGAGACTTTTGTTCGATAACTGTTAAGTTATGCCTACGTATCCTCTCGTGCAATGAGGAAGTCAGAACACCGTAGTTCGACCCAAAGAGACTGAAAGATGAATTGACTTGTGAACTGCTTACTTGTCTATGCTCAAGTGTATGACCTGTCTGGCTCAGGTGCAAACTGTCTAGCATTAGACGGAAGAAACGAGTTCTCGATTGTGAGTGAATGAGATGAGAAAAGAATCCCGGAGGAGACGATTATTGTTTGTTTTTGAGTATTTTCAGTCTTTTATTGCTTTTTGAAGATTTGTCATAAGTTAATGAGCTTAAGTCTAAACCAATGGATTTAGTAAACTCATCACATCTTCCCTCTGATTAGGGGTAATGAGAATACCTTAAGTGTGAAGTCAGATTCTCACACTTAATCACCTTTGGTGTAGGATTAAGATCATTAACCTACTTGTGACTATTTAGATGTTTTTGGTGTTTTTGTTTAGTGTTGAGTAATGAGATTAAGCCATAATCAAGGATTGAACAGACTCATTACACCATCCTAATAGAAGGATAATAGATGAGAATGTTTAAGCTGAGGAAAGCTCCTCAACTTAATCCATGATTAGGGATTAAACTCATGACAAAACAAGCCTTTGATTAAGTGGATTTTATTTAATGATATGATGAAGAAATGATTTTTAGGGTTTGTAAGACAACTTGAGGGGGACTTGTCCATTAACACTAGGGTTAGTCCTTCTTAACCAATTAAGGAAGAAATAGAACCCTAATGCAAGGCCCAAGTTACAAGTGTGATGTCTTGATGATTATTAAGTGGATTGATTAAGATATTTAAACACATTAAGGGTTTAACACTTAGGATTAAAGTTATACACTCCATCCTAAGAGAAGGATGCAAGCATAAGCTTAATCACAAAGCCTTAAAGCCTTTAGGGTTTAGTCCCTGATTATGAGGTGAGAAGAGAAGACTCAAAGAGACACAAAGGTGAAAACTAAGAGGGGAGACTAATCAAAACCCTAATTCATTGTCATGCTTGGTTGTTCCTAAGGTTTGTGAGGTTAAACAAGAAAGATCTCCAATGGAACCACCAGGAAGCAAATGAAAGGATCAAGAGAAGCAAAGCAACTTGCTTCATTCAAGAAGTCAAGTCACTTGAAGAAAGAAAGTGGGGAGAAGAAGGATGAGCAAGCTCATACTCAAACACAAACAAAAATGCATCAATGGATGCAAGAGAGATGAAAAGAAAAGTTATGAGAAGTGAAGGCAAATTCACTTCTCAAGTTCACTTACCACCTGAAAGGTTAGAAAAGAAATGCAAGGCAATGCAAAAATGGGATGGAATGACATGATGCAAACCAAAACCAGAAGCATGTTGATGATGGTAATGATGCTATGAGATGCTACAAACATGAAACAAGGCATGGAGATGATCATACAAGTTTATGAATGCAAATGAAGCAAGTTAAGAACCAAGAACATACATGAAAAGTTATGAGATGCATATGGCATACAACATGACAAATGCAAAGTGCAATGATCAAACATGTTTTCTATATGTCTTATGATGTCAAATGAATCACATGGATGCTTGAAATGTCATGGCAAGACATGGTATGCAAGAGAATGCAAGAGGGATGCATATGAAAGCCCAAATTAGGGTTTAGGATCCAAACATCAAACAAAAACCAAAAACAGAAACAAACCCTAAGATAAAAAATGGAAAATGCCACTCAAGGGACCCCTAATCCTATACTAAACCAAATGCCCAAGGGAGAGGTTTCAACTCTCAATCAATCTCAAGTTATGAATTTTACAAGTTTTTAGGGTTTTTAGGGTTCCTTAACAAGAAAATTATCAAACAAATTGAAAATGAGGAATCAAATCATGGCCATTTTATCTCAAAAACTACATGCTAGACACAATGCAATGCAAGAAGAATCAATGTCCAACTCCTCATGAATAGGCAGAAATGATTTTTTGAACTATGGATCAAAATAATGCACAAAAATGATTTTAATTCAATGGAAAATTCTCAAAATGCATCAAGATCAAAAAAGAAATTTGGTTTGAAGGTTGGACAATGTTTCTAAATGTCTTAGAACATTTCATGAATTTTTTTGTGATTTTTAAATACCTAAAAGTATTTTTAATAAATTAATTCTCATTAATCAATTAAAAATAATCTTTTAAATATTTAAAAATACTTTTTAAATGCAAAAATGAAAATAAAAATATTTTTTGTGTCATAAAAATTATTAAAACTCTTAAGAAAAAGTTTCATAATTTTTAAACATTTTTTACTATTTTAAATAAATTATGCAAATTAAATGAAAAGAAATGAAATAAAAATGAATTTTAAATGAAGTCAACAGAAAGGATGGCTGAGATTGATTCTGGATTCAAAAGGGTGGACTGCGCGCGTGAATGGAGGGTCTAGATTCACTCTGGATAAATTAATTTAATTATAATTAATTAAAACTAATTAAGTGGATTAGGGCATAATGACTTGATCTGAGCCATTCACACGCGCGGGAGGTCAATGGAGTCAACTGATCCTACGGCCCAAATTCAAATGGCATTTAATTACAGGATTAGGGCATAATGACTTTCAGGTGGCCGGAGAAGACCTCCGGTCGTCTTCCCCGGTGGGAAGCCCACCTGAAAATCTCCAAACTCTCTCAAAACCTAACTAAAACGAAATCTAAAACCATGGAAATGATTCCCACTCACTCACGAACCAAAACCCCCAATCAAAACAAATTTATTCTTCCTGGAATTAATGAATCGAACAAAAAAGTTTTTAGGTCACAGAGTTTCAGAGAGCAATTAAATTCTCATTTCATCACCATTTTCAAAACTAAAAGCACCAGGATAATCAGTGAAGCATGGAGAACAAGTTTAGAACATAAAAAATGATTTCTGGAAAAATATTTCTTGAGCTACCTGAGATTCGAAGCTTTCACTCCAGCAACTTTCAGGCCTCCTCTCCTTATGAAATCCACTCCTTATGACCTCTTGATGATGCTTGAATGCTTGAGAGAAATTTATATTGGCTGGTTGATGAGTTTGGACAACTTCTGTTCAAGCTCAGTTGGAAATGGCAATGGTGATGCAGGCAGTTTCAGGCCAATGTGAGTGGTTCTTTGTGATCAGGGTGATGTTTTAAGAAGGTTTGTGGTGTTTGTTTGGATGTTTGTAAGCTGAGGAATGAGTTTCGAAAGAAACTGCAAGTTGGAGTGAAAATGGTGAAGTGATGTTACAGCTTGTTTCAGGCCTGGTTCTTTGTTGGTTTCTACTCAATGGAACATGGTGAGATGATTGGTGAAAATGGTTTGGATGTTTGAAGTTTGTGGAGGCAGATTCGAAGGAAAATGCAAATGGGGTGAGTTTTGTGTATGTGATGCTATGGTGTGTTTCAGCCTTGCTTGTTGAGTGTTATGGCCAGCATTTGGATAGTATAAAATAATCCCATAGGTCAGATGATGTGACCTGGCCTCTATTGATTGGTAAGTTTGCTTTTGCAAAAAAGTCCACTTTGTGTAAGGAAGGCATGGCTTGAGCTCTAGCTTGGTACAAGAGGCATGGGCTGCGCAGCAAGATGAGGTGAGAGGGCTAGCAAGGTTCAGCACCCAATGCATCAAGTTGGTGAAGTGTGATCATGAGTTTTGCAAGTTGGCTCTTTTTGGTTATCCATGAAAAATGCCTTGTTACACAAACCATAAACATGTGATCTTTGGTCCAATTCTGACTTTTAGGTCACATAGAATGTTTGTGTCATGGTTTGATGTCAACTAGAGGTTACAAACAGCCTTGGTTCATGATCTTGCAAACTTCTCATTTGGTGCACATCTTGAAAATCAATGATTTTTGCCAACTTTGCCACACCATAACTTTTGATCCAAGAAGAATTTGATCATGTTCTTGTACTTTTTGAAAAGGGAAAGATGTATTCTACAACTTTCATGACCAAAGTTTTTCCATTTGAAGCTTTTTTGAATCAAAAATCAAAGCTTGAAAAATGACCTAAAATGACACATTCTTGAAAAGTCAACTATGCCCAAAAAGTCAACATTTGCAAAAACTCCAAATTCTTGATTTTTTGTGGACTTCAACCTTCTTCCATGATCAAATTAAGATCAAATACACTCAAAATGATGAAGATCACCCCTTGGTTGGGTCATTGGGGGTCTCAGATGCCCTGATTTTGCACTGACTTGTCCAGAAAGTCAACCCTTGATCAGATGACTTCCCCATGGAATTTCTTCATGAAACTTGATATGCATACTCCTTATACCATACAGAGACCAATGGAAACAAGAATGACCAAAAAATTTGGAGTTATGGCCTCTGAAACCAAAACCCTAATTTTAGGTCAATTGTGCAGTCAAACTTGGCTCTGCATCCACACCAATCCCAGTTCTTGTGATTCTTTTGCATTTTTGACTTTGAGAGGATGTAATATAGTATAAGAACACACATGGAACCCTTTGAAGTGATTGGTAGCCTTTGGAGTGGCTCAAGAAGCTCTTGGATTGCTTAGATCACAAACCCTAGGTGCAGATGACTTTGAATCTATGCAGTGAATCAAAAATGAGATATGAGATGATATGATTGTGTTTATGCATATGAGATGATCACAAGCCATGGTGAATGGGTGAGGGCAAATTTGGGGTGTTTACATCGACTGATAACCAAACACAAAGCTGACCTCAGACAGACTTTGAAAACAAGACAAACTGACCTCGATCAATAAGCTCAAAAAGTGGACTACCATCCTAAAATAATAGCCACAACAACAAGACCAACCTCAGAAGGACCCAAAGAAAAGAATGCCATCCTCGAATGACATTTCTCAAAAGATCCTCGGATCTAACACGAAACCATCCTCGAATGGAGATGCAAAGGTATACATGCCTCGACTGATAATCAAACACAAAGCTGACCTTGGATAGACTTTGCAAAAGAGACAAACTGACCTCGATCAATAAGCTCAAAAAGTGGACTACCATCCTTGAATAATAGCCACAACAAAAACAAACAAGACCAACCGCAGAAGGACTTAAAGAAAAGAATGCCATCCTCGAATGACAATTCTCAAAAGATCCTCGGATCTAACACGAGACCATCCTCGAATGGATATGCAAAGGTATACCAGCCTTTATTGATAACCAAACACAAAGCTGACCTCAGACAGACTTTGCAAGAGAGACAAACTCACCTCAATCAATAAGCTCAAAAGTGGACTATCATCCTCGAATAATAGCCACAACAAAAACAAACAAGACCAACCGCAGAAGGACTTGAAGAAAAGAATGCCATCCTCGAATGACAATTCTCAAAAGATCCTCAGATCTAACACGAAACCATCCTCGAATGGAGACGCAAAGGTATACCAGCCTCGACTGATAACCATACACAAAGCTGACCTCAGACAGACTTTGAAAACGAGACAAACTGACCTCGATCAATAAGCTCAAAAAGTGGACTACCTTCCTCGAATAATAGCCACAACAACAAGACCAACCTCAGAAGGACTTGAAGAAAAGAATGCCATCCTCGAATGACAATTCTCAAAAGATCCTCGGATCTAACACGAAACCATCCTCGAATGGAGACACAAAGATATACCAGCCTCGATTGATAACCAAACACAGAGCTGACCTCAGATATACTTTGCAAAAGAGACAAACTGACCTCGCTCAATAAGCTCAAAAAGTGGACTTCCATCCTCGAATAATAGCCACAACAAAAAAAAACAAGACCAACCGCAGAAGGACTTAAAGAAAAAAATGCCATCCTCGAATGACAATTCTCAAAAGATCCCCGGATCTAACACGAAACCATCCTCGAATGGAGACGCAAAGGTATACCAGCCTCGACTGATAACCAAACACAATGCTGACCTCAGACAGACTTTGAAAATAAGACAAACTGACCTCGATCAATAAGCTCAAAAAGTGGACTACCATCCTAAAATAATAGCCACAACAACAAGACCAACCTCAGAAGGACCCAAAGAAAAGAATGTCATCCTCGAATGACATTTTACAAAAGATCCTCGGATCTAACACGAAACCATCCTCGAATGGAGATGCAAAGGTATACATGCCTTGACTGATAATCAAACACAAAGCTGACCTTGGATAGACTTTCCAAAAGAGACAAACTGACCTCGATCAATAAGCTCAAAAAGTGGACTACCATCCTTGAATAATAGCCACAACAAAAACAAACAAGACCAACCGCAGAAGGACTTAAAGAAAAGAATGCCATCCTCGAATGACAATTCTCAAAAGATCCTCGGATCTAACACGAGACCATCCTCGAATGGATATGCAAAGGTATACCAGCCATTATTGATAACCAAACACAAAGCTGACCTCAGACAGACTTTGCAAGAAAGACAAACTCACCTCAATCAATAAGCTCAAAAAGTGGACTATCATCCTCGAATAATAGCCACAACAAAAACAAACAAGACCAACCGCAGAAGGACTTGAAGAAAAGAATGCCATCCTCGAATGACAATTCTCAAAAGATCCTCAGATCTAACACGAAACCATCCTCGAATGGAGACGCAAAGGTATACCAGCCTCGACTGATAACCAAACACAAAGCTGACCTAAGACAGACTTTGAAAACAAGACAAACTGACCTCGATCAATAAGCTCAAAAAGTGGACTACCATCCTAAAATAATAGCCACAACAACAAGACCAACCTCAGAAGGACTTGAAGAAAAGAATGTCATCCTCGAATGACATTTCTAAAAAGATCCTCGGATCTAACACGAAACCATCCTCGAATGGAGACGCAAAGGTATACATGCCTCGACTGATAACCAAACACAAAGCTGACCTTGGATAGACTTTGCAAAAGAGACAAACTGACCTCGATCAATAAGCTCAAAAAGTGGACTACCATCCTCGAATAATAGCCACAAAAACAAGACCAACCTCAGAAGGACTTGAAGAAAAGAATGCCATCCTCGAATGACAATTCTCAAAAGATCCTCGGATCTAACACGAAACCATCCTCGAATGGAGACACAAAGATATACCAGCCTCGACTGATAACCAAACACAAAGCTGACCTCAGATAGACTTTGCAAAAGAGACAAACTGACCTCGCTCAATAAGCTCAAAAAATGGACTTCCATCCTCGAATAATAGCCACAAAAACAAGACCAACCTCAGAAGGACTTGAAGAAAAGAATGCCATCCTCGAATGACAATTCTCAAAAGATCCTCGGATCTAACACGAAACCATCCTCGAATGGAGACGCAAAGGTATACCAGCCTCGACTGATAACCAAACACAAAGCTGACCTCAGACAGACTTTGAAAACGAGACAAACTGACCTCGATCAATAAGCTCAAAATGTGGACTACCTTCCTCGAATAATAGCCACAACAACAAGACCAACCTCAGAAGGACTTGAAGAAAAGAATGCCATCCTCGAATGACATTTCTCAAAAGATCCTCGGATCTAACACGAAACCATCCTCGAATGGAGACGCAAAGGTATAAATGCCTCGACTGATAACCAAACACAAAGCTGACCTTGGATAGACTTTGCAAAAGAGACAAACTGACCTCGATCAATAAGCTCAAAAAGTGGACTACCATCCTCGAATAATAGCTACAACAAAAACAAACAAGACCAACCGCAGAAGGACTTGAAGAAAAGAATGCCATCCTCGAATGACTATTCTCAAAAGATCCTCGGATCTAACACGAGACCATCCTCGAATGGAGATGCAAAGGTATACCAGCCTCGATTGATAACCAAACACAAAGCTGACCTCAGACAGACTTTGCAAGAGAGACAAACTGACCTCAATCAATAAGCTCAAAAAGTGGACTATCATCCTCGAATAATAGCCACAACAAAAACAAACAAGACCAACCGCAGAAGGACTTGAAGAAAAGAATGCCATCCTCGAATGACAATTCTCAAAAGATCCTCAGATCTAACACGAAACCATCCTCGAATGGAGACGCAAAGGTATACCAGCCTCGACTGATAACCAAACAAAAAGCTGACCTCAGACAGACTTTGAAAACGAGACAAACTGGCCTCGATCAATAAGCTCAAAACGTGGACTACCATCCTCGAATAATAGCCACAAAAACAAGACCAACCTCAGAAGGACTTGAAGAAAAGAATGCCATCCTCGAATGACAATTCTCAAAAGATCCTCGGATCTAACAGGAAACCATCTTCGAATGGAGATGCAAAGGTATACTAGCCTCGACTGATAACCAAACACAAAGTTGACCTCAGACAGACATTGCAAGAGAGACAAACTAACTTCAATCAATAAGCTCAAAAAGTTGACTATCATCCTCGAATAATAGCCACAACAAAAACAAACAAGACCAACCATAGAAGGGCTTCAAGAAAAGAAATGCCATCCTCGAATGACAATTCAAATGATCCTCGGATCTAACACGAAACCATCCTCGATTGGAGACGCAAAGGTATACCAGCCTCGACTGATAACCAAACACAAAGCTGACCTCAGACAGAATTTGCAAAAGAGACAAACTGACCTCGATTAATAAGCTCAAAAAATGGACTACCATCCTCGAATAATATCCACAACAAAAACAAATAAGACCAACCGCAGAAGGACTTGAAGAAAAGAATGCCATCCTCGAATGACATTTCTCAAAAGATCCTCGGATCTAACAGGAAACCATCCTCGAATGGAGACACAAAGGTATACCAGCCTCGACTGATAACCAAACACAAAGCTGACCTCAGACAGACTTTGAAAACGAGACAAACTGACCTCGGTCAATAAGCTCAAAAAGTGGACTACCATCCTCGAATAATAGCCACAACAACAAGACCATCCTCAGAAGGACTTGAAGAAAAGAATGCCATCCTCGAATGACAATTCTCAAAAGATCGTCGGATCTAACACGAAACCATCCTCGAATGGAGACACAAAGATATACCAGCCTCGACTGATAACCAAACACAAAGCTGACCTTAGATAGACTTTGCAAAAGAGACAAACTGACCTCGATCAATAAGCTCAAAAAGTGGACTTCCATCCTCGAATACTAACCACAACAAAAAAAAACAAGACCAACCGCAGAAGGACTTAAAGAAAAGAATGCCATCCTCGAATGACAATTCTCAAAAGATCCTCGGATCTAACACGAAACCATCCTCGAATGGAGATGCAAAGGTATACTAGCCTCGACTAATAACCAAACACAAAGCTGACCTCAGACAGACATTGAAAACGAGACAAACTGACCTCGATTAATAAGCTCAAAAAGTGGACTACCATCCTAAAATAATAGCCACAACAACAAGACCAACCTCAGAAGGACTTGAAGAAAAGAATGCCATCCTCGAATGACATTTCTCAAAAGATCCTCGGATCTAACACGAAACCATCCTCGAATGGAGACACAAAGGTATACATGCCTCGACTGATAACCAAACACAAAGCTGACCTAGGATAGACTTTGCAAAAGAGACAAACTGACCTCGATCAATAAGCTCAAAAAGTGGACTACCATCCTTAAATAATAGCCACAACAAAAACAAACAAGACCAACCGCAGAAGGACTTGAAGAAAAGAATGCCATCCTCGAATGCCAATTCTCAAAAGATCCTCGGATCTAACACGAGACCATCCTCGAATGGAGATGCAAAGGTATACCAGCCTTGATTGATAACCAAACACAAAGCTGACCTCAGACAGACTTTGCAAGAGAGACAAACTGACCTCGATCAATAAGCTCAAAAAGTGGACTATCATCCTCGAATAATATCCACAACAAAAAAAAACAAGACCAACCGCAGAAGGACTTGAAGAAAAGAATGCCATCCTCGAATGACAATTCTCAAAATATCCTCAGATCTAACACGAAACCATCCTCGAATGGAGACGCAAAGGTATACCAGCCACGACTGATAACCAAACAAAAAGCTGACCTCAGACAGACTTTGAAAACGAGACAAACTGACCTCAATCAATAAGCTCAAAAAGTGGACTACCATCCTCGAATAATAGCCACAAAAACAAGACCAACCTCAGAAGGACTTGAAGAAAAGAATGCCATCCTCGAATGACAATTCTCAAAAGATCCTCGGATCTAACGCGAAACCATCCTCGAATGGAGACGCAAAGGTATACCATCCTCGACTGATAACCAAACACAAAGCTGACCTCAGACAGACTTTGAAAACGAGACAAATTGACCTCGATCAATAAGCTCAAAAAGTGGACTACCATCCTCGATTAATAGCCACAACAACAAGACCAACCTCAGAAGGACTTGAAGAAATGAATGCCATCCTCGAATGACAATTCTCAAAAGATCCTCGGATCTAACACGAAACCATCCTCGAATGGAGACACAAAGATATACCAGCCTCGACTGATAACCAAACACAAAGCTGACCTTAGATAGACTTTGCAAAAGAGACAAACTGACCTCGATCAATAAGCTCAAAATGTGGACTACCATCCTAAAATAATAGTCAAAACAACAAGACCAACCTCAGAAGGACTTGAAGAAAAGAATGCCATCCTCGAATGACATTTCTCAAAAGATCCTCGGATCTAACACGAAACCATCCTCGAATGGAGACGCAAAGGTATACATGCCTCGACTGATAACCAAACACAAAGCTGACCTTGGATAGACTTTGCAAAAGAGACAAACTGACCTCGATCAATAAGCTCAAAAAGTGGACTACCATCCTCGAATAATAGCTTCAACAAAAACAAACAAGACCAACCGCAGAAGGATTTGAAGAAAAGAATGCCATCCTCGAATGACAATTCTCAAAAGATCCTCGGATCTAACACGAGACCATCCTCGAATGGAGATGCAAAGGAATACCAGCCTCGATTGATAACCAAACAAAAAGATGACCTCAGACAGACTTTGCAAGAGAGACAAACTGACGTCAATCAATAAGCTCAAAAAGTGGACTATCATCCTCGAATAATAGCCACAACAAAAACAAACAAGACCAACCGCAGAAGGACTTGAAGAAAAGAATGCCATCCTCGAATGACAATTCTCAAAAGATCCTCAGATCTAACACGAAACCATCCTCGAATGGAGACGCAAAGGTATACCAGCCTCGACTGATAACCAAACAAAAAGCTGACCTCAGACAGACTTTGAAAACGAGACAAACTGGCCTCGATCAATAAGCTCAAAACGTGGACTACCATCCTCGAATAATAGCCACAAAAACAAGACCAACCTCAGAAGGACTTGAAGAAAAGAATGCCATCCTCGAATGACAATTCTCAAAAGATCCTCGGATCTAACAGGAAACCATCTTCGAATGGAGATGCAAAGGTATACTAGCCTCGACTGATAACCAAACACAAAGTTGACCTCAGACAGACATTGCAAGAGAGACAAACTAACTTCAATCAATAAGCTCAAAAAGTGGACTATCATCCTCGAATAATAGCCACAACAAAAACAAACAAGACCAACCATAGAAGGGCTTCAAGAAAAGAAATGCCATCCTCGAATGACAATTCAAATGATCCTCGAATCTAACACGAAACCATCCTCGATTGGAGACGCAAAGGTATACCAGCCTCGACTGATAACCAAACACAAAGCTGACCTCAGACAGAATTTGCAAAAGAGACAAACTGACCTCGATTAATAAGCTCAAAAAATGGACTACCATCCTCGAATAATAGCCACAACAAAAACAAATAAGACCAACCGCAGAAGGACTTGAAGAAAAGAATGCCATCCTCGAATGACATTTCTCAAAAGATCCTCGGATCTAACAGGAAACCATCCTCGAATGGAGACGCAAAGGTATACCAGCCTCGACTGATAACCAAACACAAAGCTGACCTCAGACAGACTTTGAAAACGAGACAAACTGACCTCGGTCAATAAGCTCAAAAAGTGGACTACCATCCTCGAATAATAGCCACAACAACAAGACCAACCTCAGAAGGACTTGAAGAAAAGAATGCCATCCTCGAATGACAATTCTCAAAAGATCCTCGGATCTAACACGAAACCATCATCGAATGGAGACACTAAGGTATACCAGCCTCGACTAATAACCAAACACAGAGCTGACCTCAGACAGACTTTGCAAAAGAGACAAACTGACCTCGATCAATAAGCTCAAAAAGTGGACTTCCATCCTCGAATAATAGCCACAACAAAAAAAAAAACAAGACCAACCGCAGAAGGACTTAAAGAAAAGAATGCCATCCTCGAATGACAATTCTCAAAAGATCCTCGGATCTAACACGAAACCATCCTCGAATGGAGACGCAAAGGTATACCAGCCTCGACTGATAACCAATCACAAAGCTGACCTCAGACAGACATTGAAAACGAGACAAACTGACCTCGATTAATAAGCTCAAAAAGTGGACTACCATCCTAAAATAATAGCCACAACAACAAGACCAACCTCAGAAGGACTTGAAGAAAAGAATGCCATCCTCGAATGACATTTCTCAAAAGATCCTCGGATCTAACACGAAACCATCCTCGAATGGAGACACAAAGGTATACATGCCTCGACTGATAACCAAACACAAAGCTGACCTAGGATAGACTTTGCAAAAGAGACAAACTGACCTCGATCAATAAGCTCAAAAAGTGGACTACCATCCTTAAATAATAGCCACAACAAAAACAAACAAGACCAACCGCAGAAGGACTTGAAGAAAAGAATGCCATCCTCGAATGCCAATTCTCAAAAGATCCTCGGATCTAACACGAGACCATCCTCGAATGGAGATGCAAAGGTATACCAGCCTTGATTGATAACCAAACACAAAGCTGACCTCAGACAGACTTTGCAAGAGAGACAAACTGACCTCGATCAATAAGCTCAAAAAGTGGACTATCATCCTCGAATAATATCCACAACAAAAAAAAACAAGACCAACCGCAGAAGGACTTGAAGAAAAGAATGCCATCCTCGAATGACAATTCTCAAAATATCCTCAGATCTAACACGAAACCATCCTCGAATGGAGACGCAAAGGTATACCAGCCACGACTGATAACCAAACAAAAAGCTGACCTCAGACAGACTTTGAAAACGAGACAAACTGACCTCAATCAATAAGCTCAAAAAGTGGACTACCATCCTCGAATAATAGCCACAAAAACAAGACCAACCTCAGAAGGACTTGAAGAAAAGAATGCCATCCTCGAATGACAATTCTCAAAAGATCCTCGGATCTAACGCGAAACCATCCTCGAATGGAGACGCAAAGGTATACCATCCTCGACTGATAACCAAACACAAAGCTGACCTCAGACAGACTTTGAAAACGAGACAAATTGACCTCGATCAATAAGCTCAAAAAGTGGACTACCATCCTCGATTAATAGCCACAACAACAAGACCAACCTCAGAAGGACTTGAAGAAATGAATGCCATCCTCGAATGACAATTCTCAAAAGATCCTCGGATCTAACACGAAACCATCCTCGAATGGAGACACAAAGATATACCAGCCTCGACTGATAACCAAACACAAAGCTGACCTTAGATAGACTTTGCAAAAGAGACAAACTGACCTCGATCAATAAGCTCAAAAAGTGGACTTCCATCCTCGAATACTAACCACAACAAAAAAAAACAAGACCAACCGCAGAAGGACTTAAAGAAAAGAATGCCATCCTCGAATGACAATTCTCAAAAGATCCTCGGATCTAACACGAAACCATCCTCGAATGGAGATGCAAAGGTATACTAGCCTCGACTAATAACCAAACACAAAGCTGACCTCAGACAGACTTTGAAAACGAGACAAACTGACCTCGATCAATAAGCTCAAAAAGTGGACTACCATCCTAAAATAATAGCCACAACAACAAGACCAACCTCAGAAGGACTTGAAGAAAAGAATGCCATCCTCGAATGACATTTCTCAAAAAATCCTCGGATCTAACACGAAACCATCCTCGAATGGAGACGCAAAGGTATACATGCCTCGACTGATAACCAAACACAAAGCTGACCTTGGATAGACTTTGCAAAAGAGACAAACTGACCTCGATCAATAAGCTCAAAAAGTGGACTACCATCCTCGAATAATAGCTACAACAAAAACAAACAAGACCAACCGCAGAAGGACTTGAAGAAAAGAATGCCATCCTCGAATGACAATTCTCAAAAGATCCTCGGATATAACACGAGACCATCCTCGAATGGAGATGCAAAGGTATACCGACCTCGATTGATAACCAAACACAAAGTTAACCTCAGACAGACTTTGCAAGAGAGACAAACTGACCTCAATCAATAAGCTCAAAAAGTGGACTATCATCCTCGAATAATAGCCACAACAAAAACAAACAAGACCAACCGCAAAAGGACTTGAAGAAAAGAATGCCATCCTCGAATGACAATTCTCATAAGATCCTCAGATCTAACACGAAACCATCCTCGAATGGAGACGCAAAGGTATACCAGCCTCGACTGATAACTAAACAAATAGCTGACCTCAGACAGACTTTGAAAACGAGACAAACTGACCTCGATCAATAAGCTCAAAACGCGGACTACCATCCTCGAATATTAGCCACAAAAACAAGACCATCTTCAGAAGGACTTGAAGAAAAGAATGCCATCCTCGAATGACAATTCTCAAAAGATCCTCGGATCTAACACGAAACCATCCTCGAATGGAGACGCAAAGGTATACCAGCCTCAACTGATAACCAAACACAAAGCTGATCTCAGACAGACTTTGAAAACGAGACAAACTGACCTCGATCAATAAGCTCAAAAAGTGGACTACCATCCTCGAATAATAGCCACAACAACAAGACCAACCTCAGAAGGACTTGAAGAAAAGAATGCCATCCTCGAATGACAATTCTCAAAAGATCCTCGGACCTAACACGAAACCATCCTCGAATGGAGACACAAAGATATACCAGCCTCGACTGATAACCAAACACAAAGCTGACCTTAGATAGACTTTGCAAAAGAGACAAACTGACCTCGATCAATAAGCTCAAAAAGTGGACTTTCATCCTCTAATAATAACCACAACAAAAAAAAACAAGACCAACCGCAGAAGGACTTAAAGAAAAGAATGCCATCCTCGAATGACAATTCTCAAACGATCCTCGGATCTAACACGAAACCATCCTCGAATGGAGATGCAAAGGTATACTAGCCTCGACTAATAACCAAACACAAAGCTGACCTCAGACAGACTTTGAAAACGAGACAAACTGACCTCGATCAATAAGCTCAAAAAGTGGACTACCATCCTCGAATAATAGCTACAACAAAAACAAACAAGACCAACCGCAGAAGGACTTGAAGAAAAGAATGCCATCCTCGAATGACAATTCTCAAAAGATCCTCGGATATAACACGAGACCATCCTCGAATGGAGATGCAAAGGTATACCGGCCTCGATTGATAACCAAACACAAAGTTAACCTCAGACAGACTTTGCAAGAGAGACAAACTGACCTCAATCAATAAGCTCAAAAAGTGGACTATCATCCTCGAATAATAGCCACAACAAAAACAAACAAGACCAACCGCAAAAGGACTTGAAGAAAAGAATGCCATCCTCGAATGACAATTCTCATAAGATCCTCAGATCTAACACGAAACCATCCTCGAATGGAGACGCAAAGGTATACCAGCCTCGACTGATAACTAAACAAATAGCTGACCTCAGACAGACTTTGAAAACGAGACAAACTGACCTCGATCAATAAGCTCAAAACGCGGACTACCATCCTCGAATATTAGCCACAAAAACAAGACCATCTTCAGAAGGACTTGAAGAAAAGAATGCCATCCTCGAATGACAATTCTCAAAAGATCCTCGGATATAACACGAGACCATCCTCGAATGGAGATGCAAAGGTATACCGGCCTCGATTGATAACCAAACACAAAGTTAACCTCAGACAGACTTTGCAAGAGAGACAAACTGACCTCAATCAATAAGCTCAAAAAGTGGACTATCATCCTCGAATAATAGCCACAACAAAAACAAACAAGACCAACCGCAAAAGGACTTGAAGAAAAGAATGCCATCCTCGAATGACAATTCTCATAAGATCCTCAGATCTAACACGAAACCATCCTCGAATGGAGACGCAAAGGTATACCAGCCTCGACTGATAACTAAACAAATAGCTGACCTCAGACAGACTTTGAAAACGAGACAAACTGACCTCGATCAATAAGCTCAAAACGCGGACTACCATCCTCGAATATTAGCCACAAAAACAAGACCATCTTCAGAAGGACTTGAAGAAAAGAATGCCATCCTCGAATGACAATTCTCAAAAGATCCTCGGATCTAACACGAAACCATCCTCGAATGGAGACGCAAAGGTATACCAGCCTCAACTGATAACCAAACACAAAGCTGATCTCAGACAGACTTTGAAAACGAGACAAACTGACCTCGATCAATAAGCTCAAAAAGTGGACTACCATCCTCGAATAATAGCCACAACAACAAGACCAACCTCAGAAGGACTTGAAGAAAAGAATGCCATCCTCGAATGACAATTCTCAAAAGATCCTCGGACCTAACACGAAACCATCCTCGAATGGAGACACAAAGATATACCAGCCTCGACTGATAACCAAACACAAAGCTGACCTTAGATAGACTTTGCAAAAGAGACAAACTGACCTCGATCAATAAGCTCAAAAAGTGGACTTCCATCCTCTAATAATAACCACAACAAAAAAAAAACAAGACCAACCGCAGAAGGACTTAAAGAAAAGAATGCCATCCTCGAATGACAATTCTCAAAAGATCCTCGGATCTAACACGAAACCATCCTCGAATGGAGATGCAAAGGTATACTAGCCTCGACTAATAACCAAACACAAAGCTGACCTCAGACAGACTTTGAAAACGAGACAAACTGACCTCGATCAATAAGCTCAAAAAGTGGACTACCATCCTAAAATAATAGCCACAACAACAAGACTAACCTCAGAAGGCCTTGAAGAAAAGAATGCCATCCTCGAATGACATTTCTCAAAAAATCCTCGGATCTAACACGAAACCATCCTCGAATGGAGACGCAAAGGTATACATGCCTCGATTGATAACCAAACACAAAGCTGACCTTGGATAGACTTTGCAAAAGAGACAAACTGACCTCGATCAATAAGCTCAAAAAGTGGACTACCATCCTCGAATAATAGCTACAACAAAAACAAACAAGACCAACCGCAGAAGGACTTGAAGAAAAGAATGCCATCCTCGAATGACAATTCTCAAAAGATCCTCGGATATAACACGAGACCATCCTCGAATGGAGATGCAAAGGTATACCGGCCTCGATTGATAACCAAACACAAAGTTAACCTCAGACAGACTTTGCAAGAGAGACAAACTGACCTCAATCAATAAGCTCAAAAAGTGGACTATCATCCTCGAATAATAGCCACAACAAAAACAAACAAGACCAACCGCAAAAGGACTTGAAGAAAAGAATGCCATCCTCGAATGACAATTCTCATAAGATCCTCAGATCTAACACGAAACCATCCTCGAATGGAGACGCAAAGGTATACCAGCCTCGACTGATAACTAAACAAATAGCTGACCTCAGACAGACTTTGAAAACGAGACAAACTGACCTCGATCAATAAGCTCAAAACGTGGACTACCATCCTCGAATATTAGCCACAAAAACAAGACCATCTTCAGAAGGACTTGAAGAAAAGAATGCCATCCTCGAATGACAATTCTCAAAAGATCCTCGGATCTAACACGAAACCATCCTCGAATGGAGACGCAAAGGTATACCAGCCTCAACTGATAACCAAACACAGAGCTGACCTCAGACAGACTTTGAAAACGTGACAAACTGACCTCGATCAATAAGCTCAAAAAGTGGACTACCATCCTCGAATAATAGCCACAACAACAAGACCAACCTCAGAAGGACTTGAAGAAAAGAATGCCATCCTCGAATGACAATTCTCAAAAGATCCTCAGATCTAACACGAAACCATCCTCGAATGGAGACACAAAGATATACTAGCCTCGACTGATAACCAAACACAAAGCTGACCTTAGATAGACTTTGCAAAAGAGACAAACTGACCTCGATCAATAAGCTCAAAAAGTGGACTTCCATCCTCGAATAATAACCACAACAACAAAAAAACAAGACCAACCGCAGAAGGAGTTAAAGAAAAGAATGCCATCCTCGAATGACAATTCTCAAAAGATCCTCGGATCTAACATGAAAACATTCTCGAATGCAGATGCAAAGGTATACTAGCCTCGACTAATAATCAAACACAAAGCTGACCTCAGACAGACTTTGAAAACGAGACAAACTGACCTCGATCAATAAGCTCAAAAAGTGGACTACCATCCTAAAATAATAGCCACAACAACAAGACCAACCTCAGAAGGACTTGAAGAAAAGAATGCCATCCTCGAATGACATTTCTCAAAAGATCCTCGGATCTAACACGAAACCATCCTCGAATGGAGACGCAAAGGTATACATGCCTCGACTGATAACCAAACACAAAGCTGACCTTGGATAGACTTTGCAAAAGAGACAAACTGACCTCGATCAATAAGCTCAAAAAGTGGACTACCATCCTCGAATAATAGCTACAACAAAAACAAACAAGACCAACCGCAGAAGGACTTGAAGAAAAGAATGCCATCCTCGAATGACAATTCTCAAAAGATCCTCGGATATAACACGAGACCATCCTCGAATGGAGATGCAAAGGTATACCGGCCTCGATTGATAACCAAACACAAAGTTAACCTCAGACAGACTTTGCAAGAGAGACAAACTGACCTCAATCAATAAGCTCAAAAAGTGGACTATCATCCTCGAATAATAGCCACAACAAAAACAAACAAGACCAACCGCAAAAGGACTTGAAGAAAAGAATGCCATCCTCGAATGACAATTCTCATAAGATCCTCAGATCTAACACGAAACCATCCTCGAATGGAGACGCAAAGGTATACCAGCCTCGACTGATAACTAAACAAATAGCTGACCTCAGACAGACTTTGAAAACGAGACAAACTGACCTCGATCAATAAGCTCAAAACGTGGACTACCATCCTCGAATATTAGCCACAAAAACAAGACCATCTTCAGAAGGACTTGAAGAAAAGAATGCCATCCTCGAATGACAATTCTCAAAAGATCCTCGGATCTAACACGAAACCATCCTCGAATGGAGACGCAAAGGTATACCAGCCTCAACTGATAACCAAACACAGAGCTGACCTCAGACAGACTTTGAAAACGAGACAAACTGACCTCGATCAATAAGCTCAAAAAGTGGACTACCATCCTCGAATAATAGCCACAACAACAAGACCAACCTCAGAAGGACTTGAAGAAAAGAATGCCATCCTCGAATGACAATTCTCAAAAGATCCTCAGATCTAACACGAAACCATCCTCGAATGGAGACACAAAGATATACTAGCCTCGACTGATAACCAAACACAAAGCTGACCTTAGATAGACTTTGCAAAAGAGACAAACTGACCTCGATCAATAAGCTCAAAAAGTGGACTTCCATCCTCGAATAATAACCACAACAACAAAAAAACAAGACCAACCGCAGAAGGAGTTAAAGAAAAGAATGCCATCCTCGAATGACAATTCTCAAAAGATCCTCGGATCTAACATGAAACCATTCTCGAATGCAGATGCAAAGGTATACTAGCCTCGACTAATAATCAAACACAAAGCTGACCTCAGACAGACTTTGAAAACGAGACAAACTGACCTCGATCAATAAGCTCAAAAAGTGGACTACCATCCTAAAATAATAGCCACAACAACAAGACCAACCTCAGAAGGACTTGAAGAAAAGAATGCCATCCTCGAATGACATTTCTCAAAAGATCCTCGGATCTAACACGAAACCATCCTCGAATGGAGACGCAAAGGTATACATGCCTCGACTGATAACCAAACACAAAGCTGACCTTGGATAGACTTTGCAAAAGAGACAAACTGACCTCGATCAATAAGCACAAAAAGTGGACTACCATCCTCGAATAATAGCTACAACAAAAACAAACAAGACTAACCGCAGAAGGACTTGAAGAAAAGAATGCCATCCTCGAATGACAATTCTCAAAAGATCCTCGGATATAACACGAGACCATCCTCGAATGGAGATGCAAAGGTATACCGGCCTAGATTGATAACCAAACACAAAGTTAACCTCAGACAGACTTTGCAAGAGAGACAAACTGACCTCAATCAATAAGCTCAAAAAGTGGACTATCATCCTCGAATAATAGCCACAACAAAAACAAACAAGACCAACCGCAAAAGGACTTGAAGAAAAGAATGCCATCCTCGAATGACAATTCTCATAAGATCCTCAGATCTAACACGAAACCATCCTCGAATGGAGACGCAAAGGTATACCAGCCTCGACTGATAACTAAACAAATAGCTGACCTCAGACAGACTTTGAAAACGAGACAAACTGACCTCGATCAATAAGCTCAAAACGTGGACTACCATCCTCGAATATTAGCCACAAAAACAAGACCAACCTCAGAAGGACTTGAAGAAAAGAATGCCATCCTCGAATGACAATTCTCAAAAGATCCTCGGATCTAACACGAAATCATCCTCGAATGGAGACGCAAAGGTATACCAGCCTCAACTGATAACCAAACACAAAGCTGACCTCAGACAGACTTTGAAAACGAGACAAACTGACCTCGATCATTAAGCTCAAAAAGTGGACTACCATCCTCGAATAATAGCCACAACAACAAGACCAACCTCAGAAGGACTTGAAGAAAAGAATGCCATCCTCGAATGACAATTCTCAAAAGATCCTCGGATCTAACACGAAACCATCCTCGAATGGAGACACAAAGATATACCAGCCTCGACTGATAACCAAACACAAAGCTGACCTTAGATAGACTTTGCAAAAGAGACAAACTGACCTCGATCAATAAGCTCAAAAAGTGGACTTCCATCCTCGAATAATAACCACAACAACAAAAAAACAAGACCAACCGCAGAAGGAGTTAAAGAAAAGAATGCCATCCTCGAATGACAATTCTCAAAATATCCTCGGATCTAACATGAAACCATTCTCGAATGCAGATGCAAAGGTATACTAGCCTCGACTAATAACCAAACACAAAGCTGACCTCAGACAGACTTTGAAAACGAGACAAACTGACCTCGATCAATAAGCTCAAAAAGTGGACTACCATCCTAAAATAATAGCCACAACAACAAGACCAACCTCAGAAGGACTTGAAGAAAAGAATGCCATCCTCGAATGACATTTCTCAAAAGATCCTCGGATCTAACACGAAACCATCCTCGAATGGAGACGCAAAGGTATACATGCCTCGACTGATAACCAAACACAAAGCTGACCTTGGATAGACTTTGCAAAAGAGACAAACTGACCTCGATCAATAAGCCCAAAAACTGGACTACCATCCTCGAATAATAGCTACAACAAAAACAAACAAGACCAACCGCAGAAGGACTTGAAGAAAAGAATGCCATCCTCGAATGACAATTCTCAAAAGATCCTCGGATATAACACGAGACCATCCTCGAATGGAGATGCAAAGGTATACCGGCCTCGATTGATAACCAAACACAAAGTTAACCTCAGACAGACTTTGCAAGAGAGACAAACTGACCTCAATCAATAAGCTCAAAAAGTGGACTATCATCCTCGAATAATAGCCACAACAAAAACAAACAAGACCAACCGCAAAAGGACTTCAAGAAAAGAATGCCATCCTCGAATGACAATTCTCATAAGATCCTCAGATCTAACACGAAACCATCCTCGAATGGAGACGCAAAGGTATACCAGCCTCGACTGATAACTAAACAAATAGCTGACCTCAGACAGACTTTGAAAACGAGACAAACTGACCTCGATCAATAAGCTCAAAACGTGGACTACCATCCTCGAATATTAGCCACAAAAACAAGACCAACCTCAGAAGGACTTGAAGAAAAGAATGCCATCCTCGAATGACAATTCTCAAAAGATCCTCGGATCTAACACGAAACCATCCTCGAATGGAGACGCAAAAGTATACCAGCCTCAACTGATAACCAAACACAAAGCTGACCTCAGACAGACTTTGAAAACGAGACAAACTGACCTCGATCAATAAGCTCAAAAAGTGGACTACCATCCTCGAATAATAGCCACAACAACAAGACCAACCTCAAAAGGACTTGAAGAAAAGAATGCCATCCTCGAATGACAATTCTCAAAAGATCCTCGGATCTAACACGAAACCATCCTCGAATGGAGACACAAAGATATACCAGCCTCGACTGATAACCAAACACAAAGCTGACCTTAGATAGACTTTGCAAAAGTGACAAACTGACCTCGATCAATAAGCTCAAAAAGTGGACTTCCATCCTCGAATAATAACCACAAAAAAAAAAAAAAAAGACCAACCGCAGAAGGAGTTAAAGAAAAGAATGCCATCCTCGAATGACAATCCTCAAAAGATCCTCGGATCTAACATGAAACCATTCTCAAATGCAGATGCAAAGGTATACTAGCCTCGACTAATAACCAAACACAAAGCTGACCTCAGACAGACTTTGAAAACGAGACAAACTGACCTCGATCAATAAGCTCAAAAAGTGGACTACCATCCTAAAATTATAGCCACAACAACAAGACCAACCTCAGAAGGACTTGAAGAAAAGAATGCCATCCTCGAATGACATTTCTCAAAAGATCCTCAGATCTAACACGAAACCATCCTCGAATGGAGACGCAAAGGTATACATGCCTCGACTGATAACCAAACACAAAGCTGACCTTGGATAGACTTTGCAAAAGAGACAAACTGACCTCGATCAATAAGCCCAAAAAGTGGACTACCATCCTCGAATAATAGCTACAACAAAAACAAACAAGACCAACCGCAGAAGGACTTGAAGAAAAGAATGCCATCCTCGAATGACAATTCTCAAAAGATCCTCGGATATAACACGAGACCATCCTCGAATGGAGATGCAAAGGTATACCGGCCTCGATTGATAACCAAACACAAAGTTAACCTCAGACAGACTTTGCAAGAGAGACAAACTGACCTCAATCAATAAGCTCAAAAAGTGGACTATCATCCTCGAATAATAGCCACAACAAAAACAAACAAGACCAACCGCAAAAGGACTTGAAGAAAAGAATGCCATCCTCGAATGACAATTCTCAAAAGATCCTCAGATCTAACACGAAACCATCCTCGAATGGAGACGCAAAGGTATACCAGCCTCGACTGATAACTAAACAAAAAGCTGACCTCAGACAGACTTTGAAAACGAGACAAACTGACCTCGATCAATAAGCTCAAAACGTGGACTACCATCCTCGAATATTAGCCACAAAAACAAGACCAACCTCAGAAGGACTTGAAGAAAAGAATGCCATCCTCGAATGACAATTCTCAAAAGATCCTCGGATCTAACAGGAAACCATCCTCGAATGGAGATGCAAAGGTATATTAGCCTCGACTGATAACCAAACACAAAGTTGACCTCAGACAGACATTGCAAGAGAGACAAACTAACTTCAATCAATAAGCTCAAAAAGTGGACTATCATCCTCAAATAATAGCCACAACAAAAACAAACAAGACCAACCATAGAAGGGCTTCAAGAAAAGAAATGCCATCCTCGAATGACAATTCAAATGATCCTCGGATCTAACACGAAACCATCCTCGATTGGAGACGCAAAGGTATACCAGCCTCGACTGATAACCAAACACAAAGTTGACCTCAGACAGACTTTGCAAAAGAGACAAACTGACCTCAATTAATAAGCTCAAAAAGTGGACTACCATCCTCGAATAATAGCCACCACAAAAACAAATAAGACCAACCGCAGAAGGACTTGAAGAAAAGAATGCCATCCTCGAATGACAATTCTCAAAAGATCCTCGGATCTAAAAGGAAACCATCCTCGAATGGAGACGCAAAGGTATACCAGCCTCGACTGATAACCAAACACAAAGCTGAACTCAGACAGACTTTGAAAACGAGACAAACTGACCTCGATCAACAAGCTCAAAAAGTGGACTACCATCCTCGAATAATAGCCACAACAACAAGACCACCCTCAGAAGGACTTGAAGAAAAGAATGCCATCCTCGAATGACAATTCTCAAAAGATCCTCGGATCTAACACGAAACCATCCTCGAATGGAGACGCAAAGGTATACCAGCCTCGACTGATAACCAAACACAAAGCTGACCTCAGACAGACTTTGCAAAAGAGACAAACTGACCTCGATCAATAAGCTCAAAACGTGGACTACCATCCTCGAATATTAGCCACAAAAACAAGACCAACCTCAGAAGGACTTGAAGAAAAGAATGCCATCCTCGAATGACAATTCTCAAAAGATCCTCGGATCTAACAGGAAACCATCCTCGAATGGAGATGCAAAGGTATATTAGCCTCGACTGATAACCAAACACAAAGTTGACCTCAGACAGACATTGCAAGAGAGACAAACTAACTTCAATCAATAAGCTCAAAAAGTGGACTATCATCCTCAAATAATAGCCACAACAAAAACAAACAAGACCAACCATAGAAGGGCTTCAAGAAAAGAAATGCCATCCTCGAATGACAATTCAAATGATCCTCGGATCTAACACGAAACCATCCTCGATTGGAGACGCAAAGGTATACCAGTCTCGACTGATAACCAAACACAAAGCTGACCTCAGACAGACTTTGCAAAAGAGACAAACTGACCTCAATTAATAAGCTCAAAAAGTGGACTACCATCCTCGAATAATAGCCACACAAAAACAAATAAGACCAACCGCAGAAGGACTTGAAGAAAAGAATGCCATCCTCGAATGACAATTCTCAAAAGATCCTCGGATCTAACAGGAAACCATCCTCGAATGGAGACGCAAAGGTATACCAGCCTCGACTGATAACCAAACACAAAGCTGACCTCAGACAGACTTTGCAAAAGAGACAAACTGACCTCAATTAATAAGCTCAAAAAGTGGACTACCATCCTCGAATAATAGCCACCACAAAAACAAATAAGACCAACCGCAGAAGGACTTGAAGAAAAGAATGCCATCCTCGAATGGCAATTCTCAAAAGATCCTCGGATCTAACAGGAAACCATCTTCGAATGGAGACGCAAAGGTATACCAGCCTCGACTGATAACCAAACACAAAGCTGACCTCAGACAGACTTTGAAAACGAGACAAACTGACCTCGATCAATAAGCTCAAAAAGTGGACTACCATCCTCGAATAATAGCCACAATAACAAGACCAACCTCAGAAGGACTTCAAGAAAAGAATGCCATCCTCGAATGACAATTCTCAAAAGATCCTCGGATCTAACACGAAACCATCCTCGAATGGAGACGCAAAGGTATACCAGCCTCGACTGATAACCAAACACAAAGCTGACCTCAGACAGACTTTGCAAAAGAGACAAACTGACCTCGATCAATAAGCTCAAAACGTGGACTACCATCCTCGAATATTAGCCACAAAAACAAGACCAACCTCAGAAGGACTTGAAGAAAAGAATGCCATCCTCGAATGACAATTCTCAAAAGATCCTCGGATCTAACAGGAAACCATCCTCGAATGGAGATGCAAAGGTATATTAGCCTCGACTGATAACCAAACACAAAGTTGACCTCAGACAGACATTGCAAGAGAGACAAACTAACTTCAATCAATAAGCTCAAAAAGTGGACTATCATCCTCAAATAATAGCCACAACAAAAACAAACAAGACCAACCATAGAAGGGCTTCAAGAAAAGAAATGCCATCCTCGAATGACAATTCAAATGATCCTCAGATCTAACACGAAACCATCCTCGATTGGAGACGCAAAGGTATACCAGTCTCGACTGATAACCAAACACAAAGCTGACCTCAGACAGACTTTGCAAAAGAGACAAACTGACCTCAATTAATAAGCTCAAAAAGTGGACTACCATCCTCGAATAATAGTCACACAAAAAAAAATAAGACCAACCGCAGAAGGACTTGAAGAAAAGAATGCCATCCTCGAATGACAATTCTCAAAAGATCCTCGGATCTAACAGGAAACCATCCTCGAATGGAGACGCAAAGGTATACCAGCCTCGACTGATAACCAAACACAAAGGTGACCTCAGACAGACTTTGCAAAAGAGACAAACTGACCTCAATTAATAAGCTCAAAAAGTGGACTACCATCCTCGAATAATAGCCACCACAAAAACAAATAAGACCAACCGCAGAAGGACTTGAAGAAAAGAATGCCATCCTCGAATGGCAATTCTCAAAAGATCCTCGGATCTAACAGGAAACCATCTTCGAATGGAGACGCAAAGGTATACCAGCCTCGACTGATAACCAAACACAAAGCTGACCTCAGACAGACTTTGAAAACGAGACAAACTGACCTCGATCAATAAGCTCAAAAAGTGGACTACCATCCTCGAATAATAGCCACAACAACAAGACCAACCTCAGAAGGACTTGAAGAAAAGAATGCCATCCTCGAATGACAATTATCAAAAGATCCTCGGATCTAACACGAAACCATCCTCGAATAGAGACGCAAAGGTATACCAGCCTCGACTGATAACCAAACACAAAGCTGACCTCAGACAGACTTTGCAAAAGAGACAAACTGACCTCGATCAATAAGCTCAAAACGTGGACTACCATCCTCGAATATTAGCCACAAAAACAAGACCAACCTCAGAAGGACTTGAAGAAAAGAATGCCATCCTCGAATGACAATTCTCAAAAGATCCTCGGATCTAACAGGAAACCATCCTCGAATGGAGATGCAAAGGTATATTAGCCTCGACTGATAACCAAACACAATGTTGACCTCAGACAGACATTGCAAGAGAGACAAACTAACTTCAATCAATAAGCTCAAGAAGTGGACTATCATCCTCAAATAATAGCCACAACAAAAACAAACAAGACCAACCATAGAAGGGCTTCAAGAAAAGAAATGCCTTCCTCGAATGACAATTCAAATGATCCTCGGATCTAACACGAAACCATCCTCGATTGGAGACGCAAAGGTATACCAGCCTCGACTGATAACCAAACACCAAGCTGACCTCAGACAGACTTTGCAAAAGAGACAAACTGACCTCAATTAATAAGTTCAAAAAGTGGACTACCATCCTCGAATAATAGCCACCACAAAAAAAAATAAGACCAACCGCAGAAGGACTTGAAGAAAAGAATGCCATCCTCGAATGACAATTCTCAAAAGATCCTCGGATCTAACAGGAAACCATCCTCGAATGGAGACGCAAAGGTATACCAGCCTCGACTGATAACCAAACACAAAGCTGACCTTAGACAGACTTTGAAAACGAGACAAACTGACCTCGATCAATAAGCTCAAAAAGTGGACTACCATCCTCGAATAATAGCCACAACAACAAGACCAACCTCAGAAGGACTTGAAGAAAAGAATGCCATCCTCGAATGACAATTCTCAAAAGATCCTTGGATCTAACACGAAACCATCCTCGAATGGAGACGCAAAGGTATCCCAGCCTCGACTGATAACCAAACACAAAGCTGACCTCAAACAGACTTTGCAAAAGAGACAAACTGACCTCGATCAATAAGCTCAAAAAGTGGACTTCCATCCTCGAATAATAGCCACAACAATAAAAAACAAGACCAACCGCAGAAGGACTTAAAGAAAAGAATGTCATCCTCGAATGACAATTCTCAAAAGATCCTCGGATCTAACACGAAACCATCCTCGAATGGAGACGCAAAGGTATACAAGCCTCGACTGATAATCAATCACAAAGCTGACCTCAGACAGACTTTGAAAACGAGACAAACTGACCTCGATCAATAAGCTCAAAAAGTGGACTACCATCCTAAAATAATAGCCACAACAACAAGACTAACCTCAGAAGGACTTGAAGATAAGAATGCCATCCTCGAATGACATTTCTCAAAAGATCCTCGGATCTAACACGAAACCATCCTCGAATGGAGACACAAAGGTATATATGCCTCGAATGATAACCAAACACAAAGCTGACCTTGGACAGACTTTCCAAAAGAGACAAACCCACCTCGATCAAAAAGCTCAAAAAGTGGACTACCATCCTCGAATAATAGCCACAACAAAAACAAACAAGACCAACCGCAGAAGGACTTGAAGAAAAGAATGCCATCCTAGAATGACAATTCTCAAAAGATCCTCGGATCTAACACGAGACCATCCTCGATTGGAGATGCAAAGGTATACCATCCTCGATTGATAACCAAACACAAAGCTGACCTCAGACAGACTTTGAAAACGAGACAAACTGACCTCGATCAATAAGCTCAAAACGTGGACTACCATCCTCGAATAATAGCCACAAAAACAAGACCAACCTCAGAAGGACTTGAAGAAAAGAATGCCATCCTCGAATGATAATTCTCAAAAGATCCTCGGATCTAACAGGAAACCATCCTCGAATGGAGATACAAAGGTATACTAGCCTCGACTGATAACTAAACACAAAGTTGACCTCAGACAGACATTGCAAGAGAGACAAACTAATTTCAATCAATAAGCTTAAAAAGTGGACTATCATCCTCGAATAATAGCCACAACAGAAACAAACAAGACCAACCATAGAAGGGCTTCAAGAAAAGAAATGCCATCCTCGAATGACAATTCAAATGATCCTCGGATCTAACACGAAACCATCCTCGATTGGAGACGCAAAGGTATACCAGCCTCGACTGATAACCAAACACAAAGCTGACCTCAGACAGACTTTGCAAAAGAGACAAACTGACCTCGATTAATAAACTCAAAAAGTGGACTACCATCCTCGAATAATATCCACAACAACAAGACCAACCTCAGAAGGACTTGAAGAAAAGAATGCCATCCTCGAATGACAATTCTCAAAAGATCCTCGGATCTAACATGAAACCATCCTCGAATGGAGACGCAAAGGTATACCAGCCTCGACTGATAACAAAACACAAAGCTGACTTCAGACAGACTTTGCAAAAGAGACAAACTGACCTCGATCAATAAGCTCAAAAAGTGGACTTCCATCCTCGAATAATAGCCACAACAAAAAAAAACAAGACCAACCGCAGAAGGACTTAAAGAAAAGAATGCCATCCTCGAATGACAATTCTCAAAAGATCCTCGGATCTAACACGAAACCATCCTCGAATGGAGACGCAAAGGTATACCAACCTCGACTGATAACCAATCACAAAGCTGACCTCAGACAAACTTTGAAAACGAGACAAACTGACATCGATCAATAAGCTCAAAAAGTGGACTACCATCCTAAAATAATAGCCACAACAACAAGACCAACCTCAGAAGGACTTGAAGATAAGAATGCCATCCTCGAATGAAATTTCTCAAAAGATCCTCGGATCTAACACGAAACCATCCTCGAATGGAGACGCAAAGGTATACATGCCTTGACTGATAACCAAACACAAAGCTGACCTTGGACAGACTTTGCAAAAGAGACAAACCGACCTCGATCAATAAGCTCAAAAAGTGGACTACCATCCTCGAATAATAGCCACAACAAAAACAAACAAGACCAACCGCAGAAGGACTTGAAGAAAAGAATGCCATCCTCGAATGACAATTCTCAAAAGATCCTCGGATCTAACACGAGACCATCCTAGAATGGAGATGCAAAGGTATACCATCCTCGATTGATAATCAAACACAAAGCTGACCTCAGACAGACTTTGCAAGAGAGACAAACTGACATCAATCAATAAGCTCAAAAAGGGGACTATCATCCTCGAATAATAGCCACAACAAAAACAAACAAGACCAACCGCAGAAGGACTTGAAGAAAAGAATGCCATCCTCGAATGACAATTCTCAAAAGATCCTCAGATCTAACACGAAACCATCCTCGAATGGAGACGCAAAGGTATACCAGCCTCGACTGATAACCAAACAAAAAGCCGCCCTCAGACAGACTTTGAAAACGAGACAAACTGACCTCGATCAATAAGCTCAAAACGTGGACTACCATCCTCGAATAATAGCCACAAAAACAAGACCAACCTCAGAAGGACTTGAGGAAAAGAATGCCATCCTCGAATGACAATTCTCAAAAGATCCTCGGATCTAATAGGAAACCATCCTCGAATGGAGATGCAAAGGTATACTAGCCTCGACTGATAACCAAACACAAAGTTGACCTCAGACAGACATTGCAAGAGAGACAAACTAACTTCAATCAATAAGCTCAAAAAGTGGACTATCATCCTCGAATAATAGCCACAACAAAAACAAACAAGACCAACCATAAAAGGGCTTCAAGAAAAGAAATGCCATCCTCGAATGACAATTCAAATGATCCTCGGATCTAACACAAAACCATCCTCGATTGGAGACACAAAGGTATACCAGCCTCGACTGATAACCAAACACAAAGCTGACCTCAGACAGACTTTGCAAAAGAGACAAACTGACATCGATTAATAAGCTCAAAAAGTGGACTACCATCCTCGAATAATAGCCACAACAACAAGACCAACCTCAGAAGGACTTGAAGAAAAGAATGCCATCCTCGAATGACAATTATCAAAAGATCCTCGGATCTAACACGAAACCATCCTCGAATAGAGACGCAAAGGTATACCAGCCTCGACTGATAACCAAACACAAAGCTGACCTCAGACAGACTTTGCAAAAGAGACAAACTGACCTCGATCAATAAGCTCAAAACGTGGACTACCATCCTCGAATATTAGCCACAAAAACAAGACCAACCTCAGAAGGACTTGAAGAAAAGAATGCCATCCTCGAATGACAATTCTCAAAAGATCCTCGGATCTAACAGGAAACCATCCTCGAATGGAGATGCAAAGGTATATTAGCCTCGACTGATAACCAAACACAATGTTGACCTCAGACAGACATTGCAAGAGAGACAAACTAACTTCAATCAATAAGCTCAAGAAGTGGACTATCATCCTCAAATAATAGCCACAACAAAAACAAACAAGACCAACCATAGAAGGGCTTCAAGAAAAGAAATGCCTTCCTCGAATGACAATTCAAATGATCCTCGGATCTAACACGAAACCATCCTCGATTGGAGACGCAAAGGTATACCAGCCTCGACTGATAACCAAACACCAAGCTGACCTCAGACAGACTTTGCAAAAGAGACAAACTGACCTCAATTAATAAGTTCAAAAAGTGGACTACCATCCTCGAATAATAGCCACCACAAAAAAAAATAAGACCAACCGCAGAAGGACTTGAAGAAAAGAATGCCATCCTCGAATGACAATTCTCAAAAGATCCTCGGATCTAACAGGAAACCATCCTCGAATGGAGACGCAAAGGTATACCAGCCTCGACTGATAACCAAACACAAAGCTGACCTTAGACAGACTTTGAAAACGAGACAAACTGACCTCGATCAATAAGCTCAAAAAGTGGACTACCATCCTCGAATAATAGCCACAACAATAAAAAACAAGACCAACCTCAGAAGGACTTGAAGAAAAGAATGTCATCCTCGAATGACAATTCTCAAAAGATCCTCGGATCTAACACGAAACCATCCTCGAATGGAGACGCAAAGGTATACAAGCCTCGACTGATAATCAATCACAAAGCTGACCTCAGACAGACTTTGAAAACGAGACAAACTGACCTCGATCAATAAGCTCAAAAAGTGGACTACCATCCTAAAATAATAGCCACAACAACAAGACTAACCTCAGAAGGACTAGAAGATAAGAATGCCATCCTCGAATGACATTTCTCAAAAGATCCTCGGATCTAACACGAAACCATCCTCGAATGGAGACACAAAGGTATATATGCCTCGAATGATAACCAAACACAAAGCTGACCTTGGACAGACTTTCCAAAAGAGACAAACCCACCTCGATCAAAAAGCTCAAAAAGTGGACTACCATCCTCGAATAATAGCCACAACAAAAACAAACAAGACCAACCGCAGAAGGACTTGAAGAAAAGAATGCCATCCTAGAATGACAATTCTCAAAAGATCCTCGGATCTAACACGAGACCATCCTCGATTGGAGATGCAAAGGTATATCATCCTCGATTGATAACCAAACACAAAGCTGACCTCAGACAGACTTTGAAAACGAGACAAACTGACCTCGATCAATAAGCTCAAAACGTGGACTACCATCCTCGAATAATAGCCACAAAAACAAGACCAACCTCAGAAGGACTTGAAGAAAAGAATGCCATCCTCGAATGATAATTCTCAAAAGATCCTCGGATCTAACAGGAAACCATCCTCGAATGGAGATACAAAGGTATACTAGCCTCGACTGATAACTAAACACAAAGTTGACCTCAGACAGACATTGCAAGAGAGACAAACTAATTTCAATCAATAAGCTTAAAAAGTGGACTATCATCCTCGAATAATAGCCACAACAGAAACAAACAAGACCAACCATAGAAGGGCTTCAAGAAAAGAAATGCCATCCTCGAATGACAATTCAAATGATCCTCGGATCTAACACGAAACCATCCTCGATTGGAGACGCAAAGGTATACCAGCCTCGACTGATAACCAAACACAAAGCTGACCTCAGACAGACTTTGCAAAAGAGACAAACTGACCTCGATTAATAAACTCAAAAAGTGGACTACCATCCTCGAATAATATCCACAACAACAAGACCAACCTCAAAAGGACTTGAAGAAAAGAATGCCATCCTCGAATGACAATTCTCAAAAGATCCTCGGATCTAACATGAAACCATCCTCGAATGGAGACGCAAAGGTATACCAGCCTCGATTGATAACAAAACACAAAGCTGACTTCAGACAGACTTTGCAAAAGAGACAAACTGACCTCGATCAATAAGCTCAAAAAGTGGACTTCCATCCTCGAATAATAGCCACAACAAAAAAAAACAAGACCAACCGCAGAAGGACTTAAAGAAAAGAATGCCATCCTCGAATGACAATTCTCAAAAGATCCTCGGATCTAACACGAAACCATCCTCGAATGGAGACGCAAAGGTATACCAACCTCGACTGATAACCAATCACAAAGCTGACCTCAGACAAACTTTGAAAACGAGACAAACTGACATCGATCAATAAGCTCAAAAAGTGGACTACCATCCTAAAATAATAGCCACAACAACAAGACCAACCTCAGAAGGACTTGAAGATAAGAATGCCATCCTCGAATGAAATTTCTCAAAAGATCCTCGGATCTAACACGAAACCATCCTCGAATGGAGACGCAAAGGTATACATGCCTTGACTGATAACCAAACACAAAGCTGACCTTGGACAGACTTTGCAAAAGAGACAAACCGACCTCGATCAATAAGCTCAAAAAGTGGACTACCATCCTCGAATAATAGCCACAACAAAAACAAACAAGACCAACCGCAGAAGGACTTGAAGAAAAGAATGCCATCCTCGAATGACAATTCTCAAAAGATCCTCGGATCTAACACGAGACCATCCTAGAATGGAGATGCAAAGGTATACCATCCTCGATTGATAATCAAACACAAAGCTGACCTCAGACAGACTTTGCAAGAGAGACAAACTGACATCAATCAATAAGCTCAAAAAGGGGACTATCATCCTCGAATAATAGCCACAACAAAAACAAACAAGACCAACCGCAGAAGGACTTGAAGAAAAGAATGCCATCCTCGAATGACAATTCTCAAAAGATCCTCAGATCTAACACGAAACCATCCTCGAATGGAGACGCAAAGGTATACCAGCCTCGACTGATAACCAAACAAAAAGCTGCCCTCAGACAGACTTTGAAAACGAGACAAACTGACCTCGATCAATAAGCTCAAAACGTGGACTACCATCCTCGAATAATAGCCACAAAAACAAGACCAACCTCAGAAGGACTTGAGGAAAAGAATGCCATCCTCGAATGACAATTCTCAAAAGATCCTCGGATCTAATAGGAAACCATCCTCGAATGGAGATGCAAAGGTATACTAGCCTCGACTGATAACCAAACACAAAGTTGACCTCAGACAGACATTGCAAGAGAGACAAACTAACTTCAATCAATAAGCTCAAAAAGTGGACTATCATCCTCGAATAATAGCCACAACAAAAACAAACAAGACCAACCATAAAAGGGCTTCAAGAAAAGAAATGCCATCCTCGAATGACAATTCAAATGATCCTCGGATCTAACACAAAACCATCCTCGATTGGAGACACAAAGGTATACCAGCCTCGACTGATAACCAAACACAAAGCTGACCTCAGACAGACTTTGCAAAAGAGACAAACTGACATCGATTAATAAGCTCAAAAAGTGGACTACCATCCTCGAATAATAGCCACAACAAAAACAAATAAGACCAACCGCAGAAGGACTTGAAGAAAAGAATGCCATCCTCGAATGACAATTCTCAAAAGATCCTCGGATCTAACAAGAAACCATCCTCGAATGGAGACGCAAAGGTATACCAGCCTCGACTGATAACCAAACACAAAGCTGACCTCAGACAGACTTTGAAAACGAGACAAACTGACCTCGATCAATAAGCTCAAAGAGTGGACTACCATCCTCGAATAATAGCCACAACAACAAGACCAACCTCAGAAGGACTTGAAGAAAAGAATGCCATCCTCGAATGACAATTCACAAAAGATCCTCGGATCTAACACGAAACCATCCTCGAATGAAGACGCAAAGGTATATCAGCCTCGATTGATAACCAAACACAAAGCTGACCTCAGACAGACTTTGCAAAAGAGACAAACTGACCTCGATCAATAAGCTCAAAAAGTGGACTTCCATCCTCGAATAATAGCCACAACAAAAAAAAAACAAGACCAACCGCTGAAGGACTTAAAGAAAAGAATGCCATCCTCGAATGACAATTCTCAAAAGATCCTCGGATCTAACATGAAACCATCCTCGAATGGAGACGCAAAGATATACCAGCCTCGACTGATAACCAATCACAAAGCTGACCTCATATAGACTTTGAAAACGAGACAAACTGACCTCGATCAATAAGCTCAAAAAGTGGAATACCATCCTAAAATAATAGCCACAACAACAAGACCAACCTCAGAAGGACTTGAAGAAAAGAATTCCATCTTCGAATGACAATTCTCAAAAGATCCTCGGATCTAACACGAGACCATCCTCGAATGGAGATGCAAAGGTATACCATCCTCGATTGATAACCAAACACAAAGCTGACCTCAGACAAACTTTGCAAGAGAGACAAACTGACATCAATCAATAAGCTCAAAAAGTGGACTACCATCCTCGAATAATAGTCACAACAAAAACAAATAAGACCAACCGCAGAAGTACTTGAAGAAAAGAATGCCATCCTCGAATGACAATTCTTAAATGATCCTCGGATCTAACAGGAAACCATCCTCGAATGAAGACGCAAAGGTATACCAGCCTCGACTGATAACCAAACACAAAGCTGACCTCAGACAGACTTTGAAAACGAGACAAACTGACCTTGATCAATAAGCTCAAAGAGTGGACTACCATCCTCGAATAATAGCCACAACAACAAGACCAACCTCAGAAGGACTTGAAGAAAAGAATGCCATCCTCGAATGACAATTCTCAAAAGATCCTCGGATCTAACACGAAACCATCCTCGAATGGAGACGCAAAGGTATACCAGCCTCGACTGATAACCAAACACAAAGATGACCTCAGACAAACTTTGCAAAAGAGACAAACTGACCTCAATAAATAAGCTCAAAAAGTGGACTTCCATCCTCGAATAATAGCCTCAACAAAAAAAAACAAGACCAACCGCTGAAGGACTTCATGAAAAGAATGCCATCCTCGAATGACAATTCTCAAAAGATCCCCGGATCTAACACGAAACGATCCTCGAATGGAGACGCAAAGGTATACCAGCCTCGACTGATAACCAAACAGAAAGTTGACCTCTGACTGACTTTGCAAAAGAGACAAACTGACCTCGATTAATAAGCTCAAAAAGTGGACTACCATCCTCGAATAATAGTCACAACAAAAACAAATAAGACCAACCGCAGAAGGACTTGAAGAAAAGAATGCCATCCTCGAATGGCAATTCTCAAAAGATCCTCGGATCTAACAGGAAACCATCCTCGAATGAAGACGCAAAGGTATACCAGCCTCGGCAGATAACCAAACACAAAGCTGACCTCAGACAGACTTTGAAAACGAGACAAACTGACCTTGATCAATAAGCTCAAAGAGTGGACTACCATCATCGAATAATAGCCACAACAACAAGACCAACCTCAGAAGGACTTGAAGAAAAGAATGCCATCCTCGAATGACAATTCTCAAAAGATCCTCGGATCTAACACGAAACCATCCTCGAATGGAGACGCAAAGGTATACCAGCCTCGACTGATAACCAAACACAAAGATGACCTCAGACAGACTTTGCAAAAGAGACAAACTGACCTCAATAAATAAGCTCAAAAAGTGGACTTCCATCCTCGAAAAATAGCCTCAACAAAAAAAAACAAGACCAACCGCTGAAGGACTTCAAGAAAAGAATGCCATCCTCGAATGACAATTGTCAAAAGATCCTCGGATCTAACACGAAACCATCCTCTAATGGAGACGCAAAGGTATACCAGCCTCGACTGATAACCAATCACAAAGCTGACCTCAGACAGACTTTGAAAACGAGACAAACTGACCTCGATCAATAAGTTCAAAAAGTGGACTACCATCCTAAAATAATAGCCACAACCACAAGACCAACCTCAGAAGAACTTGAAGATAAGAATGCCTCCTCGAATGACATTTCTCAAAAGATCCTCGGATCTAACACGAAACCATCCTAGAATGGAGACGCAAAGGTATACATGCCTCGACTGAGAACCAAACACAAAGCTGACCTTGGACAGACTTTGCAAAAGAGACAAACCGACCTCGATCAATAAGCTCAAAAAGTGGACTACCATCCTCGAATAATAGCCACAACAAAAACAAACAAGACCAACCGCAGAAGGACTTGAAGAAAAGAATGCCATCCTCGAATGACAATTCTCAAAAAATCCTCGGATCTAACACGAGACCGTCCTCGAATGGAGATGCAAAGGTACACCATCCTCGATTGATAACCAAACACAAAGCTGACCTCAGACAGACTTTGCAAGAGAGACAAACTGACATCAATCAATAAGCTCAAAAAGGGGACTATCATCCTCGAATAATAGCCACAACAAAAAAAAACAAGACCAACCGCAGAAGGACTTGAAGAAAAGAATGCCATCCTCGAATGACAATTCTCAAAAGATCCTCAGATCTAACACGAAACCATCCTCGAATGGAGACGCAAAGGTATACCAGCCTCGATTGATAACCAAACAAAAAGCTGACCTCAGACAGACTTTGAAAACGAGACAAACTGACCTCGATCAAAAAGCTCAAAACGTGGACTACCATCCTCGAATAATAGCCACAAAAACAAGACCAACCTCAGAAGGACTTGAAGAAAAGAATGCCATCCTCGAATGACAATTCTCAAAAGATCCTCGGATCTAACAGGAAACCATCCTCGAATGGAGATGCAAAGGTATACTAGCCTCGACTGATAACCAAACACAAAGTTGACCTCAGACAGACATTGCAAGAGAGACAAACTAACTTCAATCAATAAGCTCAAAAAGTGGACTATCATCCTCGAATAATAGCCACAACAAAAACAAACAAGACCAACCATAGAAGGGCTTCAAGAAAAGAAATTCCATCCTCGAATGACAATTCAAATGATCCTCGGATCTAACACGAAACCATCCTCGATTGGAGACGCAAAGGTATACCGGCCTCGACTGATAACCAAACACAAAGCTGACCTCAGACAGACTTTGCAAAAGAGACAAACTGACCTCGATTAATAAGATCAAAAAGTGGACTACCATCCTTGAATAATAGCCACAACAAAAACAAATAAGACCAACCGCAGAAGGACTTGAAGAAAAGAATGCCATCCTCGAATGACAATTCTCAAAAGATCCTCGGATCTAACAGGAAACCATCCTCGAATGGAGACGCAAAGGTATACCAGCCTCGACTGATAACCAAACACAAAGCTGACCTCAGACACACTTTGAAAACGAGACAAACTGACCTCGATCAATAAGCTCAAAGAGTGGACTACCATCCTCGAATAATAGCCACAACAACAAGACCAACCTCAGAAGGACTTGAAGAAAAGAATGCCATCCTCGAATGACAATTCTCAAAAGATCCTCGGATCTAACACGAAACCATCCTCGAATGGAGACGCAAAGGTATACCAGCCTCGACTGATAACCAAACACAAAGCTGACCTCAGACGGACTTTGCAAAAGAGACAAACTGACCTCGATCAATAAGCTCAAAAAGTGGACTTCCATCCTAAAATAATAGCCACAACAACAAGACCAACCTCAGAAGGACTTAAAGAAAAGAATGCCATCCTCAAATGACAATTCTCAAAAGATCCTCGGATCTAACACGAAACCATCCTCGAATGGAGACGCAAAGGTATACCATCCTCGACTGATAACCAAACACAAAGCTGACCTCAGACAGACTTTGAAAACGAGACAAACTGACCTCGATCAATAAGCTCAAAAAGTGGACTACCATCCTAAAATAATAGCCACAACAACAAGACCAACCTCAGAAGGACTTGAAGATAAGAATGCCTCCTCGAATGACATTTCTCAAAAGATCCTCGGATCTAACACGAAACCATCCTCGAATGGAGACGCAAAGGTATACATGCCTCGACTGATAACCAAACACAAAGCTGACCTTGGACAGACTTTGCAAAAGAGACAAACCGACCTCGATCAATAAGCTCAAAAAGTGGACTACCATCCTCGAATAATAGCCACAACAAAAACAAACAAGACCAACCGCAGAAGGACTTGAAGAAAAGAATGCCATCCTCGAATGACAATTCTCAAAAAATCCTCGGATCTAACACGAGACCGTCCTCGAATGGAGATGCAAAGGTACACCATCCTCGATTGATAACAAAACACAAAGCTGACCTCAGACAGACTTTGCAAGAGAGACAAACTGACATCAATCAATAAGCTCAAAAAGGGGACTATCATCCTCGAATAATAGCCACAACAAAAAAAACAAGACCAACCGCAGAAGGACTTGAAGAAAAGAATGCCATCCTCGAATGACAATTCTCAAAAGATCCTCAGATCTAACACGAAAACATCCTCGAATGGAGACGCAAAGGTATACCAGCCTTGATTGATAACCAAACAAAAAGCTGACCTCAGACAGACTTTGAAAACGAGACAAACTGACCTCGATCAAAAAGCTCAAAACGTGGACTACCATCCTCGAATAATAGCCACAAAAACAAGACCAACCTCAGAAGGACTTGAAGAAAAGAATGCCATCCTCGAATGACAATTCTCAAAAGATCCTCGGATCTAACAGGAAACCATCCTCGAATGGAGATGCAAAGGTATACTAGCCTCGACTGATAACCAAACACAAAGTTGACCTCAGACAGACATTGCAAGAGAGACAAACTAACTTCAATCAATAAGCTCAAAAAGGGGACTATCATCCTCGAATAATAGCCACAACAAAAACAAACAAGACCAACCATAAAAGGGCTTCAAGAAAAGAAATGCCATCCTCGAATGACAATTCAAATGATCCTCGGATCTAACACGAAACCATCCTCGATTGGAGACGCAAAGGTATACCGGCCTCGACTGATAACCAAACACAAAGCTGACCTCAGACAGACTTTGCAAAAGAGACAAACTGACCTCGATTAATAAGATCAAAAAGTGGACTACCATCCTTGAATAATAGCCACAACAAAAACAAATAAGACCAACCGCAGAAGGACTTGAAGAAAAGAATGCCATCCTCGAATGACAATTCTCAAAAGATCCTCGGATCTAACAGGAAACCATCCTCGAATGGAGACGCAAAGGTATACCAGCCTCGACTGATAACCAAACACAAAGCTGACCTCAGACACACTTTGAAAACGAGACAAACTGACCTCGATCAATAAGCTCAAAGAGTGGACTACCATCCTCGAATAATAGCCACAACAACAAGACCTACCTCAGAAGGACTTGAAGAAAAGAATGCCATCCTCGAATGACAATTCTCAAAAGATCCTCGGATCTAACACGAAACCATCCTCTAATGGAGACGCAAAGGTATACCAGCCTCGACTGATAACCAAACACAAAGCTGACCTCAGACGGACTTTGCAAAAGAGACAAACTGACCTCGATCAATAAGCTCAAAAAGTGGACTTCCATCCTAAAATAATAGCCACAACAACAAGACCAACCTCAGAAGGACTTAAAGAAAAGAATGCCATCCTCGAATGACAATTCTCAAAAGATCCTCGGATCTAACACGAAACCATCCTCGAATGGAGACGCAAAGGTATACCATCCTCGACTGATAACCAAACACAAAGCTGACCTCAGACAGACTTTGAAAACGAGACAAACTGACCTCGATCAATAAGCTCAAAAAGTGGACTACCATCCTAAAATAATAGCCACAACAACAAGACCAACCTCAGAAGGACTTGAAGATAAGAATGCCTCCTCGAATGACATTTCTCAAAAGATCCTCGGATCTAACACGAAACCATCCTCGAATGGAGACGCAAAGGTATACTTGCCTCGACTGATAACCAAACACAAAGCTGACCTTGGACAGACATTGCAAAAGAGACAAACCGACCTCGATCAATAAGCTCAAAAAATGGACTACCATCCTCGAATAATAGCCACAACAAAAACAAACAAGACCAACCGCAGAAGGACTTGAAGAAAAGAATGCCATCCTCGAATGACAATTCTCAAAAGATCCTCGGATCTAACACAAGACCATCCTCGAATGGAGACGCAAAGGTATACCAGCCTCGACTGATAACCAAACAAAAAGCTGACCTCAGACAGACTTTTAAAACGAGACAAACTGACCTCGATCAATAAGCTCAAAAAGTGGACTACCATCCTCGAATAATAGCCACAACAACAAGACCAACCTAAGAAGGACATGAAGAAAAGAATGCCATCCTCGAATGACAATTCTCAAAAGATCCTCGGATCTAACAGGAAACCATCCTCGAATGGAGATGAAAAGGTATACTAGCCTCGACTGATAACCAAACACAAAGTTGACCTCAGACAGACATTGCAAGAGAGACAAACTAACTTCAATCAATAAGTTTAAAAAGTGGACTATCATCCTCGAATAATAGCCACAACAAAAACAAACAAGACCAACCATAGAAGGGCTTCAAGAAAAGAAATGCCATCCTCGAATGACAATTCAAATGATCCTCGTATCTAACACGAAACCATCCTCGATTGGAGACGCAAAGGTATACCAGCCTCGACTGATAACCAAACACAAAGCTGACTTCAGACAGACTTTGCAAAAGAGACAAACTGACGTTGATCAATAAGCTCAAAAAGTGGACTTCCATCCTCGAATAATAGCCACAACAAAAAAAAACAAGACCAACCGCAGAAGGACTTGAAGAAAAGAATGCCATCCTCGAATGACAATTCTCAAAAAATCCTCGGATCTAACACGAGACCGTCCTCGAATGGAGATGCAAAGGTACACCATCCTCGATTGATAACAAAACACAAAGCTGACCTCAGACAGACTTTGCAAGAGAGACAAACTGACATCAATCAATAAGCTCAAAAAGGGGACTATCATCCTCGAATAATAGCCACAACAAAAAAAAACAAGACCAACCGCAGAAGGACTTGAAGAAAAGAATGCCATCCTCGAATGACAATTCTCAAAAGATCCTCAGATCTAACACGAAACCATCCTCGAATGGAGACGCAAAGGTATACCAGCCTCGATTGATAACCAAACAAAAAGCTGACCTCAGACAGACTTTGAAAACGAGACAAACTGACCTCGATCAAAAAGCTCAAAACGTGGACTACCATCCTCGAATAATAGCCACAAAAACAAGACCAACCTCAGAAGGACTTGAAGAAAAGAATGCCATCCTCGAATGACAATTCTCAAAAGATCCTCGGATCTAACAGGAAACCATCCTCGAATGGAGATGCAAAGGTATACTAGCCTCGACTGATAACCAAACACAAAGTTGACCTCAGACAGACATTGCAAGAGAGACAAACTAACTTCAATCAATAAGCTCAAAAAGGGGACTATCATCCTCGAATAATAGCCACAACAAAAACAAACAAGACCAACCATAAAAGGGCTTCAAGAAAAGAAATGCCATCCTCGAATGACAATTCAAATGATCCTCGGATCTAACACGAAACCATCCTGATTGGAGACGCAAAGGTATACCGGCCTCGACTGATAACCAAACACAAAGCTGACCTCAGACAGACTTTGCAAAAGAGACAAACTGACCTCGATTAATAAGATCAAAAAGTGGACTACCATCCTTGAATAATAGCCACAACAAAAACAAATAAGACCAACCGCAGAAGGACTTGAAGAAAAGAATGCCATCCTCGAATGACAATTCTCAAAAGATCCTCGGATCTAACAGGAAACCATCCTCGAATGGAGACGCAAAGGTATACCAGCCTCGACTGATAACCAAACACAAAGCTGACCTCAGACACACTTTGAAAACGAGACAAACTGACCTCGATCAATAAGCTCAAAGAGTGGACTACCATCCTCGAATAATAGCCACAACAACAAGACCAACCTCAGAAGGACTTGAATAAAAGAATGCCATCCTCGAATGACAATTCTCAAAAGATCCTCGGATCTAACACGAAACCATCCTCGAATGGAGACGCAAAGGTATACCAGCCTCGACTGATAACCAAACACAAAGCTGACCTCAGACGGACTTTGCAAAAGAGACAAACTGACCTCGATCAATAAGCTCAAAAAGTGGACTTCCATCCTAAAATAATAGCCACAACAACAAGACCAACCTCAGAAGGACTTAAAGAAAAGAATGCCATCCTCGAATGATAATTCTCAAAAGATCCTCGGATCTAACAAGAAACCATCCTCGAATGGAGACGCAAAGGTATACCATCCTCGACTGATAACCAAACACAAAGCTGACCTCAGACAGACTTTGAAAACGAGACAAACTGACCTCGATCAATAAGCTCAAAAAGTGGACTACCATCCTAAAATAATAGCCACAACAACAAGACCAACCTCAGAAGGACTTGAAGATAAGAATGCCTCCTCGAATGACATTTCTCAAAAGATCCTCGGATCTAACACGAAACCATCCTCGAATGGAGACGCAAAGGTATACTTGCCTCGACTGATAACCAAACACAAAGCTGACCTTGGACAGACTTTGCAAAAGAGACAAACCGACCTCGATCAATAAGCTCAAAAAATGGACTACCATCCTCGAATAATAGCCACAACAAAAACAAACAAGACCAACCGCAGAAGGACTTGAAGAAAAGAATGCCATCCTCGAATGACAATTCTCAAAAGATCCTCGGATCTAACACGAGACCATCCTCGAATGGAGACGCAAAGGTATACCAACCTTGACTGATAACCAATCACAAAGCTGACCTCAGACAGACTTTGAAAACGAGACAAACTGACCTCGATCAATAAGCTCAAAAAGTGGACTACCATCCTAAAATAATAGCCACAACAACAAGATCAACCTCAGAAGGACTTGAAGATAAGAATGCCATCCTCGAATGACATTTCTCAAAAGATCCTCGGATCTAACACGAAACCATCCTCGAATGGAGACGCAAAGGTATACATGCCTTGACTGATAACCAAACACAAAGCTGACCTTGGACAGACTTTGCAAAAGAGACAAACCGACCTCGATCAATAAGCTCAAAAAGTGGACTACCATCCACGAATAATAGCCACAACAAAAACAAACAAGACCAACCGCAGAAGGACTTGAAGAAAAGAATGCCATCCTCGAATGACAATTCTCAAAAGATCCTCGGATCTAACACGAGACCATCCTCGAATGGAGATGCAAAGGTATACCATCCTCGATTGATAACCAAACACAAAGCTGACCTCAGACAGACTTTGCAAGAGAGACAAACTGTCATCAATCAATAAGCTCAAAAAGGGGACTATCATCCTCGAATAATAGCCACAACAAAAACAAACAAGACCAACCGCAAAAGGACTTGAAGAAAAGAATGCCATCCTCGAATGACAATTCTCAAAAGATCCTCAGATCTAACACGAAACCATCCTCGAATGGAGACGCAAAGGTATACCAGCCTCGACTGATAACCAAACAAAAAGCTGACCTCAGACAGACTTTGAAAACGAGACAAACTGGACTCGATCAATAAGCTCAAAACGTGGACTACCATCCTCGAATAATAGCCACAAAAATAAGACCAACCTCAGAAGGACTTGAAGAAAAGAATGCCATCCTCGAATGACAATTCTCAAAAGATCCTCGGATCTAACACGAAACCATCCTCGAATGGAGACGCAAAGGTATACCAGCCTCGACTGATAACCAAACACAAAGCTGACCTCAGACAGACTTTGAAAACGAGACAAACTGACCTCGATCAATAAGCTCAAAAAGTGGACTACCATCCTAAAATAATAGCCACAACAACAAGACCAACCTCAGAAGGACTTGAAGATAAGAATGCCTCCTCGAATGACATTTCTCAAAAGATCCTCGGATCTAACACGAAACCATCCTCGAATGGAGACGCAAAGGTATACTTGCCTCGACTGATAACCAAACACAAAGCTGACCTTGGACAGACTTTGCAAAAGAGACAAACCGACCTCGATCAATAAGCTCAAAAAATGGACTACCATCCTCGAATAATAGCCACAACAAAAACAAACAAGACCAACCGCAGAAGGACTTGAAGAAAAGAATGCCATCCTCGAATGACAATTCTCAAAAGATCCTCGGATCTAACACGAGACCATCCTCGAATGGAGACGCAAAGGTATACCAACCTTGACTGATAACCAATCACAAAGCTGACCTCAGACAGACTTTGAAAACGAGACAAACTGACCTCGATCAATAAGCTCAAAAAGTGGACTACCATCCTAAAATAATAGCCACAACAACAAGATCAACCTCAGAAGGACTTGAAGATAAGAATGCCATCCTCGAATGACATTTCTCAAAAGATCCTCGGATCTAACACGAAACCATCCTCGAATGGAGACGCAAAGGTATACATGCCTTGACTGATAACCAAACACAAAGCTGACCTTGGACAGACTTTGCAAAAGAGACAAACCGACCTCGATCAATAAGCTCAAAAAGTGGACTACCATCCACGAATAATAGCCACAACAAAAACAAACAAGACCAACCGCAGAAGGACTTGAAGAAAAGAATGCCATCCTCGAATGACAATTCTCAAAAGATCCTCGGATCTAACACGAGACCATCCTCGAATGGAGATGCAAAGGTATACCATCCTCGATTGATAACCAAACACAAAGCTGACCTCAGACAGACTTTGCAAGAGAGACAAACTGTCATCAATCAATAAGCTCAAAAAGGGGACTATCATCCTCGAATAATAGCCACAACAAAAACAAACAAGACCAACCGCAAAAGGACTTGAAGAAAAGAATGCCATCCTCGAATGACAATTCTCAAAAGATCCTCAGATCTAACACGAAACCATCCTCGAATGGAGACGCAAAGGTATACCAGCCTCGACTGATAACCAAACAAAAAGCTGACCTCAGACAGACTTTGAAAACGAGACAAACTGGACTCGATCAATAAGCTCAAAACGTGGACTACCATCCTCGAATAATAGCCACAAAAATAAGACCAACCTCAGAAGGACTTGAAGAAAAGAATGCCATCCTCGAATGACAATTCTCAAAAGATCCTCGGATCTAACACGAAACCATCCTCGAATGGAGACGCAAAGGTATACCAGCCTCGACTGATAACCAAACACAAAGCTGACCTCAGACAGACTTTGAAAACGAGACAAACTGACCTCGATCAATAAGCTCAAAAAGTGGACTACCATCCTAAAATAATAGCCACAACAACAAGACCAACCTCAGAAGGACTTGAAGATAAGAATGCCTCCTCGAATGACATTTCTCAAAAGATCCTCGGATCTAACACGAAACCATCCTCGAATGGAGACGCAAAGGTATACTTGCCTCGACTGATAACCAAACACAAAGCTGACCTTGGACAGACTTTGCAAAAGAGACAAACCGACCTCGATCAATAAGCTCAAAAAATGGACTACCATCCTCGAATAATAGCCACAACAAAAACAAACAAGACCAACCGCAGAAGGACTTGAAGAAAAGAATGCCATCCTCGAATGACAATTCTCAAAAAATCCTCGGATCTAACACGAGACCATCCTCGAATGGAGATGCAAAGGTATACCATCCTCGATTGATAACCAAACACAAAGCTGACCTCAGACAGACTTTGCAAGAGAGACAAACTGACCTCAATCAATAAGCTCAAAAATGGGACTATCATCCTCGAATAATAGCCACAACAAAAACAAATAAGACCAACCGCAGAAGGACTTGAAGAAAAGAATGCCATCCTCGAATGACAATTCTCAAAAGATCCTCAGATCTAACACGAAACCATCCTCGAATGGAGACGCAAAGGTATACCAGCCTCGACTGATAACCAAACAAAAAGCTGACCTCAGACAGACTTTGAAAACGAGACAAACTGACCTCGATCAATAAGCTCAAAAAGTGGACTACCATCCTCGAATAATAGCCACAACAACAAGACCAACCTAAGAAGGACATGAAGAAAAGAATGCCATCCTCGAATGACAATTCTCAAAAGATCCTCGGATCTAACAGGAAACCATCCTCGAATGGAGATGAAAAGGTATACTAGCCTCGACTGATAACCAAACACAAAGTTGACCTCAGACAGACATTGCAAGAGAGACAAACTAACTTCAATCAATAAGTTTAAAAAGTGGACTATCATCCTCGAATAATAGCCACAACAAAAACAAACAAGACCAACCATAGAAGGGCTTCAAGAAAAGAAATGCCATCCTCGAATGACAATTCAAATGATCCTCGTATCTAACACGAAACCATCCTCGATTGGAGACGCAAAGGTATACCAGCCTCGACTGATAACCAAACACAAAGCTGACTTCAGACAGACTTTGCAAAAGAGACAAACTGACCTTGATCAATAAGCTCAAAAAGTGGACTTCCATCCTCGAATAATAGCCACAACAAAAAAAAACAAGACCAACCGCAGAAGGACTTAAAGAAAAGAATGCCATCGTCGAATGACAATTTTCAAAAGATCCTCGGATCTAACACGAAACCATCCTCGAATGGAGACGCAAAGGTATACCAACCTTGACTGATAACCAATCACAAAGCTGACCTCAGACAGACTTTGAAAACGAGACAAACTGACCTCGATCAATAAGCTCAAAAAGTGGACTACCATCCTAAAATAATAGCCACAACAACAAGATCAACCTCAGAAGGACTTGAAGATAAGAATGCCATCCTCGAATGACATTTCTCAAAAGATCCTCGGATCTAACACGAAACCATCCTCGAATGGAGACGCAAAGGTATACATGCCTTGACTGATAACCAAACACAAAGCTGACCTTGGACAGACTTTGCAAAAGAGACAAACCGACCTCGATCAATAAGCTCAAAAAGTGGACTACCATCCACGAATAATAGCCACAACAAAAACAAACAAGACCAACCGCAGAAGGACTTGAAGAAAAGAATGCCATCCTCGAATGACAATTCTCAAAAGATCCTCGGATCTAACACGAGACCATCCTCGAATGGAGATGCAAAGGTATACCATCCTCGATTGATAACCAAACACAAAGCTGACCTCAGACAGACTTTGCAAGAGAGACAAACTGACATCAATCAATAAGCTCAAAAAGGGGACTATCATCCTCGAATAATAGCCACAACAAAAACAAACAAGACCAACCGCAAAAGGACTTGAAGAAAAGAATGCCATCCTCGAATGACAATTCTCAAAAGATCCTCAGATCTAACACGAAACCATCCTCGAATGGAGACGCAAAGGTATACCAGCCTCGACTGATAACCAAACAAAAAGCTGACCTCAGACAGACTTTGAAAACGAGACAAACTGAACTCGATCAATAAGCTCAAAACGTGGACTACCATCCTCGAATAATAGCCACAAAAATAAGACCAACCTCAGAAGGACTTGAAGAAAAGAATGCTATCCTCGAATGACAATTCTCAAAAGATCCTCGGATCTAACACGAAACCATCCTCGAATGGAGACGCAAAGGTATACCAGCCTCGACTGATAACCAAACACAAAGCTGACTTCAGACAGACTTTGCAAAAGAGACAAACTGACCTCAATCAATAAGCTCAAAAAGTGGACTTCCATCCTCGAATAATAGCCACACAAAAAAAAAACAAGACCAACCGCTGAAGGACTTAAAGAAAAGAATGCCATCCTCGAATGACAATTGTCAAAAGATCCTCGGATCTAACACGAAACCATCCTCGAATGGAGACGCAAAGGTATACCAGCCTCGACTGATAACCAATCACAATGCTGACCTCAGACAGACTTTGAAAACGAGACAAACTGACCTCGATCAATAAGCTCAAAAAGTGGACTACCATCCTAAAATAATAGCCACAACAACAAGACCAACCTCAGAAGGACTTGAAGATAAGAATGCCTCCTCGAATGACATTTCTCAAAAGATCCTCGGATCTAACACGAAACCATCCTCGAATGGAGACGCAAAGGTATACATGCCTCGACTGATAACCAAACACAAAGCTGACCTTGGACAGACTTTGCAAAAGAGACAAACCGACCTCGATAAATAAGCTCAAAAATTGGACTACCATCCTCGAATAATAGCCACAACAAAAACAAACAAGACCAACCGCAGAAGGACTTGAAGAAAAGAATGCCATCCTCGAATGACAATTCTCAAAAAATCCTCGGATCTAACACGAGACCATCCTCGAATGGAGATGCAAAGGTATACCATCCTCGATTGATAACCAAACACAAAGCTGACCTCAGACTGACTTTGTAAGAGAGATAAACTGACCTCAATCAATAAGCTCAAAAATGGGACTATCATCCTCGAATAATAGCCACAACAAAAACAAACAAGACCAACCGCAGAAGGACTTGAAGAAAAGAATGCCATCCTCGAATGACAATTCTCAAAAGATCCTCAGATCTAACACGAAACCATCCTCGAATGGAGACGCAAAGGCATACCAGCCTCGACTGATAACCAAACAAAAAGCTGACCTCAGACAGACTTTGAAAACGAGACAAACTGACCTCGATCAATAAGCTCAAAACGTGGACTACCATCCTCGAATAATAGCCACAAAAACAAGACCAACCTCAGAAGGACTTGAAGAAAAGAATGCCATCCTCGAATGACAATTCTCAAAAGATCCTCGGATCTAACAGGAAACCATCCTCGAATGGAGATGCAAAGGTATACTAGCCTCGACTGATAACCAAACACAAAGTTGACCTCAGACAGACATTGCAAGAGAGACAAACTAACTTCAATCAATAAGCTCAAAAAGTGGACTATCATCCTCGAATAATAGCCACAACAAAAACAAACAAGACCAACCATAGAAGGGCTTCAAGAAAAGAAATTCCATCCTCGAATGACAATTCAAATGATCCTCGGATCTAACACGAAACCATCCTCGATTGGAGACGCAAAGGTATACCGGCCTCGACTGATAACCAAACACAAAGCTGACCTCAGACAGACTTTGCAAAAGAGACAAACTGACCTCGATCAATAAGCTCAAAAAGTGGACTTCCATCCTCGAATAATAGCCACACAAAAAAAAAAACAAGACCAACCGCTGAAGGACTTAAAGAAAAGAATGCCATCCTCGAATGACAATTCTCAAAAGATCCTCGGATCTAACACGAAACCATCCTCGAATGGAGACGCAAAGGTATACCAGCCTCGACTGATAACCAATCACAATGCTGACCTCAGACAGACTTTGAAAACGAGACAAACTGACCTCGATCAATAAGCTCAAAAAGTGGACTACCATCCTAAAATAATAGCCACAACAACAAGACCAACCTCATAAGGACTTGAAGATAAGAATGCCTCCTCGAATGACATTTCTCAAAAGATCCTCGGATCTAACACGAAACCATCCTCGAATGGAGACGCAAAGGTATATATGCCTCGACTGATAACCAAACACAAAGCTGACCTTGGACAGACTTTGCAAAAGAGACAAACCGACCTCGATAAATAAGCTCAAAAATTGGACTACCATCCTCGAATAATAGCCACAACAAAAACAAACAAGACCAACCGCAGAAGGACTTGAAGAAAAGAATGCCATCCTCGAATGACAATTCTCAAAAAATCCTCGGATCTAACACGAGACCATCCTCGAATGGAGATGCAAAGGTATACCATCCTCGATTGATAACCAAACACAAAGCTGACCTCAGACTGACTTTGCAAGAGAGATAAACTGACCTCAATCAATAAGCTCAAAAATGGGACTATCATCCTCGAATAATAGCCACAACAAAAACAAACAAGACCAACCGCAGAAGGACTTGAAGAAAAGAATGCCATCCTCGAATGACAATTCTCAAAAGATCCTCAGATCTAACACGAAACCATCCTCGAATGGAGACACAAAGGCATACCAGCCTCGACTGATAACCAAACAAAAAGCTGACCTCAGACAGACTTTGAAAACGAGACAAACTGACCTCGATCAATAAGCTCAAAACGTGGACTACCATCCTCGAATAATAGCCACAAAAACAAGACCAACCTCAGAAGGACTTGAAGAAAAGAATGCCATCCTCGAATGACAATTCTCAAAAGATCCTCAGATCTAACAGGAAACCATCCTCGAATGGAGATGCAAAGGTATACTAGCCTCGACTGATAACCAAACACAAAGTTGACCTCAGACAGACATTGCAAGAGAGACAAACTAACTTCAATCAATAAGCTCAAAAAGTGGACTATCATCCTCGAATAATAGCCACAACAAAAACAAACAAGACCAACCATAGAAGGGCTTCAAGAAAAGAAATTCCATCCTCGAATGACAATTCAAATGATCCTCGGATCTAACACGAAACCATCCTCGATTGGAGACGCAAAGGTATACCGGCCTCGACTGATAACCAAACACAAAGCTGACCTCAGACAGACTTTGCAAAAGAGACAAACTGACCTCGATCAATAAGCTCAAAAAGTGGACTTCCATCCTCGAATAATAGCCACACAAAAAAAAAACAAGACCAACCGCTGAAGGACTTAAAGAAAAGAATGCCATCCTCGAATGACAATTCTCAAAAGATCCTCGGATCTAACACGAAACCATCCTCGAATGGAGACGCAAAGGTATACCAGCCTCGACTGATAACCAATCACAATGCTGACCTCAGACAGACTTTGAAAACGAGACAAACTGACCTCGATCAATAAGCTCAAAAAGTGGACTACCATCCTAAAATAATAGCCACAACAACAAGACCAACCTCAGAAGGACTTGAAGATAAGAATGCCTCCTCGAATGACATTTCTCAAAAGATCCTCGGATCTAACACGAAACCATCCTCGAATGGAGACGCAAAGGTATACATGCCTCGACTGATAACCAAACACAAAGCTGACCTTGGACAGACTTTGCAAAAGAGACAAACCGACCTCGATCAATAAGCTCAAAAAGTGGACTACCATCCTCGAATAATAGCCACAACAAAAACAAACAAGACCAACCGCAGAAGGACTTGAAGAAAAGAATGCCATCCTCGAATGACAATTCTCAAAAAATCCTCGGATCTAACACGAGACCATCCTCGAATGGAGATGCAAAGGTATACCATCCTCGATTGATAACCAAACACAAAGCTGACCTCAGACTGACTTTGCAAGAGAGATAAACTGACCTCAATCAATAAGCTCAAAAATGGGACTATCATCCTCGAATAATAGCCACAACAAAAACAAACAAGACCAACCGCAGAAGGACTTGAAGAAAAGAATGCCATCCTCGAATGACAATTCTCAAAAGATCCTCAGATCTAACACGAAACCATCCTCGAATGGAGACGCAAAGGTATACCAGCCTCGACTGATAACCAAACAAAAAGCTGACCTCAGACAGACTTTGAAAACGAGACAAACTGACCTCGATCAATAAGCTCAAAACGTGGACTACCATCCTCGAATAATAGCCACAAAAACAAGACCAACCTCAGAAGGAATTGAAGAAAAGAATGCCATCCTCGAATGACAATTCTCAAAAGATCCTCGGATCTAACAGGAAACCATCCTCGAATGGAGATGCAAAGGTATACTAGCCTCGACTGATAACCAAACACAAAGTTGACCTCAGACAGACATTGCAAGAGAGACAAACTAACTTCAATCAATAAGCTCAAAAAGTGGACTATCATCCTCGAATAATAGCCACAACAAAAACAAACAAGACCAACCATAGAAGGGCTTCAAGAAAAGAAATTCCATCCTCGAATGACAATTCAAATGATCCTCGGATCTAACACGAAACCATCCTCGATTGGAGACGCAAAGGTATACCGGCCTCGACTGATAACCAAACACAAAGCTGACCTCAGACAGACTTTGCAAAAGAGACAAACTGACCTCGATCAATAAGCTCAAAAAGTGGACTTCCATCCTCGAATAATAGCCACACAAAAAAAAAACAAGACCAACCGCTGAAGGACTTAAAGAAAAGAATGCCATCCTCGAATGACAATTCTCAAAAGATCCTCGGATCTAACACGAAACCATCCTCGAATGGAGACGCAAAGGTATACCAGCCTCGACTGATAACCAATCACAATGCTGACCTCAGACAGACTTTGAAAACGAGACAAACTGACCTCGATCAATAAGCTCAAAAAGTGGACTACCATCCTAAAATAATAGCCACAACAACAAGACCAACCTCAGAAGGACTTGAAGATAAGAATGCCTCCTCGAATGACATTTCTCAAAAGATCCTCGGATCTAACACGAAACCATCCTCGAATGGAGACGCAAAGGTATACATGCCTCGACTGATAACCAAACACAAAGCTGACCTTGGACAGACTTTGCAAAAGAGACAAACCGACCTCGATCAATAAGCTCAAAAAGTGGACTACCATCCTCGAATAATAGCCACAACAAAAACAAACAAGACCAACCGCAGAAGGACTTGAAGAAAAGAATGCCATCCTCGAATGACAATTCTCAAAAAATCCTCGGATCTAACACGAGACCATCCTCGAATGGAGATGCAAAGGTATACCATCCTCGATTGATAACCAAACACAAAGCTGACCTCAGACTGACTTTGCAAGAAAGATAAACTGACCTCAATCAATAAGCTCAAAAATGGGACTATCATCCTCGAATAATAGCCACAACAAAAACAAACAAGACCAACCGCAGAAGGACTTGAAGGAAAAGAATGCCATCCTCGAATGACAATTCTCAAAAGATCCTCAGATCTAACACGAAACCATCCTCGAATGGAGACGCAAAGGTATACCAGCCTCGACTGATAACCAAACAAAAAGCTGACCTCAGACAGACTTTGAAAATGAGACAAACTGACCTCGATCAATAAGCTCAAAACGTGGACTACCATCCTCGAATAATAGCCACAAAAACAAGACCAACCTCAGAAGGACTTGAAGAAAAGAATGCCATCCTCGAATGACAATTCTCAAAAGATCCTCGGATCTAACAGGAAACCATCCTCGAATGGAGATGCAAAGGTATACTAGCCTCGACTGATAACCAAACACAAAGTTGACCTCAGACAGACATTGCAAGAGAGACAAACTAACTTCAATCAATAAGCTCAAAAAGTGGACTATCATCCTCGAATAATAGCCACAACAAAAACAAACAAGACCAACCATAGAAGTGCTTCAAGAAAAGAAATGCCATCCTCGAATGACAATTCAAATGATCCTCGGATCTAACACGAAACCATCCTCGATTGGAGACGCAAAGGTATACCGGCCTCGACTGATAACCAAACACAAAGCTGACCTCAGACAGACTTTGCAAAAGAGACAAACTGACCTCGATTAATAAGATCAAAAAGTGGACTACCATCCTTGAATAATAGCCACAACAAAAACAAATAAGACCAACCGCAGAAGAACTTGAAGAAAAGAATGCCATCCTCGAATGACAATTCTCAAAAGATCCTCGGATCTAACAGGAAACCATCCTCGAATGGAGACGCAAAGGTATACCAGCCTCGACTGATAACCAAACACAAAGCTGACCTCAAACACACTTTGAAAACGAGACAAACTGACCTCTATCAATAAGCTCAAAGAGTGGACTACCATCCTCGAATAATAGCCACAACAACAAGACCAACCTCAGAAGGACTTGAAGAAAAGAATGCCATCCTCGAATGACAATTCTCAAAAGATCCTCGGATCTAACACGAAACCATCCTCGAATGGAGACGCAAAGGTATACCAGCCTCGACTGATAACCAAACACAAAGCTGAGCTCAGAAGGACTTTGCAAAAGAGACAAACTGACCTCGATCAATAAGCTCAAAAAGTGGACTTCCATCCTAAAATAATAGCCACAACAACAAGACCAACCTCAGAAGGACTTAAAGAAAAGAATGCCATCCTCGAATGACAATTCTCAAAAGATCCTCGGATCTAACACGAAACCATCCTCGAATGGAGACGCAAAGGTATACCAGCCTCGACTGATAACCAATCACAAAGCTGACCTTAGAAAGACTTTGAAAACGAGACAAACTGACCTCGATCAATAAGCTCAAAAAGTGGACTACCATCCTAAAATAATAGCCACAACAACAAGACCAACCTCAGAAGGACTTGAAGATAAGAATGCCTCCTCGAATGACATTTCTCAAAAGATCCTCGGATCTAACACGAAACCATCCTCGAATGGAGACGCAAAGGTATACTTGCCTCGACTGATAACCAAACACAAAGCTGACCTTGGACAGACTTTGCAAAAGAGACAAACCGACCTCGATCAATAAGCTCAAAAAATGGACTACCATCCTCGAATAATAGCCACAACAAAAACAAACAAGACCAACCGCAGAAGGACTTGAAGAAAAGAATGCCATCCTCGAATGACAATTCTCAAAAAATCCTCGGATCTAACACGAGACCATCCTCGAATGGAGATGCAAAGGTATACCATCCTCGATTGATAACCAAACACAAAGCTGACCTCAGACTGACTTTGCAAGAGAGACAAACTGACCTCAATCAATAAGCTCAAAAATGGGACTATTATCCTCGAATAATAGCCACAACAAAAACAAACAAGACCAACCGCAGAAGGACTTGAAGAAAAGAATGCCATCCTCGAATGACAATTCTCAAAAGATCCTCAGATCTAACACGAAACCATCCTCGAATGGAGACGCAAAGGTATACCAGCCTCGACTGATAACCAAACAAAAAGCTGACCTCAGACAGTCTTTGAAAACGAGACAAACTGACCTCGATCAATAAGCTCAAAAAGTGGACTACCATCCTCGAATAATAGCCACAACAACAAGACCAACCTAAGAAGGACATGAAGAAAAGAATGCCATCCTCGAATGACAATTCTCAAAAGATCCTCGGATCTAACAGGAAACCATCCTCGAATGGAGATGCAAAGGTATACTAGCCTCGACTGATAACCAAACACAAAGTTGACCTCAGACAGACATTGCAAGAGAGACAAACTAACTTCAATCAATAAGTTTAAAAAGTGGACTATCATCCTCGAATAATAGCCACAACAAAAACAAACAAGACCAACCATAGAAGGGCTTCAAGAAAAGAAATGCCATCCTCGAATGACAATTCAAATGATCCTCGTATCTAACACGAAACCATCCTCGATTGGAGACACAAAGGTATACCAGCCTCGACTGATAACCAAACACAAAGCTGACTTCAGACAGACTTTGCAAAAGAGACAAACTGACCTTGATCAATAAGCTCAAAAAGTGGACTTCCATCCTCGAATAATAGCCACAACAAAAAAAAACAAGACCAACCGCAGAAGGACTTAAAGAAAAGAATGCCATCGTCGAATGACAATTCTCAAAAGATCCTCGGATCTAACACGAAACCATCCTCGAATGGAGACGCAAAGGTATACCAACCTTGACTGATAACCAATCACAAAGCTGACCTCAGACAGACTTTGAAAACGAGACAAACTGACCTCGATCAATAAGCTCAAAAAGTGGACTACCATCCTAAAATAATAGCCACAACAACAAGATCAACCTCAGAAGGACTTGAAGATAAGAATGCCATCCTCGAATGACATTTCTCAAAAGATCCTCGGATCTAACACGAAACCATCCTCGAATGGAGACGCAAAGGTATACATGCCTTGACTGATAACCAAACACAAAGCTGACCTTGGACAGACTTTGCAAAAGAGACAAACCGACCTCGATCAATAAGCTCAAAAAGTGGACTACCATCCTCGAATAATAGCCACAACAAAAACAAACAAGACCAACCGCAGAAGGACTTGAAGAAAAGAATGCCATCCTCGAATGACAATTCTCAAAAGATCCTCGGATCTAACACGAGACCATCCTCGAATGGAGATGCAAAGGTATACCATCCTCGATTGAAAACCAAACACAAAGCTGACCTCAGACAGACTTTGCAAGAGAGACAAATTGACATCAATCAATAAGCTCAAAAAGGGGACTATCATCCTCGAATAATAGCCACAACAAAAACAAACAAGACCAACCGCAAAAGGACTTGAAGAAAAGAATGCCATCCTCGAATGACAATTCTCAAAAGATCCTCAGATCTAACACGAAACCATCCTCGAATGGAGACGCAAAGGTATACCAGCCTCGACTGATAACCAAACAAAAAGCTGACCTCAGACAGACTTTGAAAACGAGACAAACTGGACTCGATCAATAAGCTCAAAACGTGGACTACCATCCTCGAATAATAGCCACAAAAATAAGACCAACCTCAGAAGGACTTGAAGAAAAGAATGCCATCCTCGAATGACAATTCTCAAAAGATCCTCGGATCTAACACGAAACCATCCTCGAATGGAGACGCAAAGGTATACCAGCCTCGACTGATAACCAAACACAAAGCTGACCTCAGACAGACTTTGCAAAAGAGACAAACTGACCTCGATCAATAAGCTCAAAAAGTGGACTTCCATCCTCGAATAATAGCCACACAAAAAAAAAACAAGACCAACCGCTGAAGGACTTAAAGAAAAGAATGCCATCCTCGAATGACAATTCTCAAAAGATCCTCGGATCTAACACGAAACCATCCTCGAATGGAGACGCAAAGGTATACCAGCCTCGACTGATAACCAATCACAATGCTGACCTCAGACAGACTTTGAAAACGAGACAAACTGACTTCGATCAATAAGCTCAAAAAGTGGACTACCATCCTAAAATAATAGCCACAACAACAAGACCAACCTCAGAAGGACTTGAAGATAAGAATGCCTCCTCGAATGACATTTCTCAAAAGATCCTCGGATCTAACACGAAACCATCCTCGAATGGAGACGCAAAGGTATACATGCCTCGACTGATAACCAAACACAAAGCTGACCTTGGACAGACTTTGCAAAAGAGACAAACCGACCTCGATCAATAAGCTCAAAAAGTGGACTACCATCCTCGAATAATAGCCACAACAAAAACAAACAAGACCAACCGCAGAAGGACTTGAAGAAAAGAATGCCATCCTCGAATGACAATTCTCAAAAAATCCTCGGATCTAACACGAGACCATCCTCGAATGGAGATGCAAAGGTATACCATCCTCGATTGATAACCAAACACAAAGCTGACCTCAGACTGACTTTGCAAGAGAGATAAACTGACCTCAATCAATAAGCTCAAAAATGGGACTATCATCCTCGAATAATAGCCACAACAAAAACAAACAAGACCAACCACAGAAGGACTTGAAGAAAAGAATGCCATCCTCGAATGACAATTCTCAAAAGATCCTCAGATCTAACACGAAACCATCCTCGAATGGAGACGCAAAGGTATACCAGCCTCGACTGATAACCAAACAAAAAGCTGACTTCAGACAGACTTTGAAAACGAGACAAACTGACCTCGATCAATAAGCTCAAAAAGTGGACTACCATCCTCGAATAATAGCCACAACAACAAGACCAACCTCAGAAGGACTTGAAGAAAAGAATGCCATCCTCGAATGACAATTCTCAAAAGATCCTCGGATCTAACAGGAAACCGTCCTCGAATGGAGATGCATAGGTATACTAGCCTCGAATGATAACCAAACACAAAGTTGACCTCAGACAGACATTGCAAGAGAGACAAACTAACTTCAATCAATAAGCTTAAAAAGTGGACTATCATCCTCGAATAATAGCCACAACAAAAACAAACAAGACCAACCATAGAAGGGCTTCAAGAAAAGAAATGCCATCCTCGAATGACAATTCAAATGATCCTTGGATCTAACACGAAACCATCCTCGACTGGAGACACAAAGGTATACCAGCCTCGACTGATAACCAAACACAAAGCTGACCTCAGACAGACTTTGCAAAAGAGACAAACTGACCTCGATTAATAAACTCAAAAAGTGGACTACCATCCTCGAATAATATCCACAACAACAAGACCAACCTCAGAAGGACTTGAAGAAAAGAATGCCATCCTCGAATGACAATTCTCAAAAGGTCCTCGGATCTAACATGAAACCATCCTCGAATGGAGACGCAAAGGTATACCAGCCTCGACTGATAACAAAACACAAAGCTGACTTCAGACAGACTTTGCAAAAGAGACAAACTGACTTCGATCAATAAGCTCAAAAAGTGGACTTCCATCCTCGAATAATAGCCACAACAAAAAAAAACAAGACCAACCGCAGAAGGACTTAAAGAAAAGAATGCCATCCTCGAATGACAATTCTCAAAAGATCCTCGGATCTAACACGAAACCATCCTCGAATGGAGACGCAAAGGTATACCAACCTTGACTGATAACCAATCACAAAGCTGACCTCAGACAGACTTTGAAAACGAGACAAACTGACTTCGATCAATAAGCTCAAAAAGTGGACTACCATCCTAAAATAATAGCCACAACAACAAGACCAACCTCAGAAGGACTTGAAGATAAGAATGCCATCCTCGAATGACATTTCTCAAAAGATCCTCGGATCTAACACGAAACCATCCTCGAATGGAGACGCAAAGGTATACATACCTTGACTGATAACCAAACACAAAGCTGACCTTGGACAGACTTTGCAAAAGAGACAAACCGACCTCGATCAATAAGCTCAAAAAGTGGACTACCATCCTCGAATAATAGCTACAACAAAAACAAACAAGACCAACCGTAGAAGGACTTGAAGAAAAGAATGCCATCCTCGAATGACAATTCTCAAAAGATCCTCGGATCTTACACGAGACCATCCTCGAATGGAGATGCAAAGGTATACCATCCTCGATTGATAACCAAACACAAAGCTGACCTCAGACATACTTTGCAAGAGAGACAAACTGACCTCAATCAATAAGCTCAAAAAGGGGACTATCATCCTCGAATAATAGCCACAACAAAAACAAACAAGACCAACCGCAGAAGGACTTGAAGAAAAGAATGCCATCCTCGAATGAAAATTCTCAAAAGATCCTCAGATCTAACACGAAACCATCCTCGAATGGAGACGCAAAGGTATACCAGCCTCGACTGATAACCAAACAAAAAGCTGACCTCAGACAGACTTTGAAAACGAGACAAACTGACCTCGATCAATAAGCTCAAAACGTGGACTACCATCCTCGAATAATAGCCACAAAAATAAGACCAACCTCAGAAGGACTTGAAGAAAAGAATTCCATCCTCGAATGACAATTCTCAAAAGATCCTCGGATCTAACAAGAAACCATCCTCGAATGGAGATGCAAAGGTATACTAGCCTCGACTGATAACCAAACACAAAGTTGACCTCAAACAGACATTGCAAGAGAGACAAACAAACTTCAATCAATAAGCTCAAAAAGTGGACTATCATCCTCGAATAATAGCCACAACAAAAACAAACAAGACCAACCATAGAAGGGCTTCAAGAAAAGAAATGCCATCCTCGAATGACAACTCAAATGATCCTCGGATCTAACACGAAACCATCCTCGATTGGAGACTCAAAGGTATACCAACCTCGACTGATAACCAAACACAAAGCTGACCTCAGACAGACTTTGCAAAAGAGACAAACTGACCTCGATTAATAAGCTCAAAAAGTGGACTACCATCCTCGAATAATAGCCACAACAAAAACAAATAAGACCAACCGCAGAAGGACTTGAAGATAAGAATGCCATCCTCGAATGACAATTCTCAAAAGATCCTCGGATCTAACAGGAAACCATCCTCGAATGGAGACGCAAAGGTATACCAGCCTCGACTGATAACCAAACACAAAGCTGACCTCAGACAGACTTTGAAAACGAGACAAACTGACCTCGATCAATAAGCTCAAAGAGTGGACTACCATCCTCGAATAATAGCCACAACAACAAGACCAACCTCAGAAGGACTTGAAGAAAAGAATGCCATCCTCGAATGACAATTCTCAAAAGATCCCCGGATCTAACATGAAACCATCCTCGAATGGAGACGCAAAGGTATACCAGCCTCGACTGATAACCAAACACAAAGCTGACCTCAGATAGACTTTGCAAAAGAGACAAACTGACCTCGATCAATAAGCACAAAAAGTGGACTTCCATCCTCGAATAATAGCCACAACAACAAAAAAAACAAGACCAACCGCTGAAGGACTTAAAGAAAAGAATGCCATCCTCGAATGACAATTCTCAAAAGATCCTCGGATCTAACACGAAACCATCCTCGAATGGAGACGCAAAGGTATACCAGCCTCGACTGATAACCAATCACAAAGCTGACCTCAGACAGACTTTGAAAACGAGACAAACTGACCTCGATCAATAAGCTCAAAAAGTGGAATACCATCCTAAAATAATAGCCACAACAACAAGACCAACCTCAGAAGGACTTGAAGATAAGAATGCCTCCTCGAATGACATTTCTCAAAAGATCCTCGGATCTAACACGAAACCATCCTCGAATGGAGACGCAAAGGTATACGTGCCTCGACTGATAACCAAACACAAAGCTGACCTTGGACAGACTTTGCAAAAGAGACAAACCGACCTCGATCAATACGCTCAAAAAGTGGAATACCATCCTCAAATAATAGCCACAACAAAAACAAATAAGACCAACCGTAGAAGGACTTGAAGAAAAGAATGCCATCCTCGAATGACAATTCTCAAAATATCCTCGGATCTAACACGAGACCATCCTCGAATGGAGATGCAAAGGTATACCATCCTCGATTGATAACCAAACACAAAGCTGACCTCAAACAGACTTTGCAAGAGAGACAAACTGACCTCAATCAATAAGCTCAAAAATGGGACTATCATCCTCGAATAATAGCCACAACAAAAACAAACAAGACCAACCGCAGAAGGACTTGAAGAAAAGAATGCCATCCTCGAATGACAATTCTCAAAAGATCCTCAGATCTAACACGAAACCATCCTCGAATGGAGACGCAAAGGTATACCAGCCTCGACTGATAACCAAACAAAAAGCTGACCTCAGACAGACTTTGAAAACGAGACAAACTGACCTCGATCAATAAGCTCAAAAAGTGGACTACCATCCTCGAATAATAGCCATAACAACAAGACCAACCTCATAAGGACTTGAAGAAAAGAATGCCATCCTCGAATGACAATTCTCAAAAGATCGTCGGATCTAACACGAAACAATCCTCAAATGGAGACGCAATGGTATACCAGCCTCGACTGATAACCAAACACAAAGCTGACCTCAGACAGACTTTGCAAAAGAGACAAACTGACCTCGATCAATAAGCTCAAAAAGTGGACTACCATCCTCGAATAATAGCCACAACAAAAACAAACAAGACCAACCGCAGAAGGACTTGAAGAAAAGAATTCCATCCTCGAATGACAATTCTCAAAAGATCCTCGGATCTAACATGAAACCATCCTCGAATGGAGACGCAAAGGTATACGAGCCTCAACTGATAACCAAACACAAAGCTGACCTCAGACAGACTTTGAAAACGAGACAAACTGACCTCGATCAATAAGCTCAAAAAGTGGACTACCATCCTCGAATAATAGCCACAACAACAAGACAAACCTCAGAAGTACTTGAAGAAAAGAATGCCATCCTCGAATGACAATTCTCAAAAGATCCTCGGATCTAACATGAAACCATCCTCGAATGGAGACGCAAAGGTATACCAGCCTCGACTGATAGCCAAACACAAAGCTGACTTCAGACAGACTTTGCAAAAGAGACAAACTGACCTCGATCAATAAGCTTAAAAAGTGGACTATCATCCTCGAATAATAGCCACAACAAAAACAAACAAGACCAACCATAGAAGGGCTTCAAGAAAAGAAATGCCATCCTCGAATGACAATTCAAATGATCCTCGGATCTAACACGAAACCATCCTCGACTGGAGACGCAAAGGTATACCAGCCTCGACTGATAACCAAACACAAAGCTGACCTCAGACAGACTTTGCAAAAGAGACAAACTGACCTCGATTAATAAACTCAAAAAGTGGACTACCATCCTCGAATAATATCCACAACAACAAGACCAACCTCAGAAGGACTTGAAGAAAAGAATGCCATCCTCGAATGACAATTCTCAAAAGATCCCCGGATCTAACATGAAACCATCCTCGAATGGAGACGCAAAGGTATACCAGCCTCGACTGATAACCAAACACAAAGCTGACCTCAGACAGACTTTGCAAAAGAGACAAACTGACCTCGATCAATAAGCACAAAAAGTGGACTTCCATCCTCGAATAATAGCCACAACAACAAAAAAAACAAGACCAACCGCTGAAGGACTTAAAGAAAAGAATGCCATCCTCGAATGACAATTCTCAAAAGATCCTCGGATCTAACACGAAACCATCCTCGAATGGAGACGCAAAGGTATACCAGCCTCGACTGATAACCAATCACAAAGCTGACCTCAGACAGACTTTGAAAACGAGACAAACTGACCTCGATCAATAAGCTCAAAAAGTGGAATACCATCCTAAAATAATAGCCACAACAACAAGACCAACCTCAGAAGGACTTGAAGATAAGAATGCCTCCTCGAATGACATTTCTCAAAAGATCCTCGGATCTAACACGAAACCATCCTCGAATGGAGACGCAAAGGTATACGTGCCTCGACTGATAACCAAACACAAAGCTGACCTTGGACAGACTTTGCAAAAGAGACAAACCGACCTCGATCAATACGCTCAAAAAGTGGAATACCATCCTCAAATAATAGCCACAACAAAAACAAATAAGACCAACCGTAGAAGGACTTGAAGAAAAGAATGCCATCCTCGAATGACAATTCTCAAAATATCCTCGGATCTAACACGAGACCATCCTCGAATGGAGATGCAAAGGTATACCATCCTCGATTGATAACCAAACACAAAGCTGACCTCAAACAGACTTTGCAAGAGAGACAAACTGACCTCAATCAATAAGCTCAAAAATGGGACTATCATCCTCGAATAATAGCCACAACAAAAACAAACAAGACCAACCGCAGAAGGACTTGAAGAAAAGAATGCCATCCTCGAATGACAATTCTCAAAAGATCCTCAGATCTAACACGAAACCATCCTCGAATGGAGACGCAAAGGTATACCAGCCTCGACTGATAACCAAACAAAAAGCTGACCTCAGACAGACTTTGAAAACGAGACAAACTGACCTCGATCAATAAGCTCAAAAAGTGGACTACCATCCTCGAATAATAGCCATAACAACAAGACCAACCTCATAAGGACTTGAAGAAAAGAATGCCATCCTCGAATGACAATTCTCAAAAGATCGTCGGATCTAACACGAAACAATCCTCAAATGGAGACGCAATGGTATACCAGCCTCGACTGATAACCAAACACAAAGCTGACCTCAGACAGACTTTGCAAAAGAGACAAACTGACCTCGATCAATAAGCTCAAAAAGTGGACTACCATCCTCGAATAATAGCCACAACAAAAACAAACAAGACCAACCGCAGAAGGACTTGAAGAAAAGAATTCCATCCTCGAATGACAATTCTCAAAAGATCCTCGGATCTAACATGAAACCATCCTCGAATGGAGACGCAAAGGTATACGAGCCTCAACTGATAACCAAACACAAAGCTGACCTCAGACAGACTTTGAAAACGAGACAAACTGACCTCGATCAATAAGCTCAAAAAGTGGACTACCATCCTCGAATAATAGCCACAACAACAAGACAAACCTCAGAAGTACTTGAAGAAAAGAATGCCATCCTCGAATGACAATTCTCAAAAGATCCTCGGATCTAACATGAAACCATCCTCGAATGGAGACGCAAAGGTATACCAGCCTCGACTGATAGCCAAACACAAAGCTGACTTCAGACAGACTTTGCAAAAGAGACAAACTGACCTCGATCAATAAGCTTAAAAAGTGGACTATCATCCTCGAATAATAGCCACAACAAAAACAAACAAGACCAACCATAGAAGGGCTTCAAGAAAAGAAATGCCATCCTCGAATGACAATTCAAATGATCCTCGGATCTAACACGAAACCATCCTCGACTGGAGACGCAAAGGTATACCAGCCTCGACTGATAACCAAACACAAAGCTGACCTCAGACAGACTTTGCAAAAGAGACAAACTGACCTCGATTAATAAACTCAAAAAGTGGACTACCATCCTCGAATAATATCCACAACAACAAGACCAACCTCAGAAGGACTTGAAGAAAAGAATGCCATCCTCGAATGACAATTCTCAAAAGATCCCCGGATCTAACATGAAACCATCCTCGAATGGAGACGCAAAGGTATACCAGCCTCGACTGATAACCAAACACAAAGCTGACCTCAGACAGACTTTGCAAAAGAGACAAACTGACCTCGATCAATAAGCACAAAAAGTGGACTTCCATCCTCGAATAATAGCCACAACAACAAAAAAAACAAGACCAACCGCTGAAGGACTTAAAGAAAAGAATGCCATCCTCGAATGACAATTCTCAAAAGATCCTCGGATCTAACACGAAACCATCCTCGAATGGAGACGCAAAGGTATACCAGCCTCGACTGATAACCAATCACAAAGCTGACCTCAGACAGACTTTGAAAACGAGACAAACTGACCTCGATCAATAAGCTCAAAAAGTGGAATACCATCCTAAAATAATAGCCACAACAACAAGACCAACCTCAGAAGGACTTGAAGATAAGAATGCCTCCTCGAATGACATTTCTCAAAAGATCCTCGGATCTAACACGAAACCATCCTCGAATGGAGACGCAAAGGTATACGTGCCTCGACTGATAACCAAACACAAAGCTGACCTTGGACAGACTTTGCAAAAGAGACAAACCGACCTCGATCAATAAGCTCAAAAAGTGGACTACCATCCTCGAATAATAGCCACAACAAAAACAAATAAGACCAACCGTAGAAGGACTTGAAGAAAAGAATGCCATCCTCGAATGACAATTCTCAAAATATCCTCGGATCTAACACGAGACCATCCTCGAATGGAGATGCAAAGGTATACCATCCTCGATTGATAACCAAACACAAAGCTGACCTCAAACAGACTTTGCAAGAGAGACAAACTGACCTCAATCAATAAGCTCAAAAATGGGACTATCATCCTCGAATAATAGCCACAACAAAAACAAACAAGACCAACCGCAGAAGGACTTGAAGAAAAGAATGCCATCCTCGAATGACAATTCTCAAAAGATCCTCAGATCTAACACGAAACCATCCTCGAATGGAGACGCAAAGGTATACCAGCCTCGACTGATAACCAAACAAAAAGCTTACCTCAGACAGACTTTGAAAACGAGACAAACTGACCTCGATCAATAAGCTCAAAAAGTAGACTACCATCCTCGAATAATAGCCATAACAACAAGACCAACCTCATAAGGACTTGAAGAAAAGAATGCCATCCTCGAATGACAATTCTCAAAAGATCGTAGGATCTAACACGAAACAATCCTCAAATGGAGACGCAATGGTATACCAGCCTCGACTGATAACCAAACACAAAGCTGACCTCAGACAGACTTTGCAAAAGAGACAAACTGACCTCGATCAATAAGCTCAAAAAGTGGACTACCATCCTCGAATAATAGCCACAACAAAAACAAACAAGACCAACCGCAGAAGGACTTGAAGAAAAGAATTCCATCCTCGAATGACAATTCTCAAAAGATCCTCGGATCTAACATGAAACCATCCTCGAATGGAGACGCAAAGGTATACGAGCCTCGACTGATAACCAAACACAAAGCTGACCTCAGACAGACTTTGAAAACGAGACAAACTGACCTCGATCAATAAGCTCAAAAAGTGGACTACCATCCTCGAATAATATCCACAACAACAAGACAAACCTCAGAAGTACTTGAAGAAAAGAATGCCATCCTCGAATGACAATTCTCAAAAGATCCTCGGATCTAACATGAAACCATCCTCGAATGGAGACACAAAGGTATACCAGCCTCGACTGATAGCCAAACACAAAGCTGACTTCAGACAGACTTTGCAAAAGAGACAAACTGACCTCGATCAATAAGCTCAAAAAGTGGATTTCCATCCTCGAATAATAGCCACAACAAAAAAAAACAAGACCAACCGCAGAAGGACTTAAAGAAAAGAATGCCATCCTCGAATGAAAATTCTCAAAAGATCCTCGGATCTAACACGAAACCATCCTCGAATGGAGACGCAAAGGTATACCAACCTCGACTGATAACCATTCACAAAGATAACCTCAGACAGACTTTGAAAACGAGACAAACTGACCTCGATCAATAAGCTCAAAAAGTGGACTACCATCCTAAAATAATAGCCACAACAACAAGACCAACCTCAGAAGGACTTGAAGATAAGAATGCCATCCTCGAATGACATTTCTCAAAAGATCCTCGGATCTAACACGAAACCATCCTCGAATGGAGACGTAAAGGTATACCAGCCTCGACTGATAACCAAACAAAAAGCTGACCTCAGACAGACTTTGAAAACGAGACAAACTGACCTCGATCAATAAGCTCAAAAAGTGGACTACCATCCTCGAATAATAGCCACAACAACAAGACCAACCTCAGAAGGACTTGAAGAAAAGAATGCCATCCTCGAATGACAATTCTGAAAAGATCCTCGGATCTACAACGAATCCATCCTTGAATGGAGACGCAAAGGTATACCAGCCTCGACTGATAACCAAACACAAAGCTGACCTCAGACAGACTTTGCAAAAGAGACAAACTGACCTCGATCAATAAGCTCAAAAAGTGGACTTCCATTCTCGAATAATAGTCACAACAAAGAAAAACAAGAACAACCGCTGAAGGACTTGAAGAAAATAATGCCATCCTCGAATGACAATTCTCAGAAGATCCTCGGATCTAACACGAAACCATCCTCGAATGGAGACGCAAAGGTATACCCGCCTCGACTAATAACCAAACACAAACCTGACCTCAGACAGACTTTGAAAACGAGACAAACTGACCTCGATCAATAAGCTCAAAAAGTGGACTACCATCCTCGAATAATAGCCACAGCAACAAGACCAACCTCAGAAGGACTTGAAGAAAAGAATGCCATCCTCGAATGACAATTCTCAAAAGATCCTCGGATCTAACACGAAACCATCCTCGAATGGAGATGCAAAGGTATACTAGCCTCGACTGATAACCAAACACAAAGTTGACCTGAGACAGACTTTGCAAGAGAGACAAACTGACCTCAATCAATAAGCTCAAAAAGTGGACTATCATCCTCGAATAATAGCCACAACAAAAAACAAACAAGACCAACCACAGAAAGGCTTGAAGAAAAGAAATGCCATCCTCGAATGACAATTCAAAAGATCCTCGGATCTAACACGAAACCATCCTCGAATGGAGACGCATAGGTATACTAGCCTCGACTAATAACCAAACACAAAGCTGACCTCAGACAGACTTTGCAAAAGAGACAAACTGACCTCGATCAATAAGCTCAAAAAGTGGACTACAATCCTCGAATAATAGCCACAACAAAAACAAACAAGACCAACCACAAAAGGACTTGAAGAAAAGAATGCCATCCTCGAATGATAATTCTCAAAATATCCTCGGATCTAACAGGAAACCATCCTCGAATGGAGACGCAAAGGTATACCAGCCTCGACTGATAACCAAACACAAAGCTGACCTCAGACAGACTTTGAAAACGAGACAAACTGACCTCGATCAATAAGCTCAAAGAGTGGACTACCATCCTCGAATAATAGGCACAACAAAAGGACCAACCTCAGAAGGACTTGAAGAAAAGAATGCCATCCTCGAATGACAATTCTCAAAAGATCCCCGAATCTAACATGAAACCATCCTCGAATGGAGACGCAAAGGTATACCAGCCTCGACTGATAACCAAACACAAAGCTGACCTCAGACAGACTTTGCAAAAGAGACAAACTGACCTCGATCAATAAGCACAAAAAGTGGACTTCCATCCTCGAATAATAGCCACAACAACAAAAAAAACAAGACCAACCGCTGAAGGACTTAAAGAAAAGAATGCCATCCTCGAATGACAATTCTCAAAAGATCCTCGGATCTAACACGAAACCATCCTCGAATGGAGACGCAAAGGTATACCAGCCTCGACTGATAACCAATCACAAAGCTGACCTCAGACAGACTTTGAAAACGAGAAAAACTGACCTCGATCAATAAGCTCAAAAAGTGGACTACCATCCTAAAATAATAGCCACAACAACAAGACCAACCTCAGAAGGACTTGAAGATAATAATGCCTCCTCGAATAACATTTCTCAAAAGATCCTCGGATCTAACACGAAACCATCCTCGAATGGAGACGCAAAGGTATACGTGCCTCGACTGATAACCAAACACAAAGCTGACCTTGGACAGACTTTGCAAAAGAGACAAACCGACCTCGATCAATAAGCTCAAAAAGTGGACTACCATCCTCGAATAATAGCCACAACAAAAACAAATAAGACCAACCGTAGAAGGACTTGAAGAAAAGAATGCCATCCTCGAATGACAATTCTCAAAAAATCCTCGGATCTAACACGAGACCATCCTCGAATGGAGATGCAAAGGTATACCATCCTCGATTGATAACCAAACACAAAGCTGACCTCAAACAGACTTTGCAAGAGAGACAAACTGACCTCAATCAATAAGCTCAAAAATGGGACTATCATCCTCGAATAATAGCCACAACAAAAACAAACAAGACCAACCGCAGAAGGACTTGAAGAAAAGAATGCCATCCTCGAATGACAATTCTCAAAAGATCCTCAGATCTAACACGAAACCATCCTCGAATGGAGACGCAAAGGTATACCAGCCTCGACTGATAACCAAACAAAAAGATGACCTCAGACAGACTTTGAAAACGAGACAAACTGACCTCGATCAATAAGCTCAAAAAGTGGACTACCATTCTCGAATAATAGCCATAACAACAAGACCAACCTCATAAGGACTTGAAGAAAAGAATGCCATCCTCGAATGACAATTCTCAAAAGATCGTCGGATCTAACACGAAACAATCCTCAAATGGAGACGCAATGGTATACCAGCCTCGACTGATAACCAAACACAAAGCTGACCTCAGACAGACTTTGCAAAAGAGACAAACTGACCTCGATCAATAAGCTCAAAAAGTGGACTACCATCCTCGAATAATAGCCACAACAAAAACAAACAAGACCAACCGCAGAAGGACTTGAAGAAAAGAATTCCATCTTCGAATGACAATTCTCAAAAGATCCTCGGATCTAACATGAAACCATCCTCGAATGGAGACGCAAAGGTATACGAGCCTCGACTGATAACCAAACACAAAGCTGACCTCAGACAGACTTTGAAAACGAGACAAACTGACCTCGATCAATAAGCTCAAAAAGTGGACTACCATCCTCGAATAATATCCACAACAACAAGACAAACCTCAGAAGTACTTGAAGAAAAGAATGCCATCCTCGAATGACAATTCTCAAAAGATCCTCGGATCTAACATGAAACCATCCTCGAATGGAGACGCAAAGGTATACCAGCCTCGACTGATAGCCAAACACAAAGCTGACTTCAGACAGACTTTGCAAAAGAGACAAACTGACCTCGATCAATAAGCTCAAAAAGTGGATTTCCATCCTCGAATAATAGCCACAACAAAAAAAAACAAGACCAACCGCAGAAGGACTTAAAGAAAAGAATGCCATCCTCGAATGAAAATTCTCAAAAGATCCTCGGATCTAACACGAAACCATCCTCGAATGGAGACGCAAAGGTATACCAACCTCGACTGATAACCATTCACAAAGATGACCTCAGACAGACTTTGAAAACGAGACAAACTGACCTCGATCAATAAGCTCAAAAAGTGGACTACCATCCTAAAATAATAGCCACAACAACAAGACCAACCTCAGAAGGACTTGAAGATAAGAATGCCATCCTCGAATGACATTTCTCAAAAGATCCTCGGATCTAACACGAAACCATCCTCGAATGGAGACGTAAAGGTATACATGCCTTGACTGATAACCAAACACAAAGCTGACCTCAGATAGACTTTGCAAGAGAGACAAACTGACCTCAATCAATATGCTCAAAAAGGGGACTATCATCCTCGAATAATAGCCACACAAAAAACAAACAAGACCAACCGCAGAAGGACTTGAAGAAAAGAATGCCATCCTCGAATGACAATTCTCAAAAGATCCTCAGATCTAACACGAAACCATCCTCGAATGGAGACGCAAAGGTATACCAGCCTCGACTGATAACCAAACAAAAAGCTGACCTCAGACAGACTTTGAAAACGAGACAAACTGACCTCGATCAATAAGCTCAAAAAGTGGACTACCATCCTCGAATAATAGCCACAACAACAAGACCAACCTCAGAAGGACTTGAAGAAAAGAATGCCATCCTCGAATGACAATTCTGAAAAGATCCTCGGATCTACAACGAATCCATCCTCGAATGGAGACGCAAAGGTATACCAGCCTCGACTGATAACCAAACACAATGCTGACCTCAGACAGACTTTGCAAAAGAGACAAACTGACCTCGATCAATAAGCTCAAAAAGTGGACTTCCATTCTCGAATAATAGTCACAACAAAGAAAAACAAGAACAACCGCTGAAGGACTTGAAGAAAATAATGCCATCCTCGAATGACAATTCTCAGAAGATCCTCGGATCTAACACGAAACCATCCTCGAATGGAGACGCAAAGGTATACCCGCCTCGACTAATAACCAAACACAAACCTGACCTCAGACAGACTTTGAAAACGAGACAAACTGACCTCGATCAATAAGCTCAAAAAGTTGACTACCATCCTCGAATAATAGCCACAGCAACAAGACCAACCTCAGAAGGACTTGAAGAAAAGAATGCCATCCTCGAATGACAATTCTCAAAAGATCCTCGGATCTAACACGAAACCATCCTCGAATGGAGATGCAAAGGTATACTAGCCTCGACTGATAACCAAACACAAAGTTGACCTGAGACAGACTTTGCAAGAGAGACAAACTGACCTCAATCAATAAGCTCAAAAAGTGGACTATCATCCTCGAATAATAGCCACAACAAAAAACAAACAAGACCAACCACAGAAAGGCTTGAAGAAAAGAAATGCCATCCTCGAATGACAATTCAAAAGATCCTCGGATCTAACACGAAACCATCCTCGAATGGAGACGCATAGGTATACTAGCCTCGACTAATAACCAAACACAAAGCTGACCTCAGACAGACTTTGCAAAAGAGACAAACTGACCTCGATCAATAAGCTCAAAAAGTGGACTACAATCCTCGAATAATAGCCACAACAAAAACAAACAAGACCAACCACAAAAGGACTTGAAGAAAAGAATGCCATCCTCGAATGATAATTCTCAAAATATCCTCGGATCTAACACGAAACCATCCTCGAATGGAGACGCAAAGGTATACTAGCCTCGACTGATAACCAAACACAAAGGTGACCTCAGACAGACATTGAAAACGAGACAAACTGACCTCGATCAATAAGCTCGAAAAGTGGACTACCATCCTCGGATAATAGCCACAACAACAAGACCAACCTCATAAGGACTTGAAGAAAAGAATGCCATCCTCGAATGACAATTCTCAAAAGATCCTCGGATCTAACACGAAACCATCCTCGAATGGAGACGCAAAGGTATACCAGTCTCGACTGTTAACCAAACACAAAGCTGACCTCGGACAGACTTTGCAAAAGAGACAAACTGACCTCGATCAATAAGATCAAAAAAGGGGACTACCATCCTCGAATAATAGCCACAACAAAAACAAACAACACCAACCGCAGAAGGACTTGAAGAAAAGAATGCCATCCTCGAATGACAATTCAAAAGATCCTCGGATCTAACACGAAACCATCCTCGAATGGAGACGCAGAGGTATACAAGCCTCGACTAATAACCAAACACAAAGCTGACCTCAGACAGACTTTACAAAAGAGACAAACTGACCTCGATCAATAAGCTCAAAAAGTGGACTACCATCCTCGAATAATATCCACAACAAAAACAAACAAGACCAACCTCAAAAGGACTTGAAGAAAATAATGCCATCCTCGAATGACAATTCTCAAAAGATCCTCGGATCGAACACGAAACCATCCTCGAATGGAGACGCAAAGGTATACCAGCCTCGACTGATAACCAAACACAAAGGTGACCTCAGACAGACTTTGAAAACGAGACAAACTGACCTCAATCAATAAGCTCAAAAAGTGGACTACCATCCTCGGATAATAGCCACAACAACAAGTCCAACCTCAGAAGGACTTTATGAAAAGAATTCCATCCTCGAATGACAATTCTCAAAAGATCCTCGGATCTAACACGAAACCATCCTCGAATGGAGACGCAAAGGTATACCAGTCTCGCTGATAACCAAACACAAAGCTGACCTCGGACAGACTTTGCAAAAGAGACAAACTGACCGCGATCAATAAGCTCAAAAAAGTGGACTACCATCCTCGAATAATAGCCACAACAAAAACAAACAAGACCAACCGCAAAAGGACTTGAAGAAAAGAATGCCATCCTCGAATGACAATTCTCAAAAGATCCTCGGATCTAACACGAAACTATCCTCGAATGGAGACGCACTGGTATACCGGCCTCAGGCGATAACCAGAAATAAGATAGAAATATAACAAGATGGAGCGGGATCGTTGTACACAAACGAGAGCCTAGGCAAACAGGGCCGTTATACCAAACGGGAACCTGCGACGCGACTGTTGTACCAAACAAGACGCGGAATAAGTGACAAACATTGACTTGAAAAGACAAGGATGCCTGGAAAATGATATTGATATCCTCTGTGCGGAGTACTCAGGTTGAAATTGATGTTATAGGTTGACTGTAACACCTCAAAAACTGGCCCATGCTGGCATGCACATGTTGGATTTATGGCGTAATGCTCCATGATGATGGAAATGCTACGCTTTGGAGGATGCAAATGCAATGATGATTATGCGTATGTAAATGCAAAGAGATCTCCTGATAAGGAGAATGCAAATATCCCAGATGGCTTGACTGGGAAGCATGGTGATCACTGCATTAATCTGATCCATCCTGATGAGGAGGAAACAACTCTGCGGGGAAAGCTGTCAATGATTCACCGGCCTGAACAACCGCCCTTGCCAAAAAAAATTGGACTTTGAGATTTGGAGTGCCAAGACCCTGCTGGAGATGGACTCTTCTTAAACTCTGGTGGGGAAGTGAGGACCTCCTGACTTGGCTGGGAACCAAAGATATGATATTGCTGAGGAAGCAACTGCTGGGGAGGCAAGACACTCCTTATAATGCTGAGAATTGCCTCTGTCTGAAGGGAACTTCTGCTTGTGGATGACACCCACCTTCTGATACCTTGCTGGGAGAAACTTCAACTTCCACTATATTGGGGATGATTGGAGACACCCTGGGAGACACTTGCTCTATTCAAACATAAGGGAATGCTCCTCCTGAGAAATTGTTGTTAGCTTTGTTAGCAACACCAGTACCTGTACCTGCATGAACACAATCAATAGTACCTACTACATAGAGAGTTAGTTTGGGCCTGCCTGCCCCAGGCTCATAGTATGAATCATTATCTGGGCATCTTGACACCCTTTCAGAGTTGTATTAAATGTTTCTATCCTCTTGCACGAGTTAGAAAGCATTCATATGTTCACAACACAATGTAAATCACAATTTGCTAGACGTTTTCGAAATCAAACAATGCTAGATGAGAAAAGCAAAAATAAGAAGCAAAATAGTCAAATTGACTGGAGTTGAATTTTTATTTATTTGGAAAAGTGGCCATGAATAGGAAATACAAAAGGAAGCAGTTCCCTGGAAAGAGGAAACAACCAAAAAGGAAAACAAACTATCCTATTGGCAATGTAAGAAGTGGATCTCATCAAGTATCAACCTGGTTATGGCTCGTATATCTTCAAGATGCTCCGCTCGCTCCGCCTCTTGAGAAAAAGTAAATAAAACTGATCTTCAACCCTTAGGATAGCCTCAACTGTATATAGGTCATGGATCTCGCAGACCGCAATCGTTCATGTTAATCCCTCTTTTGCGTGGATCGCCTTTTTTTGGTTTTCAATCCACCAGGATACCATTTTTTGCTTGAGTTTTCCGATGTGGCTTTTCAACTCAGCGGGTGTACATTTTTTTTTTCTCAAGATTTCCCTAACTTTTGCCCGAGCCTTTTATTCTGTTTTTGGCTCGCCGGGATGCCCATTTTTGCCTGGATCTTTATTCTGTTTTTATCCAGCGGGTCTTTTCTACACGAAGTATTTTCTTACTGCGTTTGTGTTAATAGGGGATTGGAAGTCTTCCCCGTCCATGGTTGTCAACATCAAGGCTCCACCTGAGAAAACCTTTTTAACCACGAACGGTCCTTCATAATTGGGTGTCCACTTGCCCCTGTGATCATTGAGGGGAGGAAGAATCCTTTTCAGCACTAAGTCACCTGGCATGTACCTTTGTGGTCGCACCTTCTTGTCAAAAGCCTGCTTCATCCGTCGCTGATACAACTGTCCATGGCATACAGCTGCTAGACGTTTCTATTCAATAAGGCTCAACTGATTATATTTGGATCGGAGCCACTCAACTTCGTCTAGCTTAATGTCCATCATCAACCTCAAAGAGGGGATTTCCACTTCAATTGGTAAGACTGCCTCCATACCATACACCAGTGAGAACGGAGTTGCCCCTGTTGAAGTACGTACTAATGTTTTGTACCCATGCAACGCGAATGGTAACATCTCATGCTAGTCTTTGTATGTCACAACCATCTTCTGAACGAACTTCTTGATGTTCTTATTGGCCGCCTCGACAACGCCATTCATCTTCGGGCGATATGGAGAAGAGTTGTGATGTTCTATTTTGAAGTCTCGACACAAGTCGTCCATCATCTTGTTTTGAGATTAGAACCATTATCAGTAATGATCCTTTCGGGAATTCCGTACCGGCAAATGATGTCTCGTTTAATAAATCGGGCAACCACTTGTTTAGTGACATTGGTGTAAGACGCCACTTCAACCCACTTCGTGAAATAATCAATAGCCACCAGGATGAAGCGATGACCATTAGAAGTTGTCGGCTCGATCTTGCCAATCATATTGATGCCCCACATAGCAAACGACCATGGTGAAGACATGAAACTCAACGGATTATGAGGCACATGGACCTTGTCGGTATAGACTTGACACTTGTGGCATTTACGAGAGTATTTACAACAGTCAGATTCCATGGTAATCCAATAGTATCCCGATCTCAACAATTTCTTTGCCATAGCATGTCCTCCAGCATGGGTACCAAAGGAGCCTTCGTGAACCTCTTGCATTAACATGTCTGCTTCGTGTCTATCCACGCATCTGAGCAGAACCATGTTGAAGTTTCGCTTGTACAACACGCCATCTTGATTCAAGAAGAAACCTCCTGCCAATATTCTAAGGGTCTTCTTATCCTTACTAGATGCCCCAGCCAGGTATTCTTGAGCCTTCAGGAATTTCTTGATATCATGATACCAAGGCTTGTTATCTTCACCATCGTCGATTGCAAAGACATAAGCGGGTCTTTCAAGACGGGAGACCATAATTCGAGGCACGAAATTCTCTTGACAAACTTTAATCATGGACGACAAAGTTGTTAGAGCATCGGCGAATTGGTTTTCATCTCAAGGAATATAGTTCAACTTGCCTTGGTGAAGAAAATTAGCAGCCTCCTGACATAATCTATGTAAGGGAGCAAATGAGGTTGATGAACCACCCACTTGCCATTGACCTGATTTACCACCAAAGCAGAATCTCCGAAGATCTCAAGGTTTTTGACTCGCAAGTCGATTGCCTCTTCGATCCCCATGATACAAGCTTCATACTCCGCCTCATTGTTAGTGCATTCGAAAGTCAATCGAGCAGCTAAAGGTGTATGGACTCCTTCTGGCGAGATGATAACAACACTTGCTCCACTTCCATTCATGTTCACAGCCCCGTCAAACATCAACTTCCATTTGGATTCAGGGTCTGGCCCCTCCTCCGGAAGTGGTTCTTCGTAGTCTTTCGACTTGAGGAACATGATGTCCTCATCCGGAAACTCGAACCTCATGGGTTGATAATCATCGATTGGCTGTTGAGCCAAGTATTCTGACAATACGCTTCCTTTGATTTCCTTCTGCGAAGTGTATTGTATTTCATACTCCGTTAATATCATCTGCCACCGGGCTACTCTTCCAGTCAGAGCTGGCTTTTCAAAGATGTATTTCACAGGATCCATCTTGGAAATTAAGAGAGTAGTGTGAGTCAGCATGTACTGTCTTAGTCGGCGAGCAGCCCATGCCAAAGCGCAACAAGTTTTCTCGAGTAGTGAGTAGCGTGTCTCACAATCGGTAAACGTTTTCCTAAGGTAATAAATGGCGTGCTCTTTTCGACCAGACTCGTCCTGCTGACCCAGCACACATCCCATTGATCCTTCAAGCACCGTAAGATACATAATCAAAGGTCTCCCTGGCACGGGAGGCATAAGAATTGGAGGCTCTAGCAGGTATTCTTTGATTCGGTCAAAGGCTTGCTGGCAGTCTTCGTTCCATTTAATGGCCTGATTCTTCCTCAGAAGCTTAAAGATGGGCTTACACGTGGCCGTTAGGTGAGAAATAAACCGTGCAATGTAGTTTAGTCTCCCTAAGAAGCCACGCACTTGCTTTTCAGTCTTCGGCTCAGGCATCTCTTGGATAGCCTTCACCTTGGCTGGATCAACCTCGATTCCTCGCTCACTAACAATAAAGCCGAGTAACTTGCCAGAACGGACCCCGAAGGTACACTTATTTGGATTCAACCTCAGTCTGAACTTCCGAAGTCTGTCAAACAACTTTGCTAGATTAACCAAGTGCTCTTCCTCTGTTTGGGATTTCGCTATCATATCATCAACATAAACCTCGATTTCATGATGGATCATGTCGTGAAATAGCGTCACCATTGCCCGCTGATAAGTGGCTCCTGCATTCTTCAAACCAAATGGCATGACCTTGTAATAGAAGGTGCCCCAAGGAGTGATGAAAGTTGTCTTTTCCATGTCATCGGGAGCCATCTTAATCTGATTATAGCCGGAAAATCCGTCCATGAAGGATAACACAGAAAACTGAGCAGTATTATCGACAAGTACATCTATGTGAGGTAGAGGGAAGTCATCTTTGGGGCTGGCCCTATTCAAATCCCTATAATCCACACACATCCTGACTTTACCGTCTTTCTTGGGAACCGACACAATGTTAGCAACCCACGGAGGATAACTGGTCACGGCCAAGAAGCCAACATCAAACTATTTTTGTACTTCTTCTTTTATTTTAATTGCCATATCTGGACATGTGCGCCTCAACTTCTGCTTTACTGGAGGACAATCTTCTCTGAGAGGCAGCTTGTGCACCACAATGTCAGTGTCTAAACCAGGCATATCTTGGTAGGACCACACGAAGAAATCAACATACTCTCGAAGCATAGCAATCAAACGAGTCTTGACAGATTCTTCTAATGCAGCTCCGATCTTGACTTCTTTCTTGTCTTCTTCAGTACCCAGGTTTATTACTTCGACGACTTCTTCGTGCGACTGAATCATCTTCTCCTCCTGTTTAAGCAGTCTGGCCAATTCTTCAGGTAGTTCGCAATCCTCTTCACCTTCCTCATCGACCTGATAAATTGGATTTTCGAAGTCATACTCAGCCATAACAAGGTCATCATTGATAAAATCTGGTGACGAGCACCTACATGAATGATGATTCATGCAAGGCTTTAGCAACAACTTGAGAAAATGAGAAACATTTCCATTTTAAAAACTTTTCTTTCTTTTTGAAAAACAAAAGCAAAAAAATGAAAGACAGAGAACAACATGAATGAATGTGAAACATCAGCTTTATTTATGATTGCGTTAAGAACAAATGAACCCTTATAAAGAGCTACTATGCCCCGGGAAAGACATGGTGCTTCAATATAGGAAAAACAGAAACAAAAAATTATTACTCTTCGAAAGAGGTGACCGAAATAAGCCTATCTGATGTCCAATTGCTAAGCTGAGTTCCTGGAACGGCAGGCCTGATCCATTCATCTAGGTCACTGTCGCTATCGACTGCGTCATCCTGTACAACATTGATGTTTCCGTAGTCTACCACTCCCACACTCGTGAAAGTGATCGGGCTCTGACAACCTTTATCACTTGGTCCAGACGATGACTTCCCAGGATGATAGCCAATTCCAAACATATCTTTCTTCTCCGGCACCTCTACTGGACTGCCCCAGCCTTCTCGTACCCCAGATTCTACCAATTCAAGCGCTTGCTAATAAGAGGCTATGGAAACCCCCTTCTTCGGTCCTTCAGGAGAAGCTGCCACTGCAGATGCTTGTTCAGACTTCAAGGGCTCAAAAGCCTGACATGGGGTCTCAACTATTTCGCCATCCATCTCTACATATTTGAATGAAGCTAGATGACTAACGAAAATATCTTCTTCCCCACTGACAGTTACAATTTGACCCTCCCATACGAACTTTAACTTCTGATGGAGTGTAGACGATACCGCTCCTGCTTAATGTATCCAAGGTCTTCCGAGTAAACAACTATATGCAGGTTGTATATCCATTACGTAGAACGTGGTATTGAAGATCTGTGGACCTACTTTGATTGGTAACTCCACCTCTCCGAATACCGATATCCTCGACCCATCAAATTCTCGAACTACTAGGTCGCTGGGCTTTAGAACCACTCTGTCATAATCCAACTTCATTAGTGCTTTCTTAGGCAAGACGTTCAACGACGATCCGGTATCTACCAACATGTGAGAGAGTATTGCACCTTTACATTCTAAAGAGATATGCAGTGCCCGATTATGAGCAGGCCCTTCAGAAGTTAGATCCAAGTCTGTGAAACCCAGTCCGTGACTGGCATTGACACTAGATACCACCGCTTCCAACTGATTTACTGAAATATCTTGAGGCACGTACGCCTTGTTCAGAATATTCAAGAGAGCCTTCCTGTGAGAATCAGAACACATAAGCAAGGACAAGATGGAAATCTTCGACGGAGTCTGCTGTAGATGGTCCACAATCTTGTAGTCACTCTTTTTGATAATCCTCAGAAATTCTTCAGCTTCTTTATCGAAAGTGAGGTCTAGATCAGTTGCTGGTGCAGAATCATTGACAACTGCTGGCTGCTTCCCTCTTGCTCTAGCCCGGGCTTCTGCAGTGTCTCTGGGTGGTATCACATTATTTCTTAGTGTTTCCGGCGCAAAAAACCTTCCACTTCTAGTAAAGCCCCCTACTCCAACATTTTCGTCTTGAGTTGGGGTTGTACTAGACGTGGCCAACTCTTGCTTATGGCCGTTACAGTAGACTTCACCACCATAATTCCAAGGAATAGCTCTATCACTCTGATACATTACTGGTCCTGCTGTGGTGATGGTTATTGGTGCCGCTCTGGCCCGTGAAGGAACTTGAGATGGATCATAGAATATAGTTACTGTGGAGACTTCGCATTCTTTTACAACCTTGTCAAACTGCAACATTCCCTCATTAATCATATTTTGGATTCCCGCCTTTAACTGCTCACAACCATTTGTAGCTTCAGCACATTCTGGACAATCTTCTTCACATCCAGGAAAGATACCTTTCTTTGACAAGCAAACTTTAACAACATTCAACGGAGTCTGCAGGTCGTTGACATCACATACCAAGTTCAGATTTTCCCCTTCATCAACTACCCCAACCGTACCTCTATGAGGAGGCATGGGGTTCGGAATCACATTAGGAGAAGGAGCAAAGTTAATTGCTTTAGTATCCAGTAGGTCTTGAACAACATGCTTCAGTGCTTTACAGTTCTTTGTGGTATGTCTGGGAGCTCCGGAATGAAATTCACATCTGGCATTTGAATCATAACCCTCGGGGATCTGGCCTGGCTTCGGGGGTTGTAAAGTTCGGATTTGAATCATCTGAAGTTGTAGAAGATTCTTCAAAAGCTATGAATAGGACATCGACGGAGCTTCGAAATGTCTTTCCTTGGGTCTCTGAGGGTAATATGAACGAGGAGCTCTTTGCTGATACCCTTGCGAGCGTTGCGGCTGCGATGGTTGGACTTGTTGTTGAACAGGTTGAGTTGAGATAGTGACAGGGGCCACTTGCTGATAAAATCCTCTGTTGATCACTCCCCTATGTGCGTACACTGCACCGATCTCTCTTTCTCTTCTTTTCACGAAGGGTTTCTTAATACCAGAACTTGAAGCGCCTCCATTCTAAATCTTCCCTTGCTTGAGCCAACTTTCTATCCTCTCGCCAGTCAAAATGATATCTGAGAATCCACTTGAAGAACATCCAGCTAGCCTTTCCATGAAATGCCCAGGGAGGGTATCCAGGAACAGGTCAACCATTTCTCTCTCCAACAAAGGCGGTTGCACTCGAGCGGCTACTTCACGCCACCTTTGTGCGTAATCTTTGAAACTCTCCGAGCTCCTCTGAGTCAGACTCTGAAGTTGGGTGCGACTGGGCGCCATGTCAATATTATACTGATACTTCTTGAGGAAGGCTTCTCCCAATTCCTTCCAGTTTCTTACAACACTTCTCTCTAGCTTTATATACCATTCCAAGGACCCTCCGGAGAGACTATCCTGGAAGTAGTACATCCAGAGCTTTTTGTCCCGAGTGTGGGCAGCGATCTTCCGATAGAATGCCTGCAAGTGAGTCTTTGGGCAAGAACTACCGTTGTACTTGTCAAAAGCGGGCGGCCTGAATTTATGAGGAATAACCACCCCGGGGACTAGACCCATGTCAGACACATCTATCTCCAAAGTATCTCTACACTCGAGGGCTTTGACTTTCTCAGCGAGTACCAAAATATCATTGAGATTTCCTTCTCCAGCGAACCCCATGTCATTGTTGAAATAGTGGAATTGATCCTCCTGTCTGTCGTGTACTGGGACGAAAGTTGTCTTGCCTGGTTCTGGAATATGAGGTCCACCTGGGCCATTGCTGGTGTTGGGAGGAGCCCCTTTCCCGTCAGAAGTGGCCACAAGAGTATTAGTATGAGGAGGGTTGAGCCCTTGAATTGCATTCCTTAACTCTTGTTGTCCCTGAGCCATCCCTTGCATCATAGTCATGAACTCTCCCATTCTGGTGCGAAACTCATTAAGCTCTGTTTGCATAGCATCCATGATTGTCCTCTGATTGCTGCGAGTCGCGTAGCGATGCAGGATATCTTGTCGGAGATGCCGGGTCTTGGCAGCTCTCGCAATCTTTGCCTGTAACACAGATAAATTAAGCATCCTGTAGAAAAACCTGCAAAAACAAAGGTGGAATGCAAATGATGCGTATGCAATGCAATGTGTTCCTTTTATTCCCAAGTCTTTCCCTGTTTCCGGTCCTGGCATCGAGAGAATAATAATTGGGAATAAGACCCAAGCGATATTCAAATACAATGATGGCCGTGGAGAATTGGTGCTCATTACCCCGTGTCGGTGCAACAAATAACGAACAAGAGATTCAAAGCAATTCAATCACATAAACTGAAGTCTTAAATAACAAAGCCCCGAAGGGTTCCAATCAAAAGAACAACAAAGTACATCAAATAAAAGGAATCCCACAACAAGCCTATGTGTAATCCAAGTACAATAACATGAATTAAACCCTAGGGAACTCTAAGTCTTGCAGCCTCCAGCTAAGACGCTTGACACTCTGGAACAACTGAACAATATCTGGATGATCAGGCTCATGGATGAGCCTCTGGATGAGGAGGTCCCTCATATCAAAGGAAGCATGTAACTCTTCTATCTGCTGCAGGAAAGTTGTCTCATTCTCTTTGCTTGGACCCGGCTCGACCTTTGACCTCTTTACATTAGCTTTCAATTTCAAGTCTTCTATTTCTTTTTGAGCTTCTTTTAATGCTTGTTGACTTTCTGCTAGACGTTGGAGACGACCCTTCTCTTGATGATAAGCCTTCTGAAGGAGCTCTCTCTGTCCATCCAAGGAATCTTGAAGACTCTTGATTTCCAGCTTATGCTTGACGTCCAACTCCTTTTGCTTCTTCAAATTGTCTTCCCATTTTTCTTGCCATAAGGTAACAGCTTCATTGGCTTCATTTAGGTCCTTCTTCTCTTTCCGGCGATGGGCCGCCTTGTGAGTCTCAGCTAATCCCTTTTTCCTGAAGTAAAGCTCTCTCTCTTCGAAGTCCATCTGCTTGAGACGAACTGTCTCCTCAGCCTGTATAGCTCTATCTTCTAACTGACGGTTCTGGATCATCAATTTCTGACAAGAATTATAAGCCTCTTGATTCTCAAACCTAAGCTGCTTGACCAAAGCTTCCAACTTCTGATAATCTTCTAAAGGCACCATGGTAGGTGGTGGTAATGGTGCGGAGAAAGGGATTAGAGTCACTTGAGCTTTTTCTCTTACCCACGCTTCAAACTCGGGAAACATTTGGTTATTACTCCTGCTCAAGCGTTCTATACCCTTTCTATTAATCAATTTCCAAGCACCTGCAGCTTCCCGTACCAATGGGAGATTGTCCTTCACGGGGAAATAAAAAGTCTGATCCAACTCCGAATCCTTGGGAACATTCTTCAAAGCGTATCCCAATTGTCTTCTCAAGAGTATGGGGTTGTAATTAATGCCCCCAGCTACTCCTAAGAGGGGAACATTAGGATACTTTCCACAGCTGGAGATGAGCTCTTTCCCTTTTAGCCTTAAGGTGAACCATCTAATGTCTTTGGCAGTCAACGCGCTTAGCTTTTGCGACCAGATTACTTTGGGATCCGTGAATACTCCAGTAACAGGGATGTGCCTCATAAACCATGTGTAGAACAATGGGGCACAACATCTAACCAAGCCACCTCGTCTCTTCTCATTCTTATAATGCACTGAATAATACAAGTCACCTAGGAGAGTAGGCATCGGATTCTTCATCACGAACAAATGAATGGCATTCATATCCACGAACTTCTCCATGTCAACGAACAAAACTATCCTGTACACAGATAATGCCAAGATGGCGCAAACTGAATCCCACTGCTTTTCCATGGCACATTCTTCAGCTCTTCTAACCAGAAACTCTAAGGGAAAACCAAGTACTCCTGCCTTGGTGGCAACTAGATTAGAAGATACCTCTTATGGGCTTAAATAAAGAGCTTTAGCGATGTCAGCATGAGTCGGTCTTGTCATTTCTGAATTGAAAGGAATCTGGTCTTTGATAGGCAGTCCCAAAATCTCAACATACTCTTCTAGCAATCGACCTAGCTGGAAATCTGGGAATGTGAAACATCGGTGTCTAGGGTCATAGTACTGTAGCAAGGTATGAATGGCACTCTTTTGCGAACTATCCAGATTGAACACCATGTCCAGAATATCACCATATTGCTGTTTGAAGAATCCCAAATGACTCGGGGTAATGAGAGACACCATCTGCTTGAGCAAGTCCACCTTGGTATCAAAAACTTTGTAGAAAATATTCTTCTTTCTGACGTCTTCCATTCTGAAGCAATGATATGACCAGGAACCGGGAGTAATGCAAACCCTGAGAATAAAAGAAACACAAATGATTAATGATGATATGATGCTTATGCAAGGCAAGGCATGTGATCATTGTAGTGTCTGTGATGTGCCAATCATATAATCAGGTGTCGGTGCAAGGTCACAATATCCATATATCACAATAACAATCCCTCTGATCCAGGATCCATATCTTAGAACCAGAAATCCAGATCACAAAACTGAACCAAAGGCAAAGTGGGTATGCTGAAGGTATTAGGGTTCCTGCAAACCTGCAAACCCCTCCCAATCTCACGGGTGTGCTACTCGGGTCAACATCACGGACTATCAAAGCCGAATAACAATAATACGTTCACCATTTCCGAGAAATGGCCCATGACCAAATCAGAGAATCGGTTTGGCATTATGTACTACTCAGGGAGGCCTCAGTTGAGTCCGGAAAAACAAGAATCCCTCACAAGTCTCCAGCTTCAAGCACTGAGTCGAGAAACAATAGTACATTCATCCCGAAGGGTACAATACTACCGTCATACGATCAGTTTGCTTTAACTAAATTCCTATGAGAGAACCAGGCCATCCTATGCGAGTTCCCAATGGACCCTCGGATGCGAGTGGGTTTGCCAGCAAATGTGGTCTGCCACTGTCATCACTGGAGAGGGGTGTTCCCATTAAGGTCCTCAAAGATCGGTCACCAGATGCACATAACTATCAAGGTCGTACTCTGAAGTGAGGTAATCCCCACACAAAATAGTTCCAAGACGGTCGCAATCTGGGTGTGGAACACATCGCCACTCATCATGGTGAGATACCATGGGAGTACAATGTCTGTCCACGCTAATCCTATAGTGCACTCAAGCCGGGTAGTTGGCTTATCTCACAGTAACTCCCATCCCGCAGAAAAAATGAAAACCAGCACAGCCAGACAGTCCAGTATAATATAATGCATGGAAAATAAATACTGAAAGCGGTAAATAAATGCGGTAAAGTAAAGTTGCAAATAAAACTGTAAATAAAACAGTAAAGTTAAACTAAAGCATGCAGCAACAGACAGATAAACACCCAAAGAAACAAAACCAAACAGGCGCTAGGATTGACTCTACAAGGGAAACCAGAAGAATCAAGTTAGTTCCCAGCAGAGTCGCCAGCTGTCGCTCCCGGGATTTTCATCCTAGTACAAATGCGAAAGTGGCGCGGAAAAGGTAGAGTCGCCAGCCATGCATTTTTATCCCGAAAGAATGGGAAAGGTAATGCTGCACAAACCTGAGGAAGAAGGAAAGGACAAGGTCCTACGAGCCAAAGATCTGGGTTCGAGAGTCGGTTACGACCTGGGAAGGTATTAGCACCCCAGACCGTCCGCCGTACCCAACGGGATCCACGCTTGCTTGTTTTGTTTCAAAGGGTGAGAAATAAGATGTTGCTAAATAAGAACTGCTAACTGGAAACTGGAACTAAAATAAGAAAGGGAATTGGAAAAAAGAGAATGAGAATAAACGGGGGCAATGTAGGGAAAATAAAAAATGTGCTCGAACGGGCCCTACCCCGCTGCCTACGTACCTCATCGGGATAATGAGGATCAGAGTCGACGTAGTTCGCCTAACTAAGGCGGGAACTATTTGTTTGTGTTTTTTATGGCTTGAACTGCGTATGTCTATGCTCAGATGTTGCAGGCTCGTCTGGTACGAGTGCATTCACCGTCTTGCATGCGAGACAAGTCGTCGCGAGTTCGCGTTCAGAGTGAATGAGATGAGAGAAGAAGTTCCCGCAGGATAGTCGCTTGTTATTTGTTTTAGTCTTTTAAAAGAAGTGTTTTGAATTTGTTTGTGAACATTCTCTTACTAAGACCTATCCATCGCGGGAAGTATTTACACCTCGCCCCGAAACAGGACGCGTATAAACACTCCGCAACAAAGTCTCGTGCCGTACAAGAATGTCTGGTTTTTATTAAGTGTTTTATTGCTTTTCTTTATGGAATGAGAAAGAATGACTCAAATTTCAAAAAAGGGAAAATCTAATGGGGACTAAGACACAACCCTAATTTTATTTGATTTATTTACAAGGGAAGTCCTATGGTTTGTGAAGTATTCTAATCCTAATGGAAAAAGGCACTTAGAACTAATAGAATGCAACTTACTTCCTAAGGAAGTTAAGTTGATTCTAAAGCCAAGGGGGAACCTATTCGAGTGATATATCAATCAATATACAAAGCATTAAAAAATTGAATGACAAAATAAAGTTCAAAGCCAAACAATTAAAGGCATAAACCTAAAATAGTCCTAATTTTATTTTAAGTCTAATTAAAATGAATCCTAAGCCTAAGTTCTAAACTAAGGGCATTACCTAATATTTTTATTCTAAAAATCAGAATCTAAACTAGTCTAAATCCACATTAAATCCTAGGATTAAATCTAATTAGACTATTTTTTTAATGAAACTCCTAATATTCTAGCCTAAACTAATGGAAATTACATGCATAAAGGCCTATGAATTAATATCCTAAAAATAGTAAAACTTCTGGAAAAAATATGAAATTTATTCCATGGGGTCCTAAAATTACCTATAACATTGTGTTAAAATAGATTCTAAAAAATCATAATTTTGCTATGCCTAAAAAATCATTATTTCCACCTAAGAATTAGTCATTATTTTCTAAAGATTAAACCACTAAAACCTAAGATAAATTGTCCTAAAAAATCCACTAAAATTACACTAAGTACTATTATGAGTCCTCTAACTATAGTAAAAATAATGGGCCAAAAAGGTTACTGGAAGACCTAAAAATAAAATCTACAAAATCATGTACATTTGAAGAAAATCTATTAAAAACCATTTACATGAAAAATTCACAATAAAATCAAAAATAAAGCAAAATCAGAAAAATAGGGGGTGGATTTATAGAATTTTTCTTGAACATTTTCTATTTTTTATGGAATTATTTCTAAACTATGCAAACAAAGAAATTAAATCCTAAAAAGGAAAAGAGGGGGTGGATTTAGTATTTTTTTTATTAGTTGTTTTTATGAACTGGGCTCAAAAAGGAGTGCAGATAACAATATGAGTGAGGCCTAATTCGCAGGTTGATGAGGGGGTGCCGAAAGCACTTTTTTATGTTTGTTTTTTAACGTGGGCTTAACACAGGGGGTGAAAATAGCAAAAGACTTAGGCCCATCTGCACAGGCTTGGGGGTGGTGCAGTAAGCGAAATTTTTAGTTAATTTTTAATGAACCCTTGTACGGGTGGTGTGAATAGCGAAAATAAGAGTAACCTATCGGACGGTGACAAGTGTCACCGCCGCTATGGCTGAAGAATCCCAAAGGATCACCCACCCTTATCCAAACGAATCTCAACGGTAATTCTTTGGGAATTATGAACAATTAACTCGTTTTATTAATTGATTAATGAAGGATTAAGACTCTTGATTAATTTCATTATTCAATCAATCTAATAATTATTCGAATTAATGACAAATAAACACATAAATAAACAAGATGGAGGCTGAGAGAAACTACAACACACCAAACCCTAAATACCTTATTCCCTTCTTCTCCCGCCGTCACCGAACCCCCAATCCTCTTCTTTTTCACTCTTCCCCGCCGCAGCTTCTACCATCGAAGAAGACGACTTCCTCCACCTTCAACCTCCGCCTCACCTTACTAAAATAGTACAATCTCCAAACAAAACCTAACCCTAAACGAAAACTTTTAATTGTGCAATCAACGCTCTGCTTCAAGGGATAATCGTTCCCCTGTTCATAACCTAACGCAACAGAAAAAAATCTTGTCGAAAATCCAACTTCGAAATCGGCGTACCTGAGAAGAGAAGATGATTCGGACGAACTCCCTATGTAAGTTTCGAAAGATTGTTGTGCTTCTTTCTGAAACTTCCTTTCTTTATGCTTCGAAATTGCTCTTGTTGAAGTGTTGTTGAATGATATCATCCTAAGATAGGAGTTTGATTCTTAACTGTGTTCTTTGTAGATTTGGACTCTTGATGCAGATTGATGAATAATTCTCGCGATTCGTCGATTTCCGAAAGATTACGATGGCGAGGCCTTCTCCTGAAGCCGGACCGTGGCTATGACGTGAAGATGAGGAAGCTACCGCACGAGGAGTGAATTAGGTTTTTTTTTTGAGGAATTAGAGATGAAGAATGAAGAAGTAGAAAAAGAAAGAGAAGTTGAAGTTGGTGTTAGTGTGGATAGTGAAGCCATTTAAAGTTCAGTGGAAAAACTGAGGAATTGCTTTCTCTGCTTGTATTTTTCTTCTTTTCTGATGTAATTGAACTTTTCTTTCCTTCTGTTTCTGTTTCTGCACCTGTATTTTTGTTATATCAGTTGAAATTCCAACTGATTTCAGTCATAAATATCTTGTGATTGTATGAATTTAATGGAATATTCTTCTGCATATTTTCTTCAACCCTCTTACTGTTATTGCTTTTTTTCTTTCTTTTTGTGTAACTGTCATGCTATCTCCGTATTTTCTTTGTTTTGTAATTGTCGCATAACTATCTCCCACAACACAATATCAACTTTTCAATGAGTGAGTCTAACATAAAATTTGCACAATTATTTGAGTAATGTCACATTTTGGTAGGAAGATAGTATGAAGCTATTGAGAAGTTGCAAAACCATGATAGGTTAGAGATGGAGAGGGTCCACGTTAACATGAAATTCTAAAAGTCTGGTTGGCACCAGTCAACTGTTTGACCCAAAGGTCAATAGTTGACCAAAAAGTCAGCCTACATCCAATTACCTTTCCATTATTTCCTTATTATTTTTTATGGAACCTTGTGAATGATGTCCTTGTAATGAAACTTCTTGTAATGCACTTTTAATAATTTGAATGAAGACATTTGGATAAAATTGGCCTTTGGGAGTATTTGAAATTTGCAACCTTTGAAAGAATCCCTTGATTTTGATGGAACTTGGATAATGTAGTAACTTCATAAAGAAAATGGATGAACTTGAATGAACTTGGATTGTCGTAACTTGAACTTTGAATGGATCTTGAACTTTGCATGCCAAACAACTTTTAACCTCTTTCCAGGTCATGAATCCAAATTAATTTCCAATAGGAACAAATTCACTTAAATTTTATTGCCAAACGACCTTGGCTCCTCTATCAACTAACCAAGCAAACCCCACAGCAATCCTGATCCGAAATAAATCCAATAGGCAAAACACTACGCTCCAAAAGGATATCTACACCTTTGTGTCTCTTGTCACGATATGCACCTTGAAATTCACTAACTGGGTGACGAATGATTTTAAAACGAATGCCCTGAGGAAACTTTGAAGATGAATACGTAACCAAAGCAATAAGCATGTCCAAGCAAACCTTTGTCATAACATCTTAAATCTCGACCTTTATTGAAGCTCTAGTATCCATGATAAGTTGTATCTCGAGACAACGTTCACGACAATAAAAGTTCACCCTTGGTCTCAACCTTGAGTGTAATGGTTATATAAATCACCTCTGAATAGGAAACTCAAATCATAAGAAAATGCCTCGATCACATGCCTTATGAAACAACAAAATGCACTAATATGCTATTAATGACTTAGTGAGAAATGCAGATGAATGCAAAACGATATGCCAGTAAAGGAAATAAATATGAGGGTAAATTTTGAGGTATTACACCTAGCACTACAGGAAATCTATAGCACAGAGTTCTCAAGAAGAAACCCACATCTGAACTGTGTTTCATATTCCCGCACCAGACCGAAATAGAATGGGAAAGAACATGAACCACAATAGCCTAGGTGTCACTCAGGTCCCAGGTATAGGACCTTAATCACTCAGTGAAACCCCACCCACCAAAACAGAAGCCATATCCAACAATGATAATGACAGTATGATGTATATAAAAAAAACTGTAAAGAAAGCAGTAAATAAAGTTGTACATGAAGCAATAAATAAAGCAAATAAATAAACACAATTAGCACATAACACCCCAGTAAACACAAATCAAACAAGCGCTAGGAGGAACCCACAAAAAGAACCAGAAGCCCTGGTTGCAGTATAAGGGTCCCCAGCAGAGTCGCCAAGTTGCCGCTCCCACCAAATGACACCAGGCCAAGAGGGGTACAAACGCGAACGGTTGGCGAGAGAGAGAACATGAAGATGAACTGAAAAGAGTCGCCAGCTAGGCACTGTTATCCCGAAGGAAAGGTAATGCTTCATAAACCTAGAAAGATATGGATAAGACGGTTGCGAACCAGAGAAACTGAGAAAGGGGGTTGGTTACAACCTGGGAAGGTATTAGCACCTAGATTGTCCGTCGTACTCGACGGGATCCACTCTTGAAAGTTTGTGTTTAAAGGGGTAGTGTATGTGCTATCTGTGTGTAAAAGCTGGAAAAGAATACAAGTGTCAATGTAAAGAAGTGTGAAGTGAATAAAAGGAGTGTCAGTGTAAGGAAAGAATGCAAAGCTCAAGATAATGAGGCTTAAAGAATAATACTAGAAGAGGGGGGAGAGACAAATACTTTTGTTCGATAACTGTTAAGTTATGCCTACGTATCCTCTCGTATAATGAGGAAGTCAGAACACCATAGTTCGACTCAAAGAGTCTGAAATATAAATTGACTTGTGAACTACTTACTTGTCTATGCTCAAGTGTATGACCTGTCTGGCTCAGGTGCAAACTGTCCTGCATTAGACGGAAGAAGCAAATTCTCGCTTGTGAGTGAAGATGATGAGAAAAGAATCCCGGAGGAGACGATTATTGTTTGTTTTTGAGTTTTCAATCTTTTATTTCTTTTTGTATTTGTCATAAGTTAATGAGCTTAAGCCTAAACCAAGGATTAGTAAACTCATCACATCCTCCCTCTGATTAGGGGTAATGAGAATACCTTAATTATGAAGTAAGCACCTTAAACTTTATTACCATGATGTAGGATTAAGAACATTAACCTACTTGTGATTATTTATACGTTTTTGGAGTTTTTGTTTAGTGTTAAGTAATGATTTTAAGCCATAATCAAGGATTTAATGGACCCATTACACCATCCTAATAGAAGGATAATAGATGAGAACATTTAAGCTGAGGAAGGCTCCTCAACTTAATCCATGATTAGGGATTAACCTCATGACAAAACAAGGCCTTTATTAAAGTGGATTTTAGTTAATGATAAGATTAAGAAATGAGTTTTATGGTTTGTAAGACAACTTGAGGGGGACTTGTCCATTAACACTAGGGTTAGTCCTTCTTAACCAATTAAGGAAGAATTAGAACCCTAATGCAAGGCTCAAGTTACAAGCTTGATGTCTAAGTGATTATTAGATGGATTGATTAAAGGATTTAAACACATTAAGGGTTTAACACTTAGGATTAAAGTTATACACTCCATCCTAAGAGAAGGATGCATGCATACCCTTAATCACAAAGCCTTAAAACCTTGAAGGTTTAGTCCCTGATTATGAGATGAGAAAAGAGACACAAAAGATGACACAAAGGTAAAAATAATGGGGGACTAATCAAAACCCTAATTGTTATCATGCTTGGGTGTTCCTAGGGTTTATGAGGCTTGCAAGAGATCTTCAAGAAGAGCCACCAAGGAGAAGTAAGAAAGGAGGAGAAGCAGAAGAAACAAGTCAACTTACTTCACTTAAGAAGATAAGTTGCTTGAAGAAAGAAGGTGAAGAAGGAACATGAATGAGCAAGCTCACTCTAATAAAAATACAAAATGCAGCAATGAATGCATAAGAGAGATGATAAGAGATTGTGAGAAGTGAAGGCAAATTCACTTCTCAAAGTAACTTACCACCTGAAAAGATAGCATAAGGAAAATGAATTGAAATGAAAATGAAATGTATGCAAGGATGCAATCCAAAACCAGAAGAATATTCATGATGCAAATGATGCTAAGAGATGATGCAAAGGCATACCAAATGCTATGGATGATCATACAAAGGATGAGAATGCAAATGAAGCATAAAGGAAGCATGAAAGTTCATGAATGCTCATCGAATGTGATGAATGCATAACATAGCAAATGGATGAGGAAATGATCAAACATGATTCGAATGTGTCCTAAGATGTCTTAGAAGTCATGTGGATGCAAGGAATGTCATGGCAAGTTCTTGAATGCAAGCATATGCAAGAGGTATGTAAATGAAGATGAGAAATTAGGGTTTACATGCAACATGAGATGCAAAACTCAAAAACAGAAGCAAATGACAAGATAAAAAATTGAAAATGCAATCAAAAGAACCCTAACCCCATATGATTTCACACCCCAAGGGAGAAGACCTAACTCTTAACCTAATGAGAGATATGATTTTTCTAAGTTATCTAGGGTTTTAAGGTACCTAAAGGGAAAAAATGCAAATCAAATAAAAAATGCAGAAGAAATTTATGGCAAAAATATGTTAGAAACTACATGTCAAATGAAGATCAATGCAAAATGAACCATGGTCATACCATTCTTGGTTAGGCAGAAAATAATTCTTGAAGTTAGGGTTCAAAAATTGGATTTTATGAACCCTAAATTCAAAGAAAAAATGTCAAAATTATTCAAAACCAAAAAGAAATTTGTGTGGATGGTATGACAATGTCTCTAAATCTTTAAAGATGCTATGTGAATATTTTGAGATTTTTTAGAAACCTAAATGATATTTTAATTAATTAATTTTCATTAATTAATTAAAATAAACAATTAAATGTCTAAAAAATGATTTTTTAATGCAAAAAATAAAAATAAAAATATTTTTGGGTTGAGAAAATTATTTGGAATTAAAATGCTGAATAAAAATATTTTTGGGATTTTCTAACTATTTTAAATAATTCGTGCAAAATAAATAAGAAAAATGAATTAAAAAACAAAATAAATGAGAAGTATGCAGAAGGGATGGCCTGGATTGATTTTGGGTTTAAAGGGATTGACCTGGCACCACATCCAATGGCTCATATTCAAACTTAACTAATCCTATTTAATTAATTAATTAATTCAGATTAATAACTAATGACAAGATCCTAGCCACTCAAACACGCGCGGGAAAGGAGATCCATTGGCCCAGATTCAAAGTTTGCCCTAACCCTAATTATCTCACTAATTACTCTCAGGTGGCCGGAGAAGACTTCCGGTCATCTTCTCCGGCCAGCTCCTCACCTGAAAATTCTCAACTTCTTCCCTAGGTCTTTTCTGGAGCTCTAAAGCTCCAGATTCACTCCTCTCACTCTCCTAAGATCAACTCCACCCTCAAAAAAATTTCTTTTCACTCAATCTCTTGATTCGAAGAAGAACATGAATATGTCAAAAATTTCAGACAAACAATACATTCTCATTTCTTCATCATTTTCAAAAATAACAAGTTCAGTGTACTCAGGGGAACATGCTTAATCATTTAGTAACATAAAATAAAGGTTCTGGAAAAATTAATTCGCATGGCTACCTGAGATGGAGCTTTCAACCCTTGAGCTTTCTGGCTGCTTCCTTGGTGCAAAATACCTCCAATGATCTCCCTGAAGAAGCTTTGATGCTTGGAGATCTTTGAGGAAAGGCTGGTTTGTGAGTTTGTGCTCCACTGGTCAGAAAATCGTGTTTGGCTTATGGTGTGTTCTTGGCTATTTTGGTGGGTGGTTTGTGATCAGTGATTGATTTGGAAATGAATGGTGGTGTTTGTTTGAAGATTGAGTAAGTGTGCTGTGTGTTTCAAAGGAAAATGCAAGAGGGATGATTTTTGTGAACTTGAGATTGTTGAGGTTTCAGGTTGTGTTCTTGTGTGTTATGGCTTGCTTTAGGTTAGTATAAACAAATGCAATTGGTTCAGAAAGTTGTTGTGGCATAGTGTGATTGGTATGGTGTGAAATGCAAAAAGTCAACATTTCTTGTACTTGAGGTATGGGCAAGTGGCAGGCTTGGATTTGGGCATGTCCTGGTTCAGCTGAGATTAAGGATGTCCATGGAATTCACTTAGAGGCAATTCAGCATGTTTGTGAAAGGTTCTTGGTCATTTTGCAATTTCATGAAACTTTGGCCCCTTTGAGATTTCTTCATGGGCAAGGCATGAAATTTTGAAATTCTTTGGGCAATTCTGAGTTTTAGACTTTTCACAATGTTTGTATGATGCTTAGAAGTGTGTTTGAAGTCACAAAATGGCTTGGCAAGAGGTTTTTCAAAAAATCCTCTTTGATGCATTCTTGAAAATTATGTGATTTTTGCCAACTTTGACAAGCCATAACTTGAGTTCCATAATGAATTAGAACTTGTTCTTGTACTTTTTGAAAAGGGAATTATCCAATCTACAACTTTCATGACCAACAATTTTTTATTTGAAGCATTTTTGGTTGAGAAAGAGGAGGTTGAAAAACTTTCCCAAAATGGAAAGTTTACATTACAAGTCATTTCCATTTTTGGCAACTTTTGGTTTAGCTCATTTTTCTTCAATTTTGTGAACTTCTTAGAACTTCAATGGTCAAATAAAGACCATATAAATTCAATTTGATGAAAAAAATCCACTTTGGTTCCATGTTGGAAGGCCTCAGATGCCCTGATTTTGCTCTGACTTGCTCAAGAAGTTACCCAGTGAACAGATGACTTCCACAATGAATTTCTTCATCAAACTTGGTATGCATGATCCTTATATCATATTGAGACCAATAGAAACAATAATGACAAAAAAATTGGAGTTATGGCCTCTGAAACCAAAACCCTAATTTTAGGTCATCTGTGCAATTAAACCCTAGCTCAGCTTCCATGCTTTTTCAGTTCTTGTGATTCTTTGACTTTCTTGATATTTGGAGGATAAAATATGATGATTGAACATACATGGACCCTCTTGAAATGATTGAAGACCTTTGGAGTGGCTCAAATGGATCTTGGATGGCTCAGATCACAAACCCTAGATGCAGATGAACTTGAACTAATGCAGTGAAGCAAAATGCAATATGATGTGGTATGATTAAACTTATGTAAATGAAAATATCACAATCCATGGTGTGAATTTAGTGAGGGAAAATTTGGTGTGTTTACAATAATGCTCTGCCATAGCCTTCTGAGTCTTTGCTTCCTTGCAAGCATTCTTCAGTACTAATTCTCCTGCCCTTGCCTTCCTGATGTAGTCGTCCATCTTCTCAATTTTGGTCAGGTGCTCAACCCTGAGCCTTTCCAATCTCTCATTATCTAGGCGGCTGTCATTTCTCTCCCAGAGAGTCTTTTTCAGGGCTTCAGCTAGCTGAGTATTCCGTTCTTTCAGCTTTTCAAACTCTTCTAGGCTGACAGTAGCTATAGGTTGTACTGTAGAAGGTCCAGGTGTATCTTCCAAGGTATAAGGAATCCGGGTGATCTGAGCTCTAGTACGAGACCAATCAGAATAATGTGCTGAAGGAATGTTGTTGCACTTGCCAAGGATGATTGTTCCCTTGGTCTGAATGTTATCCCAAGCCCAGGCAGCTTGCCTGACAACAGCAGAGTTAGGTTGGATTTCACAGTAGAGAGTCTCAGCCAAATCTTGTCCTCTGGGAGGATGAACCAAAGCATATCCCAATTGTCTCTTAAACAGTAAAGGGTTGTAGTTGATGCAACCTTTCACGCCTATTAAAGGCACATTAGGATATTTCCCACAGCTGGTAATGATGTCCTTGCCTTTGGTGTTCTGAGTGCACCATTTGATGTCAAGGCAATAAACCTCTTAGCCCAGTTCTTCTGCTGATGGGGGTTCAGGAAAGTATATGATCTTGGCAAGTGTCTTAGCAGCCAAGAGTAATAAAGAGGAGCACAACATCTTACCAACCTTCCTTTTTGCTTTTCATTCCTCTAGTGTACTGAGTAGTAGAAGTCTCCAAGCGAGGTAGGCACTGGGTTCCTCAGTAAGAACAGGTGAATGGAATTCTTGCTCACAAACTTTGGCTCATCTGCAAACAAAATAACCCCATATATACTGAGGGCTAGAAGTGGACAGACATCCTTCCATTCTCCTATTGCAGCATGCAGGGTAGCCTGGGAAATCAAGAAGTCTAGGTGGAGGCCTGAAACTCCAGCCTTAGTTGTCATGTTCTGATCAATGAGGGAAGCCTCCAAATGCAATGCCCTAGCTATGTCTTCATTTCTAGGAGCAACCATCTCAGGGTTGAAAGGAATCCCTCTCCTGATAGGAACTCCTAACAACAAGGAAAACTCTTCTAGCAAAGGTCCCAACTGGAAATCAGGGAATGTGAAGCATATGAGTGGAGGGTCATAAAACTGCAAGCAAGTATGGATCATGCTCCTCTGAGATGCATCAAGATCCATGACCATGTCTAATATGCCTCCATAATGCTCTCTGAATAATGGGATATGGTCAGGTGTAATGAGGGACTAGACCTGCCTGATGCCAGTCAGGGTGGGCTCAAAGAAGTGGTAAGTGATGTTGCTCTTTCTCGAAGTGTCCATGGATGCTAGTGAAGAAGCTGAGAACATCTACTGATGAAGGCCACTGAATTATATTCTGGAGAAGGATCTATGACAAACTGAAGAAGAATCACTGACAACTGATAAAGGTGTCGGAGAGGATAGCTGAAGTAGTATGAGCAGCAGAAAGGGTCAAAACCAAACCAAAGATAAAGATGGATACCCTGTAAAACAAATAAGCAAATGTTAAATGATGCAAAAATGATGTATGCAAATGATATGCAAAGGGTTTGTGATCAAGTGTTGGATCTGTTTATCTGTCTTGGTAAAAGTCCATGTATGTTCATAAGTCCGGATGGAGGCTTAGAAATCCAGTAACCAGGTGGGGGACTCAAATAAAGAGTCACAAGTCCGGGGTAATCACAAGAACTGTCCAAAGTGATGCATTCTTAAAACACAACTAGTAACATGGTATGAAGTGGCCAAAGGGTTCCTGCAAACCTGTAAACAACCCAACCCCCTCACATGTAATGTTCTAGAACAAGGATCCTCAGACTTGGATCAGTTATGAGAAGTGTAAACACTTCTAACCCGGAGGTACAGTGTTTACAATAACCATAAAAGATCCTCCTCTAATTCATCTCAGATGCTGAAGGTCATAAAAAGGTCATCCAGACTTAGCAGGCTTCCTAGATAGCCCTAGTACTACAGGAAATATGTAGCACAGAGTTCTCAAGAAGAAACCCATGTCTGAACCGTGTTTCATATTCCCGCACCAGACCGAAATGGAATGGGAAAGAATATGAAGCCATTCTAGCCTAAGTGTCACTCAGGTCCCAGGTATATGACCTTAATCACTCAATGAAACCCCACCCACCAAGGGAGAATACAGATCCAGCACAATGATAATGACAATATGAAATGCATAAAACTGTAAAAGAAAGCAATAAATAAAGTTGTACAGAAAGAAATAAATAAAGCAAATAAATACACACAAGTAGCACATAACACCCCCGTAATAATAAATCAAACAAGCGCTAGGAGGAACCCACAAAAAGAACTAGAAGCCCTGGTTGCAATATAAGGGTCCCCAGCATAGTCGCCAAGCTGTCGCTCCCGAAGATTTGCATCCCGGTACAAGCGCGAACGGTCAGCGAAAAGAGGAAATGAAATGAAATGAATATAGTCGCCAGCTACGCATTTTTATCCCGAAGGAAAGGTAATGCTGCATAAACCTAGGAAGAAATGGATAAGACGGTCGCGAACCAGAGAAACTAAGAAAGGGGGTTTGTAACAACCTGGGAAGGTATTAGCACCCAGATTTTCCGTCGTACTCGACGGGATCCACGCTTGAAAGTTTGTGTTTAAAGGTGTAGTGTCTGTGCTATCTGTGTGCAAAAGCTGGGAAAGAATATACAAGTGTCAATGCAAAAGAGTGAAAATAATGCTGGAAGAGGGGGAAAGACTCAGAGACTTTTGTTCGATAACAGTTAAGTTATGCCTACGTATCCTCTCGTGCAATGAGGAAGTCAGAACACCGTTGTTCGACTCAAAGAGACTGGGAGATAAATTGACTGATGAACTGCTTCCTTGTCTATTCTCAAGTGTATGACTTGTCTACCTCAAGTGCTAACTGTCTTGCATTAGACGGAAGAAGCAAGTTCTCGTTTGTGAGTGAAGATGATGAGAAAAGAATCCCGGAGGAGACGATTATTGTTTGTTTTTTGTATTTTTAGTCTTTTATTGCTTTTTGTCTTTTTCATAAGTTAATGAGCTTAAGCCTAAATCAAGGGTTAGTAAACACATCATATCCTCCCTTTGATTTGGAATAATGAGAATACCTTAAGTATGAGATAAACATCTCAAACTTAATTACCATGATGTAGGATTAAGATCATTAACCTACTTGTGATTATTTAGATGTTTATGAGTTTTTGTTTAGTGTTAAGTAATGAGTTTGAGCCATAATCAAGGATTTAATGGACCCATTACACCATCCTAATAGAAGGATAATAGATGAGCACACTTAAGCTGAGGAAGACACCTCAACTTAATCCATGATTAGGGATTAACCTCATGGCAAAACAAACCTTTGTTAAAGTGGATTTGAATTAGAGATGTGATTAAGAAGTGAGTTTTATGATTTGTAAGACAACTTGAGGGGGACTTGTCCATTAACACTAGGGTTAGTCCTTCTTAACCAATAAAGGAAGAATTAGAACCCTAATGCAAGGCCCAAGTTACAAGCTATTGTCTTAGTGATTATTAAGATGGATTGATTAAGAGGTTTAAACAAATTAAGGGTTTAACACTTAGGATTAAAGTTATACACTCCATCCTAAGAGAAGGATGCAGGTATAACCCTAATCACAAAGTCTTAAAACCTTAAAGGTTTAGTCTCTAATTATGAGATGAGAATAGAGACACAAAGAAGACACAAAGGTAAAAAGCTAAATGGGGACTAATCAAAACCCTAATTATTGTCATGCTTGGATGTTCCTATGGTTTGTAACGCTTGCAAGAGATCTTCAGAGAAGCCACTGATCACACTAAATTTCACCGTATTTCTGACTCCGATTTCGCATGCATTCTTAGCTTTTATTGTTATTTTGTTATGTTATTACTTTGTTTTCTTTTGTTTTCAGGTTTTTATTGTAATCGGGGCTTGAATCGAGAAAAGGAGCGAAAAAGGAGTGGAAACGGACGAAAACCTAGAATCTCAACGTTTTGCACTTACGGCACCCACCGTGGCGGGCGCCATGGGGTTAGCCATGACGTGGCCACGTCTCAAGACCACTCCATAACTGCCAAGACCCACGATCCCCACTCTCTCATCCTCTATCAGCACCATGGCGGGCGCCATAGGCCTGTGGCGGGCGCCACAAGGCAAAATTCAGTTCCCTCCACTTTTTAGTTGAGGGGCGTCCTGGTCTTTTCCCGCATTTAGTTTTCCTATAAATAGGACTTTAGTTTTTCATTTTTCTTCATCCAAACTTAGATTTCTCTAGGCATATATCAGTTTCAAAGCAGTTGCCATTCCACATCGGGGTGTTTCTGCAATCGAGTGATCGAGTATGTAATCTGTCTGTGCGATCGAGTTTTTGAGCACTCTGGAGGAAGTTAATCCTGCCGCCATTTTAATTCCAGTTCGTATTTTACTTTTCCGCATTGCTTTACTTTTATTTATTTCTCGCATTGCTTTACTTTTATTTATTTCTCGCACTGCTTTACTTTCTTTATTATCCGCACTCGCACTTTATTTCATTTATTTCCCGCACTCGCTTTATTTTCATTTATTACCCGCATTTGCACTAAATTCCTTTATTTCTCGCACTCACACTAAATTCATTTACTTTCCGCACTCGCACTAAAATTACTTTTATGAAAAATTATAAAAAGAATCTTTACTTTATCATATCTAACTAATTCCATAAAGGTTAGAATGTAAGGATCGTAATTGAACCAGTAATTTGTATAATTGTTCGTGGAAACACTTAAGGGGCTATTTTATCTTTCAATCTAATTGTTTTTAACTATTTCAAAAACAGCCAAAAGCGCTTTGTCTAGTTCATTAGGAGTTTTTAGATTAAAAAGAAAAGAGATTTTAAAACGATTTTCGGACGCGTTATGAAGTTTAGAGTCTGGTTCATAAGAACCTCTTTTTGCTAAGAAATCCAGGTTAAAATACTTTTCAACTTACTTAAGATACTACATTTCTTAAAAATAGGTTTACTACTCTAACGCAGTACGCACCTTTTTATCCGTGACAATAGGAGGGGTTGATTAGATAGTACAACTCGGTTCTGAATACGCGAAAGCGACAGTTCCTGTTAAATTAGTTCTTTTCAAAGGAGAAAACATTGCCCATAAGTAGTTCCATTAACAAGTACTGGATTATCATTGATTACGTGAATTACATTCGAGCCTGTCTTTTATTTATTATTTAAAATTATTATTTTATTTACCATTGCACCCTTCTTAAAACCCCTATATTTAGTTGCCTTAGATACACACCATAACAACAGGTACGATTGATTGACACTTGGTCTCTGTGGATTCGACAATCTTTTATATTACTCTGACGTGTTCGTACACTTGCGAAAAACACGCATCAAATTTTTGGCGCCGTTGCCGGGGACCAATATCGTCAAATTTCATTACCCTGTAGTTATACCGTTTAGACTAAGGTTGTTACCCACCGGTCAATGCGAAAGACTCGCAGTGCCGAAAGTTTAGTAGACCCTCTAGCTGAACCTGAACATTACGCTCACGCATGTTTATTTTTCCATAGGAATAGGAAAGCTATGGCCGAAGATCAAAACCGAAGACCTCTTAAGGACTTCGCCCAACCATCAAACGAGGAACCTGTACCAGTATAGTTAACCCCGCTATCCCAGCGAATAATTTTGAACTTAAACCATCCCTGCTGCAATTAGTGCAACAGAGACAATTCGCAGGTCTCGCTACTGATAACCCGAACCAACATTTAAAAAACATTCTTCAGTTAGCAGACACCTTTAAAACCAATGGAGATTCTCCTTAGGCGATACGCTTAAGATTATTTCCCTTTTCCCTCAGAGATAAAGCTCTATCATGGTTAGATTCCCTTCCACCCAATTCAATAACAACTTGGGATGACCTTAGGAAAGTTTTCCTTGCTAGATATTTTCCCCCAAGCAAGACCGCTCTTCTTCGAAACCTAATAACTAGATTTACCCAACACCAAGGAGAGTCATTGTTCGAAGCTTGGGAGAGATATAAAGAACTATTAAGAGCATGCCCACATCATGGCTTAGAGAATTGGTTAATCATCCAAACCTTCTATAATGGACTTCATTATAACACTAAGATGACCATCGACGCTGCCGCTGGTGGCGCACTATTGAACAAACCTTACCCTGAAGCTAGTGCCCTTATCGAGGATATGGCCCAAAACCATCAATCATGGGGAGTAGAACGAGCGACAGTGGAAAAGAAGGAAGCCCAAGGAGGAATACATGAGCTAAGCTCTATAGACATGATGCAGGCTAAAATGGACGTGTTGGCCCTTAGAGTCGAACATATGTGTATAACTCTGAATACTGTAGCCGCAGTTTCGCCGAATTGTGAGATATGTGGAACGCAAGGACACCAATCCGCCGAATGCAATCTGTTGAATGAGACCAACACTGAGCAAGTAAACTATACCCAAGGGAACCCATTTTCAAACACGTATAACCCTGGATGGAGGAATCACCCAAACTTCTCCTACAAAAATAATAACCCTATTCAAAATACCGCACCTCCGAGACAACAAGGTTACCAAGCCCCAAGAACAAATCAACCTATGCAACCTGTACCACCAAGTCCGAGCTTTGATGAAGTTGTAAAAAATTTTATCACTGCTCAAACACAACAAAACAAAGAGTTCATGAACCAAAACGTCCATGTTAACGAACTAATTACCCAGTTAGGAACCAAGGTTGATCAAATCATTACTCATAATAAGATGCTTGAAACCCATATCTCTCAGGTAGCTTTAAACCAAGCCCCACAGACTACACCTGGAGGACAGTTCCCTGGACAACCTCAACAAAACCCGAAAGGGCAAGCTAATGCCATTACTCTACGAAGTGGAACCGCTTATAAAGAACCTTCAAACCCTAGATTGAGTGAGCCCGAAACTTCTGAGAGGAATGAGGAGAAGGAACCAGAGGAGTCTGAAACCCCGGAAAGTCAAGAAAATGGAGAAGAACCTAAAAATAAAACCTATGTACCACCACCGCCATACAAACCACCAATACCTTACCCTCAAAGATTAAAGAAAACCCAAATCGATAATCAATATCAAAAATTCGTTAAGGTTATAGAAAAACTTCACGTAGAAATCCCTTTTACAGAAGCCATCACCCAAATACCTTCTTATGCTAAGTTTCTCAAAGACATACTTACGAATAAACGTAGACTTGAAGATCCGAAACCCGTGGAATGTAATTCTATTTCCGAAAATAAGTTAGCAAAGAAAGATAAAGATCCCGGAAATTTTTCCATTCCTTGTGTTTTGGGGAATCATGTCATCGAAAAAGCTTTTCTAGACTTAGGAGCTAGTGTAAGCTTAATGCCTTTAGCAGTTTGTGAGAGATTAAACTTAGGAGAATTACAACCTACTAAGATGTCACTTCAATTAGCCGATAGATCCGTTAAATACCCTATAGGCATACTTGAAGACGTCCCTGTTAGGATAGGTCAGTTGTTTATACCTACTGATTTTGTTGTCATGGACATTAAAGAAGATGACGACATACCAATCCTCCTAGGTAGACCGTTCTTATCGACTGCTGGAGCCGTGATAGATGTTAAAAAAGGGAAACTAACTTTTGAGGTAGGTGACAAGAAGATAGAATTTATACTTTCAAAATTTCTTATGGCACCTGTGATAGGAGATGCTTGTTATGCCTTAGATATCATCGAAGAATGCATTAGGGAATTAGAACAAGAAGAAGAAACTGAATCTATAAAATTGCCATCAACCCTTATTTTGGAAGATGACAATTATAAAAGACCCTACATTGATGATAACCTTCACGAATGTTTATCTCTTACCCCAGATCCTATGCCTTGCCCCATGAAACCGACCGTAAAACTTAAGGAACTGCCTAAAAACCTGAGATATGAATTTCTCGATGAAGATATGAATCGTCCAGTTATAGTCAGTGCTACCTTAAACCAAGAAGAAACCGATCAATTATTAGAAGTTTTACGTAGGTACCCCTCAGCCTTAGGATATAAGATCTCTGATCTAAAAGGAATAAGCCCATCCGTATGCATGCATCGGATTTTGCTTGAAGAAGATTCAAAACCTTCCAGAGAACACCAACGAAGAATAAATCCTATAATGAGTACTGTAGTTAAGACTGAAGTTCTTAAGTTACTAGAGGCAGGTATAATATATCAGATCTCGGACAGTAAATGGGTGAGTCCTGTGCATGTAGTACCTAAAAAGGGAGGCATCACGGTCGTGCAAAACGAGAAGGGCGAACCTGTAGCAAAAAGAACCGATGGAGGTTGGCGTATGTGCATAGATTATAGAAAATTAAATAAAGCAACTAGGAAGGACCATTTCCCATTACCATTCATAGACCAAATGTTGGAGCGCCTAGCCAGACACTCTTACTTTTGTTACCTAGATGGATATTCAGGATTCTTCCAAATACCTATTCACCCCGAAGATCAAGAAAAAACTACCTTTACATGCCCAGTTGGAACTTTTGCCTATAAAAGAATGCCTTTTGGACTTTGTAATGCTCCTGCCACTTTCCAATGCTGCATGATGTCTATCTTTGCCGACTATTTAGATGGAATCATGGAAGTATTTATGGACGATTTCTCAGTTTGTGGATCAGATTTCAAAAATTGTCTTATCAACCTTGAGAAAATCCTGGAAAGATGTGTGGAGGTAAACCTTGTGCTAAATTGGGAAAAATGTCATTTCATGGTCACCGAAGGGATTGTTTTAGGACATATAGTTTCCGAAAAAGGTATAGAGGTAGATAAAGAAAAAATAGAAGTCATAGAGAATCTAAAACCGCCGAAGACTATTAGGGAGATAAGAAGTTTTCTTGGACATGCCGGATTTTACCGACGTTTTATCAAGGATTTCTCCAAAATAACAAAACCCTTAACTGGTCTTTTGATGAAAGATGCTGAATTCATCTTCGATGAAAAATGTACTGAAGCATTTAATCTTCTGAAGCAAGCTCTGATTTCAGCACCTATAATGAAACCCCTTGATTGGTCAGAACCGTTTGAGATAATGTGTGACGCCAGTGATTATGCTGTTGGAGCCGTTCTAGGTCAGAGAAAAGACAAAAAGTTACACGTAATTTATTATGCCAGTAGAACCCTAGACGCTGCATAGCTCAACTACGCAACAACCGAAAAAGAGCTCCTAGCTGTAGTTTTTGCAATAGACAAATTTAGATCTTATCTAGTAGGAGCCAAGATTATAGTTTACACCGACCATGCTGCCATTCGTTACTTGCTAAGCAAAAAGGATGCCAAGCCTAGGTTACTTCGATGGATTCTATTACTGCAAGAGTTTGATTTGGATATCCGTGATAAGAAAGGCACTGATAATGTGGTAGCTGATCACCTATCTAGGCTAGAATACCTGAAACCTGAATCAGTACCCATAAATGACGATTTTGCCTATGATAGACTGATAGCCCAACTAGAAACTATTGAAGATGATAACCCAGACCCTCATGAGCATTTTCATAAATCCTTAGCTATAAGCGATATACCTTGGTATGCAGACTTTGTTAATTACCTAGCCGCTGACATCATACCCCCTGATCTAAACTACCACCGGAAGAAGAAGTTCTACAGTGATGTGAGAAACTTCTATTGGGACGAACCTTTTCTTTTCAAGAGAGGTAAAGATGGCATTTTCCGCCGTTGTGTTCCAGAAGAAGAGGTAAATAATATAATTGAGCATTGTCACTCCGCACCCTATGGTGGACATGCAAGCACATCTAAGACCTACGCCAAGATTCTTCAAGCTGGCCTATTCTGGCCTACTATGTGGCGTGATGTCCATGCTTTCATTGTCAAGTGTGATAGATGCCAACGCACGGGAAATATTTCAAGACGTAATGAAATGCCGTTAAGAAATATCCAAGAAGTAGAACTCTTCGACGTATGGGGTATAGACTTTATGGGACCGTTCCCACCATCTTTTGGAAATCAGTACATCTTAGTAGCAGTTGACTACGTGTCTAAATGGATTGAAGCTATCGCCGCACCCACAAACGACACTAGAGTAGTCATCAAATTATTCAAAAACTATATATTTCCCAGGTTTGGAACACCCCGTTTAGTCATAAGTGATGGAGGATCACACTTCATATCGAGAATATTTGATAAACTTTTAAGCAAGTATGGAGTTAAGCATAGAGTAGCAACACCATACCACCCACAGACCAATGGACAAGTGGAAGTATCTAATAGGGAGATCAAACAAATCCTCGAGAAGACTGTCTCTATATCTAGAAAGGATTGGTCACAGAAACTTCAAGAAGCATTATGGGCCTATAGAACCGCTTTCAAAACTCCTATAGGAACAACCCCTTACCAACTAGTCTATGGAAAATCATGTCACTTACCTTTTGAGTTGGAGCATAAGGCCTATTGGGCCACAAAAACTTTGAATTTGGATTACTTGACTGCTGGTGAAAAACGTATCCTTGATATCCACAAATTAGAAGAGCTCAGACAATCCGCCTACGAAAATGCCATCATATACAAAGAAAGAACAAAAGCTTGGCATGACAAAAGAATCATAAGAAGAGACTTCAAAATAGGCGATCCTGTTCTCCTGTTCGATTCTTGGTTACGACTTTTTCCAGGAAAGCTCCGTTCGAGATGGACTGGCCCTTTCGAAGTATCTAAGATCCTAAGATCCGATGCTATTGAAATCAAGAACCAAACATGTAAACCGTTCATCGTCAATGGACAGAGGTTGAAGCCCTACGAAGGAGGTGACATCCCAACAACATACACCTGTCATACTCTGAGTGATCCACCATATCCTTCCAATGATGTTTAAAAATCGGTCGTCGAGCTAATGACGTTAAACAAGCGCTGCATGGGAGGCAACCCATGGTTTTTCTTATTTATGTGCTTTTTATTTATTTATTTTTAATTTATTTTAAATTTGTTTATTTTATTATTATGTCAGGACTAACGATTGAATGTTTTATGTGCTTTCAGGACTTGTTTGCTAACCTTGTACAGAATGCAGAACCCTGATGACATGCACGTGGCCTTTAGAGACGACGCACAGAGAGAGCGTTACTATGTCCACATGAGACTCCCTATGGCTCCTACCAGGTACCCTGACCATGACTGCATGGATGCCTTGGGGATAGAGCCAAGCATTAGATTCTTTTGCCATCAACTCTAGTGGGACCAGTTTGACGACAGGAACAACACTTATAGGAACTTGACTCTTGAGTTCCTCAGCTCGTTTCATCATGACCCTTGGGCTGGACCCGATGGACTTGCTGTTTTCAGGTTGTTCGGGATTGACTACTCCTTCTCTCACAAAGAGTTTGGTGATTTACTAGGTTTCCAGACTACTCCTGATGCTATTCCAGAGACACCGATGGGGTATTTTATGAGCAGAGAAGTGGAAAAGTTTTGGACTAAAATATCAGGTGGAGGGAGCCAAGATCCTTCTACCCAGTTTTCTCAGGTAATCCACTACCCTGCATTGAGGTACTTCCAGATGATTCTAGCACATTCTTTCCTAGGTTTGCCAGATACAGAGACCCTGCTATGTGAAGAGGAGATTTTCCTACTGTTTTGTGCGACTCAGTCTCGCTCAATTGCTTGTGGCAACTTTCTGTTGAAGGGCCTTGCTAGTGTTGCCAGATCATCCGTAGGCATCATACATGTCGGTGGGATTGTTACACAGATAGCTACTGCATTGGGTTTGTCTCGCAAATTATTGCACCTCAGGACCTTCTGCTGCTACACCACCCTGGATATTGATTTTTGTCTTGATAGCGGACTGATGAGGAGGGCTTCTTTTGAGCCCAACATGTTTAGATTACTGATCGACGGCGAAGCGATACACTATTTTACATTACCAGATCTGCTGATGACCAGTGTCCATGATCCTGAAAATTGGAGTTATGCTCTAGAGGGTTATGGAGAGACTGTCGAAGAAACGAAATCGCCTCCCGCCGCTGAGTACACTCCTACACCTCTTACTCCCCGAATCACCGTTATGTCTAACAATATGTCTCTGCAGCCACCTGACCTACAAACACAGATTTATGAGCTCCGCAAGGAGACTGCCCTGCTCAAGCAGGAAGTGGCAGACTTGGAGTTATAGATGCAGGTTTCTGATCTCACTCATGCCTCAGAGGCCGATGCTCTATATCAGGCGATTGAAGAGCTTCGGAGGGAGATAGCTGAGATTCGTGGATCAAGCCAGGAAAAGAAGCCTACCACATGACTCATTCTACACTGACATCGCTATCCTAGTATTTAATTTCCTTTTATATGCTTTATTTTATTTATCGCATTTCCAGACATATATTACTTTTTTGCATCTATTATATTTTCATGTACTTTGAATTCCTCCTATATATACATATTATGCACTAATGTTAATTTTTCTTTTTCCTTTTTGATTTTTAATTATTTTAATTTTGTCGTGCAAAGAAAAAAAAATATAAGACAAAAATATCTTCATTTTTGTCTTCACAAAAAAATATGCAAGCCTCATGCCTTGAAAAGAAGAAGAAAACGCTATCCAGACCCCCCCGAAGACCAAAGGTGCAAGGAAGGCCCAAAAGCATGATTTAAAAAATCCAAGGCCCAGGAAATGGCCTTATGGCGGGCGCCATAGGCCCTGTGGCGGGCGACACACCGTCCCACAACAAATACGGGGCTGATTCCCCATTTCCACCATTTTCATCCCTTTCTTCACCAAAAACCCATTTTTACAACCTTCCAAAACCTCCTTGAACCCCATTAAAGCTCCCCCATTTCCAAAATACCCTCCATCCATAAAACATATCCAACATCCATTTTCATTTTCATCCACCAAAAACCATAAAAATCAAAACTTTATCATTCCCCTCATAAACCATTTTTCTACCATTTTCACTACCTAAGGAGCAATCAACAATGGAGTTCAATGGATTTCTTCTTCGTGATGGAAGACCGGGCGATAGGCAACAGAAAATTATTCAGAGGCTTTAGAGTCGAGAAATTCTCTCGACTAGGTACGTCGACGATAATTGTCTGTATGCTTTGGGTATTTATCACAGTGTTTTTAATTTATTAGAATTTCTAGGCTTGCATAATATTTTCATTAATCAGGAACCTACCTATGAGAGGCTGACAATTGAGTTTTTGAGTTCTTTGATATACACTGTCAGTCCTAACACTGCTAGCACTGTCGGTACTATTATTTTTAGACTGTTTGGAATTGAATATGAATTCAGTACCAACGAGCTAGCAGGTTTGTTAGGAATCCCTCATAGGGAAGGTGCGATTTGTGAGGCACCTTTGGATGCGGAATGGTCGGCCGAGGTATTTACCTTCTGGCAAAGGCTTTCAAGTACTTCAATTAACTCTTTTGAAGGGATACTTGCGTCGACCATTCACAACCCGGCCATAAGAGTTTTCAGACATCTTTTGGCATGTACTATTTTTGGCCGGGAAAGTCCAAACAAGGTAAATGCTAGAGAACTCCTATTTTTGCAAGGATGCCTCACTAGAACCCACATCAATCCGGTCCCGTTTATGCTTGCCCACATGACTTTATTTACTAATAAAACAGGACCGATTGTTTTTAGAGGGCTTGTTACGTCTATTGCTCGGGCTCTTGGCCTGAACAATGAGATAGCTACACTTGAACCACTACCTCCTCGCACAATTAATTTAAAATTTCTGAAAGACATGAAATTGTGCCGAACGAGGAGAGAAGGTGGTTATGAGTTGATGGTTCATGGGGTAGCTATCCCATCTGTTGCTTTACCATGCAGTAGACGTACTGATGTATGTATTGAAAGGAACTGGACCTATGATCTTAATGCTCCACGTGTTTTGGGTCCACTTCCTCCTAATATTCCCGATGGGGAGGCACATGACACCGATGAAGAGTATGATCGGAGAGAGCAGTCTCCCATCCCTCACATGTCCCCCCATCGTCCTTCACAGTCACACACTGCACCATCTTCCTCTAACCCTGTTGCAGGTACTGCTCCTGGATTCTATGTCACCGAGGAGATGTGGCGTGATATGACAGCTAGAGAGGAAAGGCGAGACAGCCTTCTCTCTACTATTTCACAACAGCTGACGGACAACATGAGCTTCATGCAACAATCGCGATTGGTTTCGGATCGTGCTTATAGCAACGTCTGCCGTACCTTGAACGATATCTCATTAGAGCAGAACCGTTAGAGAGAGGTCAACAGCCAGCACTACCAGCTTGTAGAGGCCACTCAGGGTTCCATCTTAGGTAACCTTCGAGAGGTCCGAAGTGCTCAGGCTGCCTTATCAGCACGACTCGACCGGAGGGACCAGCATCGTAGTAGATCCCGTCGTTCTAGACCATCACAGCAGGACGGCGAGGGCACAAGTGCTCCTCCTCAGTAGTCTTTTTCAGGTTACCCCCCTTATCTTATTTCGAAACATTGGGGACAATGTTCGATTTAAGTGTGGGAGGGGATTTTATTGCTTTCTGTCATTTCCCTTTTTAGTTAATTATTTCCTTTCAGTTATTTCCCTTTTCAGTAATTTATCTTTCTTAGATAATGCATGAGTCTGACGAGTCACCAGTATAGTGTATTTTTAGTTCATCTTCATTTTTTCCCATTTCCTTAGCCTTACCAGAAAATTTTTAAAAAAGAAAATAATGTTGTTTCACATGTTTTTTGGGCTTTGAGACAGGTTTAGATTAGGATGTGGTGACTTAGGTCAACATTTTGAAACATCAGAACCATTTTAGCACCATAGACCTCTTGAATATAGGAATCACTCCTAAACCCCACCACCATGGCCTTTATTATCATTTAAAAAATTGTCCTAAGTAGTTTATTTTAGCAGTCAGCTCCGGCCTAAGCATGCTCTACGTAGGGGGCCGATGAACATAAGTGAATGATCCAGTGCTAATAAAAAAGAAAAAAAGGCAAACTCTGGTATAGGTGACCCTCACAAAGTCATTTAAACCAAAAAAAAGAGAAGAAAAAAAATTTTTGCCACAAAAAGAAAAAAATTGCAAGTCACCTATTGTTAGTTGGTTCAGAGGTATCTGGCACTGAACTTGGTAGGGCGGATTACGATCCGATCCCCCGCAGCTACATTTAGGCGAAATAAAAACAGGTTTACACATGCTTATGTGCCAGAAACCTTATGTTATGGATCAGAATCACTAACCGGTCACTCTACTATGAAGCATGTACGGATAACGGGCTTAATGTGATTGCGCCTGAATGAAAAGGACACAAAAAGATGAGAAGATAGGCCTAGGTATTGTGTGATGATATGGAGTGGTTAATATAGGATTGAAGTTTGTGTTTGTGTTACTATGGTACCCTTGGTTCACTTAGTTAGTATCTGTCACTGCATCCTGACTTGAACTTAGAAGCCCTTTAGCCCAGAGACACGTGTTGACACCATATTTTCTTGAGCTTTAATGTTTGCTTGAGGACAAGCAAAGGTTTAAGTGTGGGAGAATTTGATCACACTAAATTTCACCGTATTTCTGACTCCGATTTCGCATGCATTCTTAGCTTTTATTGTTATTTTGTTATGTTATTACTTTGTTTTCTTTTGTTTTCAGGTTTTTATTGTAATCGGGGCTTGAATCGAGAAAAGGAGCGAAAAAGGAGTGGAAACGGATGAAAACCTAGAATCTCAGCGTTTTGCACTTACGGCACCCACCGTGGCGGGCGCCATGGGGTTAGCCATGACGTGGCCACGTCTCAAGACCACTCCACAACTGCCAAGACCCACGATCCCCACTCTCTCATCCCCTTTCAGCACCATGGCGGGCGCCATAGGCCTGTGGCGGGCGCCACAAGGCAAAATTCAGTTCCCTCCACTTTTTAGTGGAGGGGCGTCCTGGTCTTTTCCCGCATTTAGTTTTCCTATAAATAGGACTTTAGTTTTTCGTTTTTCTTCATCCAAACTTAGATTTCTCTAGGCATATATCAGTTTCAAAGCAGTTGCCATTCCACATCGGGGTGCTTCTGCAATCGAGTGATCGAGTCTGTAATCTGTCTGTGCGATCGAGTTTTGGAGCACTCTGGAGGAAGTTAATCCTGCCACCATTTTAATTCCAGTTCGTATTTTACTTTTCCGCATTGCTTTACTTTTATTTATTTCTCGCATTGCTTTACTTTTATTTATTTCTCGCACTGCTTTACTTTCTTTATTATCCGCACTCGCACTTTATTTCGTTTATTTCCCGCACTCGCTTTACTTTCATTTATTACCCGCACTTGCACTAAATTCCTTTATTTCTCGCACTCGCACTAAATTCATTTACTTTCCGCACTCGCACTAAAATTACTTTTATGAAAAATTATAAAAAGAATCTTTACTTTATCATGTCTAACTAATTCCATAAAGGTTAGAATGTAAGGATCGTAATTGAACCAGTAATCCGTATAATTGTTCGTGGAAACACTTAAGGGGCTATTTTATCTTTCAATCTAATTGTTTTTAACTATTTCAAAAACAGCCAAAAGCGCTTTGTCTAGTTCATTAGGAGTTTTTAGATTAAAAAGAAAAGAGATTTTAAAACGATTTTCGGACGCGTTATGAAGTTTAGAGTCTGGTTCATAAGAACCTCTTTTTGCTAAGAAATCCAGGTTAAAATACTTTTCAACTTAGTTAAGATACTACATTTCTTAAAAATAGGTTTACTACTCTAACGCAGTATGCACCTTTTTATCCGTGACAATAGGAGGGGTTGATTAGAGAGTACAACTCGGTTCTGAATACGCGAAAGCGACAGTTCTTGTTAAATTAGTTCTTTTCAAAGGAGAAAACATTGCCCATAAGTAGTTCCATTAACAAGTACTGGATTATCATTGATTACGTGAATTACATTCGAGCCTGTCTTTTATTTATTATTTAAAATTATTATTTTATTTACCATTGCACCCTTCTTAAAACCCCTATATTTAGTTGCCTTAGATACACACCATAACAACAGGTACGATAGATTGACACTTGGTCTCTGTGGATTCGACAATCTTTTATATTACTCTGACGTGTTCATACACTTGCGAAAAACACGCATCAGCCACCAATGGAAGAAGCAGATGAAAGGAGGAGAAGCAGAAGAAACAAGTTACTTACTTCAATTAAGAAGATAAGTAACTTGGAGAAAGAAAGTGAAGGATGAACATGAATGAGCAAGCTCACTCTAAGGAAAATGAAAATTCAGCAAGGATGCAAAAGAAGAATGAGAAGAGAAATGAGAAGTGAAGGCAAATTCACTTCTCAAATTACTTACCACCTGAAAATGTTAGCATAAGAAAAGAAATGAAATGAAGATGAAATGTATACAAAGATGAAAACCAAAACCAGAAGCATAAACATGATGCAAATGAAGCTATGAGATGATGCAAAGACATGTTAAGTGTAATGGATGATCATACAAGAGATGGAATGCAAAGGATGCATGCTTTGAAGTTTGAAAGTTCATGAAAGTTTATGAAATGAAATGAATGAACATCATGGCAAATGAATGAAGAAATGATCAAGCATGATTGTAATATGTCTTAAGATGTCTAAGATGACATGTGAATGCATGAAATGTCATGGCAAGTTCATGTATGGATGCATATGCAAGATGTATGTAAATGAACATGAGAAATTAGGGTTTTAATGCAACATGAGATGCAAAAGTCAAAAACAGAAGCAAAACATAAGATAAAAAATTGCAAATTAACTCAAAGGAACCCTAACCCCATATGATATCACACCCCAAAGGAGAAGTTATAACTCTTAACCTAAAGAAAGTTGTGATTTTTCTAAGTTATCTAGGGTTTTAAGGTACCTTAAGAGGGAAAATGAAAATCAAATGGAAAATGTAAGATAAATTTGTGACAAAAATATGCTAGATACTACATGCCATATGAAGATCAATGCAAAAAGAACCATCATCAAACCATTCATGGTTAGGCAGAAAAGAATTCTTGAAGTTAGCGTTCAAAAATGGGATTTTTATGAACCCTAAATTCAAGAAAAATGTCAAAGTTGGATCAAAACCAAAAAGAAATTTGTATGAATGGTTTGACAATGTTTCTAAATGTCCTAAGATGCAATCTGAATTTTTTTGGATATTTTGGAAACGTAAATGATATTTTAATTAATTAATTCTCATTAATTAATTAAAATAAACATTTAAATACTTTAAAAATGATTTTTAATGCAAAAAATAAAAATAAAAATGTTTTTGGGTTGAGAAAAATATTTTAATTAAAAATGCAGAAGGAAAATATTTTTAGGGTTTTCTAAGTATTTTAAATAAATTATGCAAAACAAATGATAAAAAATGAAATAAAAATTGAATTAATGGGAAGTATGTTGATTTGATGGACAAGATTTGAACTGGGGAAATCCAAGTTGACCAGTGCGCAAATGAGTGGCTGAGATGCACTCTAGGTTAATTTATTTCATTAATTTTAATTAACTTAATTAAATAAGAATTAGGGTCTTAACAATCAATCTGGGCCATCCAAACGCGCGGGTCAGCAAAATCCTACGACCATTATTCAAACTAACCCTAAACCCTAATTAACCTCTTAATGACTTTTAGGTGGCCGGAGAAGGCCTCCGGTCATCTTCTCCGGCCAGCTCCTCACCCTAACTTCCACCCTAGGCCACCCCATACCTCCTAACTCTCCAGAAACACTCAACTAACAACTCTAAACACGAATCCAGCAACAAAATCCATTTATTTTCACTCAAGATCATGAATCAAAGGCAAACGAAAAAAACATGCAGAAATTTCATAAGCTTCATACATGCTTGTTTTCAACTCATTTTCAAAACCAAATAGATCATGATGATCACCAAAGCATACAAAACATTTCTATAACCTAAAATCACATTTTTGGAAAATTTGTTCTTGAGGTTACCTGAAGTGAAGCTTTCTCAACCTGAGCTATCTGGCCTCCTCTTTGGTTCAAAACGACTCCAATGATCCTCCTGGTGATGCTTTGATGCTTGGAGGATGTTTGTAATGGTTGGTTTGAGAGCTTTCACTCTTGCTGGCCAGAAATCGTGTTTTGTGTAGGGGTGCTTTTAGGCTACAATGAAGGGTGGGAAATGGTCCTTTGATGAAGCTAAGTTGATTAATGAAAAGAGTTTGAAGTTTGAGTGAGTGTGATGTGTGTTTCTAAAGTTTTTGCAAATGGGGTGATTTTTGAGAGCTTGAGCAATCTGAAGTGTTAGGCTTGTGTGATGTGTGTTATGAGTTGTGTTTGATCCACATAACAAGTCTTGATAGGTCAAAGAAGTGGTTGTGGCCTAAGGTGATTGGTATGGGCTCTCTTGCAAAAAGTCAACAAAACTTGGACTTGAGGTATGGGCTAGTTTTGCAGCTGGCTTTTGGCTTGTCCTGGCTCAGCAGAGATCAAGGAGAGCCATGGAATTGGTTTTGTGGTGATTCAGTAAGTGGAAGCATGGTTGTGTATCATTTTGCAATTTTCATGAAGTTTGGCCCCTTTGTGATTTCTTGATGGGAAAGGCATGAAATGAGGTTATTCTTGGGCCAATTCTGATTTTTAGGCAATGAACTATGTTGTTATGATGCATAGAAGTGTATTAGAAGTCACAAAATGGCTTGGCAAGTGATTTTGCAAAAATCCCTCTTTGGTGTATTCTTGAAAATTATAGGATTTTTGCCAACTTTGAAAGATCATAACTTGAGTTCCATAATGAATTAGAACTTGTTCTTGTACTTTTTGAAAAGGGAATGATCCAATCTACAACTTTCATGACCAACAATTTTTCATTTGAAGCATTTTTGGTTGAGAAAGAGGAGGTTGAAATACTTTTCCAAAATGGAAAGTTTCCATTACAAGTCATTTCCATTTTTGGTAACTTTTGTTTTAGCTCAATTTTCTTCAATTTTGTGAACTTACAAGCACTTCAATGATCAAATAAAGATCATATAACTTCAATTTGATGAAAAATCCACTTTGGTTCCATTGTTGGGGGTCTCAGATGCCCTGATTTTGCTCTAACTTGCTCAAAACGTTACCTAGTGAACAAATGACTTCCACAATGAATTTCTTCATCAAACTTGGTACACATGATCCTTATAACATATTGAGACTATTAGAAACAAGAATGACCAAAAAATTTGGAGTTATGGCCTCTGAAACCAAAACCCTAATTTCAGGTCATCTATGCAGTGAAACCCTAGCTCTGCTTCCATGCTTTTCAAGTTCTTGTGATTTCTTGACTTCCTTGATCTTTGAGGGATATAATATGATGATTTAACATACATGGACCCTCTTGGAATGGTTGGAGACCTTTGGAGTGGCTCAGATGAATCTTTGGATTGCTCAGATCACAAACCCTAGATGCAGATGAACTTGAACTAATACAGTGAAACAAAAAATGCAATGTGATGATATGCTTAAACTAATGCAAAAAATGAAAGATCACAAGCCATGGTGAAATGAGTGAGGGAAAGTTTGGGGTGTTTACAGTCGGTTTCCCTGTTGTAACTAGTTACCCACCGTGGGTTGCTAACATTGTACCCGTGCCTAAAAAAAATGGCAAGGTGTGTATGTGTGTGGATTACCGGGACCTGAACAGAGCTAGCCCGAAGGACGATTTCCCATTACCTCACATCGATGTATTGGTGGACAACACAACTCAGTTCTCGGTATTTTCTTTCATGGACGGATTTTCTGGATACAATCAGATCAAGATGTCACCTGAAGACATGGAGAAAACAACTTTCATCACACCTTGGGGCACATTTTGTTACAAGGTAATGCCGTTTGGACTAAAGAACGCCGGTGCAACTTATCAACGGGCTATGGTAACATTATTCCATGATATGATACACAAAGAAATTGAATGCTACGTGGATGATATGATTGCCAAGTCCCTTACTGAAGAGGATCATCTGGTGAATCTGCTGAAGTTGTTTAAGCGTCTGAGGAAGTATCAGCTGAAATTCAACCCCAACAAATGCACATTCGGGGTACGTTCTGGTAAGTTGCTGGGATTTATCGTAAGTGAAAAGGGAATTGAGGTTGATCCCGACAAAGTCAAATCCATTCAGGAGATGCCTGCACCTAGGAGTGAAAAAAGAAGTTTGGGGGTTCTTAGGTAGATTGAACTACATATCAAGGTTCATATCTCACCTCACTGCAACCTGTGAGCCCCTGTTCAAGCTATTAAGAAAGGAATAGACAGTCAGGTGGAACGACGATTTTCAGAAAGCTTTTGACAAGATCAAGGAGTACTTGCAAGAACCTCCAATTCTCATGCCTCCAATTGAAGGAAGACCTCTGATAATGTACCTGACAGTATTAGAAGGGTCAATAGGGTGTGTGCTGGGCTAGCATGACGAGTCTGGTCGAAAAGAGTATGCAATATACTACCTAAGCAAAAAGTTTACCGATTGTGAACAACGTTATTCACTGCTCGAGAAAACTTGTTGTGCTTTAGCGTAGGCTGCTCGCCGACTAAGACAGTATATGCTGACTCACACTACCTTATTAATCTCAAAAATGGACCCCATCAAGTACATATTTGAAAAGCCAGCACTTACCGGAAGGGTTGCAAGATGGCAAATGATTCTGACAGAGTATGACATTCAATACACCTCTCAAAAAGCCATCAAGGGCAGTGTATTATTTGACTATCTAGCTGAGCAACCCATTGAAGATTACCAGCCCATGAGATTTGACTTCCCTGATGAAGACATCATGTACTTAAAAGCAAAAGATTGTGAAGATCCAGTTCACACTGAAGGGCCTGATCCAGAGGAGGCATGGACTATGATGTTTGACGGGGCTGTCAATATGAATGGTCGTGGGGTTGGTGCAGTGCTTATTACACCTAAACGAGTTCACATGCCTTTCTCGGCAAAACTCTCCTTTGCCTGCACTAACAACGAAGCTGAATACGAAGCATGTATCAGGGGACTTGAGGAGGCCATTGACCTCAGGATCAAAACCTTGAATGTATTCCGAGATTCGGCTTTGGTAATCAACCAGACCAATGGCAAATGGTACACTCATCAGGAGCACCTAATTCCATACCGTGACTATACGAGGAGATTATTGACTTTCTTCACAACAATCAAACTTGAATATATCCCTCGAGATGAGAATCAGTTTGCGGACGCTTTGGCTACCATTTCCTCCATGATCAAAGTTCAAACTGCCAATTATGTGCCTCAGATTTTGGTATCAAGACTAGATAGACCGGCATATGTATTCTCCGTGGACATTGCTAGTGATGATAAGCCTTGGTTCCACGACATCAAATGCTTCTTAGAGAATCAGACATACCCACCTGGGGCATCATCCAATGATAAGAAGATATTAAGAAGGTTGGCCGGCAGTTTCTTCCTCAATGCTGATGGCTCATTATACAAGCAAAACTTCGACCTTGTCCTGCTCAGATGTGTTGACAAGAAGGAAGCAGACCTACTGATGCACGAGGTGCATGAAGGTTCTTTTGGTACCCACGCTAAAGGACATGCGATGGCAAAGAAATTATTAAGATCAGGTTACTACTGGATCACAATGGATCCAAACTGTTGTGCCTATGCCAGAAAATGCCACAAGTGCTAGATCTACGCAAATAAAGTGCATGTGCCTCAGAATCCTTTGAACGTGATGTCTTCACCTTGGCCCTTTTCCATGTGGGCATTGACATGATTGGAAAGATCGAACCGAATGCTTCAAATGGCCACAAATTCATCCTGGTAGCCATTGATTACTTCACCAAATGGGTTGAAGCAGCTTCGTATGCCAACGTCACCAGACACGTGGTAGCCAGATTTCTGAAAAGAGACATCATTTGTCGATATAGAGTTCCCGAGCGAATCATTACTGATAATGGTTCCAATTTGAACAACAAAATGATGGCAGAACTGTGCCAGGACTTCAAAATCCAACATCACAACTCTTCTCCTTACAGGCCAAAGATGAATGGCGCTATTGAGGCCTCTAACAAGAACATCAAGAATATTGTGCAGAAGATGGTAGTCACTTACAAAGACTGGCACGAGATGCTACCATTTGCTTTGCATGAGTATCGAACCTCAATCAGAACATCTATTGGGGCAACACCTTATCAGCTTATGTATGGTATGGAAGCTGTCCTACCACTTGAAGTTGAACTACCCTCCTTACAGGTACTAATGGATGTAAAGCTGGACGAAGCAGAATGGGTCCGGTCTCGGTACAATCAACTGAATCTGATTGAAGAGAAAAGGCTAGCTGCCATCTGTCATGGGCCGTTATATCAGAAGAGAATGAAGAAAGCCTTCGATCAAAAATTCAGACCTCGGGTATACCAAGTGGGAGAGCTTGTTCTGAAGAGAATCCTTCCTCCTCATACAGACCACAGGGGCAAGTGGACACCAAACTACGAAGGTCCTTATGTCATAACCAAAGTCTTCTCAGGTGGAGCACTGATGCTCGCAACCATGTATGGTGAAGACTTCCCGTCTCCTGTGACTTCAGATGCAGTTAAAAAATACTTCGCATAAAATGACCCGCTGGGCATAAAAACAGAATGTAAGTCCAGGCTAGATAGGGTATCCCGGTGGATTTGAAAGCTCAGGAAAAAATGGGTATCCCGGTGGATTGAAAACCCGAAAGGGTGATCCACGCAAAATTAGGGAATAAGCGAACAACTGCATTCTGAATACGTCTGTATCACTCACAACATGGCAAGTTTCGAAAGGACAAAGCATCGGTCAGAATCAACCTTCTTCAGAAAGCAAGATAAGAAGAACATCAAGGTCATACAGGTCATAGCAAAGGGAGCTCACTGGAGCGTCGTCGTCAACATTGCCAACACTTTTATTTTTTCAATTTACAGCAATCTCCTCACTTCAGGGGATTCGCTTCTTTTGACTGTACGTACCGATTCAAGGCACACAAATCAATAAAATTAGAGTTTTTAGTCACACTTTGCTTCTGTACATTTTTGTTTCGTTTGCAAAATGTCCAATGTTACAACAATTGCATAAAACATATGAGCCATTTTTAATAAAATGCTTGCAGGAAATATGTTACTTTCAGGTAAATCTAACTCCCATGACGGAATCCAGTTAAGGATACCTCGAGACACTTGTGCGTTTTCCTTTGTCTTAACATGTTGCAGATATGCAAGACAAACAATATTTCACAACATGGGGCATATCAAGCATTGAATCCCCAACACACTACTTCCCAGAAGCTATTTCTCCCTCGAGCAGGGTCTCCCGAGAAATGCCTAACAGCCTTTTCCATAGCAAGGTGGTCAAGAAATTTCTGTTCCCCACCAGAGATACCAGATTTCTCTCACCCTCAATAGAGTTGGTGGGATTGATTCCCCACAGAGTTGTCTCCCTAGAAGAGCAATGCCTGAAACACATCCCCAACTGAGTGTCTAGAATTTCCTCATCCCCATTAAGGAGTTCTCCCTCTAGATAGATCTACCAATGATCTATTACCCCAAGCAGAATTCTCTCTCCAAATAGATCTACCAATGACCTACTTCCCCAGCCAGGTCATCCCTCCAAGCAGATCATCCATAGATCTTTATCCCCGCAGGATCTGAGTCCCGGATCAGCTTCTCACTTGTATAAACATAGCATTCACATCATATTCACCAAAATAAGCGCAACATTCCGTCTAATACGGAGCATTACGGAAAAAATCAAACATTTGCATGATCACAAGCCAGGTTCGAGCTTGTCACCTGCAATTACCATCAATATTTCATCAGCAATATACAAAATACATCCCCCCACAGATCGCCAGCATCCCCTTTTTACTCTCAAAACAAATGCCTGTTTATATTTATACATATTCTTTTAACACTCGCCCGTGTTATACTTCCCCAGCAAGTCAAACACTCGTCCGTGTCTTGCATATACCTCACCAAAAGATCAATACTTATACATACTTATAAAGGAGTCCTTTTGATACTCGTACATATCTTGTATATATCACCTCCTCAGCAGATTCAACACCCGTCTGTGTTCTTTGTTTAACCGATTGATACTCGTCCGTATTGTCATCTTTAAACACGCGTCAGCATTTGTTTCTACCGATACTCGTCCGTATCATGGTTCTAAGGATGCTCGTTCACATCTTTAATCTATACACACTGTCAAAAACTTATATATTTTGAAAAGCATAAACACTCGTGTCGCTCCCACCAAATGACACATGGCCAGAAGGGGTACTGGCGCGAACGGTCGGCGAAGGAGAGAGAACATGAAGATGAACTGAAAAGAGTCGCCAGCTAGGCATTTTTATCCCGAAGGAAAGGTAATGCTGCATAAACCTAGAAAAAGATGGATAAGACGGTTGCGAACCAGAGAAACTGAGAAAGGGGGTTGGTTACAACCTGGGAAGGTATTAGCACCCAGATTGTCCGTCGTACTCGACGGGATCCACGCTTGAAATATTTTTGCTTAAGCGGGTAGTGTCAGTGCTATTTTGTGTGCAAAAGCTAGAAAAGAATACAAGTGTCAGTGCAAAAGAGGTGTGAAATGAAATTGCTCAGGAATGAGACTTAAAAGAATAATGCTGGAAGAGGGGCGGAAAGACAAAGACTTTTGTTCGATAACCGTTAAGTTATGCCTATGTATCCTCTCGTGTAATGAGGAAGTCAGAACACCGTAGTTCGACTCAATGAGACTGAAAGAAAAATTGACTGATAAACTGCTTGCTTGTCTATGCTCAAGTGTATGACCTGTCTGGCTCAGGTGCAAACTGTCTTGCATTGGACGGAAGAAGCGAGTTCTCGTTTGTGAGTGAATGAGATGAGAAAAGAATCCCAGAGGAGACGATTATTGTTTGTTTTTGGTATTTTTAATCTTTTATTGCTTTTGGAGTTTGTCATAAGTTAATGAGCTTAAGCCTAAACCAAGGGTTAGTAAACTCATCACATTTTCCCTCTGATTAGGGGTAATGAGAATACCTTAAGTATGAAGTAAGCACCTCACACTTAATCACCATGGTGTAGGATTAATATCATTAACCTACTTGGAATTATTTAGATGTTTTTGGAGTTTTTGTTTAGTGTTAAGTAATGAGTTTAAGCCATTATCAAGGATTTAATGGACCCATTACACCATCCTAATAGAAGGATAATAGATGAGAACATTTAAGCTAAGGAAGGCTCCTCAACTTAATCCATGATTGGGGGTTAACCTCATGACAAAACAAGCCTTTATTAAAGTGGATTTTAGTTAATGGTAAGATTAAGAAGTGAACTTTATGATTTGTAAGACAACTTGAGGGAGACTTGTCCATTAACACTAGGGTTAGTCCTTCTTAACCAATTAAGGAAGAATTAGAACCCTAATGCAAGGCCCAAGTTACAAGCTTGATGTCTTAATGATTATTAGATGAATTTATTAAGAGATTTAAACACATTAAGGGTTTAACACTTAGGATTAAAGTTATACACTCCATCCTAAGAGAAGGATGCATGCATAACCCTAATCACAAAGCCTTAAAACCTTTAAGGTTTAGTCCATGATTATGAGATGAGAAGAGAAGACACAAAAGATGACACAAAGGTAAAACTAATGGGGGACTAATCAAACCCTAATTGTGATCATGCTTGGGTGTTCCTAAGGTTTATGAGGCTTGCAAGAGATCTTCAAGAAGAGCCACCAAGGAAGAAGCAGATGAAAGGAGGAGAAGCAGAAGAAACAAGTCAACTTACTTCACTTAAGAAGATAAGTTGCTTGAAGAAAGAAGGTGAAGGAGGAACATGAATGAGCAAGCTCACTCTAATACAAATACAAAATGCAGCAATGAATGCATAAGAGATATGAGAAGAGATTGTGAGAAGTGAAGGCAAATTCACTTCTCAAAGTAACTTACCACCTGAAAGGTTAGCAAAAGGAAATGTAATGAAATGAAAATGAAATGAATGCAAGGATGAAAACCAAAATCAGAAGCACATTCATGATGTAAATGATGCTAAGAGATGATGCAAATGTATGTCAAGAGTTGTGAATGATCATACAAGTGATGAGAATGCAAATGAAGCATGAAAGAAGCATAAAAGTTCATGAATGCACATGAGATGAAATGAATGCATAACATGGCAAATGGATGGTGAAATTATCAAACATGAGTCTAATGTGTCCTAAGATGTCTTAGAAGTCATGTGGATTCAAGAAATGTCATGGCAAGTTCATGAATGCAAGCATATGCAAGAAGTATGTAAATGAAGATGAGAAATTAGGGTTTAGATGCAACATGAGATGCAAAACAATTATGGTAGAAATATGGTAGAAGCTACATGTCAAATGAAGATCAATGCAAAAAGAACCATGGTCATACCATTCTTGGTTAGGAAGAAAATAATTCTTGAAGTTAGGGTTCAAAAATGGGATTTTATGAACCCTAAATTCAAAGAAAAAATGTCAAAATGATTCAAAACCAAAAATAAATTTGTGTGGATGGTATGACAATGTCTCTAAATGTTTAAAGATGCAATATGATTTTTTTTGGATTTTATACAAACCTAAATGATATTTTAATTAATTAATTTTCATTAATTAATTAAAATAAACAATTAAATGTCTAAAAAATGATTTTTTAATGCAAAAAATAAAAATAAAAATATTTTTGGGTTGAGAAAATTATTTGGAATTAAAATTCTGAATAAAAATATTTTTGAGATTTTCTAACTATTTTAAATAATTCGTGCAAAATAAATAAGAAAAATGAATTAAAAATGAAATAAAAGGGTTGGTCAACTGATCATGTGGCTCACATTCAAACCTGGAGATGGAGGGAAGACTTGGCGCGTGATCTAAGAGTTAGCATTCAAATCCTATTAATCCTAATTAATTAATTTTTTAATCACAAATTAATCCTAATGACCTAATCTGGACCACACAATGCGCGCGGGACAGACAAATCCAAGGGTCTCAATTCAAACCAAAACTCTAACCCTAATTTACACTTAATGACTTTCAGGTCACCGGAGAAGAGCTCCGGTCGTCTTCTCCGGTGACCCCCTCACCTGAAAACTTTCAACATCTTCCCTAGGTCTTTTCTGGAGCTCTAAAGCTCCAGATTCACTCCTCTCACTCTCCTAAGATCAAATCCACCCTCAAAAACAATTTCTTTTCACTCAATCTCAAGATTCGAAGAAAAGATAAAAACTTGTGAAACTTTCAGAAGCTTAGCAAATACTCATTTCTCCACCATTTTCAAAAATATAAAGTTCAGTGTACTCAGGGGAACATGCTTAATCATTTAGTAACATAAAATAAAGGTTCTGGAAAAATTAATTCGCATGGCTACCTGAGATGGAGCTTTCAACCCTTGAGCTTTCTGGCCGCTTCCTTGGTGCAAAATGCCTCCAATGACCTCCCTGAAGAAGCTTTGATGCTTGGAGAGCTTTGAGGAATGTTGGTTTGTGAGTTTGTGCTCCACTGGTCAGAAAATCGTGTTTTGTTTGTGGTGTGTTCTTGGCTGTTTTGGCGGGTGGTTTGTGATCAGTGATTGATTTGGAAATGAATGGTGGTGTTTGTTTGAAGATTGAGCAAGTGTGTTGTGTGTTTCGAAGGAAAATGCAAGAGGGATGATTTTTGTGAACTTAAGAATGTTGAGGTTTCAGGTTGTGTTCTTGTGTGTTATAGCTTGCATAAAGTCCACATATCAAGTTGTGATAGGTTTGTGGAGTTGGTGTGGGCTATGCTGATTGGTATGGCCTTCTTGCACAAAAGTCAAAAGTTCTTGTCCTTGAGGTATGGGCTGGCTCAGAGGTGGTACAATGGGGTGTCTGGTGCAGCAAGGATCAAGGATGTCCATGGAATTCACTTAGAGGCAATTAAACATGTTTGTGAAAGATTCTTGGTCATTTTGCAATTTCATGAAACTTTGGCCCCTTTGAGATTTTTTCATGGGCAAGGCATGAAATTTTGAAATTCCTTGGGCAATTCTGAGTTTTAGACATTGCATAATGTTTGTATGATGCTTATAAGTGTGTTTGAAGTCACAAAATGAATTGGCAAGAGGTTTTGCAAAAATCCCTCTTTGGTGCATTCTTGAAAATTATGTGATTTTTGCCAACTTTGACAAGCCATAACTTGAGTTCCATAATGAATTAGAACTTGTTCTTGTACTTTTTGAAAAGGGAATGATCCAATCTACAACTTTCATGACCAATAATTTTTCATTTGAAGCATTCTTGGTTGAGAAAGAGGAGGTTGAAAAACTTTCCCAAAATGGAAAGTTTACATTACAAGTCATTTCCATTTTTGGCAACTTTTGGTTTAGCTCATTTTTCTTCAATTTTGTGAACTTCTTATCACTCCAATGATCAAATAAAGACCATATAACTTCAATTTGATGAAAAATACACTTTGGTTCCATGTTGGGGGCCTCAGATGCCCTGATTTTGCTCTGACTTGCTCAAGAAGTTACCCAGTGATCAGATGACTTCCACAATGAATTTCTTCATCAAACATGGTATGCATGATACTTATAACATATTAAGACTAATAGAAACAAGAATGACCAAAAAATTTGGAGTTATGGCCTCTGAAACCAAAACCCTAATTTCAGGTCATCTGAGTAGTTAAACCCTAGCTCTGCTTCCATGCTTTGCCAGTTCTTGTGATTCTTTGACTTCCTTGATCTTTGGAGGATAAAATATGATGATTGAACATACATGGACCCTCTTGAAATGATTGAAGACCTTTGGAGTGGCTCAGATGAATCTTGGATGGCTCAAGTCACAAACCCTAGATGCAGATGAACTTGAACTAATGCAGTGAAGCAAAAATGCAATATGATATGGTATGCTTGAACTAATGCAAATGTGAAAGATCACAAGCCATGGTATGAACTTATTGAGGTAAAATTTGGGGTGTTTACAGCTTCCCCTATTCAAGCATGAAGTAGTTGTGCAGGATGTAAGCGACGGGCTTAACATACAAACAGGATAACTTGTGGTTGAATACCAAAGACAGTCCAAAATTTGCACTCACTGGGGAGAAGAAGAAAAGGGATATAGATTGTAAAAGGAGTGTATAATATGTTTGTAAAGTTCGGGCGATGGAGGACGACCGTCGAGCAGAGGACGACTGCTGGGGATAAAGCAATGACGGGGACGACCGACATGCTGGGGAAATAAAGAGATCATGATGGGGACGACCATCAAGTAAAGAAACAAAAACTCTCTGAGGATTAAAATAAAGGAAATGATGGGGACGACCATCAGGTTTGTAAAGTAAGGGTAAACTACGATGGGGACGTCCATCAAAGGTGAAGGACGATCACCTAGCAGGGAACGGCTGCTCTGTTGGGGATAAGGATGAGGGACGGTCATCCTAGGTGAAGGACGATCACCTGGCAGGGTACGGCTGCCGAAAAATCACGACATAAGACGAATGCCGGATAGAAAAGGTCGACGATGGGGACGGCCATCGGATAAGCATGATGAAGGACGATCATCAAGAGGTGAAGGATGATCTCCTAGCAGGGTACGGCTGCTCTCGGAGTTTATCATGACATAGGACGAATGCCAGATAACAAGATCAATGATGGGGACGGCCATCGGATAAAATGATGAAGGACGATCATCAGGATGGTGAAGGACGATCACCTAGCAGGGGACGGCTGCTAAAATATCACGACATAGGAAGAATGTCGGATAGAAAAGTGTTCTAATAATGGAGACCCCGCTGGGGGAATGATGAGGGACGGTCATCAAAAGGTGAAGGACGATCACTTGGCAGGGTACGGTTGCCGAAAATATCATGACATATGATGAATGTCAGATAGGAAAGAATTTTTGCTGGGCACTTCGCTGGGGAAAAGTAAACACGGACGAGTGTTGACATCCAAGAAAAGAAAGGTACAAGTGTTTGACACTGTGTATAGATTAAAGATGCGGACGAGCATCCTTAAGACTACGATACGGACGAGTATCGATGGAAACAACGCTGACGCGTGTTCAGAGATGATGATACAGACGAGTATCAACTGGTTAACAAAGAACACGGACGAGATTCGAATCTGAGGGGAAATAAGTGGTGTATACAAGATACAGACGAGTATCTGTATGAGTAAAAATAAGCATGAGTGAGACACAGACGAGTGTTCAACTTGTTGGGGAGGAGTATGACACGGACGGGTGTCATAATAGAAAGTGTATAAGTTGTGAACTTATAAGTGTAAAAGATATTTCGGAGACCTGTGGGATAGGATGACACGGACGGGTGTCAATGCGAGTGTATTATAGACAAATGTTTGGCAACCATGCTGGGGATCGGTGACACGGACGGGTGTCAGGAGTGCGTATAAGTATCTATTTGTAGAAAGTGTTCTGGCAATTTTACTGGGGAATGATGACACATGCGAGTGTCAAAAGGAGCATGTATCTGTATTTTGAGAGTGCAAAGGGGATGCTTTGGTTTTTATGTACAAGGGATGTATTCTGTATATTCCTGATGAAGTTCCATTGATATTTACAAGTGGCTGATTCAAAACTTGACTTGTGATTTATGCAATATGTTTGATTTTTTCCGTAATGCTCCGTATTAGACGGAATACTACGCTTTTGTGGTGATTTATGATGCGAATGCCATGATTATGCAGAGATACCGATCTGGGATTCGGATCCCGTCACTGTGAAGATCTCCGATTGATCTGCTTGAAAGGATATCCCAGTTGGGGATGAGATCATTGGTAGATCTAATAAGATGTATGACTCTGCTTGGGGAAATAGGTCACTGATTGACCTATCTTAATAATGAGGAGCCCAGCTGGGGATGTGGAACCTTCCGTCACTTTGTTGTGTGAGAAACTCAGACATTGCTCATTTGGGAGAGGCTGTAGCTCTGTGGGGAGATGGTTCCATGTCTAGTACCCCGTTGGGGGAGGAAAGACCACTGAACGATCTTTCTAGAGATTTTTCATGGGGATCCTGCTGAGGATGATGATGCTTGACAACTCAGCTGGGGATATGAGCACCTTTTGGTACTGCTCTGAAAGATGTGTTGGAGAAGTGATGCCTGGCAACTCTGATGAGGAGAAAGAATTCCTGGTGTTGTTTGGAAAATGTGCTGAGGAAATAATGATTTAGCAACTTTGCTGGGGAAAACCTTTCATGCCCCATGTTGCACTCTGAATACCTGCAATCTTGTTATAACAAAGAAACTCGTCCCCGAGGTATCCCTTACCGGATTCCATCATAGGAATTTAGAAACTCCCGGGAGTAAAAATATATTTCCTACAAGAATGTGATTAGAAAGGCACATCTGTTTTTATGCAAACATTATATCGGGGATATCAGACATTTTTGCAAACGAGATAGAAATAAGGAGATTGTTACAAATTGAGAAAAATGAAGGTGCTGGCAATGTTGAAGACGCTTCAGTGCTTCCCTTTTTCTATGACCCGTATGACCTTGACGTTCTTCTCATCCTGCTTTCTGAAGAAGGCTGATTCTGACCGATGCTTTAACCCATCGAAGTTTGCCATGTCGTAAGTGATACAGACAAATTCAGAAAGCAGTTGTTCGCTTATTCCCATATTTTGCGTGGATCGCCCTTTCGGGTTTTCAATCCACCGGGATTCCCATTTTTGCCTGAGCTATCCAATGCGGCTTTTCAACTCAGCGGCTGTACATTTTTTCTTTATTTTCCCTTATTTTTGCCCGAGTCTTTTATTCTGTTTTTGACTCGCCGGGATGCCCTATTTTTTCCTGGACTTACATTCTGTTTTTACGTCTAGCGGGTCATTTTATGCGAAGTATTTTTTAACTGCATCCGAATTCACAGGGGATAAGAAATCTTCACCATCCATAGTAGTGAGGATCAATGCTCCACCAGAGAAGACTTTCTTTACTATGAATGGACCATCGTAATTCGGAGTCCACTTGCCCCTGTGGTCTGTATGAGGAAGGAGGAGTCTTTTCAGCACAAGATCTCCCACCTGGTATTCCCGAAGCCTGACTTTCTGATCGAAGGCTTTCTTCATTCTTTTCTGATACAGCTGCCCATGACAGATTGCAGCTAATCTCTTCTCTTCGATCAGATTCAGTTGTTCGTATCGGGATCGGACCCATTCTGCTTCATTCAACTTGACATCCATCAGTACCCGTAAGGAGGGTAATTCAACTTCAACAGGTAGGACTGCCTCCATACCATACACAACCTGATACGGTGTTTCCCCAGTAGACGTTCTGATTGATGTACGATACCCATGCAAGGCAAATGGTAGCATTTCATGCCAGTCTTTGTAGGTGACCACCATCTTTTGCACAATCTTCTTAATGTTCTTATTAGCCGCCTCAACAGCGCCATTCATCTTTGGCCTGTAAGGAGAAGAATTGTGGTGTTGGATTTTGAAGTCCCGAAACAGTTCTGGCATCATCTTGTTGTTCAAATTAGAACCATTATCAGTAATGATTCGATCGGGCACTCCATACCGACAGATGCTGTCTCTCTTTAGGAATCGGGCTACCATCTGCCTGGTGACATTTGCATATGAAGCTGCTTCAACCCACTTGGTAAAATAGTCAATGGCTACCAGGATGAATCTGTGGCCATTTGACGCAGTCAGTTCTATTTTTCAAATCATATCAATTCCCCACATGGCGAAGGGCCAGGGTGAAGACATCACATTCAAAGGATTCGGAGGCACATGCACTTTGTCTGCATAAATCTGGCATTTGTGGCACTTTCTGGCATAGGCACAACAGTCTGCATCCATTGTGATCCAGTAGTAACCTGATCTTAATAACTTTTTAGCCATTGCATGTCCTCCAGCATGGGTACCGAAAGATCCTTCATGCACCTCGTGCATCAACAAGTCTGCCTCTGCCTTATCAACTCATCTGAGAAGTACCATGTCAAAGTTTCTTTTGTACAAGGAGTCATCAGTAATCAGGAAGAAACTACCAGTTAGCCTTCTTAATGTCTTATTATCATTGGATGATGCCCCAGGTGGGTATGTTTGATCCTCTAAGAAGCATTTGATGTCATAAAACCAAGGCTTATCATCTTTAGCAATGTCTACAGAGAATACGTATGATGGTCTGTCGAGTCTGGATACTGAAATTCGAGGCACAAAGTTGGCAGCTTGAACTTTGATCATGGAGGAAATGGTAGCCAAAGCATCTGCAAACTGATTTTCGTCTCGAGGGATATACTCAAGTTTGATTGTTGTGAAGAAAGTCAACAATCTCCTCGTATAATCCCGGTATGGAATCAGATGCTCATGGCGAGTGTACCATTTGTCGTTGGTATGATTGATTACCAGAGCTGAATCTCCGAATACGGTCAAAGTTTTGATCCTGAGGTCAATGGCTTCCTCAAGACCCATGATATAGGCTTCATATTCAGCTTCGTTGTTAGTGCAGTTAAAAGTGAGTTTTGTCGAGAAGGCATGTGAACTCCTTTAGGTGTAATAAGTACTGCACCAACTCCACGACCATTCATATTAACAGCCCCATCAAACATCATTGTCCATTCTTCTTCTGGGTCAGGACCTTCAGTGTGAACAGGCTCTTCATGATCTTTTGCTTTCAGGAACATGATGTCTTCATCAGGGAAGTCAAATCGCATAGGCTAGTAATCATCAATGGGTTGCTCAGCAAGATGGTCAGACAGTACACTGCCTTTGATGGCTTTTTGAGATGTGTACTTAATGTCATATTCTGTGAGAATCATTTGCCATCTTGCAACTCGTCCGGTGAGTGCTGGCTTCTCAAATATGTACTTGACTGGGTCCATCTTGGAGATCAACAATGTAGTGTGGGTCAACATATACTGCCTTAGTCGGCGAGTAGCCCACACTAAAGAACAACAAGTTTTCTCGAGCAGTGAATAACGTTGTTTACAGTCGGTAAACTTTTTGCTTTGGTAGTATATTGCATACTCTTTTCGACCAGACTTGTCATGTTGTCCCAGCACACACCCCATTGACTCTTATAATATTGTCAAGTACATTATTAGAGGTCTTCCTTCAACTGGAGGCATAAGGATTGGAGGTTCTTGTAAGTACTCCTTGATTTTGTCAAAAGCCCTCTGGCAATCGTCATTCCACCTGACCGTTTGTTCTTTCCTTAAAAACTTGAACAAGGGCTCACAGGTTGCTGTAAGATGAGATATGAACCTTGAAATGTAGTTCAATCTACCTAGAAACCCCCGAACTTCTTTTTCAGTCTTTGGTGCAGGCATCTCTTGAATGGCTTTGACTTTGTCAGGGTCAACTTCAATTCCCATTTCACTTACGATAAATCCCAGCAGCTTACCGGATTGTACCCCAAACGTGCACTTGTTGGGGTTTAGCTTCAGTTGGTACTTCCTCAGACGCTTGAATAGCTTCAACAGATTCACTAGGTGGTCTTCTTCTGTGACGGACTTGGCAATCATGTCATCCACATAACATTCAATTTCTTTGTGGATCATGTCATGAAACAATGTTACCATAGCCCGTTGATAAGTGGCACCAGCATTCTTCAATCGGAATGACATTACTTTATAACAGAGTGTGCCCTAGGATGTGATGAAAGTTGTCTTCTCCATGTCTTCAGGTGACATCTTGATCTGATTATACCCTGAAAATCCATCCATGAAGGAGAACACCGAGAACTGAGCCGTGTTGTCGACCAATACATCAATGTGAGGTAATGGGAAATCATCCTTCGGGCTAGCTCTATTCAAATCTCGGTAATCCACACACATCCGTACTTTGCCATCCTTTTTAGGCACAGGTACAATGTTAGCAACCCACGGCGGGTAACTGGTTATAGCAAGGAAACCGGCGTCCCACTGTTTTTTCAACTCTTCTTTTATCTTCATGGCCATATCCGGGCGAGTACGACGCAGTTTCTATTTTACTGGAGGACAGTCTTCCTTTAGAGTCATCTTGTGCATAACAATGTCGATATTCAGACCTGGCATATCTTGATAAGACCAAGCAAAAACATCTGCATACTCCCGAAGCATGTCAATAAGTTGTTCCTTCACTAAATCTTGCAGGAGGGCCCCGATCTTTACTTCTTTCAAATCTTCTTCGGTACCAAGATTAACTGTCTCCACTTCCTCCTGATGAGGAGTGATAACCTTCTCCTCTTGCCTAACAATCTGGCCAACTTTTCAGGTAGCTCATAATCTTCTTCAACCCCTTCATCGGCTTGATTAATCGGATTGTCGAATTCATACGAAGTCATAGCAGTGTCGTTGTCGCTGCAGTCTGGAGGGCACTCTCTGCAAGGGTTTAGATTTGTTCATTTTAGTGATCAGTTTTATCTTGTTTAGAAAAAGTGAAAATGAAGTTTCTATTTTGAAAAAACATTTCCATTTTATTTTTGTACAAAAAATGAAAAATGAAAAATAGTGAGCGGGAAAAAAGAGACTCGTTTGCGAAAGATGTCCTGATATTCATTAATTGATCGTTTGCACAAAATACAAGATGGCCCGATTACAAAATGAGTCCTGACACCTTGGGCAAGATGCAGGACTTGATGCATGCTTAAAGACAGGAAATAATAATTACTCTGCAGGAGTAACTCTTATAATTTCCTGGGAAGACCAGTTTGAGACTTGGTTCCCCGGGATCCTTGGACGTATCCAATTTTCCAGGTTGCGTTTGTCTTCTTCCTCGTCTTCCAGACTATTCACAACATCAGGGGTTAGCATTCCCCCGCTGACAAATTTGGGCTCCATTGCAGCCTCTGGTTGATCTTGTCGAGTTGGTCTGTAACCCAACCCGAATCTGTCTTCTTTCTTTTCAACTGGCAGCAGCTTGCCCCAGCCTTGAGCAGTACCCTCCTCAACAACCTTACGGGCTTGTTGATATGAAGTGATGGAAGTTCCCGATACATCAGTTGCTTTATTGATGTTAAGGGCCTCAAACCCCTGACTCATAGTCTCATGGATCTCCCCGTCCATCTCTATATACTTGTAAGTAGCCAGCTGGCTAACAAAAATGTCTTCCTCCCCGCAGATTGTGATGATCTGGCCTTCCCACTCAAATTTTAACTTCTGGTGAAGGGTAGATGTAACAGCGCCAGCGGCGTGAATCCAGGGTCTACCCAACAAACAGCTATAGGCCGACTGTATGTCCATCACGAAGAAGGTAGTTTTAAAGGTCTGTGGGCCAATCATCACAGGTAGATCAATCTCTCTAAGCACTGATCTCTTAAAGCCATCAAATGCTCTCACCACCAAGTTACTTGGACGCAATGCCAAACCATCATATTCCAACTTCACCAAGGCTTTCTTTGGCAGGACATTGAGTGAGGACCCAGTGTCTACCAGCACATGAGAAAGAACAACACCTTTGCATTCTAAGGTGATATGTAAAGCCTTGTTATGATTGTATCCCTCCGTCGTTAAATCAGCATTTGTGAATCCCAGTCCATGACTGGTGTTAGCATCGGCAACCACCGTTTCCAGCTGATTAACCGTAATCTCTTTCGGCACATAGGCTGCGTGCAGGACCCTCAACAGTGCATTCCTATGGGCTTCGGAACACATTAGCAATGATAATATAGAGATTTTGGAGGGTGTCTGATGAAGCTGGTCCACCACTTTGTAATCACTCTTTTTGATTATTCTCATGAACTCGTCCACCTCTTGTTCAAAAGACGCCTTCGGTGTTTCTTTATCAGTTGGCCCTTCCAGTGCCACATTCTTCCCTTTTGCTTTAGCAGCAGCTTTTGCTTCAGCATTGGGTCTTGGTGTTTGTGAGGCAAAAAGGTGTCCGCTTCTGGTAAAGCCTCCGCCTCCCCCAACATTGTCAACTGGTGGTGAAGAGGTTGCTGAATCTAGAGTGATCTTCTTTCCGTCGCAGTAGAGATCAGAGCCATAGTGCCAAGGTATGGCATTACTGCTTTCATAAGGAACAGGTCCAGGCACCGTAATGGTAACCAGACTGATTGCCGCAGCGGAAGGAACTGTGATTGTATGCGGGTTGTAGTAGATTGTGACTGGAGATCTGACAGGAGATGTTGCAGTTTGTTGTTGTAAATTGTTGTTGGGGTGAACATTTGCTGGGTCATAATAGATCGTGACCGTTGAGACATCTTCGTTAGTGTTTGTTGGTGTTGTAGATGTTTTCGTTGATAAAATGGGTGCTGATGTTGTAGAAGTAAATGTTGCTGAACTCTGATCAGTTGAAATAATGGATGGAGTGATTGCTGGAGTTGTGGATGAATCAGTGGGAATGATAGTTGTTGCAGTTGTAGGAGGATCTAATACCTCTGAAGAAAGAATTGTTGATGTTGGAGGAGAATCCATTGTTGCTGATGAAAGAGTTGTTGATGTTGAAGGATCCATTGTGGTAATCTGCAAAATTTCATCTCTGATGAGGCCATTTATGCTAAACCTTAGCTTCTCACAACCATTAATAGCAGTTTTGCACGATTCGCAACAAGCCTCACAGCCCGGGAACACTTGACATCTTAAGAGTTGAACCTTAACTTCTGCCAACGGTGTTTGAATCTGTGCAACATTATGAATCAGTGCAGATGGTTGATCCTCTTCTATAGCATTAATCATGGGCCCACCATGATTAGGCATAGGATTTCTGTTAACATTCGGAGGAGGTGCGAAATTGAGAGAATATTGGCATTAATCACCCTATTTGCTTGAGATGGCCTCTGTTGAAAAATGCGCTGCTGTTGGTTGTTGTTGTTATTGCTGTACATTCTTTGTTGCGGAAAATGATATTGTTTTTGATAGTGTTGTTGTTGTTGTTGAGGATAAAGTGGTTGTTGTGGAACCGGAGCCGGGATAGTAGCGGCTGCTACTAATCTGTGAGAATATTGGGGTCTGCCCCTGCTTGCATGGATAGCATTCTTTTCACCCGCCCCTCGGGGTCCTGCAAAAGGTTTTCTGGGGTTGTTGGAGGAGCTTCAACCATTGTCAGAGATTTTGCCCATCTTCAAAAGACTTTCAATTCTCTCACCAGTTATCACTACATCGGCAAAACTGGTGGAAGAGAAAGCAGCAAGTCTATCAATATAAGTTCCCTGCAAGGTGTTCATAAACATGTCAGCCATTTCCCGTTCAGACATGGGTGGCTGGACAGCAGCAGCAAGCTGCCTCCACCTCTGAGCATAATCCCGAAAGCTTTCCCTTGAAGACTGAGACATTCCCATTAGAAGAGTTCTATTGGGAGTCATGTCTAGGTTGTACTGGTATTGCCGGATGAAGGCTTCGGCCAAGTCCTTTCAACATCTTATAGTGGCCCTTGTCAGATGTGAATACAATTCTCTTGACGCTCCTGTCAGGCTGTCCTCAAAATAGAACATCCATAACTTTTCATCCATGGTATAAGCCTTGAGTCTCCCTAAGAAGGATTGCAAATGAGTACGCGGGCATGAGGTAACATTATATTTCTCAAAGCAAGGGGGTTTGAATTTGTGGGGAATCCTCACTCCATCTACTAACCCCATATCCATTACGTCAAAGCCTAAAGAGTTCTGAGATTCCAAAGACCTTAGATTTTCGGCAATCTCATCCAGTCTTCTGTCATACACTTCATCCCCAGCCCCAATAACAATGAATTGTTCTTCTTGGGGATCCTCTTGCAGGATTCTGCCCCTAGCAGTATTACCTTGAACATTCCTTGTGCCATTAACATCTGGATTTAAATGGGGTCCATACTCTGGTGGGTCGATACGAGGTTGTCCCCGTTCATTATTGCTGGTTCCCCCTGCTCCAAGATGGGGCACTTCAGGTGTATGTCTTTCTACCAGCTCTCTCAGCCTTTCTTGGCTCTGGGCTAAGCCAGTCATCACAGCCATAAACTGGGTCATTTGGTTTCTCATCTCGACCCTCTCGTTTGCCATTTGATTTCTTACTTCATTCAGGTCCTGCTGTACCTGATCTATTTGAATGCCTGGAAGGTTGTTACGTGTTGGGTACTGGTGTGTGCGGTTGACAGGGAACACTCTGCGACGAGCAATGTTTCCTGAAACCACAACAAAGTGAGAAACAAAATAACACACAAAAACCTATAAAACAAAGAAAATGTTAGTATGCAATGCAATGTGCTTATTGCTTTCCAGACCTCGAGGAGATGCTTGATAATGTTGAGAAAGGAAGCCCAATGAAACAAACTGATATATAACAAAATGAATGAAAATACATAGTCTGTTTACAATACAACAATCAAAAGAAAAAATACATCAAAAGAAAATACAAGCAAAGAGGAATCAGACATCCAGTCCATAGTCATCTTCCCTGACCTCCTTCAGGAGTGCCTCAGTCACCGGACCAGCTGGGTGCTCTGTAATGGTCCTAATGAGGAGGTTCCTGGTAGCAATGGCATTAGTCAGCTTCTTATGCCTGTCCTGCTCTTTTGATCTCTTTAAACCTGCTCGAAGCTTCAATTCTGATATCTCCTTCTGAGCTGCCAACAAAATCTCCTACTGTTTCTTCTCATTGGCTTCCAACTGCTCAATCTTGGCCTGAGTCCTCTGGTCTTCTTGTGCACGGGCTTCGGTGATTCTGATCCACCTAGCCTGGCTTTCCTCCAGGTAATGCTCAGCCCTAGCTTTCTAAATCTTGGCCTCCTTATGTAGTCATCTGTCCTTTCAATCTTGGTAAGATGCTCAGTCTTGAGTCTTTCCAATCTTTCAATGTCCAGAGGACCGTCATTTCATTCCCAAAGAGTCTTCTTCAAGGCCTCAGATAGCTGATTATTCCTCTCTTTCAACTTTTCAAATTCCTCCAGGCTAATAGTTGCTACAGGCTGTACTGTAGAAGGTCCAGGTGTGTCTTCCAAGGTGAAAGGCATCCTGGTAATCTGAGCTCTAGTACGGGACTAATCAGAATATTGGGATGAAGCAACATTGTTACATCTTCCAAGGACGGCTGTCCCTTTGGTCTGGATATTGTCCCAAGCCTAGGCAGCTTGCCTGACAACAGCTGAATTAGGTTGCACTTCACAGTATAAGGTCTCAGCTAAATCCTGTCCCCTGGGGGGGGTGAACTAAGGCATATCCCAATTGTCTCTTAAACAGTAAAGGGTTGTAATTGATGCAACCTTTTACTCCTATCAGAGGCACATTAGGGTATTGCCCACAGCTGGTAATAATATCCTTGCCTTTGGTGCTCTGGGTGCACCATCTGATATCATCTGATGTTAAGGCAATGAACCTTTTGGCCCAATTCTTCTGCTGGTGTGGGTTCAAGAAAGCATCTGACTTAGGCAGGTGTCTGAGTAGCCAAGAGTAGAACAAGGGAGCACAACATCTGACCAACTTCCCCCTTTGCTTTTCATTTCTCTGATGGATGGAGTAGTAAAAATCTCCTAGCAATGTAGGCACTGGGTTCCTCAGCAGGAACAAGTGGATGGCATTCTTACTTACAAATTTAGGCTCATCTGCAAACATGGGTCAGTTATGAGAAGTGTAAACACTTCTAACCCGGAGGTACAATGTTTACAGTAATCATAAAAGATCCTCCTCTAATTCACCCCAGATTCTGAAGGTCAAAATAAAGGTCATCCAGACTTAGCAGGCTTCCCAGATAGCCCTAGCACTACAGGAAATCTGTAGCACAGAGTTCTCAAGAAGGAACCCACATCTGAACCGTGTTTCATATTTCCGCACCAAACCGAAATGGAATGGGAAATAATATGAACCACTCTAGCCTAGGTGTCACTCAGGTCCCAGGTATAGGACCTTAATCACTCAGTGGAACCCCACCCACCAAAACAGAAACCAGATCCAGCAATGATAATGACAGTATGATGTATAAAAAACTGTAAAGAAAGAAGTAAATAAAGCTGTACATAAAGCAATAATTAAAGCAAATAAATAAACACAATTAGCACATAACACCCCAGTAAACACAAATCAAACAAGCGCTAGGAGGAACCCACAAAAAGAACCAGAAGCCCTGGTTGCAATAAGGGTCCCCAGCAGAGTCGCCAAGCTGTCGCTCCCACCAAATGACACATGGCCAGAAGGGGTACAGACGCGAACGGTCGGCGAAGGAGAGAGAACATGAAGATGAACTGAAAAGAGTCACCAGCTAGGCATTTTTATCCCGAAGGAAAGGTAATGCTGCATAAACCTAGAAAAAGATGGATAAGACGGTTGCGAACCAGAGAAACTGAGAAAGGGGGTTGGTTACAACCTGGGAAGGTATTAGCACCCAGATTGTCTGTCGTACTCGACGGGATCCACGCTTGAAAGATTTGTGCTTAAGGGGGTAGTGTCAGTGCTATTTTGTGTGAAAAAGCTGGAAAAGAATACAAGTGTCAGTGTAAAAGAGATGTGAAATGAAATTGCTCAGGAATGAGACTTAAAAGAATAATGCTGGAAGAGGGGGGGAAAGACATAGACTTTTGTTCGATAACCGTTAAGTTATGCCTACGTATCCTCTCGTGCAATGAGGAAGTCAGAACACCTTATTTCGACTCGACCAGACTGAAAGAAAAATTGATCGATGAACTGCTTACTTGTCTATGCTCAAGTGTATGACCTGTCTGGCTCAGGTGCAAACTGTCTTGCATTGGACGGAAGAAGCGAGTTCTCATTTGTGAGTGAATGAGATGAGAAAAGAATCCCGGAGGATACGATTATTGTTTGTTTTTGGTATTTTTAATCTTTTATTGCTTTTGGAGTTTGTCATAAGTTAATGAGCTTAAGCCTAAACCAAGGGTTAGTAAACTCATCACATCTTCCCTCTGATTAGGGGTAATGAGAATACCTTAAGTATGAAGTAAACACCTCACACTTAATCACCATGGTGTAGGATTAAGATCATTAACCTACTTGCAATTATTTAGATGTTTTTGGAGTTTTGTTTAGTGTTAAGTAATGAGTTTAAGCCATAATCAAGGATTTAATGGACCCAGTACACCATCCTAATAGAAGGATAATAGATGAGAACATTTAAGCTGAGGAAGGCTCCTCAACTTAATCCATGATTGGGGATTAACCTCATGACAAAACAAGCCTTTATTAAAGTGGATTTTAATTAATGGTAAGATTAAGATGTGAATTTTATGATTTGTAAGACAACTTGAGGGGGACTTGTCCATTAACACTAGGGTTAATCCTTCTTAACCAATTAAGGAAGAATTAGAACCCTAATACAAGGCCCAATTTACAAGGTTGATGTCTTAATGATTATTAGATGAATTGATTAAGAGATTTAAACACATTAAGGGTTTAACACTTAGGATTAAAGTTATACACTCCATCCTAAGAGAAGGATGCAGGCATAACCCTAATCACAAAGCCTTAAAACCTTTAAGGTTTAGTCCCTTATTATGAGATGAGAAGAGAAGACACAAAAGATGACACAAAGGTAAAACTAATGGGGGGACTAATCAAACCCTAATTGTGATCATGCTTGGGTGTTCCTAGGGTTTATGAGGCTTGCAAGAGATCTTAAAGAAGAGCCACCAAGGAAGAAGCAAATGAAAGGAGGAGAAGCAGAAGAAACAAGTCAACTTACTTCACTTAAGAAGTTAAGTTGCTTGAAGAAAGAAGGTGAAGGAGGAACATGAATGAGCAAGCTCACTCTAATACAAATACAAAATGCAGCAATGAATGCATAAGAGAGATGAGAAGAGATTGTGAGAAGTGAAGGAAAATTCACTTCTCAAAGTAACTTACCACCTGAAAAGTTAGCAAAAGGAAATGAAATGAAATAAAAATGAAATGAATGCAAGGATGCAAACCAAAATCAGAAGCACATTCATGATGTAAGTGATGCTAAGAGATGATGCAAATGTATGTCAAGAGTTGTGAATGATCATACAAGTGGTGAGAATGCAAATGAAGCATGAAAGAAGCATAAAAGTTCATGAATGCACATGAGATGAAATGAATGCATAACATGGCAAATGGATGGTTCAATTATCAAACATGAGTCTAATGTGTCCTAAGATGTCTTAGAAGTCATGTGGATGCAAGAAATGTCATGGCAAGTTCATGAATGCAAGCATATGCAAGAAGTATGTAAATAAAGATGAGAAATTAGGGTTTACATGAAACATGAGATGCAAAACTCAAAAACAGAAGAAAATGACAAGATAAATAATTGAAAATGGACTTAAAGGAACCCTAACCCCATATGAAATCACACCCCAAAGGAGGAGACCTAACTCTTAACCCTAAGGGACTTATGATTTTTCTAAGTTGTCAAGGGTTTTAAGGTACCTAAAGGGAAAAAATGAAAATCAATTCAAAAAGGCAGAATAAATTTATGCCAAAAATATGTTAGAAACTACATGTCAAATGAAGATCAATACAAAAAGAACCATGGTCATACCATTCTTGGTTAGGCAGAAAATAATTCTTGAAGTTAGGGTTCAAAAATGGGATTTTATGAACCCTAAATTCAAAGAAAAAATGTCAAAATGATTCAAAACCAAAAAGAAATTTGTGTGGATGGTATGACAATGTCTTAAATGTTTAAAAAGATGCAATAAGATTTTTTTTGGATTTTTTAGAAACCTAAATGATATTTTAATTAATTAATTTTCATTAATTAATTAAAATAAACAATTAAATGTCTAAAAAATTATTTTTTAATGCAAAAAATAAAAATAAAAATATTTTTGGGTTGAGAAAATTATTTGGAATTAAAATGCTGAATAAAAATATTTTTGAGATTTTCTAACTATTTTAAATAATTCGTGCAAAATAAATAAGAAAAATGAATTAAAAATGAAATAAAAGGGCTGGTCAACTGATCCTGTGGCTCACATTGAAACCTGGAGATGGAGGGAAGACTTGGCGCGTGATCTAAGGGTCAGCATTCAAATCCTATTAATCCTAATTAATTAAATTTTTTAATCACAGATTAATCCTAATGACCTAATCTGGACCACACAATGCGCACGGGAGAGACAGATCCAAGGGTCTCAATTCAAACCAAAACCCTAACCCTAATTTACACTTAATGACTTTCAGGTCACCGGAGAAGAGCTCTGGTCGTCTTCTCCGGTGACCCCCTCACCTGAAAACTTTCAACTTCTTCCCTAGGTCTTTTCTGGTGCTGTAAAGCTCCAGATTCACTCCTCTCACTCTCCTAAGATCAAATCCACCCTCAAAAACAATTTCTTTTCACTCAATCTCAAGATTCGAAGCAAAGATAAAAAATGGTGAAACTTTCAGAAGCTTAGCAAATACTCATTTCTCCACCATTTTCAAAAATACAAAGTTCAGTGTACTCAGGGGAACATGCTTAATCATTTAGTAACATAAAATAAAGGTTCTGGAAAAATTAATTCGCATGGCTACCTGAGATGGAGCTTTCAACCCTTGAGCTTTTTGGCCGCTTCCTTAGTGCAAAATGCCTCCAATGACCTCCCTGAAGAAGCTTTGATGCTTGGAGAGCTTTGAGGAATGCTGGTTTATGAGTTTGTGCTCCACTGGTATGAAAATCGTGTTTTGTTTGTGGTGTGTTCTTGGCTGTTTTGGTGGGTGGTTTTGTGAGCAGTGATTGATTTGGAAATGAATGGTGGTGTTTGTTTGAAGATTGAGCAAGTGTGTTGTGTATTTCGAAGGAAAATGCTAGAGGGGTGATTTTTGTGAACTTGAGAATGCTGAGTTTTCAGGCTGTGTTCTTGTGTGTTATGGCTTGCATAAAGCCGACATATCAAGTTGTGATAGGTCTGTGGAGTTGGTGTGGGCTATGCTGATTGGTATGACCTTCTTGCACAAAAGTCAAAAGTTCTTGTCCTTGAGGTATGGGCTGGCTCAGAGGTGGTACAATGGGGTGTCTAGTGCAACAAGGATCAAGGATGTCCATGGAATTCACTTAGAGGCAATTCAGCATGTTTGTGAAAGGTTCTTGGTCATTTTGCTTCATTCAGCATGTTTTTGAAATTCATTGGGAAATTCTGAGCTTTAGACATTGCACAATGTTTGTATGATGCTTAGAAGTGTGTTTGAAGTCACAAAATGAATTGGCAAAAGGTTTTGCAAAAATCCTTCTTTGGTGCATTCTTGAAAATTATGTGATTTTTGCCAACTTTGACAAGCCATAACTTGAGTTCCATAATGAATTAGAACTTGTTCTTGTACTTTTTGAAAAGGGAATGATCCAATCTACAACTTTCATGACCAATAATATTTCATTTGAAGCATTCTTGGTGTAGAAAGAGGAGGTTGGAAAACTTTCCCAAAATGGAAAGTTTACATTACAAGTCATTTCCATTTTTGGCAACTTTTGGTTTAGCTCATTTTTCTTCAATTTTTGAACTTCTTAGCACTCCAATGATCAAATAAAGACCATATAACTTCAATTTGATGAAAAATCCACTTTGGTTCCATGTTGGGGGCCTCAGATGCCCTGATTTTGCTTTGACTTGCTCAGGAAGTTACCTAGTGATCAGATGACTTCCACAATGAATATCTTCATCAAATTTGGTATGCATGATCCTTATAACATATTGAGACCAATAGAAACAAGAATGAACAAAAAAATTGGAGTTATGGCCTCTGAAACCAAAACCCAAATTTCAGGTCATTTGAGTAGTTAAACCCTAGCTCTGCTTCCATGCTTTGCCCGTTCTTGTGATTCTTTGACTTCCTTGATCTTTGGAGGATTAAAATATGATGATTGAACATACATGGACCCTCTTGAAATGATTTAAGACCTTTGGAGTGGCTCAGATGAATCTTGGATGGCTCAAGTCACAAACCCTAGATGCAGATGAACTTGAACTAATGCAGTGAAGCAAAAATGCAATATGATATGGTATGCTTGAACTAATGCAAATGTGAAAGATCAAAAGCCATGGTATTAACTTAGTGAGGGAAAATTTGGGGTGTTTACAACTCGTCCGTGTTTACCACACCCTAGTAAGTTACCAACAAAACAACTTTCTCCTATCCGACATTCGTCATATGTTGTGATATTTTCGGCAGCCATCCCTTGCCAGGTGATCTTCCTTCACCTTTGGATGACCGTCCCTCATCCTTTTCCCCAGTGGAATCTCCATTGTTGGAACCTTCTATCCGACATTCGTCCTATGTCGTGATATATTTTTAGCAGTCGTCCCCTACTAGGTGATCGTCCTTCACCTTTTGATGACTGTCCCTCATCATTTATCCGATGGCCGTCCCCATCATTGATCTTGTTATTCGACATTCGTCCTATGTCGTGATAAACCCCGAGAGCAGTCGTACCCTGCTAGGTGATCGTCTTTCACCTCTTGATGATCGTCCTTCATCATTTATCTGATGGCCGTCCCCATCGTTGACCTTTTCAATCTGACATTCGACCTATGTCATGATAAAGAGCAGCCGTCCCCTTCTAGGTGATCGTCCTTCACCTTTGATGACCGTCCCTCATCATTATTTCATTTTTCTTTAACCCGATGGCCGTCCCCATCGTTGTTTACTTTACTTTCCAAGCCTGATGGCCGTCCCCATCATTTCTTTCCTCATTACTTTGATCCCTAGTGAATCTTATTTCCTTACCCGATGGCCGTCCCTATCATGATCTCTTTATCTCCCCAACTTATCGGTCGTCCCCGTCATTGCTTTACTTACCACTTTATCCCCAACAGTCGTCCTCTGCTCGATGGTCGTCCTCCATCGCTTTCATTTGATAATCATACTATACCATCTTTTACAATTTATATCCCTTTTCTTCTTCTCCCCAGTGAGTGCAAATTTCGGACTGTCTTTGGTATTCAACCACAAGTTATCTTGTTTATCTGCTAAGCCAGGCGCTTACACCCTGCACAGCTAACTCATGTTTGAATAGGGGCAGCTGTAAACACCCTAAATTTTCCATCACCTTTTATCACACCATGTCTTTTGATCTTTCATTTTTTTTAACATAAGCATTACATCTCATATTGCATGTTTGTTACACTGCATAGTTCAATTTGATCTGCATCTAGGGTTTGTGATATGAGCAATCCAAGAATCAGTATAAGCCATCCCAAAGGTCTTAAAGCTTTCAAAGATGGTCCATGTATGTTCTATAATCATATTATGCTCCCCAAAGTTCATGAAAGTCAAGAAATCACAAAGGTTGGCAAAGGCATGGAAGCAGAGCTAGGGTTTTCACTACACAGATGACCAAAATTAGGGTTCTGCTTTCAGAGGCCTTAACTCCAATTTTTTTGGTCATTCTTGTTTCTAATGTTCTTAATATGTTATAAGGATGTTTGATGAGGAAATTCATTGTGGAAGTCATCTGATCATTGGGTAACTTCTTGAGCAAGTTAAGTCAAAATCAGGTCATCTAAGGCCCCCAACAATGGAACCAAAGGGTCATTTTCATCAAATTCAAGTTCTATGATCTTTATTTGATCTTAGAAGTGGTTTGAAGTTCACAAGATTGAAGAATTTTGAGCCAATTGCAAACTTGCCATTTTTGTAAATGACTTGAAATGCAAACTTTCCATTTTGGGAAAGATTTTCAACCTCCTCTTTCATGATCAAAAATGCTTCAAATGAAAATTTCTTGGGCATGAAAGTTGTAGATTAGGTCTTTCCCTTTTCAAAAACTACAAGAACATGTCTTGACTCATCCTAGAACTCAAGATACGGCCTTTCAAAGTTGGCAAAAATCACATAATTTTCAAGTTAATGTCAAAGAGGGATTTTTGCATATTGGCATTTCAAGCTTCTACATGACTTCTAATGTGCCCAAATGTGACATAACATGCTCATACAACATTGCAAGACCAAATTTGTGCATTGGATCACAGGTTTTCATGCCTAATCTTCACAAAATTTCCAAAGAGGGAAAGTTGCAAAATTTATGCCATCATATGATCCAAGTGTTCCAGCTCATGAAATTCAATCCTAGGGCCATCCTTGATTCAAGATAAGGAAAGACACCCCTTTATATCTCCTCTGACCCGAGCTCATGCTTGTGGTACACTTTCCTTGACTTTTTGCAAAACACACCATACCAATCAAACTATGCCACACCAACTCTCTGAACCAATCAGCACACCTTATACAAACACCATGGACCTCAAAATAGATAACATTCATGCCTGAATCAATCCACGAGCTCAGATTGCCAAAAACTTGCAAAACCTTCATCTCTTCAAAACTCATTCCACAACTATCAAAACTTCAAACTTCTTCCACCAATCAACTCAAGAACATTCAAAGATCATTTCCCACCCTTCACCATGACCTAAGTGCCACTAAACCATAAACATGATTTTTGCAAAACCAGAACCAAACACTTCAAAATAGCCATCACAAGCTTGTCTAAGCTCCTCATTATCATCAGAGAGTTCATTGGGGTGGATTTGAACCAAGAAGGAGGCCTGAAAGCTCAAGAACTGAAAGCTCCATCTCAGGTAACCGTGAAGAACATTTTTTCCAGAACTTGCTATTTAGGTTAAAATATCAATCTTCATGTTCCCCTGATCACTCTGATATGTTTTATTTTGAAAATGGATGAGAAATGACCATGTATGAAGCTTCTGAAACTTTTTAACCTAAGATGTTTTTGCTTGATTCAGCTTTATTATGCATGATAAATGTGTTTTGTTTGTGGATTCATGATATATGATGTTTGGGGATCATTTTTGGGCAATAAATTTGATGTTTAGTGACCTAGGGAAGAAGTTGACATTTTGAATGGCCGGAGAAGATGACCGGAGCTTAGCTCCGGTCACCTTAGAGTAATTAAGGCTTAATTAGGGTTTAGTGAGAAGTTTGAATTCTGACCCTAGGATCTTTGTTTCGCGCGTAGATGGATGGCCCAGATTAGTCATTAAAACCCTAAATCCCTAATTAATTAATTTAATCAGGATTAATTAATTAAATTGCCAGAATGGATCCTAACCTTTGGATAGCGCGCCAGTCAACCAATTTTCAAATCTGGGCCATAGATCTTGTTGACTTCCCTTTTTTTTCCTTCATTTTTATACATTTTATTTTATTTCTTTTTGCATATTTATTTTAAAATACCAAAACTCATCACAAAAATATGAAACTTTGCATTCTGACTTTAAATATTTTTCTTAACTCAAAAATTATTTTTGTTTTATTTTTTGCATTTAAAAAGTATTTTTAAAATATTTAAATGTTATTTTTAATTAATTAATTAAAAATGCATTTAGGTTTCTAAAAATCACCAAAAAAATCATGAACCATTCCAATGCATTTAGAAACATTTTCAAACCCTTCATACAAATTTCTTTTTAGGTTTGATCAAAATTTCACAATTTTCTTTGAATTAGGGTTCTTTAAAATCACATTTTTTAACCCTAATTTCTTTTCACATGTCCATAAAACCCTAATTTCTTATGTTCATTTGCATTCACCTTGCATATTCATCATCACATGAACTTGCCATGACATCTCAAGCATTCATATGTCATCTTAGACATCTTAGGACATGTTAGAACATTGCTTAATAATTTCTTCATTCATTTTCCATATGTTGCATTCATTTCATTTCATAAACATACATGTGTTTTTAAACTTCTAAGTACGCATTCATGACATCTCATCTTTGTATGATCATTCATATGCACATTGTATGAAATTGCATCATCTCATATGCCATTTTCATTGCATAAACACTTCTGACTTTTGTCTTTGCATCTCATTTCATCTCATTTCAATTCATTTCTTTATGCTTTATACCTTATGCATTCATACTAACCATTTCAGGAACTTTTGGTAAGTTATTGTGGGAGGTGGATTTACCTTCACTTCTCACTCCCTCTTATCTCATTCATATGCATTTTAACTTGTCTTTGAAGTGAATTTGATTCACTTATGCCCCAATTTTCTCACTTTCTTCCTTTAAGTTACTTATCTTCTTAGAAAGTAAGTAACTTATTCTTCCGCTTCCTCCTCTTTTTACCTGCTTCTTCCATTGGTGGCTTCCTTGAAGATCCTTTTCTCCTAAGCCTAAAAAACCATAGGATATCCAAAGCATGATAATATTTAGGGTTGTGTTTAGTCCCCTTAGCTTTTTACCTTTGAGTCTCCTTGAGTCTCTCTTCTCATCTCAATAATCAGAGACTAAACTCTTAAAGTTGTAGGACTTTAGAATTAGGGTTATGCATGCATCCTTCTCTTAGGATGGAGTGTATAACATTAATCATAAGTGTTAAACCTTTAATTTGTTTAAACCTCTTAATCAAATCAAATTAATAATCACCAAGACTTTATCTTGTAACTTGGGCCTTACATTAGGGTTCTAACTCTTCCTTATGGTTAAGAGGGACTAACCCTTGTGTTTAATGGACAAGTCCTCCTCAAGTTGTCTTACAGACTTAAAATCCACTTCTTAATCTCATCCCTTAATTAAAATCCACTTAATAAAGGCTTGTTATATAATGAATTTAATCCCTAATCATGGATTAAGTTGAGGTATCTTCCTCAGCTTAAGTGTTCTCATCTATTATCCTTCTATTAGGATGGTGTAATGAGTTCACTAATCTGTGATTAGAGATTAAACTCATTACTTAACACTAAACAAAAACCCAAAAACATCTAATTAATCACAAGTAGGTTAATGATCTTAATCCTACACCATCATGGTAATTAAGTTGAGATGTTTATCTCACACTTAAGTATGCTCATTATCCCTAATCAGGGAGGATATAATGAGTTTACAACCCTTGATTTAGGCTTAAGCTCATTAACTTATGCAAAACACCAAAAACAAAAATAAAACTGAAAACACAAAAACAAACAATAATCGTATCCTTCAGGATTCTTTTCTCATCACACTCATTCATAAACGAGAATTTGCTTCTTCCGTCTAATGCAAGACAGTTAGCACTCGAGCCAGACGAGTCATACACTTGAGCTTAGACAAGCTAGCTGTTCACAGTCAATTTATTTTCAGTCTCTTTGAGTCGTACTACGGTGTTCTGACTTCCTCATTGCATGAGAGGATACGTAGGCATAACTTAAATGTTATCAAAAAAAAGTCTTTGTGTCTTCCCCCTCTTTCATCATTCTTTCTAAAGCCCCAGTCCCTGAGCAATTCACCTTTTGCACTGACACCTGTACATTCATTCTTAGCTTTTGCACACAGATATCACATACTCTTACCCCTTTAAACACAATCTTGTAAGTGTGGATCCCGTCGAGTACGACGGACAATTTGGGTGCTAATACCTTCCTAGGTTGTAACCAACCCCCTTTCTCAGTTTCTCTGGTTCGCAACCGTCTTATCTGAAATTTTGTGATCAGGTATGAGATGTCGAATGAGATGTTTAAACACTTGAAGACTTAACTAAAACTTAAAGTGCAAGAAAATTAAACAACACATGAATTTGTTAACCCAGTTCAGTGTATAACCACACTTACATCTGGAGGCTACCAAGCCAGGAGGAAATCCACTATAAGTAATATTAATTCTAGACTTAAACCACCCAGTTTAATCTTTCACTTAATATCTACCCAATGCAATTTCTACCTAAGACACAACTTAGATATGAGTACCAACTCACTCCCCCTCAATCACACAGTGATCTTGTTTACAAGTTTAATAAAATTGAAGTCATACTTCAAACAAAAACAGCTTGATCTTACTTCACAGTTTCAATCAAGACACAAATACACTTTTGCTTAAAAGCATATAAAGTGGTACAATAAAACAACCTGCTATTAAAACTCAAAACACCCTATTTTGTCTTCTGAAATTCGTACTCTATTCTGAGAGTTTCTGTTGCTTAAATAGGTGTTTGGATTTTGGGCTTTATGTAGGTTTATCCAATCCTAAAACGCATGCTGCTTCCACCTTGAATTAGGGTTTGTTACTTCCTAGATTCTAGGTGATTCAGTTGTTCTGATTATGCTGAAGACATATAACAACACTCCCTACAGATGCGCCTTATTTTGTTTTATCCATCCATAATTAATTCCAGATAACTTTCCTTAATTTACTCAGTTCTGTTAGTCATTAATTAATTCTGGTAGCAGGTTTGAGATGTCACAACATCTGTTGGGACATCCTGAAAAACTGAACTTACTTCATTTACTGTTACAATGTCACAACATCTGATGTGACATCCTGTAAACTGAACTTACTTCATTAACTGATACAATGTCCCAACATCTGGTGTGACATCCTGAATTAAGTTTATTTACTTATACTCTGTTTGATAATGTCCCAACATCTGATAGGACATCCTGAACTGAATTCAACATTTCTTGTTGGTCAAAAATTCTGCCAATTCTAAACATCTACAAACTCCCCCTTTGGCTAATTTTTGGCTAACATCTTTTTCTGGTTATCAGAGTGCAGCAGAAGTTCTTTTATCAGAGTACAACAATTCTTTTTCTGTTGAGTCATGTGAGAGTTTACTCCCCCTCAATTCTATATTTGTTCAGACTTGTTGCAACAGAAATTTTGTATTTAAAATCACAATTTTAGTTCAGAAGCAAACATAAGTTTTTCATTAATCACTAATCAGCATCATACATTGTTGTTGTTGTTCAGTTCTCCCCCTTGTTAGACATAATTTTGGGGCCAAAGTTACTAATTCAAAATTACAATGCAGAAGCAGTCATTACATATTCCTCACATACAGGTTTCACCAGACTCCTCATAATCAGTTTCTTCCTCTTCCTCAGTCTCCTCATCAGAAGCAACATTTTTCTGAGCACTTTCTTCACTCTCCAGCCTTTGGATAATCTCCTCAAGCTTCTGCTTCCTTGCATCCAGTTCTTTGCAAGTGATCTTTAGCTCAGCAATCAAGGCAGCTTTGGAGATTGGAGACTTTGCCTTTGAAGGACCAGCAGATGTCCCAGAGGGAGCTTCAACATCAGCTGCATGATGACTCAGGAACAGCTTGTAGTGGAAGGCCAGAGGGCTTTCTCTTTTGCAAATTGTGTCCTTCTCAGTGAGGATACCAGGATACTGACTCAGCATTATTCCACACAGCAAGGAAGGGAAGGCAATTGGCAGCTTTGTTGCAGATGATCCAGCATGCTTCAATGTCTGATCAAAGATATAAGCTCCAAAATCCAGCTTTGTTTGGGTGCCCACAACATATATGAACCTGCCCAAACCAGTTGCTATTGAGGAGGTATGATTGGTAGGGACCCAATTTGCAGTGCCAATCCTATGCAGCATGGCATACTTCCTTGTCAGCATGCTAACAGATAGCTTCCCTTTGACTGGCCAAGTCTTGACCTGATTAGCAGTGATAACCTTGCAGACCTGGTTATCAGTCTTCCCTAACTCATTTGGGCCATCAGATTCTCTTCCAAGGTAGTGGTTGATAACCCTAGGAGAGAATTCTACACACCTCCCTCTTACATAGACTTTTCTAAAGTCAGCAGACTTACCATCAGCACAATCTTCTTGGAGGTTGACTATGAATTCCTTGACTAGCAGCTCATAGCAAGGAGAGAAGTTGGAGACAGTTTTGAAAAGGCCAGCAGAAGAGATGAGATCAATTACCTCTGTGCACTCAAGTGCATTACTGCTCAGCTCTCTTTCAAGTGCTACCCTTCTTTGATAAACAAACTTCCATTTATTCACACTTGAAACATGATGGAAGGAAATGTTGTCCAGAGGAGCTTCTGGAACAGCAGTTGATGACCTTGAGGGTGCTGGTTTCTTCTTTGGTGGAGATGTTGGGACATCCTCTTCAACATCTGAATTTGGAGGAGTGACAGCTTTCCTCTTTTGTGTTTGCACCTTGCTCCATTGTTTTGTAGGACCAAAGACAACTTTAGCTTTGTCCTTCTTTGGTGTAGCTTGCTTCTTCTCGGGAGTTGTATGTCCTTAATTCTTCTTTTCCTTCCTAGTTCTAAGCCTTTTGGCTATGCTAGGGTTGACAGAAGCAATGATTTCTGTATCAGAATCATGCTCTATATTCACAACAGGAGGAGGTTGAGCAGTCTCCTCTTCAGCAGGTGGATCAACAGAGATTTGATCTTCAGTGGAGGCCTTGTGCTGGTCCTCAGATATTTCTTCATCACTATCAGTGGAGGCCTTTTTCTGGTCCTCAGATGTTTCATCAGCAGCATCAGATGAGGCCTTTTGCTGGTCCTCATATGTTTCAACATCTATTGGGACATCCTGTTGAGCAGGAGTGTCCTTTTCAGCCTGAGTTTGTTGATCTTCTTGTGGAGCTGGCATGGTGTTCAGAGGGATAGATATGCCACTTACCACTCTTTGCTCAGATAAGATCCTGTTTACCAGCTCCTTTATGGAATCATCCACATATGCAGAAGCTTTTGGAGTGGTGTTTGATGGTGAAGGCATGCCCTTAGCCTTGCTGAATACAGGATCCTTTGTCCTTTTTACAGTAGGGGTTCTTAGTTTTTGAGCAAGAGGAACACTTCCTCTGATTTCGTCCATTGGAGTTGAATCCATGGGTACCACAGAGATGGGGGTTGCATGCACCACATCTTCCTTGTTGAGGATTTCTTCAGAAATGTTAGGGTTTTGGTGATGAGCCATTTTAGAATGTGGTGAAGAAAGAGATTGAGATTGGCTGATTTTGATGAGTTCTGAACAAGCAATTAGAGAATGCAATTCGTTTTGAGAGAATGATGAGAAGATAGATAGCTGAGAGCAAGCTGATATTTTTATAAGTAGCCGTTACTTTGAGAAATTTTAGGAGTGGAATACCCAGAGTCCTTGACCAGACTGATGTTGCCATCTGGTGATCATGCCACACGATGTCAAATGACATGTTGGCACATCTTTATAACTGTTATATTTCGCATAAACAGATTCCCAATTTAACCCTTAGGTTTTCAAATTGGGTAGCATCCAAGGCTTTAGTAAATATATCAGCTAACTGCAGATTTGTAGCTACATGTTCTAATGAAATCACTTTCTCTTCCACAAGATCTCTTATGAAATGATGTCTGATATCAATATGCTTGGTCCTGCTATGTTGGATAGGATTCTTTGATATGTTAATAGCACTTAAGTTGTCACAGTACAATGTCATGACATCTTGTGGGACATTCTACTCAGTGAGCATTTGCTTCATCCAAACCAATTGTGAACAACTGCTTCCAACTGCAATATATTCAGCTTCAGCAGTAGATAAGGATACACAATTTTGTTTCTTACTGAACCAAGAAATCAAATTGTTTCCTAAAAAGAAGCATCCTCCTGAAGTGCTTTTTCTGTCATCAGCACTTCCAGCCCAATCAGCATCACAGAAGCCAGTGAGAATTGGTTTGCATCCATGAAAGTACATTATGCCATAGTCACAAGTACCATTGACATATTTCAGAATTCTCTTGACTTGGTTTAGATGACTAACTTTTGGATCAGCTTGATATCTTGCACAAACACCTACTGCAAAGGATATGTCTGGTCTGCTAGCAGTCAGATATAATAAGCTTCCAATCATACTTCTATATAGACTTTGATCTACATATTCACCCTTGTCATCTTTAGTCAGCTTTAAATGTGTGGGGGCAGGAGTTCTTTTATGAGTAGCATTGTCCATCCCAAATTTCTTGACAATGTTCTTAGCATACTTGCTTTGGGAAATGAACATGGAATCCTCCATTTGCTTTATTTGCAATCCAAGGAAGTAGGTTAGTTCTCCTACTAGGCTCATCTCAAATTCAGATTCCATTTGAGTGACAAAATGTTTAACCATCCTGTCTGACATCCCACCAAAGACAATGTCATCTACATATATTTGAGCAATCATGACATTACCTTCATCATCCTTCACAAACAAGGTTTTGTCTATTCTACATTTCCTGTACCCTTGCTTGATAAGAAAAGTAGTCAGCCTTTCATACCATGCTCTTGGGGCTTGCTTCAGTCCATAAAGAGCTTTCCTTAGTTTGTACACATGATTTGAACAGCTTGGATCAACAAATCCTTTAGGTTGTTCTACATATACTTCTTCATTAAGATATCCATTTAGAAAAGCACTTTTCACATCCATTTGAAATAGCTTGAACTTCAAGATACAAGCAATTCCTAACAGTAGTCTGATTGATTCAAGCCTTGCTACTGGTGCAAAGGTTTCATCAAAGTCTACTCCCTCAATTTGTGTGTATCCTTGAGCTACAAGTCTAGCTTTGTTCTTTGTAACAACTCCCTGCTCATTTGACTTGTTCTTATACACCCATTTAGTGCCAATCACATTTATGTCATCAGGTCTAGGAACAAGATCCCACACTCCATTCCTTGTAAATTGACCTAATTCTTCTTGCATTGCACAAATCCAGTACTCATCAGTAAGAGCTTCCTTGATGTTTTTAGGTTCTATTTTTGAGACAAAACAGGAACCTGAAATCACCTCTCTTGATCTAGTGCTTACACCTCTGTTGGGACCTCCAATTATCAAATCTTTGGGATGATCCTTCTGGATTCTTATGGAGGGAGGTTTGCTGGAAGGTTCTGTCCTTGCATCAGTTTGAGTGAAGTCAGAATGATCACTCTTTTCTTCAGCTTCAGTTTGGCTGTCAGCAGATGTTCCAACATCTTCTGTAACATCTGTAGGAGCATCATCAATTATCACATTTATGGACTCCATGATAACTTTAGTTCTAGAATTAAATACTCTATATGCTCTGCTGTTTATAGAGTATCCAAGAAAAATTCCTTCATCACTTTTAGGATCCATTTTTCTTCTTTGCTCCCTATCAGCCAGAATATAACAATTACTTCCAAACACATGGAAGTACTTAACTGTGGGTTTTCTGCCCTTCCAGACTTCATAGATTGTGGTCAAAGTTCCTTTCCTTAGAGTGACTCTATTATGGATGTAACAAGCTGTGTTCATAGCTTCAGCCCAGAAGTACAAAGGTAACTTTTTAGCATGGATCATAGCTCTTGCTGATTCTTGAATAGTTCTATTCTTTCTTTCAACAATACCATTCTGTTGAGGAGTGATTGGTGAAGAGTATTCATGATTTATTCCTTCTGAAGAACATAAATCTAAGAATTTTTTATTCTCAAACTCCTTTCCATGGTCACTTTCTTATTCTGACCACACAGCTGGCTTTTTCTCTTTGTATTCTTTGGCATAAATCTTTGAATACATCAAATACATCAGACTTCTCTTTGATAAAATTTATCCATGTATACCTTGAAAAGTCGTCAACGACCACATAGGCATACCTCTTACCACCAAGGCTCTCAACCTGCATAGGTCCCATAAGATCCATATGCAATAATTCCAAAACTTTGGAAGTTGTCAGATGTTGAAGCTTTGGATGGGACATCTTGGTTTGTCTGCCTATTTGACATTCACCACATATTTTTCCATCATCAATCTTCAGTTTAGGAATACCTCTCACAGCTTCCATAAATATGATTTTCTTTATGCCTCTGAAGTGAAGGTGACCCAGTCTTTGGTGCCATAGTTTCATTTCTTCTTCTTTGGCTAAAGAGCAAGTTGAAGTGGGACTGAAATCTTGAGGTTCCCACATATAACAGTTGTCTTTAGATCTGGCTCCTCTCATGACAACCTCCTATTCTTTATTTGACACTATGCATTCAGTTTTGGTAAAGTTTACACTGTAACCTTGATCACATAATTGACTTATGCTGATCAAGTTAGCAGTCAATCCTTTTACTAGCAGCACATCATCCAGTCTTGGTACATCTGGACAGTCCAAGGTCCCAACACCCTTGATTTCTCCTTTAGCTCCATCTCCAAATGTTACATATCTGGATGAATATGACTTTAAGTCTACTAGCAGATTCTTCAATCCAATCATGTGTCTTGAACATCCACTGTCAAAGTACCAGTCTTCTTTAGCTGATACTCTTAGAGATGTATGAGCTATATAAGCCACATTTTTCTTTGACCATTTGTATTGAGGTTTCTTTTGATGCCTCTGCCCTGTGTAGTGTCCATTAGAAGAGCTCCCAGCTTGTTTGTTGAACTTGCTCTTGGACATGTAGCTTTGATCAGCATGAAGACTTGCTTTAGGAACCCATACTTTCTTGATATCCTCTATCTTCTGCTTAGGGGTTTGCTGATACATCTGATTTGGATATCCATGCAGCTTGTAACAATGAGGTTTGATGTGTCCAAACCTTCCACAATGATGACATCTCCATCTTTGATACTTCTTCTTCATTATGTTCTTTTCATGATGTTGAGACATCTGTTGGGACATCTTGTTTGACTGTATGGAATTTGAAGTAGGTTTGCTGGTGCTAGCTTCAGCCTTATAAGCTTTGTTAAATCCCAGTCCACTTCTATCCCCTGAATGTTTATTGTTGTTGAGAATAACATCCAGTGTGTTTGAGCTACTGTTCAGCATTCTAACAGATTTGGACATATGCTCCAACTTGGAATTGAGAAGGCTTACTTCACTTTTCAAGGTGTCAATGATCTCTAGATCACTTGTTTTTTCATCCTTTAGTGCCTTAATCTGCTTCTTTTGCTTTATATTCTCCATGCATACTTCAGTGCTCCTTTTAACCAGTTCTCTGTATGATTGCTCAAGCTCTTCAAAAGTAAGCTCCCCATCACTGGATTCACTTTCAGATTCACATAATCCAGCTAGAGCAGTGATATGCTTAGCTGATTCTTCTTCTGAATACATCCTGAGTCTTCATCAGACCAGGTTACAGAGAGACCTTTCTTTTGCCTTTTTAAATAGGTAGGACATTCATTTCTGATGTGTCCATATCCTTCACATCCATGGCATTTAATCCCTTTTTCTTGACTGGTTTTTCATCATAATTTGACCTTCTATTAGTATCATAAGGTCTTTTGTTCTCAGAAGAGTTTGTGTATCTTCCACTTGGTCTGGATTTGTCTTCCATCTTTCTGAGAATCTGTTTGAATTGTCTTCCAAGCATAGCAATGTTTTCTGATAAATTTTCTTCAGTTTCTGATTCATCATTTTCTTCTTCTTTATCAGTATTTGACACCAAGGCTATGCTTTTGTTCTTCCTTACAATTGTGTTATTCATTCCCATCTCAAATGTTTGAAGGGAACCAATGAGCTCTTCAACTTTCATTGTGCATATGTCTTGAGCTTCTTCTATTGCTGTGACCTTCATGTCAAATCTTTTTGGCAAAGATCTGAGAATCTTTCTTACAAGCTTTTCATCAGTCATCTTTTCTCCCAAAGCTCCAGAAGTATTGGTTATTTCTAAGATGTTCATGTAGAATTCATGAATTGTCTCATCTTCCTTCATTCTCAAGTTTTCAAACTTGGTGGTGAGAAGTTGAAGTCTTGACATCTTTACCTTTGATGTTCCTTCATGAGTTATTTTAAGAGTGTCCCAAACATCTTTGGCCAGCTCACAATGATGTACAAGTCTAAAGATGTTCCTATCAATGCCATTGAATAAAGCATTTAAGGCCTTGGAGTTGCCAAGTGCTGAATCTTCTTCCTCCTTACTCCATTCTTCTTCAGGTTTCAACACTATTGCTCCATCTTTGGTGTCTTGGACAGGGTGCTACCATCCATTGTTGACTGCCTTCCAGGCCCTATTGTCAAGTGACCTTAAGAATGCAACCATTCTTGGCTTCCAGTAGTCATAATTAGATCCATCCAATATAGGTGGTCTATTTACTGATCCTACATCTCTGTCCATATTTCCAGAATTTGCAGTCCCTAGATCTCACCCAGTATAAACAGGCAGGGTGCCTGCTCTGATGCCAATTGAAATTCTGTGATCAGGTATGAGATGTTGAATGAGATGTTTAAACACTTGAAGACTTAACTAAAACTTAAAGTGCAAGAAAATTAAACAACACATGAATTTGTTAACCCAGTTCAGTGTATAACCACACTTACATCTGGAGGCTACCAAGCCAGCAGGAAATCCACTATAAGTAATATTAATTCGAGACTTAAACCACCCAGTTTAATCTTTCACTTAATATCTACCCAATGCAATTTCTACCTAAGACACAACTTAGATATGAGTACCAACTCACTCCCCCTCAATCACACAGTGATCTTGTTTACAAGTTTAATAAAATTGAAGTCATACTTCAAACAAAAACAGCTTGATCTTACTTCACAGTTTCAATCAAGACACAAATACACTTTTGCTTAAAAGCATATAAAGTGGTACAATAAAACAACCTGCTATTAAAACTCAAAACACCCTATTTTGTCTTCTGAAATTCGTACTCTATTCTGAGAGTTTCTGTTGCTTAAATAGGTGTTTGGATTTTGGGCTTTATGTAGGTTTATCCAATCCTAAAACGCATGCTGCTTCCACCTTGAATTAGGGTTTGTTACTTCCTAGATTCTAGGTGATTCAGTTGTTCTGATTATGCTGAAGACATATAACAACACTCCCTACAGATGCGCCTTATTTTGTTTTATCCATCCATAATTAATTCCAGATAACTTTCCTTAATTTACTCAGTTCTGTTAGTCATTAATTAATTCTGGTAGCAGGTTTGAGATGTCACAACATCTGTTGGGACATCCTGAAAAACTGAACTTACTTCATTTACTGTTACAATGTCACAACATCTGATGTGACATCCTGTAAACTGAACTTACTTCATTAACTGATACAATGTCCCAACATCTGGTGTGACATCCTGAATTAAGTTTATTTACTTATACTCTGTTTGATAATGTCCCAACATCTGATAGGACATCCTGAACTGAATTCAACATTTCTTGTTGGTCAAAAATTCTGCCAATTCTAAACATCTACAAACTCCCCCTTTGGCTAATTTTTGGCTAACATCTTTTTCTGGTTATCAGAGTGCAGCAGAAGTTCTTTTATCAGAGTACAACAATTCTTTTTCTGTTGAGTCATGTGAGAGTTTACTCCCCCTCAATTCTATATTTGTTCAGACTTGTGGCAACAGAAATTTTGTATTTAAAATCACAATTTTAGTTCAGAAGCAAACAGAAGTTTTTCATTAATCACTAATCAGCATCATACATTGTTGTTGTTGTTCAGTTCTCCCCCTTGTTAGACATAATTTTGGGGCCAAAGTTACTAATTCAAAATTACAATGCAGAAGCAGTCATTACATATTCCTCACATACAGGTTTCACCAGACTCCTCATAATCAGTTTCTTCCTCTTCCTCAGTCTCCTCATCAGAAGCAACATTTTTCTGAGCACTTTCTTCACTCTCCAGCCTTTGGATAATCTCCTCATGCTTCTGCTTCCTTGCATCCAATTCTTTGCAAGTGATCTTCAGCTCAGCAATCAAGGCAGCTTTGGAGATTGGAGACTTTGCCTTTGAAGGACCAGCAGATGTCCCAGAGGGAGCTTCAACATCAGCTGCATGATGACTCAGGAACAACTTGTAGTGGAAGGCTAGAGGGCTTTCTCTTTTGCAAATTGTGTCCTTCTCAGTGAGGATACCAGGATACTGACTCAGCATTATTCCACACAGCAAGGAAGGGAAGGCAATTGGCAGCTTTGTTGCAGATGATCCAGCATGCTTCAATGTCTGATCAAAGATATAAGCTCCAAAATCCAGCTTTGTTTGGGTGCCCACAACATATATGAACCTGCCCAAACCAGTTGCTATTGAGGAGGTATGATTGGTAGGGACCCAGTTTGCAGTGTCAATCCTATGCAGCATGGCATACTTCCTTGTCAGCATGCTAATAGATAGCTTCCCTTTGACTGGCCAAGTCTTGACCTGATTAGCAGTGATAACCTTGCAGACCTGGTTATCAGTCTTCCCTAACTCATTTGGGCCATCAGATTCTCTTCCAAGGTAGTGATTGATAACCCTAGGAGAGAATTCTACACACCTCCCTCTTACATAGACTTTTCTAAAGTCACAGACTTACCATCAGCACAATCTTCTTGGAGGTTGACTATGAATTCCTTGACTAGCATCTCATAGCAAGGAGAGAAGTTGGAGATAGTTTTGAAAAGGCCAGCAGAAGAGATGAGATCAATTACCTCTGTGCACTCAAGTGCATTACTGCTCAGCTCTCTTTCAAGTGCTACCCTTCTTTGATAAACAAACTTCCATTTATTCACACTTGAAACATGATGGAAGGAAATGTTGTCCATAGGAGCTTCTGGAACAGCAGTTGATGACCTTGAGGGTGCTGGTTTCTTCTTTGGTGGAGATGTTGGGACATCCTCTTCAACATCTGAATCTGGAGGAGTGACAGCTTTCCTCTTTTGTGTTTGCACCTTGCTCCATTGTTTTGTAGGACCAAAGACAACTTTAGCTTTGTCCTTCTTTGGTGTAGCTTGCTTCTTCTCAGGAGTTGTATGTCCTTAATTCTTCTTTTCCTTCCTAGTTCTAAGCCTTTTGGCTATGCTAGGGTTGACAGAAGCAATGATTTCTGTATCAGAATCATGCTCTATATTCACAACAGGAGGAGGTTGAGCAGTCTCCTCTTCAGTAGGTGGATCAATAGAGATTTGATCTTCAGTGGAGGCCTTGTGCTGGTTCTCAGATATTTCTTCATCACTATCAGTGGAGGCCTTTTTCTGGTCCTCATATGTTTCATCAGCAGCATCAGATGAGGCCTTTTGCTGGTCCTCAGATGTTTCAACATCTAATGGGACATCCTGTTGAGCAGGAGTGTCCTTTTCAGCCTGAGTTTGTTGATCTTCTTGTGGAGCTGGCATGGTGTTCAGAGGGATAGATATGCCACTTACCACTCTTTTGTGTTTTCACCTTTCCTTCGGGATAAAAATGCCTAGCTAGCGACTCTATTCACTTCACTTTCATTTTCTCCTTTCGCCGACCGTTCGCGTCTGCACCCTGGGACCTTGGTGTCTCTTCGGGGGAGCGACAAATAGGCATTACAAAAGAAACAATTCCCTGGAAAGAGGAAATAGCCAAAAAGGAAAACAAACTATCCTATTGGAAATTTAAGAAGTGGATCTCATCAAGTTTCGACTCGGTTATGACTCGTATATCTTCAAGACGATCCGCTCGCTCTGCCCCTTGAGAAAGGTTATTGGACTGGTCTTTAACCTTTAGAATAACCTTACTTGCAGATGAGTTACAAATCTCGCAGATTGCATTCGTTCGTGCTAGTCCCTCTTTTGCGTGGATCGCCCTTTCGGGTTTTCAATCCACCAGGATACCTTTTTTTTTCTGAGTTGTCCGATGTGGCTTTTCAACTCAGCGGGTGTACATTTTTTTTCAAGATTTCCCTAATTTTTGCCCGAGCCTTTTATTCTGTTTTTGGCTCGCCGGGATACCCATTTTTGCCTGGATCTTTATTCTGTTTTTATCCAGCGGGTCCTTTTCTATACGAAGTATTTTCTTACTGCGTCTGCGTTGACAGGGGAATGGAAGTCTTTCCATCCATGGTTGTCAGCATCAAGGCTCCACCTGAGAAAACCTTTTTAACCACGAACAATCCTTCGTAATTAGGTGTCCATTTTCCCCTGTGATCGTTAAAAGGAGGAAGAATCCTTTTCAGCACCAAGTCACCTGGTAGTACCTCTGTGGTCGTTCCTTCTTGTCAAAAGCCTGCTTCATCCGCCGCTGATACAACTGTCCATGGCATACAGCTGCTAGACGTTTTTCTTCAATGAGGCTCAATTGATTATATATGGATCGGAGCCACTCAGCCTCATCTAGCTTAATGTCCATCATTAACCTCAGCGAGGGGATTTCCACTTCAATTGGTAGGACTGCCTCCATACCATACACCAGTGAGAACGAGGTTGCCCCTGTTGAAGTACGCACTGACATTCTATACCCATGTAAAGCGAATGGTAGAATTTCATGCCAGTCTTTGTATGTCACAACCATCTTCTACACAATCTTCTTGATGTTCTTGTTGGCCGCCTCGACGGCGCCATTCATCTTCGGGCGATATGGAGAAGAGTTGTGATGTTCTATTTTGAAATCCCGACACAGGTCAGCCATCATCTTGTTGTTGAGATTAGAACCATTATCAGTAATGATTCTTTCGGGAATTCCGTACCAGAAAATGATGTCTCTTTTAATAAATGGGCTACCACTTGTTTAGTAACATTGGCATAAGATGTTGCTTCAACCCACTTCGTGAAGTAGTCTATAGCAACCAGGATGAAGCGATGACCATTGGAAGTTGTTGGTTCGATCTTGCCAATCATATCAATGCCCCACATGGCGAATGTCCATGGTGAAGACATGACACTCAATGGATTCAGAGGCACATGGACCTTATCAGCGTAAATCTGACACTTGTAACATTTACGGGAGTATTTACAGCAATTGGATTCCATGGTGATCCAATAATATCCCGATCTCAACAATTTCTTGGCCATAGCATGTCCTCCAGCATGAGTACCAAAGGATCCTTCATGAACCTCTTGCATCAACAGGTATGTTTCGTGTCTATCCACGCATCTGAGCAGAACCATGTCGAAGTTTCGGTTGTATAGCACACCATCTTGATTCAAAAAGAAACCACCAGCCAACCTTTTGAGGGTCTTCTTGTCCTTACTGGATACCCCAGCTGGGTATTCTTGAGTCTTCAAGAATTTCTTGATATCATGATACCAAGGTTTGTTATCTTCACCACTGTCAACTGCAAAGACATAGGCAAGTCTTTCAAGATGGGAGACCATGATTCGAGGCACAAAATTCTCTTGACAAACTCTAATCATAGACGACAAAGTTTCTAGAGCATCGGCAAACTGGTTTTCATCTTGAGGAATATAATTCAACTTGACCTAAGTAAAGAAAGTTAGCAGCCTCCTGGTATAATCCCTGTAAGGAACCAAGTGAGGTTGATGAACTAACCATTTTCCATTGACCTGGTTCACTACCAGGGCAGAATCTCTAAAGATCTCGAGGTTCTTTACTCGCAAGTTGATTGCCTCTTCAACCCCCATGATGCAAGCTCCATACTCTGCCTCATTGTTAGTGCATTTGAAAGTCAACTGAGCAGCTAAAGGTGTATGGATCCCTTCTGGTGAGATGATAACAACACCTACTCCACTTCTGTTCATGTTCACAGCTCCGTCAAACATCAACTTCCATTTGGATTCAGGGTCTGGCCCCTCCAACGACAATACACTTCCTTTGATTGCTTTTTGCGAAGTGTAATGAATATCATACTCTGTTAGTATCATCTGCCATCAGGCTACCCTTCCTGTCAGAGCCGACTTCTCGCAAATGTATTTCACATGAGCCATCTTGGAAATTAAGAGAGTGGTGTGAGTCAGCATGTACTGTCTTAGTCGGCGAGCAGCCCATTCCAAAGTGCAACAAGTTTTCTCGAGTAGTGAGTAACTTGTCTCACAATCGGTAAACTTTTTGCTAAGGTAATAAATTGCGTGCTCTTTTCGACTAGACTCGTCCTGCTAACCCAGCACACATCCCATCGATCCTTCAAGCACGGTAAGATACATGATCAAAGGTCTCCCTGGTACTGGAGGCATGAGAATTGGAGGTTCTAGCAGGTACTCTTTGATTCGGTCAAAGGCTTACTGACAATCTTCATTCCATTTGATGGCCCGATTCTTCCTCAGAAGCTTAAAGATGGGCTCACACGTGGCCATTTGGTGAGAGATAAACCGTGAAATGTAATTTAGTCTCCCTAAGAAACCACACATTTTCTTTTCAGTCTTTGGCTCAGGCATCTCTTGGATGGCTTTTACTTTGGCTGGATCAACCTCAATTCCCCGCTCACTAACAATGAAACCAAGTAGCTTGCCGGAACGGACCCCAAAGGTGCACTTGTTCGGATTCAACCTCAATCTGAACTTCCGGAGTCTGTCAAACAACTTTGCTAGATTGACCAAGTCTTCTTCTCCTGTTTGGGATTTTGCTATCATATCATCAACATAAACCTCAATTTCATGATGAATCATGTCGTGAAATAGCGTCATCATTGCCCGTTGGTAAGTGGCCCCAGCATTCTTCAGACCAAACGACATAACCTTGTAACAGAAAGTGCCCCAAGGCGTCATGAAGGTAGTCTTTTCCATATCATCGGGAGACATCTTAATCTGGTTATAACTTGAAAACCCGTCCATGAAAGAGAACATAGAAAAATGAGAAGTATTATCAACAAGCACATCTATGTGAGGCAGAGGGAAATCATCTTTGGGGCTGGCCCTGTTCAAATCCCTGTAGTCTACACACATCCTGACCTTAGCGTCATTTTAGGGACCAACACAATATTGACAACCCACAGAGGGTAACTAGTCACGGCCAAGAAACCAATATCAAATTGCTTTTGTACTTCCTCTTTTATCTTGATTGCCATATCAGGGCGTGTGCGCCTCAACTTCTGCTTCACTTGAGGGAAGTCTTCTCTCGGAGGCAACTTGTGTACCACAATATCCGTGTCTAAACCAGGCATATCCTGGTAAGACCATGCAAAGACATCAACATAATATTGAAGCATAACAATTAGACGAGTCTTGATAGATTCTTCTAATGCGGCCCCGATCTTAACTTCTTTCTTGTCTTCTTCGGTACCCAGGTTTATCACTTCGACGACCTCTTCATGCGGCTGAATTATCTTCTCCTCCCGTTTAAGCAGTCTGGCCAATTCTTCAGGTAGTTCGCAATCTTCTTCACCCTCCTCATCGGCTTGATAAATTGGATTGCCAAAGTTATACTTAGCCATAACAGGGTCGTCATTGATAAGATCCGGTGACGAGCACCTGCATGAATGGTGATCATGCAAGGCTATAGAAAAAGCTTAAGAAAATGAGAAACACTGCCATTTTAAAACTTTTCTTTCTTTTTTTGAAAAACAAAAACAAAAAATGAAAGGCAAAGAACAACATGGATGAATGTGAAACATCAGATTTATTTATGATTATGAATTGTGTTAGGAACAAAAGAACCCTTACAAAAAGCTATTATGCCCCAGGCAAGACATAATGCTTGAGTACAGAATAGATAGAAACAAAGATTATTACTCTTCAAAGGAAGTGACTGAGATAAGCCTTTCAGACGACCAGTTGCTAAGTTGAGTCCCTGGAATAGTAAGCTTGATCCAATCATCTAAGTCACAGTCACTATCAAATGCATCGTCCTGCACGACACTGATGCTTCTGTAATCCACCACTCCCACACTCGTGAAAGTAATCGGGCCTTGACGACCTCTAGCACTCGGTCCAAATGATGACTGCACAGGATGGTAACCAATCCTAAACATATCTTTCTTTTCTGGCACTTCTACTAGACATCCCCAGCCTTCTCGTATCCCAGATTCTACCACTTCAAGAGTTTGCTTATGAGAGGCTATGGAAACTCCCTTCTTTGGTTCTTCAGAAGAAGCTGCCAATGAAGATGCTTGTTCAGTTTTCAGGGGCTCAAAAGCCTGACATGAAATTTCAACTATTTCGCCATCCATCTCCACATACTTGAACGAAGCTAGATGACTAACGAAAATGTCTTCTTCCCCACTGACTGTTACAATTTGGCCTTCATAGACGAGCTTTAGCTTTTGATGAAGTGTGGATGATACTGCTCCTGCTGAATGTATCCAAGGCCTTCCCAGCAAACAACTATATACAGGCTGTATATCCATTACGTAGAACGTGGTATTGAAGATTTGTGGACCTACTTTAAATGCTCTAACTACCAGGTCGCTAGGCTTTAGAACCACTTCATCATAATCCAACTTCATCAATGCTTTCTTGGGCAGAACATTCAACAATGATCCAATATCTACCAACACGTGAGAAAGTACTGCACCCTTACATTCTAAAGAGATATGCAGTGCCCGATTATGAGCATGCCCTTCAGATGTTAGATCCATGTCTGTAAAGCCCAATCCGTGACTGGCATTGAAACTAGATACCACCGCTTCTAACTGATTTACTGAAATATCTTGAGGCACATAAGCCTTGTTTAGAATACTCAAGAGAGCCTTCCTGTGGGAGTCAGAACACATTAGCAAAGACAAGATGGAAATCTTCGACGGAGTTTGCTGCAGATGGTCCACTATCTTGTAATCGCTCTTTTTGATAATTCTAAAAAATTCTTCAGCTTCTTTATCAAAGGTAACGTCTGGATCAATTACTAGTGCGGGCTCATTGACAACCACTGGCTGCTTTCCTCTTGCCTTAGCCTGGGCTTTTGTGGTGTCTCTGGGTGGTATCACACTATTTCTTAGTGTTTCCGGCGCAAATAACCTTCCACTTCTAGTAAAGCCCCCTTCTCCGACGTTTTCTACTTGAGTTAGGGTCGTGCTAGACGTGGCCAAATCTTGCTTCTGGCCGTTACAATATACTTCGCCACCATAATTCCAGGGAATGGCTTTATCACTCTGATACATTTATGGTCCTGCAGTGGTAATCGTTATCGGCGCCACTCTGGCCCGTGGAGGAACTTGAGATGGATCGTAGAAGATGGTTACTGTAGAGACATCGCTTTTCTTTACAAATTTGTCAAACTGTAACACTCCTTCATTAATCATACTCTGGACCCCCTTTATTAACTGCTCACAACCATCTATAGCTTCAGCACATCCCGGACAACCATCTCCACACCCGGGAAAAACACCCCTCTGTGACAAGCAAACTTTAACAACACTCAACAGAGTCTGCAGGTCGTCGACATCACATACCAAGTTTAGATTCTCCCCTTTGTCAACTGCCCCAACTGTACCCCCATGAGGAGGCATGGGGTTCTGTATTACATTAGGAGTAGGAGCGAAATTAATTTCTTTAGAATCCAATAGGTCCTGAACAACATGCTTTAGAGCTTTGCAGTTTTTTGTTGTATGCCCGGGAGCTCGGAAATGAAATTCGCATCTGGCTTTTATATCATAACCCTCGGGGATTTGGCCTGGCTTCGGGGGTTGTAGAGTTCGGAGTTGAACCATATGGAGTTGTAGGAGATTCTTCAAAAGTTGTGAATAAGACATCGGCGGAGTTTCGAAATGTCTTTCTCTGGTCTTCTGGGGGTAATATGGACGAGGAGCTCTTTGTTGATACCCTTATTAGCGCTGCGGTTGCGGTGGTTGGACTTGTTGTTGAACAGGTTGAGCTGATATAGTGACGGGGGCCACTTGCTGATAAAACCCTCTGTTGTTTCCTCCCCTCTACGCGTACACTGCCCCAGTTTCTCCTTCTCTCCTCTTCATGAAGGGCTTCTTGACACCAGAACTCGAAGCGCCCCCATTCTGAATCTTCCCTTGCTTGATCCAGCTTTCTACCCTTTCGTCCGTCAAGATGATATCTGAGAACCCACTTGAGGAACATCCAGCTAGCCTCTCTATGAAATGCCCAGGAAGGGTATCTAGGAACAGGTCTACCATTTTTCTCTCCAACAAAGGTGGTTGCCCTCTAGCTTCCACTTCACGCCACCTTTGTGCATAATCTTTGAAGCTCTCGGAGTTTTTCTGAGTCAGACTTTGAAGTTGAGTGCGACTGAGCGCCATGTCAATATTATATTTATAATGCTTCAGGAATGCTTCTCCCAATTCCCTCCAGCTTCTCACAGAGCTTCTTTCTAGCTTCATATACCATTCCAAGGATCCTCTGGAGAGACTATCCTGGAAGTAGTACATCTAGAGCTTTTTATCCCTAGTATGGGCAGCAATCTTCCGGTAGAATGCCTGCAAGTGAGTTTTGGGACAGGAACTACCGTTATATTTGTCAAAAGTAGGTGGCTTGAATTTGTGAGGAATAACCACCCCGGGGACTAGACCCATGTCAAACATATTTATCCCCAAAGTGTCTCTACACTCGAGGGCTTTGACTTTCTCAGCAAGCATAAAAAAGTCCTGAAGATTTCCTTCTCCGCCGAACCCCATGTCATTGTTAAAAGAAGGGAACTGATCCTCCTGCCTATCTTGTACTGGAATGAAAGTTGCTGCGCCCTGTTCTAGAACTTGAGATCCACCTGGGCCATTGTTGGTGTTAGGAGGAGTCACTTGGACGTCAGGAGTAGTTACAGGGATATTAATCTAAGGAGGGTTGAACCCGTGAATTGCATTTCTTAACTCTTGTTGTCCCTGAGCCATCCCTTGCATCATGACCATGAACTCTCCTATTCTGGTGCGAAATTCATTAAGCTCAGTTTGCATAGCATCCATGACTGTCCTCTGGTTATTGCGAGTTGCGTAACGATGCGGGATATTGTGTCGAGGATGACAGGTCTTGGCGGCCAACGCAATCTTTACCTCAAATGCAAATAAGTTAAACAACCTGTAGAAAACCTGCAAAATAAAAAAGAAAAGCAAATGATGTGTATGCAATGCAATGTGTTCCTTTTATTCCCAAGGCTTCCACTACTTTCCCATTTTGGTGCTGAGAAAAAGATCCCATGCAAGAAAATCATGTGTGACATTCAAACTTAAAGTGGTGGCATTTATTTTGTGTCTGTGCAACAGATATAACCAGGGACCTCAGGTAAATCAGAAGACAATTGGAATAACAAAGATTCTTACAAGGTACAAATTCAATATGTCAAGAAAGAAAAAGTACATCAAGAAAGAGGGGATTCCCACAACAAGTCTGTGGGTAATCCAAGTCATATGCATATACAACTAAAGCTTAGGAAAGTCTACATCATGTAATCTCCAACTGAGGCACTTGACATTTTGCAACATCTGGGCTATATCCGGATGCGTAGGCTCCTGTACAAGTTTCTGAATTAGGATATCCCTAAGGTTAAAGGAGGCATACAATTCTTCGATTTGTTGTAGGAACACCTTTTCACTTTCTTGGCTTGTAATGGAATCATTTTTGGCCCTCTTGACATCAGCTTTCAATTTCAAATCTTCTATTTCTTTCTGAGCTTCCTTTACTGCTTGTTGGCTTTCTGCTAAACTTTGGAGGCGACTCTTCTCTTGATGATAAGCCTTCTGAAGGAGTTCCCTCTATCCATCCAAATAATCTTGAAGACTCTTGACTTCCAGCGTGTGCTTGATCTCTAGCTCCTTCTGCTTCCTCAAATTGTCTTCCCACTTCTCTTGCCATAAGGTGACAACTTCATTAGCTTCATTCAAATCCTTCCTCTCCTTCTGGCGCTGGGCCGCCTTGTGAGTTTCAGCTAATCCCCTTTTCTTGAAGTAAATCTCTCTCTCTTGAAAATCTTGTTGCTTGAGCCTAACCATCTCTTCAGCTTTGTGAGCTCTTTCCTCCAACTTTTGATTTTGCATCTTCAGTTTCTGGCATGAATTGTAAGCTTCTTGATTCTCCAACCTGAGCTGTTGAACCAAGACTTCCAACTTTTGATAATCTTAAAGAGGCACTGAAGTTGTGGGTGCTACCTCCTTAGGGTAGAGAGGTGTTTCTCTAGAAAATTGGAGCAACAGGGTCTTCACACGATCCTCAAACTAGTTGGCAAAAGGATCATAATTGTTGGGATCCACTCTCCCAAAGTCTTTCTTCCCTTTCATCACTCTAATCTCCCAAGCTTGGGATACCAGTGTGCTCTTCTTGAGATTTCCTTCTGCTGGAAAGTACAAAGATTCTTTTGCCTCTTTAATCAAAGGCACGTCTCTTAATGGATAACCAAACTGCTTCCTGGACAAGATAGGATTGTAACTGATCCCATCTTTCCTTCCTATCAAAGTAACATTTGGGAAACTACCACAATTGACTAATATTTCTTTGCCCACAAGGTCCCTATTGCACCCCCATGAAATGTCGGCTGAGGTTAAGCCCATTAATCTTTTGGACCACTCCAAGATTGTTTCAAATCCTGAAAAGGCCCGGATTTAGGGAGTTGCCTTACAAACCAATAAGCAAATAGGGGAGCACAACAATTTACATGTCCCTTCCTCTTTTCATTTCTATGGTGAACCCCGTAGTAAAAGTCACCTAGCAAAGTGGGTACTGGATTTCTTCTGGCAAATATAGTGATAGCTTCCATGTTAATTAAACCTTCCTCCCCTGGAAACAAACTAGTCCCATACATTATCAAAGCAAGCAAGGTGATGAACTTAGCCCATTTGTTCTCAGAGGCCAGGTCCTGAGCTTCTTTGATAAGAAAATCTAAGAAAAGTCCTTTACCTTTGGTGGCATCCACTTCTCTGTTAACTTTGGATAAATCCAGAAGAAAAGACTCAGCTATATCTTTGGATGAAGGCATCTTCTCTAAGTCATAGTAAGGAGCACGATTTTTTATGGGGATTTTGAGGATGCTGGATATCTCTTCTGATGTGGGAGCCAAGATATAGTCAGGGAAAACAAAAACCCTCAGTTGTGGATCATAGAACTGTAGTAGAGAATGCAAGCTATCCCTCTGATCAATGGTTGGCTTATTCACATAGTCTAGGATCTTTCCAAACTCTTTTCTGAAATCATCAAGCACTTTGTCACCCATCAAGCCAATTAACTTCTGAATACCATCTGTCTCTGGATGTGGGAAAGTATAATGGACATTTCTCTTCCTTGGAATCTCCATGTTGAAGCAGCAAATATGACCAGAATAGGAGGTAATGAACCATGAGAGTAAAAAGAACACAAAATGATTAATGATATTATGATGTTATGCAAGGCAAGGAATGTGATCAGTGATGTGTCTGTGTAGTGAATCAGGTAATCAAGTGTTTGTGCAAGGCCATAACATCATCACAAGTATCTTTCTGCTCAGGAGTTCATGATTTCAGAATCCATAATTAACAGAACAAGATCATATCACTGAAGTGTATTGGCATACATGGGCATGTTGAAGTTTTGGGCTCCTGCAAACCTGTAAACCCCTCCCAATATCACGGGTGTGCTACTCGGGTCAAACACCACGAACTCTCAAAGCTGAATAGCAATAATACATTCACCATTTCCAAGAAATGGCTCATGACCAAATCAAGGAATCAGTTTGGCATTATATACTACTCAGGGAGGTCTCATCCGATTCCAAAGAAACAAGCATCCCTCATAAGTCCTCAGCTTCAAGCACTGAATCGAGAAACAATAGTACATTCATCCCGAAGGGTACAATACTATCGTCATATGAACAGTTTGCCTTAACTGGATTCCTATGAGAGAACCAGGCCATCCTATGCGAGTTCCCAGTGGGCCCTCGGATGCGAGTGGGTTTGCCAACAAATGTGGTATGCCACTGTCATTACTAGAGAGGGATGTTTCCACAAAGGTTCTCAATGATTGGTCCCCTGACTGCACATAACTATCAAGGTAGTATATTGCCCCAGAAAGATTCTGGCGTCAATACGTTTCCGAGAAGGTCGCAAGTCAAGGCGTGGAACTCACTAATACCAACATATCAAGATGCCATGAAGCAAAACTGGAACCACTTTAAATCCTAGGTGCACTAAAGCCGGGTATTTGGCTTATCTCACAGTAACAAAACCCATCCCACAGAAAAAAAATGAAACCAACACAGTCCAGTATGATGCATGTGATATAAATACTGAAAGCAGTAAATAAAGTTGTAAAGTAAACTGTAAATGAAAATAGTAAGTAAACACAACAACACACAACACACATATAAACACCCAAAGGATCAAAAACAAACAAGCGCTAGGATTGACTCTATAAGGGAAACTAGAGTTCCGGGTTCGGTCCCCAGCAGAGTCGCCAGTTGTCGCTCCCGGGATTTTCATCCTAGTACAAACGCGAAAGTGGTGCGGAAAAGGTAGAGTCGCCAGCCAGGAATTTTTATCCCGAAGGAACGGGAAAGGTAATGCTGCACAAACCTAAGGAAGAAGGAAAGGACATGGTCATGCGAACCAAAGATCTGGGTTCGGGAGTCGGTTACGACTTGGGAAGGTATTAGCACCCCAGACCGTCTGCCGTACCCGACGGGATCCACGCTTGTTTGTTTGCTTCAAAGGGTGAGAAAATAAAGTGCTACTGAATAAAACTGCTACTGGAACTGGAATGGGAATGGAAACGGAGAAAGGGAATTGGAATGGAAAGAAAGGATGGGGAAAATGTAGGGAAAATAAAGAATGTGCTCGAACGGGCCCTACCCTTCTGCCTACGTACCTCATCGGGAAAATGAGGATCAGAGTCGACGTAGTTCGCCTAACTAAGGCGGGAACTAGTTGTTTGTGTTTTTTATGCTGGAACTGCGTATGTCTATGCTCAGGTGTTGCAGGCTCGTCTGGTACGAGTGAATTTACCATCTTGCATGCGAGACAAGTCGTCGCAAGTTCGCGTTTAGAATGAATGAGGTGAGAAAATAAGTTCCCGCAGGATAGTTGCTTATTGTTTGTTATTTGCTTTTTAAGAGTTTTATATGAATTTGGCACAAGGAAGTGAATTCAAACTCTTTTCCATGGAATGTGTACTTGTCACTACATTCCAAGATGGAATAATAGAACAAGTACACCAAGCAAGGAGAATTTATCCAAGACTTGTTCCCAAGGATTAGGGTCTAAGTTCACTAGCTTGTTGAACTTTATTACATATTTTTGTGGCTTTTGTGAAAAAGTGTCTTTTGAATTTTCTTTGTGAACCAAAACCCTTGATGAGACTTGTACATCATGCTAGACAAGCTTGCACCACTCCAAGATGGAATGAATGCAAGTGCCCCATGGAATAATGCTATACACAAGGGATCCTTTCATGCATTTGTTAAGTATTTTTGGATTTGTTTGAAGATAAGAAGAGAAGACTCAAAAGGCAAAGGTCAAAACTAATGGGGGACTAAGACACAACCCTAAGTCATTTTATTATGTACAAATGTGATCCTATGGTTAATGAGGTATTCTAACCTAAGGAGAAGAAAGAACAAGTTAGAATTCAACTTACTTCCTAAGGAAGTTAAGTTGAATCTAAAGAGAGGAAATGGAACCTATAAACAAAGAACAAATGTGCTTAGGCAAAACAAATAAATGCATAAGAGATAAAGAATGAAGTGATTACCTCATCTCCCCCCCCCCTACAAAACAAGAGTTATCATGACAATTCATATTGAAATCATAAACAAATGCCAAACATCACACAAGAACTCACACTAGCTTAGGAAAGATGTTAGTGAACTCCTATGCTCAATACCTAAGCCTAAAGCCTCTTATAATGTAACATACCTAAAAAGTCAGTAGCTAAACCAATTCAAAGGATTCTAAAGTAATTAAGTGAATTAAAGTCAAACTATGTCCTAAAGCACCAATAAACCCTAAGGATGAGGTTAGAAAGATAACCTAAGTGATTACTATTGCTAAAATCCCTTAAACTCAAAGGTAAATGAAAAAGTCAGAACTTAACACTTTAGGGAAGTGAAGGAAATGAATGGATCAAATGGGAAAGAAGGGATTCAAGTTGAAGATATTCAAATATGAGATTGAGAGTTGAGAAAAACACATAGAAGCATGGTTATGAAAGGTACAACAAAAGGACTTAGAAAAATATTCAAAAATAACCAAAGGGACTTGACTTCCCCATGCAAAAACCAGGGGCTTGACAACAAAATGGAATGGAAATCAAACTTGGATAATGTTCACAAATGGTGGGTTAAGAAGCACCCTAAGACTAGGTGCTCAAATTAGGGTTTCTAAGATCCTCTAAGTGGCAAGTGAAGTTCAAAAAGAAGCAAAAGGTTCTAAAATTGAGATGAACATGTGAGAATGACCTAAACATGTTTATAAGACACAAAACAAAACTAGGACAAACTTATTTGATGCATTCATGAAGTTTTGAGTGGTTAAGATGAAGGATGAAGGAGAATTAAGTCAAAATGAGGACTATGTTGACTTAAGGCCCAAGTAAACCCTAAAAAAACAAAGATAAAGACTCAAGGATGGCTTTTAATGTTAGAAGACATATAATATGACTCACAAGAACCAGAAACAAAACCTTAGACTAATGGCATGAGTGCTTTATTCAAAAGGGACTAAAGAAAAGGAACAAAAGGACAAAAAACATGACTTGTGAACCAAACAACTTGAAAAAATAATAAATGACCTTGAAAAATTATGAAAATTGACAAATCAATACAAAATCCAGAGTAGAATGTGTATAAAAAATATCACAAAAATGCCTATTTTTGAGTGGTATAAGGCTCATTGGAACATAATTAGGGTTTATATGATCAATGTGGAAAACATGGACTCAAGTAGACCTAAACATGACCTAAAAATCCAGAGAAAAATATTTTGGGGAGGTTTAATGAGTCCTTAAAAGAATGAAAAAAGAATGGGGTCTTTAACATTAGTGGTTTATGAGAACAAAAATATACAAAAGGAATGGTTCAAAATGGGGAAATTGTGAAACAATTAAAAGAGAAATTGATTCTGACTTATAAAATTGATAAAAATAAAATATAAAAATATAAAAAATTAGAGAAAATTGAGAGGATCCTATATGAATTTATTTGGAATTTTTTGATGTAATTTGGTATTTTTAAAAATAAGAAACGAAATTGTAAATTTATGAGAAAAAGAAATAAAATGGAATAAACTGGTTTGGGCCTGGGGGTTCAAAAAGTAGTAAAAACAACATAGCTGGGCTTAGGTCAAACGTGTTGGGGGTGTGGGTAGCACACTGAAGACTTTTGTGTTGACTTCTTGACACGTGAACGACATGCCTTTTTTAATGCGCTGGCTCACTCATGGCCTTGGGATGAAGCTGATCCAATGGCTACGACATGTTCTCACACTTAAATTTAGGGAACTGTTCAGGTGACCGGAAGTGACCTCCGGTCACCCCTGACCTAGGGCATCCAAAAATCATCATGAAAATGAATTCTAAGGCCATAGCTAGGTTCGCCTCCTCTCACTGATCAACAATCTGATCTTAGTTCTAACCTAGGGTTCTTATGCTGTGCAAATCGAAGCAAACAAATTCATGCCTGAAAATTGAAACTAAGCACCTAAGGTGCATATAAAATAGCCAGAGATCAAAGTGCTTCTAACAAGCTTAAAAAAAGAAGAATCCAACAAAATAAGACGAAATCGTGCAATTGAGATTCAAGATGAAACCTGGAAATGCAGTGGTTCAGAAGCTATAGAAAACCAGAGATGAGATTCCAATGTCTCTTGCTATTGCTCTTGATCCTCAGAGAATGAAATAAACACTCTGAATGTGGATTTTTTGAGAAGAAATGAATTGAAGCAGAGAAAATACAGATTTGTATTCTTGAAGCTTCAAGCTATGAAATCCATGAAATTTGTGCAACACTTGATGATAAAAATGATTGGATGAACCTCAATCCTGACTTGATGAGATTGATGGTGATCTGATTCAAAATGCAGTGTAGTACATGAAAATGCAGTGGCCAATCCTTGGAGAACCAGGCTATGGAATCCATGGATCTTAAACTCAATGCCAAGGTGATGATGAATTGAGGAATAAGGAATAAAATTGATGGACAATGGAGCCTCCTCGAAGCAAAATGCAGAAGGAAATCTTCTTCTTGAAGAGAGAAAACTCAGTGAATTTTGGGTGTGATTTGTGCAAATGAGAATGGTGAGCAATTCAGTTGGAGATCATGCTTTTATATGTGTAGTTGACAGTTATCAACTATAGTTAACATTTAGAACTATGGTTAGTTCTAAATGGTGGTGAATGGATCAACTTGAAGGTGTAAGATGCAAAGGTGCAATGTTGGTTTTGCTTGGCTCGAAATCAATTGGATGTGATGAGGTTCATATTACTTCTGATGCGGATTAACAAAATGCAATGGGACTGGTTTGATCAACATAATGCAGCATGAGAAGGAGAATAAGGTGTGAAGCATGTCATTTGGCTTGGATTGCAAGGATGTGCATGAGAACTGGTGTGATCCTGCATATATGAGATGATGCCTTCTAAGTATGATGCCTTGTGAGCTTAGCAAGCTAAATGAAGCAACAGACTTAAACTCAGGTGAATTCAATCACTTGTTGCCATGCCTTGGGTTGCAAGAAAACAAGTATCCTACCTTAAAATTCTATGAGACATTTCTTCAAGCTCAAGCAACTGAATGATGACATACTTGTGCTCAAATTAAAGTGAAACTCACAAGGGACAAGTTTGATGTTCATTTTGGAGTAAGATCATGACTCTAGATGCTTCAAAAATGCCATTGATAGTCATGTAACAAACTGCATACTTGGCATGCCTATCTTGCTTTTCCTTGTGCCCATGCATGACTAGTTACAACCTCCTTACGTTGGCCTTCAACAACTCTCAATCCTTTGATCCAATGGAAAAACCTTGAACATGAAAGTTGTAGTAATCATGTAGGAGAACACCTTTGTAGTGCAAAAACTTTTGATTTGAAGTCTTATTGACCAAGAAAAATAGCTTTCCATTTGGTTCTCCACCTGTTTGATCAAATGCCTTGCAGGGCACGTGCGCTGGCTAGCTTCTTGCCTCGCCCATGCCCTAGTTTTGCCTTGATTTTCCTCAACTTTACATGATCGTAACTTTCTCATTTTTTATGATATGAGTGAGTTCCACCTATGTATTTGAAGCTCAAGATGCCCTCTTTAATTGGCTCTAAGTAGAATTTTCATATCTTTCATATTTTGGGAGAAGACCTCATTCAAAGTAGCTGCAAAAATGGCCAAAACTTGCCATTTCTGGAAACCCTAATTTTCCAAAAATGGTAAGTTTTGGTTTTCTTGATTTCTCTTGATTCCTCCATAATTTCTTGATCAAATTTGGAACATATGACCCTTGTAACCCTAATTTCATGATGTTGATCTCAAAAAGTCAGGAGTTGACTTTTTCTTCAGCATGGTTGACTTTTCCCCAAATTCCTGATTTTAATTGAACCTCTTCCAAAATGAATTTGTGGATGAAATTTGAACCCTATACACTTGTTGTCATATAGAACACAATGGAATCCACTTTTGCTCAAAATTTCATGAAGAAGCCCTTCACAAGTGAAACCCTAATTTGGATCATTTCCTCAAGAGATGTTGCACTGCTTGCATTCCTTGGAGCCATTCACTTTTTCCAAGGCTTGAGGCTTCAAATGGAGACTTGTGGGATGTTGTAGACCCTTTGCACATTATTGAAGAGCCTTTATGGTCTTTGATTGTCTTTACATAGCCTTCATTTGCTCCAATCAAAGATCACATGCCTATGCCTCAGCTATGTTGGACATGATGCAATGCTGTTGGTTATTTGTGAACTTGTGTATGCTAAATGATATGCAAAATGTTGAGGATATGAGAGGGAAAATTTTGAGGTATTACAGTGTGTTTATTAAAAGAATAATCCATATCAATGAAATAAGAAAGGGACCACATGAATAATATTCTATATGCATATACAATTGGATCTATTATGTATTTTATATTGTGTACTCGACCGTATATCTCGTATGCTTTAAGAAAAATAGGAAGATAGAAGTTTAATCTCGGTGATTGCCCTTAGGTTTCCATAAAGAATATTCCTAAGTAATTGAAAATAACTAAGGATTTATTCTTGATATATGGAGGCCATGAAGAAATCATTGTAATATGTTACAATGATATGCTAGGTTTCAACACATAAAGATGACTTCAGATCTCAATTTGATTATGTATTTTTTTAAATGGTGGCAACGTGATTGGGAAAAGTTAAATAGGAAACAATCATTGACTATACCAGAGATGTTGAGTATAGTGTTTCCTCGAACACAACAAAAATGGGTGTTTGTATAAATAAGTTCATTACTGAAATTGGTACATTTCCTAACATTATGGGCTCCATTTATATCTATTGTAATAAAAGTGGTGCCATTACATGCGAAACTCATAGGAAAAATTTAAATACAAACTTTGCACAAATGTGATCATTAAGAATCACCTAGAGCTTATAATGGAAAAGTGAGAATTTGGGTTCCCCTCAAACCCCTCAATAACTACCTAGAGGAATCATTAACCAATAACATTACATTTACACCTCATTTTGCATCATATCCGGAAAAAATATTGGCAAAGAGACTTGTTAGTAGCACTGAGTATAATATCATCAACATATAATTGAACAAGTAAATTTCCATGCACATATTCCTTAATAAAAAAAATTGTATCATTCTTTCCACTTAGAAAATTATTTTCAAGAAAAATGGCTTAAACATTCATTCCATGCTTGAGGGACAAGTTTTAAATCATAGAGAGTCTTTTTTAACTTGACGATATGATTATGAGAAGAGAAGTTTTGAAATACATGAGGTTGATCAACATAAACTTCTTGGATGTAATCTTTCAAGAATGTAAGAAAATAAAGATTGATATTATTGAATTGAATGATGATAATAAAAGTGGATAACAAAGTGTCTATTTATATACACCTAAGTAATTTGACTACTAAGCAACAAATAATAAACTAAGTAACAAACCCCAAACCCTAATTAGCTTTGGGCTTGGGACACATAATTCAACTTGGATTATATCCAATATCTCAATATACCCTCCTATGATCCAAGGTGTCGAAACACACTAATCATTGTAAATTTGAAATATTCCTAATTTCTTTCTCAAAGTTAGGAACCTGTCGATCTTCAATCCTTTGATGAAAATGTCAGCCAATTATGCTTCACTTGAGCAATGCCTTAATTCAAGTTCAACTCGATTCACCTTCTCCCTTAAGAAGTGAAATCTAGCTTCGATGTGCTTACTTCTTCCATGAAAAACTGGATTCTTTGACAAATCTATGGATGTCGTGTTGTCGATCTTCAGTACTAGATGTTTATTCACTTAGACATCCATTTCTTCAAGCACAAATATGATCCAAATTACTTGACACACAACATAAGATTCTTCAATATACTCAGCCTCACACGATGACAATGCCACCACAAGTTTCTTTCTTAAGCACCATGAGATTGGGGCATCAAATACTTGAAAGAAAATCCAGTTGTGCTTCTTTGATCTTCCTTATCTCCACACCAATCAACATCTGAATAGAAGTAACCATTGCTTATTTTCTTTTAGAGTCTCGTCAAAATATAATTCCATAGTTTATCAATCCTTTTAAGTATCTCAAGATTATTCTTGTAGCCTTCATGTCTGACACCCTTGGTTCACCCTTGTATCTGCTCACTAATCCGATTGAGAAACATATCTCAGGTCGATTGTTACACATATATCAGAGATCCAAAAATTTGTTTGAACAAAGTTGCATCAAATTTGTCTTCATCTCCATGTTTTTCCAACTTCAAATTTGGTTTGATAGGGGATGATGCATGAGCTGAATCACCCATTACGAATCTCTTGAGTATATCTTTGACATACTTTCTTTTATGTAGCACCATGCCTTACTTCGACATTTGAAATTCCATGCCTAGAAAGTACGACAACTTTCCCAGATCCGACATTTCAAATTCCTTCTTCATCAGCTTTTTGAACATCGACAAATTCTTCAAACTATTTCCAGTTACTAGCAAGTCATCGACATATAAGCAGATGATCGGTATATCTTGTGTCACAACCTAAACATAGACATGAAGGAAAATCGTGATCCAAAATGCATCGGAAATTAAAATGTTACCTTTAGTGATCCTTACAAATGGGCATGATCAATGTTAGAAATTTTTACCTCTTGTGGTGATTAACAATTTTTGATGCAGTTCTGGATGAATAATCATGAGCATTGAATGAAGAACAACGCCTCTACTCAGTCCACGCGAACAAAGTGTCTTAAATCTTAGTGTTAGCTGCTACAAATGAAGACTTTGAGTGTGTATATGTGTGTGTGTGTGTGAGAGAGAGAGAGAGAGAGAGAGAGAGAGAGAGTGAGAAAGAGAAAGAGAGAAATACAACCAGGGTTTCACCAACTGAATTTCATCAAGTTCAGAAACCTTCTACACAAGAGTTATATTTATACGACCAGGGTTTCACTTGTGCTGGCTGAAAGCTAAAAATCTCAACTTAATGCACCATATAATAATAGTAATAATAATAATAATTGTTATTATTATTATAATAACCATTATTATAATAAACATATATTATTATTATATTGAATACCTATTATTATTATTATATAATGTTCCATATTTCACTTAAGTACATCGTATCTTACGGTGTTTCATAATTCTCTCTAGTACAATGTACCTTATTTATTTTATCTCTCATCAACTTTTTCTTATGTGTGTGACCCTGTAGGTTCTGGTGACATTGACAATTATATTAAATCATATATTTAATATAACAAACAATGAGCGGTATCTACTAACACATCATTGCTACCCAAGTCATGAAAATTTCATGTGATATGACAAAACCTTTTCGTGATAATATTATGTAAAATTACCCTTTTACCCTTATGTCTATATTGAACACAAGACATATAATGTGTCATCCTTGTCCAGTTCAATATTAGGCCCTTAGACATTTATCATATTATGTAGGATGGGAAAATTTCATCAAGGTCACCCATGTCCCTTAACATGATTTGTGAAGTACCCATCAACTGTCTTTATGGTCATCCAGTTACAAACAATGTTTGATCAGTATTAAATTACTCGACTCTATATCTAGGTTCCATAGTGGTTTCAGGTCAAAGGGTGGTATACACCACTATCACCATGAGAGTAACTTATGATACTTTGCATAACATTCTATGTAGTACTCTCATAGCGGGTCAATCTAGTATAAATATTACTCCTAATATTCATAGCTATGTTAAGAGTTTTTTAACTCCTTATCCTTAATCCATGAGATGTGATCATCAGTCTATTTACATAATAGTCTTAATGTTTTAAAGTTATCCCACTTCTTAGTAAATCTCGACTATGGATACTTTAAGTATTATGTCCTTATGATTAATGAAATCTAATGATTAAGTCACACTTAATATTTTATTAAACGGACTAGATATTCTAAAGACTTTATTATTTTGGAATAAAAACTGTAATAAAGATATGCCTTTTATTATTAATTAATAATTCGATACAAGTACTAAAAGTATTGGCATCTAGGGTTTACACCAACAATCTCCCACTAGCACTAGAGCCAATTAGGCATACCCCTAATTCCCATAGAACTAGTGTGTCCATCATGCTTTTTTTGTGCAAGAGGCTTTGTTAGTGGGTCAACAACATTGTCAAGTGTAGGTACTTTGCATATCTTCATATCCGCTCGATCTATTATCTCTTGAATGAAATGATAACGCCTAAGTATGTGTTTGGATCGTTGGAGATATCTAGGCTCCTTAGCTTGTGCGATGGCACCATTGTTATCATAATATATATATCAATGGGATCCACAATGCTAGGGACTATGCCATGTTCACTAATGAACTTCTTGATCCCAACAACTTCATTTACTGCATTTGAGGCAACAATTTACTCAGCCTCGGTTGTAGAATCATAAACTATTTCTTGCTTTGAACTTATCCAGCTCATAGCGCCACTATTCAGGTAGAACACATAACCAGATTGAGATCTAAAGTAATCCTTATCTGTTTGGAAGATAGCATCAGTGTATCTAATTACCATGAGCTCTTCCTGACCTCCATATATCAAGAATGAGTCCTTAGTCCTTCTCAAGTACTTAAGGATATTCTTGACCGCTACCCAATGAGCATCATCGGGATCAAATTGGTACCTACTCGTTGCACTTAAAGCATACAAGACATCTGGTCGAGTACATAACATAGCATACATGATAGATCATATTACAGATGCATATGTAATCTTATTCATGTGATCCATTTCTTCCTTAGTTGAAAGGGATTGTGTTTTTGATAGACATTGGTCATGTTGCATAGGTATGAATCCTTTCTTGGAATCATGCATATTAAAGTGTCTTAGCACTTTGTCTATGTATGTACTCTGACTTAGGCCAACCAATTTTTGTGATATATCTCTATATATCTTGATTCCTAATATATAGGCTGCTTCACCAAGGTCCTTCATTGAAAAGCATTCTCTAACCAAGTTCTTACTTGTTGCAAGGTAGGGACATCATTCCAATGAATAATATGTCATCTACATATAATACCAGGAAGATGGTCATGTTCCCTCTAACCTTCTTGCAGACACAAGGATCATCTTCATTATTTATGAATCCATATTGTTTTACAATTTCATCAAAACGAATATTCCAGCTTCTGGAAGCTTAATTCAATACATAGATTGATAATTGTAACTTGCATATCTTTTGGGCTTCTTATGGTATGTCAAATCCTTCAGGTTGTGTCATGTACACATCCTCAAGAAGATTCCCATAAAGGAAAGTAATCTTGACATCCATATTTCATAATCATGATATGCAGCAATAACAAGTAAAATCTGAACAGATTTAAGCATTGCAAATGGTGAAAAGGTTTCATCATAGTCTACCCCATGAATTTGTTTATAGCCTTTAACAACCAGTCATGTCTTATAGGTATGTACTTTACCATCCATGCCAGTCTTCTTTTTTAAGACCTAATTGCATCCTATAGGATTCACTCCTACACGAGACTCTACCAAGGTCCAAACCTAGTTTGTGTACATGGAATCCATTTTAGATTTCATGGCTTCTAGCAACTTCTCATACTCAGGACCAGTTATGACCTCTTGGTAGGTTACAAGCTCATCTTGATCCATGAGTAATACATCACCTTGATCAGTTACAAGATATCTATATCTATCTGGTTGGTGACGTTGTTAGCTAAAGATTTTGACCAGGCTAATAATGGTTTTGCATTTTAGAGTGAATCCACACAATCGTTAAAGAGGAAGTTTTCAACCCAACCTAGAAAGAGGAAACATGTCGACTTGTCGACAGGAAGAAAGTGAGGGAAAAGCCAATCAAGTGAAGATAGACATCAAATCACTTTGACACTGCCTAGAAAAGCCACTTTGTCGAAGGCTTTTGATACAACATGCAAAATTCCATGAAGAAACTTCCAAAGGAAGTGGAGCGACGTAGTGGGACGTTACCATAGTAGTGGGGTGACATGTGTCATCATCAGATTCGTTGGAAAGGGTCTGGCGGTTACTTTTTATGTCTATTTAAGTAGATTTTGTTTTCATAATTAAAGGTCGCATTTCTTTACATTGTAAAAGGGACACACTTAAAGTACCAAATGTTAATAGAAACGAGTTAACCCCCTATGCAAAATGTATGATAGCGTCCGAAAATTTATCCTTTCAAGTTATTTCAATTCCAAGAAATTTTAATACTTATCCTTTGCTTTGTTTTTTCTATTTTATTCTTTTTCCTTTGTTTGTTTTCATTTACTTTTTTTATTCCAAATCAACGAAGCATTTCGTGAGTTTTTGCGCAAAAACAAACTAATCCCAAAAAACCCTTACCATCTGACACTATAAAAGTCCACCATATACTCAACCGAACAGAGCAGTCATGGGACTCGTTTGGTCGGTCCCGAAAGTAAAATGTTTCGATAGTAGGCCAGCGATTGTTCACGCGAAATCCACGTGCAAACAAATTGGCACGCCTAGTGGGATCCGTTGGGTTAAGTATATGCACTTACGCAGTGGCAAGATGGTAACGCCACATCCAAATGAAGAACTGTCTTCAAAAAGAATTCCAGTTGTTACGAACACAACTGAAACTGTTACGACAGTAGTACCGACTGCTACGAGTGGATCATCCACAACTCCATTTAGACCTGAACCAATCAGGTCGACTGTATGTGGAACTACGGGGCCACAAGTTCCCAGTTTCACCATGCCCTTTTTCCAGAACATTGGACATGCCGCCCGAATTCATGCCAGGTTTCCATAACTCTTGCTCAACTCTTGGAGACAGTTCGTCAGGAGCTTTTTCCCCATACCAGGGGCTAGGGTCTTTGACGAACCAGTACAATCTACCAACTAGATACAACTTTCTATCTCAATCCATACCAATATTTACTCCAAACTTTGTGGCTGTCATTAGGAAGCAGGTGGATGAGAGTAACCATGAAATGGTCCACGTGTTGACTCAACAGATGAGAACCATTTTGAGACTTTGATACAAGATTCGAAGTAGAGTTACCAATAGTTGGCAACTCAAATGACTCATATAGGGGATTTTTTTGGGGCACCAACGGCCCCACATCGACGAACCCCACCTCCTCGACCAGAGACACCGGTTCAACTAGAGGAAGAGTTTGAAGAGATATTTCAACAACCTTATCAAGAGGATAAACATATACCCAGGGTGGCCCAAAGGCCCCCCATCATGTTGTTACATGGATATCAAAACCTTGAAGATATGATGGGACAAGTCCGTCTGAATGCCATAGCCGGAGAGTTGAACCTGGAAGCTATGGTCGAAAGGATTATTGTTCGAAATGGAGCCAACCAAGGGATCCAACAACCAACCTATACATCCCTGTTACCGAATTATGTGCTGCAAACAGAACTACCTAGGGCATGGAAAGTTCCAAAGTTCACCAAATTCACTGGTGAGACCGAAGAGTCCACAGTCGAACATGTGGCACGATATCAGACGAAAGCTAGGGACATAACGAATAATTAGGACTTGAAAATGAAATATTTTCCTATTTCCCTCACAAAAAATGTGTTTACTTGGTTCACGATGCTACCCCCTTAGTCTATTCACACTTGGACTCAACTAGAAAGATTGTTCTATGAGCAGTTCTACATGGAGCGGTCCAAGATTAGCCTAAAGGAATTGGCTAGTGTGAAACGAAAAACAAGTGAACCACTCGAACAATATCTCAACAGGTTCAGACTTCTGAAAGATAAATGCTTTACTCAAGCCCTTGAACATGAGCTAGTCGAAATAGCCGCGAGTGGGTTCAACTATTCAATCATAAAGAAGTTGGAATATATGGCCCAACTAGTTGATAGAGTTCAACAAGTCAAAAGCTTGAAAGTTGAGAAATGGAAGACTTGTAGATATCATAAGAAAGTTACGTACTTAGAAACTGATGTGTTCTCTTTCGGTGATGGGGAACTCGTCGACGAATGTGAGCTTCACGTGTCTAAACTCAAGCCAGGACCTCCTTACAAATGTAAGGTGTTAAAACCATCAAATGAAAAGAACCTCGTTGAAACATGGAAGTTTTATAAATATGTCACAAAGACGTATACTTATTATATATCTAAATGTGACGAAATATTTGATTTACTAGTAAAAGATTGTCAAATCGTAGTTACACCTAGTTTAAAAGATCCCCTTTGGAGCAAAAGAAAAAGAGGGGATTTTGCAAATTTCATAATTTCCTTGGTCATAAAACTTCTCAATGTGTTCTTTTCAGGGATTTGGTGCAGAAAGCTCTGAAGGATGGTAGGATTCAATTTGGCGAGAAGCCGAAGATGCAGGTCGACACAAACCCCCTGAAGGTCGAAGAGGCATTGTATTCTAAGTTGAACAAATGCATGATGGTGGAGAAAACATGGAATGCATGATGGTCGAAGTTACTGATGTAACGAAAAAAAGGCTGAGGAAGAACTGGAGGCAGTCTACCCTGAGGTTGATGAAAGTTTGAATGAGTTCCAAGAAAAATTCCAAGTGGGTGGATCAAGGGAAATATTGTGCCCAAAATGCAACATTGTGTTCGACGAGAAGGTAGCTGAGAGGTATGAAGTGGGAAAAAAGGAAGCCTTAGCTGTTGAAGGATCTTATGTCCCAAGGTTCGTGTTTGATCAGAGAGGTAATCCTCGTCGAAATGTGGAATACCAAAGACATGTCCAACCAGTCAGATCCAGAACTTTTGTGCCACCATCCGACACCCCGTGTGAGAAGTGGGTGGAACCAGTTAATCAAAAGGCCAAAGTGGAGAGTGTTGGATTTGGAGAAAGGTGCTAAAAATAAATATGAACCCAGGGGTTATGTGGTTTATCCTAATTACAAAGGGAAAAATCCCATGACGAGGACTCAGTGGATGTGTTATCAAAGAAACAAGAAGGTTGGGAAGATGGACTTGACCTCTCAATCAAAACAGGTGGAAGTCTCTGGACAAAAGAGGCAACACCCAAAAGCCAGATGGGTCAAAAATGGGAAGATTGTGACAGATCAAACTCTGACCGTTGGAACCTCTGGAGGGAAAAAGGTAGTATCAAAATAAAGTTCAAAGTGTACACCCGTTGTCGAAAAGGGGAAAGAGCCTAAGTATACTCCCCAATCTGATGAAGAAGAGCCTACTTACTTACCCTAGTCTGACAAAGAATACACTCTATCACCAGAGGATGATTTTGATGAAGACATGTATAATGACACCAACAATGACACGTATGGGGAAGATTTTGTCATAAAATATGGCATTATGTCTATATTTCCACATGAGTATGACATTGTGTCAGAAGTGTCGGAAGAAGAGGAAGACTTTATGGAAAATGAGACTCCATAAGACAAGCCTTTGTGTTATTACGTCATGAACAATGAGGTAGTCGAAGAGAAGAGGGTTATGTTTGAGAGGCCTAGTCCTTGGATGATGTATAATTTGAAATCCCTTTTCATAATAGCCAAGGTCGATGGCGGAAGTTAACAAGGTGTTTGTAGATGGCGGGGAAGCTGTGAACTTGATGCCCAATGTTTTGTTCAAGAAAATCAGAAAGACCGGTGAAGATCTTCGATAACATAATATGGTCTTATCCAAGTATGAAGGAAATACTAGCAACATCCTAGGGGTGGTCCAAGTCGATTTGGCTGTGGCAACGACCACTGGGATGCCCCTATTTATGGTGATCAATCCAAAGCTAACTTCAACCTACTGCTAGGTAGGGAGTGGATTCATGGTATAGGGGTAGTACCTTCTACCCTTCACCAAAGACTAAGCATTTGGAAAAAAAAAGATGGTATCGAAGAAAACGTAGAAGCATACCAAATTTATTACAAGATCGACAAAACCAATGGATCAAAACGGTCATTCGATCAACACTTAGCAAACATGGTCCCATGTGACGATGGATCAGGATCTTATACCTCCGATGAAAATGGTTGCATGTTGAACTTGGATCCAAACCATGGGTTTGTTTGGGAAGATGCTAAGATACCAATGGAGCCAAGTGGATTCCCATCTACATGGTGGTCAGAGGTCAATGAGAATAACTTCTGAGTCAGAGGGTATGACTCAAATTTTGGCCTACTTGGCTGAAAACAAAAAAGAGATGGCTCTGGAAACTAGGAAATATCAAATCCTAACTGACAAAGCCAAAACATGTGGCCAATTAGGCCAAACGGCAACTTCAGAAAGTCAGAGGCTAGATTGCATCTATGACAATGAGCCTTTGGGGTTCGAAAGGGACCCATCAAATGAGCCAAAAAGAATGCAGGCTCATGACCCACTCAAAGAGATTGATTTGGGAGATGGGACCGCAAAATGACCCACATATATGAGTATAAAGGTGGGGGTCGAAAATTATGGTGGGGCTGGTCGAAGTATTGAAAGAATACAAAGATTGCTTTGCTTGGGATTATGGATAGATGCCTGGGTTAAGTCGAAATATGGTGGAACACCATCTACTAATACAACCAGGAAAAAACCAATAAAACAATAACCTCGTCAATTTTCCTCTGAGGTCACTAAAAAGATCAAGCAAGAGATTAAAAGGCTTCTCAAAAGCCGGTTCATCAGAAATGCAAGTTATGTCGAATGGTTAGCCAATATAGCTCCTCTAATTAAGAAAAACAGAACACTTCACGTTTGCATTTATTTTAGAGATCTCAATAATGTGACACCCAAAGATGAGTATTTAATGCCTATGGCAGAGATGTTTGTCGACTCAGTCACAAGTTTTGAATATTTGAGTATGCTCGATGGATACTCTGGGTATAACCAAATCCTCATAGCTAAGGATAACATTCCCAAAATGGCGTTTCGATGCCCAGGAGCTATAGGTATGTATGAATGGGTAGTGATGCCCTTTGGCCTAAAAAATGTTGGGGCCACATATCAAAGAGCCATGGATGCAATATTCTATGACTTCATTGAGAAGTTCATGCAAGTTTATATTGACAGCATTATAATAAAATCATCTTCGGAGAATGATCATTTAGATCACCTTCGACTCTCCTTTGAGAGAATGAGGAAATATGGATTAAAAATGAAACCATTAAAATGTGATTTTGGTGTGCGTGTAGGAGACTTTTTGGGCTTTTTAGTCCACAAGAAAGGCATCAAGATCAACCAAAATAAGACAAAAGCTATGTTGGATCTCAATCCTCCTTTGACAAAGAAGCAACTTCAATCTTTGTTAGGGAAAATCAATTTCTTGAGAAGGTTCATATACAACCTAAGTGGCAACATGAAAGTATTCTCGCCATTGTTGAAAATCAAGAAGGATAGTGAATTTCACTAGGAAGAGAAGCAACAAAAGGCATTCGACGTAATCAAAGAATATTTGACGAGGCCTCATATGTTATTATCACCTAGTATGAATAAAAATATGAGATTATATATTTCTTCGTCGGATACGACCATAGGAAGTATGTTAACACAAGAGGATAATGATGGTGTCAAAAGACCCATTTATTACCTTAGTAGAATGTTGATAGATGTTGAAACTAGGTATACTATGATTGAGAAATTATGCCTATGTTTGTATTTTTCATGCATGAAATTACAGCAATATATGAAGCATGTTGAAGTTTATATTTCGTCTCATTTTGACGTCACCAAGCACATGTTGTCTAAACTTATTCTACACGGTTAAATAGGCAAATGGGCACTAGCGCTGACTGAATTTTCATTAACTTAGAAGTCTTTAAAGGCTATGAAGGGTCAGATTATGGCAGACTTCATTGTCGACCACGCACTGGTCGAACCTCAGGTGTTCGTAGTCAACTCAAACCCTTGGAATTTATACTTTGACGAGTCTAGTCATAAGCACGGAACATGCATTGGAGTGTTGATAATTTCCCCATAAGGTCTCCTAATGAAATTCAAATGCAAAGTCAATGGGAAATGTTCCAACAATGAGGCTGAGTACGAGGCCTTAATCACGGGGCTGAAGACGTTCAAGAAACTAGGGGCTAAAAGAGTTGACATTAAAGGAGATTCAGAGATAGTAATTAAATAACTCACAAGAAAATACAAATGTATCGAGGAACATCTATTGGTCTATTTTGTTATGGAAAAACAGTTGTTAGAGCAGTTTGATGTCACTAGCATCGTACACGTGCCTAAAATGGAAAACCAGGAAGCAAATGACCTAGCGCATATTGCTTCGGGATATAGGGTGTCGAACAAGAAATTGAAGGACTTTATTGAACTTAGGGAGAAGATGGTGTCGAATGTACCACTCTCACATACTGCGGACAATTTAGAGGTAGGGGAACTGGATTATTCGATAGGAACCCTTGAGGAGGAGGTTCGCTACAACAAAGTCCTCATCATTGATGATTTATCAACAACAGATTGGAGACGACCTATCATAGAATACTTAGAAAATCCTATTGGAGGAACTAACAGAAAGACCAAGTATAGAGCACTTAGTTACATTTTGATGGGAAATGAACTCATAAAAAAGACCTCAGAGGGGGTACTACTCAAGTGTCTAGGAGATTTAGAATCATACCTAGCCATCTCAAGGGTTCATGGTGGGACTTGTGGAGCCCACCAAGATGGCCATAAGATGAAGTGGTTGTTGTTTCGACAAGGCGTCTACTAGCCGAGTGTAAACACACCAAATTTTCCCTCACTCTTTATCACACCATAACTTGTGATCTTTCATTTTTGTTTTAACATAAGCATAACATCTCATATTGCATATTTGCTTCATTGTATAGTTTAATTTCATCTGCATCTAGGGTTTGTGATCTGAGCAATCCAAGAATTCATATGAGCCATCCCAAAGGTCTTGAAGCTTTCCAAGAGGGTCCATGTGTGTTCTATGATCATATTATGCTCCCCAAAGTTCATGAAAGTCAAGGGATCACAAGAATTGGCAAAGGCATGGAAGCAGAGCTAGGGTTTTCACTGCACAGATGACCAAAATTAGGGTTTTGGTTTCAGAGGCCTTAACTCCATTTTTTTGGTCATTCTTGTTTCTAATGTTTTTAATATGTTACAAGGATCATGTGTACCAAGTTTGATGAAGAAACTCATTGTGGAAGTCATCTGTTCACTGGGTAACTTCTTGAGCAAGTTAAGTCAAAATCAGGGCATCTGAGGCCCCCAACAATGGAACCAAAGGGTCATATTTATCAAATTGAAGCTTTATGATCTTTATTTGATCTTATAAGTGGTAGAAAGTTCACAAGATTGAAGAATTTTAAGCCAATTGCAAACTTGCCATTTTTGGAAATGACTTGAAATGCAAACTTTCCATTTTGGGAAATGACTTGAAATGCAAACTTTCCATTTTGGGAAAGATTTTCAACCTCCTCTTTCATGACCAAAAATGCTTCTAATGAAAAATTCTTGGACATGAAAGTTGTAGATTAGGTCTTTCCCTTTTCAAAAAGTACAAGAACATGTCTTGATTCATCCTAGAACTCAAGATATGGCCTTTCAAAGTTGGCAAAAATCACATAATTTCAAGTTTCATGTCAAAGAGGGATTTTGCATTTTGGAATGTTCAAGCTTTTAAATGACTTCTAATGTGCACAAATATGTTACAACATGTCAAGGGAGCATCCAAAGATCAGATTTGGCCCAAGATTTGAAGCATTTCATGACTTGAATACAAGAAACATCAAAGAGGGAAATTTGCATAAACCATGAGAACTCTTCATCCAAGCCTTACAGCTGCATAACATTGATCCAAAGGCCATCCATGATGCAAGCTGAAGCCAGACACCCTTTCAAACAAGCTTTGACCCGTGACATGCTTCAAGTACACATAACCTTGACTTTTTGCAACTTGGCCCATACCAATCAAGTTGTGCCACCACCCACTTTCTGAGCAATCCCATTGGTTTATACAAACATCATGGATCAAAAAACACATAACACACAAGGCTGAAACCTCTCACAAGCTCAGAATCACAAAAACTTGCAAAAACTTCCTCTCTTCGAATATCTCAGCATAACCAATCAAACTCAAAACTTCCTTCACCATTCAATCACTCAGGTCATAAGGAACACAAACTACCCTCCATTTTGCCCAAAAGGCTCTGAATCATAAACACGATTTCTCGCCTCTCAAATCTGAAACTCACAAAGGAGGCCATTTAAACTCTTGCAAAGCTTCTCAATAGCCTCAGAGGACTCAAAGGGGTTGGATTGCACAAAGGAGGAGCTCTGAAAGTCCATATTTGCAGTTCATCATCTCAGGTAGTCATCAAGAACTTTTTTTCCAGAAATCTTCTTCTAAGTTATAAAATGATTCTATATGTCTCTCTGATCATGGTGATATGATTAGTTTTGAAAATGGTTGTGAAACAAGCATGTATTGAACTTCTGAAAGTTTTGCATAATTTTCTGTTTTGCTTTGATTCTTTCTTTTGATGAAACATAAATGGATTTTGTTGTTGGATTCGTGTTTAGGGTTGTTAGTTAAGTGATTCTGGAGAGTTAGGGGGTCTGGGGTGGCCTAGGGTGGAAGATAGTGTGAGAGGTTGGCCGGAGAAGATGACCGGAGCTTAGCTCCGGTCACCTGAAGATGATTAACCCTAATTAGGGTTTAGTTTCCGAGTTTGATTTTGGACCTTTGGATCTTGATTAGTTTAACGCGTGAATGGCCATGATTAGTTCACTTAAGTTAAATCTGATTAATTAATATAATTAAAATCAATTTATCTAGATTTGATCTGGACCCTTGAAACACGTGCGCAGTCAATCCTCATTTCCCCACTTCAAATCTCAGCCATAGGATCTGCATACTTCTCATTTTAATCCATTTTATTTCATTTTATTTTCATTTCTTTTCTGCATTTATTTTAAAATAGAAAAACTTATAAAAAAATTGAAACTTTGCATTCTGACTTTAAATATTTTTCTTAACCCAAAAATAATTTTTATTTTATTTTTTGCATTCAAAAAGTATTTTTAAATTATTTAAATGTTATTTTTAATTAATTAAAGTATTTTAATTAATTAAAAATGCATTTAGGTTTCTAAAAATCACAAAAAAATTCATGAACCATTCCAATACATTTAGAAACATTTTCAAACTCTTCATACAAATTTCTTTTTAGGTTTGATCATAGTTTTCCAATTTTCTTTGAATTAAGGGTCATTAAAATCACAATTATTAACCCTAGCTTTGAAAAATCATTTATGCCTAACCAAGAAGAGTTTGAACTTGATTATTTTTACATTGTTTCACATATTGCATGTAGTTATAGGTCATGTGTAAACACCCCAAATTTGCCCTCACCCATTCACACCATGGCTTGTGATCATTCTCATATGCATAAACACAATCATAAGATCTCATATCACATTTTTGATTCACTGCATTGTTTCTAAGTCATCTGCATCTAGGGTTTGTGATCTGAGCAATCCAAGAGCTTCTTGAGCCACTCCAAAGGCCATCAATCACTTCAAAGGGGTCCATGTGTGTTCAAGTATCATATTACATCCTCTCAAAGTTAAGAATGCCAAAGAATCACAAGAACTGGGATTGGTGTGGAAGCAGAGCCAGGCTTGACTGCACAGATGACCTGAAATTAGGGTTTTGGTTTCAGAGGCCATAAATTCAAATTTTTTGGTCATTCTTGTTTCTATTGGTCTCTATATGGTATAGGGAGTATGCATATCAATTTTCATGAAGAAATTCCATGGGGAAGTCATCTGATCAAGAGTTGACTTTTCAGACAAGTCAGTGCAAAATCAGGGCATCTGGGGCCCCCAATGACCCAACCAAGGGGTGATCTTCATCATTTTGAGTGTATATGATCTTTATTTGATCATGGAAGAGGTTGGAAGTTCACAAAATTGAAGAATTTCAAGTTTTTGCAAAGTTGACTTTTTGGGGCAAGTTTGACTTTTAAGGAATGTGACATTTTAGACAACTTTTCAATCCTTACTTTTTGATCCAAAAATGCTTCAAATGGAAAAACTTTGGTCATGAAAGTTGTAGAATAGATCTTTCCCTTTTCAAAAAGTACAAGAACATGACCTAATTCATTTTGGATCAAAAGTTATGGTTCATCAAAGTTGGCTAAAATCACTAAATTTCAAGTCATGCACCAAATGAGAAACTTGCAAAAACTTGTACCAAGGCCATTTGTGACTTCTAATTGATGTCTAATCCTTATACAAACATCACACAAGTCTTAAAGTTCAGATTGAACCAAAAGGATCACATGTTTCATGGCTTGTGAGGCAAGATCTTTTCATGAGAACTAAAAGCAAGCAAGTTGCAAAACCAATGATAACTTCTCATCCACTTGTTGCCTAGCCTGCTGACCAATCCTAGCCTTTCTCCCTCACCTTGCTGTGCAGCCCACACCCTTTGTACTTGGCTGGAACATGACCCATGCCTCTCTTACAAGAAGTTGACATTTTGGCAAAAGCTACCACACCTATCACAAAAGGGCATGTCACATCCTCTGACCAATAGGAATTGTTTATACAAACAAATGGCAAGCCAAACAACACAACACACAAGCCTGAAACCAGCAAGAACAACACTTTCTCATTTTTCCATCCTTAGAGCAAAAGCATTCGAAACTCTTCATACAAGCCACAAACACTTAAACAAACTTCACAGACCTTCTCAACTCATCATCCTGATCACAAAGCACCCCTCACCCTTGCCTTAAACTGCCTGAATCCAAAACACGATTCTCAACTGAACTTGAGCAGAACCTGTTCAAACTCTCAAACCAGCCAACACAAGCTCCTTCTAAGCATCCAAACATCATCAAGGGACCAAGAGGAGTGGATTGCATCAAGGGAAGAGGTCAAAAAGCTGCAAAGTTGAAAGCTTCAAAACTCAGGTAGCTCAAGAACTTTTTTTCCAGAAATGATTTTTAAAGTTCCTAAGTTGTTCTTTGTAGTCCACTGATCACTCTGATGTCTTTGGTTGTGAAAATGGTGAAGAGATGAGAGTTTAATCTGTTTCTGAAACTTTTTGCCCTAAAACTAGTTTGATTCGATTCTCATTGTTTAGGAATGATAAATGTTGTTTGAATGGGGGTTTTGATTCGTTTTTGAGTGGGGATCATTTCTGTGTAGCTAGATTTCATTTTAGATGCGTGTGGAAGGAGTTTGTGATTTTGAGTGATCGGAGAAGATGACCGGAACACTGTTCCGGTCACCTGAGAGTCATTAACGGCTGGATTAGGGCTAATTAATTAGGGTTAGTGAGTTTGAATGCTGGCCCTTGGATGTGGCGCCAAGTCAATGCGCGCGTGTTTGAGTTTGAATCTGGACCTTCAGATTGATTGACTTTTCTTTTTCAGCTTTTAATTCATTTTTATTTTTCATATTATTTCATTTAATTTCCACAATTTATTAAAAATAGCAAAAATACTTTAAAAATTCTGAAATTTTTTATACAAGTTATTATTCAATTTCAGAACACAAAAATATTTTTATTTTCATTTTTTGCATTTAAAAAGTATTTTTAAATATTTAAAAGTTTCTTTTTAATTAATTAATGAGAATTAATTAATTAAAAATACTTTTAGGTATTTAAAAATCACCAAAAAATTCATGAAACATTTAAAAATATTTAGAAACATTGTCCAACCCTCAAACCAAATTTCTTTTTTGATCTTGATGCATTTTGAGAATTTTCCATGGAATTAAAATCATTTTGATGCATTATTTTGATCTAAACTTCCAAAAATCATTTCTGCCTAACCAAAGAGAGTTGGACTTTGATTCTTTTTGCATTGCATTGTGTTTAGCATGTAGTTTTTGAGATTAAATGGCCATGATTTGATCTTTCATTTTCTATTTGTTTGGCATTTTTCTTGTTAAAGAACCCTAAAACCCTAGAAAACTTAGGAAAATCATAACTTGAATTACGTTAAGAGTTGGAACTTATCCTTTGGGCAGTGAGTTAGTATAGGATTAGGGATCCTTTGAGTGCATTTTCAATTTTTTATCTTGATGTTTGCTTCTGATTTTGGTTTTTGTTTGATGCTTTGATCATAAACCCTAATTTGGGCTTCCATATGCATCCATCTTGCATTTGCATTCATACCTTGACTTGCCATGACATTTTATGCCTCCATGTGATTCATTTAACATCATAAGACATATTGAAAGCATGCTTGATCATTGCATCTTGTATTTTCCATGTGGTATGCCATTTGCATTTCATAACTTTCCATGTGTGTTCATGTGTCTTAACTTGCTTCATTTGCATCCATGAGCTTGTATGACCTTCCCCGTGTATTACCTCATGTTTGCATCATCTCATAGCATCATTATCATCTCATATGCGCTTCTGGTTTTGATTTACATCATGTCATTCCATCCCATTTTGCATTGCATTGCATTTCTTTCATTAACTTTTCAGGTGGTAAGTAACTCTGAGAAGTGGATTTGCCTTCACTTCTCACCTTTTCTTCTCATCTCTCTCTTGCATTCATGCTGCATTTTGTTATGTGTTTGAGTTTGAGCTTGCTCATTTTTCTTCCTCTTACTTTCTTTCCTCAAGTGACTTGACTTCTTGAATGAAGCAAGTTGCTTTGCTTCTCCTGCTCCTTTCATCTGCTTCCTGGTGGTTCCATTGAAGACCTTTCTTGTTGAACCTCACAAACCTTAGGAATAACCAAGCATGACAATGATTAGGGCTTTGATTAGTCTCCCTCTTAGTTTTACCTTTGTGTCTCTTTTGAGTCTTCTCTTCTCATCTCATAATCAAGGACTAAACCCTAAAGGTTTTAAGGCTTTGTGATTAAGCTTATGCCTGCATCCTTCTATTAGGATGGAGTGTATAACTTTAATCCTAAGTGTTAAACCCTTAATGTGTTTAACTTCTTTAATCAATCCACTTAATAATCATCAAGACATCAAGCTTGTAACTTGGGCCTTGCATTAGGGTTCTAATTCTTCCTTAATTGGTTAAGAAGGACTAACCCTAGTGTTAATGGACAAGTCCCCCTCAAGCTGTCTTACAAATCATAAAACTCACTTCATCATCTTATCATCAAATAAAATCCACTTAATCAAAGGCATGTTTTGTCATGAGTTTAATCCCTAATCATGGATTAAGTTGAGGAGCTTTCCTCAGCTTAAACATTCTCATCTATTATCCTTCTATTAGGATGGTGTAATGAGTCTGTTTAATCCCTGATTATGGCTTAATCTCATTACTTAACACTAAAACAAAAACACCAAAAACATCTAAATAATCACAAGTAGGTTAATGATCTTAATCCTACACCCAAGGTGATTAAGTGTGAGAAGCTGACTTCACACTTAAGGTATTCTCATTACCCCAAATCAGAGGGAAGATGTGATGAGTTTACTAAATCCATTGGTTTAGGCTTAAGCTCATTAACTTATGACAAACTTCAAAAAATAATAAAAGACTGAAAACTCAAAAACAAACAATAATCGTCTCCTCCGGGATTCTTCTCTCATCTCATTCACTCACAAACGAGAACTTGCTTCTTCCGTCTAATGCAAGACAGTTTGCACCTGAGCCAGACAGGTCATACACTTGAGCATAGAAAAGCAAGCAGTTCACAAGTCAATTCATCTTTCAGTCTCTTTGGGTCGAACTATGGTGTTCTGACTTCCTCATTGCACGAGAGGATACGTAGGCATAACTTAACGGTTATCGAACAAAAGTCTCTGTATATCCCCCCTCCTCCAGTACTATTCTTTTAGCCTCATAGTCTTGGGCATTTCATTCTTGTTCTTACACTGACACTTCTCTTATACACTTCACTTTCTTTTTACACTGACACTTGCATTCTTTCCAGCTTTGATACACAAATTGCACTGACACTACCCCTTTAAAACACAAATCTTTTAAGCGTGGATCCCGTCGAGTACGACGGACAATCTGGGTGCTAATACCTTCCCAGGTTGTAACCAACCCCCTTTCTCAGTCTCTCTGGTTCGCAACCGTCTTATCCATGTCTTTCTAGGTTTATGCAGCATTACCTTTCCTCCGGGATAAAAATGCCTAGCTGGCGACTCTTTTCATCTCCAGTGAGTTCACTGATGTGTGTTCTCATTGTCCCTCTCGCCGACCGTTCGCGTCTGTACCCCATTTGACCTGGTGTCACTTGGTGGGAGCGACAGCTTGGCGACTCTGCTGGGGATCCTTATACTGTAACCAGGGCCTCTGGTTCTTTTTGTGGGTTCCTCCTAGCGCTTGTTTGATTTGTGTTTACTGGGGTGTTATGTGCTATCTGTGTTTGTATATTTGTATTTATTTTTGCTTTATGAACAGTTGTTTTACTGCTTTGTTTATAGCTTTACATATGTCATATTGTCATGCTGTGCTGGCTGGATCTGTTTGGTTGTTTTGGTGGGTGGGGTTCTACTGTGAGTTAAGGTCCTATACCTGGGACCTGAGTGACACCTAGGCTAGAGTGGTTCATGTTCTTTCCCATTCCATTTCGGTCTGGTGCGGGAATATGAAACACGGTTCAGATATGGGTTTCTTCTTGAGAACTCTGTGTTGCAGATTTCCTGCAGTGCTAGGGCTATCTGGGAAGCCTGCTAAGTCTGGATGACCTTTAGTATTGACCTTCAGAAACTGAGGTGAATTAGAGGAGGAACTGTTATGGTTATTGTAAACACTGTACCTCCGGGTTAGAAGTGTTTACACTTCTCATAACTGATCCAAGTCTGAGGATCCTTGTTTTAGAACATCACCTGTGAGGGGGTTGGGTTGTTTACAAGTTTGCAGGTACCCTTGACCTCAGCATACCTTGTTACTTTGTTTTGATTAAGAGTACTCCATTTTGGAACAGTTCTTGTAATTTTTAACCCTGGACATGTGACTCTTTATTTGAGTCCCCCACCTTGGTTACTGGACTTATGAACCTCCATCTGGATTTCCTGAACATACATGGACCTATATCAGAGCAGTTAATCAGATCCAGCTCAGTCACAAACCCTTGCATATCATTTGCATACATCCTCATTGCATCATTTTGACATGTGTTTATTTGTTTTTCAGGGTATCCATCCTATCATTTTGGCTTGGTTTTGACCCCTTCTTCAGCTTAGACCCATCTTCATCAGCACTTGCTTCAGCTATCAGCCACTTGCTTCAGTCACCTGCACCCTCAGTCTCAGCCTATCAGTGGCCCATCTTCAGTATTACTCCCAGTCATCATCATCAGCACCCATTCTTCAGCAACATGGCACCTAAGAAGAGTAACATCTCCTATCACTTCTTTGAGCCTGAGCTAGCTAGCATCAGGAGGATTCAGACCCTGATTACTCCAGACCATATACCATATTTCAGAGAATATTATGGAGGAATCCTTGATATGGTATTGGATTTGGACCCTTCACAGAGGAGCTTGATACATACTTTCCTGCAGTTCTATGATCCCCCTCTGAGGTGCTTCACATTTCAAAATTTTCAGTTGGGACCCTTGCTGGAGGAGTATTCATCATTGGTTGGTGTACCTATTAGGGGTGGAATACCTTTCAACCCTGAAATGGCTTTCCCAAGTAATGAGGAGATAGCAAAAGCATTGCATCTGGAACCAGTTTTGATTGGGCAGAATTTGACATCTAAAGCTGGAATCTCTGGTTTTCATCTGGATTTCTTGACTTCTCAGGCTAGTCTGAAGGCTTCCTTGGGGGAGTGGAAGGCAGTCTGTGCTCTGTTAGCCCTTAGCATATATGGGGTCATACTTTTTGCAGATGAGCCTAGATTTGTCAGCAAGAATGCAGTCCATCTTTTCATCCTGAGAAACCCAGTGCCCACCTTACTGGGAGATCTTTACTACTCTGTTCATCAAAGGAATGAAAAGCAAAGGGGGAGATTAGTGAGATGCTGTGCACCTTTGTTCCATACTTGGCTGCTCAAGCACTTGCCAAAGACTGATGCATTCTTAAACCCTCACCAGCAGAAGAATTGGGCCAGGAGGCTTGTTGCTCTAACCTCAGATGACATCAGATGGTGCACTCAGAGCACCAAGGGCAGAGACATCATTACTAGTTGTGGGAAATTTCCCAATGTGCCTCTGATAGGGGTGAAGGGTTGCATCAACTACAACCCTCTGCTATTCAAAAGACAACTGGGCTATGCATTAGTCCATCCTCCTAGAGCACAGGATCTGACTGAGACCCTTTATTGTGAGATCAAGCCTAATCTGGCTATTGTCAGGCAGGCATCTTGGGCCTGGGACAATGTCCAGACTAAAGGGGTAACCATTCTTGGGAGATGCAACAATGTGGCCTCAGCTCAGTACTATGAGTGGTCTCATGCCAGGGCTCAAGTTTCCAGAATGCCCTTCACCCTTGAAGATGTGCCTGGACCCTCCACAACACCACCTCCGGCAACTGTCAGCTTAGAGGAGTTTGAGAAATTGAAAGAGAGAAATGAGAAGCTGACTCAAGCTCTACAGAAGATCCTCTGGGAGAGGAGTGATGGTAGGTTGGATATTGAAAGGCTAGAAAAGCTAAGGGTGGAGCATCTGGCCAAAATTGAGAAGTCTGAGGATTACATTAAGAAGTCTAGGGCTGGAGAGCAGATCTTGAAGAATGCCTGCAAAGAGGCCCAATTCCAGAGAGCTAGGACTGATTTGTATCTGAAGGAGAGTCAGGCAAGATGGGTCAGGATCACCGAAGCCCGTACTCAGGAGGACAAAAGGACTCAGGATAAGATTGAACAGATGGAAGCTAGTGCAAGAGAGCAACAGGAAGCCCTGGCAGCAGCCCAGAGGGAGGTCTCAGAGTTGAAAATCAGAGCTGGAGTGAAGAGGTCAAAGGACCAGAGTCAGCACAAGAAGCTAACTGCAGCTGTTGCCACAAGGAATCTCCTTATCAGGAACCTTACAGAGCGTCCAGCTGATCCTGTGACTGAAGCACTTCTCAAGGAAGTTCAGGAGGATGAATTTGGCCTTAGTGTTTGACTTTTTGCTTGTTGTTGCTTTCATTTTATGTACTTTTCTTCATGTTGTATTTATGACCCCTCAGAGGGCTTGTATTGTAAAAGAAACAAACTATGTATCATTTACCTTTTTGTAATATATGTGTTGGTTTGTTTCATCTGAATTCTTCAAGCAACATCACAAGCATCTTCTTCAGGGGTCTGGAAAGGTCAAAACCAAGTACCAAGCCGGATACCTTGGAAACAAATAGACACACTGCATTGCATACTAACCTTTTGTTTTGTTTTGTAGGTCTTGTTTTATTGTTACTAACTCTGTTGTGATCTCAAGAATTATTGCTCGACGTCGAGGGTTTCCACTCAACCGTCCACACAGATACCCCACCCGCAACAATCTTCCGGGCATACAGATGGACCAAATGCAGCAGGACCTTACAGAGGTCAGGAATCAAATGACCAACGAGAGGTTGTAAATGAGGAATCAGATGACACAATTTATGGAGGTGATGAACAATATGGCTCAAAGCCAGGAGAGGTTAAGAGCACTGGTAGAAGGGAGAAACCAAGAAGACCATCAGCCGGGGACTGCTGGGACAAGCAACAATGAAAGAGTCCAACCTCATGTCAATCCCCCAGTCTTTGGACCCCACCAGCATCCAGAGATCAACATCCCTGTCAATGTGCAAGGGACTGCCACAGCAGGTAGAGTGCTGCAAGAAGACCCCCAGGAAGATCAGTTCACAGTAATGGGAGCTGGGGAAGAAGCCTATGACAGAAGGCTGGAAGAGATTGCTGAGAAACTGAGATCTTTGGAGTCCCAGAATTCTTTGGGATTTGATGTTATGGACATGGGTCTAGTGGACGGGGTCAGGATCCCCCACAAATTTAAACCACCATGCTTTGAGAAGTATAATGGGACTTCCTGTCCCCGGACCCATCTACAATCTTTTCTGGGGAGGCTGAAGGCCTATACCATGGACGAAAAGCTATGGATGTTTTATTTTGAGGATAGCTTAACTGGAGCATCGAGGGAATGGTACTCCCACTTGACAAGAGCAACCATTAGATGCTGGAAGGACCTGGCAGAGGCCTTTATCAGACAGTATCAGTACAACCTGGATATGGCCCCCAATAGGACCCTCCTGATGGGGATGTCTCAGTCATCCAGGGAAAGCTTCCGTGAATACGCTCAAAGGTGGAGACAGCTTGCTGCTGCTGTCCAGCCACCTATGTCAGAGAGGGAGATGGCTGATATGTTCATGAACACCCTCCAGGGGACTTACATTGATAGGCTAGCTGCCTTCTCATCTACCAGCTTTGCAGATGTAGTCATAGCCGGGGAGAGAATTGAAAGCCTATTAAAGATGGGTAAGATCTCAGACAACGGTGCAAGCTCATCCAGTAACGCAAGAAAGCCTTTTGCAGGCCCAAGAAGAACTGGTGAAACCAATGCTATCCACACCAGCAGGGGCAGGCCCCAATATGTTCATAGGTCTGTGGCAGCAGTCACCATCCCTGCTCCAGCTCATCCACAACAAGCTTATCAACCACCGCAACAAAATTATCAGCAACAACCTCAGTACCAGCAACAAACTCAGTTTCCTCCTCAAAGAAATTACAACAACAGCAACACCAACAATAACAATCAGCAGAGACCATTCCAACAGAGGCCCTCTCAGGCCAATAGGGTGATCGATCCGATCCCTATGCCCTATGCCACATTACTGCCACAACTCTTGAAACTCAACCTAGTTGAGCTAAGGACGTTGGCACCTCCGGATCCTAACAGTCTGCCCAGAAATTACGACGCTAGCGCCAGATGTGGCTTTCACTCAAATGCACCTGGTCATAGTACGGAAAAGTGCAGAGCTTTGCACATGAAAGTGCAAGATCTAGTGGATTCCAAGGCTTTAAACTTTGCACCACCACCGAATGTCAACAAGAACCCTATGCCACACCATGGTAGTCCCCAAATCAATGCTATTGAAGAAGACAAGCCGTCTTACTTGATAACCAGTGTGGGTCAGATTCGGACACCCTTGGTGGAGATTAAAGCTCAACTCTTGGAATGTCAAATGTTCCCAGGATGTGAGTTAGGGTGTGCTTATTGCAACATTTCAGTGAATGGTTGTGATAACCTGAGAGATGGCATAGATGGCCTCATTCAGAGTGGCCTGCTCCAAATCACAACATCAATTCCTACCAACCCAGCAATCTCATTAACAACAATTCCAGAGTCTACTACAACTGCAACAACCATTGTTCCAGACAACTCTTCAGCTTCGTCAACAAATTTTTCATCTGTCATTTCAACTGACCAGATATCAGCGAACATTCCTTCTACAACTTCAGCACCACTTCATTTCGAATCTCCTACAACAACAACACCCATCCTTCCAACAATGTCTCCTACAACATCAGCAGCAAACCATGAAGATGTCTCAACAGTTACGATTTATTATGATCCTGAAATTGATTCTGCCTACAACTCACAAAGTGCTACTCCTATCAGAGCACCAGTCACAATATATTATGATCCACAGACTATCACGGTTCCTTCCGCAGCTGCCATCAGTCCAGTCACTGTCACAGTGCCTGGGCCAGTACCTTATGAAAGCAGTAATGCCATCCCTTGGCATTACGACTCTGATTTATACCGCGAAGGACAAAAGATCACTTTTGAATCATCAACTTCTGCACCACAAGTAAACAATGTGGGAGGAGGCGGAGGCTTCACTCGAAGCGGACGTCTCTTTGCCCCGCAAATTCAAAGACCCACTGCCGAAGCAGAAGCTGCTGTCAAGGCAAAAGGGAAGAGCATGGTGCAAGAAGAGCAGGTTGTTAGAGAGGCTTTGAAAACACCTTTTGATCAAGAAGTTGATGAGTTCATGAGAATCATCAAGAAAAGTGATTACAAAATAGTGGACCAGCTTCACCAGACGCCTTCCAAGATCTCCATTCTATCATTACTTATGTGCTCCGAGGCTCACCGGAATGCACTACTCAAAGTCTTGCACGCAGCTTATGTGCCAGAAGAGATCACCGTCAATCAGTTGGAAGCTGTGGTTGGAAATGTTAATGCTAGTAATGGACTAGGATTCACCAACACTGATTTGACTTCGGAAGGCCGCAATCATTACAAGGCTTTGCACATTACCATGGAATGTAAAGGTGCAGTTCTTTCCCATGTGCTGGTAGACACAGGATCATCCCTCAATGTCTTACCTAAAAAGGCCCTTGTGAAGCTGGAATATGAAGGATTGGCATTACGACCCAGTAACTTGGTAGTAAGAGCTTTTGACGGCTCTAAGAGATCAGTTCTGGGAGAAATTGAGTTACCTGTAACGATTGGCCCACAAACTTTCAAAACGACCTTCTACGTGATGGACATTCAGCCTGCCTACAGCTGTTTGTTGGGTAGACCATGGATTCATGCCGCTGGCGCAGTAACTTCTACCCTTCACCAGAAGTTAAAATTTGAGTGGGAAGGTCAAGTCGTTACCATCTGTGGAGAGGAGGATATATTTGTTAGCCATCTGGCTACTTATAAATATATTGAGATGGATGGGGAGATCCACGAGACAATGAGTCAAGGGTTTGAGGCCCTGAATATTAATGAAACCTCTGTTGTGCTTGGGACCTCTATGACATCCTACCAACAAGCCCGAAAGGTGGTGGAAGAAGGAAACGCTCAAGGCTGGGGCAAACTGTTGCCTGTGGAGAAGAAAGAAGATAGATTTGGGTTGGGTTACAAACCAACTCAAGGAGATCAAGCAGAGGCTGCCAAGAAGCCCAACTTTGTTAGTGGGGGGATGCTCACCCCTGATGCTGTCAACAACTTGGAAGATGAGTCGGAAGATGAACGCAACCTGGAAAGCTGGATTCGTCCAAAGATCCCGGGGAGCAGTATCTCAAACTGGTCTTCCCAGGAAATTATAAGAGTTACTCCTGCAGAGTAATTATTATTTCCTGTATATTTTAAGCATGCATCAAGTCTTGCATCTTGCCCAAGATGACAAGACTCATTTTGTAATCGGGCCATCTGTAATTTTTGTGCAACAAGATTAATCAATGAAATATCAAACATCTTTTGCAAACAAGTCTTTTTCTTTTCCGCTCACTGTTTTTTTCATTTTTCTTTTTGTACAAAAAAATAAATGGCAATGTTTTCAAAATGACAACTTTTGTTTCACTTTTCCAAACAAGATTAAAATCAATCACTAAAATGAACAAACTGAACCCTTGCAGAGAATGCCTTCCAGACAGCACCGACAGCAGCACGGCTATGACTTCATATGACTCTGACAATCCGATCAATCAAGCTGATGAAGGGGTTGAAGAAGATTACGAGCTTCCTGAAGAGTTAGCCAGATTGTTAAGACAAGAGGAGAAGGTTATCACTCCTCATCAGGAGGAGGTCGAAACGATTAATCTTGGTACAGTTGAAGATGTGAAAGAAGTGAAAATCGGGGCCGGCTTACGAGACTCAGTGAAGAAACAGCTGATTGACCTGCTTCAAGAGTATGTGGATGTGTTTGCTTGGTCTTATCAGGATATGCCAGGGTTGGACACCGACATTGTTATGCACAAACTGCCTTTAAGAGAAGAATGCCCACCAGTTAAGCAGAAATTGCGCCGTACTCGCCCAGACATGGCAATGAAGATCAAAGAAGAGGTACAAAAGCAGTGGGACGCCGGATTCCTGGCTGTAACTAGCTATCCGCCGTGGGTTGCTAATATAGTACCTGTGCCTAAGAAAGACGGCAGAGTAAGAATGTGTGTTGATTACCGGGACCTGAACAGAGCCAGCCCGAAAGATGATTTTCCATTACCTCACATTGATGTATTGGTGGATAACACGGCTCAGTTCTCGGTATTCTCCTTCATGGACGGATTTTCAGGATACAATCAGATCAAGATGTCACCTGAAGACATGGAGAAGACAACCTTCATCACACCCTGGGGCACGTTCTGCTACAAGGTGATGCCATTCGGATTGAAGAATGCTGGTGCAACATATCAACGGGCTATGGTAACATTATTCCACGATATGATCCATAAGAAAATCGAGTGTTATGTAGATGACATGATTGCCAAGTCCCTTACAAAAGAAGACCACCTAGTAAATCTGCTGAAGCTATTCAAGCGTCTGAGGAAATACCAACTGAAGCTGAACCCCAACAAATGCACATTCGGGGTGCGATCTGGTAAGCTGCTGGGTTTTATTGTAAGCGAGAAAGGGATTGAAGTTGACCCTGATAAAGTCAAGGCTATTCAAGAAATGCCTGCACCGAAAACTGAGAAAGAAGTTCGAGGGTTCTTAGGTCGATTGAACTACATTTCACGGTTCATATCTCATCTTACAGCAACCTGTGAGCCTCTGTTCAAATTGTTGAGAAAGGAACAAACGGTCAGGTGGAACGAAGACTGTCAGAGGGCTTTTGACAAGATCAAGGAATACTTACAAAAGCCTCCAATCCTTATGCCTCCAGTTGAAGGAAGACCTCTAATCATGTATTTGACTGTATTAGAAGAGTCGATGGGGTGTGTGTTGGGCCAGCATGACGAGTCTGGTCGAAAAGAGTATGCAATATACTACCTGAGCAAAAAGTTTACCGACTGTGAACAATGTTATTCACTGCTCGAGAAAACTTGTTGTGCTTTAGCGTGGGCTGCTCGCCGACTGAGACAGTATATGTTGACCCACACTACCTTATTAATCTCAAAAATGGACCCAGTTAAGTACATTTTCGAGAAGCCAGCTCTTACCGGACGGGTTGCAAGATGGCAAATGATTCTCACTGAATATGACATTCAGTACACGTCTCAGAAAGCCATCAAGGGCAGTGTATTGTCTGAATATCTTGCTGAGCAACCTATTGATGACTACCAGCCTATGGGATTTGACTTCCCTGATGAAGACATCATGTTCATAAAAGCAAAAGATCATGAAGAGCCTATTCACACTGAAGGGCCTAACCCGGAGGAAGAATGGACTATGATGTTTGATGGGGCTGTTAATATGAATGGTCGTGGTGTTGGTGCAGTACTCATTACACCTAAGGGAGTTCACATGCCTTTCTCGGCAAAACTCACTTTCAACTGCACTAACAACGAAGCTGAATACGAAGCTTGTATTATGGGTCTTGAGGAAGCCATTGACCTCAGGATCAAGACGCTGACTGTATTCGGAGATTCAGCTCTGGTAGTTAATCAAACCAACGGCAAATGGTACACCCACCAGGATCATCTGATACCTTACAGGGATTATACAAGGAGGTTATTGACTTTCTTCACAACAGTCAAGCTTGAGTATATCCCTCGGGACGAGAATCAGTTTGCAGATGCCCTGGCTACCATTTCATCTATGATCAAAGTTCAAGCAGCCAACTTTGTACCTCAGATTTCAGTATCCAGACTTGGCAGACCAGCGTATGTATTTGCAGCAGATGTTGTCAAAGATGATAAGCCTTGGTTCCATGACATTAAATGCTTCTTGGAGGATCAAACATACCCCTCTGGGGCATCTTCCAATGATAAGAAGACTTTGAGAAGGCTTGCTGGTAGTTTCTTTCTGAACACTGATGGTTCCCTATACAAGAGAAACTTTGACATGGTACTCCTTAGATGCGTTGATAGAACAGAAGCAGACTTGTTGATGCATGAAGTGCATGAAGGATCTTTTGGTACCCATGCCGGAGGGCATGCCATGGCTAAGAAATTGCTAAGATCAGGGTATTACTGGATCACAATGGATGCCGACTGTTGTGCCTATGCCAGGAAATGCCATAAATGCCAGATTTATGCGGATAAGGTGCATGTGCCTCCCAACCCTTTGAATATAATGTCTTCACCTTGGCCCTTTTCCATGTGGGGCATTGATATGATCGGAAAGATTGAGCCGACTGCTTCAAATGGCCACAGATTCATCCTGGTCGCCATTGACTATTTCACCAAGTGGGTAGAAGCAGCCTCATATGCAAACGTTACGAGGAAAGTGGTAGCCAGATTTCTGAAGAGAGATATCATCTGTCGATACGGAGTTCCCGAGCGAATCATTACTGATAATGGTTCCAACTTGAACAACAAAATGATGGCAGAACTATGCCGGGACTTCAAAATCCAACACCACAATTCTTCTCCTTACAGGCCAAAGATGAACGGCGCTGTTGAGGCGGCTAATAAGAATATCAAGAAGATTGTGCAGAAGATGGTAGTCACCTACAAAGACTGGCATGAGATGCTGCCATTTGCCTTGCATGGGTACCGCACGTCAATCAGAACATCCACTGGGGCAACACCGTATCAGCTTGTGTATGGTATGGAGGCAGTCCTACCTGTTGAAGTTGAACTACCCTCCCTACGGATACTAATGGATGTTAAGCTGAAGGAAGTAGAGTGGGTCCGATCCCGATACGAACAACTGAGTCTGATTGAAGAGAAAAGATTGGCTGCAATTTGTCATGGGCAGTTGTATCAGAAAAGAATGAAGAGAGCCTTCGATCAGAAAGTCAGGCACTGAGAGTACCAAGTGGGAGATCTTGTGTTGAAAAGAATCCTCCCTCCTCACACAGACCACAGGGGCAAGTGGACTCCGAATTATGAGGGACCATTCGTGGTAAAGAAAGTTTTCTCTGGTGGAGCACTGATGCTCAGCACCATGGATGGTGAAGATTTCCCGTCCCCTGTGAATTCAGATGCAGTTAAAAAATACTTCGCATAAAAATGACCCGCTGGACACAAAAACAGAATGTAAGTCCAGGCAAAAATAGGGCATCCCGGCGAGTCAAAAACAGAATAAAAGACTCGGGCAAAAATAAGGGAAAATAAACAAAAAAAATTGTACACCCGCTGAGTTGAAAAGCCGCATTGGACAACTCAGGCAAAAATGGGTATCCCGATGGATTGAAAACCCGAAAGGGCGATCCATGCAAAATAAGGGAATAAGCGAACAACTGCACTCTGAATTCGTCTGTGTCACCTACAACTTGATAAACCTCGAAAGGATCAAGCTTCTGTCAGAACCAGCCTTCTTCAGAAAGCGAGACGAGAAGAGCGTCAATAGTCATACGAGTCATAGCAAGAGGAAGCCCCTTCAAAGCGTCGTCAACATTGCCAGCATTTTGTTTCTCAATTTGTAACAATCTCCTCATTTCAGGAGATATGTTTCCTTGACTGTATCTTGCCGATTCAGGGCACATGAATTAATAAAAACAGATTTTCAGTCAAGTTTCACCTCGTACACTTCATTTTATTTGCAAAGAATGTCTGATATCTTTAAAATATTGATTGCATGAATACAGGTGTTTATCCTCAAAAATAAAACGCGTGCTTGCAGGGAATATACTTACTCTCAGAGGTGTCTAACTCCTATGACGAAATCCGGTAAGGGATACCTCGGGATTACTTGTGCTTTTCTTGTCTTTGCAGGATTGCAGGTATCCGAAGCGCAACGTGGGGCATGGAAGCCTCATCCCAGCAAGATGGCAAATCAACGCTCACTCAGCCTTAGCATTCCGAGCAGTTTCTCCCCAGCTGAGTTGCCACTAGTTGCTTCCCTCGGCCGAGTTGCCAATCATTCTTCCCCAGCCGAGTGCAAAAGCCAGGGAATCATCTCCCCCACAGAGTTTCAGCCTCTACCCAGGAGAGCAATACCCGAAAGAATCACAACAGAGTGGCGAAAGCTTCTACAAACCCCAGTTGGATCCCTCGTCTACAAAGAATAAGTCTATCTGTGACTTATCTCCCCAAGCAGAATCATCTCACCGGATCTACCAATGATCTCATCCCCAGCTGGGATAATCACTTCAGACAGATCGACCAGAGATCTTCGCGGCAAAGGGATCCGAATCCCGGTTTAGTATCTTTGCATAATCATAGCATTCGCATCATATTCACCAAACAAAGTGTAGCATTCCGTCTTAAGTACGGAGCATTACGGCAAAAATCAAACATATAGCATAATCATAAGTCATGATTTGAATCAAACACTTGTGAATATTATCAATCCATCAGCAATATACGGAATTTCCCCCAGAGTCCCCAGCAAAAGCAGTTGCCTCACATTCACCAATACGAACACACACTCCTTGTGGCACCCGTCCGTATCATATCCCCGGCAGAAAGCCAAGATATCCTCTTTGCACTCACATATACTTATATACATTTCCTTGACATCCGTCCCTGTCATTTTCCCAGCACAGTCATGTAAACACTTTGTATACCAGATATTTGCTTATACTATACTCTTCTCCTTTCGACACTCGTCCGTGTCACACTCTCCCCAGCAGATTGAACACTCAAATATACACCAATCATACTTATACAGATACTCGTCCGTATCTGGTATACACTATTTATATCCCCGCAGATTCGACACTCGTCCGTGTTCTTTGTTAACTCGTTGGTACTCGTCCGTATCATCATCTCAGAACATGCGTCAAGCGTTTGTTTCTACCTGATACTCGTCCGTATCATAGTTTTAAGGATGCTCGTCCGCATCTTTAATCCATACACTGTGTCTTCTTGAATATAGATACTCGTCTGTGTCTACTATTCCCCAGAAGAATTTTTCCAGATTCAACACTCGTCCGTGTTCCTTGTTAACCAGTTGATACTCGTCCGTATCATCATCTCTGAACACGTGTCAGTATTTGTTTCTACCTGATACTCGTCCGTATCATAGTCTTAAGGATGCTCGTCCGCATCTTTAATCTATACATAATACTAAACACTTATACCTTTTATTTCTTGGATGTAAACACTCGTCCGTGTTTACTATTCCCCACTAAAAATAATTTCTTTTTATCTGACATTCGTCATGATAAACCCTGAGAGCAGCCGTACCCTGCTAGGTGGTCGTCCTCCACCTCTTGATGGTCATCCTCCATCATGCTCATCCGATGGTCGTCCCCATCGTCGACTTTTTATCCGACATTCGTCCTATGTCGTGATATTTAGCAGCCGTCCCCTGCTAGGTGATCGCCCTTCACCTTTTGATGATCGTCCTTCATCATTTTATCCAATGGCCGTCCCCATTGTTGATTTTGGTTATCTGACATTCGTCCTATGTCATGATAAACCTTGAGAGCAGCCGTCCCCTGCTAGGTGGTCGTCCTCCACCTCTTTATGGTCGTCCTCCATCATGCTCGTCCGATGGCCGTCCCCATCGTTGACCTTTTATCCGACATTCGTCCTATGTCGCGATACTTTTCGGCAGCCGTACCCTGCCAGGTGGTCGTCCTCCACCTAAGATGACCGTCCCTCATCTTAACCCGACAGAGCAGCCGTCCCCTGCTAGGTGATCGTCCTTCACCTTTGATGACCGTACCTCATCATCTGTTTATTTCATTTATTCTTTAACCCGATGGCCGTCCCCGTCGTGGTCCCTTTTCTTTTTAACCCGATGGCCGTCCCCATCGCTGGTTACTTTATTTTATGAGCTTGATGGCCGTCCCCATCATAATGCCTTGTATCCCCAGCATGTCGGCCGTCCCCTTCATTGCTTTATTTTCCGCACTTTCAGCATGTCGGTCGTCCTCCGTCGCCCATACTTTACAATATACTTTACTTTCTTCTGCAATCTATATCCCTTTTCTTCTTCATTCTGTGAGTGCAAATTTCGGACTGTCTTTGGTATTCAACCACAAGTTATCTTGTTTGTTTGATAAGCCGTCGCTTACATCCTGCACAGCTAACTCATGTTTGAATAGGGGCAGCTGTAAACACCCCAAATTTGCCCTCACCCATTCACACCATGGCTTGTGATCATTCTCATATGCATAAACACAATCATAAGATCTCATATCACATTTTTGATTCACTGCATTGTTTCTAAGTCATCTGCATCTAGGGTTTGTGATCTGAGCAATCCAAGAGCTTCTTGAGCCACTCCAAAGGCCATCAATCACTTCAAAGGGGTCCATGTGTGTTCAAGTATCATATTACATCCTCTCAAAGTTAAGAATGCCAAAAGAATCACAAGAACTGGGATTGGTGTGGAAGCAGAGCCAGGCTTGACTGCACAGATGACCTGAAATTAGGGTTTTGGTTTCAGAGGCCATAACTTCAAATTTTTTGGTCATTCTTGTTTCTATTGGTCTCTATATGGTATAGGGAGTATGCATATCAATTTTCATGAAGAAATTCCATGGGGAAGTCATCTGATCAAGAGTTGACTTTTCAGACAAGTCAGTGCAAAATCAGGGCATCTGGGGCCCCCAATGACCCAACCAAGGGGTGATCTTCATCATTTTGAGTGTATATGATCTTTATTTGATCATGGAAGAGGTTGGAAGTTCACAAAATTGAATAATTTCAAGTTTTTGCAAAGTTGACTTTTTGGGGCAAGTTTGACTTTTAAGGAATGTGACATTTTAGACAACTTTTCAATCCTTACTTTTTGATCCAAAAATGCTTCAAATGGAAAAACTTTGGTCATGAAAGTTGTAGAATAGATCTTTCCCTTTTCAAAAAGTACAAGAACATGACCTAATTCATTTTGGATCAAAAGTTATGGTTCATCAAAGTTGGCTAAAATCACTAAATTTCAAGTCATGCACCAAATGAGAAACTTGCAAAAACTTGTACCAAGGCCATTTGTGACTTCTAATTGATGTCTAATCCTTATACAAACATCACACAAGTCTTAAAGTTCAGATTGAACCAAAAGGATCACATGTTTCATGGCTTGTGAGGCAAGATCTTTTCATGAGAACTAAAAGCAAGCAAGTTGCAAAACCAATGATAACTTCTCATCCACTTGTTGCCTAGCCTGCTGACCAATCCTAGCCTTTCTCCCTCACCTTGCTGTGCAGCCCACACCCTTTGTACTTGGCTGGAACATGACCCATGCCTCTCTTACAAGAAGTTGACATTTTGGCAAAAGCTACCACACCTATCACAAAAGGGCATGTCACATCCTCTGACCAATAGGAATTGTTTATACAAACAAATGGCAAGCCAAACAACACAACACACAAGCCTGAAACCAGCAAGAACAACACTTTCTCATTTTTCCATCCTTAGAGCAAAAGCATTCGAAACTCTTCATACAAGCCACAAACACTTAAACAAACTTCACAGACCTTCTCAACTCATCATCCTGATCACAAAGCACCCCTCACCCTTGCCTTAAACTGCCTGAATCCAAAACACGATTCTCAACTGAACTTGAGCAGAACCTGTTCAAACTCTCAAACCAGCCAACACAAGCTCCTTCTAAGCATCCAAACATCATCAAGGGACCAAGAGGAGTGGATTGCATCAAGGGAAGAGGTCAAAAAGCTGCAAAGTTGAAAGCTTCAAAACTCAGGTAGCTCAAGAACTTTTTTTCCAGAAATGATTTTTAAAGTTCCTAAGTTGTTCTTTGTAGTCCACTGATCACTCTGATGTCTTTGGTTGTGAAAATGGTGAAGAGATGAGAGTTTAATCTGTTTCTGAAACTTTTTGCCCTAAAACTAGTTTGATTCGATTCTCATTGTTTAGGAATGATAAATGTTGTTTGAATGGGGGTTTTGATTCGTTTTTGAGTGGGGATCATTTCTGTGTAGCTAGATTTCATTTTAGATGCGTGTGGAAGGAGTTTGTGATTTTGAGTGATCGGAGAAGATGACCGGAACACTGTTCCGGTCACCTGAGAGTCATTAACGGCTGGATTAGGGCTAATTAATTAGGGTTAGTGAGTTTGAATGCTGGCCCTTGGATGTGGCGCCAAGTCAATGCGCGCGTGTTTGAGTTTGAATCTGGACCTTCAGATTGATTGACTTTTCTTTTTCAGCTTTTAATTCATTTTTATTTTTCATATTATTTCATTTAATTTCCACAATTTATTAAAAATAGCAAAAATACTTTAAAAATTCTGAAATTTTTTATACAAGTTATTATTCCATTTCAGAACACAAAAATATTTTTATTTTCATTTTTTGCATTTAAAAAGTATTTTTAAATATTTAAAAGTTTCTTTTTAATTAATTAATGAGAATTAATTAATTAAAAATACTTTTAGGTATTTAAAAATCACCAAAAAATTCATGAAACATTTAAAAATATTTAGAAACATTGTCCAACCCTCAAACCAAATTTCTTTTTTGATCTTGATGCATTTTGAGAATTTTCCATGGAATTAAAATCATTTTGATGCATTATTTTGATCTAAACTTCCAAAAATCATTTCTGCCTAACCAAAGAGAGTTGGACTTTGATTCTTTTTGCATTGCATTGTGTTTAGCATGTAGTTTTTGAGATTAAATGGCCATGATTTGATCTTTCATTTTCTATTTGTTTGGCATTTTTCTTGTTAAAGAACCCTAAAACCCTAGAAAACTTAGGAAAATCATAACTTGAATTACGTTAAGAGTTGGAACTTATCCTTTGGGCAGTGAGTTAGTATAGGATTAGGGATCCTTTGAGTGCATTTTCAATTTTTTATCTTGATGTTTGCTTCTGATTTTGGTTTTTGTTTGATGCTTTGATCATAAACCCTAATTTGGGCTTCCATATGCATCCATCTTGCATTTGCATTCATACCTTGACTTGCCATGACATTTTATGCCTCCATGTGATTCATTTAACATCATAAGACATATTGAAAGCATGCTTGATCATTGCATCTTGTATTTTCCATGTGGTATGCCATTTGCATTTCATAACTTTCCATGTGTGTTCATGTGTCTTAACTTGCTTCATTTGCATCCATGAGCTTGTATGACCTTCCCCGTGTATTACCTCATGTTTGCATCATCTCATAGCATCATTATCATCTCATATGCGCTTCTGGTTTTGATTTACATCATGTCATTCCATCCCATTTTGCATTGCATTGCATTTCTTTCATTAACTTTTCAGGTGGTAAGTAACTCTGAGAAGTGGATTTGCCTTTTCTTCTCATCTCTCTCTTGCATTCATGCTGCATTTTGTTATGTGTTTGAGTTTGAGCTTGCTCATTTTTCTTCCTCTTACTTTCTTTCCTCAAGTGACTTGACTTCTTGAATGAAGCAAGTTGCTTTGCTTCTCCTGCTCCTTTCATCTGCTTCCTGGTGGTTCCATTGAAGACCTTTCTTGTTGAACCTCACAAACCTTAGGAATAACCAAGCATGACAATGATTAGGGGTTTGATTAGTCTCCCTCTTAGTTTTACCTTTGTGTCTCTTTTGAGTCTTCTCTTCTCATCTCATAATCAAGGACTAAACCCTAAAGGTTTTAAGGCTTTGTGATTAAGCTTATGCCTGCATCCTTCTATTAGGATGGAGTGTATAACTTTAATCCTAAGTGTTAAACCCTTAATGTGTTTAACTTCTTTAATCAATCCACTTAATAATCATCAAGACATCAAGCTTGTAACTTGGGCCTTGCATTAGGGTTCTAATTCTTCCTTAATTGGTTAAGAAGGACTAACCCTAGTGTTAATGGACAAGTCCCCCTCAAGTTGTCTTACAAATCATAAAACTCACTTCATCATCTTATCATCAAATAAAATCCACTTAATCAAAGGCATGTTTTGTCATGAGTTTAATCCCTAATCATGGATTAAGTTGAGGAGCTTTCCTCAGCTTAAACATTCTCATTTATTATCCTTCTATTAGGATGGTGTAATGAGTCTGTTTAATCCCTGATTATGGCTTAATCTCATTACTTAACACTAAAACAAAAACACCAAAAACATCTAAATAATCACAAGTAGGTTAATGATCTTAATCCTACACCCAAGGTGATTAAGTGTGAGAAGCTGACTTCACACTTAAGGTATTCTCATTACCCCAAATCAGAGGGAAGATGTGATGAGTTTACTAAATCCATTGGTTTAGGCTTAAGCTCATTAACTTATGACAAACTTCAAAAAATAATAAAAGACTGAAAACTCAAAAACAAACAATAATCGTCTCCTCCGGGATTCTTCTCTCATCTCATTCACTCACAAACGAGAACTTGCTTCTTCCGTCTAATGCAAGACAGTTTGCACCTGAGCCAGACAGGTCATACACTTGAGCATAGAAAAGCAAGCAGTTCACAAGTCAATTCATCTTTCAGTCTCTTTGGGTCGAACTACGGTGTTCTGACTTCCTCATTGCACGAGAGGATACGTAGGCATAACTTAACGGTTATCGAACAAAAGTCTCTGTATATCCCCCCTCCTCCAGTACTATTCTTTTAGCCTCATAGTCTTGGGCATTTCATTCTTGTTCTTACACTGACACTTCTCTTATACACTTCACTTTCTTTTTACACTGACACTTGCATTCTTTCCAGCTTTGATACACAAATTGCACTGACACTACCCCTTTAAAACACAAATCTTTTAAGCGTGGATCCCGTCGAGTACGACGGACAATCTGGGTGCTAATACCTTCCCAGGTTGTAACCAACCCCCTTTCTCAGTCTCTCTGGTTCGCAACCGTCTTATCCATGTCTTTCTAGGTTTATGCAGCATTACCTTTCCTCCGGGATAAAAATGCCTAGCTGGCGACTCTTTTCATCTCCAGTGAGTTCACTGCTGTGTGTTCTCATTGTCCCTCTCGCCGACCGTTCGCGTCTGTACCCCATTTGACCTGGTGTCACTTGGTGGGAGCGACATCATGTTTCTCATGAATTTATCTTGCATTTTCAATTTGATTTGCATTTTTCCTTTTGAATCACCCAAAAACCCTAACAAACTTAGGAAAATCATAACTTGCAATAGGATAGGCTTCTGACCTTCTCCTTTGGGGTGTGACTTAGTATGGGATTAAGGTTTGTTTAAGCTTGATTTCAAATTTTTATCTTGTTGTATGCTTTTGTTTTATCCATTTTCATCTCATATGTCCATAAAACCCTAATTTCTCATGTCCATTTGCATTCACCTTGCATATTCATCATCACATGAACTTGCCATGACATTTCAAGCACTCATATGTCATATTAGACATCTTAGGCCATGTTAAAACCTTCCTTGATCATTTATTCATTCATTTTCTATGCTTTGCATTCATTTCATCTCATAAACATCTATGTGTTTTCAAGCTTCCAAGCATGCTTTCATGGCATCCCATCCTTGTATGATCATTCATATGCACATTGTATGACATTGCATCATCTCATATGTTGTTTGCATTGCATAACCACTTCTTACTTTGGTCTTTGCATCTCATTTCATTTCATTTCTTTATGCTTTATACCTTATGCATTCATACTAACCATTTCAGGAACTTTTGGTAAGTCATTGTGAGAGGTGGATTTGCCTTCACTTCTCACTCCTTCTTATCTAATTCATGTGCATTTTAACTTGTCTTTGAAGTGAATTTGATTCACTTATGTTCCCTCTCTCACTTTCTTCCTTCAAGTTACTTATCTTCTTCAACGAAGTAAGTAACTTGTTCTTCTTTCTCATCCTTCTTTCATCTGTTTCTTCCATTGGTGGCTTCCTTGAAGATCCTTCCTTTTGAGCCTAATAAACCATAGGATATCCAAGCATGATAATACTTAGGGTTATGTTTAGTTCCCCTTAGTCTTTTACCTTTGAGTCTCCTTGAGTCTCTCTTCTCATCTCAATAATCATAGACTAAACTCTTAAAGTCTTAAGACTTTGGAATTAGGGTTATACCTGCATCCTTCTCTTAGGATGGAGTGTATAACTTTAATCCTAAGTATTAAGCCTTTAATTTGTTTAAACCTCTTAATCAAATCATATTGATAATCACTAAGACTTTATCTTGTAACTTGGGCCTTACATTAGGGTTCTAACTCTTCTTTATGGTTAAGAAAGACTAACCCTAGTGTTTAATGGACAAGTCCCCCTCAAGTTGTCTTACAAACTTAAAATCCAATTCTTAATCTCATCCCTTAATTAAAATCCATTTAATAAATGTTTGTTATATAATGAATTTAGTCCCTAACCATGGATTAAGTTGAGGTATCTACCTCAGCTTAAGTGTTCTCATCTATTATCCTTCTATTAGGATGGTGTAATGAGTTCACTAATCTGTGATTAGAGATTAAACTCATTACTTAACAATAGACAAAAACCCAAAAACATCTAATTAATCACAAGTAAGTTAATGATCTTAATCCTACATCATCATGCTAATTAAGTTGAGATGCTTATCTCATACTTAAGTAGGCTCATTATCCCTAATCAGGGAGGATATAATGAGTTTACAAGCCCTTGATTTAGGCTTAAGCTCATTAACTTATGCAAAACACCAAAAAAATTAACAAAACTGAAAACACAAGAACAAACAATAATCGTCTCCTCTGGGATTCTTTTCTCATCACACTCATTCATAAATGAGAACTTGCTTCTTCCGTCTAATGCAAGACAGTTAGCACTCGAGCCAGACAAGTCATACACTTGAGTATAGACAAGTAAGCCGTTCACAGTCAATTTTATTTGCAGTCTCTTTGAGTTGAACTACGGTGTTCTGACTTCCTCATTGCATAAGAGGATATGTAGGCATAACTTAACAATTATCGAACAAAAGTCTTTGTGTCTTCCCCCTCTTTTAGCATTCTCTTTTAAGCCTCAGTTTCTGAGCCATTCACACCTTTTTGCACTGACACTTGTACATTCATTCTTAGTTTTTTCACACAGACAACACGTACACCTACCCCTTTAAACATAATCTTGTAAGCGTGGATCCCGTCGAGTACGACGGATAATCTGGGTGCTAATACCTTCCCAGGTTGTAACCAACCCCCTTTCTTAGTTTCTCTGGTTCGCAACCGTCTTATCCATCTCTTTCCAGGTTTATGCAGCATTACCTTTCCTTCGGGATAAAAATGCCTAGCTGGCGACTATATTCAATTCATTTCATTTCCTCTTTTCACTGACCGTTCACGCTTGTACCGGGATGCAAATCTGCGGGAGTGACAGCTTGGAGACTCTGCTAGGGATTTATCTTGCAACCAGGGCTTCTCGTTCTTTTTTGTGGGTTTCTCCTAGCGCTTGTTTGATTTGTGTTTATTGGGGTGTTATGTGCTGCTTGTGCTTTTGTTTATTGTTTTATTTCTTTCTTTCTGTACAGCTTTATTTATTGCTTTCACTTACTGTTTTTATGCATTTCATACTGTTATCATCATATCACTGTGCTGGACCTGTTTGTTAGCTTTTGTGGGAGGGATATTCAATGAGTAAGGTTCCATACCGGGAGCCTGAGTGACACATAGGATAGAGTGGCTTCATATTCTTTCCCATTCCATTTCGGTCTGGTGCGGGAATATGTAACATGGTTCAGACATGGGTTTCTTCTTGAGAACTCTGTGCTACGGATTTCCTGTAGTACTAGGGCTATCTGGGAAGCCTGCTAAGTCTGGATGACCTTTTTATGACCTTCAGCATCTGAGGTGAATTAGAGGAGGATCCTTTATGATTATTGTAAACACTGTACCTCCGGGTTAGAAGTGTTTACACTTCTCATAACTGATCCAAGTCTGAGGATCCTTGTTCTAGAACAATACATGTGAGGAGGTTGGGATGTTTACAGGTTTGCAGGAACCTTGGGACTCATCATACCATGTTACTAGATTTGTTTTAAGGTCACATCATTTTGGACTGTTCTTGTGTAACCCTGGACTTGTGACTCTTTATTTGAGTCCCCCGCCTGGTTACTGGTTCTCTAAGCCTTCATCCGGACTTATGTACACACATGGACCCTATCAAGGCAGATAACAGATCCAACACTTGATTACAAACCCTTTCATATCATTCTTCATACATCATTTTTCATCATTTTAACATTTTTCTATTTGTTTTACAGGGTATCCATCTTCTTTGGTTTGGTTTTGACCTATTCTACTGCTCAGATTCCTTCGGTTACCTGCATCAGCCATCTTCATCAGTTATCTTCATCAGAGATCTTCTTTAGCTGATATCTTCTCCAGTTATCTTCATCAGTTTCCCTCAGTTGTCTTCATCAACATTTCTCTTCAGTTTTTTTCTTCATCTACATCCATTATCAATATGGACCCATTCAGGAAGAGCAACATTACTTACCATTTCTTTGAGCCCACTCTGGCAGGCATCAGACAGATTCAGACACTCATCACTCCTGATCATGTCCCTTTATTCAGGGAACATTATGGTGGCATTATGGACATGATCATGGACCTGGATGCATCCCAAAGGAGTATGATCCACACTTGCCTTCAGTTCTATGACCCTCCACTCAGGTGTTTTACCTTTCCAGACTTTCAGTTGGGCCCTTTGTTAGAAGAATTTTCCATGTTGTTGGGGGTCCCCATCAGGAGGGGGATTCCTTTCAACCCTGAGATGACTGCTCCCAGGAATGAAGATATAGCTAAGGCCCTATATTTGGAAACTACCATCATTGATCAGAATATGACCACCAAGGCTGGAATCCCAGGCCTCCATTTGGACTTCTTGGTTACTCATGCCACCATTCATGCTGCAGCAGGGAAGTGGGACACTGTCTGTGCCCTCTTGGCCCTTAGCATATATGGTATCATCTTGTTTGCAGAAGAGACTAAGTTTGTGAGCAAGAGTGCTATCCATCTTTTCTTGTTGAAGAATCCAGTCCCTACCTTGCTTGGGGACTTTTATTACTCAGTGCATCAAAGGAATGAGAAGCAGATGGGAAGATTAGTCAGATGTTGTGCACCTCTCTTCTACTGCTAGTTGTTGAGACACTTTCCAAAGTCAGAAGCTTTCTTGAATCCTCGTCAGTCATGAAACTGGGCTAAGAGAATGATTTCCCTTACATTAGAAGACATCATATGGTGCACTCAGAGCACCATGGGCAGAGACATAATCACCAGCTATGGGCAGTACCCCAATGTACCTCTGATTGGAGTAAAGGGTTGCATCAACTACAATCCTTTTCTATTCAAAAGGCAATTAGGGTATGCCTTGGTACATCCACCGAGAGAGCAGGACTTGTCAGAAACCCTTTACTGTGACATTAAGCATAACCATGCCATTGCCCGACAAGCAACCTGGGCTTGGGATATTATTCAGACAAAAGGGACTGCCATTCTTGTCAAGTGCAACAACATAGCTTCAGCTCAGTATCTTGATTGGTCACGTATCAGAGGACAAATCACCCGCATGCCATTCACTTTGGAGGATGTGCCTGGACCATCAGCAGTAGAGCCTGTAGCTACAGTCAGCTTAGAAGAGTTTGAGAAGTTTAAAGAGAGGAATACTCATTTGTCTGAAGCTCTAAAGAAGACCCTCTGGGAGAGGAATGATAGTCGTGTGAACAATGAAAGGTTAGAAAAGCTCCGGATCGAGCATATGGCCAAGATTGAGAAGACAAATGATTACATCAGAAGGTCTAGAGCAGGGGAGTTAGTGTTGAAGAATGCTTGCAAGGAAGCCAAGATTCAGAAGGCCAGAGCTGAGCACTACTTGGAAGAGAGTCAAGCTAGATGGATCAGAATCACTGAGGCTCGTTCACAGGAAGATCAGAGGACCCAGGCTAGGATAGAACAACTAGAAGCTAATGAGAAGAAGAATCAGGAAGCCTTGTTAGCAGCACAGAAAGAAATCTCTGAGTTGAAACTCCGGGCGGGGTTGAAGAGATCAAAGGACCAAGACAAGTCTAAGAAGTTGACAAATGCTATTGCCACCAAGAACCTTCTTATCAAGACCATCACATAGCATCTAGTTGGACCAGTGACTAATGCTCTCCTGAAGGAAGTCAAAGAGGATGACTATGTGCTGTATGTTTGATTTCTTTGTACTTCATTTTGTTTTTACTTCTGTTTTTGTTGTTGTATTTTGACCCAACATGGGGACTTGTGTCGCTCCCAAAGATTTGCATCCCGGTACAAGCGTGAACTGTCGGCGAAAGGAGGAAATGAAAAGAGTCGCCAGCTAGGCATTTTTATCCCTAAGGAAAGGTAATGCTACATAAACCTAAGAAAAGATGGACAAGACAGTCGCGAACCAGAGAAACTGATAAAGGGGGTTGGTTACAACCTGGGAAGGTATTAGCACCCAGATTGTCCGTCGTACTCGACGGGATCCACGCTTGAAAGTTTGTGTTTTAAAAAGGGGTAGTGTCAGTGCTATTCTATGTGACAAAGCTGGAAAAGAATGCAAGTGTCAGTGTAAAAGAAATGTGAAGGGAGATGAAAGAGTGTTAGTGTAATAAAAGAATGTGGAGTTCAATATAATGAGGCTTAAAAGAATAATGCTGGAAGAAGGGGAATATACAGAGACTTTTGTTCGATAACTGTTAAGTTATGCCTACGTATCCTCTCGTGCAATGAGGAAGTCAGAACACCGTAGTTCGACTCAAAGAGACTGAAAGATAAATTGACTTGTGAATTGCTTACTTATCTATGCTCAAGTGTATGACCTGTCTGGCTCAGGTGCAAACTGTCTTGCATTAGACGGAAGAAGCAAGCTCTCGTTTGTGAGTGAAGATGATGAGAAAAGAATCCCGGAGGACACGATTATTGTTTGTTTTTGGTGTTTTCAGTCTTTTATTACTTTTTGGGGTTTCTCATAAGAAAATGAGCTTAAGCCTAAACCAAGGGTTAGTAAACTCATCACATCCTCCCTTTGATTAGGGGTAATGAGAATACCTTAAGTATGAAATAAACACCTCACACTTAATCAACATGATGTAGGATTAAGATCATTAACCTACTTGCATTTATTAAGATGTTTTTGGAGTTTTTGTTTAGTGTTAAGTAATGAGTTTAAGCCATAATCAAGGATTTAATGGACCCATTACACCATCCTAATAGAAGGATGATAGATGAGAACATTTAAGCTGAGGAAAGCTCATCAACTTAATCCATGATTAGGGATTAACCTCATGACAAAACAAAGCCTTTATTAAAGTGGATTTTAGTTAATGGTAAGGTTAAGAAATGGATTTTATGGTTTGTAAGACAACTTGAGGGGGACTTGTCCATTAACACTAGGGTTAGTCCTTCTTAACCAATTAATGAAGAATTAGAACCCTAATGCAAGGCCCAAGTTACAAGCTTGATGTCTTGATGATTATTAGATGAATTGATTAAAGGATTTAAACACATTAAGGGCTTAACACTTAGGATTAAAATTATGCACTCCATCCTAATAGAAGGATGCATGCATAAGCTTAATCACAAAGCCTTAAAACCATTAAGATTTAGTCCTTGACTAAGAGATGAGAGGAGAAGACACAAAGATGACTCAAAGGTAAAACTAATTGGGGGACTAATCAAACCCTAATTGTGATCATGCTTGGGTATTCCTAGGGTTTATGAGGCTTGCAAGATATCTTCAAGAGAAAAAGCCACCAAGGAAGAAGCAGGATGAAGGAAGAGAAGCAAGAAGAAGCAATACAACTTACTTCACTTAAGAAGATAAGTTGCTTGAAGAAAGAAAGAGAGGAGGAAACATGAATGAGCAAGCTCACTCTAATTCACAAGTAAAATGCAGCAATGATGCATAAGAGAGATGAGGAAAGATCATGAGAAGTGAAGGCAAATTCACTTCTCAAACACTTACCACCTGAAAAGTTAGCAAAAAGAAATGAAATGAAATGAAAATGAGATGAAATGCAAAGATGAAAACCAAAGTCAGAAACATATTCATGATGCAAATGATGTTATGAGATGGTATGAAAGCATGCCAAGTGATATGAATGTTCATACAAAAGATAAGGATGCAAATGAGACATGTAAGAAGCATGAAAGTTCATGAATGCATATGACATGAAATGAAAGCAAAAGCATGGCAAATGGATGATGCAATGATCAAACATGATTTCAATATATCCTAAGATGTCTTATATTTCAGGTGGATGCACAAAATGTCATGGCAAGTTCATGTATGCAAGCTTATGTAAGATGGATGCAAATGAAGATGCAAATTAGGGTTATATGAACATATGAGATGCATAATCCAAAAACAGAAGCAAAACGTGAGATAAAAAATTGAATATGGAATCAAAGGGACCCTAAACCTATACAAGTTCACTGCCCAAAGGGGAAGGTCAAAAGCTTAACCTAGAAGGACTTATGATTTTTCTAAGTTCCTAAGGTTTTAAGGGTGATCCTAAAGGGAAAAGGCCAATCAAATTGAAAATGCATTATAAAAATGAAACAAAAATGTCTTTAGATGCTTGAAAGAATGAATAACACAATGCAAAAAGAACCATTCACAAAATCAACTTGATTCAAAAGTTATGAATTTTTGAAGTTAGGGTTAAAAATATTCAAATTAAAGAACCCTAATTCAAATGAAAATTGCCAAAGTATGATCAAAACCAAAAAGAAATTTGTGTTGTGAGTTTGTAAATGTTTGGATATGTTCTCTGAATTTTTTGGTGATTTTTGGAAACCTAAATGCTATTTTAATTAATTAATCTTCATTAATCAATTAAAATAAACATTTATATATTTTTAAAATAGTTTAAAAATGTAAAAAATAAAATAAAAATTGTTTTTAAGTTAAGAAAATTATTTAGAATAAAAATGAAGAAAGAAAATATTTTTTTGGATTTTCTATGTATTTTAAAATAATTATGCAAAACAAATGACAAAATTATGAAAATAAATGAATTTAATGGAAAGTCAAAGGATCCAATGGCCAGCATTTGAATAGAATTGGAGGGAGTTGACTCGCGCAAAAATGGGTGGTTCAAATTAATTCTGGGATTTTTAATTTCCATAAACATAATTAACCTAATTAATCATGGATTAGGGCTTAAGTGTGAGATCCAGACCGTCCAGGGCGCGCGGGAAAGCAAGATCAATGGCTCATATTCAAAGTTGCCTAAACCCTAACCCTAATCAAATCACCTTCAGATGACCGGAATAGTGGTTCCGGTCATCTTCTCCGGCGAGACGAAAACTGAACTTTCTCCCTAGGCAATTTCTGGAGCTCTAAAGCTCCAAATTTACTCCTCTCACCTCCCTGAATCTAAACCTGACCTCAAAACAAATTTATTTTCACTCAAGCTCCTGATTCGAAGAGAAACATAAACATGACAAAAATTTCAGACAAGCAATACACTCTCATTTCTCAACCATTTTCAAAAATTCCAAGTTCAGTGTGTTCAGGGAAGCAAGCTTAAGCATTTAGAAACTTAAAACAAGAGTTCTGGAAAAATAAATTCCATGGCTACCTGAAGTGAAGCTTTCAACCCTAGAGCTTTCTGGTTGCTTTCTTGCTTCAAGACACCTCCAATGACCTCCCTGAAGAGTTTGCAATGCTTGGTTGGAGTTTTTGTGACCTCTACTTGAAGTTCAGTGGAGCTCAGGTCAAGGGAAATGAAAATCGTGTTTTTGATTTGGGGGCTTTCAAGGCAAAATGAAGGGTGAGAAATGATCAGTGGTGAATGTGGAGATGAATGGTGGAAAAAGTTTTGAGTTTTGATGACTGAGCTATGAGTTTCGAAGAGGAAAAGTTTGAGGCCAATTTTTGAGAACTGAGTGTGTGTGATGATCTGAGTTCCAAGAAGTTATGAAATGTAACCCTTGAGGCATGTATGTGAAGCTGTGATTGGTTAGAAGAGTTGTTGTGGAACAGTTTGATTGGCATGGCTCAAATTGCATAAAGTCAAGAAAGTTGGAAGTAGAAGCATGGGCTCATGGCAGGCTAGCTGTGAAGCATGGCTCGAGTCAGCTAGCTTTAGGGATGTCCATGGAGACTGATTTGATGAGCTGGCACAAGTGGATGGAGAGTTTTGGGGCATTTTGCAATTTGTGAAGGTTTTGGCCCCTTTGAGAATTCTTGATGATCAAGGCATGAAAATGAGTGATTCTTTGGGCAACTCTGAGTTTTAGGTCATGTATCATGTTTGTGTAATGCTTAGAAGTTAATTGGGGGTCACAAATTGGCTTGGCATGAGCTTTTGCAAATTTCCCTCTTTGGTGCATAAGTGAAAATTTAGTGATTTTTCCCAACTTTGCAAGGCCATAACTTGAGTTCTAGGATGAATTAGATCAAGTTCTTGTACTTTTTGAAAAGGGAATGATCCAATCTACAACTTTCATGACCAAAAATTTTCCATTTGAAGCATTTTTGAATCAAAAGAGGAGGTTGAAAAAACTTTCCCAAAATGGCAATTTTGCATTACAAGTCACTTTCCCAAAATGGCAACTTTGCATATGGCTTGAAATTCTTCAATTTTGTGAACTTTTAACCTCTTCTAAGATTAAATAAAGATCATGTACACCTACAATGATGGAGAAGACCCTTTGGTTGGATGATTGGGGGCCTCAAATGCCTTAATTTTGCACTGACTTGCTCAAGAAGTCATCTATTGATCAGATGCCTTCCCCATTGAATTTCTTCATGAAAATTGGTGTGTAGGATCCTTATAACATATAGAGACCAATAGAAACAAGAATGACCAAAAAAATTGGAGTTATGGCCTCTGAAACCAAAACCCTAATTTTAGGTCATCTGTGCATTTAAGCTTGGCTCTGCTTCCATGCCTTTCTCAGTTCTTGTGATTTTTTGACTTCCTTGATCTTGGGAGGATATAATATGATACTTGAACATACACCCTCTTGAGATGATTGAAGACCTATGGAGTGGCTCAGATGACCCTTGGTTTGCTCAGATCACAAACCCTAGATGCAGATGAATTTGAGCCAATGCAGTGAAGCAAAAATGCAATATGAGATGATATGATTGAACCAATGCAAATGTGAAAGATCATAAGCCATGGTGTGAACTTAGTGTAGGAAAATTTGGGGTGTTTACAGCTGCCCCTATTCAAACATGAGTTAGCTGTGTAGGATGTAAGCGACGACTTATCGTACAAATAAGATAACTTGTGGTTGAATACCAAAGACAGTCCGAAATTTGCACTCACTGGGTGAAGAAGAAAAGGGATATAGATTGTGAAAGGAAGTAAAGTATGATTATAAAGTGCGGGCGACGGAGGAAGACCGCCGAGCAGAGGACGACTGCTGGGGATAAAGCAATGACGGGGACGGCCGAGCAGAGGACGACTGCTGGGGATAAAGCAATGATGGAGGTATCATGATGGGGACGGCCATCAGGTTCATAAATGAAATCAAAGGTGAAGGACAATCACCTAGCAGGGGACGGCTGCTCTGTTGGGGAGAAGGATGAGGGACGATCATCTAAGGTGAAGGACGATCACCTGGCAGGGTACGGCTGTCGAAAGTATCACGACATAGGAGGAATGTCGGATAGAAAAGGTCGACGATGGGGATGGCCATCGGATAAGCATGATGAAGGACGATCATCAAGAGGTGAAGGACGATCACCTAGCAGAGTACGGTTGCTCTTGTTGTTTATCATGACATAAGACGAATGTAAGATAACAGAATCAACGATGGGGACGGCCATCGGATAAAATGATGAAGGACGATCATCAAAAGGTGAAGGACGATCACCTTAGCAGAGGACGGCTGCTAAAGTATCACGACATAGGACGAATGCCGGATAGGAAAGGGTTCCAATAATGGAGACTCCACTGGGAGAAAGATGAGGGAAGGTCATCTAAAAGGTGAAGGACGATCACCTGGCAGGGTACGGCTGCCGAAAGTATCATGACATAGGACGAATGTCAGATAAAAAAGAAAATTTGCTAGGGATTTGCTGGGGAATGGTAGACACGGACGAGTATCTACATTCAAGAAAGGAATCGTATAAGTGTTTTGACATTGTGTATAGATTAAAGATGCAGACGAGCATCCTTAAGACTATGATACGGATGAGTATCGGTAGAAACAAACGCTGACGCATGTTCAGAGATGATGATACGGACGAGTACCAACTGGTTAACAAAGAACACGGACGAGTGTTGAATCTGGGAAAAGATAAGTGGCGTATACAAGATACGGACGAGTATCTGTATGAGTGAAAAATAAGCATGAGTGAGACACTGATGGGTGTTCAACTTGCTGGGGAGTGGTATGACACAGACGGGTATCATAAAAGAAAGTGTACAAGTTATGAACTTACAAGTGTAAAAGATATTCTAATGATCTGTGGGGATAAGATGACACGGACGGGTGTCGAAAGAAGTGTATTATAAGTGTTTGATTTACAATAAGTGTTTAGGCAACCATGCTGAGGAATCGTGACACGGGCGAGTGTCTAAGGAGTGTATAGATATCTGTTTGTGGTTTATATCTGTAGAGGGATGACACAGACGGTTGTCGAAGAAAGAGTATATATATGTATTAGTGGGTGCAAAGGGGATGCTTTGGCTTTCTGCTGTGATTGTGAGTCTTTGTATATATTGCCGATGGAATGTTGGTATATACAGGTATTTTGATTCAGAACATGACTTGTGATTATGCAATATGTTTGATTTTTGCCGTAATGCTCCGTATTAGACGGAATGCTCCGCTCTGAGGGGAAATATGATGCGAATTCTATGATTATGCAAAAGATACCGATCTGGGATCCGGATCCCGTTGCTGTGAAGGTCTTTGACTGATCTTCTTTTTGAAAGAACATCCCAGCTGGGGGTGAGACCATTGGTAGATCTGATATATGATTCTGCTTGGGGAAGTAAGTCACTGATAGACCTATCCTTGGTGATGAGGAGCCCAGCTGGGGCTGTGGAAGCTTTCGTCACTTTGTTGTGAGATCCTCAGACATTGCTCTTTCGGATAGAGGCTGGAGCTTTGTGGGGAGATGGTTCCATGTCTACCACTTGGCGGGAGAGGAATGATCACTGAGCGATCTTCCTAGAGATTTCTGTGGGGATCCTGCTGAGGATGTTGGACTCAGCTGGGGAATGAGCCCCTTCTGATGCTACTTTGGAGAAGTGGTGTCTAACAGCTCCAATGGGGAGAAAGGCATCTCTGGTGCCATTTGGAAGATGTGCTGAGGAAATAATGATTGGGCAACTCTGCTGGGGAGAAGCTTTCATGACAAAGAAACGCACAAGTACCCCGAGGTATCCCCTACCGGATTCCATCATAGACGTTTAGACACTCCCGGGAGCAAATATATTTCCTGTAAGCATGTAGTTTTCGAAAAAACGCATATGTACTTATGTAATCAATATATTAAGGATATCAAACATTTTTTGCAAATGAAATGAGACGGAATGTGACTGAAAAGCTGATTTTATTAATTTGGGTGCCCTGAATTGGCAAGTACAGTCAAAGAAACAGATCCCTTGAAATGAGGAGATTGTAACAAATTGAGAAACAAAAAGGTGCTGGCAATGTTGATGACACTTCAATGTGCTTTCCTTTTGCTATGACTCGTATGAAATTGACGTTCTTCTCATCTTACTTTCTGAAGAAGGCTGATTCTGACCGATGCTTGAACCTTTCGAAGCTTGCCATGTTGTAAGTGATACAGACGAATTCAGGATGCAGTTGTTCGCTTATTCCCTTATTTTGCGTGGATCGCCCTTTCGGGTTTTCAATCCACCGGGATACCCATTTTTGCCTGAGCTGTCCAATGCGGCTTTTCAACTCAGTGGGTGTACATTTTTTTTTATTTTCCCTTATTTTTGCCCGAGTCTTTTATTCTGTTTTTGCCTGGACTTACATTCTGTGTTTATGTCCAGCGGGTCATTTTATGCGAAGTATTTTTTTATTGCATCTGAATTTACAGGGGACAGGAAATCTTCAACATCCATAGTACTGAGCATCAGTGCTCCACCAGAGAAGACTTTCTTTACTATGAACGGACCATCGTAATTCGGAGTCCACTTGCCCCCGTGGTCTGTATGAGGAGGAAGGAGTCTTTTCAGCACAAGATCTCCTACTTGGTATTCCCGAAGCCTGACTTTCTGATCGAAGGCTTTCTTCATTCTTTTCTGATACAGCTGCCCATGACAGATTGCAGCTAATCTCTTCTCTTCAATCAGATTCAGTTGTTCGTATCGGGATCGGCCCATTAGGGCTTAATGGGGTGATCTGAGCCACACAAACGCGCGGGAGTCAACACTGGTCAACAGAATCCATGGTCCACATTCAAACTGAGCCCTAATCATCATTAATGCGCTAATGACTTTCAACTTTCTCTTTTTGATTCAAAAATGCTTCAAATGAGAAAACTTTGGTCATGAAAGTTGTAGAATGGATCCTACCTGTTGAACAACTGAATCTGATCGAAGAGAAGAGATTAGCTGCATTAGCGCATTAATGATGATTAGGGCTCAGTTTGAATGTGGACCATGGATTCTGTTGACCAGTGTTGACTCCCGCGCGTTTGTGTGGCTCAGATCACCCCATTAAGCCCTAATGCAGCTAATCTCTTCTCTTCGATCAGATTCAGTTGTTCAACAGGTAGGACTGCCTCGATACCATACACAAGCTGATACAGTGTTGCCCCAGTGGATGTTCTGATTGATGTACGGTACCCATGCAAGGCAAATGGTAGCATTTCATGCCAGTCTTTGTAGGTGACCACCATCTTTTGCACAATTTTCTTGATATTCTTGTTAGCTGCCTCAACAACGCCATTCATCTTTGGCCTGTAAGGAGAAGAGTTGTGATGTTGGATCTTGAAGTCCCGACACAGTTCTGCCATCATTTTGTTGTTTAAGTTGGAACCATTATCAGTAATGATTTGCTCGGGCACTCCATACTGACAGATGATGTCTCTCTTCAGGAATCGGGCTACCACTTGCCTGGTGACGTTTGCATATGAAGCTGCTTCAACCCACTTGGTAAAATAGTCAATGGCTACCAGGATGAATCTGTGGCCATTTGAAGCAGTCGGTTTCAATCTTGCCAATCATATCAATGCCCCATATGGCAAATGGCAAAGGTGAAGACATCACATTCAAAGGATTCGGAGGCACATGCACTTTGTCTGCATAAATCTGGCATTTATGACACTTTCTAGCATAAGCACAACAATCTGCGTCCATTGTGATCTAGTAGTAGCCTGATCTTAACAACTTCTTAGCCATTGCATGTCCTCCAGCATGGGTACCGAAAGGTCCTTCGTGCACCTCGTGCATCAACAAGTCTGCCTCTGCCTTATCCACACATCTGAGAAGTACTAAATCAAAATTTCTTTTGTACAACGAACCATCAGCATTCAGGAAGAAACTACCAGCCAGCCTTCTTAATGTCTTCTTGTCATTGGATGATGCCCAAGGTGGGTATGTTTGATCCTCCAAGAAGCATTTGATGTCATAGAACCAAGGCTTATCATCTTTAGCAAGGTCTGCAGAGAATACATATGCTGGTCTATCAAGCCTGGATACTGAAATCTGAGGCACAAAGTTGGCAGCTTGAACTTTGATCATGGATGAAATGGTAGCCAGAGCATCTGCAAACTGATTTTCATCTCGAGGGATATATTCAAGCTTGAATGTTGTGAAGAATGTGAGTAACCTCCTTGTATAATCCCGGTAAGGAATCAAATGCTCCCGGTGAGTATACCATTTGCCATTGGTTTGATTAATTACCAGAGTTGAATCTCCGAATACAGTCAAAGTCTTGATCCTGAGGTCAATGGTTTCCTCAAGACCCAAAATACAAGCTTCGTATTCAGCTTCGTTGTTAGTGCAGTTAAAAGTGAGTTTTGCTGAGAAAGGCATGTGAACTTCCTTAGGTGTAATGAGTACTGCACCAACACCACGACCATTCATATTAACAGCCCCATCAAACATCATAGTCAATTCTTCTTCTGGGTCAGGCCCTTCAGTGTGAATAGGCTCTTCATGATCTTTTGCTTTTATAAACATGATGTCTTCATCAGGGAAGTCAAATCTCATAGGCTGGTAATCATCAATGGGTTGCTCAGCAAGATAATCAGACAATACACTGCCTTTGATGGCTTTTTGAGTTGTGTACTGAATGTCATATTCTGTGAGAATCATTTGCCATCTTGCAACCCGTCCGGTAAGTGCTGGCTTCTCAAATATGTACTTGACTAGATCCATCTTTGAGATCAATAAGGTAGTGTGGGTCAAGATATACTGCCTTAGTCGGCGAGCAGCCCACGCTAGAGCACATCAAGTTTTCTCGAGCAGTGAATAACGTTGTTCACAGTCGGTAAACATTTTTCTTAGGTAGTAAATTGCATACTCTTTTCGACCAGACTCGTCATGCTGGCCCAGCAACACCCCATTGACTCTAATAATACTGTCAAGTACATTATTAGAGGTCTTCCTTCAACTGGAGGCATAAGGATTGGAGGCTCTTGTAATTATTCCTTGATTTTGTCAAAAGCCCTCTGGCAGTCTTCATTCCACCTGACCGTTTGTTCTTTCCTTAACAACTTGAACAAGGGCTCACAGGTTGCAGTAAGATGAGATATGAACCTTGATATGTAGTTCAATCTACCTAAGAACCCCCGAACTTCTTTTTCAGTCTTCGGTGCAGGCATTTCTTGAATGGCTTTAACCTTGTCAGGGTCAACTTCAATTCCCTTTTCACTCACAATAAATCCCAGCAGCTTACCGGATCGCACCCTGAATGTGCATTTGTTGGGGTTTAGCTTCAGTTGGTACTTCCTCAGACGCTTGAATAGCTTCAACAGATTCACCAGGTGGTCTTCTTATGTGAGGTACTTGGCAATCATGTCATCCACATAACATTAAATTTCTTTATGGATCATGTCATGGAATAATGTTACCATAGCCCGTTGATAAGTGGCACCAACATTCTTCAGTCCGAATGGCATTACCTTATAACAGAATGTGCCCCAGGGTGTGATGAAAGTTGTCTTCTCCATGTCTTCAAGTGACATCTTGATCTGATTATATCCTGAAAATCCATCCATGAAGGAGAATACCAAGAACTGAGTCGTGTTATCAACCAATACATCAATGTGAGGTAATGGGAAGTCATCTTTTGGGCTGGCTCTGTTCAGATCCCGGTAATCCACACGCATCCGTACTTTACCATCTTTCTTAGGCATAGGTACGATGTTAGCAACCCACGGCGGATAGCTAGTTACAGCAAGGAAACCGGCGTCCCACTGTTTTTGTACCTCTTCTTTTATCTTCATTGCCATATCCGGGCGAGTACGGCGCAGCTTCTGTTTTACTGGCGGACAGTCTTCCTTTAGAGGTAGCTTGTGTAACAATGTCGGTGTCCAACCCTGTAATATCCTTATAAGACCAAGCAAAAACATCCACATACTCCCGAAGCATGTCAATAAGTTGCTCTTTTATCGAATCTTACAAACGGGCCCCGATTTTCACTTCTTTCAAGTCTTCTTTTGTACCAAGATTAACCGTCTCAACTTCCTCCTGATGAGGAGTGATAACCTTCTCCTCTTGTCTTAACAACCTGGCTAGTTCTTCAGGTAGATCATAATCTTCTTCAACCTCTTCATCGGCTTGATTAATCGGATTGTCAAAGTCATACGAAGTCATAGCAGTGTTATTGTCGGTGCAGTCTAGAGGGCACTCTCTGTAAGGGTTTAGATTTGTTCATTTTAGTGATCAATTTTATCTTGCTTAGAAAAAGTGAAAATGAAGTTATTATTTTGAAAAACATTGCCATTTTATTTTTGTACAAAAAATGAAAAATGAAAAACAGTGAGCGGAAAAGAAAAGACTCATTTGCAAAAGATGTCCTGATATTCATTAATTGATCGTTTGCACAAAATACAAGATGGCCCGATTACAAAATGAGCCCTGACATCTTGGGCAAGATGCAGGACTTGATGCATGCTTAAAGACAGGAAATAATAATTACTCTGCAGGAGTAACTCTTATAATTTCCTAGGAAGACCAGTTTGAGACATGGTTCCCCGGGATCCTTGGACGTATCCAGTTTTCCAGGTTGCGCTCGTCTTCTGACTCATCTTCCAAACTATTCACAGCATCCGAGGTGAGCATTCCTCCGCTGACAAACTTGGGCTCCGTTGCAGCCTCTGGTTGATCTTGTCGAGTTGGTCTGTAACCCAACCCGAATCGGTCTTCTTTCTTTTCAACTGGCAGCAGCTTGCCCCAGCCTTGAGCGGTACCCTCCTCAACAACCTTTCGGGCTTGTTGATATGATGTGATAGAAGTCCCAAACACAGCAGATGCTTCATTAATATTAAGGGCCTCAAACCCTTGACTCATGGTCTCATGGATCTCCCCATCCATTTATATGTACTTATACGTAGCCAACTGGTTAACAAAGATGTCCTCCTCCCCAAAAATGGTGATGATTTGGCCTTTCCACTCGAATTTTAACTTCTGGTGAAGGGTAGACGTAACAGCGCCAACGGCGTGGATCCAGGGTCCTCCCAACAGACAGCTGTAGGCTGGCTGTATGTCCATCACAAAGAAGGTAGTTTTGAAAGTCTGCGGGCCAATCAACACAGGCAGATCAATCTCCCCAAGCACTGATCTTTTAGAGCCATCAAATGCTCTCACCACCAAATTACTCGGATGCAATGCTAAGCCATCATACTCCAGCTTCACTAAGGCCTTCTTTGGTAGAACATTGAGTGACGACCCAGTGTCCACCAGTACATGAGACAGAACAGCACCCTTGCATTCCAAGGTGATATGCAAAGCCTTGTTATGGTTGCGTCCCTCCGTTGTTAAGTCAGCATTGGTAAAGCCCAGTCCATGACTGGTGTTGACATTTGCAACCACAGTTTCTAGCTGATTAACAGTAATCTCCTCCGGCACTTATGCTGCATGCAAGACTTTCAACAATGCGTTCCTGTGAGCTTCGGAACACATCAACAGTGATAATATGGAGATTTTGGAGGGTGTTTGGTGAAGCTGGTCCACCACCTTGTAATCATTCCTTTTTATGATTCTCATGAACTCGTCTACATCCTATTCAAAATATGTCTTCTGAGTGTCTTTAGCAGATGGCTCTTCAGATACCACATTCTTTCCTTTTGCCTTAGCAGCAACTTCTGCTTCAGCATTAGGTCTTTGTGTTTGTGAGGTAAAAAGGCGTCCGCTTCTGGTGAAGCCTCCGCCTCCCCCAACATTATCAATTTATTGAGAAGAGGTTGATGAACTAGAGTGATTTTCTCCCCGTTGCAGTAGAGATCAGAGCCATAATGCCAAGGTATGGCATTATTGCTTTCATAAGGAACAGGCCCAGGTACCGTAATGGTGACTGGGCTGATTGCTGCAGAGGAAGGTACCGTAATGGTGTGCGGATCATAGTAAATAGTGACCGGAGATCTAGAAGGAGGTGCCACAGTTTGTTGTTGGAAATTATTTCTGGGAAGAACATTTGATGGGTCATAGTAGATTGTAACTGTTGAGACATCTTCATTGATTTTTGCTGGCGTTGTAGAAGATTCTGTTAATAAAATGGATGTTGATGTTGTAGAAGAAACAGCTGTTGATTTTTGACTTGTTGAAGTGATGGACGAAGTAATTGCTGGTGATGTTGATGAGTCGGTAGGAATGATTGTTGTTGCTGTTGTAGGAGAATTTGTTGCTGAAGGGATGATTGTTGGTGTTGTAGGAGATTCCAATGTTGTTGAAACAAAGGTTGCTGAATGAGTTGTTGAAGTAATTTGCAAAATTCCACCTTGGATAAGGTCATCTATGCCAATCCTTAGCTTCTCACAACTATTACTAGCTGTTTTACACAATTCACAACATGCCCCACAGCCTGGGAACACTTGGCATCTTAAAAGTTGAACCTTGACTTCAGCCAGTGGTGTTTGAATCTGTGAAACATTATCAATCAATGTAGATGGTTGGTCTTCTTCAATAGCATTAATCCTAGGCCCACCATGATTAGGCATAGGATTTCTGTTGACGTTCGGAGGAGGTGCAAATTTGAGGGCTTTAGAATCGACTAGATCTTGTACCTTCATCTGTAAGGCCCTACACTTCTCAGAATTGTGACCAGGCGCATTGGAGTGAAAGGCACGCCTGGCGTTGACATCATAATTCTTTGGGAGATTGAGAGGATCTGGTGGTGCCAACGTCCTTAACTCAACCAGGTTGAGCTTCAGGAGTTGTGGCAATAAAGCAGCATAAGGCATAGGGATAGGGTCAATTACCCTATTTGCCTGAGATGGCCTCTATTGAAAGGGACGCTGCTGTTGGTTGCTATTGTTGTTGTTGTAGGTTCTCTGTTGCGGAAAATGAGATGGTTGCTGATAGTGATGTTGTTGTTGTTGAGGATAAAGGGGTTGCTGTGGGACCGGAGCTAGGATGGTAACAGCTGCTACTGACCTGTGAGAATATTGGGGCCTGCCCCTGCCTGCATGGATGGCATTAGTTTCACCCGTCCTTCGGGGTCCTGCAAAGGGTTTTCTGGGGTTGCTGGAGGAACTTGCACCTTTGTCAGAGATTTTGCCCATCTTCAAGAGACTTTCAATTCTCTCTCCAGCTATGACCACATCAGCAAAACTGGTAGAGGAGAAAGCAGCAAGTCTATCAATATAAGTCCCTTACAATGTGTTTATGAACATATCAGCCATTTCTCTTTTTGACATGGGTGGTTGGACAGCAGCAGCAAGCTGTCTCCATCTTTGAGCATAATCCCGGAAGCTCTCTCTAGAAGACTGAGACATGCCCATTAGAAGAGTTCTATTAGGAGCCATGTCCAGGTTGTATTGATATTGCCGGATGAAAGCCTCGGCCAAGTCCTTCCAACATCTTATGGTGGCCCTAGTCAGGTGCGAATACCATTCTCTCGAAGCTCCAGTCAGACTGTCCTCAAAGTAGAACATCCATAACTTCTCATCCATGGTATAAGCCTTTAGCCTTCCCAAGAAAGACTGCAGATGAGTGCGAGGAAAGGAGGTACCATTATACTTTTCAAAGCATGGGGGTTTGAATTTGTGGGGAATCCTCACCCCATCTACTAGTCCCATATCCATCACGTCGAAGCCCAAAGAATTCTGAGATTCCAAAGATCTTAACTTTTCAGCAATCTCATCCAATCTTCTATCATATACCTCATCTCCAGCCCCTATAATAGTAAACTGTTCTTCTTGGGGATCCTCTTGCAGGATTCTACCCCCAGCAGTATTACCTTGAACATTCCTTGGGATGTTAACTTCTGGATTCAGATGGGGTCCATATTCTGGTGGGTCAATACGAGGCTTCCCCCGTTCATTGTTGCTGGTTCCCCCTGTTCCAAGATGAGGTTCCTCAGGTGTCTGTCTTTCTACCAGTTCTCTCAGTCTTTCTTGGCTCTGGGCCAAGCAAGTCATGACAGCCATGAATTGAGACATCTGGTTTCTCATCTCGAATCTTTCGTTTTCCATCTGATTTCTGACCTCATTCAGGTCCTGCTGTACTTGCTCCATTTGAATGTCGGGAAGGTTGTTACGGGTCGGGTACCGGTGCGTGCGGTTGACAGGGAACACTCGGCGACGAGCAATGTTTCCTGAGATCACAACAAAGTTAGAAACAATAATGGTAACAAAACCTACAAAACAAAAACAGAGTTAGTATGCAATGCAGTATGCTTATTTATTTTCCAAGGTATCCGGTTTGGTTCTTGATTTTGACCTTTCCAGACCTCGAGGAAGATGCTTGATGTTGTTGAGAGAAAACCCAAATGAAAACAAACTAAATATATTACAAATAATGAACAATACATAGTTTGTTTTACAATACATGCCCATGGAGGGTCAAAATACAAAAAAAAAGGAAAAGTACATCAAAAGGAAAGAACAACAAACAAAGAAGAATCAGACATCCAATCCAAACTCATCTTCCCTGACCTCCTTCAGGAGTGCCTCAGTCACTGGACCAGCTGGGTGCTCTGTAATGGTCCTAATGAGGAGGTTCCTGGTAGCAATGGCAGTGGTCAGCTTCCTATGCTTGTCCTGGCCTTTTGATCTTTTGAACCCTGCTCTAAGCTTCAATTCTGAGATCTCCTTCTGAGCTGCCAACAAAGCTTCCTGCTGCTTCTTCTCACTGGCCTCTAGCTGTTCAATCTTGGCTTGAGTCTTTTGGTCTTCTTGTGTACGGGCTTCGGTGATCCTGACCCACCTAGCCTGACTCTCTTGCAGATAGTGTTCAGCCCTAGCTTTCTGAATCTTGGCCTCCTTGCAGGCATTCTTCAATATCTGTTCCCCAGCCCTTGCTTTCCTTATGTAGTCTTCTGTCTTTTCAATTTTGGCAAGGTTCTCAACCCTGAGCTTTTCCAATCTCTCAATGTCCAGGCGGCCATCACTCCTTTCCCAAAGAGTCTTCTTCAAGTCTTGAGATAGCTGCTCATTCCTTTCCTTCAACTTTTCAAATTCCTCCAGGCTAACTGTTGTTGCAGGCTGTACTGTAGATGGTCCAGGTATGTCTTCCAAGGTGAAAGGCATTCTGGTAATCTGGGCTCTGGTACGGGACCAGTCTGAGTACTGAGCTGAAGCAACATTGTTACATCTTCCAAGAATAGCTATCCCTTTTGTCTGGATGTTGTCCCAAGCCCAGGATGCTTGTCTGACAACAGTTGAATTAGGTTGCATTTCACAATATAGGGTCTTAGCTAAATCTTGTCTGTCCTCTGGGAGGGTGAACTAAGGCATAGCCCAATTGTCTCTTAAATAGTAAGGGGTTGTAGTTGATGCAACCCTTTACTCCTATCAGAGGCACATTTGGGTATTATCCACAGCTGGTGATAATGTCCTTGCCTTTGGTGCTCTGGGTGCACCATCTAATATCATCTGAAGTCAAGGAAATGAACCTCTTGGCCCAATTCTTCTGCTGGTGGGGGTTCAAGAAAGCATCTGATTTAGGCAGGTGTCTGAGCAGCCAGGAGTAAAACAAGGGAGCACAACATCTTACCAACTTCCCCCTTTGTTTCTCATTCCTCTGATGAATGGAGTAGTAAAAGTCTCCTAGCATTGTAGGTACTGGGTTCTTCAGAAGAAAAAAATGGATGGCATTCTTGCTGACAAATTTAGGCTCATTTGCAAACAGTATAGCCCCATATATGCTGAGGGCTAATAATGCACGGACTGCCTTCCACTCTCCCAATGAAGTCTTCAGGATGGCCTGAGAAATCAAGAAGTCCAAATGCAAACCAGGAATCCCAACTTTTATTGTCATACTCTGCTCAATAAGGGCAGGCTCCAAGTACAGTGCCCTTGCTATCTTTTCACTTCCAGGAGCAGTCATTTCTAGGTTGAAGGGGATTCCACCTCTGATAGGTACTCCAATCAATAAAGAAAACTCTTCCAGCAGAGGCCCTAACTGAAAGTATGGAAAGGTGAAACATCTCAATGCAGGGTCATAAAACTGCAAGTATGTGTGGATCATGCTCCTCTGAGAAGGATCAAGGTCCATAACCATATCCAAGATACCCCCATAGTGTTCCCTAAATAGTGGGATGTGGTCAGGTGTGATAAGTGACTGGACCTGCCTGATACCAGTCAACACAAGCTCAAAAAAGTGGTAGGATATGTTGCTCTTCCTGGGAGTAGCCATGAGTGCTGCTGAAGAGGTTGAAGATAAGTGCTTGATGAAGATCACAGACTGAGATGCTGAAGGTGGACCACTGACAAACTGGTGCAGGTGGTGATGGAGATAACTGAAGCAGATAACTGATGAAGACAGCTGAAGCAGAGGTCTAAGCAATAGAAGGGGTCAAAACCAAAACCAAGATACAATGAAGTGGATACCCTAAAAAGAAAATAAACAAATGTCAAATGATGCAATGATGATATATGAAAATTATATGCAAGGGTTTGTGATCAAGCTGGATCTGATTATCTGTCCTGATATAAGGCCCGTGTATGTTTAAAAGTCCAGATGGAGGCTTAGAAATCCAGTAACCAGAGTGGGGGACTCAAATAAAGAGTCACATATCCAGGGTTAATCACAAGAATTGTCCAAAGTGGAGTGCTCTTAAGCAAAACAGTAACAGGGTATGATGTGGCCAAGGGTTCCTGCAAACCTGTAAACAACCCAACCCCCTCACAGGTAATGTTCTAGAACAAGGATCCTCAGACTTGGATCAGTTATGAGGAGTGTAAACACTTCTAACTCTAAGGTACAATGTTTACAATAACCATAAAAGATCCTCCTCTAATTCACCTCGGCTTCTGAAGGTCATAATAAAGGTCATCCAGACATAGCAGGCTTCCCAGATACCACTAGCACTACAGGAAATCTGTAGCACAGAGTTCTCAAGAAGAAACCCACATCTGAACCGTGTTTCATATTCCCGCACCAGACCGAAATGGAATGGGAAAGAACATGAACAACTCTAGCCTAGGTGTCACTCAGGTCCTAGGTATAGGACCTTAATCTCTCAATGGAACCCCACCCACCAAAACAGCAAACCAGATCCAGCAAATGACAGTATGAAATATGAATAAGACTGTAAAGAAAGAATATAAATAAAGTTGTACATAAAGCAATAAATAAAGCAAAATAAATAAACACACATAGAACATAACACCCCAATAAACACAAATCAAACAAGCGCTAGGAGGAACCCACAAAAAGAACCAGAAGCCCTGGTTGCAATATAAGGGTCCCCAGCAGAGTCGCCAAGCTGTCGCTCCCAAAGATTTGCATCCCGATACAAGCGCGAACTGTCGGCGAAAGGAGAAAATGAAAAGAGTCGCCAGCTAGGCATTTTTATCCCTAAGGAAAGGTAATGCTACATAAACCTAAGAAAAGATGGACAAGACGGTCGCGAACCAGAGAAACTGAGAAAGGGGGTTGGTTACAACCTGGGAAGGTATTAGCACCCAGATTGTCCATCGTACTCGACGGGATCCACGCTTGAAAGTTTGTGTTTTAAAAAGGGGTAGTGTTAGTGCTATTCTGTGTGCCAAAGCTGGAAAAGAATGCAAGTGTCAGTGTAAAATAAATGTGAAGGGAGATGAAAGAGTGTTAGTGTAAGAAAAGAATGTGGAGTTCAATATAATGAGGCTTAAAAGAATAATGCTGGAAGAGGGGGAATATACAGAGACTTTTGTTCGATAACTGTTAAGTTATGCCTACGTATCCTCTCGTGCAATGAGGAAGTAAGAACACCGTAGTTCGACTCAAAGAGACTGAAAGATAAATTGACTTGTGAACTGCTTACTTATCTATGCTTAAGTGTATGACCTGTCTGGCTCAGGTGCAAACTGTATTGCATTAGACAGAAGAAGCAAGCTCTCGTTTGTGAGTGAAGATGATGAGAAAAGAATCCCGGAGGAGACGATTATTGTTTATTTTTGGTGTTTTCAGTCTTTTATTACTTTTTGGGGTTTGTCATAAGAAAATGAGCTTAAGCCTAAACCAAGGGTTGGTAAACTCATCACATCCTCCCTTTGATTAGGGGTAATGAGAATACCTTAAGTATGAAATAAACACCTCACACTTAATCACCATGATGTAGGATTAAGATCATTAACCTACTTGCATTTATTTAGATGTTTTTGGAGTTTTTGTTTAGTGTTAAGTAATGAGTTTAAGCCCTAATCATGGATTTAATGGACCCATTACACCATCCTAATAGAAGGATGATAGATGAGAACATTTAAGCTGAGGAAAGCTCCTCAATTTAATCCATGATTAGGGATTAACCTCATGACAAAACAAAGCCTTTATTAGAGTGGATTTTAGTTAATGGTAAGGTTAAGAAATGGATTTTATGGTTTGTAAGACAACTTGAGGGGGACTTGTCTATTAACACTAGGGTTAGTCCTTCTTAACCAATTAAGGAAGAATTAGAACCCTAATGCAAGGCCCAAGTTACAAGCTTGATGTCTTGATGATTATTAGATGAATTGATTAAAGGATTTAAACACATTAAGGGCTTAACAATTAGGATTAAAATTATGCACTCCATCCTAATAGAAGGATGCAGGCATAAGCTTAATCACAAAGCCTTAAAACCTTTAAGGTTTAGTCCTTGACTAAGAGATGAGAGGAGAAGACACAAAGATGACTCAAAGGTAAAAATAATTGGTGGAGTAATCAAACCCTAATTGTGATCATGCTTGGGTATTCCTAGGGTTTATGAGGCTTGCAAGAGATCTTCAAGAGAAAAAGCCACCAAGGAAGAAGCAGGATGAAGGAAGAGAAGCAAGAAGAAACAAGACAACTTACTTCACTTAAGAAGATAAGTTGCTTGAAGAAAGAAAGTGAGGAGGAAACATGAATGAGCAAGCTCACTCTAATTCACAAGTAAAATTCAGCAATGATGCATAAGAGAGATGAGGAAAGATCATGAGAAGTGAAGGCAAATTCACTTCTCAAACACTTACCACCTGAAAAGTTAGCAAAAAGAAATGAAATGAAATGAAAATGAGATGAAATGCAAAGATGAAAACCAAAGTCAGAAACATATTCATAATGCAAATGATGTTATGATATGGTATGAAAGCATGCCAAGTGATATGAATGTTCATACAAAAGATGAGGATGCAAATGAGACATGTAAGAAGCATGAAAGTTCATGAATGCATATGACATGAAATGAAAGCAAAAGCATGGCTAATAAATGATGCAATGATCAAACATGATTTCAATATGTCCTAAGATGTCTTATATGTCAGGTGGATGCACAAAATGTCATGGCAAGTTCATGTATGCAAGCTTATGTAAGATGGATGCAAATGAAGATGCAAATTAGGGTTATATGAAACATATGAGATGCATAATCCCAAAACAGAAGCAAAACATGAGATACAAAATTGAATATGGAATCAAAGGGACCTTAAACCTATACAAGTTCACTGCCCAAAGGGGAAGGTCAGAAGCTTAACCTAGAAGGACTCATGATTTTTCTAAGTTCCTAAGGTTTTAAGGGTGATCCTAAAGGAAAAAGGCCAATCAAATTGAAAATACATTATAAAAATGAAACAAAAATGTCTTTAGATGCTTGAAAGAATGCATAACACAATGTAAAAAGAACCATTCACAAACTCAACTTGGATCAAAAGTTATGAATTTTTGAAGTTAGGGTTAAAAATATTCAAATTAAAGAACCCTAATTCAAATGAAAATTGCCAAAGTATGTAAATGTTTCTAAATGTTCACTGAATTTTTTGGTGATTTTTGGAAACCTAAATGCTATTTTAATTAATTAATCTTCATTAATCAATTAAAATAAACATTTATATATTTTTAAAATAGTTTAAAAATGTAAAAAATAAAATAAAAATTGTTTTTATGTTAAGAAAATTATTTAGAATAAAAATGCAGAAAGAAAATATTTTTTTGGATTTTCTATGTATTTTAAAATAATTATGCAAAACAAATGACAAAATTATGAAAATAAATGAATTTAATGGAAAGTCAAAGGATCCAATGGCCAGCATTTGAATAGAATTGGAGGGAGTTGACCCACGCAAAAATGGGTGGTTCAGATTAATTCTGGGATTTTGAATTTCCTTAAACATAATTAACCTAATTAATCATGGATTAGGGCTTAAGTGTGAGATCCAGACTGTCCAGGGCGCGCGGGAAAGCAAGATCAACGGCTCATATTCAAAGTTGCCTAAACCCTAACCCTAATCAAATCACCTTCAGATGACCGGAAAAGTGGTTCCGGTCATCTTCTCCGGCGAGACGAAAACTGAACTTTCTCCCTAGGCAATTTCTGGAGCTCTAAAGCTCCAAATTTACTCCTCTCACCTCCCTGAATCTAAACCTGACCTCAAAACAAATTTATTTTCACTCAAGCTCCTGATTCGAAGAGAAACATAAACATGACAAAAATTTCAGACAAGCAATACACTCTCATTTCTCAACCATTTTCAAAAATTCCAAGTTCAGTGTGTTCAGGGAAGCAAGCTTAAGCATTTAGAAACTTAAAACAAGAGTTCTGGAAAAATAAATTCCATGGCTACCTGAAGTGAAGCTTTCAACCCTAGAGCTTTCTGGCTGCTTTCTTGCTTCAAGACACCTCCAATGACCTCCCTGAAGAGTTTGCAATGCTTGGTTGGAGTTTTTGTGACCTCTATTTGAAGTTCAGTGGAGCTCAGGTCAAGGGAAATGAAAATCGTGTTTTTGATTTGGGGGCTTTCAAGGCAAAATGAAGGGTGGGAAATGATCAGTGGTGAATGTGGAAATGAATGGTGGAAAAAGTTTTGAGTTTTGATGACTGAGCTATGAGTTTCGAAGAGGACAAGTTTGAGGCCAATTTTTGAGAACTGAGTGTGTGTGATGATCTGAGTTCCAAGAAGTTATGAAATGTAACCCTTGAGGCATGTATGTGAAGCTGTGATTGGTCAGAAGAGTTGTTGTGGAACAGTTTGATTGGCATGGCTCAAATTGCATAAAGTCAAGAAAGTTGGAAGTAGAAGCATGGGCTCATGGCAGGCTAGCTGTGAAGCATGGCTCGAGTCAGCTGGCTTTAGGGATGTCCATGGAGACTGATTTGATGAGCTGGCACAAGTGGATGGAGAGTTTTGGGGCATTTTGCAATTTGTGAAGGTTTTGGCCCCTTTGAGAATTCTTGATGATCAAGGCATGAAAATGAGTGATTCTTTGGGAAACTCTGAGTTTTAGGTCATGTATCATGTTTGTGTAATGCTTAGAAGTTAATTGGGGGTCACAAATTGGCTTGGCATGAGCTTTTGCAAATTTCCCTCTTTGGTGCATAAGTGAAAATTTAGTGATTTTTCCCAACTTTGCAAGGCCATAACTTGAGTTCTAGGATGAATTAGATCAAGTTCTTGTACTTTTTGAAAAGGGAATGATCCAATCTACAACTTTCATGACCAAAAATTTTCCATTTGAAGCATTTTTGAATCAAAAGAGGAGGTTGAAAAAACTTTCCCAAAATGGCAATTTTGCATTACAAGTCACTTTCCCAAAATGGCAACTTTGCATATGGCTTGAAATTCTTCAATTTTGTGAACTTTTAACCTCTTCTAAGATTAAATAAAGATCATGTACACCTACAATGATGGAGAAGACCCTTTGGTTGGATGATTGGGGGCCTCAGATGCCATGATTTTGCACTGACTTGCTCAAGAAGTCATCTATTGATCAGATGCCTTCCCCATTGAATTTCTTCATGAAAATTGGTGTGTAGGATCCTTATAACATATAGAGACCAATAGAAACAAGAATGACCAAAAAAATTGGAGTTATGGCCTCTGAAACCAAAACCCTAATTTTAGGTCATCTGTGCATTTAAGCTTGGCTCTGCTTCCATGCCTTTCTCAGTTCTTGTGATTTTTTGACTTCCTTGATCTTGGGAGGATATAATATGATACTTGAACATACACCCTCTTGAGATGATTGAAGACCTATGGAGTGGCTCAGATGACCCTTGGTTTGCTCAGATCACAAACCCTAGATGCAGATGAATTTGAGCCAATGCAGTGAAGCAAAAATGCAATATGAGATGATATGATTGAACCAATGCAAATGTGAAAGATCATAAGCCATGGTGTGAACTTAGTGTAGGAAAATTTGGGGTGTTTACAGCTGCCCCTATTCAAACATGAGTTAGCTGTGTAGGATGTAAGCGACGACTTATCGTACAAATAAGATAACTTGTGGTTGAATACCAAAGACAGTCCGAAATTTGCACTCACTGGGTGAAGAAGAAAAGGGATATAGATTGTGAAAGGAAGTAAAGTATGATTATAAAGTGCGGGCGACGGAGGAAGACCGCCGAGCAGAGGACGACTGCTGGGGATAAAGCAATGACGGGGACGGCCGAGCAGAGGACGACTGCTGGGGATAAAGCAATGATGGAGGTATCATGATGGGGACGGCCATCAGGTTCATAAATGAAATCAAAGGTGAAGGACAATCACCTAGCAGGGGACGGCTGCTCTGTTGGGGAGAAGGATGAGGGACGATCATCTAAGGTGAAGGACGATCACCTGGCAGGGTACGGCTGTCGAAAGTATCACGACATAGGAGGAATGTCGGATAGAAAAGGTCGACGATGGGGATGGCCATCGGATAAGCATGATGAAGGACGATCATCAAGAGGTGAAGGACGATCACCTAGCAGAGTACGGTTGCTCTTGTTGTTTATCATGACATAAGACGAATGTAAGATAACAGAATCAACGATGGGGACGGCCATCGGATAAAATGATGAAGGACGATCATCAAAAGGTGAAGGACGATCACCTTAGCAGAGGACGGCTGCTAAAGTATCACGACATAGGACGAATGCCGGATAGGAAAGGGTTCCAATAATGGAGACTCCACTGGGAGAAAGATGAGGGAAGGTCATCTAAAAGGTGAAGGACGATCACCTGGCAGGGTACGGCTGCCGAAAGTATCATGACATAGGACGAATGTCAGATAAAAAAGAAAATTTGCTAGGGATTTGCTGGGGAATGGTAGACACGGACGAGTATCTACATTCAAGAAAGGAATCGTATAAGTGTTTTGACATTGTGTATAGATTAAAGATGCAGACGAGCATCCTTAAGACTATGATACGGATGAGTATCGGTAGAAACAAACGCTGACGCATGTTCAGAGATGATGATACGGACGAGTACCAACTGGTTAACAAAGAACACGGACGAGTGTTGAATCTGGGAAAAGATAAGTGGCGTATACAAGATACGGACGAGTATCTGTATGAGTGAAAAATAAGCATGAGTGAGACACTGATGGGTGTTCAACTTGCTGGGGAGTGGTATGACACAGACGGGTATCATAAAAGAAAGTGTACAAGTTATGAACTTACAAGTGTAAAAGATATTCTAATGATCTGTGGGGATAAGATGACACGGACGGGTGTCGAAAGAAGTGTATTATAAGTGTTTGATTTACAATAAGTGTTTAGGCAACCATGCTGAGGAATCGTGACACGGGCGAGTGTCTAAGGAGTGTATAGATATCTGTTTGTGGTTTATATCTGTAGAGGGATGACACAGACGGTTGTCGAAGAAAGAGTATATATATGTATTAGTGGGTGCAAAGGGGATGCTTTGGCTTTCTGCTGTGATTGTGAGTCTTTGTATATATTGCCGATGGAATGTTGGTATATACAGGTATTTTGATTCAGAACATGACTTGTGATTATGCAATATGTTTGATTTTTGCCGTAATGCTCCGTATTAGACGGAATGCTCCGCTCTGAGGGGAAATATGATGCGAATTCTATGATTATGCAAAAGATACCGATCTGGGATCCGGATCCCGTTGCTGTGAAGGTCTTTGACTGATCTTCTTTTTGAAAGAACATCCCAGCTGGGGGTGAGACCATTGGTAGATCTGATATATGATTCTGCTTGGGGAAGTAAGTCACTGATAGACCTATCCTTGGTGATGAGGAGCCCAGCTGGGGCTGTGGAAGCTTTCGTCACTTTGTTGTGAGATCCTCAGACATTGCTCTTTCGGATAGAGGCTGGAGCTTTGTGGGGAGATGGTTCCATGTCTACCACTTGGCGGGAGAGGAATGATCACTGAGCGATCTTCCTAGAGATTTCTGTGGGGATCCTGCTGAGGATGTTGGACTCAGCTGGGGAATGAGCCCCTTCTGATGCTACTTTGGAGAAGTGGTGTCTAACAGCTCCAATGGGGAGAAAGGCATCTCTGGTGCCATTTGGAAGATGTGCTGAGGAAATAATGATTGGGCAACTCTGCTGGGGAGAAGCTTTCATGACAAAGAAACGCACAAGTACCCCGAGGTATCCCCTACCGGATTCCATCATAGACGTTTAGACACTCCCGGGAGCAAATATATTTCCTGTAAGCATGTAGTTTTCGAAAAAACGCATATGTACTTATGTAATCAATATATTAAGGATATCAAACATTTTTTGCAAATGAAATGAGACGGAATGTGACTGAAAAGCTGATTTTATTAATTTGGGTGCCCTGAATTGGCAAGTACAGTCAAAGAAACAGATCCCTTGAAATGAGGAGATTGTAACAAATTGAGAAACAAAAAGGTGCTGGCAATGTTGATGACACTTCAATGTGCTTTCCTTTTGCTATGACTCGTATGAAATTGACGTTCTTCTCATCTTACTTTCTGAAGAAGGCTGATTCTGACCGATGCTTGAACCTTTCGAAGCTTGCCATGTTGTAAGTGATACAGACGAATTCAGGATGCAGTTGTTCGCTTATTCCCTTATTTTGCGTGGATCGCCCTTTCGGGTTTTCAATCCACCGGGATACCCATTTTTGCCTGAGCTGTCCAATGCGGCTTTTCAACTCAGTGGGTGTACATTTTTTTTTATTTTCCCTTATTTTTGCCCGAGTCTTTTATTCTGTTTTTGCCTGGACTTACATTCTGTGTTTATGTCCAGCGGGTCATTTTATGCGAAGTATTTTTTTATTGCATCTGAATTTACAGGGGACAGGAAATCTTCAACATCCATAGTACTGAGCATCAGTGCTCCACCAGAGAAGACTTTCTTTACTATGAACGGACCATCGTAATTCGGAGTCCACTTGCCCCCGTGGTCTGTATGAGGAGGAAGGAGTCTTTTCAGCACAAGATCTCCTACTTGGTATTCCCGAAGCCTGACTTTCTGATCGAAGGCTTTCTTCATTCTTTTCTGATACAGCTGCCCATGACAGATTGCAGCTAATCTCTTCTCTTCAATCAGATTCAGTTGTTCGTATCGGGATCGGCCCATTAGGGCTTAATGGGGTGATCTGAGCCACACAAACGCGCGGGAGTCAACACTGGTCAACAGAATCCATGGTCCACATTCAAACTGAGCCCTAATCATCATTAATGCGCTAATGACTTTCAACCTTCTCTTTTTGATTCAAAAATGCTTCAAATGAGAAAACTTTGGTCATGAAAGTTGTAGAATGGATCCTACCTGTTGAACAACTGAATCTGATCGAAGAGAAGAGATTAGCTGCATTAGCGCATTAATGATGATTAGGGCTCAGTTTGAATGTGGACCATGGATTCTGTTGACCAGTGTTGACTCCCGCGCGTTTGTGTGGCTCAGATCACCCCATTAAGCCCTAATGCAGCTAATCTCTTCTCTTCGATCAGATTCAGTTGTTCAACAGGTAGGACTGCCTCGATACCATACACAAGCTGATACAGTGTTGCCCCAGTGGATGTTCTGATTGATGTACGGTACCCATGCAAGGCAAATGGTAGCATTTCATGCCAGTCTTTGTAGGTGACCACCATCTTTTGCACAATTTTCTTGATATTCTTGTTAGCTGCCTCAACAACGCCATTCATCTTTGGCCTGTAAGGAGAAGAGTTGTGATGTTGGATCTTGAAGTCCCGACACAGTTCTGCCATCATTTTGTTGTTTAAGTTGGAACCATTATCAGTAATGATTTGCTCGGGCACTCCATACTGACAGATGATGTCTCTCTTCAGGAATCGGGCTACCACTTGCCTGGTGACGTTTGCATATGAAGCTGCTTCAACCCACTTGGTAAAATAGTCAATGGCTACCAGGATGAATCTGTGGCCATTTGAAGCAGTCGGTTTCAATCTTGCCAATCATATCAATGCCCCATATGGCAAATGGCAAAGGTGAAGACATCACATTCAAAGGATTCGGAGGCACATGCACTTTGTCTGCATAAATCTGGCATTTATGACACTTTCTAGCATAAGCACAACAATCTGCGTCCATTGTGATCTAGTAGTAGCCTGATCTTAACAACTTCTTAGCCATTGCATGTCCTCCAGCATGGGTACCGAAAGGTCCTTCGTGCACCTCGTGCATCAACAAGTCTGCCTCTGCCTTATCCACACATCTGAGAAGTACTAAATCAAAATTTCTTTTGTACAACGAACCATCAGCATTCAGGAAGAAACTACCAGCCAGCCTTCTTAATGTCTTCTTGTCATTGGATGATGCCCAAGGTGGGTATGTTTGATCCTCCAAGAAGCATTTGATGTCATAGAACCAAGGCTTATCATCTTTAGCAAGGTCTGCAGAGAATACATATGCTGGTCTATCAAGCCTGGATACTGAAATCTGAGGCACAAAGTTGGCAGCTTGAACTTTGATCATGGATGAAATGGTAGCCAGAGCATCTGCAAACTGATTTTCATCTCGAGGGATATATTCAAGCTTGAATGTTGTGAAGAATGTGAGTAACCTCCTTGTATAATCCCGGTAAGGAATCAAATGCTCCCGGTGAGTATACCATTTGCCATTGGTTTGATTAATTACCAGAGTTGAATCTCCGAATACAGTCAAAGTCTTGATCCTGAGGTCAATGGTTTCCTCAAGACCCAAAATACAAGCTTCGTATTCAGCTTCGTTGTTAGTGCAGTTAAAAGTGAGTTTTGCTGAGAAAGGCATGTGAACTTCCTTAGGTGTAATGAGTACTGCACCAACACCACGACCATTCATATTAACAGCCCCATCAAACATCATAGTCAATTCTTCTTCTGGGTCAGGCCCTTCAGTGTGAATAGGCTCTTCATGATCTTTTGCTTTTATAAACATGATGTCTTCATCAGGGAAGTCAAATCTCATAGGCTGGTAATCATCAATGGGTTGCTCAGCAAGATAATCAGACAATACACTGCCTTTGATGGCTTTTTGAGTTGTGTACTGAATGTCATATTCTGTGAGAATCATTTGCCATCTTGCAACCCGTCCGGTAAGTGCTGGCTTCTCAAATATGTACTTGACTAGATCCATCTTTGAGATCAATAAGGTAGTGTGGGTCAAGATATACTGCCTTAGTCGGCGAGCAGCCCACGCTAGAGCACATCAAGTTTTCTCGAGCAGTGAATAACGTTGTTCACAGTCGGTAAACATTTTTCTTAGGTAGTAAATTGCATACTCTTTTCGACCAGACTCGTCATGCTGGCCCAGCAACACCCCATTGACTCTAATAATACTGTCAAGTACATTATTAGAGGTCTTCCTTCAACTGGAGGCATAAGGATTGGAGGCTCTTGTAATTATTCCTTGATTTTGTCAAAAGCCCTCTGGCAGTCTTCATTCCACCTGACCGTTTGTTCTTTCCTTAACAACTTGAACAAGGGCTCACAGGTTGCAGTAAGATGAGATATGAACCTTGATATGTAGTTCAATCTACCTAAGAACCCCCGAACTTCTTTTTCAGTCTTCGGTGCAGGCATTTCTTGAATGGCTTTAACCTTGTCAGGGTCAACTTCAATTCCCTTTTCACTCACAATAAATCCCAGCAGCTTACCGGATCGCACCCTGAATGTGCATTTGTTGGGGTTTAGCTTCAGTTGGTACTTCCTCAGACGCTTGAATAGCTTCAACAGATTCACCAGGTGGTCTTCTTATGTGAGGTACTTGGCAATCATGTCATCCACATAACATTAAATTTCTTTATGGATCATGTCATGGAATAATGTTACCATAGCCCGTTGATAAGTGGCACCAACATTCTTCAGTCCGAATGGCATTACCTTATAACAGAATGTGCCCCAGGGTGTGATGAAAGTTGTCTTCTCCATGTCTTCAAGTGACATCTTGATCTGATTATATCCTGAAAATCCATCCATGAAGGAGAATACCAAGAACTGAGTCGTGTTATCAACCAATACATCAATGTGAGGTAATGGGAAGTCATCTTTTGGGCTGGCTCTGTTCAGATCCCGGTAATCCACACGCATCCGTACTTTACCATCTTTCTTAGGCATAGGTACGATGTTAGCAACCCACGGCGGATAGCTAGTTACAGCAAGGAAACCGGCGTCCCACTGTTTTTGTACCTCTTCTTTTATCTTCATTGCCATATCCGGGCGAGTACGGCGCAGCTTCTGTTTTACTGGCGGACAGTCTTCCTTTAGAGGTAGCTTGTGTAACAATGTCGGTGTCCAACCCTGTAATATCCTTATAAGACCAAGCAAAAACATCCACATACTCCCGAAGCATGTCAATAAGTTGCTCTTTTATCGAATCTTACAAACGGGCCCCGATTTTCACTTCTTTCAAGTCTTCTTTTGTACCAAGATTAACCGTCTCAACTTCCTCCTGATGAGGAGTGATAACCTTCTCCTCTTGTCTTAACAACCTGGCTAGTTCTTCAGGTAGATCATAATCTTCTTCAACCTCTTCATCGGCTTGATTAATCGGATTGTCAAAGTCATACGAAGTCATAGCAGTGTTATTGTCGGTGCAGTCTAGAGGGCACTCTCTGTAAGGGTTTAGATTTGTTCATTTTAGTGATCAATTTTATCTTGCTTAGAAAAAGTGAAAATGAAGTTATTATTTTGAAAAACATTGCCATTTTATTTTTGTACAAAAAATGAAAAATGAAAAACAGTGAGCGGAAAAGAAAAGACTCATTTGCAAAAGATGTCCTGATATTCATTAATTGATCGTTTGCACAAAATACAAGATGGCCCGATTACAAAATGAGCCCTGACATCTTGGGCAAGATGCAGGACTTGATGCATGCTTAAAGACAGGAAATAATAATTACTCTGCAGGAGTAACTCTTATAATTTCCTAGGAAGACCAGTTTGAGACATGGTTCCCCGGGATCCTTGGACGTATCCAGTTTTCCAGGTTGCGCTCGTCTTCTGACTCATCTTCCAAACTATTCACAGCATCCGAGGTGAGCATTCCTCCGCTGACAAACTTGGGCTCCGTTGCAGCCTCTGGTTGATCTTGTCGAGTTGGTCTGTAACCCAACCCGAATCGGTCTTCTTTCTTTTCAACTGGCAGCAGCTTGCCCCAGCCTTGAGCGGTACCCTCCTCAACAACCTTTCGGGCTTGTTGATATGATGTGATAGAAGTCCCAAACACAGCAGATGCTTCATTAATATTAAGGGCCTCAAACCCTTGACTCATGGTCTCATGGATCTCCCCATCCATTTATATGTACTTATACGTAGCCAACTGGTTAACAAAGATGTCCTCCTCCCCAAAAATGGTGATGATTTGGCCTTTCCACTCGAATTTTAACTTCTGGTGAAGGGTAGACGTAACAGCGCCAACGGCGTGGATCCAGGGTCCTCCCAACAGACAGCTGTAGGCTGGCTGTATGTCCATCACAAAGAAGGTAGTTTTGAAAGTCTGCGGGCCAATCAACACAGGCAGATCAATCTCCCCAAGCACTGATCTTTTAGAGCCATCAAATGCTCTCACCACCAAATTACTCGGATGCAATGCTAAGCCATCATACTCCAGCTTCACTAAGGCCTTCTTTGGTAGAACATTGAGTGACGACCCAGTGTCCACCAGTACATGAGACAGAACAGCACCCTTGCATTCCAAGGTGATATGCAAAGCCTTGTTATGGTTGCGTCCCTCCGTTGTTAAGTCAGCATTGGTAAAGCCCAGTCCATGACTGGTGTTGACATTTGCAACCACAGTTTCTAGCTGATTAACAGTAATCTCCTTCGGCACTTATGCTGCATGCAAGACTTTCAACAATGCGTTCCTGTGAGCTTCGGAACACATCAACAGTGATAATATGGAGATTTTGGAGGGTGTTTGGTGAAGCTGGTCCACCACCTTGTAATCATTCCTTTTTATGATTCTCATGAACTCGTCTACATCCTATTCAAAATATGTCTTCTGAGTGTCTTTAGCAGATGGCTCTTCAGATACCACATTCTTTCCTTTTGCCTTAGCAGCAACTTCTGCTTCAGCATTAGGTCTTTGTGTTTGTGAGGTAAAAAGGCGTCCGCTTCTGGTGAAGCCTCCGCCTCCCCCAACATTATCAATTTATTGAGAAGAGGTTGATGAACTAGAGTGATTTTCTCCCCGTTGCAGTAGAGATCAGAGCCATAATGCCAAGGTATGGCATTATTGCTTTCATAAGGAACAGGCCCAGGTACCGTAATGGTGACTGGGCTGATTGCTGCAGAGGAAGGTACCGTAATGGTGTGCGGATCATAGTAAATAGTGACCGGAGATCTAGAAGGAGGTGCCACAGTTTGTTGTTGGAAATTATTTCTGGGAAGAACATTTGATGGGTCATAGTAGATTGTAACTGTTGAGACATCTTCATTGATTTTTGCTGGCGTTGTAGAAGATTCTGTTAATAAAATGGATGTTGATGTTGTAGAAGAAACAGCTGTTGATTTTTGACTTGTTGAAGTGATGGACGAAGTAATTGCTGGTGATGTTGATGAGTCGGTAGGAATGATTGTTGTTGCTGTTGTAGGAGAATTTGTTGCTGAAGGGATGATTGTTGGTGTTGTAGGAGATTCCAATGTTGTTGAAACAAAGGTTGCTGAATGAGTTGTTGAAGTAATTTGCAAAATTCCACCTTGGATAAGGTCATCTATGCCAATCCTTAGCTTCTCACAACTATTACTAGCTGTTTTACACAATTCACAACATGCCCCACAGCCTGGGAACACTTGGCATCTTAAAAGTTGAACCTTGACTTCAGCCAGTGGTGTTTGAATCTGTGAAACATTATCAATCAATGTAGATGGTTGGTCTTCTTCAATAGCATTAATCCTAGGCCCACCATGATTAGGCATAGGATTTCTGTTGACGTTCGGAGGAGGTGCAAATTTGAGGGCTTTAGAATCGACTAGATCTTGTACCTTCATCTGTAAGGCCCTACACTTCTCAGAATTGTGACCAGGCGCATTGGAGTGAAAGGCACGCCTGGCGTTGACATCATAATTCTTTGGGAGATTGAGAGGATCTGGTGGTGCCAACGTCCTTAACTCAACCAGGTTGAGCTTCAGGAGTTGTGGCAATAAAGCAGCATAAGGCATAGGGATAGGGTCAATTACCCTATTTGCCTGAGATGGCCTCTATTGAAAGGGACGCTGCTGTTGGTTGCTATTGTTGTTGTTGTAGGTTCTCTGTTGCGGAAAATGAGATGGTTGCTGATAGTGATGTTGTTGTTGTTGAGGATAAAGGGGTTGCTGTGGGACCGGAGCTAGGATGGTAACAGCTGCTACTGACCTGTGAGAATATTGGGGCCTGCCCCTGCCTGCATGGATGGCATTAGTTTCACCCGTCCTTCGGGGTCCTGCAAAGGGTTTTCTGGGGTTGCTGGAGGAACTTGCACCTTTGTCAGAGATTTTGCCCATCTTCAAGAGACTTTCAATTCTCTCTCCAGCTATGACCACATCAGCAAAACTGGTAGAGGAGAAAGCAGCAAGTCTATCAATATAAGTCCCTTACAATGTGTTTATGAACATATCAGCCATTTCTCTTTTTGACATGGGTGGTTGGACAGCAGCAGCAAGCTGTCTCCATCTTTGAGCATAATCCCGGAAGCTCTCTCTAGAAGACTGAGACATGCCCATTAGAAGAGTTCTATTAGGAGCCATGTCCAGGTTGTACTGATATTGCCGGATGAAAGCCTCGGCCAAGTCCTTCCAACATCTTATGGTGGCCCTAGTCAGGTGCGAATACCATTCTCTCGAAGCTCCAGTCAGACTGTCCTCAAAGTAGAACATCCATAACTTCTCATCCATGGTATAAGCCTTTAGCCTTCCCAAGAAAGACTGCAGATGAGTGCGAGGAAAGGAGGTACCATTATACTTTTCAAAGCATGGGGGTTTGAATTTGTGGGGAATCCTCACCCCATCTACTAGTCCCATATCCATCACGTCGAAGCCCAAAGAATTCTGAGATTCCAAAGATCTTAACTTTTCAGCAATCTCATCCAATCTTCTATCATATACCTCATCTCCAGCCCCTATAATAGTAAACTGTTCTTCTTGGGGATCCTCTTGCAGGATTCTACCCCCAGCAGTATTACCTTGAACATTCCTTGGGATGTTAACTTCTGGATTCAGATGGGGTCCATATTCTGGTGGGTCAATACGAGGCTTCCCCCGTTCATTGTTGCTGGTTCCCCCTGTTCCAAGATGAGGTTCCTCAGGTGTCTGTCTTTCTACCAGTTCTCTCAGTCTTTCTTGGCTCTGGGCCAAGCAAGTCATGACAGCCATGAATTGAGACATCTGGTTTCTCATCTCGAATCTTTCGTTTTCCATCTGATTTCTGACCTCATTCAGGTCCTGCTGTACTTGCTCCATTTGAATGTCGGGAAGGTTGTTACGGGTCGGGTACCGGTGCGTGCGGTTGACAGGGAACACTCGGCGACGAGCAATGTTTCCTGAGATCACAACAAAGTTAGAAACAATAATGGTAACAAAACCTACAAAACAAAAACAGAGTTAGTATGCAATGCAGTATGCTTATTTATTTTCCAAGGTATCCGGTTTGGTTCTTGATTTTGACCTTTCCAGACCTCGAGGAAGATGCTTGATGTTGTTGAGAGAAAACCCAAATGAAAACAAACTAAATATATTACAAATAATGAACAATACATAGTTTGTTTTACAATACATGCCCATGGAGGGTCAAAATACAAAAAAAAAGGAAAAGTACATCAAAAGGAAAGAACAACAAACAAAGAAGAATCAGACATCCAATCCAAACTCATCTTCCCTGACCTCCTTCAGGAGTGCCTCAGTCACTGGACCAGCTGGGTGCTCTGTAATGGTCCTAATGAGGAGGTTCCTGGTAGCAATGGCAGTGGTCAGCTTCCTATGCTTGTCCTGGCCTTTTGATCTTTTGAACCCTGCTCTAAGCTTCAATTCTGAGATCTCCTTCTGAGCTGCCAACAAAGCTTCCTGCTGCTTCTTCTCACTGGCCTCTAGCTGTTCAATCTTGGCTTGAGTCTTTTGGTCTTCTTGTGTACGGGCTTCGGTGATCCTGACCCACCTAGCCTGACTCTCTTGCAGATAGTGTTCAGCCCTAGCTTTCTGAATCTTGGCCTCCTTGCAGGCATTCTTCAATATCTGTTCCCCAGCCCTTGCTTTCCTTATGTAGTCTTCTGTCTTTTCAATTTTGGCAAGGTTCTCAACCCTGAGCTTTTCCAATCTCTCAATGTCCAGGCGGCCATCACTCCTTTCCCAAAGAGTCTTCTTCAAGTCTTGAGATAGCTGCTCATTCCTTTCCTTCAACTTTTCAAATTCCTCCAGGCTAACTGTTGTTGCAGGCTGTACTGTAGATGGTCCAGGTATGTCTTCCAAGGTGAAAGGCATTCTGGTAATCTGGGCTCTGGTACGGGACCAGTCTGAGTACTGAGCTGAAGCAACATTGTTACATCTTCCAAGAATAGCTATCCCTTTTGTCTGGATGTTGTCCCAAGCCCAGGATGCTTGTCTGACAACAGTTGAATTAGGTTGCATTTCACAATATAGGGTCTTAGCTAAATCTTGTCTGTCCTCTGGGAGGGTGAACTAAGGCATAGCCCAATTGTCTCTTAAATAGTAAGGGGTTGTAGTTGATGCAACCCTTTACTCCTATCAGAGGCACATTTGGGTATTATCCACAGCTGGTGATAATGTCCTTGCCTTTGGTGCTCTGGGTGCACCATCTAATATCATCTGAAGTCAAGGAAATGAACCTCTTGGCCCAATTCTTCTGCTGGTGGGGGTTCAAGAAAGCATCTGATTTAGGCAGGTGTCTGAGCAGCCAGGAGTAAAACAAGGGAGCACAACATCTTACCAACTTCCCCCTTTGTTTCTCATTCCTCTGATGAATGGAGTAGTAAAAGTCTCCTAGCATTGTAGGTACTGGGTTCTTCAGAAGAAAAAAATGGATGGCATTCTTGCTGACAAATTTAGGCTCATTTGCAAACAGTATAGCCCCATATATGCTGAGGGCTAATAATGCACGGACTGCCTTCCACTCTCCCAATGAAGTCTTCAGGATGGCCTGAGAAATCAAGAAGTCCAAATGCAAACCAGGAATCCCAACTTTTATTGTCATACTCTGCTCAATAAGGGCAGGCTCCAAGTACAGTGCCCTTGCTATCTTTTCACTTCCAGGAGCAGTCATTTCTAGGTTGAAGGGGATTCCACCTCTGATAGGTACTCCAATCAATAAAGAAAACTCTTCCAGCAGAGGCCCTAACTGAAAGTATGGAAAGGTGAAACATCTCAATGCAGGGTCATAAAACTGCAAGTATGTGTGGATCATGCTCCTCTGAGAAGGATCAAGGTCCATAACCATATCCAAGATACCCCCATAGTGTTCCCTAAATAGTGGGATGTGGTCAGGTGTGATAAGTGACTGGACCTGCCTGATACCAGTCAACACAAGCTCAAAAAAGTGGTAGGATATGTTGCTCTTCCTGGGAGTAGCCATGAGTGCTGCTGAAGAGGTTGAAGATAAGTGCTTGATGAAGATCACAGACTGAGATGCTGAAGGTGGACCACTGACAAACTGGTGCAGGTGGTGATGGAGATAACTGAAGCAGATAACTGATGAAGACAGCTGAAGCAGAGGTCTAAGCAATAGAAGGGGTCAAAACCAAAACCAAGATACAATGAAGTGGATACCCTAAAAAGAAAATAAACAAATGTCAAATGATGCAATGATGATATATGAAAATTATATGCAAGGGTTTGTGATCAAGCTGGATCTGATTATCTGTCCTGATATAAGGCCCGTGTATGTTTAAAAGTCCAGATGGAGGCTTAGAAATCCAGTAACCAGGGTGGGGGACTCAAATAAAGAGTCACATATCCAGGGTTAATCACAAGAATTGTCCAAAGTGGAGTGCTCTTAAGCAAAACAGTAACAGGGTATGATGTGGCCAAGGGTTCCTGCAAACCTGTAAACAACCCAACCCCCTCACAGGTAATGTTCTAGAACAAGGATCCTCAGACTTGGATCAGTTATGAGGAGTGTAAACACTTCTAACTCTAAGGTACAATGTTTACAATAACCATAAAAGATCCTCCTCTAATTCACCTCGGCTTCTGAAGGTCATAATAAAGGTCATCCAGACATAGCAGGCTTCCCAGATACCACTAGCACTACAGGAAATCTGTAGCACAGAGTTCTCAAGAAGAAACCCACATCTGAACCGTGTTTCATATTCCCGCACCAGACCGAAATGGAATGGGAAAGAACATGAACAACTCTAGCCTAGGTGTCACTCAGGTCCTAGGTATAGGACCTTAATCTCTCAATGGAACCCCACCCACCAAAACAGCAAACCAGATCCAGCAAATGACAGTATGAAATATGAATAAGACTGTAAAGAAAGAATATAAATAAAGTTGTACATAAAGCAATAAATAAAGCAAAATAAATAAACACACATAGAACATAACACCCCAATAAACACAAATCAAACAAGCGCTAGGAGGAACCCACAAAAAGAACCAGAAGCCCTGGTTGCAATATAAGGGTCCCCAGCAGAGTCGCCAAGCTGTCGCTCCCAAAGATTTGCATCCCGATACAAGCGCGAACTGTCGGCGAAAGGAGAAAATGAAAAGAGTCGCCAGCTAGGCATTTTTATCCCTAAGGAAAGGTAATGCTACATAAACCTAAGAAAAGATGGACAAGACGGTCGCGAACCAGAGAAACTGAGAAAGGGGGTTGGTTACAACCTGGGAAGGTATTAGCACCCAGATTGTCCATCGTACTCGACGGGATCCACGCTTGAAAGTTTGTGTTTTAAAAAGGGGTAGTGTTAGTGCTATTCTGTGTGCCAAAGCTGGAAAAGAATGCAAGTGTCAGTGTAAAATAAATGTGAAGGGAGATGAAAGAGTGTTAGTGTAAGAAAAGAATGTGGAGTTCAATATAATGAGGCTTAAAAGAATAATGCTGGAAGAGGGGGAATATACAGAGACTTTTGTTCGATAACTGTTAAGTTATGCCTACGTATCCTCTCGTGCAATGAGGAAGTAAGAACACCGTAGTTCGACTCAAAGAGACTGAAAGATAAATTGACTTGTGAACTGCTTACTTATCTATGCTTAAGTGTATGACCTGTCTGGCTCAGGTGCAAACTGTATTGCATTAGACAGAAGAAGCAAGCTCTCGTTTGTGAGTGAAGATGATGAGAAAAGAATCCCGGAGGAGACGATTATTGTTTATTTTTGGTGTTTTCAGTCTTTTATTACTTTTTGGGGTTTGTCATAAGAAAATGAGCTTAAGCCTAAACCAAGGGTTGGTAAACTCATCACATCCTCCCTTTGATTAGGGGTAATGAGAATACCTTAAGTATGAAATAAACACCTCACACTTAATCACCATGATGTAGGATTAAGATCATTAACCTACTTGCATTTATTTAGATGTTTTTGGAGTTTTTGTTTAGTGTTAAGTAATGAGTTTAAGCCCTAATCATGGATTTAATGGACCCATTACACCATCCTAATAGAAGGATGATAGATGAGAACATTTAAGCTGAGGAAAGCTCCTCAATTTAATCCATGATTAGGGATTAACCTCATGACAAAACAAAGCCTTTATTAGAGTGGATTTTAGTTAATGGTAAGGTTAAGAAATGGATTTTATGGTTTGTAAGACAACTTGAGGGGGACTTGTCTATTAACACTAGGGTTAGTCCTTCTTAACCAATTAAGGAAGAATTAGAACCCTAATGCAAGGCCCAAGTTACAAGCTTGATGTCTTGATGATTATTAGATGAATTGATTAAAGGATTTAAACACATTAAGGGCTTAACAATTAGGATTAAAATTATGCACTCCATCCTAATAGAAGGATGCAGGCATAAGCTTAATCACAAAGCCTTAAAACCTTTAAGGTTTAGTCCTTGACTAAGAGATGAGAGGAGAAGACACAAAGATGACTCAAAGGTAAAAATAATTGGTGGAGTAATCAAACCCTAATTGTGATCATGCTTGGGTATTCCTAGGGTTTATGAGGCTTGCAAGAGATCTTCAAGAGAAAAAGCCACCAAGGAAGAAGCAGGATGAAGGAAGAGAAGCAAGAAGAAACAAGACAACTTACTTCACTTAAGAAGATAAGTTGCTTGAAGAAAGAAAGTGAGGAGGAAACATGAATGAGCAAGCTCACTCTAATTCACAAGTAAAATTCAGCAATGATGCATAAGAGAGATGAGGAAAGATCATGAGAAGTGAAGGCAAATTCACTTCTCAAACACTTACCACCTGAAAAGTTAGCAAAAAGAAATGAAATGAAATGAAAATGAGATGAAATGCAAAGATGAAAACCAAAGTCAGAAACATATTCATAATGCAAATGATGTTATGATATGGTATGAAAGCATGCCAAGTGATATGAATGTTCATACAAAAGATGAGGATGCAAATGAGACATGTAAGAAGCATGAAAGTTCATGAATGCATATGACATGAAATGAAAGCAAAAGCATGGCTAATAAATGATGCAATGATCAAACATGATTTCAATATGTCCTAAGATGTCTTATATGTCAGGTGGATGCACAAAATGTCATGGCAAGTTCATGTATGCAAGCTTATGTAAGATGGATGCAAATGAAGATGCAAATTAGGGTTATATGAAACATATGAGATGCATAATCCCAAAACAGAAGCAAAACATGAGATACAAAATTGAATATGGAATCAAAGGGACCTTAAACCTATACAAGTTCACTGCCCAAAGGGGAAGGTCAGAAGCTTAACCTAGAAGGACTCATGATTTTTCTAAGTTCCTAAGGTTTTAAGGGTGATCCTAAAGGAAAAAGGCCAATCAAATTGAAAATACATTATAAAAATGAAACAAAAATGTCTTTAGATGCTTGAAAGAATGCATAACACAATGTAAAAAGAACCATTCACAAACTCAACTTGGATCAAAAGTTATGAATTTTTGAAGTTAGGGTTAAAAATATTCAAATTAAAGAACCCTAATTCAAATGAAAATTGCCAAAGTATGTAAATGTTTCTAAATGTTCACTGAATTTTTTGGTGATTTTTGGAAACCTAAATGCTATTTTAATTAATTAATCTTCATTAATCAATTAAAATAAACATTTATATATTTTTAAAATAGTTTAAAAATGTAAAAAATAAAATAAAAATTGTTTTTATGTTAAGAAAATTATTTAGAATAAAAATGCAGAAAGAAAATATTTTTTTGGATTTTCTATGTATTTTAAAATAATTATGCAAAACAAATGACAAAATTATGAAAATAAATGAATTTAATGGAAAGTCAAAGGATCCAATGGCCAGCATTTGAATAGAATTGGAGGGAGTTGACCCACGCAAAAATGGGTGGTTCAGATTAATTCTGGGATTTTGAATTTCCTTAAACATAATTAACCTAATTAATCATGGATTAGGGCTTAAGTGTGAGATCCAGACTGTCCAGGGCGCGCGGGAAAGCAAGATCAACGGCTCATATTCAAAGTTGCCTAAACCCTAACCCTAATCAAATCACCTTCAGATGACCGGAAAAGTGGTTCCGGTCATCTTCTCCGGCGAGACGAAAACTGAACTTTCTCCCTAGGCAATTTCTGGAGCTCTAAAGCTCCAAATTTACTCCTCTCACCTCCCTGAATCTAAACCTGACCTCAAAACAAATTTATTTTCACTCAAGCTCCTGATTCGAAGAGAAACATAAACATGACAAAAATTTCAGACAAGCAATACACTCTCATTTCTCAACCATTTTCAAAAATTCCAAGTTCAGTGTGTTCAGGGAAGCAAGCTTAAGCATTTAGAAACTTAAAACAAGAGTTCTGGAAAAATAAATTCCATGGCTACCTGAAGTGAAGCTTTCAACCCTAGAGCTTTCTGGCTGCTTTCTTGCTTCAAGACACCTCCAATGACCTCCCTGAAGAGTTTGCAATGCTTGGTTGGAGTTTTTGTGACCTCTATTTGAAGTTCAGTGGAGCTCAGGTCAAGGGAAATGAAAATCGTGTTTTTGATTTGGGGGCTTTCAAGGCAAAATGAAGGGTGGGAAATGATCAGTGGTGAATGTGGAAATGAATGGTGGAAAAAGTTTTGAGTTTTGATGACTGAGCTATGAGTTTCGAAGAGGACAAGTTTGAGGCCAATTTTTGAGAACTGAGTGTGTGTGATGATCTGAGTTCCAAGAAGTTATGAAATGTAACCCTTGAGGCATGTATGTGAAGCTGTGATTGGTCAGAAGAGTTGTTGTGGAACAGTTTGATTGGCATGGCTCAAATTGCATAAAGTCAAGAAAGTTGGAAGTAGAAGCATGGGCTCATGGCAGGCTAGCTGTGAAGCATGGCTCGAGTCAGCTGGCTTTAGGGATGTCCATGGAGACTGATTTGATGAGCTGGCACAAGTGGATGGAGAGTTTTGGGGCATTTTGCAATTTGTGAAGGTTTTGGCCCCTTTGAGAATTCTTGATGATCAAGGCATGAAAATGAGTGATTCTTTGGGAAACTCTGAGTTTTAGGTCATGTATCATGTTTGTGTAATGCTTAGAAGTTAATTAGGGTTCACAAATTGGCTTGGCATGAGCTTTTGCAAATTTCCCTCTTTGGTGCATAAGTGAAAATCTAGTGATTTATCCCAACTTTGCAAGGCCATAACTTGAGTTCTAGGATGAATTAGATCAAGTTCTTGTACTTTTTGAAAAGGGAATGATCCAATCTACAACTTTCATGACCAAAAATTTTCCATTTGAAGAATTTTTGAATCAAAAGAGGAGGTTGAAAAAACTTTCCCAAAATGGCAATTTTGCATTACAAGTCACTTTCCCAAAATGGCAACTTTGCAAATGGCTTGAAATTCTTCAATTTTGTGAACTTATAACCTCTTCTAAGATTAAATAAAGATCATGTACACCTACAATGATGGAGAAGACCCTTTGGTTGGATGATTGGGGGCCTCAGATGCCATGATTTTGCACTGACTTGCTCAAGAAGTCATCTATTGATCAGATGCCTTCCCCATTGAATTTCTTCATGAAAATTGGTGTGTAGGATCCTTATAACATATAGAGACCAATAGAAACAAGAATGACCAAAAAAATTGGAGTTATGGCCTCTGAAACCAAAACCCTAATTTTAGGTCATCTGTGCAGTTATGTTTGGCTCTGCTTCCATGCCTTTCTCAGTTCTTGTGATTTTCTGACTTCCTTGATCTTAGGAGGATATAATATGATACTTGAACATACATGGACCCTCTTGAGATGATTTAAGACCTTTGGAGTGCCTCAGATGACCCTTGGTTTGCTCATATCACAAACCCTAGATGCAGATGAATTTGAGCCAATGCAGTGAAGCAAAAATGCAATATGAGATGATATGATTGAACCAATGCAAATGTGAAAGATCACAACCCATGGTGTGAACTTAGTGAGGGAAAATTTGGGGTGTTTACAACTTGTTGTAATCCAAACTATGTAACTTTATATTTTGTAATATATGGTTTGTGTGTTATTTTGTGGGCTTCATCTCTCTTCAACATCATCATTCCTCGAGGTTTGGAAGGTCAAAACCAAAGAACCAAACCGGATACCATTGGAAGACAAATAGACATCCTGAATTGCATACTAACCTCATTTCTTTGTTTTGTAGGTATTTGTTTTTGTTGTTTCTCACTTTGTTGTGATTTTAGGAAACATTGCTCGTAGGAGGGTCTTCCCTATCAATAGAGTTCACCGGTACCCGACAAGAAACAACCTTCCGAGCTTACAGATGGACCAAGTTCAGCAAGATCTGACTGACGTAAGAACCCAGATGGCTAATGAAAGAACTGAAATGAGGGCTCAAATGAACCAGTTTATGGCAGTGATGACTGGGTTGGCCCAAAGCCAAGAAAGACTAAGAGAGTTGGTCGAGCGGCAAACTCCTGAAGAAAACCACCCTGGCACAAGGGGAACCAGCAACAATAATCATGTACAACCTCGTACTGATCCCCCAGAGTTCGGACCTCGTCTAAACCCTGACATTAATGCTATCAGGAATGCCCAGGTAATACTGGAGGGTGTGCCTTGCAAGAGGACCCTCAGGAGGAACAATTCACTATAGTTGGGGAAGGAGATGAAGTTTACGATCGTCGGCTGGACGAGATAGTAGAAAAACTGAGGTCTCTGGAGTCTCAAAACTCCTTAGGTTTTGATGTTATGGATATGGGGATGGTTGAGGGATTTAGAATTCCTCACAAATTCAAGCCTCCCTGCTTCGAAAGATATAATGGAACATCCTGCCCTCGCACCCATCTTCAATCTTTTCTGGGAAGACTAAAGGTCTACACCATGGATGAAAAACTATGGATGTTCTATTTTGAGGATAGCTTGACCGAGGCATCCCGTGAGTAGTACTCTCATCTGACCAAGGCCACAGTAATAAATCAGAAAGATTTGGCTGAGGCTTTCATTCTCCAATACCAATACAATCTAGACATGGCTCCTAACAGAAAACTTCTAATGGGTATGTGTCGCTCCCCCGAAAAGACACCAGGTCAAATAGGGTACAGACGTGAACGGTCGGCGAAAGGAGAAAATGAAAATGAAGGTGAATAGAGTCGCCAGCTAGGCATTTTTATCCCGAAGGAAAGGTAATGCTGCATAAACCTAGAAAAGGATGGATAAGACGGTTACGAACTAGAGAAACTGAGAAAGGGGGTTGGTTACAACCTGGGAAGGTATTAGCACCCAGATTGTCCGTCATACTCAATGGGATCCACGCCTAAAAGATTGTGTTTAAAAGGGGTAGTGTATGTGCTATCTGTGTGCAAAAAGCTGGAAAAGTAATATACAAGTGTAAGTGCAAAAGGGTGAATGCTCAGGGACGGAGGCTTAAAAAGAATGCTGAAAAAGGGGGAAGATACAGAGACTTTTGTTCGATAACAGTTAAGTTATGCCTACGTATCCTCTCGTGCAATTAGGAAGTCAGAACACCGTAGTTCGACTCAAAGAGACTGAAAGATAAATTGACTGTGAACTGCTTGCTTTCCTATGCTCAAGTGTATGACTCGTCTGGCTCGAGTGCTAATTGTCTTGCATTAGACGAAAGAAGCAAGTTGTCGTTTGTGAATGAGGGTGATGAGAAAAGAATCCCGAAGGAGACGATTATTGTTTGTTTTTTTGTGTTTTCAGTTTTGTTATTGTTTTTGGTGTTTTGCATAAGTTAATGAGCTTAAGCCTAAATCAAGGGCTTGTAAACTCACTATATCCTCCCTGATTATGGATAATGAGAATACTTAAGTATGAGATAAGCATCTCAACTTAATTACCATGATGATGTAGGATTAAGATCATTAACCTACTTGTGATTAATTATATGTTTTTGGGTTTTTTTCTAGTGTTAAGTAATGAGTTTAATCTCTAATCACAGATTAGTGAACTCATTACACCATCCTAATAGAAGGATAATAGATGAGAACACTTAAGCTGAGAAAGATACCTCAACTTAATCCATGGTTAGGGATTAAATTCATTATATAACAAAGCCTTTATTAAGTGGATTTTAATTAAGGGATGAGATTAAGAAGTGAATTTTATGGTTTGTAAGACAACTTGAGGGGGACTTGTCCATTAAACACTAGGGTTAGTCCTTCTTAACCATAAAGGAAGAATTAGAACCCTAATGTAAGGCCCAAGTTACAAGATAAAGTCTTGATGATTATTAAGTGATTTGATTAAGAGGTTTAAACAAATTAAAGGTTTAACACTTAGGATTAAAGTTATACACTCCATCCTAAGAGAAGGATGCAAGCATAACCCTAATTCTAAAGTCCTAAAACTTTAAGGGTTTAGTCTCTGATTATTGAGATGAGAAGAGAGACTCAAGGAGACTCAAAGGTAAAAAGCTAAGGGGGACTGATCACAACCCTAATAATTATCATGCTTGGATGTCCTATGGTTTGTAAGGCTTAGAGAAAGATCTTCAAGGAAGCCACCAATGGAAGAAGCAAATGAAAGGAGGGAGAAAGAGAAGGATAAGTTACTTACTTCATTGAAGAAGATAAGTAACTTAAAAAAAGAAAGTGAGAGATGGAACACAAGTGAACAAGTTCACTTCAAAGACATATTCAAAGGCAAATGAAAGAGATAAGAAGAAGTGAGAGGTGAAGGCTAATCCACCTCCCAAAATAACTTACCATCTGAAAGTGTTAGCATGAATGCATAAAGTACAAAGCATAAAGAAATGAAATGAAATGAGATGAAATGAAATGAGATGAAATGAAATGAGATGAAATGTCCAAATTCAGAAGTGTTTATGCAATGTTAATGACATGTGAGATGATGCAAGTTCATACAAAGTGCATATGTATGATCATACAAAGATGAGATGCAAATGGAAGCATGCTTTGAAGTTTGAAAACACATGAAAGTTCATGAAATGAAATGAATGCTAAACATGGAAAATGAATGAAGAAATGATCAAGCATGGTTCTAACATGTCCTAAGATGTCTAAGGTGACATATGAATGCAAGAAATGTCCTGGCAAGTTCATGTATTGATGCATATGCAAGGTGAATGCAAGTGAACATGAGAAATTAGGGTTTTATGGACATGTGAGATGCAAAAGACTAAAACAGAAGCCATCAACATGATAAAAATTCGAAATCAAGCTCAAACAAACCCTAATCCCATACTAAGTCACACCCCAAAGGAGGAGGTCAGAAGCCTAACCTATCAAAAGTTATGATTTTCCTAAGTTTTCTAGGGTTTTTGGGTGGTTCAAAGGGAAAAATGCAAGTCAAATGTAAAATGCAAGATAAATTCATGAGGAAAATGTCCTATAAACTACATGCAATATGTAACACAATGCAAAAAGAATCATCTTCAAACTCTTCTTGGTTATGCAGAAATGATTTTTTAAAGTTAGGGTTCAAAAATATGATTTTAATGTCCCTTAATTCAAAGAAAATTCACAAACTATGATCAAACCTAAAAAGAAATTTGTGTGAAGAGTTTGAAAATGTTTCTAAATGCATTGTGATCTTTCATGATTTATTTGGGGATTTTTAGAAACCTAAATGTATTTTTAATTAATTAAAAGACTTTAATTAATTAAAAATAACATTTAAATAATTTAAAAATACTTTTTTAATGCAAAAGATAAAATAAAATCATTTTTGGAATGAGAAAAATATTTAAAGTCAGAATGCCAAAGAAAACATGTTTTGGAAATGTTTTGGTATTTTAAATTAATTATGCAAGAAAATGCAATTAAAATGAAATAAAAATGATTTAAAATGGATTAAATGAAAAATTATGCAGATCTGATGGCCCAGATTCAAATGGAAAAGGAGGGAATTGACTGGTGCGCAATCCAGTGGTCAGAATTCAAACTGAGTTTTAATTATATTTAATATTTAATTAAATGGATTAATGAATTAATGGTGCATCTGGACCACACGTTCACTAACCCTAATCTAGATCTAAGGGCCACAAACCAATTTGGGGATTTAATCAGGGTTTAGCCCTATTTACTTTCAGGTGGCTGGAGAAGACCTCCGGTCATCTTCTCCAGCCAACTCCTCACCTGAGCTTCCTCAAATCACCACCCCAAGCCCCCAAAACCTCCATAATTAATCAACTAACTACCCTAAATAATAATCCAGCCCCAAAAATCATTTATCATTCATCATCAACAAGATTCGAATGAAAACATCACAACGGAAAAAATTTCAGAACATCATGAAATTCTTAAAACTCAACCATTTTTAAAAGTAAAAACATCAGCATGATCAGTGAAGCATGAGGAATCATTCTATAACATGAAAACACATTTCTGGGAAAAAAGTTCTTGATGACTACCTGAGTTGGATCTTTGAAATCTGGACTTTCAGAGCTCTCCCTTTGTGCAATCCACTCCCTTTTGACCTCCTGAGGCTATTGGCAAGCTTGAATGAAGCTTAGAGTGGCTATTTTGAGTGTTTTGTTTCTGAAGATGCAGAAATAGTATTTGTGTTTGGAGGTGTTTTAAGCTATGGTGATGGGTAGGAAATGATCCTAGGGTGATGGTGAGTTGATTGGTGGAAGAGTTTGTGATTTTTGTTGGTTGTGTTATGAAATTCGATGAAGGGATGGTTTCTTGAGGTTTTTGTGATTCTGATGCTATGTATGGATTTAGGCCTCAATGTTGTGTGAAATGAGTTGCTTATTGTCCACATAAACAATGTTGATTGACCAGAGAGTTGTTGTGGCACAGGCTGATTGGTATGGGAGTTTTTGCAAAAAGTCAAGATTTTTTACTTTGAGGTATGGGCACGGGTCAGAGGAGATTTCATGGGGTGTCTGGCCTCAGCTGGGTTCAAGGATGGCCATGGGATTGGTTTTGATGTGCTGGATGGCTTGGATGAAGAGTTATCACATGTTTTGCAAAATTCCCTTTTTGAAGTTTCTTGGATCATAAGTCATGGAAACCCTAAGTTCAATGCATAATTCTGATCCTTTGAGGTTTGTTTGACATATTGTGAAGTATTTGTGTACATTTGAAGTCATTAGAATGCTTGAACATGCCAATTTGAAAATTCCCTCTTTGACATGAAACTTGAAATTATAGGATTTTTTCCAACTTTGAAAGGCCATAACTTGAGTTCTATGATGAATCAAGACATGTTCTTGTACCTTCTGAAAATGGAAAGACCTAATCTACAACTTTCATGACCAAGAATTTTTCATTTGGAGCATTTTTGGTTAAGAAAGAGGAGGTTGAAAAACTTTCCCAAAATGGAAAGTTTGCATTTCAAGTCATTTCCATTTTTGGCAAGTTTGCAAATGGCTCAAAATTCTTCAATATTGTGAACTTCCAACCTCTTATAAGATCAAATAAAGATCATATAACTTCAATTTGATGAAAATACCCCTTTGATTCCATATTTGGGGGCCTCAGATGCCCTGATTTTGACTTAACTTGCTCAGGAAGTTACCCAGTGAACAGGTGACTTCCACAATGAGTTTCTTCATAAAACTTGGTACACATGATCCTTATAACATATTAAGACCATTAGAAACGAGAATGACCCAAAAATTTGGAGTTAAGGCCTCTGAAACCAAAACCCTAATTTTGGTCATCTGTGTAGTGAAAACCCTAACTCTGCTTCCATGCCTTTGCCAGTTCTTGTGATCCCTTGACTTTCATGAACTTTGAGGAGCATAATATGATGGTAGAACACACATGGACCCTATTGGAAAGCTTTGAGACCTTTGGTATGGCTCAGATGGATTCTTAGATTGCTCAGATCACAAACCCTAGATGCAGATAAACTTGAACTTATTCAGTGAAACAAATATACAACATGAGATGTAATGCTTATGTTAAAACAAAAAATGAAAGATCACAAGCCATGGTGTGATATGAGTGAGGTCAAATTTGGGGTGTTTACAGCTGCCCCTATTCAAACATGAGTTAGCTGTGCAGGATGTAAGCGCCTGGCTTAACAGACAAACAAGATAAGTTGTGGTTGAATACCAAAGACAGTCCAAAACTTGCACTCGCTGGATAGAAGAAGAAAAGGGATATAAATTGTAAAAGGTAGTAAAGCATGATTATCAAATGAACGCGATGGAGGACGACCATCGAGCAGAGGAAGTAAAAGGTAGTAAAGCAATGATGGGGACGGTCGACAAGCTAGGGAAATAAAGAGACCTTGACGGGGACGACCATCGGGTAAGGAAACAAGATTTTATGGGGATTAAAGTAAAGGCAATGATGGGGATGGCCATCAGGTTTGCAAAATAAAGTAACAACGATGGGGACGACCACCAGTTTAAAGAATAAATGAAATAATGATGAGGGACGGTCATCAAAGGTGAAGAACGATCACCTAGCAGGGGACGGCTGCTCTTTATCACAACATAGGACGAATGTCGGATAGAAAAGGTCGACAATGGGGATGACCATCGGATAAGCATGATGAAGGACGATCATCAAGAGGTGAAGGACGATCACCTAGCAAGGTACAGCTACTCTCGGGGTTTATCACGACATAGGATGAATGTAGGATAAAAAAGATCAACTATGGAGACGACCATCGGTTAAATGATGAGGGACGGTCATCAAAAGGTGAAGGACGATCACCTAGAAGGGGACAGCTGCTCTTTATCACGACGTAGGACGAACGCCAGATAGAAAAAGATTCCACTAATGGGGACTCCATTGGGGAATGGATGAGGGACGGTCATCCAAAGGTGAAAGACGATCACCTAGCAGGGTACGAGTGTCGGAAGTATCACGACATAGGACGAATGTCGGATAGAAGAAAGTTGTTCTGTTGGTGACTTACTAGGGAACGGTAAACACGGACGAGTGTTTACGCTTAAGTTTAAAAAGGTATAAGTGTTTGACTCTGTGAATAGATTAAAGATGCGGACGATCATCCTTAAGACCATGATACAGACGAGTATCGGTAGAAACAAACGATGACGCGTGTTCAAAGATGATGATACGGACGAGTATCAACTGGTTAACAAGGAACACAGACGAGTGTCTAATCTGTTGAGGAGTGATATATATGCAAGATACGGACGAGTATCAGAGACTTCTGTATAACTATGAGTGAGTATTGGTTTTGTTAGAGAAGTATGAGCAAGACACGAACGAGTGTTCAACTTGCTGGGGAATGTATGACATGGACGAGTGTCAAGTATGTACTATATAAATATGCATCGGTTTCAGGAATGCAAAGGGTATGTCTTAGCTTTCTGTGGGGATAGGATGACATAGACGGGTGTCGAAAAGAGTGTGTTATAAATAAGTACTTTTTTTGCAGAAGGTGTTCTAGCAACCTTGCCGGGGAAGGATGACACGGACGAGTGTCGAAAGGAGCATGCATAAGTATTTGTATTTGAGAGTGCAAAGGGGACGCTTTGGCTTATATTTGTAGGGGATATACATTGCTGATGAAATACTGATGGTAATTTGTAGGTGATTGGCTTAAATCTGGCTTGTGATCATGCAAATGTTTGATTTTTGCCGTAATGCTCCATTTTTAGATGGAATGCTACGCTTATTTGGTGAACATGATGCAAATGCTATGATTATGTAAAAGAGAAACCGATCCGAGATTCGGATCCTGCTGGGATAAAGATCTCTGGTTGATCTGCTTGGAGGGATGTCCCGGCTAGGGAAGAGATCATTGGTAGATCTAGCTGCAAGGAGAACTCTGCTTGGGGAAACATATCATTGGTATATCTATCCGAAGAGTAGACTCAGTTGGGGAGAAAGAAGCTTCAGCAACTCCGCTGGAAAAGCATGTATGCATTGTTCTCCTGGAGAGGGAATAGAAACCCTGTGGGGAGATAGTTCTTTTTAACCTGTTGAGAGATCTGGCACGCAGGTAGGGATCTCGACTGGGGAAGCTCCTGTTGAGTGGAATTGTGCTAGGGATGAGGAGGCTTTGGCAACTTCGCTGGGGAAAAGCAGTTCAGATATTGCTCGGGAGATTTTAGGGAAGTGGCATGTTGGGGATTCGATGCTTGGCATGCCCCATGTTGCGTATTGAATACCTGCAACCTGTTAAGGCAAAAGAAACGCACAATTATCCCAAGATATCCCTTACCGGATTCCTTCATAGGAGTTAGGCTTTCTTGAAAGTAAATTTATTTCCTGCAAGCATTTATTAAAAACGGCTCATTTGTTTTATACACGTACTGTATCATGAATATTGGACATTTTGCAAACGAAACAAAAATGTACAAAACAAGGTGTGACTGAAATATCTGATTTTATTAATCTGGGTGCCCTGAATTGGCAAATACAGTCAAAGAAACAAATCCCCTGAAATGAGGAGATTGCTATAAACTGAGAAAAATAAAAGTGTTGGCAATGTTGACGACGCTCCAGTGAGCTTCCTTTGCTATGACCTGTATGACCTTGACGTTCTTCTCATCTTCCTTTCCGAAGAAGGCTGATTCTGACCGATGCTTTGTCCTTTTGAAGCTTGCCATGTTGTGAATGATACAGACGAATTCAGAATGCAGTTGTTCGCTTATTCCCTGATTTTGCGTGGATCTCCCTTTCGGGTTTTCAATCCACCGGGATACACATTTTTGCATGAGCTGTCCAATGCGGTTTTTCAACTCAGCGGGTGTACATTTTTTCAATTTTCCCTTATTTTTGCCTGAGTCTTTTATTCTGTTTTTGACTCGCCGGGATGCCCTATTTTTGCCTGGACTTACATTCTGTTTTTATGTCCAGCGGGTCATTTTATCCGAAGTATTTTTTAATTGCATCTGAATTCACAGGGGATAAGAAATCTTCGCCATCCATAGTAGTGAGCATCAGTGCTCCACCAGAGAAAACCTTCTTTACTATGAATGGACCATCATAGTTCAGAGTCCACTTGCCCGTGTGGTCTGTATGAGGAGGAAGAAGTCTTTTCAGCACAAGATATCCCACTTGGTATTCCCGAAGCCTGACTTTCTGATCAAAGGCTTTCTTCATCCTTTTCTGATATAACTGCCCATGACAGATTGTAGCTAATCTCTTTTCTTCGATCAGATTCAGTTGATTGTACCGAGAACGGACCCGTTTTGCTTTGTCCAGCTTAACATCCATCATTACCCGCAAGGAGGGTATCTCAACTTCAACAGGTAGGACAACTTCCATACCGTACAAAAGCTGATAAGGTGTTGCCCCAGTGGATGTTCTGATTGAGGTTCGATACCCATGCAAGGCAAATGGTAGCATTTCATGCCATTCTTTGTAAGTAACCACCGTCTTCTGTACAATCTTCTTGATGTTCTTATTAGCTGCCTCAACAGCGCCATTCATCTTTGGCCTGTAAGGAGAAGAGTTGTGATGTTGGATTTTGAAGTCCCTGCACAGTTCTTCCATCATTTTGTTGTTCAAATTGGAACCATTGTCAGTAATGATTCGCTCGGGAACTTCATATCGACAGATGATGTCTCTTTTCAGAAATCTGGCTACCACTTGTCTGGTGACGTTTGCATACGAAGTTGCTTCAACCCATTTGGTGAAGTAATCAATGGCTACCAGGATGAATCTGTGGCCATTCGAAGCAGTCGGTTCTATCTTTCCAATCATGTCAATTCCCCACATGGCAAAGGGCCAAGGTGAAGACATCACGTTCAATGTATTCGGAGGTACATGTACTTTGTCTGCGTAGATCTGGCACTTGTGGCATTTCCTGGCATAAGCACAACAGTCTGCATCCATTGTGATCCAGTAGTAACCTGATCTTAATAATTTCTTAGCCATTGCATGTCCTCCAACATGGGTACCGAAAGATCCTTCATGCACCTTGTGCATCAGCAAGTCTGCTTCTTTCTTATCAACACATCTGAGTAGAACCATGTCAAAGTTTCGCTTGTATAATGAACCATCAACATTAAGGAAGAAACTACCGGCCAACCTTCTTAATGTCTTATTTTCATTGGATGATGCCCCAGGTGGGTATGTTTGATCCTCTAAGAAGCTTTAGATGTCATGGAACCACAACTTGTCATCTTTAGTAATGTCCACGGAGAATATTTATGCTGGTCGATCTAGTCTGGATACCGAAATCCGAGGCACATAATTTGCAGTTTAAAACTTGATCATGGAGGAAATGGTAGCTAAAGCATCCGCAAACTGATTCTCTTCTCGAGGGATGTACTCAAGTTTGACTGTTGTGAAGAAAGTCAATAATCTCCTCGTATAGTCACGACATGGAATCAGATGCTCTTGGTGAGTGTACCATTTGTCGTTGGTTTGATTGATTACCAAAGCTGAATCTCTGAATACATTCAATGTCTTGATCCTGAGGTCAATGGCTTCCTCAAGACCCATGATGCAGGCTTCGTATTCAGCTTCATTGTTAGTTTAGGCAAAGGTGAGTTTTGCCAACAAAGGCATAAGAACTCCTTTAGGTGTAATGAGCACTGCACCAACTCCACGACCATTCATATTGACAGCCCCATCAAACATCATAGTCCATTCTTCTTTCGGATTAGGCCTTTCAGTGTGAACAGGCTCTTCATGATCTTTTGCTTTCAAAAACATGATGTCTTCATCAGGGAAGTCAAATCTTATGGGCTGGTAATCATCAATGGGTTGCTCAGCTAGATAGTCAGACAACACACTGCCTTTGATGGCCTTTTGAGATGTGTACTGAATGTCATACTCTATCATAATCATTTTCCATCTTGCAACCCTTCCGGTAAGTGTTGGCTTCTCAAATATGTACTTGACGGGGTCCATCTTTGAGATCAACAAGGTAGTGTGAGTCAACATATACTGCCTTAGTCGGCGAGCTGCCCACGCTAAAGCACAACAAGTTTTCTCGAGCAGTGAATAACGTTGTTCACAATCGGTAAACTTTTTGCTCAGGTAGTATATTGCATACTCTTTTCGACCAGACTCGTCATGTTGGCCCAACACACATCCCATTGATCCTTCTAATACTGTCAGGTACATTATCAGAGGTCTTCCTTCAATTGGAGGCATGAGAATTGGGGGTTCTTGTAGGTACTCCTTGATCTTGTCAAAAGCCTTCTGACAATCTTCGTTCCACCTGACCGTTTGTTCCTTTCTTAACAATTTGAACAGGGTCTCACAGGTTGCAGTGAGGTGAGATATGAACCTTGATATGTAGTTCAATCTACCCAAGAACCCCCGAACTTCTTTTTCAGTCCTAGGTGCAAGCATCTCTTGGATGGCTTTGACTTTGTCAGGATCAACTTCAATTCCCTTTTCACTTACGATAAATCCCAGTAACTTACCAGAACGTACCCCAAATGTGCATTTGTTGGGGTTTAACTTTAGTTGGTACTTTCTCAGACGCTTGAACAACTTCAGCATATTTACCAGATGGTTTTCTTCAGTAAGGGACTTGGCAATCATGTCATCCACGTAGCATTCAATTTCTTTGTGGATCATATCGTGGAATAATGTTACCATGGCCCGTTGATAAGTCACACCGACATTCTTCAATCTAAAAGGCATTACCTTGTAACAAAATATGCCCCAAGGTGTGATGAGGGTTGTTTTCTCCATGTCTTCGGGTGACATCTTGATCTGATTATACCCAGGAAAACCATCCATGAAAGAAAATACCGAGAACTGAGCTGTGTTGTCGACCAATACATCAATGTGAGGTAATGGGAAATCATCTTTCGGGCTAGCTCTGTTCAGATCCCGGTAATCCACACACATTCGTACTTTGCCATCTTTCTTAGGCACTAGTACAATGTTAGCGACCCACGGCAGGTAACTAGTTACAACAAGGAAACTAGCGTCCCACTGTTTTTGTACCTCTTCCTTAATCTTCATGGATATATTTGGACGAGTACGGCGTAGCTTTTGCTTTACTGGAGGGCAATCTTCTTTTAATGACAGCTTGTGCATAACAATATCCGTATCTAGACCTGGCATGTCTTGATAGGACCAAGCGAAGACGTCGACGTATTCTCGAAGCATGTCAATAAGCTGTTCTTTTACTGAAGCCTGCAGATTGGCTCTGATCTTCACTTCTTTCAAATCCTCTTCGGTACCAAGAATAACTGTTTCAACCTCCTCCTGATGAGGAGTAATCACTTTCTCTTCTTGCCTCAACAACCTGGCTAACTCTTCAGGCAACTCATAGTCTTCTTCAACCCCTTCATCAGCTTGATTAATTGGATTGTCGAAGTCATACAAGGTCATAGCAGTGCTGTTGTCGGTGCAATCTGGAGGATAATCTCTGCAAGGGTTGAGATTTGTTCGTTTCAGTGATAAATTTTAATCTTGTTGAGAAAAAGTGGAAATGAAGTTATTATTTTGAAAACATTGCCATTTTATTGTTTTGTACAAAAGTTAAAAATGAAAAGACAGTGAGAGAAAGATAAAATTGTTTGCAAAAGATGTCCGGTATTCATTGATATTCCATTTGCACAAAATTACAATATGGCCTTATTACAAAATGAGTCCTGACACCTTGGGCAAGATGCAGGACTTGATGCATGCTGGAAAAAAAGCAGGAAATAATAATACTCTGCAGGAGTAACCCTTATAATTTACTGGGAAGACCAGTTAAGGACTTGGTGACCCGGGATCCTTGGACGAATCCAGCTCTCCAGGTTGAGGTCGCTTTCCGCCTCGTCTTCCACGTTGTTAACAACATCTGGAGTGAGTGTCCCCCTACTGATGAACTTGGGCTCTTTAGCAGCCTCTGCTTGATCTTGTCGGTATGGTTTGTAACCCAAACTGAATCTGTCTTCCTTCTTCTCCATCGGTAGCAGCTTGCCCCAACCTTGGGCATTTCCATCTTCAACAACCTTCCGGGCTTGCTGATAGGAGACAATTGAAGTACCCATCCTATCTTCCTGGGATGCAGCAAATACTTCAGTTGTCACCTCATTGACGTTCAGTGCTTCGAACCCCTGGCTCATAGTTTCATGGATTTCACCATCATCTCAATGTATTTGTATGTAGCCAAATGGCTAACAGAGATATCCTCTTCACCATAGATGGTGATAATCTGTCCTTCCCACTCATATTTCAATTTCTGGTGAAGGGTCGACGTAACCGCGCCAGCGGCGTGAATCCATGGTCGACCTAACAAATAACTATAGGCCGACTGAATGTCCATCACATAGAAAGTAGTCTGAAAGACCTGCGGGCCGATTATCACAAGCAGCTCCACCTCTCCAAGAACAGACCTCTTGGAGCCATCGAAAGCCCTGACCACCAATTTGCTTGGTCGGAGAGCTATACCATCATATTCGAGCTTGACAAGAGCTTTCTTGGGCAAGACATTGAGTGAAGACCTAGTGTCAACAAGAACATGAGAGAGCACAACTCCTTTACACTCCAAAGTGATGTGTAAAGCTTTATTGTGGTGACGTCCTTCCGTTGTCAAGTCAACATTGGTGAAACCTAGCCCATGGCTAGTATTAACATTAGCCACTACTGTCTCAAGCTGATTTACTGTGATCTCCTCTGGCACGTAGGCAGCGTACAAGACTTTAAGGAGTGCATCCCAATGAGCTTTGGAACACAACAACAGGGATAAGATGGAGATCTTGGAAGGAGTTTGGTGGAGCTGATCCACAACCTTGTAGTCACCTCTTTTAATTATGCTCATAAATTCATCCACATCCTGATCAAAGGATGATTTATGAGTCTCTTTTGGTGCAGGTTCTTCAGGTGACACACTTTTCCCTTTGGCTTTGGCAGCAGCCTCTGCCTGAGTATTAATTCTTGGAGCTTGTGACGCGAAGAGGCGTCCGCTTCGGGTGAAGCCTCCATCTCCCCCGACATTATCCACTTGTGGAGTGTGAACCGAAGAATCAAGAAGGACTTTTTCCCCGTTGCAGTAAAGGTCTGCACCATAGTGCCATGGTACAACATTGTCTTTGTCATATGGAATATGCCTTGGCGCCGTAATGGTGACTGGGATAATTGCAGCAGAGGTTGGAACCGTTATTGTTTATGGATCATAGAAGATGGTGACAGGACTTTTAGTGGATGTTGATGGTGATTGATTGAAGCTTGGTTGTTGCTGAAACTGTTGCTGAGATTGTTGCTGAGATTCTTGTTGATAATTGTTGGAAACAGGGACCGTTGCAGGGTCATAATAGATGGTGACTATGGAGACGTCGTTGTTGGTGGTTGTTGTAGTTGTAGAAGTGGATGCAATAGAACTGTTGTTTGTTGAAGTGATGGAAGGGGTGGTTGCTGATTTTGTAGACGAGTCTGTAGGAACAATTTTCGTTGCAGTTGTAGGAGAATCATTTGTTGTTGAAAAAGGAGTTGCTGGTGTTGTAGAAGCGGTTGTTGTTATTTGCAGAATACCTTCTTTGATCAAGCCATTGATGACATTCCTCAAGCTTGCACACCCATTCACAGAAACCTTGCAAGATTCACAACAGGCTTCACAACCTGGAAACACTTGGCATTTCAAAAGTTGAGCTTTAACCTCTGCCAGAGGTGTCTGAATACTTGCAGTATCTTCAACTAAAATCATGGGTGAGCCCTCTTATATTGCATTTATACTTGGCCCACCATGGCTGGGCATAGGATTCTTCGTGACATTAGGAGGTGGTGCAAAATTCAGGGCCTTTGAATCTACCAGATGTTGGACCTTCATATGCAGAGCCCTGCACTTTTCTGTGGAGTGACCAGGTGCATTAGAATGAAAATCACACCTGGTGTTGACGTTGTAATTTCTCGGAAGGTTCTGAGGATCAGGTGGAGCCAATGTCCTTAGTTCGACAAGATTAAGCTTTAGGAGTTGTGGCAGCAATGTGGCATATGGCATTGGTATAGGGTCAATCACCCTGTTGATCTGAGATGGCCGCTGCTGAAAAGGGCGTTGTTGTTGGTTATTGTTATTGTTGTTGTAGGATCTTTGTTGAGGAAACTGTGGCTGTTGAGGAAAATGTTGTGGTTGTTGAGTATATTCAGGAGGTGGAGTAGGAATAGTGATGGCGGCGATTGATCTTGGCAGATACTGGGGTCTACCTCTTCCCACATGTACAAAATTTGTTTCACCGGATCTGTGGGGCCCTGCAAATGGCTTCCTTGCACTGCTTGAACTGGCGCCGTTGTCAGAAATCTTTCCCATCTTCAGTAAGCTCTCAATTCTTTCCCCAGCTATAACCACGTCTGCAAAGCTGGTGGAGGAGAATGCATCCAACCTATCAGTATAAGTCCCTTAGAGGGTGTTCATGAACATAACTACCATTTCACTTTCTGACATCGGGGGTTGAACGACAACAGCTAATTCCCTCCATCTTTGGGCGTACTCTCTAAAGCTTTCTCGGGAAGACTGTGACATTCCCATCAGCAGGGTTTTGTTTGGAGCCATGTCCAGATTATATTGATATTGACGAATGAAGGCTTCGACTAATTCTTTCCAATTTCTAACTGTGGCCCTGGTCAAGTGAGAGTACAATTCAGGATGCCCCTGTCATGCTATCCTCAAAGTAAAACATCCACAGTTTCTCATCCATGGTGTAGGCTTTCAATCTCCCCAGGAAAGACTGAAGATGGGTACGTGGACAAGATGTGCCATTGTATCTTTCAAAACAGGGAGGTTTGAACTTGTGAGGAATTCTAACCCCCTCCACTAATCCCATATCCATGACATCAAAACCCAAAGAGTTTTGGGATTCAAGAGACCTTAGCTTTTCTGCTATTTCATCCAGCCGACGATCGTAGACTTCGTCTCCAGCCGAAACCATAGTAAATTGTTCTTCTTGAGGGTCTTCCTGCAAAGCCCTCCCTCCAGTGTTACCTTGGGTGTTTCTTATAGCATTGATTTCTAGGTTCAGATGAGGTCCAAATTTTGGGAGATCAGTACGAGGATGTACGTGATCGTTGTAGCTGGTACCCCCAGTACCTGGGTGGTTTTCCTTGGGAGTTTGCCGCTCGACTAACTCTCTCAGTCTCTCCTGGCTCTGAGCCAAACCAGTCATTACTGCCATAAATTGATTCATTTGGGCCCTCATCTTTATCCTTTCATTGGCCATTTGGGTTCTCACATCAGTCAAATCCTGTTGAACCTGATCCATTTGTAAGCCCGGAAGATTGTTTCTTGTCGGATACCGGTGCACTCTATTGACGGGGAACACTCTTCTACGAGCAATGTTTCCTGAAATCAAAACAAAGTGAGAAACAACAAAAATTAAAACCTACAAAACAAAGAAATGATGTTAGTATGCAATGCAGGATGCCTATTTGTCTTCCAAGGGTATCCGGTTTGGTTATTTGGTTTTGACCTTTCCAGACCTCGAGGAATGATGATCTTGTAGAGAGATAAAGCCCATGAAATAATACAAACCATATATTACAAAAATGTGCAGACACATAGTTTGATTACAACAAAATCCCCATGATGGGTCCAAATACAACAACAAAATCAAAAGTACAAACAAAAGGAAATACAAGTACAAGGAAATCAAACATCCAGTCCAAAGTTATCCTCTCTGACTTCCTTCAGGAGAGCCTCAGTTACTGGGCCAACTGGGTGCTCTGTGATGGTCCTGATAAGAAGGTTCCTAGTGACAATGGCATTGGTCAACTTCTTGTGCTTATCCTGATCCTTTGACATCTTCAACCCCGCCCGGAGTTTCAACTCAGAGATCTCCTTCTGTGCTGCTAACAAAGCTGCCTGATTCTTCTTCTCACTAGCCTCCAGCTGCTCTATCCTAGCTTGGGTTCTCTGATCTTCTTGTGCACGAGCCTCAGTGATCCTGATCCACCTAGCCTGACATTCCTCTAAGTAATGCTCAGCTCTGGCCTTCTGAGTCTTAGCTTCCTTGCAAGCATTATTCAACACTAACTCTCCTGCTCTAGCCTTTCTTATGTAGTCATCTGTCTTCTCAAGTTTGGTCAAGTGCTCAATCCGGAGCTTCTCTAACCTTTCATTATCCAGACGGCTGTCATTCCTCTCCCAGAGGGTCTTCTTCAAAGCTTCAGAGAGCTGAGTATTCCTTTCCTTCAATTTCTCAAACTCCTCTAAACTGACAGTAGCTGCAGGCTCCACTATTGATGGTCCAGGTACATCCTCTAAGGTGAATGGCATCCAGGTGATCTGTCCCCTGACACAAGACCAGTCAAGATACTGAGCTGAAGCTATATTGTTGCACTTGCCAAGAATAGTTGTTCCCTTAGTCTGAATATTGTCCCAGACCCAGCCTTCCTGTCTGACAATGGCAAGGTTGTGCTGAATGTCACAATAGAGGGTTATTGTTAAATCTTGCCCTCTTGGGGGATGTACCTAGGCATACCCTAATTTCCTCTTGAAAAACAAAGGGATGTAATTGATGCAACCTTTTACTCCAATCAAGGGTACATTAGGATACTGCCCACAACTGGTGATGATATCTTAGCCCTTGGTGCTCTGAGTGCACCATCTTATGTCTTCTGATGTAAGGGAAATCATTCTCTTAGCCCAGTTCCTTGGGTGATGAGGATTCAGGAAAGTGTCTGACTTCCGCAGGTGCCTTAACAACCAACAGTAGAAGAGGGGTGCACATCATCTGACCAATCTTCCCCTTTGCTTCTCATTCCTTTGATGCACTGAGTAATAGAAGTCTCCAAGCAAGGTAGGGACTGGGTTCCTCAACAGGAAGAGGTGAATAGAACTCTTGCTTACAAAATTTGGCTCGTCTGAAAACAAGATGACTCCATATATGCTAAGGGCTAGAAGGGCACAAACAGTGTCCACTTCCCTGTTGCAGCATGCAGGGTGGCCTGAGTAACCAAGAAATCCAAATGAAGGCCTGGAATTCCAGCCTTGGTGGTTATATTCTGGTTAATGAGGGTGGGCTCCAAGTGCAAAGCCTTATCTACATCTTCATTCTTGGGAGCAAGCATCTCAGGGTTGAAGGGAATTCCCCTCCTAATGGGGACACCCAACAACATAGAGAATTCTTCCATCAATGGTCCCAACTGGAAATCTGGGAAAGTGAAACATCTGAGAGGAGGGTCATAGAACTGGAGACAGGTGTGGATCATGCTTCTCTGGGATGCATCCAGGTCCATGATCATGTCTAAAATGCTACCATAATGTTCTCTGAATAAAGGGACATGATCAGAAGTGATGAGAGACTGAATCTGTCTAATGCCTGTCAGAGTGGGCTCAAAGAAATGATAGGTGATGTTGCTCTTCCTGGAGGTGTCCATGCTGGCAATGGATGCTGATGAAGAAGACTGAGGAGAAGCACTAATGAAGGCAACTAAAGAAGATGCTGAAGAAGAGTCTCTGATGAAGACAACTGGAAGAATCTCTGGTGAAGATGCTGGTGAAGGAGACTCATGCAGATAGCTGAAGGAATCTGAGCAGCAGAACAGGTTAAAACCAAACCAAAGATAAGATGTGGATACCTTGTAAAACAAATAGACAAATGTTAAATGATGCAAAATGATGTATGCAGAATGATATGCAAAGGTTTTGTGATCAAGTGTTGGATCTGTTATCTGCCTTGATAGGGTCCATGTGCGTTCATAAGTCTGGATTGAGGTTTAGAAAACCAGTAACCAGGTGGGGGACTCAAATAAAGAGTCACAACTCCAGGGTTTCACAAGAACAGTCCAAAATGATACAACCTTAAAACAATATTAGTAACAAAGGTATGATGAGGCCAAGGGTTCCTGCAAACCTGTAAACATCCCAACCCCCTCACATGTATTGTTCTATAACAAGGATCCTCAGACTTGGATCAGTTATGAGAAGTGTAAACACTTCTAACTCGGAGGTACAGTGTTTACAATAACCATAAAGGATCCTCCTCTAATTCACCTCAAATGCTGAAGGTCATAAAAAGGTCATCCAGACTTAGCAGGCTTCCTAGATAGCCATAGTACTACAGGAAATCCGTAGCACAAAGTTCTCAAGAAGAAACCTATGTCTGAACCGTGTTTCATATTCCCGCACCAAACCAAAATGGAATGGGAAAGAATATGAAGTCACTATATCCTATGTGTCACTCAGGCTCCTGGTATGGAACCTTACTCACTCAATAACCCACCCACCAAAGGAAACAACAGATCCAGCACAGATGATATGATGATAACAGTATGAAAGGCATATAAACAGTAAATGAAAGCAATAAATAAAGTTGTACAGAAAGCAATAAATAAATCAATAAACAATAAGCACAAGTAGCACATAACACCCCATAAACACAAATCAAACAAGCGCTAGGAGAAACCCACAAAAAGAACCAGAAGCCCTGGTTGCAAGATGAGACATCCCCAGTAGAGTCGCCAAGCTGTCGCTCCCTCGAAAAGACACCAGGTCAAATAGGGTACAGACGCGAACGGTCGACGAAAGGAGAAAATGAAAATGAAGGTGAATAGAGTCGCCAGCTAGGCATTTTTATCCCGAAGGAAAGGTAATGCTGCATAAACCTAGAAAAAGATGGATAAGACGGTTGCGAACCAGAGATATTGAGAAAGGGGGTTAGTTACAACCTGGGAAGGTATTAGCACCCAGATTGTCCGTCGTACTCGACGGGATCCACGCTTAAAAGATTGTGTTTAAAAGGGGTAGTGTATGTGCTATCTGTGTGCAAAAAGCTGGAAAAGAAATATACAAATGTCAGTGCAAAAGGGTGAATGCTCAGGGACTGAGGCTTAAAAAGAATGCTGAAAGAGGGGGAAGACACAGAGACTTTTGTTCGATAACTGCTAAGTTATGCCTACGTATCCTCTCATGCAATGAGGAAGTCAGAACACCGTAGTTCGACTCAAAGAGTCTGAAAGATAAATTGACTGTGAATTGCTTGCTTGCCTATGCTCAAGGGTATGACTTGTCTGGCTCGAGTGCTAACTGTCTTGCATTAGACGGAAGAAGCAAGTTCTCGTTTGTGAATGAGGGTGATGAGAAAAGAATCCCGAAGGAGACGATTATTGTTTGTTTTTTTGTGTTTTCAGTTTTGTTATTGTTTTTGGTGTTTTTCATAAGTTAATGAGCTTAAGCCTAAATCAAGGGCTTGTAAACTCATTATATCCTCCCTTATTAGGGATAATGAGAATACTTAAGTATGAGATAAGCATCTCAACTTAATTACCATGATGATGTAGGATTAAGATCATTAACCTACTTGTGATTAATTAGATGTTTTTGGGTTTTTTTTCTAGTGTTAAGTAATGAGTTTGATCTCTAATCACAGATTAGTGAACTCATTACACCATCCTAATAGAAGGATAATAGATGAGAACACTTAAGCTGAGGAAGATACCTTAACTTAATCCATGGTTAGGGATTAAATTCATTATATAACAAAGCCTTTATTAAGTGGATTTCAATTAAGGGATGAGATTAAGAAGTATATTTTATGGTATGTAAGACAACTTGAGGGGGACTTGTCCATTAAACACTAGGGTTAGTCCTTCTTAACCATAAAGGAAGAATTAGAACCCTAATGTAAGGCCCAAGTTACAAGATAAAGTCTTGATGATTATTAATTGATTTGATTAAGAGGTTTAAAAAAATTAAAGGTTTAACACTTAAGATTAAAGTTAAACACTCCATCCTAAGAGAAGGATGCAGGCATAACCCTAATTCCAAAGTCCTGAAACTTTAAGAGTTTAGTCTCTGATTATTGAGATGAGAAGAGAGACTCAAGGAGATTCAAAGGTAAAAAGCTAAGGGGGACTAATCACAACCCTAATCATTATCATGCTTGGATGTCCTATGGTTTGTAAGGCTTAGAGAAAGATCTTCAAGGAAGCCACCGATGGAAGAAGCAGATGAAAGGAGGGAGAAAGAGAAGGATAAGTTACTTACTTCATTGAAGAAGATAAGTAACTTAAAGAAAGAAATTGAGAGATGGAACACAAGTGAACAAGTTCACTTCAAAGACATATTGAAATGCAAATGAACGAGATAAGAACAAGTGATATGTGAAGGTAAATCCACCTCCCAAAATGACTTACCACCTGAAAGTGTTAGCGTGAATGCATAAAGTACAAAGCATAAAGAAATGAACTGAAATGAGATGAAATGTCCAAAGTAAGAAGTGTTTATTCAATGTTAATGTCTTGTGAGATGATGCAAGGGCATACAAAGTGCATATGTATGATCATACAAAGATGAGATGCAAATGGAAGCATGCTTTGAAGTTTGAAAACACATGAAAGTTCATGAAATGAAATGAATGCTAAACATGGAAAATGAATGAAGAAATTATCAAGCATGGTTCTAACATGTCCTAAGATGTCTAAGGTGACATATGAATGCAAGAAATGTCATGGAAAGTTCATGTATTGATGCATATGCAAGGTGAATGCAAGTGAACATGAGAAATTAGGGTTTTATGGACATGTGAGATGCAAATGACTAAAAAAGAAGCAATCAACATGATAAAAATTCGAAATCAAGCTCAAACAAACCCTAATCCCGTACTAGGTCACACCCCAAAGGAGGAGGTCAGAAGCCTAACCTATCAAAAGTTATGATTTTCCTAAGTTTTCTAGGGTTTTTGGGTGGTTCAAAGGGAAGAATGCAAATCAAATTGAAAATGCAAGATAAATTCATGAGGAAAATGTCCTATAAACTACATGCAATATGTAACATAATGCAAAAAGAATCATCTTCAAACTCTTCTTGGTTAGGCAGAAATGATTTTTTAAAGTTAGGGTTCAAAAATATGATTTTAATGTCCCTTAATTCAAAGAAAATTCACAAACTATGATCAAACCTAAAAAGAAATTTGTGTGAGGAGATTGAAAATGTTTCTAAATGCATTGTGATCTTTCATGATTTTTTTGGGGATTTTTAGAAACCTAAATTTGTTTTTAATTAATTAAAAGACTTTAATTAATTAAAAATAACATTTAAATATTTTAAAAATACTTTTTTAATGCAAAAAATAAAATAAAATCATTTTTAGAATGAGAAAATATTTAAAGTCAGAATGAAAAAGAAAATAATTTTTGGAAATGTTTTGGCATTTTAAATTAATTATGCAAGAAAATGCAATTAAAATGAAATAAAAATGATTTAAAATGGATTAAATGAAAAAGTATGCATATCTGATGGCCTAGATTCAAATGGAAAAGGAGGGAATTGACTGGCGCGCAATCTAGTGGTCAGAATTCAAACTGAGTTTTAATTATAATTAATATTTAATTAAATGGATTAATGAATTAATGGCGCATCTGGACCACATGTTCACTAACCCTAATCTAGATCTAAGGGCCACGAACCAATCTGGGGATTTAATTAGGGTTTAGCCCTAATTACTTTCAGGTGGCCGGAGAAGACCTTCGGTCATCTTCTCCGGCCAAACCCTCACCTGAGCTTCCTCAAATCACCACCCCAAGCCCCCAAAACCTCTAGAATTAATCAACTAACTACCTTAAACAATAATCCAGCCCCAAAAATCATTTATCATTCATCATGAACAAGATTCGAATGAAAACATCAAAACGGAAAAAATTTCAAAACATCATGAAATGCTTAAAACTCAACCATTTTTAAAAATAAAAACATCCACATGATCAGTGAAGCATGAAGAATCATTCTATAACATGAAAACACATTTCTGGGAAAAAAGTTCTTGATGACTACCTGAGTTGGAGCTTTGCAATCTGGACTTTCAGAGCTCTCCCTTTGTGCAATCCACTCCCCTTTGACCTCCTGAGGCTATTGGCAAGCTTGAATGAAGCTTAGAGTGGCTATTTTGAGTGCTTTGTTTCTGAAGTTGCAGAAATCATATTTGTGTTTGGAGGTGTTTTAAGCTATGGTGATGGGTGGGAAATGATCATGGGGTGATGCTGAGTTGATTGGTGGAAGAGTTTATGATTTTTGTTGGTTGTGTTATGAAATTCGATGAAGGGAATGTTTCTTGAGGTTTTTGTGATTTTGATGCTATGGATGGATTCATGCCTCAATGTTGTGTGAAATGAGTTGCTTATTGTCCACATAAACAATGTTGTTTGGCCAGAGAGTTTTTGTGGCACAAGCTGATTGGTATGGGAGTTTTTGTAAAAAGTCAAGATTTTGTACTTTGAGGTATGGGTATGGGTCAGAGGAGATTTCATGGGGTGTCTAGCCTCATCTGGGTTCAAGGATGGCCATGGGATTGGTTTATATGTGCTGGATGGCTTGGATGAAGAGTTATCACATGTTTTGCAAAATTCCCTTTTTGAAGTTTCTTGGATCATAAGTCATGGAAACCCTAAGTTCAATGCACAATTCTGATCCTTTGAGGTTTGTTTGACATATTGTGAAGTGTTTGTGTACATTTGAAGTTATTAGAATGCTTGAACATGCCAATTTGCAAAATCCCTCTATGACATGAAACTTGAAATTATAGGATTTTTTCCAACTTTGAAAGGCCATAACTTGAGTTCTATGATGAATCAAGACATGTTCTTGTACTTTTTGAAAAGGGAAAGACCTAATCTACAACTTTTATGACCAATAATTTTTCATTTGAAGCATTTTTGGTTAAGAAAGAGGAGGTTGAAAAACTTTCCCAAAATAGAAAGTTTGCATTTCAAGTCATTTCCATTTTTGGCAAGTTTTCAAATGGCTCTAAATTCTTCAATCTTGTGAACTTCCAACCTCTTATGAGATAAAATAAAGATCATATAACTTCAATTTGATGAAAATACCCCTTTGATTCCATTGTTGGGGACCTCAGATGCCCTGATTTTGACTTAACTTGCTCAAGAAGTTACCCAATGAAGAAATGAATTCCACCATGCGTTTCTTCATCAAAATTGGTACACATGATCCTTATAACATTTTAAGAACATTAGAAACAAGAATGACCAAAAAATTTGAAGTTAAGGCCTCTGAAACCTAAACCCTAATTTTGGTCATCTATGTAGTGAAAACCCTAACTCTGCTTCCATGCCTTTGCCAGTTCTTGTGATCCCTTGACTTTCATGAACTTTGAGGAGCATAATATGATGTTAGAACACACATGGACCCTCTTGGAAAGCTTTGAGACCTTTGGGATGGCTCAGATGGATTCTTGGATTGCTCAGATCACAAACCCTAGATGCAAATGAACTTGAACTTATGCAGTGAAACAAATATGTAACATGAGATATAATGCTTATGTTAAAACAAAAAGTGAAAGATCACAAGCCATGGTGTGATATGAGTGAGGGAAAATTTGGGGTGTTTACAGTATGTCACAATCCTCCAGGGAAAGCTTCAGAGAGTATGCTCAGAGATGAAGGCAATTAGTTGTTGTCGTTCAACCTCCAATGTCAGAAAGAGAAATGGCAGATATGTTTATGAACACCCTCCAGGGAACATACATTGATAGGTTGGCTGCTTTCTCTTCCACCAGCTTTGCAGATGTGGTCATAGCCGGAGAAAGGATTGAGAGTTTATTAAAAATGGGAAAAATCTCGGATAACGGCGCTAGCTCAAGCAGTGCAAGGAAACCATTTACAGGGACTCGCAGGTCCGGTGAAACAAACTAAATACACATGGGCAGAGGAAGACCCCAGTATATGCCAAGATCAATTGTCGTTGTCACAATTCCCACTCCACCTCTTCAACAACAATACACTCCGCAACCACAACAGTTCCCTCCGCAACATTTTCCTCAACAAAGGTCTTATAACAACAACAACAACCAACAACAGCGTCCTTTCCAGCAAAGGCCATCTCAAGTCAACAGGGTAATTGAGCTTATACCAATGCCCTATGCCACTTTGTTACCATAACTTTTGAAACTCAATCTTGTTGAATTAAGGACTCTGGCTCCACCAGATCCTCAGAACCTTTCGAGAAATTACGACGTCAATGCCAGTTGTGCCTTCCATTCTAATGAAACTGGCCATACCACATAAAAGTGTAGAGCTTTGCACATGAAGGTCCAGGATCTAGTTGATTCAAAGGCTTTAAATTTTGCACCACCTCCTAACGTCACGAAGAATCCTATGCCCAGCCAAGATGGGTCCCAGATAAATGCAATTGAAAAGGATCAACCCATGATTTTAATTGAAGATACTGCAAGCATTCAAACACCTCTGGCAGAGGTTAAAGCTCAGCTTTTAAAATGCCAGGTGTTTCCAGGTTGTGAGGCCTGCTGTGAATCTTGCAATGTTTCCGTCAATGGGTGTGCAAGCTTAATAAGTGGCATCAATGGCCTTATCAGAATAGGTATCCTGCAGATAACATCAACGGCTTCTACAACATCAGCAACTCCTTTTACAGCAACAACAAATACCTCTCCTACAACTTCAAAGACAATTGTTCCGAAAAACTCGTCTACAAAATCAACAATCATTTCTTCCACCACTTCAAAAAATGCTAGTTCAATTGCATTTGCTTCTACAACTACATCAACCATTAACAACTACGTCTCCACAGTCACCATATACTACGACCCAGCAATGGTCCCTGATTCCAACAATTTTTAGCAACAATCTCAGCAGCAATCTCAGCAACAACCCAGCTTCAGTCAATCACCACCACCATCAATCAAAAGTCCTGTCACCATATTTTACGATCCACAAACAATAACAATTCCTACCTCCGCTGCAGTCAGTCCAGTCACCATCACGGTACCTGTACCTATTCCGTATGATAAAGATAATGTTGTTCCATGGCACTATGGTTCAGACCTTTACTTCAACGGGGAAAAAGTCTCTCTTGATTCTTCAGATTACACACCACAGATCGATAATGTCAGGGGAGGCGGAGGCTTCACCCGAAGCGGACGCCTCTTCGCGTCACAAGTTCCAAGAGCTAATACTGAGGCAGAGGCTGCTGCCAAGGCCAAGGGTAAAAATGTGGTACCGGAAGAACCAGTTTTGAAAGAAGCCCATAAAATATCCTTTGATCAAGAAGTGGATGAATTTATGAGGATAATCAAGAGAAGCGACTACAAGGTTGTAGATCAGCTCCACCAGACTCCTTCAAAGATGTCCATCTTATCCCTGCTGCTGTGTTCCGAAGCTCATCGGGATGCACTACTTAAAATCCTGCACGCAGCCTACGTGCCTAAGGAGATCATGGTAAATCAGCTCGAGACAGTAGTGTCTAATGTTAATACTAGCCATGGGCTGGGCTTCACCAACACAGATTTGACAACGGAAGGTCGTCACCACAACAAAGCTTTACACATCACTCTGGAGTGTAAAGGGGTTGTACTTTCACATGTTCTAGTTGACACTGGGTCTTCGCTCAATGTCTTGCCAAAGAAAGCCCTTGTTAAGCTTGAGTATGATGGTATAGCTCTCCGACCAAGAAATCTGGTGGTTAGAGCTTTTGATGGTTCCAAGAGGTCTGTTATTGGAGAGGTGGAGCTGCTTGTGATAATTGGCCCGCAGGTCTTTCAAACTACTTTCTACGTGATGGACATTCAGCCACCCTACAGCTGTTTTTGGGTCGACCATGGATTCACACCGCTGGCGCAATTATGTCGACCCTTCACCAGAAATTGAAATATGAGTGGGAAGGGCAGATTATCATAATTTGTGGTGAAGAGGATATTTTTGTTAGCCATCTGGCCACCTACAAATACATTGAGATGGATGGTGAAATCCACGAGACCATGAGCCAAGGTTTCGAAGCACTGAACGTCAATGAGGCGACAACTGAAGTATTCGCTACATCCCAGGAAGATAGGATGGGTACTTCAATTTTCTCATATCAACAAGCTTGGAAGGTTGTTGAAGAGGGAAATGCTTGAGGCTGGGGCAAGCTGCTACCGGTGGAGAAGAAGGAGGACATATTCGGTTTGGGTTACAAACTATTCCGACAAGATCAAGCAGAGGCTGCTAAGGAGCCCAAGTTCATAAGTGGGGGGATGCTAACCCCAGATGTTGTCAATGACACGGAAGACGAGATGGAAAGCGACCTCAACCTGGAGAGCTGGATTCGTCCAAGGATCCCGGGCCAACAAGTTCTTAACTAGTCTTCCCAGGAAATTATAAGGGTTACTCCTGCAGAGTAATTATTATTTTCTGCCCTTTTTAGCATGCATCAAGTCTTGCATCTTGCCCAAGGTGTCAGGACTCATTTTGTAATAGGGCCATATTTGTATTTTTGTGCAAATGGAATATCAATGAATATTGGACATCTTTTGCAAACAATTTTCTCTTTCGCTCACTGTCTTTTCATTTTTGTTATTTTTCGCACAAAACAATAAAATGGCAATATTTTCAAAATAAATAACTTCATTTTTTCTGAACAAGATTAAAACTGGTCACTAAAAAGAATAAATCTCAACCCTTGCAGAAATAATCCTCCAGAATGCACCGACAACATCACTGCTATGACCTTGTATGACTTCGACAATCCAATCAATCAAGCAGGTGAAGGGGTTGATGAAGACTATGAGTTGCCTGAAGAGTTAGCCAGGTTGTTGAGGCAAGAAGAAAAAGTGATTACTCCTCATCAGGAGGAGGTTGAAACTGTTAATCTTGGTACCGAGGAGGATTTGAAAGAAGTGAAGATTGGGGCCAGTCTGCAAGCTTCAGTAAAAGAACAACTTATTAGTATGCTTCGAGAATATGTCGACGTCTTTGCTTGGTCCTATGAAGACATGCCAGGTCTAGATACGGATATAGTCATGCACAGGCTTCCCTTGAAAGAGGATTGCCCTCCAGTCAAGCAGAATTTGCGCCGTACTCGCCCTGATATGGCTATGAAGATTAAGGAGGAGGTACAAAAACAGTGGGATGTCGGTTTCCTTACTGTAACTAGTTACCCGCAGTGGGTTGCTAACATTGTACCCGTGCCTAAAAAGGATGGCAAGGTGCGTATGTGTGTGGATTACCGGGATCTGAACAGAGCTAGCCCGAAAGATGATTTCCCATTACCTCAAATTGACGTATTGGTTGACAACACATCTCAGTTCTCGGTATTTTCTTTCATGGATGGATTTTCTGGGTACAATCAGATCAAGATGTCACCTAAAGACATGGAGAAAACAACTTTCATCACGCCTTGGGGCACAGTTTGTTACAAGGTAATGTCGTTTGGACTGAAGAACGCTGGTGAAACGTATCAACGGGCTATGGTAACATTATTCCACGATATGATCCACAAAGAAATTGAATGCTATGTGGATGATTTGATTGCCAAGTCCCTTACTGAAGAAGACCATCTGGTAAATCTGTTGAAGTTGTTTAAGCGTCTGAGGAAGTATCAGCTGAAGTTGAACCCCAACAAATGCACATTCGGGGTACGTTCTGGTAAGTTGCTGGGATTTATCGAAAGTGAAAAGGGAATTGAGGTTGATCTCGACAAAGTCAAAGCCATTCAGGAGATGCCTGCACCTAGGACTGAAAAGGAAGTTCGAGGGTTCTTAGGTAGATTGAACTACATATCAGGGTTCATATCTCATCTTACTACAACATGTGAACCCCTGTTCAAGCTGTTTAGGAAGGAATAAACAGTCAGGTGGAATGACGATTGTTAGAAAGCTTTTGACAAGATCAAGGAGTACCTACAAGAACCTCAAATTATCAGGCCTCCAATTGAAGGAAGACCTTTGATAATGTACCTGACAGTATTAGAAGGATCAATGGGGTGTGCGCTGGGCCAGCATGACGAGTCTAGTCGAAAAGAGTAGGCAATATACTACCTAAGCAAAAAGTTTACCAACTGCGAACAACATTATTCACTGCTTGAGAAAACTTGTTGTGCTTTAGCGTAGGCTGCTCGCCGACTAAGACAGTATATGCTGACTCACACTACCTTGTTGATCTCAAAGATGGACCCTGTCAAGTACATATTTGAGAAGCCAGTACTTACCGGGAGGGTTGCAAGATGGCAAATGATTCTAACAGAGTATGACATTCAATACACATCTCAAAAAGCCATCAAGGGCAGTGTACTGTTTGACTATCTAGTTCCCTAATGAAGATATCATGTACTTAAAAGCAAAAGATTGTGAAGAGCCAGTTCACACTGAAGGGCCTGACCCAGAAGAAGGATGGACTATGATGTTTGATGGGGCTGTCAATATGAATGGTCGTGGGGTTGGTGCATTGCTCATTACACCTAAAGGAGTTCACATGCCTTTCTCAGCAAAGCTCACTTTTGCTTGCACTAACAACGAAGCTGAATACGAAACATGTATCATGGGACTTGAGGAAGCCATTGACCTCAGGATCAAAACTTTGAATGTATTCAGAGATTTAGCTTTGGTAATCAATCAGACCAACGGCAAATGGTACACCCATCAGGAGCATATGATTCCATACCGTGACTATACGAGGAGATTACTGACTTTCTTCACAACTGTCAAACTTGAATACATCCCTCAGGATGAAAATCAGTTTGCAGATGCTTTAGCTACCATTTCCTCCATGATCAAAGTTCAAACTGCCAATTATGTGCCTCGGATTTTGGTGTCCAGACTAGACCGAACGGCATATTTGTTCTCTGTGAACATTGCTAGTGATAACAAGCCTTGGTTCCACGACATCAAATGCTTCTTGGAGAATCAGACGTACCCACCTGGGCATCATCTAATGATAAGAAGACATTAAGAAGACTGGCCGATAGTTTCTTCCTCAATGTTGATGGTTCATTATACAAGCGAAACTTTGACATGGTTCAGCTCAGATGTGTTGACAAGAAAGAAGCAAACCTACTGATGCACGAGGTGCATGAAGGTTATTTTGGTACCCATGCCGGAGGACATGCAATGGCAAATAAATTATTAAGATCAGGTTACTACCGGATCACAATGGATGCAAACTGTTGTGCCTATGCCAGAAAAGGCCACAAGTGTCAGATCTACGCAGATAAAGTGCATGTGCCTCCAAATCGTTTTAACGTGATATCTTCACCTTGGCCCTTTGCCATGTGGGGAATTGACATGATTGGAAAGATTGAACCGACTACTTCAAATGGCCACAGATTCATCCTGAAACCTCTCACAAGCTCAGAATCAAAAAACTTGCAAAAACTTCCTCTCTTCGGATCTCTCAGCATAACCAATCAAACTCAAAACTTCCTTCACCATTCAATCACTCAGGTCATAAGGAACACAAACCACCCTTCATTTTTCCCAAAAAGCCTCTGAATCATAAACACGATTTCTCAGCTCTCAGAACTGAAACTCACAAAGGAGGCCATTTAAACTCTTGCAAAGCTTCTCAATAGCCTCAGGGGACTCAAAGGGGTTGGATTACACAAAGGAGGAGCTCTGAAAGTCCATATTTGCAGTTCATCATCTCAGGTAGTCATCAAGAACTTTTTTTTCCATAAATCTTCTTTTAAGTTATAAAATGATTCTATATGTCTCTCTGATCATGGTGATATGATTAGTTTTGAAAATGGTTGCGAAACAAGCATGTATTGAACTTATGAAAGTTTTGCATAATTTCCCGTTTTGCTTCGATTCTTGCTTCTGATGAAACATAAATGGATTTTGTTGTTGGATTCGTGTTTAGGGTTGTTAGTTGAGTCATTCTGGAGAGTTAGGGGGTCTGGGGTAGCCTAGGGTGGAAGATAGCGTGAGAGGTTGGCCGGAGAAGATGACCGGAGCTTAGCTCCGGTCACCTGAAGAGGATTAGCCCTAATTTGGGTTTAGTTGCCCAGTTTGATTTTGGATCTTTGGATCTTGATTAGTTTACGCGTGAATGGCCAGGATTAGTTCACTTAAGTTAATTCTGATTAATTAAAATAATTAAAATCAATTTACCCAGATTTGATCTGGACCCTTGAAACGCGTGCGCAGTCAATCCTCATTCCCCCAGTTCAAATCTCAGCCATAGGATCTGCATACTTCACATTTTAATCCATTTTATTTCATTTTATTTTCATTTCTTTTGTGCATTTATTTTAAAATAGCAAAACTTATCAAAAAAAATTGAAACTTTGCATTATGACTTTAAATATTTTTATTAACCCAAAAATAATTTTTATTTTATTTTTTGCATTCAAAAAGTATTTTTAAATTATTTAAATGTTATGTTTAATTAATTAAAGTATTTTAATTAATTAAAAATGCATTTAGGTTTCTAAAAATTACAAAAAAAATCATGAACCATTCCAATACATTTAGAATCATTTTCAAACTCTTCATACAAATTTCTTTTTAGGTTTGATCATAGTTTCCCAATTTTCTTTGAATTAAGGGTCATTAAAATCACAATTTTTAACCCTAGATTTGAAAAATCATTTCTGCCTAACCATGAAGAGTTTGAACTTGATTCTTTTAGCATTGTTTCACATATTGCATGTAGTTTATAGGTAATTTTTCTCATGAATTTATCTTGAATTTTCAATTTGATTTTCATTTTTCCTTTTGAATCACCCAAAAACCCTAGCAAACTTAGGAAAATCATAACTTGTAATAGGATAGGCTTCTGACCTTCTTCTTTGGGGTGTGACTTAGTATGGGATTAGGGTTTGTTTGAGTTTGATTTCAAATTTTTATCTTGTTGTATGCTTCTGTTTTATCCATTTTCATCTCATATGTCCATAAAACCCTAATTTCTCATGTTCATTTGCATTCACCTTGCATATTCATCATCACATGAACTTGCCATGACATTTCAAGCACTCATATGTTATCTTGACATCTTAGGACATGTTAGAACCTTGCTTCATCATTTCTTCATTCATTTGCTATGCTTTGCATTCATTTCATCTCATAAACATCTATGTGTTTTCAAGCTTCCAAGCATGCTTTCATGGCATCCCATCCTTGTATGATCATTTATATGCACATTGTATGACATTGCATCATCTCATATGCCGTTTGCATTGCATAACCACTTCTGACTTTGGTCTTTGTATCTCATTTCATCTCATTTCAATTCATTTCTTTATGCTTTATACCTTATGCATTCATACTAACCATTTCAGGAACTTTTGGTAAGTCATTGTGAGAGGTGGATTTGCCTTCACTTATCACTCCTTCTTATCTCATTCATGTGCATTTTAACTTGTCTTTGAAGTGAATTTGATTCACTTATGTTCCCTCTCTCAATTTCTTCCTTCAAGTTACTTATCTTCTTCAATGAAGTAAGTAACTTGTTCTTCTTTCTCATCCTTCTTTCATCTGCTTCTTCCATTGGTGGCTTCCTAGAAGATCCTTCCTTTTGAGCCTAATAAACCATAGGATATCCAAGCATGATAATACTTAGGGTTATGTTTAGTCCCCCTTAGTCTTTTACATTTGAGTCTCCTTGAGTCTCTCTTCTCATCTCAATAATCAGAGACTAAACTCTTAAAGTCTTAAGACTTTGGAATTAGGGTTATACCTGCATCCTTCTCTTAGGATGGAGTGTATAACCTTAATCCTAAGTGTTAAGCCTTTAATTTGTTTAAACCTTTTAATCAAATCATATTGATAATCACTAAGACTTTATCTTGTAACTTGGGCCTTACATTAGGGTTCTAACTCTTCCTTATGGTTAAGAGGGACTAACCCTAGTGTTTAATGGACAAGTCCCCCTCAAGTTCTCTTACAAACTTAAACTCCACTTCTTAATCTCACCCCTTAATTAAAATCCACTTAATAAAGGCTTTGTTATATAATGAATTTAATCCCTAACCATGGATTAAGTTGAGGTATCTTCCTCAGCTTAAGTGTTCTCATCTATTATCCTTCTATTAGGATGGTGTAATGAGTTCACTAATCTGTGATTAGAGATTAAACTCATTACTTAACACTAGACAAAAACCCAAAAACATCTAATTAATCACAAGTAAGTTAATAATCTTAATCCTACATCATCATGGTAATTAAGTTGAGATGCTTATCTCATACTTAAGTAGGCTTATTATCCCTAATCAGGGAGGATATAATGAGTTTACAAGCCCTTGATTTAGGCTTAAGCTCATTAACTTATGAAAAACACCAAAAACAATAACAAAACTGAAAACACAAGAACAAACAATAATCGTCTCCTCCGAGATTCTTTTCTCATCACACTCATTCATAAACGAGAACTTGCTTCTTCCGTCTAATGCAAAACAGTTAGCACTCGAGCCAGATGAGTCATACACTTGAGTATAGACAAATAAGCAGTTCATAGTCAATTTTATTTTCAGTCTCTTTGAGTCGAACTACGGTGTTCTGACTTCCTCATTGCACAAGAGGATACATAGGCATAACTTAACAGTTATCGAACAAAAGTCTCTGTGTCTTCCCCCTCTTTCAGCATTCTCTTTTAAGCCTCGGTTCCTGAGCCATTCACACCTTTTTGCACTGACACTTGTACATTCATTCTTAGCTTTTGCACACAAACAACACATACACCTACCCCTTTAAACACAATCTTGTAAGCGTGGATCCCGTCGAGTACGAAGGACAATCTGGGTGCTAATACCTTCCTAGGTTGTAACCAACCCCCTTTCTCAGTTTCTCTGGTTCGCAACCGTCTTATCCATCTCTTTCCAGGTTTATGCAGCATTACCTTTCCTTCGGGATAAAAATGCCTAGCTGGCGACTCTATTCAATTCATTTCATTTCCTCTTTTCGCCGACCGTTCGTGCTTGTACCAGGATGCAAATTTGCGGGAGCGACACCGAGCATGCTCAAAGATTGCACAGACCTTGCCAAAGGATGCCAATATTGTCAGGAGCATGCTAACATTCAACATGTCCAGGGCAGTGAGTTGCACATCATCGTAAAGCCATGGTCGTTTTGAGGGTGGGCTTTGGACATGATAAGAGAGATCCAACAAACCTCTTCAAAACAACAAAGGTTCATCGTAGTAGGAATCGATTACTTTACCAAATGGATAGAGGTTGTTCCTTTGGTAAAGGTAGATCAAGAGGTTGTTATTGACTTTATCCAAATCCATATAATATATAGGTTTAAAATTCCCGAAACCATCACCACCGACCAAGGGTCGGTGTTTATGGGTCAAAAGATGCAAGAGTTTGCAGTAGAAGCTAGTTTTAAACTAATCACATCAACGCCATACTATGCGCAGGAAAATGGTCAAGTTGAAGCGGAGAATAAGGTGGTGATTGAGCTCATTAAGAAACACATCACCAAGAAACCTAGGAACTATCATAAAACGTTGGACCAAATCCTGTGGGCATGTCGCACATCCCCTAAAGAGTCAACAAATTCGACTTCGTTCCGCCTAGCATTTGGCCATGATGCAGTTTCGCCCTCAAAGATTTGTTTCCAGTCGATAAGGGTCCAACGTCAAAATGAAATCCCTTTGGAAAAATATTGGAGCATGATGTTTGACGAGGTCACAGACCTGGACGAAGAGAGGTTGAGGGTGCTGGATGTATTGTTGCGTCAGAAAGAAAGAGTGCCCATAACTCACAATAAGAGGGTCAAAGGGAAGACCTTCAAAGTTAACGATTACGTGTGGAAAGTCATTTTGCCCAAGGATAGACAAGATCGAACATTGGGTAAATGGTCTCCCAATTGGGAAGGACCATTCCAAGTAAGTTAAGCTTTTAGCAACAACGCTTACAAGATAAAAGAAGTATGCCCTGGTAGGAGAATCCTACGAGTAAATGAGAAATACTTGAAAAAGTATAAGCCTATGCTACAGGAAATAAAAATATGCACATAAAAATGTCATTAATAAAATTATCACAACAGACCATGGGCCAAAATGGCATACAAAGAGGCATGCTACATTACAAATTAAAAGATAAGATAAAAGCCTGCAGGCCAGAAAGTACAAAAAAAATGCAAAGATCCAGCTATCCATCGACGAAGCTGGTTTGGTTAATCCCTCCAGAAAAATCAATCCATCCCTCTCCAGGCTCATGGGTTGAGGAAGTCCATCCAGACTTCGTTAAAATTTGGATCAGGATCACGGCCCTGGGGCGGTCCCCTTTTAGGGGGTTTCATTTTGGTCATAGACGTTTTCTCAACAACTTTGGTTCCAGTGTTTGATGCAGCAGGTTTTGCAATAGTTGATTTGGGTGGCTCCGAAGTTTCCTTGGCTATTTTCTGGTCTGCAAGATTTTTTGAAGAACTCATGACGAAATACAGTAGGAGTATAGTTGGAGGCACATGAGACCACTACTTTTTATGGGAGGAATACTCCTCGAGTTGATCACCTAGCTAAGGGGTAGGAGTTTGAGAGGCGTGAAATAACCTTATAGAAATTACACTGCCCAAAAAACATCTCTTTTTAGGGTATCCGAAATTATGCCCATTAACTCTATTATATCGCGCGGTGAACTTTTTTGGAGTGGACTCAGACCAGCGACCTCACGCTAGTAGCAGACGAACAAAAGGAAGTGGTATTTATAGCCAAAATCCATGCAACTTATGGGTTTCGCTTGGAAATTGAGCTATGGTAGTGGTATTTGTTGACGATCCCCACGCCCTAGATAATCATTATTGGCAATGGAAGTTATGGCGCCAAAAGTGCAATCATGACGGATGTGACATGTTGTCTCAATCCGATAGAAATGAACAGTCGTTAGTTCAAGTTGATGGTCAGGATCCGTCGAAATCTCTAAGAAAAATCCAAAAGGCCGAGTTTCTTGGTCGACCATATCTCTGTCGAAACTAGCCTTTAGGGGGTAATTTGTTAGTCGAATATTTCGACCAAGCTAATAAGGGTTTTACATTTTAGAGAGAATCCACACAATCGTCAAAGAGGAAGTTTTCGACCCAACCAAGAATGAGGGAACATTTCGACTTGTCGACAAGAAGATGAAAGTGAGGAAAAAGCCAATCCAGTGAAGATAGACGTCGAAACACTTCGACGTTGCCCAGAAAAGCCATTTTGTTGAAGGCTTTCAATTCAACATGCATAATGGCATGAAGAAACTACCCAAGGAAGTGGAGCGACGTAATGGGCAGTTACCATAGTCGTGGGGTGGCATGTGTCATCATCAGATTCGTTGGAAAGGGTCTGACGGTTATCATAATTAAAGGTCGCATTTCTTTACATTGTAAAAGGGACACAATCAAAGTATCAAGCATTAAGAGAAATGAGTTAACCCCCTATTCAAAATGTATGATAGAGTCCAAACATTTATCCTTTTAAGTTATTTAAATTCCAAGCAATTTTAATACTTGTCATTTGCTTTGTTTTTTCTATTTTATTATTTTTCCTTTGTTTGTTTTCATTTACTTGTTTTATTCCAAATCAACGAAGCATTCCGCGAGCGTTTTGCACAAACACAAACTAATCCCAAAAAACCCTTACCATCTGACACTATAAAAAGTCACCATATACTTAACTGGACAGAGCAGTCCTGGGACATGTTTGGATGGTCCCGCAAGTAAACCTTTTTAATAGGAGGCCAGCGACTGTTCGTGTGAAATCCATGTGTAAACATACGTATCCTGCTCGACCTACGCTGGTCTTGTTCTACTTGAGCAGGTTTCTCTTCCACAACAACTTATGATTCCTACTCTATTTCCTCCATAGATGTATCAATGATTCATGATTCTTGAATTTATTCAAGCTATACTTTCCTCCTACTGATTTCTTTGGAAATAAAGTTCTTTTCCAAGAAAACTCCAGCGATAAAAACTTTTCCCTCAAAAGGATTGTAGAAGTAATACCCTCTTGTTTTTTTAGGATTCCCCACAAATATGCATTTTTCAGATTTGGGCTCAAGCTTAGTTGAAATTTTTCGTTTCACTTAAACTTCACAACCCCAAATCTTCATGTAAGACATATTTAGTTTCTTGCCACTCCATATTTCATATGGCGTCTTCTCAACCTTTTTTGATGGAAAACGGTTAAGTGTTTAAGATGTTGTCAGTAGTGAATGTCCCAGAAAATTGTTTGGAAGATCGACGTAACTCATCATGGATCAGACCATGTCTAACAAGGTTCGATTGCTTCTCTCAGATACACCATTCCACTGTGGTGTTCCAGGAGGAATGAGTTTGGATAGAATCCCACACTCTTTTAAATGTTCATCAAAATCAAGGCTTAAATATTCATCGCCTCGATCTGATTGAAGAGTTTTAATATTCTTAACTAGTTGTTTTTGTACTCTGTTCTTGAACTCCTTGAACTTTTCAAAGGATTTAGATTTGTGTTTCATTAAATACACATCACCATATTGTAAACACCCTAAATTTTCCCTCTCTTTTTTCTCACACCTTGGCTTGTGATCCTCCATATTGCATTGCATAAACATACCATTTCACACTGCATAGTTATTTCACTGCATAAGTTGCATAGCTAGGGTTTGTGATCAGGTGAATCTTAGAAGTGGTTTGAGCTATCTCAGAGGCCATGAAGCATACCAAGAGGGTCCATGAGTGTTCTATTATCATGTTATACCTCCACGGTTGCTTTGAAGTCACAAAATCTCAGAGGATTGCACAGTAGCCCAGGCAGGCTCAGGGTTCCTACACAAATGACCAGAAATTAGGATTTTGGGTTTGAGGCCCTTACACTCAAAATTTTTGGTAAATCTTGATTCTATTGGTCTGTATATGATATGAGGAGCATGTGTATCAAATTTGAAGCAAAATTTCCTTGTGGAAGTCATCTGATCAAATGGTAACTTGTTGTGCAAGAAAAGTCAGAATCAGGGCATCTGAGACCCTCAATAAGGGTTCCAAAGGGTCATCATCATCAATTTGAGGTCCTATGATCTTTATTTGATCTTAGGAAGTCTTGGAAGTTCACAAGATTAAATAATTTTGAGCCATTTGAAAACTTTCTATTTTTGGGCATGATTTGTAATGAAAACTTTCCATTTTGGGAAAGATCTTCAACCTCCTCTTTCTTGATCAAAAAGGTTTCAAATGAATTTTCTTCAAACATGAAAGATGTAGATTTGATCTTCCCATTTTCAAAAAGTACAAGAACTCAAGATATGGCAAGTCAAAGTTGGGAAAAATCTTGTAATTTTCAAGTTCATGCCAAAGAGGGAAATTTGCAAAATGGTCTTTCAAGCCTTTATGTGACCTCTAATCCACTCAAATACATCATGCCATGATCAAACAACTTCTAAAGATCAGAATTGAGCCTTGAACTAAATGATTCCATGCCTTGCTTCTCAAGAAATGTCAAAGTTGTGAAAATGCAAAACCTTTGAAAACTCATGAAGCAAGCCATACAACCCACCAATTTTGATCCAGTGGTGCTCCTTGAACTCAGCTGAGGCAGCCCAAGACCTCAAATCACCTCTGTCATGGCCCATGCTTCAAGTACATAGACTTTTGACTTTTTGTCCAATAGCACCATACCAATCCCACAGTGTATATCCACTCCTCTGACTGATTTCATTTGTTTATATAAACCCTAAGGATCATAAAACTTAACACTTCAAGCCTAGAAACAAGCCACACACTTAGATTGCAAAAACTTCCCTGAAAGCTTCATCTCTTCGATTCTCTCAAACCAGTCATTAAACTTCCAAAATTCCTTCACCAATCAATCACATATCATCCATAAAACAAGAATCAACCATCAAAATGGACTGAGACACGACATATCAAAAACACGATTTCTGCTTCATCAGAACTGGACCTAAAAAACCATCCACTTTCAAAGCATTATATGCACTCCATTAGCTTCAGGAGGTCCAAAGAAGTCATTTTGCACAAGAGGGAGGTCCTGAAAGCTCCATTTTGAAGAAGTTCAGTTCAGGTATTCATCAAGAACAAATTTTCCAGAACTTCTTTTTCTTGTTATAAAATGATTCTACATGCTTTGTTGATCACTCTGATGTGTTTAGAATTGAAAATGGTTGAGAAATGAGCATGTATGGTTGTTCTGAAAGTTTGTCCGTAAAAATGTTTTGCTTCGATTCTCTTGATTCATGAAGTTTAAATGTTGTTTGTTGATTGATTCATGTTCTATGATGTTTGGGGATCATTTTAGGGCAAGTTTGATGCATTTTAGTAGCTTGTAGGAGGAGTTAGGTTTTGAGCTCGCCGAAGAAGATGACCGGAGCCTATCTCCGGTCACCTGAAAATAATTAGGGCTAATTAGGGTTTAGGTTTCCAGATTGAATGTCAGCCCTTAGATCATGATTAGATTAAGTTTTGGACGGTCCAGATAATTCACTTAACTTTAAATTTGATTAATTAAATTAATTGTAATTAATTAACTCAGTTTAAACCCTGACCTTTGGATCATGTGCGAAACATAAGTTTGAACCACAACCTTAGGATCTTCATACCCTTAGTCAAACAGACTTCCAATATTAGCCCTCCATCCAATTCCCACGCAATCCTGGCCTCCCATTTTGATTACTTTGCATTTTATTTCATTTGTATTTCATTTTATTTTCTTTATTTATTTAAAATAGTAAAACATTTTCTAAAAATCTGATTTTTTGCATTCTTACTTTAAATAATTTTAAAAACCTAAAAACATTTTTATTTTTAATTTTTGCATTAAAAATATATTTTTAAATCATTTAATTGTATTATTTAATTAATTAATTCATTTTAATTAATTAAAAATACTTTTAGGTATTTAAAAATCACAAAAAAATCATGAAGCATTCTTATACATTTAGAGCAATTTACAAACTCATCTCACAAATTTCTTTTAGGGTTTGATCACATTTTGACAACTAACCATGAATTAGGGCTTCCAAATTTCTAATTTTTCTAACCCTAACTTCAAAAATTCATTTCTGATAAACCAAGATGAGTTTGTACATGGTTCTTTTTGCATTCTTTTATAATTTGCATGTAGTATCTAGGGTATTTACCTCATATTTTTCCACTGCATTTTCCATTTGTTTGGAATTTTTCATGAAGAAGTACCCAAAACCCTAGCCTAAATTAGAAAGACCATAACTTGACTTTGGTTTAGCTTTTGACTTCCATCTTTGGGGAGTGATTTTATGTGTGTTTAGGGTTCACTTGGTTGCAATTTAAATTTTTTATCATGTGTTTTGCTTCTGTTTTGATCATGTGCATCTCATACTTTCTTAAAACCCTAATTTGCCATGTTCATTTGCATTCATCTTTACATACCTTCATCATAAGAACTAGTCATGACATTTCATGCATTTGTATGTCATCTTAGATACCTTAGGACATGTATGAACATTGGTTGATCATTGTTGCATTCATTTGGTATGTTTTGCATCCATTACATCTTATGTTTGTTCATGTGTTCTTAAGCTTTCAACATGCTTGTTTTTGCATCCATCACTTGTATGATCATACATGTGCATTGTATATGACTTTTCATTTCTCCATGAAACATTTGCATCATGTTTTCACTTCCGGTTGGTATCACTGCATCTTCATTTGCTTTATTCCATTTTGTTTCACCTTATGCATTCATACTAACCATTGTAGGGGCTTCTGGTAAGTTGATCAGGATGTGGATTTTCCTCCACATCCAACCTCTTCTTACCTTTTCATTTTCATATTATTTGTCTTTGAAGTGAGTGTGACTCACTTATGCTCTCTCTTGATCCTTTTCTTTCTCTTAGGTTACTTAACTTCTTCAGGAAGTAAGTAACCTATTCTCATTTCTCTTCTCTTTTGCATATGCTTCTTCTTCCTTGGTGGCCATCTGAAGACTCTTCTGAAGATATTTTCTTAAGCCTCATAAACCATAGGAATATCCAAGCATAATAACTTTATGGTTGTACATAGTCCCCTTAGTTTTTTTACCTTTTGAGTCTCCTTGAGTCTCTGCTTCTCATCTCATAATCAAGGCTAAACAGTTAAAGTTTTAAGACTCTGAATTAGGGTTATGCCTGTATCCTTATCTTAGGATGGAGTGTATAACTTTAATACTTAGTGTTAAACCCTTAAGTTGCTTACACCTCCTAATCAAAACATCTAATAATCATTAAGACTTAAGCTTGTAACTTAGGCCTTATATTAGGGTTACATCTCTGCCTGTTGGTTCGGAGGGACTAACCCTAGTGTTTAATGGACAAGTCCCCCTCAGGTTTACTCTTACAAACATAAAATCCATTTCTTAATCCCACCATTAATTAAAATTCACTTTAATTAAGGATTGTTATATAATGATTTTAATCCCTAACCATGAATTAAGTTGAGGATTCTTCCTCATCTTAAGTGTTCTCATCTATCATCCTTCTCTTAGGATGGTGTAATGAGTTCACTAAACCCTGATTAGAGATTAAACTAATTACTTAACACAAAACAAAATCCAAAAAAACTTAATAATCGCAAGTACGTTAATGATCTTAATCCTGCATCATTAGGGTAATTAAGTTGAGATTTTCATCTCATACTTAAGTAGGCTCATTATCCTTAATCAGGGGTGATATAATGAGTTTGCAAACCCTTGATGGAGGCTTAAGCTCATTATCTTATGAAAAACACCAAAAACAATAAAAAAAATTGAAAACACAAAAACAAACAATAAACGTCTCCTCCGGGATTCTTTTCTCATCACATTCACTCTGAAAATGAGAACTCGCTTCTTCCGTCTAATGCAAGACAATTAGCACTCGAGCCAGACGAGTCATACACTTGAGCATAGACAAGCAAGCAGTTCACACCAAAATCATCCCAGTCTCTTTGAGTCGAACTACAGTGTTCTGACTTCCTTATTGCACGAGAGGATACGTAGGCATAACTTAACAGTTATCGAACAAAATTCTCTTTGTCTCCCCCTCTCCTCCTCCCAGTTTCTCTTTCCATAGCCTTAGTTTTGAGCACCCACTTTCTTATTTGCACTGACACTCTGTACATCCTTTTCCCCTAGCCTTCTATGCACAGTTTAGCACATACATTATCCCCTTTTAAACAAATCAAGTAAGCGTGGATCCCGTCGAGTACGACGAACGATCTGGGTGCTAATACCTTCTCAGGTCGTAACCAACCCCTTTTCTCAATTTCTTTGGTTCGCAGCCGTCTTATCCATATCTTTCCAGGTTTATGCTGCATTACCTTTCCTTTGGGATAAAAATGCCTAGCTAGCGACTCTATTCAACCTCAACCTCTAACATCGCCGACAATTTGCGTTTGCACCGGGATGAAAATCCGGGGAGCGACAGCTTGGCGACTCTTCTGGGAACCTTTGCAACCAGGGCTTCTGGTTCTCTTGTGGGTTTCTCCTAGCGCTTGTTTATTTGTGTTATATGGGGTGTTATGTGATAATTGTGTTTATTGTTTTTGCTTTATTTATTGCTTCCTGTACAACTTTCTTATTGCATTTACTTTATCGCTTTCATTTACTACTTTTCGCATTTCATTCTTTATCATATCATTGTGCTGGATTTCTGTTTATCTTGGTGGGTGGGGTATTCCAGTGAGAAAGGCTCAACACAAAGGCCAGTGACACATAGGATTAAATTGGTTTTGTATTCTTTCCCATTCCATTTTGATATGGTGCGGGAATATGAAAACACGATTCAGACATGGGTTTCCTTTTGAGAACTCTGTGCTACGGATTTCCTGTAGTGGTAGGGCTATCTGGGAAGCCTGCTAAGTCTGGATGGCCTTTTTATATGACCTTCAGCATCTGAGCTGAATTAGAGGAGGATCCTTTTTGATTAGGGTAAACATTGTACCTCCGGGTTAGAAGTGTTTACACTTCTCATAATAGATCCGAATCTGAGGATCTTTGTTCTAGAACAATACCTGTGAATGGGTTGGGTTGTTTACAGGTTTGCAGGAACCCTTGACCTCAACACACCTTGCTACTGAATTTTGTTCTCAAGGTTATACTATGTTGGACTAGTTCTTTGAAACCCTGAACTATTGACTCTTTATTTGAGTCCCCAACCTGGTTACTGGTTCTCAGACTTCCATCTGAAACTCTGAATACTCATGGATCCTACCAAAGGCAATTGATAATCCAGCACATGATCACAAACCTTTGCATATCATAAGCATACATCATATTGCATCATTTAACGTTTGTCTATTTGTTTTATAGGGTATCCATCTTCTCTTGGTTTGGTTTTGACCGTTATTCTACTCAGCTTATCTGCTTCAACACTTTTTCAGCTATCGTCTTCAGCTATCTTCTTCGTTCATCCTCTTCGGTTATCTCCTTCAGCACACATCTTCAACATGGATTCAACCAGGAAAAGCAAAATCACCTACCACTTCTTTGAGTATCCTCTAGCAGGCATCAGGCAGATACAGGCCCTTATCACCCGTGATCATGTTCCCTTATTCATAGAGCATTATGGTGGGATCCTGGACATGATCATGGACTTGGACACATCACAGAGGAGCATGATTCACACCTGTCTTCAGTTCTATGACCCTCCTCTTTGTTGCTTCACTTTCCCAGATTTTCAGATTGGTCCTTTGTTGGAAGAATACTCTATGCTATTGGGTGTCCCTATCAGAAGAGGAATTCCTTTTAAACCTGAAATGGACCCTCCAAAGAATGAAGACATATCCAAGGCATTACATCTAGAGATAACTATCATTAATGAGCACATGACTTCCAAGGCTGGAATCCCAGGCCTTCATCTGGATTTCTTGGTCACTCAGATCATAAAGCAAGTTGCAGTAGGGAATTGGGAGACTGTGTGTGCTCTCCTGGCTCTCAGCATTTATGGTATCATTTTATTTGCAGACGAGCCTAAGTTTGTAAGTAAAAATGCCATCCACATCTTCATGCTCAAGAACCCGGTTCCCACCTTATTGGGAGACTTTTACTACTCAGTTCATCAGAGGAATGAGAAACAGAGAGGAAGATTGGTAAGATGTTGTGCACCTCTTTTCTACAGTTGGTTGATGAAGCATATGCCGAAGACGGAAGCTTTCCTAAACCCACATCAGTCAAGGAATTGGGCTAAGAGGATGATTGCCCTTACTTTAGAAGATATCAGATGGTGTACTCAGAGCACCAAGGGCCGAGACATAATAACAAGCTGTGGGCAATACCCAAATGTGCCACTTATTGGAGTGAAGGATTGCATAAATTACAATCCTTTACTTTTCAAGAGACATCTGGGGTATGCCTTGATACATCCACCTAGGGAGCAAGACTTAGCCGAGTCTCTTTATTGTGTTTTTTAGAACAATCATGCCATTGTCTGACAAGCAGCCTGGGCTTGGGACCACATACAGACTAAAGGAACTTCTATTTTAGGGAAGTGCAACAACATAGCCTCTGCTCAGTACACTGAATGGTCACGCATCAGAGGACAAATTACCCGTATGCCATTCACCTTAGAAGATGTACCAGGGCCATCAGAAGTTGAGCCCATAGCCATAGTAAGCCTGGAAGAGTTTGAAAAGTTGAAGGAAAGAAACACTCAGCTGGCTGAAGCCTTGAAGAAGACCCTTTGGGAAAGGAATGATGGTCGTCTAGACATTGAGAGGTTAGAAAAGCTACGCATCGAGCATGTAACCAAAATTGAGAAGACTGAAGACTTCATCAGAAAAACCCGAGCAGGGGAGCTTGTATTGAAGAATGCATGTAAGGAAGCAAAGATTCAAAGGGCAAGAGCTGAGCATTATCTAGAAGAGAGTCAAGATAGATGGGTCAGGATAACTGAGGCTCGTCTGAACGAAGACCAGAAGATGAAAGCCAAGATAGAGCAGTTAGAAGCTAATGAGAAAAGAAGCCAAGAAGCACTGCTAGAAGCTCAGAAGGAGATCTCAGAGTTGAAACTTCGGGCGGGGTTCAAGAGATCCAAAGAACAAGATAAGTATCAGAAGATGACAAATGCCATTGCAACCAGAAACCTTCTCATCAGAACCATCACAGAACACCTAGTTGGACCGGTGACTGATGCTCTCCTGAAGGAAGTCAGGGAGGATGCATATGGATTGGATGTTTGAGTTTCTTTGTATCTTGTTTTTGTACTTTAATTCACCATGGTGATTTTGTTTGTTGTATTCTTAAATTTGTTGTATTTTGATTCACCATGGGAGTTTGTTTGGTTGTAATTCATGCACTATTTGTACTTTGGCATTGCCACTTGTATTTTTTATGGTTATGTATTGGATTTTCTTTTGCTTCAACATCTTCATCTTCTCAAGAGAGGTATGGAAGGTCAAAACCAAGAACCAAACTGGATACCCTCGAAAGACAAATAGGCATATTGCATTGCATTCTGACATACCTTTTGTTTTTGCATGTGATTTTGTTGTTGTCTTCTCACTTTGTTGATTGTTTCAGGAAATATTGCTTGCAGGAGGGTCTTTCCCTTCAATCGCGTCCACAAATATCCAACTCGACACAATCTTCCGAGTCTACAAATGAATCAGCTACAGCAGAAACTGACAGATGTGAGGACTTAGATGACTGATGTAAGGACAGAAGTAAGGACTCAGATGAATTAATTCATGGCTGTGATGATTGGACTGGCACAGACCCAGGAAAGATTGAGGGAGTTAGTCGAGCGACAAGCTCCAGAAGATAACCACGCTGGTACTGGGGGTACAAGTAACAATGTACGTGATCATCCGCGAACGACTCTGGTGGTGTTTGGACCTCACAAAACTCCTGAAGTTAATACCCTTGGGGATGGCCAAAGGAACACTGGAGATCGTATTCTACAAGAAGATCCCCAAGATGAGCAGTTTACAGTGCTGGGTGTTGGGGCAGATGAAGCCTATGATCATCGTCTGGACGAGATATCTAAGAAGTTAAGATCCCTAGAATCCTAGAACTCGTTAGGATTCGATGTGATGGATATGGGCCTAGTTGAAGGGGTAAGGATTCCTCACAAGTTCAAACCTCCATGCTTTGAAAAGTATAATGGTACCTCCTGCCCTCGTACCCATTTGCAATCTATTTTGGGAAGATTGAAAGCATGTACCATGGATGAGAAACTGTGGATGTTTTACTTTGAAGACAGTTTAACCGGGGAATCCAAGGAATGGTACTCACACTTGTCAAGGGCCACTGTCAGGAACTGGAAAGATTTAGTTGAGGCCTTTATACGCCAATATCAGTACAACTTGGATATGACACCTAATAGGACCCTCTTGATGGGTATGTCTCAATCTTCGAGGGAAAGTTTCTGTGAGTAAGCTCAAAGGTGGAGACAACTCGCTGCTACTGTCCAGCCACCTATGTCAGAAAGAGAGATGGATGATATGTTCATGAATACTTTGCAAGGGACCTACATTGATAGACTTGCTGCTTTCTCTTCCACTAGCTTTGCTGATGTGGTTATGCGGGAGAGAGAATTGAAAGTTTGCTAAAGATGGGCAAGATTTCTGATAATGGTGCTAGCTCCATCAATGCAAAGAAACCTTTCTTAGGACCTCGAAGGACAGGAGAGACCAATGCAGTACATGTTAATAGAGGTAGACCCCAGTACTCGCAAAGATCAGTGGCCGCAGTCACCATTCCTACTCCAGCACGTCAGCAACAACAGTATCCTCAGCAACAACCATATCCTCAACAACAACAAAGATCTTACAACAATAACAACCAACAACAACTTCCTTTCCAACAAAGGCCTTCTCAAATTAACAGGGTGATCGATCCCAACCCGATGCCCTATGCAGTTTTACTCCCGCAGCTATTGAAGCTTAATCTGACTGAACTAAGAACTTTGGCTCCACCAGATCCTCTAAATCTTCCAAGAAATTATGATATCAATGCCTATGTGCTTTTCACTCCAATGCACCTGGTCATTCAACAGAGAAGTGTAGGGCCCTGCACATGAAAGTCCAAGATCTGATTGACTCCAAAGTTTTGAATTTCGCACCTCCACCAAATGTCACAAAGAATCTAATACCGAACCACGGTGGGCCGAGGATTAATGCCATTGAGGAGGACCAACCGGAAATCCTAACTGATGACGTTGCAAGTATCCAAACACCACTGGCCGAAGTGAAAGCTCAACTGTTGAAGTGCCAAGTGTTTCCAGGTTGTGAGGCCCATTGTGAAGCTTGCAAAGTTTCTGCCAATGGTTGTGCAAATCTGAGAAATGGTATTAGCAGTCTTATCAGAGAGGGCATCCTACAGATAACATCAACAGTTCCATCTTCTACAATTGCAACAAAAATCTCTTCTACAACGCCAACAAAATTCATTTCAACAGAATCGGCTACAACAACCACAAACACCAGTGACGACATCTCAACGGTTACCATCTATTATGATCCAGCAACAATCCATGTTCCGGATTCTCTCAACAACAACTTTCAACAACACCCTCCTCAACATCAAAAACTTTCTGCACCTGCACCATCTTCAATCAAACCTTCTGTCACCATCTACTATGATCCACATACTATCACAACTCCTTCTTCTGCTGCAATTAGTCCAGTGACCATCACAATGCCTGAGCCAATTCCTTATGATAACAACAATGTCGTGCCTTGGCATTATGGTTCGGATCTTTAATGCCATGTAAAGAAGATCACTCTTAACTCCTCAATACTTGTACCACAAATTGACAATGTCGGGGGAGGCAGAGGCTTCACTCGAAGCGGACGTCTCTTCGCTTCACAGTTTCCCAGAGTTAATGTTGAAGCAGAGGTTATTGCCAAAGCAAAAGGCAAAAGCATGGTGCCAGAAGAATAAGTTGCAAAAGAAAATTAGAAGACACCCTTTTATCAGGATGTAGACGCATTTATGAGGATTATCAAAAGAAGTGACTACAAAGTTATGGATCAGCTCCATCAAACACCCTTCAAGATCTCCATACTATCTCTGATCATGTGTTCCAACGCTCACCGAAATGCACTACTCAAGGTCTTGCACGCAACTTATGTGCCGGAAGAAATCACGGTCAATCAGTTAGAAATGGTGGTCGCAAGTGTCAACACTAGTCATGGACTAGGTTTCACCAATGCTGGCTTAACTACGGAGGGGCGTAACCACAACAAGGCTTTGCATATCACTTTGGAATGTAAAGGAGCTTTACTTTCTCATGTCCTTGTTGATACCGGATCATCACTCAACGTGTTGCTGAAGAAAGCTTTAGTCAAGCTGGGGTATGATGGTCTTGCACTCCGTCCGAGCAACCTAGTTGTTAGAGCTTTTGATGGTTCTAAGAGATCGGTTCTCAGAGAGATTGAGATGCCCGTGGTAATTGGCCCACAAGTTTTCAAAACTATCTTCTATGTGATGGACATACAGCCTGCCTACACCTGTTTGTTGGGTCGACCCTGGATCCACGATGTCGACGCGATAACGTCAACCCTTCACCAGAAGTTAAAATATGAGTGGGAAGGCCAAATTATCAACATCTGTGGGGAAGAAGACATCTTTGTCATTCACCTGGCTACATACAAGTACATAGAGATGGATGGGGAGATCCATGAAACCATGAGTCAGGGTTTCAAAGCTTTAAACATCAACGAAGCTACAACTGAGGTGTTTGCTGCATCCCAAGAGGAAAGGATGGTCACCTCAGTTGCTTCCTACAAACAAGCTCGGAAGGTTGTGGAAGAAGGGAATGCCCAAGGTTGGGGCAAGCTGCTGAAGGTTCAAATGAAAGAAGACAAATTTGTTTTGGGTTACAGACCATCCCAACAAGTTCCAGAGGAGGCTGATGAAGCTCCTAAGTTCATAAGTGGGGGAATGCTGATCCCGGAAGCTGTCAACACTTTGGAAGACGTGGCTGAGAGCGACTACAACATGGAAAGTTGAATCCGTCCAAGCGTCCCAGGCCAACAATTCCTCAACTGGTCTTCCCAGGAAATTATAAGGGTTACTGCTGCAGAATAATTATCATTTCATGTTTTAAGCATGCATCAAGGTCCTGCATCTTGCCCAAGATGTCGGGACTCATTTTGTAATAGGGCCATATGTATTTTGTGCAAATTGAATATTAATGAACAATGGACATCATTTTGCAAACAATCTTTTTCGCTCACTGTCTTTTCATTTCTGTTATTTTCGCACAAAACAAAAGATGGCAATGTTTTCTCAATAATAACTTCATTCACTTTTCCTAAATAAGATAAAATCAATCACTAAAATGAACCAAATATCAACCCTTGCAGATAGCCCTCCATATTGCACCGACAACGACACTGCTATGACTTCGTATGACCTTAACAATCTGATTAATCAAGTAGATGAAGGGGTTGAAGAAGACTACGATTTACCTGAAGAGCTAGCCAGGTTATTGAGACAAGAGGAAAAGGTGATTGCTCCTCATCAGGAGGAGGTTGAGATTATTAATCTTGGTACCGAGTAAGATGTGAAAGAGGTGAAGATTGGAGCCAGTGTGCAAGCTCCTGTAAAAGAACAACTTATCAGTATGTTGCGAGAACATGTCGCTGTGTTCGCTTGGTCCTATCAAGATATGTCGGGTTTGGATACAGATATTGTAATGCACAAGCTGCCATTGAAAGAAGATTGTCCGCCAGTTAAACAGAAATTGCGCCGTACTCGCCCAGACATGGCCATGAAAATCAAAGAAGAAGTACAAAAGTAGTGGGACGCCGGTTTTCTTGCTGTAACTAGTTACCCGCCGTGGGTTGCTAACATTGTACCCGTACCTAAGAAGGATGGCAAGGTGCGTATGTATTTTGATTACCGGGATCTGAACAGAGCAAGCCCAAAAGATGATTTCCCATTACCTCACATTGATGTATTGGTGGACAACACAACTCAGTTCTTGGTATTTTCCTTCATGGACGGATTTTCTGGATACAATCAGATCAAGATGTCACCTAAGGACATGGAGAAAACAACCTTCATCACACCATGGGGAACATTCTGCTACAAAGTAATTTCGTTTGATCTGAAGAACGCCGGTGCAACATATCAACAGGCTATGGTAACATTATTCCATGATATGATCCATAAAGAAATCGAGTGCTACGTGGATGACATGATTGCCAAGTCCCAAACAGAGGAAGATCATTTGGTGAACCTGTTGAAACTGTTCAAGCGTTTGAGGAAGTATCAGCTAAGGTTGAACCCCAACAAGTGCACATTCAGGGTATGCTCTGGTAAGCTGCTGGGTTTTATTGTAAGCGGAAAAGGAATTGAGGTTGATCCCGACAAAGTCAAAGCAATTCAGGAAATGCCTGCACCTAAGACTGAGAAAGAAGTTTGAGGTTTCTTAGGTAGATTGAACTACATTTCAAGGTTCATATCTCATCTCACTGTAACCTGCGAGCCCTTGTTCAAACTGCTAAGAAAGGAACAAACAGTCAGGTGGAACGATGATTGTCAAAGATCTTTTGACAATATCAAAGAGTATCTGCAAGAACCTCCAATTCTCATTCCTCTAGTTTAAGGAAGACCTCTAATAATGTACCTGACAGTATTAGATGAATCAATGGGGTGTGTGTTGGGCCAACATGAGGAGTCTGGTCAAAAAGAGTATGCAATATACTACCTAAGCAAAAAGTTTACCGACTGTGAACAACGTTATTCACTGCTCGAGAAAACATGTTGTGCTTTAGCGTGGGCCGCTCGCCAATTAAGACAGTATATGTTGACTCATACTACCTTGTTGATCTCAAAGATGGACCCCGTCAAGTACATTTTTGAGAATCCAGCACTTACCAGAAGGGTTGCAAGGTGGCAAATGATTCTAACGGAATATGATATTCAGTACACCTCTCAGAAAGCCATCAAAGGCAGTGTATTGTCTGACTATCTGGCCGAGCAACCCATTGATGACTACCAGCCTATGAGATTTGATTTCCCTGATGAAGACATCATGTTCTTGAAGTCAAAAGATTGTGAAGAGCCTATTCACACTGAAGGGCCTGATCCAGAAGAAGCATGGACTATGATGTTCGATGGTGTAGTTAATTGTAACGGTCGTGGAGTTGGTGCAGTGCTTATTACACCCAAAAGAGTCCATATGCCTTTCTCAGCAAGGCTTACCTTTTCCTGCACTAACAATGAAGCAGAGTACGAAGCTTGTATCATGAGTCTTGAGGAAGCCATTAACCTCAGGATCAAAACCTTGAATGTATTCAGAGATTCAGCTTTGGTGATCAACCAAACTAATGGGAAGTGGTATACTCATCAAGAGCATCTGGTTCCCTACCGTGACTATACAGGGAGGTTGTTGACTTTCTTCATGATAGTCAAGCTTGAATACATCCCTCGAAATGAGAATCAGTTCGCAGATGCCTTGGCCACCATTTCATTTATGACCAAAGTACATATTGCTAACTATGTGCCTCGAATTTTAGTATCCAGACTAGACCGACCGACATATGTATTCTCTATGGCACTGTCACTGAAACCGAACCTTGGTTCCACAACATCAAATGCTTCTTAGAGACTCAGACATACCCACCTGGGGCATCGTCTAATGATAAGAAGACGTTAAGAAGGTTAGCCGGCAGTTTCTTCCTCAATACTGATGGCTCCTTATACAAGCGAAACTTTGGCATGGTCTTGCTCAGATGTGTTAACAAGAAGGAAGGAGACTTACTGATGCACGAAGTACACGAGGGTTCTTTCGGTACCCATGCCGGAGGACATGCAATGGCGAAGAAATTGTTGAGATCAGGTTACTATTGGATCACAATGGATGCAGACTGTTGTGCATATGCCAGAAAATGCCATAAGTGCCAGATCTACGCAGACAAAGTTCATGTGCCTCCCAATCCTTTGAATATATTGTCTTCACCACGGCCCTTTGCCATGTGGGCATTGATATGATTGGAAAGATCAAGCCAACTGCTTGAAATGGTCACAGATTCATCCTGGTAGCCATTGATTACTTCACCAAATGGGTTGAAGCAACTTCGTATGCAAACGTCACCATGCAAGTGGTAGCCCGATTTCTGAAAAGGGATATCATTTGTCGATATGGAGTTCCCAAACGAATCATTACTGATAATGGTTCAAACCCTAACAACAAGATGATGGCAGAACTGTGTCGAGACTTCAAAATTCAACATCACAACTCTTCTCCTTACAGGCCAAAGATGAATGGTGTTGTTGAGGCGGCTAACAAGAACATTAAGAAGATTGTGCAAAAGATGGTAGTCACATATAAGGACTGGCATGAAATGTTACCATTTTCCTTGCATGGGTACCGAACTTCCATCAGAACATCTACCGGGGAAACACCTTATCAGCTTGTATATGGTATGGAAGCAGTCCTACCTGTTGAAGTTGAATCTCCTTGCGAGTAATGATGGATGTAAAACTGGACGAAGCATAATGGGTCCGATCTCGTTATAACCAACTGAGCCTGATTGAGGAAAAGAGATTAGCAGTTATCTGTCATGGTCAGTTATATCAGAAACGGATGAAGAAAGCCTTCGATCAAAAAGTCAGACCTCGGAGATATCAAGTGGGAGAGTTTGTACTAAAAAGAATATTTCCTCCTCATACAGACCACAGGGGCAAGTGGACACCAAACTATGAAGGTCCCTATGTGATAACTAAGGTCTTCTCGGGAGGAGCACTGATGCTCGCAACCATGGATGGTGAAGACTTCTCGTCTCCTGTGAATTCAGATGCAGTTAAAAAATACTTTGCATAAATGACCCGCTGGACATAAAAACAGAATGTAAGTCCAGGAAAAAATAGGGCATCCCGGCGAGTCAAAAAAATAATAAAAGACTCGGGCAAAAATAAGGGAAAATTGAAGAAAAAAAATGTACACCCGCTGAGTTGAAAAGCCACATCGGACAGCTCAGGCAAAAAAGGGTATCCCGGTGGATTGAAAACTCAAAAGGGAGATTCACGCAAAACAAGGGAATAAGCGAACAACTGCGTTCTGAATTCTTATGTATCATTCACATAACCTGGCAAGCTTCGAAAGGAAAAAGCGTCGATCAGAATCAACCTTCTTCAGAAAGCCAGATAAGAAGGACGTCTAGGTCATACAGGTCATAGCAAAAGGAAGATTGACGCATCAACTTCAGCATTTTCGAATAGGAATTTTATTTTCTCAATTTTGTAGCAATCTCCTCATTTCAGGGATTAGCTTCCTCATTGTACTCGCCTACTCATGGCACACAAATCAATAAAGTTAAATATTCATTCACACATTGTTTTGTACTTTGTTGTTTTGTTTGCAAAATGTCCAAAGTTCGTGATACATCATTTTCATGAAAACATATAAGCCATTTTCAATAAATGCTTGCAGGAAATATGTTCTCTTAAGTGAACCTAACTCCTATGACGGAATCCGGTTGAGGATACCTCAGGGCACTTGTGCGTTTCCTTTGTTTAATAGGTTGCAGGTACTCAAGGCGGACAACTTTTCACAACATGGGGCATATCAGACACTATATCCCCAGCCAAGTCGGCAGTCACATCATTAGAAGGACTACTCGACGAAAGTATTCCTCCACGGAGCTTTTTATCCCCTTAAAGTTTTCCCCGCAAGCTGATCCTCCGGCAGATTACTTCCCAGAAGCTCTCTCCTCCCCAAGAAGGATCTCCAAAGAAATGCCTCAATAACTTTTCCCAGCAAGTTGCCAGATATTCTCATTCCCAGCATGGGATCCCCACATAGTTCTTTCCCCAGAATTCTCCAGAAAGATCGCACAGTGATCCTTTCTCCCCGCAGATTTCAGATCTCGGATCTCGCTTCTCTCATTTGCATAATCATAGCATTCACATCATCTCTCCTCAAACAAAGTGTAGCATTCTGTCTAATACGGAGCATTACGACACAAATCAAACATTTGCATGATCATAAGTCGGGTTTGAGCCAGTCACCTACAAATACCAAAAACACTCCTCCAGCAATACGCAAGAAAAAAAAACTTGTCCCCTGCAGATAAAAGCCAAAATGTCCTTTTTCACTCTCGATACGAAATCTTGTACATACTTTCTGATACTCGTCCGTATCTTACTTATATATAATTATTTGATACTCGTCTGTATCTTACGCCTCTCCTCAGCAGATCAACACTCGTCCGTGTTCTTTGTTCAAACAATTGATATTTGTCCGTATCATCACTCCTTAAACACGCGTCATTGCTTGTTCCTACTGATACTCGTCCGTATCATAGTCCTAAAGATACTCTTCCGTACCTTTAGTTTATACACACTATCGAAACACTTATACCATTTTAGTTTTAGGGCTTAAACACTCGTCCGTGTTTACCTATCCCCAGAAGTCGCCAAAAAGACAACTTTCTATCCGACATTCGTCCTATGTCGCGATAATCCTTAGCATCTGTACCCTGCTGTCGCTCCCACCAAATGAGGCTAGGTCAAGAGGGGTACAGACGCGAACGGTCGGCGAAGGAGAAGGAATGAAAAGAGTCGCCAGCTAGGCATTTTTATCCCGAAGGAAAGGTAATGCTGCATAAACCTAAGAAAAGATGGATAAGACGGTTGCGAACCAGAGAAACTGAGAAAGGGGGTTGGTTACAACCTGGGAAGGTATTAGCACCCAGATTGTCCGCCGTACTCGACGGGATCCACGCTTAAAAGATTTGTGTTTAAAAGGGGTAGTGTCAGTGCAATCTGTGTATCAAAGCTGGAAAGAATGCAAGTGTTAGTGTAAGAACAGGGTGAAAAGCTCAAGACTATAAGGCTCAAAGAATAATGTTGGAAGGAGGGGGAATATACAGAGACTTTTGTTCGATAACAGTTAAGTTATACCTACGTATCCTCTCGTGCAATGAGGAAGTCAGAACACCGTAGTTCGACTCAAAGAGACTGAAAGATGAATTGACTTGTGAACTGTTTACTTGTCTATGCTCAAGTGTATGACCTGTCTGGCTCAGGTGCAAATTGTCTTACATTAGACGGAAGAAGCAAGTTCTCGTTTGTGAGTGAAGATGATGAGAAAAGAATCCTGAAGGAGACGATTATTGCCTGTTTTTGTGTTTTCAATCTTTTATTGCTTTTTGGAGTTTGTCATAAGAAAATGAGCTTAAGCCTAAACCAAGGGTTAGTAAACTCATCACATCTTCCCTCTGATTAGGGGTAATGAGAATACCTTAAGTATGAAGTAAACACCTCACACTTAATCATCATGATGTAGGATTAAGATCATTAACCTGCTTGTATTTATTTAAATTTTTTTGGTGCTTTTGTTTAGTGTTGAGTAATTAGTTTAAGCCATAATCAAAGATTTAATGGACTCATTACACCATCCTAATAGAAGGATAATAGATGAGAACATTTAAGCTGAGGAAGGCTCCTCAACTTAATCCATGATTAGGGATTAACCTCATGACAAAACAAGGCCTTTATTAAAGTGGATTTTAGTTAATGATAAGATTAAGAAGAGGATTTTATGGTTTGTAAGACAACTTGAGGGGGACTTGTCCATTAACACTAGGGTTAGTCCTTCTTAACCAATTAAGGAAAAATTAGAACCCTAATGCAAGGCCCAAGTTACAAGCTTGATGTCTTAGTGATTATTAGGTGAATTGGTTAAAGGATTTAAACACATTAAGGGTTTAACACTTAGGATTAAAGTTATACACTCCATCCTAATAGAAGGATACAGGCATAACCTTAATCACAAAGCCTTACAACCTTTAAGGTTTAGTCCCTGATTAAGAGATGAGAAGAGAAGACACAAAGATGACACAAAGGTAAAACTAATGGGGGACTAATAAAACCCTAATTATTGTCATGCTTGGATGTTCCTAGGGTTTATGAGGCTTGCAAAAGATCTTCAAGAAGAGCCACCAAGGAAGAAGCAGATGAAAGGAGGATAAGCAGAAGAAGCAAGTCAACTTACTTCATTTAAGAAGATAAGTTGCTTGAAGAAAGAAAGTGAGGAGGGAACATGAATGAGCAAGCTCACTCTAAGACAAATACAAAATGCAGTAATGAATGCATAAGAGAGGTGAGAAGAGATTGTGAGAAGTGAAGGCAAATTCACTTCTCAAAGTACTTACCACCTGAAAAATTAGTAAAAGGAAATGAAATGAAATGAAAATGAAATGAATGCAAGGATGCAAACCAAAACCAGAAGCATGTTCATGATGTAAATGATGCTAAGAGATGATGCAAAGGCATACCATATGTTATGGATGATCATACAAAGGATGAGAATGCAAATGAAGCATAAAGGAAGCATGAAAGTTCATGAATGTACATGAAATGAAATGAATGCATAACATGGCAAATGGATGATGCAATGATCAAACATGATTATAATGTGTCCTAAGATGTCTTAGAAGTCATGTGAATGCATAAAATGTCATGGCAAGTTCATGAATTCAAGCATATGGAAGATGGATGCAAATGAAAGCAAAAATTAGGGTTTACATACAATATGCAATGCAAAATTCAAAATCAGAAGCAAATGACAAGATAAAAAATTGAAAATGGAATCAAAGGAAACCTAACCCTACATAAGTTCACTTCCCAAAGGAGGGGACCTAACTCTTAACCTAATGGGAGTTATGATTTTCTCAAGTTTGCTAGGGTTTTAAGGCACCTCAAAAGGAAAAATGCACATCAAATTGAAAATGAAAGTTAAATTCAAACCAATTTTACCCTAGAAACTACATGATATGAAGAATGCAATGCAAAAATAATCAACATCAAACTCTTCATGGTTAGGCAGAATGAATTTTTCTAAGTTAGAACAAAAATATTGACTTTTAAGAACTTTAATTCCAAAGAAAAATGTCAAAATATGTCAAGGACCAAAAAGAAATTTGTTTGAAGAGTTTGATAATGTTTCTAAATGTATTAAAATGAAATGTGAATTTTTTTGTGATTTTTAGAAACCTAAATGTTATTTTAATTAATTAATTCTCATTAACTAATTAAAATAAACATTTAAATATTTATAAAATACGAAAATTATGCAAAAAATAAAATAAAAATTATTTTCAGAAAGAGAAAAATATTTTAAGTCAGCATGCAAAAAATAAAATTTTTGTGATGTGTTTTGATATTTTTAAAATAAATGAGAAAGAAAATGCAATAAAAATGAAATAAAAATCAAATTAAATGGAAAGTCAACTGATCCAAAGGCTGGGATTTGAACCTAGGGCGCGGGAATTGACTTGGCGCGTGATCTGAGGGTCCACATTCAAACTGGCATATTTAAAATTAAACCCTAATTAATTAAGTTAATTAAGTGGATTAGGGTTAAGTGGGATGATCTGAACCATTGGACGCGCGCGGGAAACAAAATCGTACGCTCTACATTCAAACTAAGCCCTAATCCAGATTAAAGCCTTAATGACTCTCAGGTGGCCGGAAGTGACCTTCGGTCATCTTCTCCGGGCACCTCTACCCTGAGATTTTTCTAAAATACTCCCTAGGCCAAATCAAACCCCTTAAATCTCCAAAAATGATCCCCAAACCCCATAGAACAAGAATCCATCATCAAACTTCATTTATTTTTCATCAACAACAAGATTCGAACAAAAACCTAAAACTGAACAAAATTTCAGAACATGCATACACACTCAAAACTCAACCATTTTTCACCATTCAAGGTTCATTGTGACCAGTGGAACACGCTCTACCATTCTATAACTAAAGAAACAAGTTCTGGAAAAATGTTTCAGGGAGGTACCTGAGCTTGAGCTTTCTCAATTCTGGACTTTCAGGCCTCCTCTCCTTGTGCAAACCACTCCACTTGAGCTCCTGATGAAGTTTTGATACTTGGTTGGAGTTTAAATGGCCTCAAGAAGAAGTTGGCAGAAGTTCAGTTTGTGAAATGTGAAAATCGTGTTTATGATTGTGAAGGTTTTAGGACAAAATGAAAGGTGGGAAATGATCAGTGAGGTTTATGGAGTTGAATGGTGAAAGAAACTTGAAGGTTTGATGGCTGAATCAAGAGATTCAAAGGCTTTTGCAAATTTTGGGATTTTGGAGTGTGCTGAGTTCTTGGAGTTTCAGGCTGTGTTGTTGTGTGCTTTTGCTTGGTTTTGATCCACATAAAGAAGTGTGATAGGTCAGAGAGTGGGTCCTGGCCTATGTTGATTGGTATGGGCAAGTTGCCAAAATGTCAAAAGTTTGTGTACTTGAGGTATGGGTCATGGCAGGCCAAGGACAATGGGGTGTCCTGCGCAACAAGGATCAAGGAGTGTCATGAGATCAGATTTTGTGAGTTGTGGCAAGTGGATGATGGGATTTGGATCAGATTTTGTGAGTTGTGGCAAGTGGATGATGGGATTTGGATCATGAAAATTGGTATGCATAATCCTCACAACATTTAGAGACCAATAGAAACAAGAATGACCAAAAAAATTTGAGTTATGGCCTCTGAAACCAAAACCCTAATTTTAGGTCATCTGTGCATTTAAACCTGGCTCTGCTTCCATGCCTTTCTCAGTTCTTGTGATTTTTTGACTTCCTTGATCCTGGGAGGATATAATATGATGCTTGAACATACATGGACCCTCTTGAGATGATTGAAGACCTTTGGAGTGGCTCAGATAGCCCATGGATTGCTCAGATCACAAACCCTAGATGCGGATGACTTAGAACCAATGCAGTGAAGCAACAATGCAATATGAGATGCTGTAAGTTAATCTATGCAAATGAAAAGATCACAAGCCATGGTGAAATGAGTGAGGGAAAATTTGGGGTGTTTACAGCTGCCCCTATTCAAACATGAGTTAGCTGTGCAGGATGTAAGCAACAACTTAACAGGCAAACAAGATAACTTGTGGTTGAATACCAAAGACAGTCCAAAATTTGCACTCACTGGATGAAGAAGAAAAGGGATATAGATTGTAAAAGGAAGTAAAGTATGATTATGAAGTACGAGCGACGGAGGACGACCGTCGAGCAGAGGACGACTGCCGGGGATGAAGCAATGACGGGGACGGCCGACATGCTGGGGGAAATAAAGGGATTATGATGGGGATGGCCATCATATACAGTAACAAAAATCTCTGGGGATTAAGGGTTAAGGTAATGATGGGGACGGCCATTAGGTTAATTAAATAAATGAAATAAATGATGAGGTACAATCATCAAAGGTGAAGGACGATCACCTAGCAGGGGATGGCTGCTCTGTTGGGGAGAAGGATGAAGGAAGGTCATCTAAGGTGAAGGACGATCACCTGGCAGGGTACGGCTGCCGAAAATATCACGACATAGGACGAATGCCGGATAGGAAAAGGTCGACGATGGGGACGGCCATCGGATAAGCATGATGAAGGACGATCATCAAGAGGTGAAGGACGATCACCTAGCAGGGTACGGCTGCTCTGGGGGTTTATCATGACATAGGACGAATGTCTGATAACAAGATCAACGATGGGGACGACCATCGGATAAAATGATGACGGACGATCATCAAAAGGTGAAGGACGATCACCTAGCAGGGGACGGCTGCTAAAATATCACGACATAGGACGAATGTCGGATAGGAAGGGGTTCTAATGAATAGAGACTCCGCTGGGGATAATAAAGGACGATCATCAAAAGGTGAAGGACGATCACCTGGCAGGGTACGGCTGCCGGAAGGTATCATGACATAGGACGAATGTCAGATAGAAAGGAAATAGTTTATTCGGGATTTGCCGGGGACCCTTCTGGGGAATAGCAGACACGGACGAGTGTCTAAATTCAAGAAGATATAAGTTTTGTTCACTGTGTATAGATTAAAGATGCGGACGAGCATCCTTAAGACTATGATACGGACGCGTATCGGTAGAAACAAACGCTGACGCATGTTCAGAGATGATGGTATGAACGAGTACCAACTGGTTAACAAAGAATACGGACGAGTGTCGACTCTGAGGGGATAAGTGGTGTATACAAGATACGGACGAGTATCTCTATGAGTAAAAAGTATGAGTGAGACACAGACGAGTGTTCAACTTGCTGGGGAGAGTATGATACAGACGAGTATCATAAGAGGAAGTGTGTAAGTGTGAACTTGTAAAAGGTGTTTGACGACCTGTGGGGATAGGAGGACACGGACGAGTGTCTGGAAAGTATAATAAGCGAGGTTTTAGGCAACTGTGTTGGGGATACGACACAGACAAGTGTCAAGAAGTATCCGTTATGTGGAAGTATCTGTTTGTGGAGAATGTTCTGGCTACTTTACTGGGGAAAGATGACACGGACGAGTGCCAAAAGGAGCATGTATATGTATCTGAGAGTGCAAAGAGGATGCTTTGGTATTCTGCCGGGGAGTTTGAGAAGTATTTTGTACATTTGCAAATGGAGTGTTGGTATACACAGCTGTTTGATTCAGAACACGACTTATGATTATGCAATATGTTTGATTTTTGCCATAATGCTCCGTATTAGACGGAATGCTACGCTCTAGGGAAATATGATGCGAATGATATGCTTATGCAAAGGTACCGATCCGGGATTCGGATCCCGTTACGGTGACGATCTCTGGCTGGTCTGCTTGAAGGAATATCACAGTTGGGCATGAGATCGTTGGTAGATCTGATATATATGACTCTGTTTGGGGGTATAAGTCACTGATAGACTTATCCTTGGTGATGAGGTACCCAGCTGGGGCCTGCAGGAGCTTCCGTCACTTTGTTGTGAGATCTTCAGGCATTGCTCTTCTGGATAGAGGCTGGAGCTCTGCGGGGAGATGGTTCCCTATTTTTTGCACCTGGCTGGGGAGGAACGATCACTGAACGATCTTCCTAGTGATTTCTGTGGGGATTCTGGTTGGGGATGGGGAGGCTTGACAACTCAGCTGGGGAGAAAGCATTCCAGATGCTGCTTGGAGGAGGTATTTGAGTTCCTGCAAATCCTGTAAAGACAAAGAAACATACAAATATCCCGAGGTATCCCTTACTGGATTCCATCATAGGAATTTAGACACTCCTGGAGCGAATATATCACCTGTAAGCATGTAATTAATTTTTCTTTTTTAGAAAAGACGCATCTGTATTCATGCAATCATTATATTAAGGACATCGGACATTTTCGCAAATGAAAATAGAATGTATGAGACGAAGCGTGACTGAAAATCTGATTTTATTAATTTGCGTGCCCTGAATTGGCAAATACAGTCAAAGAAACAGATCCCCTGAAATGAGGAGATTGTTACAAAATTGAGAAACAAAAAGATGCTGGCAATGTTGAGGACGCTTTAGTAAGCTTCCCTTTTGCTATGACTTGTATGACATTGACGTTCTTCTCATCTTGCTTTCTAAAGAAGGCTGATTCTGACCGAAGCTTGAACCTTTCGAAGTTTACCATGTTGTAAATGATACAGACGAATTCAGAATGAAGTTGTTCGCTTATTCCCTTATTTTGCGTGGATCGCCCTTTCAGGTTTTCAATCCACCGGGTTACCCATTTTTGCCTGAGTTGTCCGATGTGGATTTTCAACTCAGCGGGTGAACATCTTTTATTTTCCCTTATTTTTGCCCGAGTCTTTCATTCTGTTTTTGACTCGCCGGGATGCCCTATTTTTGCCTGGACTCACATTCTGTTTTTATGTCCAGCGGGTCATTTTTATGCGAAGTATTTTTTAACTGCATCTGAATTCACAGGGGACGGGAAGTCTTCACCATCCATAGTACTGAGCATAAGTGCTCCACCAGAGAAAACTTTCTTTACTATGAACGGGCCATCGTAATACGGAGTCCACTTGCCCCTGTATTCTGTATGAGGAGGAAGGAGTCATTTCAGCACAAGATCTCCTACTTGGTACTCTCGAAGCCTGACTTTCTGATCGAAGGCTTTCTTCATTCTTTTCTGATACAGCTGCCCATGACAAATTGCAGCTAATCTCTTCTCTTCAATCAGATTCAGTTGTTCGTATCAGGATCGGACCCATTCTTCTTCATTCAACTTGACATCCATCAGTACCCGTAAGGAGGGTAATTCAACTTCGACAGGTAGGACTGCCTCCATACCATACACAAGCTGATACGGTGTTGCCCCAGTGGATGTTCTGATTGATGTATGGTACCCATGCAAGGCAAATGGTAGCATCTCATGCCAGTCTTTGTAGGTGACCACCATTTTCTGCATAATCTTCTTGATATTCTTGTTAGCTGCCTCAACAGTGCCATTCATCTTTGGCCTGTAAGGAGAAGAATTGTGGTGTTGGATCTTGAAGTCCCGGCACAGTTCTGCCATCATTTTGTTGTTCAAGTTGGAACCATTATCAGTAATGATTCGCTCGGGCACTCCATACCGGCAGATGATATCTCTTTTCGGAAACCGGGCTACCACTTGCCTAGTGACATTGGCATAAGAAGCCGCTTCAACCCACTTGGTAAAATAGTCAATGGCTACCAGGATGAATCTGTGGCCATTTGAAGCAGTCAGTTCAATCTTGCCAATCATATCAATGCCCCACATGGCAAAGGGCCAAGGTGAAGACATCACATTCAAAGGATTTGGAGGCACATGCACTTTATCTGCATAAATCTGGCATTTATGGCATTTTCTGGCATAAGTACAACAGTCTGCATCCATTGTGATCCAATAATAGCCTGATCTTAGCAACTTTTTAGCCATTGCATGCCCTCCAACATGGGTACCAAAAGACCCTTTGTGCACCTCGTGCATTAACAAGTCCGCTTCTGCCCTATCAACACATCTGAGGAGTACCATATCAAAGTTTCTCTTATACATGGAACCATCAGCATTCAGGAAGAAACTACCAGCCAGCCTTCTTAATGTCTTCTTATCATTGGAAGATGCCCCAGGTGGGTATGTATGATCCTCTAAGAAGCATTTGATGTCATGAAACCAAGGCTTATCATCTTTGACAACATCTGCTGAGAACACGTATGCCGGTCTGTCAAGTCTAGACACTGAAATCCGAGGCACAAAGTTGGCAGCTTGAACTTTGATCATGGATGAAATGGTAGCCAGAGCATCTGCAAACTAATTTTCGTCTCGAGGGATATACTCAAGCTTGACTGTTGTGAAGAAAGTCAATAACCTCCTTGTATAATCCCGGTAGGGTATCAGATGATCATGGTGAGTGTACCATTTGCCGTTGGTTTGATTGATTACCAAAGCTGAATCTCCGAACACATTCAAAGTCTTGATCCTGAGGTCAATGGCTTCCTCAAGACCCATAATACAAGCTTCGTATTCAGCTTCGTTGTTATTGCAGTTAAAGGTGAGCTTTGCCGAGAAAGGAATGTGAACTCCTTTAGGTGTAATGAGTACTGCACCAACACCACGACCATTCATATTAACAGCCCCATCAAACATCATAGTCCATTCTTCGTCTGGGTCAGGCCCTTCAGTGTGAACAGGCTCTTCATGATCTTTTGCTTTTATGAACATGATGTCTTCATCAGGGAAGTCAAATCTCATAGGCTGGTAATCATTAATGGGTTGCTCAGCAAGATAATCAGACAATACACTGACTTTGATGGCCTTTTGAGATGTGTATTGAATGTCGAATTCTGTGAGAATCATTTGCCATCTTGCAACCCGTCTGGTAAGCGCTGGCTTCTCAAATATGTACTTAACTGGGTCCATCTTGGAGATCAATAAAGTGGTGTGGGTCAACATATACCGCCTTAGTCGACGAGCAGCCCACGCTAAAGCACAACAAGTTTTCTCGAGCAGTGAATAACGTTGTTCACAGTCGGTAAACTTTTTGCTTAGGTAGTATATTGCATACTCTTTTCGACCAGACTCGTCATGCTGGCCCAACACACACCCCATTGACTCTTCTAATACTGTCAAGTACATTATTAGAGGTCTTCCTTCAACTGGAGGCATAAGGATTGAAGGTTCTTGTAAATATTCCTTGATTTTGTCAAAAGCCCTCTGGCAGTCTTCGTTCCACCTGACCGTTTGTTCTTTTCTTAATAGTTTGAACAAGGGCTCACAGGTTGCAGTAAGGTGAGATATGAACCGTGAAATGTAATTCAATCTACCTAGAAACCCCCGAACTTCTTTTTCAGTCTTTGGTGTAGGCATTTCTTGAATGGCTTTGACTTTATCAGGGTCAACTTCAATCCCTTTCTCACTTAAAATAAACCCCAGCAGCTTACTGGACCGCACCCCGAATGTGCATTTGTTGGGGTTTAACTTCAATTGGTACTTTTCAGACGCTTGAATAGCTCCAACAGATTCACCAGGTGGTCTTCTTCTGTGAGGGACTTGGCAATCATGTCATCCACATAACATTAAATTTATTTATGGATCATGTCATGGAATAATGTTACCATAGCCCGTTGATAAGTAGAACCAGCATTCTTCAGTCCGAATGGCATCACCTTATAGCAGAATGTGCCCCAGGGTGTGATGAAAGTTGTCTTCTCCATGTCTTCAGGTGACATTTTGATCTGATTGTATCCTGAAAATCCATCCATGAAGGAGAATATCGAGAATTGAGCCGTATTATCAACCAATACATCAATGTGAGGTAATGGGAAATCATCCTTCGGGCTGGCACTGTTCAGGTCCCAGTACTCCACACACATCCTCACCTTTCCATCTTTCTTAGGCACAGGTACTATATTAGCAACCCACGGCGGATAGCTAGTCACAGCAAGGAAACCGGCATTCCACTGCTTTTGTACCTCTTCTTTTATCTTCATTGCCATATCTGGACGAGTACGACGCAGTTTCTGTTTCACTGGCGGACAATCTTCTTTTAATGGCAGCTTGTGCATGACAATGTCGGTGTCCAACCCTGGCATATCCTGATAAGACCAAGCAAAAACATCCACATACTCCCGAAGCATGTCAATCAGTTGCTCTTTCACTGAATCTTGCAGGCAGGCCCTGATCTTAACTTCTTTCACGTCTTCTTCCGTACCAAGATTAACCGTTTCAACTTCCTCCTGATGAGGAGTGATAACCTTCTCCTCTTGTCTTAACAACATGGCTAGTTCTTCAGGTAGCTCATAATCTTCTTCAACCCCTTCATCAGTTTGATTAATCGGATTGTCAAAGTCATACGAAGTCATGGCAGTGTTGTTGTCGGTGCAGTCTGGAGGGCACTCTCTGCAAGGGTTTAGATTTGTTTATTTTAGTGATCAGTTTTATCTTATTTAGAAAAAAGTGAAAATGAAGTTATCTATTTTGAAAAGCATTGCCATTTTATTTTTGTACAAAAAGAAAAATGAAAAACAGTGAGCGGAAAAGAAAAGACTCATTTGCAAAAGATGTCCTGATATTCATTAATTGATCTTTGCACAAAATACAAGATGGCCCGATTACAAAATGAGCCATGACATCTTGGGCAAGATGTAGGACTTGATGCATGCTTTAAAACACAGGAAATAATAATTACTCTGCAGGAGTAACTCATATAATTTCCTGGGAAGACCAGTTTGAGACATGGTTCCCCGGGATCCTTGGACGTATCCAGCTTTCCAGGTTGCGCTCGTCTTCTGACTCATCTTCCAAGCTATTCACAGCATCCGGGGTGAGCATCCCCCCACTAACAAACTTGGGCTCCTTTGCAGCCTCTGGTTGATCTTGTCGAGTTGGTCTGTAATCCAACCCGAATCGGTCTTCTTTCTTCTCCACGGGCAGCAGCATGCCCCAGCCTTGGGCGGTACCTTCCTCAACAACCTTCTGGGCTTGCTGATATGATGTGATGAAGGTCCCAAGCAAAACAGATGTTTCATTAATATTAAGGGCCTCAAACCCTTGGCTCATGGTTTCATGGATCTCCCCATCCATCTCAATGTATTTGAAAGTAGCCAGCTGGCTAACAAAAATATCCTCTTCCCCGCAAATAGTAATGACTTGGCCTTCCCACTCGAATTTTAACTTCTGGTGAAGGGTTGATGTCACGGCGCCAGCGGCGTGTATCCATGGTCTACCCAATAGACAGCTGTAGGCAGGCTGTATATCCATCACAAAGAAGGTCATTTTGAAAACCTGTGGGCCAATCATTATTGGTAATTCTATCTCTCCCAGAACTGATCTTTTAGAACCGTCAAAGGCTCTCACTACAAAGTTACTTGGGCGCAGTGCCAACCCGTCATACTCCAGCTTCACAAGGGCTTTCTTGGGCAGGACATTGAGGGATGACCCTGTGTCTACTAGTACACGAGTAAGAACTGCACCCTTACACTCCAAGGTAATGTGCAAATCCTTGTTGTGATTGTGACCTTCCACCGTCAAGTCAGTGTTGGTAAAACCTAGCCCATGACTAGCGTTGACATTTCCAACTACAACCTCTAACTGATTGACAGTAATCTCCTCCGGCATATAAGCTGCGTGCAAGACTTTTAATAGTGCGTTCCGATGAGCCTCGGAGCACATTAGCAATGCTAATATGGAGATCTTGGAAGGCGTTTGGTGAAGCTGGTCTACCACCTTGTAATCACTCTTCTTGATGATTCTCATGAATTCATCAACCTCTTGATCAAAAGGAGTCTTCACAGTTTCTTTGACAACCTGTTCTTCTTGCACCATGCTCTTCCCTTTTGCCTTAGCAGCAGCTTCTGCTTCAGCAATGGGTCTTGGAATTTGTGAGGCAAAGAGACGTCCTCTTCTAGTGAAGCCTCCACATCCCCCCACATTGTCAATCTGAGGTGAAGACGTTGATGATTCCAAAGTGATTTTCCGCCCCTCGCAGTACAGGTCTGAGCCATAATGCCAAGGGATGGCATTACTGCTTTCGTAAGGAACTGGCCCGGGCACTGTGATAGTGACTGGACTGATAGCAGCTGCAGAAGGGACCACAATGGTGTGTGGATCATAGTATATGGTGACTGGTGCTCTGACAGGAGTAACATTTTGTGAGTTGTTGGCAGGAATATTTGTAGGGTCATAGTATATGGTAACCGTTGAGACGCTTTCATCAATTGTTGCTGATGTTGTAGGAGGTACCACTGATTGAATGGGTGTTGAAGTTGTGGCAGAAATGGTGACTGAACTTGCATCTATTGATGTGATTGATTGAGCGGTTGTTGGAGTTGTAGTAGAATCCGTTGGAACAATGGTTGCTGACGTTGTAGGAGTATCTGGGATTGTTGTTGAAGGAATTGTTGGATTTGTAGGCGCCGTTGTCGTAATCTGAAGGATACCATCCTTAATAAGACCATCTATGCCGTCTCTCAGCCTTTCACACCCATTGACCGCAATATTGCAATACCCACAGCCGAGCTCACACCCGGGGAACACTTGGCATTCTAAAAGTTGGGCTTTGATTTCAACCAAAGGTGTTCGAATCTATGCGACACTGGTGATTAAGGTGAATAGTTTGTCATCCTCAATAGCATTGATCCTAGGCCCGTTGTGACTAGGCATCGGATTCCTTGTTACATTTGGGGGAGGTGCAAAGTTTAGAGCTTTCGAGTCCACCAGATCTTGGACTTTCATTTGTAAGGCCCTGCATTTTTCGGTGTTATGCCCCGGTGCGTTTGAGTGGAATGCACACCTGGCATTGGCATCATAGTTCTTTGGCATATTGGAAGGATCTGGAGGTGCCAATGTCCTTAACTCAACCAGGTTGAGCTTCAGGAGTTGTGGCAAGAGTGCAGCATATGGCATTGGAATTGGGTCAATCACCCTGTTTGCCTGTGATGGCCTTTGTTGGAAACGACGCTGTTGTTGGTTGTTGTTGTTGTAGGTTCTCTGTTGCAGATACTGAACTTGTTGTTGATACTGCGGTTGTTGTTGTTGAGGATACAATGGTTGTTGAGGAATTGGAGCTGAGATGGTGACAGCTGCTATTAACCGGTGAGCATATTGAGGCCTGCCCCTGCTTGCATGAATGGAATTTGTTTCACCGGCCCTCCGGGGTCCCACAAAAGGCTTTCTGGGATTACTGGATGAACTGGCACCACTGTCGAAAATCTTGCCCATTTTTAAGAGGCTTTCAATCCTTTCACCAGCTATGACCACATCAGCAAAACTGGTAGAGGAGAAGGCAGCAAATCTATCAATATAGGTTCCTTGCAATGTATTCATGAACATGTCAGCCATTTCCCTCTCTGACATGGGTGGTTGGACAGCAGCAGCAAGCTGTCTCCACCTTTGGGCATACTCTCGGAAGCTTTCTCTGGAAGATTGAGACATTCCCATTAGGAGGGTTCTGTTGGGAGCCATGTCCAGATTGTACTGATATTGTCTGATGAAAGCTTCAGCTAAATCCTTCCAGCATCTAATAGTGACCCTAGACAAATGTGAATACCACTCTCTTGAAGCCCCAGTCAGACTGTCTTCAAAGTAGAACATCCACAGCTTTTCATCCATGGTATACACTTTAAGTCTTCCCAGGAAAGACTGCAGGTGAGTTCATGGACAAGAGGTTCCATTGTATTTCTCAAAGCACGGGGGTTTGAATTTGTGGGGAATTCTCACCCCATCCACTAGTCCCATATCCATCACATCGAAGCCTAGGGAATTCTGAGACTCCAAAGATCTCAACTTCTCAGCAATTTCATCCAATCTCCCGTCATAGACTTCATCTCCAGCTCCCATAACAGTAAACTGCTCTTCTTGGGGATCCTCTTGCAAGATTCTCCCTCCAGCAGTATTACCTTGTACATTCCTCGGGATGTTAGCTTCTGGATCCAGATGAGGTCCAAATACTGGTGGGTCAATACGAGGCTGGCCCTGCTCATTGTTACTAGTCCCTCCTGTTCCAAGATGAGGTTCCTCGGGAGTTTGTCTTTCTACCAGTTCCCTTAACCTTTCTTGACTCTGGGCCAAGCCAGTCATCACAACCATGAATTGACTCATTTTATTTCTAATCTCCACTCTCTCATTAGCCATCTGATTTCTGACCTCAGTCAGATCCTGCTGTACTTGTTCCATTTGAATACCGGGAAGGTTGTTGCGAGTAGGGTACCGGTGCGTGCGGTTGACAGGGAACACTCGGCGACGAGCAATGTTTCCTGGGATCACAACAAAGTTAGAAACAAAGAGAATATCAAAACCTACAAAACAAAACACAAAGGTTAGTATGCAATGCAGTATGCTTATTTTTTTTCCAAGGTATCCGGTTTGGTTCTTGGTTTTGACCTTTCCAGACCTCGAGGAAGATGTTTGATGTTGAGAGAAAAGCCCAAATGGAAACAAACTGAAATATATCACAAATGATGGACAATACATAGTCTGTTTTACAACATATGCCCATGGAGGGTCAAAATACAACAAAAAGAAAAGTACATCAAATGGAAATAAACAACAAGCAAAGGATCAGACATCCAGTCCAAACTCATCCTCTCTGACCTCCTTCAGGAGTGCCTCAGTCACTGGACCAGCTGGGTGCTCTGTAATGGTCCTAATGAGGAGGTTCCTGGTAGAAATGGCAGTGGTCAGCTTCTTATGTCTATCCTAATCTTTTGACCTTTTCAATCCTGCTCTAAGCTTCAACTCTGAAATCTCCTTCTGGGCTGCTAACAAAGCCTCCTACTGCTTCTTCTCATTGGCCTCTAACTGTTCAATCTTAGCTTGAGTTTTCTGGTCTTCCCGTGTACGGGCTTCGGTGATCCTGACCCACCTAGCCTGACTTTCTTGCAGATAGAGCTCAGTCCTAGTCTTCTGAATCTTGGCTTCTTTACAGGCATTCTTCAATATTTGTTCTCCAGCCCTTGCTTTCCTGATGTAATCCTCTGTTTTCTCGATTTTGGCAAGATGCTCCACCCTGAGCTTCTCCAATATCTCAATGTCCAGACGACCGTCACTCCTTTCCCAAAGGGTCTTCTTCAAGGCTTGAGATAGGTTCTCATTCCTTTTCTTTAGCTTCTCAAATTCTTCTAGGCTGACAGTTGTTGCAGGTTGTACTGTAGATGGTCCAGGTATGTCCTCCAAGATGAAAGGCATTCCAGTAATCTGAGCTCTAATACGAGACCAGTCATAATACTGAGCTGAAGCAACATTATTACACCTTCCCAGAATTGCCATCCCTTTTGTCTGGATGTTGTCCCAATCCCAGGATGCTTGTCTGACAGCAGCTGAATTAGGTTTTACTTCACAATACAGGGTCTCAGCTAAATCTTTATTCTAGGAGGGTGAACCAAAGCATAGCCCAGTTGTCTTTTAAACAGCAAAGGATTGTAGTTGATGCAACCTTTCACTCCTATCAGAGGTACATTTGGGTATTGTCCACAGCTGGTGATAATGTCCTTGCCTTTGGTGCTCTGGGTGCACCACCTAATATCATCTGAAGTCAAAGCAATGAGCCTTTTGGCCCAATTCTTCTGCTGGTGAGGGTTCAGGAAAGCATCTGACTTAGGCAGGTGTCTGAGCAGCCAGGAGTAAAACAAAGGACCACAACATCTAACCAACTTCCCCTTTGTTTCTCATTCCTCTGATGGATGGAGTAGTAAAAGTCTCCCAGTAATGTGGGTACTGGGTTCTTTAGAAGAAACAAATGGATGGCATTCTTGCTGACAAATTTGGGTTCATCTGCAAATAGTATAGCCCCATATATGCTGAGGGCTAACAATGCACAAACTGCCTTCCACTCTCCCAATGAGGCCTTCAGGATGGCCTGAGAAACCAAGAAATCCATATGTAAACCAGGGATCCCAGCTTTTGTTGTCATACTTTGATCAATCAAAGTAGGCTCCAAGTTCAGTGCCTTTGCTACTTCTTCATTTCTGGGAGCTGGCATCTCTGGGTTAAAGGGGATTCCACCTCTGATAGGTACTCCAATCAATGAAGAAAACTCTTCCAGTAGAGGCCCTAGCTGAAAGTTTGGGAATGTTAAACATCTCAAGGGAGGGTCATAAAACTGTAAGCATGTGTGGATCATGCTTCTCTGAGAAGGGTCAAGGTCCATAACCATATCCAGGATACCTCCATAGTGTTCTCTAAACAATGGGATGTGGTCAGGTGTGATAAGTGACTGGGCCTGCTTGATGCCAGTCAACACAGGTTCAAAGAAATGGTAGGATATGTTGCTCTTCCTGGGAGTAGTCATGAATGCTGCTGAAGAAGATGAAGATAGGTGCTGACAAAGATTACAGACTGTTGCTGGAAATGACCCACTGACAGGCTGATGCTGGTGATGATGAAGATAGCTAAAGCAGATAACTGATGAAGCAAAGGTCTATGCAGAAGAAGGGGTCAAAACCAAACCAGATATGATGTGGATACCCTGAAAAGCAAATAAACAAATGTTAAATGATGCAATGATGATGTATGCAAATGATATGCAAGGGTTTGTGATTAGGATGGATCTGATTATCTGTCTTGATATAAGTCCATGTATGTTCAAAAGAAGGTCCAGGTGGAGGTTCAAAAATCCAGTAACCAAGGTGGGGGACTCAAATAAAGATTCACATGTCCAGGGCTAATCACAAGAACTGCCCAAAGTGGAGTACTCTTAAACAAAACAAAGACAGGGTATGTTGTGGCCAAGGGTACCTACAAACCTGTAAACAGCCCAACCCCCTCACATGTAGTGTTCTAAAACAAGGATCCTCAGACTTGGATCAGTTATGAGAAGTGTAAACACTTCTAACCCGGAGGTACAATGTTTACAATAACCATAAAAGATCCTCCTCTAATTCACCTCAGATTCTGAAGGTCATAGTAAAGGTCATCCAGACTTAGCAGGCTTCTCAGATAGCCCTAGCACTACAGGAAATCTGTAGCACAAAGTTCTCAAGAAGAAACCCACATCTGAACCGTGTTTCATATTCCCGCACCAGACCGAAATGGAATGGGAAAGAACATGAACCACTCTAGCCTAAGTGTCACTCAGGTCCCAGGTATAGGACCTCAAACTCTCAATGGAACCCCACCCACCAAAACAGAAGCCAGATCCAGCAATGATAATGACAGTATGAAATATGAAAAACTGTAAAGGAAAGCAATAAATAAAGTTGTACATAAAACAATAAATAAAGCACATAAATAAACACAATTAGCACATAACACCCCTGTAAACACAAATCAAACAAGCGCTAGGAGGAACCCACAAAAGGAACCAGAAGCCCTGGTTACAGTATAAGGTTCCCCAGCAGAGTCGCCAAGCTGTCGCTCCCACCAAATGAGGCTAGGTCAAGAGGGGTACAGACACGAACGGTCGGCGAAGGAGAAGGAATGAAAAGAGTCGCCAGCTAGGCATTTTTATCCCGAAGGAAAGGTAATGCTGCATAAACCTAAGAAAAGATGGATAAGACGGTTGCAAACCAGAGAAACTGAGAAAGGGGGTTGGTTACAACCTGGGAAGGTATTAGCACCCAAATTGTCCGCCGTACTCGACGGGATCCATGCTTAAAAGATTTGTGTTTAAAAGGGGTAGTGTCAATGCAATCTGTGTATCAAAGCTGGAAAGAATGCAAGTGTCAGTGTAAGAACAGGGTGAAAAGCTCAAGACTATGAGGCTCAAAGAATAATGCTGGAAGGAGGGGGAATATACAGAGACTTTTGTTCGATAACAGTTATGTTATGCCTACGTATCCTCTCGTGCAATAAGGAAGTCAAAACACTGTAGTTCGACTCAAAGAGACTGAAAGATGAATTGACTTGTGAACTGCTTACTTGTCTATGCTCAAGTGTATGACCTGTCTGGCTCAGGTGCAAACTGTCTTGCATTAGACGGAAGAAGCAAGTTCTCGTTTGTGAGTGAAGATGATGAGAAAAGAATCCCGAAGGAGACGGTTATTGCTTGTTTTTGTGTTTTCAATCTTTTATTGCTTTTTGGAGTTTGTCATAAGAAAATGAGCTTAAGCCTAAAACAAGGGTTAGTAAACTCATCACATCTTCCCTATGATTAGGGGTAATGAGAATACCTTAAGTATGAAGTAAACACCTCACACTTAATCACCATGATGTAGGATTAAGATCATTAACCTGCTTGTATTTATTTAAATGTTTTTGGTGCTTTTGTTTAGTGTTGAGTAATGAGTTTAAGCCATAATCAAAGATTTAATGGACTCATTACACCATCCTAATAGAAGGATAATAGATGAGAACATTTAAGCTGAGGAAGGCTCCTCAACTTAATCCATGATTAGGGATTAACCTCATGACAAAACAAGGCCTTTATTATAGTGGATTTTAGTTAATGATAAGATTAAGAAGATGATTTTATGGTTTGTAAGACAACTTGAGGGGGACTTGTCCATTAACACTAGGGTTAGTCCTTCTTAACCAATTAAGGAAAAATTAGAACCCTAATGCAAGGCCCAAGTTACAAGCTTGATGTCTTAGTGATTATTAGGTGAATTTGTTAAAGGATTTAAACACATTAAGGGTTTAACACTTAGGATTAAAGTTATACACTCCATCCTAATAGAAGGATACAGGCATAACCTTAATCACAAAGCCTTAAAACCTTTAAGGTTTAGTCCCTGATTAAGAGATGAGAAGAGAAGACACAAAGATGACACAAAGGTAAAACTAATGGGAGACTAATCAAACCCTAATTATTGTCATGCTTGGATATTCCTAGGGTTTATGAGGCTTGCAAAAGATCTTCAAGAAGAGCCACCAAGGAAGAAGCAGATGAAAGGAGGATAAGCAGAAAAAGCAAGTCAACTTACTTCATTTAAGAAGATAAGTTGCTTGAAGAAAGAAAGTGAGGAGGGAACATGAATGAGAAAGCTCACTCTAAGACAAATACAAAATGCAGTAATGAATGCATAAGAGAGGTGAGAAGAGATTGTGAGAAGTGAAGGTAAATTCACTTCTCAAAGTACTTACCACCTGAAAAGTTAGTAAAAGGAAATGAAATGAAATGAAAATGAAATGAATGAAAGGATGCAAACCAAAACCAGAAGCATGTTCATGATTTAAATGATGCTAAGAGATGATGCAAAGGCATACCAAATGTTATGGATGATCATACAAAGAATGAGAATGCAAATGAAGCATAAAGGAAGCATGAAAGTTCATGAATGTACATGAAATGAAATGAATGCATAACATGGAAAATGGATGATGCAATGATCAAACATGATTCTAATGTGTCCTAAGTTGTCTTAGAAGTCATGTGAAAGCATAAAATGTCATGGCAAGTTCATGAATGCAAGCATATGGAAGATGGATGCAAATGAAAGCAAAAATTAGGGTTTACATACAATATGCAATGCAAAATTCAAAATCAGAAGCAAATGACATGATAAAAAATTGAAAATAGAATCAAAGGAACCCTAACCCTACATAAGTTCACTTCCCAAAGGAGGGGACCTAACTCTTAACCTAATGGGAGTTATGATTTTCTCAAGTTTGCTAGGGTTTTAAGGCACGTCAAAAGGAAAAATGCACATCAAATTGAAAATGAAAGATAAATTCAAACCAATTTAACCCTAGAAACTACATGATATGAAGAATGAAATTTAAAAAGAATCAACATCAAACTCTTCATGGTTAGGCAGAATGAATTTTTCTAAGTTAGAACAAAAATATTGACTTTTAAGAACTTTAATTCCAAAAAAAAATGTCAAAATATGTCAAGGACCAAAAAGAAATTTGTTTGAAGAGTTTGATAATGTTTCTAAATGTATTAAAATGCAATGTGAATTTTTTTGTGATTTTTAGAAACCTAAATGCTATTTTAATTAATTAATTCTCATTAACTAATTAAAATAAACATTTAAATATTTTTAAAATACGAAAATTATGCAAAAAATAAAATAAAAATTATTTTCAGAAAGAGAAAAATATTTTAAGTCAGCATGCAAAAAATACAATTTTTGTGATGTGTTTTGATATTTTTAAAATAAATGAGAAAGAAAATGCAATAAAAATGAAATAAAAATCAAATTAAATGGAAAGTGGTTGGGATTTGAACCTAGGGCGTGGGAATTGACTTGGCGCGTGATCTGAGGGTCCATATTCAAACTGGCATATTTAAAATTAAACCTGATGCGTGTTTTTCGCAAGTGTACGAACACGTCAGAGTAATATAAAAGATTGTCGAATCCACAGAGACCAAGTGTCAATCTATCGTACCTGTTGTTATGGTGTGTATCTAAGGCAACTAATTATAGGGGTTTTAAGAAGGGTGCAATGGTAAATAAAATAATAATTTTAAATAATAAATAAAGACAGGCTCGAATGTAATTCACGTAATCAATGATAATCCAGTACTTGTTAATGGAACTACTTATGGGCAATGTTTTCTCCTTTGAAAAGAACTAATTTAACAGGAACTGTCGCTTTCGCGTATTCAGAACCGAGTTGTACTCTCTAATCAACCCCTCCTATTGTCACGGATAAAAAGGTGCGTACTGCGTTAGAGTAGTAAACCTATTTTTAAGAAATGTAGTGTCTCAACTAAGTTGAAAAGTATTTTAACCTGGACTTCTTAGCAAAAAGAGGTTCTTACGAACCAGAGTTTAAACTTCCTAACGCGTCCGAAAATCGTTTTAAAATCTCTTTTCTTTTTAATCTAAAAACTCCTAATGAACTAGACAAAGCGCTTTTGGCTGTTTTTGAAATAGTTAAAAACAATTAGATTGAATTGAAAGATAAAATAGCCCTTAAGTGTTTCCACGAACAATTATACGGATTACTGGTTTAATTACGATCCTTACATCCTAAACTTTATGGAATTAGTTAGACATGATAAAGTAATGTTTCTTTTTATAATTTTTCATAAAAGTAATTTAGTGCGAGTGCGGAAAGTAAATAAATTTAGTGCGAGTGCGAGAAATAAAGTAATTTAGTGCGAGTGCGGGAAATAAAGGAATTTAGTGCAAGTGCGGGTAATAAACGAAAGTAAAGCAAGTGCGGGAAATAAACGAAATAAAGTGCGAGTGCGGATAATAAAGAAAGTAAAGCAGTGCGAGAAATAAACAAAAGTAAAGCAATGCGGAAAGATAAAATACGAACTGGAATTAAAATGGCGGCAGGATTAACTTCCTCCAGAGTGCTCCAAAACTCGATCACACAGACAGATTACAGACTCGATCACTCGATTGCAGATACACCCCGATGTGGAATGGTAACTGCTTTGAAACTGATATATGCCTAGAGAAATCTAAGTTTGGATGAAGAAAAACGAAAAACTAAAGTCCTATTTATAGGAAAACTAAATGCGGGAAATGACCAGGACGCCCCTCCACTAAAAAGTGGAGGGAACTGAATTTTTGCCTTGTGGCGCCCGCCATGAGGCCAATGGAGAATGAAAGAGTGGGGATTGTGGGTCTTGGCAGTTGTGGAGTGGTCTTGAGACGTGGCCACGTCATGGCTAACCCTATGGCGCCCGCCACGGTGGGTGCCGTAAGTGCAAAACGCTGAATTTCTAGGTTTTCGTCCGTTTCCACTCCTTTTTCGCTCCTTTTCTCGATTCAAGCCCCGATTACAATAAAAACCTGAAAACAAAAGAAAACAAAGTAATAACATAACAAAATAACAATAAAAGCAAAAAATGCATGCGAAATCGGAGTCAGAAATACGGTGAAATTTAGTGTGATCAAATTCTCCCACACTTAAACCTTTGCTTGTCCTCAAGCAAACATTAAAGCTCAAGAAAATATGGTTTCAACACGTGTCTCTGGGCTAAAGGGCTTCTAAGTTCAAGTCAGGATGCAGTGACAGATACTAACTAAGTGAACCAAGGGTACCATAGTAACACAAACACAAATTTCAATCCTATATTAACCACTCCATATCATCCCACAATACATAGGCCTATCTTCTCATCTTTTTGTGTCCTTTTCATTCAGGCGCAATCACATTAAGCCCGTTATCCGTACATGCTTCATAGTAGAGTGACCGGTTAGTGATTCTGATCCATAACATAAGGTTTCTGGCACATAAGCATGTGTAAACCTGTTTTTATTTCGCCTAAATGTAGTTGCGGGGGATCGGATCGTAATCCGCCCTACCAAGTTCAGTGCCAGATACCTCTGAACCAACTAACAATAGGTGACTTGCAAATTTTTTTCTTTTTGTGGCAAAATTTTTTTTCTTCTCTTTTTTTTCGGTTTAAATGACTTTGTGAGGGTCACCTATACCAGAGTTTGCCCTTTTTTTTTATTAGCACTGGATCATTCACTTATGTTCATCGGCCCCCTACGTAGAGCATGCTTAGGCCGGAGCTGACTGCTAAAATAAAATACTTAGGACAATTTTTTAAATGATAATAAAGGCCATGGTGGTGGGGTTTAGGAGTGATTCCTATATTCAAGAGGTCTATGGTGCTAAAATGGTTCTGATGTTTCAAAAAGTTGACCTAAGTCACCACATCCTAATCTAAACCTGTCTCAAAGCCCAAAAAACATGTGAAACAACATTATTTTCTTTTTAAAATTTTTCTGGTAAGGCTAAGGAAATGGAAAAAAATGAAGATGAACTAAAAATACACTATACTGGTGACTCGTCAGACTCATGCATTATCTAAGAAAAATAAATTACTGAAAAGGGAAATAACTGAAAGGAAATAATTAACTAAAAAGGGAAATGACAGAAAGCAATAAAATCCCCTCCCACACTTAAATCGAACATTGTCCCCAATGTTTCGAAATAAGATAAGGGGGGTAACCTGAAAAAGACTACTGAGGAGGAGCACTGGTGCCCTCGCCGTCCGGCTGTGATGGTCTGGAACGACGGGATCTACTACGATGCTGGTCCCTCCGGTCGAGTCGTGCTGATAAAGCAGCCTGAGCACTCCGGACCTCTCGAAGGTTACCTAAGATGGAACCCTGAGTGGCCTCTACAAGCTGGTAGTGCCGGCTGTTGAACTCTCTCTGACGGTTCTGCTCTAATGAGATATCGTTCAAGGTACGGCAAACGTTGCTATAAGCACGATCCGAAACCAATCGCGATTGTTGCATTAAGTTCATGTTGTCCGTCAGCTATTGTGAAATAGTAGAGAGAAGGCCGTCTTGCCTTTCCTCTCTAGCTGTCATATCACGCCACATCTCCTCGGTGACATAGAATCCAGGAGCAGTACCTGCAACAGGGTTAGAGGAAGATGGTGCGGTGTGTTACTGTGAAGGACGATGGGGGGACATGTGAGGGATGGGAGACTGCTCTCTCTGATCATACTCTTCATCGGTGTCATGTGCCTCCCCATCGGGAATATTAGGAGGAAGTGGACCCAAAACACGTGGAGCATTCAGATCATAGGTCCAGTTCCTTTCAATACGTACATTAGTACGTCTACTGCATGGTAAAGCAACAGATGGGATAGCTACCCCATGAACCATCAACTCATAACCACCTTCTCTCCTCGTTCGGCACAATTTCATGTCTTTCAGAAATTTTAAATTAATTGTGCGGGGAGGTAGTGGTTCAAGCGTAGCTATCTCATTGTTCAGGCCAAGAGCCCGAGCAATAGACGTAACAAGCCCTCCAAAAACAATCGGTCCTGTTTTATTAGTAAATAAAGTCATGTGGGCAAGCATAAACGGGACCGGATTGATGTGGGTTCTAGTGAGGCATCCTTGCAAAAATAGGAGTTCTCTAGCATTTACCTTGTTTGGACTTTCCCGGCCAAAAATAGTACATGCCAAAAGATGTCTAAAAACTCTTATGGTCGGGTTGTGAATGGTCGACGCAAGTATCCCTTCAAAAGAATTAATTGAAGTACTTGAAAGCCTTTGCCAGAAGGTAAATACCTCGGCCGACCATTCCGCATCCAAAGGTGCCTCACAAATCGCACCTTCCCTATGAGGGATTCCTAACAAGCCTGCTAGATCGTTGGTACTGATTTCATACTCAATTCCAAACAGTCTAAAAATAACAGTACCGACAGTGCTAGCAGTGTTAGGACTGACAGTGTATATCAAAGAACTCAAAAACTCAATTGTCAGTTTCTCATAGGTAGGTTCCTGATTAATGAAAATATTATGCAAGCCTAGAAATTCTAATAAATTAAAAACACTATGATAAATACCCAAAGCATACAGACAGTTATCGTCGACGTACCTAGTCGAGAGAATTTCTCGACTCTGAAGCCTCTGAATAATTTTCCGTTGCCTATCGCCCGGTCTTCCATCACGAAGAAGAAATCCATTGAACTCCATTGTTGATTGCTCCTTAGGTAGTGAAAATGGTAGAAAAATGGTTTATGAGGGAAATGATAAAGTTTTGATTTTTATGGTTTGTGGTGGATGAAAATGAAAATGGATGTTGGATATGTTTTATGGATGGAGGGTATTTTGGAAATGGGGGAGCTTTAATGGGGTTCAAGGAGGTTTTGGAAAGTTGCAAAAATGGGTTTTTGGTGAAGAAAGGGATGAAAATGGTGGAAAATGAAGTTCTGCCCCGAAATAGGGGAGAACGCCATGGCGCCCGCCATGGGCTTGTGGCGCCCGCCACAAGGCTATTTCCTGGGCCTTGGATTTTTTTAAATCCTCCTTTTGGGCCTTCCTTGCACCTTTGGTCTTCGGGGGGGGGGGGGGGTCTGGATAGCGTTTTCTTCTTCTTTTCAAGGCATGAGGCTTGCATATTTTTTTGTGAAGACAAAAATGAAAATATTTTTGTCTTATATTTTTTTTTTCTTTGCACGACAAAAATAAAATAATTAAAAAAAAATCAAAAAAGAAAAAGAAAAATTAACATTAGTGCATAATATGTATATATAGGAGGAATTCAAAGTACATGAAAATATAATAGATGCAATAAAATGAGATATGTCTGGAAATGCGATAAATAAAATAAAGCATATAAAAGGAAATTAAATACTAGGGTAGCACTGTCAGTGTAGAATGAATCATGTGGTAGGCTTCTTCTCCTTGGTTGATCCACGAATCTCAGCTATCTCCCTCCGAAGCTCTTCAATCGCCTGATATAGAGTGTCGCTCCCGGGATTTTCATCCTAGTACAAACGCGAAAGTGGCGCGGAAAAGTTAGAGTCGCCAGCCAGACATTTTTATCCCGAAAGAATGGGAAAGGTAATGTTGCACAAACCTGAGGAAGAAGGAAAGGACAAGGCCTTGCGAACCAAAGATCTGAGTTCGGGAGTCGGTTACGAATTGGGAAGGTATTAGCACCCCAATCCGTCCGTCGTACCCGACGGGATCCACGCTTGCTTGTTTTGTTTCAAAGGGTGAGAAATAAAGAATGCTGCTGAATAAAACCGCTAACTGGAATGGGAATGAGAAATGAGAAAAGAACTGAAATAAGAGAATGAGAATAAAAAGGGGAAAATGTAGGGAAAATAAAGAATGTGCTCGAACGGGCCCTACCCCGCTGCCTACGTACCTCATCGGGATAACGAGGATCAGAGACGCCGTAGTTCCCCTAACTAGGGGTAACAAAGGGAAATTTCTTGTGAATTAAGGCTTGAACTGCCTATGCCATTGCTCAGGTGTTGCAGACTCAGACGACGAGTGCGTAACCGTCTTGCAAAATGACAAGTAGGAGCAAGTTCGCATACGGAGCGAAGGAGATGAGAAAAGAATTCCCGAAGGAAAGACGCTTATTGTTTGTTTGGTGTTTTTTAGAAACTTTTATGAGTGAAAGTTTGCATAGGTAAGTGTACCTAAGTCTTACTCAATGGGATGTGTACATCTCACATCATCCCGAAATGGAATGCGCAAGAGGCACACCTATCTATGGAGGAAATCCCCAAAGCTAGTCCCACAAGTGAAGGCTCAAGCACACTAACCTATTATCATTATTAAGTGTTTTTGTGGTTTTTGATTAAGAAGTGCTTTTTAGCTTTTCTTTGTGAGGTACTCATGCTAAGACCTATCCACCACGAGTGATGACTCACACCTCGCCCCGAAATGGAACGCATGTGAGCATCTCATAGCAAAGTCTCATGTCACATGAAGGTACTCAACCTTTATTAAATGAACTAGAATTAAGTTTGAAGATGAGAAGAGAGAGCACCAAAGGATCTCAAAGGAAAAAATTCTAAAGGGGACTAAAGCAACCCTAAGTGTTAACATGCATGGATATCCTAAGGGTTAATGAGGTATTCTAATCCTAAGGAAGAAAAGGAAAAGAAGAAAAGAGAGCTTAGAAACTAACTTACTTCCTAAGGAAGTTAAGTTGTCTCTAAAGAAAGGGAAAGCCTAAAAGCAAAGCACAAAGTGCTAAGGCAAACACAATTAAAATGCATAAGAGATAGGAATGAAGTAATGCTTACCTCAATCTTCCCCCCTACAAAACAAAAGTTAGCATGACAATGCATATTGAAAGTAAAATCGAAGCATGAAAGCGATTAAGTACCATAAACATCCTAGAATGGAACTAGGGTTCAAAATAAGACCTAAGTCTAAAGGTGAAGGTACCTAAAGGTTACATGACTTCTAAAGTCAGTAGCTACATGATATAGGTCCCTAAGGATGCTAGGATACCTCACAAGATCAAACTATGTCAAACTATGTTCAAAAAGTTCACCTAAGTTCACATAAATGCAAATTAGGGTTTATGGATGAAGTATGAATGCGTATGGCTTACAAGCATGAATTAGTACATGAAATGAACATCAAAGTCAGTAGTGAATGCTCATGAATATGTGTGAATGAATATACAATCATGGATGCAATGGTTTAGGCATATGGAGCAATGAGAAGAAGATATGAGAAGAAACGAACAAAAATCGCATAAGATCGCACATGATGAAAGTTAAGGAAGAATGGCATGTGAATATGAATGAAATTATTATGGGTCAGTAGCATACAAGGTATGAGATTCACTTAGAATTCATGAATAGGCATTAATGATTTCCATATAATTCATGTTATTATTTAGAGGAGAAGAGAAGCTAGTTTAAGTTAAAGTTAATTCACATAAGTATGCACTTTAAAGCACCAAAACAAACCAAATGAGCATGGTTCAAAAAAATGACCTATGACTGGAATTAAAGACATACAAATGACCTATAATCAACTCTTAAAAGCTACCAAAAAATTCCTCAATCAAATGGCATGAATGCCTTCTTAACACTTAGGTTATGCGACATATAAACACATGAATCAACCTAGGATCTAGGTGACATGGAAAAATAGCAAAAAGCCTTTAAAAATTATGAAATTAAATACCTGGAATGATATAGTCATTATCTTACATTATCCAAAAGGATTATACAAAATTATGCACCAAAGTGCCAAAACAATTCCTTGACTAGCAAGGTAACAAAACATGATCACCAAAAACAACTCCACAAAGTGGATCAAAAAGGGCATCTAAAATTATGAAAAAAAATGCCTAAGGGGCATAAAAATGTCACAAATTACAGTGATTAATCACACACAAAAAATAGGTTTCACACCTATGGGAAAAAATCGATTTCGATCCCTTATGCCAAAACATTCCTTTTTGGGACAGCTTATGATCTAAAATCCAAATTAATTATTAAAACCATCCAAATCTGGAAACAAAAAATATGACAAATTAATTAAGAGGATGAGGATCACTCATGAATTTTTCCAGAATTTTATCCCACCTAAAACTATTTTTAATAATTGCGACGAAACGGACAAAAAAGTGGATTTTAAGGGGAAGTGAAAGGAATCGATCCTAATGGTTCGTAACCTAATCCCTAAGTTCCGAAATCGACGCATATCATCATAAATAACAAATATATCCAATGCCTCAGGTGGGAGGGCTCAATATGCACCTTAAGTTACATGCTCCTAAGCCGTATACGACTAGAATGATGCGTTATCGTGGAAAGCTCGAAATTACTTACTTGATCAAAGTGTCGATTCTTCATATAAAAGAAATCCAAAAAAACTCAAGCAAGGTCTTGTAGTCTCTTATGAGCAAAATAAATGCTCATCTTCCATAATTGCTTTGTGAAGATCCCCCATAATCGAAACAAAAACAACGGCACAAAATATCATTTGAATCCAAAGGTATCCCACAAATAAAGTGGAATACCAACCAAACAACCGTCGTTAAGATCTTTGCGAGAACCTTGCATGAACTCAACAAACGCATTAGAAACCAAAAAGAGGTGCAACCGGAAGTTGCACCTATGCCTCACAACTCCAAATCAAGTAGAAATATGAATATACGAGTCATGGACATGCATTGAAATTTACGTTTCAAAACGGGGCAGCACTTATGCTCTAACATAAACAACATGCAAACTCAAACCGGAATCGAACAAATTTACATGTAATGAATGGCAAATGATCAACAAACATAAGTACAAGTCAAAACAAGATCAATGCATCAAAATCGCACCAAACCGAACTTAAAAAGCCTTAAAACGAAAAAATGCGTCAAAAATCACCGACTCGGAATTGAACGAAAATCGCATGGTAACTTGCAAACGTGCCAACGGATTCAAATATGCAATTGGTTTTTGAAAATTCCGCTTGGAAGTGATACTTTTTGGCCGATTTCGTCGGCTGGCAGTAGCAAAATAGCCGGAAAAAATTGTCCGAAATCGACTAAAAAGTTCACCAATGGCTCCGAAATAATCAACAAAGTCAATTTACACTATTCACATTCGCGAAAACGCGCTACGGTTAGGAAGTTATGACCAAAACATATTCTCGACACGCGACACATGAACAACATCAACAATTAAGCCTCAACCTATCCTATTTCAAATTTGCACATTGAAACAAGCATGAATTTAAAAGTCAAGCACTTCAATCAATATCAAGTTATAATAATTAGCTCTCTTAGGAATTTTGTCAAACACCTAACATTCACCGATTATTCTATGTCAACTTTACCAAGCCTTTTCAATCATGCACCACAACAATTATTAGGATAAATTAATCAAGAATCAATCAATAATCAAATTATGAATCAATGCACATAATCTCCACAAGATTAATTCAACTTCAAAATTCAATTCAAGAAACAATCCAACAATTATTCATGAATTAAAGTTTAAGAAGCTTACCGAATGAAGAATCGACGAAGAAATTGCGAATCCGAAGGAAGTGAGACGCGATCATGAACGGAGGAGAGGAGGAGAGGCCGCGCGGCTGCCGGTGGCGGAAGATGGTGGTCTTACGGTGGTGAAGTTGACCGGAGGTGGTGGTTCGTGGCGGCTCGGCTACCGGAAGCTTGATCGGAATTGTTGTGTTCTTGAGTTCTTGATGAAGTTGTTGTTGTGTTCTTGAGAAAGAATTGAGAGAATGAACTTTGATCCTTTAGAGAGAGTTTGTGAGAGTTTTTTGGTGTTTGTAAATTATGATTGAAGTTGTGAGACAAATTGTGGGTCAAAAGAATATATAGTGGAGTGTAAAATGAAAGGCAAAAGGTAGAATTTCGGCTTAAGTGAAAATAACAATATCTTCGGCAAGAAATTTCGACTCTGAGCCTTCCACAATATCGTCCGCCTCTGAATCACGGTTGCAATGCAAAAATAACGAACGTCATACGATCAAAATCGAGTGCGATCGATACGTTTAAGCTGCAAGACGTTACTGAATAAGTTGTTTTTTCGGCTTATTTGGTGTCCACTACTCGAAAATGTGACGAGGTCAACCTCTTCGGAGCATAATCTCGACTCGACTTTGTCATCAAAGTTGTAGATCTATGAGTCAGTGACCTGGTGTTAAAATTTAAGCTCAACCGGACAAACGACGAGGGAGATATGAATTTTCTCGTGAAACCACTTTCAACATTTTTCTTCGGTTCAACACTTCAGTTTTGTGAAATAAACCAAAACGACAATCTTTGGAGCATCGTTCGAACTCACTTTTGTATTTGAAATTGAAGAGGATAAAATTTGTGAACCAACGCTTCAAGAACGGGTGATATCCGATGAAAATTGACCGAGTTATGAATTTTACAAAATCTGACAGACAGTGCACTGCATCAAAGAACCTTACTGGTAATTCGCATTTTCGAGATCCTTCCGCTCGGACCTAACCCAAACTGAATTCACATAATGAAGATAACATCTAAACGGAATTTTAGGCACCGAAACAACATCAATTCGATGAACGAGCCAAGAGTTATGAATTTTTTAGTGTTCAAAACTCACCGGTTCAGCACTGTTTTTCACTATGACGACTCTAAAGACTCGCACATTCTGAGATCTTCTTCAAAGAATTAGTTCTCGGCCAAAACCCAAAAGTTAGAAAGGATATCAAGACGAAACTTTTGGCATATGAATCTCTCAGACATGTTGACCCAATCAGAAGTTACGAACTCTTGAATACCGCTAGCACAGTTAATCGGCGAAACCGAAATTTCAAAAACAAATAATTCCCGCCATTTTCCTTGATGAATTGGCCTCCGAGCCGAACACAAAAGTTGTAGAGAATACCGAAATAGTCTAAACTATTGAGTTTCAAGCCAAAATGAGTTTCCGAGCATAAGTTACAACTTTTGCAAACTGCACCATAAAACTGATATTCTGCTTAAACTCCTTTGAATCAACCGAGAACTTTTGGCTTCTTCTGAGATTCTTGTGCACGTTCCGCATGAAAAAATAAAGGCCAGTCGCAACCTGTGAAAGCTCAAATGGAGATGTATATTCATGTATGTTTATGATGCAATTGTGTTCTAAATGCAATGCAATGTATGAAAGGATATGCTAAATGGCATGAAAATGAGAGGGCAAATTTTGAGGTATTACATAGAGCATCAGCCTCTGAGGCATGAGTGAGATCAGAAACCTGAATCTGTAATTCCAAGTCCGCCACTTCCTGCTTGAGCAGGGAAGTCTCCTTACGGAGCTCGTAAATCTGTGTTTGTAGGTCAGGCGGCTGCAGAGACATATTGTTAGACATAACAGTGATTCGGGAGTAAGAGGTGTAGGAGTGTACTCAGCGGCGGGAGGCGATTTCGGCTCTTCGACAGTCTCTCCATAACCCTCTAGAGCATAACTCCAATTTGCAGGATCATGGACACTGGTCATCAGCGGATCTGGTAATGTAAAATAGTGTATCGCTTCGCCGTCGATCAGTAATCTAAACATGTTAGGCTCAAAAGAAGTCCTCCTCATCAGTCCTCTGTCAAGACAAAAATCAACATCTAGGGTGGTGTAGCAGCAGAAGGTCCTGAGGTGCAATAATTTACGAGACAAGCCCAATGCAGTAGCTATCTGTGTAACAATCCCACCGACATGTATGATGCCTACGGATGATCTGGCAACACTAGAAAGGCCCTTCAACAGAAAGTTACCACAAGCAACTGAGCGAGACTGAGTCGCACAAAACAGTAGGAAAATCTCCTCTTCACTTAGCAGGGTCTCTGTATCTGGCAAACCTAGGAAAGAATGCGCTAGAATCATCTGGAAGTACCTTAACGCAGGGTTGTGGATTACCTGAGAAAACTGGGTGGAAGGATCTTGGCTTCCTCCACCTGATATTTTAGACCAAAACTTTTCCACTTCTCTGCTCATAAAATACCCCATCGGTGTCTCTGGAATAGCATCAGGAGTAGTCTGGAAACCTAGTAAATCACCAAACTCTTTGTGAGAGAAGGAGTAGTCAATCCCGAACAACCTGAAAACAGCGAGTCCGTCGGGTCCAGCCCAAGGGTCATGATGAAACGAGCTGAGGAACTCAAGAGTCAAGTTCCTATAAGTGTTGTTCCTGTCGTCAAACTGGTCCCACTGGAGTTGATGGCATAAGAATCTGACGCTTGGCTCTATCCCCAAGGCATCCATGCAGTCATGGTCAGGGTACCTGGTAGGGGCCATAGGGCGTCTCATGTGTACATAGTAACGCTCTCTCTGTGCGTCGTCTCTAAAGGCCACGTGCATGTCATCAGGGTTCTGCATTCTATACAAGGTTAGCAAACAAGTCCTGAAAGCACATAAAACATTCAATCGTTAGTACTGACATAATAATAAAGTAAACAAATTGAAATAAAGTAAAAAAATAAAATAAAAAATACATAAATAAGAAAAACCATGGGTTGCCTCCCATGCAGCGCTTGTTTAACGTCATTAGCTCGACGACCGATTTTTAAACATCATTGGAAGGATATGGTGGATCACTCAGAGTATGATAGGTGTATGTAGTTGGGATGTCACCTCCTTCGTAGGGCTTCAACCTCTGTCCATTGACGATGAACGGTTTACATGTTTGGTTCTTGATTTCAATAGCACCGGATCTTAGGATCTTAGATACTTCGAAAGGGCCAGTCCATCTCGAACGGAGCTTTCCTGGAAAAAGTCGTAACCTAGAATCGAACAGGAGAACAGGATCGCCTATTTTGAAGTCTCTTCTTATAATTCTTTTGTCATGCCAAGCTTTTGTTCTTTCTTTGTATATGATGGCATTTTCGTAGGCGGATTGTCTGAGCTCTTCTAATTTGTGGATATCAAGGATACGTTTCTCCCCAGCAGTCAAGTAATCCAAATTCAAAGTTTTGATGGCCCAATAGGCCTTATGCTCCAACTCAAAAGGTAAGTGACATGATTTCCCATAGACCAGTTGGTAAGGGTTTGTTCCTATAGGTGTTTTGAAAGTGGTTCTATAGGCCCATAATGCTTCTTGAAGTTTCTGTGACCAATCCTTTCTAGATATAGAGACAGTCTTCTCGAGGATTTGTTTGATCTCCCTATTAGATACTTCCACTTGTCCATTGGTCTGTGGGTGGTATGGTGTTGCTACTCTATGCTTAACTCCATACTTGCTTAAAAGTTTATCAAATATTCTCGATATGAAGTGTGATCCTCCATCACTTATGACTAAACGGGGGGTTCCAAACCTGGGAAATATATAGTTTTTGAATAATTTGATGACTACTCTGGTGTCGTTTGTGGGTGCGGTGATAGCTTTAATCCATTTAGACACGTAGTCAACTGCTAATAAGATGTACTGATTTCCAAAAGATGGTGGGAACGGTCCCATAAAGTCTATACCCCATACGTCGAAGAGTTCTACTTCTTGGATATTTCTTAACGACATTTCATTACGTCTTGAAATATTTCCCGTGCGTTGGCATCTATCACACTTGACAATGAAAGCGTGGACATCACGCCACATAGTAGGCCAGAATAGACCAGCTTGAAGAATCTTAGCGTAGGTCTTAGATGTGCTCGCATGTGCACCATAGGGTGCAGAGTGACAATGCTCAATTATATTATTTACCTCTTCTTCTGGAACACAACGGCGGAAAATGCCATCTTTACCTCTCTTGAAAAGAAACGATTCGTCCCAATAGAAGTTTCTCACATCACTATAGAACTTCTTCTTCCGGTGGTAGTTTAGATCAGGGGGTATGATGTCAGCGGCTAGATAATTAACAAAGTCTGCATACCAAGGTACATTACTTATAGCTAAGGATTTATGAGAACGCTCATGTGGGTCTGGGTTATCATCTTCAATAGTTTCTAGTTGGGCTATCAGTCTATCATAGGCAAAATCGTCATTTATGGGTACTGAGTCAGGTTTCAGGTATTCTAGCCTAGAAAGGTGATCAGCCACTACATTATCAGTGCCTTTCTTATCACGGATATCCAAATCAAACTCTTGCAGTAATAGAATCCATCGAAGTAACCTAGGCTTGGCATCCTTTTTGCTTAGCAAGTAACGAATGGCAGCATGGTCGGTGTAAACTATAATCTTGGCTCCTACTAGATAAGATCTAAATTTGTCTATGGCAAAAACTACAGCTAGGAGCTCTTTTTCGGTTGTTGTGTAGTTGAGCTGTGCAGCGTCTAGGGTTCTACTGGCATAATAAATTACGTGTAACTTTTTGTCTTTTCTCTGACCTAGAACGGCTCCAACAGCATAATCACTGGCGTCACACATTATCTCAAACGGTTCTGACCAATCAGGGGGTTTCATTATAGGTGCTGAAATCAGAGCTTGCTTCAGAAGATTAAATGCTTCAGTACATTTTTCATCGAAGATGAATTCAGCATCTTTCATTAAAAGACCAGTTAAGGGCTTTGTTATTTTGGAGAAATCCTTGATAAAACGTCGGTAAAATCCGGCATGTCCAAGAAAACTTCTTATCTCCCTGATAGTCTTCGGCGGTTTTAGATTCTCTATGACTTCTATTTTTGCTTTATCTACCTCTATACCTTTTTCGGAAACTATATCTCCTAAAACAATCCCTTCGGTGACCATGAAATGACATTTTTCCCAATTTAGCACAAGGTTTACCTCCACACATCTCTCTAGGATTTTCTCAAGGTTGATAAGACAATTTTTGAAATCTGATCCACAAACTGAGAAATCGTCCATAAATACTTCCATGATTCCATCTAAATAGTCTGCAAAGATAGACATCATGCAGCGTTGGAAAGTGGCAAGAGCATTACAAAGTCCAAAAGGCATTCTTCTATAGGCAAAAGTTCCAACTGGGCATGTAAAGGAAGTTTTTTCTTGATCTTCGGGGTGAATAGGTATTTGGAAGAATCCTGAATATCCATCTAGGTAACAAAAGTAAGAGTGTCTGGCTAGGCGCTCCAACATTTGGTCTATGAACGGTAATGGGAAATGGTCCTTCCTAGTTGCTTTATTTAATTTTCTATAATCTATGCACATACGCCAACCTCCATCGGTTCTTTTTGCTACAGGTTCGCCCTTCTCGTTTTGCACGACTGTGATGCCTCCCTTTTTAGGTACTACATGCACATGACTCACCCATTTACTGTCCGAGATCTGATATATTATACCTGCCTCTAGTAACTTAAGAACTTCCGTCTTAACTACAGTACTCATTATAGGATTTATTCTTCGTTGGTGTTCTCTGGAAGGTTTTGAATCTTCTTCAAGCAAAATCCGATGCATGCATACGGATGGGCTTATTCCTTTTAGATCAGAGATCTTATATCCTAAGGCTGAGGGGTACCTACGTAAAACTTCTAATAATTGATCGGTTTCTTCTTGGTTTAAGGTAGCATTGACTATAACTGGACGGTTCATATCTTCATCGAGAAATTCATATCTCAGGTTTTTAGGCAGTTCCTTAAGTTTTACGGTCGGTTTCATAGGGCAAGGCATAGGATCTGGGGTAAGAGATAAACATTCGTGAAGGTTATCATCAATGTAGGGTCTTTTATAATTGTTATCTTCCAAAATAAGGGTTGATGGCAATTTTATAGATTCAGTTTCTTCTTCTTGTTCTAATTCCCTAATGCATTCTTCGATGATATCTAAGGCATAACAAGCATCTCCTATCACAGGTGCCATAAGAAATTTTGAAAGTATAAATTCTATCTTCTCGTCACCTACCTCAAAAGTTAGTTTTCCTTTTTTAACATCTATTACGGCTCCAGCAGTCGATAAGAACGGTCTACCTAGGAGGATTGGTATGTCGTCATCTTCTTTAATGTCCATGACAACAAAATCAGTAGGTATAAACAGCTGACCTATCCTAACAGGGACGTCTTCAAGTATGCCTATAGGGTATTTAACGGATCTATCGGCTAATTGAAGTGACATCTTAGTAGGTTGTAATTCTCCTAAGTTTAATCTCTCACAAACTGCTAAAGGCATTAAGCTCACACTAGCTCCTAAGTCTAGAAAAGCTTTTTCGATGACATGATTCCCCAAAATACAAGGAATGGAAAAATTTCCGGGATCTTTATCTTTCTTTGCTAACCTATTTTAGGAAATAGAATTACATTCCACGGGTTTCGGATCTTCAAGTCTACGTTTATTTGTAAGTATGTCTTTGAGAAACTTAGCGTAAGAAGGTATTTGGGTGATGGCTTCTGTAAAGGGGATTTCTACGTGAAGTTTTTCTATAACCTTAACGAATTTTTGATATTGATTATCGATTTGGGTTTTCTTTAATCTTTGAGGGTATGGTATTGGTGGTTTGTATGGCGGTGGTGGTACATAGGTTTTATTTTTTTGTTCTTCTCCTTTTTCTTGACTTTCCGGGGTTTCAGATTCCTCTGGTTCCTTCTTTTCATTTCTCTCAGAAGTTTCGGGCTCACTTAATCTAGGGTTTAAAGGTTCTTTATAAGCGGTTCCACTTCGTAGAGTAATGGCATTAGCTTTCCCTTTCGGGTTTTGTTGAGGTTGTCCAGGGAACTGTCCTCCAGGTGTAGTCTGTGGGGCTTGGTTTAACGCTACCTGAGAGATCTGGGTTTCAAGCATTTTATTATGAGTAATGATTTGATCAACCTTGGTTCCTAACTGGGTAATCAGTTCGTTAACATGGACGTTTTGGTTCATGAATTCTTTGTTTTGTTGTGTTTGAGCAGTGATAAATTTATTTACAACTTCATCAAAGCTCGGACTTGGTGGTACAGGTTGCATAGGTTGATTTGTTCTTGGGGCTTGGTAACCTTGTTGTCTCGGAGATGCGGTATTTTGAATAGGGTTATTATTTTTGTAGGAGAAGTTTGGGTGATTCCTCCATCCAGGGTTATATGTGTTTGAAAATGGGTTCCCTTGGGTATAGTTCACTTGCTCAGTGTTGGTCTCATTCAATAGATTGCATTCGGCGGATTGGTGTCCTTGCGTTCCACATATCTCACAATTCGTCGAAACTGCGGCTACAGTATTCGGGGTTGTGTACATATGTTCGACTTTAAGGGCCAACGCGTCCATTTTAGCCTGCATCATGTCTATAGAGCTTAGCTCATGTATTCCTCCTTGGGCTTCCTTCTTTTCCACTGTCGCTCGTTCTACTCCCCATGATTGATGGTTTTGGGCCATATCCTCGATAAGGGCACTAGCTTCAGGGTAAGGTTTGTTCATCAGTGCGCCACCAGCGGCAGCGTCGATGGTCATCTTAGTGTTATAATGAAGTCCATTATAGAAGGTTTGGATGATTAGCCAATTCTCTAAGCCATGATGTGGGCATGCTCTTAATAGTTCTTTATATCTCTCCCAGGCTTCGAACAACGACTCTCCTTGGTGTTGGGTAAATCTAGTTATAAGGTTTCGAAGAAGAGCGGTCTTACTTGGGGGAAAATATCTAGCAAGGAAAACTTTTCTAAGGTCATCCCAAGTTGTTATTGAATTGGGTGGAAGGGAATCTAACCATGATAGAGCTTTATCTCTGAGGGAAAAGGGAAATAATCTTAAGCGTATCGCCTCAGGAGAAGCTCCATTGGTTTTAAAGGTGTCTGCTAACTGAAGAAAGTTTTTTAAATGTTGGTTCGGGTTATCAGTAGCGAGACCTGCAAATTGTCTCTGTTGCACCAATTGCAGCAGGGATGGTTTAAGTTCGAAATTATTGGCTGGGATAGCGGGGTTTACTATACTGGAACTAGGTTCCTCGTTTGATGGTTGGGCGAAGTCCTTAAGAGGTCTTCGGTTTTGATCTTCGGCCATAGCTTTCCTATTCCTATGGAAAAACAAACGTGCGCGAGCGTAACGTTCAGGTTCAGCTAGAGGGTCTACTAAACTTCCGGCACTGCGAGTCTTTCGCATTGACCGGTGGGTAACAACCTTAGTCTAAACGGTATAACTACAGGATAATGAAATTTGACGAAATTGGTCCCCGACAACGGCGCCAAAAACTTGATGCGTGTTTTTCGCAAGTGTACGAACAAGTCAGAGTAATATAAAAGATTGTCGAATCCACAGAGACCAAGTGTCAATCTATCGTACCTGTTGTTATGGTGTGTATCTAAGGCAACTAAATATAGGGGTTTTAAGAAGGGTGCAATGGTAGATAAAATAATAATTTTAAATAATAAATAAAGAAAGTCTCGAATGTAATTCACGTAATCAATGATAATCCAGTACTTGTTAATGGAACTACTTATGGGCAATGTTTTCTCCTTTGAAAAGAACTAATTTAACAGGAACTGTCGCTTTCGCGTATTCAGAACCGAGTTGTACTCTCTAATCAACCCCTCCTATTGTCACGGATAAAAAGGTGCGTACTGCGTTAGAGTAGTAAACCTATTTTTAAGAAATGTAGTGTCTCAACTAAGTTGAAAAGTATTTTAACCTGGACTTCTTAGCAAAAAGAGGTTCTTACGAACCAGAGTTTAAACTTCCTAACGCGTCCGAAAATCGTTTTAAAATCTCTTTTCTTTATAATCTAAAAACTCCTAATGAACTAGACAAAGCGCTTTTGGCTGTTTTTGAAATAGTTAAAAACAATTAGATTGAATTGAAAGATAAAATAGCCCTTAAGTGTTTCCACGAACAATTATACGGATTACTGGTTTAATTACGATCCTTACACCCCTAACCTTTATGGAATTAGTTAGACATGATAAAGTAAAGGTTCTTTTTATAATTTTTCATAAAAGTAATTTAGTGCGAGTGTGGAAAGTTAATAAATTTAGTGCGAGAAATAAAGTAATTTAGTGCGAGTGCGGGAAATAAAGGAATTTAGTGCAAGTGCGGGTAATAAACGAAAGTAAAGAGAGTGCGGGAAATAAACGAAATAAAGTGCGAGTGCGGATAATAAAGAAAGTAAAGCAGTGCGAGAAATAAACAAAAGTAAAGCAATGCGGAAAGATAAAATACGAACTGGAATTAAAATGGCGGCAGGATTAACTTCCTCCAGAGTGCTCCAAAACTCGATCACACAGACAGATTACAGACTCGATCACTCGATTGCAGATACACCCCGATGTGGAATGGTAACTGCTTTGAAACTGATATATGCCTAGAGAAATCTAAGTTTGGATGAAGAAAAACGAAAAACTAAAGTCCTATTTATAGGAAAACTAAATGCGGGAAATGACCAGGACGCCCCTCCACTAAAATGTGGAGGGAACTGAATTTTTGCCTTGTGGCGCCCGCCATGAGGCCAATGGAGAATGAAAGAGTGGGGATCGTGGGTCTTGGCAGTTGTGGAGTGGTCTTGAGACGTGGACACTTCATGGCTACCCCAATGGCGCCCGCCACGGTGGGTGCCGTAAGTGCAAAACGCTGAATTTCTAGGTTTTCATCCGTTTCCACTCCTTTTTCGCTCCTTTTCTCGATTCAAGCCCCGATTACAATAAAAACCTGAAAACAAAAGAAAACAAAGTAATAACATAACAAAATAACAATAAAAGCAAAGAATGCATGCGAAATCGGAGTCAGAAATACGGTGAAATTTAGTGTGATCAAAACCCTAATTAATTAAGTTAATTTAGTGGATTAGGGTTAAGTGGGATGATCTGAACCATTGGACGCGCGCGGGAAACAAAATCGTACGCTTTACATTCAAACTAAGCCCTAATCCAGATTAAAGCCTTAATGACTCTCAGGTGGCCGGAAGTGACCTCCGGTCATCTTCTCCGGGCACCTCTCCCCTGAGATTTTTCTAAAATACTCCCTAAGCCAAATCAAACCCCTTAAATCTCCAGAAATGATCCCCAAACCCCATAGAACAAGAATCCAGCATCAAACTTCATTTATTTTTCATCAACAACAAGATTCGAACAAAAACCTAAAACTGAACAAAATTTCAGAACATGCATACACACTCAAAACTCAACCATTTTTCACCATTCAAGGTTCATTGTGACCAGTGGAACACACTCTACCATTCTATAACTAAAGAAACAAGTTCTGGAAAAATGTTTCAGGGAGGTACCTGAGCTTGAGCTTTCTCAGTTCTGGACTTTCAGGCCTCCCCTCCTTGTGAAAACCACTCCACTTGAGCTCCTGATGAAGTTTTGATACTTGGTTTGAGTTTAAATGGCCTCAAGAAGAAGTTGGCAGAAGTTCAGTTTGTGAAATGTGAAAATCGTGTTTTTGATTGTGAAGGTTTTAGGACAAAATGAAAGGTGGGAAATGATCAGTGAGGTTTATGGAGTTGAATGGTGAAAGAAACTTGAAGGTTTGATGGCTGAATCAAGAGATTCGAAGGCTTTTGCAAATTTTGGGATTTTGGAGTGTGCTGAGTTCTTGGAGTTTCAGGCTGTGTTGTTGTGTGCTTTTGCTTGGTTTTGATCCACATAAAGAAGTGTGATAGGTCAGAGAGTGGGTGCTGGCCTATGTTGATTGGTATGGGCAAGTTGCCAAAATGTCAAAAGTTTGTGTACTTGAGGTATGGGTCATGGCAGGCCAAGGAAAATGGGGTGTCCTGCGCAACAAGGATCAAGGAGTGTCATGAGATCAGATTTTGTGAGCTGTGGCAAGTGGATGAAGGGATTTGGATCCTTTTGCAATTGTGAACAACTTTGGCCCCTTTTGCAATTCTTGAAGTTTAAGGCATGTAACTTAAGAAATTTTTGGGCCAATCTGAGTTTTAGGCATTGTACTATGATGTTATGATGTGTAGAAGTCCATTTGAAGTCATAGAAATGCTTGGCATGAGAATTTGCAAGTTTCCCTCTTTGGCACAAAAGTGAAAATTAAATGATTTTGTTCAACTTTGTAAGGCCATAAATTTTGTTCTAAAATGAATTAGATCAAGTTCTTGTACTTTTTGAAAATGGGAGGATCCAATCTGCAACTTTCATGACCAAAGATTTTTCATTTGAAGCATTTTTGAATCCAAAAGAGGAGGTTGAAAAACTTTCCCAAAATGGCAAGTTTACATTACAAGTCACTTTCCCAAAATGGCAACTTTGCAAATGGCTTGAAATTCTTCAAATTTTGTGAACTTCTAACTTCTTCTAAGATCAAATAAAGATCATACACATTCAAAATGATGGAGAAGACCCTTTGGTTGGGTGATTGGGGGCGTCAGATGCCCTGATTTTGCACTGACTTGCTCAAGAAGTCATCTATTGATCAGATGCCTTGCCCATTGAATTTCTTCATGAAAATTGGTATGCATGATCCTCACAACATTTAGAAACCAATAGAAACAAGAATGACCAAAAAATTGGAGTTATGGCCTCTGAAACCAAAACCCTAATTTTAGGTCATCTGTGCGTTTAAACCTGGCTCTGCTTCCATGCCTTTCTCAGTTCTTGTGATTTTTTTACTTCCTTGATCCTGGGAGGATATAATATGATGCTTGAACATACATGGACCCTCTTGAGATGATTTAAGACCTTTGGAGTGGCTCAGATAGCCCATGGATTGCTCAGATCACAAACCCTAGATGCAGATGACTTAGAACCAATGCAGTGAAGCAACAATGCAATATGAGATGTTGTAAGTTAATCTATGCAAATGAAAAGATCACAAGCCATGGTGAAATGAGTGAGGGCAAATTTGGGGTGTTTACACCTGCCAGGTGATCGTCTTTCACCTTTTGATGACCATACCTCATCATTCATTCGATGGCCATCCCTATCGTCGATCTTTTTATCCAGCATTCGTCCTATGTCGAGATAATCCCGAACAGAGCAGTCATCCCCTGCTAGGTGATCGTACTTAACCTCTTGATGACCGTCCCTCATCATTTATTTTGATGACCATCCCTAATCATGTTATTCGATGGTCGTCCCCATCGTTGATCTTTCTATCCGACATTCGTCCTAGGTCGTGATCGTTTCAACAGCTGTCCCCTGCTCGGTTATCGTCCTTCACCTTTTTTGATGACCGTCCCTCATCATTGTTTCATTTATCCTTTACCCGATGGTCATCCCCGTCGTGGTTTTCTTCTTTATCTTGATGATCGTCCTTCATCAGTTTACCCGATGGGCGTCCCCGTCGCAGATTCTTTATTCCCCAGCATGATGGTCGTCCCCGTCAGTGCGTTTCTCACCATTTTTATTCCCCGGAGTCGTCCTCTGCTTGATGGTCGTCCTCCGTCACTATCATCTTTTATTCAGTTTATACAGTCTATTACAATTTATATCCCTTTTCTTCTTATAATAAAGAGTGCAAATTTTGGACTGTCATGGTATTCAACCACAAGTTATCTTGTTTGTCTGTCTGGTCACGCGCTTACATCCTACACAGCTAACTCATGCTTGAATAGGGGCAGCTGTAAACACCCCATATTTTCCCTCTCTTTTTTCTCACACTTTGGCTTGTGTTCCTCCATATTGCATTGCATAAGCATACCATCTCACACTTCATAGTTATTTCACTGCATAAGTTGCATAGCTAGGGTTTGTGATCAGGTGAATCTTAGAAGTGGTTTGAGCTATCTCAGAGGCCATTAAGCATGCCAAGAGGGTCCATGAGTATTCTATGATCATGTTATACCTCCAAGGATGCTTTGAAGTCACAAAATCTCAGAGGATTGCACAGTTGCCCAGGCAGGCTTAGGGTTCCTGCACAGATGACCAGAAATTAGGGTTTTGGGTTTGAGGCCCTTACACTCAAAAATTTTGGTCATTCTTGATTCTATTGGTCTGTATATGATATGAGGAGCATGTGTATCAAATTTGAAGCAAAAATTCCTTGTGGAAGTCATCTGATCAAATGGTAACTTGTTGTGCAAGAAAAGTCAGAATCATGGCATCTAAGGCCCTCAATAAGGGTTCCAAAGGGTCATCATCATCAATTTGAGGTCCTATGATCTTTATTTGATCTTAGGAATGCTTGGAAGTTCATAATATCAAAGAATTTTGAGCCATTTGAAAACTTTCTATTTTTGGGCATGACTTGTAATGAAAACTTTCCATTTTGGGAAAGATCTTCAACCTCCTCTTTCTTGATCAAAAAGGTTTCAAACTAATTTTCTTCAAACATGAAAGTACTAGATTTGATCTTCCCATTTTCAAAAAGTATAAGAACTCCTCTTGATACATCCTAGAACTCAAGATATGGCAAGTCAAAGTTGGGAAAAATCTTGTAATTTTCAAGTTCATGCCAAAGAGGGAAATTTGCAAAATGGTATTTCAAGCCTTTATGTGACCTCTAATCCACTCCAATACATCATGCCATGATCAAACAACTTCTAAAGATCATAATTGATCCTTGAACCAAAGGAATCCATGTCTTGCTTCTCAAGAAATGTCAAAGTTGTGAAAATGCAAAACCTTTGAAAACTCATGAAACAAGCCATACAGCTCACCAATTTCGATCCAATGGTGCTCCTTGAACTTAGCTGAGGCAGCCCAAGACCTCAAATCACCTCTGCCATGGCCCATGCTTCAAGTACACAAACTTTTGACTTTTTGGTCAATAGCACCATACCAATCCTACAGTGTATATCCACTCCTCTAAAGGATTTCATTTGTTTATAGAAACCCTTAGGATCATAAAACATAACACTTCAAGCCTGGAAACAAGCCACACACTCAGATTGCAAAAAATACCCTCAAAGCTTCATCTCTTCGATTCTCTCAAACCAGTAATCAAACTTCCAAAATTCCTTCACCAATAAATCACATATCATCCATAGAACAAGAATCAACCATCAAAATGGCCTGAAACACCACATATCAAAAACACGATATCTTCTTCATCAGAACTGGACCTCAAAAACCAGCCACTTTCAAAGCATTCTAAGCACTCCATTAGCTTCAGGAGGTCCAAATAAGTCATTTTGCACAAGAGGGAGGTCCTGAAAGCTCCCTTTTGAAGAAGTTCAGTTCAGGTATTCATCAAGAACAAATTTTCCAGAACTTCTTTTTCTTGTTATAAAATGATTCTATATGCTTAGCTGATCACTATGATGTGTTTAGAATTGAAAATGGTTGAGAAATGAGCATGTATGGTTGTTCTGAAATTTTGCCCATAAAAATGTTTTGCTTCGATTCTCTTGATTCATGAAGTTTAAATGTTGTTTATTGATTGATTCATGTTCTATGATGTTTGGGGGTCATTTCTAGGCATGTTTGATGTGTTTTAGTAGCTTGTAGGAGGAGTTAGGTTTTGAGCTCGCCGGAGAAGATGGCCGGAGCTTATCTCCGGTCACCTGAAAATAATTAGGGCTAATTAGGGTTTTGGTTGCCAGATTGAATGTCAGCCCTTGGATCATGATTAGATTAAGTTTTGGAAGGTCCAGATAATTCACTTAACTTTAAATTTGATTAATTAAATTAATTGTAATTAATTAACTCAGTTTAAACCCTGACCTTTGGATCACGTGCGAAACATAAGTTTGAACCACAACCTTAGGATCTTCATACCCTTGGTCAATAAGACTTCCAATCCTAGCCCTCCATCCATCTCCCATGCAATCCTGGCCTCCCATTCTGATTACTTTGCATTTTATTTCATTTTTATTTCATTTTATTTTCTTTATTTATTTAAAATAGTAAAACATTTTCTAAAAATTTGATTTTTTGCATTCTTACTTTAATTAATTTTAAAAACCCAAAAACATTTTTATTTTTAATTTTTTCATTAAAAATATATTTTAAAATCATTTAATTGTATTATTTAATTAATTAATTTATTTTAATTAATTAAAAATACTTTTAGGTATTTAAAAATCAAAAAAAAAATCATGAAGCATTCTTATACATTTAGAGCAATTTACAAACTCATCTCACAAATTTATTTTAGGGTTTGATCACATTTTGACAACTAACCATGAATTAGGGCTTCCAAATTTCTTATTTTTCTAACCCAAACTTCAAAAATTCATTTTTGATCAACCAAGATGAGTTTGTACATGGTTCTTTTTGCATTCTTTTATACTTTGCATGTAGTATCTAGTGTATTTACCTCATATTTTTGGATTTCATTTTCCATTTGTTTGGCATTTTTCATGAAGAAGTACCTAAAACCCTAGCCTAACTTAGAAAGACCATAACTTGACTTTGGTTTAGCTTCTGACTTCCATCTTTGGGGAGTGATTTTATATGTGTTTAGGGTTCACTTGGTTGAAATTTAAATTTTTTATCATGTGTTTTGCTTCTGTTTTGATCATGTGCATCTCATACTTTCTTAAAACCCTAATTTGCCATGTTCATTTGCATCCATCTTTACATACCTTCATCATAAGAACTTGTCATGACATCTCATGCATTTGTATGTCATCTTAGATACCTTAGGACATGTATGAACATTGTTTTATCATAGTTGCATTCATTTGGTATGTTTTGCATCCATTACATCTTATGTATGTTCATGTGTTCTTAAGCTTCCAACATGCTTGTTTTTGCATCCATCACTTGTATGATCATACATGTGCATTGTATATGACTTTGCATCTATCCATGACACATTTGCATCATGTTTTCACTTCTGGTTGGTATCATTGCATCTTCACTTGCTTTATTCCCTTTTGTTTCACCTTATGCATTCATACTAACCATTACAGGGGCTTTTGGTAAGTTGATCAGGATGTGGATTTGCCTCCACATCCAACCTCTTCTTACCTTTTCATTTGCATATTATTTGTCTTTGAAGTGAGTTTGACTCACTTATGCTCTCTCTTGATCCTTTTCTTTCTATTAGGTTACTTAACTTCTTCAGGAAGTAAGTAACCTATTCTTATTTCTCTTCTCTTTTGCATATGCTTCTTCTTCCTTGGTGGCCATCTGAAGACTCTTCTGAAGATATTTTCTTAAGCCTCATAAACCATAGGAATATCCAAGCATAATAACTTTAGGGTTGTACATAGTCCCCTTAGTTTTTTTACCTTTTGAGTCTCCTTGAGTCTCTGCTTCTCATCTCATAATCAAGGCTAAACAGTTAAAGTTTTAAGACTCTGAATTAGGGTTATGCCTGTATCCTTATCTTAGGATGGAGTGTATAACTTTAATACTTAGTGTTAAACTCTTAAGTTGTTTACACCTCCTAATCAAAACACCTAATAATCATTAAGACTTAAGCTTGTAACTTAGGCCTTATATTAGGGTTACATCTCTGCCTGTTGGTTCGGAGGGACTAACCCTAGTGTTTAATGGACAAGTCCCCCTCAGGTTTACTCTTACAAACATAAAATCCATTTCTTAATCCCACCATTAATTAAAATCCACTTTAATAAAGGTTTGTTATATAATGATTTTAATCCCTAACCATGAATTAAGTTGAGGATTCTTCCTCATCTTAAGTGTTCTCATCTATCATCCTTCTCTTAGGATGGTGTAATGAGTTCACTAAACCCTGATTAGAGATTAAACTAATTACTTAACACAAAACAAAATCCAAAAACACTTAATAATCACTAGTACGTTAATGATCTTAATCCTGCATCATTAGGGTAATTAAGTTTAGATTTTCATCTCATACTTTAGTAGGCTCATTATCCTTAATCAGGGGTGATATAATGAGTTTGCAAACCCTTGATGGAGGCTTAAGCTCATTATCTTATGCAAAACACCAAAAACAATAAAAAACTGAAAACAAAATAACAAACAATAAACGTCTCCTTCGGGATTCTTTTCTCATCACATTCACTCTGAAAACGAGAACTCGCTTTTTCCGTCTAATGCAAGACAGTTAGCACTCGAGCCAGATGAGTCATACACTTGAGCATAGACAAGCAAGCAGTTCACACATAAATCATCCCAGTCTCTTTGAGTCGAACTACGGTGTTATGACTTCCTCATTGCACGAGAGGAAACGTAGGCATAACTTAACAGTTATCGAACAAAAGTCTCTTTGTCTCCCCCTCTCCTCCTCCCAGTTTCTCTTTCCTTAGCCTCAGTTTTGAGAACCCACTTTCTTCTTTGCACTAACACTTTGTACATCCTTTTCCCCTAGCCTTTTATGTATAATTTAGCACATACACTATCCCCTTTTAAAAATATCAAGTAAGTGTGGATCCCGTCGAGTACGAAGAACGATCTGGGTGCTAATACCTTCCCAGGTCGTAACCAACCCCCTTTCTCAATTTCTTTGGTTCGCAACCGTCTTATCCATATCTTTCCAGGTTTATGCAATATTACCTTTCCTTCGGGATAAAAATGCATAGCTGGCGAATCTATTCAACCTCAACCTCCAACATCACCGATAGTTCGCGTTTGCACCGGGATGAAAATCCAGGGAGCGACATATATGTACTGAAAGCATCAGTAAATGTGATGAAGTATTGAAAACCTCCTCTGCCTGGTATGTTTAGTGGTCCACATACATTATTATATATGAGGGCCAAAAGATCATTAGCCCTTTCACATTTTTATGTGAATGAGGACTTTGTCATCTTTACAATTAAACAAATTATGCATGTATCATACGATTCTTAATCAAAAGAATCCAAGAGTCCATCTTTATGCAGTTTGGAGATGTGTTTCTCATTTATATGGCCTAAGCGACAATGCCAAAGTATCTTTGATTTAACTCATTAGGTTTCATCCTTTTAGTATTAATGTTATAAATTAGAATTTCAAGATCAAAGACATAAAATCCATTGTTCATTTGTGCAGTAGCATAAAATATATCATTCAAATAAATAGAGCAACAATTATTCTTTATTATGAATGAAAAACCAAACTTGTCCAAATAAGAAATGAAAATGATATTCCTGCTAATAGATGGTACTTAATAACAGTTCTCTTATTGAATTATTAAACCACTAGGTAAATTCAATACATAAGTTCTTATGACTAAAGCAACAACCTTTGCTTAATTTCCAACTCGTATGTCAACTTCATCTTTTGTCAAATCTCTACTCCTTTTTAGCCCCTTTCCCATTAGTACAAATGTGAGAACCACTTCTATATCCAATACCCATGAAGCAGAAGTAGATAAATTTATTTCTATAACAAAAATACCCAAAGTTGAAGTCTCCACTCCATTCTTCTTATCTTATAGGTACTTTGGGAAGTTTCTCTTCCAATGTCTAGTCGTACTGCAATGGAAGCAAGTGCACACCTTTGTTATACCTCTTCTAGGTTTAAAAGCATGAGTAGTAGGTTTTGGTATGACAACTTCCCTGCCTTTCCCTTTACCACTCTGCTTCGTGGGTCTTTTTTTTTTATGTTTGAGGACAATCCTCATGTTTCGGTGCCAATCCAGAAAAATTGTCCTATACAATTATTCTTTAATAGGGTTTGATCGCAAAATTTTATTAGAGGTGTCTATTGTCATGGTAATCTACATAAAATATTGTGAAGATATTAGTATCATTAAAACATATTCAGTTAGGCCTTTAATTAAATATGCTTCCACTATTTTACTCAACCCAAATAACCCTCATCATTTGATTAGAAAAATCTCGTTGGAAGATTTTCTATTGGATTGAGATAAATATTTCACTTCTTTTTAAGTGAACGTTAGGCTTATTACACAAAACTCGGTTATTTAGGTTGGAAATCCTTCCGATTGTATCTAATACAATTCACGAATATTTCAATTGGGGTGATAACTCCTTATTCTAATTCATCATATGGATCATTCCCAGCTTTTGCTTCTAAACATATATACTTATTATATTTTGTTTAGTTAAGTTTGACCCATTGTTTTAGAAATTGAATATTATATTTATTCCATTGCACCTTACTAATATAGAACGTGCACTTTGTGTTAGGTGAAACCTACATTATTCGATAATTGTCTTGATGAGTTCTAAAACTTGGAAAGCATAAACTTAATATTCAATTTTGAGGGAATTTTCAATTAGTTTGATCTCACTGACTTATTTATCATATAAATTATGTCTCACATGCATCATCATACATTCACATGCATCACATACATTCAAAATGAAATAGTTATGGCTCCAACGCAATTGTTCTCCTAGGCCAATGAGAGAACCTAAGTTAAACCTAATAATAATTTATGCTTCTCCAAGCAAGATCTACAAGATTTTCCTCCTTTGATCTTGTATTCTTCACTTTCTTCATAATATTATATTACATCAAAGAATACTCGTTTTACATACAAGGGAATGTGATGAGAAAAGAAGTTACATCAAGATATTAAAAGAGAGGCACGACACACAAGTTGTATTTTAAAATCCCAAAACAAAATAAAGGAAAAATAAGGCCATAACTGATCACCACAAGATAACAACAATCAACACATTTTATTATTATTATTATGAATTTAAATTTTTTTAGTTAAATAAATTAAATTAAAGTTTGGCGATTGATCATGAGTTAATCGTAGTTTCTACTGTCCACATACCAAATTATTTTAAAATAAATAATAACAACAATTTATTATTATTTAATTAAATAATAACATGATATTTTATCACATTTTTTTGAAACTTTTCATTCTACATAGACACAGTAACCGTGAGGTAACCATGAATAAGTATTTTGGTACAGGAAACCGACATTTTGCATACACATTAATACATAATACATATTACATACAACTATTGTTATAATAACTTTTATTATAATTATTGCATGATATAGGCAACATCTCGTTATTGTTACCGTAACATGTGTATGTATTTTATAATAACAATAACAACACTTGTTATTAAATTATAAAATAAAATTAAAATACTTATAATAATAATAGTAATAATTATTATTATAAGATACAATTTTGCAAACCTTAAAATAACTCTTGACAACACAATCTTGTGCCGTCAAAAACTCTAATGCAATTCATTCATACTATCAAAATCATAACGATCGATTATTCAATTCGATCGATCAAAATGTCATTACTTCACCATATAAACGTCGGATTCTGAAGCAAAAGAATATTGACTAATCACAAGAATTTCAATCATCACACAAATAAAATCGATGAAATAAAAGGCATATCAAATATATTGTCATTGCATATGAATTATTCATATCTTATATGAATATGATTAATCACTTTTGTATAACTTATGAATGATCGATGTATCGCTGCTTCACCATACAAAAGTCGGATTTTGAAGCACAATCAACATCGAATCATCCAAATCATACACAACATGATGCCAACAATTAATATATTATTATTATTATTGATATTATTTAATTCCTCATGTGTTTTAATCAAATTATAGAAATTTAACAATTATCAGATCATGGTTTCGTAACTCGTTCTGATACCACTGAAGGGAAATTTCGATCCAAAACGCAACAGAAATTAAAATTTTCCCTTTAGTGGTCCTTAAGAATGGGCATGATTAGTTATAGAAATTTTTCCTTCTCGTGGTGATTAACAATATTTTATACAGATCCGGATGAATAATCACGAGCGTTGAATGAAGAACAACACCTCTACTCAGTCCACACGAACAAAATTCCTTCATTCTTAGTGTTAGCTACTACGAATGAAGATTTTGAGTGAGAGAGAGAGAGAGAGAGAGAGAAAGAGTGAAATACGGCTAGGGTTTCACCAATTAAATTTCATCAAGTTTAGAAATCTTTTACACAAGGGTTATATTTATAGAACCACTTGTGTGGATTGCAAACAAAAAGTCCAACTTAGTGCATCATATAATAATAATAATAATAATAATAATAATAATAATAATATAATTATTATTATTATTATTATTATTATTATTATTATTATTATAATAACCATTAATATTATATTATGTTCTATATTTCACTTAAGTACACCGTACCTTACGGTGTTCCATAATTCTCTCAAGTACACTATACCGTTCAATGTTCCTTATTTATTATATATTTCATCAATCTATATTTATATGTGTGACCATGTAAGTTCTCGTGACATTGACAATTATATTAAATCATATATTTAATATAATAAATAGTGAACGGTATCTAGCAACACATCACTGCTACCCAAGTCACGTAAATTTCATGTGATCTGACAAAACCTTTTCGTGATAATATTATTGTGTACAATTACCCTTTTTTTCTTATGTCTATATTGAACACAGGGTATATATTGTGTCATCCTTGTCTAGTTCAATATTGGGCCCTGATACATTTAGCATGTTATGTAGGATGCGCACATTTCATCTAGGTCACTCATGTCCCTCAACGTGCTTTGTGAAATACCCATCAACAATCTTTATGGTCATCCAAATACGAACATTCTTTGATCAGAAATAAAGTACTTAACTCTAGATCTAGGGTCTATAGTGGTTTTAGGTCAAAGGGTGGTATACACCACTATTACCATGAGAGTAACTAATGACACTTTGCATAACTTTCTATGTAGTACTCTCATAGTGGGTTAATCCAGTATAAATATTACAACTAATATTCATATCTATGTTAAGAATTGATAAATCATTATCCATGATCGATGAGATGTAATCATCAGTCCATCTACATAATAGTCTTAATGCTTTAAGGTTATCCCACTTCACATTAAAGTTCGACTATGGATAATTTAAGAATAGTGTCCTTATGTTTAATGGAATCTCATGATTAAGTCACACTTAATATTCGATTAAACAGAGTTGCTATTCTAGGGATTTATTATTTTTGAAAAAAAACATAATAAAGAAATGCCTTTTATTATTAATAAATAATTCGATACAAGTAGCAAAAGTATTGGCCTCTTGGGCTTACAACAACAAGACACCATACTTAGATTTGCATTTAACGAATCTCAGTACCACCAAGTATGAGTCGATCTTCTTGTTCCATGCTCTAGGTGCCTGTTTGTGGCCATAGAGCGCTTTATGTAACTTCTATACTTTCCTTACTTCCTCCTGAATCCCAAACCTGTGAGGTTGTGTGACATACACCTCTTTATCTAAAGGTCCATTCAAAAATGCTGATTTTAGCACTAAGTGAAATTTTGACCAGCCTTGCTTGCATGCTAAGACTACAACCAATATGATAGTCTCTAATCTTGTGATTAGATCTATGATAGTTGTCGAGACTTGCTCTCCGAATAAATCCTTGAGCTACCAATCCCATGTGTTATTTCTTTCAATTGCTTGTAACTCTTCGACCATAACAGACTTCCATTGTTTATCTTTGAAGGATTCGCTATAGTTTAGTGGTTCAACACCTATAATTAAAGAAAAATGAACTAGTTCTCCATATGTTGTGACTTCATTATCACCACCCACTTCATAGTCTTGAACTCTTGATGGAAAAGCTCTAGTCCTTTGAGGTCTCTGACTTGTGCCAGCCATATCCTCTTTGACTTCGACTGTGTCGAGAATATCAGCAACTGCTTCAACTTCTTCTTCGACTGGAGAATCAACAATGTCTTCGATTTCGACTTTATTACTTTCTTCGTAGAAATCACAACTCATAAATAATGGCTTGTAAATTGCATTACTCGAATTCTAATCCCAAACAAAATTTTCATTAATCACAATACCTCGACTCATCACAATCCTATGATTAATTGGATTGAAAATTTGTATGCTCTAATCTTATGATAAACTACTAGAATCATAGGTTCACTCTTATCATTAAGCTTCCTTCTCCTAGCATCAACAATATACTTGTAGAAAATAGAACTAAACACCTTTAAATAACTCACTGATGGGAATTTGCCACTCCACACTTATTCAGGAACCTTGTTAACGGAAATTGTCGATAAAATGCAGCGGAAAACAAAAATTTCCCTTTAGAGATCCTTACGCTTCGGTCATGATCTGTGATAAAATATTTACCTCCTGTAGCTTTTGAAACCTTTGATTCTGATTTGATCACGAGCGTTGTACAAAGAACAACGCCTCTACTCAGTCCACACGAACAACTTCCTTCAATCACAGTGCTAGCTGGTTACGAATGAAGGTTTAGAGTGAAAGGGGAGGGAAAAGGAATACGGCTAGGGTTTCAAAACAACAACTTCTGAGCTTCTTCACAAGGGTTCTATTTATAGAACTACTTGTGTGAGCTTTAACCTAAAATCCCAACTTAATAATAATAATATTATTATATTATTATAATAACTATTATTATATTATTATAATAACTATTATTATAATAACCATAATTTTATTATTATTATATTTTATAACTATTATAAAATTAAATATTATTATTATATCATACTATATCTTACCATATTCCGTATTCCATTCTAGTGCACCGTACCTTACGATGTACCTTATTTATTCCACCTTTTCTCTAACTGTCCTTATGTGTGTGACCCTGTAGGATTTTGCGACGTTGGAAATTATATTAAATCATGTATTTAACATAATAAACAGTGAGCGATATCTAGCAACACATCATTATTACCCAAGTCACAAAATTGTCATGTGATCTGAAAAAACCTTTTGTGATAGTATTTGTGTGTACAATTATCCTTTTGCCCTTATGTCTATATTGAACACAAGGCATATACCGTGTCATCCTTGTCCAGTTAAATATTGGGCCCTTATACATTTATCCTGTTATGCAGGATGGGAAAATTCCATTTAGGCTACACATGTCCCTCAGCATGCTTTGTGAAGTACCCATCAATTGTCTTTATGATCATCCAGTTATAGACAATGTTTGATCAACAATAAAATACTTGACTCTACAGCTAGTGTCCACAATAGTTTTAGGTCGAAGGGTGGTATACACCACTATCACTATGAGAGTAACTTATGACATTCTATGTAGTACTCTCATAGTGTAGTATAAACATTACTCCTGATATTCATACCTATATCAAGACTTGATAACTCCTTATCCATGATCCATGAGATGTGATCATCAGTCTATCTACATAATAGTCGTAATGCTTTAAGGCTATCCCATTTCACATTAAAGCTCGACTATGGATGCTTTAAGAATAGTGTCCTTATGTTTAATGGAATCTCATGATTAAGTCACACTTAATATTTCATTAAACGAACTAGCTATTCAAGGGACTTTATCATTTTGGAAAAACAAACATAATAAAGAAAATCCTTTTGTTATTAATAAATAATTCGATACAAGTACCAAAAGTATTGTCCTCTAGGGCTTACACCAACACATTGTTCTTCATCTTCTTGGTAGGGCACCTATTCAGACTATCAATAGTAGTCGAAACAGCTTCACGCCATAAGGATTTTGACAAATTCTTTTGCTTCAACGTGCATCTCGCCATGTCCAATATGGTTCTGTTTTTTTTTCCAACTATTTCATTATGTTAAGGAGTATCAGGAGAAATTATCTCATGATCAATACAATGTTTATGCATAGAATTCTTCAAATATCTTGGATGTGTATTTGCAACCTCCATTTGTTCGTAGAAATTTGATCTTCTTTTCACCCTGATTTTCGACAAGTATCTTGAATCTCTTAAAGATTTCAAATACTTTGTCCTTTCGTTTGATAGCTCCAAATCTTTCGACTATACTCATCGACAAATGAAACAAAATACACGTTTTCACCAATGGTATGCTCTTCAAAATGACACATACATCCGAATGTACATCTTCAAGTATGCAGGATGATCTCATTGGCATAGCCGAAACAAAAGACTTCCTGGACTGCTTTCCAACTAGACAACCTTCAAAAAGTTTTCCAGGCATCTCAAGATTTGGTATGCCAATTACCATATCTTGAGTGATTAGTTGATTGAGAGACCTAAAGTTTAGATGACTAAACCTCAGATATCACAACCAACTATTCTTGTGGTCGACAACTGTTATTAGAAATTGTACCTCAGTCAAAATGATCATGATCTTAAATGTTATATTCTTCGGCATAGGAGATTTTAAGACCAAATTATTCTGGATGTCGAAAAGTTCTAAGGATCCATCTTCCATAACCACCGAGAGCCCCTTTTCGACCAGATGTCCAACATTTAGCATATTACACTTCATTCCAGGGACATATATTACATCTTTGATCAAAGCTTTCACTCCATTACTCCTTTGAATAACTATGTTTCCAATACCTTTTATTACAATTAGCTATTACAACAAGTTTGACCTTGCTCTTCTTCTACTCATTGAAATCTACTAATTTCTTTTTGACCAGTCATGTGATTTGAGTAGCTTGAGTCGAGGTACCAGATCTTGGATTTGACACAGTCATCTATAACTACAGCCATAATCACCATATTATCTGAATCTTAACTTGTAAAGTTCGCACCTTCATCCTTTCCTTTTGTTGATCCCTTGTCTTTTCTGTACCAACAATTCTTGGCCAAGTGACCCCACTTTTCATAGTTATAGAATTGCACACCTTTTTTCTCTTCTTTGTATTTCTAATAGGAATTTCCTTCTCCTCTTTTTGAGGATTCAAAAGCTCTATTATCAACCTTATTCTTGTGAGTATTTGACCAAGACTTCTTGCCCTGAGTCTTGTCAATTTTTCCTTTGAATTTGTTAGAATCACCATTCTTTTTCCATGACTAATCCAGTTGTGCTTATATTGAGTCTTGAACTCATTTCCTTTCGACAATCCCAATTTCAAGTGCCGCTAACAAACTAGCCAAATCTACCAGTTTTAAGGTTTCAAGATTGTTGGATTCTTGAATAGTTGTGATAATGTGATCAAAGTGAGAGTTCGACCTACACATTACCTTCTCAACTATCATCTTATTAGTTAGGGTTTCACCATAACCCTTCATGAGATGGACGAGTTTCTACACCTTTGATACATAGCCCACAATCTTTTCATCTTCTCCCATCGATAATAATTCATATTGTCGTTGCAAAGTTTGTAACTTAAAAACCTTGACTTTCTCACCTCTTTCATAATACTTGACAAAATTTTCATGCCCCCTTCGTCAATTACACATGATTGATTATGTCAAAATTAGCCGCATCAACCATCAATTGGATGTAAAACACTACCTTGCCATTCTTCTTCTTGGAATCTTTATTAGTGGTTCTCTGTGCGTCGGTTGCATCTTCACAAAGTGTAAGAACACCGTTAGTAACCACTTCTAAGGTTTCATGAAAGTCAAATAGAGATTGCATTTGTTTTCTCCATCGAATCCAATTCTTTCCGTCAAGAGTTGGAAAGGGGTTTTGTAAATTTTTGTTACCATTCATCTTCGCAGCAATTGATCAACAACAACCCACAATCCCAGAAGCACAATCTTTAACGTGTGATTATTGAAAACACGATCAAGAATCTAATCGGAGCTCTAGATACTAATTTGTTAGAGCATGAGGCATTTTTAGTTTGGAGAGAAAGAGAGAGAAAATAAGGAAAAAAGGATTGATATTGTTGAATTGAATGATGATAATAAAACTAAATTACAAAGTGTTTATTTATATACACCTAAGTGACTTGACTACTAAGAAACAAATAACAAACTAAGTAACAAACCCTAAACTCTAATTAGCTTTGGGCTTGGGCCACACAATTCAACTTGGATTTTATCTAATATCTCAACACTCTTTACATCCATTTGGAAGAGTTTAAAATTTAAAATGCATGAAAAAGCTAAAAGCATTCACATAACTTCTAATTTAGCTAAGAAGAGCATATTTTTCATCTAAATCTATTTTAATATGATGATTGTACCCTTTCGTGACAAGCCTTTCTTTATTTCTTGTTATAATGTCATTTTTGTCAAGTTTGTTGCATAAGACCATTTGGTCCCAATTCTTAGATTGGATATAGGTCTGAGAACAAGTTCCTAGACATTATTTCTCTCAAATTAATTTAACACTTCATGCATAGAAATATACAATTGTTCTCTAATAAGGGATTTGATGACATCCCTTTCCTTAATTTGGGAAAGAAATGCTATAAAATTACATATCTGATTATGGAAATGTCAAGTGGTTATTCCCTAAGACGTATCATTTATCACATTTTGGATTGGATGGTGTCACACCCTAAATTTTACCCCTGACATTTCATATCATGTATTCATCTCGTGCATTCATCTCATCATTAACTTACCATTGTTACTTTTTTTTGTTAAACATCCCATTAATCTTTGATCATGCATTTTTTAGTCGATTTCTATCATTCCATGACATTTTCCTTTTTTTTTCTTTAATTCGAAAATTTGTTTCATTTTAATCATTTTCTAATATCTAGTCAATCATTTGTCTTAGATTATTTAAAATTAGTTTTTAGGTATTTTTTTAATTTAGGTCTATTTTTTAGGTTACTTTTATTTAGGTCAATTTAATTTTGATTTATTTTCAATTTTAGATTAATATTTAAGTTATTTTAATATTTTAATTTAGTTTATAGTTTGTTTTTTAATTTTATTTTAGTTTAGTCATTGATTAAGTTAGTCTTTAATTAAGTGGTTATTAATTAATTTTCTTTTATTTATTATTTTATTTTTTTCTGTCATGTTAAAAAAAAGAAGTCAAGAAGAAACTTTAATTTGTTTCAAATCTCTTGTTACAAGAAACTGTCTGGTCCCCATAAGCCTCAGTCATATGCTATATCTCCACTCCACTACTCCAACACCAAAGTTTCCCTTCTACAAAGTATCAAACCTGCTACAAAGTATCAAACATGTGCTGCAGAATACCATTAGCCAGCCTGTATCCACTCCTCTGCAACAAACACTCCAAAACTTACACCAAATAAGCAAAACACAAACCTGCATTGAATTTTTTTCCAGACAATCAATAATTATTTCAAAATTTGAATTGATAAGAAGGAGAAGAACACGCATAAAAGAGGGAAGTCGGATACGAAAAGGGGGGAATTACACAACAGAAAAATACTCTCTCCTATAAAATAACCTAAAAACTTCATAAAAAAAGGACCTCTTCATTTTTTCATTTTTCTTTACCACTATGCGTGACCCTCTTTCCATAAATCTCACATCCATCTTTTTTCATTAAGACTTCCTTTTCAACTCCAGCTTCTCCTTCGTAATAACACACCTCTATTTCGATTTCGCAACCGAACAAACCTTCTGTAACCTCCAAAACAACTCCCTCCATTGATCAGCAAAGAGACCCTCCCCATTCACCATCACCAACTTATCACCGACAACAACTGTCTTTATCCTGGAAAGAGACATGCTGACCTTGTGATTTTTTTTTCTTCTATCTTCTCTTAAACATTAATCCAATTTTGTCACCATGATATCTGAATATTTTGTTTATAGATGTTTGAGTGGCGAGTTGCATACAAGCAAAACCGTGAGCGATGATCGCGAACAATTAACAGAGAGAGGCATAGAAAAAGTAGCGATTGAGGATGAGGGTGAGCAATTGAGAGAGCTCCAGAGAGATAGATGGTGAGAATGGAGATGAAAAAAATCGTGTTTTCTTAGAGAAATAAATGATCGTGTTTTGTTGTAACTTGAAAAGGAGAAACGACTGAATAGAAAACTAGGGTTAATCATTTTTCTTTCATAGGCGAACTGGGTCGGTTATAACCCATGACCCACACCCCTTTTAACCTTTTTTTGTTTGTTCTTCCTTTTATTTTATGTTATTATTATTATATTTACTTTTTTTTTCCAGCATTATTGTTACATTACTTTAAATGAATAGGTTTTTTAACTTCTTAAGTTTTTTTAAATAATAAAGAAGTATGATTGTAGTAATAATAGATTTCTCCTAGGACTTTAAAAAAAATAGTAACGTTCACTTTAGGATTATACTTTTTAATATTCTTTTTATAGATATGTATATATATTTTTCACTAAGTTTATTTAATTTTAATACTTCCTCTATCTTTAATAAATATTTCAAAAAAAAAACCATATTATAATTAGTCATAAAATCATACAAAATAGGATATTAATAATATCTACAAAAAAATTAGAGTAAATTATTTATAATAAAAAATCTAAAAATGCCAAAAAAAAATATATTTTCAGTTAACAAACAGTAAGTTTTTAGTTTGTAAAATTTTATTTTAAGTAATAGGTTTTTTTTTAGTTAGTTTTTCTTATTAATAAGTTTTGTCAGTTAGAAAGTTGTATAATATTTCTTTAAGTTAATAAATTTTAGGTTTGTTAGTTATGTAAGAAATTTAAGTTAAGTTTTAAACTAGTATTTTTTAAAGTTAGTTCTTTTTCAAACATAGTATTTCTTAAGTTTTTTTCTTTTTCGTTAGTTTTTTTCTTTCTTTTTCGTTAGTTTTTTTAAATTTTCTTTCTTTTTATTTTTTATTCTTAGATACTTTTTTTAGAAAAAACATTAAAAAAGGGTTATAGTTTTTTTTAGATATTATTATATAAAAAACCATAGAAGTTACCTTTTTTAAATATTATTGTATACTTTCATTATTATGTAGATTATATATGAAAAAAATAAAAAACAAATTCGTTCCTTATTTACTTAGGAGTCATTATTAAAAATCAAACAAAAATATATTAACACTTATTCTCTTTCCTTATTTTTAGATATTGTTACAAAAAAAATCAAAAATCAATATACTTATTCTCTTTTCTTATTTTTAGATATTACCTTTAAATATTGTCATTAAAAATTCAATCAAAGTTATAGAAATATATTTTCATTCATTAATTTAGATATTATCATAGAAGTAGATTTTTTTTATCATTCTTAGAAAAGTTAAAAAGGTTATAGTGTTTTTTTTTTTTTTTTTAGATATTATTATATAAAAATCATAAAAATTTAGCTCTTTTTTTTAATTATTTTTTCTTAGTTAGTGTTTTCTATATTTTTGTTTCAACATTTTTTTTATATTAGTTCTTTTTCTCTTTTCCTCTTAGTGTTATCTAAGTTTAAATATTTTAAATAATAGAAGGTAAAAAAAAAGTATTGTTTCTTTTAAAGAGTTAAAAAAAATTCTAAAATTTTTAGTATAGTGATGTTAATTAATTAAAAGAAAAATCTAAAATTAGAGTAAGTTTTAAATATCAAAAAATACATAAATATTTTCTTTATATTGATTAATTTTTATTAAACTTTACTTTATTTCATCTTTAATTTTCTTATTAATATCCATTTGTTATTTTCTTTGAATACGTCTAAAAAACCAAAAATATTTTCTTGATCTTTTTAATAATTTTTGTTAGTCCTTAGTTTAATCTTAGTAACCCATTTAGGTCTTAGTTTTCAAATATAAATTTTTAACTTTATCCTTTCTTTACTTAGTCTTATTTAATTATTTTCCATTTATCATTTTCTTAGTACATTTAAAAAATCCAAAAATATTGTCTTTGAACTTTTCATTTTAAAAGCATCTCTATTTTAATATTTAGTTATTTAGTTGATTTCTATATGTTAATTTCATCAAAAAGTCCAAAAATATTTTATTTTCCTTTCTTAACTAATTCTTTTAACTCTAAAAAACTCACACAAAAAATATGTTTAGAGCCATTTTTATTTTAGATAGTTGTTAGGTAGTTTAGATTAGATCTTTCTAAATGTGTCTCATTAGGGTGAGGGTTTGAGTTTAGATTTTTTTTCTTTTTTTTTGTGTGAGTGTGAGTTTCTTGTTTATCATTTTGGTTGTATATATGCCATGATTTTTTTTAATTTTAATTTTGCAAGATGACCATAAAATGCTAAGATAAAACATGAAGCGCTCACCATATTAACTTTAATTTTCAAGATAATAATTCTTGGTCCAACGCCAAGTTGAGTTCATATACACTTCACTCACACACGTAAGTCGGTCGTTTTACGATCGCCATCTGCACGGTCTTTACACTTCACAACTTTCCAACTTAAGCAAATTTACGCACCACGCTTGTCTTCCACCCCCGCATTCTCGATCCATATATCGAGTCATAGCCCAATTACTAAGCCTTTTATCTTGTATTTCCATTTACTTCATTCAGTTCATTTTTGCAAGTAGCAACCTATACCTTAGACTTAGGAGCTTGCACCCTCATTTATTTGCTTTCTTTTTTTTGCATTTCAATCCAAAAGGGAAAGAACTCCTGCAGTTGACTCAATGTCATAGGAAGTTTAGCCATCCCTAGCCATTAGGACTTTTTATTTTAGAACTTTTTGTGACTTTGTTAAGTCACGTGAGTGTTTGCCATAACACTTACCTTCCCCCGCGAACCTTGAGCGTAACCAAGTGTTCGTTAATTCTTAGGAGAACTACGAGTGCTCTGATTCTATACCCGATACGTAGGCATCAATCCGATGTTGCGCGAGCACCATTAGAAAATTAAAACCTTAGGTTCCCTTAGTTTTAGCAAGCAATAAGTAACAATAACACAAATATTAACAAGAGGTTCCCGTAGGATACTGCGGATGCTTAGGATACTAACACCTTCCATAGGTATAACCAACCCCCGAACCTAGTTTCTCCTCATTTAGGGTTTTTACGATCTTTTTCCCTTTTCCCTTTGGATTAAATTAAAGTTGGTGGTGAACATTTAATAATTGTGATTCAAGCTTAATTAATAGTTTGGTATCCGATTCCCACCGCAACAGAAATGGTGACTTCACTGGGAATACTTTTTAGGGTTAAGCCCGCCTTGTATATTTCTATATTTGTTGTTGTATTGCTTGTTATTATTTGGGATTTTTGTTGGGTGTTCCTTGTGTTGTGAGATAAGTCCTAACCCAGAATTGAGTGCAAAAAAAATGGATACGAGATAGGGCCATCAGTCTGAAAATGCCTTACCCTCACCAGGATCCTATGACCTTCAAGAAACCCATTCTAATCTTTATGGACGATGCAGAGAAGATGAAGATTGATTTGGAGAAAGAGCGTCGAGAGAAGAATGCATGGAAGAATCGACATCAGATCATCAGTAGTGAGAATGAAGAACTTAGAAGACAGCTGAAGATGAAGGAAGAAGAAGAGCTCTCCAACAAGAAGAGGAAAGCGCAAGAGGATTTATTTTCCTCCAGCACTCAAGGGGACACTTCTTGGAAGTCGATCGTGGATCAACTTATGCTTGAAAGGGCTCAGATGAAGGCACAAATCGAGAAGCTCAACTTGAGGCTTTTAGGAGAATCTCCTTAGGACTTTGTCTTTGTTTTTATTAAGCTTTGTTTGGGATTTTTGAAGATGTACTCAAGACTTTGTATCACTTTTTGAATTTAATGAAATCATATCCTTTTGATTATTATGTTTTCCTTGGTATTTGCAAATTGTTTCTTAAGTTCCATGAATAAAAATTTATTTTTCGCATTGCACTCATATATTTGGCATTTCATTTTCATTTTTTCATATAAAACTCATTCCCGTCATCTGCTCTCCAGCTTTCACATTGAGGCTCTCACACAAATACTACACTCGGGCTCAAGCCAGAAGGAGAATGGATGAAAGAGACCTAGAGATGGACCGAGTTAATGATGAGCTTACTGATATTCGAGGAAATGTGGGCCAGATTATGGAGATGTTGCAAGTCATTCGAGCAAAGATGGATACCCAACAGACTGTGGTTTCAGAGGTTGTCACTTCAACGATTGAGCCTATACCATCAGTCACTACCCCTGTAACTTGGCCCCCTTTTGGGCTTCCTCACAGGTTTGTACCTCCTCCCCAAGGATTTGCTTCTCACGGTTTCATACCTCCTTCCCAAGGATTCGCTTCTCAAGGTTTTGTACCTCCTTCCCAAGGATTCGCTTCTCAAGGTTTTGTGCCCCCTCCCCAAGGATTTGCTTCTCTAGGTTTTGTACCTCCTCCCTAAGGATTTGCTTCTCAAAGTTTTGTACCTCCTTCCCAAGGATTCACTTCTCAAGGTTTCGTGCCTCCTCCTCAAGGATTTACCACTCAGTAAACTATTCATTTGACTACTGAGGAGAACTATGTGGTTCCTAATTTTACACCAGATATTGTGAACACCCGTATTCAACCATATTTTAACGATCCTCATCAGGTGTACGATGTTCTAGACATGTTTGAAAACGGTAATGAGAAACACGAGAGACTGTAGGAGAATTTTGACACTCTTGAAAAGAGGTTGAGAGCAATTGAAGGTGACCAGATTTTTGGTGTTGCTGCCAGAGAGATGTGCCTTGTGTCTGGACTAGTGATACCTCCCAAGTTCAAGACACCCACCTTTGATATGTATGAAGGTGCAACATGTCCTAAAAGCCATCTTTTAATGTACTATCGGAGAATGGCAGCATAAGTTGACAATGCCAAACTGATGATCCATTGCTTCCAGGATAGTCTGAAAGGAATTTCCTCTAAGTGGTATCTGACTCTAGATCAGTCAAAAATTCATTGTTTCCAAGACCTAAATGATGCCTTCATTCAACAATACAAGTACAATATGGATCCTGCCCCCGACAAGAGGCAATTGTTGAGCATGTCCCAGAAAGACTCTGAGTCCTTTAAAGAATATGCTCAAAGGTGGAGAGGGACCGCTTCTCAAGTAGAGCCCCCATTAACCGAAAAAGAATTAGCTGATTGGTTCGTTGACACTGTGCGACCAGAATTCTATGAGAGAATGGTGGGGAACATAACTGCTAATTTCTCTGATCTAGTGGCTGTGGGGATCAAGGTAGAACTTGGTCTGAAGAATGGAAAGATGCGTCGTGCATCCGGCAGCTCTAGCAAGAACAATGGAAATAATGCTAAGAAGTTTACCAACAATTTACACAAAAAGAAAGAAGGTGAAACAAATGCAGTAATGGCGAGTCATAAGAGAAATCAACTTTGGCAGAGGCCTCCACCCGTGGCTCAACAGCAGCATGCCCATCCACCACAGTACGTTCAACATCCATATGTAGCGGCAGTTCAACCATCATATAATCAACATATTCCAATGTATCTACCAACTCAAGCAGTACCGATGTATCAACAAACAGCTCCAGTGGTTCCAGCTTATCAACCAGTGCTCAACCCTCTAGGCTATCAACAAGCGCCCAACGCTTCAACCTATCAACAGAGGACTCCAGCTCCTCATCCGAATTCTAACTTTCTGAACAGAAGACCAGGAGGAAGGCCTCCTAATCCTCGAATGCCTATGACCTATACTGAATTATATCCTTCACTGCTGAAAAAAGGTTTGGTTACTCCAAGGCCTTTGGGTCCTCCACCAAATCCGCTCCCACCAAATTACAACCCAAATGCCCACTGTTTATTCCATGAAGGTGCCCCATGGCACGATTTGGAGGGTTGTTATGCTTTGAAGTACATCGTGAAAGATTTGATGGAGAAAAACATTCTGTCATTTGGAAATGCTGGTCCGAATGTCAAAGATAATACTTTACCCAAACATGGGTCCATAAATGCCATTGTTGATGAATCTAACAAAGATTTGATTTTTGATGCTACTAAGATCAAGACCCCGCTTCGAGACTTCTATGCAAAATTAGTGGGGGCGGGTATACTAAAGAGTTATCATAAGAATTGTGAAGGTTGTGTTGATAGTCCAAGGGGATGTGAATTGGTCTTGAAAGATGTTCAAGATTTGATTAATGAAGGTGTCTTACAAGTGAGTAGTCATATGAAGAAGAATGAAGTGGCAATGATTGAACCTATCTTCAACTTTCCTGAGTCTGATTCTACCATAGCACCAGTATTGAACATACTTGAATCTTCAGGAGTTCAACCCATCTTCAATATTCCAGAATCTATGGTGCCAATTTTCAATTTACCATATCCAAGGATTGAGCAAATGAGTAACCCTTTCCTTTATGAGAATACCAAAGCAGTTCCATGGAAGTATGATATATGGGGAGTTCATCAGAAGACTGAGCAGGCTGGTCAGAGGGAAAGTTTGAAAGTAGCAAGTGCTGATATAGCAGGTGCAAGTCGAATAACTAGCAGCGGTCTTGTTTATACTCAACAAGTCAATACAGCTCCACCGGTTCCTCCTAAAGAAGTCATTCCCTCTATTGCCAACAAAGATAAAGGAGTGGTCTTGGAAGAGGAGGATGCAGAATTTCTCAGAATCATTAAGAAGAGTGACTATAAGGTTATTGATCCGCTACATCAAACCCCTTCCAAAATATCTATCTTGTCACTTCTTATGCATTCGCCGGCTCATCGAAGTGCGCTTCAGAAGTTGCTAGCTCAAGCACATGTTACGCATGATATAACTATGAATCAATTTGATGGTGTCATTGCTAATATCACTGCATGCAATAATCTCAGTTTCAGTATGGAGGATCTTCCGAAAGATGGCCTAGACCATAACCGTGCTCTTCATATATCTGTAAAATGCCAAGAAGACACTTTAGCATGAGTCCTTGTGGATACTGGATCTTCATTGAATGTTTTGCCGAAAAGGACGCTTGCTAAGTTATCATATCAAGGGGCAGAAATGAGACCCAGCGCACTGATTGTTAAAGCTTTTGATGGGTTACGAAGGACTGTTATCCGAGAGGTGGACCTGCCAATCTTGATTGGACCACAAGTGTTCAAAGTCATTTTTCAGGTTATGGATATTAACCCTAATTATAGTTGTTTATTGGGAAGACCATGGATACATGCCGCAGGGGCAGTCACTTCTACCCTACATCAGAAGATGAAGTTTGTGGTCGATAATAAGCTGGTCACCATGTCTGGGGAAGAAGATCTCATGGTTAGCAACCTTTCATCCTTTAGCTATATTGAGGCTGATGAAGATGCTTTGGAAACTTCTTTCCAAGCTCTTGAGATAGCCAATGTTGTCCTTTTGGAAGTAGAGGAACCAAAAGGGATGGGTATCCCATCTTTTGCATCGCTGAAGAGTACCATTTCAACCATTGAAGAAGGAAGCCATGAAGGTTGGGGTGATGTCATCGACGTCAAGCTGAAGTTGGATCGCTATGGGTTGGGTTACAAACCGACTCATGTGAAGGAAGGAGCATCAACCTCCGTTGAAGGACGTCTGAAGACCATTTAAGAGGTGTTTTCCAGTGTTGGTTATCAGGTCAATGCAATTGATGGAGGTCCTGAAGATGAAGATGTGAATCATTTGGTGTATCAGTGTGAAGATGCCTTGGGCAATTGGGAGGCAGTCGAGATCCCAAAGATTTTTGCATCGTCAAAGTAATTTATTGTTTTTTTTAAGTGTTTTCAAAGTTCCCTAGCTCTGCCCAAGGCTATGGGAGTATTTTGTAGGGCCCCTTCTCATTTTCAAAGTTATTATCAATGAAGGCATTTTGTTAAACTCTTATTTTGATCATTTACGATTTTTTTTTCTCTCTCTCTTTTCACTTTTAAAAGAAAATGGCAATCTTTCAAAACCAATAAAAAAGCTTTTTCTCTTGCATTTCTCTATTTTTCCACTTTTAATAAAAGCAAATCATTCTCATATGCAGAATAAACGAAAACCCTGTTGAATCCAATGACTCTACAGTCTCTCCTAACTTTGATTCGCCCATCTACCAAGCGGAAGATGAAAATGAGGAAGATTATGATGTTCCCAAGGAACTGGCAAGATTGATTGAGTATGAGTATACAGATCTCCAGCGACATAAAGAGAAAGTAGAGACAATCAACCTTGGCACCGATGAAGACAAGAAGGAAGTCAATATTGGTACAACACTTGGGGTAGACGTCAGAGAAATATTGGTCAAGCTTCTCAGAGAGTATGTGGAAGTGTTTGCATGGTCATATCAGGATATGCCCGGCTTAGACACAAATATAATGGTCCACATGTTGCCTCTTCGACCAGATTGTCCCCCAGTAAAGCAAAAGCTCCGAAGAACAAGACCGGACATGGCTCTGAAGATTCGAGATAAGGTCAAAAGACAGTTTGATGCTGGATTCCTCGCAGTTGCAAAGTACCCTGAGTGGGTAGCTAACATTGTGCCAGTCCCTAAAAAGGATGGAAAAGTCAGAATGTGCATGGACAATAGGGATTTGAACAGAGCTAGTCCAAAGGAAGACTTCCCTCTTCCGCATATTGATACTTTGGTTGACAACACTGCTAAATTTGTTGTTTTCTCCTTCATGGATGGGTTTTCAGGATACAACCAGATCAAGATGGATCCTGACGATATGGAAAAGACTACATTCATCACACCATGGGGCACTTATTGTTACAAGGTTATGCCATTTGGTCTCAGAAATGCAGGAGCCACTTATCAGAGGGCAATGGTCACCCTTTTCCATGATATGATGCATAAAGAGATAAAATTTTACGTGGATGATATGATTGCCAAATCACAGAGTGAGGAGGATCATTTGAATCATCTCCTGAAGTTATTTGAGCGCCTCAGAAAGTTCCAACTGCGTCTGAATCCAGCTAAGTGTACCTTTGGTGTCTGATCAGGAAAGTTACTTGGTTTTATTGTTAGTCAACAAGGTATTGAAGTAGATCCGGACAAGGTCAGAGCAATTCAAGAGATGCCAGCTCCCAAAATAGAAAAGCAAGTCAGGGGTTTCCTCGGAAGATTGAACTACATCTCCAGATTTATCTCCAACATGACGGCTACATGTGAGCCCTTATTCAAGTTGCTCCGAAAGGATCAAGCAATTGAGTGGAACTCTGATTGTCAATGGGCTTTTGAGAAGATTAAGGTTTACCTGCAGGAACCTCCTATATTGATCCCACCTACTCCAGGGAAGCCTCTCTTCATGTATTTGACTGTACTAGAAGGATCTATGGGCTGTGTATTAGGCCAATAGGATGAAACAGGTCGTAAAGAACATGCAATTTATTACTTGAGCGAGAAGTTTACCGATTGTGAAAGCAGATATTCACTTTTAGAAAAGACTTGTTGTGCTTTAGCATGGGCTGCCAGGCGCCTTAGGAAGTATATGATTTGTCACACTACTTTGTTTATCTCGAAAATGGACCCGATAAAGTATATTTTTGAGAAGCCTGCTTTGACCGGAAGACTCGCCCGTTGGCACATGTTGTTATCTGAATACGACATCCAATATGTAACCCAGAAGTCTATCAAAGGAAGTGTTTTGTCTGATTACCTTGCTGATCAACCTGTTGAAGAATATGAACCTTTGAAGTTTGATTTCCTAGACGAGGATATTATATTGGTAAAGGATTGTGAAGTTCTCGGTCCAGATGAAGGTCCCGAGCCAGGTTCTCGTTGGAAGATGATGTTTGATGGTTCCTCTAATTACATGGGGCGTGGTATAGGAGTTGTTTTGATGAATCCTGATGGTGGTTATACTCCTTTCACAGCCAGATTATGTTTCGAATGTACAAACAACATCGCAGAGTATGAAGCATGTGTTTCTTGTATTGAAGCTGCAATTGATACCGGAATCAAGATCCTTGAAGTATATGGAGACTCGGCTTTGGTAATATACCAAGTCAAAGGTGAATGGGAGACCCGTGACGAGAAGTTGATCCCATACCGTGCCCATATTGTGGAATTGATCAAATACTTTGATGAAGTCACTTTCCATCATGTTCCAAGGGAAGAGAATCAAATAGCAGACGCCTTGGCTATGTTGGCCTCTATGTTTCAAGTCAGAATTCTTAATGAAGCTCCACTCATTACAATCGAGCGAAGAACTACACCAGCCTACTGTCTACTGGTCAAAGAAGAAACTGATGAGAAACCGTGGTTCTATGACATCAAGAACTACTTGCAAAATCAGGAGTACCCAGTGGATGCAACAACTCTAGACAAGAAGACTTTAAGAAGATTGGCGTCCAAGTTTTTCCTCAGCAACAATGTGATTTACAAGAGAAATCATGATATGGTTCTACTCAGATGTGTGGACAAGCGTGAAGCAGACTTATTGATTAGGGAAATCCATGAAGGATCATTTGGAACACATGCCAATGGACATGCCATGTCCAGGAAGATCTTGAGAGCTGGTTACTTCTGGTTGACCATGGAATCAGATTGTTTCAAATATGCCAGGAAGTGTCATAAATGCCAGATTTATGCCGACAAGATGCATGTACCTCCGACCCTCTTGAATGTTCTATCATCACCCTGGCCTTTCTTAATGTGGGGCATTGACATGATAGGGGAAATTGAGCCTAAAGCTTCCAATGGTCACCGATTTATCTTGGTTGCGATCGATTACTTTACCAAGTGGGTAGAAGTAACTTCCTACGCCAACGTGACAAAGCAAGTGGTTGCCCGCTTCATCAAGAACCAAATTATCTGCCGTTATGGGATCCCAAGCCAAATCATCACAGATAATGGGACCAATTTGAACAACAAGACAATGAAAGAGTTATGTGATACATTCAAGATTGAACATCATAACTCTTCTCCGTATCGTCCGAAGATGAATGGAGTTGTTGAAGCTGCGAACAAGAACATCAAAAAGATCTTGCAGAAGATGGTGAAGACTTACAAAGATTGGTACGAGATGTTGCCATATGCTTTACATGGATATAGAACATCAGTTCGCACTTCAACAGGGGCAACCACTTTTTCTCTGGTATATGGGATGGATGCAGTTCTCCCTATTGAAGTAGAGATACCATCTTTGAGAATCTTGATGGAAACCAAACTGGAGGAATCTGAGTGGGTCCAAAATAGATATGACCAACTGAACCTCATTGATGAGAAGAGAATGACCGCCATGTGCCATGGCCATTTGTACCAAAAGCGCATCAAGATAGCATTTGACAAGAAAGTCCGTCTCCGAGAATTTAGAGAAGGAGATCTTGTACTCAAGAAAATCTTGCTTGTCCACAAAGACATGCTTAGAAAATGGAGTCCTAACTATGAAGGCCCATATGTTGTGAAGGTGGCATTCTCCGGAGGTTCCTTAATCCTCACAACTATGGATGGTGAACAGCTGAAGCACCTGGTGAATTCTGATGTAGTCAAAAAATATTATGCCTAAATAAAACCCGATAGGTCGAAAACCAGAAATGGCGACCTAGGCAAAAATGGGTATCTCGGTGGATCAAAACCTATGAATGAGATCTAGGCAAAAGTTAGGGATAAAAATGAAAAATAAGAGCTCGCTAAGTTGAAAACCCAAAAGGGCGGCTTAGGCAAAAAAGAGCATCCCGGTGGATTGAAAACCCAAAAGGGCGGTCCAGGAAAAAGTTAGGGACAAAGGCATTTGACTGTATCAGATGGTGTTTACCATTGGTGAAGAAACGTATTTGAAGACTAATCCAGCTACTCTTGTCAGAAGCAAAATGTTGGGCAGTTTTAGTCATTAGGGATTGTAGTGGTCGTTTGGATTCAATGTAGACCTTTCCCCGTTGCCATTTTCAAATTGTAATTTCCCATGGATTTTTTGCCATTGGCAAGCTACCATTCTTGAATAAAATACAAACTTTGCCTATGAATTTTGTTGTTCAGCCTCTTATTTTCTTTTGTTATGCAAAATGCCATCACTTGATTACAATTTAACTCTGAAAATGACAAGTTTTTTTAAGGAAATGTTTTTTAAAAACATACTGAAAAACTTTCAAGTTTCTTTGACTTTGAAAATTAGAAAAACCTTTTGTTTCCCCAAGAAGTCCTAGTTTGCAACAACACTTTTATACCATTATTACAGAGATCCCCATAGAAGTTCAAAACTAATAACACTCTTGGATGGATCTTTGGGCCAAACATGATTTCCAAAATTCAAAGACATCTCCCCAGTGTTTTTCATATTGCTCATCTAAGTATTGGTGTTGATAGCCTACTCCCTTTTGAGTCTTGTCAAAACTATTTGTCTCTTTAGAGTCAACATTTGCATATCATGATCGTTCGCATCATGCTCAATCATGCGCATTTGACATTATCATTTGTCTTTCCCCAGTTGTCGTCTGTCTAACTCCAAGTCCAGATATCATTAGTGTTCAATTTGAGAATTCATTGTTGTTGGTACCCGAAGTTTGGTTTACCAATGTTTTTGTCCCTAGTAATTGCTGGTGTCCCCCGTGGAATTCTAATTGTGGTTGGTATTTGTCTTTATGACCACCAATATCTCCTTGAAGTCCAGTTGTCATTGGCACAAATCTTTTAAGAGGTCGTGAAACCTGTTGCTTAAAATCCAAGTCCATTTGATTTTGGCACATACTTGTACCTTTCTCCTAATGGTTCCTGAAGGAATTTCCAGAGGTTGGATGTTTTATCTTATTTGAAAACTCCAACATATTTTGTTGTTACTTCTTTGTGTTAGCCGGTCGCCTAAAGCCGTTGATCTGTCTTTGGGTGATTTGCATTCTATCCCCAATTCCAGTTGGTCGCATAGAGCCGATGCTAAATCACTGCGATTTCCTTCCTTATCCTCGGTGTCAGCAGTTACATTTGAACCTGCTAATTTACCGTTTTGAATACTTTGACTACTTTGTCTTTACCATTCTTAGTGTCGACTGGTCATGAACCTGTTGCGCTTTCACTTTGAGTGTATCTTGGCTTCTATTCTTAGTGTCAATAGGTCTCGAACCTATTGCGCTTCCACTTCGAATATTTTGTTGTTATTCACGGTGTCAGTTGGTCGCATCGAGCCACTGTGCATTCACTTTGAATAAGTTTGTTGTTGTCATTCTCAGTGTCAACCGGCTATGAACCTACTGGGCATTCACTTTGAATTTTTATTTTGTTGTATTCTTAGTGTCAGTTGGTCGCATCGAGCCGTTGCGCATTCACTTTGAATGTTTATTTTGTTGTATTCTTAGTGTCAGTTGGTCGCATCGAGCCGCTGCACATTCACTTTGAATATTGTATCATTTCCAGTGTCAATTGGTCGCATAGAGCCGCTGCGCATTCACTTTGAATGTTTATTTTGTTGTATTCTTAGTGTTAGTTGGTCGCATCGAGCTGCTGCACATTTCACTTTGAATATTGTATCATTTCCAGTGTCAGTTGGTCGCATAGAGCCGCTGCACATTCACTTTGAATGTTTATTTTGTTGTATTCTTAGTGTCAGTTGGTCGCATTGAGCCGCTGCACATTCACTTTGAATATTGTATCATTTCCAGTGTCAGTTGGTCGCATAGAGCCGCTGCACATTCACTTTGAATGTTTGTTTAGTTGTATTCTTAGTGTTAGTTGGTCGCATAGAGCCACTGCACATTCACTTTGAATGTTTATTTTGTTGTATTCTTAGTGTCAGTTGGTCGCATTGAGCTGCTGCACATTCACTTTGAATATTGTATCATTTCCAGTGACAGTTGGTCGCATAGAGTTGCTGCACATTCACTTTGAATGTTTATTTTGTTGTATTCTTAGTGTCAGTTGGTCGCATCGAGCCGCTGCGCATTCACTTTGAATATGTTGTTGCTTTTATTTCTCAATGTCAATTGGTCGCATAGAGCCGTTGATATACCACTTTGATTATTTCCTTGTCTTATTTTTATTCTTGGTGTCAGTTGGTCATATCGAGCCACTGTGTTTTCACTTTGAATTATTTCATTGTCATACTAAGTGACAACTTGGTTTTACCAAGTGTTCGTTGAACCAATGCTTTAGATTTCCTCTTATTCCCGTCTTTTGTTATTCTTAGTGTCAACAGTTACACTTGAACCTGTTGATTTATCACTTTGAATATGTCCCATTTTCGTTTCTTTATCCCCAGTGAGTCTTTGCCCATGGTCGTCGACATATCTCATACTTATTGCTCATATCATAATCATCATCCATCGCATAAAAATACAAAAGATCAGTTAGTTTGTAGTCTAGCATGCCATTGCATTTAGGGGCAAAATTTACGGTTATTTCTATCTTTAAATACCTTTCACCCCGATCTCATGAGTGTCTATCGTCATTCATGTCATCCGGTAAAGTTATTTAAATAGGGGCAACTGTCACACCCTAAATTTTACCCCTGACATTTCATATCATGTATTCATCTCGTGCATTCATCTCATCATTAACTTACCATTGTTACTTTTTTTTGTTAAACATCCCATTAATCTTTGATCATGCATTTTTTAGTCGATTTCTATCATTCCATGACATTTTCCTTTTTTTTTCTTCAATTCTAAATTTTTTTTCATTTTAATCATTTTCTAATATCTAGTCAATCATTTGTCTTAGATTATTTAAAATTAGTTTTTAGGTATTTTTTTAATTTAGGTATATTTTTTAGGTTACTTTTATTTAGGTCAATTTAATTTTGATTTATTTTAAATTTAGATTAATATTTAAGTTATTTTAATATTTTAATTTAGTTTATAGTTTGTTTTTTAATTTTATTTTAGTTTAGTCATTGATTAAGTTAGTCTTTAATTAAGTGGTTATTAATTAATTTTCATTTATTTATTATTTTATTTTTTTCTGTCATGTTAAAAAAAAGAAGTCAAAAAGAAAGTTTAATTTGTTTCAAAGCTCTTGTTACAAGAAACTGTCTGGTCCCAACAAGTCTCAGTCATATGCTATATCTCCACTCCACTACTCCAACACCAACGTTTCCCTGCTACAAAGTATCAAACCCGTGCTGCAGAATACCATTAGCCAGCCTGTATCCACTCATCTGCAACAAACACTCCAAAACTTACACCAAATAAGCAAAACACAAACCTGCATTGATTTTTTTCCAGACAATACAATAATTTTTTCAAAATTTGAATTGATAAGAAGGAGAAGAACACGCATAAAAGAGGGAAGTCGGATACGAAAAGGGGGGAATTACACAACAGAAAAATACTCTCTTCTATAAAAAAAAACCTAAAAACTTCATAAAAAAGGACCTCTTCATTATTTCATTTTTCTTTACCACTATGTGTGACCCTCTTTCCATAAATCTCACATCCATCTTTTTTCATTAAGACTTCCTTTTCAACTCCAGCCCCTCCTTCGTTATAGCACACCTCTATTTCGATTTCGCAACCGAACAAACCTTCTGTAACCTCCAAAACAACTCCCTCCATTGATCAGTAAAGAGACCCTCCCCATTCACCATCACCAACTTATCACAGACAACAAATGTCTCTATCTTGGAAAGAAACGTTCGGCTGAGAACAAGCAACGACAAATAGAATAGGGAGAGGAAGAACCGGAAGAACAAAAAAGGGAAAGGAATCAGATTCAAACTTACCGTCACCGGAGTCGGAATAGTCGGACTAGCTCTGACCTTGTGAGTTTTTTTTCCTTCTATCTTCTCTTAAACATTAATCCAATTTTGTCACCATGATATCTGAATATTTTGTTTGTAGATGTTTGAGTAGCGAGTTGCATACAAGCAAAACCGTGAGCGATGATCGCGAACAATTAAAAGAGAGAGGCATAGAAAAAGTAGCGATTGAGGATGAGGGTGAGCAATTGAGAGAGCTCCAGAGAGATAGATGGTGAGATTGTGAGTGGGAAAAGAGAATGGCGATGAAAAAAAACCGTGTTTTCTTAGAGAAATAAATGATCGTGTTTTGTTGTAACTTGAAAAGGAGAAGCGGCTGAATAGAAAACTAGGGTTAATCATTTTTCTTTCATAGGCGAACTGGGTCGGTTATAACCCATGACCCACACCCCTTATAACCTTTTTTTTTATTGTTCTTCCTTTTATTTTATGTTATTATTATTATATTTACTTTTTTTTTCCAGCATTATTGTTACGTTACTTTAAATGAATAGGTTTTTTTAACTTCTTAAGTTTTTTTAAATAATAAAGAAGTATGATTGTAGTAATAATAGATTTCTCCTAGGACTTTAAAAAAAATAGTATCGTTCACTTTAGGATTATACTTTTTAATATTTTTTTTATACATATGTATATATATTTTTTACTAAGTTTATTTAATTTTAATACTTCCTCTACCTTTAATAAATATTTCAAAAAAAAAAGAAACCATATTAGTATTAGTCATAAAATCATACAAAATAGGATATTAATAATATCTACAAAAAAATTAGAGTAAATTATTTATAATAAAAAATCTAAAAATGCCAAAAAAAATATATTTTCAGTTAATAAACAGTAAGTTTTTAGTTTGTAAAATTTTATATTAAGTAATAGGTTTTTTTTAGTTAGTTTTTCTTATTAATAAGTTTTGTCAGTTAGAAAGTTTTTTAATATTTCTTTAAGTTAATAAATTTTAGGTTTTTTAGTTATGTAAGAAATTTAAGTTAAGTTTTAAACTGGTATTTTCTAAAGTTAGTTCTTTTTCAAACTTAGTATTTCTTAAGTTTTTTTCTTTTTCGTTAGTTTTTTTTATTTTTCTTTCTTTTTATTTTTTATTCTTAGATTTTTTTATAGAAAAAACATTAAAAAAGGGTTATAGTTTTTTTTAGATATTATTATAGAAAAAACCATAGAAGTTTACCTTTTTTAGATATTATTGTAATTATATAAAAATCATATTTATTATACTTTCATTATTATGTAGATTATATATGAAAAAAAAAAAAATCGTTCCTTATTTCCTTAGGAGTCATTATTAAAAATCAAACAAAAATATATTAACACTTATTCTCTTTCCTTATTTTTAGATATTGTTAGAAAAAAATCAAAAATCAATATACTTATTCTCTTTCCTTATTTTTAGATATTACCTTTAAATATTGTCATTAAAAATTCAATCAAAGTTATAGAAATATATTTTCATTCATTAATTTAGATATTATCATAGAAAAGATTAGTACATTTTTTTTATCATTCTTAGAAAAGTTAAAAAGGTTATAGATTTTTTTTTATAAATATTATTATATAAAAACCATAAAAATTTAGCTCTTTTTTTAATTTTTTTTTCTTAGTTAGTGTTTTCTATATTTTTGTTTCAACATTTTTTTTTAAATTAGCTCTTTTTCTCTTTTCCTCTTAGTGTTATCTAAGTTTAAATATTTTAAATAATAGAAGGTAAAAAAAATGTATTGTTTCTTTTAAAGAGTTAAAAAAAAATTAAAATTTTTAGTATAGTGATGTTAATTAATTAAAAGAAAAATCTAAAATTAGAGTAAGTTTTAAATATCAAAAAATACATAAATATTTTCTTTATATTGATTAATTTTTATTAAACTTTACTTTATTTCATCTTTAATTTTCTTATTAATATCCATTTGTCATTTTCTTTGAATAAGTCTTAAAAACCTAAAATATTTTCTTGATCTTTATAATAATTTTTGTTAGTCCTTAGTTTAATCTTAGTAACCCATTTAGGTCTTAGTTTTCAAATATAAATTTTTTACTTTATCCTTTCTTTACTTAGTCTTATTTAATTATTTTCCATTTATCATTTTCTTAGTACATTTAAAAAATCCTAAAATATTGTCTTTGAACTTTTAATTTTAAATGCATCTCTATTTTAATATTTAGTTATTTAGTTGATTTCTATTTGTTAATTTCATCAAAAAGTCCAAAAATATTTTATTTTCCTTTCTTAACTAATTCTTTTAACTCTAAAAAACTCACACAAAAAATATGTTTAGAGCCATTTTTATTTTAGATAGTTGTTAGGTAGTTTAGATTAGATCTTTCTAAATGTGTCTCATTAGGGTGGGAGTTTGAGTTTAGATTTTTTTTCTTTTTCTTTGTGTGAGTGCGAGTTTCTTGCTTATCATTTTGGTTGTATATATGCCATGATTTTTTTTAATTTTAATTTTGCAAGATGACCATAAAATGCTAAGATAAAACATGAAGCGCTCACCATATTAACTTTAATTTTCAAGATAATAATCCTTGGTCCAACGCCAAGTTGAGTTCATATACACTTCACTCACACACGTAAGTCGGTCGTTTTACGATCATCATCTGCACGGTCTTTACACTTCACAACTTTCCAATTTAAGCAAATTGACGCACCACGCTTGTCTTCCACCCCCGCATTCCCGATCCATATATCGAGTCATAGCCGTATTACTAAGCCTTTTATCTTGTATTTCCATTTACTTCATTCAGTTCTTTTTTGCAAGTAACAACCTATGCCTTAGACTTAAGAGCTTGCACCCTCATTTATTTGCTTTCTTTTTTCTTGCATTTCAATCCAAAAGGGAAAGAACTGCTGCAGTTGACTCAATGTCATAGGAAGTTTAGCCATCCCTAGCCATTAGGACTTTTTATTTTAGAACTTTGTGTGACTTTGTTAAGTCACGTTAGTGTTTGCCATAACACTTACCTTCCCCCGCGAACCTTGAGCGTAACCAAGTGTTCGTTAATTCTTAGGAGAACTACGAGTGCTCTGATTCTATACCCGATACGTAGGCATCAATGCGATGTTGCGCGAGCACCATTAGAAAATAAAAACCTTAGGTTCCCTTAGTTTTAGCAAGCAATAAGTAACAATAACACAAATATTAACAAGAGGTTCCCGTAGGATACTGCGGATGCTTAGGATACTAACACCTTCCCGAGGTATAACCAACCCCCGAACCTAGTTTCTCCTCATTTAGGGTTTTTACGATCTTTTTTCCTTTTCCCTTTGGATTAAATTAAAGTCGGTGGTGAACATTTAATAATTGTGATTCAAGCTTAATCAATAGTTTGGTATTCGATTCTCACCGCAACAGATGGTCTTGTGTTATTCTCCATTCCTAGGGTAAATCTTGATTTTCTTATCTTATTTACTCAACTTGATCATTAGTTTTATCTCCAAATTTATTTTTGTCTCAACTTTGATCATTGTCTTGATTTTTGGCTTGACCTTGGTATTCTAAGAGAGTTTTCTCCACAATATCTACACAATCAAATACTTCTATCTCTTACGACTTGAGGTTAGTTTCATCAAAGGTAACATGGGCTATTTTTTTTTCATAGTATGGGTTCATTTATTAAATATTCTAAAAAATTTAATAGAAGTGAATTATCCTATGAATAAACCTTTACAAACTTTAAAGCCAAAATTTCCAAGGTTATCCTTCCCATTATTAAGGATAAAGAACTTGCATCTGAAAACATGAGGTGAGAATAATTAGGCTTTATTCCTTTGTATAATTTACGGGGTTTCGATTTTAGAATTACTATTATGAAGACATGACTCATCACATAGCAATCAATACTTATTGCATCTGCCTAGAAATACTTAGGAAGATGGTTTCATTGAGCATCATCCTTGTTGGATCTTCAAAAGATCTATTTTTATTCTAATACCCCATTCATTGGGGAATTGCTGGAGCTAAGAAAGTATGATATATTCCAATCTCATCATATATTCTCGAGTTCCAAATTTTTGAATTCATCTCTATGATCACTTTAGATAAATGCAATACTTAAGCCTTTTTTCGTTATGGATATATTTGGATAATTTTCAAGAAAAAACAAACACAACTTTTTATGAGTTTAGAACATCGTCCAGGTATAGAGAGAATAGTCATATTTGTAGAAATAATATTTTTCAATTTAATAACACCTTTACTTTTGTACATTTTTTTGACACGCATCACACAACTAGTTATTTTCAAAAGGAAGCTTGAGAAACCAAATAATAACTCATTGTGAACCAATTTGTTCAAATGGACCATGTGGATATGGTTTAATTAAAAGACAAACATCAATTGTAGGGAGTTTATTAAATTTTACAGTGTAGGTATAACCACTTAAATTAGTAAGAAAAAATTAGATTGTTTTCAGTTTTTATAACCTTGCATATAGACAAATAAAATGTCACATTATTTCCTTTATCATGTAACTGACTAATACTTTGAATGTTTTGTTTCAAACGTTCAATTAAGAGGACATCCCAATTATGCACTTAGATACTTACTAATAGTATTCGAACCTATGATCATTCGTTTGTTATTATTATATTATGAAACAAATCCTCCCTTTTTAGTAGTTAAAGAAAAGAACAAATATTTATATCCAATCATATTCTTTAAACGAATATTCTCAAGGTAACATTTAGCATTTGATATTGTAAATCATATTGCATTATGAACTTAAATCTAAACCTTAGGTCTAAAAATCATTTTAGGCCCTCTAACATTAATGTAATGTATATTATCTCCCGGTTTCCAATTAAAACTATGATCATAGAAGTAAAATAAAGAAGAGATATTTCACATTTTATTTTCATGATTTTTCTTAGATAAATTAGATGAAGAAGAAGGTTTTTTTTCTAATAAAACACGGAAAAACAATATGACTATTTTTACCATAACTTTTAAATCTAGGCATATTATATTTAGATGTTCTACCATTTCGACTACTCCTATACCCAAGAGTTTCTTCTTGATATTTCTACTAATAATGAGTCTTGAGATCTTAAAGATATGCCCAAGAACCTTTTACAACAATGATAGATTTTACACAAGTTGATCCCCAAACCAAATGAATATCTTAACAGGCTAAACTCAAAAACCAAATAAAGATTTTGAGTGGGTGATCTCAAGAACCAAACAAATATTTTAAATGGATAATATCAATAAGCAAACGAGGATATTGATAAAGATAATTGCACCCTTAATCAAGAACAAATGCAACACTCCACCAGTACAGCTGAACTCTCACAATTTTTTTCCAACTCTTTTGGAACTAAAACAATAGTACAACTGAACTCTCATAAGTATTTTTTTCATTCTTTTGGAACTAAAACTATTTTAGTGAACAATAAGAAAATAGATAAGAAAAGAGTAGAAAATGGTATAGTATATTCAAAATCTGGGGTAAAATCTCTCTATTTATAGGAAAAGAAATATCTCAAAAAGAAAAGATCCATGGGTTTTTTTAATGATCTAATATATTAACCCTAGTTGTTAACCAATTAGGTAATATAAATATGGAAGTGTTTCAAAGCCATTGTCACTAATCGATTAGGAGCCTCCTTAAATGGTTTGGACGTGTTATAAAGCGATAATCAATTAAACTCAATGTGTTAATTGGTAATTAGTGTAAAAAACCACTCCTAATTGTTTCAACAAGCTAGTAATCATTTAGGTACATGAATAAAAAATCAAGTGTTTTGTCAAAAAGAGAGAGGATTCAAATCATTTTTAGGTGTGTGTGTGTGTGTGTGTGTGTTATATGCCTTAGTATCTTGAGACTTAATTGTATACCTTTACATTAGAGTAATCACTCATACACAAGACCAAGTGAACATTGACACTTCCTTTTTTTCACAACCTTGAAGCTCTAAGATCCCTTCCTTGATTCATCATTGATTTAGCTCTTTATATGGGACTTAACATTTCTCACTAATAAGGATATATATATATATAGATTATTTGATTGATGCCATCATTAGATGTTGTTGGACTAGATATACTCTAGGACTTCCCCGAATGCTATTTGACATTAGGTGTTGTCATCATCAAAACCACCAAGGTCATCTAACGATTGTAGATAGTTGTACATGCAAGCATATAGATCCACAATAAACTATAATGACTTTAGGTTTCAAGCTATGATTTAGGAACCTAAGTATTTTGATAATTAAATCTTCATTTAGAAAAGTTTTGCCTAAAAACCTTACGTGATTATGGTATAAATGAAACGTTTTTCCATTTTGTGAAAATCTTCCTCAAGTTTCATTCTGAATAATACATACTCATGAGTCAATGTATTCATTGTAGCCATTTTTACCTCGTTTGTAACTTCATGGATAATTTGAAGGGTGTGTTACATTTTCTTTTAGAATTGTAGTGAAAAACTAAAAATAACTCATCAATACCGAGAGTGGTAGTGATAGTTTTTACTTTTAGACTGTAATGCACGTTTTCCTTATCTTCTTTGGTAAATAGATCTCTATGTTTATTTTCTACAACACCATAAACTAGATATGTGGGAACAAAATAGAATTTCTTAAAGCATCCAAGAAATCACAATACATACGCTCTATGAGGATTGTCATATTCACTTTCCAATAAGTATACCTCCCTTTGTTAAAATATGAAGGTTTATTTAATGAACCATTTGAACTCATTCCTAGCTCTTAATATGATTAGTCTAATAACAAGAGTTAGACTTCGATGCCACTTGTTAACCAAGTGACTTCAAACACTACCGCGAGAAAGGGGGTGAATTGTGTTATTTAGTTTCTGAAATAGTTTTTTAAATGATTAATTTAAAGGTTGCCTTATTTTAAGAATTGAGAAAAAGAAAAGATTAAGTAGCCGAAAAATAAAATACAAAAAAAAAGTGAAAGAGAGGGATAGAAAGATCACACCAAGATTTATATTTGTTCGGCCTTAAACCATACGACTTAATCTTATCCCTAAGAGTTCCCCTTAAGATTTCCATAAAACAACTTGAGCTTTACACTTGGATCAAGCCAACAACCCTCATTACACCAAGCTTTTCTCACAAGTTTAGCTTGAAATTTCAATTACACTTACAAATATACAAGATAAACGTGCTCTTGAATTATAATTACAACTTAAACCATATAAACAACATAATCACACAACTCTCTTGATAAAAGTTTCCTCATTTCAGTAAAAAGTAATGTAAGATAAATAAAGCAATTTATAGGAAGAAAGTGATAGAAGAGAAGAGTATGAAATTAGAAAAGTCGTGTTTTGGATAAATGCACAAGATTCTTTTATAAAGTAAAAAAATATGTTATAAAAGAAAATTATACATGGGCTCTAGCCACTCTCTAATCTATTAACATGCAATGCTAATTGATTAAACCTTACAAAAAAAGAAACCCTTAAGCCAGGTTTGCACCTTAATTAATTAAAAGGGTTTCTAATGGATTAGGTGGAGAACTCACTCCTTAATCTATTATATAGAAGTTCAAATTGATTAGACAATAATATTTCGTTTTTTTAGTTGGTTAGGACGCTTCCTAATCAATTAGGTAAGTCCCAAAATCAATTTTCATGGGATTTTAAAATATATGAATATGTGGAAATATTGTATGTGTATATGTGTGTGCATATGAGTGTATGTGTGCGTGTGTGATTAAGTGTGCTTACGTTTGTGTGTGTGTGTGTGTGTGTGCGTGTGTGTGTGTATGTGCGTGCGTGCATGTGTGTATGTTCATGCATTGCCTTAGTATCTCAAAATTTAATCTTGCTATCTTAGATTCACCCCAATGAATTTCTAATGTATTACGAGAATATTTTCTTTTAATATTTTTCTAGAAAATTAGATCAAAAATGTGTGTCACCCACTTTTATGGTGTGCACAATCTTAACATTGATTTAGGCACAACTAACGAGTTTCTCAATAGAAAACGAGTCTCCTTGCCATGTTGGGAGTCTCGCGAATCTGTTGTCTAGAAATCGACATTCAGATGTAGAATCGTGATCATTCGATGCATGATCGATATCTTTGTTGTAATTTCTTTTATAAAACGACATAGACATGTGAAATTTCATTCAAATTCTAAAATAAAAACAAACTAATATTTTTCTTCTCGTAATTTAGACAGAGAATTCATTGGGTTTCTATCAAAAGAGTATCTCTCAAAACCCCTAGGAATCTCTACAAATGATGAACTTATAAAGGAAATAAAAACAATCATAAACTTAAGCACTAGAGAAATAACAAGCATTTTGGAAAGATGTAGTAAGAAGTGATCAATCAAGAGTTTCCTAAGTCTCACCCTTAGGAATCTCTCCAATCTCTCTCCAATTGATTGAGCTCAAAGGTCCTATTTATACTAAAATTAGAATTAAGTGACCTTTAAACACCGCTTAATTCGTAGTTAATCATTATTACACACTAACATAATGTCTTTGGGGTTACAAAAGGTCCAAAGGTCACACAAACGTCAAAAAATCTTAATCATTCATAAACATTCATAATTTTGTGCATCGTCATAAATGGTCACTTATGGATGAGAAAAATGGGTTTCGGAAGTCCAAAAATTAAAAACGCGTTGCAGAATGCCAAAGTTTGTAGTAGAAATTGGGTCTGACACAGGTCGTGTCAACTAACACGGGTAAGCCGCGTCAGATAACATAACCATGTCACACAACACAGCCATAACGTTGGTCATGGTGAACTACTATGGGAGTGCCTTCAAGGTTCAAGATGGCCCATGTTAGGGGACACAACCAGACCGTGTTGGTCTCAAGAAATTTGTATCAGAAACATACCTTTTTGTGCAATCATCGTTCTTTTTCACTTGGGTCACAAACTTCTTCTCAAAAACTTTGGTTCTAGTGTTTGATGCAACAGGTTTTGCAACAATTGATTTGGGTGGCTCCAGAGTTTCCTTGGCTGCTTTCTAGTTTGTAAGATTTTTTGAAAAACTCATGACGAAATAGAGTGGGAGTATACTTAGAAGTACACAATACCAATACCTTTTATGGGAGGAATGCTCCTCGAGTTGATCACCTAGCTAACGGGTAGGAGCTTGAGAGGCGTGAAATAAACCTTAGAGAACATACATTGCCCAAAAAACAACCCTGGGTATCAGAAATTACGCCCACTAACTCTACTAATTCGGGCGGCGAAATTTTTTGGAGTGGACTCATACCGGCGACCTCACGCCAGTAGCGGACAAACAAAAGGAAGTGGTATTTATAGCCAAAATCCATGCAACTTATGGGTTTTGCTTGGAAACTGAACTACGTTAGTGGGATTTGTTGAGGATTCCCACGCCCTAGGTCATCATTATTGGCATTGGAAGTTATGGTGCCAAAAGCGGAATCATGACGGATGTGACAGACTGTCTCAATCCGACAGAATATGAACAGTTGTTAGTTCAAGTCGACGGTCAAGATGCATCAAAATCTCTCAGAAAAATCCAAAAGGCCAAGTTTCTTGGTCGACCATATCTCTGTCGAAACTAGCCTTTAGGGGGGCAATATGTTAGCTGAAGATTTCGACCAGGCTAATAAGGGTTTTACGTTTTAGAGCGAATCCACACAATCTTTAAAGATGAAGTTTTCGACCCAACCAAGAAAGAGGGAACATTTCGACTTGTCGACAAGAAGAACAAAGTGAGGAAAAAGTCAATCTAGTGAATATAGGCGTCAAAGCACTTCGACATTTCCCAGAAAAGCCACTTTGTCGAAGGCTTTCGATGCAACATGCAAAATGCCATGAAGAAACTGCCCAAGGAAGTGGAGCAACATAGTGGGAAGTTACCATAGTAATGGGGTGGCATGTGTCATCATCAGATTCGTTGGAAATAGTCGAATGTTTACTTTTTATGTCTATTTAAGTTGATTTCATTTTCATAATTAAAGGTCGCATTTCTTTACATTGTAAAAGGGACACACTCAAAGTATCAAGCATTAAGAGAAATGAGTTAACCCCTTACACAAAATGTATGATAGAGTCCAAACATTTATCCTTTCAAGTTATTTAAATTCCCAGCAATTTTATTCTTTTTCTATTTTATTCTTTTTCCTTTGTTTGTTTTCATTTACTTGTTTTATTCCAAATCAATGAAGCATTATGTGAGTGTTTTGTACAAACACAAACTAATCCCCAAAAAACCTTACCATATAACACTATAAAAATCAACCATATACTCAACTGGACAGAGCAGTCCTGGGACATGTTTGGTTGATCCCGTAAGTAAACCTATTCGACAGGAGGCCAACGATTGTTCGCGTGAAATCCACATGCAAACATACGTATCCGACTCGGCCTACGCTGATCTTGTTCTACTTGAGTAGGTTTCTCTTCCAAAAAAACTTATGATTCCTACTCTATTTCCTCCATAGATGTATCAATGATTCATGATTCTTGAATTTATTCAAGCTCTACTTTCCTCCTATTGATTCCTCAGAAGGATTGTAAAAATTATACCCTCTTGTTTCTTTATGATACCCGACAAATAAGCATTTTTCAGATTTGGGCTCAAGCTTAGTTGAAATTTGTAGTTTCACATAAACTTCACAACCCTAAATCTTGATGTAAGACATATCTAGTTTCTTTCCACTCCATATTTCATATGATGTATTCTCAACCTATTTGGATGGAACATGGTTAAGTGTTTAAGACGTTGTTAGTAGTGCATGTCCCCGAAAAGAGTTTGGAAGATCGGCGTAACTCATCATGGATCAGACCATGTCTAACAAAGTTCAATTTCTTCTCTCAGATACACCATTCCACTGTGGTGTTCCAAGAGGAATGAGTTGGGATAGAATCCCACACTCTTTTAAATGTTCATCAAACTCTAGGCTTAAATATTCATCGTCTCGATCTGATTGAAGAGTTTTAATATTCGTAACTAGTTGGTTTTGTACTCTGTTCTTGAACTCCTTGAACTTTTCAAAGGATTTAGATTTGTGTTTCATTAAATACACATCACCATATGTACTGAAAGCATCAGTAAATGTGATGAAGTATTGAAAACCTCCTCTGGCTGGTAAGTTCAGTGGTCCACATACATCAGTATGTATGAGGGCCAAAAGATCATTAGCCCTTTCACATTTTCATGAGAATGGGGACTTTGTCATCTTTCCAATTAAACAAAATATGCATGTATCATATGATTCGTAATCAAAAGAATCCAAGATTCCATCTTTATGTAGTTTGGAGATGTGCTTCTCATTTATATAGCCTAAGCGATAATGCCAAAGGTAGCTTTGATTTAACTCATTAGGTTTCATCCTCTTAGTATTAATGTTATAAATTAGAATTTCAAGATCAAAGACATAAAATCTATTGTTCATTTGTGCATTAGCATGGAATATATCATTCAAATAAATAGAGCAACAATTGTTCTTTATTATGAATGAAAAACCAAACTTGTCCAAATAAGAAATGAAAATGATATTCCTGCTAATTGCAGGTACATAATAACAGTTCTCTAATTGAACTATTAAACCACTAGGTAAATTCAATACATAAGTTCTTATGGCTAAACAAGCAACCTTTGCTTCATTTCCAACTCGTATTTCAACTTCACCTTTTGTCAAATCTCTACTCCTTTTTAGCCCCTTTCACATTAGTACAAATGTGAGAACCACTTCCAGTATCCAATATCCATGAGGCAGAAGTAGATAAATTTATTTCTATAACAAAAATGCCCAAAGTTGAAGTTTCCACTCCATTTTTCTTATCTTCTAGGTACTTTGGGAAGTCTCTCTTCCAATCTCTAGTCTTACTGCAATGGAAGCAAGTGCACACCTTTGTTATACCTCTTCTAGGTTTTAAAGCACGAGTAGTAGGTTTTGGTATGACAACTTCCATGCCTTTCCCTTTACCACGTTGCTTCGTGGGTCTTTTTTTTATGTTTGAGGACAATCCTCAAGTTTTGGTGCCAATCCAAAAAATTTGTCCTATACAATTATTCTTTAATATGGTTTGATCGCAAAATGTTATTAGATGTGTTTGTTGTTATGGTAATCTACATAAAATATTCCATTGCACCTTACTAATATGGAACATGCACTTTGTGTTAGGTGAAACCTACATTATTCGATAATATTCTTGATGAGTTCTAAAACTTGGAACGCATAAACTCAATATTCAATTTTGGGGGAATTTTTAATTAGTTTGATCTCACTGACTTATTTATCATATAAATTGTGTCTCACATGCATTAACATACATACAAAATGAAACAGTTATCTCCCTTAACACAATTGTTCTCCCAGGCCAATGAGAGATCCTAAGTTAAACTTAATAATAATTTATGCTTCTCCAAGCAAGATCTATAAGGTTTTCCTCCTTTGATCTTGTATTCTTCTCTTTCCTCATAATATTATATTACATCAAAGAATACTCATTTTACATACAAGGGAGTGTGATGAGAAAATAAGTTACATCAAGAGATTAAAAGAGAGGCACGACATGCAAGTTGTATTTTAAAATCCCAAAAAAAAATAAAAAATAAGGACATAACTTATCACCACAAGATAACAACAATAAACTCATTTTATTATTATTATGAATTAAAATTTTTTAGTTAAATAAATTAAATTAAACTTTGACGATTGATCATGAGTTAATCGGAGTTTCTATTGTCCATATACCAAATTATTTTAAAATAAATAATAACAACAATTTATTATTATTTAATTAAATAATAACATGATATTTTATCACGTTCTTTTGAATCTTTTCATTCTACATAGACACGGTAACCATGAGGTAACCATGAATAAACATTTTGGTACAGGAAACTGATATTTTGCATACACATTGATACATAATACATATTACATACAAATATTGTTATAATAACTTTTATTATAATTATTGTATGATATAGGCAATATCTCGTTATTGTTACCGTAACATGTGTAAGTATTTTATAATAAAAATAATAACACTTGTTATTAAATTATAAAATAAAATTAAAATACTTATAATAATAACAATAACAATTATTATTATAAGATAAAATTTTGCAAACCTTAAAATAACTCTTGACAACACAACTCTTGTGCCGTCAAAAACTCTAATGCAATTTATTCATACTATTAAAATCGTAACGATCGATTATTCAAATTGATTGATCAAAATGTCATTACTTCACCATACAAACGTTGGATTCCGAAGCAAAAGAACATTGACCAATCACAAGAATTACAATCATCACACAAATCGAATCAATGACATAAAAGGTATATCAAATATATTGCCGTTGCATCTGAATTATTCATATCTTATATGAATTTGATCAATCAATTTTGTGTAACTTATGAATGATCGATGTATCACTACTTCACCATACAAAAGTTGGATTTCAAAGCACAATCAACATCGAATCATCCAAATCATACACAACATGATGCCAAAAATTAATATCTTATTATTATTATTTAATTCATTATGTGTTTTAATCAAATTAATAAAAAAATTATAGAACTTTAACAATTATCAGATCATGGTTTCGTAACTTGCTCTGATACCAATGAAGGGAAATTATGATCCAAAACGCAACAGAAATTAAAATTTTCCCTATAGTGATCCTTATGAATGGGCATGATTAGTGATAGAAATTGTTTCTTCTTGTGGTGATTAACAATTTTTGATACAGATCCGGATGAATAATCACGAGCATTGAATGAAGAACAACACCTCACCTCAGTCCACACGAACAAAGTCCCTTCATTCTTAGTGTTAGCAACTACGAATTAAGACTTTGAGTGTGAGAGAGAGAAAGAGAGAAATACGGCTAGGGTTTCACCAAATGAATTTCTTCAAATTCATAAAACTTTTACACAAGGGTTATATTTATAGAACCACTTGTGTAGACTGCAAATAAAAAAGTCCAACTTAGTGCATCATATAATAATAATAAATAAAAAAATAATTATTATTATTATTATAATAACCATTATTATAATAAACATAGTTTATTATTATTATATTTAATAGCTATTATTATTAATATAATAAAAATAATAACTATTAATATTATATTATATGATGTTCTATATTTCACTTAAGTACATCGTAACTTACGGTGTTCCAAATTCTCTCAAGTACATTGTACCATTCAATGTTCCTTATTTATTCTATCTTTCATCAATCTATCTTTATGTGTGTGACCATGTAAGTTCTCGTGATGTTGACAATTATATTAAATCATATATTTAATATAATAAACGGTGAGCGGTATCTAGCAACACATCACTGCTACCCAAGTCACGCAAATTTCATGTGATCTGAAAAAACCTTTTCGTGATAATATTAATGTGTACAATTACCCTTTTTCCCTTATGTATATATTGAACACAAGGCATATATTGTGTCATCCTTTTTCCAGTTCAATATTGGGCCCTTAAAAATTTATCATGTTATACAGGATGGGAAAATTTCATCTATGTCACTCATGTACCTCAATGTGCTTTGTGAAATACCTATCAGCAATCTTTATGGTCATCCAGATACGAACATTCTTTGATCAACAATAAAGTACTTGACTCTAGATCTAGGGTCTATAGTGGTTTTAGATCAAAGGGTGGTATACACCACTATTACCATGAGAGTAACTTATGACACTTTGCATAACTTTCTATGTAGTACTCTCATAGGGGGGCAATCCAGTATAAATATTACTCCTACTATTCATATCTATGTTAAGAATTGATAACTCCTTATCCATGATCCATGAGATGTAATGATCAGTCCATCTACATAATAGTCTAATGCTTTAAGGTTATCCCACTTCACATTAAAGCTCGACTATGGATACTTTAAGTATAGTGTCCTTATGTTTAATGGAATCTCATGATTAAGTCATACTTAATATTTCATTAAACAGACAAGTATATTCTAGGGACTTTATTATTTTTGAAAAACAAACATAATAAAGAAATGCCTTTTATTATTAATACATAATTCGATACAAGTACCAAAAGTATTGTCCTCTAGGGCTTACAACAACAAGACACCATACTCAGATTTGCATTTAACGAATCTCAGTTCGACCAAGTATAAGTTGATCTTCTTGTTCCATGCTCTAGGTGTCTGCCTGAGGCCATAAAGCACTTTATGCTACTTGTATACTTTCCTTGCTGCCTCCTGAATCATAAACCCAGGAGGTTGTGTGACATACACATCTTCATATAAAGGTCCATTCAAAAATGCCGATTTTAGATCTAAGTGAAATTTCGACCATCCTTGCTTTCATGCTAAGACTACAACCAATCTTATAGTCTCCAATCTTGATATTAGATCTATGATAGTTGTCGAGACTTGATCTCTGAATAAATCCTTGAGCTACCAATCCCATGTGTTATTTATTTCAATTTCTTGTAACTCAACGACCATAACAGACTTCCATTGTTTATCTTTGAAGGCTTCACTATAGTTTAGTGGTTCAACACCCATAAATAAAGGAAAATGAACTAGTTCTCCATATGTTGTGACCTCATCATCACCAACAAATTCATAGTCTTGAAGTCATGTTGGACAAGCTCTAGTCCTTTTAGGTCTCTGACTTGTGCCATCCATATCCTCTTCGACTTCGACTATGTCGAGAATGTCAGTAACTACTTCGACTTCTTCTTCGACTGAAGAATCAACAATGTCTTCGACTTCGACATCATTACTTGCTTTGTAGAAATCACAACTCATCAATAATGTTTTGTCAATTGCATTACTAGAATTATAATCCCAAACAAAATTTTCATTAATCACAATATCTCTACTCATCATAATCTTTTGATTAATTGGATTGAAATTTTGTATGCTCTAGTCTTATGATAACCTACTAGAATCATAGGTTCACTCTTATCATTAGGCTTCGTTCTCCTAACATCAACAATATACTTGAATAAAATAGAACTAAACACCTTTAAATGACTCACTGATGGGCATTTGCCACTCCATACTTCTTTAGGAACCTTGTTCTTCATCTTATTGGTAGGGCACCTGGTCAGAATATCAATAGTAGTCGAAACAGCTTCACCCTGTAAGGATTTTGACAAATTCTTTTGCTTCAGCATGCATCTCGCCATGTCCAATATGGTTCTGTTTCATTTTTCTGCTATTTCATTATGTTGAGGAGTATCAATAGCAATTATCTCATGATAAATACAATGTTATGCATAGAACTCTTCAAATATCTTAGATGTGTTTTCGCAACCTCCATCTGTTCACAGAAATTTGATCTTCTTTTCACCCTGGTTTTCGGCAAGTATATTGAATCTCTTAAAGATTTTAAATACTTAGTCCTTTCGTTTGATCACATAGATCCAGAACTTTCAACTATACTCATCGACAAATGAAACAAAATACATGTTTTCACCAATGGTATGCTCTTCAAAATGACACATACATCTGAATGTAGATCTTCAAGTATGCATGATGATCTCAAGATTTGGTATGCCAATTACCATATCTTAAGTGATTAGTTGATTGAGAGACCTAAAGTTTAGATGACTAAACCTCAGATATCACAACTAACTATTCTTCTGGTCGAAACTGTTATCAGAAGTTGTACCCCAGTCGAACTGATCATGGTATTAAATGTTATATTCTTTGACATAGGAGATTTCAAGACTAAATTATTCTGGATGTAAAAAAGTTGTAAGGATCCATCTTCCATAACCATTGAGAACCCCTATTTGACCAGGTGTCCAACATTGAGCAGATTACACTTCATTCCAGGGACATATAGTACATCTTTGATCAAAGCTTTCACTCCATTACTCCTTTGAATAACTATGTTTCCAATACCTTTTATTGTAATTAGATATTACAACAAGTTTGACTTTTCTCTTCTTATACTCACCGAAATCTACTAACCATTCTTTTCGACCAGTCACGTGATTCGAGTAGCTTGAATCAAGGTACCAGATCTTAGATTTAGCACTGTCATCTATAACTGCAGCCATAATAACCATATTATATGAATCATCTGAATCTTAACTTGTAAAGTTCACACCTTCGACCAAGACTTCTTGCCCCGAGTGTTGTCGATTTTTCCATTGAACTTGTTGGAGTCACCATTCTTCTTTAATGACTGAGCTAGTTGTGCTTATATTGAGTCTTGTACTCATTTCCTTTCGACAATCCTAATTTCACATGCCTCCAACGAACTAGCCAAATCTTCCAGTTTTAAGGTTTCAAGATTGTTGGATTCTTGAATAGCTATGATAATATGATCAAAGTGAGAGGTAAACATACACATTACCTTCTCAATTATTATCTTATCAGTTAGGGTTTCACCACAACCTTTCATGTGATGGACGAGTTTCTACACCTTTGATACATAGTCTGGAATGTTTTCATCTTCTCCCATCGATAATAATTCATATTGTCGTCACAAATTTGTAACTTAACAACCTTAACTTTCTCTCCTCTTCCATAGTACTTGACCAGAATATCCCATGCTTCCTTCGCCGATTCAACATGATTAATTCTGTTAAAATTAGCCGCATCAACCATCGATTGGATGTAAAACATTGCCTTTCCATTCTTCTTCTTGGAATCCTTATTAGCGGTTATCTGTGCGTCGGTGGCATCTTCACCAAGCGTAAGAATATCATTAGTAACCACTTCTAAGGTTTCATGAAAGCCAAATAGAGATTGTATTTGTTTTCTCCATCGAAGCCAATTCTTCCCATCAAGAGTTGGAAAGGAGTTTGATAAATTTCTGTTACCATTCATCTTTGTAGTGATTGATCAACAACAACCCACAATGCCAGAAACACAATCTTTAATATGTGATTCTTGAAAATAAAATGAAGAATCTAATAGAAGCTCTAAATACCAATTTGTTAGTGCATGAAGCATTTTTAGTTTGGAGAGGAAGATAGATAGAGAGAGAGAGATAGAATAAGGAAATAATGATTGATATTATTGAATTGAATGATGATAATAAAACTAAATTACAAAGTGTTAATTTATATATACCTAAGTGACTTGACTACTAAGCAACAAATAACAAACTAAGTAACAAACCCTAAACTCTAATTAGCTTTGGGCTTGGGCCACACAATTCAACTTGGATTATATCTAATATCTCAACACTCTTTATATCCGTTTGGAAGAGTTTAAAATTTAAAATGCATGAAAAAGCTAAAACCATTTGCATAACTTCTAATTTAGCTACGAAGAGCATATTGTAACACCCTAAAATTTGCCCTCTTATTTATTATCAACCTCGAGCGGTGTACGCTTCATTCTTGCATCATTCCACATATCATTGTAACACCCCAAATTTGCCCTCTTCTTTTTTAAGCATTATCACCATACCAGAGTCTTCATAAGCATATCATATTCTTGGCATTATTACATGGAAAGATGAGGCATAACATTCTCATGACCTAGCATTAGGCATATGATAATCTGTGGAGGGATTTGAAGCATCACAAGCTATGACAAGAGGCCCAGAGGATTGGTCCAAGTCCTATGAGAAGTCTACATTGCATTCACAAGTCCAAGATCATTCACAAAAGCCCAGGAGGTTGGAAGATCATCAGGGAATTCAAACTAGGGCAAGCTCCTACACAATGATCCCAAATTAGGGTTTCACTTTCAAGCATGAAAACTTTGTGACTTTGGCCATTTCATCTGGGAAAAGTCTCTCATATGACAAGAGGATCCTAGGGATGAAGTTTGATGAGAAAATTCCTTAGGGAAGTCAGTTATTTCATCAGAAGTTCAAAAATGCATCTTTTCTCCTGTATAAGGAAATCCTGATTAGGGCTTTGGGCCAGATCCTCATATCTTCTGAATTTTGACCATTTCTTGAGGGCAAAGGCTTTTATTTGGTCTGCATGGCTTATGTATGAAGTTTGAGGCAAAAATTCACTGAAGAAGTCAAGGTTTGGTTCAGTTGTTTGAAGGTGAAGCAAGAAAGTCAACTGTGAAGTTAGAAAATTCAACATGAAGATTTCAGAGTCTTTTGATCAGGATTATCATTTTTGAGGTCATATCATGTCAAGAAGTAATTCAGTTGAGCTTACATGGCAAAAATCAGGAGTATGCAAAAAGTTACTAAATTTGGAAGTTTCCATTTTTGGAAATTATTTGTTTCTAAACTTCAGGCTATTATTTCATGTGCGAAAAAGCTCCAAATGATTTTCCGGTGAACACAAAAGTTGTAGAGCACGATTTTGCATTTCCGAAAAGTCGTAGAACGCTTTCGTAGAATTTTTAGAACTCAAGTTATGATTTTTTTGAAGTATGGAGCATTTTTAGGGTTTTGGTGGACACGTGTGTAAACACCCCAAATTTGCCCTCACTCATTTCACCATGGCTTGTGATCATTTCATATGCATAAACACAATCATATCACCTCATATCTCATTTTTATTCACTGCATAGTTTCTAAGGCATCTGCACCTAGGGTTTGTGATCTGAGCAATCCCAAGGCATCCTGAGCCATTCCAAAGGCCACCAATCAACTCAAAGGGGTCCATGTGTGTTCTTATATCATATTTCATCTCCTCAAAGTCAAAAATGCAGAAGAATCACAAGAACTAGGGTTTGAGTGGATGCAGAGCCAGGATGAACTGCACAGTTGACCTAAAATTAGGGTTTTGGTTTCAGAGGCCATAACTCCAAATTTTTTGGTCATTCTTGTTTCCATTGCTCTTTATATGGTATAGGGAGTATGCATATCAATTTTCATGAAGAAATTCCATGGGGAAGTCATCTGATCAAGGGTTGACTTTTCAGACAAGTCAGTGTAAAATCAGGGCATCTGAGGCCCCCAATGACCCAACCAATGGGTGATCTTCATCATTTTGAGTGTATATGATCTTTATTTGATCATGGAAGAAGGTTGAAGTTCATAAAAATCAAGAATTTAGGGTTTTTGCAAATGTTGACTTTTTGGGCATAGTTGACTTTTCAAGAATGCCTCATTTTAGGTCATTTTTCAAGCCATGATTCTTGATCCAAAAATGCTTCAAATGGAAGAACTTTGGTCATGAAAGTTGTAGATCTCATTTTTCCCTTTTCAAAAAGTACAAGAACATGATCAAACTCTTCTTGGATCAAAAGTTATGGCAATGCAAAGTTGGCTAAAATCATTGATTTTCAAGGCATGCTTCAAATGGAAATTTTGCAAAGTCATGAACCAATGCATTATGTGACTTCTAATTCACTACAAACCAGCACATAAACATTCTCTAAGTCATAAAAATCAGATTTGAACCAAGATCACATGTGTTTAGTTCATGTAGCAAGGCATTTTTTCATGAAAGTACAAAAAGGTAGCAACTTGCAAAACACTCATGACACTTCCCTCAACTTGCAGCCTTGGCCTTTGAACCTTGCTAGCTCTCTCACCACACCATGCTGCGCCAGCCCTAGCCCTTGTACCAAGCCTAGACCAAGCCATGCTTTCTCTTACAAAGAAATGGACATTTTGCAAAAGTAAACTTACCAATCACTATAGGCCAGGTCACATCATCTGACCTATAGGATTATAATACAATATCCCTTGGCAAGCCAAAGAGAGGAGAAGGCAAGGCTGAAGCATCTCATAGACACCACAACACAAGAACACTCCACTTTGCTTTTGCCTTCGAAACTCTCTGCCCAGCTCACATACATCCAAACCATCTTTACCAATCATCTCACCATGTCTCATTGAGCCCAAAGCAACCAAGAACCAAGCCTTAAACAAGCTACAACATCACTGCACCATTTTGACACCAGCTTGCAGTTTCATTCGAAACTCTCATCCTAGCTCACAAACAGTCAAACAAACTTTGTAAAGCTTCTCCATTCACCCTCAGGATCACAAACAACCATTCACCATGACCTGAAGCTCTCTATTTCACCATTGCCATTTCTGATCAAGCTTGAGCAGAAGCTTTCGAATCTCACTATCCAGCCAGCTCAAACTTCTTTTGAGCATTCAAACATCTTCTGGGGATCAAGTGGAGTGGTTTGCACTGAAAGAAGTGGCCTGAAAGTCCTCAAGTTGAAAGCTCCAAATCTCAGGTAGCTCGAACATTATTTTTCCAGAAATCATTTCTCTTGTTACAAACTTGTTCTATGTGATTCACTGATCATCCTGATGTTCTTAGTTTTTGAAATGGTGATGAAATGAGAATTTAATTGCTCTCTGAAACTTGCGTGCCCTAATTCTTTCTTGCTTCGATTCAGCCTTGTTAGGAAATATAAATGTGTTTTGATTAGGGGGTTTGGTTCGTGAGTGAGTGGGGATCATTTCCCAGTTCTTAGATTTCGTTTTAGTTAGGTTTTTGGAGTTTTGGGGATTTTCAGGGGAGATGCTGGCCGGAGAAGACGACCGGAAGTCTTCTCCGGCCGCCTGAAAGTAATTTGTGCCCTAATCCAGTCATTAACTCTAGTTTGAATGTGGAGCGTAGGATCCTTTGACTTGTTTGACTTCCCGCTTGATTGAGTGGCCCAGATGCATTTGATTAGCCCTAATTCATTTTATTAGTTTAATTAATCCATAATTAAGTTAATTAATCTGAACCAACCATGGCCCTTGGATCTGCGCGCCAGTCAACGCATTTGAATCCAGCCTCAATCTCCACCCTCCATTCTGATTACTTTCCCATTTTCTTTATTTTTATTTCATTTCTTTTCATTTTATTTGCACAATTTATTTAAAATAGCAAAACTTGTTTAAAAATTATGAAACTTTTTCTCAAGAGTTTTATTAATTTTTATGACACAAAAATATTTTTATTTTTATTTTTAGCATTAAAAAAGTATTTTTAAATATATAAAAGATTATTTTTAATTGATTAATGGAAATTAATTTATTAAAAATACTTTTAAGTATTTAAAAATCACCAAAAAATTCATGAAGTGTTCTAAGACATTTAGAAACATTGTCCAACCTTCAAACCAAATTTCTTTTTTGATCTTGATGCATTTTAAGAATTTTCCATTGAATTAAATCATTTTTTGTGCATTATTTTGATCCTAAGTTCAAAAAATCATTTCTGCTTATCTAAGAAGAGTTGGACATTGATTCTTTTTGCTTTGTTTTGTGTTTAGCATGTAGTTTCTAGGATTAAGTGGCCATGATTTGATTCCTCATTTTCAATTTGTTTGGTATTTCTTTTGTTTAGGAACCCTAAAAAACCCTAATAACTTAGAAAAATCATAACTTGAGTTTGTTTAAGAGTTGAGACCTCCCCTTTGGACCTTGGTTTAGTATAGGTTTAGGGTTTCTTTGGGTGGCATTTTCCATTTTTATCTTAGGGTTTACTTCTGTTTTGGGTTTTGGTTTGATGTCTGATTCATAAACCCTAATTTGGGCTTTCTTTTGCATCATTCTTGCATTTCCTTGCATAACTTGACCTGTCATTGCATTTTGTGCATTCTTGTGATCCATTTGACATCTTAAGACATATAGAAAGCATGTTTGATCATTGCACTACATATTTGCCATGTCATTTGTTTTGTATGATTCATAACTTTTCATGTATGTTCTTGGTTCTTAACTTGCATCATTTGCATCCATAGTCTTGTATGAACATCCCCATGTCTTGCCTCATGTTTGAAGCACCTCATAACATCATAATCATCATCAACATGCTTCTGGTCTTGTCTAGCATCATGCCATTTCATGTCATCTGGCATTGCATTGCATTTCTTTCTAACATTTCAGGTGGTAAGTAACTTGGGAAGTGAATTTGCCTTCACTTCTCATAACTTTTCTTCTCATCCCTCTTGCATCCATTGCTGCATTCCTATATGTGTTTGAGATTAAGCTTGCTCATTCTTGTTCTTCCCACTTTCTTTCTTCAAGTGACTTGACTTCTTGAATGAAGCAAGTCACTTTGCTTTGCTTCTCTTGATCTGGTTCATCTGCTTCCTGGTGGCTCCTTTGAAGATTGTTCCTGAAAACCTCACAAACCTTAGGAACAACCAAGCATGACAATGATTAGGGTTTTGTTTAGTCTCCCCACTTAGTTTTACCTTTGTGTCTCTCTTTTGAGTCCTCTCTTCTCACCTCATAATCAGGGACTAAACCCTAAAGGCTTTAAGACTTTGTGATTAAGCTTATGCCTGCATCCTTCTCTTAGGATGGAGTGTATAACTTTAATCCTAAGTGTTAAACCCTTAATGTGTTTAACTCCCTTAATCAATCCATCTAATAATCATCAAGACATCACACTTGTAACTTGGGCCTTGCATTAGGGTTCTAATTCTTCCTTAACTGGTTAAGAAGGACTAACCCTAGTGTTAATGGACAAGTCCCCCTCAAGTTGTCTTATAAACCCTAAAAAATCACTTCATCATCATATCATTAACTAAAATCCACTTAATAAAGGCTTGTTTTGTCATGAGTTTAATCCCTAATCATGGATTAAGTTGAGGAGCTTTCCTCAACTTAAACATTCTCATCTATCATCCTTCTTTTAGGATGGTGTAATGGGTCTGTTTAATCCATGATTATGGCTTAATCTCATTACTCAACACTAAACAAAAACAACAAAAACATCTAAATAATCACAAGTAGGTTAATGATCTTAATCCTACATCAAAGGTGATTAAGTGTGAGAATCTGACTTCACACTTAAGGTACTCTCATTACCCCTAATCAGAGGGAAGATGTGATGAGTTTACTAAATCCACTGGTTTAGGCTTAAGCTCATTAACTTATGACAAACTTTCAAAAGCAATAAAAGACTGAAAACACAAAAACAAACAATAATCGTCTCCTCCGGGATTCTTTTCTTATCATCTTCACTCACAAACGAGAACTTGCTTCTTCCGTCTAATGCAAGACAGTTTGCACCTGAGCCAGACAGGTCATACACTTGAGCATTGACAAGCAAGCAGTTCATCAGTCAATTCATCTTTCAGTCTCTTTGGGTCGAACTACGGTGTTCTGACTTCCTCATTGCACGAGAGGATACGTAGGCATAACTTAACAGTTATCGAACAAAAGTCTCTGTATATTCCCCCTCTTTCCAGCTTTATTTTCTTAGCCTCATGATCTTGAGCATTCCACTTTGTTCTTACACTGACACTTTCATACTTCACATCACTTATAACACTTTACACTGACACCTGTACATATTGCTTTCCAGCTCTTTATACACAAATTGCACTGACACTACCCCTTTAAAACACAAATCTTTTAAGCGTGGATCCCGTCGAGTACGGCGGACAATCTGGGTGCTAATACCTTCCCAGGTTGTAACCAACCCCCTTTCTCAGTCTCTCTGGTTCGCAACCGTCTTATCCATCTCTTTCTAGGCTTATGCAGCATTGCCTTTCCTCCGGGATAAAAATGCCTAGCTGGCGACTCTATTCATCTCCAGTGAGTTCACGGCTGTGTGTTCTCATTGTCCCTCTCGCCGACCGTTCGCGTCTGTACCTTCATCTGATCCAGTTTCATTTGTCGGGAGCGACAGCTTGGCGACTCTGCTGGGGATACCTTATACTGCAACCAGGGCTTCTGGTTCTTTTTGTGGGTTCCTCCTAGCGCTTGTTTGATTTGTGTTTACTGGGGTGTTATGTGCTTATTTGTGTTTGTATATTTGTATTTATTTTTGCTTTATGTACAGTTGATTACTGCTTTCTTTATGGCTTTGCATTATATCATATTGTCATACTGTGCTGCTGGCTGGATCTGGTTTTTGTTTTGGTGGGTGGGTGATTCATTGAGAGTTAAGGTCCTATACCTGGGACCTGAGTGACACCTAGGCTAGAGTGAATCATATTCTTTCCCATTCCATCTCGGTCTGGTGCGGGAATATGAAACACGGTTCAGATATGGGTTTCTTCTTGAGAACTCTGTGTTGCAGATTTCCTGCAATGCTAGGGCTATCTGGGAAGCCTGCTAAGTCTGGATGACCTTTTAGTATTAACCTTCAGAAACTGAGGTGAATTAGAGGAGGAATTGTTATGGTTATTGTAAACACTGTACCTCCGGGTTAGAAGTGTTTACACTTCTCATAACTGATCCAAGTCTGAGGATCCTTGTTCTAGATCATCACCTGTGAGGGGGTTGGGCTGTTTACAGGTTTGCAGGTGCCTTGACCTCAGAATACCCTGTTACTTTGACTTTGTTAAGAATGCTCCATGTTGGATAGTTCTTGTGATTCTAAAACCCTGGACATGTGGCTCTTTATTTGAGTCCCCCTACCTTGGTTACTGGATTTATAGACCTCCATCTGGGATTCTTGAACACACATGGACTTATATCAGGGCATTTTGATCAGATCCAGCTCAGTCACAAACCCTTGCATATCATTTGCATACATAATCATTGCATCATATTGACATTTGCTTATTTGTTTCAGGGTATCCATCTTCATTTGGTTTTGGTTTTGACCCTATCTGCAGTATTGACCTGTCTTCATCAGCACTTGCTACCAGCTATCTATTCCAGCCAATCAGTGGCCCTTCTCCTCAGCATCTTCATCAGCACTCTACTCAGTCTTCAGCACTTATGGCTCCAAAGAAAAGCAACATCACTTATCATTTCTTCCAACCAGACTTATCAGACATCAGGAGGATCCAAACCCTGATCACTCCAGATCACATACCTTTGTTCAGGGAACATTATGGGGATATACTTGACTTGGTCATGGATCTGGACCCATCCCAGAGGAGTTTGATCCACACCTGCATTCAGTTTTATGACCCCCCATTGAGATGTTTCACCTTTCAAGACTTTCAGTTGGGGCCTCTTTTAGAAGAATACTCATCTTTGATTGGTTTGCCTATCAAGAGGGAAATCCCTTTCAACCCTGAAATGGTCTTTCCCAGCAATGGAGAGGTGGCAAAAGCTTTGCACCTGGAGCCTGTTTTGATTGAACAGCATATGACCTCTAAAGCTGGGATCCCTGGTTTTCATCTGGACTTCCTAATTTCTCAAGCTAGTTTGAAGGCTTCCCTGGGGGAGTGGAGAGTTGTTTGTGCTCTGTTGGCCTTAAGTGTGTATGGAATTGTGTTGTTTGCAGATGAGCCTCGATTCATTAGCAAGAATGCAATCCATTTGCTCATCCTGAAGAACCCAGTGCCAACCTTGCTAGGATATCTCTATTACTCAGTGCACCAGAAGAATGAAAAGCAGAGGGGGAGGCTAGTGAGGTGTTGTGCTCCATTATTCCATGCTTGGCTTCTTAAGCGTCTACCCAGGACAGATGCATTCCTAAATCCTCATCAGCAAAGCAACTGGGCTAAGAGGCTCACTACTCTCACTTCAGCAGATATCAGATGGTGTACTCAGAGCACCAAGGGCAGAGATATAATCACCAGCTGTGGGCACTTTCCCAATGTGCCTTTAATAGGTGTTAAGGGAAGTATCAACTACAACCCTCTGCTGTTCAGAAGGCAATTGGGCTATGCACTGGTTCATACTCCCAGGGTACAGGACTTAGTGGAGACTCTCTATTGTGAGAACAAGATCAGTTTGACTGTTGTTAGGCAGGCTGCTTGGGCCTGGGATAATGTTCAAACCAAGGGAGTCACTATTTTGGGGAAGTGCAACAATGTGGCATCAGCACAATATTATGAGTGGTCCCATGCTAGGGCCCAATTCTCTGGAATGCCCTTCACCATAGAAGACATGCCTGAGTCATCTTCAGCACCACCCCCTGCCACCATCAGTTTGGAGGAGTTTGAAAGCTTGAAGGAAAGAAATGAGAAGTTAACCCAGGCCTTGCAGAAGACCCTCCGGGAGAGGAGTGAAGGAGTGAGGGAGATTGAGAGATTGGAGAAGTTGAGAGTGGAACACTCGACTAAGATTGAAAAGTCTGGGGATTATATCAACAAGTCTAAGGCTGGTGAGCAGATTCTGAAGAATGCTTGTAAAGAAGCCCAGTTCCAGAGAGCAAGGACAGACTTGTACTTAAAGGAGAGTCAGGCCAGGTGGGTCCGGATCACTGAGGCCCGTACTCTGGAAGACAAGAGAGTTCAAGACAAGATGGCACAGATGGAAGAAGCCCTGGCAGCAGCCCAGAGGGAAATATCAGAGCTGAAAATCAAAGCAGGAGTGAAGAGGTCTAAGGACCAAAGTCAGAACAAGAAGTTGACTGCAGCTGTTGCAACAAGAAACCTTCTCATCAGGAATCTTACGGAGCGTCCGGCTGATCCTGTGACCGAAGCACTTCTTAAGGAAGTTCGTGAGGATGAGTTTGGCCTTGGAGTTTGATCATTTGCTTGTTGTTATTCCTATTCCATGTACTTTTGTTTTTGTGATGTATTTTGACCCCTTAGTGGGCTGGTGTTGTAAAATGAACAAGATGTATTATTTCACCTTCTGTAATATATTTGTGTTAGTTTCCATCTGGGTTTATTTCGAAAGCAACTTCAACAGCAGCATCTTCGAGGGTCTGGAAGGGTCAAAACTGAATGCCAAGCCGGATACCTTGAGAGCAAATAAGCATAACTGCATTGCATGCTAACCCTTTTGTTTGTTTTGTAGGTTTTTGTTGTGTTGTTGCTAACCTCTGTTGTGATACTCAGGAATTATTGCTCGCCGCCGGGTATTTCCCCTCAACAGGCCACACAGGTACCCAACTAGAAACAACCTTCCGGGAATTCAGATGGATCAGATGCAGCAGGACCTTACGGAGGTCAGAAACCAGATGGCCAACGAAAGGTTGGAGATGAGAACTCAGATAACACAATTCATGGAAGTGATGAACAATTTAGCTCAAAGCCAGGAGAGGCTCAGAGCTTTGGTAGAAGGAAGGAATCAAGATGAGCCCCATGTGGGGACTGCTGGCACAAGTAACAATGAACGGGTGCAACCCCATGTTAACCCTCCTGTGTTTGGCCCACATCCACATCCTGAGATTAACATTCCTGCAAATGTTCAAGGGACAGCCACTGCAGCCAGGGTATTACAGGAAGACCCTCAAGAAGACCAGTACACAGTAATAGGAGCTGGGGAAGAAGCATATGATAGAAGATTGGATGAAATAGCTGAGAAGTTGAGGTCCTTAGAATCTCAAAATTCTTTGGGTTTCGACGTCATGGACATGGGTTTGGTAGACGGGGTCAGGATCCCCCATAAGTTCAAGCCTCCTTGTTTCGAAAAGTATAATGGGACTTCATGCCCCCGGACCCATCTACAATCATTTCTGGGAAGGCTGAAGGCCTATACAATGGATGAGAAGCTCTGGATGTTCTATTTTGAAGATAGCTTGACTGGAGCTTCGAGGGAGTGGTATTCCCATCTGACAAGAGCAACAATTAGATGCTGGAAGGACCTGGCAGAGGCCTTCATCAGACAGTATCAGTATAATCTAGACATGGCACCCAACAGGACTCTCCTGATGGGAATGTCACAGTCTTCGAGGGAGAGTTTCCGAGAATATGCCCAAAGGTGGAGGCAACTGGCTGCTGCCGTTCAACCACCAATGTCTGAGAGAGAAATGGCAGACATGTTTATGAACACTCTCCAGGGGACGTATATTGACAGGTTGGCTGCTTTCTCCTCTACTAGCTTCGCAGATGTTGTCATAGCCGGGGAGAGAATTGAAAGCTTGTTAAAAATGGGAAAGATCTCAGACAACGGTGCAAGCTCGTCCAGTAGTACAAGAAAGCCTTTTGCAGGCCCGAGAAGAACTGGCGAGACCAATGCCATCCATTCAAACAGGGGTAGGCCCCAATATGTTCAAAGGTCAATAGCAGCAGTCACCATTCCTGCTCCAGCTCATCCTCAGCCAGTCTATCAACCTCCTCAACAAAACTTCCAACAACAACCTCAGTATCAGCAGAATCAATATCCTCCAAGAAACTACAACAGCAACAACACCAACAACAACAATCAACAAAGGCCATTCCAACAGAGGCCGTCTCAAGCTAACAGAGTGATCGACCCGATCCCGATGCCGTATGCCGCCTTGCTGCCACAACTTCTGAAACTCAACCTAGTTGAGCTAAGAACGTTGGCACCTCCGGATCCCAACAGTCTACCAAGGAACTATGACTCCAATGCTAGGTGTGCTTTTCACTCAAACGCACCTGGTCACAGTACAGAAAAATGCAGGGCTCTGCATATGAAGGTACAAGACTTGGTAGACTCCAAGGCTCTGAATTTTGCACCTCCGCCCAATGTCAATAAAAACCCAATGCCAAACCATGGTGGTCCTCGAATTAACGCTATTGAAGAAGACAAACCGTCTTATTTAATAACCAGTGTGGATCAGATCAGGACACCATTGGTGGAAATCAAAGCTCAACTCCGTGAAAGCCAGATATTTCCGGGGTGTGAACTAGGGTGTCCCTATTGCAATATTTCATGGAATGGGTGTGAGGACCTGAGGAATGGCATTGACAGCCTTATTCAGAGTGGCCTGCTACAGATCACTACATCATTTCCGACAAATCCGACAACTTCATCAGCAACGGTTTCAGACCCTCCTACAACTGCAGCAACTATTGTTCCCGACAATTCACCAGCAACATCAACAAGTACTTCACCTGTCCTTCCAAATGATCAGTTTTCAACAGTTTCTCCTGCTACAACTTCAGCTTCATTCCATTTCGAATCTCCATCAACAACAACATCAGTCCTTCCAACGATACCTCCTACAACACCAGCAATCAATCATGAAGATGTCTCTACTGTTACCATATTCTACGATCCTGAAAATAATTCCGCCTACCATTCAGAAGGTGCTGCTCCCGCCAGAGCACCAGTTACAATCTTTTATGATCCACAGACAATAACAGTCCCTTCAGCAGCAGCAATCAGTCCGGTCACTGTCACGGTGCCTGGACCAGTACCATATGAAAGCGATAGGGCCATCCCTTGGCACTATGGCTCTGACTTGTATTGCGAAGGAAAAAGAATCACTCTTGAAACGTCAACACCTGCACCACAAGTAGATAATGTGGGGGGAGGCGGAGGCTTCACTCGAAGCGGACGTCTCTTTGCTTCACAAGTCCAAAGACCTACAGCCGAAGCAGAAGCTGCTGCCAAGGCAAAGGGAAAAGGCCCGGTGCAGGAAGACACAGCTGCCAAAGAAACCCTGAAAACTCCATTTGATCAGGAAGTTGATGAGTTTATGCGAATCATCAAAAAGAGTGATTATAAAGTTGTGGATCAGCTTCACCAGACGCCATCCAAAATCTCTATCCTCTCACTGCTTATGTGCTCCGAAGCCCATCGGAATGCACTACTTAAAGTCTTGCACGCAGCTTACGTGCCTGAGGAGATTACTGTCAACCAATTGGAAACCGTGGTTGGAAATGTTACTGCTAGCAATGGGCTAGGGTTTACCAATTCTGACTTGACAGCGGATGGCCGCAATCACAACAAAGCCTTGCACATAACCATGGAATGCAAAGGAGCTGTCCTTTCTCATGTGCTGGTGGACACAGGTTCTTCCCTGAATGTCTTACCAAAGAAGGCTCTGGTGAAGCTAGAATATGATGGATTGGCATTGAGACCCAGCAACCTGGTAGTAAGAGCCTTTGATGGTTCTAAGAGATCGGTTCTGGGAGAGATTGAGCTGCCCGTGACAATTGGCCCGCAGACCTTTAAAACTATCTTTTATGTGATGGACATTCAGCCCGCCTACAGCTGTTTGTTGGGTAGACCCTGGATTCACGCCGCCGGCGCAATAACGTCTACCCTTCACCAAAAGTTAAAATTTGAGTGGGAAGGTCAAGTTGTCACAATCTGTGGGGAAGAGGATATTTTCGTTAGCCATCTGGCTACTTATAAATACATTGAGATGGATGGAGAGATCCATGAAACAATGAGCCAAGGTTTTGAAGCCTTGAATGTCAATGAAGCATCTGCTGTGTCAGGTATCTCCATGTCATCTTATCAGCAAGCCCGGAAGGTTGTTGAGGAAGGAACTGCCCTAGGCTGGGGCAAGGTCTTAGCTGTGGAGGAGAAGAAGGACAAATTTGGGTTGGGTTACAGACCAACTCAACATCAAGCAAAGGCTGCTGCAGAGCCTGGTTTTGTCAGTGGGGGGATGCTTACCCCTGATGCTATCAACTGTCTGGAAGACGAGCTGGAAGAGGAGCGCAATCTGGAGAATTGGATTCGTCCAAAGATCCCGGGGAGCAGTGTCTCGAACTGGTCTTCCCAGGAAATTATAAGAGTTACTCATGCAGAGTAATTATTATTTCCTGCATTTTTATAGCATGCATCCAAGTCTTGCATCTTGCCCAAGATGACAAGACTCATTTTGTAATCAGGGCCATCTGTACTTTTGTGCAAACAAGATTAATTAATGAAATATCAGACATCTTTTTGCAAACAAGTCTTTTTCTTTTCTGCTCACAGTTTTTCCATTTTTCTTTTTGTACAAAAATAAATGGCGGTGTTTTCAAAATGACAACTTCATTTTTCTAAATAAGACTAAAATCAGATCACTAAAATGAACAACTTAACCCTTGCAGAGAGTGCCTTCCTGACAGCACCGACAACAGCACGACTATGACATCGTATGACTTTGACAATCCGATCAATCAAGCTGATGAAGGGGTTGAAGAAGAATATGAGCTTCCTGAAGAGCTAGCCAGGTTGTTAAGACAGGAGGAAAAGGTTATTACTCCTCACCAGGAGGAGATTGAAGTGATTAATCTTGGTACAGACGAAGACGTGAAGGAAGTTAAAATCGGGGCCTGCCTGCAAGACTCAGTGAAGAGACAACTGATAGATCTGCTTCAAGAGTATGTTGATGTGTTTGCTTGGTCGTATCAAGATATGCCAGGGTTGGATACCGACATTGTTGTGCATAAGCTGCCTTTGAGGGAAGAATGCCCACCAGTTAAACAGAAACTGCGCCGAACTCGCCCAGACATGGCTATGAAAATCAAAGAAGAGGTACAAAAGCAGTGGGACGCCGGGTTCCTTGCTGTAACTAGCTATCCGCCGTGGGTTGCTAACATAGTACCTGTGCCTAAGAAAGACGGAAAAGTAAGAATGTGTGTTGACTACCGGGATCTGAACAGAGCCAGCCCAAAAGATGATTTCCCATTACCTCACATTGATGTATTGGTGGATAACACGGCTCAGTTCTCGGTATTCTCCTTCATGGACGGATTTTCAGGATATAATCAAATCAAGATGTCACCTGAAGACATGGAGAAGACAACATTCATAACACCTTGGGGCACGTTCTGCTACAAAGTGATGCCATTTGGACTGAAGAATGCTGGTGCCACATATCAACGGGCTATGGTGACATTATTCCACGATATGATCCATAAGGAAATCGAGTGTTATGTGGATGATATGATCGCCAAGTCCCTTACAGAGGAAGATCACTTGGTGAATCTACTGAAGTTGTTCAAGCGTCTGAGGAAGTACCAACTAAAGTTGAACCCCAACAAGTGCACATTCGGGGTACGATCCGGTAAGCTGCTGGGTTTTATTGTGAGCGAGAAAGGGATTGAAGTTGACCCTGATAAAGTCAAGGCTATTCAAGAAATGCCTGCACCGAGAACTGAGAAAGAAGTTCGAGGGTTCTTAGGTCGATTGAACTATATCTCACGGTTCATATCCCACCTTACAGCAACCTGTGAACCCTTGTTCAAGCTGTTAAGAAAGGAACAGACGGTCAGGTGGAACGAAGATTGCCAGAAGGCTTTTGACAAGATCAAGGAGTATTTACAAGAACCTCCAATCCTCATGCCGCCAGTTGAAGGAAGACCTCTGATAATGTACTTGACAGTATTAGAAGAGTCAATGGGGTGTGTGCTGGGCCAGCATGACGAGTCTGGTCGAAAAGAGTATGCAATATACTACCTAAGCAAAAAGTTTACCGACTGTGAACAACGTTATTCACTGCTCGAGAAAACTTGCTGTGCTTTAGCGTGGGCTGCTCGCCGACTAAGGCAGTATATGTTGACCCACACTACCTTGTTGATCTCAAAAATGGACCCAGTTAAGTACATTTTCGAGAAGCCAGCTCTTACCGGACGGGTTGCAAGATGGCAGATGATTCTCACAGAATACGACATACAGTACACATCTCAGAAAGCCATCAAAGGCAGTGTACTATCTGAATATCTTGCTGAGCAACCCATTGATGACTACCAGCCTATGAGGTTTGACTTCCCTGATGAAGACATCATGTTCATTAAAGCAAAAGATCATGAAGAACCTATTCACACTGAAGGGCCTGACCCGGAGGAAGAATGGACTATGATGTTTGATGGGGCTGTTAACATGAATGGTCGTGGTGTTGGTGCAGTACTCATTACACCAAAAGGAGTTCACATGCCTTTCTCGGCAAAACTCACTTTCAACTGCACTAACAACGAAGCTGAATACGAAGCCTGCATTATGGGTCTTGAGGAAGCCATTGACCTCAGGATCAAGACATTGACCGTATTTGGAGATTCAGCTCTGGTAGTTAATCAAACCAACGGAAAATGGTATACCCACCAGGATCATCTGATGCCTTACAGGGATTATACAAGGAGGTTACTGACTTTCTTCACAACAGTCAAGCTTGAGTATATCCCTCGGGACGAGAATCAGTTTGCAGACGCCCTGGCTACCATTTCATCCATGATCAAAGTTCAAGCTGCTAACTTTGTACCTCAGATTTCAGTGTCCAGACTTGACAGGCCAGCATATGTATTTGCCGCAGACATTGTCAAAGATGATAAGCCTTGGTTCCATGACATTAAGTGCTTCTTGGAGGATCAGACATACCCACCTGGGGCATCTTCCAATGATAAGAAGACTTTGAGAAGGCTTGCTGGTAGTTTCTTTCTGAACACTGATGGATCCTTATACAAAAGGAACTTTGACATGATACTCCTCAGATGTGTCGACAAGACGGAAGCAGATTTGTTGATGCATGAAGTGCACGAGGGATCTTTTGGTACCCATGCAGGAGGGCATGCCATGGCTAAGAAATTGTTAAGATCAGGCTATTACTGGATCACGATGGATGCAGACTGTTGTGCTTACGCCAGAAAATGTCATAAATGCCAGATTTACGCAGATAAGGTGCACGTGCCTCCCAATCCTTTGAACATCATGTCTTCACCCTGGCCCTTTGCCATGTGGGGCATTGATATGATTGGCAAGATTGAGCCAACTGCTTCAAATGGCCACAGATTTATCCTGGTCGCCATCGACTATTTCACCAAGTGGGTTGAAGCAGCCTCATATGCAAACGTTACAAGACAAGTGGTAGCCCGATTCCTAAAGAGAGATATCGTCTGTCGATACGGAGTGCCCGAGCGAATCATTACTGATAATGGTTCCAACTTGAACAACAAAATGATGGCAGAGTTATGCCGGGACTTCAAGATCCAACATCACAATTCTTCTCCTTACAGGCCAAAGATGAACGGCGCTGTTGAGGCAGCAAATAAAAATATCAAGAAGATTGTGCAGAAGATGGTAGTCACTTACAAGGACTGGCATGAAATGCTACCATTTTCCTTACATGGGTACCGCACATCAATCAGAACATCCACTGGGGCAACACCGTATCAGCTTGTATATGGTATGGAAGCAGTCCTACCTGTTGAAGTTGAACTACCCTCGTTACGGGTATTAATGGATGTTAAACTGAGTGAAGCAGAATGGGTTCGGTCCCGATTCGAACAACTGAGTCTGGTTGAAGAGAAAAGATTGGCCGCAATTTGTCATGGGCAGTTATATCAGAAGAGAATGAAGAAGGCCTTCGATCAGAAAGTCAGGCATCGAGAGTACCAAGTAGGAGATCTTGTGCTGAAGAGAATCCTCCCTCCTCATACAGACCACAGGGGCAAATGGACTCCAAACTACGAAGGACCATTTGTGGTAAAGAAAGTTTTCTCTGGTGGAGCACTGATGCTCAGCACCATGGATGGTGAAGATTTCCCGTCCCCTGTGAATTCAGATGCAGTTAAAAAATACTTCGCATAAAATGACCCGCTGGACATAAAAATAGAATGAAAGTCCAGGCAAAAATAGGGCATCCCGGCGAGTCAAAAACAGAATAAAAGACTCGGGCAAAAATAAGGGAAATAAACAAAAAAATGTACACCCGCTGAGTTGAAAAGCCGCATTGGACAACTCAGGCAAAAATGGGTATCCCGATGGATTGAAAACCCGAAAGGGCGATCCATGCAAAATAAGGGAATAAGTGAACAACTGCATTCTGAATTCGTCTGTATCACTTACAACTTGGAAAGCTTCGACAGAATCAAGCTTCAATCAGAATCAACTTTCTTCAGAAAGCAAGGCGAGAAGAACGTCATTGTCATACGAGTCATAGCAGAGGAGGAAGCTCCTTGAAAGCGTCGTCAGCATCGCCAACACTTTATTTCTCGATTTGTAACAATCTCCTCATTTCAGGAGATATGTTTCTTTGACTGTATCTTGCCAATTCAGGGCACATGAATTAATAAAATCAGACTTTCAGTCATGTTTCGTTTTGTACATTTTTGCAAAGGATGTCTGATGTCTCTAAAATACAATTGCATAAGTACAGATGCCTTTCTCTAAAAATAAAAGCACATGCTTACAGGGAATATACTTACTCTCGAAAGCACTTATCTCCTATGACGGAATCTAGTAAAGGATACCTCGGGACCTTTTGTGCGTCTCCTTATCTTTGCAGGATTGCAGGTATCCAGAACGCAACCTGGGGCATGCAAGTTACGTCTCAGTAAGCTGGTGTATCATTATCAACTCGGTCTATCTTCCGCATGGCACTGGAAGGTGCCCACTTCCTCAGCAAAGTTGCCAAATCAACATACACTCAATCTCAGCATCTGAAGTGCTCTATCCCCAGCCGAGTTACTTCCCATTGCTCTCCCCAGCTGAGTGACCAGCAACCTTCCCCAGCCTCCATTCAGAAGGGCAACGCACGAAGAAATCACAACAGAGAGGAAGAAAGCTTCTACAAACCCCAGCTGGGTCCTGTATTATAAGGATATGTCAATCAGTGACCTATATCCCCAAACAGATACATCATTAGATCGACCAATGATCTCATCCCCAGCTGGGATGTTCACTTCAAGCAGATCAACCAGAGATCTTCGCAGCAGCGGGATCCGAATCCCGGATCTGTGCCTCTTTGCATAATCATAGCATTCGCATCATACTATCCCCCAGAGCGTAGCATTCCGTCCAATACGGAGCATTACGGCAAAAAAATCAAACGCATAGCATAATCATAAGTCATGTTGTGAATCAAACACTTGTAAATATTGACAATCTGTCGGTATACAGAGTACGATATACAAAAATCCCCACCAGGGTCCCAGCAAAAGCAGTTGCCTCACAAATCCCAAACACCAGTATATACACCTTTTGGCACCCGTCCGTGTCATCACTCCCCAGTAAAGTCGCCTGAACATCTTTACGAACAAGATCACCCGTATTACAGATACGTCCTGACACCCGTCCGTGTCATACCCCAGCAGAAAGCCAAAGACACCCTCGTTGCACTCACATATACTCATATATACACTTTTCTTGACACCCGACCGTGTCATATCCCCAGCGCAGTCGCTTACACCTTTATCACCCACACACTTGTTAATATTATACTTTTCTCTCTTGACACTCGTCCGTGTCACTCTCCCCAGCAGATAAATACTCATCTATATACTCACTACTCACGATACACTTATACAGATACTCGTCCGTATCTTGTATACACCATCACTTACCTCCCCACAGATTCGACAGTAGTCCTTGTTCTTTGTTAACCAGTTGGTACTCGTCCGTATCATCATCTCAGAACATTGCATCTAATGTTTGTTTCTACATGATACTCGTCCGTATCATAAGTCTTAAGGATGCTCGTCCGCATCTTTAATCCATACACCGTGTCAAACACTTTTGTCTTCTTGAATACAGATACTCGTCTGTGTCTACTATTCCCCAGAAGGATACTTTCAGGTGCAACACTCGTCCGTGTTCTTTGTTAACCAGTTGATACTCGTCCGTATCATCATCTCTGAACATGTGTCAGTTTGTTTCTACATGATACTCGTCCGTATCATAGTCTTAAGGATGCTCGTCCGCATCTTTAATCTATACACAATACCCAAACACTTATACCTTTTGTTTCTTGGATGTAAACGCTCGTCCGTGTTTACTATCTCCCCAGTAGATCACCAACAAATTTCCTTTTTATCTAACACTCGTCCTGTGTTATGATAACCCTGAGAGCAGCCGTACCCTGCTAAGTGGTCGTCCTCCACTTCTTGATGGTCGTCCTCCGTCATGCTCATCCGATGGCCGTCCCCATCGTTGATTTAGCAGCCGTCCCCTGCTAGGTGGTCGTCCTCCACCTTTTGATGATCGTCCTTCATCACTTTATCCAATGGCCGTCCCCATTGTTGATTTTCGGTTATCTAACACTCGTCCTGTGTTATGATAAACCTTGAGAGCAGCCGTCCCCTGCTGAGTGGTCGTCCTCCACTTCCTGATGGTCGTCCTCCATCATGCTCGTCCGATGGCCGTCCCCATCGTTGACCTTTTCTATCCGATGGCCGTCCCCATCGTTGATATTTTTCGGCAGCCGTACCCTGCCAGGTGGTCGTCCTCCACCTTTGATGGCCGTTCCCCATCATATTTCTTTTATCCCCAACAGAGCAGCCGTCCCCTGCTAGGTGATCATCCTTCACCTTTGATGGCCGTACCCCATCATCTGTTTATTTCATTTATTCTTTAACCCGATGGCCGTCCCCGTCGTGGTCCCTTTTTTCCTTTTTTCGACCCGATGGCCGTCCCCATCGTTGGTTACTTTACCTTTGTGAACTTGATGGCCGTCCCCGTCATGCTTCATTAATTCCCAGAGAATCTTACAACTTTATCTTGATGGCCGTCCCCATCATAATCTTATTTCTCCAGCTAGTCGGCCGTCCCCGTCTTAGCTTTACCTTATATCCCCAGCATGTCGGCCATCCCCGTCATCGCTTTGCTTCACACACTTTACCCAGCAGTCGTCCTCTGCTCGACGGTCGTCTTCCGTCGCCCGCACTTTACAATATACTTTATTTGCTTTTACAATCTATATCCCTTTTCTTCTTCATTTCTGTGAGTACAAATTTTGGACTGTCTTTGGTATTCAACCACAAGTTATCTTGTTTGCCTGTTAAGCCGTCGCTTACATCCTGCACAGCTAACTCATGTTTGAATAGGGGCAGCTGTAAACACCCCAAATTTGCCCTCACTCATTTCACCATGGCTTGTGATCATTTCATATGCATAAACACAATCATATCACCTCATATCTCATTTTTATTCACTGCATAGTTTCTAAGGCATCTGCACCTAGGGTTTGTGATCTGAGCAATCCCAAGGCATCCTGAGCCATTCCAAAGGCCACCAATCAACTCAAAGGGGTCCATGTGTGTTCTTATATCATATTTCATCTCCTCAAAGTCAAAAATGCAGAGGAATCACAAGAACTAGGGTTTGAGTGGATGCAGAGCCAGGATGAACTGCACAGTTGACCTAAAATTAGGGTTTTGGTTTCAGAGGCCATAACTCCAAATTTTTTGGTCATTCTTGTTTCCATTGCTCTTTATATGGTATAGGGAGTATGCATATCAATTTTCATGAAGAAATTCCATGGGGAAGTCATCTGATCAAGGGTTGACTTTTCAGACAAGTCAGTGTAAAATCAGGGCATCTGAGGCCCCCAATGACCCAACCAATGGGTGATCTTCATCATTTTGAGTGTATATGATCTTTATTTGATCATGGAAGAAGGTTGAAGTTCATAAAAATCAAGAATTTAGGGTTTTTGCAAATGTTGACTTTTTGGGCATAGTTGACTTTTCAAGAATGCCTCATTTTAGGTCATTTTTCAAGCCATGATTCTTGATCCAAAAATGCTTCAAATGGAAGAACTTTGGTCATGAAAGTTGTAGATCTCATTTTTCCCTTTTCAAAAAGTACAAGAACATGATCAAACTCTTCTTGGATCAAAAGTTATGGCAATGCAAAGTTGGCTAAAATCATTGATTTTCAAGGCATGCTTCAAATGGAAATTTTGCAAAGTCATGAACCAATGCATTATGTGACTTCTAATTCACTACAAACCAGCACATAAACATTCTCTAAGTCATAAAAATCAGATTTGAACCAAGATCACATGTGTTTAGTTCATGTAGCAAGGCATTTTTTCATGAAAGTACAAAAAGGTAGCAACTTGCAAAACACTCATGACACTTCCCTCAACTTGCAGCCTTGGCCTTTGAACCTTGCTAGCTCTCTCACCACACCATGCTGCGCCAGCCCTAGCCCTTGTACCAAGCCTAGACCAAGCCATGCTTTCTCTTACAAAGAAATGGACATTTTGCAAAAGTAAACTTACCAATCACTATAGGCCAGGTCACATCATCTGACCTATAGGATTATAATACAATATCCCTTGGCAAGCCAAAGAGAGGAGAAGGCAAGGCTGAAGCATCTCATAGACACCACAACACAAGAACACTCCACTTTGCTTTTGCCTTCGAAACTCTCTGCCCAGCTCACATACATCCAAACCATCTTTACCAATCATCTCACCATGTCTCATTGAGCCCAAAGCAACCAAGAACCAAGCCTTAAACAAGCTACAACATCACTGCACCATTTTGACACCAGCTTGCAGTTTCATTCGAAACTCTCATCCTAGCTCACAAACAGTCAAACAAACTTTGTAAAGCTTCTCCATTCACCCTCAGGATCACAAACAACCATTCACCATGACCTGAAGCTCTCTATTTCACCATTGCCATTTCTGATCAAGCTTGAGCAGAAGCTTTCGAATCTCACTATCCAGCCAGCTCAAACTTCTTTTGAGCATTCAAACATCTTCTGGGGATCAAGTGGAGTGGTTTGCACTGAAAGAAGTGGCCTGAAAGTCCTCAAGTTGAAAGCTCCAAATCTCAGGTAGCTCGAAAATTATTTTTCCAGAAATCATTTCTCTTGTTACAAACTTGTTCTATGTGATTCACTGATCATCCTGATGTTCTTAGTTTTTGAAATGGTGATGAAATGAGAATTTAATTGCTCTCTGAAACTTGCGTGCCCTAATTCTTTCTTGCTTCGATTCAGCCTTGTTAGGAAATATAAATGTGTTTTGATTAGGGGGTTTGGTTCGTGAGTGAGTGGGGATCATTTCCCAGTTCTTAGATTTCGTTTTAGTTAGGTTTTTGGAGTTTTGGGGATTTTCAGGGGAGATGCTGGCCGGAGAAGACGACCGGAAGTCTTCTCCGGCCGCCTGAAAGTAATTTGTGCCCTAATCCAGTCATTAACTCTAGTTTGAATGTGGAGCGTAGGATCCTTTGACTTGTTTGACTTCCCGCTTGATTGAGTGGCCCAGATGCATTTGATTAGCCCTAATTCATTTTATTAGTTTAATTAATCCATAATTAAGTTAATTAATCTGAACCAACCATGGCCCTTGGATCTGCGCGCCAGTCAACGCATTTGAATCCAGCCTCAATCTCCACCCTCCATTCTGATTACTTTCCCATTTTCTTTATTTTTATTTCATTTCTTTTCATTTTATTTGCACAATTTATTTAAAATAGCAAAACTTGTTTAAAAATTATGAAACTTTTTCTCAAGAGTTTTATTAATTTTTATGACACAAAAATATTTTTATTTTTATTTTTAGCATTAAAAAAGTATTTTTAAATATATAAAAGATTATTTTTAATTGATTAATGGAAATTAATTTATTAAAAATACTTTTAAGTATTTAAAAATCACCAAAAAATTCATGAAGTGTTCTAAGACATTTAGAAACATTGTCCAACCTTCAAACCAAATTTCTTTTTTGATCTTGATGCATTTTAAGAATTTTCCATTGAATTAAATCATTTTTTGTGCATTATTTTGATCCTAAGTTCAAAAAATCATTTCTGCTTATCTAAGAAGAGTTGGACATTGATTCTTTTTGCTTTGTTTTGTGTTTAGCATGTAGTTTCTAGGATTAAGTGGCCATGATTTGATTCCTCATTTTCAATTTGTTTGGTATTTCTTTTGTTTAGGAACCCTAAAAAACCCTAATAACTTAGAAAAATCATAACTTGAGTTTGTTTAAGAGTTGAGACCTCCCCTTTGGACCTTGGTTTAGTATAGGTTTAGGGTTTCTTTGGGTGGCATTTTCCATTTTTATCTTAGGGTTTACTTCTGTTTTGGGTTTTGGTTTGATGTCTGATTCATAAACCCTAATTTGGGCTTTCTTTTGCATCATTCTTGCATTTCCTTGCATAACTTGACCTGTCATTGCATTTTGTGCATTCTTGTGATCCATTTGACATCTTAAGACATATAGAAAGCATGTTTGATCATTGCACTACATATTTGCCATGTCATTTGTTTTGTATGATTCATAACTTTTCATGTATGTTCTTGGTTCTTAACTTGCATCATTTGCATCCATAGTCTTGTATGAACATCCCCATGTCTTGCCTCATGTTTGAAGCACCTCATAACATCATAATCATCATCAACATGCTTCTGGTCTTGTCTAGCATCATGCCATTTCATGTCATCTGGCATTGCATTGCATTTCTTTCTAACATTTCAGGTGGTAAGTAACTTGGGAAGTGAATTTGCCTTCACTTCTCATAACTTTTCTTCTCATCCCTCTTGCATCCATTGCTGCATTCCTATATGTGTTTGAGATTGAGCTTGCTCATTCTTGTTCTTCCCACTTTCTTTCTTCAAGTGACTTGACTTCTTGAATGAAGCAAGTCACTTTGCTTTGCTTCTCTTGATCTGGTTCATCTGCTTCCTGGTGGCTCCTTTGAAGATTGTTCCTGAAAACCTCACAAACCTTAGGAACAACCAAGCATGACAATGATTAGGGTTTTGTTTAGTCTCCCCACTTAGTTTTACCTTTGTGTCTCTCTTTTGAGTCCTCTCTTCTCACCTCATAATCAGGGACTAAACCCTAAAGGCTTTAAGACTTTGTGATTAAGCTTATGCCTGCATCCTTCTCTTAGGATGGAGTGTATAACTTTAATCCTAAGTGTTAAACCCTTAATGTGTTTAACTCCCTTAATCAATCCATCTAATAATCATCAAGACATCACACTTGTAACTTGGGCCTTGCATTAGGGTTCTAATTCTTCCTTAACTGGTTAAGAAGGACTAACCCTAGTGTTAATGGACAAGTCCCCCTCAAGTTGTCTTACAAACCCTAAAAAATCACTTCATCATCATATCATTAACTAAAATCCACTTAATAAAGGCTTGTTTTGTCATGAGTTTAATCCCTAATCATGGATTAAGTTGAGGAGCTTTCCTCAACTTAAACATTCTCATCTATCATCCTTCTTTTAGGATGGTGTAATGGGTCTGTTTAATCCATGATTATGGCTTAATCTCATTACTCAACACTAAACAAAAACAACAAAAACATCTAAATAATCACAAGTAGGTTAATGATCTTAATCCTACATCAAAGGTGATTAAGTGTGAGAATCTGACTTCACACTTAAGGTACTCTCATTACCCCTAATCAGAGGGAAGATGTGATGAGTTTACTAAATCCACTGGTTTAGGCTTAAGCTCATTAACTTATGACAAACTTTCAAAAGCAATAAAAGACTGAAAACACAAAAACAAACAATAATCGTCTCCTCCGGGATTCTTTTCTTATCATCTTCACTCACAAACGAGAACTTGCTTCTTCCGTCTAATGCAAGACAGTTTGCACCTGAGCCAGACAGGTCATACACTTGAGCATTGACAAGCAAGCAGTTCATCAGTCAATTCATCTTTCAGTCTCTTTGGGTCGAACTACGGTGTTCTGACTTCCTCATTGCACGAGAGGATACGTAGGCATAACTTAACAGTTATCGAACAAAAGTCTCTGTATATTCCCCCTCTTTCCAGCTTTATTTTCTTAGCCTCATGATCTTGAGCATTCCACTTTGTTCTTACACTGACACTTTCATACTTCACATCACTTATAACACTTTACACTGACACCTGTACATATTGCTTTCCAGCTCTTTATACACAAATTGCACTGACACTACCCCTTTAAAACACAAATCTTTTAAGCGTGGATCCCGTCGAGTACGGCGGACAATCTGGGTGCTAATACCTTCCCAGGTTGTAACCAACCCCCTTTCTCAGTCTCTCTGGTTCGCAACCGTCTTATCCATCTCTTTCTAGGCTTATGCAGCATTGCCTTTCCTCCGGGATAAAAATGCCTAGCTGGCGACTCTATTCATCTCCAGTGAGTTCACGGCTGTGTGTTCTCATTGTCCCTCTCGCCGACCGTTCGCGTCTGTACCTTCATCTGATCCAGTTTCATTTGTCGGGAGCGACAACGTGTCACTTAGCCATTGGTTTATTATTTAAAAATAGTTATGTGTGGCGTGACATGTTTTTTTTGTTCACATTCATTTTGTAGTGGGTCCATTACATTATTTGTGTGACCAAAATATAAGAAAATAATATAAGAATGAGGCATGGTGATGGTACACGAAAAGAGTGAGGAGATCAGCATTTGTTGAAGTCACCAACCTCAGCCTGCCATGTGTCCCTTTTTCATTTGCCCTGGAGTCACACTTTTCCTCACTCACACACTCACGCGGACGCCACAGCTAGAAGGGAGAGAGGAGTTTCAGGTGACCAAGCAACATGCACCCCATACACTGCACCCAGCCAACCAATCACAACTGTCCTTCATTCTCTTTTCTTGCCATCATCCAATGGTAATCCAACAACAATCACACACCACCATAATACAGTACACCATCACGCACATGATTGTTTTTAAAATTTGAAAGCTGAAAGAAGAGTCACGCATGCCTCATTTGGATGTGAATTTTTTGGTTCATTCTTCACAACAAACATCAGGCTGCACCCTCATTATAAAAGAAGCTAGGGCAAAGGAGAGTGGGATTTTTTTAGGGACAACACACTGAAAATTACACGCCTTTCTCTCTCATTCCATTGTGCTCTCAAGGTTACATAACAATAAGCATTTCCAGATCTGATTGGTAGCTCTCATACTCCATTCTTCATCCTTAAGACACCTGAATACTCACATTCAACATCACCACATCTCCATGGCCGAGATCTTGAAGATGCAAGCAAACTGAATCTTCAACATCATCTTTGATTTGTTAAGCATCTTCATATATTAGCCTTTATTTGGCTTAGAAGAATCTCAAAGGAGCTCATAGCATTTCTGGTTTTCTCAAAATCACAAGTTTGTCACGTTTCAGGTTTGAACACATCATCCATTCTCCTTCTGCTTTGCTCTGTTAATGCTTATTTTACCTTACTATTGCTTGATATGGATTGTATGAAGTGCGTAGAAGCTCTGTGTGGCTTTAAATCTTGAATACATGTTTTGATGTTTGACTTAGTGGTTTTCGGTTTGCTGGCTATGGTGTTTGTTTATGGAAACTGATGGTATATTCATGATCCATGTTCTTTGGACTCCATTTTTGGATTTTATATCTTTGAGTTTCGTGGAGAGATGGAGGAGTTATGATGCTCTGAGTTTGGATGCTTGAAGCTGCATTTTGCCCTGTTTTCGTTTTTCTGATTTTTGTTTCATGAAGGAAGGTTGAAGACGATGAGGTGGAGCTTCGTGAATAGCTGTGGTGTTTTGTTTGTCTTTTGTGACTTAAACCCTGCGTGACCAGTTGATGAGCATGTGACATAACTTTGTTATTTCATTTTATTAAATAATTATAACACATGTAAATAATAATAATATTAATCCTGATTAATTAATGGTTAATGAATTTGCGTGTGGGCCTAAGGCCATTTTTACTATGTGCACCTCTGTTTTGGGCCCAGATTCATTTGAACTGATTTTTGAATGTTGAACGCACCCCCTGGCCTGGTTGTTTTATGTTATTTCTTTTATTTCTTATTTTTATTTTTCAGTTTGCTTTTTTTATTTTTAAAAATAGTAATAGGTTTTCAAAAATTACAAAAAAATTCAGGAATGATTCTTTTAGTTTTCTTTAATTTTTGGTATTTTTATTTTTCATTTATTTTTAATTGGCACGCAGAAATTAATTATTTCTTTTAATTAATTGATTTTATTTCATTTTGAAGTATGTTGACTTGTTCATTTTCTATCTTGATCTTTATTTTGAATTTTTAGGTGATTCTTTTTGTTCTGGATTCATGATGAGATGTAGTTTATTGGTGATTTTTGTTCTGATTTTTAGAATTTTGTTTAATTGATTTTGGTCTCTAACTTGTGCATAAAGTTTTCTAACCCTAATCCATGTTTGAACCCTCATTTGACTTGCTTAGCTTCTGATTCTCATTCTCTCCTTTTGGCATGTTGATATGGTATGATTGAAGGTCATTTGTGCAAGTTTGTGGAATTTTTGGATGCTTACTTGAATTGATTTGAATTTTTGTTCCTTACTTGTCCCTTTTTGCTTCTTTTGGGTCATATGTTCACTCCTTGGCTTAGAAGGGCACTTGTGCCAACTTCTTCAAGTTGTTTAGAGCCATCTTAGGTTGTTGATACCCCTCTGGTCTTGAGTTATGGTTTGTGCCTTGAGAAAGTTTGTGTTTGGTTGCTCTTGAAGTTCTTCCACACTTATGCATGCTCACTTCACTTCCTTTGCTTCTTTCTTCTCATGATGTGAATACTTGACTATGTGCACTTTTTCTCTTCATCTCATGTGATCCTTAGGCACTTTCTTAACACGTTAGGGTTCTAGTTTGGCACTATGTGATGTTGCTTTGACTATTTTGCTTTGTATTCTCTCATGTTCACTTTGTTTTGTCACAGTGATTCCTAATGCTTCATGTTGAGTTGTGTGGTTCTCTTCTCATTCTTGTGCTTTGAGTTTGCATTTGGCATTTGTGTTTATGACTTAACTTCTGGTTGTGTGACTTTAGTTTGACATTATGTTCATTTTGTGTTGCATTTATGTTTGTGTCACTAACCATTTCAGGGGCTTTGGTAAGTGAGAGGTGTGGATGTGATTCCCACATCTCCAAATCTTATCTCTTCTCTTCTCCTTATTATTTTTCTATTCTTGTGATTGTTGGGGCTTAGGCCTTACTTCCTCCCTCTTCTATTCTTCTTTCTTCTCTTTCTTTTCTTTCTTCCCCTCCTTTAAGATAGAAAACCTCACTAACCTATGATTTTCTATGCATGATAACGATTAGGATTCATTAGTCCCCCATTATATTTTACCTTTGAGATCCTTTTGGTGCTCTCTCTTCTCATCTTCAAATTTAACTTTAAGTCACTTTAATAAATGACGAGTCTTCTCATGTGACACGAGACTTTGCTATGAGATACTTGCACGCGTTCCGTTTCGGGGCAGGGTGTAGGATATCCCTCGTGGTGGACAGGTCTTAGCATGAGATTACCTCACAAAGAAAAGCATAAAAAACAGTTCTTAACCAAAAATCAAAAGCACTTAATAAATTCCAGTAGGTCAGTGTGTCTGGGCCTTCACTTGTGGGGCTAGATTTGGGGATTTCCTCCATAGATAGGTGTGCCTCTTGCGCATTCCATTTCGGGATGATGTGAGACGTACACATCCCAGTAAGTAAGACTTAGGTACACTTACCTATGAAAACTTCAAAGCAGAAAATTCATAAAAAACACGAACCAACAATAAGCGTCTTTCCTTCGCTTCGTCTGCGAACTTTCCCCTACTTGTCATTTTGCAAGACGGTAACGCACTCGTTGTCCGAGCCTGCAACACCTGAGCATTGACATAGGCAGTTCAAGCCTTAAGACACAAACAATTTTTCCACCTCTAGTTAGGGGAACTACGGCGACTCTGATCCTCATTTTCCCGATGAGGTACGTAGGCAGAGGGGTAGGGCCCATTCGAGCACAATCTTTATCTTCCCTACCTTTTTTCCTTTTCATTTCTTTTTCAGTTCCCTTTTCGTTTCTTTTATCCAGTTTCAGTTTTAGTTTTGCAGCAGCTTTCATTCCTTCACCCTTTGAAACAGATTTCTTTGCAAGCGTGGATCCCGTCGGGTACGGCGGACGATCTGGGGTGCTAATACCTTCCCAGGTCGTAACCGACTCCCGAACTTAGTCTCTTTGGTTCGCAGGACCCGTGTCCTTCCTTTTCTTTTCTTCTGGTTTGTGCAACATTACCATTCTTGTTCCTTCGGGATAAAAATGTCTGGCTGGCGACTCTATTCTTTTTCCGCGCCACTTTCGCGTTTGTACCAGGATGGAAATCCGGGGATCGACAATCATTGCATTGAGGTGTGTGGTCGATCGAGGCTAGCCAAACATTGGAGTTCAAGAGAAAAATGATGTCCTAAAAATAATCCAAACCCCTTCCAAGCTAACCAACCAAAAGGGAAGATTTCACCTTTTTCTCCCTTTTCTTTCCCTTTTCCTTCCACTTTCTTTCCACATTTCCTTTCATTCTTTCCCTCTTATTTTTCCACTTCAATTCCACTCCATTTACCTTGGAAACTTCTACCATGTTCTACAACATTCTAGAGTATTCCAAGGAATATTCCTTTTCCAACCCTAACCCTAACTAACTACCAAACCATGATTTTGGATCCCAAGCCTAATTTTTGGGCCCCAAACCTAATTCCATTCCCAAACCTAGCTCCAAGCCTAGCCTCTATATATTCATTAATCACTTCAATGCAAGGGGTTCCCACAATTTTCCAACTTTTCACTATTTCACAATCACTTTTTCTCTCTCACTTTTCCTCCATTTCCATTTTCACCAAAGCTTTTTTTGAATAAGCTCTTCAAGTTTCACATTGAAACTTCAAGATCTTGAAGCTTAAGCCTCCAACCTTCATTAATTGTGGATTGTAGAAGAAGAAGCTAGTGATTTTTGTGAGGATTTCAGCTTATCGGAAGTGCACGAAGGTTCAAATATCAAGAACGCATTTATTTTGCGATTTCACGGTTTTCTTGGTTTTCTCTTCGATCAAGCTCCAATTCTTGCAACAATTACCGAAGCACTTCTCTGCTTCATAGGTTGGTGATCTAAATCACTTCTTCTTTAAGTTATTCTCTTCATCTCGCCATTTCGGCATTCTTTAATTGCTTTTCGTTTTGCTTGCGATCGATTTTGTTTCTGATATGTGTTGCTTGCGATTTGTGATTTTTATTGATTTAGAATTTAAGGTGTTGATAGTTATAGGTTCTATCATGTGTAAATAAGCCCCAATTAAGTAGAAATTAGTGTTAGCATGTTCCTAGGTATGTTAGGGATCATTAGAAGTAAGTTTGTGGCCAAAAGCACTTATTTCAAAAGTTTTTTTCACTTTCTGTTCAGTGTTAACCGGTTAACGCATTTGGTTAACCGGTTAACGCGTGCATTTTAGCCACAAATTGCTGCTGTTTTAGGTCCGTTAACCGGTTAACGCATTTGGTTAACCGGTTAACGCTGTTGATTTTTATATTTTTTGTTTATTTTATTGCTCATTCTTGCTTTCTAGTGCCTTTAATGTTCATACATGTTTAGGTAGTGATTTTAGGGAATTTTTGGGTCCATTTCCAGTAGCTCATTCCTCCATTTCGTGTCGTTTCAACACGATTCCGTTCATGTTGCGTATTATGCATTTTAGTGTTTCTTTGTGCATACCTTGGTTTCTTGCATTTTGTTGCCATGTTTATACATCATTTGGCATGTAATAATCATGTTGCATTCTGTTTTTACATCTTTTGCATTGCATTAAATCATTTTGCATTTCATTATGTTGATGTATGTTGCATGTTGCATAATCATTTATGTATGTGCATTTGGTTGCATTTGTTTGCATGCTTGATCATAGCATTTTTATCAATTCAATTCTGAATTTTGCATGGTGTTTGACATTCTTGTTAATCTAACATGTTGCATATTCATAATCAATGATCATCATGTTCATATGCATGTTCATGTGCCACATTTTGCATTACTTGTTGCATAATCAACCATGTGATGCATTCTTGCATAATCCTTCAAAATGTTCGTGTTATTTCAATTATGTATGATGATCCATGTTCAAATGCATGTTCATGATGAAGTTGGTGCGTTGTTCATTGAGTTTGTGCATTAGAAAATGAAAATAATCAATTCTGGATTTTGCATTTCATAGCTGTTTTTGCATATAGGTGTTGTAAAATGTTTGCTGTTTGTTTGTTTGCATGCTGTATTTGACTTTTTACACCTACTTTTTCATGCTGCATGCTGGCTATAAAAAGCTGATTTGTGTTATGCATTATTTTCATAGCTGTTTGTGCATTAGGGGCTGTAATAGGTGCTGGATTTTTGTTTTAGCATTCTTTTAGTTCTCTAGAATTAAGATAGAGTCATTAGGATTTAATTGTTGAGTGTTTGCCTTATTATTTTAATAAAATGCAACACTAATCTTTGTTTTGGAGAGGGGAAGATTGAGGTAAGTTTCCTTCACCTTATCCTTTTCTTTTTATGCATTTCTTTTATGCATTTAATTCATTTTTCCCTCCATATTTGTGTTTGGTAGGATTTCCCCCTCTTTTGTAGAATCAACTTAACTTCTCTAGGAAGTAAGTTGCATTATATTCTTTCCTTCCTTAGGAGTAGAAAAACCTCATAAACAATAGGACCATCATTTTGATAAATAACTTAGGGTTGTATCTTAGTCTCCCTTAGTTTTGTCTTTTTTCTGACTTGAGTCATTCTTTCTCATCTCATAACAAAAAAAATACTTAATAAAAACCGAATGTTCTTGTACGACACGAGATTTTATTGCGGAGTGCTTATACACGTCCTGTTTCGGGGCGAGGTGTAAGTCCCTACCATGATGGATAAGTCTTAGTATGAGAATGTTCCCAAACAAACTCCAAAACACTTCTTCTAAAAGACAATCAACAAAGACATCGCGTCTTCTCTTCTCATCTCCTAATCTTTGCGGACGAATGCGACTTGCCTTGATAGTTCAAACAGCGATACGGTAAACACCCTCGAGTCAGAGCCGGTAACACCTGAGCTAGAGCTATCGTAACGTCATCCTAAAAAACACAAACAAATAGTTCCCGCCTTAGTTAGGCGAACTACGTCGACTCTGATACTCATTATCCCAAAGAGGTACGTAGGCAGCGGGATAGGGCCCGTTCGAGCGCATTCTTTATTTCCCTACATTTTCCCCATTCTTTCTTTTTGCTCCCTTTTTCCAGTACCCTTTCTCATTTTATTTCCATTCCAGTCAGCAGTTTTATTCAGCAGCATCTTTATTTTCTCACCCTTTGAAACAAGCAAACAAGCGTGGATCCCGTCAGGTACGACAGACAATTTGGGGTGCTAATACCTTCCTAGATCGTAACCGACTCCCGAACTCAGATCTTTGGTTCGCAGGACCTTGTCCTTTCCTTCTTCCTCGGGTTTGTGCAGCATTACCTTTCCCGTTCCTTCGGGATAAAAATGCCTGATTGGCGACTCTACCTTTTCCGCGCCACTTTCGCGTTTGTACTAGGATGAAAATCCCGGGAGCGACAGCTGGCGACTCTGCTGGGGAACGAACCCAGAATCTCTTGTTTCCCTTGTAGAGTCAATCCTAGCGCTTGTCTATTTTTGTTTCTTTGGGTGTTTATCTGTTTGTTGTGTGCTTTAGTTTAGCTTTACTATTTTTATTTACAGTTTTACATTAAAGCTTTACTTTACGGCACTTATTTACTGCTTTCAGTATTTATCATGCTTCATTATCACTGTCTGGTTGTGCTGGTTTTCATTTTTTCTGCGGGATGGGAGTTAGTGTGAGATAAGCCAACTACCCGGCTTGAGTGCACTATAGGATTAGCATGGACACGTTGTACTCGCATGGTTACATGATGAGTGGTGATGTGTTCCACACCCAGGTTGCGACCGTCTTGGAACTATCTTGTGTGGGGGTTCTTCCCCACTTCGGGATACGACCTTGATGGTTATGTGCAGCTGGGGACTGATCATTGAGAACCTTTGTGGAAACATCCCTCTCTAGTGATGACAGTGGAAGACCACATTTGTTGGCAAACCCACTCGCATCTGAGGGCCCACTGGGAACTCGCATAGGATGGCCCAGTTCTCTCATAGGAACCCAGTCAAGGCAAACTATTCATATGACGATAGTATTGTACCCTTCAGGATGAATGTACTATTGTTTCTCGATTCAGTGCTTGAAGCTGAGGACTTATGAGGGATGCTTGTTTTCCCCGTACTCACCTGAGACCTCCCTAGTTAGTACATAATGCCAAACCGATTCCCTGATTTGGTCATGAGCCATTTCTCGGAAATGGTGAACGTATTATTGCTATCTGGCTTTGAGAGTCCGTGATGTTGACTCGGAGTAGCATACCCGTGAGATGGGAGGGGTTTACAGGTTTGCAGAAACCTGAAATTCCAACATACCCACTTTGCCAGCATTATTCAGTATTATGATCAGCTTCTATATGGTCCTTTGGTTTTGAAATCCGGGATTTCGGTGGTACTATTATTACAGATCTTCACCAGCACATGATTGTCTTCTCAACACCAACGTCAGACCAGTGATCACCAGACCTTTGACCACATGCCAGTGCATTGCATAACATCCTCTGCATGCTTGCATCACTAACACATGCTTACTCATTTGCAGGGTCGCATGCCGCATCCTCATGAACATATCATACGCATTTGCTGCATGATTTGCATATTTTGCATTTTTACAGGTTCTTCGGACTTCCTAACTTATTCAACTTCAGGAAATATAGCTGGTCAACACGTTCATCGGTATCCAACAAAAAGAAACCGAGTGAGAATGGCTGAACGAATGCAGACTGATCTCAATGAGCTCCGACAGAGGATGGATCAGTTCATGGACATGATGACCGGCATTGCTCAGAATCAAGAGCGTCTCGGTTTGATGGTTGAGCAACCCCATGGGAATGCTAATGCTGGAACACCGACTGAGAATGTGGATCCTAATGCTGCCCGTAACGGAGGGCCAAATCTAAATGGGACTGCAGCCCGTAATGAAGACACTCAGGAAGACCAGTTCACTCTACTGGATGCTAATATGGGTAATATGAATGAGGTCAATAATCGAAGGTATGAAGAGCTGGCGGAGAAGATTACGACCATGGAATGTTAGAATTCCCTGGGCATCGATGTAACCAATCTTGGGTTAGTGCCAAGAGTCAAAATCTCTCCTAATTTCAAGGTGCCATCATTTGACAAGTACATCGGCAACACGTGCCCTAAAACTCACATTCATGCATACTTTGGAAAAATCTCGGCTCACACTGATGATGAGAAACTTTGGATGCATTTCTTCCAAGATAATCTATCTGGAGCTTCATTGAGCTGGTACATGAAGCTAAGCAGGGTCTCTATCCAATGCTGGAAAGATTTAGCTGAAGCTTTTCTCAAGCAGTATCAATACAATATTGATATGGCTCCGAACCGCACTCAGTTGCAGAATTTGTCTCAAGGACCTAAAGAAAGTTTTAAGCAGTATGCTCAGAGGTGGCGTGAGATGGCCGCACAAGTTCAACCTCCATTGCTAGATCGGGAAATGGCCGATATGTTTATGGGCACCTTGCAAGGTGTTTACTTGGATCGTCTGGCCGCCTGCCCGTCCGTTGGTTTTTCTGATATTGTCATCGCTGGAGAAAGGATAGAAAAATTTCTGAAATTGGGAAAGATTCAGGATGCAAGCAGCGCTAGTGCTTCTGGTGTGAAGAAACCTTTTGGCAATGGCCAAAGACGAAGAGAAGGCGAGACCAATGTTGTGTATAGGGGCCGAGACAAAGGTCGTTCTCAAGGTTACTACCAAACAACTACAGTGACTATTATGCCACAGGTTCAACAACCTCAAGGTCAGCAATATCAGGCACCAAGACCAAATCAGGAAAGAACAAGGGCAAGAAACCGCAGACTTGATCCCATCTCAAGCCCATATGTTGTATTGCTTCCAGAGCTGCTAAAGTTGAACATGGTCGAGCTTCGAACCATGAGAGATCCTTCTCCTGATAACCTACCTCCAAATTTTGATGCAAATGCCAGATGCGAATTCCATTCGGGTGCCCAGGGGCACAATATTGAGAAGTGTTGGGCTTTTCAGAACAAGGTACAAGACCTAATTGACTCCAAGGCGATCAATTTTGCGCCTCACCCAAATGTACTCCAAAATCCAATGCCTAATCACAATGGAACCGACATCATGGTTGTTTTACCAGATGGTCCACGTTAAGCTGGAATCTTCAAGAAGAAAATAAAGCCATCAGTATTCAGATACTCTCAGCAATGGCAATTGTTTGTTTGTTTTTCTTCAATGCATTTTCATCCCTATTGAGGGGAACTACGTCGCTCTAATCTTCATTGGTCACCATTCAATGGAGATACGTAGGTAGAAGATCGCCAGATCTTTCCGAGCAACCTTATGGGACAACTTTATTCCCCAGCTTCACTTTTTCCTTCAGATGTCTCGTGTCAGAGTCAAAATAACTAGAAGAAGAGGTATGATTGCCATGGTTGAGTATATGGTTGCAAATTGAAGATTACAAGTCTGTGAAAGAGCTATTGATCACTGAAAGTATCCAAGACTGATAGGTCCAGACGGAGTCAAGCCTCCTCAACGACGACAATATTCAGCTTCTTTACTGCATTTCCATTTGTAGTTTCTTTTATTTGCAAAACATTTGTATACATGTATGAAAGTTGTTTGCTTCTGAATGTTATCAATAATAAAACTCACATGTTTTTCTTGAAGTAATTCATTCGCATTCACTTATAATTTTGTATGTGCACATCGCAATACCAATTGTCATGCTTAAACTCTATGAGGGAGAATGACGAAACAATAACGCAAGGATCTCTAATTGTGTGCTCTCGAATAAGACCCTATTGATGATGTACATACTTTGTTTCAGATCCCTAAACACTGGAGATATAAGGAAGATAAACCCTTGCTAACCCCCTTCAGCCTTGAAGAAGGAGTTTTCTTCTCGCATGAAAAACCCTCACATGTAACCCAGGGGCAGGGTAGATGTCAGCTAGTCGGACCAAGCGCTCAGGATTTCATAAAGGAGTGTATTTGAGGATCCATTACATTCTACTATGCTAATCAAAAGGTCTAGAGACCCGAAACCACAATGGTTATCCAAATCAAGAGGTCCAAAGGCTGGAAACTACAATGGTTATCCCTCATCAACCAAAGAATGAGGTAGTCACAACCCTTACAGAGCAATCAAGACAAACAGTGTCACACGATTTTGTTTAAAAAAAGAAAGAAATGAAAAGCCCGCTAAGTCGAAACTTGAAAACAAGCGACTTAGGCAAAAGTTAGGGCATCCCGCTGGACTTCACAATCAAAGATTCACAAGAATCAATCCAGGAAAAAGTTAGGGATAAGCAAAATAACGCAAAAGCGAAAGACAAAAAGGATTACACAAGAAAGATCCTTAAGCAAGAACAAAGTCGCGTGGCACAGACATGAAAGACAAAGGGGTGACTGACTCCAAACAATAACCTGATTGGTGCTTGAGCCGATAGCAGCAATGGTTCCTCAACCAACACAAAACCCTTATGAAAGGTGAGCGCTTGTGAAAATTAGCTGAACCTAGGAATGGAGAACATCACGAAGAGGGGTGGGCACAAATAAACTTCGAGCCTATATCCTTTGTTTCTATAACCGTGAACCAAGCCACGATACAACCCTCAAAAGTCCTAACTGAAACAGGGTTAATTTGAGAGCATACTACCACGAGGCTGCGTTCCTGACTCTTATGAGTTGTGCTAGAAGATCCTTGGTTGTATTGCATGTACATACTTTCATTTCTTCAAAAATAATGTTGTATCTTAACCAGTGATTCACTCACAAAGGTTTGCGACACCTTTTCAATAAAATCTTCAAGATTAACATGTGTGTTGCATTAGAATTTCCATTCTCAGAATAAACATTTTTCTGCTTGCATACATCTGTTTGGCATCATAAAAAGCTCACATGCGGAAATTCAGTCCAGAAGCTTAAGCTTGCCAAATTGAGAAGTCTAAAACTTCTGAAAGACAGTCATGTCGAGGTGCACTTTTCCGAGAAAGCTCCATTGAGTAAGGACTTTCCCAACCAATCGTGGTAAGAGCCAACCAATATGGGGCATTTATGTCAAGCAATGTCCTCAAGAGTCAGCCAAACTGGGGAAATCACCTCTATATTCAAATCTCTCCCAGAGCAATTGGTCAAAGATTCATACTGGGGCAAGTCACCCCAATCGCATAAGGATTCATTCTTTCCCAAAGACAGATAATCGGAAGTTCAGAATACCGGGGCAATTATACTCCTGAAGAGTTTAAAGACGCCAAGTCTTTTGTAAAATCCTCTTAAGGTAAAGCCCGAATCAAAGCAAATGATCCCTAGCACGAGACTACTTGAAATCTTTCCTCCTCAGCAGGACGCGGTTCAGTTTCGTTATCCCCAACAGACGCATGGAAGTTATCCCCAATAAAGTCGTCAAACTTTTCTTCAACAGGTTTCCTTGATCTTATTTCCCAGCAGATCTCAAACCAAATCCTTCTCTTCCCCAGCAGAGCAATAAGGATCATCCCTAGCAAGAGTCGTCTTCCTGTAGTGAAGCACTTCTTACAAGAATCCAGAAATTCCCGGCAGTTAGCTGAACGGTTCCCTTCCCCACAGAGGTTTGGAAAATTCAGGTAGACGAGAGAGTTCTCCTCAGCAGAGCCTTGACAGGTCTTCTCCCAGCTAAGTCGAAAAGTTGTCGATTCTCCAGCGAAATTTGTAAGGTGAGATTCAATCCCCAGCAGTTGAGGCATCCCCTAGCAAGGTCTTCAAATCTAAAGTCCAATTTATTTTTGGCAAAGGTGATAAGTCGAGGCAGGCTAGTCAAACTCTTCTCCAACAGGAATATCGGCAACAATTTGTATTCCCCACAGAGTCAATAAAGATTTGTTATTTCCACGTCAAGAATTCCCATTGTATCTATCCCCTAGTGTCATGGGGCATTATATCATGCAGTTCAACGTATGTGTGCTCAATCCAAGGTTGATATTCAAAGTCCACCCGCAGTGTGGCAACTGATCCAAAGTCCAGCCGCAGACTGGCCAAAGTCCATCCTCCGGGTGGCGAATTCTTAAAATCTCCTGTAGCGAGCAACAGCCCCCGTAGTGTGGCAAATTTCAAAAGTCCCCTGTAGTGGGCCATAGTCTCCCGTAGTGAGCAGAAGTCTCCCGTAGCTGAGCAATATGCCCCCGTAGTGTGGCAAGACAAAAGTCTCCCGTAGTGAGCAAAAGTCTCCTGTAGTGAACCAAAGTCTCCCGTAGCGAGCAGCAGTCCCCGTAGTGTGGCAAGACATTGAAGTCTCCCGTAGTGAGCAAGAGTCTCCCGTAGTGAGCAAAAGTCTCCCGTAGCTGAGCAATGTGCCCCCGTAGCGTGGAGAAAGTTTCCCAAAGTCTCCCGTAGTGAGCAAAAGTCTCCCGTAGTGAGCAAAAGTCTCCCGTAGTGAGCAGAAGTCTTCCATAGTGAGCAAAAGTCTCTCGTAGTGAGCAAAAGTCTCCCGTAGTGAGCCAAAGTCTCCCGTAGTGAGCAGAAGTCTCCCGTAGTCAGCAGAAGTCTCCCGTAGTGAGCAAAAGTCTCCCGTAGTGAGCAAAAGTCTCCCGTAGTAAGCCAAAGTCTCCCGTAGTGAGCAGCAGCCCCCGTAGTGTGGCAAAGCATTGAAGTCTCCCGTAGTGAGCAAAAGTCTCCCGTAGTGAGCAAAAGTCTCCCGTAGTGAGCAGAAGTCTCCCGTAGCTAAGCAATGTGCCCCCGTAGTGTGGCAAGACAAAAGTCTCCCACAGTGAGCAGAAGTCTCCCGTAGCTGAGCAATGTGCCCCCGTAGTGTGGCGAATTTTCAAAATCTCCCGTAGCGAGCAACAGCCCCCGTAGCGTGGCGAATTTCAAAATGTCTCCCGTAGTGAGCAAAAGTCTCCCGTAGTGAGCAGAAGTCTCCCGTAGTTGAGAAATGTGCCCCCATAGTGTGGCGAATTTTCTGAAAGTCTTCCGTAGTGAGCAAAAGTCTCCCGTAGTGAGCAGAAGTCTCCCGTAGCTGAGCAATGTGCCCCCGTAGTGTGGCGAATTTTCTGAAGGTCTCCCGTAGCTGAGCAATGTGCCCCGTAGTGTGGCGAATCATCAAAGTCTCCCGTAGCTGAGAAATGTGCCCCCGTAGTGTGGCAAATTTTTGGGAAGTCTCCCGTAGCTGAGCAATGTAGCCCCATAGTGTGGCGAATTCCCAAAGTCTCCCGCAGCTGAGCAATGTTCCCCCATAGTGTGGCAAAGCATTAAAGTCTCCCGTAGTGAGCAGAAGTCTCTAGTAGCTGAGTAACGTGCCCCCATAGTGTGGTGAATTTTCAAAGTCTCCCGTAGCTGAGCAACGTGCCCCGTAATGTGGCAAGATTTCCAAAGCAACGCAGTATGGCAGAGTATCCCCGCAGAGTGAGCAAATGTCCATCCGCAGGGCGGCAAGGTATCAAAAGTTTCCCGCAGTAAGCAGAGCGCCCCCGTGGTGTGGCCAAAATAAAAGTCTCCCGTAGCTGAGCAGTGTAGCCCCGTAGTGTGGAAAAGCATTCAGAAGACCACCCGTTGTGTGGCATGCCAGTAATATCCCAGCAAAAGTCCACCCGTAGCGTGGCAAATCAACAATCTCCCAGTGTTATTCCAAAACATTCACCAGTTCACTACTCTTCACATCCGAGTTCTCCACAAGCAGAGTTCAGATGGTTGGGTTTATTTCCCTTTTCTCTTCCACCGAGTGCAAATTTTCTGGTTGTTTTTAGTATTCAATCCCTGCATACTTCAAACGTCTGAAAGCGTCTGCTATCATCCATTCAAGTCTACAGTGATTGAATAGGGGCAGCTGTAACACCCCAAAATTTTCCCTCTTTTTTATTATCAACCTCGAGCGGTGTACGCTTCATTCTTGCATCATTCCGCATATCATTGCATTGCATTTGAAAAATAAATCATTCATCATCCTTCGCATGAGGTGTGTGGTCGATCGAGGCTAGCCAAACATTGGAGTTCAAGAGAAAAATGATGTCCCAAAAATAATCCAAACCACTTCCAAGCTAACCAACCAAAAGGGAAGATTTCACTTTTTTCTCCCTTTTCTTTCCCTTTTCCTTCCACTTTCTTTCCACATTTCCTTTCATTCTTTCCCTCTTATTTTTCCACTTCAATTCCACTCCATTTCCCTTGGAAACTTCTACCATGTTCTACAACATTCTAGAGTATTCCAAGGAATATTCCTTTTCCAACCCTAACCCTAACTAACTACCAAACCATGATTTTGGATCCCAAGCCTAATTTTTGGGCCCCAAACCTAATTCCATTCCCAAACCTAGCTCTAAGCCTAGCCTCTATATATTCATTAATCACTTCAATGCAAGGGGTTCCCACAATTTTCCAACTTTTCACTCTTTCACAATCACTTTTTCTCTCTCATTTTTCCTCCATTTCTATTTCACCAAAGCGTTTTTTGAATAAGCTCTTCAAGTTTCACATTGAAACTTGAAGATCTTAAAGCTTAAGCCTCCAACCTTCATTGATTGTAGATTGTAGAAGAAGAAGCTAGTGATTTTTGTGAGGATTTTGGCTTATCAGAAGTGCACGAAGGTTCAAACATCAAGAACGCATTTATTTTGCGGTTTCACGGTTTTCTTGGTTTTCTCTTTGATCAAGCTCTGATTCTTGCAACAATTACCGAAACACTTCTCCGCTTCGTAGGTTGGTGATCTAAATCACTTCTTCTTTAAGTTATTCTCTTCATCTCGCCATTTCGGCATTCTTTAAAGTCTTTTCGTTTTGCTTGCGATCGATTTTGTTTCCGATATGTGTTGCTTGCGATTTGTGATTTTTATTGATTTAGAATTTAAGGTATTGATAGTTATAGGTTCTATCATGTGTAAATAAGCCCCAATTAAGTATAAATTAGTGTTAGTATGTTCCTAGGTATGTTAGGGATCATTAGAAGTAAGTTTGTGGCCAAAAGCACTTATTTCAAAAGTTTTTTTCACTTTCTGTTCAATGTTAACCGGTTAACGCATTTGGTTAACCAGTTAACGCGTGCATTTTAGCCACAAATTGTTGTTGTTTTAGGTCCGTTAACCGGTTAACGCATTTGGTTAACCAGTTAACGCTGTTGATTTTTAGATTTTTAGTTTATTTGATTGGTTATTCTTGCTTTCTAGTTCCTTTAATGTTCATACATGTTTAGGTAGTGATTTTAGGGAATTTTTGGGTCCATTTCCAGTAGCTCATTCCCCCATTTTGAGTCGTTTCGACACGATTCCGTTCATGTTGTGTATTATGCATTTTAGTGTTTCTTTGTGCATAGCTTGGTTTCTTGCATTTTGTTGCCATGTTTATACATCATTTGGCATGTAATAATCATGTTGCATTCTGTTTTTACATCTTTTGCATTGCATTAAATCATTTTGCATTTCATTATGTTGATGTATGTTGCATGTTGCCTAATCATTTATGTATGTGCATTTGGTTGCATTTGTTTGCATGCTTGATCATAGCATTTATATCAATTCAATTCTGAATTTTTCATGGAGTTTGACATTCTTGTTGATCTAACATGTTGCATATTCATAATCAATGATCATCATGTTCATATGCATGTTCATGTGCCACATTTTGCATTACTTGTTGCATAATCAACCATGTGATGCATTCTTGCATAATCCTTCAAAATGTTCATGTTATTTCAATTATGTATGATGATCCATGTTCAAATGCATGTTCATGATGAAGTTGGTGCATTGTTCATTGAGTTTGTGCATTAGAAAATGAAAATAATCAATTATGGATTTTGCATTTCATAGCTGTTTTTGCATAGAGGTGTTGTAAAATGTATGTTGTTTGTTTGTTTGCATGTTGTATTTGACTTTTTACACCTACTTTTTCATGCTGCATGCTGGCTATAAAAAGCTGATTTGTGTTATGCATTATTTTCATAGCTGTTTGTGCATTAGGGGCTGTAATAGGTGCTGGATTTTTATTTTAGCATTCTTTTAGTTCTCTAGAATTAAGATAGAGTCATTAGGATTTAATTGTTGTGTGTTTGCCTTATTATTTTAATAAAATGCAACATTAATCTTTGTTTTGTAGAGGGGAAGATTGAGCTAAGTTTCCTTCACCTTATCCTTTTCTTTTTATGCATTTCTTTTATGCATTTAATTCATTTTCCCTCAATATTTGTGTTTGGTAAGATTTCCCCCTCTTTTGTAGAATCAACTTAACTTCTCTAGGAAGTAAGTTGCATTCTATTCTTTCCTTCCTTAGGAGTAGAAAAACCTCACAAACCATAGGACCATCATTTTGATAAATAACTTAGGGTTGTGTCTTAGTCTCCCTTAGTTTTGTCCTTTTTCCGACTTGAGTCATTCTTTCTCATATCATAACAAAAAAAATACTAAATAAAAACCGAATGTTCTTGTACGACACGAGACTTTGTTGCGGAGTGCTTATACACGTCCTGTTTCAGGGTGAGGTGTAAGTCCCTACCACGATGGATAAGTCTTAGTATGAGAATGTTCCCAAACAAACTCCAAAACACTTCTTCTAAAAGACAATCAACAAAGACATCGCGTCTTCTCTTCTCATCTCCCAATCTTTGCGGACGAATGCGACTTGCCTCGACAGTTCAAACAGCGATACGGTAAACACCCTCGAGTCAGAGCCGGTAACACCTGAGCTAGAGCTATGGCAACATCATCCTAAAAAACACAAACAAATAGATCCTGCCTTAGTTAGGCGAACTACGTCAATTCTGATCCTCATTATCCCGATGAGGTACGTAGGCAGCGGGGTAGGGCCCGTTCGAGCGCATTCTTTATTTTCCCTACATTTTCCCCATTCTTTCTTTTTGCTCCCTTTTTCCAGTACCCTTTCTCATTTTATTTCCATTCCAGTCAGCAGTTTTATTCAGCAGCATCTTTATTTTCTCACCCTTTGAAACAAGCAAACAAGCGTGGATCCCGTTGGGTACGACAGACGATTTGGGGTGCTAATACCTTCCGAACTCAGATCTTTGGTTCGCAGGACCTTGTCATTTCCTTCTTCCTCAGGTTTGTGCAGCATTACCTTTCCCGTTCCTTTGGGATAAAAATTCCTGGCTAGCGACTCTACCTTTTCCGCGCCACTTTCGCGTTTGTACTAGGATGAAAATCCCGGGAGCGACACATATGTTTCATCTAAATCTATGTCAATATGATGATTGTCCCCTTTCGCGACAAGCCTTTCTTTATTTCTTAAAATAATTTCATTTTTGTCAAGTTTGTTGCATAAGACCATTTGGTCCCAATCACTAGATTAGATATAGGTATGAGAACAAGTTCCTAGACATTGTTTCTCTCAAATTAATTTAACACTTCTTGCATATATATATATATATATATATATATATATATATATAATTGTTCTCTAATAAGGGATTTGATGATATCCCTTTCCTTAATTTGGGAAAGAAAGGCTATAAAATAACATATCTAATTACGGACATGTTAAATGCTTATTCCCTTAGACGTATCATTTATCACATTTTGGATTGGATGGTCTTATGTTATTCTCCATTCCTTGGGTAAATCTTGATTTTCTTATCTTATTTATTCAACTTTATCATTAGTTTTATCTCCAAATTTATTTTTGTCTCAACTTTGATCACTGTCTTGATTTTTGGTTTGATATTAGTCTCCAAGAGAGTTTTCTCCACAATATCTACACAATCAAATACTTCTATCTCTTCCTACTTGAGGTTAGTTTCATCAAAGATAATATGGGCTAATATTTTTTATAGTATGGTTTCATTTATTAAATATTATAAAAAATCTAATAGAAGTGAATTATCCTATGAATAAACCTTTACAAACTTTAAAGCCAAAATTTCCAAGGTTATCCTTCGCATTATTAAGGATAAAGCACTTGCATTTGAAAACATGAGGTGAGAAAAATTAGGCTTCATTCCTTTGTATAATTTATTGGGTGTCGATATTATGAAGACATGACTCATCACATAGCAATTAATACTTATTACATCTTCCTAGAAATACTCAGGAAGTTGGTTTCATTGAGCATCATCCTTGTTGGATCTTCAAAAGATCTATTTTTATTCTAATACCCCATTCATTGGGGAATTCATGGTTATTCCCTTAGACGTATCATTTATCACATTTTGGATTGGATGGTCTTATGTTATTCTCCATTCCTTGGGTAAATTTTGATTTTCTTATCTTATTTTGACACACATCACACAACTGGTTATTTTCAAAAGGAAGCTTGAGAAACCAATTACTAACTCCTTGTGAACCAATTTTTTCAAATGGACCATGTGGATATGGTTTATTCTCCTATCTAATAGCCATGATTCATCCTCTTTAATTAAAATACAAACATCAATTGTAGGGAGTTTATTAAATTTTACGGTGTAGGTATAACCACTTCTTAAATTAGTAAGAAACAATAAGATTGTTTTAAGTTTTTATAACCTTGCATATAGACGAATAAAATGTCACATTATTTCCTTTATCACGTAACTGACTAATACTTTGAAGGTTTTGTTTAGAACCTTCAACTAAGAGGACATCCCAATTATGGACTTAGATACTTACTAATAGTATTGGAACCTATGATCCTTCCTTTGTTATTATTATATTATGAAACATATCCTCCCTTTTTAGTAGTTAAAGAAGAGAACAAATATTTATATCCAATCATATTCTTTGAACGAATATTCTCAAGGTACCATTTAGCATTTGATACTTTAAATCATATTGCATTATGAACTTAAATCTAAACCTTAGGTCCCAAAATCATTTTAGGTCCTCTAACGTTATTGTAATGCATATTATCTCCCAGTTTCCAATTAAAACTATGATCATAGAAGTAAAATAAAGAAGAGATATTTCTTATTTTATTTTCATGATTTTTCTTAAATAAATTAGATGAAGAAGAAGATTTTTTTTTTAATTTTTCTAATAAAACACGAAAAAACAATATGACCATTTTTACCATAACTTTTAAATCTAGGCATATTATATTTAGATGTCCTACCATTTGGACTACTCCTATACCTAAGAGTTTCTTCTTGATATTTCCACTAACCAAATAAAGATATTCCCAAGAACCTTTTACAACAATGATAGATTTTACACAAGTTGATCCCCAAACCAAATGAATATCTTAACAAGCTAAACTCAAAAACCAAATAAAGATTTTGATTAGGTGATCTCAAGAACCAAATAAATATTTTAAATGGATAATCTCAATAAGAAAGCAATGATATTGATAAAGATAATTGCACCCTTAATCAAGAACAAATGCAACACTCCACCAATACAGCTGAACTCTCAAAAAAAAATTTCTCACTCTTTTGGAACTAAAACAATAGTACAACTGAACTCTCACACGTATTTTTTTTCATTCTTTTGGAACTAAAATAATTTTAGTGAACAATAAAAAAATAGATAAGAAAATAGTAGAAAATGGTATAGTATATTCAAAATCTAGGGTAAAATCTCTCTATTTGTAGGAAAAGAGATATCTCAAAAAGAAAAGATCCATGGTCTTTTTTAATGATCTAATCTATTAACCCTAGTTGTTAATTAATTAGGTAATATAAATACGGAAGTGTTTCAAAGACATTGTCACTAATCGATTAATGGCCTCTTTAAATTGTTTAGAGGTGTTATAAAGAGATAATTAATTAACCTCAATGTATTAATTGGTTAATTAGTGTAAAAACCACTCTTAATTATTTCAACAAGCTAGTAATCATTTAGGTACATGCATAAAAAAATCAAGTGTTTTGTCAAAACAAGAGAGGATTCAAATCATTTTTAGGGGTGTGTGTGTGTGTGTGTGTGTTATATGCCTTAGTATCTTGAGACTTAATCTTATACCTTTCCATTACAGTGAACACTCATACACAAGACCAAGTGAACATTCACACTTCCCCTTCTTCACAAACTTGAAGCTCTAAGATCCCTTCCTTGATTCATCATTGATTTAGCACTTTATATGGGACTTGACATTTCTCACTGATAAGGATTTATTATAGATTATTTGATTGGTGCCATCATTAGATGTTGTTGGACCGGATATCCTCTGGGACTTCACCGAACACTATTTGAAATTAGGTGTTGTCATCATCAAAACCACCAAGGTCATCTAACGATTGTAGATAGTTGTACATGCAAGAACATAGATCCACAATAAACTATAGCGACTTTAAGTTTCAAGCTATGATTTAGGCACCTAAGTATTTTGTTAATTAAATCTTCATTTAGAAAAGTTTTGCCCAAAAACCTTACGTGATTATGGTATGAATAAAACATTTTTCCATTTTGTGAAAAATTTCCTCAAGTTTCATTCTGAATAATACATACTCATGGGTCAATGTATCCATTCTAGCAATTATTTCTTCATTTGTAACTTCTTGGATAATTTGAAGGGTGTGTCACATTTGTTTTCATGATTGTAGTGAGAAACTAAAAAAAACTCATCAATACTGAGAGTGGTAGTGATAGTTTTTGCTTTTAGACTGTAATGCACCTTTTCCTTATCTTCTTTTGTAAATAGATATATAGGTTTATTTTCTACAACACCATAAACTAGATATGTGGGAAAAAAATAGAATTTTTTAAAGAATCCAAGATATCCCAATACATGCTCTCTATGAAGATTGTCATATTCTTTTTCCAATAAGTATACCTCTCTTTGTTAAAATATGAAGGTTTGTTTAATGAATCATTTGAACTCATTCCTACCTCTTAAGATGACTAGTCTAATAACAAGAGTTAGACTTCGATGCCACTTGTTAACCAAGTGACTATAAACACTACCACGAGAAAGGGGGTGAATCGTGTTATATAGTTTCTCAAATAGTTTTTGTAAACGATAAATTTAAAGGTTGCCTTATTTTAATAATTGAGAAAAATAAAAGATTGAGTAGCCGAAAATAAAATACAAAAAAAGTTAAAGAGATGGATAGAGAGGTCACACCAAGATTTATATTTGTTCTTCCTTAAACCATGCGACTTAATCTTATCCCTAAGAGTTCCCCTTAAGATTTCCATCAAACAAATTGAGCTTTACACTTGGATCAAGCCAACAACCCTCGTTACACCAAGCTTTTTTCACAAGTTTAGCTTGAAACTTCAACTGAACTTATAAATATACAAGACATACATGCTTTTGATTTATAATTACAATTTAAACCATATAAACAACAGAATCACACAACTCTCTTGATAAAAGTTTCCTCATTTCAGTATAAAGTAATGTAAGATAAATAAAGCAATTTATAGTAATAAAGTGATAGAAGAGAAGAGTGTTGAATTAGAAAAGCCTTATTTTGGATAAATGCATAGGATTCTCTTATAAAGGAAAAAATATGTTATAAAAGAAAAGTATCCATGGGCTCTAGCCACTCTCTAATATATTAACATGCGAGGCTAATTGATTAAACCTTACAAAAAAGAAACCCTTAAGCCAGGTTTGCACCCTAATCAATTAAAAGGGTTTCTAATTGATTAGGTAGAGAACTCACTCCTTAATATATTATATAGAAGTTCATATTGATTATACAATAAGACTTTGTTTTTGTAGTTGGTTAGGACGCTTACTAATCAGTTAGGTAAGTCCCAGAAGCAATTTTTAAGGGATTTTAAAATATATGAAGATTTGGAAATATTGTATGTGTGTGTGCACATGTGAGTGTATGTGTGTGTGTGCGTGTTTACGAGTGTTTGTGTGTGTGTGTGTGTATGCATGTGTGTATGTGTGTGTGTGTTCATGCATTGCCCTAGTATCTCAAAATTTAATCTTAGTTATTTGCACATTACTGATAAAAAATAGATATACCAATGAAGCACTAGACTAGGAGATCTTACACAACTTCAATTCCCTTTGATGTTAATCTTTGTATTTAACTTGTTCTTTCTCTTCACATTGGAACTTTATCAACTTCACTTTTTGATAAATTCTTATAAATTGATGATTGATGTGTGTGAACTGCAAGTGCATCGTTGTGTCAATTAGTAAAAATAATCAATCCCACATAGAGATTTATGATTGCCCATTGTTTACTTCAACTATGCTTATCTAAGGTGATCGCAAAAGAGTTTAAGTGATTTCAACTTAAAATTAAGGATTTAACAAATAATAAAAACAAGGACATGGGATTGTGATTGTTATCTTAGATTCACCCCAATGAATTTCTAATGTATTATGAGAATATTTTCTTTTAGTATTTTTCTAGAAAAGTAGATCAAAAATGTGTGTCACCCACTTTTGTGGTGTGCACAATCTTAACATTTATTTAGGCACAACTAACGAGTTTCTCAATAGAAAACGAGTCTCCTTGCCACGTCGGGCGTCTCGCAAATCTGTTGTCTAGAAATCCACATTCAGATGTAGGATTGTTATCTTTTGATACATGATCGATATTGTAACACGGTGGGAGAACTGACTTTAGTTAAATGTTGCGGATAGCAAGAGTCGCCACCGACTTTTATTTTATCCAAAGGAAAGGCATAAAAGAATAGGAAAGACCTTTTAAAAGATTTTTGGGTCCGGGGGGTAGGTTATGTAAAGGGAAGGTGTTAGCACCCTTTACATCCATGGTTATCCATGGGCTCTTAGTTACTTAGCTCACTTTGAATTGTTTTTTGAAAATGTGAAGTGTGTGAATAAAAATTTTCATAATAGTTAATAATGATCCATGTACGGATGCGTAAAAACTTGTGTTTGAAAATTTGTTTGAAAGTGTAAAGTGTTTGAGAAATTTTTAAGTAGTGAGCAAGTAACTATGAGGTACCTACCCTAAAGTTTAAGTCTTTCTGTTCTTTATCCTTTAAGTGGTAAGACTATCCCTATTATTAAGGAATAGGTAGTCATTACCTTGGATGTGAGGGACATATGAGGGACATCTGTTTAATGAAGGCAACTGTGGGGTGTATTAAGTAACTTTTTGGAGGGACTGTCATCATTATTCGAAAGGGACAAGATCTTTTATGAAGGCAACCATTTAAGGGACTTGATGACTTTTTCTTTTAAGGGACTTTGCTTTATACACCCCACTTGACCTTATGATTAGGCAACATTGAGAGGCAACCCTAGAAAGTGAGATGGCGATTAAAAATCGACTTACGTGTGTGAGTGTTTAATTTAATTTATCTTATAATTTTTAAATGACCTAAATTCAATTTTAAATATAATACATGTGTACACTCCCTATTTTACTAACCATGGTATGATAATTAAATAAATTAATATTACAAAAATTTACACCAAGGAGCAATTACAATAATAATTAATAATAAGCAATTAAAAATAAATAGCAAAAAATAAATATATAAGCAAGATATAAATACATAAGTAAAAATAAATAAATAAGCAATAAATATAATAGGGGTTAGTAATAATAATAAAAAATAATAAGGTTAATGAAATAATAATAATAAGCATAATTAAAAAATAAATGGATTAGTAATAATATGGTTAGTAATAATAACAATAAAAATAAATGGAATTAGCAAAATATTATAAGAACATAATTAAAATAATAAACAAAAGTTAGATTTTTAATATAGACAATTATTTAAAAAAAAACAAGAGGAAATATGAATGATTAAATAATTATTATAGCATTTTAATTTATATACAAATTATTTAAATTATTTTTAAATATATTATAATTACAAAATAAAATTATCATAGGTTCAATTATTTCTAAACACATATTTAAAAATTATTTATACATATAATTTAGATTACAAACAAATTATGAAAATATTTACATATTATATAAAGAAAATAGGTTATAAATATATTTACAAAAAATTAATAATAAATATATACATAATAAAATTAGAACAAATAAAATTAGGTTTTTTAATATTTGTTTAGAAAATAATATATTAGGGTTTGTTTTATAATTAAAATTTATTTAACTAAATAATACATATGTACATTTTATAATAATAAAAACTAATTTTTGAATTTTAGAAAAAATAAATTTTAGAATTTTGAAAAAAATACATAGTACATATATTTTACTTTAGAATTAAAAACTATATAATTTAATAATAAAATATTTGAAACAAAATACAAGAAAAAGAATGAAAACTTACCTGGCTGGAGTTGAACCCATGACACCCTGCCTGCAAGCAACAAAACATGCCACCAGGCCAGCCACGTATTGGTGATAATGGAATGATTTCAATTGGTTTTATGCAATGTCCTGAAAAATCACAAAAAATAATGAAACCCAAAAGGCCTGGGGAAGGAATCGAACCCAGGACCTCTTGAATACACAAACGCACGCATGACCATCCAGCTAGGTGAGCAAATCTGATATTGTGTTGGCAAGAATACATAATATATTATGTATGTTTAACCTGAAAAATAAGAGAGAAAAAATGCACCACGCCAAGAATCGAACCAGTGCCATCACACAATACGCATACCAGCCTTACCACTGAGACAAGCTGCGCGCTTGTGATAATAAACCAACACTAAAACATAAAATATTTTAAACAAGATTTGAATTTCCCAGGACGCGCCAAACAGCTTCTTCTTCAACCTCATGACCTGCGATTTTACCTGCGAATTCAGCCACGAATTTTCCTGCGATTTTCAAATTGCAGCAGTTCCTACGAAATACAAACATGGACAAAACATCAAGATTTTATGAAATTGGTTACACCATTGAGTTCCTAATAAAATTTCCAATCATTCTATGTCCTTGTAATCCATTTATCTTGGCTGGGTAATAAAACCCTAATTGAAGCCGCAAACCCTAAACATGGTGAATCACGATTCAGGCAGTGAAGCTTTGGTTTAATGATCCAGAAACGTTCTATACCACATCACAAACAAGATTATGCAAACAAAATTCAATGAAAAGCCATAAATTAATGGAATCGAAAAAATTATTTTTAAGAACAAGCAAGCTTCGGGTTGAGCAATATGGCATGATTTTGATGCATATGAATGATGATTCATGATCAGGGAAGTCCAAGGAGTCTTGCTATGTTCTTGTTTTACCTTCTAGAGCCCTGGAAATCCAAAACCGAATGTGAGTTTTGGCTTGAATTTTTGAAGTGTGAACTTACCTTTGAGGCTGCTGAAATTCGTGTCTTGCAATAGGGTTGTGTTTAGTACTTATAGGTGATTGATTTTAGGTCAAAAAATTGATTGGTTGTATGAAGAATTTGATATAAAAAGATCCACAATGATCATGCCTTAAAAATCAAATATTCATGTGTGAATGCTTGCTATTTTTGTCCAAATCTCATGATTTCTTTCCTCTTCAATTTAAATCAATATTTAAGACTTTCTAGAAGCTTGATCCAAATTAAATCTTTCATTTTCATATTTTATTTTTATTTAAAATGATTTTTAATGAATTAAATCAAAATAAATAAAAATGAAATAATAAAAAATCTGATTTTTAATGGTTTGGGTCGTGCATGAAGTTGTTGTATGGATTGGGTCATCATTTGGCAAGCCCATTTGGAAGAAATTGGTTTTAGACCTCCATTTTAATCATAAACCAACTCAAAATTTCCCAACTTTGCAAGGGCATATATCCTTCAATTTTAATGGTATGAGGGTGTTCTTGGACATTTTTGAAAGCTTGAAGAGTCCTCTAACCAACCCCACTGGTTTCATGTCCATATCATTTACCAATCTCAAGTTATGCCCTTTTGAAGTTGTTGACTTTTTGTTGACTTTCAAAAGGACCTCTAATGTCTTAGCTCATACCCTCCAAATGAAGCATTTTTGGGCTTGGCTTGTGAGACACAAAGTTGTAGAGAATTCAATTTCCTTCAAAATGAGCTTTGGATGGAGACTTGGTGATGAAGTATGTGAAAGTTATGGCTGGTCAAAGTTCAGTTGACTTTTACTGAGGAAACCCTAATTTAGAAACTCCTGATTCTTGATGATCTGAAATCTCCTTGATGAATCATGATCAACCCTTGATCAAATGATGAATTTTACTTCATATACTTGATGTTGGCAAAAAATCATGAAGTTTGACTTTGGTTTGACCACAGTTGACCTCATTTTGACTTTTTAACTACATTGACTGATTTTGACTTATCTGATCATCTGACTGAGCAAACTTTTGAGAAAAGTCTTGAAACTTGTCATGGGGGTTCTTAAACACATATAAGATGTTATGAAGCTCACTTGAAGTCTTGGAAGTTCATTTAGCCTGATTAAAGTCAAAACCCTAGTTTTGGATGCACTGCTTAGGAGGTGCATTGTCTGAGGGAATTGTCAACTCTTCTGACCAATTGTGAACTTTGTGAACCTTGTGAACCATCATAAAATGTCTTGTGAACCTCATGGGAGGTATTGTGAACCTTGTGAACCTCATAAAGTGATTTGTAGACTTCATGAACCTCAGGAAAGGTCTTGTAAACATTGTGAATCTTGTGAACCTTGTGAACCTTGATAAAGTGACTTGTAGACTTCATGAACCTCATGAAAGGTCTTGAAAGCATTGAGAAACTTGTGAACCTTGTGAACCTTCATAAAGTGACTTGTAGACTTTATGAACCTCATGAAAGGTCTTGTAAGTGTTGGGAAGCTTGTGAACCTTGTGAACCTTCTTAGAACACAAAGTCTTGTATTGTGAGGGCAAATTTTGGGGTGCAACAGCTGCCCCTGTTCAATTTTCTGAAACCTGAGGGGTTAGATTGGTATGTTTGCCAGTCGTGACCTGGAAGGTTGAAGGGGATTGAACACAAAAGCCCAAAATTTTGCACTCACCAGTGCATAAAGTGGTACAGATGGCTAGTTGAATATGATTGAGTGGGCTTAAAGATGCCACTTGGAGGAAAATTTTTCAGATACATGTCTTGGAGGATGAAGCAGTCCAAAATATGGAGGTATAATGATAACTGTCAGGAGGATAAAGCAATCTTGAGGTAAAGAAGCTGTCGGGGGATAAAGCAACCCTGAGGTAAAGAAGCTGTCAGGGGGATAAAGCAACCCTGAGGTAAAGAAGCTGTCAGGGGGATAAAGCAACCCTGAGGTATTGATAATATGCTTTCAGGAGGATGAAGCAGTCCTGGTGTAGTAATATGTTCCCAAGAGGATGAAGCAGTCTTGAGAAATGATAAGTCTTCAGGAGGATAAAGCAGTCCTGATGGATGATATGCTTTCAGGAGGATAAAGCAATCCTGATAATCATAAGTTTGTTTGCTGGATAATTAACCTGAAAACAAGGTAGCATTCTGTATAATAATATTAATTTATGCTTTATGTATGTATGTATGATATGATGCACTTAGGTAATGTACTATGTATCTATGGATATGTATGTTATGGTATGGTGTGAATGATGTATGTATGATATGATGCTGCTGGAAGCGTCCGGATATCTTCATATAACAACTGCTGGCCAGGGAAAATAAATCCCGATTCGTTGCTGAAGAATATGAGGAACTCGTTCCCGTCTTGTTTGATAATACATTATACATAACCTCCCGTATGCTGGGGATAGCAATAACCTCCCGTCTGCTGGGGATAGCAAGGTATATATAACCTCCCGTCTGCTGGGGATAGTAGGGTATATATAACCTCCCGTCTGCTGGGGATAGTAGGGTATATATAACTTCCCGTCTGCTGGGGATAGTGGGGTATATATAACTTCCCGTCTTCGTTCGTCGTAGAGTAGATATAACACCCGTCTTCGTTCGTCGTACCCTTATTGGAAAGTAATTTCCGTCTATCCGTATGAGGATAAAAGAGATGGATATGAATTCCAGGGGAGATGTGACTTCATGAAGATGGATTTGTCCTACTGAGGGCTTGTAGCTGTCTTGTAAAGATGAACCGGCGAAGCTTTGTTGAAATCCTTCCCTCGTTCGTCCTTAGTAAATACTATTACTGCATTTTCATGCATTTCTGGTAAACATCAATCATATTCAAAAGCATACATGCATTTCTGGTAAACATCAATCATATTCAAAAGCATACATACATTCAAACACAACCAATGGACGTTTCGCTTATGTAAATAGGGTAAAAGTAAATCTGGATTTAAAAGATGGAATTTATTTATATCAAAAAGTGACCCATACACGGGTAAGTTTGTACAAGGGGACATAAATCCTAATAAGAGGATTTTGTCATAAAACAAAGAAAATCAGCTATGTGGGAAACAATCCTATTGAGTTTCAATTCTACTATTGCCATTATCTTCAAGTATCTCATCTTCTGCTGTTGAGACGGAAACGATTGAATTGAGCTTTATCTGTTCGAGCTTGACTAAGTAGCACAACTGGTTGCAGTTTCATGGGTGATCCAAACGAGACATAGTCATACGCTTTAATCCCTAACTTTTGCCTGGATTGCCCTTTCAGGTTTTCAATCCACCGGGATACCCTTTTTTGCCCAAGCCGCCTTTTCAGGTTTTCGACTTGCCGGGTGTACATCTTTTTATATATATCCCTAATTTTTGCCCAAAACCTTTTGGTTTGCCGGGATGCCCTTATTTTTGCCTAGGCCTGTCAACCTAGCGGGTCTCTTTTTATGCGTAGTATTTTTTAACTATGTCTGCGTTTACAGGCTGCGGGAAGTCTTCACCATCCATAGTGGTGAGTATCATGGCACCTCCTGAAAACACTGTCTTGACTACAAATGGTCCTTCATATGTAGGAGTCCACTTGCCCCTAGGATCACTCTGTGATAATATGATATGCTTGATTACCAAGTCACCAGCCTGATATACCTTTGGCTTAACCTTCTTGTTAAAAGCTTTGATCATCCGTTTCTGGTACATCTGGCCATGACAAACTGCTGCTAACCTCTTCTCATCAATCAAATTTATCTGGTCCAGTCGAGTCTGAATCCACTCATCTTCATCCAAGCCTGCGTCCTTCATAATTCTTAAGGAGGGAATCTGAACTTCAATGGGCAGAACTCCTTCCATGCCATAGACTAAGGAGAATGGGGTTGCCCCTGTTGAAGTACGTATTGTGGTACGATAACCATGAAGAGCAAATGGTAACATCTCATGCCAATCCTTGTAAGTCACAGTCATCTTCTGTACAATCTTTTTAATGTTCTTATTAGCAGCTTCAACTGCCCCATTCATCTTCGGACGATACGGGGAAGAGTTGTGATGCTTAATCTTGAACTGCGTGCAGAGATCAGTAATCATAGTGTTGTTCAGATTAGAGCCATTGTCAGTAATAATCCTTTCAGGGATGCCATACCTACATATGAGATTATTCTTAATGAATCGAGCCACAACATCCTTAGTCACAGATGCAAATGAAGCTGCTTCTACCCACTTTGTGAAGTAATCAATAGCAACCAGGATGAAACGATGCCCATTAGAAGCAGTAGGCTTGATCTCACCAATCATATCAATGCCCCACATGGCAAAAGGCCAAGGAGCAGTCAACACATTCAACGGTGATGGAGGTATATGTACTTTATCAGCATAGATTTGACACTTGTGACATGTTCTGGAATGTTGATAGCAGTCAGCTTCCATGGTAGACCAATAGTAACCTGCTCTCAATATCTTCTTTGCCATGGTATGACCACTAGAATGAGTGCCAAAGATCCCATCATGCATGTCTTCCATAATCTCTGTTGCTTCCTTCTTATCCACACATCGAAGCAAAGTTGAATCATGATTGCGCTTGTACAAAATCCCATTACTTAGAAAGAACTTAGCAGAAAACCTTCTCAGGAACTTCCTATCTTTGACAGATGCCCCTTCAGGGAACTCCTGAGCTTCAAGATATCTTTTCACTTCATAGAGCCAAGGCTTCTCTTCTGCCCCTTCAGTGTCAATCTCATTGCAGTATGCAGGCTTCTCAAATCTATCAATAGTAATCTTGGGAGCTTCATCATCCCAGCTGATCTCAAACATGGATGCCATGGTGGCTAATGCATCTGCTAACTGATTCTCTCTTCGTGGAATATGTCCAAAGGTAATCTCTTTGAAATGTGGGATCAAAAACAACACATGCTCTCTGTAAGGAATGAGATTATCATGCTTGGTATCCCAATCTCCTTTAATCTGACTAACTACCAGGGCTGAATCTCCATACACATCAAGGAACTGAATCTTCATATCAATAGCAGCTTTAATACCCAGGATACATGCCTCATACTCAGCCATGTTATTGGTGCAATAGAAACAAAGTCTGGCAGTAATCGGGGTATGGCAACCTTCAGGGGAACTAATCACAACACCAACACCATTACCAAGTGCATTGGAAGCACCATCAAAAACCATAGTCCATCGGGATCCTTGTTCAGGTCCGTCATATTGTCCAGGTTCTTTGGTAATAATCATAATGTCTTCATCAGGGAACTCAAAACTCATTGACTGGTAATCATCCACTGCTTGATGAGCCAAATGATCAGCAACAACACTTCCCTTAATGGCCTTCTGAGTAGTGTACTGTATGTCATATTCTGTTAAGATCATTTGCCATCTTGCAATTCTTCCGGAGAGAGCAGGTTTCTCAAATATGTACTTGATTGGATCCATCTTCGAAATCAATAAGGTAGTATGAGTCAACATATACTGTCTTAGTCGGCGAGCAGCCCATGCCAAAGCGCAGCAAGTTTTCTCGAGCAGTGAGTATCTTGTTTCACAGTCGGTAAACTTTTTGCTAAGGTAGTATATTGCCTGCTCTTTTCGACCAGACTCGTCATGTTGCCCCAACACACACCCCATTGAGTTGTCTAACACTGTTAAGTACATAATCAAGGGTCTTCCATCAACTGGTGGCATCAAAATTGGAGGTTCTAGCAAATATCTCTTGATTTCATCAAAGGCAGTCTGGCACTCATCATTCCATTCCATCACCTGATCTTTCTTCAACAACTTGAAGATTGGCTCACAGATGGCAGTTAATTGGGAAATAAATCTTGCAATGTAATTCAAACGTCCTAAGAAACCTCTAACCTCCTTCTCAGTACGGGGAGCTGGCATCTCTCGTATAGCTTTCACTTTTGCAGGATCCACTTCAATACCTTTTCCACTGACTATAAAACCCAGGAGCTTACCGGATCTAACTCCAAAAGTACACTTGTTTGGGTTCAATCTCAACTTGTATTTCTTCAACCTCTCGAACAATTTATGCAAATGATCAAGATGTTGCTCTTCATTCTGGGACCTGGCTATCATATCATCCACATATACCTCTATCTCATGATGAATCATATCGTGAAACAAAGCCACCATAGCACGCTGATATGTTGCCCCTGCATTCTTCAAACCAAATGGCATCACTTTATAGCAAAAGGTGCCCCACTGCGTAACAAATGTTGTCTTCTCCATATCTTCAGGTGCCATCTTGATTTGATTGTAACCAGAGAAACCATCCATAAAAGAGAATACCTTATGCTGAGCAGTGTTGTCTACCAGGATATCAATATGAGGAAGTGGAAAGTCATCTTTGGGGCTAGCTTTGTTCAAATCTCTGTAGTCTACACACATACGTACCTTACCATCTTTCTTAGGAACTGGTACCACATTTGCAACCCACTGAGGATAAGAAGTCACTGCTAAGAACCCTGCATTGAACTGTTTCATTACCTCTGCTTTGATCTTTTCTGACATTTCAGGACGCATACGACGAACCTTCTGCTTCTTTGGACGACAATCTTCTTTCACTGGTAAACGGTGAACCACAATGTCTGTATCCAACCCTGGCATATCTTCATAAGACCAAGCAAAGATCTCCACATAGTCGCGTAACATCTGAATCAATCTGCTCTTGACACTGTCCTCTAAATCAGCCCCTATCTTGACCTCTTTTCTGTTTTCTTCAGTTCCCAGATTCACAACTTCAACTGGCTCTTCATGTGGCTGTATAGCTTTCTCTTCTTGTTGTAACAACCTAGCAAGCTCTACAGGTATTTCACAATCGTCCTCATTTCCGTCTTCAGTTTGATAGATCGGATTCTCGAAATTATAATTGGCAATAGTAGAACTGTTATCAACAGGATCCAAAGTGGATGAGGATCTGCATTTTAGTGATGTGGGTGTGTGTAAGAACACATAGCTGATAAAGCAAAAGTAAAAGAAAAAGAAAGACAAGGAACACAATATTTACTAAAACGAAACGTCCACTGATTTTATTGAATGAAGTATGCAAATGAAATGACAGCCCGTAACAAGCATACCATTATGCCCCGGGTAAGGCACAAGGCTTGAGAGTTTTAATTGTTCAGAAATTACAAACTTAAAAAAGCAACAACACAGTAATAGTATTTACTCCTGACTAAAGGAGATAGGGATAACATCTTCAGCTTTCCAATTATTGAGTCCAGCACCCACAGTAGGAAAAATCCAAGCATCCAGATTGTAGTCTTCATCATAGTCTCCCACAGCATTGATCTGATCTTTCATAACCCCTTGATCGGTGATACGAACAGCACGAGCACGACGAACAGCCTTCTGGGACTCTGCAGTGAAACCCAAACCAAACTTGTCAGACTTGTATGGAATATCAGGAAGCTGACCCCAAATAGTACAACCACCTTCATCTACCACAGCCCTAGCATCATTGAGGGAGGCCATTTCCATTGTTGGAGGCTTTCTGGTGACCACAAGAACTTTCTTCGCAACAGGAGGAGCTACATAATCATTAACAATCCAGGGAACCACTTCAAACGTCTGACACGGAGTTTCAATGTATTCACCTTCCACTTCCAGATACTTGAAGGTATTCACATGGCTGACAAAATATTCTTCCTCTCCATAGACAGTAACAACCTTTCCCTCTATCGGATATCTTAGCTTCTGATGTAATGTAGAGGTTACAGCACCTGCCCCATGGATCCAGGGACGACCAAGCAGACAAGAGTATGAAGGACGAATATCCATCACAAAAAATGTAGCAGTAAAAACCTGGGAGCCAACTTTGATTGGAAGATCAATTTCCCCATGCACCACTCTTCTAGAACCATCAAAAGCCTTTACCACAATATTACTGGGCTTCAGCACAGCATCTTCAGGACTTAGCTTATTCAGGACTTCTTTGGGCAACACATTCAAAGAGGAACCATTGTCTATCAATACGTGTGACAGGGTAGTGCCCCTGCATTCAATTGAAATATGCAGGACCCTGTTATGATCCCTCTTGGCAGGGGTCAAATCAGCATCAGAAAATCCCAACCCATTATCATAAGTCAGGTGGGCAACACAATTCTCAAACTGGTCAACAGAAATGGCATTGGGCACATGAGCAGTCTTCAGAAACTTTATCAAAGCTTTTGCATGAGCTTTACAACATAACAACAAGGACATCATAGAAATCTTTGAGGGAGTATGCCCCAACTGATCAACAATGTCATAATCACTCTTGCGAATGATTTTCAATACTTCCTCCATCTGTTTGGAGAAGTCATCAGCAGCCGGCACATCAGCAGATATAGGCTCAATAACAGGACCCTTGCCCCGAGCATCAGTGGTAGTGGTAGAAGCAGGAGTAACTGCATTCTTAGAAGTAACTGGAGGAGAGAAGACTCTTCCACTTCGTGTGATCTTACTAGATCCAGCAATATTGTCAACGTCAACAGGCACATCAGCTAATGGTTCTTGCTTAACACCATGGATGTAAACATCAGACCCATAGTGCCAAGGCACAGCTTTATCAGATGTATATGGAATAGGACCAGGAGTAGTAATGATCAGAGGAGCCACTCTGGCTTCAGCAACAACTTTCACAGGGCCTTCAGCAGTGATCTTGATTGGACCCTGATGGGTGATTTTAACAGGTCTCTTTGAAGTGATTCTTACCGGTACTTTGTCAACCATATCAACCTCTTCAATCTTCTTACCTCGAGTAAGATGATCCACCATACTTTCTACAGACGATGGGGTCCTCTCAAACACTATAGTATATTTATCCATGAGACGTTGAATTCCATCTCTCAATCTGAAGCAACTATCTGGCTTATAGGTACAATACAAACAATCTTCACGACAACCTGGAAAGAGCCCAGCCCGTACTAACTTCTTCTTGATAACAGACAATGGTGTGGTCAACTCCATAACTGAATAGACATGTAGATCTTCATCAATGGCATTGACAGTCTTCTCGTGATTTGGCATTGGAGCAGTAATCACATTTGGAGTACCTGGTGGGTCAAACTCAATCTCTCCAGCCTCGATCATATCTTGGATTTTGTTCTTCAAGACCCAGCAGTTATTAGTATCATGTCCCTGACAGTTTGAATGATATGCACATCGTGCATTGGGATTGTACCTGGGTGAGGTAACATTAGGATTCTGAGGAGCCTCCTTCAAAGTAATGAGCTCAGCCTTCAACAAATGTTGTAATGCCTGAGCCAGTGACATGTTGATCTTCGTGAACTGCCTTCTAGCCCTCTGTTGGTTGCCCTGTGGCTGCTCTGTTGTTGCAGGAGTTGGATTTGAAATATGGACTGCACTCACAGACTGATGCCTTCTGTTATGATCAGGTTGACCATAAACAGCATTGGATTCTTTCTTCCCAGTGGGAGGCTTCTTTGCAGCACCTGATGAAGAAGTACCCACCTGGATCTTGCCATTCTTTATACCATTTTCCACTCGCTCTCCTGTCATGATCAACTCAGTGAAGCCAGATGATGAGCTTCCAATAAGATGACTGTAAAACGGGCCATTCAGTGTACACATGAACATATCAACCAATTCCCTGTCAGTCAAAGGGGGCTGAATTCTTCCAGTTAAATCTCTCCATTTCTGAGCATACTCCTTAAAACTTTCTTTGGCACCCATGGACATGCTTTGCAGCTGCATGCGAGTGGGAGCTAAGTCAGCATTGTATTGATACTGCTTATAGAAAGCTTCAGCAAGATCATTCCAGTCTTTGATGTTGACACTCTCCAACTGATAATACCACTCCAACTGGTCTCCAGATAAGCTCTCTTGGAAAAAGTGGATCCACAACTTCTTGTCAGCAGTGTGAGGTTGAATTCTTCTGACATAAGACCTCAGATGCAGCTTGGGATAAGAGACCCCATCATAAACCACAAAGGTAGGAACCTTGAAACCAATGGGTATGACAACCCCAGATATCAGACTCAAATCTTCAAAATCTAGCCCAGAAGATTTCTGCAACTCCATAGCATCCATTCTATCCACCAGCATCTTGAATTTGTCCTCATTAGGATCATGGTAATAATTGGCCTCAGAATCAGAGTCCCCCATAGTGTTATGGAAACTGCCTCCCTCTTTTTCAGATTCCTCAGATTCATAGTCTTCAACCTATTCTTTGGTCTTGACAGGACCTTTGAACCTTCTTCCCATGTTGAGCAGGCCACCTGACCTTCTAGTCTTCTTAGTCTTTTTGGCCAGCAGTGTCTTCAATTCATCCTGCCCCTTGGACAGGCTCAGGATCAGCTCTTGGAACTGTGCATTTTGTGCCTGGAGATCCTTAACTGTTTGTTCAAGAGCCATTGCTGAAATAAACAGCGAGAAGATGAGAAACCTGTGCACAATTAAACCTGTGATGCAATGATATGATGTATTAATGCGCATGCAATGTTTTCAAGGACCGCAGGATTTAAATTTGCTTAGACAGACAAGAAGGTAAACTTTTATTAGTGATAACTTTGTTTTGCCTCTTGGGCTTACAAAAACATGAAATGAAATAAGTACAAAAGATGAGGTTTTAAGTCTCCCATGGACGTTTCCTCTTTGTGTTGAGGTATGAGTTGAGATTCCGTTCCTCATGAAGTTGCTTTGTTAGTTCTAGGATTCTTCCTTGGCTTGCTTTGTAATGAGCCTCGAAAGTATCCCTTTGCTCCTTCAGTTGGATCCATGATCTCTGCAAGTCTTCCATGTCAGTAGGCATGTCTGGGTGAAGGATGGTATAAGCAGTGTCTCCTTCAGCAACAGGTTCCATGGTAACTGGTAGGACGGCAGGGTATGGCATCATGAGAGTTTGAGCACGAGATCGCACCCATCTGAGATAAGCTTCCATAGGAATAGTGTACTTAGGCTCCAGTGTCTTGCTGTCAACCCTGTTTACTTTTCCCCAAGCTCGTATGAATCTCTGACGGTAACCTTGAAGATCGTTGTCGTAATCAAACACAATGCCATGAATCAACATGTCATGTGGACCATCGCTCCGAGCGTAACCAAACTGTCGTAAAGCTAAAGAGGGATTGTAGGTGATGCCTCCTCGTATGCCTAGAAGTGGCACATTAGGAAACTCCCCACAACGGTCAATGATGGTGACACTCTCCATAGATCTGGAGCACCAATGGATATCTGAGTGAGAAAGTGACATGATCCTCTTGGACCATCTGAACCCTTGCTCATTCTTCATTACTGAGCGAGGAAGGTGAGAAATAAACCACCTAGAAAGCAAAGGTATGCAACACATCAAAGTTCCCCTTGCCCTTGTAGTACGGGCGTGAAGAGAATGTAGGATGTCTCCAAGCAATGTAGGCACTGGATTGTGACTCAGGAATATGTTGATGGCATGAACATCTATGAACTGATCTGGATTGGGGAACAATACTAAGCCATAAATCAGTAAGGCTAAGATCTCCTCAAAAGCATCATGACTCATGGCCTTCAAGAACATTTGAGCCTTCTCTATCAACACCTTAGCTAGAACACCCTTGACTCCACTTCTCGTTTCTAGAACAATATCAGACTTCTTCAGATGTAGAGCTGCAGCAATAACCTCAGGTTTAGGCTCTTTCTCCAATCCTGTGAATGGTTTCTGATCAAGAACAGGTATGCCCAGAAGTTTAGAGAACTCTTCCATGGTTGGAACCAGCTGATAGTTAGGGAATGTAAAGCAATGGTGCTTAGGATCAAAGAACTGAAACAGAACACTCATCATGTCTTCATTGAACCCTGAAGTGACTAGATCCAATAGGTGACCATGTCTCTTGATGAACTGGGAATGATCAGACACTTGAGAAACCAACTCTTTAAGCTTGGGAGGTATCCCTACAAAGTTGATCCTGATGGTGTTTCTACGAGCAGAAGCCATGACCTGCAACAAAGAACAAAGATAAATCCCTTGGTCCTTGAAATGGTTAGGGAAAATGATATGCTTATGATGCATGATGATGTCATGATGTTATGCTCAATCACAAACATGTGGCACACACAAGCAAGTCACACAGTAGCCCTAGGTTTAAAGGCTTGCATGAGGTTCAAAGGTAAGTACCCTCCCCTGAAGTTTAGTTGGTTCATCCTGTCCTACAAAAGTAACCATGTTCTAAGGGATCTCAATATCATTGATCCTTCACAAGGGTGGTTGATCAGAAGGCAACTTACTTGCCAACCAAAACCCTCCAAGTTTAAGATCTCAATGAGTGTAGTATCGAGTGTCAACCAACTTCAGTCTGCACCAAAGCCGGTTACCTCACTACTTTCTAAAGGCCAAGATGAGTTAACTAGGGTTCTAAAAGTTAGTTAGTGCATTGACAACATATGGCAGCCTCATATTATCCTCAACTTGACTTAAGGAACATAAGCACCAACCAAGAAGTCACACTAACTATGGCCACCAGATCAACCATATCGATATACGTCGTACAGTTTCCTTGGTCTATTGCCATTTACCTAAGGTACACTAGATCCGGGTTAGGATCTTTCACACATAAGAGCACCCCAACAAGATAATATAAAGCAAACAAGGCAAACAATTTAAAGTGATCTAATTCCTAAGGGTACCCCTCTTAAATTTAAATCCCCAGCAGAGTCGCCAGTTCTGTAACACGGTGGGAGAACTGACTTTAGTTAAATGCTGCGGATAGCAAGAGTTGCCACCGACTTTTATTTTATCCAAAGGAAAGGCATAAAAGAACAGGAAAGACCTTTTAAAAGATTTTTGGGTCCGGGGGGTAGGTTATGTAAAGGGAAGGTGTTAGCACCCTTTACATCCATGGTTATCCATGGGCTCTTAGTTACTTAGCTCACTTTGAATTGTTTTTTGAAAATGTGAAGTGTGTGAATAAAAATTTTCATAATAGTTAATAATGATCCATGTACGGATGCGTAAAAACTTGTGTTTGAAAATTTGTTTGAAAGTGTAAAGTGTTTGAGAAATTTTTAAGTAGTGAGCAAGTAACTATGAGGTACCTACCCTAAAGTTTAAGTCTTTCTGTTCTTTATCCTTTAAGTGGTAAGACTATCCCTATTATTAAGGAATAGGTAGTCATTACCTTGGATGTGAGGGACATATGATGGACATCTGTTTAATGAAGGCAACTGTGGGGTGTATTAAGCAACTTTTTGGAGGGACTGTCATCATTATTCGAAAGGGACAAGATCTTTTATGAAGGCAACCATTTAAGGGACTTGATGACTTTTTCTTTTAAGGGACTTTGCTTTATACACCCCACTTGACCTTATGATTAGGCAACATTGAGAGGCAACCCTAGAAAGTGAGATGGCGATTAAAAATCGACTTACGTGTGTGAGTGTTTAATTTAATTTATCTTATAATTTTTAAATGACCTAAATTCAATTTTAAATATAATACATGTGTACACTCCCTATTTTACTAACCATGGTATGATAATTAAATAAATTAATATTACAAAAATTTACACCAAGGAGCAATTACAATAATAATTAATAATAAGCAATTAAAAATAAATAGCAAAAAATAAATATATAAGCAAGATATAAATACATAAGTAAAAATAAATAAATAAGCAATAAATATAATAGGGGTTAGTAATAATAATAAAAAATAATAAGGTTAATGAAATAATAATAATAAGCATAATTAAAAAATAAATGGATTAGTAATAATATGGTTAGTAATAATAACAATAAAAATAAATGGAATTAGCAAAATATTATAAGAACATAATTAAAATAATAAACAAAAGTTAGATTTTTAATATAGACAATTATTTAAAAAAAAACAAGAGGAAATATGAATGATTAAATAATTATTATAGCATTTTAATTTATATACAAATTATTTAAATTATTTTTAAATATATTATAATTACAAAATAAAATTATCATAGGTTCAATTATTTCTAAACACATATTTAAAAATTATTTATACATATAATTTAGATTACAAACAAATTATGAAAATATTTACATATTATATAAAGAAAATAGGTTATAAATATATTTACAAAAAATTAATAATAAATATATACATAATAAAATTAGAACAAATAAAATTAGGTTTTTTAATATTTGTTTAGAAAATAATATATTAGGGTTTGTTTTATAATTAAAATTTATTTAACTAAATAATACATATGTACATTTTATAATAATAAAAACTAATTTTTGAATTTTAGAAAAAATAAATTTTAGAATTTTGAAAAAAATACATAGTACATATATTTTACTTTAGAATTAAAAACTATATAATTTAATAATAAAATATTTGAAACAAAATACAAGAAAAAGAATGAAAACTTACCTGGCTGGAGTTGAACCCATGACACCCTGCCTGCAAGCAACAAAACATGCCACCAGGCCAGCCACGTATTGGTGATAATGGAATGATTTCAATTGGTTTTATGCAATGTCCTGAAAAATCACAAAAAATAATGAAACCCAAAAGGCCTGGGGAAGGAATCGAACCCAGGACCTCTTGAATACACAAACGCACGCATGACCATCCAGCTAGGTGAGCAAATCTGATATTGTGTTGGCAAGAATACATAATATATTATGTATGTTTAACCTGAAAAATAAGAGAAAAAAAATGCACCACGCCAAGAATCGAACCAGTGCCATCACACAATACGCATACCAGCCTTACCACTGAGACAAGCTGCGCGCTTGTGATAATAAACCAACACTAAAACATAAAATATTTTAAACAAGATTTGAATTTCCCAGGACGCGCCAAACAGCTTCTTCTTCAACCTCATGACCTGCGATTTTACCTGCGAATTCAGCCACGAATTTTCCTGCGATTTTCAAATTGCAGCAGTTCCTACGAAATACAAACATGGACAAAACAACAAGATTTTATGAAATTGGTTACACCATTGAGTTCCTAATAAAATTTCCAATCATTCTATGTCCTTGTAATCCATTTATCTTGGCTGGGTAATAAAACCCTAATTGAAGCCGCAAACCCTAAACATGGTGAATCACGATTCAGGCAGTGAAGCTTTGGTTTAATGATCCAGAAACGTTCTATACCACATCACAAACAAGATTATGCAAACAAAATTCAATGAAAAGCCATAAATTAATGGAATCGAAAAAATTATTTTTAAGAACAAGCAAGCTTCGGGTTGAGCAATATGGCATGATTTTGATGCATATGAATGATGATTCATGATCAGGGAAGTCCAAGGAGTCTTGCTATGTTCTTGTTTTACCTTCTAGAGCCCTGGAAATCCAAAACCGAATGTGAGTTTTGGCTTGAATTTTTGAAGTGTGAACTTACCTTTGAGGCTGCTGAAATTCGTGTCTTGCAATAGGGTTGTGTTTAGTACTTATAGGTGATTGATGTTAGGTCAAAAAATTGATTGGTTGTATGAAGAATTTGATATAAAAAGATCCACAATGATCATGCCTTAAAAATCAAATATTCATGTGTGAATGCTTGCTATTTTTGGCCAAATCTCATGATTTCTTTCCTCTTCAATTTAAATCAATATTTAAGACTTTCTAGAAGCTTGATCCAAATTAAATCTTTCATTTTTATATTTTATTTTTATTTTAAATGATTTTTAATGAATTAAATCAAAATAAATAAAAATGAAATAATAAAAAATCTGATTTTTAATGGTTTGGGTCGTGCATGAAGTTGTTGTATGGATTGGGTCATCATTTGGCAAGCCCATTTGGAAGAAATTGGTTTTAGACCTCCATTTTCATCATAAACCAACTCAAAATTTCCCAACTTTGCAAGGGCATATATCCTACAATTTTAATGGTATGAGGGTGTTCTTGGACATTTTGGAAAGCTTGAAGAGTCCTCTAACCAACCCCACTGGTTTCATGTCCATATCATTTACCAATATCAAGTTATGCCCTTTTGAAGTTGTTGACTTTTTGTTGACTTTCAAAAGGACCTCTAATGTCTTAGCTCATACCCTCCAAATGAAGCATTTTTGGGCTTGGCTTGTGAGACACAAAGTTGTAGAGAATTCAATTTCCTTCAAAATGAGCTTTGGATGGAGACTTGGTGATAAAGTATGTGAAAGTTATGGCTGGTCAAAGTTCAGTTGACTTTTACTGAGGAAACCCTAATTTAGAAACTCCTGATTCTTGATGATCTGAAATCTCCTTGATGAATCATGATCAACCCTTGATCAAATGATGAATTTTACTTCATATACTTGATGTTGGCAAAAAATCATGAAGTTTGACTTTGGTTTGACCACAGTTGACCTCATTTTGACTTTTTAACTGCATTGACTGATTTTGACTTATCTGATCATCTGACTGAGCAAACTTTTGAGAAAAGTCTTGAAACTTGTCATGGGGGTTCTTAAACACATATAAGATGTTATGAAGCTCACTTGAAGTCTTGGAAGTTCATTTAGCCTGATTAAAGTCAAAACCCTAGTTTTGGATGCACTGCTTAGGAGGTGCATTGTCTGAGGGAATTGTCAACTCTTCTGACCAATTGTGAACTTTGTGAACCTTGTGAACCATCATAAAATGTCTTGTGAACCTCATGGGAGGTATTGTGAACCTTGTGAACCTCATAAAGTGATTTGTAGACTTCATGAACCTCAGGAAAGGTCTTGTAAACATTGTGAATCTTGTGAACCTTGTGAACCTTCATAAAGTGACTTGTAGACTTCATGAACCTCATGAAAGGTCTTGAAAGCATTGAGAAACTTGTGAACCTTGTGAACCTTCATAAAGTGACTTGTAGACTTTATGAACCTCATGAAAGGTCTTGTAAGTGTTGGGAATCTTGTGAACCTTGTGAACCTTCTTAGAACACAAAGTCTTGTATTGTGAGGGCAAATTTTGGGGTGCAACAGATATGTTTGTTGTATGTTCTTTTATAAAACGACATAGACATGTGAAATGTCATTCAGATTCTAAAATAAAAACAAACTAGTATTTTTCTTCTCGTAATTTAGACGGAGAATTCATTGGGTTTTTATCAAAAGAGTATCTCTCAAAACCCCTACGAATCTCTACAAATGATGAAATTATAAAAGGAAATAGGAAGAATCATAAACTTAAGCACTAGAGAAATATCAAGCGTTTTGGAAAGATGTAGTAATAAGTGGTCAATCAAGAGTTTCCTAAGTCTCAACCTTAGGAATCTCTCCAATCCCCCCCTAATTGATTGAGCTCAAAGGTCCTATTTATACTAAAATTAGAATTAAGTGACCTTTAAATACCACTTAATTCATACTTAATCATCATTACACACGAACATAATGTCTTGGGGGTTATGAAAGGTCCAAAGGTCACACAAACGTCAAAAAATCTTAATCACTCATAAACATTCATAATTCTATTTATAATTTTGTGCATCACTTATGGATGAGACAAATTGGTTCCGGAAGTCCAAAAATTTAAAAAGCGTTGCAGAATGCCAAAGTTTGCAGTAGAAATTGGGTCTGACACATGCAGTGTCAACTAACACGGGTAAGCCGCGTCAAACAACACAACCATTTCACACAACACGGCCAGGCCGTTGGTCATGGTAAACTACTATGGGAGTTCCTTCAAGGTCCAAGATGGTCCGTGTTAGGAGACACAACCAGACCGTGTTGGTATCAGAATATTTGTATCGGAAACAAACCTTTTTGTGCGATCTTCGTTCTTTTTCTTCCCAATTTGCTCCATTGACCTCTTATTACCTGAAAACATAAAAAGGAAGCAAAAACGCATAAAATCGAAAAGGAATGATGAAAACACACGTGAAATCGAAAGTAAAATAAGCTAAAAATATGATACATTTACCCTTATCAAATACCCCCAAACTCGAAGTTACTTGTCCTCAAGCAACAATCTTGCTTAGAATGAATTAGGATCAAGCGATTTTAGGTTCTTTAAAAGGTCACAAAATGAAATCATTGATACTCATATGTGGCTTGTCGTTGTTACCAACACCACAAGTATTATGAAAACACCACAAGTATTACGAGAACATAAAACCATAAATACAATGAAGAGTTCCCTTTCAATCACCTCTCTATCTACGCTTTGGACTTAAGTCTCTTCAATTTTTCCTTCCTTTTTGTTAGTAAATTAAATTAAGTCATTTTTAGAATAATAATCATCATCACATGTATGAGATCGATCAAGAGAAGACTTTTGTTTTTGTATATGAAATGTTTGCACACTATTTGTGTGTTTATTATTGACCGTTATGGTTCGACATTGGGGTTCGACCACCGTTGGACTGCAAAGTCACGTGAGGGCTACCCAACTTAGAGGGTGCACACTCTTTTTACCAAAAATTTCATCTTTTATTGCTTATATAATATGTTCTCAATCATTCATCAATAAAAAGTGAATCAAATGTATGTAGGGATGTAAATGGATATCCATGGGACAGATACTATGATATTTTTATCCGCCCTGTTAGATAAAAATGATATCCATATCCGCCTCATATCCATGCAGATATCCGTTAAGCGGGTAATCCGTGGGTTTAACGGTAATTATGGATATTTACAGATATCCATGGATAATATTTTTAAAAAAAATTATTATTTTTTAAAATTATTTTTGAAAAAATAATTTTAAATTTTTTTTAAAGACACAAAAAGTTATTATCATATAACATTCATACTATTAGAAGAAAATAGGTAAAAGCTGTTGTGTTTTATTCCTCAGCCTTAGGCTGGTTTATATAGAAGAGTTATAATGATTACAATAATATTCTCCTTAATGGAGAATAAAGAGAAATAATGACAAATAAAGGCAATATTAAAAACAATAATAAAACCGGTAAATAATATATTTTCCAACACCCCCCCTCAAGTTGGTGCATAGATATCTATCATGCCCAACTTGTCTATCAAATGCTCAAAAGTAGGCCTTGCCAAACTTTTGGTTAGGATATCTGCAGTTTGCTGACTTGAAGTCACGAAGGGTAGACATATGATTCCAGCATCTAACTTCTCCTTTATGAAGTGTCGATCAATCTCGATATGTTTGGTTCTGTCATGTTGAACTGGATTATGAGCTATGCTAATAGCAGCTTTACTGTCGGAGTACAATTTCAATGGAAGCTCAATTTTCATCTTAAGTTCTTCAAGGACTCTAAGGATCCATAATCCTTCACAAATACCTTGAGACATATCTCTAAACTCGGCTTCTGCACTGCTCCTTGCTACAACTCCTTGTTTCTTACTCCTCCATGTCACAAGATTACCCCAAACATAAGTACAATATCCAGAGGTTGATCTTCTATCTGTAACAGAACCTGCCCAATCAGCATCGGTGAAGATAGACACATTTCTTTCCGCAGTCTTCTTAAAAAATAATCCTTTTCCAGGATTTCCCTTCAAATATCTTAGTATCCTATAAACTGCCTCAAGATGTTCCTCAAAAGGAGAATGCATAAACTGACTTACTACACTAACAGAGAAAGCAATATCAGGTCGGGTGTGTGACAAATAAATTAGTTTCCCAACCAATCTCTGATATCTTCCAGTATCAACAGGAACATTACCTTCTCCCCAAAGTTTAGCATTAGGATCCATAGGGGTATCTGCAGGACGGCATCCACTCATTCCTGTTTCTTTCAACAAGTCTAGAATGTATTTCTGCTGTGAAACCACAATACCATTCTTTGACCGAGCGACCTCCATGCCTAGAAAATATCTCATGAATCCCAGATCCTTGATTTCAAAGTCTACAACCAATTTTTCTTTTACTCTTGCCATTTCCACTGTATCGTCTCCAGTAAGGACAATATCATCAACATAAACAATCAGGACAGCAACTTTTCCATCATGGGAGAACTTTGTGAATAAGGTGTGGTCAGCTTGTCCTTGGATGTACCCTTGTTTCTTCATGGACTGAGTTAATTTTTCAAACCAAGCTCTAGGAGACTGCTTTAATCCATACAAAGACTTATTCAGTTTGCACACATTTGCTCCAATTTTTTTTTCAAAACCAGGAGGAATGTCCATATATACTTCTTCTTCTAGATCGCCATTAAGAAAGGCATTCTTAACATCTAACTGATGTAGGGGCCAATCCAGGTTAGCAGCAAGGGACAAAAGAATTCTAATAGTATTCAATTTTGCAACAGGAGCAAATGTTTCTGAATAATCTATACCATAGGTCTGAGTAAAGCCTTTAGCCACAAAACGAGCCTTGTACCTTTCAATTGTTCCATCTGAATTGTACTTCACAGTAAAGACCCATTTGCACCCAACTGTCTTTTTTCCATCTGGTAGTGACATAACACTCCAAGTTTTGTTCTTTTCAAGGGCTTTCATCTCCTCAAGCACAGCTTCCCTCCACTTTGGAATTTCTAGAGCAACCTGTACACTTTTTGGAATTTCTACACTAGACAATTTTGATGTGAAAGCAGACATAGATGAAGACAAATTTGAATATGATATAAAATTGGACATGGGATGTTTAGTGCAAGATCTGACAGGTTTTCTAATGGCAACAGGATCATCTATATCAGGATACAAAATACGACTCTCAGAAATAGAGATAGACTTACCTTTCCGTTTGTTAGGAGGTTGATCATCCCCCGGTTCAGATTCCTGGCAGTGTTGAGATGTGGACTCATCCCTTCCTTTATGGTGCTTTTTCACAAAAACCTTTCCTTTCCAAGTCCTGTTTCCTAATTCAAATCTATTTTCTTGAAGAGATTCATTATATTGTGGCATTTCAATTAGATCATCATCATTATTATTTTTAGGATTCTCATTGTCTTCTACAAGAGAAAATGTAGGCTCAGATTCACAAGATTCCTTACTCATAACAGGAATAAGATCAGATAAAGAATCATGGCCATTTTCTGTTGGTGCAAGTGTAAAAATCTCAGAATTTTGTGATACTGGCAAAGATAAGTTATTTAAAAAACTCATGTCCTCAATTTGAAACGAATCTTCGTTTATCTCCCCCCCTTGAAGATGAGTGTCATCAAAAAAAGGTTTATTTTCAAAGAATGTAACATCCATAGTGACAAACATTTTCTTATTTTTTGGATCAAAACATTTATACCCTTTTTGGGTTGGGGAGTATCCAACAAAGACGCATTTTATAGCCCGTGGCTCAAGTTTTCCAACATTTTTATGCTCATGAACAAAGGCTGTGCAACCAAAGATTTTTAAAGTCAAATCAGATAAAACACGAGTACTAGGAAAACAATCTTTGAAGACATTAATTGGAGTTTGAAAATTGAGAATTTTGGAGGGCATTCTATTAATTAAATATGCAGCTGTTAAAACAGCTTCTCCCCACAAATAATTTGGAACTTTATTTGAAAAAAGTAGAGCTCTAGCAACCTCTAGTAAATGTCTGTTTTTCCTTTCGGCCACTCCATTTTGTTGAGGAGTATTAGGACATGAACTTTGATGTACAATTCCATTTTTTAGAAAAAAATCATCAAGAATAGTATTAAAATATTCTTTGCCATTATCACTTCTAAAGACTTGGATATTTGTTTGAAATTGGTTTTGCACCATTAAAACAAAATTCTTTACAACCTGACAAACATCTGATTTCCCCTTTAACAAGTACACCCAACATACTCTTGTGTGGTCATCTATAAACGTGATAAACCATTTTTTGAGAGAGAGTGTACTTGTTCGGTTAGGGCCCCAAACATCACTATGAATAATAGAAAACGGTTTTGATGGTTTATAAGGTTGCATTGAAAATTGGGAACAATGATGTTTTGCAAACTCACATGCTTCACATTTAAACGAAGAAAAATTCTTATTGTGAAATAACTTAGGAAACAAGTGTTTTAAGTAACGAAAACTAGGATGACCTAACCTTAAATGCCATAACATAATGTTGTCATCTTTATTATTCAAAATAGAAAAAGACTCAAAGCAGGAACTTATTGTTTTTGAAGGTTGTTGTGATGCAGATCCAATGTCAAGGTAATAGAGTCCTCCACTCTCCTTAGCACTGCCAATCATCTTCCCCGAGTTCAAATCCTGAAAGACACAGTGAGATCGGAAAAAATTAGTTTGACAATTTATATCTTGGGCTAATTTGCTTACGGAGATTAAATTACACGATAAGTTTGGAACATGAAGGACATTTTTAAGAGTTAACATTGGAAACAACACAACTGACCCTTTACCTGCAATGGCTGAAAAAGAGCCATCTGCAATTTTTATTTTTTGATTACCTGCACATGGACTATATGAAGAGAACAAAGTAGATTCACCTGTCATGTGATCTGAGGCACCAGAATCTACTATCCAAGTATGACTGGGACTGACACTAAGAAATGCAGAATTACCTTTTGTTGCTATAGAGCAAGAAGGGGTTGGAGACTCGAGAAGTTTGTACAGTCTGTCTAGTTGTTCCGTAGTGAGTGGAAGTTGAGTTTGAGAGGATTGCTGCCCTTGATCAGAATTGCTCGCCCGAAATGCACGACCACCACCGTTTCCGTGGCCATCGCCGTTTCCGCGGTCACCACCGTTTCCGCGGCCACCGCCGTTTCCGCGGCTGACACCGGACTCATGTTGTTCGCCTTGGTTGGATCCGGTGTAGGCTTGTGATGGGAAAGGCCACTGGTTGTTGTTATTCGCCATAGGAAGGAAAACGGGTATGTGGAATGGGTCGGGTAATAAAGCGGGTCGAACAGAAAACCCTAACCCGAACCCCACTAGTTGTAGAAAACTTTACAGGAAACCCTAACCCAGTGCTCTCGATACCATATTAGAAGAAAATAGGTAAAAGCTGTTGTGTTTTATTCCTCAGCCTTAGGCTGGTTTATATAGAAGAGTTATAATGATTACAATAATATTCTCCTTAATGGAGAATAAAGAGAAATAATGACAAATAAAGGCAATATTAAAAACAATAATAAAACCGGTAAATAATATATTTTCCAACACATACATTCGCTCTTAAATTAACAGCGGACGGCCAAAGAGTAGGAAGAAGACATTGGTTTGACAGAGGAATGACGACACTAGTTGGTTGGAAAGTTAAATTGTTGAATTGAGGTATGAAATATTGAATAGTTTAAATATGAAATGGCTAATAGAATTTGAATGAAATGTGAAAGATTTTCTTCAAAGAAAATTTCAAAAAAAAGTAAGAAATATAAAAAGACTAATTTTTTATAGATGAAAAAAATAAGGTATAATAATAAACTAATAATATTTAAATGATTTTTATAATTTATTAACGGATATGGATATCCGCGGGTACGAATATCATTAAATCTGTATCCATATCCATTAACATACAGTTATTTAAATATCCATTTATTGTATCCGTGGATATCCATTAAGTTATCCGCCCCATATCCGTGACGTATTTTATCCGCGTATATTCGCGGGTACAAATAATTTTTCCATCTCTAAATGTATGTCAGATTGTCTATATCAACAAATTAGAAGGTACTTCTCAAAATCTAAGCATTATGATACAAAACACGCGCTAAACTCGTGACCTACTCAAGAAACTAATAGTGTTCGGGTAATTCCGATTATATCGAATTTCTATGGGCCCTTAAACTTAGTTAATCCTCACTTCAATCCTATATACTTTCTCAAAATTATCAAAATTACAAGCTTTTTCAGAAGTTTTTTTGTACAACTTAACTTTTGAGAATTTTAACAAGGCTATATGCAACTCATTTAAACAAAACTATCCTCACAACACAAATCACACAACAGATAAAAAATGCATAATGCAAAAATTAAGGGAAATGCCCCCAAACTTAAATCGGACATTGGCCTTAATGTTTCAATTCAATTAGGGAGAGGTAAAGAAATAACTCACAAACACCTCAGTGAGAACGGGAGAGATGTAACAGAAGAGAATTATAGAAATTTTGCTATATTTTCCTAATTCTCTTGAGTTTTCCTTTCTTTATTAGAACTAATCATACTTGCAAAATGAAACAACATAAAATGCATAAGTAATTAAAAGCATGGGTTGTCTCCCTTGAAGAGCTTTTTTTAACATCATTTTAGCTCGACGGTTGATGGGTGAAAGCACTAATGGTGGTTCCTTCAAAAATGGGCCCCTATCTAACTTTCTCTCATATCCACTACTCTTATTTCTCTTTTTCCTATGGGATGGTTCATACTTATGAGTCTGTGGGGGTGGTTCTAGTTCTATCTGAAGTATCAACATTTCGGGTTTGGCTTTAATCCTTTCATCCCCACCTTAAATGTCAACCTTCCCCTCTTAACAACAATAATAACCCCAATTTCAAGATCCTATAATTTTCTCCTTTTAGACAGGACCTCAATATTTTTCAATATTTCTGCAAATAATTTGGATTGGGAACCTACCTTATCTTCAAAAAATCTTTGTGGGAAAGTAATCAATGGCTTGTAGGGAGGTGGAGCAACATAAGGTGCTTCTTTTTCTTCTTCTTTGACAACCTATTTTTTGGGCGGTGTTAGTGGATTTTCCTCAATCTTTATCCTTTTCTCATAGAACTCCCCTCAACCTCTTTATCATTCTCCATAGAATTTTTAACTTGTTTTTTTACTTTTGGTTGTTACAACATTTACATGTCCCTTAGGGAAGGGTCCTAGAGGTACATGTGCAATCTGGGAGATTTGAGTCTTCAAGGCCTTGCAATGACTCACGATGTACTCAACCATAGTGTTTAGATGCCTAAGGGATTCACCAGTTTGGAGATTTTTGTTTCTAAACTCTTTATTATGGAAAGTTTTTGTTTCCATAAAAGTTTCCATTATAGATTATAAGTTAGAGCGAGCTTTCATCGTAATCCCCAAAGGTAATAATTGTGCCAAATTGGGAACTATATAGTCCAACGACATGCTGAGACTAGTTAATGTAGAAAACGTTTGGGTGATTTCCTTATTTTAGATTATAGGTTCCAGAGTATGGGCTTACTAAGTTGTTGGTCATGTGATTGCCCATATCTTGAAACATTTCAAGAGAATGAACTTTATGTGAAATATTAAAATAACAGAAAATATAAAATCACCTTAGTATAAACGGCGTTGAAATAAAATTATTGATTTCAAAACACCTCCCCAACAACGACACCAAAAACTTGATGTGTGTGAATCGTAAAGGCATGGTTGTGTCAAGTAGTAAAAAGAATCGATCCCACTGAGAGGTTTATGCTTGCCAAATTTTTACTCCAATTATGCTTATCTAAGGTGATCGCTAAAGAGTTTGAGCAATTGTAGTTTAAAATTAAGGATTTAACAAATAATAAAAACAAGGATATGGGATTGTGATTACTTTGTCAGATTCACCCCAATGAATTTCCAATGTATTATGAGAATATTTTCTTTTAGTATTTTTATAGAAAAGTAGATCGAAAATATATGTCACCCACTTTTATGGTGTTAACAATCTTAACATTGATTTTGGCACAAATAATGACTTTATCAATATAAAGTGAGTCGCCTTGTCATGGAAGGTGCCTCACTAATCTATTATCTAGAAATCTGCTTTCGGATGTCGGATCATTATCTTTCAATATATGATTAACATATATGTTGTCTTTACTTGCGCAACCGACATAGATGTGTGAAATGTCATTCATATTCCAAAATAAAAATAAACTAATATTTCCTTCTCGTAATTTAGACAGAGAATTCATTGGGGTTATATTAAGAGCATATCTCCCAAAACCCCTAGTTCTTTAGGGACTACTCACAATGGTAAGATTAACAACAATGATAAAAAGTAAAGACATTACAAATAAGTAAATAATGTAACAACAAGATGAATGTATAAGAAAAATTAAAATACTACAAATGCTAAAATTACAAAGGAAATAACAACAAACATAAACTTAAGCACTAGAGAATTAACAAGTGTTTTGGAAATATGTAGTAAGAAGAAATTGAAGGTGTGAGAAAACATAAGCAATGGGGGTTTGAATTGGTGTTTTAAAAATGAAAGCTTTGTGTAGAAACCCAACAAATAAATCAACAATAAAAGAAATAGAGAACACAGTGATTTATCTTGGTTCACATGTCAACCACAAGCTACCTTCATTCCACCCGCCTAGGTGATTTTGCCTACAATAAGGACTTAATATACTATAACCAAATTAATTCCAACACACAGAAACTCTGTGACTAACTGCACACTCAGCTACAACTAGCTGATGCGACTACCACAATTCACAACCAATTGTTGTGACTAACAACCACTAATACTCACATCCCTAGTCTTCCTAAAGCTCATAAACTTCACTCGGTCCTTTGAGAATGCAAACAATAGTTTTCTACAAGGTTTGTTTACAAAAGAGCGCTCCAAAAATAAGCAGAGTAAACACAACTTAAGAGCTTCTTGGAACTGTTCACTACTAATAGAAAATTTGCTTTGTATGTGCATTTGAAATTTGTGTAGTCTTGTGTTGTGCTTGTTCCTTTTAGAGATAATCCTTATATAGGAGCTTGAGAAATAGATCCCTTACACAATTGTCCTCTAGTACCACCAAATCAGGGTAATGGAGTAGTGGAATTAATAGTCGAATGAAGTGTCTTTGTACTATTGTATTATTCCCTCTTATCCATTAATTCTTATCTTCTGATATTCAGAGGCTTCTGGTTGATAGGCGTGTGAAGCATGAGCAGAGATAAAATAACTTTCTTGACCGTTATTTATTTTCTTTAGAACTTTAGAGGCTTTTGGTTGATAGGAGTTTGAAGTATGAGCAGAGAAAATAATAAATGTTGATCTTATTCATTAGAACACCAGAGGCTTCTGGTTAATAGATGTTTGAAGAATGAGAAGATGAAAGGATGTCTCTTGATCATTAATCCTTATCTTTAGAACTTCAGGGGCTTCTAGTTGAAATGTGATTGAAGCATCAGTTGAAGAAAGGATTGTTGGGTCTTCAGAATCTCAAGTCTTCCGTCTTTAGAACTTTATTCACTCAGAACCACGTCTAAAGAACTTCAACACTTGTCTTTGAAACCCTTATTCTTCAGAACTTCAAGTCCTTATAATCTATCTACACTTGGTCTTCAGATCATTTTTTCTTCAGACTTCAAGTCATAAGAGTCTTTAGCACTTGGTCTTTAGAACTAACGTATCAGAGTCTTACTCATTCAGAGTCAGAATCCTAGAAAACATTGAAACTACAATATTGATTTTCTCAATATCTTTCTGATGAGTTGTTAGATGAGCAATATTGCTTTATTTTAGTGCATAAGTGGATATCACCATGTCATAATCTTTTGTTCGTAAGAACTCACTCAGAGTTAGGACATGTTTGTTAAGACTTAGAATAACAATCGTTAGAGTATCAAAATTGCTTTCACACAAATATTTTGTTGTTATTATCAAAACATAAAGATATTGAGTAGAACCAAATCTTGTTCTCACAATCTCTCCCTTTTTGATAATGACAAAACAATGTATTTTGAAGAGCCAATTTTGTACGTGGTAAAAATTGGAATTGATATAATATAAGTTCAAAATTATCTTCCCTTTACCAGATACTCTCCCCCTGATTCTGACAATCCCAAAATTTTAATTATTCTTGTTCAAAGTTTCCCCTAATCCCAAGACTCATAAAATAGAAATTTTGAGTTTCCAGATCATAAGATAGATAAGGAATACTTCCCTATATCGACTCATCAAAGTCTGACTAGAACATTGGTCTTCATCTCAGATCATGGTTTCTATTAGAACTTAGATGATAAATAAGGGCCAAAGCCTAATATTCAATATCATTCCTGAAAGATGACATACTAAAAGAATATTTCATATTCAATGCATTAGAATGTCAGAACTGTGATTTAGAGTCTAGATATTGAGCTTCAAAATAACTTCCCAATTAATACTCCCCCTTTTTTTCATAAACAAAAAGGTAAATAACATAGATGAGCTTTGAAAAAACGATGATACCATCGGAACATAGATCAATAAGGTGCGTTAAAAAGAGAATAAGCTCAAAAATATTTTTAAAAGAGATTTTGGGAATAGTATTGATAATGATTATCTTGAAAATCTAGCCTCATAAAATTACAATTCTCGAGGAATCACTTCAACGAATAAATATGATCAAAAAATCGCACTTATCTATTTGTTGAACACTTTGATTTTCCTTAGTTTGTGAAGAAAGTACCTTCTAACTTATAGAAGTATTTCTCTCAGAACTTCACAACTCCATATTTGCTTGGAGTCAGAACCTCTTGTTACACAAAGAGTCTAAGCCAATTCTGATGGAATTTATATTGGACAAATGCCCATATTTAAGATCCTTAGAATAAATAGAAATCTATCTTCAACCAAAGGTTTTTGTACAGATATCAGCCCACTGATGGTCTATGTAACACGGTGGGAGAACTAACTTTCTATATATGTTGCGAATAGCAAGAGTCGCCACCGACTTTTATTTTATCCAAGTAGAAAGGATATAAAAGAATAGGAAAGACCTATTTTAAAAGACTTGAGTTCGGGGGGTAGGTTATATAAAGGGAAGGTGTTAGCACCCTTTATATCCATGGTTATCCATGGGCTCTTAGTTACTTAGTTCACTTAATTGTTTTGAACGTGTGAAGTGTGTGATTAGAAAATTTTCTAAGTACTTTGTAATGATCCTCGTATGGATGTATACAAAGCCTTGTTTTAAAAATGTTTGAAAAATTATGAGGTGTAAAAAGTATTTTAAAGAGTGTGAACCAGTAACTTAGAGTTCCTACCCTAGACTAAGTCTTTCAGGTTCTTTTATTTTCTTTCAAGGGTAAGACTGTCCCTATTATTAAGGAATAGGTAGTCATTACCTTGGATTTTGTTAAGGCACGGGCGTAAGGTCATCGCATGGTCAATGAAGGCAACTAAATGGGTGTCTTTAGCAACGTGGGAGGGACTATCATCTTTTACCGAAGGGACACAATCATTAACGTAGGCAACATCGTAGGGACTTGATCTTTTAAACCGGGGAGGGACTAGATGATTGATATTTGGATATGGATTTTGCTTAAGCCACCCCCATTTTCGAGGGACTTGACCATATATCTTTTTAAGGCAACTGTGAAGGGTAACCCTAGGAGGTGCTCGACTTACGTGTGTGAGTAACTTTATTTAGATATTTAATCTTTTTAATTAAATTATATAAGTTTATATTAATCATATATTTCTTTTCACTCCCTAGTTACTAACCAAGCAATAAAAATAAAAATGCAAAGAAGTTAAATCCTACACTATTACATCGCTTTGGGGCAGATACATAAATAATAGGGCAAGAAAATATATTACAACAAATAATAATGACCTATACATTTTTTCTAATAATTAAAATAAGACAAAAATAAAAATAAATAAAGAACATTATTCTAAAAAATAAAGAAAAAATAAATAAATTAAGTTTTGAAATTAGGGCTAGAATTTAAAACTAGAATTAATTAAAGGAAATTAAGGTTTTAGATAAAATTTAGATTTATTAAAAAAACTTAATTACTAGTTATTATTAATTAATTAAAATAGGTTAATAATTATATACAAACTAAATTTTATTATATAAAAAGTAATAATTAAAAAAATGTTATTAATAGATTTTTTCTAAAAAATGATATAATTAAACTAATTAATTAGTTAATAAAATAAATAATATAATAGTTAAAATAATAAATTAAAAAAGAAATAAAAGAAGAAAAGGAAAAGGCTAAAATAAATAAATGGGGGAGGTCTGGATTTGAACCCAAGACCTCCCCATTACCAGTCTTATATGCTGACCAGAGGGGCTGCGCGTGCCAACTGATGTTTTCATGGGTAAAAATAAAAAAATATTAAACTTGAAAAATGAAAATAAATGTTAACAAAAAGAAAGAACCTGGGGATCAAACCCAGGCTCTAAAACTCCAAGGCACCAATACTCAACCAGCTGAGCCAAACCGCATGTGTGTTATACCTAGGAAGAAAAAACAACATTACTCTTATCTTTTTAAAAAAAAAATCCAAAACGCGCCAAATGCTGTCTTCAACCTTCAGCCGTCGTCTTAGGATCTAGTGACGCTTTTGTTGTAGCTAAAGGCTATAGTGACTAATCTTCTTTGTCACTATAAGTCCTGCAATTTTAAACATTAAGAATACAAGCAATAAATTCATTATAATGATCCAGATCAATCAAAGTCAATCCAATAAGTCCAAATATGTCATTAATTTGGTCTGAAATAGGCTTTTTATGGAACCCCTAATTCACGATATTTAGAACCCTAAACATGGCAATTCACGTATTTGACCATGAAACTTCAATAAACCTGTCCAAAAACATTCCTTGTAACGTCCTAAACACAAACCAAATGTTATATATGCTTTAAATTAGTCATACATATGAAATCGAAAAAACAAAAAAGACATGAATATGAAGGATTCAGTTATGGTGTTTTGGGATGATTTTGATACTTATGAGGATTGAGTTACGATCAGTGATCTTCAAGGAAGCTAATGCAACCTTTAATTTGCTTTGAAACTGCCTCTAAGTGAAAAATCAAATGCCTCCTTTTCCTTGAATATTTTTGAGTTAGAATCCTATGTTCTTGACCTGCAAATTCGTCCCTCATGCAATGGTCTTGTTAGTGTATATGTAGTGAATGAGATTATGTTAAAATATGGGCTTTGTCTTCATGAATTTACATTACTTGAGTGTGAAGAAACAATCAACCATAAATGATTCAAAAATCACATAAATTCTTGCTATTTTGGTATTACACGAATTTGGATGGCCTCAAATCAACTTAAATGTTGTATAAATCATTCTAGAACCAAGATTTGATTTATTATTTGATTTTTCATATTTTATTTTCATTAAAATTGAATTTTAATAAATAAAATCCAAAATAATATAAAATAAAATTATAAAATCAGAATAAATGATCATTGGGTCGTGCATGACTTTATCTTTGAGATTGGGTTGAAAATTTATGGGCCCATTTGGAAAATTTTGAAGTTAAGACCTTTTTTGCTTCATACACCCCTTAAAAATCAACCAACTTTGACAAAGCACAACTTCCTCAATTTTAATGCTATGAAGGTGATCTTGGACTTTTTAGAAATATTATAGTGTCCTCTAACCTACCTTTTTGGTATCATGTCCATATCTTTTACCATTTTCAAATTATGAGCTTTGGAAAAAATTGACTTTTTGTTGACTTTCAAATGGACCTATAATGTTTTAGCTCATACCTTCCAAATGAAGCCTTTTTAGGCTTGACTTGTGAGACACGAAGTTGTAGAGGATTGAATTTCATTCAAAATTAACTTTGGATGGGAAATTTCTGATGAAGTATGTGAAAGTTATGGCTGGTCAAAGTTCAATTGACTTTTCCTATGGAAACCCTAATTTAGAAACTTCTTGATTCTTAATGATTTTAGATTTTCTTGATGACTCATGATCAACCCTTGATCAAATGATGAATTTTACCTCATAATCTTGATGTTGACAAAAAATCTCGAGGTTTGACTTTAAGTTGACCACAGTTGACATCTGTTGACTTTTTTTGCTAAGTTAACTGATTTTTGGATATCTGAACCTCTGACTGGTCAAACTTATTGGGAAAGCTCTGAAACTGGACATGAGGATTCTTTAAGGTATGTGGGATGTTATAAACCTCATTTGAGGACTTGGAAGTCCATTTAGCTTGGTGAAATTCAAAACCCTAGTTCTGGATGTATTGTTCAGGAGGAGGCTTTGTCTGATGAAACCTTTAATCCTTTTGACCAATTGGGGACCTTGAGAACCTTGTGTTCATTTAGAAATCTTGAGAGAAATTTCTTTGATTGTGGGAAGGAAAATTTTGGGGTACAACAGCTGCCCCTGTTCAATTTTCTAAAACCTGAGGAGTTAGATTGGCATGCACGCCATTCGTGACTTGAAGGTTGAAGGGAATTGAACACAAAAACCCAAAAATTTGCACTCGCCAGTGCATAGAGTAACACTGTTGGTTGGTTGTATTGCTTGAATGGGCTTATAGATGCCATTCGGAGAAAAAGTTCTTCAGATATACTTCTTGGAGGATAAAGTTGTCCAAAGAGTAGATTTGATGCAATCTTGGGGGATGTAACAACCCAAGAGGTTTTTTGGAGTGGTCCTGGAGGATAGAGCAGTCCAAGATGTCGATATACGTACTCCTTGAGGATAGAGCAGTCCAAGATATTGTGAGATAGCCCTTGGGGGGATATAGTAGCCCAAGGTATTGGTATACGTACTCCTGGAGGATTTAGTAGTTCAAGATCATCTTGGGGGATTTATAGCAACCCAAGATATTAATATACGTACTCCTGGATGATAGAGCGGTCCAAGTTATTGTAAGAGGGCCCTTGGGGGGATATAGCATCCCAAGGTATTGATATATGTATTCTTGGAGGATTCAGCAATCCAAGATTATTCTGGGGGATTTATAGCAGCCCAAGATATTGATATACGTACTCTTGGAGGATATAGCAGTCCGAGATCCTCCTGGGGGATTTATAGCAGCCCAAGATATTGTGAGATAGCCCTTGGGGGGAATATAGCAGCCCAAGGTATTCGTAAATTTAGTCCAGGAGGAGTTAGCAGTCCAAGATTATCCTGGGGGTTTATAGCAGCCCAAGATGAAGATAGATGTGATCCTGGAGGATAGAGCAATCCAAGATATTATCCTGGGGGTTTATAGCAGCCCAAGATTAAGATATATGGGATCCTGGAGGATAGATAAATCCAAGATTTTGTTTGAAGTAACCTTTGGGGGATATAGCAACCCAAGAATAAATTGTTGATGACGTTCGTTTGCTGGGGAATAAACCTGAAAAACAAGGTTAGTTCTATGCAAATATCAGGATATACATAACACTTTGCAAGATGATATTCTTATGAGAATGTTGTATGCGTATGCGTATGATATGATATGATATGATAATGTATCTATGAATTATGTAGTTGAAGCGAATGAGTATCTTCGTAGAACAATTGTTGGTTGGGGAAAATAAATCCTGATTCGTTGCTGAGGAATATGAAGACTTCGTTCCTATCTTGGTTTGAAATATCATACTTAGAACCTCCCTTTTTCATTTGTCATACTTCTTATTGAAGGGTTAAGTTCCTGAATATCCTGACTGAGGATAAAAGAGATGGACATTGCTCCAGGAGACTTATTCGGTCAAGTATCAATTCTTCGGAGGATATATTGTATTTGAAATGAAACTACTTGAAGTCTTCGTAGAGTTGGAAGTACAAGATACTACTTGAAGTATTTCGTAAGAATATTCATAAATATTACTCTTGTGGGGATGAACCGGCGAAGATTCGTTAGATTCTTACCTCCGATCGTCCTTAGTAAACATCAATCATATTCAAAAGCATATATGGTAAACATCAATCATATTCAAAAGCATATATACATTCAAACATAATCAACATACGTTTTTCGCTTAATTAAAAGGGGAAAAGTAAACCTGAAATCGAAAATAGGATTTTATTTATTTAGAAAGTGGCCTATAAACAGGCGAGTTTTAACACGGAGATGGAAATCCTAGTAAGAGGAATTCGTCGAAGAAATTTCAAAAGAGTACAAAAACAAGGAAAATAGCTATGTGTAAATGATCCTATTGAGTTTCAACTCTTCTATTGCCATTATCTTCAAGCATCTTATCCCTTGCTATCGGAATAGAAATGATTAGATTGATCTGCATCTATTTGAACTTGATGTAGGTAGTATAACTAGTTGAGGTTACATGGGTAATCCAACGAGACATAGTCATACGTTTTAATCCCTAACTTTTGCATGGATTGCCCTTTCAGGTTTTCAATACACCGGGATAACCTTTTTTTTTGCCCTAGCCTCCCTTTCGGGTTTTCGACTTGCCGGGTGTACAATTTTTTTTATATATATCCTTAATCTTTGCCCGAACCATTTTGGTTCTCCGGGATGCCCTTAGTTTTGCCTAGGCCGGTCAACCTAGCGGGTCTCTTTTTATGCGAAGTACTTTTTAACTATGTTTGTGTTCACAGGCTATGGGAAATCTTCACCATCCATAGTAGTAAACATCATGGCGCCTCCATAAAACACCCTCTTGACTATAAATGGCCCTTCATATATGGGAGTCCATTTGCCCCTAGGATCACCCTGTGGTAATATGATTCGCTTGATTACCAAATCTCTAGCCTGATATACTTGTTGCTTAACTTTCTTATTAAAGGCCTTGATCATACACTTCTAATACATCTGACCATGAGAAACAGCTGCAAGTCTCTTCTCATCAATCAAGTTTATCTGGTCAAGTCGAGTCTGAATCCATTCATCTTCATCTATGTCTGCATCCTTTATAATTCCTAGGGAAGGAATCTAAACATCAATAGGTAGAACTGCTTCCATTCCATAGACAAGACATAATGGGGTTGCCCCGTTGAAGTACGTATTGTGGTACAATAACCATGAAGAGCAAATGGTAACATTTCGTGCCAATCCTTATGCATAACTGTCATCTTTTGCAAGATCTTCTTTATATTCTTGTTGGCGGCTTCCACTGTGCCATTCATCTTTGGTCGATACGGAGAAGAATTATGATGCTTAATCTTGAACTGCATGCAGAGGTTAGTAATCATAGTATTGTTCAGATTAGTACCATTTTCTGTGATAATCCTTTCGGGGATACCATACCTACATATAAGATTATGCTTGATGAATCGAGCCACAACATTCTTGGTAACAAAAGCAAAAGAAGCTGCCTCTACCCACTTCGTGAAGTAATCAATAGAAACAAGGATGAAACGATGTACATTGGAAGCAGTAGGTTTAATCTCACCAATCATATCAATGCCCCACATGGCAAAAGGCCAAGGAGCAGTCAAAACATTCAATGGAACTGGAGGTATGTGTACTTTATCGGCATATATCTGGCACTTATGACAAGTCTTGGAGTGCTGATAGCAATCAGCTTCCATGGTAGACCAATAGTAACCTGCTCTCAAAATTTTCTTAGCCATTGTATGCCCACTAGAATGACTACCAAAGGTCCCATCATGCATGTCTTCCATAATCTCCATTGCTTCCTTCTTATCCACACAACGAAGCAACGTTGAATCGTGATTGCGCTTGTACAAAATTCCATTACTTAGGAAAAACTTGGCAGAAAATCTCCTAAGAAACTTCTTATCATTGATAGATGCCCCTTCAGGATATTCCTGAGCTTCGAGATATATTTTCACCTCATGGAACCAAGGTTTCTCTTCCACACCTTCAGTATCAACCTCATAACAGTATGTTGGTTCATTTAACCGATCAATAGTAATTCTGGGTGCTTCATCATCCCAACTAATTTCAAACATGGATGACATAGTGGCTAAAGCATATGCTAACTGATTCTCTTCTCGTGGAATATGTCCAAAGGTAATCTCTTCAAAGTATGGGATTAAAGAAAACACATGCTCTCTGTAAGGAATGAGATTAGGGTGCTTTGTATCCCAGTCTCCTTTAACCCGGCTAACTACCAAGGCTGAATCTTCGTATACATTCAAAAACTGGATCTTCATCTCAATGGCAACCTTGATACCCATAATACATGCTTCATATTCAGCCACATTGTTGGTACAATCAAAACAAAGTCTAGCAGTAAATGGTGTATAACAACCCTCTGGAGAGATAATTACAACACCAACACCATTACCAAGCGCATTAGAAGCTCCATCAAAAACCATATTCCACCGGGATCCCTGTTCGGGTCCTTCATATTGTCTAGGTTCTTTAACAACAAGCATAATATCTTCATCTGGAAATTCAAAGTTCATAGACTGATAGTCATCCACTTCTTGATGAGCTAAATGATCAGCTACCACACTTCCTTTGATAGCTTTCTGAGTATTATATTGTATGTCATATTCTGTCAAAATCATTTGCCATCTCGCTATCCGTCCGGAGAGAGCAGGTTTCTCAAATATGTACTTAATAGGATCCATTTTTGAAATCAATAAAGTGGTATGAGTCAACATATATTGTCTTAGTCGGCGAGCAACCCATGCCAAAGTGCAACAAGTTTTCTCGAGCAGTGAGTATCTTGTTTCACAGTCGGTAAACTTTTTGCTAAGGTAGTATATTGCTTGCTCTTTTCGACCAGACTCGTCATTTGTCCCAACACACAGCCCATTGAGTTGTCTAATATTGTTAGGTACATAATCACGGGTCTCCTTTCAACCGGGGGCATCAATATTGGAGGTTCCTGTAGGTACTTCTTGATCTCGTCAAAAGCTACCTGGCATTCGTTGTTCCATTCCATTACTTGATCTTTCTTCAACAACTTGAAGATTGGCTCACAAGTAGCAGTCAATTGGAAAATAAATCTTGCAATATAATTTTGTCGTCCAAAAAAACCTCTCACTTCTTTTTCAGTACGGGGAGCGAGCATTTCTTGTATAGCTTTTACCTTTGCAGGATCAATTTCAATACCTTTACCACTGACAATGAAACCGAAAAGTTTACCAGATCTAACTCCAAAGGTACACTTGCTTGGATTTAATCTCAACTTGTACTTCTTCAACCTCTCAAAAAACTTATGCAAATGATCAAGATATTCTTCTTCAGTCTGAGATCTGGCTATCATATCATCAACATATACCTCTATCTCATGGTGAATCATATCATGGAACAAAGCTACCATAGCATACTGATATGCTGCCCCAACGTTCTTCAAACCAAATGGCATTACCTTATAGCAGAAGGTGCCCCATAGTGTGACAAACGTAGTTTTCTCCATATCTTCCGGTGCCATTTTAATCTGATTGTAACCAGAGAAACCATCCATAAAAGAGAATACTTTATGTTGAGCAGTGTTGTCTACCAAAACATCAATGTGTGGAAGTGGAAAATCATCTTTGGGGCTGGCTTTGTTCAAATCCCTGTAATCTACACACATGCGTACTTTACCATCTTCCTTAGGCACCGGTACCACATTTTCAACCCACTGAGGATAAGAAGTAATTGCTAGGAACCCTGCATTGAATTGTTTCATTACTTCTGCTTTAATCTTTTCTGACATCTCAGGACGCATACGACAATCTTTTTTCTTTATTGGACGACAATCTTCCTTCATTGGCAGATGGTGAACCACAATATCAGTATCAAGGCATGGCATATCCTCATAAGACCGAGCAAAGATCTCCACATAGTCATGTAACATCTGAATTAATCTGTTCTTAACACTGTCTTCTAATTCAACTCCTATCTTGACCTCTTTCATGTCTTCCTCCGTTCCCAGATTCACAACTTCAACTGGTTCTTCATGTGGCTGTATAACTTTCTCTTCTTGCTGCAACAACCTAGCAAGCTCTACAAGCACTTCACAATCTTCCTCCTTTCCATCCTCGGCTTGATAGATCGTATTCTCGAAGTTATAATTGGCAGTAGCAGAATTGTTATCAACAGGATCCAGAGTGGATGAGGATCTGCATTTTAGTGACGTGGGTGTGTGTAAGAACACATAACTTTTGATAAAAGGAAAAATAAAAGAAAGATAAAGAGCGCAATATTTACGAAAGCAAAAACGTCCATTGATTTAATTGAATGAAAATATGCAAATGAAATGACATCCCTAACAAACATACCATTGTGCCTCGGGTAAGGCACACGGCTTAAAATTTTAATTGTTCGAAATTACAAACTTAAAAAATAAGAAACGCAGTAATAATATTTACTCCTGACTAAAGGAGATAGAAATAACGTCTTCAGCCTTCCAATTATTGAGCCCACTATCGATGGTAGGAAATATCCAGCTATCCAAGTTGTAATCTTCATCAGAATCTTCCACAACATTGACTTGATTCCTCTGAACTCATTTGCTGGTGATACGACTAACACGACGAACAACCTTCTGAGATTCTACAGTAAAACCCAAACCAAACTTGTCAGACTTGTAAGGAATGTCAGGGAGCTGACCCCAAATAGTACAACCACCTTCTTCAATTACATCTTTTGCATCTTTCAGAGAAGCCATTGCAGGAGGTACTCTAGTAACAACATGAACTGGTTTAGCAGTAGGGATGGATTCCGCAGCAGAAGCAACTTGAGGAACTACTTCAAATGTTTGGAAAGGAGTCTTGACAAATTCACCCTCCATCTCAACATACTTGAAATTGTTTACATGACTGACCATATACTCTTCCTCACCATAAACAGTGACAATCTTGTTCTTCACTGGATATTTCAACTTTTGGTGCAAAGTGGAAGTCACAACACCTGCCCCATGTATCCAGGGATGCCAAAGCAGACATGAATAGGAAGGACGAATATCCATCACGTAGAATGTAGAATCAAAGACTTGAGATCCCACTTTGATTGGGAGGTCAACTTCTCCGTGCACCACTCTTCTTGATCCATCAAAGGCTTTCACCACCACGTTACTGGGTCTTAGCACAATATCTTCAAAATTGAGTTTGTCCAGAACATCCTTCGGTAACATATTCAAAGAAGAACCATTATCCACCAAAACATGAGACAGAGTGGTGCCCATACACTCAATGGAGACGTGCAGAGCTCTATTGTGGTTTCTTTTGGAAGGAGTTAGATCAGCATTAAAAAATCCCAAACTATTATCAGTAGTTAGGTTGGCAACACAATTCTCAAACTTGTCCACAGAGATTTCATGTGGTACATGAGCAGCCTTCAGGAACTTCACTAAAGCCTTGGCATGGGCTTCAGAACATAGCAGCAAAGACAACATAGAGATCTTATAGGGATTATGCCCCAAATGTTCAACAACATTATAATCACTCTTGCAGATGATCTTCAATACCTCATCCATCTGCTTAGAGAGGCCTTCAGTAGCTGGAGTTTCAACCTGAACAGGCTCAATCAATGATCCTTTTCCCCGAGCTTCAGTACTTGGCCCAGGATTGGATATATGAATGGGAGCAGCAACAATCTTTGATGTGTCTTCTGGAGAGAAAATTCTTCCACTCCTAGTTACCTTACTAGTCCCAACAATATTGTCAACATCCGGATTAGTCTCTGCAGCGGGTATATCAGTTAGAGGCTCTTATTTGACACCATGGATATAAACATCAGAACCATAATTCCAAGGGATAGCCTTGTCAGAAGAATATGGAATTGGACCAGGAGTGGTAATAATCAGGGGAGCCACCTTTGGCTCAGCAGTAATCTTCACAGGACTTTTAGATGTAATCCTCACAGGACCCTTAGAAGTGATCTTCACAGGAGTACTAGTAACCATAGACACATCTTCAAGCTTCAGATCTTGGGATAGGCCTTCACATAAGCTCTCCACAGAAGGGGTCTTCTCAAATAATATAGTATGGTTGTCCATCAAACGCTAAATACATTCTTTCAGCTTCCAACAGACATTAGGCTGAGATACACAATAAAAACAGTCTTCATTGCAACCCAGAAATAAACCGGCTTGCTGCAGTTTCTTCTTAATAATGGATAGAGGAGTAGTCAAATCAGTCACCATAGAAACATAAGAAACATCATCAATAGCATTAACAGTCTTCTCATGCTTGGGCATAGGAGCAGTAATCACATTAGGAGTCTCAGGAGGGTCAAACTCAATCTCTCCAGCATCAATCATATCCTGGATCTTATTCTTCAACGCCCAACAGTTATTAGTATCACGGCCTAGGCAATTGGAGTGATATGCACACCTTGCATTGGGATTGAAACGAGGAGAGGTAGTATTGAGGCTTTGAGGAGGATCCCTTAGAGTAATCAATTCTCCCTTCAACATATGTTGCAAAGCCTGAGCCAATGACATATTGATCTTTTTAAATTGCCTCCTATGCTTAGGTTGACTATTCTCGCTGCTGCTCTTGTGGTGTAGGTGCAAGATTAGAGATGAGGACTGCCCCTACAGATTGATTATTCCTATTATGACCCTGTTGGCCATACACAACATTAGATTCTTTCTTCCCATTAGAAGGCTTCTTGGTAGTACTTGAAGAGGCAACCGCTTGTATGTTACCACTTCATATTCCACTCTCCACACGTTCTCTAGTCATTATCAGCTCAGTGAAACCAGATGATGAACTTCCAATGAGATGACTGTAGAAAGGACCAGTCAATGTACTCATAAACATATCAACCAATTCCATGTCAGTCAAAGGAGATTGAACTCTACTTGCAAGATCTCTCCATTTCTGGGCATACTCCTTGAAACTTTCTTTAGAACCCATATACATGCTTTGGAGTTGCATGCGAGTTGGTGTTAAATCGAAGTTATATTGATATTTCCAATAGAAGGCCTCAGCAATATCATTCCAAGCACAAATATTGATACCCTCTAGTTGATAGTACCATTCCAATTGAGCTCCTGATAAACTCTCTTGAAATAAATGAATCCACAGTTTCCTATCAGCAGTATGTGGCTGGATCCTCCGGACATAAGACCTCAGATGCAGCTTGGGACATGACACACCATCATACACCATAAAAGTAGGAACCTTGAAACCAACAGGGATGACAACTCCTGAAATCAAACTTAGATCTTCAAAATCCAACCCAGGAGTCTTCTGTAATTCCATAGCATTCACACGATCTTCTAGCAACTTATACTTCTCATCACCAGTTGAATTATGATAATAATTCTCCTCATAATCAGAATTCACAGCAGTACCATGTTGACTCCCTTCTTCTTCAGCAGAACTTTTATCTCTAGGATTTTTAACCTCATCATCTGTCTTGATTGGAGGTCTGAATCTTCTTCCCAAATTGATGAAGCCAACTGGTTTCTTGGTCTTCTTCTTCTTCTTCTTGGTTAGGAGTTCCTTCAGCTATTCTTGCCCCTTGGACAAGTTCAGGATCATCTCTTGAAACTGGGCATTCTGAATCTGAAGATCTTTGACTGATTGTTCGAGAGCCATTTTTGCTGAAATAAACAGCGAGAAGATGAGAAACCTGTTGTGAAAATCTGTTATGAAATGAGATGGTATGTAGATGCATATGCAATGTTTTCAAGGACTGTAGGATTTAAATTTGTTAAAACAAACAAAAACAAAACTTTTATTAGTAAGTTTGAAATAATATTTCCCCTTGGGCTTACAAATTAAAACAAACAAAAACTTAAAGAAAATAAAACATATGGGAATTAAGTCTCCCATGGACGCTTCCTCTTTGTGTTGAGGTAGGTGTTGAGATTCCGCTCCTCGTGAAGTTGCTTTGTCAGCTCCAACACTCTTTCTTGGCTAATCCTGAACTGGGCTTCAAAAGTATCTCTTTGCTTCTTCAGTTGAATCCAGGACTTCTGTAGCTCTTCTAAGTCAGTGGGCATGTCTGAATGATGGATGGTATAAGGAACATCTCCTTCAACAATAGGCTCCATGGTAACCGGTAGAATAACAGGATATGGCATCATAAGAGTCTAAGCACGAGACCGCACCCATCTGAGGTAAGGTTCCATAGGAATGGAGTACTTTGGTTCCAGAGTCTTGCTATCAACCTTGTTCACTTTATTCCAAGCTCGTATAAACCTTTGACGGTAACCTTGAAGATCGTTGTCGTAATCAAATACAATACCTTGAATAAGCAAGTCATGAGGACCATTACTCCGAGCATAACCAAACTGTTGTAGAGCTAAAGAATGCTTGTAAGTAATGCTCCCTCTTATGCCAAGGAGTGGCACATTAGGGAACTCCCCACAATGGTCAATGATAGTGACATTTTCCATAGATCGGGAACACCAGTGAATATCTGAATGAGAGAGTGACATCATCCTTTTAGACCACCTCAACCCTTGTTCATTCTTCATCACAGATCAAGGAAGGTGAGAAATAAACCACCTAGATAATTGAGTTATGCAACACATCAGAGTTCCTCGTGCCTTCGTAGTACGAGTATGAAGAGAGTGCAAGATGTCTCCAAGTAAGGTAGGCACATGATTGTGAGTCAGAAATATGTTGATGGCGTGTACATCTATAATCTAGTTTTGATTAGGCAATAGTACCAAACCATAAATCAGCAAGGCTAGTATCTCCCGAAAAGCATCGTAACTCATATCAATACTCTGGCAAGGATACCCTTAACTCAACTTATTGTTTCTAGGATAATGTATGATTTCTTCAAATATAGGGATGTAACAATGATTTCATGTTTAGGCTCCTTCTCTAAGCCTCTGAAGGGTTTCTAATCAAGGATAGGTACTCCAAGTAGCTTGGAGAATTCTTCCATTGTAGGCACCAACTGATAATCAGGGAATGTGAAACAATGATGTTTAGGATCAAAGAACTAGAATAAGACACTCATCATATCTTCATCAAACCCTTAGGTGACCAATTCAAGTAGATGACCATGCTTTTTGATGAACTAGGAGCTTTCAGGAAGTTTTAAGACCAAATCCTTAAGCTTGAGATGTATTCATACAAAGTTGATCTCAATAGTGTTCCTATGAGTAGAAGCCATAACCTGCAACAAAGAACAAAGATAAATCCTTTGGTCCTTAAAATGGTTAGTGAAAATGATATGCTTATGATGTCATGATGTTATGATGTTATTTTCAATCACAAACATGTGGCACACACAAGCAAGTCACACAATAGTCCTAGGTTTAGAGGCTTTCATGAGGTTTACAGGAAAGTACCCTTCCCCGGAAGTTTAGTTGGTTCATCCTAACCCGGATCTAGTGTACCCTAGGAATTAGAACCCGATTACTTACAGATAAATATAAAGCAAGCAAGTCAAACATTAAGTGATCCTAATTCCTAAGGTAACCCCTATTTAAGTACTCCCCAACAGAGTCGCCAGTTCTGTAACACGGTGGGAGAAATGACTTTCTATATATGTTGCAGATAATAAGACTCACCACCAAATTTTATTTTATCCAAGTGGAAATGACATAAAAGAACAGGAAAGACCTATTTTAAAAGACTTGAGTTCAGGGGGTAGGTTATATAAAGGGAAGGTGTTAACACCCTTTATATCCATGGTTATCCATGGGCTCTTAGTTACTTAACTTACTTAATTGTTTTGAAAGTGTGAAGTGTGTGATTAGAAAATTTTCTAAGTACTTTGTAATGATCCTCGTATGGATGTATACAAAGCCTTGTTTTGAAAAATTTTGAAAAATTGTGAGGTGTAAAAAGTATTTTAAAGGGTGTGAACCAGTAACTTAGAGTTCCTACCCTAGACTAAGTCTTTCAGGTTCTTTTATTTTCTTTCAAGGTTAAGACCGTCCCTACTATTAAGGAGTAGGTAGTCATTACCTTGGAGTTTGTTAAGGGACGGGCGTAAGGTCATCGCATGGTCAATGAAAACAACGGGATGGGTGTCTTTAGCAACCTGGGAGGGACTATCATCTTTTACCGAAGGGACAAGATCATTATCGTAGGCAACATCGTAGGGACTTGATCTTTTAAACCGGGAAGGGACTAGAAGATTGATATTTGGATATGGATTTTGCTTAAGACACCCCCCATTTTCGAGGGACTTGACCATATATCTTTTTAAGGCAACTGAGAAGGGTAACCTTAGGAGGTGCAGATGACGATCGTAGAACGATCGACTTACGTGTGTGAGTAATTTTATTCAGATATTTAATATTTTTAATTAAATTTTCTAAGTCCATATTAATCATATATTTCTTTTCACTACCTAGTTACTAACCAAGCAATAAAAATAAAAATGCAAAGAAATTAAATCCTACACTATTACATCAATTTGGGAATAAATTACACCAAATAATAATGACCTATGCATTTTTTTTAATAATTAAAATAAGACAAAAATAAAAATCAATAAAGAATATTATACTAAAAAATAAAGCAAAAATAAATTAATTAAGTTTTGAAATTAGGGTTAGAAATTAAAATTAGAATTAATTAAAGGAAATTAGGGTTTTAGAGAAAATTTACATTTATTAAAAAAAAACTTAATTACTATTTATATTAATTAATTAAAATAGGTTAATAATTATATACAAACTAAATTTTATTATATAAAAAGTAATAATTAAACAAATGTTATTAACAAGATTTTTCTAAAAAATGATATAGTTAAACTAATTAATTAGTTAATAAAATAAATAATATAATAGTTAAAATAATAGATTAAAAAAGAAATAAAAGAAGAAAAGGAAAAGGCTAAAAAAAATAAATGGGGGAGGCCTGGATTTGAACCCAAGACCTCCTCATTACCAGTCTTATATGTTGACCAGAGGGGCTGCGCGTGTCAACTAATGTTTTCATGGGTTAAAATAAATAAAAAAATATTAAACCTGAATAATGAAAATAAATGTTAACAAAAATAAAGAACCAGGGGATCGAACCCAGGTTCTGAAACTCCAAGGCACCAATACTCAACCATTTGAGTCAAACCGCGCGCGTGTTCTACCTAGGAAGCAAAAAAAAAATCCAAAACGCGCCAAATATTGTCTTCAACCTTCATCTGTCATCTTAGGTTCTAGTGACGTTTTTGCTGTAGCTAAAGGCTATAGTGACGGATCTTCTTCGTCACTATAAGTCCTACAAGTTTAAACATTAAGAATACAAGCAATAAATTCATTTTAATGATCCAGATCAATCAAAGTCAGTCCAATAAGTCCAAATATGTCATTAATTTGGTCTGAAATAGGCTTTTTATGGAACCACTAATTCACGATTTTTAAAACCCTAAACATGACAATTCACGTATTTGGCCATGGAACTTCAATAAACTTGTCAAAAAACTTTCCTTGTAACCTCCTAAACACAAACCAAATGTTAGATATGCTTTAAACCATTCATACATATGAAATCGAAAAAACAAAAAAGACATGAATATGAAGGATTCAGTTATGGTGTTTTGGGATGATTTTGATGCTTATGAGGATTAAGTTACGATCAATGATCTTCAAGGAAGCTAATGCAACATTTAATTTGCTTTGAAACTGCCTCTAAGTGTAAAACCGAATGCCTCCTTTTCCTTGATTTTTTTTGAGTTAGAATCCTATGTTCTTGACCTGCGAATTTGTCCCTCATGTAATGGTCTTGTTAGTGTATATGTAGTGAATGAGATTAGGTCAAAATACGGGGTTTGTCTTCATGGATTTACATTACTTGAGTGTGAAGAAACAATCAACCATAAATGATTCAAAAATCACATAAATTCTTGTTATTTTGGTTGTACACGAATTTGGATGGCCTCAAATCAACTTAAATGTTGTATAAATCATTCTAGAACCAAGATTTGATTTATTATTTGATTTTTCATATTTTATTTTCATTAAAATTGAATTTTAATAAATAAAATCCAAAATAATATAAAATAAAATTATAAAATCAGAATAAATGATCATTGGGTCATGTATGACTTTATCTTTGAGATTGGGTTGAAATTTTATGGGCCCATTTGGAAAATTTTGAAGTTAAGACCTTTTTTGCTTCATACACCCCTTAAAAATCAACCAACTTTGACAAAGCACAACTTCCTCAATTTTAATGCTATGAAGGTGATATTGGACTTTTTAGAAAGCTTAGAGTGTCCTATAATCAACCTTTTTTGTCTCATGTCCATATCGTTTTCCATTTTAAAATAATGAGCTTTGGAAAAAGTTGACTTTTTGTTGACTTTCAAATAGACCTATAATGTTTTATCTCATACCTTCCAAATGAAGCATTTTTATGCTTGGCTTGTGAGACACAAGGTTGTAGAGGATTGAATTTCCTTCAAAATGAGGTTTGGATAAGAAATATATGATTAAGTATGTGAAATTTATGGCTGGTCAAAGTTCAGTTGACTTTTCAAGTTGAAACCCTAATTTAGAAACTTCTTGATTCTTGATGATCTGAGATTTTCTTGATGAATCATGATCAACCCTTGATCAAATGATGAATTTTACCTCATAATCTTGATGTTTACAAAATATCTTGAGGTTTGACTTTAAGTTGACCACAATTGACCTCAGTTGACTTTTTTGCCAAGTTAACTGATTTTTTGATATCTGAACCTCTGACTGGTCAAACTTATTGGGAAAGCTCTGAAACTTGACACGAGGATTCTTTAAGGTATGTGGGATGTTATGAAGCTCATTTAAGGACTTGTTAGGCCATTTAGCTTGGTGAAATTCAAAACCCTAGTTCTGGATGTATTATTAAGGAGAAGGCTTTGTCTGATGAAACCTTCAATCCTTTTGACCAATTGGGGACCTTGAGAACCTTTTGATCATTGAGAAATATTGAGAGACATTTCCTTGATTGTGGGAGGGAATATTTTGGGGTACAACAACTTCCCCTGTTCAATTTTTCCGAAACCTGAGGAGTTAGATTGGCATGCACGCCATTCGTGACTTGAAGGTTGAAGGGAATTGAACACAAAACCCGAAAATTTGCACTCACCGGTGCATAGAGTGAAACTGTTGGTTGGTTGTATTGCTTGAATGAGCTTAAAGATGCCATTCGGAGAAAAAGTTCTTCAGATATACTTCTTGGAGGATAAAGTTGTCCAAATAGTATATTTGATGCAATCTTGGGGGATGTAACAACCCAAGAGGTTGTTTGGTGTGGTCCTGGAGGATAGAGCAGTCCAAGATATTGTGAGATAGACCTTGGGGGCATGTAGCAGCCCAAGGTATTGGTATACGTACTCCTGGAGGATTTAGCAGTCCAAGATCTTCCTGGGGGATTTATAGCAACCCAATATATTGATATACGTACTTCTGGAGGATAGAGCGGTCCAATATATTGTAAGATAGCCCTTGGGGGGATATAGCAGCCCAAGGAGTTGGTATATGTATTCCTGGAGGATTCAGCAATCCAAGATTATCTTGGGGGATTTATAACAACCCAAGATATTGATATATGTACTCCTGGAGGATATAGTAGTCCAAGATCATCCTGGGATTCATCAGAAGGTCTGAAAGTAGATCTAGTTCTTATTGGAGCAAATTTATCTCCCAATATTAGTTCTTCAGAATGAGAATCTCGGAGTCTGTTTTTCTTATGTGTTGGACTCATCATTTGATCTGGTGAAGGAGTCTTTGACTCTTTAGTTTCTACAACTTTTTCTTCTTCTCTTTAGTTTCTGAGAACTTAATCTTCAGATTTACAAACTTTTCAGCTAGATATGACTTTTAGGGTCAGGCTTATAATCAAATCTGACATGAATTAATTCCTCCACAATTTGTGTCTCTGTGTTGTATATTATGTAGCCTTTAGAATGTTTAGAATATCCTAGCAGCAGACATTTATGTGCTTTGGAGTCAAACTTGCCAAGACTGTCTTTAGTGTTCAACATATAACATATACAACCAAAGGGCTGGAAATAAGAAATGTCGGGCTCTATATTCTTCCATAATTCATAAGGAGTCTTACCTGAAATACGTCTTATAGAGACTCTGTTCTGAATATAGCATGTTGTATTTACAACCTCAACCTAGAAGTGTTTTGCCATGTTAGTTTCTTAAATCATGGTTCGAGCCATTTCTTGCAAAGTCCTATTCTTCATTTCCACAAACCCATTTTGTTATGGAGTTATTATGGGACAAGAGAAATAATGGTAAATGCCTTCGGAATTAAATAATTCCTCAAAGTATCTGTTTTCGAACTCACCGCTATGATTACTTCTATCTTTGATAATTTTACAACCCTTCTCGTTTTGCACTTAAGAACAAAAGGTAGAGAATACAAAATGAGACTCATCCTTGTGTTGTAAGAATTTTACCCATGTCCATCGATTGTAATCATCCATAATGACTAGTCCATACTTCTTTCCATTGAATGATGCATTTTTCACTAGACCAAACAAATCAATGTGAAGAAGTTCTAATGGTTTTAAGGTCGACACAACATTCTTTTCCCTGAAGGCAGTTTTTGAAAATTTGCCTTTCTGACAAGCCTCACAAAGAGCATCTGAAGAATACTTCCGGCTTGGCATTCCTCTAACCAAATCAAGTTTGTTTAGCTGAGAAATCTTCCTAAAGATAACATGTCCTAATCAACGATGTCAAAGCCATTGCTCTTTGGAAACAGACATAAGACACTAAATTTTATGATCCTGAAGGTCAAAAACTCTGATCTTATAAATGTTGTTCTTCCTCTTTCCACTAAACATGATAGAGCCATCTTTCTAACTAAGAGCTTTACAACATTGTTAATTAAACATAATATCATAACCTGTGTCACTAAGTTGACTTATCGACAACAAATTATACTTTAAACCATCAACTAAAAAAACATTTTTTAATATAGGGAATTTTATTATTACCTATTGTTCCAACGCCAATAATCTTACCCTTATGGTTCCCTCCGAAGATGACGTTGTCTTCAGACTTAAGTTCCAGGTTTTGGAACATATGCCTTCTTTTTATCATGTGTTGTGAGCAACCATTATCCAGGTACCATGATTGATGTTTCAATTGTGTTGTTAAGGATATATGTAACATAAACTATTTTATCTTTAGGTACCCACATTTTGGGGCTTGTTTTGTTATCCTTACCATAATTTCTATAAACTTTAGGTCTTCTTGTAGAACGATAAACAAAAGGAATTTGTGCATTGCGCCTAGATTTATGTTTAGGCTTCTGTGTCTGTGAAGGTGCACAATCTATCTCAGAACAATTATGTTTAGTAATAGAGGATACAAACTAATCATGAAGTGGTATGACTCTCAAAGGTAAAGTCTCATCATTTGTGATGGACTCTTTACATCCTAAATCTCTGCTGCCATTTTTACTTACACCATAGATCATTGAATCCATTTTGCTTCTATCTATGTTTTTAGCTAGAAACTGTTGGAAGGTTCTATCAAACTTGTTGATACAACTAGTATTAGAGACCTTAGACATCATTTCTTCTTCCAGAAAGGAGGTTTTGTTTTTCAAAGTGGTGTTAACTTTTTTCAAACATAAAATGGTTTCATCTAAAGAAGAAATGCTTTATTTAAGCTTATCTCTTTCTTCCAATGTAGTTATATGGATTTGTTTAAGATCCTTATATTTACCTTGGAGTTTATGATAACGTTCCAACATTTAAGAGAGACATAATTCTAATTCACTACGAGTAAGTTTAGAAAATACCTCTTATGTATCTGAGTCTGAATCTGATTCAGATATTTATTTATCTTCTGGTTCTTCAAAACCATCAGAACTAGTTGTTGCAAGAAAAGCAACATTAGCGCGTTCTTCACCAGAGTCTACTTCGTCAGAGTCAAAGTCGTCCTAGGTAGCTAACATTCCTTTCTTAGTGTGTGCGAAATTCTTCTTTGACTTCTTCTCCTTCTTGAGAAGCTTTGGACAATCAGTTATGAAGTTCCCTAGTTCATTACATTCGTATCATATGGGCTCCTTTCCAGAACCTTGTCTTCTTTGACCATATAATGATTCAGAATGTCCATTATTTCTCTTGGAACCTTTGATTCTCTCATATATGTGTTTCCACATTCTATTGAGCTTTCTGGAGATCAGAGACAATTCTTCTTCTAAGTCAACATCAGAAATGTCTGATTCTTATTTAGCTTGACATGTTTTTGTCTTTTCAATTTTTGACATGAGAGAAACAAATTTAACCTTCTTTTAAGGTTCGTCTTGTTCTAGCTCAATCTCATGACTTCTCAAAGAACTGGTGAGTTTTTCAAGACTTAGGTTGTTCAGATTTTTACTTAGCTTCAAAGTTGTTACCATTAGTCTCCATTTTGAAGGGAGACTTCTGATAATTTTCTAGACATGATCTACAGTAGAGTATCCTTTGTCAAATACTCTAAGCCCAACTACATGCATCTAAAATCTGGAGAACATGGTTCCCACAGCTTCTTCATCTTCCATTTTGAAGGCTTCATATTTTTAGATCAAGGCAAGAGCCTTAGTCTCTTTAACTTGAGCGTTCCCTTCATGAGTCATCTGTAATGAGTAAAAAATGGATTTGGTGGTTTCTCTGTTGGTTATCTTTTCATACTTAGTAGAAGAGATAACATTGAGCGGAATCGTTCTCGCTTTGTGATGATTTTTGTAATCTTTCTTTTGTTGGTCACTCATTGAACTTCTAGTGACTTTCTTTCCCACATCACCTACCAGATGAGTATAGCCATCGACTACTATATCTTATATATCCACGTCATAGCAAAGAAAAAAATTTCAATCCTATCCTTCCAATAATCAAACTTTTTGCCATCGAAGATTAGTTGTTTAACATTGTAGTGATCTTTCTCGTGTGAGGTTGAGGTGGTAGCAGTAGAAGGAGTTGCAGCCATAATAGCAAAGGTAACTCACACAAATACTGGATCGGTATTGACACGGTGAAGTGTATAATAACCTTTTATCATAATTAGAACCGGAGCTCTGATGCCAATTGAAGCTGTGACAAAACATAAGAAATGGGGTTTGAATTGGTGTTTAAAAATGAAAGTTTTTTGTAGAACCCCAACAAATAAATCAACAATAAAAGAAAGAAAAAAAACAATGATTTATCCAAGTTCACTTGTCAACCACAAGCTACCTCCAGTCCACCTACCAAGGTGATTTTTCCTTCAACAAGGACTTAATCTACTATAACCAAACTGATTATAATGTACAGAAACTTTGTGACTAACTTCACACTCATCTACAACCAGCTGATGTGACTTCCACAATGAACAACCAACTATTGTGACTAACAACCACTAAGACTCACAACTCTAGTCTTCCTAAAGCTCCTGACCTTCACTCAGTCCTTTAGGGAATTCAAACAACAGTTTTCAACAAGGTTTGTTTACAATGGAGTGCGTCTAAAATAAGCATAATAAACACAATTTAAGAGCTTTTTGGATCTTTTCACTCCTGATAGTGTAATACCTCAAAATTTTCCCTCTCATTCCCTCAACATCTGGCATAGCATTTAGCATATATAAGTGCATGAAATAATCAAAAACATTGTATCATATTCATCATGGCTGAGGCATACGTATGTGATCAAAGATTGGAGCAATTGAAGGCTATACAAAGGCAATCAAAGGATCACAAAGCTTCTCATCATCATGCTAAGGGTCCACAACATCCCACAAGTTCTCATTTGAAGCCACAAGTCATGAAAAGTTTTGGGTTGATCAAAGAAGACAAGCAGTGCAACCTCTCCTGAAGAAATGGCCCAAATTAGGGTTTCATGTGTGAAGGATTTCTTCATGAATTTTTGAGCAAAGGTGGATTCCATTGTGTTCTATATGACAACAAGTGTATAGGGTTCAAATTTCATCCACAAATTCATTTTGGAAGGGGTTCAATTGGTCAGATGATTAAAATTCAGGAAATTGGAGAAAAGTCAACCAGGGTGAGTAAAAAGTCAACTCTGGACTCTTTGAGGTCAAGGTCATGAAATTTTGGTTACAAAGGACTTACGGACCAAATTTGATCAAGAAAGAATTGAGAAATCAAAGAAAAAACAGTTTTTGAAATGGACTATGTATTGATACATAAGCAGGATGTATTGATACATAAGCAGGATGTATTGATACATAAGCATGATGTATTGATACATAAGCAGGATGCATAGATGCATCCGTGTTATGTATCGATACATATCAGTTAAAAAACTGACATGTATCGATGCATCTGTGTTATGTATCGATACATATCAGTTAAAAAACTGACATGTATCGATGCATTCATGTTATGTATCGATACATAGTTGTTTTTTTGCTGAAAATTGCCATTTGCTTCAGTATGTATCGATGCATACCCACATGTATCGATACATATTGTTGTTTTTCTACTAAAAGGCTGCTATATGATGCTTGGAAAGGGCCAAATTCAGTGTTGTCTTGGGGATAAGTTAAGGGGGTGACTTATGCACATATTAGAGCTCATTTAGCTTCACATTTGCTTCAATTCAAACCACAACCATTGCTGCTACATTAGATTGATCCTCACCACAATGATCAAGCTATATTTGGACTTTGTTTTTGTTGCATCAACAGGTTATCATCAAGTGTATGCAGGACCACTTTAATTGTTGAGCATCTCACAATAATGTGGGCAAACTCAAGCTGCAATCCTTGGGAAACTAAGCTGGTGTTTCACTTCACTAGTCTTCAGCATAAGCTTCATGTTCTCTGCAGTATTGGATTGATTTCAACTAAAGAAGGTTCTAGAAATCCAGCTAGCATAACTGTCATAACTAACTTCACTCATTTAACTCACTTCACTCAGTTAACCAAGGCTAATTAACCCCGGTTCTAACTATTAACCAGAGGTATAATGGTCTATAAAAGGATGAGTAGTGACTGAGTTTTGGGTCCAACTTCATTTTTCACTCAAATCACACCAAGATCCTCCAAATTTGGCTCTGCAAATTCTCTGCATTTTGAAGGATTAAGCTTCCACAACCATAACATTGATCTTCTTCTTCCTTGTGCTTCTTCAAGCACCATTCATAGTGCATTTTCATGGAGATTTGAAGCTGGAAATTTGAAGTTGCATCATCACAACATTTCCACCTTTTGGATTGAACAAGCTAACTCATCATCCAACAATCCTCATTGAGCATCAATTCATCACTAGCATCATGATTTGCAGCATATCCATGGAGTTTATAGCTTGAATCATCAAGAATTCACTTCTGAATTTTCTGCATCTTCATCAATTTCTCAATATTCTTCATCAACAAAGTGTTTATTTCACTTCACAAAGGATCAAGATCAAATATAGAAGACATTGGAACCTCACCTCTGGATTTCTACAACTCTAAACACCACTGAATTTCAGGTTTCATCTTCAATTCCATTGACACAAATTCTGATCTTTTTGGTTGTTTTGTGTTGATATAAGCTCAATAAGAGCAATGCTTGTGCTGTCTAGTTGATAGGCACCTTAGGTGCTTAGATTCAATTCTTAGGTTGATTCTTGTGCGCTTCGATTTGCATTATTCATGAGTCTTAGGAGAAAATCAAGCCTAGATTATTGATGTACTTAAGGAGACGAATCTATCCATGGCCTTATTTTTTAGTTTGGTAGACATTTGTCCCAAACCTAACCGGAGAGTGATCAGAGAAGATGACCGGAGTTTAGCTCCGGTGACCGGAATATTAGGCTTAGCATTAGTGTGGGAACATAACACATCCCTTAGATTGGTTTAATCCAATGCTTCAGATTCTGCCACCACATTAATGATCCTGTGCCAATCATGTGCCATAATTTGTGAAGAGTTTATTAGATCACTATTTGCACCCCAACATATTTGGGTCCAGCCCAATTCAGTTCAACTTTCCACTTCCTGCACCCCTCTCCATTTGCCTTGTTTTCTTTATTTTTCTGTTTTACATAGTTTCAATTTTAATCCAACAAAAATACCAAAACTCATGACAAAATTCTCGAAAATTCACAGAGACTTCCTAACTCATTTTAGAAATTTTCCACACTTTTACTTTCTGATTTTAGCCATTTTTCAATTTTATTTCGATTTTCCATTTAATTAGTTTTCTATGGAATTCTTGCAGCTATACTTCATTTTGTTCATTTTATTTCTCCCACTTCCAGTTATCTTTTAAGCCCATTCTTTTTTCTGTAATTAGAGGACTCATAATAGAACCTGGAATTATTTTTGTCATATTTTTAGGACCATTTTATCCACTGTTTTGGCAGCATAGTTGGTGTAAATTTGTGTTTAGATCTTATGTAGATTTAAGTGACCATTTGACATAGTTAGCCTATGAATTTTTAGGAGATTTTTTAACACAACATTATAATTAGGTTAGGGACCTTAAGGATTTAATCTCATATTTTTCCAGGACTTTTACCATTTTTTTAGTGCTTTGACTTTATTCGAGTTTTCCATGCAAATTCACCTAGTTTCCACTTAGGGGTTTTAGTGTCATTTAGGGCATAGTTTGAGTATGTTTCTCTTTTTAACTTTAGTTACTTTTTAAGTGACTTAGCTACTAACCTTAGAAGCTAGATATCATATAAGATCCCTTAGGACTTGACTTTAGGCTTAGAAATTCATTAATGCCTTTATTAATTAGCGTGAGTTCTTAATTGAAATTGACCATGCTATAATTGTTCTTATTTCTCTATCATGCTAACATTTGTTTTGTAGGGGGGAAGACATGGTAATCACTTCATTCTTAATCTCTTATGCATTTAAATGTCCTTGTCTTAACACTTGGTGCTTTGTTCATAGGTCCCTTTTTTGTTCTTTAGATTCAACTTAACTTCCTTAGGAAGTAAGTTGAACTCTAACTTGCTCTTTCTTATCCTTAGGTTAGAAAACCTCATTAACCATAGGACCACACTTTTGAACATAATAAGATGAGTTAGGGTTGTGTCTTAGTCCCCCATTAGCTTTGACCTTTTCCTTTTGAGTCCTTCTCTTCTCGTCTTCAAACAAAAATCCAAAAAGACTTAATAAATGCATGAAAGAATCCCTTGTGTATAACCTTATTCAATGGGGCACTTGCACTCATTCCATCTTGGAGTGGTGTAAGCTTGTCTAGAATGATGTACAAGTCTTATCAAGGGGTTATTTCACAAAGAAAAATCTAAAAGACATTTCTTCACAAAAGCCACAAAAACACGTAATTAAGTTCAACAAGCTAGTGAACTTAGACCCTAATCCATGGAAACCAGTCTTGGATAAATTCTCCTTGCTGGGTGAGCTTGTTCTATTATTCCATCTTGGAATGTAGTAGCAAGTACACATTCCATGGAAAAGATTTTGAATTCACTTCCTTGTGCCAAATTCATAAAAACTCTTAAAAGAAAAAAACAAACAATAAGTGACTTTCCTACGGGAACTTCTCTTCTCATCTCAGTCACTCATAACGCGAACTTGCGACAACTTGTTTCGCATGCAAGACAGTAAACGCAGTCGTACCAGACGAGCCTGCAACACCTGAGCAGAGACATAAGCAGTTTCAACCATAAAAAACACAAACAAATAGTTTCCTCCTTAGTTAGGCGAACTACGTCGACTCTGATCCTCATTTTCCTGATGAGGTACGTAGGCAGCAGGGTAGGGCCCGTTCGAGCACATTCTTTATTTTCCCTACATTTTCCCCTCTTTCTTTCCATTCTCCAGTTCCTTTTTCTAATTCCATTTCTCATTTCCATTCCCATTCCAGTAGCAGTTCATTTGTTCAGCAGCAGTTTTATTTCCTCACCCTTTAAACAAACAAGCAAGCGTGGATCCCGTCGGGTACGACGGACGATCTGGGGTGCTAATACCTTCCCAGGTCGTAACCGACTCCCGAACCCAGATCTTTGGTTTGCAGGACCTTGTCATTTCCTTCTTCCTCAGGTTTGTGAAACATTACCTTTCCCTTTCCTTCGGGATAAAAATGCATGGCTGACGACACTATCTTTTCCGCGCCACTTTCGCGTTTGTACTAGGATGAAAATCCCGGGAGCGACAACTGGCGACTCTGCTGGGGACCGAACCCAGAATCTCTGGTTTCCCTTGTCGAGTCAATCTTAGCGCCTATTTGATTTTGTTTCTTTGGGTGTTTATATGTGTGTGATGTTGTGTTTATTTACTGCTTTCGTTTACAGTTTACTTTACAACTTTATTGACTGCTTTCAGTATTTATTTCACATGCATCATACTGGACTGTGCTGGTTTCTTTTTTTTTGTGGGATGGGCTTTGTTACTATGAGATAAGCCAAATACCCGACTTGAGTGCACCTAGGATTTAGATTGGTTCCACTTTGGCTTCATGGCATCCTGCTATGTTGGTATTAGTGAGTTCCACGCCTTGACTTGCGACCTTCTCGGAAATGTATTGACGCCGAAATCTTTCTGGGGCAATACACTACCTTGATAGTTATGTGCAGTCAGGGGACCAATCATTGAGAACCTTTATGGAAACAACCCTCTCCAGTGATGACAGTGGCAGACCACATTTGTTGGCAAACCCACTCGCATCTGAGGACCCATTGGGAACTCACATAGGATGGCCTGGTTCTCTTATAGGAATCCAGTTAAGGCAAATTATTCGTATGACGATAGTATTGTACCCTTCGGGATGAATGTACTATTGTTTCTCGATTTAGTGCTTGAAGCTGAGGACTTATGAGGGATGCTTGTTTCCTTGGACTCAGCTGAGACCTCACTGAGTAGTACATAATGCAAAACCGATTCATTGATTGGCCATGAGCCAGTTCTCGGAAATGGTGAACGTATTATTGCTATTTGGCCTTGAGAGATCGTGATGTTTGACCCGAGTAGCACACCTGTGAGATCGGGAGGGGTTTACAGGTTTGCAGGAACTCTAAACTTCAACATACCCTTGTATGCCAGCACACTTCAGTGATATGATCTTGTTCTGTTAATTATGGAGCCTGAAATCATGAACTCTGATCAGAAAGATACTTGTGATGATGTTGTGGCCTTGCACAGACACTTGATTACTTGATTCACTACACAGAAACATCACTGATCACATGCCTTTCCTTGCATAACATCATAACATCATTAATCATTTTGTTTTCTTTTTGTTCTCAGGGTTCATTACCTCCTATTCTGGTCATATTTGCTGCTTCAACATGGAGATTCCAAAGAAGAGAAATGTCCATTATACTTTCCCACATCCAGAGACAGATGGTATTAAGAAGTTAATTGGCATGATGGGTGACAAAGTGCTTGATGATTTCAGAAAAGAGTTTGGAAAGATCCTAGACTACGTGAGTAAGCCAACCACTGAGTAGAGGTACATCTTGCATTCTCTATTGCAATTCTATGATCCACAGCTGAGGGTTTTTGTTTTCCCTGACTACATTTGGGCTCCCACATTAGAAGAGATATCCATCATCCTCAAAATCCCCATCAAAAATGGAGCTCCTTACTATGGCTTAGAGAAGATGCCTTCATATAAAGATATAGCTGAGTCTTTTCTTCTGGATTTATCCAAAGTTAGCAGAGAAGTAGATGCCACCAAAGGTAAAGGACTTTTCTTGGATTTTCTTATCAAGGAAGCTCAGGACCTTGCCTCTGAGAACAAATGGGCTAAGTTCAGCACCTTGCTTGCTTTGATGGTGTATGGGACTAGTTCGTTTCCAGGAGAGAAGGGTTTAATTAACATGGAAGCTATCACTATCTTTGCCAAAAGGAATCCAGTACCCACCTTGCTAGGTGACTTTTATTATGGGGTTCACCATAGAAATGAAAAGAGGAAGGGACATGTAAATTGTTGTGCTCCCCTATTTGCTGATTGGTTTGTAAGGCAACTCCCTAAATCAGGTCCTTTTCAGGATTTGAAACAATCTTGGAAGTGGTCCAAAAGATTAATGGGCTTAACCTCAGCTGACATTTCATGGGGATGCAACAGAGACCTTGTGGGCAAAGAAATACTAGTTAGTTGTGGTAGTTTCCCAAGTGTTCCTTTGATAGGAAGAAAAGGTGGGATCAATTACAATCCTATCTTGTCCAGGAAGCAGTTTGGTTACCCATTAAGAGATGTACCTGTGATTGAAGAGGCAAATGAATCTTTGTACTTTCCAGCAGAAGGAAATCTCAAGAAGAGAATACTAGTATCCCAAGCTTCGGAGATTAGAGTGATGAAAGGGAAGAAAGACTTTGGGAGAGTGGATCCCAACACTTATGATCCTTTTGCCATCTGGTTGGAGGATCGTGTGAAGACCCTGTTACTCCCATTTTTTAGAGAAACACCTTTCTACCCTAAGGAGGTAGCACCCACAACTTCAGTGCCTCTTCAAGATTATCAAAAGTTGGAAGCCTTGGTTCAACAGCTCAGGTTAGAGAATCAAGAAGCTTACAATTCATGCCAGAAACTGAAGATGCAAAAAAAAGTTGGAGGAAAGAGCTCACAAAGCTGAAGAGATGGTTAGACTCAAGCAACAAGATTTTCAAGAGAGAGAACTCTACTTCAAGAAAAGGGGATTAGCTGAAACTCACAAGGCGGCCTAACGTCAAAAGGAGAGGAAGGACTTGAATGAAGCCAATGAAGCTGTCACCTTATGGCAAGAGAAGTGGGAAGAAAATTTGAGGATGCAGAAGGAGCTGGAGGTCAAGCACAAGCTAGAAGTCAAGAGTCTTCAAGATTCTTTGGATAGACAAAGAGAATCCTTCAAGGCTTATCATCAAGAGAAGAGTCGTCTCCAAAGTTTAGCAGAATTCCAACAAGCAGTAAAGGAAGCTCAGAAAGAAATAGAAGATTTGAAGTTGAAAGCTGATGTCAAGAGAGCCAAGAATGATTCTATTACAAGCCAGGAAAGTGAAAAGGTGTTCCTACATCAAATTGAGGAATTTCATGCCCCCTTTGACCTTAGGGATATCCTAATTCAGAAGCTTGTACAGGATCCTACGCATTCGGATATAACTCAAATGTTGCAAAATGTCAAGCGCCTTAGTTGGAGATTAAAGGATGTAGACTTTCCTAAGCTTTAGTTGTATATGCATATGACTTGGATTACCCGCAGGCTTGTTGTGGGGTTCCCCTTTCCCTTGATGTACTTTTTCTTTCTTGACATATGAATCTGTACCTTGTGAGGATCTTTGTTATTCCAATTTTCTTCCGATTTATCTGAAGTCTCTGGTTGTTATCTGTTGTACGGACACAAAACTCACTTGCAGGCATTCTACCGGAAGATTGATGCCCACACTAGGGATGAAAAGCTCTGGATGTACTACTTCCAGGATAGTCTCTCCGGAGGGTCCTTGGAATGGTATATGAAGCTAGAGAGAATCTCTGTAAGAAGTTGGAAGGAATTGGGAGAAGCATTCCTCAAGCAGTATCAATATAATATCGACATGGCGCCCAATCGCACTCAACTTCAAAGTCTGACTCAGAAGAACTCTGAGAGCATCAAAGATTATGCACAAAGGTGGTGCGAAGTGGCCGCTAGAGTGAAACCACCTTTGCTGGAGAGAGAAATGGTAGACCACTTCTTGGATACCCTCCCTGGGCATTTCACATAAAGGCTAGATGGATGTTCCTCAAGTGGATTCTCAGATATCATCTTGACGGGCGAAAGGGTAGAAAGCTGGATCAAGCAAGGGAAGATTCAGAATGGAGGCGCTTCGAGTTTTGGTGTCAAGAAGCCCTTCGTGAAGAGGAGAGAAGGAGAGACTGGGGCAGTGTACGCGTAGAAGGGAGGAAACAACAAATGGTTTTATCAGCAAGTGGCCCCCGTCACTATATCAGCTCAACCTGTTCAACAACAAGTCCAACCACCGCAACCACAACGCCAACAAGGGTATCAATAAAGAGCTCCTCGTCCATATTACCCCCAGAAGACCAGGGAAATACATTTTGAAACTCCGCCGATGTCTTATTCACAACGTTTAAAGAATCTCCTACAACTCAAGATGATTCAACTCTGAAATCTACAACCCCCGAAGCCAGGCCAAATCCCCGAGGGTTATGATACAAACGCCAGATGAAAATTTCATTCTGGAGCTCCCGGGCATACCACGGAAAACTGCAAAGCACTGAAGCATGTTGTTCAGGACCTACTGGATTTTAAAGCGATTAATTTGGCTCCTACTCCTATTGTAATACAGAACCCCATGCCTTCTCAGGGAGGTACGGTTGGGGCAGTTGATGAAGGGGAGAATCTAAACTTGGAATGTGTAATACCTCAAAATTTTCCCTCTCATATCCTCAACATTTTGCATAGCATTTTGCATATATGGATTCGTAAAATAACCAAAAACATTGCATCATGTATAACATGGCTGAGGCATAGGCATATGGTCAATGGGTGGAGCGACTGAAGGCTATACAAGGGCAATCACAGGGCCACTAAGCTTCTCAACCTTGTGCGAAAGGTTCACAACATCCCACAAGTCTTCACTTGGAGCCACGAGCCATGGACAGATGAAGTTTATCGAAGGAGGCGAGCAGTGCAATATTTCCTGATGAAAAGGGCCAAATTAGGGTTTCACTTCTATGGGGCTTCGGCATGAAGTTTTTATTCAAAGTGGATTCCTTTGTCTTATATATTATGTCAAGTGCCTAGGGTTCAAATCTTGTCCACAAATTCATTTTTGAAGGGGTTCGACTGGCCAGACGACGGAAAATCAAGGAATCGGGGAAAAGGCGATCGAGCTAGGTAAAAAAGGTCGATTCCTGACTTTTAAGATCGAAATCACGAAATTAGGGTTACAATGATCCTATGATTCAAATTTGGTCATGTAATGATGGAGGAATCATAAAAAAATCAAAGGAAAAAATCATTTGAAAAGTGGTTGGTTTTGCATTTCCCTCCACTTTTCCTTCCACTTTCTTTCCAAACTTCCTTTCATTCTTTCCCTCTTGTTTTTCCATTTCAATTCCACTCCATTTCCCTTGGAAACTTCTACCATGTTCTACCATCTTCTAGAGTATTCCAAGGAATATTCCCTTTTCCAACCCTAACTACCAAACCATAATTTTGGATCCCAAGCCTAATTTTTGGGCCCCAAACCTAATTCCATTCCCAAACCTAGCTCCAAGCCTAGCCTCTATATATTCATTAATCACTTCATTGAGAGAGTTCACACAATTTTCCAACTTTTCACTCTTTCACAATCACTTTTTCTCTCTCACTTTTCCTCCTTTTTCCCTCCTTTCACTAAAGCTTTTTGAATAAGCTCTTCAAGTTTCACATTAAAACTTGAAGATCTTGAAGCTTAGCCTCAACCTCCATTGATTTTGTGGATTGTGGAAGAAGAAGCTACTGAATTTTGTTAAAGGTTTCGGCTTATCGGAAGTGCACGAAGGTCCAAACGTCAAGAACGCATTTATTTTGCGGTTTCTCAGTTTTTCTCGGTTTTCTCTTCGATTAAGCTCCGATTCTTGCAACATACACCGAAGCACTTCTCCGGTTCGTAGGTTGGTGATCTAAATCACTTCTCCTTTAATTTATTCTCTTCATCTCGCCATTTCGGCATTCTTTAATTGCTTTTTCGCTTTGCTTGAGATCGTTTCCGTTTTCGTTATGTGTTGCTTGCGATTTGTGATTTGTAATGGATTAGAAGTTAAGGTGTTGATAGTTATAGGTGCTAGCATGTGTAAATAAGCCCCAATTAAGTAGAAATTAGTGTTATCATGTTCCTAGATAGGTTAGGGATCATTAGAAGTGAGTTTGTGGCCAAAAGCACTTATTTCAAAAGTTTTTTTCACTTTCTGTTCAGTGTTAACCGGTTAACGCATTTGGTTAACCGGTTAACGCGTGCGTTTTAGCCACAAATTACTGTTGTTTTAGGTCTGTTAACCGGTTAACGCATTTGGTTAACCGGTTAACGCTGTTGATTTTTGGATTTTTAGTTTATTTGATTGCTCATTCTTGTTTTCTAGTGCCTCTAATGTTCATACATGTTTAGATAGTGATTTTAGGGAATTTTTGGGTCTGTTTCCAGTAGCTCATTCCCCCATTTCGAGTCGTTTCGACACGATTCCGTTCATGTCGCATATTATGCATTTTAGTGTTTCTTTGTGCATAACTTGAGTTATTGCATTTTGTTGTCATGTTTATGCATCATTAGGTATGTAAATAATCATGTTGCATTCTGTTTTTACATCTTTTGCATTGCATTAAATCATTTTGCATTTCATTGTATCAATGTATGTGGCATTTGGCATAATCATGTATGTATGAGTATTTGATCGCATTTGTTTGCATGCTTGATCATAGCATTTATATCAATTCAATTCTGAATTTTGCCTTGAGTTTGACATTATGTTTGAGCTATCATATTGCATGTTCATAATCAATAATCCTCATGTTCATATACCATATTTATATGCTACATTTTTATATACTTGTTACATAATCAACCATGTGATGCATTCTTGCATAATCCTTCTAAATGTTCATGTTCTTCCATTTATGTATATTAATCCATGGTCAAATGCATGTTCATGATGAGATTGGTGCATTTTTCATTGAGTTTGTGCATTAGAAAATGAAAATAATCAATTCTGGATTTTTTTATTTCATAGCTGTTTTTGCATATAGGTGCTATAAAAGGTATGTTGTTTGTAACCTTTTACACCTACCTTTTCATACTGCATGCTGGCTGTAAAAAGCTGCTTTGAATTATGCTTTGTTTTCATAGCTGTTTGTGTATTAGAGGTTGTAATAGGTGCTGTATTTTTGTCCTAGCGTTTTTTTAGTTTCTTTAGAATTAAAATAGATAGGGTCCTAGAGTTATTAGGATTTAATTAGGATATGTTTGCTTTATTATTTTTTAAATAAAAAATGCACATTAACCTTTGTTTTGTAGAGGGGAAGATTGAGGTAAGTTTCCTTCACCTTATCCTTTATTTTTTATGCATTTTCTTATGCTTATAATTCCTTCTTTTCTTCCATATTTGTGATTGGTAGGATTCCCCATTGTTAGGACCAACTTATCTTCCTTAGGAAGTAAGTTGCATCCTTCTTTCCTTTTTTCTTTTCCTTTTGATCTTTAGAATTAGAAAACCTCACAAACCATTAGGATCACCTTTTGTATATAATAAATAACTTAGGGTTGTGTCTTAGTCCCCCTTAGTTTTTTCCTTTTGCAACTTGAGTCTTCTTTCTCATATCACAAATAAAATAATAAAATACCTAATAAAGGTTGAACGTTCTTATACGCCATGAGACTTTGTTGCGGAGTGTTTATACGCGTCCTGTTTCGGGGCGAGGTGTAAGTACCTATCGCGATGTATAAGTCTTAGTATGAGAATGTTCTCAAACAAATTCAAAACATTTCTCATAAAAGACAAAAACAAACAATAAGCGACTATCCTACGGGAACTTTTCTTTTCTCATGGCATTCATTCTGAACGCGAACTCGCGACGACTTGTCTCGCATGTAAGACGGTAAACGCACTCGTACCAGACGAGCCTGCTACACCTGAGCATAGACATACACAATTCCAACTGTAAAAAACACAAACAAATAGTTTCCGCCTGGTTAGGCGAACTACGTCGACTCTGATCCTCATTATCCCGATGAGGTACGTAGGCAGCGGGGTAGGGCCCGTTCGAACACATTCTTTATTTTCCCTACATTTTCCCCATTCTTTCTTTTCCAGTTCCTTTCTCATTCCCATTCTAGTCAGCAGTTTTGTTCAGCAGCATTCTTATTTCTCACCCTTTGAAGCAAACAAGCAAGCGTGGATCCCGTCGGGTACGGCGAACGATCTGGGTGCTAATACCTTCCCAGGTCGTAACCGACTCCCGAACCCAGATCTTTGGTTCGCAGGACCTCGTCCTTTTCCTTCTTCCTCAGGTTTGTGCAGCATTACCTTTCCCGTTCCTTCGGGATAAAAATGCCTAGCTGGCGACTCTACCTTTTTCGCGCCACTTTCGCATTTGTATTAGGATGAAAATCCCGGGAGCGACAGCTGGAGACTCTAATGGGGATCGAACCCAAAATCTCTGGTTTCCCTTGTAGAGTCAATCCTAGTGCCTGTTTGGTTTTGTTTCTTCGGGTGTTTATCTGTTTGTTGTTGTGTGCTTTAGTTTAGCTTTACTGTTTTCATTTACAGCCTTACTTTACAGCATTTATTTACTGCTTTCAATATTTATTTTCCATGCATCATATTATACTGGACTGTCTGGCATTGCTGGTTTTCATTTTTTCTGCGGGATGGGAGTTACTGTGAGATAAGCCAAATACCCGGCTTGAGTGCACTATAGGATTAGCGTGGACACGTTGTACTCACATGGTTACATGATGAGTGGCGATGTGTTACACACCCAGATTGCCACTGTCTCGGGACTATTCTGTGCGGGGAATCTTCTCCACTTCAGGGTACGACCTTGATAGTTATGTGCATCTGGTGACTGATCTTCGAGAACCTTAATGGGAACACCCCTCTCCAGTGATGACAGTGGCAGACCACATTTGTTGGCAAAGAAACTCGCATCCGAGGGTCCATTGGGAACTCGCATAGGATGGCATGGTTCTCTTATAAGGATCCAGTTAAAGCAAACTATTCGTATGACGATATTATTGTACCCTTCGGGATGAATGTACTATTGTTTCTCGATTCAGTGCTTGAATCTGGGGACTTGTGAGGGATGCTTGTTTTTCCGGACTCAGCTGAGGCCTCCCTGAGTAGTGTATAATGCCAAACCGATTCCCTGATTTGGTCATGAGCCATTTCTCGGAAATGGTGAACATATTATTGCTATTCGGCTTTGAGAGTCCGTGATGTTGACCGGAGTAGCACACCCGTGAGATTGGGAGGGGTTTACAGGTTTGCAGGAACCCTAAGACCTTCAGCATACCCGCTTTGCCATTGGTTCAGTTTTGTGATCTGGATTTCTGGTTCTAAGATATGGATCCCAGATCAGAGGGATTGTTATTTTGATATGTGGATATTGTGACCTTGCACCGACACCTGATTATATGATTGGCACATCACAAACACTTCACTGATCACATGCCTCGCCTTGCATAAGCATCATATCATCATTAATCATTTGTGTTTCTTTTATTCTCAGGGTCTGCATTACTCCTGGTTCCTGGTCATATCATTGCTTCAGAATGGAAGACGTCAGAAAGAGAACTGTGCACTACAAATTTTTTGATACCAAGATGGACTTGATCAACCGAATGGTGTCTCTTATTACCCCGAGTCATTTGGGATACTTCAAGGAAAAGTATGGTGATATTCTGGACATGATATTCAACTTGGATAGCACTCAGAGAAGTGCCATTCACACTTTGTTGCAGTATTACAATCCACGGCTCAGGTGTTTCACATTTCATGACTTTCATTTGGGTCCTTTGCTGGAGGAGTATGCTGAGATTATAGGAGTGTCAATCAGGGATCAGATTCCTTTCAACTCAGAGATGACAAGAGCAACCCATGCTGACATTGCCGAAGCTCTTTATTTGAGCTCATCTGAAGTATCTGCAAATCTGTCTACCACCAAAGCAAAAGTACTTGGTTTCACTCTAGAGTATCTGGTTAGAAAAGCTGAAGAACTTGCAGTGACAAATCAGTGGGATTCTATTTGCGCCATCTTGGCAGTATCCATTTATGGGATCATCCTGTTCGCTGATATGGACAAATTTGTGGACATAAATGATATTCATTTATTTGTGTTGAAGAATCCGGTGCCCACTCTCCTAGGTGAGTTGTATTATTCAATGCACTATAAGAATGAGAAGAAACAAGGAGGCCTGGTTAGATGTTGTGCTCCCTTATTCTACAAGTGGGTCATGAGACATTTGCCTATTACTGAGAGTTTTACTGATCCTAATGCTACTTGGACCCAGAAGCTGAGTACTTTTCCGGCCAGAGATATTAGGTGGTTCACTTTGAGGTTGAAAGGAAAGAGTTTCATTACTAGTTGTGGGAATTACCTCAATGTGCCTTTGTTAGGAGTCTCAGGAGGTATCAACTACAATCCCATTCTCTTAAGAAGACAGTTAGGGTATGCGCTCAAAGAGATTCCGGATGAATCCGAGTTATTCCAAACTTTTTACTTCTCAGTGAAAGACAATCTTCCGTTGGTCAGGAAAGTTGCAGGTTCTTGGAAGGTGATCAAAAGAAAGGACACGACATGCCTAGGCAGGAGCAATAATCGAATGTTCCCTGAATTCGAAGCTTGGATAAAGGAGGAGGTTCAAACAGCTCTAGTCCTTTTTTCTGTACCAACTCCGCCTCCAGCAACGGTGCCTTTAGAAGATTATCAGAAGTTGGAAGCTTTGGTCAAGCAACTTGGGGTTGAGAATCAAGAGGCTTACAATTCCTGTCAGAAATTGATGATTCAGAACCATCAAATAGAAGATAGAGCTCTCCGAGCTGAAGAAACGGTTCGTCTCAAGCAGAAGGATTTCGAGGAAAGGGAGCTACACTTTAGGAAGAGAGGATTGGATGAGATCCATAAGGCGAGTCAGCGCCAGAAGGATAAGAAGGAACTTAATGAGTCTAATGAAGCTATTACACGTTGGCAGGAGAAGTGGAGTGATAATCAGAAGAAGCAAAAGGAGGTAGAAGCTGAATTCGAGTTGAAGATCAAGAACCTTCAGGATGCTTTGGTTGAGCAAGAGAAGTTAGTTCAGAAGGCCCAAGAGCAATAGAGAGAGTATCTTCGTCAGATGACGAAGAGTCAACAAATAGCTGAAGATGTCCAGAAAGAAGTTGAAGAGTTGAAGCTTCATGCTGATGTGAAGAGGTCAAGGGCCGAGCCAGATCCAAGCAAAGAGAATGAGACAACTTTCCTGCATCAGATTGAAGAGTTACATGCTTCCTTTGATCTAAGGGACCTCCTCATCCAGAGACTCATCCAGGAGCCCCACCATCCAGATATTGTTCAGTTGTTCCAGAATGTCAAGCGTCTTAGCTGGAGGCTGCAAGACTTAGAGCTCCCTAGAGTTTAGTTTCATGCTATTATGCTTGGATTACCCACAGGCTTGTTGTGGAATTCATTTTATTTGATGTACTTTGTTGTTCTTTTGATTGGCACCCTTCGGGGACGTTGTTGTTTCAAACTTCAGTTTATGTGATTGTTTGCTTTAAATCTCTTGTTTGTTATCTGTTGCACCGACACGGGGTAATGAGCATCAATTCTCTACAGCCGTCATTTTATTTGAACATCACTTGGGTCTTTTTCCCAATTCTTATTCTCCGAATACCAGGACCGGGAAAGGAAAAAGCCTTGGGAATAAAAGGAACATATTGCATTGCATACACATCATTTGCATTTCTTTTTGTTTTGCAGGTTTTCTACAGGATGCTTAATTTATCTGTGTTTTAGGCAAAGATTGCGAGAGCTACCAAGACTCGGCATCTTCGGCAGAATATTCCACATCGCTACGCAACTCGCAACAACCAGAGGACAGTCATGTACGCTATGCAAGCAGAGCTTAATGAGTTTCGCACCAGAATGGGAGTATTCATGGTGATGATGCAAGGGATGGCTCAGGGACAACAAGAGTTAAGGAATGCAGTTCAGGGGCTCAACCCTCCTCAGACTAATATCCACGTAACCACTCCTGGCGTCCAAGTGACTCCTCCCAACACCAACAATGGCCCGGGCGGACCTCAAATTCTAGAGCAGGGCACAACAACTTTCATTCCGGTACAAGACAAGCAGGATGATCAGTTACCTTCTTTCAACAATGACATGGGGTTCGGCGGAGAAGGAAATCTTCAGGACTTCTTGATGCTTGTTGAGAAATTCAAAGCCCTCGAGTGTAGAGACACTTTGGGGATAGATGTGTCTGACATAGGTCTAGTCCCCGGGGTGGTTATTCCTCACAAATTCAGGCCGCCTACGTTTGACAAGTATAACGGTAGCTCCTTCCCAAAGACTCACTTGCAGGCATTCTACCGGAAAATTGTTGCCCATACTAGGGATGAAAAGCTCTAGATGTACTACTTTCAGGATAGTCTCTCCGGAGGGTCCTTGGAATGGTATATGAAGCTAGAGAGAAGCTTTGTGAGAAGCTGGAAGGAATTGGGAGAAGCATTCCTCAAGAAGTACCAGTATAATATCGACATGGCGCCCAGTCGTACTCAACTTCAAAGTCTGACTCAGAAGAACTCCGAGAGCTTCAAGGATTATGCGCAAAGGTGGCGCAAAGTGGCCGCTAGAGTGCAACCACCTTTGCTGGAGAGAGAAATGGTAGACCTGTTCCTGGATACCCTCCCTGGGCATTTCATGGAAAGGCTAGCTGGATGTTTCTCAAGTGGATTTTTGGATATCATCTTGACTGGCGAGAGAATAGAAAGTTGGATCAAGCAAGGGAAGATTCAGAACAGAGGCGCTTCAAGTTTTGGTATTAAGAAACCCTTCGTGAAAAGAAGAGAAGGAGAGACTGGTGCAGTGTACGCACAGAGGGGAGGAAGCAACAGAGGTTTTCATCAGCAAGTGGCTCCTGTCACTATCTCAGCTCAACCTGTTCAACAGCAAGTCCAACAACCACAACAACAACGCCAACAAGGGTATCAGCAAAGAGCTCCTCGTCCATATTATCCCCAAAAGCCCAGAGAAAGACATTTCGAAGCTCCGCCGATGTCCTATTCACAACTTTGGAAGAACCTCCTACAACTTCAGATGGTTCAACTCCGAACTCTACAACCCCCGAAGCCATGCCAAATCCCCGAGGGTTATGATACAAATGCCAGATGCGAATTTCATTCCGGAGCTCCCAGGCATACCACAGAGAACTACAAAGCACTGAAGCATGTTGTTCAAGACCTACTGGATTCTAAAGCAATCAACTTTGCTCCTACTCCTAATGTAATTCAGAACCCCATGCCTCCTCATGGAGGTATGGTTGGGGCAGTTGATGAAGGGGAAAATTTAAACTTGGTGCGCGATGTCAAAGACTTGCAGACTCCGTTGATTGTTGTTAAAGCCTGCTTGTCACAAAAGGGTATTTTTCCTGGGTGTGAAGTTGGTTGTCCAGGATGTACTGAAGCTACAAATGGTTGTGAGCAGTTGAAAGCAGGGATCCAGAGCATGATTAATGAAGGAGTGTTGCAGTTTGACAAGGTTGTAAAGGAAAGTGAAGTCTCTAAAATAACCATCTTCTACGATCCATCTCAAGTTCCTTCACAGGCCAGAGTAGCACTGATAACCATCACCACTACAGGACCATTACTGTATCAGAGCGATAGAGCTATTCCTTGGAATTATGGTGGTGAAGTATACTGTAACGGCCAGAAGCAAGAGTTGGCCACGTTTAGTACAACCCCAGCTCAAGTAGAAAATGTCGGAGTATGGGGGTTTTACTAGAAGTGGAAGGTTTTTTGCGCCGGAAACACTAAGAAATAGTGTGATACCACCTAGAGACACCGCAGAAGCCCAGGCTAGGGCGAGAGGGAAGCAGCTAGTGGTTGTGAATGATCATGCACCAACAACTGATCCAGACCTTACTTTCGATAAAGAAGTTGAAGAATTCCTGAGGATTATCAATAAGAGCGACTACAAGATTGTGGACCATCTGCAGCAGACTCCGTCGAAGATTTCCATTTTGTCCTTGCTCATGTGTTCTGATTCTCACAAGAAGGCTCTCCTGAATATTCTGAACAAGGCGTACGTGCCTCAGGATATTTCAGTAAATCAGTTGGAAGTAGTGGTATCTAGTGTTAATGCCAGTCACGGATTGGGTTTCACAGACTTGGATCTGACTTCTGAAGGGCGTGCTCATAATCGGGCACTGCATATCTCTTTAGAATGTAAAGGTGTAGTACTTTCTCACGTGTTGGTAGATACTGGATCGTCGTTGAATGTCTTGCCCAAGAAAGCACTGATGAAGTTGGATTATGATGGAGTAGTTCTAAAGCTTAGTGACCTGGTAGTTAGAGCATTTGATGGGTCGAGGAGATTGGTGTTCGTGGAGGTGGAGTTACCAATTAAAGTAGGTCCACAGATCTTCAATACCACGTTCTACGTATGGGATATACAGCCTGCATACAACTATTTGCTCGGAAGACCTTGGATACATTCAGTGGGAGCAGTATCGTCCACACTTCATCAAAAGCTAAAGTTCGTCTGGGAGGGTCAAATTGTAACTGTCAGTGGGGAAGAAGACATTTTTGTTAGTCATCTGGCTTCATTCAAGTATGTGGAGATGGATGGCGAAATAGTTGAGACCCCATGTCAGGCATTTGAGCCCCTGAAAACTGAACAAGCGTCCACCGTGGCGGCTTCTCCTAAAGAACTGAAGAGGGGGGTTTCCATAGCCTCTTATAAGCAAGCTCTTGAGGTGGTAGAGTCAGGGGTGCGAGAAGGCTGGGGCATTCTAGTAGAAGTGCCAGAAAAGAAAGATATGTTCGGGATTGGTTACCATCCTGGGAAGTCATCGTCGGACCAAGTGATAAAGGTTGTCAAAGCCCGATCACTTTCACGAGTACGAGAATGGTCGATTATGGAAACGTCAGTGCTGTGCAGGATGACGTAGTCAATAGTGACTGTGACATAGATGAGTGGATCAGGCCTGCTGTCACAGGGACTCAGCTTAGCAATTGGACGTCCGAAAGGCTTATTTCAGTCACCTCTTTCGAAGAGTAATAATTTTTGTTTCTATTTTTCCTGTATTGAAGCACTATGTCTTGCCCGGGGCATGGTAGCTTTTTGTAAGGGTTCTTTTGTTCCTAACACAATTTATAAGCATAAATAAAGCTGACGTTTCACATTCATTCATGTTGTTCTTTGTCTTTCGTTTTTTCTTTTTTGTTTTTCAAAAAGAAAGAAAAGTTTTAAAATGGCAATGTTTCTCATTTTCTTAAGCCTTTTCTAAAGCCTTGCATGAATCATCATTCATGCAGGTGCTCGTCACCGGATCTTATCAATGACGACCCTGCTATGGCTAAGTATCACTTCGACAATCCAATTTATCAAGCCGATGAGGAGGGTGAAGAGGGTTGCAAACTACCTGAAGAATTGGCCAGATTGCTTAGACAGGAGGAGAAGATGATTCAGCCGCACGAAGAAGCCGTCGAGGTGATAAACCTGGGTACCGAAGAAGACAAGAAAGAAGTCAAGATCGGGGTCGCATTAGAAGAATCTGTCAAGTCTCGTTTGATTGATATGATTTGAGAGTATGTTAATGTCTTCGCATGGTCCTACCAAGATATGCCTGGTTTAGACACTGACATTGTGGTACACAAGCTGCCTCTCAGAGAAGATTGTCCTCCAGTGAAGCAGAAGTTGAGGCGCACACGTCCTGATATGGCAATTAAAATAAAATAAGAAGTACAAAAGCAATTTGATACTGGCTTCTTGGCCGTGACCAGTACCCTCCGTGGGTTGCCAACATTGTGTCGGTTCCCAAGAAAGATGGTAAGGTTAGGATGTGTGTAGACTACAGGGATTTGAACAGGGCCAGTCCCAAGGATGATTTCCCTCTGCCTCACATAGATGTGCTTGTTGATAATACTGCTCAGTTTTCTATGTTCTCTATCATGGACGGGTTTTCTGGTTATAACCAGATTAAGATGTCTCCCGATGATATGGAAAAGACTACTTTCATCACGCATTGGGGCACCTTCTGTTACAAGGTCATGTCATTTGGTCTGAAGAATGCTGGAGCCACTTACCAATGGGCGATGGTGACGCTATTTCACGATATGATTCATCATGAAATTGAGGCTTATGTTGATGATATGATAACAAAATCCCAAACAGAAGAAGAGCACTTGGTCAATCTAGCAAAGTTGTTTGACAGACTCTGGAAGTTCAGATTGAGGTTGAATCCGAACAAGTGCACCTTCGGTGTCCGTTCCGGCAAGTTACTTGATTTCATTGTTAGTGAGCGAGGAATTGAGGTTGATCCAGCCAAATTAAAAGCCATCCAAGAGATGCCTGAGTCAAAGACTGAAAAGCAAGTGCGTGGTTTCTTAGGGAGACTAAACTACATTGCACGATTTATCTCTCACCTAACGGCCACGTGTGAGCCCATCTTTAAGCTTATGAGAAAAAATCAGGCAATTAAATGGAATGAAGACTACCAGCAAGCCTTTGACTGAATCAAAGAATACCTGCTAGAGCCTCCAATTCTCATGCCTCCAGTACCAGGGAGACCTTTGATCATGTATCTTACTATGCTCGAAGGATCGATGGGATGTGTGTTAGGACAGCAGGACGAGTCTGGTCGAAAAGACCGTTCGTGGTTAAAAAGGTTTTCTCAGGTGGAGCCTTGATGCTGACAACCATGGACAAAGTATGAAGCTTGCATCATGGGGGTTGAAGAGGAAATCGACTTGTGAGTCAAGAACCTCGAGATCTTTGGAGATTTTGGTCTGGTGGTGAACCAAGTCAATGGCAAATGGATAGTTCATCAACCTCACTTGGTCCCTTACAGGGATTATGTCAAGAGGCTGTTAACTTTCTTCACCGAGGTCAAGCTGAACTATATTCCTCGAGATGAAAACCAGTTCGCTGATGCTCTAGCAACTTTGTCGTCCATGATCAAAGTTTGTCAAGAGAATTACGTGCCTCGAATCATGGTCTCCCGTCTTGAAAGACCTGCCTTTGTCTTTGCAGTTGACAGTGGTGAAGATAACAAACCTTGGTATCATGATATCAAGAAATTCTTGAAGGCTCAAGAATACCCGGCTGGGGCATCCAATAAAGACAAGAAGACCCTCAGAAGACTAGCAGGTGGTTTCTTCTTGAATCAAGATGGCGTGCTGTACAAGCGAAACTTCGACATGGTTCTTCTCAGATGTGTGGATAGACACAAAGCGGACCTGTTGATGCAAGAGGTTCATGAAGGTTCCTTTGGTACCCATGCTGGAGGACATGTTATGGCCAAGAAATTGTTGAGATCGGGATATTATTGGATCACCATGGAATCCGATTGCTGTAAGTACTCCCGTAAATGTCACAAGTGTCAGATTTATGTCGATAAGGTCCATGTGCCTCCGAATCCGTTGAGTGTCATGTCTTCACCATGGCCATTCGCCACGTGGGGCATTGATATGATTGGCAAGATCGAGCCGACAACTTCCAACGGTCACCGCTTCATCCTGGTTGATATAGACTATTTCACGAAGTGGGTCGAAGCGGCATTTTATGCCAATGTTACTAAACAAGTGGTAGCCCGGTTTATTAAAAGAGACATCATTTACCGGTATGGAATTCCCGAAAGAATCATTACTGATAATGGTTCTAATATCGACAACAAGATGATGGCTTACTTGTGTCGGTAATTCAAAATAGAACATCACAACTCTTCTCCATATCGCCCGAAGATGAATGGCGCCATAGAGGCGGCCAACAAGAACATCAAGAAGATCGTGCAGAAGATGGTTGTAACATACAAAGACTGGAATGAGATGCTACCATTTGCGTTGCATGGGTACAGAACGTCAGTGCGTACTTCAACAGGGGCAATCCCGTTCTCACTGGTGTATGGTATGGAGGCAGTCCTACCAATCAAAGTGGAAATCCCCTCGTTGAGGTTGATGATGGACATTAAGCTAGATGAAGCTGAGTGGCTCAGATCCAGATATAATCAATTGAGCCTCATTGAAGAAAAACGTCTAGCAGTTGTATGCCATGGACAGTTGTATCAGCGGCGGATGAAGCAGGCTTTTGACAAGAAGGTACAACCACAAAGGTACATACCAGGTGACTTGGTACTGAAAAGGGTTCTTCCTCCTCTTAACGATCACAGGGGCAAATGGACACCTAACTATGAAGGACCATTCGTGATTAAAAATGTTTTCTCAGGTGGAGCCTTGATGGTGACAACCATGGATGGAGAAGACTTCCAGTCCCCTGTCAACGCAGACGCAGTAAGAAAATACTTCGTGTAAAAAAGAACCCGCTAGATAAAAACAGAATAAAGATCCAGGCAAAAACGGGCATCCCGGCGATCCAAAAACAGAATAAAAGGCTCGGGCAAAAATTAGGGAAATCTTGAAAAAAATGTACACCTGCTGAGTTGAAAAGCCACATCGGACAGCTCAGGCAAAAAAGGGTATCCCGGTGGATTGAAAACCCGAAAGGGAGATCCACGCAAAAGTGGGACTAACACGAACGACTGCGATCTGCGAAATCTGTAACTCATTTGCAATTGAGGTTATTCTAAAGGTTGAAGACCAGTTCAATTACCTTTCTCAAGGGGCAGAGCGAGCGGATCGTCTTGAAGATATACGAGTCATAACCGGGGTTAAACTTGATGAGACCCATTTCTTACGTTGCCAATAGGACAGTTTGTTTTCCTTTTTGGCTATTTCCTCTTTCCAGAGAACTGCTTCCTTTGTAATGCCTATTCATGCCCCTTTTTTCCAAATCAATAAAATCAATTTCAGTCAACTTGTGACTATCTGCTTCACGTTTTTTTTTCATCTAGCATTGATTGATTGCGAAAACGTCCAGCAAATTATGGTTTATATTGTGTTGTGAACATTTGAATTCTTTCTAACTCATGCAGGAGGACATAAACATTTAATGCAACTATGAAAGGGTGTCGAGATGCCCAAATAATGGTTCACACTATGAGCCTGGGACATACAGGTCCCAAACTAACTCTCCATGTTGCAGGCATTATCGATTGTGTTTATGCAGGTATAGGTATAGGTGTTTCTAACAAAGCTAAAGCAGACTTCCAGGAGGAACATTTCATTATACTTGAACAAGAACAGGTGTTTTCCAGGGTGTCTCCAGTTATCCCCAATGGAAGTGAAGTTGAATTTCTTCTCCTACATTAATGGCAGGAGATGTTTGCCCTCCCCAAGCAGAAGCCTTCCTTCAATACAGGGGCAATTCCCAGCAGTGCAAGGAGTGTCTTTCCTTTCCCATCAGTTTGCTTCCTTAGCAAAGCCATACCTCTGGTTCCCGACCAGGCTAGGAGGTCTCGATTTCCCCATTAGAGTTCGAGAAGGGTCCATCTCCGGTAGGGTCTTGGCACTCCAATCTTAAAGTCCAATTTATTTTTGGCAGTAGCGGCAGTTCAGAGCTGGTGTATCATTAACAGCTTTCCCCGCAGAGTTGTTTTCTTTCACGGAGATTAACCAGGTCAATGCAGTGATCATCAGTTCCTCCCCAATCAAGCCATCTGGGATACTTGCAGTCTCCTTTCCGGGAGATCCTTTGCATTTGCATATGCATAATCATCATTGCATTTGTATCTTCCAAAGCATAGCATTTCCATCCTCATGGAGCATTACGGTATAAATTCAAGCATACGCATGCATGCATGGGCCAGTTTTGAGGTATATTACGTATGACCCGAAGCATTCTTCTCAACCTGAAATACTCCTTGCAGAGGATATCAATACCATTTGCCAGGCATCCCTGCCTTTTCAAGACAATGTTTGTCACTTATTCTGCATCTTGTTTGGTACAACAGTCGTGTCGCATGTTCCTGTTTTGTACAACGGTCCTGTTTTCCTGGGCTCTCGTTTATGTACAACGATCCCGTTCCATCTTGTCTTATTTTCTTTGTGTTGCTGGTTATCGACTGAGGCCGATATGCCATTGCGTCTCCATTCGAGGATGGTTTCGTGTTAGATTTGAGGATCTTTTGAGAACTGTCATTCGAGGATGGCATTCTTTTCTTCAAGTCCTTCTGAGGTTGGTCTTGTTGTTGTGGCTATCATTCGAGGATGATAGACCATTTTGAGCTTATTGATTGAGGTCAGTTTGTCTCTTTTGCAAAGTCTGTCTGAGGTCAGTCTTTGTGTTTCTGGTTATCGAATGAGGTCGGTATGCCATTGCGTCTCCATTCGAGGATGGTTTCGTGTTAGATCCGAGGATATTTTGAGAACTTTCATTCGAGGATGGAATTCTTTTCTTCAAGCCCTTCTGAGGTTGGTCTTGTTGTTGTGGCTATCATTCGAGGATGATAGACCATTTTGAGCTTATTGATTGAGGTCAGTTTGTCTCTTTTGCAAAGTCTTTCTGAGGTCAGTCTTTGTGTTTCTGGTTTTCGACTGAGGCCGTTATGCCATTGCGTCTCCATTCGAGGATGGTTTCGTGTTAGATCCGAGGATCTTTTGAGAACTGTCATTCGATGATGGCATTCTTTTCTTCAAGTCCTTCTGAGGTTGGTCTTTTTGTTGTGGCTATCATTCGAGGATGATAAACCATTTTTGAGCTTATTGATTGAGGTCAGTTTGTCTCTTTTCCAAAGTCTGTCTGAGGTCAGTCTTTGTGTTTTTGGTTATCGACTGAGGCGGGTATACCATTGCGTCTCCATTCGAGGATGGTTTTGTGTTAGATCCGAGGATCTTTTGAGAATCGTCATTCAAGGATGGAATTCTTTTCTTCAAGTCCTTCTGAGGTTGGTCTTGTTGTTGTGCCTATCATTCAAGGATGATAGACCATTTTTGAGCTTATTGATTGAGGTCAGTTTGTCTCTTTTGCAAAGTCTGTCTGAGGTCAGTCTTTGTGTTGCTGGTTATCGACTGAGGCCGGTATGCCATTGCGTCTCCATTCAAGGATGGTTTCGTGTTAGATCCAAGGATATTTTGAGAACTGTCATTCGAGGATGGCATTCTTTTCTTCAAGTCCTTCCGAGGTTTGTCTTGTTGTTGTGGCTATCATTCGAGGATGATAGACCATTTCGAGCTTATTGATTGAGGTCAGTTTGTCTCTTTTGCAGAGTCTGTCTGAGGTCAGTCTTTTTGTTTCTGGTTATCGACTGAGGCCGGTATACCATTGCGTTTCCATGCAAGGATGATTTTGTGTTTGATCCGAAAATCACATTTTTGAGTTGTCATTCAAGAATTACATTCTTCCCAGCATATTTTATTACCCACAGAGTGCAAATTTTCCGGTTTATTCGGGTATTCAACTACTCCATATCTTAAATGTCTAAGAGCTCTCGCAACTAGTCATTCAAGCTTGCAGATAATTGAATAGGGGCAGTTGTAATACCTAAAAATTTGTCCTCTCATTCCCTCAACATCTGGCATAACATTTAGCATATATAAGTGCATGAAATATTCAAAAACATTGTATCATATTCATCATGGCTGAGGCATAGGTATGTGATCAGAGACTGGAGCAATTGAAGGCTATACAAAGGCAATCAAAGGATCACAAAGCTTCTCAACATCATGCTAAGGTCCACAACATCCCACAAGTTCTCATTTGAAGCCACAAGTCATGAAAAGTTTTGGGTTGATCAAAGAAGACAAGCAGTGCAACCTCTCCTGAAGAAATGGCCAAAATTAGGGTTTCATATGTGAAGGATTTCTTCATGAATTTTTTAGCAAAGGTGGATTCCATTGTGTTCTGTATGACAACAAGTGTATTAGGGTTCAAATTTCATCCACAAATTCATTTTGGAAGGGGTTCAATTGGTCAGATGATTGAAAATCAGGAAATTGGAGAAAAGTCAACCAGTATGAGTAAAAAGTCAACTCTGGACTCTTTGAGGTCAAGGTCATGAAATTTTGGTTACAAAGGACTTATGGACCAAATTTGATCAAGAAAGAATTGAGAAATCAAAGAAAAAACAGTTTTGGAAATGGACTATGTATTGATACATAAGTAGGATGTATTGATACATAAGCAGGATGCATCGATGCATCCGTGTTATGTATCGATACATATCATTTAAAAAACTAACATGTATCGATGCATCCGTGTTATGTATCGATACATATCAGTTAAAAAATTGACATGTATCAATGCATCCGTGTTATGTATCGATACATAGTTGTTTTTTTTCTGAAAATTGCCATTTGCTTCAGTATGTATCGATACATATTGTTGTTTTTCTGCTAAAAGGTTGTTGTATGATGCTTGGAAAGGGACAAATTCAGTGCTGTCTTGGGGATAAATTAAGGGGTGACTTGTGCACATATTAGAGCTCATTTAGCTTCACATTTGCTTCAATTCAAACCTCAACCATTGCTACTACATTAGATTCATCCTTACCACAATGACCATGAGCTGGTGTACACTAGATCATGGTCTCAAGCTGTATTTGGACTTTGTTTTTGTTGCATCAGCGGGTTATCATTAAGTGTATGCAGGACCACTTTAATTGTTGTACATCTCACAATCAAGTGGGAAAACTCAAGCTGCAATCCTTGGGAAACTAAGCTGGTGTTTCACTTCACTAGTCTTCAACATAAGCTTCATGTTCTCTGCAGTATTGGATTGATTTCAACTGAAGAAGGTTCTAGAAATCCAGCTAGCATAACTGTCATAACTAACTTCACTCATTTAACTTACTTCACTCAGTTAACCAAGGCTAATTAACCCTGGTTCTATCTGTTAACCAGAGGTCTAATGGTCTATAAAAGGATGAGTAGTGATTGAGTTTTGGGTCCAGCTTCATTTTTCACTCAAATCACACCAAGATCCTCCAAATTTGGCTATGCATTTTCTCTGCAAATTCTCTGCATTTTGAAGGATTAAGCTTCCACAACCATAGCATTGATCTTCTTCTTCCTTGTGCTTCTTCAATGACCATTCATAGTGCATTTTCATGGAGATTTGAAGCTGGAAATTTGAAGTTGCATCATCACAACATTTCCACCTTTTGGGTTGAACAAGCTAAATCATCATCCAATAAGCCTCATTGAGCATCAATTCATTACTAGCATCATGATTTGCAGCATATCCATGGAGTTTATAGCTTGAATCATCAAGAATTCACTTCTGAATTTTCTGCATCTTCATCAATTTCTCAAGATTCTTCATCAACAAAGTGTTTATTTCACTTCACAAAGAATCAAGATCAAGCATTGAAGACATTGGAACCTCCCCTCTGGATTTCTACAACTCTAAAAACCACTGAATTTTAGGTTTCATCTTCAATTCCATTGACACAAATTTTGATCTTTTTGGTTATTTTGTGTTGATATGAGCTCAATGTCGCTCCCGATAAATGGGAAAGGCCCAAATAAAGGTACAGACGCGAACGGTCGGCGAAAGGGACAATGAGAACACACAGCAGTGAACTCACTGGAGATGAAAAGAGTCGCCAGCTAGGCATTTTTATCCCGGAGGAAAGGTAATGCTGCATAAACCTAGAAAAAGATGGATAAGACGGTTGCGAACCAGAGAGACTGAGAAAGGGGGTTGGTTACAACCTGGGAAGGTATTAACACCCAGATTGTCCGTCGTACTCGACGGGATCCACGCTTAAAAGATTTGTGTTTTAAAGGGGTAGTGTCAGTGTAATCTGTGTATAATGGCTGGAAAAGGATGTACAGGTGTCAGTGTAAGAAGAAATGTGAAGTGTGATATATACAGTGTCAGTGTAAGGACAAGAATGAAATGCTCAAGACATGAGGCTAAAAGAATAAAGCTAGAAAGAGGGGGGATATACAGAGACTTTTGTTCGATAACTGTTAAGTTATGCCTACGTATCCTCTCGTGCAATGAGGAAGTCAGAACACCGTAGTTCGACCCAAAGAGACTGAAAGATGAATTGACTTGTGAACTGCTTACTTGCCTATGCTCAAGTGTATGACCTGTCTGGCTCAGGTGCAAACTGTCTTGCATTAGACGGGAGAAGCAAGTTCTCGTTTGTGAGTGAAGGTGATGAGGAAAGAATCCCGGAGGAGACGATTATTGTTTGTTTTTGATATTTTCAGTCTTTTATTGCTTTTGAAAGTGTGTCATAAGTTAATGAGCTTAAGCCTAAACCAATGGATTTAGTAAACTCATCACATCCTCCCTCTGATTAGGGGTAATGAGAATACCTTAAGTGTGAAGTCAGCTTCTCACACTTAATCACCTTTGATATAGGGTTAAAATCATTAACCTATTTGTTATTATTTAGATGTTTTTGGTGTTTTTGTTTAGTGTTAAGTAATGAGGTTAAGCCATAATCAGGGATTAAACATACTCATTACACCATCCTAATAGAAGGATAATAGATGAGAGTGTTTAAGCTGAGGAAGGCTCCTCAACTTAATCCATGATTAGGGATTAAACTCATGACAAAACAAGCCTTTGGTTGAGTGGATTTTATTTAATGATATGATGATGAAGTGATTTTTAGGGTTTGTAAGACAACTTGAGGAGGACTTGTCCATTAACACTAGGGTTAGTCCTTCTTAACCAATTAAGGAAGAATTAGAACCCTAATGCAAGGCCCAAGTTACAAGCTTGATGTCTTGGTGATTATTATGTGAATTGATTAGAGGATTTAAACACATTAAGGGTTTAACACTTAGGATTAAAGTTATACACTCCATCCTAATAGAAGGATGCAGGCATAAGCTTAATCACAAAGCCTTAAAACCTTTAGGGTTTAGTCCCTGATTATGAGGTGAGAAGAGAAGACTCAAAAAGAGACACAAAGGTAAAAAAACTAAGTGGGGAGACTAATCAAAACCCTAATCCTTGTCATGCTTGGTTGTTCCTAAGGTTTGTGAGGTTTACAAGAGAAATCTTCAATGGAACCACCAGGAAGCAGATGAAAGGAGCCAAGAGAAGCAAAGTAACTTGCTTCATTCAAGAAGTCAAGTCACTTGAAGAAGGAAAGTAAGAAGAAGAAGAATGAGCAAGCTCAATCTCAAACACATATCAAAATGCAGCAATGGATGCAAGAGAGATGAAAAGAAAATGTGAGAAGTGGAGGCAAATCCACTTCTCAAAGTTACTTACCACCTGAAAAGTTAATAAAGGAATGCAATGCAATGCAAAAATGGGATGGAATGGCATGATGAGAAACAAAACCAGAAGCACATACATGATGTTAATGATGCTATGGGATGCTACAAACATGAGACAACACATGAGGATGATCATACAAGCTTATGGATGCAAATGAAACAAGTTAAGACACATGGACATACATGAAAAGTTATGAAATGCAAATGGCATACAACATGGCAAATGCAAGATGCAATGATCAAACATGCTTCTAAAATGTCTTAAGATGCCAAGTGAATCAAATGGATGCATAAAATGTCATGGCAAGTCAAGGTATGAGTGCAAATGCAAGATGGATGCATATGGAAGCCCAAATTAGGGTTTATGATCAAAGCATCAAACACAAACCAAAATCAGAAGCAAACTTCAATACAAAAAATTGAAAATGCACTCAAAGGATCCCTAATCCTATACTAACTCACTGCCCAAAGGAGGGATTCCAACTCTTAACCAAATTCAAGTTATAATTTTCCTAAGTTTTCTAGGGTTTTAGGGTTCCTTAACAAGAAAAATGCCAAACAAATGAAAAATGAAAGATCAAATCATGGCCATTTAATCTCACAAACTACATGATATGCTAAACACAATGCAAAAAGAATCAAAGTCCAACTCTTTAGGGTTAGGCAGAAATGATTTTTGGAAGTTTGGATCAAAATAGTGCATTAAAATGGTTTTAATTCCATGAAAAATTCTCAAAATGCATCAAGATCAAAAAAGAAATTTGGTTTGAAGGTTGGACAATGTTTCTAAATTTTTTTAAAGGCTTCATGAATTTTTTGGTGATTTTTAAATACCTAAAAGTATTTTTAATTAATTAATTCTCATTAATTAATTAAAAAGAAACTTTTAAATATTTAAAAATACTTTTTTAATGCTAAAAATGAAAATAAAAATATTTTTGTGTTCTGAAATTAAATAATAACTTGTATAAAAAATTTCAGAATTTTTAAATAAGTTTTGCTATTTTAAATAAAATATAGAAAACAATGTAATTAAATGAAAAGAATAAAATGAATTAAATGAAAAATAAGAAAGTAATCAGATCCAATGGACGAAATTCAAACTGGCAAGGGCGGGAGTTGACTGCGCGCGGGTTTGGACGGCCCACATTCAAACTGGCTTAATTACACTTAACCCTAATTAAACAAACCCTAATTACTTTCAGACGACCGGAACACTGTTCCGGTCGTCTTCTCCGGCTAGGTCATCTCTCAATCTCCCTCAATACGCCATGAAAACATGCCAAACTCTCCAGAATCAAAGCTTAACTCATTCTAAACAAGATTCAAGCAAAAAAAATCATTTATTTCACCACACAAACAAGATTCGAATCAAACATCAAAAACTGTCAAAATTTCAGAAACATCATACAACCTCATTTCTCCATCTTTTTCAAAAGTAACAAGTTCATTGAACTCAGGGAAGCATGCTCTATCATTTAGAAACTTAAAAAGCAAGTTCTGGAAAAAAAGTTCATAGAGCTACCTGAGATTGAGCTTTCGATTCAGGAGCTTTCTGGCTTGTTCTTTGGCTCAAACAAGTCCCAATGACCTTCCTTTGAAGCTTTTGATACTTGGCTGGAGTTTGTATAGCCTCTAGAGCAAGTTGGCAGGAGCTCAGGCCAAGGAAATGAGAAAATCGTATTTGTGATATAGGATGTTTCAGGCCAAAACAATGGTTGGTTTGTGATCAGTGAAGTGAGTTGAGATTGTTTGTGAAGTTTGTTTTTGTGTTTGAGGCTTGTGGAGAGAGATTCGAAGGAAAATGCAAGTTGGAGAGTTTTTGGGGATGCTGAGTTGTGGTGAGTTTCAGGCTGGCCTCTTATGATGTTTAGCTTGCATTTGATTTGTATAAACTAATCCCATTGGTCAGAAGATGTGATATGCCCTTTTGTGATAGGTGTATCCACTTTTGCCAATTTGTCAACTTTGTGTAAGAGAAGCATGGGTCATGTCTTGGCTAAGTACAAGGGGTGTGGGCTGCGCAGCATGGTGTGAGGGAAAGGCTAGTGTGATTCAGCATCCAAGGCAGCAAGTGGATGAGATGTTATCATTGGTTTTGCAACTTGCTTGCCTTTGGTTCCCATGTAAAAATCTTGCCTCATAAACCATGAAACATGTGATCTCTTTGGTTCAATCTGAACTTTAGGACTTGTATGATGCTTGTGTAATGGTTTGACACCAATTAGAAGTCACAAATTGCCTTGGTACAAGATTTTGCAAATTTCTCCTTTGGTGCATAACTTGAAATTTAGTGATTTTTGCCAACTTTGACAAACCATAACTTTTGATCCAAAATGAATTAGGTCATATTCTTGTACTTTTTGAAAAGGGAAAGATCTAATCTACAACTTTCATGACCAAAGTTTTTCCATTTGAAGCATTTTTGGATCAAAAAGTAAGGGTTGAAAAAGTTGCATAAAATGACATTTCATTAAAAGTCAACCTTGCCCAAAAAAAGTCAACTTTGCAAAAACTTCAAATTCTTGAATTTTGTGAACTTCAAACTTCTTCTATGATCAAATAAAGATCATATACACTCAAAATGATGAAGATCACCCCTTGGTTGGGTCATTGGGGGCCTCAGATGCCCTGATTTTGCACTGACTTGTCTGAAAAGTCAACTCTTGATCAGATGACTTCCCCATGGAATTTCTTCATGAAAATTGATATGCATACTCCCTATACCATATAGAGACCAATAGAAACAAGAATGACCAAAAAATTTGAGGTTATGGCCTCTGAAACCAAAACCCTAAGTTCAGGTCATCTGTGTAGTCAAGCCTGGCTCTGCTTCCATGCCACTTTCAGTTCTTGTGATTCTTTGACATTCTTGACTTTGAGAGGATATAATATGATACTTGAACACACATAGACCTCTTTGAAGTGATTGTTGACCTTTGGAGTGGCTCAAGAAGCTCTTGGATTGCTCAGATCACAAACCCTAGATGCAGATGACTTAGAATCTATGCAGTGGATCAAAAATGTAATGTGAGATGCTATGATTGAGTTTATACATATGAAATGATCACAAGCCATGGTGTGAATGGGTGAGGGCAAATTTGGGGTGTTTACAGCTGCCCCTATTCAAACATGAGTTAGCTGTGCAGGATGTAAGCGACGGCTTAACAGGCAAACAAGATAACTTGTGGTTGAATATCAAAGACCGTCCAAAATTTGCACTCACAGAATGAAGAAGAAAAGGGATATAGATTGTAAAGGAAAATAAAGTATATTGTAAAGTGTGGGCGACAGAGGACGACCGTTGAGCAGAGGACGACTGCTGGGGAAATAGCAATGACGGGGACGGCCGACACGCTGGGAAAAGTGCGGGAAATAAAGCAATGACGGGGACGGTCGACATGCTGGGGATTAAAAGAGATTATGATGGGGACGGCCATCAAGCGAAGCTGTAAGATTCTCTGGGGATTAATGAAAAATGATGGGGACGGCCATCAAGTTCATAAAGTAAAGCAATCAAACGATGGGGACGGCCATCGGGCTAAAAAGAAAAGGGACCACGACGGGGACGGCCATCGGGTTAAAGAATAAATGAAATAAACAGATGATGAGGTACGGTCATCAAAGGTGAAGGACGATCACCTGGCAGGGTACGGCTGCCCTGTTGGGTTAAGATGAGGGACGGTCATCTAAGGTGGAGGACGACCACCTGGCAGGGTACGGCTGCCGAAAATATCGCGACATAGGACGAATGCCGGATAAAAGGTCAACGATGGGGACGGCCATCGGATGAGCATGATGGAGGACGACCATCAAGAGGTGGAGGACGACCACCTAGCAGGGGACGGCTGCTCTCAGGGTATGTCATGACATAGGACGAATGTCAGATAACCAAAATCAACAATGGGGACGGCCATTGGATAAAATGATGAAGGACGATCATCAGGAGGTGGAGGACGACCACCTAGCAGGGGACGGCTGCTAAACATCAACGATGGGGACGGCCATCGGGTAAGCATGATGGAGGACGACCATCAAGAGGTGGAGGACGACCACCTAGCAGGGTACGGCTGCTCTCAGGGTTTATCATGACACAGGACGAATGTCAGATAAAGGAAAAAAATCGCTTTGTTGTCGATCTACTGGGGAATAGTAAACACGGACGAGTGTTTATATCCAAGAGAACAGAAGGTATAAGTGTTTAGATGTGTATAGATTAAAGATGCAGACGAGCATCCTCAAGACTATGATACGGACGAGTATCAGGTAGAAACAAGTACTGACACATGTTCAGAGATGATGATACGGACGAGTATCAACGGGTTAACAACGAACACGGACGAGTGTTGAATCTGAAAGAATTCTTCTGGGGAATAGTAGACACAGACGAGTATCTATATTCAAGAAGACACAAGTGTTTGACACGGTGTATGGATTAAAGATGCGGACGAGCATCCTTAAGATTATGATACGGACGAGTATCATGTAGAAACAAACGCTTGACGCATGTTCTGAGATGATGGTACGGACGAGTACCAACTGGTTAACAAAGAACATGGACTAGTGTCGAATCTGCGGGGATATAAATGATGTATACAAGATACGGACGAATATCTGTATAAGTATGAGTAGAAGGTATATTTGAGTGTTCAATCTGCTGGAGAGAGTGACACGGACGAGTGTCAAAAGGAGAAAAGTATAGTATAAACAAATACCTGGTATACAAAGTGTTTACATTACTGTGCTGGGAAAATGACGTGGACGGATGTCAAGGAAATGTATATATATATATAAGCATCTGTGAGTGCAAAGGGGATGTCTTTGGCTTTCTGCTGGGGATGTGACACGGACGAGTGTCAAAGGGACTATATACTGGTGTTTGTGAATATGAGGCGACTGCTTTTGCTGGGGAATCTGGGGGGTATTCTGTATATTGCTGATGGATTGTCAATATTCACAGTGTTTGATTCAAACATGGCTTATGATTATGCTATATGTTTGATTTTTGCCGTAATGCTCTGTACTTAAGACGGAATGCTACGCTTTGTTTGGTGAATATGATGCGAATGCTATGATCGTGCAAAGATACCAAACCGGGATTCGGATCCCGATGCCGCGAAGATCTCTGGTCGATCTGTCTGAAGTGAATATCCCAGCCGGGGATGAGATCATTGGTAGATCCGATGAAATGATTCTGCTTGGGGAAATGGGTCAATGATAGACCTATTCCTGTAATGAGGGACCCAGCTGGGGGTTTGTAGAAGCTTTCTTCACTCTGTTGTGACTCCTTCGTGCGTTGCTCTTCTGAATAGAGGCTGAAATTCTGTGGGGAAGATGGTTCCCTGGCTTTTGTACTTGGCTGAGGAAGAATGATTGGCAACTCGGTTGGGGAGAAGCAACAAGTGGCAACTCAGCTGGGGAGAAAGCACTTTGAGTGTTAAGACTGAGTAAGTGTTGATTTGCCAGTTTGCTGGGATGAAGCTTTCATGCCCTATGTTGTGCCTTTTGAATACCTGCAATCCTGCAAAGACAGAGAAACGCACAAGTAACCCCGAGGCATCCCTTACTGGATTCCGTCGTAGGAGTGAGACACTCTCTAGAGTAAGTATATTTCCCGCAAGCACGTATTTTTATTTTTGAAGATAAACATCTATATTCATGCAATCAATTTTAAAGGTATCAGACATTCTTTGCAAATAAAGTGAAATGTTCGAGGTGAAACTTGACTGAAAATCTGTTTTTATTAATCCAAGTGCCCTGAATTGGCAAGATACAGTCAAAGAAACATATCTCCTGAAATGAGGAAATTGTTACAAATTGAGAAACAAAATGCTGGCAATGTTGATGGCGCTTTAAGGAGCTTCCTCTTTTGCTAGGACTCGTATGACTTTTGACGTTCTTCTCGTCTTGCTTTCTGAAGAAAGCTGATTCTGCTAGAGGCTTGATCCTTTCGAGGTTTACCAAGCTGCAGGTGATACAGACGAATTCAGAATGCAGTTGTTCGCTTATTCCCTTATTTTGCATGGATCGCCCTTTCGGGTTTTCAATCCATCGGGATACCCATTTTTGCCTGAGTTGTCCGATGTGGCTTTTCAACTCAGCGGGTGTACATTTTTCATTTATTTTCCCTTATTTTTGCCCGAGTCTTCTATTCTGTTTTTGACTCGCCGGGATGCCCTATTTTTGCCTGGACTTACATTCTGTTTTTATGTCCAGCGGGTCATTTTTATGCGAAGTATTTTTTAACTGCATCTGAATTCACAGGGGACGGGAAATCTTCACCATCCATGGTGCTGAGCATTAGTGCTCCACCAGAGAAAACATTCTTTACAACAAATGGTCCTTCATAATTTGGAGTCCATTTGCCCCTGTGGTCTGTATGAGGAGGGAGGATCCTTTTCAGCACAAGATCCCCTACTCGGTATTCTCGGTGCCTGACTTTCTGATCGAAGGCTCTCTTCATTCTTTTCTGATACAGCTGCCCATGACAGATTGCAGCCAATCTTTTCTCTTCAATCAGACTCAGTTGTTCATATCGGGACCGAACCCACTCTGCTTCGTTCAGCTTAACATCCATCAGTACCCGTAGGGAGGGTAGTTCAACTTCAACCGGTAGGACTGCTTCCATACCATACACAAGCTGATACGGTGTTGCCCCAGTGGATGTTCTGATTGATGTACGGTACCCATGCAAGGCAAATGGTAGCATTTCATGCCAGTCTTTGTACGTGACTACCATCTTCTGCACAATCTTCTTGATATTCTTATTAGCTGCCTCGACGGCGCCGTTCATCTTTGGCCTGTAAGGAGAAGAATTGTGATGTTGGATCTTGAAGCCCCGGCATAGCTCAGCCATCATTTTATTGTTTAAGTTGGAACCATTGTCAGTAATGATTCGCTCGGGAACTCCGTATCGACAGATGATATCTCTCTTCAGAAATCTGGCTACCACTTGCCTTGTAACATTTGCATACGAGGCTGCTTCAACCCACTTGGTGAAATAGTCAATGGCGACCAGGATGAATCTGTGGCCATTCGAAGCAGTTGGCTCGATCTTGCCGATCATATCAATGCCCCACATGGCAAAGGGCCAGGGTGAAGACATTATATTCAAAGGATTGGGAGGCACATGCACTTTATCCGCGTAAATCTGGCATTTATGGCATTTTCTGGCGTAGGCACAACAGTCGGCATCCATTGTGATCCAGTAATAACCTGATCTTAGCAATTTTTTAGCCATGGCATGCCCTCCAGCATGGGTACCAAAGGATCCTTCGTGCACCTCGTGCATCAACAAGCCTGCTTCTGTCCTATCAACGCATCTGAGGAGTACCATATCAAAGTTTCTTTTGTACAGGGAACCGTCAGTGTTCAGGAAGAAACTACCAGCAAGCCTTCTTAGTGTCTTCTTGTCATTGGAAGATGCCCTAGGTGGGTATGTTTGATCCTCCAAGAAGCACTTAATGTCATGGAACCAAGGCTTATCATCTTTTACAACATCTGCTGCGAACACATATGCTGGCCTGTCAAGTCTGGACACTGAAATCTGCAGTACAAAGTTGGAAGTTTGAACTTTGATCATTGACGAAATGGTAGCCAAAGCATCTGCAAACTAATTCTCGTCCCTAGGGATATACTCAAGCTTGACCGTTGTGAAGAAAGTCAATAACCTCCTTGTATAATCCCTGTAAGGTATCAGATGATCCTGGTGTGTGTACCATTTGCCGTTGGTTTGATTAACTACCAGAGCTGAATCTCCGAATACAGTTAAAGTTTTGATCCTGAGGTCAATGGCTTCCTCAGGACCCATAATGCAAGCTTCGTATTCAGCTTCATTGTTAGTGCAGTTAAAGGTGAGTTTTGCCGAGAAAGGCATGTGAACTCCTTTAGGTGTAATGAGTACCGCACCAACACCACGACCGTTCATGTTAACAGCCCCATCAAACATCATAGTCCATTCTTCCTCCGGGTCAGGCCCTTCAGTGTGAACAGGCTCTTCATGATCTTTTGCTTTTATGAACATGATGTCTTCATCAGGGAAGTCAAATCTCATAGGCTGGTAGTCATCAATAGGTTGCTCAGCAAGATATTCAGATAGTACACTGCCCTTAATGGCTTTCTGAGAGGTGTACTGGATATCATATTCTGTGAGGATCATTTGCCATCTTGCAACCCGTCCGGTAAGAGCTGGCTTCTCGAAAATGTACTTAACTGGGTCCATCTTGGAGATTAATAAGGTAGTGTGGGTCAACATATACTGTCTCAGTCGGCGAGCTGCCCACGCTAAAGCACGGCAAGTTTTCTCGAGCAGTGAATAACGCTGTTCACAGTCGGTAAACTTTTTGCTCAGGTAGTATATTGCATACTCTTTTCGACCAGACTCGTCATGCTGGCCCAGCACACACCCCATCGACTCTTCTAATACTGTCAGGTACATTATCAGAGGTCTTCCTTCAACTGGAGGCATAAGGATCGGTGGTTCTTGCAGGTATTTCTTGATCTTGTCAAAAGCCCTCTGGCAGTCTTCATTCCACCTGACCGTCTGTTCTTTTCTTAACAGCTTGAACAAGGGTTCACAGGTTGCTGTAAGGTGAGATATGAACCTTGAGATGTAATTCAATCTACCCAGAAACCCTCGAACTTCTTTCTCAGTTTTCGGTGCAGGCATTTCTTGAATAGCTTTGACTTTATCAGGGTCAACTTCAATCCCTTTCTCGCTTACAATAAAACCCAGCAGCTTACCAGATCGCACCCCGAATGTGCATTTGTTGGGGTTCAGCTTCAGTTGGTACTTCCTCAGACGCTTGAATAGCTTCAGCAGATTTACCAGGTGGTCTTCCTCTGTAAGGGACTTGGCAATCATGTCATCCACATAACACTCGATTTCTTTATGGATCATATCGTGGAATAACGTTACCATAGCCCGTTGATATGTTGCACCAGCATTCTTCAGTCCGAATGGCATCACTTTGTAACAGAACGTGCCCCAGGGTGTGATGAAAGTTGTCTTCTCCATGTCTTCAGGTGACATTTTGATCTGATTGTATCCTGAAAATCCGTCCATGACGGAGAACACCGAGAACTGAGCCGTATTATCAACCAATACATCAATGTGAGGTAAAGGGAAGTCATCTTTTGGGCTGGCTCTGTTCAGGTCCCGGTAATCCACACACATTCTCACCTTGCCATCCTTCTTAGGCACAGGTACTATGTTAGCAACCCACGGCGGATAGCTAGTTACAGCAAGGAACCCGGCGTCCCACTGCTTTTGTACCTCTTCTTTGATCTTCATTGCCATGTCTGGACGAGTACGGCGCAGTTTCTGTTTGACCGGTGGGCATTCTTCCCTCAAAGGCAGCTTATGCATAACAATGTCGGTATCCAACCCGGGCATATCCTGGTAAGACCAAGCAAACACATCCATATACTCTTGAAGCAGGTCAATCAGTTGTTTCTTCACTGAGTCTTGTAAGCCGGCCCCGATTTTAACCTCTTTCACATCTTCATCTGTACCAAGATTAATTGTTTCCACCTCCTCCTGATGAGGAGTGATAACCTTCTCCTCTTGTCTTAACAATCTGGCTAGCTCTTCAGGAAGCTCGTAGTCTTTTTCAACCCCTTCATCAGCTTGATTGATCGGATTGTCAAAGTCATACGGAGTCATAGCCGTGTTGTTGTCGGTGCTGTCTGGAAGGCACTCTCTGCAAGGGTTCAGTTTGTTCATTTTAGTGATTGATTTTAATCTTGTTTAGAAAAGTGAAATAAAGTTGTCATTTTGAAAACATCGCCATTTATTTTTTTGTACAAAAAGAAAAATGGAAAAACAGTGAGCGGAAAAGAAAAAGACTTGTTTGCAAAAGATGTCTGGTATTTCATTGATTAATCTTGTTGCACAAAAAGTACAGATGGCCCGATTACAAAATGAGTCTTGTCATCTTGGGCAAGATGCAAGACTTTGATGCATGCTATAAAATATACAGGAAATAATAATTACTCTGCAGGAGTAACTCTTATAATTTCCTGGGAAGACCAGTTTGAGATACTGCTTCCCGGGATCTTTGGACGAATCCAGCTTTCCAGGTTGCGCTCTTCTTCCAACTCATCTTCCAAGTTGTTGACAGCATCGGGGGTAAGCATCCCCCCGCTAACAAAGTTGGGCTTCTTGGCAGCCTCTGTTTGATCTTCTTGAGTTGGTTTGTAACCCAACCCAAATCTATCTTCTTTCTTCTCCACAGGCAACAGTTTGCCCCAGCCTTGAGCGTTTCCTTCTTCCACCACCTTCCGGGCTTGTTGGTAGGATGTCATAGAGGTCCCAAGCACAGCAGAGGTTTCATTAATATTCAGGGCCTCAAACCCTTGACTCATCGTCTCGTGGATCTCCCCGTCCATCTCAATATACTTATAAGTAGCCAGATGGCTAACAAATATATCCTCCTCTCCACAGATAGTAACGACTTGACCTTCCCACTCAAATTTTAACTTCTGGTGAAGGGTAGACGTTACTGCGCCAGCGGCATGAATCCATGGTCTACCCAACAAACAGCTGTAGGCAGGCTGAATGTCCATCACGTAGAAGGTCGTTTTGAAAGTTTGTGGGCCAATCGTTACAGGCAACTCAATTTCTCCCAGAACCGATCTCTTAGAGCCGTCAAAAGCTCTCACTACCAAGTTACTGGGTCGTAATGCCAATCCTTCATATTCCAGCTTCACAAGGGCCTTTTTAGGTAAGACATTGAGGGATGATCCTGTGTCTACCAGCACATGGGAAATAACTGCACCTTTACATTCCATGGTAATGTGCAAAGCCTTGTTATGATTGCGGCCTTCCGAAGTCAAATCAGTGTTGGTGAATCCTAGTCCATTGCTAGCATTAACATTTCCAACCACAGCTTCCAATTGATTGACCGTGATCTCTTCTGGCACATAAGCTGCGTGCAAGACTTTGAGTAGTGCGTTCCGATGAGCTTCGGAGCACATAAGCAATGATAGAATGGAGATCTTGGAAGGCGTCTGGTGCAGCTGGTCCACTATTTTGTAATCACTTTTCTTGATGATTCTCATGAACTCATCAACTTCTTGATCGAAAGGTGTTTTCAAAGCTTCTCTAACAACCTGCTCTTCTTGCACCGTGCTCTTCCCTTTTGCCTTGGCAGCAGTTTCTGCTTCGGCAGTGGGTCTTTGAATTTGCGGGGCAAAGAGACGTCCGCTTCGAGTGAAGCCTCCGCCTCCTCCCACATTGTCTATTTGTGGTGCAGAAGCTGATGATTCAAAAGTGACCTTTTGTCCTTCGCAGTATAAATCAGAGCCGTAATGCCAAGGGATGGCACTACTGCTTTCATAAGGTACTGGCCCAGGCATTGTGATAGTGACTGGACTGATGGCAGCTGCAGAAGGGACTGTGACAGTCTGTGGATCATAATATATTGTGACTGGTGCTCTGGTAGGAGTGGCACTTTGTGAGTTGTAAGCGGAGTCGTTTTCAGGATCATAATAAATCGTAACTGTTGAGACATCTTCATGGTTTGCTGCTGATGTTGTAGGAGTCATTGTTGGAAGGATGGGTGTTGTTGTTGTAGGAGATTCAAAATGAAGTGGTGCTGAAGTAGTAGAAGGAATGTCTGTTGATATCTGGTCAGTTGAGATGACGGATGAAAAACTTGTTGATGAAGCTGAAGAGTTGTCTGGAACAATGGTTGTTGCAGTTGTAGGAGGTTCTGGAGCTGTTGTTAAGGAGATTGCTGGATTGGTAGGAATTGATGTTGTAATCTGAAGCAGGCCACTCTGAATGAGACCATCTATGCCATCCCTCAAGTTATCACAACCATTCACCGAAATGTTACAGTAAGCACACCCTAGCTCACATCCTGGGAACATTTGACATTCGAGGAGTTGAGCTTTGATCTCTACCAAAGGTGTCCGAATCTGACCCACACTGGTTATCAAGTAAGACGGCTTGTCTTCTTCAATAGCATTGATTCGGGGACCACCATGGTGTGGCATAGGGTTCTTGTTGACATTTGGTGGTGGTGCAAAGTTTAAAGCCTTGGAATCCACTAGATCCTGCACTTTCATGTGCAAAGCTCTGCACTTTTCCGTACTATGACCAGGTGCATTTGAGTGAAAGGCACATCTGGCGCTGGCGTCGTAGTTTCTGGGCAGACTGTTAGGATCCGGAGGTGCCAATGTCCTTAGCTCAACTAGGTTGAGTTTCAAGAGTTGTGGCAGTAAAGTGGCATAGGGCATAGGGATCGGATCGATCACCCTATTGGCCTGAGACGGTCTTTGTTGAAATGGTCTTTGCTGATTATTGTTGTTGGTGTTGCTGTTGTTGTAATTTCTCGGAGGATACTGAGTTTGTTGCTGGTACTGAGGTTGTTGCTGATAATTTTGTTGCGGTGGTTGATAAGCTGGTTGTGGATGAGCTGGAGAGGGAATGGTGACTGCTGCCACAGACCTATGAACATATTGGGGCCTGCCCCTGTTGGCATGGACAGCATTGGTCTCACCAGTTCTTCTTGGGCCTGCAAAAGGCTTTCTTGTGTTACTGGATGAGCTTGCACCGTTGTCTGAGATCTTACCCATCTTCAATAAGCTTTCAATTCTCTCCCCGGCTATGACTACATCTGCAAAGCTGGTGGAGGAGAAGGCAGCTAGCCTATCAATGTAAGTCCCCTGGAGGGTGTTCATGAACATATCAGCCATCTCCCTCTCTGACATAGGTGGCTGGACAGCAGCAGCAAGCTGTCTCCATCTTTGAGCGTACTCTCGGAAGCTTTCCCTGGATGACTGAGACATCCCCATCAGGAGGGTCCTGTTGGGGGCCATATCCAGGTTGTACTGATACTGTCTGATAAAGGCCTCTGCCAGGTCCTTCCAGCATCTAACAGTTGCTCTTGTCAGGTGGGAGTACCATTCCCTTGATGCTCCAGTTAAGCTATCCTCGAAATAAAACATCCATAGCTTCTCGTCTATGGTATAGGCCTTCAGCCTCCCCAGAAAAGATTGTAGATGAGTCCGGGGACAGGAAGTCCCATTATACTTCTCAAAGCAAGGAGGCTTAAACTTGTGGGGAATCCTGACCCCGTCTACCAAGCCCATGTCCATAACATCAAAACCCAAAGAATTTTGAGACTCTAAGGATCTTAATTTCTCAGCTATCTCATCCAGCCTTCTGTCATAGGCTTCCTCCCCAGCTCCCATCACTGTGAACTGATCTTCCTGGGGGTCTTCTTGCAGCACTCTACCTGCTGTAGCAGTCCCTTGCACATTGACAGGGATGTTGATCTCTGGATGCTGGTGGGGTCCAAAGACTGGGGGATTGACATGAGGTTGGACTCTTTCATTGTTGCTTGTCCCAGCAGTCCCTGGCTGATGGTCTTCCTGGTTTCTCCCTTCTACCAGTGCTCTTAACCTCTCCTGGCTTTGAGCCATATTGTTCATCACCTCCATAAATTGTGTCATCTGATTCCTCATTTCCAACCTTTCGTTGGTCATTTGATTCCTGACCTCTGTAAGGTCCTGCTGCATTTGATCCATCTGTATGCCCGGAAGATTGTTGCGGGTGGGGTATCTGTGTGGACGGTTGAGTGGAAACCCTCGACGTCGAGCAATAATTCCTGAGGTCACAACAGAGTTAGTAACAATAAAACAAAAACCTACAAAACAAAACAAAAGGTTAGTATGCAATGCAGTGTGTCTATTTGTTTCCAAGGTATCCGGCTTGGTACTTGGCTTTGACCTTTCCAGACCCCTTTTGCAATAGCTGCAGTTAGCTTCTTGTGCTGACTTTGGTCCTTTGACCTCTTTACACCAGCTCTGATCTTCAACTCTGAGATCTCCCTCTGGGCTGCTGCCAGGGCTTCCTGTTGCTCTTTTGCACTAGCTTCCATCTGCTCAATCTTATCCTGCGTCCTTTTATCCTCTTGAGTACGGGCTTCGGTGATCCTGACCCACCTAGCCTGACTCTCCTTCAGATACAAATCAGTCCTGGCCTTCTGGAACTGAGCTTCCTTGCAGGCATTCTTCAAGATCTGTTCTCCAGCCCTAGACTTCTTAATGTAATCCTCAGACTTCTCGATTCTAGCCAAATGCTCCACTTTCAACTTTTCCAGCCTTTCAATATCCAACCTACCATCACTCCTCTCCCAGAGGGTCTTCTGTAGAGCTTGAGTCAACTTCTCATTTCTCTCTTTCAATTTCTCAAACTCCTCTAAGCTGACAGTTGCTGGAGGTGGTGCTGTGGAAGGTCCAGGCATATCTTCATTAGTGAAAGGCATTCCAGATAACTGAGCCCTGGCATGAGACCACTCATAGTACTGGGCTGAGGCTACATTATTGCATTTCCCAAGAATGATTACCCCCTTAGTCTGCACATTGTCCCAGGCCCAGGCTGCTTGCCTGACAATGGCCAGATTAGGCTTGATTTCACAATAGAGGGTCTCAGTCAGATCCTGTGCTCTAGGAGGATGGACTAATGCATAGCCCAGTTGTCTTTTGAATAGCAGAGGGTTGTAGTTGATGCAACCCTTCACTCCAATCAGAGGCACATTGGGAAATTGCCCACAACTTGTAATGATGTCTCTGCCCTTGGTGCTCTGAGTACACCATCTGATATCATCTGAGGTTAGAGCAACAAGCCTCCTAGCCCAGTTTTTCTGCTGGTGAGGGTTCAAGAATGCATCAGTCTTTGGCAAATGCTTGAGCAGCCAAGTATGGAACAAAGGTGCACAGCATCTCACTAATCTCCCCCTTTGCTTTTCATTCCTTTGATGAACTGAGTAGTAAAGGTCTCCCAGTAAGGTGGGCACTGGGTTCCTCAGGATGAAAAGATGGATTGCATTCTTGCTAACAAACCTAGGCTCATCCGCAAAAAGTATGACCCCATATATGCTGAGGGCCAACAGAGCACAGACTGCCTTCCACTCCCCTAGGGAGGCCTTCAGACTAGCCTGAGAAGTCAAGAAATCTAGATGAAAACCAGAGATTCCAGCTTTAGATGTCAAATTCTGCCCAATCAGAACTGGTCTAGATGTAATGCTTTTGCTATCTCCTCATTACTTGGGAAAGCCATCTCAGGGTTAAAGGGGATTCCACCCCTGATAGGTATACCAACCAATGATGAATACTCCTCCAGCAAGGGTCCCAACTGAAAATTCTGGAATGTAAAGCACCTCAGAGGGGGATCATAGAACTGCAGGCAAGTATGTATCAAGCTCCTCTGTGAAGGGTCCAAATCCATAACCACATCAAGGATTCCTCCATAATGTTCTCTGAAAAGTGGTATATGGTCTGGAGTAATCAGGGTCTGAATCTTCCTGATGCTAGCCAACTCAGGCTCAAAGAAGTGATAGGAGATGTTACTCTTCTTAGGTGCCATGTTGCTGAAGAATGGGTGCTGATGATGATGATTGAGGACAATACTGAAGATGGGCCACTGATAAGCTGGGACTGAGGATGCAAGTGACTGAAGCAAGTGGCTGATAGCTGAAGCAAGTGCTGATGAAGATAGGTCTATGCTGAAGAAGGGGTCAAAACCAAGCCAATGTAATAGGATGGATACCCTGAAAAACAAATAAACACATGTCAAAAATGATGCAATGAGGATGTATGCAAATGATATGCAAGGGTTTGTGACTGAGCTGGATCTGATCAAGTGCTCTGATATAGGTCCAAGTATGTTCAAGAAATCCAGATGGAGGTCTATAAGTCCAGTAACCAAGGTGGGGGACTCAAATAAAGAGCCACATGTCCTGGGTTAAAAATCACAAGAACTGTTCCAAAGTGGAGTACTCTTAATCAAACACAGTAACAAGGTATGCTGAGGTCAAGGGTACCTGCAAACCTGTAAACAGCCCGACCCCCCTCACAGGTGATGTTCTAAAACAAGGATCCTCAGACTTGGATCAGTTATGAGAAGTGTAAACACTTCTAACCCGGAGGTACAGTGTTTACAATAACCATAAAAGATCCTCCTCTAATTTACCTCAGTTTCTGAAGGTCAATACTAAAGGTCATCCAGACTTAGCAGGCTTCCCAGATAGCCCTAGTACTGCAGGAAATCTGCAACACAGAGTTCTCAAGAAGAAACCCATATCTGAACCGTGTTTCATATTCCCGCACCAGACCGAGATGGAATGGGAAAGAATATGAACCACTCTAGCCTAGGTGTCACTCAGGTCCCAGGTATAGGACCTCAACTCTCAATAGAACCCCACCCACCAAAGCAAAACCAGATCCAGCATGACAGTATGATATATGTGCACAAAGCTATAAAGAAAGTAATAAACAAAACTGTACATAAAGCAGTAAATAAAACAAATATACAAACACAGATAGCACATAACACCCCAGTAAACACAAATCAAACAAGCGCTAGGAGGAACCCACAAAAAGAACCAGAAGCCCTGGTTACAGTATAAGATTCCCCAGCAGAGTCGCCAAGCTGTCGCTCCCGATAAATGGGAAAGGCCCAAATAAAGGTACAGACGCGAACGGTCGGCGAAAGGGACAATGAGAACACACAGCAGTGAACTCACTGGAGATGAAAAGAGTCGCCAGCTAGGCATTTTTATCCCGGAGGAAAGGTAATGTTGCATAAACCTAGAAAAAGATGGATAAGACGGTTGCGAACCAGAGAGACTGAGAAAGGGGGTTGGTTACAACCTGGGAAGGTATTAGCACCCAGGTTGTCCGTCGTACTCGACGGGATCCACGCTTAAAAGATTTGTGTTTTAAAGGGGTAGTGTCAGTGTAATCTGTGTATAATGGCTGGAAAAGGATGTACAGGTGTCAGTGTAAGAAGAAATGTGAAGTGTGATATATACAGTGTCAGTGTAAGGACAAGAATGAAATGCTCAAGACATGAGGCTAAAAGAATAAAGCTAGAAAGAGGGGGGATATGCAGAGACTTTTGTTCGATAACTGTTAAGTTATGCCTACGTATCCTCTCGTGCAATGAGGAAGTCAGAACACCGTAGTTCGACCCAAAGAGACTGAAAGATGAATTGACTTGTGAACTGCTTACTTGCCTATGCTCAAGTGTATGACCTGTCTGGCTCAGGTGCAAACTGTCTTGCATTAGACGGGAGAAGCAAGTTCTCGTTTGTGAGTGAAGGTGATGAGGAAAGAATCCCGGAGGAGACGATTATTGTTTGTTTTTGATATTTTCAGTCTTTTATTGCTTTTGAAAGTGTGTCATAAGTTAATGAGCTTAAGCCTAAACCAATGGATTTAGTAAACTCATCACATCCTCCCTCTGATTAGGGGTAATGAGAATACCTTAAGTGTGAAGTCAGCTTCTCACACTTAATCACCTTTGATATAGGGTTAAAATCATTAACCTATTTGTTATTATTTAGATGTTTTTGGTGTTTTTGTTTAGTGTTAAGTAATGAGGTTAAGCCATAATCAGGGATTAAACATACTCATTACACCATCCTAATAGAAGGATAATAGATGAGAGTGTTTAAGCTGAGGAAGGCTCCTCAACTTAATCCATGATTAGGGATTAAACTCATGACAAAACAAGCCTTTGGTTGAGTGGATTTTATTTAATGATATGATGATGAAGTGATTTTTAGGGTTTGTAAGACAACTTGAGGAGGACTTGTCCATTAACACTAGGGTTAGTCCTTCTTAACCAATTAAGGAAGAATTAGAACCCTAATGCAAGGCCCAAGTTACAAGCTTGATGTCTTGGTGATTATTATGTGAATTGATTAGAGGATTTAAACACATTAAGGGTTTAACACTTAGGATTAAAGTTATACACTCCATCCTAATAGAAGGATGCAGGCATAAGCTTAATCACAAAGCCTTAAAACCTTTAGGGTTTAGTCCCTGATTATGAGGTGAGAAGAGAAGACTCAAAAAGAGACACAAAGGTAAAAAAACTAAGTGGGGAGACTAATCAAAACCCTAATCCTTGTCATGCTTGGTTGTTCCTAAGGTTTGTGAGGTTTACAAGGGAAATCTTCAATGGAACCACCAGGAAGCAGATGAAAGGAGCCAAGAGAAGCAAAGTAACTTGCTTCATTCAAGAAGTCAAGTCACTTGAAGAAGGAAAGTAAGAAGAAGAAGAATGAGCAAGCTCAATCTCAAACACATATCAAAATGCAGCAATGGATGCAAGAGAGATGAAAAGAAAATGTGAGAAGTGGAGGCAAATCCACTTCTCAAAGTTACTTACCACCTGAAAAGTTAATAAAAGAATGCAATGCAATGCAAAAATGGGATGGAATGGCATGATGAGAAACAAAACCAGAAGCACATACATGATGTTAATGATGCTATGGGATGCTACAAACATGAGACAACACATGAGGATGATCATACAAGCTTATGGATGCAAATGAAACAAGTTAAGACACATGGACATACATGAAAAGTTATGAAATGCAAATGGCATACAACATGGCAAATGCAAGATGCAATGATCAAACATGCTTCTAAAATGTCTTAAGATGCCAAGTGAATCAAATGGATGCATAAAATGTCATGGCAAGTCAAGGTATGAGTGCAAATGCAAGATGGATGCATATGGAAGCCCAAATTAGGGTTTATGATCAAAGCATCAAACACAAACCAAAATCAGAAGCAAACTTCAATACAAAAAATTGAAAATGCACTCAAAGGATCCCTAATCCTATACTAACTCACTGCCCAAAGGAGGGATTCCAACTCTTAACCAAATTCAAGTTATAATTTTCCTAAGTTTTCTAGGGTTTTAGGGTTCCTTAACAAGAAAAATGCCAAACAAATGAAAAATGAAAGATCAAATCATGGCCATTTAATCTCACAAACTACATGATATGCTAAACACAATGCAAAAAGAATCAAAGTCCAACTCTTTAGGGTTAGGCAGAAATGATTTTTGGAAGTTTGGATCAAAATAGTGCATTAAAATGGTTTTAATTCCATGAAAAATTCTCAAAATGCATCAAGATCAAAAAAGAAATTTGGTTTGAAGGTTGGACAATGTTTCTAAATTTTTTTAAAGGCTTCATGAATTTTTTGGTGATTTTTAAATACCTAAAAGTATTTTTAATTAATTAATTCTCATTAATTAATTAAAAAGAAACTTTTAAATATTTAAAAATACTTTTTTAATGCTAAAAATGAAAATAAAAATATTTTTGTGTTCTGAAATTAAATAATAACTTGTATAAAAAATTTCAGAATTTTTAAATAAGTTTTGCTATTTTAAATAAAATATAGAAAACAATGTAATTAAATGAAAAGAATAAAATGAATTAAATGAAAAATAAGAAAGTAATCAGATCCAATGGACGAAATTCAAACTGGCAAGGGCGGGAGTTTACTGCGCGCGGGTTTGGACGGCCCACATTCAAACTGGCTTAATTACACTTAACCCTAATTAAACAAACCCTAATTACTTTCAGACGACCGGAACACTGTTCCGGTCGTCTTCTCCGGCTAGGTCATCTCTCAATCTCCCTCAATACGCCATGAAAACATGCCAAACTCTCCAGAATCAAAGCTTAACTCATTCTAAACAAGATTCAAGCAAAAAAAATCATTTATTTCACCACACAAACAAGATTCGAATCAAACATCAAAAACTGTCAAAATTTCAGAAACATCATACAACCTCATTTCTCCATCTTTTTCAAAAGTAACAAGTTCATTGAACTCAGGGAAGCATGCTCTATCATTTAGAAACTTAAAAAGCAAGTTCTGGAAAAAAAGTTCATAGAGCTACCTGAGATTGAGCTTTCGATTCAGGAGCTTTCTGGCTTGTTCTTTGGCTCAAACAAGTCCCAATGACCTTCCTTTGAAGCTTTTGATACTTGGCTGGAGTTTGTATAGCCTCTAGAGCAAGTTGGCAGGAGCTCAGGCCAAGGAAATGAGAAAATCGTATTTGTGATATAGGATGTTTCAGGCCAAAACAATGGTTGGTTTGTGATCAGTGAAGTGAGTTGAGATTGTTTGTGAAGTTTGTTTTTGTGTTTGAGGCTTGTGGAGAGAGATTCGAAGGAAAATGCAAGTTGGAGAGTTTTTGGGGATGCTGAGTTGTGGTGAGTTTCAGGCTGGCCTCTTGTGATGTTTAGCTTGCATTTGATTTGTATAAACTAATCCCATTGGTCAGAAGATGTGATATGCCCTTTTGTGATAGGTGTATCCACTTTTGCCAATTTGTCAACTTTGTGTAAGAGAAGCATGGGTCATGTCTTGGCTAAGTACAAGGGGTGTGGGCTGCGCATCATGGTGTGAGGGAAAGGCTAGTGTGATTCAGCATCCAAGGCAGCAAGTGGATGAGATGTTATCATTGGTTTTGCAACTTGCTTGCCTTTGGTTCCCATGTAAAAATCTTGCATCATAAACCATGAAACATGTGATCTCTTTGGTTCAATCTGAACTTTAGGACTTGTATGATGCTTGTGTAATGGTTTGACACCAATTAGAAGTCACAAATTGCCTTGGTACAAGATTTTGCAAATTTCTCCTTTGGTGCATAACTTGAAATTTAGTGATTTTTGCCAACTTTGACAAACCATAACTTTTGATCCAAAATGAATTAGGTCATGTTCTTGTACTTTTTGAAAAGGGAAATATCTAATCTACAACTTTCATGACCAAAGTTTTTCCATTTGAAGCATTTTTGGATCAAAAAGTAAGGGTTGAAAAAGTTGCATAAAATGACATTTCATTAAAAGTCAACCTTGCCCAAAAAAAGTCAACTTTGCAAAAACTTCAAATTCTTGAATTTTGTGAACTTCAAACTTCTTCTATGATCAAATAAAGATCATATACACTCAAAATGATGAAGATCACCCCTTGGTTGGGTCATTGGGGGCCTCAGATGACCTGATTTTGCACTGACTTGTCTGAAAAGTCAACTCTTGATCAGATGACTTCTCCATGGAATTTCTTCATGAAAATTGATATGCATACTCCCTATACCATATAGAGACCAATAGAAACAAGAATGACCAAAAAATTTGAGGTTATGGCCTCTGAAACCAAAACCCTAAGTTCAGGTCATCTGTGCAGTCAAGCCTGGCTCTGCTTCCATGCCACTTTCAGTTCTTGTGATTCTTTGACATTCTTTACTTTGAGAGGATATAATATGATACTTGAACACACATAGACCTCTTTTAAGTGATTGTTGACCTTTGGAGTGGCTCAAGAAGCTCTTGGATTGCTCAGATCACAAACCCTAGATGCAGATGACTTAGAATCTATGCAGTGGATCAAAAATGTAATGTGAGATGCTATGATTGAGTTTATACATATGAAATGATCACAAGCCATGGTGTGAATGGGTGAGGGCAAATTTGGGGTGTTTACACTCAATAAGAGCAATGCTTGTGCTGGCTAGTTGATAGGAACCTTTGGTGCTTAGATTCAATTCTTAGGTTGATTCTTGTGCGCTTCAATTTGCATTATTCATGAGTCTTAGGAGAAAATCAAGACTAGATTGTTGATGTACTTAAGGAGACGAATCTGTCCATGGCCTTATTTTTCAGTTTGGTAGACATTTGTCCCATCCCTAACCAGAGAGTGATCGGAGGAGATGACCGGAGTTTAGCTCCGGTGACCGGAATATTAGTCTTAACATTAGTTTGGGAACATATCACAGCCATTAGATTAGTTTAATCTGATGCTTCAGATTCTGCCACCACATTAATGATCATGTGCCATAATTTGTGAAGATTTTTTCAGATCACTATTTGCACCCCAGCATGTTTGGGTCCAGCCCAATTCAGTTCAGCTTTCCACTTCCTGCACCCCTCTCCATTTGCCTTGTTTTCTTTATTTTTCTGTTTTACATAGTTTCAATTTTAATCCAACAAAAATACCAAAACTCATATAAAATTCCCCAAAATTCACAGAGACTTCCTAACTCATTTTAGAAATTTTCCACACTTTTACTTTCTGATTTTAGCCATTTTTCAATTTTATTTCGATTTTCCATTTAATTAGTTTTCTATGGAATTCTTGCAGCTACACTTCATTTTTTTCATTTTATTTCTCCCACTTCCGGTTATCTTTTAAGCCCATTCTTTTTGCTGTAATTAGAGGACTCATAATAGAACCTGGAATTATTTTTGTCATATTTTTAGGACCATTTTATCCACTGTTTTGGCAGCATAGTTGGTGTAAAATTGTGTTTAGATCTTATGTAGATTTAAGTGACCATTTGACATAGTTAGGCTATGAATTTTTAGGAGATTTTTTAACACAACATTATAATTAGGTTAGGGACCTTAAGGATTTAATCTCATATTTTTTCAGGACTTTTACCATTTTTTTAGTGCTTTGACTTTATTCGAGTTTTCCATGCAAATTCACCTAGTTTCCACTTAGGGGTTTTAGTGTCATTTAGGGCATAGTTTGAGTATGTTTCTCTTTTTAACTTTAGTTACTTTTGAAGTTACTTAGCTACTGACCTTAGAAGCTAGATAGCATATAAGATCCCTTAGGACTTGACTTTAGGCTTAGAAATTCATTAACGCCTTTATTAATTAGCGTGAGTTCTTAATTGAAATTGACCATGCTATAATTGTTCTTATTTCTCTATCATGCTAACATTTATTTTGTAGGGGGGAAGACATGGTAATCACTTCATTCCTCATCTCTTATGCATTTAAATGTCCTTGTCTTAGCACTTGGTTCTTTGTTCATAGGTCCCTTTTTTGTTCTTTAGATTCAACTTAACTTCCTTAGGAAGTAAGTTGAACTCTAACTTGCTCTTTCTTATCCTTAGGTTAGAAAAACCTCATTAACCATAGGACCACACTTTTGTCATAATAAGATGATTTAGGTTATGTCTTAGTCCCCCATTAGCTTTGACCTTTTCCTTTTGAGTCTTTCTCTTCTCATCTTCAAACAAAAATCCAAAAAGACTTAATAAATGCATGAAAGAATCCCTTGTGTATAGCCTTATGCCATGGGGCACTTGCACTCATTCCATCTTGGAGTAGTGTATGCTTGTCTAGCATGATGTACAAGTCTTATCAAGGGGTTATTTCACAAAGAAAAATCTAAAAGACATTTCTTCACAAAAGCCACAAAAACATGTAATTAAGTTAAACAAGCTAGTGAACTTAGACCCTAATTCATGGAAACCAGTCTTGGATAAATTCTCCTTGCTGGGTGTGCTTGTTCTATTATTCCATCTTGGAATGTAGTAGCAAGTACACATTCCATGGAAAAGAGTTTGAATTCACTTCCTTGTGCCAAATTCATAAAAACTCTTAAAAGACAAAAACAAACAATAAGTGACTTTCCTGCGGGAACTTCTCTTCTCATCTCAGTCACTCATAATGCGAAATTGCGATGACTTATCTCGCATGCAAGACGGTAAACGCACTCGTACCATACGAGCCTGCAACACCTGAGCAGAGACATAAGCAGTTCCAGCCATAAAAAACACAAATAAATAGTTTTCGCCTTAGTTAGGCGAACTACGTCGACTCTGATCCTCATTTTCCTGATGAGGTACGTAGGTAGCGGGGTAGGGCCCGTTCGAGCACATTCTTTATTTTCCCTACATTTTCCCCTCTTTCTTTCCATTCTCCAATTCCTTTTTCTAATTCCATTTCTCATTTCCATTCCCATTCCAGTAGCAGTTCATTTGTTCAACAATAGTTTTATTTCCTCACCCTTTGAAACAAACAAGCAAGCGTGGATCCCGTCGGGTACGACGGACGATCTGGGGTGCAAATACCTTCCCAGGTCGTAACCGACTCCCGAACCCAGATCTTTGATTCGCAGGACCTTGTCCTTTCCTTCTTCCTCAGGTTTGTGCAGCATTACCTTTCCCTTTCCTTCCGGATAAAAATGCTTGGCTGGCGACTCTACCTTTTCCGCGCCACTTTCGCGTTTGTACTAGGATGAAAATCCCGGGAGCGACAGATAGAAAATATGCTTTGTATGTGCGTTTCAAATTTGTGTAGTCTTGTGTTGTGCTTGTTCCTTTGAGATACAATCTTTATCTAGGAGCTTAAGAAATAGATATGTTAAATCACAGCTGGCCAAAGGAATGTTGTTGCTGAGGGTGAATAATAGTACACACAATTGTCCTCTCATACCACCAAATCAAGGTAGTGGAGTAGTGGTGTCGCGACCAGCTTAAAATCTAAGAGTCGTCATCCTATTTTTTAAAGGGAAATAAGGATAAATCTAAATCCTAAAGTAGAGACCTATGGTCCGGAAGTCAATTAAGTGGGAGGAAGGTGTTAGGCACCCTTCACTTCTATTGTAATCAATAGGACCCCTCCTAAATTTCTATGGTATGTCTTGTTTGTGTAAAAATTCCAAAATTAATTTCAACTTTTCTTATTATCACAAAACCCTAACTTTTCTTATTATCACAATAATCCATGATTCATGAGAATATTCAATGATGCTTCCGTGTTGGTCATTGTTGTGGCTGCTTATTTTGTAAACCCTATTTTTTTTTAATTTGGATACGTATGATCCCTTCAACGATTTCGAAACCAAAGTAAACTCCTTTTCCTTTTAATTTATTTTAATGTTAAACCCAATGTTTCAATGCCTTATTTCACAATTAATTAACACTCTGTAATTAAGCGGAAAGTTATTAAGGAACAAAGAAGATAATTTGAAAAAAAAAATTTGTTAATGATAAGCCCGAAAATGGGAGAAAGTACACAGGAGGGTAATTCCTATAAGGAGAGATCACCACAAATATAGAAAGATGTAAAAATGGCAATAAAAATGCAAATTCATTAATATCACTATTAAATTAAACACCAGTTTTAATTTCCGAGTCTTCATGATCCTTATACTTCACTTCTGAATACGATAGCTGGAATGATCACCCCTTCCGAATTCCTATTATAGGTGACTTGAGTGCTTTCAGTCATATACCTTTTGGATATCCCTAATTTTTGCATAGACCGCTCTTTTAGAGTCTTAGTCCATCGGGATGATATACCCTATTTTTGCATAAGCCGCCATTTCAGGTTTATTGACTTATAGGGTTTTATTTTTTTATAAGTCTCTAATTTTTGCCTAAATTTCTCTTTAGAGTTTTAGATCCATTGAGATGCCCAAACTTTTTCCTAAGTCTCCCTTTAGGGTTTTCAACTTAGCGGGTGTCGTTCCCACCAAATGACACCTGGTCAGACGGAGTACAGACGTGAACGGTCGGTGAAAGAGAGAGAACATGAAGATGAACTGAAAAGAGTCGCCAGCTAGGCATTTTTATCCCGAAGGAAAGGTAATGCTGCATAAACCTAGAAAGAAATGGATAAGACGGTCGCGAACCCGAGAAACTGAGGAAGGGGGTTGGTTACAACCTGGGAAGGTATTAGCACCCAGATTGTCCGTCGTACTCGACGGGATCCACGCTTGAAAGTTTGTGTTTAAAGGGGTAGTGTCTGGGCTATCTGTGTGCAAAAGTTGGAAAAGAATGTACAGGTGTCAGTGCAAAATAAGTGTGAAGTGAATTGCTCAGGGATGGGGCTTAAAGAATAATACTGGAAGAGGGGGGGGGGAAGAGAAAGAGACTTTTGTTCGATAACAGTTAAGTTATGCCTACGTATCCTCTCGTGCAATGAGGAAGTCAGAACACCATAGTTCGACTCAAAGAGACTGAAAGATAAATTGACTTGTGAACTGCTTACTTGTCTATGCTCAAGTGTATGACCTGTCTAGCTCAGGTGCAAAATGTCTTGCATTAGACGGAAGAAGCAACTTCTCGTTTATGAGTGAATGAGGTGAGAAAAGAATCACGGAGGAGACGATTATTGTTTGTTTTTGGTGTTTTCAATCTTTTATTGTTGTTTGGAGTTTGTCATAAGAAAATGAGCTTAAGCCTAAACCAAGGGTTAGTAAACTCATCACATCTTCCCTCTTATTAGGGGTAATGAGAATACCTTAAGTATGAAGTAAACACCTCACACTTAATAACCATGGTGTAGGATTAAGATCATTAACCTACTTGTGATTATTTAGATATTTTTGGAGGTTTTGTTTAGTGTTAAGTAATGAGTTTAAGCCATAATCAAGGATTTAATGGACTCATTACACCATCCTAATAGAAGGATAATAGATGAGAACATTTAAGCTGAGGAAGGCTCCTCAACTTAATCCATGATTAGGGATTAACCTCATGACAAAACAAAGCCTTTATTAAAGTGGATTTTAATTAATGGTGAGGTTAAGAAGTGAATTTTATGGTTTGTAAGACAACTTGAGGGGGATTTGTCCATTAACACTAGGGTTAGTCCTTCTTAACCAATTAAGGAAGAATTATAACCCTAATGCAAGGCCCAAGTTACAAGCTTATTGTCTTATTGATTATCAGATGAATTGATTAAGGGATTTGAACACATTAAGGGTTTAACACTTAGGATTAAAGTTATACACTCCATCCTAAGAGAAGGATGCAGGCATACCCTTAATCACAAAGCCTTACAATCTTGAAGGTTTAGTCTTTTATTATGAGATGAGAAGAGAGACACAAAAGATGACACAAAGGTAAAACTAATGGGGGACTAATCCAAATCCTAATTTTTATCATGCTTGGGTGTTCCTAGGGTTTATGAGGCTTGCAAGAGATCTTCAAGAAAAGCCACCAAGGAAGAAGCAGATGAAAGGAGGAGAAGCAGAAGAAACAAGCTAACTTACTTCACTTAAGAAGATAATTTACTTGAAGAAAGAAAGTGAAGGAGGAACATGAATGAGCAATATCATTCTAAGGCAAAGATAAAATGCAGCATGGATGCATAAAAGAGAATGAGAAGAGAGATGAGGAGTGGAGGCAAATTCACTTCTCAATTACTTACCACCTGAAATGGTTAGTATAAAGAAATAAATGAAATGAAAATGAAATGTATGCAAGCATGCAAACCAAAACCAGAAGCATGTTTATGATGTAAATGATGCTAAGATATGATGCAAATGCATACCAAATGCTATGGATGATCATACAAGTGATGAGGATGCAAATGAAACATGTAAGAAGCATGAAAGTCCATGAATGCACATGAAATGAAATGAATGCATAACATGGCAAATGGATGATGCAATGATCAAACATGATTCTAATATGTCCTAAGATGTCTTAGAAGTCATGTGGATGCAAGGAATGTCATGGCAAGTTCTTATATGAATGCTTATGCAAGATGTATGCAAAGGAAGATGAGAAATTAGCGTTTTCATGCAACATGAGACGCAAAACTCAAAAACAGAAGCAAATGACAAGATAAAAAATTGAAAATGCAATCAAAAGAACCATAACCCCCTATGATTTCATACCCCAAAGGAGGAGACCTAACTCTTAACCCTAAGGGACTTATGATTTTTCTAAGTTTCCTAGGGTTTTAAGGCACCTAAAGGGAAAAAATGCAAATCAAATAAAAAATGCAGAAGAAATTTATGAAAACATTATGTTAGAAACTACATGTCAAATGAAGATCAATGCAAAAAGAACCATGGTCATACCATTCTTGGTTAGGCAGAAAATAATTCTTGAAGTTAGGGTTCAAAAATGGGATTTTATGAACCCTAAATCAAAGAAACAAATGTCAAAAGGATTCAAATCCAAAAAGAAATTTGTGTGGATGGTATGACAATGTCTCTAAATGTTTAAAGATGCAATATGAATTTTTTGGGATTTTTTAGAAACCTAAATGATATTTTAATTAATTAATTTTCATTAATTAATTAAAATAAATAATTAAATGTCTAAAAAAATGATTTTTTAATGCAAAAAATAAAAATAAAAATATTTTTGGGTTGATAAAATTATTTGGAACCAAAATGCAAAATAAAAATATTTTTGAGATTTTCTAACTATTTTAAATAATTCATACAAAATAAAATTGGAAAATGTGAAATAAAAATTAAAATAAGCTGAAGTATGCAAAAGGGAGGGCTGAGATTGATTATGGGCTAGGTTTGGTTTGACGGGCGCCACATCCAATGGCCCACATTCAAACTTAACTAATCCTATTTAATTAATTATTTAATCACTTAATTAAAACTAATGGCAAGATCTGGTCCACACAAACACGCGCGGGAAGGGAGATCCAATGGTCCACGTTCAAAGTTTGCCCTAACCCTAATTAAGTCACTAATGACTTTCAGGTGGCCGGAGAAGACTTCCGGTCATCTTCTCCGGCCAGATCCTCACCTGAAAATCCTCAACTTCTTCCCTAGGCACATTCTGGAGCTCTAACGCTCCAGATTCACTCCTCCCACTCCCCTAAGATCAAATCCACCCTCAAACTTCATTTCTTTTCACTCAAACTCTTGATTTGAAGAAGAACATAAATATGGCAAAAATTTCAGACAAGCAATACATTCTCATTTCTTCATCATTTTAAAAAATAACAAGTTCAGTGTACTCAGGGGAACATGCTTAATCATTTAGTAACATAAAATAAAGGTTCTGGAAAAATTAATTTGAATGGCTACCTGAGATGGAGCTTTCAACCCTTGAGCTTTCTGGCTGCTTCCTTGGTGCAAAATGCCTCCAATGACCTTCCTGAAGAAGCTTTGATGCTTGGAGAGCTTTGAGGAAGGCTGGTTTGTGAGTTTGTACTCCACTGGTCAGAAAATCGTATCTGGCTTGTAGTGTGTTCTTGGCTGTTTTGATGGGTTGTTTTGGGTCAGTGAATGATTTAAGAATGAATGGTGGTGTTTGTTTGAAGAATGGGTGGCTGAGTTATGAGATTCGAAGGTTTTTGCAAGAGGGAGAGTTTTTGTGAACTTGAGAATGCTGAGGTTTCAGGCTATGTTCTTGTGTGTTATGGTTTGGGTTTGATCCACATATCAACTTGTGATAGGTCTGTGGAGTGGTTGTGCCCTATTGTGATTGGTATGACCTTCTTGCAAAAAAGTCAAAAGTTCTTGTCCTTGAGGTATGGGCTGGTTCAGAGGTGGTACAAGGGCATGTCTAGTTCAGCAAGGATCAAGGAGGTCCATGGAATTCACTTTGAGGCAATTCAGCATGTGGGAAATAAGTTATGGGGTGTTTTGCAATTTTGACAAAGTTTGGCCCTTTTGAGATTTCTTCATGGGCAAGGCATGCAAACTTGAGATTCTTTGGGCAATTCTGATTTTTAGACATTGCACAATGTTTGTATGATGCTTATAAGTGTGTTTGAAGTCACAAAATAGCTTGGCAAGAGGTTTTGCAAAAAATCCCTCTTTGGTGCATTCTTGAAAATTATGTGATTTTTGCCAACTTTGACAAGACATAACTTGAGTTCCAAAATGATTTAGATCTTGTTCTTGTACTTTTTGAAAAGGGAATGATCCAATCTACAACTTTCATGACCAATAATTTTTCATTTGAAGCATTTTTGGTTGAGAAAGAGGAGGTTGAAAAACTTTCCCAAAATGGAAAGTTTACATTACAAGTCATTTCCATTTTTGGCAACTTTTGGTTTAGCTCACTTTTCTTCAATTTTGTGAACTTCTAAACACTTCAATGATTAAATAAAGATCATACAACTTCAATTTGATGAAAAATCCACTTTGGCTCCATTGTTGGTGGCCTTAGATGCCCTGATTTTGCTCTGACTTGCTCAAGAAGTTACCCAATGATCAGATGACTTCCACAATGAATTTCTTCATCAAACTTGGTATGCATGATCCTTATAACATATTGAGACTAATAGAAACAAGAATGACCAAAAAAATTTGAGTTATGACCTTTGAAACCAAAACCTTAATTTCAGGTCATCTGTGCAACTAAACCCTGGCTCTGCTTCCATGCTTTGCTAGTTCTTGTGATTCTTTGACTTCCTTGATCTTTGGAGGATAAAATATGATGATTGAACATACATGGACCTTCTTGAAATGATTTATGGCCTTTGGAGTGGCTCATATGGATCTTGGATGGCTCAAGTCACAAACCCTAGATGCAGATGAACTTGAACTAATGCAGTGAAGCAAAATGCAATATGAAATGGTATGATTAAACTTATGTAAATATGAAAGATCAACAAGCCATGGTGTGAACTTAGTGAGGGGAAATTTGTAGTGTTTACAGCTTCCCCTATTCAAACATGAGTTAGTTGTGCAGGATGTAAGCGCCTGGCTTAACAGACAAACAAGATAACTTGTGGTTGAATACCAAAGACAATCCGAAATTTGCACTCACTGGGGAGAAGAAGAAAAGGGATATAAATTGTAAAAGGTAGTATAGCATGATTATCAAATGCGGGCGATGGAGGACGACCATCGAGTAGAGGACGACTGCTGGGGATAAAGCAATGACGGGGACGGCCGACATGCTGGGGAAATAAAGAGACGGGGACGGCCATCAAGCAAAGTAATAATGTTCTCTGGGGATTAAAGATAAAGGCAATGATGGGGACGACCATCAGGTTCAGAGAATAACTGAAATAAATGATGAGGTACGGTCATAAAAAGGTGAAGGACAATCACCTAGCAGGGGACGACTGCTCTTTATCATGACATAGGACGAATGTCGGATAGAAAAGGTCAACGATGGGGACGACCATCGGATAAGCATGATGATGGACGATCATCAAGAGGTGAAGGACGATCACCTAGTAGGGTACGGCTGCTCTCAGGATTTATCATGACATAGGACGAATGCCAGATAACAAGATCAACGATGGGGACGGCCATCAGATAAAATGATGAAGGACGATCATCAAGAAGGTGAAGGACGATCACCTAGCAGGGGACGGCTGCCAAATATCACGATATAGGATGAATGCCGGATATAAAAGGGTTCCAATAATGGAGACTCCACTGGGAAAAGGATGAGGGACGGTCATCCAAAGGTGAAGGACGATCACCTGGCAGGGTACGGCTGCCGAAAATATCATGACATAGGACGAATGTCAGATAGAAAAAAAGTTGTGCTTCTTACTGGGGAATGGTAAACACGGACGAGTGCTTACATCCAAGAAACAAAAGGTATAAGTGTTTGGTATTGTGTATAGATCAAAGATGCGGACAAGTATCGGTAGAAACAACGCTGATGCATGTTCAGAGATGATGATACAGACGAGTATCAACTGGTTAACAAAGAACACGGACGAGAGTCGAATCTGAGGGGAAATAAGTGTGTATACAAGATATGGACGAGTATACAAGATATGGACGAGTATTCAATTGTGAGACACAGACGAGTGTTCAACTTGCTGGGGAGAGTACTACATGGATGGGTATCGTATAAGTTACGAACTTATAAGTGTATGAGGTACTCCGGTGGTCTGATGGATAGGATGACACGGACGGGTGTCAACAAGTGTATTATAATAAGTGTTTGGTTTGCAGCCGTGTTGGGGAATGGTGACACGGACAGATGTCAGAAGAGTGCGTATAGGTATCTGTTTGTAGAAAGTGTTCTGGCGACTTTACTGAGGAATGATGATACAGACGAGTGTCAAAAGGAGCATGTATTTGTATTTTGAGAGTACAAAGGGGAAGCTTTGGCTTTTATGTGCAAGGGATGTATATTGCTGATGAGGTACTGTTGATATTTACAGGTGACTATTTCAAAACCTGACTTGTGATTATGCAATATGTTTGATTTTTGCCGTAATGCTCCGTATTAGACGGAATGCTACGCTTTTGTGGTGATTTATAATGCGAATGCCATGTTTATACAAAAGATACCGATTCGGGATTCGGATCCTGCTGCTTTTGGAGATCTCTGACTGATCTTCTTGAAAGGATATCCCAGCTGGGGATGAGATCATTGGTAGATCTGATAAGATATACGACTCTGCTTGGGAAAGTAGGTCACTAATAAACCTATCTTAATGGTGAGGAACCCAACTGGGGATGAGGGAGCTTTCGTCATTTTGTTGTGTGAAAACTTCAGACATTGCTCCTCTGGGAGGAGGCTGGAGCTCTGTGGGGAGATGGTTCCCCACCTAGTACTCCGTTTGGGGAGGAAAGACCACTGAACGATCTTCCTAGAGATTTTTGTGGGGATCCTACTGAGGATGAGGATATTTGATAACTCAGCTAGGGATATGAGCACCTTTTGATGCTGCTCTGAAGAAAGATGTGCTGGAGAAGCGATTCCCGGACACTCTAATGGGGAGAAAACATTTCTGGTGCTGTTTGTAAGATGTGCTGAGGAAATAATGATCTGGAAACTTTGCTGGGGAAAACCCTTCCTGCCCCATGTTGCGTTCTAAATACCTGCAATCCTGTTATGACAAAGAAACGCACAAGTACCCCGGGGTATCCCTTACTGAATTCCATCATAGGAGTTTAGAAACTCTCAGGAGTAAGTAATATATTGCCTGCAAGCATGTGATTAGAAATGCACAATCTGTTTTTATGCAACTATTATATCAAGGATATCGGACATTTTTGCAAATGAAATAAAATGTACAAAACGGAGTGCGACCAAAAATTTGATTTTATTAATTTGGGTGCCCTGAATTGGCAAATACAGTTAAAGAAATAAATCCCCTGAAATGAGGAGATTGTTACAATTTGAGAAAAATGAAGGTGCTGGCAATGTTGACGACGCTTTAGCGAGCTTCCCTTTGCTATGACCCGTATGACCTTGACGTTCTTCTCATCCTGCTTTCTGAAGAGGGTTGATTCTGACCGATGCTTTAACCCTTCGAAGCTTTCCATGTTGTGAGCGATACAGACGAATTCAGAATGCAATTGTTCGCTTATTCTCTTATTTTGTGTGGGTCGCCCTTTCGGGTTTTCAATCCACCGGGATACCCATTTTTGCCTGAGTTGTCCAATGCGGCTTTTCAACTCAGCGGGTGTACATTTTTTATATTTTTCCCTTATTTTTGCCCGAGTCTTTTATTCTGTTTTTGACTCGTCGGGATGCCCTATTTTTTCCTGGACTTACATTCTGTTTTTATGTCCAGCGGGTCATTTTATGCGAAGTATTTTTTAACTGCATCTGAATTCACAAGGGATAAGAAATATTCACCATCCATAGTAGTGAGCATCAGTGCTCCACCAGAGAAAACTTTCTTTACTATGAATGGGCCATCGTAGTTCGGAGTCTACTTGCCCTTGTAGTCTGTATGAGGAGGAAGGAGTCTTTTCAGCACAAGATCTCCCACTTGGTATTCCTGAAGCCTGACTTTCTGATCGAAGGCTTTCTTCATTCTTTTCTGATATAACTGCCCATGACAAATTGCAACTAATCTCTTTTCTTCGATCAGATTCAGTTGATTGTACCGAGAACGGACCCATTCTGCTTCATTTAACTTGAGATCCATCAGTATCCGCAACGAGGGTAATTTAACTTCAACAGGTAGGACTGCCTCCATACCATACACAAGCTGATACGGTGTTGCCCCAGTGGATGTTCTGATTGAGGTACGGTACCCATGCAAGGCAAATGGTAGCATTTCATGCCAGTCTTTGTAAGTAACCACCATCTTCTGCACAATCTTCTTGATATTCTTGTTAGCCGCCTCAACAGCGCCATTCATCTTTGGCCTGTAAGGAGAAGAGTTGTGATGTTGGATTTTGAAGTCCCGACACAGTTCTGCTATCATTTTGTTGTTCAAGTTGGAACCATTATCAGTTATGATTCGCTCGGGTACTCCATACCGACATATGATGTCTCTCTTCAGGAATCGGGCTACCACTTGCCTGGTGACATTTGCATACGAAGCTGCTTCAACCCATTTGGTGAAGTAATCAATGGCTACCAGGATGAATCTGTGGCCATTGGAAGCAGTCGGTTCGATCTTTCCAATCATGTCAATGCCCCACATGGCGAAGGGCCAAGGTGAAGACATCACATTCAAAGGATTCGGAGGCACATGCACTTTGTCCGCATAAATCTAGCATTTGGGGCACTTTCTGGCATAAGCACAACAGTCTGCATCCATTATGATCCAGTAGTAACCTGATCGCAATAATTTCTTAGCCATGGCAAGTCCTCCAACATGGGTACCGAAAGATCCTTCATGCACCTCGTGCATCAGCAAGCCTGCTTCCGTATTATCAACACATCTGAGCAGTACCATATCAAAGTTTGTTTTGTACAAGGAGCCGTCAGCATTCAGGAAGAAACTACCAGCCAACCTTCTTAATGTCTTCTTGTCATTGGATGATGCCCCGGGTGGGTATGTTTGATCCTCTAAGAAGCATTTGATGTCATGGAACCAAGGCTTGTCATCTTTAGCAATTCCCACAGAGAACACGTATGCCGGTCTATCAAGTCTGGATACTGAAATCCGAGGCACAAAATTGGCAGCTTGCACTTTGATCATGGAGGAAATGGTAGCCAGAGCATCTGCAAACTGATTTTCATCTCGAGGGATATACTCAAGTTTGACTGTGGTGAAGAATGTCAGTAATCTCCTCGTATAATCCCGGTATGGAATCAGATACTCTTGGTGAGTGTACCATTTACCGTTGGTCTGATTGATTACCAGAGCTGAATCTCCAAACACAGTTAAAGTCTTGATCCTGAGGTCAATGGCTTCCTCAAGACCCATAATACAAGCTTCGTATTCAGCTTCGTTGTTAGTACAGTCAAAAGTGAGTTTTGCCGAGAAAGGCATGTGGACTCCTTTGGGTGTAATGAGTACTGCACCAACTCCACTGCCATTCATATTAACAGCCCCATCAAACATCATTGTCCATTCTTCTTCTGGGTCAGGCCCTTCAGTGTGAACAGGCTCTTCTTGATCTTTTGCTTTTATGAACATGATGTCTTCATCAGGGAAGTCAAATCTCATTGGCTGGTAATCATCAATGGGTTGCTCAGCCAGATAGTCAGAAAGTACACTGCCTTTGATGGCCTTTTGAGATGTGTACTGAATGTCATATTCTGTCAAGATCATTTGCCATCTTGCAACCCTTCTGGTAATTGTTGGCTTCTCAAATATGTACTTGACTGGATCCATCTTGGAGATCAACAAGGTAGTGTGGGTCAACATATACTGCCTTAGTCGGCGAGCAGCCCACGCTAAAGCACAACAAGTTTTCTCGAGCAGTGAATAACGTTGTTCACAGTTGGTAAACTTTTTTCTTAGGTAGTATATTGCATACTCATTTCGACTAGACTCGTCATGCTGACCCAACACACACCCCATTGACTCTTCTAACACTGTCAGGTACATTATTATAGGTCTTCCTTCGACTGGAGGCATAAGGATTAGAGGCTTTTGTAAGTATTCTTTGATTTTGTCAAAAGCCCTCTAGCAGTCTTCATTCCACCTGACTGTCTGCTCTTTTCTTAACAATTTGAACAAGGGCTCACAGGTTGCAGTAAGGTGGGATATGAACCGTGAAATGTAGTTCAATCTACCTAGGAACCCCCAAACCTCTCTTTCAGTCTTTGGTGCAGGCATCTCTTGAATGGCTTTGACTTTGTCAGGGTCAACTTCAATTCCCTTTTCCCTTACAATGAACCCCAACAACTTACCAGAACGTACCCCGAATATGCATTTGTTGGTGTTTAGCTTCAGCTGGTACTTCCTCAGGCGTTTGAACAGCTTCAACATATTTACCAGGTGGTTTTCTTCAGTGAGGGACTTGGAAATCATGTCATCCACATAACATTCAATTTATTTGTGGATCATGTCGTGGAATAATGTCACCATAGCCCGTTGATAAGTGGCACCAGCATTCTTCAGTCCGAATGGCATTACCTTATAACAGAATGTGCCCCAGGGTGTGATGAAAGTTGTCTTCTCCATGTTTTCAGGTGACATCCTGATTTGATTATATCCTGAAAATCCATCCATGAAGGAGAATACCGAGAACTGAGCCGTGTTGTCGACCAATACATCAATGTGAGGTAATGGTCAATCATCCTTCGGGCTAGCTCTATTCAGATCCCGGTAATCCACACACATCCGCACTTTGCCATCCTTCTTAGGAACAGGTACAATGTTAGCAACCCACGGCGGGTAACTAGTTACAACAAGGAAACCGGCGTCCCACTGTTTTTGTACCTCTTCTTTTATCTTCATGGCCATATCCGGGCGAGTACGGCGTAACTTCTGCATTACTGAAGGACAATCTTCCTTTAGAGGCAGCTTGTGCATAATAATGTCGGTATCCAGACCTGGCATGTCTTGGTAAGACCAAGCAAAAACATCAACGTACTCTCGCAGCATGTCAATAAGTTGTTCCTTCACTGAATCTTGTAGCCGGGCCCCGATTTTCACTTCTTTCAAATCTTCTTCGGTACCAAGATTAACTTTCTCAACTTCCTCCTGATGAGGAGTGATAACCTTCTCCTCTTGTCTCAACAACCTGGCTAGTTCTTCAGGTAGCTCATAATCTTCTTCAACCCCTTCATCGGCTTGATTAATCAGATTGTCAAAGTCATACAAAGTCATAGCAGTGTCGTTGTCGGTGCAGTCTGGAGGGCACTCTCTGCAAGGGTTTAGATTGGTTCATTTTAGTGATCAGTCTTATCTTGTTTAGAAAAAGTGAAAAATGAAGTTATTATTTTGAAAACATTGCCATTTTATTGTTTTGTACAAAAAATAAAAAATGAAAAACAGTGAGCGAAAAAAGAGACTTGTTTGCAAAAGATGTCCTGATATTCATTAATTGATCGTTTGCACAAAATACAAGATGGCCCGATCACAAAATGAGTCCTGACATCTTGGGCAAGATGTAGGACTTGATGCATGCTTAAAGACAAGTGTAAACAACCCAAATTTGCCCTCACTCATTTCAAACCATGGCTTGTGATCTTTTCATATGCATAAGTTCAATCATAGCATCTCATATTGCCTTTTTGCTTCACTGCATTGTTTCAAAGTCATCTGCATCTAGGGTTTGTGATCTGAGCCATCCCTGAGCCAGTTGAGCCACTCCAAAGGTCATCAATCACTTCAAAGGGGTCCATGTATGTTCAAGCATCATATTATATCCTCTCAGGGTCAAAGAAGTCAAAGAATCACAAGAACTGAGAAAGGCATGGAAGCAGAGCCAGGTTTAACTACACAGATGACCTAAAATTAGGGTTTTGGTTTCAGAGACCATAACTCCAAATTTTTTGGTCATTCTTGTTTCTATTGGTTTCTATATGTTATAACTATAATGCATATCAATTTTCATGAAGAAATTCCATGGGGAAGGCATCTGATCAAGAGATGACTTCTTCAGCAAGTCAGTGCAAAATCAGGGCATCTGAGGCCCCCAATGACCCAACCAAAGGGTGTTCTTCAACATTTTGAATGTATATGATCTTTATTTGATCAGAGAAGGTGTTATAATTTAACAAAATTGGAAAATTTCAAGTCATTTGCAAAGTTGCCTTTTTGGGAAAGTGACTTGTAATGAAAACTTGCCATTTTGGAAAAGTTTTTCAACCTTCTCTTTTTGATTCAAAAATGCTTCAAATGAAAAAACTTTGGTCATGAAAGTTGTAGAATGGATCTTCCCATTTTCAAAAAGTACAAGAATTCATTCTAATTCATTTTGGATCAAAAGTTATGGTTTGTCAAAGTTGGATAAAATCATTGAATTTTCACTTTTGCACAAAAGGGAAAAATTGCAAAACCTCATACCAAGGAAAAATGTGACTTCAATGTGACCTCTAAGCATTATACAAACATAAGTCATGACCTAAAACTCAGAATTGCACAAGAATTTCTCAAGTTTCATGCCATGAACTTCATAAATTTCAAAAGGGGCCAAACTTCCTCAAAATTGCAAAATGGATCAAAGCTTCTCATCCACTTGTGCCAGCTGCCAAAAGTGACTTCCATGGACCTCCTTGAAGCATGCTGATCCAAGCCATGCCTTTGTACCATGACTGAACCATCCTATACCTCCTCTTACACAAAAGTTGACTTTATGCAAGTTGAGCCATACCAATCAAGCTAGGCCAGCAACAACTCTCTGACCAATCACAGCTTCACATACATGCCTCATGGATCATTTTAATACAATCTTGGAGCCTGAAACCACAGCATTTCCATAGTTCCCAAAAACTCTCCCCCTTGCATTTTCATTCGAAACTCAGCACTCAAGTCTCCAACATCAAAACAAACTTCACAAAACCACTCACCATGATCCTCTGATCATTTCCCAATCCTCATTTGATCCTGAAACCACCCCAAGAAGAAACACAATTTTCCACCCCTTCTGAACAGAACTTCATCAATCTCTTAAACCAGCCATAAGAAATTCCAAACAAGCATTGCAAACTTCTCAGGGGGTTCATTAGAGGCATCTTGGACCAAAGAAGCAGCCAAAAAGTTCCAAAGTCAAAGCTCCAGTTCAGGTGAGCTCAAGAACAATTTTTCCAGAAACGTGTTTTTAAGTTACTAATTGATTCTCCATTATTCACTGATAATGCTGATGTGTTTGGTTTTGAAAATAGTCAAGGATTAAGCATGTATGAGCTCTCTGAAATTTTTTGACCTAGAACTAATTTGCTTCGATTCAGCTTGAATATGTGAAATAAATTTGTTTTAGAGAGTGATTCTTGTTGAGTGATGTATGGGGTTGGATTCTGGGCAGAGAGATTAGGTTTTAGAAGCTTGGGGAGAGAGATAGCAAAATCTCAGGGGAGATGTGGCCGGAGAAGATTACCGGAGGTCATTTCCGGCCACCTGAAAGTCATTAGTGCATTAATGGTGGTTAGGGCTCAGTTTGAATGTGAGCCATAGATCTTGTTGACCTGGGTTGACCCGCGCGCGAATGAATGGACCAGATTCACCATTAAAACCCTGATCCTGATTTATTAAATTAATTAATTAGGTTTAATTCAAATCCAGCCAGTTTGAATCTGGGCCACAGGATCTGGCGCCAGTTAATTCCCTCCAAATTCGTTTAAACCTCAGCCTCAGGATTTGCATACTTTCCATTTTATTCATTTTTATTTCATTTTATTTATATTTAACTTCTACGAATTTTTAAAAATAGCAAAACATATTAAAAAAGTTCTGAAATTTTTTGTCAAACCTTTCATTAATTTTCAGAACCCAAAAATATTTTTATTTTTATTTTTTGCATTAAAAATTATTTTTAAATCATTTAAATGTTTATTTTTAATTAGTTAATGGAAATTAATTAATTAAAAATGCATTTAGGTATTTAAAAATCACAAAAAAATTCACATTGCATTTAAAAACATTTAGAAACATTATCCAACTCTCAAAACAAATTTCTTTTTGGTTCTTGATGCATTTTGACAATTTGCATTGGAATTAAATTTGTTTAAAGGCAATATTTTGATCCTAACTTGAAAAAATCCATTATGCCTAACCATGAAGAGTTTGATAATGGTTCTTCTTGCATTGCATCCTTCATAGCATGTAGTTTCGAGGGTAAAATTGGTTTGAATTTATCTTTCATTTTCAATTTGATGAGCATTTTTCCTTTTGAAGTGCCTTGAAACCCTAGTTGATTTAGAAAAATCATAACTTCCATTAGGTTTAGGGTTAGGTCCCCTCCTTTGGGAAGTGAACTTGTGTAAGGTTAGGGTTCCTTTGATCCCATTTTTAATTTTTTATCATATCATTTGCTTCTGGTTTTGAATTTTTGTGATGCATATTGTTCATAAACCCTAATTCATGCTTTCCTTTGCATCCATCTCTCATATGCTTGCATTCAATAACTTGCCATGACATTTTGTGCATCCACATGATTCATAAGACATCTTAGGACATATTAGAATCATGTTTGATCATTGCATCCTTTATTTTCCATGTTATATGTTCATATCATTTCATAACCTTTCATGAACTTATATGGTTCAAAGCATGCTTCATTTGCTTCCTCATCCTTGTATGATCATCCACAACTCTTGACATGTGTTTGCATCATCTCTTAGCATCATTAACATCATGTTTATGCTTCTGACTTTGGTTTGCATCATTGCATTTCATCTCATTCTCACTTCATTTCATTTCTTGTTACTAACTTTTCAGGTGGTAAGCCATTGAGAAGTGAATTTGCCTTCACTTCTCACAATCTCTTTTCATCTCTCTTATGCATCATTGCTGCATTTTATCTTTGTATTAGAGTGAGCTTGCTCATTCATGCTCTTTCCCACTTTCTCCCTTCAGGCAACTTGTCTTCTTAAGTGAAGCAAGTTGTTTTGCTTCTCCCTGCTTCTTCCTCCTTTCATCTGCTTCCTTCCTGGTGGTTTCTCTAAAGATCTTCTTGCAAGCCTCATTAACCCTAGGAATAAATAAGCATGATAACAATTAGGGTTTGATTAGTCCCCCCATTTAGCTTTTACCTTTGTGTCATCATTGAGTCTTCTCTTCTCACCTCATAATCAAGGACTAAACCCTAAAGGTTTTAAGGCTTTGTGATTAAGCTTATGCCTGCATCCTTCTATTAGGATGGAGTGTATAACTTTAATCCTAGGTGTTAAACCCTTAATGTGTTTAAGTCCTCTAATCAATCCATCTAAATAATCACTAAGACATCAAGCTTGTAACTTGGGCCTTGCATTAGGGTTCTAATTCTTCCTTAACTGGTTAAGAAGGACTAACCCTAGTGTTAATGGACAAGTCCCCCTCAAGTCATAAAAGTCATAAAAGTCACTTCTTAATCTTACCATTAACTAAAATCCACTTTAATAAAGGCTTTGTTTTGTCATGAGATTAATCCCTAATCATGGATTAAGTTGAGGAGTCTTCCCCAGCTTAAATGTTCTCATCTATTATCCTTCTATTAGGATGGTGTAATGAGTCCATTAAATCCTTGATTATGGCTTAAACTCATTATTAAACACTAAACCAAAACTCCAAAAACATCTAAATAAATGCAAGTAGGTTAATGATCTTAATCCTACATCATGGTGATTAAGTGTGAGGTGCTTACTTCATGCTTAAGGTATTCTCATTACCCCTAATCAGAGGGAGGATGTGATGAGTTTACTAACCCCTTGGTTTAGGCTTAAGCTCATTAACTTATTACAAACACTAAAAAGCAATAAAAGATTGAAAATACCAAAAACAAACAATAATCGTCTCCTCCGGGATTCTTTTCTCATCATCTTCTCATCATCTTCTCAAACAATAACCTGTTTGCACCTGAGCCAGACAGGTCATACACTTGAGCATAGACAAGCAAGCAGTTCACAAGTCAATTTATCTTTCAGTCTCTTTGAGTCGAACTACGGTGTTCTGACTTCCTCATTGCACGAGAGGATACGTAGGCATAACTTAACAGTTATCGAACAAAAGTCTCTGTATATTCCCCCTCCTTCCAGCATTATTCTTTAAGCCTCATAGTCTTGAGCATTACACTTTTGTTCTTACACTGACACTTCTCCTATACACTTCACTTTTCTTTTACACTGACACTTGCACTCTTTCCAGCTTTGATACACAAATTGCACTGACACTACCCCTTTAAAACACAAATCTTTTAAGCGTGGATCCCGTCGAGTACGGCGGATAATCTGGGTGCTAATACCTTCCCAGGTTGTAACCAACCCCCTTTCTCAGTATCTCTGGTTCGCAACCGTCTTATCCATCTTTTCTCAGGTTTATGCAGCATTACCTTTCCTCCGGGATAAAAATGCCTAGCTGGCGACTCTTGTCTTCTGAGTTCACCCTTGTGTGTTCTCTCTCCTTTCGCCGACCGTTCGCGTCTGTACCCCTCTTGGCCCTGTGTCATCAGGTGGGAGCGACAACAAGAAATAATAATTACTTTGCAGGAGTAACTCTTATAATTTCCTGGGAAGACGAGTTTGAGACTTGGTTCCCCGGGATCCTTGGACGTATCCAGTTTTCCAGGTTGCGTTCGTCTTCTTCCTCGTCTTCCAGACTATTCACAGAATTCGGGGTAAGCATTCCCCCGCTGACAAATTTGGGCTCCATTGCAGCCTCTGGTTGATCTTGTCGGGTTGGTCTGTAACCCAACCCGAATCTGTCTTCTTTCTTCTCAACTGGAAGCAGCTTTCCCCAGCCTTGAGCGGTACCCTCCTCAACAACCTTCCGGGCCTGTTGATACAAAGTGATGGAAGTTCCAAATACAGCAGTTGCTTCATTAATGTTAAGGGCCTCAAACCCCTGACTCATAGTCTCATGGATCTCCCCATCCATCTCTATATACTTGTAAGTAGCAAGCTGGCTAACAAAAATGTCTTCCTCCCCGCAAATTGTGATGATCTGGCCTTCCCACTCAAATTTTAACTTCTGGTGAAGGGTAGATGTAACAACGCCAGCAGCGTGAATCCAGGGTCTACCCAACAAACAGCTGCAGGCCGGCTATATGTCCATCACGAAGAAGGTAGTTTTAAAGGTCTGTGGGCCAATCAACACAGGTAGATCAATCTCTCCAAGCACTGATCTCTTAGAGCCATCAAATGCTCTCACCACCAAGTTACTTGGGCGTAATGCCAAACCATCATACTCCAGCTTCACCAAGGCTTTCTTTGGGAGGACATTGAGCGTAGACCTAGTGTCTACCAGTACATGAGAAAGAACAACACCTTTGCATTCCAAGGTGATATGTAAAGCCTTGTTATGATTGCGCCCCTCCGTTGTTAAATCAGCATTTGTGAAGCCCAGTCCATGACTGGTGTTTACATTTGCAACCATTGTTTCCAGCTGATTAACCGTAATCTCTTCCGGCACGTATGCTGCGTGCAAGACCTTCAACAATGCATTCCTGTGGGTTTTGGAACACATTAGCAATGATAATATAGAGATTTTGGAGGGTGTCTGATGAAACTGGTCCACCACTTTATAATCACTCTTTTTTATTATTCTCATGAACTCGTCCACCTCTTGTTCAAAAGACGTCTTCGGAGTTTCTTTAACAGTTGGCTCTTCAGGTACCACATTCTTTCCTTTTGCCTTAGCAGCAGCTTCTGCTTCAACATTGGGTCTTGGTGTTTGTGAGGCAAAAAGGCGTCTGCTTCTGGTGAAGCCTCCGCCTCCCCCAACATTGTCAACTTGTGGTGAAGAGGTTGATGAATCTAGAGTGATTTTCTTCCCATCGCAGTAGAGATGAGAGCCGTAGTGCCAAGGTATGGCATTATTACTTTCATAAGGAATAGGTCCAGGCATCGTAATGGTGACCGGACTGATTGCTACAGCGGAAGGAACTGTGATGGTATGCGGGTCGTAGTAGATTGTGACTGGAGATCAGACAAGAGATGTTGCAGTTTGTTGTTGGAAATTGTTGTTGGGATGAACATTTGCTGGGTCATAATAGATCGTGACCGTTGAGACATTTTCATTAATGTTTGTTGGTGTTGTAGATGTTTCCGTTGATAAAATGGGTGCTGATGTTATAGAAGTAAATGTTGCTGAACTCTGATCTGTTGAAATAATGGATGGAGTGATTGCTGGAGTTGTGGATGAATCAGTGGGAATGATAATTGTTGCTGTTGTAGGAGGATCTATTGTTGTTGAAGAAAGGATTGTTGGTGTTGTAGGAGAATCCATTGTTGCTGAAGAAAGAGTTGTTATAGGAGCCGTTGTGGTAATTTCCAAAATTCCATCTCTGATAAGGCCATCTATGCCAAACCTTAGCCTCTCACAGCCATTAATAACAGTCTTGCACGATTCGCAACAGGCCTCACAGCCCGGTGTTGCTCCCCGGATTTCCATCCTGGTACAAACGCGAAAGTGGCGCGGAAAAAGAATAGAGTCTCCATCCAGGCATTTTTATCCCGAAGAAAGGGAATGGTAATTCTGCAAAAACCAGAAGAAAGAAGAGGAAGGACACAGGTCCTGCGAACCAAAGACACTGAGTTCGGGAGTCGGTTACGACCTGGGAAGGTATTAGCACTCAGATCGTCCGTGGTACCCGACGGGATCCACGCTTGCAAAAGAAAACTGTTTCAAAGGGTGAGGGTATGAAAGCCGCTGCAAAGAGAAGAAAATGAACTGGAAAAAAGAAATGAGAAAAGAAACTGAATAAGAAAACAAAGAGAAAAATGTAGGGAAAATAAAGATTGTGCTCGAACGGGCCCTACCCCGCTGCCTACGTACCTCATCAGGATAATGAGGATCAGAGACGTCGTAGTTCCCCTAACTAGGGGTACTAAAGGAAAATACTTGTGGATTAAAGCTTGAACTGCCTATGCCATTGATCAGGTGTTGCAGACTCGGACGACGAGTGCGTAACCGTCTTGCAAAGTGATAAGTAAGAGCAAGTTCGCGTACGGAGCGAAGGAGATGAGAAAAGAATTCCCGAAGGAAAGACGCTTATTGTTTATTTGTGTTTTTTATGAAGCTTTTATGAGTGTGTCACAAGGAAGTAAACTCAAGCTCTCTTCCATGGAATGTGCACCTGTCACTACATTCCAAGATGGAATAATAGAACAAGCACACTCAAGTAAGGAGAAGATCCCCAAAACTTGAACCCAAAGATTAGGGCTTAGGCTCACTAACTTGCTTATTTATTAAGTGTTTTTGGTATTTACAAATGAAGAAGTGTTTTTTTATGCTTTTCTTTTTGTAGAAGATACCTTGATCAGACTTGTGCATCATAAGGTAAACTTGTATTATCCCAAGATGGGAAGACTACAAGCATACCTCATGGGATAAGGCTATGGATCATGACATCACTTCAAACTTATTAAAGTGTTTTTTAGAGTTATGAGATGAGAAGAGAAGAAGAACCAAAAGGATCACAAAGAAAAAATTCTAAAGGGGGACTAAAACAATCCTAAGTGTTAACATGCATGGATGTCCTAAGGGTTAGTGAGGTTTCTATCCTAATGAAGAAGGAAAGAGAAGAAGAAGAGAGAAGAAGAAGAGAGAAGAAGGGATGAGCAAGGCCTAAGCCCAACAACAAATGGTTAGTACAAGATAAACATAAGAGGAGAAGATGAGCATTGGAGATGTGGAACTCAATTCCCACACCTCACACTTACCATAGCCCCTGCAAGGTTAGTATGCATACAAATGAAACAAAATGAGCAAGATAACATGCTAACATCATACAATCAGAAGTGAAATGGTATGAAAATATGCACAATGCAAATGCAACTCAAAGGAATGAGGAGAAGAAGTATGCAAGCTAAAGATGCAACATGAAATACATATGAGAACCTATGCACACTTATGAAATATGCAAAGAAAAATGCACAAGATATGACCACAAAGCTCACAAACAGAACCAAAACAAGATGAGGAATGGCTTAAGAAGCCAACAAGATGAAGAGAAAAGAGGTGAAAGACCAAACAATACCAAAATGGAAGCAAAAGAAGCAATAAGATGAAGTGAAAGCACTTAAGGAAACAAAAGACTTAAAGAAGAAGCAAACACAAAAATTTAGAAGACACAAACCCTATCCTAGGACCAGGAAGGTACCCACACCCCAAAGGAACCCCAAATGAGAAGAAGAAATTGGCACAAGTGCCCTTCTAGGCTTATAAGAGACCAAAAGGTTCAAAGGAAGCAAAATGGGACAAGGTTCAAGATAAAATTCAAAACAAATCAACCAACCATCTAAAAATTCCACAATTGAAACCAAATGATCTTCAAACATGTTATAACAATGTGCCAAAAGGATTTGAAAAGATTCAGAAGCAAACTAGGTTTAATGGAGGCAAGAACAAGAGTTAGGGTTACAAACTTACATCACAAGTCACAAGACCAAGACTCAAGAAATAAGTTTCTAAAAATCCAGAGAAAAATCACATGAAAAGTACAAGGTCTTAAGAATCCAAAGCAAAAAGAATGGGATCAAAACTCAAAATATTGAAACCTATGGAAAATAGACAAAATAGTGTGGTCAAAGAAGACTTAAAAAGAAGCTAAGTGCAATGAGGAATTAATTCAGACACGTGGCAATGGGAAAAAATGAAATAAAAATATGATAAAATAATAGAGACATAAAATGAGACACATGATTGTTTTGGGATTTTTTATGTGAAGGAAAGTATTTTTAATAAATTGAAATGGAAACTGAAATAAAAGAAAATTAAAATGAAAAAGAAAAATAAAAGAGAATGGAAGGAGGTGTGATAAGCAAGGAATTGCACTGGAAATTGTTTGGGCTTAGTGACTAGGAGGTGAGAATAAATGGAAAAAGGCTGGAAAAATAGGATGCGCTGGATTCATCACATGGCTGGAATGGAGAACCTCATTAATTGAGGTGGCAAAAGGCAGCGCTGGGATTGGTTGGTGTAGGATAGTTACAATGGACTGCAAAACATAATGAATTAAATGAAATGAAAGGAAAAAAATAAATGAGACGGACCAACTAGGGCTATGTGGCAGCGTTAGGATGCTTGGATGGCTGGATCCAAGGGCTGCTGTGCGTCTTCCTCATCCAAAATCCTAACAAGAACATAACAACTTTCCGGTGACCGGAGCTAGGGCTCCGGCACTGGAATCCATGACAGTCCCATAAATGACCAAATAAAACACTCAAATTCTCTAGATTAACTAATTCAACATCAGTGAATACGAAAATGACCTCAAAAATTCTTAAAACTCCATGGATCTAAGGGATCGAAGAAAATAAAGATTGACCTCCAAAACTGAAATGCATATAACTTTCATTACAATGCACCAAATTCAAATCTACAAAGTGCAGCATGATCAGCAAACATCACAAATTAAGAATCACACATACAATTTCATTTTTAAATTATGAGATTCCATGCCATACCTGAGGTGAAGAGCTTGATTCAGTGAGCTAGAAAACCAACCAATGCGTGCAAATCACTCCTATTACTCCTTAGATGCAAAATAAATGCATCTAAGGTCTTGAAACACACTGGATCTGAAGTTTCAGAGCAAGTTGCCTTGAAATGGTAAGCTTCTATTTCTGTGTCTTAAGCTCAAATGAATGGTTGAATCTTGATCTATGTCATCCACTGATCAAGAATATGGAAGAGTTTTGTGGAGAAAGTGAGAGAATGGAGAGATTCATGAGAAAATGCAAGGTTGCAAGAAAGTTGAGAATGAGAGAGATCTGAGGCAAGATGAAACCCTAGCTGCTTATATATGTGATCACAAAGCCTTGCTGAAAGCATGAAGTGAAATGCACGAGTGAATCATGTGATCTTGGTGAATTTGCAATTTTTGCACTTTGTGAAATAAGAATGCTATGCTTATGCTCTCTTGGGCCTCTCAGCACATGTGCAATTCATTTTCCACCCTTGATTCAAATGTAACAAATCTTGGCCCTTAAATTCAAGCATCACACTTGTTTCATGACTTTTGCCAATTTTGCACCTTTGGAGGGATTTTCTTGTTTGGCACGAAAATGGACCATTCTTTGGAGCAAAATGGTTATAATACAATGCATTTTAAGTTTGAAACACAATTGGGCCAGAACCAAGTCACACAATTCAAGTTTGAGGCCTTTTGCATTTGGTGGCTTTATGAAAAGTTGATTTTTGCCCTAGAATGCTGAAATTTTCGAATGGCCTATAGAGAGATCTAGGAATCCCATGAAAATTTACTTGTACTTTTTGAAAATGGGAGCCCTTACTCTACAACTTTCATGTTTGACTTTGGTCCATTTGAAGAATTTTTGATCATGTTAAGGCCATTTGAAAATTAGGGCAAAAGTTGCCAAATTTGGAAAATTCCATAAACCAACTTTGTACCATTTTTGCAAAACCCTTCAAATCTCCATGATTCTTGAACTTTAGGCATTCCAAACCTCTTATAACATTGTAAGGACCCCTCTTGGCCAAAAAGTTTGGGTTAGACCCCTTGAAATTGCACAGTTGACTTTTTATGGGCTCTGTTGACTTTTTGCTTCATCTGTAAGCAACTAAGGCATTGACTGACTTCCACATGGAATTTTCTCATGAAAATTGACAAATAGGATCCTCTTTACATATAGAAGACTTTGCCCAAAAGAAATGGCCAAAGTTGTGAGAACTTGGTGCTTGAATCTCAAACCCTAGTTTGGGTGCTTTGCATAGGAGCTTTGCCTTGCCCTGAGATCTCTGATGATCATGCAATCTTCTGAGCTTTTGCCAATGGACTTGGTCTTGTAAATGGAGTGTAGACTCACCATAAGACTTGTACAAAATCATTGGGACCCTTGTCATGGCTTGAAATGCTTCAAGGACCTCCATAGATGACCATATGCTTGATGCTAGGATATGAAGGATGTTATGCTTCATCTTTCCATGATATGATGCTGAGGAAATGATATGAGTATGATGAATATGATGTGATATGATGATAAAATTGAAGAGGGAAAATTTGGGGTGTTACAGCTGCCCATATTCAATCATCAGTTAATCTGAAAAGGACGATAGTACGGGCTATCGACCATTCGAGATAAACTGTGGTTGAATACCAAGAAGACCAGAAATTTGCACTCTGAAGAAGAATGCAACACTGGGAAATAAACCCAACCATATGACGCTCTGGGAGAGAAAAAGGGGAGGAAAAAGCAGACGAGCTTCTTCCAAGTTGCAACTGATATCTGGAATAAGAACACTTTGACAGACGAGTCTTCAAACAATCCTGTGACGCCAGGAACTGGACATACGAGCCCTCAAACACTGCAAGAACATGAGACAGACGAGTCTCCTTCGGATTTACCTGTTACGTCAGGACCGGTAATGCACTAAAGTCTGTGGGATAGACATGCAATCAAGGTAGACGAAGCTTCTTCATACATTATCTACGGATATATGGTAATAGACAAACGAGTCTTCTTTGAGCAAACCTGTGACGCCAGGTGCAGCAACAATAATTGGTGCCTGAGACAGACGAGCCTCCTTCGGATTTTCTTGTTACACCAGGACCAGTAACCATTTTGACATTTATTCCCACTGTCAGGATTTGAAACCTCTTCAATACAGAAGAGTATTGGATGATCATCAAGATAACACAGACGAGTGCCATAAGTTAATGATACAGACGAGTATCAGATGATGATCTAGAAACACAGACGAGCGCTTCAGGCAATGATACAGACGAGTATCAGCCACTGATATAGACGAATACCAGAAATCCAAACACAGACGAGCATTTGGAGTAGCAACAGAAGAATATCAGGATAAACAACAAATCCTCACATACACAGATATAGGCTAACACAGACGAGTGCTGAGATGATACAGACGAGTATCCAAGCAAAGCAGACGAGCTTCAAACAGATAAACAACACAGACGGGTGCTGGAAATGATACAGAAGAGTATCCACAAATATCAGGCATACCAAACACAGACGAGTGTTGGAAAGTTGCAGACGAGCAACAACACATTTGACATCACAACACAGACGAGCGTTGAGAATTGCAGACAAGCATCAACAAATATCATATCAGAACACAGACGAGTGTTGAGGAGTTGCATACGAGCTACAGCAAAGAGATAACCAAACACAGACGAGTGCTAGAGGGTGTAACACGGTGGGAGAACTGACTTTAGTTATGTTGCAGATAGCAAGAGTCGCCACCGACTTTTATTTTATCCAAAGGAAAGGGCATAAAAGAACAGGAAAGACCTTAAAAGATTTTTGGGTTCGGGGGGTAGGTTATGTAAAGGAAGGTGTTAGCACCCTTTACATCCATGGTTATCCATGGGCTCTTAGTTACTTAGCTCACTTTAAATTGTTTTGAGAAGTGTAGTGTGTGATTAGAAATTTTCTTAAGTACTTTATAATGATCCATGTACGGATATATATAAAGCCTTTGTTTTGAAAATTGTTTGAAAATGTGAAGTGTTTTTGAAATGTTTTGAAAAGGTGAGCAAGTACATAAGAGAAACCTACCCTAAGTTAAATCTTTTCTGTTCTTAAATATCCTTTAAATGGTAAGACTATCCCTATTATTAAGGAATAGGTAGTCATTACCTTGGATGTTATGAGGGACAAATGAAGGGACATCTGTGATTAGGCAACTGTAAGGTGTACTTAGCAATTCGAAGGGACTTATCATCTTTTATTCGAAAGGGACAAGATCATTTACGAAGGCAACCATGAAGGGACTTGATCTTATAATTCTTTAAAGGGACTAGATGATATTAATAAGAGAAGGGACTTTGCTATATACACCTTACTTGACCTTTTTGTTTAGGCAACATGAGAGGTAACCCTTAAGAAGTGAGATGGCGATCCAGGATCGACTTACGTGTGTGCGTGTTCAAGTTCAAGTATTTATGTTATAATTAGTGATCTAAATTCAATTTTAAATACAAACATATTTTCACGCCCTATTTTACTAACCATGGCAATTTAAATAAATAATAAAAATTCTACCACTATTACATAATTTGCACAATTACATTATAATAATAAAATGATTTAAATAAATAAGCATATAATAAATAAATAAAAAGGTTAGTAATAATAAACAAATATAAGAGAAGAAGAGGTTAGTATAATAATATAATATAGAAAACAAATTAAAAGTTCAAATTTTAATAAATAATCATTTTTTTAAGAATTTTAAGAAAAAAGAAATAAATAATGATAATTATATACTAATAAATATGGTTAATAGTTAAATAAATTAATTATATATACATATTAGAAATATTTAATAATTATAATTATACAAGCATAATAAAAATAAGAAATTAAAATCATAAAAGAAAATTAGGGTTTTGAATTGTTTAGAAAAATAAATTAGGGTTTATAAATATAATTAGGGTTTTAAAATATAAAAATATTGAGCTTCTTTTAATTTATTATTCAATATAAAAAAAAAATAAGTTATATATATAATAACAATTATGGACATACAAATAAAATATTAATTTCAAACATATACAATCCTATTTTATTTATATTATTTTTATTAATTCATTATATACTATTTTAATTAAAATTAAAGAAAATAAAAGAAATAGAAAACAATTAGATTAACAAACAAAAAAATAGCAAAAACTCACCTGCTGGAGCCTGGGGTCGAACCCAGGTCTCCCAGCCTCCACCACCAGCCATCAACCAACTGGGCTGCGCATGCAGCGTGCTTATGGAACGACCCCTAGTGATAATATAATAAACCTGTTAATTAAATGAACTTTTGAACAAAAAAGACTGACCAAGGGATCGAACCCTGGTCCTTTGGCTTCAACGCTTGCGTCCAAAACCAACTGAGCTACGCGCTCGTTGATGACATATAATGAAACAAATACATAATAAAATAAGTCTAATATTTGAATTGTATTTTCGCGCCATTCAGATCATCTTCTTCCTTGGAATTTCGCAGGTTTTCCTGCGAATTTTGTTGGGAAATCTCCTGCGAATTTACCTGCGTACAAAAACCTACAAATTTCGTAACATCTTATATCCATACAATTTTGCCAAATTGATCATGCCAACATGATCAATACAATTCATTCATCTTATTTATGTTATTAAAATGCATTTATATAAGCCGAATCAAGAAACCCCAATTCCAAGCTTGAAACCCTAACATGGCATTTTAATGTTTGGTCACAGTTTCTTCAATATTCTTGCCCAGAAATCTTCTAAACAAGATAACAAACAAAGTTAGAAGCACAAAAACGATTGATAGTGGATAAACTAATGGAATCAAAAATCAAACTAAGAAGAAGAAGATGCGTTCGGATTCCATTATTCATGAGGTTATGGATGCTTATGAGGGTGCAAATAGTATCAAGGGAGTCCAAGGATCATGTATATGTCCTTAGAATACCTTTAATCGCCCTGTAAGTATGAAACCGAAAATTGAGATTCTAAGAAAATTTTGAATGTGCAAAGTGTTCTTGGAGGCTGCCAAAATCCGTCCTTAGGCTTGTGATGAGTTTGTGTACATATAGTGATGTCAATTAGGTCAAAAGAGTTGGGCCTTATTCATAGATTTGAAGTTGCTTGATATCAAAGAAATCTCATCACCATAATTGTCCAAAAAATCCAATGTTCTCTTGCTCTTTTTCACTTACACGAATTTGGACAATATATAATCATGTTAAATGGCTTTGATGATTTTCTAGAAGAAGAATCATATTTAAATATTGATTTTTTGATTTTATTTTGATTTAATATGTATTTTAATGAATAAAATTCAAATAAATATTAAATAAAATAAAATAAAAAATCAGAAATTGCATGGGTTGGGTCGTGCTTGGTGTTTTTGTAAAGATGGGATGGCAATTTGGTGGGCTCATTTAGCAAAAATTGGATTTAATGCTTTATTTGCTTCATAAGTTTCCCTAAAATTTCCCAATTTTGCAAGGGCACAAATCCTTAAATTTTAATGCTATGAGGGTGTTCTAGGACATTTTGGAAAGCTTAAATAGTCCTCTAACCAACCTCATTGGTCTCATGTCCATATCTTTTACCATTCTCAAGTTATGCTCTTTTGAAGTTGTTGACTTTTAAAAGGACCTATAATGTCTTAGCTCATACCTTCCAAATGCAGCATTTTTGGGCTTGGCTTGTGAGACACAAAGTTGTAGAGAATTCAATTCCCTTCAAAATGAGCTTTGGATGGAAAATTTTTGATGAAGCATGTGAAAGTTATGGCTGGTCAAAGTTCAGTTGACTTTTCCTATGAAAACCCTAATTTAGAAACTCCTGATTCTTGATGATCTGAAATCCCCTTGATGAATCATGATCAACCCTTGATCAAATGATGAATTTTACTTCATATACTTGATGTTGGCAAAAAATCATGAGTTTTGACTTTGGTTTGACCACAGTTGACCTCAGTTTGACTTTTTAACTACTTTGACTGATTTTAACCTATCTGATCATCTGACTGAGCAAATCTTTTGGGAAAGTCTTGAAAATTGTCATGGGGATTATTGAACACATATAGGATGCTATCAAGCTCACTTGAAGTTTTGGAAGTCCATTTAGCCGGATTAAAGTCAAAACCCTAGTTTGGGATGCATTGCTTAGGAGAATGCATTGTCTGAGGGAATTGTCAAACTTTCTGACTAATTGTGAACTTTGTGAACCTTATGAGATGTCTTGTGAACCTTGTGAACCTTGTGAACCTTGTGAACCTTGTGAGTCTCTTAGTACACAATATCTAGTCTTTTGGAGGGCAAATTTTGGGGTGCAACAACTGCCCCTGTTCAATTTTCTGAAACCTGAGGGGTTAGATTGGTATATGTGCCAGTCGTGACCTGGAAGGTTGAAGGGGATTGAACACAAAAGCCCAAAAATTTGCACTCACCAGTGCATAGAGTAACACTGATGATTAGTTGTATATGCTTGAGTGGGCTTGAAGATGCCACTTGGGGGAATTAGAGATGGGCTTAGAGATGCCATCTGGAGATGGGCTTGGAGATGCCATCTAAAGTATCAGGATGTGATGATGTCTTTATGTTGATACTGGATATCAGTACTAGGTCTTCGTATAGGCCGTCTCTGAATCATTTATGCAACATGGTTTGAATTGTTGAATGGACCAGTAGAAATAAATCTTGTGATGATTATCTCTTTTGGAGGTATCTTGGATTAGGGAATGAATCATTGTACAAACCGTTTGCCTATTCTCCAAGGTCAAAAGAACGTCAGGATTTGTTCTTTTGAATAAATATCTTGAACCAGGGAATGCATCTTTTTACAGACCGTTTGCCTGCTATTCAAGGGCCAAAAGAACGTCCGGATTTGTTCTTCTGAAAAAATATCTTGAACCAGGGAATAGATCTTTTTACAGACTGTTTGCCTGCTATTCAAGGGCCAAAAGAACGTCAGGATTTGTTCTTCTGAATAATGTCTTAAACCAGGGAATTGATCTTTTTACAGACCGTTTTCCTGCTATTCAAGGGCCAAAAGAACGTCAGGATTTGTTCTTCTGAATAATGTCTTAAACCAGGGAATGGATCTTTTTACAGACCGTTTGCCTGCTATTCAAGTGTCAAAAGAACGTCAGGATTTGTTCTTCTGAATAATGTCTTGAACCAGGGAATGGATCTTTTTACAGACCGTTTGCCTGCTATTCAAGGGCCAAAAGAACGTCAGGATTTGTTCTTCTGAATAATGTCTTGAACCAGGGAATGGATCTTTTTATAGACCGTTTGCCTGCTATTCAAGGGCCAAAAGAACGTCAGGATTTGTTCTTCTGAAAAAATATCTTGAACCAGGGAATGGATCTTTTTACAGACCGTTTGCCTGCTATTCAAGGGTCAAAAGAACGTCAGGATTTGTTCTTCTGAAATAATGTCTTGAACCAGGGAATGGATCCTTTTACAGACCGTTTTCCTGCTATTCAAGGGCCAAAAGAACGTCAGGATTTGTTCTTCTGAATAATGTCTTGAACCAGGGAATGGATCCTTTTACAGACCGTTTGCCTGCTATTCGAGGGCCAAAAGAACGTCAGGATTTGTTCTTCTGAAATAATGTCTTGAACCAGGGAATGGATCTTTTTACAGACCGTTTGCCTGCTATTCAAGGGCCAAAAGAACGTCAGGATTTGTTCTTCTGAAATAATGTCTTGAACCAGGGAATGGATCTTTTTACAGACTGTTTGCCTGCTATTCAAGACCAGATAGATGAAATCTTTTGGAAATATCCTGTATTAGGGAATGGATCTTCTTACGGACCGTTTGCCTACTCTCCGAGGACATCTTGGATAATGTATGGATCATTTCTGACCCGTTGTGGATTGTTGATATTGTTTCACCTACATATATCTTTCCTGCAAGGAGAATGTTAGTCTGTGCTATATGTATGCATGTATAGTATGATGCACCTAAGTAAATGTATTATGTATTTATGGATATGTATGTTATGGTATGACGTAAATGATGTATGTATGAATCATGCAGGCTGAAGTGTCTGGATATCTTCGTATAACAACTGCTGGCCAGGGAAAATAAATCCTGATTTGTTGCTGAAGAATATGAGGAACTCGTTCCCGTCTTGTTTGATAACATAGTGAAGAAAATGAGGAACTCGTTCCCATCTCGTTTGATAATATAGTATTCATAACCTCTCGTCTTCATTCGATAGTATGGTATCCATAACCTCTCGTCTTCGTTTGTCGTACTCCTGTTGAAGGAATAATTTCCTGAGTATCCCGACTGAGGATAAAAGAGATGGACATAAATTCCAGGGGAGATGTAACTAGAAGTATTTATGAAGATGAATTTTCCCTACTGGGGGATTTGTAGTTGTCTTGGGGATGAACCGACGAAGCTTCATTGAATTCCTTTCCTCGTTCGTCCTTAGTAAATACTATTACTGCATTTTATGCATTTCTGGTAAACATCAATCATATTCAAAAGCATTTTATGCATTTCTGGTAAACATCAATCATATTCAAAAGCATACATACATTCAAACACAACCAATGAACATTTTTCGCTTTAGTAAAAGAGGAAAAGTGATCCTGAATAAAGAGGGAAAAGTAAAGTTGAACTCGAACACAGAATCGTTTCAACTTTGAGAGTGTATAACCAATTGGATTTAGAGTTCCTGAGATTCTTAACCTTCCTGAACATCTTCCCAGAAACCCTCATAGCTGGATCTGAAGACATGATATTGACACCATCTGATACTACTGGCATAGACAGTTAATTTCCACAATGGCTTCTGCTGAGAATTAAATATCAAGGTACTACAATGAGAGGAATGTGTCTTCAAATTGTGATGGACCATATACGCTCCGGATACTAGATTTGAAAAGAAAGCATTGCCCCTTGGTTGAGGATGAATTTTCCCATAAAGGGAGTATCTGAATGTAGTTACCTCAAGAGAAATAAGCAGAATGCCCCACAATAATATGCCCCTGACATCATGAACTTCGTAATGTTACCTTTGGTAATTTAGATAGATGAGGAAAGCTGCTCCTGGCTATTAAGCACTGTTGAATCTAGACCTGATTGCCCCGAATGAATTGAACAGTAACTTGGTATGCCCCCTTGATTAGGAAACAGTGACTATGCCATTGGCATTATGAACTCTGTAATGTTACCCTTGGTACTTCAGATAGATGAGGAGATCTGCTCCTGGCTATTAAGCATTGTTGAATCTGGACCTGATTACCCCGAATGAATTGAACAGTAACTTGGTATGCCCCCTTGATTAGGAAACAGTGACTATGCCCTTGGCATTATGAACTCTGTAATGTTACCCTTGTTACTTCAGATAGATGAGGAGATCTGCCTCTGGCTACTTAGACATAGTTGAATCCTGTCCTGATTGCCCCAAATGAGTTAGGCAGTATCATGGCCTGCCCCCTTGATTGGGAGATAATGACTATGCCCCTTTGTATACATGGGCTTTGATCCAGGAAGCAACTTTGTTTATCAGAAAGGACTTTGGTTTATTGAGCATTCATCCTGTAAGTTTCTCTATTTATCAAATACTCAGGTATATGCAAACAAATATTTTCAAAAATGCAATGCTTATGTTTGTCTTGAAGTTTTGAAAAAAAGTTATTTAAGAAAAACAATTTTTATGAAAACTGTGATATTAACTCAAGTTTTATAATAAGCCCTAAAGGAGTCAGGATACCTTTTTGTAGCAGAACGCTTTCGAACTAACCATGCTTTAGTTAGGACTTTTAAAGGGTTGTAACGTGGCCTGGTTCACGGTTTAAGAAACAAAGGATAAAGGCTAAAATTTTATTTGTACCCAACCCAATCTCCATGATGTTCTTCAGTCCTATGCTCGGTTAACTTATGCATTGAGGTTCCAAAGTAGTTTGGAATTGTAACACTGACATTTGTGATGGTTCAGAGACCAAAAGTTTATTTGAACATTCAATCATCTTTCTTTGTTGAGGATTCATAGTGACCTCTTTTTTTTTTATTTTGTTATACCTATTTTTTGCCTGAACTGTTTATTTCAAGGTTACAGTCAGCAGGATATTTCAATGTTTACTAAGTTTCCTTCATAGGTTTTAACTTAGTGAGCTTTTCTTTTGCTAGATATTGACTTGCAGACTTTTTTGATTATAGGGAAACATCATTAGTTGTGTACAACACAAACAATTGGCATAGTTGAGTTAACCGAGTAACTACCCTTCCCTAGGTTATGAATAAGGGTTTAAATTTGTGCGAGAATGAAAACTCCTACTTCATAGGCTCAAAATGGTTGACTAGGGATTAACTTCCTTATATCTCCACTGTTTAGGAATTGAAACAATGCCTGTACATTGTCAGCATAGTCTGTTCAAAAGCATACTGCATAAGATTATGGTATTGTTTTCGTCATCCTCCCTCTACAGGCTTATAGCTTTATCAGGAGTTAAATATCACAAAATAGAGATATGAAGCATAGTTCAAAATATAGTGAAACGAATGGATTAATACAAGATAAACATATGCAATTCATTAATGAAAACAAAAGTTTAACATAATAGTAAGTGTTTAAACAAAACAAAAGAAATTACAAATGAAAATTCAAATGTTGTCCCATCCAGTTGGCTGAATGTCTTCAATTGCAATCCGTGAACTTTCAGGAGCAGTATATTTCACCATGAAATCAAATTTTCTACTTGGATGTCCCAAGGTGCCCCATATCTCAACAGGAATAGGTAAGCTTTCTTTCTTGCTACTTTGGGTAATTTGTCTTGCAGCTTCAACGTTTGATGGACGATAGTAGAATTCAATTTAGCCTTCTGGCGTAACCTCGAGGATTTCTTCGTCAATCAGGTCTTGAATCTTTTTCTTCAATGTCCAACAACTATTAGTATCATGTCTAGGACTGTCAGAGTGATACTCACACCTTGCCTTGGAATTATAGTGAGGAGAGGCAGTATTAGGATTTTGAGGAGGACTTTTCAAAGAAATTAGTTTCATCTCCAACAAGCATTGTAGAACTTGTGACATTGGAGTGCTGAACTTGATAAACTTCCTTCTACATTCCTTGTGTTGAGGTAGATTAACCTTATCAGGTCTTTCTTCTTCAATTGAAGAACAATCAGTGGCAACCTGTCTCTTACCTTCTTTTATCCTCATCTTCCTTTCAACCAAATCAGCTTGTTTTAATGGAGGTTGACTGACAATTAGATTCCTGACTCCATTACTTTGAAGTTTGTGGACAAAGGTTCTTAGCTCTTCTTGCCTCTGAGCTAAGCCTTGAATAAGAGCCACCTGGTCATTCATCTGGGTCCTCATTTATGTCATCTTAGCTTGCAGTTATTTCAACTGATTATCCTTGTTGTCCTCAGGATTCTTCTTCTTAGCAAGCAGTGTCTTCAACTCATCTTGTCCCTTGGACAAGTTCAGAATCAACTCTTGGAATTGTGCATTCTGAGCCTGGAGATCTTTGACATCTTGTTCGAGAGCCATTTTGCTGAAATAAACAGCGAGAAGATTGAGAAACCTGCTATGGAAACCTGTCATGCAATGATATGGTATGTAGATGCATATGCAATATTTTCAAGGACCGCAGGATTTAAATTTGCTTAAACAACCAAGAAAGTAAACTTTTATTAGTAATAAATTTGTTTGCCCCTTGGGCTTACAATAAAAATGAAAAGAATACAAAAGATGGGGTTTTAAGTCTCCCATGGACGTTTCCTCTTTGTGTTGAAGTATGAGTTGAGATTCCGCTCCTCGTGAAGTTGCTTTGTTAGCTCCAGGATTCTTTATTGACTTGCTTTGTAATGAGTCTCAAAAGTATCCCTTTGCTCCTTCAATTGGATCCAGGATCTCTGTAAGTCTTCCATGTCAGTGGGCATATCTGGGTGAAGGATGGTATAAGAAGTATCTCCTTCAGCAACAGGCTCCATAGTAACTGGCAGGACGGCAGGATATGGCATCATAAGAGTCTGAGCATGAGATCGCACCCATCTGAGATAAGATTCCATAGGAATAGTGTACTTAGGCTCCAGAGTCTTGCTGTCAACCTTGTTCACTTTACCCCATGCTCGTATGAACCTTTGACGATAACCTTGCAGATCGTTGTCGTAGTCAAACACAATACCCTAAATCAACATGTCATGAGGACCATCACTCCGAGCGTAACCAAACTGTCGTAGAGCTAAGGAAGGGTTGTAAGTAATGCCTCCTCTTATTCCTAGAAGTGGCACATTAGGAAACTCCCCACAACGGTCAATGATAGTAACATTCTCCATAGACCTGGAGCACCAATGAATGTCTGAATGAGATAGTGACATGATCCTCTTAGACCACCTGAACCCTTGTTCATTCTTCATCACTGATCGAGGAAGGTAATAAATAAACCACCTAGATAGCAAAGGTATGCAGCACATCAAAGTTCCTCGTGCCTTCGTAGTACGGGTATGAAGAGAGTGTAAGATGTCCCCAAGTAATGTAGGCACTGGATTGTGACTCAGAAATATGTTGATGGCGTGAACATCTATGAACTGATATGGATTGGGGAACAACACTAAGCCATAAATCAACAAGTCTAAGATCTCCTCAAAAACATCATAGCTCATAGCCTTCAAGAACACTTGAGCCTTCTCTATCAACACCTTAGCAAGAATACCCTTAACTCCGCTTCTCGTTTCTAGAACAATGTCTGACTTCTTCAGATGTAGAGTTGCAGCAATAACCTCAGGTTTAGGCTCTTTCTCCAAGCCTGTGAAGGGTTTCTGATCAAGAATAGGTGTACCCAGAAGCTTGGAGAACTCCTCCATTGTAGGAACCAGCTGATAGTCGGGGAATGTGAAGCAATGATGTTTAGGATCAAAGAACTGAAACAGGACACTCATCATGTCTTCATTGAACCCTGAAGTGACTAGATCCAATAGGTGACCATGTCTCTTGATGAACTGTGAGTTTTCAGAAACTTGAGAGACCAATTCCTTAAGCTTAGGAGGTATTCCTACAAAGTTGATCCGGATAGTGTTTCTACGAGCAGAAGCCATGACCTGCAGCAAAGAACAAAGATAAATCCTTTGGTCCTTGAAATGGTTAGTGAAAATTCTATGCTTATGATGCATGATGATGCTATGATGTTATGCTCAATCACAAACATGTGGCACACACAAACAAGTCACACAATAGCCCTAGGTTTGAAGGCTTGCATGAGGTTTAAAGGTAAGTACCCTCCCCTGATGTTTAGATGGTTCATCCTGTCCTACAAAAGTAACCAGGTTCTAAGGGATCTCAATATCATTGATCCTTCACAAAGGTGGTTGTTCAGTAGGCAACTTACTTGGCAACCAAAACCCTCCAAGTTTAGAATCTCAATGAGCGTAGTATCGAGTATCAACCAACTTCATTCTTCACCAAAGCCGGTTATCTCACTACTTTCTAAAGGCCAAGATGGGATAACTAGGGTTCTAAAAGTTAGTTAGTGCATTGTCAACATATGGCAGCCTCATATTATCCTTAACTTGACTTAAGGAACATAAGCACCAACCAAGAAGTCACACTAACTATGGCCACCAGATCAACCATATCGGTATACGCCGTACAGTTTCCTTGGTCTATCGCCATTTACCTAAGGTACACTAGATCCGGGTTAGGATCTTTCACACATAAGAACACCCAACAGATAAGTATAAAGCAAACAAGGCAAACAATTTTAAAGTGATCTAATTCCTAAGGGTACCCCTCTTTTATTAACTCCCCAGCAGAGTCGCCAGTTCTGTAACACGGTGGGAGAACTGACTTTAGTTATGTTGCGGATAGCAAGAGTCGCCACCGACTTTTATTTTATCCAAAGGAAAGGGCATAAAAGAACAGTAAAGACCTTAAAGATTTTTGGGTTCGGGGGGTAGGTTATGTAAAGGGAAGGTGTTAGCACCCTTTACATCCATAGTTATCCATGGGCTCTTAGTTACTTAGCTCACTTTAAATTGTTTTGAGAAGTGTAGTGTGTGATTAGAAATTTTCTTAAGTACTTTATAATGATCCATGTACGGATATATATAAAGCCTTTGTTTTGAAAATTGTTTGAAAATGTGAAGTGTTTTTGAAATGTTTTGAAAAGGTGAGCAAGTACATAAGAGAAACCTACCCTAAGTTAAATCTTTTCTGTTCTTAAATATCCTTTAAATTGTAAGACTATCCCTATTATTAAGGAATAGGTAGTCATTACCTTGGATGTTATGAGGGACAAGTGAAGGGACATCTGTGATTAGGCAACTGTAAGGTGTACTTAGCAATTCGAAGGGACTTATCATCTTTTATTCGAAAGGGACAAGATCATTTACGAAGGCAACCATGAAGGGACTTGATCTTATAATTCTTTAAAGGGAGTAGATGATATTAATAAGAGAAGGGACTTTGCTTTATACACCTTACTTGACCTTTTTGTTTAGGCAACATGAGAGGTAACCCTTGAGAAGTGAGATGGCGATCCAGGATCGACTTACGTGTGTGCGTGTTCAAGTTCAAGTATTTATGTTATAATTAGTGATCTAAATTCAATTTTAAATACAAACATATTTTCACGCCCTATTTTACTAACCATGACAATTTAAATAAATAGTAAAAATTCTACCACTATTACATAATTTGCACAATTACATTATAATAATAAAATAATTTAAATAAATAAGCATATAATAAATAAATAAAAAGGTTAGTAATAATAAACAAATATAAGAGAAGAAGAGGTTAGCATAATAATATAATATAGAAAACAAATTAAAAGTTCAAATTTTAATAAATAATCATTTTTTTAAGAATTTTAAGAAAAAAGAAATAAATAATGATAATTATATTCTAATAAATATGGTTAATAGTTAAATAAATTAATTATATATACATATTAGAAATATTTAATAATTATAATTATACAAGCATAATAAAAATAAGAAATTAAAATCATAAAAGAAAATTAGGGTTTTGAATTGTTTAGAAAAATAAATTAGGGTTTATAAATATAATTAGGGTTTTAAAATATAAAAATATTGAGGTTCTTTTAATTTATTATTCAATATAAAAAAATAAGTTATATATATAATAATAATTATGGACATACAAATAAAATATTAATTTCAAACATATACAATCCTATTTTATTTATATTATTTTTATTAATTCATTATATACTATTTTAATTAAAATTAAAGAAAATAAAAGAAATAGAAAACAATTAGGTTAACAAACAAAAAAATTAGCAAAAACTCACCTGCTGGAGCCTGGGGTCGAACCCAGGTCTCCCAGCCTCCACCACCAGCCATCAACCAACTGGGTTGCGCATGCAGTGTGCTTATGGAACGACCCCTAGTGATAATATAATAAACCTGTTAATTAAATGAACTTTTGAACAAAAAAGACTGACCAAGGGATCGAACCCTGGTCCTTTGGCTTCAACGATTGCGTCCAAAAACCAACTGAGCTACGCGCTCGTTGATGACATATAATGAAACAAATACATAATAAAATAAGTCTAATATTTGAATTGTATTTTCGCGCCATTCAAATCATCTTCTTCCTTGGAATTTCGCAGGTTTCCCTGCGAATTTTGTTGGGAAATCTCCTGCGAATTTACCTGAGTACAAAAACCTACAAATTTCGTAACATCTTATATCCATACAATTTTGCCAAATTGATCATGCCAACATGATCAATACAGTTCATTCATCTTATTTATGTTATTAAAATGCATTTATATAAGCCGAATCAAGAAACCCCAATTCCAAGCTTGAAACCCTAACATGGCATTCTAATGTTTGGTCACGGTTTCTTCAATATTCTTGCCCAGAAATCTTCTAAACATGATAACAAACAAAGTTAGAAGCACAAAAACGATTGATAGTGGATAAATTAATGGAATCGAAAATCAAACTAAGAAGAAGAAGATGCGTTCAGATTCCATTATTAATGAGGTTATGGATGCTTATGAGGGTGCAAATAGTATCAAGGGAATCCAAGGATCATGTCTATGTCCTTAGAATACCTTTAATCGCCCTGTAAGTATGAAACCGAAAATTGAAATTCTAAGAAAATTTTGAATGTGCAAAGTGTTCTTGGAGGCTGCCAAAATCCGTCCTTAGGCTTGTGATGAGTTTGTGTAGATATAGTGATGTCAATTAGGTCAAAAGAGTTGGGCCTTATTCATAGATTTGAAGTTGCTTGATATCAAAGAAATCTCATCACCATAATTGTCCAAAAATACAATATTCTCTTGCTCTTTTTAACTTACACGAATTTGGACAATATATAATCATGTTAAATGGCTTTGATGATTTTCTAGAAGAAGAATCATATTTAAATATTGATTTTTTGATTTTATTTTGATTTAATATGTATTTTAATGAATAAAATTCAAATAAATATTAAATAAAATAAAAAAAATCAGAAATTACATGGGTTGGGTCGTGCTTGGTGTTTTTGTAAAGATGGGATGGCAATTTGGTGGGCTCATTTAGCAAATATTGGATTTAAAGCTTTATTTGCTTCATAAGTTTCCCTAAAATTTCCAAACTTTGCAAGGGCACAAATCCTTCAATTTTAATGATATGAGGGTGTTATTGGACATTCTGGAAAGCTTAAAGAGTCCTCTAACCAACCTTTTTGGTTTCATGTCCATATCTTTTACCATTCTCAAGTTATGCTCTTTTGAAGTTGTTGACTTTTTGTTGACTTTTAAAAGGACCTATAATGTCTTGGCTCATACCTTCCAAATGAAGCATTTTTGGGCTTGGCTTGTGAGACACAAAGTTGTAGAGAATTAAATTTCCTTCAAAATGAGATTTGGATGGAAATTTTTTGATGAAGCATGTGAAAGTTATGGTTGGTCAAAGTTTAGTTGACTTTTCCTGTGAAAACCCTAATTTAGAAACTCCTGATTCTTGATGATCTGAAATCCCCTTGATGAATCATGATCAACCCTTGATCAAATGATGAATTTTACTTCATATACTTGATGTTGGCAAAAAATCATGAATTTTGACTTTGGTTTGACCTCAGTTTGACTTTTTAACTACTTTGATTGATTTTAACCTATCTGATCATCTGACTGAGCAAATCTTTTAGGGAAGTCTTGAAACTTGTCATGGGGATTCTTGAACACATATAGGATGCTATGAAGCTCACTTAAAGTTTTGGAAGTCCATTTATCCTGATTAAAGTCAAAACCCTAGTTTGGGATGCATTGCTTAGGAGAATGCATTGTCTGAGGGAATTGTCAAACTTTCTGACTAATTGTGAACTTTGTGAACCTTATGAGATGTCTTGTGAACCTTGTGAGTCTCTTAGTACACAATATCTAGTCTTGTGGAGGGCAAATTTTGGGGTGCAACATCAAAGATATTACATTCCAAAGCACAGACGAGTGCTGGAAATTGCAGACGAGTAAACAGCAGATACTACAAATGATTGTTGGAAATTGCAGACGAGCAATAACAGAGATTTCACAACACAGACGAGTGTTGGAAATTGCAGACGAGCAACCACAAAGATCAAACCACAACACAGACGAGTGTTGAGAATTGTAGACGAACAATCACAAAGATTATATACCAAACACAGACGAGTGTTGGGAAGTTGCAGACGAGCAATAGCAAAGATAACACAGACGAGTGTTGAAAGATGCAGACAAGCAACAACAAAGGGATAACCAAACACAGACGAGCGTTGGGAATTGCAGACGAGCAAACACAAGGTAATCATAAACCACTGCTGGGGAGAGCAAACGAGCAATACCAAAGGGCCAACACAGACGAGTGTTGAGAGATGCAGACGAACATCAATAGAGCAATAATATATCACTGATGGGGAGAACTCTATTTAGGGATAACACAGACGAGTGTTGAAAAACGCAGACGAGCGGTGAACGAATGCCTGATGGGCAGTAAGAGATACAACTCTACAGGGGAAACAAGTCAAGAGGTCTGGATATCTAACTCTGACTAAAGTGATGAATACCTGACTGTATCATCAAAATATCCAAAAGTATGGCACCCTTGTTGGGGAATATTTCACTGACGGAAGTGAAGATCAAATATGAACTCTGTGGGGACAGGATCATCTTCAGACTTGGCTGGAAAGATGCATCAACAATACTCTAGCTGGGGAGAGCATCTGCTGATTCAAAGTCCTGGCTGGGAAAGACTTTTGCTGAGGATAGAATTCTGATAATTCCAACTCTGGTGATGTCAGGCTTTCAGATACCTGCTGGGCATACTCCACTAAGGAAGAATGGACTGCTACTTCATTGGGGAAGAAGAAACTGCTTGGGTTGATGCCAAGGCTTAACTAGAGAAAATCTCTGCTGGAGATGCCAGGCTTTCAGATACCTGCTGGGAGAAGAGATCTCTGCTTGGAGGGACACTCTACTGGGGAAGAGTAAATTGCTTGGGAGAATGTGACGCCATCCTGCAACCTGCAACAACAGAAAACACAAGTGTGCCCCAGGGATTTGCATGGTATGATCTGTTCACTCATCGTCACCCGACACCCAAAGAGGGTTACAGTTTCCCTGCATGTCATTTTTCCTTTTAAAATTATCACCATGTTTATATGCAATGTTATTTTTGCTGAAAATTCAGGACATTTTGCAAACAAAATAAACACACACAGCTTTTTGACTGAATATTCTTTTTATTGAATGGCCTCTGAATAGGCAAAGATTTTACATCAGGAAGCAACCACCTGGAAAGAGGTAGCTACCATAAAATTGAGAAAAGAAACTATCCTAATGGCAATGTACACGGAATTCCAAAGAGTTCAATTTCTGCTATGACCAGCATGTCTTCGAGACTCTCCGTTCTGCTTTTGCTTTCTGAGGGGATGAGGGGACTGTTTCCTATCCTTCTGATATTGTCAAGTTGTACAAAATGATGATGTGGTTCAGATTACTCAGATCACAGTTGTTCGCTTATTCCCTTGTTTTGCGTGGATCGCCCTTTCGAGTTTTCAATCCACCGGGATACCCTTTTTTTCCTGAGCTGTCCAATGCGGCTTTTCAACTCAGCGGGTGTACATTTTTTATTTATTTATTTCCCTAACTTTTTCCCGAGTTTTTTATTCTGTTTTTAGCTCGCCGGGATGCCCTTTTTTGGCCTGGACTATAATTCTGTTTTTGTGTCCAGCGGGTCTCTTTATGCGAAGTATGTTTTAACTGCGTCCGAGTTAACAGGGGATTGGAAGTCATCTCCATCCATAGTGGTGAGCATCAGTGCTCCTCCTGAGAAGACTTTCTTCACTATGAATGGTCCTTCGTAATTTGGGGTCCACTTGCCCCTGTGATCTGAACCTGGAGGAACGATCCTCTTCAACACAAGCTCTCCCACTTGATACTCTCGAGTACGTACTCGTTGGTCGAATGCACGCTTCATTCTCCTCTGATAAAGCTGACCATGACAGATAGCCGCTAATCTCTTTTCCTCAATTAGACATAGTTGATTATAACGAGCACGCACCCATTCAGCCTCATCAAGCTTGACATCCATCATCACTCGCAATGAAGGAATCTCTACTTCAACAGGCAGAACTGCTTCCATGCCATATACCAGAGAGAAGGGAGTTGCCCCTGTTGACGTCCTGACTGACGTTCGGTACCCATGCAACGCAAATGGTAACATCTCATGCCAATCCTTGTAAGTGACAACCATTTTCTGCACAATCTTCTTGATATTCTTGTTTGCTGCCTCTACCGCACCATTCATCTTTGGTCGGTAAGGAGAAGAATTGTGATGTTGTATCTTGAAGTCCCGACACAAGTCTGCCATCATCTTGTTGTTGAGATTAGAACCATTACCAATAATGATCCTTTCGGGCACTCTGTATCTGCATATGATATCCCTTTTCAGAAATCTTATCACCACTTGACGAGTGACGTTGGCATAAGATGTTGCTTCCACCCATTTGGTGAAGTAATCAATCGTGACCAAGATGAAGCGATGACCATTAGAATCAGTTGGCTCGATCTTCCCGATCATGTCAATGCTCCACATAGAAAAGGGCCAAGGAGATGACATGACGTTGAGCGGGCTGGGAGGAACATGCACTCTGTCTGCATATATTTGGCATTTGTGGCACTTACGAGCGAATGAACAACAGTCTGCATCCATTGTCATCCAGTAATACCCTGATCTCAACAATTTCTTTTCCATAACATGCCCTCCTGGATGGGTACCGAAAGATCCTTCGTGGACTTCATGCATCAACAGGCTTGCTTCGTGTCTATCCACGCATCTGAGCAAGACCATGTCGAAGTTTCTCTTGTACAAAACCCCGTATGTGTTCAAGAAGAAGCTAGAAGCAAGTCGCCTCAAGGTCTTCTTGTCATTGGAAGATGCCCCAGATGGGTATTCTTGCTTTTCCAGGAATAACTTGATATCAAAATACCAAGGTTTCTCGTCAGACACGGCGTCTACAGAGAAGGCATGAGCTGGAGCGTCAAGCCTGGATATATCAATTCTGGGCACATAGTTCCAACACAAGACTTTGATAGACGAAGAGAGAGTGGCCAATGCGTCAGCAAATTGATTTTCATCACGTGGTATGTATTGAAGTTTAACTGTTGTGAAGAACGTCAACAGTTTTCTAGCATAATCCCTGTATGGAATTAGATGCTCTTGATGCGTATACCACTTTCCGGTAACTTGGTTAATGACGAGGGCTGAATCTCCGAATATATCGAGGTTCTTAATCCGAAGATTAATAGCCTCCTCTATTCCCATTATACATGCCTCGTATTCCGCTTCATTGTTGGTGCAGCCAAAAGTAATTCTGGCAGCGAAGGGTAATTGAACACCTTCGGGAGCAATGAGTACTACACCAACTCCACGACCATTGATATTGATGGCCCCATCAAACATCAACTTCAATTTGGATGCAGGGTCTGGCCCCTCCTCCGGAAGTGGTTCCTCATAATCGTTTGCTTTGAGGTACATGATGTCCTCATCAGGGAAATCAAACTTCATTGGCTGATAATCATCCTCAAGCGGTTGTTGTGCAAGGTAATCCGACAATACACTTCCCTTGATGGCTTTCTGAGAAGTATACTGGATGTCGTATTCAGTTAAAATCATCTGCCACCTAGCAACCCTTCCAGTCAATGCTGGTTTCTCAAAGATGTACTTGACAGGATCCATTTTGGAAATGAGCAGTGTGGTATGAGTCAACATGTACTGCCTCAGTCGGCGAGCAGCCCATACCAAAGCGCAACAAGTTTTCTCGAGCAGTGAGTATCGGGATTCACAGTTGGTAAAATTTTTACTAAGGTAATAAATAGCGTACTCTTTTCGACCAGACTCGTCATGTTGGCCTAGGACACACCCCATTGATCCTTCTAGCACGGTCAAGTACATGATTAATGGTCTTCCTTCCACTGGAGGCATTAGAATTGGAGGCTCCTGTAAATATTCTTTTATTTTGTCGAAAGCTCTTTGGCAGTCATCGTTCCACCTGACCGTTTGCTCTTTTCTTAGCAATTTGAATATTGGTTCGCACGTGGCAGTTAGATGAGATATGAACCGAGAAATGTAGTTCAACCTCCCTAAAAACCCGCGCACTTCTTTTTCTGTTCTCGGTGCAGGAATATCTTGAATAGCTTTTACTTTAGCAGGATCTACCTCAATTCCTCTCTGACTAACAATGAAACCCAGCAGTTTCTCGGAATGCACTCCGAAAGTGCACTTGTTTGGATTCAACCTCGGCTTGTACTTGATCAGTCTATCAAACAGCTTCTTCAGGTTGACCAGATGCTCTTCTTCGTCTCGGGACTTTGCAATCATATCGTCCACATAACACTCAATCTCCTTGTGGATCATGTCATGGAACAATGTGACCATCGCCCGTTGATAAGTTGCCCCGACGTTCTTCAAACCAAAGGGCATGACCTTATAGAAGAATGTACCCCAAGGGGTAATGAACGTTGTCTTCTCCATGTCTTCCGGTGCCATCTTAATCTGGTTATATCCGGAGAAGCCATCCATGAAGGAAAACACCGAGAATTGAGCAGTATTGTCTACCAACACATCAATATGTGGCAACGGAAAATCATCTTTTGGGCTTTCTCTATTCAAATCCCGGTAGTCAACGCACATCCGGACCTTGCCTTCCTTCTTTGGTACAGGTACAATGTTAGCTACCCAAGGTGGGTAACTAGTTACAGCAAGGAAACCGGCATCCCATTGCTTCTGAACCTCCTCTTTAATTTTCATCGCCATGTCGGGATGAGTTCTTCTCAATTTCTGTTTCACATGAGGACAGTCCTCTCTCAAAGGTAGCTTATGCACAACGATGTCGGTATCCAACCCTGGCATATCTTGATATGACCAAGCAAAGATATCCACATACTCTTTCAGCATACTGATCAGCTCTTTCTTGACGTCGGCCTGCAGACTGGCCCCAATTTTGATCTCTTTCTTCACATCTTCACTGCCAATGTTGATGATCTCAATTTCTTCTTGATGAGGCTGAATAACCCGTTCCTCTTGTTTCAACAATCTGACCAATTCTTCAGTGAGGTCACAGTCTTCCTCAACCCCTTCATCAGCTTGGTAGACAGGATTGTCAAAGTCATGCTCGGTCATAGCAGGAACGTTATCCATGGAATCCGGATGATCAACACTGCACAGATGATGTGCTCATTCAGAATCTGCTTATTTTGAAAAAGAGACGCTAACACAAAAACAAAAAGGAAAAACACATTGCCATTTTTATATTTTTGTGAAAAGTTTTTAAAAAACAAAGAAAGAGAACACAGTTTGTCTGAAAATGTCCTTTTATTTCATAGCAAAATAAAGATGCAATACAAAACATGGTGGCCCAAATGGATCCAAACATCTTGGGCAAAATGTTGGATTTGACAATGCAGTATGCTAATAAAAGGAAACAAAATAATTACTCTGAGAGCCACGTGACTTGAACAATGTCTTCAGCAGACCAGTTTGTTAGCTCCTCGCCGGGCGCACACGGGTGGATCCAGTTGTCCCAGTCACCATCACTATCCCCATCTTGGCTTGTTGTACAGATCTGATTGCGGTCGAGCAACCCATCGCTTGTAAACTTGATGGCTTTACCACTTGGAGTAGATCCACCAGGCTGATACCCTAAGCCAAACTTATCATCCTTCTTTTCTAGCTCCAACAGCTTGCCCCAGCCTTGGGCACTGTGTAAACACCCCAAATTTTCCCTCACTCACCATGGCTTGTGATTCTTTTCATTTGCATAAGTTCAATCATATCATCTCATATTGCATTTTTGCTTCACTGCTTTGGTTCAAAGTCATCTGCATCTAGGGTTTGTGACCTGGGCAATCCTTGAGCTATCTGAGCCACTCAAAGAGTCTCCAATCATCTCAAGAGGGTCCATGTATGTTCAAGTATCATATTATATCCTCCCAAGAACAAGTAAGTCAAAAAATCACAAGAACTGAGGAAGGCATGGAAGCAGAGCCAAGCTTAACTGCACAGATGACCTAAAATTAGGGTTTTGGTTTCAGAGGCCATAACTCCAAATTTATTGGTCATTCTTGTTTCTATTTGTCTCTATATGATATGAGGATCATGCATACCAATTTTCATGATGAAATTCAATGGGGAAGGCATCTGATCAAAAGATGACTTCTTGAGCAAGTCAGTGCAAAATCAGGGCATCTGAGGCCCCCAATCATCCAACCAAAGGGTTTTCTCCATCATTTTGGATGTGTATGATCTTTATTTTATCTTATAAGAAGTTAGAAGTTCACAAAATTGAAGAATTTCAAGCCATTTGCAAAGTTGCCATTTTGGGAAAGTGACTTGTAATGTAAACTTGCCATTTTGGGAAAGTTTTTCAACCTCCTCTTTTTGATTCAAAAATGCTTCAAATGAAAAATTATTGGTCATGAAAGTTGTAGATTGGATCCTCCCATTTTCAAAAAGTACAAGAACTTGATCTAATTCATCCTAGAACTCAAGTTATGGCTTGTCAAAGTTGGGAAAAATCACAAAAATTCACTTATGTGCCAAAGAGGGAAACTTGCAAATTCTTGTACCAAGGCAATTTGTGACTTCTAATTGATGTCTAAGCATTACACAAACATCATACATGACATAAAACTCAGAATTGCCCAAAGATTTCTCAAGTTTCATGCCTTAAACTTCAAGAAATTCAAAAGGGGCCAAAGTTGGACAAAATTGCAAAATGATCCAAATCTCTTCATACACTTGAGCATAGACAAGTAAGCAGTTCACAAGTCAATTTATCTTTCAGTCTCTTTGAGTCGAACTACGGTGTTCTGACTTCCTCATTGCACGAGAGGATACGTATGCATAACTTAACAGTTATCGAACAAATGTCTCTGTATATTCCCCCGTCCTCTTTAAGCCTCATAGTCTTGAGCTTCACATTCTTTCCTGACACTGACACTCCTTTTATCCACTTCACACTTCTATGCACTGACACTTGCATTCTTTTCCAGCTTTTTGTACACAGAATAGCACAGACACTACCCCTTTAAAACACAAATCTTTCAAGCGTGGATCCCGTCGAGTACGGCGGACAATCTGGGTGCTAATACCTTCCCAGGTTGTAACCAACCCCCTTTCTCAGTTTCTCTGGTTCGCGACCGTCTTATCCATCTTTTCTTAGGTTTATGCAGCATTACCTTTCCTTCGGGATAAAAATGCCTAGCTGGCGACTCTTTTCATTCTTTCCCTTTCGCCGACCGTTCGCGTCTGTACCCCTTCTGACCAGGTGTCATTTGGTGGGAGCGACAGCTTGGCGACTCTGCTGGGGACCCTTATATTGTAACCAGGGCTTCTGGTTCTTTTTGTGGGTCCCTCCTAGCGCTTGTTTGATTTGTGTTTACTGGGGTGTGATGTGCTAATTGTGTTTGTTTATCTGCTTTATTTATTGCTTTATGTACAACTTTATTTATTGCTTTCCTTTACAGTTTTGCATATTTCATACTGTCATTGTCACTGTGTTGGATCTGGTTTTCTTTGGTGGGTGGGGTTCCATTGAGAGTTTGAGGTCCTATACCTGGGACCTGAGTGACACCTAGGCTAGAGTGGTTCATGTTCTTTCCCATTCCATTTCGGTCTGGTGCGGGAATATGAAACACGGTTCGGATGTGGGTTTCTTCTTGAGAACTCTGTGCTACAGATTTCCTGTAGTCCTAGGGCTATCTGGGAAGCCTGCTAAGTCTGGATGACCTTTATTATGACCGTCAGAATCTGAGGTGAATTAGATGAGGATCTTTTATGATTATTGCGAACATTGTACCTCCGGGTTAGAAGTGCTTACACTTCTCATAACTGATCCAAGTCTGAGGATCCTCGTTTTAGAACATTACCTGTGAGGAGGTTGGGCTGTTTACAGGTTTGCAGGTTCCCTTGGCCACATCCTACCCTGTTACTCTATTTTTTAAGAGTACCTCATTTTGGACAGTTCTTGTGATTAAACCTTGGACATGTGGCTCTTTATTTGAGTCCCCCACCCTAGTCACTGGATTTCTAAGCCTTCATCTGGACCTTTGAACATACATGGGCCTATATCAAGACAGATAATCAGATCCAACTTGATCACAAACCCTTGCATATCATTTGCATATATCATCATTGCATCATTTAACATTTGTTTATTTGTTTTTTCAGGGTATCCACATCATATATGGTTTGGTTTTGACCCCTTCTCCTGCATAGACCTTTGCTTCATCAGTTATCTGCTTCAGCTATCTTCATCATCACCAGCATCAGCCTGTCAGTGGCTCATTTCCAGCATCAGTCTGTGATCTTCATCAGTACCAATTTTCAGTTTCTTCAGCAACATTCATGACTACTCCCAGGAAGAGCAACATATCCTACCATTTCTTTGAGCCTGTGTTGACTGGTATCAGGCAGGTCCAGTCACTTATCACACCTGACCACATCCCATTGTTTAGGGAGCACTATGGAGGTATCCTGGATATGGTTATGGACCTTGACCCTTCTCAGAGAAGCATGATCCACACCTGCTTGCAGTTTTATGACCCTCCTTTGAGATGCTTCACCTTTCCAAACTTTCAGCTAGGGCCTCTGCTAGAAGAGTTTTCCTCATTGATTGGAGTACCTATCAGGGGTGGAATCCCCTTCAACCCAGAGATGCCAGCTCCCAGAAATGAAGAAGTAGCAAAGGCACTGTACTTGGAGCCTGCCTTGATTGAGCAAAGTATGACAACAAAGGCTGGGATCCCTGGTTTGCACATGGACTTCTTAATTTCTCAGGCCATCTTGAAAGCTTCTTTGGGAGAGTGGAGGGCAGTCTGTGCACTGCTGGCCCTCAGCATATATGGGGCTATACTGTTTTCAGATGAGCCCAAATTTGTCAGCAAGAATGCCATCGATCTGTTTCTCCTGAAGAACCCAGTACCCACATTGCTTGGAGATTTCTATTTATTCCATCCATCAGAGGAATGAGAAAGAGAGGGGGAAGTTGGTTAGATGTTGTGCTCCTTTGTTTTACTCCTGGCTTCTCAAACACCTGCCTAAGTCAGAGGCCTTCCTGAATCCTCACCAACAGAAGAATTGGGCCAAGAGGCTCATTGCCTTGACTTCAGATGATATTAGATGGTGCACCCAGAGCACCAAAGGCAAGGACATTATCACCAGTTGTGGACAATACCCAAATGTACCTCTGATAGGAGTAAAGGGTTGCATCAACTACAATCCTTTGCTGTTTAAGAGACAACTGGGCTATGCTTTGGTTCACCCTCCCAGATTACAAGATTTAGCTGAGACCCTGTATTGTGAAGTAAAACCTAATTCAGTTGTTGTCAGGCAAGCATCCTGGGCTTGGGATAACATCCAGACAAAAGGGATGGCTATTCTTGGAAGGTGTAATAATGTTGCTTCAGCTCAGTACTATGACTGGTCCCGTACTAGAGCCCAGATCACCGGAATGCCTTTCACATTGGAAGACATACCTGGACCATCCACAGTACAGCCAGCAGGAACTGTCAGCCTAGAAGAATTTGAGAAGTTGAAAGAAAGGAATGAGAACCTATCTCAAGCCTTGAAGAAGACTCTTTGGGAAAGGAGTGATGGTCGTCTGGACATTGAGAGATTGGAGAAGCTCATGGTGGAGCATCTTGCCAAAATTGAAAAGACAGAGGATTACATCAAGAAAGCAAGAGCTGGGGATCAAATATTGAAGAATGCCTGTAAAGAGGCCAAAAATCAGAAGGCTAGGACTGAGCTCTATCTGCAAGAGAGTCAGGCTAGGTGGGTCAGGATCACCGAAGCCCGTACACAAGAAGACCAGAAGAATCAAGCCAGGATTGAACAACTAGAGGCCAATGAGAAGAAGCAGCAGGAAGCCCTGTTGGCAGCCCAGAAGGAGATTTCAAAGTTGAAGCTCAGAGCAGGATTGAAGAGATCAAAGGACCAGGACAAGCATAGGGAGCTGACCACTGCCATTGCTACCAGGAATCTCCTCATTAGGACCATTACAGAGCACCCAGCTAGTCCAGTGACCAAGGCACTCCTAAAGGAAGTCAGAGAGGATGAGTTTGGATTGGATGTTTGATTTCTTTGCTTGTTGTTCATTCCCATTTGATGTACTTTTTTCTTTTGTTGTATTTTGACCCCCCATGGGGCATGCGTTGTAAAAACAGGCTATGTATTGTTCATCATTTGTAATATATTAGTTTGTTTTCATCGGGCTTCTTTTCTCAGCAACATCAAGCATTTTCCTCGAGGTCTGGAAAGGTCAAAACCAAGAACCAAACCGGATACCTTGGAAAACAAATAAGCATACTGCATTGCATAATAACTTTGCTTTTGTTTTGTAAGTTTTGTTATTTTTGTTTCTAACATTGTTGTGATCTCAGGAAACATTGCTCGTCGCCGAGTGTTCCCTGTCAACCGCGCGCACCGGTACCCGACTCGTAACAACCTTCCCGGTATTCAAATGGAACAAGTACAGCAGGATCTGACTGAGGTCAGAAATCAGATGGCCAATGAGAGAGTAGAGATGAGAAATCAGATGTCTCAATTCATGGCAGTAATGACTGGCTTAGCCCAGAGTCAGGAAAGGTTAAGAGAGATGGTGGAAAGACAAACTCCTGAGGAGCCTCATCTTGGAACAGGGGGAACTAGTAACAATGAACGGGGCCAGCCTCGTATTGACCCACCAGTATTTGGACCTCATCTGGATCCGGAAGTTAACATCCCGAGAAATGAGCCAGGTAATACTGCTGGGGGGAGAATCTTGCAAGATGATCCCCAAGAAGAATAGTTTACTGTTATGGGGGCTGGAGATGAAGTATATGACCGGAGATTGGACGAAATTGCTGAGAAATTAAGATATTTGGAGTCACAAAATTCTTTGGGCTTCGATGTGATGGACATGGGGCTAGTGGATGGGGTGAGAATTCCCCACAAATTCAAACCCCCATGCTTTGAAAAGTACAATGGTACCTCCTGTCCTCGCACTCATTTGCAGTCTTTCCTGGGAAGACTTAAAGCTTATACTATGGATGAAAAGCTGTTGATGTTCTACTTTGAAGACAGTCTGACTGGGGCTTCAAGAGAGTGGTATTCACACTTGTCTAGAGCCACCATAAGATGCTGGAAGGATTTGGCTGAGGCTTTCATCCGTCAATATCAATACAACTTGGACATGGCTCCCAACAGGACCCTTCTAATGGGGATGTCTCAATCTTCCCGAGAAAGCTTTAGGGACTATGCCCAAAGGTGGAGACAGCTTGCTGCTGCTGTCCAACCACCCATGTCAGAGAGGGAAATGGCTGACATGTTCATGAATACATTGCAAGGGACCTATATTGATAGATTGGCTGCCTTCTCCTCTACCAGTTTTGCTGATGTGGTCATAGCTGGAGAGAGGATTGAAAGCCTCTTAAAGATGGGCAAAATTTCAGACAGTGGTGCAAGTTCATCCAGCAATCCCAGAAAGCCTTTTGTGGGACCCAGAAGAGCCGGTGAGACAAATTCCATTCATGCAAGAAGGGGCAGGCCTCAGTATGTGCACCGTTTAGTGGCAGCAGTTACCATCCCAGCTCCGATTCCTCAACAACCAGTATATCCTCAACAGCAACAACCACGGTATCAACAACAAGTTCATTATCCGCAACAGAGAACCTACAACAACGGCAATAACAACCAACAACAGCGTCCTTTCCAGCAAAGGCCATCACAAGCAAACAGGGTAATTGACCCAATCCCAATGCCGTATGCTGCACTCTTGCCACAACTCCTGAAGCTCAACCTTGTTGAGTTAAGGACATTGGCACCTCCAGATCCTCTTAATTTTCCAAAGAACTATGATGCCAATGCCAGGTGTGCATTCCACTCAAACGCACTAGGGCATAATACTGAAAAATGCAGGGCCTTACAGATGAAAGTCCAAGACCTGGTGGACTCAAAAGCTCTCAACTTTGCACCTCCTCCGAATGTCACAAGGAACCCAATGCCTAGTCACAACGGACCTAGGATTAATGCTATTGAGGAAGGCAAACTATCCACCTAAATCACCAGTGTTGCACAAATTCGAACACCTTTGGTCGAAATCAAAGCTCAGCTTTTAGAATGCCAAGTGTTCCCCGGGTGTGAGCTCGGCTTTGGGTATTGTAATATTGCAGTCAATGGGTGTGAAAGGCTGAGAAACGGCATAGATGGTCTTATTAAGGATGGTATCCTTCAGATTACCACAACAGCGACTACAACTCCACCAATTCCTTTATCAACAATCACAGATACTCCTACAACGTCAGCAACCATTGTTCCAACGGATTCTACTACAACTCCAACAACCGCTCAATCAATAACTTCAACGGATACAAGTTCAATCACCATTCCTGCTACAACTTCAACTCCCGTCCAGTCAACAATACCTTCTACAACATCAGCAGCAATTAATGAAAGCGTCTCAACGGTTACAATATACTACGATCCCGCAAATGTTCCTACCAACATTTCACGACAAAATGTTACTCCTGTCAGAGCACCAGTCACCATATACTATGATCCACACACCATTGTGGTCCCTTCTGCAGCTGCTATCAGTCCGGTCACTATCACAGTGCCTGGGCCGGTTCCTTACGAAAGCAGTAATGCCATCCCTTGGCATTATGGCTCAGACCTGTACTGCGAGGGGCAGAAAATCACTTTAGAATCATCAACTTCTTCGCCTCAGATAGACAATGTGGGGGGAGGCGGAGGCTTCACTAGAAGCGGACGTCTCTATGCCTCACAAATTCTAAGACCCATTGCCGAAGCAGAAGCTGCTGCTAAGGCAAAAGGGAAAAGCATGGTGCAAGAAGAAACAATTGCCAGAGAAGCTTTGAAGACTCCTTTTGATCAAGAAGTTGATGAATTCATGAGAATCATAAAGAAAAGTGATTACAAGGTGGTAGACCAGCTTCACCAAACACCTTCCAAAATCTCCATACTATCGTTGCTAATGTGCTCCGAGGCTCATCGGAACGCACTATTGAAAGTCCTGCACGCAGCTTATGTGCCGAAGGAGATTACCGTCAATCAGTTAGAGGCTGTGGTTGGAAACGTTAACGCTAGACATGGACTAGGATTTACCAACACTGATCTGACAACGGAAGGTCGCAATCACAATAAGGCTTTGCATATTACCTTGGAGTGTAAGGGTGCAATTCTTTCTCACGTACTGGTGGACACGGGGTCATCCCTCAATGTCCTGCCCAAGAAAGCCCTTGTGAAGCTGGAGTATGCTGGATTGGCACTAGGCCCAAGTAACTTGGTAGTGAGAGCCTTTGACGGTTCTAAAACATCAGTTCTGGGAGAGATAGAATTACCAATAATGATTGGCCCACAGGTTTTCAAAACGACCTTCTTTGTGATGGATATACAGTCTGCCTACAGCTGTCTATTGGGTAGACCATGGATACACGCCGCTAGTGCCGTGACATCAACCCTTCACCAGAAGTTAAAATTCGAGTGGGAAGGCCAAGTCATTACTATTTGTGGGGAGGAGGATATTTTTGTTAGCCAGCTAGCTACTTTCAAATACATTGAAATGGATGGGGAGATCCATGAAGCCATGAGTCAGGGGTTTGAGGCCTTGAATATCAATGAAACATCTGTTGTGCTAGGGACTTCCATTACATCATATCAGCAAGCCCGGAAGGTTGTTGAGGAATGTACCACCCAAGGCTGGGGCAAGTTGCTGCCCGTGGAGAAGAAAGAAGACCGATTCGGGTTGGGTTACAGACCAACTCGACAAGATCAATCAGAGGCTGAAAAGGAGCCCAAGTTTGTCAGCAGGGGGATGCTCACCCCAGATGCTGTGAATAGCTTGGAAGATGAGTCAGAAGACGAGCGCAACCTGGAAAGCTGGATACGTCCAAAGACCCTGGGGAGCCATGTCTCAAACTGGTCTTCCCAGGAAATTATAAGGGTTACTCCTGCAGAGTAATATTTATTTCCTGTATTTTTAAGCATACATCAAGTCCTGCATCTTGCCCAAGATGTCAGGACTCATTTTGTAATCGGGCCATCTTGTATTTTGTGCAAAGATCAATTAATGAATATCAGGACATCTTTTGCAAATGAGTCTTTTCTTTTCCGCTCACTGTTTTTCATTTTTCATTTTTTGTACAAAAATAAAATGGAAATGCTTTTCAAAATAAATAAATAACTTCATTTTCACTTTTTCTAAATAAGATAAAACTGATCACTAAAATGAACAAGTCTAAACCCTTGCAGAAAGTGCCCTCCAGACTGCACCGACAACGACGCTGCTATGACTTCGTATGACTTTGACAATCCAATCAATCAAGCTGATGAAGGGGTCGAAGAAGATTATGAGCTACCTGAAGAGCTAGCCAGGTTGTTAAGGAAAGAGGAGAAGGTTATCACTCCTCATCAGGAGGAGGTTGAGACGGTTAATCTTGGCACAGAAGAAGACTTGAAAGAAGTTAAGATCGGGGCCTGCCTGCAAGATTCAGTAAAAAAGCAGTTGATTGATATGCTTCGGGAATATGTGGATGTTTTTGCTTGGTCTTATCAGGATATGCCAGGGTTGGACACCGACATTGTCATGCACAAGCTACCTCTGAAAGAAGACTGCCCGCCAGTAAAACAAAAGTTGCGCCGTACTCGCCCAGATATGGCAATGAAGATAAAAGAAGAGGTACAAAAGCAACGGGACGCCGGTTTCCTTGCTGTGACTAGCTATCCGCCGTGGGTTGCTAATATTGTACCTGTGCCTAAGAAAGACGACAAGGTAAGAATGTGTGTGGATTACCGGGACCTGAACAGAGCCAGCCCGAAAGACGATTTCCCTTTACCTCACATTGATGTATTGGTCAACAACACGGCTCAGTTCTCAGTGTTCTCCTTCATGGACGGTTTTTCAGGATATAATCAGATCAAGATGTCACCTGAAGACATGGAGAAGACAACTTTCATCACACCCTGGGGCACATTCTGCTATAAGGTAATGCCGTTCGGACTGAAGAATGCTGGTGCCACTTATCAACGGGCTATGGTAACATTATTCCATGACATGATCCACAGAGAAATTGAATGTTATGTGGATGACATGATTGCCAAGTCCCTCACAGAAGAAGACCACCTGGTGAATCTGTTGAAGTTATTCAAGCGTTTGAGGAAGTACCAATTGAAGTTAAACCCCAACAAATGCACATTCGGGGTGCGATCGGTAAGCTGCTGGGATTTATCGTAAGTGAGAAAGGGATTGAAGTTGACCCTGATAAAGTCAAAGCCATTCAAGAAATGCCTGCACCGAAGACTGAAAAAAGAAGTTCGGGGGTTCTTAGGTAGATTGAACTACATTTCAAGGTTCATATCTCACCTCACAGCAACTTGTGAACCCTTATTCAGGTTGTTAAGAAAAGAACAAACGGTCAGGTGGAACGAAGACTGCCAGAGGGCTTTTGACAAAATCAAGGAATACTTACAAGAGCCTCCAATCCTTATGCCTCCAGTTGAAGGAAGACCTCTAATCATGTACTTGACAGTGTTAGAAGAGTCAATGGGGTGTGTGTTGGGCCAGCATGATGAGTCTGGTCGAAAAGAGTATGCAATTTACTACCTGAGCAAAAAGTTTACCGACTGTGAACAACGTTATTCACTGCTCGAGAAAACTTGTTGTGCTTTAGTGTGGGCTGCTCGCTGACCGAGACAGTATATGTTGACCCACACTACCTTATTGATATCCAAGATGGATCCAGTTAAGTAGATTTTTGAGAAGCCAGCACTTACCGGACGGGTTGCAAGATGGAAAATGATCCTCACAGAGTATGACATTCAGTACACATCTCAAAAGGCCATCAAAGGCAGTGTATTGTCTGATTATCTCGCTGAGCAACCCATTGATGATTACCAGCCTATGAGATTTGACTTCCCCGATGAAGACATCATGTTCATAAAAGCAAAAGATCATGAAGAGCCTATTCACACTGAAGGGCCTGACCCGGAAGAAGAATGGACTATGATGTTTGATGGGGCTGTTAATATGAATGGTCGTGGTGTTGGTGCAGTACTCATTACGCCTAAGGGAGTTCACATGCCTTTCTCGGTAAAACTCACCTTTAACTGCACTAACAACGAAGCTGAATACGAAGCTTGTATTATGGGTCTTGAGGAAACCATTGACCTCGGGATCAAGAGGTTGACTATGTTCGGAGATTCAGCTCTGGTAATTAATCAAACCAACGGCAAATGGTACACCCACCAAGATCATCTGATACCTTATCGGGATTATACAAGGAGGTTGTTGACTTTCTTCACAACAGTCAAACTTGAGTATATCCCTCGAGATGAAAATTAGTTTGCAGATGCTCTGGCTACTATTTCATCCATGATCAAAGTTCAAGCTGTCAACTTTGTGCCTCGGATTTCAGTATCCAGACTTGACAGACCAGCATACGTGTTCTCAGCAGATGTTGTCAAAGATGATAAGCCTTGGTTCCATGACATTAAGTACTTCTTGGAGGATCAAACATACCCACCTGGGGCATCATCCAATGATAAGAAGACATTAAAAAGGCTTGCTGGTAGTTTCTTCTTGAATGCTGATGGTTCCTTGTACAAGAGAAATTTTGATATGGTACTCCCCAGATGTGTTGATAAGACAAAGGCAGGTTCATTGATGCACGAGGTGCATGAAGGATCTTTTGGTACCCATGCTGGAGGGCATGCTATGGCTAAAAAGTTGCTAAGATCAGGCTATTACTGGATCACAATGGATGCAGACTGTTGTGCTTATGCCAGGAAATGCCATAAATGCCAGATCTATGCGGATAAAGTGCATGTGCCTCCAAATCCCCTGAATGTGATGTCTTCACCCTAGCCCTTTGCCATGTGGGGCATTGATATGATTGGCAAGATTGAACCGACTGCTTCAAATGGCCACAAATTCATCCTGGTAGCCATTGATTATTTCACCAAGTGGGTTGAGGCAGCTTCGTATGCAAATGTCACCAGGCAAGTGGTAGCCCGATTCCTGAAGAGAGACATCATCTGTCGGTATGGAGTGCCCGAACGAATCATTACTGATAATAGTTCCAACTTAAATAACAAAATGATGACAGAACTGTGCCAGGACTTCAAGATCCAACACCACAACTCTTCTCCTTACAGGCCAAAGATGAATGGCGCTGTGGAAGCAGCTAACAAGAATATCAAGAAGATTGTGCAAAAGATGGTGGTCACCTATAAAGACTGGCATGAAATGCTACCATTTGCCTTGCATGGGTACCGTACGTCAATCAGGACATCCACTAGGGCAACACCGTATCAGCTTGTTTATGGTATGGAGGCAGTCCTACCTGTTGAAGTTGAATTACCCTCCTTGCGAGTACTAATGGATGTCAAACTAAACGAAGCAGAATGGGTCCGATCCCGATACAAACAACTGAATCTGATTGAGGAGAAGAGATTAGTCGCAAACTGCCATGGGCAGCTGTATCAGAAAAGAATGAAGAAATCCTTCGATCAGAAAGTTAGGCTTCGGGAATACCAAGTAGGAGATCTTGTGCTGAAAAGACTCCTCCCTCCTCATACAGACCACAGGGGCAAGTGGACACCGAATTATGATGGTCCGTTCATAGTAAAGAAAGTTTTCTCTGGTGGAGCACTAATGCTCAATACTATGGATGGTGAAGACTTCCTGTCCCCTGTGAATTCAGATGCAGTTAAAAAATACTTCGCATAAAAATGACCCGCTGGACATAAAAACAGAATGTAAGTCCAGGCAAAAATAGGGCATCCCGGCGAGTCAAAAACAGAATAAAAGACTCGGGCAAAAATAAGGGAAAATAAAGAAAAAATGTACACCCGCTAAGTTGAAAAGCCACATTGGACAACTCAGGCAAAAATGGGTATCCCGGTGGATTGAAAACTCGAAAGGGCGATCCACGCAAAATAAGGGAATAAGCGAACAACTGCATTCTGAATTCGTCTGTATCACTTATAACACGACAAACTTCAAAAGTATAAAGCATCGGTCAGAATTATCTTTCTTCAAAACGCAAGATAAGAAGAACGTCAATGTCATACAAGTCATAGCAAAAGGGAAGCACTGAAGCATCATCAACATTGCCAGCATCTTTTTGTTTCTCAATTTTGTAGCAATCTCCTCATTTTAGGGGATCTGTTTCTTTGACCGTATTTGCCAATTCAGGGCACGCAAATTAATAAAACCAGATTTTCAGTCACGTTTCGTCTCGTACATTTTATTTTCGTTTGCAAAAATGTCCGATGTCCTTAATATAATGATCGCATAAATACAGGTGCGTCTTTTCTAAAAAAAAAATTTTTTTTGCTTGCGGGAAATATATTTGCTCCCAGGAGTGTCTAAATTCCTATGATGGAATCCGGTAAGGGATACCTCGGGGTACTTGTCCGTTTTTGTCATAACAGGATTGCAAATGCTCATCCTCCCCAGCTGAATTGTCAAAATCATCATCCTCAGCAGAATCCCTACAAGATTTTAGGAAGATCGTTCAGTGATCATTCCTCCCCAGCCAAGTGCTAGACAGGGAACCATCCCCCCGCAAAGTTTCAGCCTCTATCCAGAAGAGCAATGTCTGAAGACCGCACAACAAAGTGACGAACGCTTCCGCAGATCCCAGCTGGGCCCCTCATTACCAAGATAGGTCTATCAGTGACCTATTTCCTCAAGCAAAGTCATATATATCAGATCTACCAATGATCTCATCCCCAGCTGGGATATTACTTCAAGCAGATCAGCCAGGGATCTTCACAGCAACGGGATCCGAATCCCGAATCGGTATCTTTTGCATAATCATAGCATTCGCATCATGTCTTCCCCCAGAGCGTAGCATTCTGTCTAATACGGAGCATTACAGCAAAAATCAAACATATTACATAGTCACAAGCCAGATTGAATCAATCCCCTGTGAATACTGGCATACCATCAACAACATACAGGATACCACTCAAATTCCCCGGCAGAATGCCAAAGCAGTTTCTTTGCATTTCCCAGATACAGATACATGCCCGTTTTGATACTCGTCCGCGTCATCTTTCCCCAGAAAGTCGCCGGAACACTTTCCACAAACAGATACTTATACATTACAGATAACTCCCTTGACACTCGTCTGTGTCATATCCCTAGTAGAAAGCCAAAGCGTCCCCTTTGCACTCACAAAAACATATTAATACACTTTCCTAACACCCATCCGTGTCACCTATCCCCAGCACAATTGCCTAAACCCTTGCTTATTATACTTCCTCCGACACCCGTCCGTGTCATCCTATCCCCACAGAGCGTCAGAATATCTCTTACATTTATAAGTTCATAACTTATACACTTCCTCTTATGATACTTGTGTGTATCATACTCTCCCCAGCAAGTTGAGCACTTGTCTATGTCTCACTCATACTTTTTACTCATACAGATACTCGTCCGTATCTTGTATACACCTCTTATTTCCCCTCAGAGTCAACACTCGTCCGTGTTCGTTGTTAACCAGTTGGTACTCGCCCGTACTATCATCTCTGAACGTGCGTCAGCGTTTGTTTCTACCGATACTCGCCCGTATCATGGTCTTAAGGATGCTCGTCCGCATCTTTAATCTATACACAACGTCAAACACTTATACCCTTTTATTTCTTGAATTTAGACACTCGTCCGTGTCTACCATTCCCCAGAAGAGTTCCTAGCAAATCCCCAGTAAAAGCAAATTTATTTTCTATTTGACATTCGTCCTATGTCATGATACTTCCGGCAGTTATACCCTGCCAGGTGATCGTCCTTCACCTTTTGATGATCGTCCTTCATCATTCCTCCAGCGGAGTCTCCATTATTGGAACCCTTTTTTATCCGACATTCGTCCTATGTCGTGATATTTGAGCAGCCGTCCCCTGCTAGGTGATCGTCCTTCACCTTTTGATGATCGTCCTTCATCATTTTATCCGATGTCTGTCCCCATCGTCGATCTTGTTATCTGACATTCGTCCTATGTCGTGATAAACCCCGAGAGCAGCCGCACCCTGCTAGGTGATCGTCCTTCACCTCTTGATTATCGTCCTTCATCATGCTTATCCGATGGTCTTCCCCATCGTCGACCTTTTCTATCCGGCATTCATCCTATGTCGTGATACTTTTGGCAACCGTATCTTGCTAGGTGATCGTCCTTCACCTTAGATGACCGTCCCTCATCTTATCCCCAACAGAGCAGCCGTCCCCTGCTAGGTGATCGTCCTTCACCCCTGATGATCGTCCCTCATCATTTTTTTCAACCTGATGGTCGTCCCCATTATTGCCTCGACCTTTAATCCCCGGAGAGTCTTATTTCTTTACTTGATGGTCGTCCCCATCATGATCCCTCTATTTCCCCAGCATGTCGGTCTTCCCCGTCATTACTTCATCCCCAGCAGTCGTCCTCTGCTCGATGGTCGTCCACCATCACCCGCACTTTACAATCATACTTTACTTCCTTTTACAATCTATATCCCTTTTCTTCTTCACCCAGTGAGTGCAAATCTTGGATTGTCTTTGGTATTCAACCACAAGTTATCTTGTTTGCCTGTTAAGCTGTCGCTTACATCCTACACAACTAACTCATGTTTGAATAGGGGCAGCTGTAAACACCCCAAATTTGCCCTCACTCACCATGGCTTGTGATTCTTTTCATTTGCATAAGTTCAATCATATCATCTCATATTGCATTTTTGCTTCACTGCTTTGGTTCAAAGTCATCTGCATCTAGGGTTTGTGACCTGGGCAATCCTTGAGCTATCTGAGCCACTCCAAGAGTCTCCAATCATCTCAAGAGGGTCCATGTATGTTCAAGTATCATATTATATCCTCCCAAGATCAAGTAAGTCAAAAAATCACAAGAACTGAGGAAGGCATGGAAGCAGAGCCAAGCTTAACTGCACAGATGACCTAAAATTAGGGTTTTGGTTTCAGAGGACATAACTCCAAATTTATTGGTCATTCTTGTTTCTATTGGTCTCTATATGATATGAGGATCATGCATACCAATTTTCATGATGAAATTCAATGGGGAAGGCATCTGATCAAAAGATGACTTCTTGAGCAAGTCAGTGCAAAATCAGGGCATCTGAGGCCCCCAATCATCCAACCAAAGGGTTTTCTCCATCATTTTGGATGTGTATGATCTTTATTTTATCTTAGAAGAAGTTATAAGTTCACAAAATTGAAGAATTTCAAGCCATTTGCAAAGTTGCCATTTTGGGAAAGTGACTTGTAATGTAAACTTGCCATTTTGGGAAAGTTTTTCAACCTCCTCTTTTTGATTCAAAAATGCTTCAAATGAAAAATTATTGGTCATGAAAGTTGTAGATTGGATCCTCCCATTTTCAAAAAGTACAAGAACTTGATCTAATTCATCCTAGAACTCAAGTTATGGCTTGTCAAAGTTGGGAAAAATCACAAAAATTCACTTATGTGCCAAAGAGGGAAACTTGCAAATTCTTGTACCAAGGCAATTTGTGACTTCTAATTGATGTCTAAGCATTACACAAACATTATACATGACATAAAACTCAGAATTGCCCAAAGATTTCTCAAGTTTCATGCCTTAAACTTCAAGAAATTCAAAAGGGGCCAAAGTTGGACAAAATTGCAAAATGATCCAAATCTCTTCATACACTTGAGCATAGACAAGTAAGCAGTTCACAAGTCAATTTATCTTTCAGTCTCTTTGAGTCGAACTACGGTGTTCTGACTTCCTCATTGCACGAGAGGATACGTATGCATAACTTAACAGTTATCGAACAAATGTCTCTGTATATTCCCCCGTCCTCTTTAAGCCTCATAGTCTTGAGCTTCACATTCTTTCCTGACACTGACACTCCTTTTATCCACTTCACACTTCTATGCACTGACACTTGCATTCTTTTCCAGCTTTTTGTACACAGAATAGCACAGACACTACCCCTTTAAAACACAAATCTTTCAAGCGTGGATCCCGTCGAGTACGGCGGACAATCTGGGTGCTAATACCTTCCCAGGTTGTAACCAACCCCCTTTCTCAGTTTCTCTGGTTCGCGACCGTCTTATCCATCTTTTCTTAGGTTTATGCAGCATTACCTTTCCTTCGGGATAAAAATGCCTAGCTGGCGACTCTTTTCATTCTTTCCCTTTCGCCGACCGTTCGCGTCTGTACCCCTTCTGACCAGGTGTCATTTGGTGGGAGCGACACACTGCCTGATTGAACAACCTGTTTTGCTTCTCTATAAGAATGGATGGATGTACCCTCTTTCTCACTGCTCTTCTCCACAAGAGTCAAGATGCTGACGTTGAATGCTTCGAAGGCTTGGCATAAAGTCTCATGGATCTCTCCATTCATCTCTACATACTTGAACGTCGACAAGTGGCTCACGAAGATGTCCTCCTCTCCACAAACTGTGATGACCTGGCCGTCAACCACATACTTGAGCTTCTGATGTAGGGTTGAAGTAACAGCTCCAACAGCATGTATCCACGGCCGTCCCAACAAACAGCTATATGCAGGCTGGATGTCATTGACGTAGAAAACACTTTTGAAAACTTGAGAGCCTATCTTGACGGGCAACTCAACTTCTCCAAAAACTGATCTTCTTGAACCATCAAAAGCTTTAACAATCAGATCACTTGGTCTCAGGACAATCCCATCAACATTAAGCTTCATTAGTGCCTTCTTCGGAAGCACATTTAGGGAAGAGCCTGTGTCTACAAGAACGTGCGACAACACAGCACCCTTGCACTCCATAGTGATATGTAGTGCTTTGTTGTGGTTTCTGCCCTCCGACGTGAGGTCTCTTTCTGTAAAGCCTAGGCCATGGCTTGCATTGACACTTCCTACAACAGCTTCAAGTTGGTCGACAGTGATTTCCTAAGGAACATAAGCCATTTGTAGGACTTTCAATAAGGCCTCTCTGTGTGCGGGAAAACACATCAGCAGTGATAAGATGGAAATCTTGGAAGGTGTCTGGTTCAGTTGATCAACACCTTATAGTCACTCTTTTTAATGATCTGCATGAACTCCTCTACCTCTTTTTCAAATGTACCCTGCCCAGCCACATGAATATTTGATTTGTCATTCACAGCTTGCTTTCCTTTGGCTTTGGATGAAGCCTCAGCCTCAGGATCCCCTCTCAGCACAGGGGGGGCGAATAAACGACCACTTCTGGTGAAACCCCCAACTCCTCCAACATTCTCTACAGTCGGGTCCGCAGCAACAGACTTGCTCTCAATCTTCTGTCTAGCTACATATACATCTGAGCCATAATGCCAAGGAATGGCTTTATCGTCTATGTACGGAATAGGCCCAGGTACGGTGATAGTCACGGGACTAATTTCAGGAGCATAGATTGTTACCGGCTCTCTTCTGACAGGCATGTCAGCTTCATCATAGAAAATAGTAATGGTTGACACATCATCAGCTTCAGCATTACCAACTTTGCTGAACTGCAAGGATCCATCATCAATCAAACCCTGCAAACCCATCTTCAACTTCTCACAGCCATTCTCAACATTCATACAGTCTTCACAATCAGCACTGCAACCAGGAAACACTTGACCATTCAGCAGTCTCTCTTTCACTAACCTTAAAGGAGTCTTCACTTCCTCAATACTCAGCACAAGACTTAACTCTTTACTACCCTCGACAGCATTGATTCTTGCCCCTCCATGATGCGGAATAGGGTTCGAATTAACATTTGGTGGTGGCGCAAAGTTGATTGCTTTAGAATCTATGAGATCTTGAACCTTGTGATGGAAAGCCCTGCACTTCTCAGTCGAGTTCCCGGGTGCTCCAGAGTGGAAAGCGCATCGTGCGTTGACATCATAACCAACTGGAAGCTCTCCAGGAGGTGGGGGTGCCAAAGTTCTCAGTTGAATCAGGTTCAAATCTAACAGTCTTGGAAGCAAAGCAGCATAAGTCATAGGGATGGCCTCAATCACCCTATTAGCCGAGCGAGTTTGCCTTGGCTGATACGGTCTCTGCTGATAGTTGTTACGAGGATGTTGTTGTTGCTGATGTTGTTGTTGTGGAGGAGGTTGCATCTGTTGTACTGGAGCAGAAGGAATTGTGATGGCTGCCACATGCTCATAGGGTCTTCTATAACCACGGCCCCGACCTCGGCCAAATACATCATTTGTCTCACCCTCTCTTCTTCTAGGAGGTCCACTGAAAGCTTTCCTCGCTCCATTTGAGCTGCTAGCACTTGGATCTTGTATCTTCCCCATCTTCAGCAAGGTCTTAACCCTCTCTCCAGCAATAACAATGTCGTTGAATTTAGTGGTAGAACTGGACGCCAGTCTTTCAAGAAACACACCCTGCAAAGTACCCATAAACATGTCAGCCATTTCATTCTCAAGCAGTGGTGGTTGCACTCTGGCAGCGAGCTGGCGCCACCTCTGAGCATATTCTTTGAAACCTTCCTTAGCAGTCTGAGCCATGTGCTGCAGTTGCATGCGGTTTGGAGCCATGTCCATATTATATTGATATTGTCTCACAAAGGCTTCTGCTAGACCTTTCCAACTCTTGATACTGACTCTGCTAAGCTTCATGTACCATTCTAGAGAATCTCCAACCAAGCTGTCTTGAAAATAATACATCCAGAGTTTTTCATCATCCGTGTGAGCAGCAATTCTCCCAACGAAAGATTGAAGATGGGTCTTCGGGCATGCAGTGCCATTATATTTCTCAAAGGTTGGAACTTTGAACTTGTATGGGATCCTGACTCCAGGAACTAAGCCCAAATCTGTTATGTCAAATCCCAAAGAGCTCTGGGACTGAATAGCTCTGATTTGCTCAGCCATTTCTTCAAACCTCTTGTTCATCTCAGCTCCTTGACCTTCAGCTTCGTCAAGTAAAGTGAACTGCTCGTCTTGATTATCCATCTGAATATTATCCAACCCATCATTGATTACAGGAGCTTCAACCTGACGTGCGCCTGCACCGGTACGATTATCAGCAGCAGCAGCAGCAACAGCAGTGTTCCTGGGTTGACTGTTCTCTATCATCTCCCGCAAACGCTCTTGATTCTGACCCATGCCTGCCATCAATGTCATAAGGTTATCCATTCTCAGTCTCAGATCTGCCAAGTCTGCTTGCATCTGGTCCATGACTCGCTCTCTGTTAATCTTTGTTGGATACCTGTGTGCAACTGGTTGTTCCCGAACTTTCCGGGGAGCTATAGTGCCTGAAACACAAAACACGTTAGTAATTGAGACACTACCTGCAAAACAAACAAACAGGTTATATGCAATGCAATGTAACTGTTCATGTTCCCAAATTTAAGCATTTGCAATGCCCCAGTTCTGGTATCTAATCTCAGACAGTCACTTTCAGTGTTTAGCTTTCAAGCTTTCTCTTTGATAAGTGTTCAGACATTAGCAGTATCCAGACAAACGAGTCTTGCACTTTCAAAATGATAACTTGCACATTAATACTGCATATGAACAAACCACTGCAGGCTAAAAGTCAGAATACAACCAGAAATATTCCCCGAAGGGTTACAAGCCAGTACATAAAATAAAGACTAAAGAAATAAAAGCAAGACTCCTACAACAAGCCTGTAGGTAGTCTGCAAAAATAAATAACTAAACTAAAGACCCAGGCTCTGCCCCCTCTGCCCTGCTCTTCTTGACACCCGATCTCAGCTTGAGCTCCTCAATCTCTCTCCTTGCTTCCTCCAGAGCTAACTGACTTTGTGCTAGCTGTTGGGTCTTTTCCCTCCAGATGGTGTGGACTTGCTCCACTTCCTCCTTCTTGAAGGCCATTTGAACTTCAAAGAACTCTTCTTTCTCTCTAAACTTCTTCTGCTCTTCCTACCTTTGGCCTTGCAACCAAACAATGGATTGACGAGCATCCTTGAGAGTCTTTAGAGTCTTCTTGCGCTCAGCTTCTCTTTGGGCTTCCATCATACTCAACCTGTGGAAATGGGCTTCTCTACCAGCAAAGTCCTTCTCTTTGGCTTCTAGAGAGGCTTGGAGCTTCTGCAGCTTGTCTTCAACTTCATTATTGGCCCTGTTGGCATGATGGTATAAGCTTACCATCTCAGCATTCTCCACTCTGACCTCATGCAGCTGAGCTTCTAGCTTCTTGTACTCTTCAAGGGAGATAGTACTGCTTTGACTAGGAACTTCTCTGGGATAAAGTGGAGCCTCAACTGAAAAAGGCATGAGCACTGCTTCTACATGTCTTTGCAACCATGCAGCATATAGTGGATATGTCTTGGGATCAACTCGGCCGAAGTCTTTCTTACCCTTTCTTATCCTGTGAGACTAGGCTTGGACTGCTTGTTGAACTAACTCTTTGTTCCCTTCAGTAAAGTACAAAGATTCAGCAAACTCTTCCATCTGAGGAGGATCTTTCAAAGGGTATCCAAACTGCTTTCTGGCTAATGTTGGATAGTAACTGATGACACCTTTCCTTCCTAGCAAAGGTACTCCAGCAAACCTTCCACAGCTGACCAACAACTCTTTACCTAGCAGATCCCTATCATATCCCCAGGCAATATCTTCAACAGTCAACCCCATCAGTCTTCTGGACCATCTCCATTCATCCCTCATCTCCTTGAAGGCACCTGACTTAGGCAATTGTCTAGCAAACCACTCAGCAAACAAAGGAGCACAGCAAACTACTGGACCACCCCTACCCTTCTCATTTCTGTAATGGACACTGTAGTAAAATTCACCCAAAAGAGTAGGCACTGGATTGCCTTTTGCAAAGATTAAGATCACCTCTAAGCTGAGAAACTCTTTTTCTCCAGGGAACAAGCTGGACCCATATACCATCAGAGCAAGCAAGGCACCAAAGTCATTCCACTTAGCCTCTGTAGCATATCTCTCTGCCTCTGGGATGATCACACTCCAGGGGAGTCCCTTGCCTTCATTCTCTTGCAGAGCCTTCCTGACAGTAGCAGCTGGCAACCTACAAACCTTGGCTATATCTTCATCTTTAAGCACAACCTCTGACCCATAGAATGGCAATGTCTCTCTGACCGGAACATTCAGCATGCTGGAGATCTCTTCCAATGTAGGAGCTAAGATGTAACCTGGAAAAACAAAGCAACGTATCAGAGGATCAAAAAATTGCAACAGAGTATGCAAACTGTCCTTCTGGTCAGTAGTGGGCTTGTCCACAAACTTCAGTATCTGGTCATATCTTTTCTTGAAATTTCCCAAGACTTGATCATTCATTAGACCTGCTAACTTCTGAACACTTCTAACTTCAGGCTGAAGAAAGGTATAATGCACACTCTTTTTCCTTGGAACTCTTTTGATTTCTGCCATGGAGATAAGATTACAAGAACTGGGAGCAGATTAAGAACAATGACCTGAAAAATGGGAAACATAAACAGTTAATGCAAAGAATGATGCAAATGCAATGCAATGCAAACATATGATCAACTGGGACCATCTGAACTGGACACTGACAAGGGCCCCTCTGAACACTGGCAAAGCAAAAGTCCACTGAGTCACAACTCTCTGATAATCACAACCCTCTGATAGAAGATCTCAGGACCACAGTCTCAAGAATACCAGAACAAGAACTCCAGAAAACCAGAACTCCAGAACCATAGGACCATAAAACTAAAGATCATAATCACAGGACCACAAATCATAACAAGGACCACTGAATAGATGAGTGTATGTTGAGGCCAAGGGTTCCTGCACACCTGTAAACCCCTCCCAATCTCACTGGTAATAGGCTCCGGGTGAGACATCACGAACTCTCAAAGCCGAATAGCAATAATACTGTCACCATCTCCGAGAAATGGCTCATGACCAAATCAGGGAATCAGTTTGGCATTATATACTACGCAGGGAGGCCTCAGCTGAGTCCAGGAAACAAGGTCATCCTATGTGATCCCCAGGTGGGCCCTCAGATGCGAATGGGTTTGCCACAAAATGTGGGTTGCCACTGTCATCACTAAAGAGGGATGTTTCCACAAGTTTCTCAATGATCGGTCCCCAGCTTCACATAACTGTCAAGGTTATGTAATGAGAGAGGAAGATCCCCAAATCAAGACATTTCCAAGACAATCGCAACCTGGGTGTGGAACTCACTACTACCCCCATGACAAGATCTCATGAGGCCAAAGTGGAACCACTCTAAGTCCTATGGTGCACTCGAGCCGGGTACTTGGCTCATCTCTCAAGAACAAGTAACACCCATCCCACCAAACAGAAAACCAGTCCAGACAGTCCAGTATATATACATGATGTAGGAAATAAATACTGAAAACTGTAAATAAAGCTGTAAACAAACAACAATAAAATACAACAAGCCACAACAAACAAACATCACCCAATGAAACATCAACACACAAGCGCTAGGAGAGACTTACAGGGGAACCAGAGATCCCTAGTGTGCAGTCCCCAGCAGAGTCGCCAGCTGTCGCTCCCCGGATTTCCATCCTGGTACAAACGCGAAAGTGGCGCGGAAAAAGAATAGAGTCGCCAGCCAGGCATTTTTATCCCGAAGAAAGGGAATGGTAATGCTGCACAAACCAGAAGAAAGAAGAGGAAGGACACAGGTCCTGCGAACCAAAGAGACTGAGTTCAGGAGTCGGTTACGACCTGGGAAGGTATTAGCACCCAGATCGTCTGCCGTACCCGACGGGATCCATGCTTGCAAAAGAAAACTGTTTCAAAGGGTGAGGATATGAAAGCTGCTGCAAAGAGAAGAAAATGAACTGGAAAAAAGAAATGAGAAAAGAAACTGAATAAGAAAACAAAGAGAAAAATGTAGGGAAAATAAAGATTGTGCTCGAACGGGCCCTACCCCGCTGCCTACGTACCTCATCATGATAATGAGGATCAGAGACGCCGTAGTCCCCCTAACTAGGGGTACTAAAGGAAAATACTTGTGGATTAAAGCTTGAACTGCCTATGTCATTGCTCAGGTGTTGCAGACTCGGACAACGAGTGCGTAACCGTCTTGCAAAGTGACAAGTAGGAGCAAGTTCGCGTACAAAGCGAAGGAGATGAGAAAAGAATTCCCGAAGGAAAGACGCTTATTGTTTGTTTGTGTTTTTTATGAAGCTTTTATGAGTGTATCACAAGGAAGTGAACTCAAGCTCTTTTCCATGGAATGTGCACCTGTCACTACATTCCAAGATGGAATAATAGAACAAGCACACTCAAGTAAGGAGAATATCCCTAAAACTTGAACCCAAAGATTAGGGCTTAGGCTCACTAACTTGCTTATTTATTAAGTGTTTTTGGTATTTACAAATGAAGAAGTGTTTTTTTATGCTTTTCTTTATGAAAAAGATACCTTGATCAAACTTGTGCATCACAAGGTAAACTTGTACTATCCCAAGATGGGAAGACTACAAGCATACCTCATGGGATAAGGCTATGGATCAAGACATCACTTCAAACTTATTAAATTGTTTTTTAGAGTTATGAGATGAGAAGAAGAACCAAAAGGATCACAAAGGAAAAATTCTAAAGGGGGACTAAAACAATCCTAAGTGTTAACATGCATGGATGTCCTAAGGGTTAGTGAGGTTTCTATCCTAATGAAGAAGGAAAGAGAAGAAGAAGAGAGAAGAAGGGATGAGCAAGGCCTAATCCCAAAAACAAATGGTTAGTACAAGATAAACACAAGAGGAGAAGATGAGCTTTGGAGATGTGGAACTCAATTCCCACACCTCACACTTACCATAGCCCCTGCAAGGTTAGTATGCATACAAATGAAACAAAATGAGCAAGATAACATGCTAACATCACACAATCAGAAGTGAAATGGTATGAACATATGCACAATGCAAATGCAACTCAAAGGAATGAGGAGAAGAAGTATGCAAGCTAAAGATGCAACATGAAACACATATGAGAACCTATGTACACTTATGAAATATGCAAAGCAAAATGCACAAGATATGACCACAAAACTCACAACCAGAACCAAAACAAGATGAGGAATGGCTTAAGAAGCCAACAAGATGAAGAGAAGAGAGGTACAAGACCAAACAATACCAAAATGGAAGCAAAAGAAGCAATAAGATGAAGTGAAAGCAATTAAGGAAACAAATGACTTAAAGAAGAAGCAAACACAAAAATTCAGAAGACACAAACCCTATCCTAGGACCAGGAAGGTACCCACACCCCAAAGGAACCCCAAATGAGAAGAAGAAATTGGCACAAGTTCCCTTCTAGGCTTATAAGAGACCAAAAGTTTAAAAGGAAGCAAAATGGGACAAGCTTCAAGATAAAATTCAAAACAAATCAACCAACCATCTAAAAATTACACAATTGAAACCAAATGATCTTCAAACATGTTATAAAATTGTGCCAAAAGGATTTGAAAAGATTCAGAAGCAAACTAGGTTTAATGGAGGCAAGAACACAAGTTAGGGTTACAAACTTACATCACAAGTCACAAGACCAAGACTCAAGAAATAAGTTTCTAAAAATCCAGATAAAAATCACATGAAAAGAACAAGGTCTTAAGAATCCAAATCAAAAAGAATGGGATCAAAACTCAAAATATTGAAACCTATGGAAAATAGACAAAACAGTGTGGTCAAAGAAGACTTAAAAAGAAGCTAAGTGAAATGAGGAATTAATTCAGACACGTGGAAATGGGAAAAAAAATAAAAATATGATAAAATAATAGAGACATAAAATGAGACACATGATTGTTTTGTGATTTTTTATGTGAAGGAAAGTATTTTTAGTAAATTGAAATGGAAACTGAAATAAAAGAAAATTAAAATGAAAAAGAAAAATAAAAGAGAATGGAAGGAGGTGTGATAAGCAAGGAATTGCACTGGAAATTGTTTGGGCTTAGTGACTAGGAGGTGCAAATATCAACCCCAAGGCCCAGGATCTTGCGCAGGCACATGGTCTTAGTGTGGAATTTAAGTGAATAAATGGAAAAATGCTGGAAAAATAGGATGTGATGGATTCATCACATGGCTGGAATGGAGAACCTCATTAATTGAGGTGGCAAAAGGCAGCGTTGGGATTGGTTGGTGTAGTATAGTTACAATGGACTGCAAAACATAATGAATTAAATGAAATGAAAGGAAAAAAACAACTGAGACGGACCAACTAGGGGTATGTGGCAGCGTTAGGATGCTTGGATGGCATGATCCAAGGGATGATGTGCGTCTTCCTCATCCAAAACCCTAACAAGAACATAACAACTTTCCGGTGACCGGAGCTAGGGCTCCGACACCGGAATCCATGACAGTCCCATAAATGACCAAATAAAACACTCAAACTCTCCAGATTAACTAATTCAACATCACTGAATACGAAAATGACCTCAAAAATTCTGAAAACTCCATGGATCTAAGGGATCGAAGAAAATAAAGATTGACTTCCAAAACTGAAATGCATATAACTTTCACTACAATGCACCAAATTCAAATCTACAAAGTGCAGCATGATCAGCAAACATCACAGATTAAGAATCACACATACAATTTCATTTTTAAATCATGAGATTCCATGCCATACCTGAGGTGAAGAGCTTGATTCAGTGAGCTAGAAAACCAACCAATGCGTGCAAATCACTCCTCTTACTCCTTAAATGCAAAATAAATGCATCTAAGGTCTTGAAACACACTGGATCTGAAGTTTCAGAGCAAGTTGCCTTGAAATGATAAGCTTATATTTCTGTGTCTTAAGCTCAAATGAATGGTTGAATCTTGATCTATGTCATCCACTGATCAAGAATATGGAAGAGTTTTGTGGAGAAAGTGAGAGAATGGAGAGATTCGTGAGAAAATGCAAGGTTGCAAGAAAGTTGAGAATGAGAGAATGAGAGAGATCTGAGGCAAGATGAAACCCTAGCTGCTTATATATGTGATCACAAAGCCTTGCTGAAAGCATGAAGTGAAATGCACGAGTGAATCATGTGATCTTGGTGAATTTGCAATTTTTGCACTTTGTGAAATAAGCATGCTATGCTGATGCTCTCTTGGGCCTCTCAGCACATATGCAATTCATTTTCCACCTTTGATTCAAATGTAACAAATCTTGGCCCTTAGATTCAAGCATCACACTTGTTTCATGACTTTTGCCAATTTTGCACCTTTGGAGGGATTTTCTTGTTTGGCACGAAAATGGACCATTATTTGGAGCAAAATGGTTATAATACAATGCATTTTAAGTTTGAAACACAATTGGGCCAGAACCAAGTCACACAATTCAAGTTTGAGGCCTTTTGCATTTGGTGGCTTTATGAAAAGTTGATTTTTGCCCTAGAATGCTGAAAATTTCGAATGGCCTATAGAGAGATCTAGGAATCCCATGAAAATGTACTTGTACTTTTTGAAAATTGGTGCCCTTACTCTACAACTTTCATGTTTGACTTTGGTTCATTTGAAGAATTTTTGATCATGTTAAGGCCATTTGAAAATTAGGGCAAAAGTTGCCAAATTTGGAAAATTCCATAAACCAACTTTGTACCATTTTTGCAAAAACCCTTTAAATCTCCATGATTCTTGAACTTTAGGCATTACAAACCTCTTATAACATTATAAGGACCCCTCTTGGCCAAAAAGTTTGGGTTAGACCCCTTGAAATTACACAGTTGACTTTTTATGGGCTCTGTTGACTTTTTGCTTCATCTGTAAGCAACTGAGGCATTGTATGACTTCCACATGGAATTTTCTCATGAAAATTGACACATAGGATCCTCTTAACATATATAAAACTTTGCCCAAAAGAAATGGCCAAATTTGTGAGATCTTGGTGCTTGAATCTCCAACCCTAATTTGGGTGCTTTGCATAGGAGCTTTGCCTTGCCCTGAGATCTCTGATGATCATGCAATCTTCTGAGCTTTTGCCAATGGAATTGATCTTGTAAATGGAGTGTAGACTCACAATAATACTTGTACAAACTCATTGGGACCCTTGTCATGGCTTGAAATGCTTCAAGGACCTCCACAGATGACCATATGCTTGATGTTAGGATATGAAGGATGTTATGCTTCATCTTTCCATGATATGATGCTGAGGAAATGATATGAGTATGATAAATATGATGTGATATGATGCTAAAAATGAAGAGGGAAAATTTGGGGTGTTACACCCGGGAACACTTGACATCTTAAGAGTTGAACCTTAACTTCTGCCAATGGTGTTTGAATCTGTGCAACATTATCAATTAGTGCAGATGGTTGGTCCTCTTCTATGGCATTAATCCTAGGCCCACCATGATTAGGAATTGGATTTCTGTTAATATTCGGAGGAGGTGCAAAATTGAGAGCTTTGGAATCGACCAGATCTTGAACCTTCATTTTCAAGGCTCTAAACTTCTCGGTATTGTGACCAGGCGTGTTGGAGTGAAAAGCACACCTGGCATTAGCATCATAATTCTTTGGGAGATTCAGAGGATCTGGTGGAGCCAACGTTCTTAACTCAACCAGGTTGAGCTTCAGGAGTTGTGGCAATAAAGCAGCATAAGGCATAGGGATGGGGTCAATCACCCTATTTGCCTGACATGGCCTCTGCTGAAAGGGGCGCTGCTGTTGGTTGTTGTTGTTATTGTTGTAAGTTCTTTATTGCGGAAAATGAGATTGTTTTTGATAATGATGTTGTTGTTATTGTTGTTGAGGAAAAAGTGGTTGTTGTGGAACTAGAGCCGGGATGGTTACGACTGCTATTGATCTGTGAGAATACTGGGGTCTGCCCCTGCCTGCATGGATAGCATTTGTTTCACCCACCCTACGGGGTCCTGCAAAAGGTTTTTTGGGGTTGTTGGAGGAACTTGCACCATTGTCAGAGATTTTGCCCATCTTCAAAAGACTTTCAATTCTCTCACCATCTATCACTACATCGGCAAAACTGGTGGAAGAGAAAGCAGCAAGTCTATCAATATAAGTTCCCTGCAAGGTGTTCATAAACATGTCATCCATTTCCCGTTCAGACATGGGTGGCTGGACAGCGGCAGCAAGCTGTCTCCATCTTTGGGCATAATCCCGAAAGCTCTCCCTTGAAGACTGAGACATGACCATTAGAAGAGTTCTATTGGGGGCCATGTCTAGGTTGTACTGGTATTGTCGGATGAAGGCTTCGGCCAAGCCTTTCCAACATCTTATAGTGGCCTTTGTCAGAAGCGAATACCATTATCTTGATGCTCTAGTCAGGTTGTCCTCAAAATAGAACATCCATAACTTCTCGTCCATGGTATAAGCCTTAAGTCTCCCTAAGAAGGATTGCAGGTGGGTATGCGGGCAGGAGGTACCATTATATTTTTCAAAGCAATGGGGTTTGAATTTGTGGGGAATTCTCACCCCATCTACCAACCCCATATCCATCACATCGAAGCCTAAAGAATTATGAGATTCCAAAGACCTTAGCTTTTCAGCAATCTCATCCAATCTTCTGTCATACACCTCATCCCCAGCTCCGACAACTGTGAATTGTTCCTCTTAGGGGTCCTCTTGCAGGATTCTATCCCCAACCGTATTACCTTGAACATTCCTTGTGCCATTAACATCTGGATTCAAATGGGGTCCATACTCTGGTGGGTCGATACGAGGCTGTCCCCGTTCATTATTGCTGGTCCCCGCTGTTCCAAGATGGGGCTCTTCAGGTGTCTGCCTTTCTACCAGCTCTCTCAGCCTCTCTTGGCTCTGGGCTAAGCCAGTCATCACAGCCATAAATTGGGTCATTTGGTTTCTCATTTTGACCCTCTCGTTTGCCATCTGATTTCTCACTTCATTCAGGTCCTGCTGTACCTGATCCATCTGAATGCCTGGAAGGTTGTTACGAATTGGGTACCGGTGTGTGCGGTTGACAGGGAACACTCTACGACGAGCAATGTTTCCTGAAACCACAACAAAGTGAGAAACAAATAATGGACTAAACCCTACAAAACAAAGAAAATGTTAGTATGCAATGCAGTATGCTTATTTGTTTTCCAAGGTATCCGGTTCGGTTCTTGGTTTTGACCTTTCCAGACCTCGAGGAGATATTTGATGATGTTGAGAGAAAGCCCACTAAAAATAAAACAAACTGATATATTACAAATGACGAGAATACATAGTCTGTTTACAATACATGCCCATGGTGGGTCAAAAATGCAACAATCAAAAAAGAAAAAGTACATCAAAAAGAAAAGAAATACAAGCAAAGAGGAATCAGACATCCAGTCCATAGTCATCTTCCCTGACTTCCTTCAGGAGTGCCTCAGTCACCGGACCAGCTGGGTGCTCTATAATGGTCCTAATGAAAAGGTTCCTGGTAGCAATGGCATTAGTCAGCTTCTTATGCATGTCCTGATCCTTTGATCTCTTTAACCCCGCCCGGAGTTTTAACTCTGATATTTCCTTCTAGGCTGCCAGCAAAGCTTCCTGCTGGTTCTTCTCATTGGCTTCCAGCTGCTCAATCTTGGCCTGAGTCCTCTGGTCTTCTTATGCACGGGCTTCGGCGATCTTGATCCACCTAGCCTAGCTTTCCTCCAGGTAATGCTCAACCCTAGCTTTCTGAATCTTGGCCTCCTTGCAGGCCTTCTTCAATATCTGTTCCCCGACTCTTGCTTTCCTTATGTAGTCATCTGTCCTTTCAAACTTGGTAAGATGCTCAGTCTTGAGTCTTTCCAATCTCTCAATGTCCAGACGACTGTCATTTCTTTCCCAAAGAGTCTTCTTCAAGGCCTCAGATAGCTGATTATTCCTCTCTTTCAGCTTTTCAAATCCCTCCAGGCTAACAGTTGTTGTAGGCTGTACTGTAGAAGGTCCAGGTGTGTCTTCCAAGGTAAAAGGCATCCTGGTGATCTGAGCTCTAGTACGGGACCAGATAGAGTACTGAGCTGAAGTAATATTGTTACATCTTCCAAGGATGGTTGTCCCTTTGGTCTGGATGTTGTCCCAAGCCCAGGCAGCTTGCCTAACAACAGTTGAATTAGGTTGTACTTCACAGTATAGGGTCTCAGCTAAATCCTGTCCTCTGGGAGGGTGAACTAAGGCATATCCAAATTGTCTCTTAAATAGTAAAGGGTTGTAATTGATGCAACCCCTATCAGAGACACATTAGGGTATTGCCCACAGCTGGTAATAATATCCTTGCCTTTGGTGCTCTGGGTGCACCATCTGATATCTTCTGATGTTAAGGCAATGAACCTTTTGGCCCAATTCTTCTGCTGGTGTGGGTTCAAGAAAGCATCTGATTTAGGCAGGTGTCTGAGTAGCCAAGAGTAGAACAAGGGAGCACAACATCTGACCAACTTCCCCCTTTGTTTTTCATTTCTCTGATGTAGGCACTGGGTTCCTCAGCAGGAACAAGTGGATGGCATTCTTACTCAAAAATTTAGGCTCATATGCAAACAATATAGCCCCATATATGTTGAGGGCTAAAAGTGCACAGACTGCCCTCCATTCTCCCAATGTAGCCTTCAGGATGGCCTGAGAAATCAAGAGGTCCAGATGTAAGCCAGGAATCCCAGCTTTTGCTGTCATGTTGCAATGCCCTTGCTATCTCTTCACTTCTGGGAGCATTCATCTATGGGTTGAAAGGGATCCCTCCTCTGATAGGCACTCCAATCAACAAAGAAAACTCTTCCAACAGAGGCCCCATCTGGAAATCTGGAAAAGTGAAGCATCTAAGTGGGGGGGTCATAGAACTGCAAGCATGTGTGAATCATGCTTCTCTGAGAAGAATCAAGATCCATGACCACGTCTAAAATACCCCCATAGTGCTCTCTGAATAGTGATATGTGGTCAGGTGTGATGAGAGACTGGACCTGCCTGATACCAGTCAAAGAAGGCTCAAAGAAGTGATAAGATATGTTGCTCTTCCTTGGAGTAGCCATGAGTGCTGATGAAGGAGCTGAAGATAAATACTGATGAAGATCACAGACTAGGAAGCTGGAGGTAAGTCTCTGACAGACTAATGTAGGTGTTGAAGGAGGTAGCTGAAGCAGATGCAGAAGAAGATAACTGAAGCTGAGGTCTAAGCAGTAGAAGGGGTCAAAACCAAACCAAATATGATATGATGGATACCCTAAAAAACAAATAAACAAATGTTAAATGATGCAATGATGATATATGCAAATGATATGCAAGGGTTTGTGATCAAGAGCTGGATCTGATTATCTGTCTTGATATAAGGTCCATGTATGTTCAAAGGTCCGGATGGAGGCTCAGAAATCCAGTAACCAAGGTGGGGGACTCAAATAAAGAGTCATATGTCCAGGGTTAATCAAACGAACTGTCCAAAGTGAAGTATTCTTAATCAAAACAGTAACAGGGTATGATGTGGCCAAGGGTTCCTGCAAACCTGTAAACAACCCAACCCCTCTCACATGTAATGTTCTAGAACAAAGATCCTCAGACTTGGATCAGTTATGAGAAGTGTAAACACTTCTAACCCGGAGGTACAGTGTTTAAAATAACCATAAAAGATCCTCCTCTAATTCACCCCAGATTCTGAAGGTCAAAATAAAGGTCATCCAGACTTAGCAGACTTCCCAGATAGCCCTAGCACTACAGGAAATCTGTAGCACAGAGTTCTCAAGAAGAAACCCACATCTGAACCATGTTTCATATTCCCACACCAGACCGAAATGGAATGGGAAAGAACATGAACCACTCTAGCCTAGGTGTCACTCAGGTCCCAGGTATAGGACCTTAATCACTCAGTGGAACCCCACCCACCAAAACAGAAACCAGACCCAGCAATGATAATGACAGTATGATGTATAAAAACTGTAAAGAAAGCAGTAAATAAGACTGTACATAAAGCAATAAATAAAGCAAATAAATAAACACAATTAGCACATAACACCCCAGTAAACACAAATCAAACAAGCGCTAGGAGGAACCCACAAAAAGAACCAGAAGCCCTAGTTGCAGCATAAGGTATCCCCAGCAGAGTCGCCAAGCTGTCGCTCCCACTAAATGACACTTGGTCAGACGGGGTACAAACGCGAGCGGTCGGCGAAAGAGAGAGAACATGAAGATGAACTGAAAAGAGTCGCCAGCTAGGCATTTTTATCCCGAAGGAAAGGTAATGCTGCAAAAACCTAGAAAGAAATGGATAAGACGGTCGCGAACCAGAGAAACTGAGGAAGGGGCTTGGTTACAACCTGGGAAGGTATTAGCACCCAGATTGTCCGCCGTACTCGACGGGATCCACGCTTGAAAGTTTGTGTTTAAAGGGGTAGTGTATGTGCTATCTATGTGCAAAAGCTGGAAAAGAATGTACAGGTGTCAGTGCAAAATAAGTGTGAAGTGAATTGCTCAGGGATGAGGCTTAAAGAATAATGTTGGAAGAAGGGGGAAGAGAAAGAGACTTTTGTTCGATAACAGTTAAGTTATGCCTACGTATCCTCTCATGCAATGAGGAAGTCAGAACACCGTAGTTCGACTCAAAGAGACTGAAAGATAAATTGACTTGTGAACTGCTTACTTGTCTATGCTCAAGTGTATGACCTGTCTGGCTCAGGTGCAAACTGTCTTGCATTAGACAGAAGAAGCAACTTCTCGTTTATGAGTGAATGAGGTGAGAAAAGAATCCTGGAGGAGACGATTATTGTTTGTTTTTGGTGTTTTCAATCTTTCATTGCTTTTTGAAGTTTGTCATAAGAAAATGAGCTTAAGCCTAAACCAAGGGTTAGTAAACTCATCACATCTTCCCTCTGATTAGGGTTAATGAGAATACCTTAAGTATGAAGTAAGCACCTCACACTTAATCACCATGGTGTAGGATTAAGATCATTAACCTACTTGTGATTATTTAGATGTTTTTAAAGTTTTTGTTTAGTGTTAAGTAATGAGTTTAAGCCATAATCAAGGATTTAATGGACTCATTACACCATCCTTATAGAAGGATAATAGATGAGAACATTTAAGCTGAGGAAGGCTCCTCAACTTAATCCATGATTAGGGATTAACCTCATGACAAAACAAAGCCTTTATTAAAGTGGATTTTAATTAATGGTGAGGTTAAGAAGTGAATTTTATGGTTTGTAAGACAACTTGAGGGGGACTTGTCCATTAACACTAGGGTTAGTCCTTCTTAACCAATTAAGGAAGAATTAGAACCCTAATTCAAGGCCCAAGTTAAAATCTTATTGTCTTAGTGATTATCAGATTAATTGATTAAGGGATTTAAACACATTAAGGGTTTAACACTTAGGATTAAAGTTATAGACTCCATCCTAAGAGAAGGATGCAGGCATACCCTTAATCAAAAAGCCTTAAAACCTTGAAGGTTTAGTCTTTTATTTTGAGATGAGAAGAGAGACACAAAAGATGACACAAAGGTAAAACTAATGGGGGACAAATCCAAATCCTAATTCTTATCATGCTTGGGTGTTCCTAGGGTTTATGAGGCTTGCAAGAGATCTTCAAGAAAAAGCCACCAAGGAAGAAGCAGATGAAATGAGGAGAAGCAGAAGAAACAAGCTAACTTACTTCACTTAAGAAGATAAGTTACTTGAAGAAAGAAAGTGAAGGAGGAACATGAATGAGAAAGCTCATTCTAAAGCAAAGATAAAATGCAGCATGGATGCATAAAAGAGAATGAGAAGAGAGATGAGGAGTGAAGGCACATTCACTTCTTAATTACTTACCACCTGAAATGGTTAGTATAAAGAAAGAAATGAAATGAAAATGAAATGTATGCAAGCATGCAAACCAAAACCAGAAGCATGTTCATGATGTAAATGATGCTAAGAGATGATGCAAATGCATACCAAATGCTATGGATGATCATACAAGTGATGAGGATGCAAATGAAACATGTAAGAAGCATGAAAGTCCATGAATGCACATGAAATGAAATGAATGCATAACATGGAAAATGGATGATGCAATGATCAAACATGATTCTAATATGTCCTAAGATGTCTTAGAAGTCATGTGGATGCAAGGAATGACATGGAAAGTTCTTATATGAATGCTTATGCAAGATGTATGCAAAGGAAGATGAGAAATTAGGGTTTTCATGCAACATGAGATGCAAAACTCAAAAAAAGAAGCAAATGACAACATAAAAAATTGAAAATGCAATCAAAAGAACCCTAACCCCCTATGATTTCATACCCCAATGGAGGATACCTAACTCTTAACCCTAAGGGACTTATGATTTTTCTAAGTTTTCTAGGGTTTTAAGGCACCTAAAGGGAAAAAATGCAAATCAAATCAAAAATGCAGAAGAAATTTATGACAAAATAATGTTAGAAACTACATGTCAAATGAATATCAATGCAAAAAGAACCATGGTCATACCATTCTTGGTTAGGCAGAAAATAATTCTTGAAGTTAGGGTTCAAAAATGGGATTTTATGAACCCTAAATTCAAAGAAAAAAATGTCAAAATGATTCAAAACCAAAAAGAAATTTGTGTGGATGGTATGACAATGTCTCTAAATGTTTAAAGATGCAATATGATTTTTTTGGGATTTTTTAGAAACCTAAATGATATTTTAATTAATTAATTTTCATTAATTAATTAAAATAAACAATTAAATGTCTAAAAAATGATTTTTTAATGAAAAAAATAAAAATAAAAATATTTTTGGGTTGAGAAACGTATTTGGAACCAAAATGCAAAATAAAAATATTTTTGAGATTTTCTAACTATTTTAAATAATTCGTACAAAATAAAATAGGAAAATGTGAAATAAAAATTAAAATAAGCTGAAGTATGCAAAAGGGAGGACTAAGATTGATTCTGGGCTAGGTTTGGGTTGACTGGAGCCACATCCAATGGCCCACATTCAAACTTAACTAATCCTATTTAATTAATTATTTAATCATTTAATTAAAACTAATGACAAGATTTGGTCCACACAAACACGCGCGGGAAGGGAGATCCAATGGTTCACGTTCAAAGTTTTCCCTAACCCTAATTAAGTCACTAATGACTTTCAGGTGGTCGGAGAAGACCTCCGGTTATCTTCTCCGGCCAGACCCTCACCTGAAAATCCTCAACTTCTTCCCTAGGCACATTCTGGAGCTCTAAAGCTCCAGATTCACTCCTCCCACTCCCCTAAGATCAAATCCACCCTCAAACTTCATTTCTTTTCACTCAAACTCTTGATTCGAAGAAGAACATAAATATGGCAAAAATTTCAGACAAGCAATACATTCTCATTTCTTCATCATTTTCAAAAACAACAAGTTCAGTGTACTCAGGGAAACATGCTTAATCATTTAGTAACATAAAATAAAGGTTCTGGAAAAATTGATTTGAATGGCTACCTGAGATGGAGCTTTCAACCCTTGAGCTTTCTGGCTACTTCCTTGGTGCAAAATGCCTCCAATGACCTCCCTGAAGAAGCTTTGATTCTTGGAGAGCTTTGAGGAAGGCTGGTTTGTGAGTTTGTACTCCACTGGTCAGAAAATTGTATCTGGCTTGTAGTGTGTTCTTGGCTGTTTTGATGGGTGGTTTTAGGTCAGTGAATGATTTAAGAACGAATGGTGATGTTTGTTTGAAGAATGAGTGGTTAAGTTATGAGATTCGAAGGTTTTTGCAAGAGGGACAGTTTTTGTGAAATTGAGAATGCTGAGGTTCCAGGCTGTGTTCTTGTGTGTTATGGTTTAGATTTGATCCACATCTCAACTTGTGATAGGTCTGTGGAGTGGTTGTGCCCTATTGTGATTGGTATGGCCTTCTTGCAAAAAAGTCAAAAGTTCTTGTCCTTGAGGTATGGGCTGGTTCAGAGGTGGTACAAGGGCATGTCTGGTTCAGCAAGGATCAAGGAGGTCCATGGTATTCACTTTGAGGCAATTCAACATGTGGGAAATAAGTTATGGGGTGTTTTGCAATTTTGACAAAGTTTGGCCCTTTTGAGATTTCTTCATGGGCAAGGCATGAAAACTTGAGATTCTTCGGGCAATTCTGAGTTTTAGACATTGCACAATGATTGTATGATTCTTAGAAGTGTGTTTGAAGTCACAAAATAGCTTGGCAAGAGGTTTTGCAAAAAAATCCCTCTTTGGTGCATTCTTGAAAATTATTTGATTTTTGCCAACTTTGACAAGCCATAACTTGAGTTCCAAAATGAATTAGATCTTGTTCTTGTACTTTTTGAAAAGGGAATGATCCAATCTACAACTTTCATGACCAATAATTTTTCATTTGAAGCATTTTTGGTTGATAAAGGGGAGTTTGAAAAACTTTCCCAAAATGGAAAGTTTACATTACAAGTCATTTCCATTTTTGGTAACTTTTGGTTTACCTCACTTTTCTTCAATTTTGTAAACTTCTAAACACTTCAATGATCAAATAAAGATCATACAACTTCAATTTGATGAAAAATCCACTTTGGTTCCATTGTTGGGGGCCTCAGATGCCCTGATTTTGCTCTGACTTTTTCAAGAAGTTACCCAATGATCAGATGACTTCCACAATGAATATCTTCATCAAACTTGGTATACATGATCCTTATAACATATTGAGACTAATAGAAACAAGAATGACCAAAAAATTTGGAGTTATGGCCTTTGAAACCAAAACCCTAATTTCAGGTCATCTGTGCAACTAAACCCTGACTCTGCTTCTATGCTTTGCCAGTTCTTGTGATTCTTTAACTTCCTTGATCTTTGGAGGATAAAATATGATGATTGAACATACATGGTCCTTCTTGAAATGATTTATGGCCTTTGGAGTGGCTCATATGGATCTTGGATGGCTCAAGTCACAAACCCTAGATGCAAATGAACTTGAACTAATGCAGTGAAGCAAAATGCAATATGAAATGGTATGATTAAACTTATGTAAATATGAAAGATAAACAAGCCATGGTGTGAACTTGGTGAGGGAAAATTTGGGGTGTTTACAGCTGCCCCTATTCAAACATGAGTTAGCTGTGCAGAATGTAAGCGCCTGGCTTAACAGACAAACAAGATAACTTGTGGTTGAATACCAAAGACAATCCGAAATTTGCACTCACTGGGGAGAAGAAGAAAAGGGATATAAATTGTAAAAGGTAGTATAGCATGATTATCAAATGCGGGCGATGGAGGACGACCATAGAGTAGAGGACGACTGCTGGGGATAAAGCAATGACGGGGACGGCCGACATGCTGGGGAAATAAAGAGATGGGGACAGCCATCAAGCAAAGTAACAATGTTCTCTGGGGATTAAAGATAAAGGCAATGATGGGGACGACCATCAGGTTCAGAGAATAACTGAAATAAATGATGAGGTACAGTCATCAAAAGGTGAAGGACGATCACCTAGCAGGGGACGGTTGCTCTTTATCACGACATAGGACGAATGTCGGATAGAAAAGGTCAACGATGGGGACGGCCATCGGATAAGCTTGATGAAAGACGATCATCAAGAGGTGAAGGACGATCACCTAGCAGGGTACGGCTGCTCTCAGGATTTATCATGACATAGGACGAATGCCAGATAACAAGATCAACGATAGGGACGGCCATCAGATAAAATGATGAAGGACGATCATCAAGAAGGTGAAGGACGATCACCTAGCAGGGGACGACTGCCAAATATCACGACATAGGACGAATTTCAGATATAAAAGGGTTCCAATAATGGAGACTCCGATGGGAGAAGGATGAGGGACGGTCATCCAAAGGTGAAGGACGATCACCTGGCAGGGTACGGTTGCCGAAAATATCATGACATAGGACGAATGTCAGATAGAAAAGAATTTTTGCTTCTTACTGGGGAATGGTAAACACGGACGAGTGCTTACATCCAAGAAACAAAAGGTATAAGTGTTTGGCACTGTGTATAGATCAAAGATGCGGACGAGCATCCTTAAGACTACGATACGGACGAGTATCGGTAGAAACAACGCTAACGCATGTTCAAAGATGATGATACGGACGAGTATCAACTGGTTAACAAAGAAAACGGACGAGAGTCGAACCTGAGGGGAAATAAGTGTGTATACAAGATACGAATGAGTATCTGTATGAGTAAAAATAAACATTGGTGAGACAGAGACGAGTGTTCAACTTGCTGGGGAGAGTACTACACGGATGGGTATCGTATAAGTTACGAACTTATAAGTGTATGAGGTACTCCGATGGTCTGTGGGATAGGATGACACAGATGGGTGTCAACAAGTGTATTATAATAAGTGTTTGGTTTGCAACTGTGCTAGGGAATGGTGACACGGACGGATGTCAGAAGAGTGCGTATAGGTATCTGTTTGTAGAAAGTGTTCTGGCGACTTTACTGAGGAATGATGACACAGGCGAGTGTCAAAAGGAGCATGTATCTGTATTTTGAGAGTACAAAGGGGACGCTTTGGCTTTTATGTGCAAGGGATGTATATTGCTGATGAGGTACTGTTGATATTTACAGGTGACTGTTTCAAAACCTGACTTGTGATTATGCAATATGTTTGATTTTTGCTGTAATGCTCCGTATTAGATGGAATGCTACGCTTTTGTGGTGATTTATGATGCGAATGCCATGTTTATGCAAAAGATACCGATTCGGGATTCGGATCTCGCTGCTTGTGGAGATCTCTGACTGATCTTCTTGAAAGGATATCCCAGCTGGGGATGAGATCATTGGTAGATCTGATAAGATATACGACTCTGCTTGGGAAAGTAGGTCACTAATAGACCTATCTTAATGGTGAGGAACCTAGTTGGGGATGAGGAAGATTTCGTCATTTTATTGTGTGAGAACTTCAGACATTGCTCCTCTGGGAGGAGGCTGGAGCTCTGTGGGGAGATGGTTCCCCGCCTAGTACTCCGTTGGGGGAGGAAAGACCACTGAACGATCTTCCTAGAGATTTCTGTGGGGATCCTGCTGAGGATGAGGATATTTGATAACTCAGCTGGGGATATGAGAAACTTTTGATACTGCTCTTAAGAAATATGTGCTGGAGAAGCGATGCCCGGACACTCTAATGGGGAGAAAACATTTCTGGTGCTATTTGGAAGATGTGCTGAGGAAATAATGATCTGGAAACTTTGTTGGGGAAAACCCTTCCTGCCCCATGTTGCGCTCTGAATACCTGCAATCCTGTTATGACAAAGAAACGCACAAGTACCCCGGGGTATCCCTTACTGGATTCCATCATAGGAGTTTAGACACTCCCGGGAGTAAGTAATATATTTCCTGCAAGCATGTGATTAGAAAGGCACAATCTGTTTTTATGCAACTATTATATCAAGGATATCGAATATTTTTGCAAATGAAATAAAATGTATAAGATGGAGTGCGACCGAAAATCTGATTTTATTAATTTGGGTGCCCTGAATTGGCAAATACAGTAAAAGAAACAAATCCCCTGAAATGAGGAGATTGTTACAATTTGAGAAAAATGAAGGTGCTGGCAATGTTGACGACGCTTTAGCGAGCTTCCCTTTGCTATGACCCATATGACCTTGACGTTCTTCTCATCCTGCTTTCTGAAGAGGGCTGATTCTGACCGATGCTTTAACCCTTCGAAGCTTGCCATGTTGTGAGCGATACAGACGAATTCAGAATGCAGTTGTTCGCTTATTCCCTTATTTTGCGTGGGTCGCCCTTTCGGGTTTTCAATCCACCGGGATACCCATTTTTGCCTGAGCTGTCCAATGCGGCTTTTTAACTCAGCGGGTGTACATTTTTTATATTTTTCCCTTATTTTTTCCCGAGTATTTTATTCTGTTTTTGACTCGTCGGGATGCCCTATTTTTGCCTGGACTTACATTCTATTTTTATGTCCAGCGGGTCATTTTATGCGAAGTATTTTTTAACTGCATCTGAATTCACAGGGGATAAGAAATCTTCACCATCCATAGTAGTGAGCATCCGTGTTCCACCAGAGAAAACTTTCTTTACTATGAATGGGCCATCGTAGTTCGGAGTCCACTTGCCCTTGTAGTCTGTATAAGGAGGAAGGAGTCTTTTCAGCACAAGATCTCCCACTTGGTATTCCCGAAGCCTGACTTTCTGATCGATGGCTTTCTTCATTCTTTTCTGATATAACTGCCCATGACAGATTGCAGCTAATCTCTTTTCTTCAATCAGATTCAGTTGATTGTACCGAGAACGGACCCATTCTGCTTCATTTAACTTGACATCCATCAGTACCCGCAACGAGGGTAATTCAACTTCAACAGGTAGGACTGCCTCCATACCATACACAAGCTGATACGGTGTTGCCCCAGTGGATGTTATGATTGAGGTACGGTACCCATGCAAGGCAAATGGTAGCATTTCATGCCAGTCTTTGTAAGTAACCACCATCTTCTTCACAATCTTCTTGATATTCTTGTTAGCCGCCTCAACAGCTCCATTCATCTTTGGCCTGTAAGGAGAAGAGTTGTGATGTTGGATTTTGAAGTCCCGACACAGTTCTGCTATCATTTTGTTGTTCAAGTTGGAACCATTATCAGTAATTATTCGCTCGGGTACTCCATACCGACAGATGATGTCTCTCTTCAGGAATTGGGCTACCACTTGCCTGGTGACATGTGCATACGAAGCTACTTCAACCCATTTGGTGAAGTAATCAATGGCTACCAGGATGAATCATTGGCCATTGGAAGCAGTCGGTTCGATCTTTCCAATCATGTCAATGCCCCACATGGCGAAGGGCCAAGGTGAAGACATCACATTCAAAGGATTCAGAGGCACATGCACTTTGTCCGCATAAATTTGGCATTTGTGGCACTTTCTGGTATAAGCACAACAGTCTGCATCCATTGTGATCCAGTAGTAACCTGATCACAATAATTTCTTAGCCATGGCATGTCCTCCAGCATGGGTACCGAAAGATCCTTCATGCACCTCGTGCATCAGCAAGCCTGCTTCCGTCTTATCAACACATCTGAGCAGTACCATATCAAAGTTTCTTTTGTACAAGGAGCCGTCAGCATTCAGGAAGAAACTACCAGCCAACCTTCTTAATGTCTTCTTGTCATTGGATGATGCCCCAGGTGGGTATGTTTGATCCTCTAAGAAGCATTTGATGTCATGGAACCAAGGCTTGTCATCTTTAGCAATGTCCACAGAGAACACGTATGCCGGTCTGTCAAGTCTGGTAATCATCAATGTGTTGCTCAGCCAGATAGTTAGACAGTACACTGCCTTTGATGGCCTTTTGAGATGTGTACTGAATGTCATATTCTGTCAAGATCATTTGCCATCTTGCAACCCTTCCGGTAAGTGCTGGCTTCTCAAATATGTACTTGACTGGATCCATCTTGGAGATCAACAAGGTAGTGTGGGTCAACATATACTGCCTTAGTCGGCGAGCAGCCCACGCTAAAGCACAATAAGTTTTCTCGAGCAGTGAATAACTTTGTTCACAGTCGGTAAACTTTTTGCTTAGGTAGTATATTGCACACTCTTTTCAACCAGACTCGTCATGCTGACCCAGCACACACCCTATTGACTCTTCTAACACTATCAGGTACATTATTAGAGGTCTTCCTTCGACTGGAGGCATAAGGATTGGAGGCTTTTGTATGTATTCTTTGATTTTGTCAAAAGCTCTCTGGCAGTCTTCATTCCACCTGACCGTCTGCTCTTTTCTTAACAATTTGAACAAGGGCTCACAGGTTGTAGTAAGGTGGGATATGAACCGTGAAATGTAGTTCAATCTACCTAGGAACCCCTGAACCTCTCTTTCAGTCTTTGGTGCAGGCATCTCTTGAATGGCTTTGACTTTGTCAGGGTCAACTTCAATTCCCTTTTCACTTACAATGAACCCCAACAGCTTACCAGAACGTACCCCGAATGTGCATTTGTTGGGGTTTAGCTTCAGCTGGTACTTCCTTAGGCGTTTGAACAGCTTCAACAGATTTACCAGGTGGTCTTCTTCAGTGAGGGACTTGTAAATCATGTCATCCACATAACATTCAATTTCTTTGTAGATCATGTCGTGGAATAATGTCACCATAGCCCGTTGATAAGTGGCACCAGCATTCTTCAGTTCGAATGGCATTACCTTATAACAGAATGTGCCCCAGGGTGTTATGAAAGTTGTCTTCTCCATGTCTTCAGGTGACATCTTGATCTAATTATATCTTGAAAATCCATCCATGAAGGAGAATACCGAGAACTGAGCCGTGTTGTCGACCAATATATCAATGTGATGTAATGGGAAATCATCCTTCGGGCTAGCTCTATTCAGATCCTGGTAATCCACACACATCTGCACTTTGCCATCCTTCTTAGGCACAGGTACAATGTTAGCAACCCACGGCGGGTAACTAGTTACAACAAGGAAACCGGCATCCCACTGTTTTTGTACCTCTTCTTTTATCTTCATGGCCATATCCGGGCGAGTACGGTGCAACTTCTACTTTACTGGAGGACAATCTTCCTTTAGAGGCAGCTTGTGCATAACAATGTCGGTATCCAGACCTGGCATGTCTTGGTAAGACCAAGCAAAAACATCAACGTACTCTCGCAGCATGTCAATAAGTTGTTCCTTCACTGAATCTTGCAGTCGGGCCCCGATTTTCACTTCTTTCAAATCTTCTTTGGTACCAAGATTAACTGTCTCAACTTCCTCCTGATGAGGAGTGATAACCTTCTCCTCTTGTCTCAACAACCTGGCTAGTTCTTCAGGTAGCTCATAATCTTCTTCAACCCCTTCATCGTCTTGATTAATCGGATTGTCAAAGTCATACAAAGTCATAACAATGTCGTTGTCGGTGCAGTCTGGAGAGCACTCTCTGCAAGGGTTTAGATTGGTTCATTTTAGTGATCATTTTTATCTTATTTAGAAAAAGTTAAAAATGAAGTTATTATTTTGAAAACATTGCCATTTTATTGTTTTGTACAAAAAATAAAAAATGAAAAACAGTGAGCGAAAAAAGAGACTTGTTTGCAAAAGATGTCCTGATATTCATTAATTGATCGTTTGCACAAAATACAAGATGGTCCGTTTACAAAATGAGTTCTGATATCTTGGGCAAGATGTAGGACTTGATGCATGCTTAAAGACAGGAAATAATAATTACTCTGCAGGAGTAACTCTTATAATTTCCTGGGAAGACCAGTTTGAGACTTGGTTCCCCAGGATCCTTGGACGTATCCAGTTTTCCAGGTTGCGTTCATCTTCTTCCTCGTCTTCCAGACTATTCACAGCATCCAGGGTAAGCATTCCCCCGCTAAAAAATTTGGGCTCCATTGCAGCCTCTGGTTGATCTTGTCGGGTTGGTCTGTAACCCAACCCAAATCTGTCTTCTTTCTTCTCAACTGGAAGCAGCTTGCCCCAGCCTTGAGCGGTACCCTCCTCAACAACCTTCCGGGCCTGTTGATACGAAGTGATGGAAGTTCCAGATACAACAGTTGCTTCATTAATGTTAAGGGCCTCAAACCCCTGACTCATAGTCTCATGGATCTCCCCATCCATCTCTATATACTTGTAAGTATCCTGCTGGCTAACAAAAATGTCTTCCTCCCCGTAGATTGTGATGATCTGGCCTTCCCACTCAAATTTTAACTTCTGGTGAAGGGTAGATGTAACAGCGTCAGCGGCGTGAATCCAGGGTCTACCCAACAAACAGCTGTAGGCCGGCTGTATGCCAATCACGAAGAAGGTAGTTTTAATGGTCTGTGGGACAATCAACACAGGTAGATCAATCTCTCCAAGCACTGATCTCTTAGAGCCATCAAATGCTCTCACCACCAAGTTACTTGGGCGTAATGCCAAACCATCATACTCCAACTTCACCAAGGCTTTATTTGGGAGGACATTGAGCGAAGACCCAGTTTCTACTAGTACATGAGAAAGAACAGCACCTTTGCATTCCAAGGTGATATGTAAAGCCTTGTTATGATTGCGCCCCTCCGTTGTTAAATCAGCATTTGTGAAACCCAGTCCATGAGTAGTGTTTACATTTGCAACCACTGTTTCCAGTTGATTAACCGTAATCTCTTCCGGCACGTATGCTGCGTGCAGGACCTTCAACAATGCATTCCTATGGGCTTCGGAACACATTAGCAATGATAATATAGAGATTTTGGAGGGTGTCTGATGAAGCTGGTCCACCACTTTATAATCACTATTTTTTATTATTCTCATGAACTCGTCCACCTCTTGTTCAAAAGACGTCTTCGGAGTTTCTTTAACAGTTGGCTCTTCAGGTACCACATTCTTTCCTTTTGCCTTAGCAGCAGCTTCTACTTCAGCACTGGGTCTTGGTGTTTGTGAGGCAAAAAGGCGTCTGCTTCTGGTGAAGCCTCCGCCTTCCCCAACATTGTCAACTTGTGGTGAAGAGGTTGATGAATCTAGAGTGATTTTCTTCCTGTCGCATCAGAGATCAGAGCCATAGTGCCAAGGTATGGCATTATTGCTTTCATAAGGAATAGGTCCAGGCATCGTAATGGTGACCGGACTGATTGCTGCAGCGGAAGGAACTGTGATGGTATGCGGGTCGTAGTAGATTGTGACTGGAGATCTGACAAGAGATGTTGCAGTTTATTGTTGGAAATTGTTGTTGGGATGAACATTTGCTGGGTCATAATAGATCGTGACCGTTGAGACATTTTCATTAATGTTTGCTGGTGTTGTAGATGTTTCCGTTGATAAAATGGGTGCTGATGTTATAGAAGTAAATGTTGCTGAACTCTGATCTGTTGATATAATGGATGGAGTGATTGCTGGAGTTGTGGTTGAATCAGTGGGAATGATAGTTGTTGTTGTTGTAGGAGGATCTATTGTTGTTGAAGAAAAGATTGTTGGTGTTGTAGGAGAATCCATTGTTGCTGAAGAAAGAGTTGTTGTAGGAGCCGTTGTGGTAATTTCCAAAATTCCATCTCTGATAAGGCCATCTATGCCAAACCTTAGCCGTTCACAACCATTAATAGCAGTCTTGCACGATTCGCAGCAGGCCTCACACCTCGGGAACACTTGACATCTTAAGAGTTGAACCTTAACTTCTGCCAACGGTGTTTGAATCTGTGCAACATTATCAATTAGTGCAGATGGTTGGTCCTCTTCTATGGCATTAATCCTAGGCCCACCATGATTAGGCATAGGATTTCTGTTAACATTCGGAGGAGGTGCGAAATTGAGAGCTTTGAAATCGACCAGATCTTGAACCTTCATTTGCAAGGCTCTACACTTCTCGGTATTGTGACCAGGCGCGTTGGAGTGAAAGGCACACCTGGCATTAGCATCATAATTATTTGGGAGATTGAAAGGATCTGGTGGAGCCAACGTTCTTAACTCCACCAGGTTGAGCTTCAGGAGTTGTGGCAGTAAAGCAGCATAAGGCATATGGATGGGGTCAATCACCCTATTTGCCTGAGATGGCCTCTGCTGAAAGGGGCGTTGCTATTGGTTGTTGTTTTTATTGCTGTAAGTTCTTTGTTGCGGAAAATGAGATTGTTGCTGATAGTGATGTTGTTGTTGTTGTTGTTGAGGAAAAAGTGGTTGTTGTGGAACTGGAGCCGGGATGGTTACGACTGCTATTGATCTGTGAGAATACTGGGGTCTGTCTCTGCCTGCATGGATAGCATTTGTTTCACCCTCCCTACGGGGTCCTGCAAAAGGTTTTCTGGGGTTGTTAGAGGAACTTGCACCATTGTCAGAGATTTTGCCCATCTTCAAAAGACTTTCAATTCTCTCACCAGCTATCACTATATCGGAAAAACTGGTGGAAGAGAAAGCAGCAAGTCTATCAATATAAGTTCCCTGCATGGTGTTCATAAACATGTCAGTCATTTCCCGTTCAAACATGGGTGGTTGGACAGCGGCAGCAAGCTGTCTCCATCTTTGGGCATAATCCCGAAAGCTCTCCCTTGAAGACTGATACATGCCCATTAGAAGAGTTCTATTGGGGGCCATGTCTAGGTTGTACTGGTATTGCCGGATGAAGGCTTCGACCAAGTCTTTCCAACATCTTATAGTGGCCCTTGTCAGATGCGAATACCATTCTCTTGATGCTCCAGTCAGGCTGTCCTCAAAATAGAACATCCATAACTTCACGTCCATGGTATAAGCCTTAAGTCTCCCTAAGAAGGATTACAGGTGGGTACGCGGGCAAGAGGTACCATTATATTTTTCAAAGCAAGGGTGTTTGAATTTGTGGGGAATTCTCACCCCATCTACCAACCCCATATCCATCACGTCGAAGCCTAAAGAATTTTGAGATTCCAAAGACCTTAGCTTTTCAGCAATCTCATCCAATCTTCTGTCATACACCTCATCCCTAGCTCCGACAACTGTGAATTGTTCCTTTTGGGGGTCCTCTTGCAGGATTCTGCCCCCAGCCGTATTACCTTGAACATTCCTTGTGCCATTAACATCTGGATTCAAATGGGGTCCATTCTCTGGTGGGTCGATACGAGGCTGTCCCCGTTAATTATTGCTGGTTCCCCCTGTTCCAAGATGGGGCTCTTCAGGTGTCTGCCTTTCTACCAGCTCTTTCAGCCTCTCTTGGCTCTGGGCTAAGCCAGTCATCACAACCATAAACTGGGTCATTTGGTTTCTCATTTCGACCCTCTCGTTTGCCATCTGATTTCTCACTTCATTCAGGTCCTGCTGTACCTGATCCATCTTAATGCCTGGAAGGTTGTTACGCGTTGGGTACCGGTGTGTGTGGTTGACAGGGAACACTCTGCAGCGAGCAATGTTTCCTGAAACCACAACAAAGTGAGAAACAAATAATGAACTAAACCCTAAAAAACAAAGAAAATGTTAGTATGCAATGCAATATGCTTATTTGGTTTCCAAGGTATCCGGTTCGGTTCTTAGTTTTAACCTTTCCAGACCTCGAGGAGATGTTTGATGATGTTGAGAAAAAGCCCACCAAAAATAAAACAAATTGATATATTACAAATGACGAGAATACATATTCTGTTTACAATACATGCCCATGGTGGGTCAAAAATACAACTATCAAAAAAGAAAAAGTACATCAAAAAGAAAAGAAATACAAGCAAAGAGGAATCAGACATCCAGTCCATAGTCATCTTCCCTAACTTCCTTCAGGAGTGCGTCAGTCACCGGACCAGCTGGGTGCTCTGTAATGGTGCTAATGAGGAGGTTCCTGGTAGTAATGGCATTAGTCAGCTTCTTATGACTGTCCTGATCCTTTGATCTCTTTAACCCCGCCCGGAGTTTTAACTCTGATATTTCCTTCTGGGCTGCCAGCAAAGCTTCCTGCTGCTTCTTCTCATTGGCTTCCAGCTGCTCAATCTTGGCCTGAGTCCTCTGGGTTTCTTGTGCATGGACTTCGGTGATCCTGATCCACCTAGACTGGCTTTCCTCCAGGTAATGCTCAGCCCTATCTTTCTGAATCCGTGCCTCCTTGCAGGCATTCTTCAATATCTGTTCCCCGGCTCTTGCTTTCCTTATGTAGTCATATGTCCTTTCAATCTTGGTAAAAAGCTCAGTCTTGAGTCTTTCCAATCTCTCAATGTCCAAACGACTGTCATTTCTTTCCCAAAGAGTCTTCTTCAAGGCCTCAGATAGCTGATTATTCCTCTCTTTCAGCTTTTCAAATCCCTCCAGGCTAACAGTTGCTGTAGGTTGTACTGTAGAAGGTCCAGGTGTGTCTTCCAAGGTAAAAGGCATCCTGGTGATCTGAGCTCTAGTACGAGATCAGTCAGAGTACTGAGCTGAAGCAATATTGTTACATCTTCCAAGGATGGTTATCCCAAGCCCAGGCAGCTTGCCTAACAACAATTGAATTAGGTTTCACTTCACAGTATAGGGTCTCAACTAAATCCTATCATCTGGGAGGGTGAACTAAGGCATATCCCAATTGTCTCCTAAATAGTAAAGGGTTGTAAGTGAAGCAACCTTTTACCCCTATTAGAGGCACATTAGGGTATTGCCCACAGCTGGTAATAATATCCTTGCCTTTGGTGCTCTGGGTGCACCATATGATATCTTCTGATGTTAAGGCAATGAACCTTTTGGCCCAATTCTTCTGATGGTGTGGGTTCAAGAAAGCATCTGATTTAGGCAGGTGTCTGAGTAGCCAAGAGTAGAACAAGGGAGCACAACATCTGACCAACTTCCCCCTTTGTTTTTCATTTCTCTGATGGATGGAGTAGTAAAAGTCTCCTAGCAATGTAGGCACTGGGTTCCTCAGCAGGAACAAGTGAATGGCATTCTTACTCAAACATTTAGGCTCATCTGCAAACAATATAGCCCCATATATGTTGAGGGCTAAAAGTGCACAAACTGCCCTCCATTCTCCCAATGTAGCCTTCAGGATGGCCTGAGAAATCAAGAGGTCCAGATGTAAGTCAGGAATCCCAGCTTTTGTTGTAATGTTTTGCTCAATGAGGGCAGACTCCAAGTGAAATGCCCTTGATATCTCTTCACTTCCGGGAGTAGTCATCTCTGGGTTGAAAGGGATCCCTCCTCTAATAGGCACTCCAATCAACAAAGAAAACTCTTCCAACAGAGGCCCCATCTGGAAATCTGGAAAAGTGAAGCATCTAATTGGGGGGTCATAGAACTGCAAGCATGTGTGGATCATGCTTCTCTGAGAAGAATCAAGATCCATGACCACATCTAAAATACCCCCATAGTGCTCTCTGAACAGTGAGATGTGGTCAGGTGTGATGAGAGATTGGACCTGCCTGATACCAGTCAAAGAAGGCTCAAAGAAATGATAAGATATGTTGCTCTTCCTTGGAGTAGCCATGAGTCATGATGAAGGAGCTGAAGATAAATACTGATGAAGATCACAGACTGGGAAGCTGGAGGTAAGTCTCTGACAGACTGATGCAGGTGCTGAAGGAGGTAGCTGAAGCAGATGCTGAAGAAGATAACTGAAACTGAGGTCTAAGCAGTAGAAGGGGTCAAAACCAAACCAAATATGATATGATGGATACCCTAAAAAACAAATAAACAAATGTTAAATGATGCAATGATGATATATGCAAATGATATGCAAGGGTTTGTGATCAAGAGCTGGATCTGATTATCTGTCTTGATATAAGGTCCATGTATGTTCAAAGGTCCGGATGGAGGCTCAGAAATCCAGTAACCAAGGTGGGGAACTCAAATAAAGAGTCACATGTCCAGGTTTAATCACAAGAACTGCCCAAAGTGAAGTATTCTTAATCAAAACAGTATCAGGGTATGATGTGGCAAAGGGTTCTTGCAAACCTGTAAACAACCCAACCCCTCTCACATGTAATGTTCTAGAACAAAGATCCTCAGACTTGGATCAGTTATGAGAAGTGTAAACACTTCTAACCCGGAGGTACAGTGTTTATAATAACCATAAAAGATCCTCCTCTAATTCACCCCAGATTCTGAAGGTCAAAATAAAGGTCATCCAGACTTAGCAGGCTTCCCAGATAGCCCTAGCACTATAGAAAATCTGTAGCACAGAGTTCTCAAGAAGAAACCCACATCTGAACCATGTTTCATATTCCCGCACCAGACCGAAATGGAATGGGAAAGAACATGAACCACTCTAGCCTAGGTATCACTCAGGTCCCAGGTATAGGACCTTAATCACTCAGTGGAACCCCACCCACCAAAACAGAAACCAGACCCAGCAATGATAATGACAGTATGATGTATAAAAATTGTAAATAAAGCAGTAAATAAGACTGTACATAAAGCAATAAATAAAGCAAATAAATAAACACAATTAGCACATAACACCCCATTAAACACAAATCAAACAAGCGCTAGGAGGAACCCATAAAAAGAACCAGAAGCCCTGGTTGCAGCATAAGGTATCCCCAATAGAGTCGCCAAGCTGTCGCTCCCACCAAATGACACCTGGTCAGACGGGGTACAGACGCGAACGGTTGGCGAAAGAGAGAGAACATGAAGATGAACTGAAAAGAGTCGCCAGCTAGGCATTTTTATCCCGAAGGAAAGGTAATGTTGCATAAACCTAGAAAGAAATGGATAAGACGGTCGCGAACCAGAGAAACTGAGGAAGGGGGTTGGTTACAACCTGGGAAGGTATTAGAACCCAGATTGTCCGTCGTACTCGAAGGGATCCACGCTTGAAAGTTTGTGTTTAAAGGGGTAGTGTCTGTGTTATCTGTGTGCAAAAGCTGGAAAAGAATGTACAGGTGTCAGTGCAAAAGAAGTGTGAAGTGAATTGCTTAGGGATGAGGCTTAAAGAATAATGCTTGAAGAGGGGGGGGGGAGAGAAAGAGACTTTTGTTCGATAACAGTTAAGTTATGCCTACGTATCCTCTCGTGCAATGAGGAAGTCAGAACATTGTAGTTCGACTCAAAGAGACTGGAAGATAAATTAACTTGTGAACTGCTTACTTGTCTATGCTCAAGTGTATGACCTGTCTGGCTCAGGTGCAAACTGTCTTACATTAGACGGAAGAAGCAACTTCTCGTTTATGAGTGAATGAGGTGAGAAAAGAATCCCGGAGGAGACGATTATTGTTTGTTTTTGGTGTTTTCAATCTTTTATTGCTTTTTGGAGTTTGTCATAAGAAAATGAGCTTAGCCTAAACCAAGGGTTAGTAAACTCATCACATCTTCCCTATGATTAGGGGTAATGAGAATACCTTAAGTATGAAGTAAGCACCTCACACTTAATCACCATGGTGTAGGATTAAGATCATTAACCTACTTGTGATTATTTAGATGTTTTTAGAGTTTTTTTAGTGTTAAGTAATGAGTTTAAGCCATAATCAAGGATTTAATGGACTCGTTACACCATCCTAATAGAAGGATAATAGATGAGAACATTTAAGCTGAGGAAGGCTCCTCAACTTAATCCATGATTAGGGATTAACCTCATGACAAAACAAAGCCTTTATTAAAGTGGATTTTAATTAATGGTGAGGTTAAGAAGTGAATTTTATGGTTTGTAAGACAACTTGAGGGGGACTTGTCCATTAACACTAGGGTTAGTCCTTCTTAACCAATTAAGGAAGAATTAGAACCCTAATGCAAGGCCCAAGTTACAAGCTTATTGTCTTAGTGATTATCAGATGAATTGATTAAGGGATTTAAACACATTAAGGGTTTAACACTTAGGATTAAAATTATACACTCCATCCTAAGAGAAGGATGCAGGCATACCCTTAATCACAAAGCCTTAAAACCTTGAAGGTTTAGTCTTTTATTATGATATGAGAAGAGAGACACAAAAGATGACACAAAGGTAAACCTAATGGGGGACTAATCCAAATCCTAATTCTTATCATGCTTGGGTGTTCCTAGGGTTTACGAGGCTTGCAAGAGATCTTCAAGAAAAGCCACCAAGGAAGAAGCAGATGAAAGGAGGAGAAGCAGAAGAAACAAGCTAACTTACTTCACTTAAGAAGATAAGTTACTTGAAGAAAGAAAGTGAAGGAGGAACATGAATGAGCAAGCTCATTCTAAAGCAAAGATAAAATGCAGCATGGATGCATAAAAGAGAATGAGAAGAGAGATGAGGAGTGAAGGCAAATTCACTTCTCAATTATTTACCACCTGAAATGGTTAGTATAAAGAAAGAAATGAAATGAAAATGAAATGTATGCAAGCATGCAAACAAAAAACCAGAAGCATGTTCATGATGTAAATGATGCTAAGAGATGATGCAAATGCATACCAAATGCTATGGATGATCATACAAGTGATGAGGATGCAAATGAAACATGTAAGAAGCATGAAAGTCCATGAATGCACATGAAATGAAATGAATGCATAACATGGAAAATGGATGATGCAATGATCAAACATGATTCTAATATGTCCTAAGATGTCTTAGAAGTCATGTGGATGCAAGGAATGTCATGGCAAGTTCTTATATGAATGCTTATGCAAGATGTATGCAAAGGAAGATGAGAAATTAGGGTTTTCATGAAACATGAGATGCAAAACTCAAAAACAGAAGCAAATGACAAGATAAAAAATTGAAAATGCAATCAAAAGAACCCTAACCCCCTATGATTTCATACCCCAAAGGAGGAAACCTAACTCTTAACCCTAAGGGACTTATGATTTTTCTAAGTTTCCTAGGGTTTTAAGGCACCTAAAGGGAAAAAATGCAAATCAAATAAAAAATGCAGAAGAAATTTATGACAAAATTATGTTAGAAACTATATGTCAAATGAAGATCAATGCAAAAAGAACCATGGTCATACCATTCTTGGTTAGGAAGAAAATAATTCTTGAAGTTAGGGTTCAAAAATGGGATTTTATGAACCCTAAATTCAAAGAAAAAAATGTCAAAATGATTCAAAACCAAAAAGAAATTTGTGTGGATGGTATGACAATGTCTCTAAATGTTTAAAGATGCAATATGAATTTTTTGGGATTTTTTAGAAATCTAAATGATATTTTAATTAATTAATTTTCATTAATTAATTAAAATAAACAATTAAATGTCTAAAAAATGATTTTTTAATGCAAAAAATAAAAATAAAAATATTTTTGGGTTAGGAATTTATTTGGAACCAAAATGCAAAATAAAAATATTTTTGAGATTTTCTAACTATTTTAAATAATTCGTACAAAATAAAATAGGAAAATGTGAAATAAAAATTAAAATAAGCTGAAGTATGCAAAAGGGAGGGCTGAGATTGATTCTGGGCTAGGTTTGGGTTGACTGGCGCCACATCCAATGACCCACATTCAAACTTAACTAATCCTATTTAATTAATTATTTAATCACTTAATTAAAACTAATGACAAGATCTGGTCCACACAAACACGCGCGGGAAGGGAGATCCAATGGTCCACGTTCAAAGTTTGCCCTAACCCTAATTAAGTCACTAATGACTTTTAGGTGGCCGGAGAAGACCTCCAGTCATCTTCTCCGGCCAGACCCTCACCTGAAAATCCTCAACTTCTTCCCTAGGCACATTCTGGAGCTCTAAAGCTCCAGATTCACTCCTCCCACTCCCCTAAGATCAAATCCACCCTCAAACTTCATTTCTTTTCACTCAAACTCTTGATTCGAAGAAGAACATAAATATGGCAAAAATTTCAGACAAGCAATACATTCTCATTTCTTCATCATTTTAAAAAATAACAAGTTCAGTGTACTCAAGGGAACATGCTTAATCATTTAGTAACATAAAATAAAGGTTATGGAAAAATTAATTTGAATGGCTACCTGAGATGGAGCTTTCAACCCTTGAGCTTTCTGGCTGCTTCCTTGGTGCAAAATGCCTCCAATGACCTCCCTAAAGAAGCTTTGATGCTTTGAGAGCTTTGAGGAAGGCTGGTTTGTGAGTTTGTACTCCACTGGTCAGAAAATCGTGTTTGGCTTATAGTGTGTTCTTGGCTGTTTTGATGGGTGGTTTTGGGTCAGTGAATGATTTAAGAACGAATGGTGTTGTTTGTTTGAAGAATGGGTGGCTGAGTTATGAGATTCGAAGGTTTTTGAAAGAGGGAGAGTTTTTGTGAACTTGAGAATGCTGAGGTTTCAGGCTGTGTTCTTATGTGTTATGGTTTGGGTTTGATCCACATATCAACTTGTGATAGGTCTGTGGAGTGGTTGTGCCCTATTGTGATTGGTATGGCCTTCTTGCAAAAAGTCAAAAGTTCTTGTCCTTGATGTATGGGCTGGTTCAGAGGTAGTACAAGGGCATGTCTGGTTCAGCAAGGATCAAGGAGGTCCATGGAATTCACTTTGAGGCAATTCAGCATGTGGGAAATAAGTTATGGGGTGTTTTGCAATTTTGACAAAGTTTGGCCCTTTTGAGATTTCTTCATGGGAAAGGCATGAAAACTTGAGATTCTTTGGGCAATTCTAATTTTTAGACATTGCACAATGTTTGTATGATGCTTAGAAGTGTGTTTGAAGTTACAAAATAGCTTGGCAAGAGGTTTTGCAAAAAATCCCTCTTTGGTGCATTCTTGAAAATTATGTGATTTTTGCCAACTTTGACAAGCCATAACTTGAGTTCCAAAATGAATTAGATCTTGTTCTTGTACTTTTTGAAAAGGGAATGATCCAATCTACAACTTTCATGACCAATAACTTTTCATTTGAAGCATTTTTGGTTGAGAAAGAGGAGGTTGAAAAACTTTCCCAAAATGGAAAGTTTACATTACAAGTCATTTCCATTTTTGGCAACTTTTGGTTTAGCTCACTTTTCTTCAATTTTTTGAACTTCTAAACACTTAAATGATCAAATAAAGATCATACAACTTCAATTTGATGAAAAATCCACTTTGGTTCCATTGTTGGGGGACTTAGATGCCCTGATTTTGCTCTGACTTGTTCAAGAAGTTACCCAATGATCAGATGACTTCCACAATGAATTTCTTCATCAAACTTGGTATGCATGATCCTTATAACATATTGAGACTAATAGAAACAAGAATGACCAAACAATTTGGAGTTATGGCCTTTGAAACCAAAACCCTAATTTCAGGTCATCTGTGTAGCTAAACCCTGGCTCTGCTTCCATGCTTTGCCAGTTCTTGTGATTCTTTGACTTCCTTGATCTTTGGAGGATAAAATATGATGATTGAAAATACATGGACCTTCTTGAAATGATTGATGGCCTTTGGAGTGGCTCAGATGGATCTTGGATGGCTCAAGTCACAAACCCTAGATGCAGATGAACTTGAACTAATGCAATGAAGAAAAATGCAATATGAAATGGTATGATTAAACTTATGTAAATATGAAAGATCAACAAGCCATGGTATGAACTTAGTGAGGGAAAATTTGGGGTGTTTACAACGGGCTTTTATCCTTTTTTTTCTAGGCATAGTATTTTTGACTAAATATGAATTCACCGATCGTGGTAAATTTGTTCCATCCATGTTTGTTAACCCTAGTGCTTCGCCAGAGAAAACACTCTTCATGACATTTGGCCCTTTATGTTTTGGGGTCCATTCACCTCGTGGATCTTTATGGATGGGTAATATTTTCTTAACAACAAGTCTGTAAGACCCATATATAAAAGACATACATCAAAGCATATTTTTCATATATAAATTCAAGTTTGGTACTGATATACAATAAGTTCTTAGTAACACATTGCATAAGTATAGCCACTAATACATAAGGTACTAATACAAAAGGCTATATAATTATACAAGACGTTCAAAAATAAAAAGTCTAAGAACTAGATTCGAAGATTTCAAAAAGTCCACAGCGGAAGAAAGCCATCAAACAAGCAAGGATAATCAAACGACCTTATCCTTACCCTTCACAGAACCTGAAGTAGCTGTAAAAATATAACAACAACATGGAGTGAGATAACAACATCTCACTGAGTTCCCTATCTTAGAGTTCTCTCGACTCTAAAGGTTCAATCTAAAACATAACTTGACCAATAACTACCTCACAAGAAACTAAAGTAAGATGGAACAAAAAACCATACAACACTCTCGACACTATACGAGTATGACATCTACCGCAAGCCTTTACGTATGCTTCCCGTGGGACCAAGATCCACCCACCTCAAGACTTACATAAGACTTTACTGAGGACTTGATGTGATACTGACCTTGAGTATTTACGGACGCTTCCCGTGGGACCTAGATCCACCCACCTCAAGACTTACACAAGACTCTCCAAATAACCCCGTGTAGTACTCCCTCAAGCCTTTACGGACGCTTCCCATGGATCCCAGATCTACCCACCTCAAAACTTACTCAGACTTCCCGGAGGGATAATATACATACACGCCTCAAGTCTTACGGACGCTTCCCGTGGGACCCAAATCTATCCACCTCAAGACTTACACCAGACTTACGGAGGCCCACTTGTGAAATACACACCTCTAGTCCTTACAAACGCTTCCCGTGGGACCCAGATCCACTCACCTCAAGACTTACTTAGACTATTATGGAGGCCTAGTGTATAGCAAGCTAACACTTTCACAACAACCTAAGGTAATCCTAAGCATCTCACAAGTCAATTCTTTTCATCCTCAATAGCTCACCAATTCCCTAATTAACATAATCTCGATTAATAAAAAAAGTCGGGTAAAGGTCAGGTAAAAAATAATATTTCTCAGCATAATAAGAAAGTACATATGTTTAGCTTCAAAACAATATGAAGAACAGCTAAAATGGATAAGAGATGAATAAGTTATGAATTTTCAGTGTTGGTTTAAAATAATATTTTTCCATCACTTACAGTGTTAACTGGTTAACGCATGGGGTTAACCGGTTAACCACACCAGTTCAAAAACACAGAAGTGTATATTAGGTCCGTTAACCGGTTAACACCCTGGGTTAACCGGTTAACCAAAGTTAGTAGCTGAAAAATGCAGGTTTCACATATGGAACCTTTCCAAAACTTCACCAAATCATCATCAAACATCAAAACAATCTCAACAAAGGTTCCTACACATAATATCAGCATACTTATTCGTTTTTATCGATTTTTAACCATTCAAACTACCGATTCTACGATTTTTCTACCAAAACCATGAAACTCATAAACTCAATAACTTATTCAAAATCTAAAACAAAAGTTTCTAACTAAGAACCCACCTCTACCAAAGATGATGGAGAAGATAGAGAGATGAATGGATGATGGACTTCAATAATCAAGAGCTTATTCTTCTTCTTCTTCTTCAATTTTCTCCTCTTCCTCCCTTTTCTCTTCCTTTTCCTCTTTCTCTTCTTTTGTTTCCAAATTATTGAAGCATAAAGAAAAGAAAACTTAGGTTACACAGGAAAACTTATTTTCCCCCATGATGGGTCCAAATAGAGAGTATCCAAAAATGTCTCTTAATCCACAATTTAATAAAACCTCTAAGTCAGATAATATTAGTTAATAAAAACAAGTCTCGCTGATTACTCTAATTATTTGTTAAAATCTCTCAGAGCAACCCAAAACCTTACTAATATGAAATAATATTATTCAGAACATTAAATATTTTACGGGGTATTACACCCCCCTTAAATAGAAATTCATCCTCGAATTTAAAGATTACCTGAACATGAGAGGATACAACTCCCGCATCTCTGATTCTATCTCCTACGTATCATCTCCTAGATGCGTCACATCCCATTGTACCTTAACAAATGGGATATCCTTGTTTATTAACACCTTGGTTTCTCTTCCAACAATGCGACTTGGATGGGGTTCAAAAGTCAAGTACGCTTCTATATCGATAGAATCCGGCAGAATAGGCTGAAGAGGATCAGGAACAAACCTACTGAGATAAGATACATGAAAAACATCATGCATTTCAGACAAAGAGGGTGGTAAGGCTAATCTGTAAGCAACTTCACCAATCCTTTCTAAGATCTGATACGGTCCTACGTATCTCGGACATAACTTGCGCGACTTAAACGGTCCTTTCAATCTCAACCTCGGAGTATCCTTCAAATAAACATGGTCACCTTCATCAAATTCCAAAGGTCTCATTTGATTGTCAGCATAACTCTTTTGACGGTCTTGGGCTTGCTTAATTTTCTCTCGAATCATTCAAATATTTTCCATAGTCTCTTGGATAACTTCGGGTCCTAAAATCCTATCTTCACCCACTTCCGATCAATACAAAGGCGTTCTACACTTTCTCCCATATAAAGCCTCATACGGAGCCATTTCGATGCTCGCATGGTAACTGTTATTGTAAGAGAAATCGATAAAAGGCAAAAGTTCCCTCCAATTTCCCTTACTTTCCAACACACAATCTCTTAACATGTCTTCCATCATTTGAATTGTATGTTCCGTCTAACCATCCGTTTGAGGATGATTAGAAGTGCTCAAACGTAAATTCGTACCCATAGCTTGTTGGAATACTTTCCAAAACCTCAAAGTAAACTTTGGATCTCTATCAGACACAATGCTAGATGAAACACCATGCAACCTTACCATCTCAACAATAAACAACCTCGCAAGATGACTTGCCTTGAACGTAGTCTTAACGGCTAAGAAATGCGCAAATTTCATTAGTCGATCCACAATTACCCAAACAGAATCATAACCACCTTGAGTACTAGGTAAGATCACTGCAAAATCCATAGAAATACAATCCCACTTCCAAATTGGAATGTCCAAAGGTTGTAAAAACCCACATGGTCTTTGGTGCTCGATCTTCACTTGTTGGCACACCGCAATATCCCTCTTCATATCGGACCACCAATACTCTTTCTTCAAGTCTTGATACATCTTTAAAGAACCCGGATGTATCGTAAAAGTACCTTTATGGGATTCCTCCAAAATCTTTCTCTTTAACACATCATCATTCGGAATGCAAATTCTTTGGTTAAATAGGATAATCCCATCCAACGCTCTTACAAAACCCGATTGGAGTAGCATCTCTTGCAACTTCTCATCTAGAACTTGTGCTTGTTGAATCTCGCTTCTTAAAGTAGAATTGCTATTCAAATTTCCCATAATCACACCATTCGAAGTCCACACAAATTGAAGATTAAGATCTCGAAACTTCTCCAATAATGCATATTCCAACACCATCAATTCGGCACCATGAATTACTTTCCGACTTAAAGAATCTACCACTTTGTTCGCTTTTGCCGGATGATACTTCAATTCAAGGTCATAATCCTTCAAGTACTCCATCCACCTTCTTTGTCTCATATTCAATTCCTTCTAATCAAAGAGATACTTCAAACTCCTATGGTCACTAAACATCTCAAAACACACACCATACAAATATTATCGCCACACTTTTAATGTAAACACCACGACCGCTAGTTCCAAATCATGAGTTGGATAATTCTTCTCATGAACTTTCAACTGTCGAGAAGCATAAGCTACAACTTTACCTTCTTTCATAAGAACACCTCCTAATCCCATCTTAAAAGCATTGCAAAACACTTCTTAAGACTTTCTAGGATCAGGAAAATCAAAACCGGAGCAGTCGTCAATCTTTCTCTCAAACACGTGAAACTTTGTTCGCAACTAGAATCCCATTCATAAGCAAAGTCCTTTCTAGTAAGCTTAGGCAATGGTAACGCCAACTGAGAAAAACCTTTGATGAACCTTCTGTAGTAACCTTCCGAACCTAAGAAACTTCTCACTTCTGAAGCATTCCTCGGTCTCTCCCAATTAATCACGGCTTCAATCTTTGACGGATGCACTGCTACACCTCCCTAAGATATAACGTGTCCAAGAAACTTAACTTCAGACATCCAAAACCCACACTTGTTAAACTTGGCAAAAAGTTTCTTCTCTTGCAATACTGATAGAACAATTATTAGATGCTCTCCGTGCTCGTGTGGAGTACGAGAATAAATAAGAATGTAATCAATAAAGATTACAACAAACTGGTCCAAATAAGCCTGAAATATCTGATTCATGTAATCCATAAAAATAGCTGGAGCATTTGTCACACCGAAAGGCATCATTCATAATGACCATAACGGGTTCTTAACGTAGTCTTCAGTACATCGGAACTCTTTACACGAATATGATGATAGCCCGACCTCAGATCAATTTTCGAGAACATACAAGCTCATTTCAATTGATCCAAAAAGGTCATCTATCCTCGGTAAGGGATACTTGTTCTTGATAGTGACCTTGTTCAACTTACGGTAATCAATACACAACTGCATACCACCATCTTTCTTCTTTACCAATAAAACAGGAGCTCCCCATGGTGAAACACTTGGCCTAACAAAATGCTTCGCCATCAAATCCTCCAACTGATCCTTCAATTCTCTTAATTCGAGCAGTGCCATCCGATAAAGGGAAACAAATATAGGAGCCGTCCCTGTTATCAGGTCAACTGAGAATTCAACTTCCCTCACCGAAGGTAAGGAAGTGACATCCTCGGGAAAGACTTCAGGAAATTCACAAACTATTGGAATATTCAGAACTTGCTGACCATTACTCTCCTCTTTAGTAAGGACCAGTAAAACAGATTTCTCATTTTCAAACAAAAAGTTTACCATTCCAACTGTACCTTCTAAGATTGTTGTCAACACATCTTTCGAATGAGCTTCCACGGATGGAATGAGGATCAACTTCTCTTCATACCCAATAAACACAGAGTTAGCAAATAACCAATCCATTCCCAGGATAACATCAACTTTCTTAAGGGGTAGACAAATAAGATCAATATGGAAAACTCTACCATTCACGGACAAAGTACAATTTTCACGCATAAGAGGTGTCTCGACGGTTTCATCCATAGCGGTAGTAACCACCATAGGAGGAGACAAGGGAAAAACTCGTAACCCAAGTCGCTTGACAAAACTAGTAGACACAAAAGAATGTGTTGCTCCACAATCAAATAAAACAAGACAAGGATGTTCATTAACAAGACATATACCTGCGATAAGAGATTTGTCGGCTTTAGTCTTCCTTGCATCCATGGTATAAACCCTTCCTTAAGCTTGGTCCTTTCTCAGTGGACATGCTTTAACAAGATGTCCCTCCTTCTGAAAATTATAATAAACCACGCCACTTGGACTACACCTTCCATTATGATTCTTATGGCACCTGGAACATGAAGGAGGAGTGTTAGGTCTATCACTCACCACTTGTCTTCCCTTGAAAGGTCGGGGCCTTGGCCTAAAAGGTTGTGTTAGAACAATTATGGTTCTAAACCTCTAAGAGTTTTGATGATAACAAATATTATTATGCTAGAATAGAAGTTCTAATAACTATCTTTATTATATGTGTAAAAGAGGAAGTTAATTAAAGGAGACGTGCATTACTAGAAGATATATTGAGCCATATATAGAAGATACACATAATGAGGAATCCATCATTTAATGACATGGTTTAATGGCCGCGTATCAAGACTTTATTATCTCTGATTTACGTCTAGAAGATGATGATCTTCATAATGAAGACATTAATTAAAGAATATAATAATTAATGGTAAAGACAAGTATCTCTTGTTATGGAAGGAATTTATGGTATTAACTAATATCCTAAATTAGCTCAAGATGTCTCCAACGGCTACAATTATTCAAGAACTATATAAAGGAATCAAATTGAAGATTTGAAGACAATACACTCACGAGAAAAAGACTGAATCATTTGTGCTAAAATATTGTAACATTCACTTAGTGATCTTAGCTTTATTAGAAGCAAAATAGTTACTATATTATTATTATTGTAATAGTTAAGTAAACTCCCTTGAGTGACTAGTTTCAGTCAGAAGACTCAAGAGGACATTGACTGTAGGTCAGTGTGTGTATTCATTTATTGAATAGTGGATTAAGACCTCAGTGACAGAGGCAAAATCACCTTGGTGGGTGGACTGGACGTAGTTTGAGTTCAAATGAACCAGGATAAATTAACTTGTCATTAGAAGTTATTTTTAGTTGTTAAAGAAAACCCAATTCCAACCCCTCTTCCTTGTGTTTTACGCACCTTCAATTGGCATCAGAGCGCTAGGTTCTGAGAAAAACACTTAACCGTGCCAGTAAAAGATCCAGAAGTTAAAACACATGGCAGAAGCTGGCAATAACAACAATGACTACCAAAATGACAAGATCAACGCAAAACCTCCAGTGTTCAATGGTGACAATTTTGACTACTGGAAGGATGTTTTGGAAAGTTTCTTTCTAGCTCTGGATGGAGATCTTTGGGACATGGTGACAGATGGATACATTCATCCTGTTGGAGCAGATGGTCAGAAGATTGAAAGAAAAAATATGACAGCTCAACAGAAGAAGGAATTCAGAAATCATCACAAAGCTAGAACCATACTTCTAAGTGCTATCTCATATACAGAATATGAGAAAATCACAAACAGAGACTCACCTAAGCACATGTTTGATTCTCTAAGGATGACACATGAAGGCAACACTCAAGTCAAGGAGACTAAAGCTCTGGCTCTCATCCATAAGTATGAAGCTTTCAAAATGGAAGAAGATGAGACAATTGAAAAAACGTTCTCAAGGTTCCAAATTCTGGTAGCTGGACTGAACGTTCTGGACAAAGGCTACTCAACAGCAGATCATGTAAAGAAAATCATCAGAAGTTTGCCAAAGGCTTGGAGGCCCATGGTCACTGCTCTAAAGCTATCTAAAAATCTGAATGAAATATCTTTAGAAGAACTGATCAGATCCTTGAGAAGTCATGAGATAGAACTAGAAGAAGACGAACCCCAGAAGAAAGGTAAGTTTGTAGCTCTTAAATCTAACAAATCTATTTCTAAAGCTTTACAGTCAGAAGAAGAAGAAAGTTCTGAATGCTCATCAGAAGAAGATGAATTATCTCTTCTATCCAGAAGAGTCCAACAACTCTGGAAGCATCGTAAGAAGAAGTTCAAAAATACCAGAAGAACAAGAAATCACTCTGAATCAACATCTGGTCACAAGAAACCCAGAAGCAAAGAAGTTGTGTGCGATGAATGCAAAGAACCAGGTCACTACAAAAGTGAATGTCCAAAACTCCAGAAAGAGAAACCCAGAAATAAATTCAATAGAGAAAAGAAAAAGAGTCACATGGCAACATGGGATGATTCTGAATCATCTGAGGCAGAGTCAGATTCAGAAGATGAACATGCTAACATTGCACTAATGGCAAACATACCAGAAGATGATCACTCATCAGAATTAGAATCAGACTCAGATACAGAAGAGGTATTCTCTAAACTTTCTAGATCTCAATTAGAAGCTAGCCTCTCAGAAATTCTTGAAAAATATCAGAAGCTTCAAATACAAAGACATGAAACAAAGTCTGGTATCTGAATTAGAAGAAGTTAGAAAACTAAAAACAGAAAACTCTGAGCTAAAAGAAAATATTTTTGAATGCAAAAACTCTCTTGAAAAACTTAAAGCTCAGAAGGAATCTGAATTAGAAGATCTAATCAATTCTGATAGTATCATAAAACAATATGACTATGGTTTTCAAAAATTTCTAGCTAAAAGCATAGATAGAAGCAAAATTGCATCTATGATCTATGGAGTTAGCAGAAATGATAGAAGAGGCATAGTCTATGTGAAAACTAAAGAAACTCTGAAGTTTAAAAAGATTGATGACATTGTCATAAAAACTAATACTCCTCTAAGTTCTCATTTTACCTATGGTCATAACCATGACTTAATATATACTAGTGAGTCATCTTGTTCCACAAGTTCTTATTTGAAACCTAAAATAAATCAGAAGTTTGTGAAAACTAACAAACATGGACCCAGAAAAATATGGGTACCCAAAGATAAAATTGTGTATGTTGCAGATGTCTTTAACAGCAAAATTGAAACACCAATCATGGTACCTGGACTCTGGATGCTCACGACACATGACGGGAAGAAAGCATATGTTCCAAAGTCTTGAATTAAAAGATGGAGGCCACGTAGGTTTTAGAGGCAATCAAAAAGGAAAAATTATTGTCTCTGGAACTATTGGTAATGGAAACCTTCCCTCTATCTCTAATGTTCTATTAGTAGAAGGATTAATGCATAATCTATTATCCATAAGTCAATTAAGTGATAATGGCTATGAAATAATCTTTAATCAAAAGTTCTGTAAAGCTGTTAGTCAGAAAGATGGAATAATCCTCTTCAGTGGAAAGAGAAAGAACAACATATATAAAATAAAACTCTCAGAATTAAAAAAATCAGAATGTAAAATGTCTAATGTCTGTGGAAACTGAGCAATGGGTCTGGCACAGAAGATTGGGACATGTTAATATGAGAATATTATCTCAACTTAACAAACTCAATCTGGCCAAAGGACTTCCAAACTTGAAGTTCAACTCAGAAGCTCTGTGTGAAGCATGTCAGAAAGGCAAATTTTCAAAACCTGCCTTTAAAGCTAAAAATGTTGTATCTTCCTCTAGACCACTAGAACTTCTGCACATTGACTTGTTTGGACCAGTGAAAACTGCTTCTGTCAGTGGCAAGAAGTATGGATTGGTGATCGTAGATGACTTCAGCAGATGGACATGGGTAAAGTTTCTTAGACACAAGGATAAGTCAATTGCTGTATTTTCTAACTTCTGCAAACAAGTTCAAAATGAAAAAGAATTTAAAATTATTAAAGTCAGAAGTGATCATGGTGGAGAATTTGAAAACAAAAAATTAGAATCATTTTTTAATGAAAATAACATCTCTCATGATTTCTCTTGTCCTAGAACTCCACAACAAAATGGGGTTGTAGAACGTAAGAATAGAACATTGCAAGAGATGGCCAGAACCATGATCAATGAGACTAACATGGCTAAACATTTTTGGGCAGAAGCAATAAATACAACATGCTATATTCAGAATAGAATCTCTATAATACCTATTCTTGAAAAGACTCCTTATGAATTGTGGAAGAACATAAAGCCCAACATTTCATATTTTCATCCTTTTGGATGCAAATGTTTTATTCTGAATACTAATGATCCTCTAAATAAATTTGACTCTAAGGCACAAAAGTGTTATATGTTAGGATACTCTGAACATTCAAAGGGATACATAGTATACAACACAGAAACATGTATTGTGATAGAATGTATTTATGTCAGATTTGATGATAAGCTTGGTTCTGAAAAACCAAAGCAGAATGAATCTCTTCCAGATATAGAAGTTGAAATTTCTACAAACAGAACATCTGAAGAACAACTACCTACAGAACAAAGCAAGACAATCACTCCAACAAACTCTGAAGAACCCACTCAGAAGAAACTATCCAGAAGCAAAATGAATCATCCAAAAGATAAAATCTTGGGAAAGAAGGATGAACCAATCAGAACAAGATCATCATTCAGAAACTCTGAAGAATCTCTAATTGGACTTGTTTCTCTGATTGAACCAACTTCTGTAGAAGAAGCTCTCTCAGAAAATGATTGGATTCTGGCTACGCAAGAAGAACTTAACCAATTCACCAGAAATGATGTTTGAGATCTAGTTCCTAGGCCCAGAGGATTCAACATCATTGGCACCAAGTGGGTATTCAAAAACAAGCTAAATGAGCAAGGAGAAGTTGTCAGAAACAAAGCAAGACTGGTTGCACAAGGTTATAGTCAACAAGAAGGAATTGACTACATAGAAACCTATTCCCCAGTCGCCAGGTTAGAATCAATCAGACTTCTAATTTCATTTGTTGTAAACCATGATATCATTCTATATCAAATGGATGTCAATAGTGCATTTTTAAATGGTTATATTGATGAAGAAGTGTATGTACACCAACCCCCTGGCTTTGAAAATATAAAATTTCCAGAACATGTTTTCAAACTCAAAAAATCTTTATATGGTCTGAAGCAAGCTCCCAGAGCTTGGTATGAAAGACTAAGTACTTTTCTTCTGGAAAAAGATTTCATCAGAGGGAAAGTGGACACAACACTTTTCAGTAAAAACATTAAAAATGATCTTCTGATATGCCAAATTTATGTAGATGATATAATATTTGGTTATACTAAAAGTGCCTTGGGAAAGGAATTTGCTAAGTCTATGCAGGCAGAATTTGAAATGAGCATGATGGGAGAATTAAAGTTCTTTCTGGGAATTCAAATAAATCAAACATCAGAAGGAACATACATCCATCAAAGCAAATATGTCAAAGAACTTCTGAAGAAATTTGATTTATCAGAAAGTATCATCTCTAAAACTCCTATGCATCCTACATGTATTCCGGAAAAAGAAGAGGTAAGTAAGAAAGTAGATCAGAAACTCTACAGAGGTATGATTGGCTCTCTCCTCTATCTAACTGCTTCAAGACCAGATATTCTATACAGTGTATGTTTATGTGCTAGATTCCAATCAGATCCTAGAGAAACTCACTTAACAGCAGTTAAGAGAATCTTTAGGTATCTGAAAGGTACTACTAATTTTGGTCTATACTACAGAAGATCCAAAGATTACAAACTTGTAGGATATTGTGATGCTGATTTTGCTGGAGACAGAATAGAAAGAAAAAGTACTTCTGGAAGTTGTCAATTTCTGGGAGATAATCTAATTTCTTGGTCCAGCAAAAGGCAGTCAACCATAGCATTATCAACTGCAGAAGCTGAATACATTGCAGCAGCTGGATGCAGTACTCAAATGCTCTGGATGAAAAATCAGCTTGAGGATTTCAACATTTATGAGAGTAACATTCCCATCCTCTATGATAATACTTCTGCTATATGTCTTTCTAAAAATCCAATTTTACATTCTAGAGCTAAACACATAGAAGTTAAACATCATTTCATTAGGGACTATACTCAGAAGGGAATTTTAATGTTAAAATTCATAGATACAAATCACCAATGGGCTGATATTTTTACAAAACCCCTTCCTGAAGATAGATTTAATTTCATTCTAACCAACCTTAGCATGAAATTATGTCTAGAATGAAAATGCTTTAATGATATGTCTTTAACTCTTAGAATTTCTGAATTTAATCCTCTATATTATTCTTTCAGAAGATATTAAGTTCTAACTGTTTCATTCTGAGAACTTTTATTCAAAGGAATAACATGCAGATTTTTTACATCAACAAGTGTCAACAAGGCTCTAAGGAATCCTATTAGAATTAGAACAAGTGTCCAAATTCTTAAGAGTGACAGAACATGCATTGGACAACTGTCCTCTACAGAAGGACATCTGTTAATCTTCTGGGAAACTGATACGGCTGACTTGACACCATAAAGGCAAAAATCTCTTTGGTAACTGTTCCAGAATCTTTTACGCCTTCCCCTATGTCTGCTGCATTTATTACATATCATCATTATGTTTTTAAATTTATTTTTTCCCACTAATTTCTCATATTATTAAATGAATTTTTTTCTATATAAACAACGTTTCACTTTCACTTTTCCTTTTTACCCTAATTGCATTATTACTGAAAAATTTTCACTTTCACCTTGCGTTCTCTCTGAAATTTTTCTAAAACCCTAAACCCCAAAAACACATCTTAGTAACAATGGCTTCCTCCCCTCAACAACAACAAGACTCAACAGATGTGCTTTATGTTGAACCTATGAAGACCCTTCTTACTCCAACTGACAAACTGGAAGTTCTGTGTGAGCTTTTTGTGGATTTTAACAGCTTGAAAGATAATGGTTTTGACCTCCTTCCTGCCGTCCAAGCTCAAGGTTGGGAGAAGTATTTTGATCGTCTCATGGGACCAGTTTTTCCAAAATTGGTTAAGGAGTTCTGGGTGTATGCAAGTGCTTCTAACACTCATGTTACGTCATATGTGCTGGGATAAAGAATCATAATCTCTGAAGACCACATTGCTAGGCTCATTGAATCTGATGGCAATGGAATCAAGTGTAGTGAAATGGACAAACTGTCAGATACCAAACTGATAGCTAAGGAAATCTTCACTTCTGGCCAACCTTCTAACAAGATAAAGGATCTGAAGATTCCTCTTAGAATTTGGGCCAAGATCATTCTTGGAACCATCTGCCACAGGAAAGCTACAAATTCTCCAGATTATATCAACATGGATCAGCAGTTCTTGTTGTACTTCATGGCTAAACAGAAGAAGGTTAACCTTGCACACTCCTTATTTCAACATCTGAAAAACAGTGTGAAGGAAACAAGAGATGGAGAGAAAACCAAGAGGGATTGGATTCCTCTAGGGTGTTTAATATCTGACATTCTCAGTGAAAATAAGTTGGTGGACTATCTAGCTGAAGTAAATCAGATAGAGCTTCTGGAAATAGATGTTGGTAAGCCTCTAAATGAGAAGAATCTGAAGAAGATGAAGTTCATAACCTCTATCAAGAAAGATCTTGTCCTCTACTCCAGAGAAGTCATAACCACCAGAAAGATTCCTCTACAGAACTTCCCACTCTTCTCTTCTGGCACACCTCCAGAGGTTGTGGTCAGATACTTGGACTCCTGCAAACAACATGGTGTGGATCCAATGTCCAAGGCAACATAACTTACTCAAAAAACTCCAGATGTTGCATTAGCAAGGAGCAAGAAAAGAAAGGCTGGAGAAGGATCGTCTCAAAAGGCTCCTAAAACTACCAGAAGAACAGGTAATACTTCTGCCTCTAACTCTGAATTTATTTCTGTAGTAGAAGCAGTTACAGTAGAAATGTCTGAAACCCCCTCTGACCCAACACCTTCGGATGACATTCCCTCTGCACCAATTCCTTCTGCACCAACTCCTGCTGAACCAACCCCATCATCTGAACCAACCCCATCCTCTGAACTTATTCCACCTTCTAACCCTATTCCCTCTATCATACCTGCAACCTCTGCTGTCTCATCCATCTTATCCTCACTTTATCCACCAGAAAATGAACCCCATCAACCACAAACCCTATCAGACTTTGATATCCCTATTGACACAACTCCCTATCTGATATAGACCGTTCACTATCAGCTGAAACACACACTTCCCTTCAACATGTTCTATCTGACATTGATGATTTCCAACCCCCTGAATCTGAACAAATCCCATCTTCTGAAACTTTTGAAACACACCACCATAGCAATTTCCAACCACAAAATTCTGATGGCCTTGTTTTTAATCTTTCCCCAATAAGAGAAAGCTCCCTGTCTTCCTATGAGTCTACCTCTCCTAACTCACCAACCTTCATCACCATCCCTGACACACCACCAGAAAAAGCTGAAACTAAAAATCCCCTTAGAACCTCTGTCAATATTAAAGCTCTACAAAAAGTATCCTCTGTCTCAAATAAAACTGTCATACCAGCACCAAAACCAAAACCCACAAAAACAAACATTTTTACACTACTTATTGCTTTTGAAACAGAAATGAGATTCAGGATAGAGGATCTGAAGTCTGCTTGCTCAGAGCTTCCTGATCCAGCTGCTTCTGACTGTCTGTGGCAACCTTCAGAAAATGGTTTAATGCTGAGACAAAGAGACTAAAGGACATCTGCTATGACATTGCTCACCAGAACTTCTATGAGTATCTCAAAGCAGTTGTTTCAAACATTGAACAAAATAAACCATTTCTACTGGACAACAAACCCTGGACAGAGTCAGAACCTCAGGAAGAAAACTCTGGACTTCAAATGGTTTTGGTTCCCTCTGCTGAAGGTCAGGATGTTGATTCTGCTCAATCACCAGCAACTGAAGAAGTTTCTGAAAATCAAGCTACTCCAGAAGATGAAGAACCTCTGCCAACCAACCTTGTTCTGAAGACCTTGGAAGAGTTGAAGAAGGAAAATGAGATGGTTAAGCAAAGGCTGGATAAGCAAGATGAAACCACTGCTGAGTTGAAGACGATGATTGGAAAGCAAGTGGAATCATCCTCTGAGATCAAATCTCTTCTGGAGGCCTTAGTTACTAAGATGCATCCCTGATTTTCTGTTTATCTTCTGCTTATTGTTTTCTGTTTTATCTTCTGTTTTTTATGACCTTTTAAGTTCTATTGGCTTTTGATTTTGTTAATGAAAACTTATTTTGCTTCTATACTATTGCATTCCTTCTGCATTTATTCTTTTTTATTATGACAAAAAGGGGGAGAAACGTAGAAGATCCTGATCTATAGCAGTTTATCATGATTTGCCTCTAACATATAAAATTCTAATAAAACTATTTGAGTTGTGATTCTAAAATAGAAACAGGTCAAGTAATCAACTCAGGGGGAGCTAAGGCTAATGAAACTTCTGAAGGATAAAACTTCTGAAGAAATCTCTAATAGAAATATCTGATTTTATTCAATCAAAGGGAGTTCTTCTAATACTATTAAACTCTATTCTCAAAATCTAAATAAATGTTTTGTCATCATCAAAAAGGGGGAGATTGTTAGAACAATTATGGTTCTAAACCTCTAAGATTTTTGATGATAACAAATATTATTATGCTAGAATAGAAGTTCTAATAATTATCTTTATTATATGTGTAGAAGAGGAAGTTAATTAAAGGAGACGTGCATTACTAGAAGATATATTGAGCCATATATAGAAGATACACTTAATGAAGAATCCATCATTTAATGACATGGTTTAATGGTTGCGCATCAAGACTTTATTATCTCTGATTTACGTCTAGAAGATGATGATCTTCATAATGAAGACATTAATTAAAGAATATATTAATTAATGGTAAAGACAAGTATCTCTTGTTATGGAAGGAATTTATGGTATTAACTAATATCCTAAATTAGCTCAAGATGTCTCCAACGGCTACAATTATTCAAGAACTATATAAAGGAATCAAATTGAAGATTTGAAGACAATACACTCACGAGAAAAAGACTGAATCATTTGTGCTAAAATATTGTAACATTCACTTAGTGATCTTAGCTTTATTAGAAGCAAAATAGTTACTATATTATTATTATTGTAATAGTTAAGTAAACTCCCTTGAATGACTAGTTTCAGTCAGAAGACTCAAGAGGACATTGACTGTAGGTCAGTGTGTGTATTCATTTATTGAATAGTGGATTAAGACCCCAGTGACAGAGGCAATATCACCTTGGCGGGTGGACTGGACGTAGTTTGAGTTCAAACAAACCAGGATAAATTAACTTGTCATTAGAAGTTATTTTTAGTTGTTAAAGAAAACCCAATTCCAACCCCTCTTCCTTGTGTTTTACGCACCTTCAGGTTGATTTGTCCTTCTGCGGTCACTTTGAACAACTTTACAAGTATTCACTTCATCTTGTACCTTCTTCAAACTATGCTCAGCAGCATAGCATTGCCTCAACAATTCAGAATAAGTAGTGAACTCCCTCTGAGTGATACTATGAGAAATCTCGCCCCTTAGTCCAAACAAAAACTGATCAATCTTCCACTTCTCATCCAGAGCATACATATCTTTCCTAGAATAAGTCGCTATGTCTTCAAACTTTTCTGCATAACTGACCACAATCATGTTTCCTTGCCTAAGCTGCTGGAACTCAGACTCTTTATGGGTCCTCAATGAACTTGGAAAATACTTCTCCATGAAAGTTATCTTAAATTGTTCCCACACCTTCGGAACCCCTTGCACAATCATGATAGTAGAAGCACTCTCCCACCATCTAGCTGCAGGACCTTTCAACAAATGTAAGGAAAAAGTCACTTTGTTCTCTTCACTGCACAACATGATCTGACTGATTCTCTCCATTCTAGTTATCCATTCATGAGTTTTGACCGGATCTAAACCGCCATGAAATTCTTGTGGATTCATGCGGAAGAAATCATGGAAAGTTCCACCTTCAGTTTCAGGAACGACCACCTGAGGATGAAGACCCCCATTCATCTGGTGCATCATACCCTGCATAAACTGGTTTTATTGCTGCTGCATCTACTGCATGAACTGGAGAAGAGGAGCATTCCCTTCGCCACCCGGCTGATCATTAACATGAGGAGTGGCACTAGGCCGACCATGAGCTCTATGTCCACTAGCCATATCCCTAAATGTCATCAAAACATGATTAAGTTGATCAGGCTCAATACCATAAACATAATATTTAGTTCTACAACAAGATTACATATATGAACGGAAAGAAACACTTATAATATTTCAAGGGTAGGTCGAGGATACGACCTACTCTGATAACAACTGTAATACCCATATATAAAAGACATACATCAAAGCATATTTTTCATATATAAATTCAAGTTTGGTACTGAAATACAAAACATTCTTAGTAACACATTGCATAAGTATAGCCACTACAATATAAGGTACTAATACAAAAGGCTATATAATTATACAAGATGTTCAAAAGTAAAAAGTCTAAGAACTAGATCCAAAGATCTCAAAAATTCCACAGCAGAAGAAAGCCATCAAACAAGCAAGGATGGTCAAATGGCCTTATCCTTACCCTTGCCGGAACCTGAAGTACCTGTAAAAATATAACAACAACATGGGGTGAGATAACAACATCTCAGTGAATTCCCTGTCTTAGAGTTCTCTCGACTCTAAAGGTTCAATCTAAAACATAGCTCGAGTATTTAGTAACTACCTCACAAGAAATTAAAGTAAGATGGAACAAAAATCCATTAAATACTCTCGACGCTATACAATTATGACATCTACCTCAAGCCTTTAAGGATGCTTCCCGTGGGACCAAGATCCACCCACCTCAAGACTTACACAAGACTTTACGGAGGACTCGATGCGATACTCACCTTGAATCTTTACGGACACTTCCCGTGGGACATAGATCCATCCACCTCAAGACTTACATAAGACTCCCCAAATAACCCCGTGTAGTACTCCCTCAACCCTTTATAGACGCTTCCCATGGGACCCAGATCTACCGACCTCAAGACTTACTCAGACTTCCCGGAGGGATAATGTACATACACGCCTCAAGTCTTACGGACGCTTCCCGTGGGACCCAAAATCTACCCACCTCAAGACTTACACCAGACTTATGGAGTCCCTCTCGTGAAATAAAAACCTCTAGTCCTTACAGACGCTTCCCATGAGACCCAGATCCACCCACCTCAAGACTTACTCAGGCTATTATGGAGGCCTATTGTATAGCATGCTAACGGTTTCGCAACAACCTAGGGTAATTGTCGCTCCCCCGAAAAGACACTGGGTCAGATAGGGTACAGACGCGAACGGTCGGCGAAAGGAGAAATGAAATGAACCGAATAGAGTCGCCAGCTAGGCATTTTAATCCCGAAGGAAAGGTAATGCTGCATAAACCTAGAAAGAGATAGATATGACGGTTGCGAACCAGAGAAACTGAGAAAGGGGGTTGATTACAACCTGGGAAGGTATTAGCACCCAGATTGTCTGTCGTACTCGACGGGATCAACGCTTACAAGATTGTGTTTAAAAGGGGCAAATGTATGTGCTATCTGTGTGCAAAAGCTGGAAAAGAAATATACAAGTGTCAGTGTAAAAGGGAGTGAAATGCTCAAGACTGAGGCTTAAAAGAATGCTGGAAGAGGGGGGAAGACAAAAAGACTTTTGTTCAATAACAGTTAAGTTATGCCTATGTATCCTCGCGTGCAATGAGGAAGTCAGAACACCGTAGTTCGAATCAAAGAGACTGAAAATGATTTGACTGTGAACTGCTTGCTTGCCTATGCTCCAGTGTATGACTTGTCTGGCTCGAGTGCTAACTGTCTTGCATTAGAAGGAAGAAGCAAAATCTCGTTTGTGAATGAGTGTGATGAGAAAAGAATCCCGAAGGAGACGATTATTGTTTGTTTTTGTGTTTTCAGTTTTTTATTGTTTTTGGTGTTTTTCATAAGTTAATGAGCTTAAGCCTAAATCAAGGACTTGCAAACTCATTATATCCTCCCTTATTAGGGATAATGAGAATACTTAAGTATGAGATAAGCATCTCAACTTAATTGCCATGATGATGTAGGATTAAGATCATTAACCTAGTGATTAATTAGATGTTTTTGGGTTTTTGTTTAGTGTTAAGTAATGAGTTTAATATCTAATCACAGATTAGTGAACTCATTACACCATCCTAATAGAAGGATAATAAATGAGAACACTTAAGCTGAAGAAGATACCTCAACTTAATCCATGGTTAGGGATTAAATTAATTATATAACAAAGCCTTTATTAAGTGGATTTTGATTAAAGGATGAGATTAAGAAATGAGTTTTATGGTTTGTAAGACAACTTGAGGGGGACTTGTCCATTAAACACTAGGGTTAGTCCTTCTTAACCATAAAGGAAGAATTAGAACCCTAATGTAAGTCCCAAGTTACAAGATAAAGTCTTAGTGATTATTAAGATGATTTGATTAAGAGGTTTAAACAAATTGAAGGTTTAACACTTAGGATTAAAGTCTTAGTGATTATTAAGATGATTTGATTAAGAGGTTTAAACAAATTTAAGGTTTAACACAAATTAAAGAGTTTAGTCTCTGATTATTGAGATGAGAAGAGAGACTCAAGGAGACTCAAAGGTAAAAAGCTAAGGGGGACTAATCACAACCCTAATTATTATCATGCTTGGATGTTCCTATGGTTTGTAAGGCTTAAGAAAGATCTTCAAGGAAGCCACCAATGGAAGAAGCAGAAGAAAGGAGGAAGAAGCAGAAGAATAAGTTACTTACTTCAATGAAGAAGATAAGTAACTTAAAGAGAAAAAGTGAAAGAAGTGGAACACAAGTGAACAAGTTTACTTCAAAAACAAGCACGATGCATATGAAAGAGATAAGGAGAAGTGAGAAGTGAAGGCAAATTCACTTCTCAAGGTAACTTACAACCTGAAAAGTTAGCATGAATGCATAAAGTATAAAGGATAAAGAAATGAAATGAAATGAGATGCAATGAGATGAAATGACCAAAGTCAGAAGTTTTTATGCAATGTTAATGTCATGTGAGATGATGCAAAGGCATACAAAATGCATATGTATGATCATACAAGAATGAGATGTCATGTAAGCATGCTTTGAAGTTTGAAAACACATGAAAGTTAATGACATGAAATGAATGTAAATCATGGAAAATGAATGAAGAAACGATCAAGCATGATTCTAACATGTCCTAAGATGTCTAAGTTGACATATGAATGCAAGAAATGTCATGGCAAGTTCATGTATTGATGCATATGCAAGATGAATGCAAGTAAACATGAAAAATTAGGGTTATATGGCATGATAAAAATTTAAAACCAAGCTCAAACAAACCCTAATACTATACTAGGTCACACCCCAAAGGAGAAGGTCAGAAACCTAACCAATCAAAAGTTATGAATTTCCTAAGTTTTCTAGGGTTTTTGGGTGGTTCAAGGGGAAAAATGCAAATCAAATTGAAGATGCAAGATAAATTCATGAGATAAATGACCTGTAAACTACATGCAATATGTAACACAATGCAAAAATAATCATCTTCAAACTCTTCTTGGTTAGGCAGAAATGATTTTTTCAAGTTAGGGTTCAAAAATAAGATTTTAATGACCCTTAATTCAAAGAAAATTCACAAATTATGATCAAACCTAAAAATAAATTTGTGTGAAGAGTTTGAAAATGTTTGCATTGGGATGATTCATGATTTTTTTGGTGATATTTAGAAACTTAAATGTATTTTTAATTAATTAAAAGACTTTAATTAATTAAAAATAACATTTAAATATTTTAAAAATACTTTTTTAATGCAAAAAATAAAATAAAAATCATTTTCAGGTTAAGAAAAATATTTAAAACAGAAATTCAAAAGAAAATATTTTTTGGATATTTTTAACTATTTTAAAATAATTATGCAAGAAAAAATAGAATGAAAATGAAATTAAATGAAATAAAAGGGAAGGTATGTGCATCTGATGGCCCAGATTCAAACTCAGGGGGTGAGGTTGACTGGTGCGTGATCCAAAGCCTGGGATTTGTCCTGACTAAATAAAATTAATTAATTTAATTAATTGGATTAGGGTTTAAGTGAGAGGATCATGACCATCCACACACGCGAGAAACAACATCTAACGGCCTAAATTCAAACTGGGGAATTAATCATAGATTAGAGTTTAATGACTTTCAGGTGGCCGGAGAAGACCTCCGGTCATCTTCTCCAGCAGCTCACTCTTCCTATCTCTCTCAAAACGCCATGAAATCAACTCAAACTCTCCAGAATCACTCCCCAAACATCAATAAACAAGAATCAGCCATCAAAAATAATTTATCATTCACCAAAAACAAGATTCGAAGCAAATCGTAAAACTGAATAAAACTTTCAGAAGTTCAATATATGCTTAATACTCAACCATTTTCAAAAGTAAACATATCACAATGATCAACACATCATGTAGAATCAATTTGTAACTTAAAAAACAAGTTCTGGAAAAACTGTTCTTGAGGTTACCTGAGGTTGAGCTTTCTGTTCTTGAGCTTTCTGTGCCTCTCCCTTGTGCAATCCAGTCCCCTTTGACCTCCTGAGACTATTGGCAAGCTTGAATGAAGCTTAGAGTGGCTTGTTTATGAATTTCAGTTCTGAGGTTGCAAAAATAGTGTTTGAGTTTGGGGATGATTCAGGCTATGGTGATGGGTGGGAAATGGTCCTGGGGTGATGCTGAGTTGATTGGTGGAAAAATATTTGAAGTTTGATGGTTGGTTTTGCAAATTCGAAGAGAGGAAGGTTTTTGATGATTTTTGTAAATCCTGACTTGTGGGAGGTTCTGAGCTTGTGTGTGGTGTGTTTTGGATTGTTTTAGGTTAGTATAAACAATTGTGATTGTTTCGGAAAGTTGTTGTGGCTCAGCTTGATTGGTATGGAAGCTTTTGCAAAAAGTCAAGATTTTGTACTTTGAGGTATGGGCATGGTGCATGTCTGATTTCTTGGGGTGTCTGGCCTCAGCTGACTTTGTGGATGGCCATGGGATCATTTTTATGCAGTTGGATCACTTGGATGAAGAGATACCATAGGTTTTGCAAATTTCCAACTTTGAAGATTTTGTGAAAATGGCTTAATGAAACTTGTGATGCAAGGCACAATTCTGGTCTAAATGCATTGCACTATGTTTGTATGATGTTTAGCAAGCAATTAGAAGTCATGAAATGGCTTGGAACTTGATTTTGCAAGAAATCCTCTTTGGCATGAACTTGAAAATTATAGGATTTTTGCCAACTTTGAAAGACCATATCTTGAGTTCTAGGATGAATCAAGACATGTTCTTGTACTTTTTGAAAAGGGAAAGACCTAATCTACAACTTTCATGACCAATAATTTTTCATTTGAAGCATTTTTGGTCAAGAAAGAGGAGGTTGAAAAACTTTCCCAAGAATTCTTCAATCTTGTGAACTTCTAACCTCTTATAAGATCAAATAAAGATCATAGAACTTCAATTTGATGAAAATACCCCTTTGGTTCCATTGTTGGGGGCCTCAGATGCCCTGATTTTGACTTAACTTGCTCAAGAAGTTACTCAGTGAACAAATGACTTCCATAATGAATTTATTCATCAAACTTGGTACACATGATCCTTATAACATCTTAATAACATTAGAAACAAGAATGGCCCAAACATTTGGAGTTAAGGCCTCTGAAACCAAAACCCTAATTTTGGTCATCTGTGTAGTGAAAACCCTAGCTCTGCTTCCATGCCTTGCCAGTTCTTGTGATCTCTTGACTTACATGAACTTTGAGGGACATAATATGATGATAGAACACACATGGACCCTCTTGGAAAGCTTTGAGGCCTTTGGGATGGATCAGATGGAATCTTGGATTGCTCAGATCACAAACCCTAGATGCAGATGAACTTGAACTATGCAGTGAAGCAAAGATGCAACATGAGATAGTATGCTTATGTTTATGCAAAAATGAAAGATCACGAGTCAATTCTTTTCATCCTCAATAGCTCACCAATTCCCTAATTAACATAATCTCGATTAATCAGAAAAGTTGGGTAAAAGTCGGGTAAAAATAATATTTCTTGATATTATAAGAAAGTACGTATTTTGATCTTCAAAACGATATGAAGAACAGCTAAAACGGATAAGCGATGAATAAGTTATGAATTTTCAAAGTTGGAACAAAATAATATTTTTCCTTCACTTACAGTTGTCGCTCCCAGGATTTTCATCCTAGTACAAACGGGAAAGTGGCGCGGAAAAGGTAGAGTCGCCAGCCATGCATTTTTATCCCGAATGAATGGGAAAGTTAATGCTGCAAAAACCTGAGGAAGAAGGAAAGGACAAGGTCCTGCGAACCAAAGATCTGGGTTCGGGAGTCGGTTACGACCTAGGAAGGTATTAGCACCCCAGACTGTCCGCCGTACCCAACGGGATCCACGCTTGTTTTTTTGTTTCAAAGGGTGAGAAGATAAGATGCTGCTGAATAAAACTGCTTCTGGAACTGGAATGAAAGAAAGGGAACTGGAAAAGAGATCGAAAAGAAAGGGGGAAATGTAGGGAAATATAAAGAATGTGCTCGAACGGGCCCTACCCTGCTGCCTACGTACCTCATCGGGAAAATGAGGATCAGAGTCGACGTAGTTCTCCTAACTAAGGCGGGAACTATTTGTTTGTGTTTTTATGCGCTGGAACTGCATATGTCTATGCTCAGGTGTTGCAGGCTCGACTTGTGCGAATGCGTTTACCGTCTTGCATGCGAGACAAGTCGTCACAAGTTTGCGTTTTGAATGAGTGAGATGAGAAGAGGATTCCCGCAGGAAAGTCGCTTATTGTTTGTTGTTTGCTTTATAAGAGTTTTCATGAATTTGGCACAAGGAAGTGAATTCAAACTCTTTTCCATGGAATGTGTACTTGCTACTACATTCCAAGATGGAATAGTAGAACAAGCACACCAAGTAAGGAGAATTTATCCAACACTTGTTTCCAAGGATTAGGGTCTAAGTTCATTAGCTTGTTGAACTTATTACATGTTTTTCGTAGCTTTTGAAGAAATGTCTTTTATGTTTTCTTTGTGAAGATAATCTCATGATCAGACTTGTACATCATGCTAGACAAGCCCACACTATTCCAAGATGGAATGAATATGAGTGCCCTATGGAATAAGGCTATACACAAGAGACTACTTCAAGCCTTTATTAAATGTCTTTTTTTTGTTTTTGTTTGAAGATGAGAGAAGAAGACTCAAGTGGAGAAAGGACAAAACTAAGGGAGAATAAGACACAACCCTAAGTTATTCATTCAATGGATGTCCTATGGTTAATGAGGTATTCTAAACCTAATAAGAAAAAGGAATTAGAACACAACTTACTTCCTAAGGAAGTAAGTTGTTTCTAAGAGAGCAAAAGGGAAAACCTATGATCCAAAGCACAAAGTGCTAAGGCAAACACAATAAAATGTATAAGATATGAGAATGAAGTAGTGTTTACCTCAATCTTCCCCCCTATAAAATAAATTTTAGCATGATGAAGCATTTTGAACAATTATAGCATGGTAAAATTCAAAGAAGAACTCACAATAGCTAATTAAGGTACTAAGAACTTCTAAGTCTAAAAATGAAGCTCTAAAGTATATTACATGTTAGCTAGCTTCTAAAGGCAGGAGCTAAGTCAAATAAAAAGGATCTAAAGCTATGAAGTAAACCAAATTCAAGCTATACCCTAAAGTATAACTAAACCCTAATGAAAGCTAAGGAGAGGTTATAAGGGAAATTTAAGTATCTAAGCATTGTAAATACTACCTAAGGTCAATGGTGGGTGTAAAGTCCAGAACCTAACACTAAATGGAAGTGTTTAATAACATGAAATCAAATGGAGAAGAAGAGACTCAAGTCATAAGGATTCCAACATAAGAATGAAAGATGAAGGAAGGAACATGGAGACATAGTTTTCAAAGTAAGAAAAAATGACTAAGAAATAAAACCAAACAATGACCAATGAATTTTGAACTTCCCATAAAAAAACCATGGGTTTGATGAAAAGTTAAAATGGAAATTGGATTCACAAAATGTTCACAAATGAAGTGGAGAGAAGCTTGTTATGGTTAAGGACCAAAACTGTGACTTATGATGCAAGACACTTAGAAAAATACCAAATGACCTAGAAAAATTATGAAATTTAATATCAAATATCCCAATCCAGAAGATGATTCAAGTATAAAAAATCTCACAAAGATTCATATTTTTTCCTAGTTAAATAAATGCTAGAATTGAATTATGGTTCATAGGGTTCAATGCAAAAGAATGGGTTCAAAAGAAGACCAAATATGACCTAAAAATTGAACAAAATTTATTTTTGGTAAGTTTGATGAGTCCCCTAGATAGGGAAAAAGAAATGGGCTTTATATCATTTATGGTTTAGGTGAACAAAATTATACAAAATAAATGGTCCAGAAATAAGAAAAATGAGAAGAAATTAATTGCAAAATTAATTCTGAATCAAAATTAAAATAAAAATAGAATTAAAAAATGTGGAAAATTAGAGAAAATTACGAAGAACACGCGAGAATTTATTTAGGATTTTTGGATGAGTTTTGGTATTTTATAAAATAGAAAATGGAATGGGAAATAAAAGAAAAAAAATAAAAGAAACAAAATGCAATGGGCTTGGGGGTCTGAAAAGCAATAAAATCAACTGAAATGGGCTGAACCAAAACGTGATAGGGGTGCAAATAAAAAGCTAAGAAATTGTTCACAAAAAAAGCATGTGCATAGCATGTGACACATTAATGTGGTGGCAGAATCTGGTGAGTTAGATGGAAATAATCCAAGGGTTGTGTTATGTTCTCCCGTAAACCTAAGGTTACTATTCCGGTCACCGGAGAAGAATTTCGGTCACCTTCTCCGGTGACCTCCGGTTAGGGTATAACAAAAAATTTCACTAACATGGAAAATGAAACCATGGTTGCACTCATCTCACTGCACTGATCATGTATCTAGCCTTAGTTTTCATGTAGGGTTCCTGTATAATGCTAATCGAAGCCAAACATTTCCAACCTAAAATTTGAATTTAAGCTTCTAGGAAGCCTATCAACTAAACAAATGTTGCAATACTTCTATCAAGCTCATATCAACACAAATCAATAAAAAAACTTGAAATCGAGCAAGATGTATTGAGTGACAAACCTGAAATGCAGTGATGTTCAAAGTTGTAGAAATCCAGAGGGGAGATTCCAAGGTCTTCTATGCTTGATCTTGATCCTTTGTAGAGTGAAATAAACACTATATTGATGAAGAATATTGAGGAATTGATGAAGATGCAAAAAAATTCAGAGGTGTAATCTTGATCTTCAAGCCTTTAATTCCATGTAGATGCTGCAAAATATGATGTTGATGATGGTTTGATGAAGATTGAGAATGAATTGATGAAGTTTGAGGTGATTCGATCCAAAATGCAGTAGCAATTCAAGGAGATGCAACCATGGATCTTTGAAGTTTCCTGCCCCATAATCCATGGAAATGGTGTGTGAAATGATGAAGATGATGAATAGATGAAGCTTGAGTAGCATCAATGGAAGATGAAGCTTAATCAGCCAAAGTTGCAGTGATTTTGTAGAGAGAATGCAGAGCAAAGTTTGGATGATTTTTTTGTGATTTGAGTGAAAATGAAGCTGACCCCAAACTCAATCACCACTCATCCTTTTATAGAGCATTGGACCTCTGGTTAGCAGTTAGAACTAAGATTAACCAGCCCTGGTTAACTGAGTGAAGTGAGTTAAATGAGTGAAGTTTGTTATGGCAGTTATGCCAGCTGGATTTCTAGAAGCTTCTAGCTCAAGCTCAATCCAATGTTGCAGGGAACATGTCAATTATGGTGAGGATGGCTTGATCCATAGATTGCAGCCTGAAGTATTTGTTTACTTGATCATGAGATGCATATCAAATAATGTTGTAGTGCCTGCATTCAATTGCAGCCAGCTGGTGCAATGAGCTTATGGCCAAGTACATTTGAAACAAGTGAACTTAATGCCCCCAGGTCCATGATTCTTATGGTGGAATTCATCATGGTGCAGGCTGAAACAATGCAATATGCTTGATCAATGTTTGCAACTTGAGTTGAAGTAAATTGTGAAATTGATTGAGTTTGATAGTGTGCACAATTCACTCATCACTTCAGTCCCATGAAATGAACTGTCATTGCCCTCTTTTGCATCAAACTGAAGCTGTTTACTAGAAAAATAGGCTTATGTATCGATATGAAACTCATATGTATCGATACATGTTAGTTATATAACATGTATGAGCCGATACATAGATGTCTTCATCGATGCATACTGAAGCTTTAGTTATTTCCAGCAAATTAACCCACTCATGCATCAATACATAACACGAATGTATCGATACATAATGAAGCATGTATCGATACAAATTTATTTTTTTAATTACTTTTTTTTCCAAAATTTCTGATCAAAATTAGTCCATAGGACTCTTGTGACCCTTTGCACAATGTTGTGAAGACATATTGCCCCCTTTTGTTGCTTTTGGATGGCCCTCAATTGCTTCAGCCACTGATCACAAGCCTCACCTCAACTATGATGAATATGATGCAATATTTTTGGTTGTGATATGACTTTGAGTATGCTAAATGCCAATAAAATGAGAGGGAAAATTTTGGGGTATTACAGCTGCCCCTATTCAATCATCTGCAAACCTGAATGAATAATAGTGACTACTTTTAGACTTTCAAGGTGTGGAGTGATTGAATACTCGAATAGACCTGAAAATTTTAACTCTGGAAAATGAAAATGTTTGGTACAATAAAATTGACGAACTTGGGGTTCGGCAAAAAGAAAAGTTGAAAATGACGAACTTGGGGTTCGGCAATAGAAAAACCTTGAAAAACTTGGGGTTTGTAAGGAACAAGAAATTGGCGAACTTGGGGTTCGGCAAAAGAAAAACCTGAAAATGACGAACTTGGGGCTCGGCATTAGAAAACTTGACAAATTTGGGGTTTGCAAGTAAAGGTTGAACTTGGGGTTCAAAAAGTTGGCGAACTTGGGGCTCGGTAACGGAAACGTGAACTTAGGGCTCACAACAATGACGAACTTGGGGCTCGACACTGAAAAACATGACAAACTTGGGGTTTGCAAGTAAGGGTTGGATTTGGGGTTCAAAATTTTGGTGAACTTGGGGCTCGGTAACGGAAACGTGAACTTGGGGCTCAAAACAAAGATGAACTTGGGGCTCGACAATGTAAAACTTGACAAACTTGGGGTTTGCAAGTAAAGGTTGAACTTGGGGTTCAAAATGTTGGCGAACTTGGGCTCAGCAACAAAAACGTGAACTTGGGGCTCACAACAATGAAGAACTTGGGACTCGACATAGAAAAACTTGACAAACTTGGGGTTTGCAAGTAAAGGTTGAACTTGGGGTTCAAAATGTTGGCAAACTTGGGGCTCGGCAACGAAAACGCGAACTTGGGGCTCACAACAATGACAAACTTGGGGCTCGACATTGTAAGACTTGACAAACTTGGGGTTTGCAAGTAAAGGTTGAACTTGGGGTTCAAAATGTTGGCGAACTTGGGGCTCGGCAACGGAAACGTGAACTTGGGGCTCACAACAATGAGGAACTTGGTGCTCGACACTGAAAAACTTGGGGTTTTCAAGCAAGGGTTTGAACTTGGGGTTCAAAAAGTTTGCAAACTTGGGGCTCGACAACGGACACGTGAACTTGGGGTTCACAACAATGACGAACTTGTGGCTCGACACTAAAAATCTTGACAAACTTGGGTTTGCAAGTAAAGGTTGAACTTGGGGTTCAAAATGTTGGTGAACTTGGGGCTCGGCAACGGAAACCCGAACTTGGGGTTCACAACAATGACGAACTTAAGGCTCGACATTGAAAAACTTGACAAACTTGGGGTTTGCAAGTAAGGGTTTGAACTTGGCGCTCTGTGGGAAATACTTCAGGTTAAGAAGATATTGTGGGTTTTCATGCAATATTCCCAAAACCAGCCCATGCTGATATGCATATGTTTGGATTGATAATGTAATGCTCCATTACAATGGAAATTCTACGCTTTGGAGGATGCAAATATAATGATAATCACTAAATGAAAATGCAAAAGGATCTCCTGATAAGGAGACTACAAGTATCCCAGATATCTTGACTGGGGAAAATATAATGATTACTGCATTGATCTGGTTAATCATTGTGAGGAGAAAACAACTTTGCGGGGGATGTTGTACTGCATTAAATGTTTTTGTCCTCTTGCATGAGTTAGAAAGCATTCAAGTGTTCATAACACAATTTTAAATCACAATTTGTTGGACGCTTTTGCAATCAATTAATGTTAGATGAAAAACAAAAACAAATGGTCACAGGTTTGACTGAAATTGAATATTATTGATTTGGTGGATCGCCCTAAATAGGCATTACATCAGGAAGCAATCCCTTGAAAGAGGAAATCACTCAAAAGGAAAACAAACTATCATATTGGCAATATGGAAAATGGATCTCATCAAGTTTCGACCCGGCTATGACTTGTATATCTTCATGAATCTCCGCTTGCTTCGCCCTTGAGAAAGGTGATTGAATTGGTCCTCAACCCTTGAAATTCCTTTAGTTGCAAATGGATCACAAATTTCGCAGACCGCATTCATTCATGTTAGTCCGTCTTTTATGTGGATCGCCCTTTCGGGTTTTCAATCCACCAGGATACCCTTTTTTGCGTGAGTTGTCCGATGTGGCTTTTCAGCTCAGCGGGTGTACATTTTTTTCAATATTTCCCTAATTTTTTCCGAGCATTTTATTCTGTTTTTGGCTCGTCGGGATGCCCATTTTTGCCTGGATCTTTATTCTATTTTTATCCAACGGGTCTTTTTACACGAAGTATTTTCTTACTACGTCTGCATTGACAGGGGAATGGAAGTCTTCGCCATCCATGTTTGTTAACATTAAGGCTCCGCCTAAGAAAACTCTTTTAACCATGAATGGACCTTCATAATTGGGTGTCCACTTGCCCCTGTGATCATTGAGAGGAGGAAGAATCCTTTTCAGCACCAGGTCACTTGGTATGCACCGTTGAGGCCGTACTTTCTTATCAAAAGCCTGTTTCATTCGTTGTTGGTATAACTGTCCATGGTATACATCTGTTAGGCATTTCTCTTCAATGAGGCTCAGTTGATTGTACCTGGATCGGAGCCATTAAGCTTCATCAAGCTTGACATCCATCATTATTCTCAACGAGGGGATCTCAACTTTGACTGATAAGACTGCCTCCATACCATACACTAGTGAGAACGGGGTTGCCCCTGTCGAGGTGCGTACAGACGTTTGGTACCCGTGTAGTGCAAATGGTAGCATCTCATTCCAGTCCTTATATGTCACAACCATCTTCTGAACGATTTCTTGATATTCTTGTTGGCCGCCTCGACGGCGCCATTCATCTTCGGGAGATACGACGAAGAGTTGTGATGCTCAATTTTGAAATCCTGGCACAAGTCAGCCATCATCTTGTTATTGAGGTTAGAACCATTATCAGTAATGATCCTCTCGGAAATTCCATACCAGAAAATGATATCTCTCTTGATAAACTGGGCTACCACTTGTTTGGTAACATTGGCATAAGATGCCGATTCGACCAAATTTGTGAAGTAGTCTATAGCAACTAGGATGAAGCGGTGACTGTTGGAAGTCGTTGGCTCAATCTTTCCAATCATATTAATGCCCCACGTGGCGTAAGGCCAAGGTGAAGACATGATGCACAACGGATTCAGAGGTACATGGACCTTATCAGCATAAATCTGGCATTTGCGGGAATATTTGCAGCAATTGGATTCCATGGTGATCCAATAATATCCCATTCTTAACAACTTCTTTGTCATAGCATGCCCTTCAACATGGGTACCGAAGGAGCCTTCATGAACCTCTTGCATCAACAGGTCTACTTCGTGTCTATCCACACATCTGAGCAGAACCATGTCGAAATTTCGCTTGTATAGCACATCATCTTGATTCAAGAAGAATCCACCTGCTAGCCTTTTGAGAGTCTTCTTATCTTTACTGGATGCCCCATTCGGGTACTCTTGAGACTTCAAGAATTTCTTGATATCATGATACCAAGGTTTACTATCCTCACCACTATCAAATGCGAAGACATAGGTAGGTCTTTCGAGACGAGAGACCATGAATCGAGGCACGTAGTTCTCTTGACACACTTTGATCATGGATGATAAAGTTGCTAGAGCATCTGCAAACTGGTTTTCATATCGTGGAATATAATTCAACTTGACCTTGGTGAAGAAAGTTAGCAACCTCCTGGTATAACCTCTGTAAGGAACCAGGTGAGGTTGATGAACTAACCACTTGCCATTGACTTGGTTCACCACCGGAGCAGAATCTCCGAAGATCTCGAGGTTCTTGATTCGCAAGTTGATTTCCTCCTCAACCCCCATGATGCAAGCTTCATACTCTGCTTCGTTATTAGTACATTGGAATGTCAGCCGAGCAGTTAAAGGTGTATGGACCCCCTTTGGTGAGATAATGACAACACCTACTCCACTTTCGTTTACGTTCACAACTCCGTCAAACATCAATTTCCATTTGGATTTGGGATCTGGTCCTTCCTCCGGAAGTGGTTCTTCACAGTCTTTCAACTTGAGGAACATGATGTCCTCATCCGGAAACTCAAATTTCATGGGCTGATAATCATTGAATGGCTATTGAGCCATGTATTCTCACAATACACTCCCTTTGATTGCTTTTTGCAAAGTGTACTGGATATCAATTATGTAAAAATCATCTGCCACCTGGCTACCCTTCCTGTTAGAGCCGGCTTCTCGAAGATATACTTTACAGGGTCCATCTTGGAAATTAGGAGAGTGGTATGGGTCAGCATGTACTGTCTTAGTCGGCGAGCAGCCTATGCCAAAGCGCAGCAAGTTTTCTCGAGTAGTGAGTAGCGTGTCTCACAATCGGTAAACATTTTGCTAAGGTAATAAATGGCATGCTCTTTTTGACCAGACTCGTCCTGCTGACCCAACATACATCCCATTGATCCTTCGAGTACAGTGAGGTACATGATTAAGGGTCTCCCTGGCACTGGAAGCATGAGAATTGGGTGTTCTAGCAAGTACTCCTTGATTCGGTAGAAGGCCTGTTGGCAATCATCATTCCACTTGATAGCCTGATTCTTCCTTAGAAGCTTGAAAATAGGCTCACACATGGCTGTTAGGTGCAAGATGAACAGTGCAATATAGTTCAACCTCCCTAAGAAGCCGCATACTTCTTTTTCACTTCTTCATTCAAGCATCTCTTGGATGGCTTTTACCTTTGTAGGATCGACTTCGATTCCCCGTACACTAAGAATGAAGCCCAACAACTTACCGGAACAAACCCCAAAGGTGCATTTGTTTGGATTCAACCTCAATTTGAATTTCCGAAGTTTGTCAAACAACTTGGCTAAGTTGACTAGATGTTCTTCTTCTGTTTGTGACTTTGCTATCATATCATCAATGTAGACCTCAATCTCGTGATGAATCATATCATGGAATAAAGTCACCATCGCACGTTGGTAGGTTGCACCAACATTCTTCAAACCAAACGACATAACTTTATAACAGAAGGTGCTCCACGGCGTAATAAACTTAGTCTTTTCCATGTCCTCTTGCGCCATTTTAATCTGTTTATAGCCCGAGAAGCCATCCATGAAAGAGAATACAGAAAACTGAGTAGTATTATCAACTAGCACGTCAATGTGAGGCAAAGGGAAATCATCTTTAGGGCTGGCCCGATTCAAATCCCTATAGTCCATGCACATCCTAACCTTACCATCCTTTTTAGGGACTGGTACAATATTTGCGATCCATGGGGGATAACTGGTTACAGCCAAGAATCTGGCATCAAACTGTTTTTTCACCTCCTCCTTAATTTTAATGGCCATGTCAGGGCGTGTACGTCTCAACTTTTGCTTTACAGGTGGGCACTCTTCCCTGAGAGGTAGTTTGTGCACCACAATATTAGTGTCCAATCCAGGCATGTCTTGATAAGACCAGGGGAAGACATCAACATATTCTCGAACCATGGAAATTAGACGACTCTTGATAGATTCTTCTAACGCAGCCCCTATCTTTACTTCTCTTGTGTCTTCCTTGGTACCAAGATTTATAGTTTCAATAGCCTCCTCATGTGGCCAAATCATCTTCTCTTCTTGTTTAAGAAACCTGGCCAGCTATTCGGGCAATTCACAATCTTCTTCACCTTCCTCATTGGCTAGGTAAATTGGATTGTCGAAGTTATATTGAGCCATAACAAGGTTGTCGTTGATGAGACCCGAGGATGAGCATCTGGATGAATGATGATTCATGCTTGATTTAGAAACTATTTGGGATGTGAAAACATTGTCATTTTATTTTGAAAACAAAACAAAAAAGGAAAGACAGGGAAAAACATGTCATGAATGCAAAACGTCCCCTTTATTGATGATTATGAAATCACATTATGAACAAAAGAACCCTTACAATGAGTCCATATGCCCCGGGTAAGACATAGGACTTGAATACAGGACAATAAAAACCTAAAAAACCATTACTCTTCAAGGCAAGTAACATAGATGAGCTTTTCCGATGACTAGTTGTTTAGTTGCGTCCCTGGAGAACAAGGCTTGACCCAATCATCCATATCGCAGTCACTGTCAGTTGTATCCCCCTGTGCAGCACAGACATTGCCATGTGTCGCTCCCACCAAATGACACCCGGTCAGAAGGGGTACAGACGCGAACGGTCGGCGAAAGGTAAAGAATGAATAGAGTCGCCAGCTAGGCATTTTTATCCCGAAGGAAAGGTAATGCTGCATAAACCTAGAAAAGAATGGATAAGACGGTCGCGAACCAGAGAAACCGAGAAAGGGGGTTGGTTACAGCCTGGGAAGGTATTAGCACCCAGATTGTCCGCCGTACTCGACGGGATCCACGCTTGAAAGATTTGTGTTTTAAAGGGGTAGTGTCAGTGCTATTTTGTGTGCAAAAGCTGGGAAAGAATGCAAGTGTCAGTGTAAAAGGAAATGAAGTGAAATATGAGAGTGTCAGTGTAAGAAAGAATGGGAAGCCCAAGGCTATGAGGCTCAAAGAATAATGCTGGAAGGAGGGGGAATATACAGAGACTTTTGTTCGATAACTGTTAAGTTATGCCTACGTATCCTCTTGTGCAATGAGGATGTCAGAACACCGTAGTTCGACTCAAAGAGACTGAAGGATAAATTGACTTGTGAACTGCTTACTTGTCTATGCTCAAGTGTATGACCTGTCTGGCTCAAGTGCAAACTGTCTTGCATTAGATGGGAGAAGCAAGTTCTTGTTTGTGAGTGAGTGTGGTGAGAAACGAATCCCGGAGGAGACAATTATTGTTTGTTTTTTGATGTTTTCAATCTTTTATTGCTTTTTGTGTTTGTCAAAGGAAAATGAGCTTAAGCCTAAACCAATGGTTAGAAAACTCATCACATCCTCCCTTTGATTAGGGGTAATGAGAATACCTCAAGTATGAAGTAAACACCTCACATTTAGTCACCATGATGTAGGATTAAGATCATTAACCTACTTGCAATTATTTAGATGTTTTTTTTTTTGGTGTTAAGTAATGAGTTTAAGCCATAATCAAGGATTTAATGGACTAATTACACCATCCTAATAGAAGGATAATAGATGAGAACATTTAAGCTAAGGAAGGCTCCTCAACTTAATCCATGATTAGGGATTAACCTCATGAGAAAACAAAACCTTTATTAAATGGATTTTAGTTAATGGTAGGATTAAGAAGTGAGTTTTATGGTTTGTAAGACAACTTGAGGGGGACTTGTCCATTAACACTAAGTTTAGTCCTTCTTAACCAATTAAGGAATAATTAGAACCCTAATGCAAGGCCCACGTTACAAGCTTGATGTCTTAGTGGTTATTATGTGGATTGATTAAAGGATTTAAACACATTAAGAGTTTAACACTTAGGATTAAAGTTATGCACCCCATCCTAATATAAGGATGCAGGCATAAGCTTAATCACAAAGCCTTAAAACCTTTAAGGTTTAGTCCTTGATTATGAGATGAGAAGAGAAGACACAAATATGACACAAAGGTAAAACTAAATGAGGGATTAATCAAACCCTAATTGTTATCATGCTTGGGTATTCCTAGGGTTTATGAGGCTTGCAAGAGATCTTCAAGGAAAAGCCACCAAGGAAGGAGCAGAATGAAAAGAAAGAGAAGAAAAGAGAAGCAAGACAACTTGCTTCACTTAAGAAGACAAGTTTCTTGGAGAAAGAAAGAGGGGAGGGATCATGAATGAGCAAGCTCACTCTAATACAAAAGTAAAATGCAACAATGATGCATAAGAGAGATGGGGAGAGGTTATGAGAAGTGAAGCGAACATGAAATGAATGCAATGATGCAAACCAAAACCAGAAGCATAAACATGATGCCAATGATGCTAAGAGATAATGCAAACACAATACAAGAGGTGTGGATGATCATACAAGAATGAGGATGCAAATGAAGCATGTTTTGAACCATGAAAGTTCATGAAGGTTATGAAATGGAATGAATGCAAAACATGGCAAATGAATGATGCAATGATCAAACATGATTATAATGTGTCCTAAGATGTCTTAGAAGTTATGTGAAGGCACAAAATGTCATGGCAAGCTCATGTATGCAAGCATATGGAAGATGGATGCAAATGAAGGCAAAAATTAGGGTTTACACATAACATGCAAGGCAAAATTCAAAACCAGAAGCAAATGACATGATAAAAAATTGAAATGGGAATCAAAGGAACCCTAACCCTACACAAGTTCACTGCCCAAAGGAGGGGACCTAACTCTTAACCTAATGGGAGTTATGATTTTCTCAAGTTAGCTAGGGTTTTAAGGCACCTCAAAAGGAAAAATGCACAACAAATTGAAAATGAAAGATAAATTCAAACCAATTTTACCCTAGAAACTACATGTCATGAGGAATGCAATTCAAAAAGAACCATCATCAAACTATTCAAGGTTAGGTAGAATGAATTTTTCTAAGTTAGGACAAAAATATTGCCTTTTAAGAACTTTAATTCCAAGGAAAAATATCAAAATAGGTCAAGAACCAAAAATAAATTTGTGTGAAGAGTTTGATAATGTTTCTAAATGTATCAAAATGAAATGTGATTTTTTTGGGGATTTTTAGAAACTTAAATGGTATTTTAATTAATTAATTCTCATTAACTAATTAAAATAAACATTTAAATATTTTAAAAATACGAAAATTATGCAAAAAATAAAATAAAAATTGTTTTCAGAAAGAGAAAAATATTTTAAGGTATGATGCAAAAAATGAGATTTTTTAGAAGTGTTTTACTATTTTAAATAAAATGGGCAAGGAAAATGAATAAAAATGAAAATAAAATTAAATTAAAGGAGAAGTAATTAGATCCAAGAGTCAGGATTCAAAGTCACAAGGAAATGGTTGACTGGCGCACGTTTTAAAGGCTGGGATTTGTCGCGAGTTAATTAAATTTTAATCCTAATGACTGGATTAGGGCTAAATCACAGAATCTGGGTCGTTCATAGCGCGCGGGAAAGCCAGATCAAGGGTCCAAATTCAAACTTGACCTAAATACAGGATTAGGGCATAACCACTTTCAGGCGACCGGAACAGTGTTCCGGTCGTCTTCTCCGACGAGCCCAAACCCTAACTTCTCCCTTAGGCCACCAATCTCCAAATTTCTTGCACAAAAATGATCTTCTAACAATCCTAAACCTAAATCCCCAACCAAAAATCATTTATTTTGCATCATGAACATGAATCGAACAAAAATGTAAAAACGGACAAAAGTTTCAGAGCTCACATACATGGTGGTTTCTCAACCATTTTCAAAAATAATCATATCCCCATGATCAGGGAAGCATATAGAACCATAAAAGAACTTAAAAGCAAGCTTCTGGGAAAAAAGTTCATCATGTTACCTGAGATGGGACCTTCTGATTCTGAGCTTTCTGGGTCCTCCCTTGATGCAAGCCCACTCCTATGAACCTCCTGAAGATGATACGAAGCTTAGAAAACTTTGAGGATGACTGGTTTTGAAGTTCCAGTTCTGGTGTAGCAGATTTTGAGGTTTTTGTATGTGATGTTTTTGGCTGTTTTGAGGGTTGATTCTTGTTCTATGGATGATATGTGACTTGTTGGTGAAGAAAAATTTGAGGTTTGATGGCTGTATCAAGAGTTTCGAAGAGATGAAGAAGAGGGCAGTTTTTGTGTATCCTGGCTTATGGGAGGTTGCAGGCTTGTGTGTGTGTGTGTTTCAAGTCCTTGAGGTCCACATATGAGGTTCTGATTGGGCAGAGGGTTGGTAGTGGCACAATTTGATTGGTATGGGCAAAATGCAATAAAGTCATGACTTTGTGTACTTGAGGTATGGCTCGGGTCAGAGGGAAATTAGGGGCATGGCTGGGCTCAGCATGGATCAAGGAAGGACCTTAAATTGCTTTTGTGCAGGTGTAATGGCTAGGGCAAGTGGTAGCATGGTTCTTGTAACTTTTCCCCCTTTGGAAGTCTTTATGAATCAAGGCCAAGAAACCTCTAAACTCTTGGGAAAATTGCAGCCAAATGGGCCATGTGAAGTTGTTATGATGTCTTGAACTCACTTAGCAACTAATTCAAGCATTAAAATTTCCTTTTGCAAAAATTCTAATTTTGAAGATTCATGAGAAAATGCCTTATGTAACTTGTAATTCAAGGCATAGAAATGAGAAATCCTTTGGGCAATTCTGAATTATGGATCATGAATGATGTTTGTGTGATGGTTAGAAGTTGATTTGAGGTCACATTTGGTTTTGGCAAGTGTTTTTGCAAGTTTCCTCTTTGGTACAAAAGTGAAAATTAAGTGATTTTTTCCAACTTTGCAAAGCCATAACTTTAGTTGTAGAATGAATTAGATCAAGTTCTTGTACTTTTTGAAAATGGGAGGATCCAATCTACAACTTTCATGACCAATAATTTTCATTTGAAGCATTTTTGAATCAAAAAGAGGAGGTTGAAAAACATTCCCAAAATGGCAAATTTCCATTACAAGTCACTTTCCCAAAATGGCAACTTTGCAAATGGCTTGAAATTCTTCAAATTTGTGAACTTCTAACTTCTTCTATGATCAAATAAAGATCATACACATCCAAAATGATGGAGAAAACCCTATGGTTGGATGATTGGGGGCCTCAGATGCCCTGATTTTGCACTGACTTGCTCAAGAAGTCATCTTTTGATCAGATGCCTTCCCCATTGAATTTCTTCATGAAAATTGGTATGTATGATTCTTATAACATATAGAGACCAATAGAAACAAGAATGACCAAAAAAATTGGAGTTATGGCCTCTGAAACCAAAACCCTAATTTTAGGTCATCTATGCAGTTAAGCTTGGCTCTGCTTCCATGCTTTTCCCCAGTTCTTGTGATTTTCTGACTTTCTTGATCTTGGGAGGACATAATATGATGTTTGAACATACATGGACCCTCTTGGAATGATTGAAGACCTTTGGAGTTGCTCAGATATCTTAGGGATTGCTCAGATCACAAACCCTAGATGCAGATGACTATGAATCAATGCAGTGAAGCAAAAATGTAATATGAGATGATATGATTGAACTTATGCATATGAAAGAATCACAAGCTATGGTGAAATGAGTGAGGGAAAATTTGGAGTGTTTACAGCTGCCCCTATTCAAACATGAGTTAGCTGTGCAGGATGTAAGCAGCGGCTTAACAGGCAAACAAGATAACTTGTGGTTGAATACCAAAGACAGTAAAAAATTTGCACTCGCTGAATGAAGAAGAAAAGGGATATAGATTGTAAAAGGAAGTAAAGTATGATCATAAAGTACGGGCGACGGAGGACGACCGTCGAGCAGAGGACGACTGCTAGGGATGAAGCAATGACAGGGACGACCGACATGCTGGGGAAATAGAGAGATTATGATGGGGACGGCCATCAGGCAAAGAAATAAGAATCTCTGGGGATTAAAGGTAAAGGCAATGATGGGGACGACCATATGGTTGAAGAAATAAATGATGAGGGACGGTCATCTAAGGTGAAGGACGATCACCTAGCAGGGGACGGCTGCTCTGTTGGGGATAAGGATGAGGGACGGTCATCTAAGGTGAAGGACGATCACCTGGCAAGGTACGGTTGCCGAAAGTATCATGACATAGGACGAATGTCAGATAGAAAGAGTCGACGATGGGGGCGACCATCGGATAAGCATGATGAAGGAAGATCATCAGAAGGGTGAAGGACGATCACCTAGCAGGGGACGACTGCTGAAATATCATGACATAAGACGAATGTCGGATAGAAGAGGGTTCCAATAGTGGAGACTCCGCTGGAGACGATGAAGGACGATCATCGAGAGGTGAAGGACGATCACCTGGCAGGGTACGGCTGCCGGAAAATATCATGACATAGGACGAATGCCAGATACAAAGGCAATAATTTGCTAGAGAATCTTCTGGGGAATGGTAGATACAGACGAGTATCCTCTTTGAAGAAAGAAAGGTATAAGCATTTGACACGGTTTGTAGGTTAAAGATGTGGACGAGAATCCTTAAGACTTTGATACGGACGGGTATCGGTAGAAACAAACGCTTGACGCATGTTCAGAGATGATGATACGGACGAGTACCAACTGGTTAACAAAGAACACGGGCGAGTGTTGAATCTTGAGAAAGATAAGTGGTGTAAACAAGACACAGACGAGTATCTGAAATAAGTAAAGATGAGTGAGACACATACGAGTGTTCAACTTGCTGGGGAGGGCACGACACGGACGGGTGTCGGAAGAAGTGTATTATAAACAAGTATTTGGTGTACAAAGTGTTTAGGCAACTATGCTGGGGAGGGTGACACGGACGGATGTCAGGGAAGTGTGTATAAATGTATCTGCCTGTAGAGAACGTTCGGGCGACTTTACTGGGGAATGATGACATGGACGAGTGCAAAAAGGAGCATGTATCTATATTTGTGAGTGCAAAGAGGATGCCTTGGCTTTCTGCCGGGGAGTTTGGGGAGTATTTTGTATATTGTTGATGGAATGTCAGTATTTACAAGTGTTTGGTTTGACACATGGCTTACCATTATGCAATATGTTTGATTTTTTCCGTAATGCTCCGTATTAGACGGAATGCTACGCTTTGGGGGAAAATATGATGTGAATGCTATGTTTATGCAAAGGTACCGATCCGGGATTCGGATCCCGTTGCTTGTGAAGATCCTTGACTGATTTGCTTGAAGTGGATATCCCAGCTGGGGATGAGATCATTGGTAGATCTGATGAGATGATTCTGCTTGGGGGAATAAGTCACTAATAGACTTTATTCTTGGTAATGAGGAGCCCATCTGGGGTCCGTGGAAGCTTTCGTCACTTTGCTGTGAGATCTTTAGACATTGCTCTCCTGGATAGAGGTCGAAACTCTACGGGGAGATAGTTCCCTGTCTTTGCACTTGGCTGAGGAGGAATGATCACTGGACGATCTTCCTAGAGATTCCTATGGGGGATCCTACTGAGGAAGATGATGTCTGGCAACTCAGCTGGGGAGAGGGCACCCCTGGTGCTATTTCGGGAGATGGGCTGAGCAAATAGTGATTTGGTAGCTTGCCGGGAAGAAGCTTTCATGCCCCCATGTTGCACTTTGAATACCTGCAATCCTGTTATGACAAAGAGCGCACAAGTATCCCGAGGTATCCCTTACTGGATTCCATCATAAGAATTTAGACACTCCCGGGAGTAATATATTTCCTGTAAGCATGTGATTAGAAAAGGTGCATCTGTACTTATGCGATCAATAGTATAAGGACAACGGACATTTTTGCAAATGAAAATAAAATGTACGAGACAAAGTGTAACGAAAAATCTGATTTTATTAATTTATGTGCCTCTGAATGGGAAAATACAGTCAAAGAAACAGATCCCCTGAAATGAGGAGATTGTTACACATTGAGAAACAAAAAGATGCTGGCAATGTTGATGACGCTTCAAGGAGCTTCCCTTTTGCTATGACTCGTATGACATTGACGTTCTTCTCATCTTGCCTTTGAAGAAGGCTGATTCTGACCGAAGCTTGAACCTTTCGAAGCTTACCATGTTGTAAGTGATACAGACGAATTCAGAATGCAGTTGTTCTCTTATTCCCTTATTTTGCGTGAATCTCCCTTTCGGGTTTTCAATCCACCGGGATACCCATTTTTGCCTGAGTTGTCCAATGCGGCTTTTCAACTCAGCGGGTGTACATTTTTTATTTATTTTCCCTTATTTTTGCCCGAGTCTTTTATTCTGATTTTGACTCGCCGGGATGCCCTATTTTTGCCTAGACTTACATTCTGTTTTTATGTCCAGCGGGTCATTTTATGCGAAGTATTTTTTAACTGCATCTGAATTCACAGGGGACAGGAAATCTTCACCATCCATAGTACTGAGCATCAGTGCTCCACCGGAGAAAAATTTCTCTACTATGAATGGACCATCATAATTCGGAGTCCACTTGCCCCTATGGTCTGTATGAGGAGGGAGGAGTCTTTTCAGCACAAGATCTCCTACCTGGTATTCTCGAAGCCTGGCCTTCTGATCGAAGGCTTTCTTCATTCTTTTCTGATATAACTGCCCATGACAGATTGCAGCTAATCTCTTCTCTTCGATCAGACTCAGTTGTTCGTACCGGGATCGGACCCATTCTGCTTCATTCAGTTTGACATCCATTAGTACACGTAAGGAGGGTAATTCAACTTCAACAGGTATGACTGCCTCCATACCATACACAAGCTGATACGGTGTTGCCCCAGTGGATGTTCTGATTAACGTACGGTACCCATGTAAGGCAAATGGTAGCATTTCATGCCAGTCTTTGTAAGTGACCACCATCTTTTACACAATCTTCTTAATATTCTTATTAGTTGCCTCAACAACGCCATTCATTTTTGGCCTGTAAGGAGAAGAATTGTGGTGTTGGATTTTGAAGTCCCGACATAACTCCGTCATCATCATATTGTTCAAGTTGGAACTATTATCAGTAATGATTCGTTCGGGCACTCCATACCGACAGATGATATCTCTCTTCAGGAATCTGGCTACCACTTGCCTTGTAACATTTGCATAAGAAGCTGCTTCGACCCACTTGGTAAAATAGTCAATGGCTACCAGGATGAATCTGTGGCCATTTGAAGCAGTCGGCTCGATCTTCTCAATCATATCAATGCCCCACATGGCAAAGGGCCAGGGTGAAGACATCACATTCAGAGGATTTGGAGGCACATGCACTTTATCTGCATAGATCTGACATTTATGGCATTTCCTGGCATAAGCACAACAGTTTGCATCCATTGTGATCCAATAATAACTTGATCTTAACAACGTTTTAGCCATAGCATGCCCTCCAGCATGGGTACCGAAAGATCCTCCGTGCACCTCGTGCATCAACAAGTCTGCTTCTGCCTTATCAACACATCTGAGGAGTACCATATCAAAGTTTCTCTTGTACAAGGAACCATCAGCATTCAGGAAGAAATTACCAGCTAGCCTTCTTAATATCTTCTTATCATTGGATGATGCCCCAGGTGGGTATGTTTGATCCTCTAAGAAGCATTTGATGTCATAGAACCAAGGCTTATCATTTTTAGCAAGGTCTACTGAGAATACGTATGCTGGTCTGTCAAGTCTGGATACTGAAATCCGAGGCACAAAGTTGGCAGCTTGAACTTTGATCATGGATGAAATGGTAGCCAGAGCATCTGCAAACTGATTTTCATCTCGAGGGATATACTCAAGTCTGACTGTTGTGAAGAAAGTCAGCAACCTCCTTGTATAATCCCGATAAGGTATCAGATGATCTTGGTGGGTGTACCATTTGTCGTTGGTTTGATTAATTACCAGAGCTGAATCTCCGAACACGGTCAACGTCTTGATCCTGAGGTCAATGGCTTCCTCAAGACCCATAATACAAGCTTCGTATTCAGCTTCGTTGTTAGTGCAGTTAAAGGTGAGTTTTTCCGAGAAAGGCATGTGAACTCCCTTAGGTTTAATGAGTACTGCACCAACACCACGGCCATTCATATTAACAGCCCCATCGAACATCATAGTCCATTCTTCTTCTGGGTCAGGCCCTTCAGTGTGAATAGGCTTTTCATGATCTTTTTCTTTCAAGTACATGATGTCTTCATCAGGGAAGTCAAATCTCATGGGCTGGTAATCATCAATGGGTTGCTCAGCAAGATAATCAGACAATACACTGCCCTTGATGGCTTTTTGAGATGTGTATTGAATGTCATATTCTGTGAGGATCATTTGCCATATTGCAACCCGTCCGGTAAGTGATGGCTTCTCAAAAATGTACTTAACTGGGTCCATCTTGGAGATTAATAAAGTGGTGTGGGTCAACATATACTGCCTTAGTCGGCGAGAAGCCCACGCTAAAGCACAGCAAGTTTTCTCGAGCAGTGAATAACGTTGTTCACAGTCGGTAAACTTTTTGCTTAGGTAGTATTATTGCATACTCTTTTCGACCAGACTCGTCATGCTGGCCCAATACACACCCCATTGACTCTTCTAATACTGTCAAGTACATGATTAGAGGTCTTCCTTCAACTGGAGGCATAAGGATCGGAGGCTCTTGTAAATACTCCTTAATTTTGTCAAAAGCCCTCTGGCAGTCTTCGTTCCACCTGACTGTTTGCTCTTTCCTTAACAATTTGAACAAGGGCTCACAAGTTGCTGTGAGGTGAGATATGAACCTTGAAATGTAGCTCAATCTGCCTAAGAACCCCCGAACTTCTTTTTCAGTCTTCGGTGCAGGCATTTCTTGAATGGCTTTGACTTTATCAGGGTCAACTTCAATCCCTTTCTCACTTACAATAAATCCCAACAGCTAACCGGATCGCACCCCGAATGTGCATTCGTTGGGGGTTAACTTCAACTGGTACTTCCTCAGACGCTTGAATAACTTCAATAGATTCACCAGGTGGTCTTCTTCCATGAGGGACTTGGCAATCATGTCATCCACATAACATTCAATTTCATTGTGGATCATGTCATGGAACAATGTTACCATAGCCCTTTGATAAGTGGCACCAACATTCTTCAGTCCGAATGGCATCACCTTATAACAGAATGTGCCCCAGGGTGTGATGAAAGTTGTCTTCTCCATGTCTTCAGGTGACATTTTGATCTGATTGTATCTTGAAAATCCATCCATGAAGGAGAACACCGAGAACTGAGCCGTATTATCCACCAATACATCAATGTGAGGTAGAGGGAAGTCATCTTTCGGGCTGGCTCTGTTCAGATCCCGGTAATCCACACACATTCTCACCTTGCCATCTTTCTTGGGCACAGGTACAATATTAGCAACCCACGGCGGATAGCTAGTCACAGCGAGGAAACCGGCGTCCCACTGCTTTTGTACCTCTTCTTTTATCTTCATTGCCATATCTGGGCGAGTACGGCGCAGCTTCTGTTTTACTGATGGGCAGTCTTCTTTCAGAGGTAGCTTGTGCATGCCAATGTCGGTGTCCAACCCTGGCATATCCTGATAAGACCAAGCAAAAACATCCACATACTTCCGAAGCATGTCAATCAGTTGCTCTTTCACTAAATCTTGTAAGCAGGCCCCGATCTTAACTTCTTTCAAGTCTTCTTCTGTACCAAGATTAACCGTCTCGACTTCCTCCTGATGAGGAGTGATAACCTTCTCCTCTTGTCTCAACAACCTGGCTAGCTATTCAGGTAGCTCATAATCTTCTTCAACCCCTTCATCAGCTTGATTAATCGGATTGTCAAAGTCATACGAAGTCATATCAGTGTTGTTGTCGGTGCAGTCTGGAGGGCACTTTCTGCAAGGGTTTAGATTTGTTCATTTTAGTGATCAATTTTATCTTATTTAGAAAAAGTGAAAATGTAGTTATTTATTTTAAAAAGCATAGCCATTTTATTTTTGTACAAAAAATGAAAAATAAAAAACAGTGAGCGGAAAAAAAAGAAGACTCGTTTGCAAAAGATGTCCTGATATTCATTAATTAATCTTTGCACAAAATACAAGATGGCCCGATTACAAATTGAGTCCTGACATCTTGGGCAAGATGCAGGACTTGATGCATGCTTTAAAATACAGGAAATAATAATTACTCTGCAGGAGTAACCCTTATAATTTCCTAGGAAGACCAGTTCGAGACATGGCTCCCCGGGGTCCTTGGACGTATCCAACTTTCCAGGTTGCGCTCGTCTTCTGACCCATCTTCCAAGCTATTCACAGCATCCGGGTGAGCATCCCCCCACTAATAAACTTGGGCTCCATTGCAGCCTCTGGTTGATCTTGTCGAGTTGGTCTGTAACCCAACCCGAATCGGTCTTCCTTCTTCTCCACGGGCAGCAGCTTGCCCCAGCCTTGGGCGGTACCTTCCTCAATAACCTTCCGGGCTTGCTGATATGATGTGATCGAGGTCCCAAGCACATCAGATGCTTCATTAATATTAAGGGCCTCAAACCCTTGGCTCATGGTTTCATGGATCTCCCCATCCATTTCAATGTATTTGAAAGTAGCCAGCTGGCTAACGAAGATATCCTCTTCCCCACAAATGGTAATGACTTGGCCCTCCCACTCGAATTTTAACTTCTGGTGAAGGGTTGACGTCACGGCGCCGGCGGCGTGTATCCATGGTCTACCCAATAGACAGCTGTAGGCAGGCTGTATATCGATCACAAAGAAGGTCGTTTTGAAAACTTGTGGGCCAATCATTATTGGTAATTCTATCTCTCCCAGAACTGATCTCTTAGAACCGTCAAAGGCCCTTATTACCAAGTTGCTCGGGCGTAGTGCCAATCCATCATACTCCAGCTTCACAAGGGCTTTCTTGGGCAGGACATTGAGGGAAGACCCTGTGTCCACCAGTACGTGAGAAAGAACTACACCCTTACACTCCAAGGTAATGTGCAAGGCCTTGTTGTGATTGCGACCTTCCGTTGTTAAATCAGTGTTGGTAAATCCTAGCCCATTACTAGCGTTGACATTTCCAACCACAACCTCTAACTGATTGACGGTAATCTCCTCCGGCACGTAAGCTGCGTGCAGGACTTTCAATAGTGCGTTCCAATGAGCCTCGGAGCACATTAGCAATGATAATATGGAGATCTTGAAAGGTGTTTGGTGAAGCTGGTCTACCACCTTGTAATCACTTTTCTTTATGATTCTCATGAATTCATCAACCTCTTGATCAAAAGGAGTCTTCAAAGCTTCTTTGACAACTTGTTCTTCTTGCACCATGCCCTTCCCTTTTGCCTTAGCAGCAGTTTCTGCTTCGGTAATGGGTCTTGGAATTTGCGAGGCAAAGAGACGTCCGCTTCTAGTGAAGCCTCCGCCTCCCCCCACATTGTCTATCTGAGGTGAAGAAGTTGATGATTCTAAAGTGATTTTCTGCCAATCGCAGTACAGATCTGAGCCATAATGCCAAGGGATGGCATTATTGCTTTCGTAAGGAACTGGCCCAGGCACTGTGATAGTGACCGGACTGATAGCAGCTGCAGAAGGGACCACAATGGTGTGTGGATCATAGTATATGGTAACTGGTGCTCTGACAGGAGTGGCATTTTGTGAGTTGTTGGCTGGAACATTTGCAGGGTCATAGTATATGGTAACCGTTGAGACGCTTTCATCAATTGTTGCTGATGTTGTAGAAGGTACTGTTGACTGGATGGGGGTTGAAGTTGTAGCAGGAACGGTGACTGAGCTTGCATCCATTGAAGTGATTGATTGAGCGGTTGTTGGAGTTGTAGTAGAATCCGTTGGAACAATGGTTGCTGACGTTGTAAGAGTATCTGTGATTGCCGGTGAAGGAATCATTGGATTTGTAGGCGTCGTTGTCATAATCTGAAGGATACCATCCTTAATAAGACCATCTATGCCGTTTCTCAGCCTTTCACACCCATTGACTGCAATATTGCAATATCCACAGCCGAGCTCACACCCAGAGAATACTTGGCATTCTAAAAGCTGGGCTTTGATTTCAACCAAAGGTGTTCGAATCTGTGCAACACTGGTGATTAAGGTGGATAGTTTGCCTTCCTCAATAGCATTGATCCTAGGCCCGTTGTGACTAGGCATTGGATTTCTTGTGACATTCTGAGGAGGTGCAAAGTTGAGAGCTTTAGAGTCCACCAGGTCTTGGACTTTCATCTGTAAGGCCCTGCATTTTTCAGTATTATGCCCCGGTGCGTTTGAGTGGAATGCACACCTAGCATTTGCATCATAATTCTTTGGCATATTGGTGGGATCCGGAGGTGCCAATGTCCTTAACTCAACTAGGTTGAGCTTTAGGAGTTGTAGCAAGAGTGCAGCATACAGCATCGGGATTGGGTCAATTACCCTGTTTGCCTGTGATGGTCTTTGCTGGAAAGGACGCTGTTGTTGGTTGTTGTTGCTATTGTTGTAGGTTCTTTGTTGCGGATAATGAACTTGTTGTTGATACTGTGGTTGTTGTTGTTGAGGATATGCTGATTGTTGAGGAATCGGAGCTAGAATGGTAACAACTTCTATTGATCGGTGAACATACTGAGGTCTGCCCCTGCTTGCATGAATGGAATTGGTCTCACCGGCTCTTCGGGGTCCCACAAAAGGCTTTCTGGGATTACTGGATGAACTTGCACCACTGTCGGAGATTTTGCCCATTTTTAAGAGGCTTTCAATCCTCTCACCAGCTATGACCACATCAGCAAAACTGGTAGAGGAGAAGGCAGCCAATCTATCAATATAGGAGGTCCCTTGCAATTTATTCATGAACATGTCAGCCATTTCTCTCTCTGACATGGGTGGTTGGACAGCAGCAGCAAGCTGTCTCCACCTTTGAGCATACTCCCGGAAGCTCTCTCTAGAAGATTGGGACATTCCCATCAGAAGGGTCCTGTTGGGAGCCATGTCCAGGTTGTATTGATATTGACGGATGAAAGCCTCAGCCAAATCCTTCCAGCATCTTATGGTGGCTCTAGACAAGTGTGAATACCACTCTCTTGGAGCCCTAGTCAGACTGTCTTCAAAGTAGAACATCCACAGCTTTTCATCCATAGTATAAGCTTTAAGTCTTCCCAGGAAAGATTGCAAGTGAGTTCGTGGGCAGGAGGTACCATTGTACTTTTCAAAGCATGGGGGTTTGAATTTGTGGGGAATTCTCACCCCATCCACTAGCCCCATGTCCATCACATCAAAGCCCAAAGAATTCTGAGACTCCAAAGATCTCAACTTCTCAGCAATTTCGTCCAATCTCCTGTCATATACTTCATCTCCAGCTCCCATAACAATAAATTGTTCTTCTTGGGGGTCCTCTTGCAAGATTATCCCTCCAGCAGTATTACCTTGCACATTCCTCGGGATGTTAGCTTCTGGATCCAGATGAGGTCCAAAGACTGGTGGATCAATACGAGGCTGGCCCCGTTCATTGTTACTGGTTCCTCCTGTTCCAAGATGAGGCTCTTCAGGTGTCTGTCTTTCCACCAGCTCTCTTAACCTTTCTTGACTCTGGGCCAAGCCAGTCATCACAGCCATAAATTGAGACATCTGATTTCTCATCTCCACTCTCTCATTAGCCATCTGATTTCTGACCTCAGTCAGATCCTGCTGTACTTGTTCCATTTGAATACCAGGAAGGTTGTTACGAGTCGGGTACCGGTGCGCGCGGTTGACAGGGAACACTCGGCGACGAGCAATGTTTCCTGAGATCACAACAAAGTTAGAAACAAAATAATAAAAACCTACAAAACAAAACAAAGTTAGTATGCAATGCAGTATGCTTATTTATTTTCCAAGGTATTCGGTTTGGCTCTTGGTTTTGACCTTCCTAGACCTCGAGGAAGACGTTTGATGTTGCTGAGAGAAGAAACCTCATGAAGGCAAACTAATATATTACAAACGATGAACAATACATAGTTTGTTTTACAACACATGCCCATGGAGGGACAAAATACAATAAAAGGAAAAGTACATCAAATGGAAACAACAACAAACAAAGAATCAAACATCCAGCCCAAATTCATCCTCTTTGACCTCCTTCAGGAGTGCCTCAGTCACTGGACCAGCTGGGTGCTCTGTAATGGTCCTAATGAGGAGGTTCCTGGTAGCAATGGCAGTGGTCAGCTTTTTATGCCTGTCCTGGTCCTTTGATCTTTGCAATCATGCTCTGAGCTTCAACTCTGAAATCTCCTTCTGGGTTGCCAACAAAGCTTCCTGCTGCTTTTTCTCATTGGCCTCTAGCTGTTCAATCTTGGCTTGAGTTTTTTGGTCTTCTTGTGTACGGTCCTCAGTGATCCTGACCCACCTAGCCTGACTTTCTTGTAGATAGAGCTCAGTCCTAGCCTTCTGAATCTTGGCTTCTTTACAAGCATTCTTCAATATCTGTTCCCCAGCTCTTGCTTTCCTGATGTAGTCCTCTGTCTTCTCAATTTTTGCAAGATGCTCCACCCTGAGTTTTTCCAATCTCTCAATGTCCAGACGACCATCACTCCTTTCCCAAAGGGTCTTCTTCAAGGCTTGAGATAGGTTCTCATTCCTTTCCTTCAGCTTCTCAAATTCTTCTAGGCTGACAGTTGCTGGTGGTTGTACTATAGAGGGTCCAGGTATGTCCTCCAAGATAAAAGGCATTCCAGTAATTTGAGCTCTAGTACGGGACCAGTCATAGTACTGAGCTGAAGAAATATTATTACACATTCCCAAAATAGCCATCCCTCTTGTCTGGATGTTGTCCCAAGCCCAGGAGGCTTGTCTGACAACAACTGAATTAGGTTTTACTTCACAATATAGGGTCTCAGCTAAATCCTGCACTCTGGGAGGGTGGACCAAAGCATAGCCCAGTTGTCTTTTAAACAGCAAAGGATTGTAGTTGATGCAACCCTTCACTCCTATCAGAGGTACATTTGGGTATTGTCCACAGCTGATGATAATGTCCTTGCCTTTGGTGCTTTGGGTGCACCATCTGATATCATCTGAAGTCAAGGCAATGAGCCTTTTGGCCCAATTCTTTTGTTGGTGGGGATTCAGGAAGGCATCCAACTTAGGCAGGTGTTTGAGCAGCCAGGTGTAAAACAAAGGAGCACAACATCTCACCAACTTCCCCCTTTGTTTCTCATTCCTCTGATGGATGGAATAATAGAAATCCCCCAGCAATGTGGGTACTGGGTTCTTCAGAAGAAACAGATGGATGGCATTCTTGCTAACAAATTTGGGCTCGTCTACAAACAGTATAGCCCCATATATGTTAAAGGCTAACAGTGCACATACTGCCCTCCATTCTCCCAATGAAGCTTTCAGGATGGCCTGAGAAACCAAGAAGTCCAAATGCAAACCAGGGATCCCAGCTTTTGTCGTCATATTTTACTCAATCAAGGCAGGCTCCAAGCACAATACCTTTGCTATCTCTTCATTTCTGGGAAAAGTCATTTCTGGGTTGAAAGGGATTCCGCCTCTGATAGGTACTCCAATCAATGAAGAAAACTCTTCCAGCAGAGGCCCTAGCTGGAAGTCTGGAAAGGTGAAACATCTCAATGGAGGATCATAAAACTGCAAGCATGTGTGGATCATGCTCCTCTGAGAAGGGTCAAGGTCCATAAACATATCCAGAATACCTCCATAGTGCTCTCTAAACAAAGGGATGTGGTCAGGTGTGATAAGGGACTGGACCTGCCTGATACCAGTCAACACAGGCTCAAAGAAATGGTAGGATATGTTGCTCTTCATGGGAGTAGTCATAAGTGTTGCTGCAGAATCTGAAGGTAAGTGCTGAGGAAGATCACAGACTGATGCTGGAAATGAGCCACTGACAGGCCGATGCTGGTGATGATGAAGACAGCTGAAGCAGATAACTGATGAAGCAAAGGTCTATGCAGAAGAAGGGGTCAAAACCAAACCAGATATGATGTGGATACCCTGAAAAACAAACAAACAAATGTTAAATGATGCAATGATGATTTATGCAAATGATATGCAAGGGTTTGTGATCAAGCTGGATCTGATTATCTGTCTTGATATAAGTCCATGTATGTTCAACAAAAAGGTCCAGATGGAGGTTTAGAAATCCAGTAACCAAGGTGGGGGACTCAAATAAAGAGTCACATGTCCCGGGTTAATCACAAGAACTGTCCAAAGTGGAGTACCCTTAATCAAAACAAAAATTGGGTATGATATGGCCAAGGGTAGCTGCAAACCTGTAAATAGTCCCAACCCCCTCACAGGCAGTGTTCTAGAACAAGGATCTTCAGACTTGGATCAGTTATGAGAAGTGTAAACACTTCTAACCCAGAGGTACAATGTTTACAATAACCATAAATGATCCTCCTCTAATTCACCTCAGCTTCTGAAGGTCATAATAAAGGTCATCCAGACTTAGCAGGCTTCCCAGGTAGCCCTAGCACTATAGGAAATCTGTAGCACAAAGTTCTCAATAAGAAACCCACATCTGAACCGTATTTCATATTCCCGCCAAAACAGAAACCCACTCTAGCCTAGGTGTCACACAGGTCCCAGGTATAGGACCTCAAACTCCCAATGGAACCCCACCCACCAAAACAGAAGCCAGATCCAGCAATGATAATGACAGTATGAAATATGAAAGACTGAGAAGGAAAGCAATAAATAAAGTTGTACATAAAGCAGTAAATAAAGCAAATAAATAAACACAATTAGCACATAACACCCCGATAAACACAAATCAAACAAGCGCTAGGAGGAACCCACAAAAAGAACCAAAATCCCTGGTTACAGTATAAGGGTCCCCAGCAGAGTCGCCAAGCTGCGCTCCCACCAAATGACACCCGGTCAGAAGGGGTACAGACGCGAACGGTCGGCGAAAGGGAAAGAATGAATAGAGTCGCCAGCTAGGCATTTTTATCCCGAAGGAAAGGTAATGCTGCATAAACCTAGAAAAGAATGGATAAGACGGTCGCGAACCAGAGAAACTGAGAAAGGGGGTTGGTTACAGTCTGGGAAGGTATTAGCACCCAGATTGTCAGCCATACTCGACGGGATCCACGCTTGAAAGATTTGTGTTTTAAAGGGGTAGTGTCAGTGCTATTTTGTGTGCAAAAGCTGGGAAAGAATGAAAGTGTCAGTGTAAAAGGAAATGAAGTGAAATATGAGAGTGTCAGTGTAAGAAAGAATGGGAAGCCCAAGGCTATGAGGCTCAAAGAATAATGCTGGAAGGAGGGGGAATATACAGAGACTTTTGTTCGATAACTATTAAGTTATGCCTACGTATCCTCTCGTGCAATGAGGAAGTCAGAACACCGTAGTTCGACTCAAAGAGACTGAAGGATAAATTGACTTGTGAACTGCTTACTTGTCTATGCTCATGTGTATGACCTGTCTGGCTCAGGTGCAAACTGTCTTGCATTAGATGGGAGAAGCAAGTTCTCGTTTGTGAGTGAGTGTGGTGAGAAAAGAATCCCGGAGGAGACAAATATTGTTTGTTTTTTGATGTTTTCAATCTTTTATTGCCTTTTGTGTTAGTCATAGGAAAATGAGCTTAAGCCTAAACCAATGGTTAGTAAACTCATCACATCCTCCCTCTGATTAGGGGTAATGAGAATACCTCAAGTATGAAGTAAACACCTCACATTTAGTCACCATGATGTAGGATTAAGATCATTAACCTACTTGCAATTATTTAGATGTTTTTTTTTTTTTTTGGTGTTAAGTAATGAGTTTAAGCCATAATCAAGGATTTAATGGACTCATTACACCATCCTAATAGAAGGATAATAGATGAGAACATTTAAGCTAAGGAAGGCTCCTCAACTTAATCCATGATTAGGGATTAACCTCATGACAAAACAAAACCTTTATTAAATGGATTTTAGTTAATGGTAGGATTAAGAAGTGAGTTTTAGGGTTTGTAAGACAACTTGAGGGGGACTTGTCCATTAACACTAGGGTTAGTCCTTCTTAACCAATTAAGGAAGAATTAGAACCCTAATGCAAGGCCCAAGTTACAAGCTTGATGTCCTAGTGGTTATTATGTGGATTGATTAAAGGATTTAAACACATTAAGGGTTTAACACTTAGGATTAAAGTTATGCACCCCATCCTAATAAAAGGATGCAGGCATAAGCTTAATCACAAAGCCTTAAAACCTTTAAGGTTTAGTCCTTGATTATGAGATGAGAAGAGAAGACACAAAGATGACACAAAGGTAAAACTAAATGGGGGATTAATCAAACCCTAATTGTTATCATGCTTGGGTATTCCTAGTGTTTATGAGGCTTGCAAGAGATCTTCAAGGAAAAGCCACCAAGGAAGGAGCAGAATGAAAAGAAAGAGAAGCAAAGAGAAGCAAGACAACTAGCTTCACTTAAGAAGACAAGTTGCTTGGAGAAAGAAAGATGGGAGGGAGCATGAATGAGCAAGCTCACTCTAATACAAAAGTAAAATGCAACAATGATGCATAAGAGAGATGGGGAGAAAAAATGAGAAGTGAAGGCAAATTCACTTCTCAATGACTTACCACCTGAAAAGTTAGTGAGAAGAAATGAAATGAAGTGAACATGAAATGAATGAAATGATGCAAACCAAAACCAGAAGCATAAACATGACGCCAATGATGCTAAGAGATAATGCAAACACAAGACAAGAGGTGTGGATGATCATACAAGAATGAGGATTCAAATGAAGCATGTTTTGAACCATGAAAGTTCATGAAAGTTTATGAAATGGAATGAATGCACAACATGGAAAATGAATGATGCAATGATCAAACATGATTTTAATGTGTCCTAAGATGTCTTAGAAGTTATGTGAAGGCACAAAATGTCATGGCAAGATCATGTATGCAAGCATATGGAAGATGGATGCAAATGAAGGCAAAAATTAGGGTTTACACATAACATGCAAGGCAAAATTCAAAACCAGAAGCAAATGACATGATAAAAATTTAAATGGGGATAAAAGGAACCCTAACCGTACACAAGTTCACTGCCCAAAGGAGGGGACCAAACTCTTAACCTAATGGGAGTTATGATTTTCTCAAGTTAGCTAGGGTTTTAAGGCACCTCAAAAGGAAAAATGCACAACAAATTGAAAATGAAAGATAAATTCAAACCAATTTTACGCTAGAAACTAAATGTCATGAGGAATGAGGAATGCAATGCAAAAAGAACCATCATCAAACTCTTCAAGGTTAGGCAGAATGAATTTTTCTAAGTTAGGACAAAAATATTGCCTTTTAAGAACTTTAATTCCAAAGAAAAATGTCAAAATAGGTCAAGAACCAAAAAGAAATTTGTGTGAAGAGTTTGATAATGTTTCTAAATGTATCAAAATGCAATGTGATTTTTTTGGGGATTTTTAGAAACTTAAATGGTATTTTAATTAATTAATTCTCATTAACTAATTAAAATAAACATTTAAATATTTTAAAAATACGAAAATTATGCAAAAAATAAAATAAAAATTGTTTTCAGAAAGAGAAAAATATTTTAAGGTATGATGCAAAAAATGAGATTTTTTAGAAGTGTTTTACTATTTTAAATAAAATGGGCAAGGAAAATGAATAAAAATGAAAATAAAATTAAATTAAAGGAGAAGTAATCAGATCCAAGAGCCAGGATTCAAAGTCACAAGGAAATGGTTGACTGACGCGCGTTTTAAAGGCTGGGATTTGTCGCGAGTTAATTAAATTTTAATCCTAATTAATTAATTCTAATGACTGGATTAGGGCTAAATCACAGAATCTAGGCCGTTCATAGCGCGCGGGAAAGCCAGATCAAGGGTCCAAATTCAAACTTGACCTAAATACAGGATTAGGGCATAACCACTTTCAGGCGACCAGAACAGTGTTCCGGTCGTCTTCTCTGACGAGCCCAAACCCTAACTTCTCCCTCAGGCCACCAATCTCCAAAATCTTGCACAAAAATGATCTTCTAACAATCCTAAACCTAAATCCCCAACCAAAACTCATTTATTTTGCATCATGAACACGAATCGAACAAAAATGTAAAAACGGACAAAAGTTTCAGAGCTCACATACATGGTGGTTTCTCAACCATTTTCAAAAATAATCATATCCCCATGATCAGGGAAGCATATAGAACCATAAAAGAACTTAAAAGCAAGCTTCTGGGAAAAATGTTCATCATGTTACCTGAGATGGGACCTTCTGATTATGAGCTTTCTGGGTCCTCCCTTGATGCAATCCCACTCCTATGAACCTCCTGAAGATGATACGAAGCTTAGAAAACTTTGAGGATGACTGGTTTTGAAGTTCCAGTTCTGGTGTAGCAGATTTTGAGGTTTTTGTATGTGAAGTTGTTATGATGTCTTGAACTCACTTAGCAACTAATTCAAGCATTAAAAGTTCCTTTTGCAAAAATTCCAATTTTGAAGATTCATGAGAAAATGCCTTATGTAACTTGTAATTCAAGGCATAGAAATGAGAAATCCTTTGGGCAATTCTGAATTATGGATCATGAATGATGTTTGTGTGATGGTTAAAAGTTGATTTGAGGTCACATTTGGTTTTGGCAAGTGTTTTTGCAAGTTTCCTCTTTGGTACAAAAGTGAAAATTAAGTGATTTTTTCCAACTTTGCAAAGCCATAACTTTAGTTCTAGAATGAATTACATCAAGTTATTGTACTTTTTGAATATGGGAGGATCCAATCTACAACTTTCATGACCAAGAATTTTCATTTGAAGCATTTTTGAATCAAAAAGAGGAGGTTGAAAAACTTTCCCAAAATGGCAAATTTCCATTACAAGTCACTTTCCCAAAATTGCAACTTTGCAAATGGCTTGAAATTCTTCAAATTTGTGAACTTATAACTTTTTCTATGATCAAATAAAGATTATACACATCCAAAATAATGGAGAAAACCCTATGGTTGGATGATTGGGGGCCTCAGATGCCCTGATTTTGTACTGACTTGCTCAAGAAGTCATCTTTTGATCAGATGCCTTCCCCATTGAATTTCTTCATGAAAATTGGTATGTATGATTATTATAACATATAGAGACCAATATAAACAAGAATGACCAAAAAAATTGGAGTTATGGCCTCTGAAACCAAAACCCTAATTTTAGGTCATCTGTGCAGTTAAGCTTGGCTCTGCTTCCATGCTTTTCCCCAGTTCTTGTGATTTTTTGACTTTCTTGATCTTGGGAGTACATAATATGATGTTTGAACATACATGGACCCTCTTGGATTGATTGAATACCTTTGGAGTTTCTCAGATAGCTTAGGGATTGCTCAGATCACAAACCCTAGATGCAGATGACTATGAATCAATGCAGTGAAGCAAAAATGTAATATGAGATGATATGATTGAACTTATGCATATGAAAGAATCACAAGCCATGGTGAAATGAGTTTGGGAAAATTTGGAGTGTTTACACCATGATTAATCCAACCAGCACTGGTGAATGTAATTAGGCTTTTTCGACACTAGCATTTGGCCCAGGCGTTGACAGACCTGGCTGATAACCAACTCCATACATGTCTTTATTTTCTGGGATCTCAATTGTCCTGCCCCAGCCTTCTTTCATACCTGACTCCACCACTTCCAAGGCTTGCTTGTAAGATGCTATAGAAGCTCATTTCTTCGAGTTTTCAGATGAAGCAGCAGATGCAACCTCAGGTTTGACGGGCTCAAAAGCTTGACAAGGAGTCTCAATGATCTCTCCATCCATTTCCACATATTTGAATGATGTCAGGTGGCTGATAAAGATGTCTTCCTCTCCGGATACTGTCACGATTTTCCCTTCCCATACGAAGTTTAGCTTCTGATGAAGAGTGGAGGATATTTCCCCCGCTGAATGAATCCACGGTCTCCCCAACAAGAAACTATAAGCAGGCTGAATATCCATTACATAGAAAGTAATGTTGAAGAATTATGGTCCCACCTTGATAGGCAACTCCACTTCTCAGAACACTGACCTCCTTCAGCCATCAAATGCTCGTACAACCAAGTCGCTTGGCCTCAGCACGACCCCATCATAGTTCAACTTCATGAGGGCTTTCTTTGGAAATACATTCAGCGATGATCCTGTGTCAACCAGCACATGGGATAGTACTGCACCCTTGCACTCCATGGAGAAATTCAAGGTGCGGTTGTGATTGCGTCCTTCTGATTTCAAATCCATATCTGTGAAGCCCAAACCATGGCTAGAGTTTACACTCGACACCACAGTTTCCAACAGATTCACCGATATGTCCTGTGGTACATAAGAATTGTTCAGGATTTTTAATAGGGCCTTCCTATGGGCATATGAGCACATTAACAAGGATAGGAAAGAGATCTTCGAGGGAGTCTGTTGTAAGTGCTCTACAATCTTATAGTCACTTTTCTTAATATTTCTTAAGAATTCCTCCACCTCTTTATCAAATGTGATGTCAGGTTCTGCTGAAGGTGCAGGTGTATCATTGGTCATGGGTTGTTTACCCCTGTCTTTTGCCTGAGCTTCGGCAGTATCTTTTAGTGGCACAGTATTACTCCTCAGAGTTTCAGGAGCGAAAAACCTACCGCTTCGGGTGAACCCTCCAACTCCGACATTTTCGATTTGGCATGGAGAAGAAGTTAATGCAGTCAAGTCCTGCTTATGACCATTGTAGTACACCTTTCCCCCATAATTCCTAGGAACAACTTTGTTACTTTGGTACGAGACATGACCAATAGTGGTAAGGGTTATGGGCGCTACTCTTGTTGCAGCAGGAACCTGTGTTGGGTTGTAATAGATGGTAATAGTTGATATGTCTTCATTTTTCACAACTTTATCAAACTGTATGCTGCCTTCGTTAATCATCCTATGTTTCCCCGATCTCAGCTGATCGCAACCATCAAGGGAACTAGAACAATCTGGGCAATCCTCCTCACAACCCGGGAATAAATATTTCTTGGTCAAGCAAGCTTTTATTGACATCAATGGAGTTTCCAAGTCATTGACATCGAATATCAAGTTTAAGCCTGCACCACTATTAATGGCTCCCGCAGTCCTCCCATGAGGAGGCATAGGATTCTGGATGACATTCGAAGTAGGAGCGAAATTAATGGCTTTGGAATCAACTAGATCCTGAACAATGTGCTTCAAAGCTTGACAATTTTCGGTATTGTGCCCAGAAGCTCCAGAATGGAATTCATAATGGGCGTTGGTATCATAACTTGGGGGAAGCAGATTCCTTAACTGTACCATTTGCAATTGTAGGAGATTTTGTAACAATTATGAATATGACATCGGAGGTGTCTCAAACTTCCTATCCCTCTGTCGGGGAGGATAGTATGGTCGAGAGGCCCTATGTTGTTGGTAGTTTAGTTGACGTTGTTGTTGTTGAACCGATGGTTGATTTGCTGGAGTTGCAATGGTAACTGGAGCTGCTTGATGATACCTATTCTGATTCTGTCTTCTGCTTTGAGTGTATACAGCCCCCGTTTCTCCCTCTCGGCGTTTCACAAACGGTTTCTTCATATTGGAGGTTGACGCTCCATTGTTCTGGATTTTGCCTTGCTTTATCCAGCTTTCTATTCTCTCACCTGTTAAGATAATGTCTAAAAAGCCACTTGATGAACAACCTGCTAACCTCTCCATGAAATACCCTGAGAGGGTATCCATGAAGAGATCCACCATTTCTCTCTCTAGCAAAGGTGGTTGTACCCTGGTGGCAACCTCACGCCATCTTTGACCATAATCTTTAAAGCTTTCTGAATTCTTCTGTGACAAACTCTGAAGTTGAGTATGGCTAGGCGCCATATCAATGTTGTATTGATATTGCTTAAGGAAGGTCTCCCCAAGCTCTTTCCAGTTTCAAACAGAGTTCCTTTCCAACTTCATATACCATTCCAGTGAGCCCCCAAAGAGGATGTCTTGGAAATAGTACATCCAGAGTTTCTCGTCACTAGTTTGAGCAGCGATCTTTCGGTAAAAAGCCCGTAGATGCGTCTTGGGGCAGGAATTGCTGTTGTACTTATCAAAACTTGGTGGTATGAACTTAGGAGGAATGACCACTCCAGGAACCAAGCCCATGTTAGATACATCTATTCCAAGAGTGGCTCTACATTCAAGAGCCTTAACCTTTTCAGCCAGCAACAGAAAATCTTGAAAGTTTCCTCCCATGCCAAATCCCATATCATCATTAGCAGGAGGGAATTGATCCTCCTGATGATCTTCCACAGGGATAAAAGTAGGTGTGCCAGTCTCTGGACCTGGAGGTCCACCTCCTCCATTTTTGTTGTTGGGTGGATTCCCCTGAGCATCTGGAGTAACTACTAGAGGGACAGTTTGGGGAGGAGTAAGCCTTTGCATGGCATTCCTCGGATCCTGCTGCCCTTGGGCCATACCCTGCATCATAACCACAAACTCCCCCATTCGGGTGCGGAATTCTTGAGCTCAGTCTGCACCGCGTCCATGATGTTTCTTTGATTGTTGCGGGTAGTGTACCAGTGAGGAATGTTTTGTCTAGGATGACAGGTCCTAGCAGCTCTCGCAATCTTTGCCTGAAATATGGATAAGTTAAGTAACCTGGAGAAACCTGTAAAAGAAAGAAAAATGCAAATGATATGTATGCAATGATGTGTTCGTTTTATCCTCAAGGGTTTTGTTTTACTTTCCCATTCCGATATTAAGTGAAAAGCCTTTGAAAGAAGACCTTATGTGACATTCAGATGTGAAGTGGTAGCATTTAATATTACGTGTCCGTGCAAAAGATAGCAACCAGAGACTTAAGGCAAATCAAGAGAAACTTGGAATAACAAAGTCCCCGTAGGGTGCTAGTTCATACATCAAAAGGGAAAGTACATCAGCAAGAGAGGAATCCCACAACAGGCCTATGGTTAATCCAAATATGTGAACACAAGACTAAATCCTAGGAAGATCTACAACCTGCAACCTCTAGCTAAGGCTCTTGACACCTTGAAGCATATGGGGTATGTCTGGATGGTGTGGTTCCTGTATGAGCTTTTGAATTAGGAGATCCCTAAGGTCAAAAGAGGCATGCAACTCCTCAATTTGCTGTAGGAACACCCTCTCACTCTCTTTGCTTGCACTTGACTCAATCTTGGTCTTCTTAGCATCAGCTTGAAGCTTTAACTCCTCTATTTATTTCTGAGCATCTTCCACTTCCTGTTGACTCTTTGCCACATCTTGAAGATGACTCTTCTCTTGGTGGTGGGCCTTTTGAAGGAGCTTTCCTTGTTCAGCTAAAGAATCCTAAAGACCTTTGATCTCTAGCTTGTATTTCGCCTCCAACTCTTTCTGCTTCTTCAAATTATCTTCCCATTTCTCCTGCCACAAAGTTATAGCTTCGTTCAACTCTTTCTTGTATTTTAGGCACTGGCTCACCTTGTGAGTTTCAGCTAATCCTCTTTTCTTGAAATAGAGTTCTCTTTCCTAGAAGTCCTGCTGCTTGAGCCTGACCATTTCGTCAGCCTGGTGAGCTCTCTCTTCCAACTTCAGATTTTGAATCTTCAGCTTCTGGCATGAGTTGTTGGCCTCTTGGTTCTCTTTTCTGAGTTGCTTAACCAAGGCCTCCAATTTCTGATAGTCCTTGAGAGGTACTGAATCCACGGGTAACTCCTCATTAGGGTACACAGGGGATTCCATAGAGAATGGGAGAAATGAGACTTCTACATGATCTTTCAACCATGTAGCAAAAGGATCATATGTTTTAGGGTCCACCTTCCCAAAATCTTTCTTTCCTTTCTTTGTCCTGACATCCCAAGCTTGGGCTACCTGTACAGAAAACTCCATATTTCCTTCTGTTGAGAAATACAATGACTCAGCTACCTCCTGAACTGCTGGTGGAATTTTCATAGGGTAACCAAATTGTTTTCTTAATAATGAAGGATTGTAGTTTATCACCCCTTTTCTTCGCATCAAGGGTACATTGGGGAAAGTGCCACGGCTAGCAATAATCTCTTTTCCTATCAAGTCCCTATTGCATCCCCAAAATATATTGTCTAAGGTTAAGCCCATCAATCTTTTGGACCACTTCCTAGCTTGTTTCAAGTCTTGGAAAGATCCTGATTTTGGGAGTTGCCTTACAAACCTGTCAACAAAAAAGGGAGCACAACAACTCACATGTCCTTTTCTCTTTTCATTCCTGTAATGAACCCCATATTAGCAGTCACCCAACAATGTAGGCACTGGGTTTCTTTTGACAAAGATGGTGATAGCCTCCATGCTGATTAAACCCTTCTCTCCTGGGAACAAGCTTATCCTATACACCATCATATCTAGCAATGCTCTGAAATCTGCCCATTTGTTTCTCAATGCCATAACATGAGCTTCTGTGATGAGAAACTCTAAAGAAATCCCCTTACCCTGGTTAGCTTCTAGCCCCATCTTGAATCTGAGCATACTCAAGTGACAGAAAACAGTAATGTCTTCATAAGGAGGGACCCTCTCTGAAGCATAATAATGCATACCTTCTCTGATGGGAACATTCAGGATACTGGAGACATCTTCCAATGTAGGTGCCAGGATGTAATCTGGGAAAACAAAGGCTCGTAACTGTGGGTCAGAGAAGTGCAACAAGGAATGCAGGTTATCCCTTTGGTCAACTGTCGGTTTATTCACATATTCCAGAATCTTTCCATACTCTTTTTTGAAGTCATCAAGAACTGTGTCATTCATTAGGCTGATCAACTTCTGAATACCCTATGTCTCTGGTTGCGGGAAAGTATAGTGAACATTCTTCTTCCTTAGAGTCTCCATCTGGAAGCAGCAATGTGACCAGGAATCGGAAGTAATATGAACCCTGAGAATAAAAAGAACACATGTGATTAATGATGTCATGATGTTTATGCAAGGCAAGGCATATGATCAATGATGTGTCTATGTAGTGTCAAACTTATAAGCAAGTGTCTGTGCAGGGTCATAACATCACCACATCAAAACACGCATCTCTCTGATCAGAGGTTCAAATCTCAGAATCAATGTGTAACAAAACGGATCACAATACTGAAGCATACTGGCACTGTGGGTGTGTTGAAGGTTAAGGTTCCTGCAATCCTGTAAACCCCTCCCAATCTCATGGGTGTGCTACTCGGGTCAACATCATTGACTCTCAAATCCAAGCAGCAATAATACATTCTCCATCTCCGACAAATGGCTCATGACCAAATCAGGGAATCGGTTTGGAATTATGTACTACTCAGGGAGGTCACAGCTGAGTCTAAGGAAACAAGCATCCCTCAGAAGTCCCCAGCTTCCAACACTGAATCGAGAAACAATAGTACATTCATCCTGAAGGGTACAATACTATCGTCATACGAACAGTTTGCCTTGACTGGGTTCCTATGAGAGAAAAAGGGCATCCTATGCGAGTTTCCAGTGGGCCCTTGGATGCGAGTGGGTTTGCCAACAAATGTGGTCTGCCACTGTCATCACTGGAGAGGGATGTTTCCACAAAGGTTCTTAATGATCGGTCCCATGACTGCACATAACTATCAAGGTTGTGTATTGCCCCAGAAAGATTCCGGTATCAATACATTTCCAAGAAGGTCGCAAGTCTGGGTGTGGAACTCACTACTACCAACATAGCAAGATGCCATGAAGCCAAAGTGGAACCACTCTAAGTCCTAAGGTGCACTCGAGCCCCGGTTACGAGCTCATCTCACAGTAACAAAACCCATCCCACAGAAAAAATGAAACCAGCACAGTCCAGTATATGATGCATGTGAAAATAAATACTGAAAGCAGTAAATAAATGCTGCAAAGTAAACTGTAAATGAAAACAATAAATAAACACACAACAACACACATATAAACATCCAAAGAAAATCAAACAAACAACAGCTAAGATTGACTCTACGAGGGAAACCAGAGATTCTGGGTTCGATCCCCAGCAGATTCGTCAGCTATCGCTCCCAGGATTTTCATCCTAGTACAAACGTGAATGTGGCGCGGAAAAGTTAGAGTCTCCAGCCATGCATTTTTATCCCGAATGAATGGAAAAGGTAATGTTGCACAAACCTAAGTAAGAACGAAAGGACAAGGTCCTACGAACCAAAGATCTGGGTTCGGGAGTCGGTTACGACCTATGAAAGTATTAGCACCCCAGACCGTCCGCCGTACCCGACGGGATCCATGTTTGTTTGTTTGTTTCAAAGGGTGAGAAGATAAGATGCTGCTGAATAAACCTGCTACTGGAACTGGAATGAAAGAAAGGGAACTGGAAAAGGGATCGAAAAGAAAAGGGGAAATGTAGGGAAATATAAAGAATGTGCTCGAACGGGCCCTACCCCGCTGCCTACGTACCTCATCAGGAAAATGAGGATCAGAGTCGACGTAGTTCGCCTAACTAAGGAGGGAACTATTTGTTTGTGTTTTTATGCGTTAGAACTGCGTATCTCTATGCTCAGGTGTAGCATGTTCGACTTGTGCGAGTGCGTTTACCATCTTGCATGCGAGACAAGTTGTCGCAAGTTCGCGTTTGGAATGAGTGAGATGAGAAGAGGATTCCCGCAGGAAAGCCACTTATTGTTTGTTGTTTGCTTTGTAAGAGTTTTCATGAATTTGGCACAAGGAAGTGAATGCAAACTCTTTTCCATGGAATGTGTACTTGCTACTACATTCCAAGATGGAATAGTAGAACAAGCACACCAAGTAAGGAGAATTTATCCAAGACTTGTTTCCAAGGATTAGGGTCTAAGTTCACTAGCTTGTTGAACTTATTACATGTTATTTGTAGCTTTTGAAGAAATGTCTTTTATGTTTTCTTTGTGAATATAGTCTCATGATCAGACTTGTACATCATGCTAGACAAGTCCACACTATTCCAAGATGGAATGAATATGAGTTCCCCATGGAATAAGGTTATACACAAGAGACTACTTCAAGCCTTTATTAAATGTCTTTTTTTATTTTGTTTGAAGATGAGAGAAGAAGACTCAAGTGGAGAAAGGAAAAAAACTAAGGGAGACTAAGACACAATCCTAAGTTATTCATTCAATAGATGTCCTATGATTAATGAGATATTCTAAACCTAATAAGAAAAATGAATTAGAACCCAACTTACTTCCTAAGGAAGATAAGTTGTTTCTAAGAGAGCAAAAGGGAAAACCTATGATCCAAAGCACAAAGTGCTAAGGCAAACACAATAAAATGCATAAGATATGAGAATGAATTAGTGCTTACCTCAATCTTCCCCCCTAAAAAACAAATGTAAGCATGATGAAGCGTTTTGAACAATTATAGCATGGTAAAATTCAAAGAAGAGCTCACACTAGCTAATTAAGGTACTAATGAACTTCTAAGTCTAAAAATCAAGCTCTAAACTATATTACATGTTAGCTAGCTTCTAAAGGTAGGAGATACTTCAAATCAAAAGGATCTAAAGCTATGAAGTAAACCAAACTCAAGCTATACCCTAAAGTATCACTAAACCCTAATGAAAAGTTATAAGGGAAATTTAAGTATCTAAGCATGGTAAAGACTACCTAAGGTCAATGGTGGGTGTAAAGTCCAGAACCTAACACTAAATGGAAGTGTTTAATAACATGAAATCAAATGGGAAAGAAGAGACTCAAGTCATAAGGATTCCAACATAAGAATGAAAGATGAAGGAAGGAACATGGAGACATGGTTTTCAAAGTAAGAAAAAATGACTTAGAAATAAAACCAAACAATGACCAATGAATTTTGAACTTCTCATACAATAACCAGGGGTTTGATGAAAAGTTAAAATGGAAATTGGATTCAAAAAATGTTCACAGATGAAGTGGAGAGAAGCTTGTTATGGTTAAGGACAAAAAATGTGACTTATGATGCAAGACACTTAGAAAAATACCAAATGACCTAGAAAAATTATGAAACTTAATATCCAAAATCACAATCCAAAAGATGATTAAAGTCTAAGAAATCTCACAAAGATTCATATTTTTGCCTAGTCAAATAAATGCTAGAATTGAATTATGGTTCATAGGGATCAATACAAAAGAATGGGTTCAAAAGAAGACCAAACATGACCTAAAAATTGAACACAAATTATTTTTGAGAAGTTTGATGAGTCCCCTGGATAGGGCAAAAGGAATGGGATTTATATCATTTATGGTTTAGGAAAACAAAAATATACAAAATGAATGGTCCATAAATAAGAAAAATGAGAAGAAATTAATTGCAAAATTAATTCTGACTCAAAAATAAAAGAAAAATTAAAAAATGTGGAAAATTAGTGAAAATGATGAAGAACACGCGTGAAGTTATTTAGAATTTTTTGATGAGTTTTGGTATTTTATAAAATTGAAAATGGAAAGGGAAGTAAAAGGAAATAAAAGAAATAAAAGAAACAAAATGCAATGGGCCTGGGGGTCTGATAAGCAATAAAATGAACTGAAATGGGCTGAACCAAAATGTGATAGGGGTGCAAATAGAAAGCTGAGAAATTGTTCACAAAAAAAGGCATGTGCATAGAATGTGATTCATTAATGTGGTGGAAGAATCTGGTGCGTTACATAGAAATAATCCAAGGGTTATGTTATGTTCTCCCATAAACCTAAGGTTACTATTCCGGTCACCGGAGAAGAATCCCGGTGACCTTCTCCGGTGACCTCCGATCACCTTCTCCAGTGACCTCCGGTTAGGGTATGATAAAAATTTCACTAAAATGGAAAATGAAACCATGGTTGCACTCGTCTCACTGCATTAATCATGTATCTAGCCTTAGTTTTCATGTAGGGTTCCATTATAATGCTAATCGAAGCCAAACATTTCCAACCTAAAATTTGAAACTAAGCTTCTAGGAAGCCTATCAACTAAACAGATGTTGCAATGCTTCTATCAAGATCATATCAACACAAATCAATAAAAAAACACTTGAAATCGAGCAAGATGAATTAAGTGACAAACCTGAAATGCAGTGGTGTTCAAAGTTGTAGAAATATAGAGGAGAGATTCCAAGGTCTTCTATGCTTGATCTTGATCCTTTGTAGAGTGAAATAAACACTCTATTGATGAAGAATCTTGAGAAATTGATGAAGATGCAGAAAAATTCAGAGGTGTAATCTTGATATTCAAGCCATTAATTCCATGGAGAAGCTGCAAAATATGATACTGATGATGGTTTGATGAAGATTGAGAATGAATTAATGAAGTTTGAGGTGATTCAATCCAAAATGCAGTAGTAATTCAAGGAGATGCAACCATGGATCTTTGAAGTTTCCAGCCCCTAAATCCATTGAAATGGTGTGTGAAATGATGAAGATGATGAATAGATGAAGCTTGAGTAGCATCAATGGAAGATGAAGCTTAATCAGCCAAAGTTGCAGTGATTTTGTAGAGAGAATGCAGAGCAAAGTTTGGAAGATTTTTGTGTGATTTGAGTGAAAATGAAGCTGACCCCAAACTCAATCACCACTCATCCTTTTATAGAGCATTGGACCTCTGGTTAGCAGTTAGAACCAGGATTAACCAGCCCTGGTTAACTGAGTGAAGTAAGTTAAATGAGTGAAGTTTGTTATGGCAGTTATGCTAGCTGGATTTCTAGAAGCTTCTAGCTCAAGCTCAATCCAATGATGCAGGGAACATGTCAATTATAGTGAGGATGGCTTGATCCATAGATTGCAGCTTGAAGTATTTGTTTACTTGATCTGAGATGCATAACAAATAATGTTGTAGTGCTTACATTCAATTGTAGCCAGCTGGTGTAATGAGCTTAGGGCCATGTACATTTGAAACAAGTGAACTTAATGCCACCAGGTCCATGATACTTATGGTGGAATTCATCATGGTGCAGGCTGAAACAATGCAATATGCTTGATCAATGATTTCAGCTTGAGTTGAAGTAAATTGTGAAATTGATTGAGTTTGATAGTGTGCACAATTCACTCATCCCTTCAGTCCCATGAAATGAACTGTCATTGCCATCTTTTGCATCAAACAGAAGCTATTTAGAAGAAAAACATGCTTATGTATCGATATGAAACTCGTGTGTATCGATACATGTTAGTTATATAACATGTATGAGACGATACATAGATGTATGCATCGATGTATACTGAAGCTTTGGTTATTTCCAGCAAATTAACCCACTCATGCATCGATACATAACACGAATGTATCGATACATAATGAAGCATGTATCGATTCGGAACTCGTATGTATCGATACGATTTTTTTTAATTAATATTTTTCACCATTTATTAATCAAAATTAGTCCATAGGACTCTTGTGACCCTTTGCATAATGTTGTGAAGACATATTGCCCCTTTTTGTTGCTTTTGGATGGCCCTCAATTGCTTCAACCACTGATCACAAGCCTCACCTCAGCTATGATGAATATGATGCAATGTTTTTGGATGTGATATGACTTTGAGTATGCTAAATGCCAATAAATTGAGAGGGAAAAATTTGGGGTATTACAACAGTGTTAACCGGTTAACGCCTGGGGTTAACTAGTTAACCACACCAGTTCAAAAACACATAAGTATATATCAGGTCCATTAACCAGTTAACGCACTGGGTTAATCGGTTAACCGAAGTCAGTAGCTGAAAAATGCACGTTTTTCACATATGGAACCTTTTCAAAACTTCACCAAATCATCATCAAACATCAAAAGAATCTCAACAAAGGTTCCTACAGCTAATATCAACATACTAAATCATTTTTATTGATTTTTAACCGTTCAAACTACCGATTCTACAATTTTTTTTACCAAAACCCTAAAATTCATAAACTCAATATCTCATTCAAAATTTAAAACAAAAGTTTCTAACTAAGAACCCACCTCTACCAAAGATGATGGAGAAGATTGAGAGATGAATGGATGATGGACTTCAAGAATCAAGAGCTTATTCTTCTTATTTAAGTTTCTCCTCTTCCTTCTTTTTCTCTTCTTTCTCTTCCTTTTCCTCTTTTTCTTCTTTTGTTTCCAAATTATTGAAGCATAAAGAAAAGAAAACTTAGGTTATATGGGAAAACTTATATTCCTCCACAATGGGTCCAAATAGAGTGTATCCAAAAATGTCTCTTAATCCACAATTTAATAAAACCTCTGAGTCAGATTATATTAGTTAATAAAAATAAGTCCCGTTGATTACTCTAATTATTTTTGTTAAAATCTCTCAGAGAAACTCGGAACCTTACTGAAATCAAATAATATTATTCAAAGCATTAAATAATTTACGGGGTATTACAAAGTCTCCCTCTTCGAATAGGCGTGGATGAACTTTCTTGTCAAATGCCCTCTTGATTGACCGTGACATATGGCGGCCATGAGTTTCTCTTCTATGAGGTTCAGCTGGTCATATCTGGTTTGGAATCACTTTGCCTCATCCAATTTTGCATCTTGTGTCAATCCTTGTAAGACTTCACCATTTTCTAGATGATTTTCTTGATATCAACAAAGTAGAATGGAAGACCATGTATTGTCTTTATCGTCGGGTGGCCTATAAAAATGCACAACATGTCTTCTCCAACAGTGAGTATCTCGATTCGCAATCGGTGAACATCTTGCTCAACTAATGAATTGCATGTAATTTTCTCCCTATTTTATCATGTTTCCCCAGTACATACCATAGAGTTGTCAAGCACTGTGAGGTAAATTATGAGTGGTCTTCCTGGAACTGGTGGCACCAAGATAGGTGGTGTAACACCCTAATTTTTGCCCTAATATTTCTTCGCATTTCCATATGAATTTTGCATAAAAACAAGATCACACCGACTTCTCAGGTTTCTTCTCAGATGCAGGGTTTACACTTCGCAGGGGATCATCTTTGCTTTTGTTTTATTTTCTTTATATTTGTCTATATTTACTAACCTCTAACCAAAATACAAAAAAAAGATATGTGGCAGTTTGTTCCTTCTTCTTCTCGGTGTTGCAGGATTTCAAAGATAAGACAATATTTTCAATTCAGAGGCGGTTGTTCAATTATGATTCGATTCAGATGGATGTTTGACCTAATCATGGTCAAACTATCAAAGATTGTTTCAACTGCAAGATATGTGTACCAGTGTTTTGTTTCTCAGATGATGTATATTCAAAGAGTTCAAGTTGTGTTGTGTGTGAAAGTCATCGTTTTTATCAGACAATGTTGCGTGTGAAGTTTGGTTTGAATCTTCAGTGTTCATCAGTTCACCAGTTCATTAGTGATTCGTCTGAGGATTTATTTTCCTCAGCATAGATTCGAATTATCAGGGGAATTTTCAGACAATTTCAGTGATAGTGGTTGAATTGGCAAGTTGTTCAGTGGTTCAGTAATGGTTGTGTTCATTTTATCAGTGGCTTGTGAAAAAATCAAGAGTTGGTTGTGGGCTTAAAATCATCACTTCATTTTTATTTAACCATTCCCTTTTCAGTAATCATTTTTTTTAATTCTTTCTCGATTACCCGATTCATACTTTTTTTTAGTTCAATTATCCAAATTACCATTTTTTTAACTGATTTCCAATTTTCTATATCCAATTTTATTTTCATTCCCATTTTTCATTCATTCCAAATACTATTCTTTTTCTAATCAATATCTATTTCTTTTTCTAAATTCATCAACCCATTACATTTTTTTAGCCCATTTACAATAAACAAAAAAATCCATTTATATTTTTTTATCATTCTATATTATCAAAATTTTCTACAACAAAATTATCACAAAACAATGTTACAAGGTCCATATATTCCAATTTCAATTTTCCTTCTAACTTTTCCAATTCACTTCCAAGTTCCAAATTTTAATGTCCATCATATTCAAAGCTCAAATTAAATTGTGAGAGTCAACCCATTTTATTTTCTTTATTAAGCCCATTCTTTAGTTTTTTTTTACAAAAAACAAAAATTAGAGAAAAAGCTAACAGTTTACAAGCCAACATCCATCATCTCACAGCCAACACACAAACGTCACGTGACTTGCTTTACATTATAAGTTGAACAACACATTAGCCGTTCCAAAACGCTGTGATGGTAAGCATAAAACGCAAGAGTTTGGAAGCTTTTCCCAACACAAAGCCAGCTGGTACAAAACAAAGCCCAAGCCGCTAGCATTAGCCCCCACGGACGGTGCAAACGCAGCTTTATCACCAGCCGCATATCAATTTCAAAACGCAGTGAAAAAAGTTCAAAACGCACACGCGGACTACACCTGCACTTATCAAAATGGCATCTGCTAGCAATTAAACGCAGCCTGAAGCAAATTAAACGTAGTGAAAAAAACACACGCTGAAAGCAGTCAAGTTGTCATGCCTAAGGGCAGTCCAAAGCGCGGTAAACCACCTGTAAAACGCACTTGCTCACTAAACAAAACACAAGGAGCACGCGTTGCTTGTGAACTCCAAAACCCAAATTGAAATAACGTCAAACGCAGTAGCTTTAACTCACAATACACACGCGAGAACCGCAGCTTCCAAACGCACAGAATCTAAACAAAACGACATCACCAAATTCGCCTCTTCCCCTCTATATATAAAGCAATAATCTCCCCAATTTCTTCAAGCTTCAAAAAGCCTCAAAACCCTGCCAAAATCATTACTCAGCATTCAAAAACTTCAAACACCATTTTTTACAAATTTCAAAAAAATCCAAATCAATTCTTCAATTCGAATTCATCTACATCAACACAACAATAACATCCAAACAAGAACAGAGAAGAAGAATAGAATAAAAGATTGAAGCGTTTCTCACCATTTTCGGAAGGTAGTGAAATTTTTCCGAAGAAACTTCGAAGCTCTAATTTGTTTAATTCATGTACCGACGGGAGAAATAAACCATATATTTGAATTCTACTCAACCTCACGGTCGAAACGGGACCCCAATGGAGCGCCACCGTTCCGATTCGGCGGAGCTCTGAATTTTTTTCCTCCTCCATGAACAGTGTCGTCGCGGCTCATATGAAGAAGAAGAAGAAGAAGTCTTTCAGTTTTTATTTTCTAACTTTTGTTTAATTTTTTTTAAATAATAAGTTTTATGCTGGATTGGGCCTTTGTGCCTTAGGCTTCAGTGATTTGTTATTACCACCCTTAATTGTAGCGCAGCACCCCTGCATTCAATTTTCTTTAATTTTTTTTTTCTAATGTTTTTTTGTTTTATGGTTTTAATTAATTTTGTTTTCCTTTTTTTTAGACAAATTTTGAGAGCCATTAAAATTTTTTTTAATCAAAGAAAACCTTAAAAAATAAGTCTGATAATTTTTCTTGAATTTTCTTTGACTTTCTTTATTGAATTTTTTATTTCATTTGTTGGTTGTTGATGGATTTTAATTAGATCCATATTTCTTTATTTCATCCTTTTTCTTCCCTTTTGGTCGATGAGATCTCCGATTCGACGATTATTGGTTTTCGAAGATGTTTAATCTTCATTATTACAAATCTATGGATGAATCATTTGGATCATTCTCCATACTTTGGGATCGTGATAGGTTGCATTCAATAAATCAATGTGAAATCTCAATTAAGATTAGACCGTTCTTTTTCTTTTTGTGCGACATGTTTTCGGAGAATGATCCATAATATCATTTCTCTAACATGTATTAGCACAAATATTTTTCACCTTAATTGGTGGTGGCCGGCCTCATTTGTAGGGTAATTACTTCGTAAATTACTCGGCGATTTCTTAACATAGACCTAAATTTGTCCCGAATTCGGAATAAGATCCATTTGGATCCGGTTGCCTCTCGATTTTTAGTTATCTTTTGTGGTTGTGTTTGATTAAGTTCATCATACCATTTCTATGTAAATATTATAATACTATTAATATACTAACCATTTAAATTCAATCTCTCGCACCTTATCCTCTTTATTTCAATTTCTCGCTCCTTATCTCTTTTATTATGCTCTTATTATATTACATCATCTATCATATTGTTTATGTTTATATTGTTATGCTTGTGATTTTTCTTTTGTCCATTTGGACACAAAAACATTAATAATGGATTAAACATCTAAAAAGGACTTGTGACTTTAATTTCGGACTATGGCCACTATCCTTAGCATTGGACTTGGAGTTTGGACTTAGATTCTAGGATCATTCCCTTGCTTGAATTATTATGGATTGAAGGCTTTGGCTCCGATTTAGTTCATTTGTTTATGAAGATGGAAATCTGTTTGCTTTGAAGAATGTTCATAATACGGTTTGATCGCTTTTCTCTTAACTTTTAAATTCAAGTCTTAGGATAGTCACTTCATCTCCTCCAACTTCTTAAATTTTCAAATCTTCTCCCTATTTTCAAATCTTCTTTGTTTTCAAACTTCAAATGTTTTCATAATCAAACATTGACTTAGGTCAAGCGATTTTACTCTTTTCATTTTATCTTCTTAATAAATGGTAATCCATGTAAGCATATCGAAATTCTCTTCTCAAAGACTTTAAGAAATCCAAAACTCACTCAATTGTTTTTGTGCCTTTGTGCACTTTTTCTTTTCATATGTTTAGTTATGATTCATTCTTTCTAGCGGAATTATTCGCTAAAGAATGACGACTTATCTCTACATTTTAAAATCAATTCAACTCATTGTTTCTTTTCAAATTTTGTACCACAAACTACGAGGTTTTTATCTCGCATTGCATTTTGTGGGTACGTAGGCATGAGACAATCGTCTCTTCAAACACAAAAATATTAAAAAAATAATTCTTTTCTCATCTCTCCAATCTCTTTCAAACAAACCATTTTCAAACCAACAGCGGTAAATTTTTCAAAGGGCTCCCGTGGAGTACCACAAACATTTTGGGTGCGTAAAACCTTCCCATTGTGTAACCTATCCCCTTACCTGTTTCTCTGATGTGTTTCTTTAGCTTTCTTGCTTTTAGATTCATTAGGTTTTATTCGCTCTTTTTCCCTTTTCCTATTGGAATAAAATAAAAGTGCGGTGGCGACTCTGTTTACCTTGAGTTAAGTTAGCTAATAGCTTACACTCATGATTTTACCGCTACAGAAAAATGGCGACTCTGCTGGGGAGTAATCTCTAAGTGGATTCAGCCTACTTTGATTTATTTACTGCTTTGGTTTGATTTGTTTGTTATTTGTTTGTTCTGTTTCGGTTTTGGTGATCCTCTCTGTGAGATAGATTCTAACCCGGATCTGAGATGAACTTATGATAGGACGGCGATATTCGAGGCGATAAGCGATGGAGTAGTCCAAAGCTATATCAATTTGATAATCTCCACTCGGTTAGGCTCTCTTAGATTATCAATGTCATGATGAGTAATCATACATGGCATTATTTTCCGACCTTGAGCTGATCATACTGAGGACCGTAGAACCCTTAACCCATCCAAGCCAATTTAGGAACGTAGTGCGGAAACTGTCTGGGTGTAAACCTAAGGTGGTTGTCACGCGATACTACACTCGGACGAGGTCTATTTTAAGAATGTTATCGGTTGGGGAGTAATCCAACGTACCGATGATATTCTAAAGATGGCTGTTAACTCCGGGCACCTCTGTTAGCACCCTTTTGGTTTTCTGCAGGTATAATGAAGACAAAACCTTAGTACTTACCTGTGTGGGTTGGTGTTTTGTTACCTTGACTTCATGCTCGTGACTCGGAACCTAAACTCGTGTGCTTTGTGTGATCTTGTTTGTGGTTGTTGCATACTTACCATCATGATTTCATGAGCATTGTTTTTGAGATTTCAAGGGACTCATAAGGAACTTTTGCAAAATTTCAGATGTCTATGGTTATGAATTTTGAAAGGAGGAACAAAAAGAAGTACACCTTCAAGAATCCTAATATAGTGGAGTTGAGAAGGCTAGGAGCATTGGTGGTTGATACCCAGGAGTTCCGGAAATGTTATGGAAAGCTCTTGTTTATTTTGGATACCGATGTACCAGAGGGGATTCTCCCTACCTTAGCTCAGTTTTATGATCCGTTGCATCATTGTTTCACCTTTCCTGATTATCAGCTTGTGCCGACTTTGGAAGAGTACTCTCATTGGATAGGTGTACCTATTTTGGACAAGGAATTTTTTTCAGTGGTTTAGAGAAGGAGCTTACTATCAAAGTCATCGCTAAAGCCCTTTTTCTTAAGGAGTCCGATCTTAATGGGAAGTTTCTTCCAAAAGGGAGTGTTGGTGGTATTAATGCTAAGTTCTTGATGGGGAAAGCTTCTACTTCACTTACTTTGGGTCATAAGGATGCATTTGAGGCTATTCTTGCTTTGCTCATTTATGGGATTGTCTTGTTTCCTAACTTAGATGGTATCGTGGATGAGAATGCCATTCAGATTTTCTTGAAGAAGAATCCGGTGCCTACTTTGCTTGGAGACATGTATCATGCTTTTCATTATAGGACCTCCAAAGGTGATGGAGAGATTGTGTGTTGTGCGCCTCTTCTCTACAGGTGGTTTATTTCGCACCTACCAAAGTCCGATGTCTTCAAGGACAACAGAGAGAATCGAAGATGGTCTCAAAGGATTATGTCACTTTCTCATAAGGATATGACATGGTATTGTTCTCATTATGATACTGGAGTGCTTATTGATAGTTGTGGAGAATTTCCTAATGTAACTCTTCTTGGTACACGTGGGGGAATTAGTTACAACCCTATTCTTGTTAGGCGACAGTTGGGATATTGTTTGAAGGACATACCAAAAAATCTTTCCTTATCCCGTTTCTTCTTTCTTAATGGTGCGGATCACGTAGAAATGAAGAAAAGGATTGCTCACTCTTGGCATGCGGTTCATCGGAAAGAGAAAGGTCAATTGGGAAGACAAACACCTTGCTCCCTTCGAGTGTTACATCCAGTGGGTTCGATCTAGGGCTTCCAAGCTCAAGATGCCTTATCCACCTGAGGAGCCTTTGTTTCCTATATTGCCATTGTCCGCTTTTCTTCCTCCCGTTGATGAAAAGGTGTATCTTCAAGAAGAGTTGGACAAGATGCAAGAGCAACTTAAGGAGAAGGATGATCTCATTGAGTTACTTGAGCGGCATGTTACGAAGAGGCCAAGAGAGGATTTATTTTCCTCTAGTACTCCATCTACCATTCCTCCTACATCCGGTGCTTGGAAAGCCATTGTTGACCAGTTGGTGAAGGATAAGGAAGACATGGAGAATCGGTACAAGAAGGAGATTAAAAGGATTCGCATGAAGTATCAGCCAGGATTCAGATATGATTCCCTAGGCCTAGTTTACTTTTTCTTTCATGTATTAGGATTGTTGAGGCTTGTACTTCACTTGTAATCCTTACTTTGATTTTAATGAGAATGAGTTTTTAAGTACTTCAAAAAGTGTTTCTTTATAAATATTGCAAGTTATCTTATAGTCATTTGAAATCTTTGCATTTGCATACGCATACCATGCATCATACCCGCATTTGTCTAGATTTTTGAGTGTTCTCCAGGGATCTTATGTTGTTTCTTGGTCTTTATTCAGTTCTCCTGTCAAGCTGACTCACCGATTTGATACTCGAGCTAATCGGAAGAAGATGATGGAAACCCTACAACAAGAGAATCGCGAGCTGCGCGAGGAGGTTACATATATAAAGGAAAGCTTGGAAAGAGTTTCTGCCATGATGGAAGGTTTGGTGGCTGCTCAGAATCAGCCACCTCCTCCTAATTTTCCTGTTCAGAATACAGTCATCTCCGAGATTATTACTGCATCAATTCCTGTTGAAACTGTCATCTCTCCTCGATATCGTATGCCTTCTAGCACACCTTGGGGCATGCCGGTTGATTTCATTCCTACTGGTTATCATCCTCCTCCTCCTGAGACTGTTGTATTTAATACTCTTCCGCCAGTGATGACTACTCTTCCTCCAGTTATGACCACTGCACCGCCTGTGATGCACACTATTCTGCACCATGATGAAATGATTTACCATGCTGAGCCCAGTGAAGGCGCTGGAGTGATTGAAAGACTTGATGATTTCTAAGGACGCTTTGCTGAGATACAGAAGGAGATGAGAGCCTTGAAGCATAAGGATTTGTTCGGAAAAGATGCTTATGATCTTTGTCTGGTCCCTAATGTTAGAGTTTCGTACAAATTCAAGTTGCCTGAGTTTGAGAAGTATAAAGGTAATACTTGTCCTTTGATTCATTTGACTATGTATGCTAGAAAGATGCCTGCTCAGACAAACAATGATAAGTTGTTGATTCACTATTTCCAGGATAGTTTGACCGGTGCAGCCATGAGACGGTATATGAGTTTCGATAATAGCCAAATCAAGACTTTCAATGATTTGGGAGATGCTTTTGTGAGGCAATACAAGTATAACGTTGATATGGCACCATATAGAGATCAACTTCGTGCTATGTCCCAGAAGGACAAAGAGACTTTCAAGGAGTATCCACAAAGATGGCGCGAGCTAGCAGCTCAAATTGTTCCTCCTCTGGAAGAGAAAGAAATGACGAAGATCTTCTTGAAGACTTTAGGTTCTTTCTACTATGAGAAGATGATAGCAAGTGCTCCTTCTGATTTCACTGAAATGGTGAATATGGGGATGCGTTTAGAAGAAGGTGTCCGTGAGGGACGATTGAGTCAGGAGAATAGTAATGGCTCAAGCTCTAGAAGGTTCAACTTTGGAAAAAAGAAAGAAGGTGAGACTAATGTTGTGTCTCGTGAAAGTTATAGAAGACCTCATGGTCATGGGATTCGCCATCCGCAACATGTAGCTTCTGTAACTCCGATGATTAATGTGGCTCCCACTGTGCTAACAGTTCCAAAGTATCAGTCTCGTTATCAACAACCTTCTATGCAACAAGGTGGTAATCAACAGGTTCGGGCTAAGCCGAGTTTTGATCCTATTCCGATGTTGTATGAGGACTTGCTTCCAACTTTGATTGCAAAGAATCTTGTGCAAACACGTTCTCCACCTCCAGTTCCAGAGACTATCCCATGGTGGTATAAGCCAGAGGCTCGCTATGCTTTTCATCAAGGTGCCCAGGGGCATGATGTTGAGAACTGTTATCCATTGAAGTTTGAAGTACAAAAATTGATGAGGAACAATGTTCTGTTTTTTAATGATGTTAATCCAAATGTGAAGACAAATCCGCTTCCGAAGCATGGTAATACGTGTGTGAACATGGTTGATGGTTGCCCTGGTTTGTTCAAGATTTATGAGGTCCGCCATATTCGAAGGTCTTTGGTTGAGATGCATGCTTTCTTAAGTGAATATCACGATATTGATCACGATTATGCTGGATGTTGCATCGGCTCGGTGAATCCTCGTGGTTGCGTGATTATTAAGAGAGACATTCAAAAGATGATGGATGATAAGTTGATTGAAGTGACAGCAAAAAGAGGTGAGTATGAAAATGAAGTGAATGTTATTATGCCTCAGTTCAATATTCCTGAGAAGTTTGTTCCTGAGAGGGTGGTTATTTCTTTTGATAGCCGCAAATATGATGTTACTCCATTGGTGATCAATTTTCCTGGTCCAATGCCATATGAGTCTGATAAAGCTGTTATGTATCGGTATAATGCTACGATGATAGAAAATGGTAGGGAAGTTCCTATTCCTTCTCCAAAGTCTGTGGTTAGCATTACTGATGTGACAAAGGTTACTCGAAGTGGTAGAGTTTATGCTTCAGATCCTCCGAAGAGAGTTGAAGATACAAGTGTGAGTAAACAGATTATGGATGCTATTGCCCGATCAGGCCAATCTGGTGATAGTGAAGATGAGGTGGTAAAATTGATAAAGAAAAGTGAGTACAACGTTACTGATCAATTGTTGCATACTCTGTCGAAGATATCAGTTTTATCACTCTTGATGTGCTCTGAGGCTCATAGGCAGTCTTTGCAGAAGATTCTTGATCAAGCTTATGTTGACCATGATGTGACTGTTGATCAGTTTGATAGTATTGTGGCTAATATCACATCGTGCAACAATTTAAGCTTTTGTGATGATGATTTTCCTGAAGAAGGAAGGAATCATAACTTGGCTCTACATATTTCAGTGAACTGTCAGGAAAATGCTATGTCTAAGGTGCTAGTTGATACTGGATCTTCTCTGAATGTGATGCCGAAGTCGACTTTGTCAAAGCTTGTGTATCAAGGTGCTCCCATGAGGCATAGTGGGATTATTGTGAAAGCGTTTGACAGATCGAAGAAGACAGTGATTGGTGAAGTGGATCTTCCTATTCTTATTGGACCTTTTATATTCCAAATTACTTTTCAAGTAATGGATATACGTCCTGCTTACAGTTGTCTCCTTGGAAGACCCTGGATTCATGAGGCAGGAGCTGTGACATCCACTCTACATCAGAAGCTGAAGTTTGTGAAAGAGGGGAAATTAGTGACCATTGCCGGTGAAAGGGCGATGCTTGTGAGCAATTTGTCATCTTTCTCCTATATTGATGCTGAAGAAGAGGTGGGAACTTCATTTCAAGCTCTTTTTGTTGTGGATAATGTTGCTAAGAAGAATGCCATGCCTAAGTCTTCTTTCAAGGATGCTCTGCGCGTGCTTGAAACTGGTCAATCTGACGGTTGGGGACGAATTATTGATGCTGTCAACAACAAGGAAGGTTTTGGTATCGGCTTTGCACCAGGTGTGGTTCTCAATGACCCGAAGACTATTCAGGAAGGCTTCCGAAGTGTTGGGTTTATCAACGATCATTCCGCTGCTGCCATCATTGAAGATGATGAAGATGAAGAAATGCCTAACTTTGTTACGCACAGAAAGATTTGCAAGAACTGGATTGCTGTTGATGTCCCTTTTATTGTTCATGCTTCAAAGTAATTTGTTCTATTTTCTTTCAAAAGATCCTTTTACTCTGCCCAAGGTGAAAGTGATGTTTGTCGGGCTTTGTTTCAAATTTTATCATCATCAATAAAATGCTATTTTGTTATTTCCATATGTGTTTTTCCTTTTTTGCTTTATTCTGAAAAATGGTAACATAAAAAACCCAAAATAATAATAATTGTTTATCTGCATAATGTTTGCACTTTTGTTCATACTCTATAATAAAAATAAAATCATTGTGCAGATTGATTGATAAACCCAATGAAAACAATGATCCTATGCCCTCTCCCAACTTTGAATTCCCTGTGTTTGAAGCTGAGGAAGAGGATGTTGAAGAGATTCCTGACGAGATTTCTCGGTTGCTTGAGCACGAGGAGAAGGTTATTCAGCCTCATGGAGAGTCTATAGAGATGGTCAACTTGGGTTCTGAAGATGATAAGAAAGAAGTCAAAGTTGGAGCAATGCTTGGTCCTGATGTTAAGAAGAGGATTGTAGAGCTTCTCAGATAGAATGTTGATGTATTTGCTTGGTCTTATCAAGACATGCCAGGTCTTGATACTGATATTGTGGAGCATAGATTGCTGTTGAAGCCTGAATGTCCACCTGTGAGGCAAAAATTGAGAAGAACTCATCCTGACATGGCAGTAAAGATCAAAAAGGAGGTTCAAAAGAAGATTGATGCAGGTTTTCTTATGACGTCAAATTATCCTCAATGGGTGGCCAATATTGTGCCTGTTCCAAAGAAAGACAGAAAAGTCTGAATGTGCATAGATTACAGAGATTTGAACAAAGCCAGTCCGAAAGATGATTTTCCATTGCCACACATTGATATGTTGGTAGATAATACAGCTAAGTTTGATGTGTTCTCTTTTATGGATGGATTTTCCGGTTATAATCAAATAAAGATGGCACCCGAGGACATGGAAAAGACCACATTTATTACACCATGGGGAACATTCTGCTACAGAGTGATGCCCTTTGGATTGAAGAATGTTGGTGCGACATACCAAAGAGCTATGACTACACTTTTCCATGATATGATGCACAAAGAAATCGAGGTATATGTTGATGATATGATCGCTAAGTCGAGGACTGAAGAGGATCATGTTGAACATTTGCTGAAGTTGTTTCAGAGGTTAAGGAAGTTTAAGCTTCGTTTGAATCTGAATAAGTGCACATTTGGTGTATGTTCTGGAAAGTTGTTAGGTTTCATTGTCAGCCAAAGAGGCATTGAAGTTGATCCTGATAAAGTGAAAGCTATTCAGGAAATGCCTACTCCAAGAATTGAAAAGCAAGTAAGAGGATTCTTGGGCCGTTTGAATTATATTTCGATGTTTATCTCTCACATGACTGCCACATGTGCTCCGATCTTCAAGTTGCTTCGGAAAGACAAAGGTTGTGTCTGGACGGATGATTGTCAGAAGGCATTTGAAAGTATCAAAGAATATCTGCTTGAACCTCCTATCTTGTCTCCTCCGGTGGAAGGTAGACCGATGATCATGTACTTGACTGTGTTGGAAGATTCCATGGGTTGTGTGCTTGGTCAGCAAGATGAATCTGGAAGAAAAGAATATGCAATTTACTACTTGAGTAAGAAATTCACTTATTGTGAGTCTCAGTATTCCATACTTGAAAAAACTTGTTGTGCTTTAGCTTGGGCTGCAAAGCGTCTTCGCCAGTATATGCTGAATCATACAACTTGGTTGATCTCTAAAATGGATCCGATCAAGTATATATTTGAAAAGCCTGCTTTAACTGGGAGGATTGCTCGTTGGCAAATGTTGTTATCAGAATATGATATCGAATACCGAGCTCAAAAAGCTATAAAAGGTAGTATCTTGGCTGACCATTTGGCACATCAACCGATTGATGATTACCAACCTATCAAGTTTGATTTTCCAGATGAGGATGTGATATACTTGAAAATGAAAGATTATGATGAACCTTTGATCGAAGAAGGGTCGGAGCCTGGATCTCGATGGGGTTTAGTTTTTGATGGTGCTGTAAATGCACGCGGAAGAGGAATTGGGGCAATGATCATTACTCCCCATGGTTCACATATTCCTTTTGCTGCGAGGTTGACATTTCCTTGTACTAATAATGAAGCTGAGTATGAAGCCTGTATTATGGGTCTTGAGGAAGCTATTGATCTGAGGATTAAGCATCTTGACGTGTATGGAGATTCTGCCTTGGTAATTAATCAGATCCAGGGTACGTGGGTAACTCAACAACCCCACTTGATCCCTTATAGAGATTATGCCAGGAAGATATCAACTTTCTTCACTAAAGTTGAGTTTCATTATGTTCCTCGTGATGAGAATCAGATGGCAGATGCTTTAGCAACTATAGCTTCTATGATAAAGGTGCACCAGTGGAATGATGTTCCCATGATCAGAGTGATGCGACTTGAAAGACCAGCTCATGTGTTTGCAGTTGAAGAGGTCCATGATGACAAGCCTTGGTATCATGATATTAAATGTTTCCTCCAGAGTCGGGAATACCCACTTGGGGCATCCGATAAAGATAAAAGGACTTTGAGGAGATTGACAGGCAATTTCTTCCTGAATGGAAATGTGCTTTATAAGAGGAATTTTGACATGGTCTTGCTCAGATGCGTGGATAGACACGAAGCAGACATGTTAATGAAAGAAATTCATGAAGGATCTTTTGGCACTCATGCTAATGGGCATGCAATGGCTAAAAAGATGTTGAGAGCAGGTTATTATTGGCTGACAATGGAATCTGATTGTTGTAAGTATGTGAAAAAGTGCCATAAGTGTCAAGTGTATGCTGACAAGATTAACGTGCCACCAGCTTATCTCAATGTGATTTCTTCCTCATGGCCTTTTTCTATGTGGGGAATCGATATGATTGGTATGATTGAGCCCAAGGCTTCTAATGGACATCGTTTTATTCTTGTGGCAATTGACTACTTCACCAAGTGGGTGGAAGCGGCATCGTATGTTAATGTGACCAAGCAAGTTGTGGTTCGATTTATCAAGAATAACATTATCTGCAGATATGGTGTTCCGAATAGAATCATTACTGATAATGGTTCGAACTTGAATAATAAGATGATGAGAGAACTTTGTGAAGAATTCAAGATTCAGCACCATAATTCTTCTCCTTATAGACCGAAGATGAATGGGGCTGTTGAAGCTGCGAATAAGAACATTAAGAAGATCATTCAGAAGATGGATGTAACATACAAGGACTGGTATGAGATGCTCCCTTTTGCTTTGCATGGGTATCGTACATATGTCCGCACTTCAACAGGGGAAACCCCTTTCTCACTTGTTTATGGTACAGAAGCAGTGCTCCCTGTCGAAGTCGAGATCCCATCAATGAGAGTTCTGATGGAAGCCAAGTTGACTGAGGCTGAATGGTGTCAGAGTAGATTTGATCAGTTGAATTTGATTGAGGAAAAGAGAATAACAACTTTGTGTCATGGTCGGTTGTACCAGAAAAGAATGAAGAAAGCTTTTGACAAGAAGGTCAAACCTCGTGTATTCAGAGAAGGCGACCTCGTGCTAAAAGAGATTCAGTCTTTCATTAAAGATTCTCGGGGCAAGTGGACTCCGAACTATGATGGCCCATATGTTGTCAAGAAAGCCTTCTCTGGCGGTTCATTAATTCTTGCAACTATGGATGGTGAGGAGATCACTCGCCCTGTGAATGCGGATGCAGTCAAGAAATACTTCGCCTAAAAAATAAAAGAACAGCTCTCTAAGTTGAAAACCCGAAAGGGCGGCTTAGGCAAAAATGAGCGTCTCGGTGGATTGAAAACCCAAAAGGGCGGTCCAGGCAAAAATTAGAGACATAAACAGAAATAATTATCCTGATAGATTAAAAACCCGAAAGGGCAATCTAGGCAAAAGTTAGGGATCATGGCAAGTAACAGCATCGACAGACTGGATCACTTGTAAACGACCGAGGATTTCAGATTTTATTCCTCAGAAGAATTTCCCATCAAAGATTCTTTTTCACTCATCCTTGACTGAAGTTTCAGACAGAGTGGAGTTCAAAGTTGATAGGGAGAATAGTGATCATTGTATTTTAATGTAGCCCTTTTCCATGTATTTACCATTTTTCAAACTTGTAATGATCCATGGAGTCATGCCATTTGCTGACTACCATTCTATCAATGAATTCGAGCATTTATTCAATTGTTTGCAATTCTTTATATTGTTTCTGTTTACAAAATTTCAATTTATTGTTGATGATGATTTTTGAAACAAATTTAATAAATATAATCTTTGAATATTATAAAAACATTTTTCTTTTGATATGTGAACAAAGAAAGGATATCAATAGTGATTCCAAGGATGGTAAAGTCTGGATGTGTGTAGCTTGTCTCTCCCAAAGTAGAGTTTGATTCGGTTGTGTCCATGAGAAGTTCCTGAATAGTCTTGACAGGTTAATGTTAATAATGGTTTTGTTCCCCAACAATAAGCATGAACGGGGATTGTATGATTGTTCTTTGTGACTTCCCCAGAAGAATTGTAGGAAGAGATGTTCTTAGGAATCCCCAGTTGAGTTTTGATCTCTTCCTCAACAAGTTATCTTTAACTTGAGAAGCATTGGGAATCCACAGCCGAGCTCTTGTTCCTCAGCTTGAGTTGTTTGCATCCTTGAATAGAAGTATTGATATAGCAGTCAGTTTAGAGGTTTTCTTTTACCCGATGGTGGGTATTGATTTAAAATCCCTCGTGACTGTGTTTTGGATATGATGATAACTTCTGATATCCCCATGCGGATCTCCAGTGGGTCTGCATATGTTAGTAGTCAGCAGGTTCCTATGTGATTTTCAGCAGGTCTTGCACTCTATCCCCAAGTGGAGCAAGAGTGGTATGACAGTTATTCCTCGCAAAGTATGATTTCATCAAGAATTATTTTGTCCCTAGAGAGGATTATGGAAGCTTTTCCCTATCCTCGGTAGATTTTTACTTTTTTCTCAACAGGGTGATATCCCTATGCAGAATGGATGTTTGATGATCTAATGGATTATGCTTTATTTACATCACTGATAGATCTTTACCTTGTTTCCTCAAACGGAGTTATGAAGATATTTGTTCCCATCAGTGTTAGCAGGGACATTTCCCTCTTTCCCCAAAGAATGGAAGATTTTGTTAGTGTTTCTTGAAAATTGCTTTGTGGATTGGATCCCTAGCAGTTGTTTTCTCATCATGAGTTAAGCCTTGTAGTAGGATTTTATTCCTTTGATGGCTTATGATATTCCCCTGCAGAATTTCAAGTTGATTCTCCATCATGTTTCCCTGCATTGTTGCCTTGAGATTAGCCGAGTATCAGGTTGTTGTGATGTTCATGTCACTTGTTGCTTTTCTTTATGTCTGTTTTGTCAGCATATTCATAAGCATATTCATACGCATAATCATAGCATCATTTGCTTGCATTCTTGCATTTATCATTGTTCCCTGCTCTTTGGTGTGGATTTTCCCCATAGAGTGTGTGTTGTCTTCCTCTCAAGTTTAGAGTGTCAACCATCAAGCAGAAAGTGTTTATCCTTTCTATTTCCCCACTGAGTTTGTTTCTCATGGATGATTTTGATTCAGTTTCCTCCCAGTTTATTTTCTGGATGGAATTTCCCCAGTTGAGATATTTCCTCCTCGGGATGAGTCTTGTTTGACCGTTTCTCTCCAACTTGTTCTTGGATTGAACTTTGGTCCCCTTTTGTGAGTAATTTTGCTTTGGAATTAAGTTATCATTGTTTGATAGTGGGCAACATTTTCTCTAGCTTGAGTATATTACTTTGGAATTAAGCTATCAGTTAATCGATAGTGGGTAATATTACCAAATTGATCAAGTTCTTTTGCTTGTGCTTCTACCCAGTAAATCCGGTAGTCGAGAGTGATTCTGCTTACCTAGTAAAAAGGTAATAGAAGTTATTTCCCTTTGCTTGAACTCCTACCCAGTAAATCAGGTAGTTGAGAATTTTTCTACTCAGTAAAAAAGTAGTGGAGGTTATCCCTCTTTATTTTGCTCCTATCCAGTAAATCGATAGTCGAGTCCGTTGTTTTCCTACTCAGTAAACAGGTAGTTGATGATTATTTTCCAACTCAGTATTTCTCCATTTTTGGACTCTAATACTTTGTTTGGTTGATATTTCCTGGCAGGGTGTTTACTTTCCCTTGTTGAATCTTGTACCTTGTTTTTATCATATCTTTTCCCAAGTGGAGTCAGCCATCTAGTGATTTATTTTCCTGTTAAACTCTTTTGGTGTCTGTTGTGTGTGAAAGTCATCGGTTTTATCAGGCAATGTTGCGTGTGAAGTTTGGTTTGAATCTTCAGTGTTCATCAGTGATTCGTCTGAGGATTTATTTTCCTCAGCATAGATTCGAATTATCAGGGGAATTTTCAGACAATTTCAGTGATAGTGGTTGAATTCGCAAGTTGTTCAGTGGTTCAGTAATGGCTGTGTTCATTTTATCAGTGGCTTGTGAAAAATCAAGAGTTGGTTGTGGGCTTAAAATCATCACTTCATTTTTATTTAACCATTCCCTTTTCAATAATCATTTTTTTTATTCTTTCTCGATTACCCGATTCATACTTTTTTTTAGTTCAATTATCCAAATTACCATTTTTTTAACCGATTTCCAATTTTCTATATCCAATTTTATTTTCATTCCCATTTTTCATTCATTCCAAATACTATTCTTTTTCTATTCAATATCTATTTCTTTTTCTAAATTCATCAACCCATTACATTTTTTTAGCCCATTTACAATAAACAAAAAAATCCATTTATATTTTTTTATCATTCTATATTATCAAAATTTTCTACAACAAAATTATCACAAAACAATGTTACAAGGTCCATATATTCCAATTTCAATTTTCCTTCTAACTTTTCCAATTCACTTCCAAGTTCCAAATTTTAATGTTCATCATATTCAAAGCTCAAATTAAGTTATGAGAGTCAGCCCATTTTATTTTCTTTATTAAGCCCATTCTTTAGTTTTTTTTTACAAAAAACAAAAGTTAGAGAAAAAGCTAACAGTTTACAAGCCAACATCCATCATCTCACAGCCAACACACAAACGTCACGTGACTTGCTTTACATTATAAGCTGAACAACACATTAGCCGTTCCAAAACATGGTGATGGTAAGCATAAAACGCAAGTGTTTGGAAGCTTTTCCCAACACAAAGCCAGCTGGTACAAAACAAAGCCCAAGCCGCTAGCATTAGCCCCCACGGACGATGCAAACGCGGCTTTATCACCAGCCGCATATCAATTTCAAAACCCAGTGAAAAAAGTTCAAAACGCACACGCGGACTACACCTGCACTTATCAAAATGGCATATGCTAGCAATTAAACGCAGCCTGAAGCAAATTAAACGCAGCGAAAATAACACACGCTGAAAGCGGTCAAGTTGTCATGCCTAAGGGCAGTCCAAAGCGCGGTAAACCACCTGCAAAACGCACTTGCTCCCTAAACAAAACGCAAGGAGCACACGTTGCTTGTGAACTCCAAAACGCAAATTTAAATAACGTCAAACGCAGCAACTTTAACTCACAATACACACGCAAGAACCACAGCTTCAAAACGCACAGAATCTAAACAAAACGCATCATCAAATTCGCCTCTTCCCCTCTATAAATAGAGCAATAATCTCTCCAATTTCTTCAAGCTTCATGTAGATGTTTAGAATTGGCAGAATTTTTGACCAACAAGAGTTGTTGAATTCAGTTCAGGATGTCCTATCAGATGTTGGGACATTATCAAACAGAGTATAAGTAAATGAACTTAATTCAGGATGTCACACCAGATGTTGGGACATTGTATCAGTTAATGAAATAAGTTCAGTTTACAGGATGTCACATCAGATGTTGTGACATTGTATCAGTAAATGAAGTAAGCTCAGTTTTTCAGGATGTCCCAACAGATGTTGTGACATCTCAAACCTGCTACCAGAATTAATTAATGACTAACAGAACTGAGTAAATTAAGGAAAGTTATCTGGAATTAATTATGGATGGATAAAACAGAATAAGGCGCATCTGTAGGGAGTGTTGTTATATGTCTTCAGCATAATCAGAACAACTGAATCACCTAGAATCTAGGAAGTAACAAACCCTAATTCAAGGTGGAAGCAGCATACGTTTTAGGATTGGATAAACCTACAGAAAGCCCAAAATCCAAACACCTATTTAAGCAACAGAAACTCTCAGAATAGAACACGAATTTCAGAAGACAAAATAGGGTATTTTGCGTTTTAATAGCAGGTTGTTTTATTGTACCACTTTATGAGCTTTTAAGCAAAAGTATATTTGTGTCTTGATTGAAATTGTGAAGTAAGATCAAGCTGTTTTTGTTTGAAGTATGACTTCAATTTTATTAAACTTGTAAATAAGATCACTGTCTGATTGAGGGGGAGTGAGTTGGTACTCATATCTAAGTTGTGTCTTAGGTAGAAATTGAATTGGGTAGATATTAAGTGAAAGATTAAACTGGGTGGTTTAAGTCTAGAATTAATATTACTTATAGTGGATTTCCTCCTGGCTTGGTAGCCTCCAGATGTAAGTGTGGTTATACACTGAACTGGGTTAACAAATTACTGTGTTGTTTAATTTTCCTGCACTTTAAGTTTTGGTTAAGTTGTCAAGTGTTTAAACATCTCATTCTACATCTCATACCTGACCACAGAATTTCAATTGGCATCAGAGCAGGAACCCTGCCTGTTTATTCTGGGTGAGATCTAGGGAATACAAATTCTGGGAACATGGACAGAGATGTAGGATCAGTAAATAGACCACCTATACTGGATGGATCTAATTATGACTACTGGAAGCCAAGAATGATTGCATTCTTAAGATCACTTGACAATAGGGCCTGGAAAGCAGTCAACAATGGATGGGAACACCCTGTCCAAGACACCAAAGATGGAGCAAAAGTGTTGAAACCTGAAGAAGAATGGAGTAAGGAGGAAGAAGATTCAGCACTTGGCAAATCCAAGGCCTTAAATGCTTTATTCAATGGCATTGATAGGAACATCTTTAGACTTGTGCATCACTATGAGCTGGCCAAAGATGTTTGGGACACTCTCAAAACAACTCATGAAGGAACATCAAAAGTGAAGATGTCAAGACTTCAACTTCTCACCACCAAGTTTGAAAACTTGAGAATGAAGGAAGATGAAACAATTCATGAATTCTACATGAACATCTTAGAAATAGCCAATACTTCTGGAGCTTTGGGAGAAAAAATGACTGATGAAAAGCTTGTAAGAAAGATTCTCAGATCTTTACCAAAAAGATTTGACATGAAGGTCACAGCAATAGAAGAAGCTCAAGACATATGCAAAATGAAAGTTGAAGAGCTCATTTGTTCCCTTCAAACATTTGAGATGGGAATGAATGACACAATTGTAAAGAAGAACAAAAGCATAGCCTTGGTGACAAATACTGATAAAGAAGAAGAAAATGATGAATCAGAAACTGATGAAAACTTATCAGAAAACATTGCTATGCTTGGAAGACAATTCAAAAAGATTCTCAGAAGGATGGAAAACAAGTCCAGACCAAGTGGAAGATATACAAACTCTTTTGAGAACAAAAGACCTTATGATGCTAATAGAAGGTCAAATTATGATGAAAAGACCAGTCAAGAAAAAGGAATTAAATGCCATGGATGTGAAGGATATGGACACATCAGGAATGAAGGTCCTACCTATTTAAAAAGGCAAAAGAAAGGTCTCTCTGTAACCTGGTCTGATGAAGACTCAGGAGGTGATTCAGAAGAAGAATCAGCTAAGCATATCACTGCTCTAGCTAGATTATGTAAATCTGAAAGTGAATCCAGTGATGGGGAGCTTACTTTTGAAGAACTTGAGCAATCATACAGAGAACTGTTTAAAAGGAGCACTGAAGTATGCATGGAGAATATAAAGCAGAAGAAGCAGATTAAGGCACTAAAGGATGAAAAAGCAAGTGATCTAGAGATCATTGACACCTTAAAAAATGAAGTAAGTCTTCTCAACTCCAAGTTGGAACATATGTCCAAATCTGTTAGAATGCTGAACAGTAGCTCAAGCACACTGGATGTTATTCTCAACAACAATAAGCATTCAGGGGATAAAAGTAGACTGGGATTTAACAAAGTTCATAAGGTTGAAGCTAGCTCTAGCAAAACTACTTCAAAATCCATACAGTCAAACAAGATGTCCCAACAGATGCTTCAACATCATGAAAAGAACACAAAGTCAAACATAATGTTCCAACAGATGTCTCAACATCCTGAAAAGAACATAATGAAGAAGAAGTATCAAAGATGGAGATGTCATCATTGTGGAAGATTTGGACATATCAAACCTCATTGCTACAAGTTGCATGGATATCCAAATCAGATATATCAGCAACCTCCTAAGCAGAAGATAGAAGTTACCAAGAAAGTGCTGCATAGACTTCAAAGAGATCAGCAACTCCCTAAGCAGAAGACAGAGGTCATCAAGAAGGTATGGGTACCAAAAGCTAGTCTTCATTCTGATCAAAGCTACATGCCCAAGAACAAGATCAACAAACAACCTTGGAGCTCTACTGATGAACAATGCACAGGGCAGAGGTATCAAAAGAAATCTCAACACAAATGGTCAAAGAAAGGTGTTGCATATATAGCTCATACATCACTAAGAGTTTCAGCTAAAGAAGACTGGTACTTTGACAGTGGATGTTCAAGACACATGACTGGATTGAAGAATCTGCTAGTAGACTTAAAGTCATATTCATCTAGATATGTAACCTTTGGAGATGGAGCTAAAGGAGAAATCAAGGGAGTTGGGACCTTGGACTGTCCAGATGTACCAAGACTAGATTATGTGCTGCTGGTAAAAGGTTTAACTGCTAACCTGATCAGCATAAGTCAATTATGTGATCAAGGGTACAGTGTAAACTTTACCAAAACTGAATGCATAGTGTCTAACAAAGAACAAAAGGTTGTCATGAGAGGAGCCAGATCTAAAGACAACTGTTACATGTGGGAACCTCAAGACTTTAGTCTCACTTCAACTTGCTCTTTAGCTAAAGAAGAAGAAGAGAAACTATGGCACCAAAGAATAGGTCATCTTCATTTCAGAGGCATAAAGAAAATCATATCTATGGAAGCTGTGAGAGGTATTCCTAAATTGAAGATTGATGATGGAAAAATATGTGGTGAATGTCAAATAGGCAAGCAAACCAAGATGTCCCATCCAAAGCTCCAACATCTGACAACTTCCAAAGTTCTGGAATTATTGCATATGGATCTTATGGGACCTATGCAGGTTGAGATCCTTGGTGGTAAGAGGTATGCCTATGTGGTGGTTGATGACTTTTCAAGGTATACATGGATAAATTTCATCAAAGAAAAGTCTGATGTATTTGATGTATTCAAAGACTTATGCCAAAGAATACAAAGGGAAAAAGCCAGCTGTGTGATCAGAATAAGAAGTGATCATGGAAAAGAATTTGAGAACCAAAAATTCTTAGATTTCTGTTTTTCAGAAGGAATCAATCATGAATAATCTTCACCAATCACTCCTCAATAGAATGTGATTGTTGAGAGGAAGAATAGAACTATTCAAGAATCAGCAAGAGCTATGATCCATGCTAAAAAGATACCTTTGTACTTCTGGGCTGAAGCTATGAACACAGCTTGTTACATCCATAACAGAGTCACTCTAAGGAAAGGAACTTTGTCCACAATCTATGAAGTCTGGAAGGGCAGAAAACCCACAGTTAAGTACTTCCATGTGTTTGGAAGTAATTGTTATATTCTGGCTGATAGGGAGCAAAGAAGAAAAATGGATCCTAAAAGTGATGAAGGGATTTTTCTTGGATACTCTATAAATAGTAGAGCATATAGAGTATTCAACTCTAGAACCAAAGTTATCATGGAGTCCATAAATGTGATAATTGATGATGCTCCTACAGATGTTACAGAAGATGTTGGAACATCTGCTGACAGCCAAACTGAAGCTGAAGAAAAGAGTGATCATTCTGACTTCACTCAAACTGATGCAAGGACAGAACAATCCAACAAACCCCCCTCCATCAGAATCCAGAAGGATCATCCCAAAGATTTGATAATTGGTGATCCCAACAGAGGTGTAAGCACTAGATCAAGAGAAGTGATTTCAGGTTCCTGTTTTGTTTCAAAAATAGAACCTAAAAACATCAAGGAAGCTCTTACTGATGAATACTGGATTTGTGCTATGCAAGAGGAATTAGGTCAATTTACAAGGAATGAAGTGTGGAACCTTGTTCCTAGACCTGATGACATAAATGTGATTGGAACTAAATGGGTGTATAAGAACAAGTCAAATGAGCAAGGAGTTGTTACAAAGAACAAAGCTAGACTTGTAGCTCAAGGATACACACAAATTGAAGGAGTAGACTTTGATGAAACCTTTGCACCAGTAGCAAGGCTTGAATCAATCAGACTACTTTTGGGAATTGCTTGTATCTTAAAGTTCAAGCTATTTCAAATGGATGTGAAAAATGTCTTTTTAAATGGATATCTTAATGAAGAGGTATATGTAGAACAGCCTAAAGGATTTGTTGATCCAAGCTGTCCAAATCATGTATACAAACTAAAGAAGGCTCTTTATGGTCTGAAGCAAGCTCCAAGAGCATGGTATGAAAGGCTGACTACTTTTCTTATCAAGCAAGGGTACATGAAAGGTGGAATTGACAAAACCTTGTTTGTTAAAGATGAAGAAGGAAATGTCATGATTGCTCAAATATATGTAGATGACATTGTTTTTGGTGGGATGTCAGACAGGATGGTTAAACATTTTGTCAATCAGATGGAATCTGAATTTGAAATGAGCCTAGTAGGAGAATTAACCTACTTTCTTGGACTGCAAATAAAGCAAATGGAGGACTCCATGTTCATTTCCCAAAGCAAGTATGCTAAGAACATAGTCAAGAAATTTGGGATGGACAGTGCTACTCATAAGAGAACTCCTGCCCCCACACATTTAAAGCTGACTAAAGATGACAAGGGTGAGAATGTAGATCAAAGCCTATACAGAAGCATGATTGGAAGCTTGTTATATATGACTGCTAGCAGACCAGATATAGCATTTGCAGTAGGTGTTTGTGCAAGATATCAAGCTGATCCAAAAGTCAGTCATCTAAACCAAGTCAAGAGAATTCTGAAATATGTCAATGGGACTTGTGACTATGGCATAATGTACTTTCATGGATGCAAACCAATTCTCACTGGCTTCTGTGATGCTGATTGGGCTGGAAGTGCTGAAGACAGAAAAAGCACTTCAGGAGGATGCTTCGTTTTAGGAAACAATTTGATTTCTTGGTTCAGTAAGAAACAAAATTGTGTATCCTTATCTACTGTTGAAGATGAATATATTGAAGCTGGAAGCAGTTGCTCACAATTGGTTTGGATGAAGCAAATGCTCACTGAGTATAATGTCCCACAAGATGTCATGACATTGTACTGTGACAACTTAAGTGCTATTAACATATCAAAGAATCCTATCCAACATAGCAGGACCAAGCATATTGATATCAGGCATCATTTCATCAGAGATCTTGTGGAAGAGAAAGTGATTTCATTGGAACATGTAGCTACAAATCTGCAGTTAGCTGATATATTTACTAAAGCCTTAGATGCTACCCAATTTGAAAACCTAAGGGGTAAATTGGGAATCTGTTTATGTGAAATATAACAGTTATGAAGATGTGCCAACATGTCATTTGACATCGTGTGGCATGATCACCAGATGGCAACATCAGTCTGGTCAAGGACTCTGGGTATTCCACTCCTAAAAATTCTCAAAGTAACGGCTACTTATAAAAATATCAGCTTGCTCTCAGCTATCTATCTTCTCATCATTCTCTCAAAACGAATTGCATTCTCTAACTGCTTGAACTCATCAAAATCAGCCAATCTCAATCTCTTTCTTCACCACATTCTAAAATGGCTCATCACCAAAACCCTAACATTTCTGAAGAAATCCTCAACAAGGAAGATGTGGTACATGCAACCCCCATCTCTGTGGTACCTATGGATTCAACTCCAATGGACGAAATCAGAGGAAGTGTTCCTCTTGCTCAAAAACCAAGAACCCCTAAAAGGACAAAGGATCCTGTATTCAGCAAGGCCAAAGGCTTGCCTTCACCATCAAACACCACTCCAAAAGCTTCTGCATATGTGGATGATTCCATAAAGGAGCTGGTAAACAGGATCTTATCTGAGCAAAGAGTGGTAAGTGGCATATCTATTCCTCTGAACACCATGCCAGCTCCATAAGAAGATCAACAAACTCAGGCTGAAAAGGACACTCCTGCTCAACAGGATGTCCCAATAGATGTTGAAACATCTGAGGACCTGCAAAAGGCCTCATCTGATGCTGCTGATGAAACATCTGAGGACCAGAAAAAGGCCTCCACTGATAGTGATGAAGAAATATCTGAGGACCAGCACAAGGCCTCCACTGAAGATCAAATCTCTGTTGAACCACCTGCTGAAGAGGAGACTGCTCAACCTCCTCCTGTTGTGAACATAGAGCATGATTCTGATACAGAAATCATTGCTTCTATCAACCCTAGCATAGCCAAAAGGCTTAGAACCAGGAAGGAAAAGAAGAATGCAGGACATGCAACTCCTGAGAAGAAGCAAGCTACACCAAAGAAGGACAAAGCTAAAGTTGTCTTTGGTCCTACAAAACAATGGAGCATGGTGCAAACACAAAAGAGGAAAGCTGTCACTCCTCCAGATTCAGATGTTGAAGAGGATGTCCCAACATCCCCACCAAAGAAGAAACCAGCACCTTCAAGGTCATCAACTGCTGTTCCAGAAGCTCATATGGACAACATTTCTTTTCATCATGTGTCAAGTGTGAACAGATGGAAGTTTGTCTATCAAAGAAGGGTAGCCCTTGAAAGAGAGCTGAGCAGTAATGCACTTGAGTGCACTGAGGTAATTGATCTCATTTCTTCTGCTGGCCTATTTAAAACTGTATCAAATTTCTCTCCTTGCTATGAGCTGCTAGTCAAGGAATTCATAGTCAACCTCCAAGAAGATTGTGCTGATTTTAAGTCTGCTGACTTCAGAAAGGTTTATGTAAGAGGGAGGTGTGTGGAATTCTCTCCAAGGGTTATCAACCACTACCTTGGAAGAGAATCTGATGGTCCAAATGAGTTAGGGAAGACTGATAACCAGGTTTTCAAGGTTATCACTGCTAATCAGGTCAAGACTTTGCCAGGCAAAGGGAAGCTATCTGTGAGCATGCTGACAAGGAAGTATGCCATACTGCATAGGATTGGCACTGCAAACTGGGTCCCTACCAATCATACCTCCTCAATAGCAACTGGTTTGGGCAGGTTCATATATGTTGTGGGCACCCAAACAAAGCTGGATTTTGGAGCTTATATCTTTGATCAGACATTGAAGCATGCTGGATCATCTGCAACAAAGCTGCCAATTGCCTTCCCTTCCTTGCTGTGTGGAATAATGCTGAGTCAGTATCCTGGTATCCTCACTAAGAAGGACACAATTTGCAAAAGAGAAAGCCCTCTGGCCTTCCACTACAAGTTGTTCCTGAGTCATCATGCAGCTGATGTTGAAGCTCCCTCTGGGACATCTGCTGGTCCTTCAAAGGCAAAGTCTCCAATTTCCAAAGCTGCCTTGATTGCTGAGCTGAAGATCACATGCAAAGAACTGGATGCAAGGAAGCAGAAGCTTGAGGAGATTATCCAAAGACTGGAGATTGAAGAAAGTGCTCAGAAAGCTGCTACTTCTGATGAGGAGACTGATGAAGAGGAAGAAACTGACTATGAGGAGTCTGAGTGAAAAACTGTATGTGAGGAAAATGTAATGACTGCTGCATTGTCATTTTGTATTAGTAACTTTGGCCCCAATTTATGTCTAACAAGGGGGAGAACTGAACAACAACAACAATGTATGATCCAAATTACTGATTAATGAAAAACTTCTGTTTGTTTCTGAACTAAAGCTGTGTTTTAATGAAAATTTCTGTTGCAACAAAACTGAATACATGTATGTTTGAGGGGGAGTAAACTCACACATGACTCAACAGAAAAGAACTGCTATACTCTGATAAAAGAACTTCTGTTGCACTCTGATAACCAGAAAAGAATGTTAGCCAAAAACTAGCCAAAGGAGGAGTTTGTAGATGTTTAGAATTGGCAGAATTTTTGACCAACAAGAGTTGTTGAATTCAGTTCAGGATGTCCTATCAGATGTTGGGACATTATCAAACAGAGTATAAGTAAATGAACTTAATTCAGGATGTCACACCAGATGTTGGGACATTGTATCAGTTAATGAAATAAGTTCAGTTTACAGGATGTCACATCAGATGTTGTGACATTGTATCAGTAAATGAAGTAAGCTCAGTTTTTCAGGATGTCCCAACAGATGTTGTGACATCTCAAACCTGCTACCAGAATTAATTAATGACTAACAGAACTGAGTAAATTAAGGAAAGTTATCTGGAATTAATTATGGATGGATAAAACAGAATAAGGCGCATCTGTAGGGAGTGTTGTTATATGTCTCCAGCATAATCAGAACAACTGAATCACCTAGAATCTAGGAAGTAACAAACCCTAATTCAAGGTGGAAGCAGCATGCGTTTTAGGATTGGATAAACCTACAGAAAGCCCAAAATCCAAACACCTATTTAAGCAACAGAAACTCTCAGAATAGAACACGAATTTCAGAAGACAAAATAGGGTGTTTTGAGTTTTAATAGCAGGTTGTTTTATTGTACCACTTTATGAGCTTTTAAGCAAAAATGTATTTGTGTCTTGATTGAAACTGTGAAGTAAGATCAAGCTGTTTTTGTTTGAAGTATGACTTCAATTTTATTAAACTTGTAAATAAGATCACTGTGTGATTGAGGGGGAGTGAGTTGGTACTCATATCTAAGTTGTGTCTTAGGTAGAAATTGCATTGGGTAGATATTAAGTGAAAGATTAAACTGGGTGGTTTAAGTCTAGAATTAATATTACTTATAGTGGATTTCCTCCTGGCTTGGTAGCCTCCAGATGTAAGTGTGGTTATACACTGAACTGGGTTAACAAATTACTGTGTTGTTTAATTTTCCTGCACTTTAAGTTTTGGTTAAGTTGTCAAGTGTTTAAACATCTCATTCGACATCTCATACCTGACCACAGAATTTCACTTCAAAAAGCCTCAAAACCCCTGCCAAAATCATTACTCAGCATTCAAAAACTTCAAACACCATTTTTTACAAATTTCAAAAAAATCCAAAAAAATTCTTCAATTCGAATTCATCTACATCAACACAACAATAACATCCAAACAAGAACAGAGAAGAAGAATAGAATAGAAGATTGAAGCGTTTCTCACCATTTTCGGAAGGTAGTGAAATTTTTCTGAAGAAACTTCGAAGCTCTGATTTGTTTAATTCATGTACCGACGGGAGAAATAAACCATATATTTGAATTCTACTCAACCTCATGGTCAAAACGGGACCCCAATGGAGCTCCGCCGTTCCGATTCGGCGGAGCTCCGAATTTTTTTCCTCCTCCATGAACAGTGCCGTCGCGGCTCATATGAAGAAGAAGAAGTCTTTCAGTTTTTATTTTCTAACTTTTGTTTAATTTTTTTGAAATAATAAGTTTTATGCTGGATTGGGCCTTTGTGCCTTAAGCTTCAGTGATTTGTTTTTACCACCCTTAATTGTAGCGCAGCACCCCTGCATTCAATTTTCTTTAATTTTTTTTCTAATGTTTTTTTGTTTTATGGTTTTAATCAATTTTGTTTTCCTTTTTTTTAGACAAATTTTGAGAGCCATTAAAAAAAATTTTTAATTAAAGAAAACCTTAAAAAATAAGTTTGATAATTTTTCTTGAATTTTCTTTGACTTTCTTTATTGAATTTTTTATTTCATTTGTTGGTTGTTGATGGATTTTAATTAGATCCATATTTCTTTATTTCATCCTTTTTTTTCCCTTTTGGTCGATGAGATCTCTGATTCGACGATTATTGGTTTTCGAAGATGTTTAATCTTCATTATTTCAAATCTATGGATGAATGGTCATTTGGATCATTCTCCATACTTCGGGATCGTGATAGGTTGCATTCGATAAATCAATGTGAAATCTCGATTAAGATTAGACCGTTCTTTTTCTTTTTGTGCGACATGTTTTCGGAGAATGATCCATAATATCATTTCTCTAACATGTATTAGCACAAATATTTTTAACCTTAATTTCTGGTGGCAGACCTCATTTGTAGGGTAATTACTTCGTAAATTACTCGGTTATTGCTCAACATAGTCCTAAATTTGTCCCGAATTCGGAATAAGATCCATTTGGATCCGGTTGCCTCTCGATTTTTAGTTATCTTTTGTGGTTGTGTTTGATTAAGTTCATCATACCATTTCTATGTAAATATTATTATACTATTAATATACTAACCATTTAAATTCAATCTCTCGCACCTTATCCTCTTTATTTCAATTTCTCGCTCATTATCTCTTTTATTATGCTCTTATTATATTACATCATCTATCATATTGTTTATGTTTATATTGTTATGCTTGTGATTTTTCTTTTGTCCATTTGGACACAAAAACATTAATAATGGATTAAACATCTAAAAAGGACTTGTGACTTTAATTTCGGACTATGGCCACTATCCTTTGCATTGGACTTGGAGTTTGGACTTAGATTCTAGGATCATTCCCTTGCTTGGATTATTATGGATTGAAGGCTTTGGCTCCGATTTAGTTCATTTGTTTATGAAGATGGAAATTTGTTTGCTTTGAAGAATGTTCATAATACGGTTTGATCGCTTTTCTCTTAACTTTTAAATTCAAGTCTTAGGATAGTCACTTCATCTCCTCCCACTTCTTAAATTTACAAATCTTCTCCCTATTTTCAAATCTTCTTTGTTTTCAAACTTCAATTGTTTTCATAATCAAACCTTGACTTAGGTCAATCGATTTTACCCTTTTCATTTTATCTTCTTAATAAATGTTAATCCATGTAAGCATATCGAAATTCTCTTCTCAAAGACTTTAAAAAATCCAAAACTCACTCAATTGTTTTTGTGCGTTTGTGCACTTTTTCTTTTCATATGTTTAGATATGATTCATTCTTTCTAGCGGAATTATTCGCTAAAGAATGACGACTTATCTCTACATTTTAAAATCAATTCAACTCATTGTTTCTTTTCAAATTTTGTACCACGAACTACGAGGTTTTGATCTCGCATTGCACTTTGTGGGTACGTAGGCATGAGACAATCGTCTCTTCAAACACAAAAATATTAAAAAAATAATTCTTTTCTCATCTCTCCAATCTCTTTCAAACAAACCATTATCAAACCAAAAGCGGTAAATATTTCAAAGGGCTCCCGTGGAGTACCACGAACATTTTGGTTGCGTAAAACATTCCCATTGTGTAACCTATCCCCTTACCTGTTTCTCTGATGTGTTTCTTTAGCTTTCTTGTTTTTAGATTCATTAGGTTTTATTCGCTCTTTTTCCCTTTTCCTATTGGAATAAAATAAAAGCGCGGTGGCGACTCTGTTTACCTTGAGTTAAGTTAGCTAATAGCTTACACTCACGATTTTACCACTACAGGTGGATCTTGTACATATTCCTTAATTATTTCGAAGGACTCCTGACAATCTTCATTCCACTTTATAGTTTGATCTTTTTTAGCATCTTAAAGATTAGCTCGCAGGTACCAGTAAGATGTGAGATAAATCTCACAATATAATTTAATCTTCCTAGAAACCCACGAACTTATTTTTTCATTTTCGAAGCTGGCATTTCCTAGAAGACCTTTACTTTATCTAGGTCAACTTCTATTCCTCTTTGGATGACTATGAACCCCAATAATTTTCCCGATCTGACTCAAAAAGTACATTTTGCTGGATTGAGTCGTAGTTTGAACTTCCTTAGATGCACAAATTTTTTTTTGTAAGTTTACCAAATGATCCTCCTCATTTTGCGACTCGGAAATCATATCATCCATATAAACCTCTATTTCTTTGTGCATCATATCATGGAATAGAGTCACCATATCCTTTTGATAAGTTGCCCCGACATTCTTTAATCCAAATGGAATCACCATGTCGCAGAAAGTACCCCACAGAGTGATAAATGTAGTCTTCTCCATATCGGAAGGAGACGTCTTGATTTGATTATATCCCGAGAACCCATCCATAAATGAAAAGACCAAGAACTGAGCGGTGTTGTCCACTAATACATCAATATGAGGTAGTGGAAAGTCATCTTTAGGACTTTCATTACCGAGGTCTCGATAATCCAAACACATCCTAACTTTCCATCTTTCTTCGGCACTGGCACAATGTTGGCTACCCATTCTGGATACTTCACGACGGCTAAGAATCCTGCGTCAAACTGCTTTTTGACTTCCTCCCTGATTTTGAGAATCATGTCGGGTCTGGTTCTGCTTAATATATGTTTCACCGAAGGGCATTCTGACCTGAGTAACAGCTTGTGTTCAACAATGTTGGTATCGATCCCAAGCATGTCTTGGTAGGACCAAGCAAACACATCAATATACACCCGCAAAAGCTTGATTAGCTCTACTTTTATATCCTTGTTTAATGAAGAGCCAACTTTAACCTCTTTCTTTTCTTCTTCAGTCCCCAGATTGATCGCATCCACTGGTTCCTAGTAAGGTTGTATTTCTTTGTCCTCCTTCCTTAACAGTCTGGCTAATTCTTCTGGAAGATCACACTCTTCCCCCACAAACCTCTTCTGTTTGGTAAATCGGTGACCCGAAGTCAACAAGGATTATGTTGGTGTTATGTTCAATAAGGTTATTTCCACATGAAGAAAGATTTTGATTATTTCCGATTTAGACTAGGTAGTATTTGAAATGAAACTATTGAAAAAAAGTCTTGCCATTTTTTGAAATAATTGAAAATGAAAGAAATAAGATCTTGATTGAAAACAAATTGTAATTTTATCATTAAAATAACCCAAAGAAACAAAGGGTAGCCATTGCTTGAAAAAGAAAATTACTTTGAAATAGAAATCATCTTAGGAATCTAATTGTTTTCCAATTGTCGAGGATCGTATCTGATGAGAAATGACACACCAATTTGGATATCCCTTTATCTCCCCCTTCTATTGCAGTCACTTGAGTTTCGACCCCAACACTATGGAAAGTTTTGTTGATAGGAGGAACTTCCTTTGCTCTTAGATTTTTCAAACCCCTTGATTAGCTGGTTTGTAACCCAGCCTGAACTGATCCTTCTTCTCAGGTATCTCCCACAAATTGCCCCAGTCTGTAATGTCTCCCCTCTTGATTAGGAAGTAATCTTCTATCACTTCAATGGCATTGAAAATTGCCCCAACGTGCCCCTATAACAGGTTATTTCCCATATTATAATAGTATTGGAGATCCTAATCATCATGGTTGGCCAGAGGACCATAAGTGTAAGGAAGTCAAGGTGCCCCACTTTGAATATGTAATGGGATTACTCCATCAGTAGGTAGATCATTAACCCTTTGTTTTCCCGCCCAAGCTTCTTCATTCTCCAAGTTATAACCACATAGTGGATTATCATTCATATTTTCTTTGATAGTGTCTACATCTCCCTTAAGGACTGCTTGATTCTTCTACAATTGATCTATGGCTTAGTTCTGGTAAGCTCGAGTTGTGAGGTCAGGAAGTCAAGTTGTCGAGCTCGATGATTCCGAGATGAGATATTTCTTTAAAAAAATTATTCTTGCTTTAACCCTTTTTGAAAAGATATGTTCTTATGATGAATTTTATATGCATGCAAATGTATGTATGAATATGTAAAGAAAAGATACTTTCGTCGGGATCTTGAAACATTTATTAATGGCAAAGCAAACCTAAGAGTAAATAGAAACTCAAAATAATTTATTAGAATAGAAATTTTTAAGGGTCATTGCCCAACTTATTACATGAAAGGAGAAATTACAATTAGGGTCGTAGCCCTTTATTAATGAAAGCAAATGAAGATAAACCATGGTGCCCCTTGAAACGATTTTTAATCCTCTCCCTAAATTCTTCTACCATATGACGTTATAACCCAAGAAACTTCGTGATTTCCTCCTTTCGCTTGAAGATGATTGATATCTCTCCCGCTTCCTTTAACCTATGGGGTATTTCCCGAATAAGGTCGTTGGATAATATGACCCACTTGTAGTATTGTTTCCTGTAGTATCGTTCATCCCTAGCAAGCCACTTTATAATCCCTTTGTCTTCTTTAGAAGAAGCCTCCAATTGTTGTAGTTATTCCTCCATATAAGTACTCCAAGCTTCTAAATCATCATATGACCCACGAAGATATCCCATATCCCTTTCAAGTGCTTCCACTTTCCTTTTTTCCCTTCCTTTTAGTATGATGACATCTAATGTTTGACTCCTAGCCTTCTGAAGTGAATCAACCAACCCTTGAACTTCAGCTTCCAAAGCTTGAATATGACATTCATATCCTTCATTTGTTTCCCTTTGAGTTAAACTTATATAGGTATAGACGTCCAACAATTTCCTTTAGTGAAGGACAAAACCCTATAGTTTTGAAGACACCTTTGTTACCTATATAATAATCCAAAACCTTGTAGAACTCTTTAAGGGTAGGAATCATTTTGAAGTCTTGAATTTAAAAGACCTTAACCCATGATCATATTATTGGGCTAAAGCTGTTAACTCAGGAGAATAATTATAAGATCCAAAATATTCCCATGCTTATGAATTAAGGATCTCCTTCTGTCTTTGGGTATCTTTGCATAATATTCCTTCAGCCATTCCATATCAGAGCTTCTCACCCTAACTGTAATCCTTCTTTTCTTATCAATTTCCATTGCCTCTGACTTTGCTTTTGCTGTAGAAAAGAATATTTTAAGACCCCGTAACGCAAAATATGAAAATAAAATTTTCATGAATGATTGACATTATGATGATGATGATGATAATGAAATAATCATTTTTTATTTTTTGGTAGGGTAACCTGCAAGTATGACCTTAACTAGGTTGACTTCCTACAACACATTAGTTCTATTGTTTATCTACCCAATCCCCTCACATGTAAGACATAAGGTTTTAATAAGCCATTAAGTCTTGGACTATACCCTTGTATTACCATGAGAAGAAGTAAGCCTTCCTATGGTAATCCTTTGGGATAAGTCTAACTTAGGAAGGAACCTGGTAACAACCCCTTTGGAGGTAGGTACACAAGGTTTCCATGAGTTGGTGGGTTCTAAAGGACATGATAACGAGAAATCGTATCAATTATTTAGCACATTTCTAGTCCTTTTTCATTGCATTTTGATATAATTAACTCCCGACTTTTCCGAGTTTTTTGCATTTGTTACAGGTATAGTGTTGGTCAAGTAAAAAATATGCAAAATGAAGATGTAGAACAAATGCACATGAGACAAATCAAAAAACAAAACACAGAAGAAAATGCTGCATATTTTGTTGCAGTGACGCTCGTCACGCAACCATTACGGTCATCATGCAGCTTTGGGCGTGTGACGATCGTCACACCACCCTTACGACCGTCACGCGGAGAAAATAGCATATTACGCTCGTCACAAGAGGATTACGCTTAGGTTACTTAATTGTTGACCCATAAATGCTATGAAAATGAAACAGAGAGATTTTCGTCCACCATCCTGATTTTTCTCAACACCAACTACACGAAGCAATTTACTGCACCTATTTTTCCTCAGCTAGTGGGCTCTTATGGGACCTATTAATTCTCCAACTGCTATATTATTCATTTCCTATAAATAGAAGCAGGAACAGAAAGAAAAGGGGGAGAGTTTTGTTGCACCAATCGTTACCGAAGCTCTGCCGAATTTAGTCTTACTTTTCATTTTCCATTCCTTTGTTTTCAGTTACTTTAATTTCTTTTCAATTCAACTACCTGTAAATAATAGTTTCCAACATTAGGAAGCTATTACATTAGATTAAGATTATTATTTTCTAGCCTCAGAACTCGTATTCAATTTCCGCGAAGATCCAAGCTTACCGCCATTTGTGGAAGAAGGATCTACGAGGAAAAGTTCTTTTGTATCAGGTTTTAATATATTGCATTTTAATTTTATTGTTTAATTGGTATTTATTAATTATGTTTGCATTCTATTTAATTAATCACTATTGTTTTTCCGCTTTAATTCATATGGCTAGCTAATCTAATAGTGTCGGTATGTAATAAAGGTAACCGAGCGGATTAAATTAATGCTAAGCTAAAAGTTCTAATTAACTAAATTTCTGGCTGAGACTTTTTATAGTTAAAATCAAGCTCTTTGTTACGAGAGTAAAAAGAGTAGAAAAAGGTTAGGATCGAGACCATGAGAGTGTGAGGGTTTAACCGGATAGCTAAAGTTAGGCATTTGATTTAAATACAGTGAGAGAGCTTTAAACTGAATTAGATTTTATTAAGTTTCCAAAGAGTATTTTCTAAACACTTATGGGATAGCGAGAGCCGGCATAGGGCTTTAAGAATATAATCTAATACAAGACCACGAGAGTGTGAGTTGAGGGTTTTTAAACTGATAATTTCTACATAAGCAATTAAGTGAAGTAATTCTCTACGCTTAGTCTTGGTTTAATCCGTATAGTTCTACTAAGTTACATATTGACTGCCTTCATATTATAATCTTAATTCTAGTAACTTTCCATTTAGTTTACCTTTAGAAAGAAAATTTGTGACAATCTTCGCCTTAGCTAACATAACAACATTTATAGCACTAGAGTGATAACTTAATCCTTGTGGGTTCAACATCTTTTTATTACTACGCGATAGGTTGTGCACTTGTAGTTAAGATACCGTTAGACGTTAGGTCGATCGCACATCAGGCCACTAGAGTCATGGGCCAAAGTCAAAGTCCTTACCATAAAATGGGGCTGGCCCACTCATGATCGACTCTTTGAATTGATCTACTCTAGTCAGGAATCATCGTCAAAGACCCCACAGATGGAAATCCATGTCGGCCAAGATAGGACGACCCCCTACTTAATACTTATTGTGTTTTCTCGAGCCTTGGTTTTGACATTCCCACCAAAAATATCCCTTCAAAAATGTATGAGAAAAACAATAAAAATATTCCAAAAGATAATCCAGGCAAATAAAATAATCCAATAAAATAATTAAATAAAATTAAAAACCAAAAGAATAAAAAATAAAAACCACAAAAAATCCCAAAAGATTCCTTACAAGCAAAACCCTAGAAATCCTAGAAATAGGATTGATTACCCTATCCCCAGCAGAGTTGCCAGCTGTCGGGACCGGCTTAAAATGTAAGAGTTGCCATCCAATTTTTTTAAGGGAAATAAGGATAAACCTAAATCCTAAGGTAGAGACCTATGGTCCGGAAGTTAGTTAAGTGGAAGGAAGGTGTTAGGCACTTGTCGATATTCGTGCAATATGCTGATACAGTTAAAGCGAATGGAGTTACTTAAGAAGCAATCAGACTACGTCTTTTTCCTTTTTCATTACGAGACAGAGCAAGAGCTTGGCTTCAATCTCTTCCATCGAATTCAGTCACCACTTGGGATGAGCTGAAGAAAGTCTTCTTAGCAAGATATTTTTGAAATTCTGGGATCAGATACGTGATGTCGAATCAGATGTTTAAACACTTGAAGTCTTAAAAAAAATTAATGAGCTGGTAAATTAAATGACACAGGAAATTGTTAACCCAGTTCAATGTATCTCCACACTTACATCTGGGGGCTACTAAGCCAGGAAGGAAATCCAATATAAGTAATATTAATTATGGAGTTAAACCAACCAGTTTAATCCTTCACTTAATATCTACCCAAGGCAATTTCTACCTAAGACTCAACTTAGATATGAGTACCTACTCACTCCCCATCAATCACACAGTGATCTTTTACAATGATTAATAAAATTGAAGTCACACTTCAAACAAACCAGCTTGATCTTACTTAAAAGTTTCAATCAAGACACAATTCACTTTTTTCTTAAAAGCTCATAAAGTGAAAAACAATTAAAACCTGCTTAAATATAACTAGCTTCACAAACACCCTTTACAGTCTTCTAAAATTCGTGCTCTTTTCTAAGAGTTTCAGTTCCTTAAATAGATGCTTGGTTTGTGGTCTTTTTGCAAATTATCTAGACCTTGATAAATCCCACAGTCATCTCCTTGAATTAGGTTGAGTTAGTTTGTTCTCTCCTTGAATCAAGGTGAGTTAGTTATTCTGTTACACTGAAATCAGATAACTAAGCTTCCTAAAGATGCGCCTTGGAGTGCTTATCTTTTTACAATTAATTCCAGATAATTTCTCCTGAATTTACTCACTTTTGTTACGCATCATTTAAGTAAGATAGCAGGTTTGCGATGTCACAACATCTGGTGTGACATCCTGATGTCTTGACCTAAGTTTATTAACTTTTACTTTGTTTGTCAATGTCACAACATCTGGTGTGACATCCTAAACTAAGTTCACTTATTCTTGTTTGTCAAAAATTCTGCCAATTCTTAACATCTACAAACTCCCCCTTTGGCTAATTTTTGGCTAACACAATCTTCTGGTTTTATCAGAGAGCAGCAGAGTTCTTTTCTGTTGAATCATGTGAGAGCTAATAATTTGCTCCCCCTCAAACTTGTATGTATACTTCTATGACTTGTTCAATAGACTTTGATATACCAATGAACATTCAAATATAACTTAGTTCAGAAGACAGAAGTATAACATCAGCATTGTTCAAACAAGCATTTACAGCAGCAGGCAAATCAGCATTGTTCATTAACAGCAGCAGGCATTGTTCAATACACTTCTCCCCCTTGTTAGACAGAAATTAGGGGCCAACCATTACAGAAACAGAAACAGAAAAAAACATACAAAGCAAAATTACAATGCAGAACAGACAATACATTTTCCACCACAACCAGCTTTACTCAGACTCAACATACTCTGTATCCTCTGAATCCTCAGACTCAGCATCAGATCCATCCACATTTCCAGCAACTTCCTCCAGCTCTAGTCTTTGAATTATGTTCTCAAGCTTTTTCTTCCTTTCATCCAGCTCTTTGCAAGTTGTTTTGAGCTCTGCAATTAGGGCTGCCTTGGATATAGGAGTCTTGACATTAGATGGTCCAGCATATGTCCCACTTGGAGCTTCAACATCTGCAGCATGATGGCTCAGAAATAGTTTGTAGTGAAAGGACAGTGGACTCTCCCTCCTATAGACAGAATCCTTGTCAGTAAGGATGCCTGGATATTGGTTGAGAATTACTCCATAAAGCAGTGAGGGAAAGGCTATTGGAAGCTTGATTGCTGAGGTTCCTGCATGCTTTAGAGTCTGGTCAAATATATATGCCCCATAGTCCAACTTGGTTTGGGTGCCTACAGCACAGATAAACCTCCCAAGCCCAGTAGCTATAGATGAGGTGTGGTTGGTGGGGACCCAGTTGACTGTTCCAATCCTATGCAACATAGCATACTTTCTGGTTAACAGGCTGACAGATAGTTTGCCTTTGACTGGCCATGACTTGACCTGGTTGGCTGTGATGATTTTGCAGACTTGGTTGTCAGTTTTTCCCAGCTCATTTGGCCCATCTGATTCTTTCCCTAGATACTGATTTATCACCCTAGGAGAAAAATCAACACATCTCCCCCTGACATATACCTTCCTGAAATCCTCAGGTTTCCCATCAGCAAACCCTTCTTGTAAATTGACTATGAATTCTTTTACCAGTAGTTCATAGCAAGGGGAAAAGTTGGAGACAGTTTTGAATAAGCCAGCATTGGAGATTAAATCTATTACCTCAGTGCATTCCAGGGCATTGCTACCCAGCTCTCTTTCCAAAGCCACCCTTCTTTGATAGACATACTTCCACTTGCTTACACTGGAGACATGGTGGAAGGACACATTGTCCAGGGGTGCTTCAGGAATAGCAGTGGCAGTCCTGGGAGGTGCTGGCTTCTTCATGGGTTGGGATGTTGGGACATCCTCCTCAACATCAGAGTCAGATGGAGTTGTAGCCTTCCTCTTCTGGGTGCTTGCCTTACTCCATTGCTTAGTAGGTCCAAAGGCAACTTTGACCTTGTCCTTCTTGGGAGTTGACTGTTTCTTCTCAGAAGTTGCATGTGCAACTGGCTTCTTCTCCTTCCTAGCCCTAAGCCTCTTGGCTATGCTAGGATTAACAGAGGCTATGATCTCTGTATCAGAGTCATCATCCAGGTTTTCAACTGGTGGAGGTTGGGAAGCCTCTTTCTCAGCAGCTTGATCATTAGGAGCTTGATCATCAGTAGCTTTGTCATCATCACTTGGGGCTTTGTCCTGGCCCTCAAGTGTTTCAACATTTCTTGGGACATCCTGTGGAGCAGGTATGTCCTCTTCAGCTTGATTGCTTGGTTCTTCTTGTGGAGCAGGCATACTGTTCAGGGGAACAGACACCCCATGCACAACTCTTTGTTCAGCAAGGATCCTGTTTACGACCTGTTTGATTGATGCATCCACATAAGCAGAAGCTTTGGGGGTGTTGGAAGATGAAGGAGTTCCCTTGCTTTTGCTGAAGACTAGCTCCTTAGGTCTTCTTGCATGGGGAGTCCTGGGTTTTTGAGCAATAGGAATGCTTCCTCTGATCTCATTTATAGGAGTAGCATCCATTGGTACTATAGAGATTGGAGTTGCGTTCACCACGTCTTCTTGATTGAGACCCTCATCAATGGAGTTAGGGTTTTGATGTTGAGACATTTTTTTCGATTGTAGTGGAAATGTGTAAAGGTTTGATAGATTTGGATGAGTTTAGAGATTCAGATGTAGCATGCAAAACGTTTAGTGGAGCTAATAAGGATGTGAGGAGTTGAAAGCACGTTTGTACATTTATAGAATCCGTTGCTATTGGAATTTTTAAGATTGGAATACAAACAGTTATTGCCCAGACTAGTGCTGCCATCTGGTGATCATGCCACACGATGTCATGAGACATGCTGGAACTTCTCCATAACTGCTATATTTCACATATGAAGATTCCCAATTTACCCCTTAGGTTTTCAAATTGGGTAGCATCCAAAGCCTTAGTAAATATGTCAGCTAATTGCAGCTTTGTGGCTACATGCTCTAATGTGATCACCTTCTCTTACACAAGGTCTCTGATGAAGTGATGTATGATATCTATGTGCTTAGTTCTGTTGTGTTGGATAGGATTTTTCGAGATGTTAATAGCACTTAAATTGTCACAGTACAATGTCATGACATCTTGTGGGACATTGTATTCTGTGAGCATTTGTTTCATCCATACCAGCTGTGAACAACTGCTACCAGCTGCAATATATTCAGCTTCAGCAGTGGATAAGGACACACAATTTTGTTTCTTACTGAACCAAGAAATTAAATTGTTCCCTAGAAAGAACCATCCTCCTGATGTACTCTTTCTATCATCAGCACTTCCAGCCCAGTCAGCATCACAAAATCCAGTGAGGATTGGTTCACAACCATGAGAGTACATTATGCCATAGTCACAAGTACCATTGACATATTTCAAGATCCTCTTAACCTAGTTTAGATGGCTCACTTTTGGTTCAGCTTGATACCTTGCACACACACCTACTGCAAAAGCTATATCTGGTCTGCTAGCTGTAAGATATAGTATACTTCCAATCATGCTTTTGTACAAGCTTTGGTCCACACTCTCACCTTTGTCATCCTTTGTCAGTTTTAAATGAGTGGGGGAAGGTGTTCTCTTGTGACTTGCATTGTCCATCCCAAACTTCTTGATAGTGTTCTTTGCATACTTGCTTTGGGATATGAACATGGAGTCCTCCATCTGTTTGATTTGTAGTCCAAGGAAGTAAGTTAGTTCTCGCACTAGGCTCATTTCAAACTCAGACTCCATTTGAGTCACAAAATGTTTAACCATCTTGTCTGACATCCCACCAAACACTATGTCATCCACATATATCTGAGCAATCATAACATTTCCCTCTTCATCCTTTACAAACAGGGTTTTGTCTATTCCTCCTTTCCTGTATCCATGTTTAGTGAGAAAGGTGGTCAGTCTTTCATACCATGCTCTGGGAGCTTGCTTTAGACCATACAGAGCCTTCCTCAGCTTATATACATGGTCTGGACAGCTTGGATCAACAAATCCCTTTGGTTGCTCCAAATATACATCCTCATTAAGTTACCCATTTAGGAAGGCACTTTTAACATCCATCTGAAATAGCTTGAACTTTAGGATGCAAGCAATCCCTAGGAGTAGTCTGATGGATTCAAGTCTTGCTACTGGTGCAAAAGTTTCATCAAAATCTACCCCTTCAATTTGTGTATATCCTTGAGCTACAAGCCTAGCCTTTTTTTTGTAACTACTCCCTGCTCATTAGACATGTTTTTGTACACCCACTTAGTGCCAATAACATTAATGTCATCAGGCCTAGGAACAAGATCCCATACTTCATTCCTTGTAAACTGGCCTAATTCTTCCTGCATAGCAGAGATCCAGTACTCATCATTCAAAGCTTCCTTGATGTTCTTAGGTTCTATCTTTGAAACAAAGCAGGAGCCTGAGATCACCTCTCTTGATCTAGTGATGACACCTTTGTTGGGATCACCAATTATCAGTTCTTTAGGATGATCTTTCTGGATTCTGATGGAGGGAGGTTTGTTGGATTGCTCTGACCTTGCCTCAGTTAGAGTGAAGTCAAGATTATCACTTTCTATTTCAACTTCAGTTTGATTGTCAGCAGATGTTCCAACATCATCAGCAACATCTGCATAGGCATCATCAATAATCACATTTATTGACTCCACTATAACCTTGGTTCTGGAGTTAAATACTTTGTAAGCTCTGCTATTTATGGAGTATCCAAGAAATATCCCTTCATCACTCTTAGGGTCCATCTTCCTTCTTTGATCCCTATCAGCCAGAATGTAACACTTACTTCCAAACACATGAAAGTACTTGACTGTAGGTTTTCTGCCCTTCCAGACTTCATAGATGGTGGATAAAGTTCCCTTTCATAGTGTGACTCTATTGTGGATATAGCATGCTGTGTTCATAGCTTCAGCCCAAAAGTACAGGGGTAACTTCTTGGCATGAATCATGGCTCTAGCTGACTCCCGAATAGTTCTGTTTTTCCTTTCAACAATCCCATTTTGTTGAGGGGTGATAGGAGAAAAATACTCGTGATTGATCCCTTCTGAAGAATAGAAGTCTGAGAATTTTTTATTCTCAAACTCCTTTCCATGATCACTTCTTATTCTGACCACACAGCTTGCTTTTTCTCTTTGGATTCTATGGCACATATCTTTGAATACATCAAACACATCAGACTTTTCTTTGATGAAGCTTATCCAGATATATCTTGAGAAGTCATCAACAACCACATAGGCATATCTTTTTCCACCAAGACTCTCTACCTGCATTGGTCCCATAAGGTCCATATGCAATAATTCCAAGACTTTGGAAGTTGTCAGATGTTGGAGCTTTGGATGTGACATCTTGGTTTGCTTGCCTATTTGACATTCACCACACACTTTACTTTCATCAATCTTAAGTCTTGGGATCCCTCTTACACCCTCCATAGATATGATCTTCTTTATTCCTCTGAGATGGAGATGACCCAGTCTTTGATGCCACAACTTCACTTCTTCTTCTTTGGCTAAAGAACAAGTAGTTGTGAGGCTGAAATCTTGGGGTTCCCACATATAGCAGTTGTCTTTTGATCTGGCTCCTCTCATGACAACTTTCTGTTCTTTATCAGAAACTATGCACTCAGTTTTGGTGAAGTTGACACTGTAACCTTGGTCACATAACTGACTTATGCTGATCAAGTTAGCAGTTAATCCTTTTACCAACAACACACCATCTAGACTTGGTACACCTGAGCAGTTCAGGGTCCCAACTCCCTTGATTTCCCCCTTTGCTCCATCTCCAAAGGTTACATAGCTGGATGAGTGTGACGTTAAGTCTACCAGCAGATTCTTCAGTCCAGTCATGTGCCTTGAGCAGCCACTGTCAAAATACCAGTCTTCCTTAGCAGATACTCTGAGAGATGTGTGTGCTATAGAGGCAACAACCTGCTTGGACCATTTTTTCCTGTTGTGAGGTTTCCTTTGATGCATCTGCCTTGTGTAGTGTCCATCTCTAGAGTTCCAAGGTTGCCTGTTGAACTTGTTCTTAGGCATGTACTGGTAGCTTTGATCAGTATAAAGACTAGCTTTAGGTATCCATATTTTCTTGGTGACCTCTATCTTCTGCTTAGGAAGGTGCTAGGAACTCTGATTTGGGTATCCATGCAGTTTGTAGCAAAAAGGTTTGATGTGACCAAACCTTCCATAGTGATGGCATCTCCATTTTTGATATTTCTTTTTCATCATGTTCTTGTCATGATGTTGAGACATCTGCTTGAACATCTTGTTTGACTTCATGGGATTTGGAGTTGTTTGGCTGGTGCTAGCTTCAAAGTTTTGAGCTTTATTAAAACCCAGCCCAGTCTTATCCCGTGAGTGCTTGTTGTTGTTGAGAATGGCATCCAGTGTGTTTGAGCCACTGTTCATCATTCTGATAGATTTGGACATATGCTCCATTATGGAGTTGAGTAGGCTGACTTCACTTTTCAAAGTGTCAATGATCTCTAGATGACTTGCCTTTTCAGCCTTTAATTCCTCAATCTACTTCTTCTGCTGTTTACTTTCCATGCATACTTCAGTACTCCTTTTACACAGCATCCTGTAAGATGCTTCAAGCTCTTCAAATGTCAGATCCTCATCACTAGATACCCCTTCAGTTTCACATACTCCAGCTAGAGCAGTGATGTGTTTTGCAGATTCTTCTTCTGACTCACTACACGAGTCTTCATCTGACCAGGACACAGAGAGACCTTTCTTTTGCTTCTTTAGATAGGTTGGGCATTCACTTTTAATGTGTCCATATCCTTCACATCCATGACATTGGATCCCTTTTCCTTGGTTAGTCTTCTCATCATAGTTTGACCTTCTATTAGAGTCATAAGGTCTTTTATTCTTAGAGGTTGAGTTTCTTCCACTTGGTCTTGGCTTGTTGTCTATTATTTTGAGAATTTTGTTAAATTGTCTTCCAAGCATAGCAATTGATTCTGATAAGTTGTCCTCAGAGCCTGCTTCATGACTTTCTTCTTCTTTATCAGTGTTTGAGACCAGGGTTATGCTTTTGTTTTTCTTCACAATTGTATCATTCATTCCCATCTCAAAGGTTTGAAGAGAACCAATGAGCTCCTCAATCTTCATTGTGCAGATGTCTTGAGCTTCTTCCATGGCAGTAACCTTCATGTCAAACCTCTTTGGCAGTGATCTGAGAATCTTCCTTACCATCTTTTAATCACTCATCTTCTCTCCCAAGGCACCAGAAGTATTAGCAATCTCCAGGATGTTCATGTAAAACTCATGAATGGTCTCATCTTCCTTCATCCTCAAGTTCTCAAACTTGGTGGTGAGAAGTTGAAGTCTTGACATCTTCACCTTTGATGTTCCTTCATGAGTAGTTTTGAGAGTGTCCCAAACATCCTTGGCTAGCTCACAGTGATGCACAAGCCTAAATATGTTCCTGTCAATGCCATTGAATAGGGCATTTAAGGCTTTGGAATTTCCAAGTGCTGACTCTTCTTCCTCCTTGCTCCACTCTTCTTCAGGCTTCATCACTTTTGCCCCATCCTTATTGTCTTTGACAGGGTGCTCCCATCCTTTGTTAACTGCTTTCCAAGCCCTGCTATCAAGAGATTTCAAGAATGCTACCATTCTTGGCTTCCAGTAATCATAGTTGGATCCATCCAAGATAGGTGGTCGATTCACAGATCCTACATCTTTGTCCATGTTCCCAAAATTTGCAGTCCCTAGATCTCACCCAGATATACAGGCAGGGTGCCTGCTCTGATGCCAATTGAAATTCTGGGATCAGATACGTGATGTCGAATCAGATGTTTAAACACTTGAAATCTTAAACAAAAATTAATGAGCTGGTAAATTAAATGACACAGGAAATTGTTAACCCAGTTCAGTGTATCTCCACACTTACATCTGGGGGCTACCAAGCCAGGAAGGAAATCTAATATAAGTAATATTAATTATGGAGTTAAACCAACCAGTTTAATCCTTCACTTAATATCTACCCAAGGCAATTTCTACCTAAGACTCAACTTAGATATGAGTACCTACTCACTCCCCCTCAATAACACAGTGATCTTTTACAATGATTAATAAAATTGAAGTCACACTTCAAACAAACCAGCTTGATCTTACTTAAAAGTTTCAATCAAGACACAATTCACTTTTTGCTTAAAAGCTCATAAAGTGACAAACAATTAAAACCTGCTTAAATATAACTAGCTTCACAAACACCCTTTACAGTCTTCTAAAATTCGTGCTCTTTTCTGAGAGTTTCAGTTCCTTAAATAGATGCTTGGTTTGTGGGCTTTTTGCAAATTATCCAGACCTTGATAAATCCCACAGTCATCTCCTTGAATTAGGTTGAGTTAGTTTGTTCTCTCCTTGAATCAAGGTGAGTTAGTTATTTTGTTACACTGAAATCAGATAACTAAGCTTCCTAAAGATGCGCCTTGGAGTGCTTATCTTTTTACAATTAATTCCAGATAATTTCTCCTGAATTTACTCACTTCTGTTACGCATCATTTAAGTAAGATAGCAGGTTTGCAATGTCACAACATCTGGTGTGACATCCTGATGTCTTGACCTAAGTTTATTAACTTTTACTTTATTTGGCAATGTCACAACATCTGGTGTGACATCCTGAACTAAGTTCACTTATTCTTGTTTGTCAAAAATTCTGCCAATTCTTAACATCTACAATTTTCAACCTAGCAAAACAGCTATGCTAAGAGCTTAAATCAACGGATTTAAGCAAAAGGAAAACGTATCGCTTTTCGAAGCTTGGGAACGATACAAAGACATGCTGAGACTATGCCCTCATCATAGTTTAGTAGAATGGATGGTAATCCATACCTTTTACAATGGGCTCTTGTATAACACAAGAATGACGATAGACGCTGCCGCAGGCGGAGCTTTGATGAACAAAGAGTATAACGAAGCTCGTGAACTTATCGAGAATATGGCCCAGAACCATTTTCAGTGGGGAGTTGAAAGAACCGCAACAGAGAAACCAACCAAAGGAGGTATGTACGATATAAGTAGCATGGATCAAGTTAACGCTAAATTTGATGCTCTTTCTCAAAAGATAGATAACCTGGCTGTAACACCAACAACCACCGTGGCTGCGGTACCACCTAACTGCGAGTTATGTGGAGTTCAAGGACATGCTGCCCCCTGATTGTCAGCTATAAGCTGGGATCGCCACAGACCAAATGAATTATGCCCAAGGAAATCCCTACTCCAATACATACAACCCCGGTTGGAAGAATCATATGAACTTATCTTATAAGAACAACAACGCTTTGCATGCGCCTGGTCAAGCACCAGCTACACCTCCAGGATATCAAAAGACCGCTCCTGTTGTCCCTAGGAAATCAAATCTTGAATTAATGATGGAAAACATTATAGCTGTCCAAACTCAAACAAATAAAGACTTCCTGAACTAAAACATACACATTAATGAGCAGATTAAACAACTAGTGAGCAAAGTGGATGCGTAAGCTACACACAACAAAATGCTTGAAACTCAAATTTCACAAGTAGCTCAACAGCAAGCACCTACTGCTGCCCCTGCTGGTATATTTCATGGACAACCACAACCTAATCCAAAAGGACAAGCGAATGTTGTGATATTGAGAAGCAGAAGAGAACTTAACGAACCGACTGATCCAAGGCTTGAAAATCCAGCCATGTACCAAAAGCAAGATAAACCAACTGAAAAGGAAAATGAACCAGAAGAAAAGGAAGAAGATAACCAAGAGTCTATGGAGAAAGAGAAACCTTATGTGCCTCCACCACCTTATGAACAACCTATTCCATATCCTCGAAGGCTAACAAATTCCAAAATGATGAATCAATTCAAGAAATTTGTTGAACTTCTAAAACTGTTAAATATCACAATTCCATTTATAGAAGCCATCACTCAAATACCATTGTATGCAAAATTTCTCAAGGAGATTTTATCCAATAAGAAAAAGATCGAGGATAACGGAACAATTACACTTACTGCTGAGTTTAGCGTTATTATCCAAAACAATATGCCTCCTAAGCTGAAGGACCCAGGTAGTTTTTCAATACCTTGTAATATTGGAAAGTTCGTCATAGACAAAGCTCTATGCGGCTTAGGAGCAAGTATCAGTGTCATGCCGCAATCTATTTGCAAGAAGTTGGTAATGGGAGAGCTTAGACCCACTAAAATGTTCGTTCAATTAGCTGACTGATCAGTTAGATACCCCGTAGGTATACTGGAAAACTTTCCAGTAAGAATATGTCAATTCTATATCCTGACCGATTTCATAATAATGGACATTTTTGAAGATTCAGTTACTCGTATCATATTAGGAAGACCTTTCCTAGAGACAGATGGAGCCATAATTGATGTAAATAATGACAAATTAACCTTTGAAGTGGGAGAGGAAAAAGTGGAATTCATCCTTACACAATTCTTACAAGCACCAGCCATGGATGACACTTTTCATCTAATTGACGTAATAGACGAGTGCGTAAGAGAGATGGAGGCAGAACAAACCACATACTCCAAAATTATGAAGATACAAATCCCACCAATCTTCGAAGAAGACAACTGGCGTGAACCATATAAAGATGACAGTCTAAGCGAAAGTTTATCACTTACACCTTATCATATGCCAGGACCAAAAGAACCAACTTTAGAACTGAAAACCTTACCTAAAAACCTAAGATACAAATTCCTAGACACCGAACTTAAAAAACCAGTAATAATTAATGCCGACCTGGGACATCTCGAAACTAAGAAATTATTAGAAGTCCTAAGGAAGTATCTGACTGCATTAGGTTATAACATTTTCGACCTAAAAGAAATATGTCCATCAATCTGCATGCATCGTATTATGCTAGAAGACGATTACAAAACCTCTAGAGAACCTCAAAGAAGAATTAATCATATCCTTAGCAATGTAGTCAAAGATGAAGTTAATAAGCTATTAGAAGTAGGAATCATATATCCGATCTCCGACAGTCAATGGGTTAGCCCAGTACATTTCATACCAAAGAAAGGAGGCATCATTGTTGTGAAAAACATAAAAGGCGAATCAATAACACAAAGAGTGGTGACCGGAAGTAGAGTGCGCATTGACTATCATAAATTGAATAAGGCTACTCGAAAGGATCATTTTACTTTACCTTTCATAGATCAGATGCTAGAGCGATTAGCCAAACATTCTCCCTTCTTCTATCTAGATGGTTACTCCGGATTTTTCTAGATCCTTATTCACCCTGATGACCAAGAGAAAACTACATTCACATGCCCCTATGGAACATTCGCGTACAGAAGAATTCCCTTCGGATTGTGTAATGCCCCTGCAACCTTTCAACGATGTAAGATGTCGATCTTTGCAGATTTCATAGATAACATCATGGAAGTATTCATGGACGATTTCTCCGTATGTGGGGAAAGCATTGAAGGATGTTTATCGAACTTAGAAAGGGTACTAGAGAGATGTGTAAAAGTAAATCTCGTGCTCAATTGGGAAAAAGGCCATTTTATGGTCAAACAAGGAATCATATTAGGACACGTTATATTTGACAAAGTAATTGAAGTTGATAAAGCCAAAATAGAAGTCATAAAAGACCTTCAACCACCTAAGACCGTACGAGAAGTACGATGCTTTTTAGGCCACGCCAGTTTTTACCGACGATTTATCAACGACTTCTCGAAAATCACTAAACCTTTAACCGGTGTATTAATGAAAGACGCAGAGTTCATATTTGATGAAAGGTGCCTAAAAGCATTTGAAACTCTGAAATTAGCTCTTATCGCCGCACCAATCATGCAACCACCCGATTGGAGATTGCCTTTCAAAATCATGTGTGATGCGAGTGATTATGTTGTAGGCGCATTTCTAGGACAAAGAAAAGACAAGAAATTTCACGCAATCTACTACGCCAGTAGAAATTTAGATTCCGCTCAAATGAACTACGCCACAACTGATAAAGAACTGTTAGCAGTTATCTTTGCACTCGACAAATTCCGATCCTATCTAGTAGGAGCAAAAATAATCATTTACACGGATCATGCCGCTATCAGATATCTTTTAACCAAGAAGGATTCCAAACCAAGACTCCTAATATGGATTTTACAGTTACAGGAATTCGATCTAGAGATCAAAGATAAGAAAGGCACTGAAAACGTAGTAGCAGATCATCTGTCAAGATTAAAAAATTTCAAACCTGAACCAGTGCCTATTAACGACGATTTTCCTTATGAACAATTGATAGTGCAAATAAAAAGAGACCTAGCCCTACTATACCCAATCAAACCAGAAACCAAAGAAATCGTGGAAGCAATCCATACAAACGAAAAACTACCTTGGCATGCTGACATAGTTAATTACCTAGCTGCAGGCGCGCTTCCACCGGATTTAACATATCAACAGAAAAATAAATTCTTCCACGATCTCAAATACTATTATTGGGACGAATCTTTACTTTTCAAGAGAGGACCCAACAGAATTTTTCGTCAATGCATACCCGAAGAGGAAATTGAGGATGTCATTTCCTAATGAATTCATCTCCGTATGGCGGACATGCGAGTACTCCGAAAACTTGTGCCAAGATCTTACAAGCAGGTGTTAATCCCCGAATTTCCATCCTGGTACAAATGCGAAAGTGGCGCGGAAAAGAAAAGAGTCGCCAGCCAGGCATTTTTATCCCGAAGGAACGGGAATGGTAATATTGCACAAACCGGAAGAAAACGAAAAGGAAGGACAAAGGTCCTGCGAACCAAAGAGACTGAGCTCGGGAGTCGGTTACGACCTGGGAAGGTATTAGCACCCGAGATCGTTCGTCGTACCCGACGGGATCCACACTTGCAAATAAACTGTTTCAAAGGGTGAGCGGATGAAAGCGGCTGCAAAAAAAAATGAAACGGAATGAGAAAAGAACTGAAAAGAAAATAAAGAGGAAAAAAGGTAGGGAAAATAAAGATTGTGCTCGAACGGGCCCTACCCCGCTGCCTACGTACCTCACTGGACATAAGGATCAGAGATGTCGTAGTTCCCCTAACTAGGGGTGGAAAAGATTGCTTGTGAATTAAGGCTTGAACTACCTATGTCAATGCTCAGGTGTTGCAGGCTCGGACGACGAGTGTGTAAACGTCTTGCATAATGATAAGAAAAAGCAAGTTCGTGGACCGAGCGAAGGAGATGAGAAAAGAATTCCCAAAGGAAAGACAATTATTGTTTGTTTGTGCGTTTTAGAGCTTTTTATTGGTGTGGCACAAGAGAATGAACTCAAGCTCTCTTCTATGGAATATGTACTTGTTATTACATTCCAAGATGGAATAATACAACAAGCACACCAAGCAAGGAGAACGTATCCAAGACTTGTTTCCAAAGGCAAGGGCCTAATTTCATTGACTTGTTGAATTTATTAGGTGTTTTAGTGATTAAAAATGAAGAAGTGTTTTTTAGGGTTTTACATGATGAAGATGACTTCATGATCTGACTTGTGCATCATGCTAGACAAATGCACTATTCCAAGATGGAATGACTACATATGCCCCATGGAATAAGGCTATTACACAATAAGTCACTTCTTTTTATTAATGTTTTTTAGGTTTTGGTTTGAGATGAGAAGAGAAAAAAAAGGAGCAAAAAGGCAAAAGTCTAAATGGGGAAAAGACTAATCCTAATGTTGTCATGCAAAAGAGGTCCTAAGTTTAGTGAGGTTTCAACTATCCTAATGAAGAAGAAGGAAAGAAAGAAACCAGAGAAGAGCAAGAAGAATAAGAAGCAAGAGCTAGCAAGCAACTTACTCCACTAAAGGAGATAAGTTGCTCCTAAAGGGGGAAGAAAATAATTGAATTACATGATGGCATAAGGCACATCAAAAAGAACAAGAAGAAAGCACTTAAAAAGAGAGAAGGATGAATAATTGAAATGTGGATAAACATCCACACTTCTCTTACCATGAGCCCCTGAAATGTTAGCAAAATTCCAACAAGTTGTTCATCAATAAAATCATGGCAATGACATGCTCAAAGCTCACACCAACCAAGATCAAACAAACATGCCAATCATAGCACACACAAGCATTTACGTGTCGAGAACACGGAAACATGCATCAATCAGCAAGAAAATCACCCAAACAATCATATTCAATGATCATACAATGATCCGTGACATTTAAGACAAGTATGGGAATCAAACATGCTATTAATAACTCAAAAGTGGCTCACTGCTTCAGTGTTAACCGGTTAACCAAAGCGTTAACCGGTTAACCATGCCAAAACCTGCATAAAAACAACACAATTCAGGTGCGTTAACCGGTTAACCAATTCGTTAACCGGTTAACGCTGTTAAAACAACAACAATCCTGCAGAAAATCAGCTTGCCACCAGCTTATTCAAATAATCTTATACCAGACCAGCAAGCATATGAACATGAAAATAATGCATCAATTCACATTAAATGGCATTATCAAGCTTATGAACATTAATACATGGATCCGGTCACAAATCAACCAATCAAATCAAGCAACACAAGCAAATATGCAAACACTTGGTGGATCTAAAGCTCAAGCATGCAAATAAGCTAAAACAGAGCTAGATCTGAAATTAACCGACCTACAAAGCTGAGGTATGCTTTGGTAGTTATTGATTGAGCTGAAAACGGTAGATCTCACGGAAAACATTGAAGATCTGGGGCTAAACTTCACACTCCGTGCAAAATAAATGCAAGAACAAGCTCTTGATGCAGAATTTTGGATCCCAAAAGCACTTCTAGATCCCAAAACAGATCTGAATCATCAATTAAACCAGCAAAAAGATGCAATGAAGCTATGGATGGAGGTCTAGTTCCAAGATCTACACACCTCAAGGCAAGGTTATGTGATCTTCAAAGAGGAACTTTGAGTGATTTGGAAAATTGGGGAGAGAAAAGTGAGAGAATTGTGAATGAGAAGAGTCAAAATTCAGAATGAGAATGAAAAATGAGGGAGAGCTCCTCTTGGTTTGGAGAGAAGTGATTATGTATGGTTTAGGTTTGGGGCCCAAAAATTAGGCTTGGGATCCAAAATTATGGTTTGGGTAGTGTGATTAGAATGTAGCAATGGGATTAGGCTTGGACAAGTGCTCTAGATCCTTCTTTTTAATTTCCAATTAATCAAAAATGAATAAAAATCAGAAAATTAGACATTGGAACAAAAATCACACATGCTGAATTGTTGCTGGAAATTCAAAATTCGTGGCCGTTAACCGGTTAACCAATCTGTTAACTGGTTAACGTCAGTGAATTTTGAATTTCCCTCCTTTTGGTGGGAACCTTAAAAAATAAGTCGGTGTCAACCGTTTTGATCTAATTTTGATCCTCAATCCTTTCTTTAGGCTCTGACCCTGATGTCAACCTTGTAACCTGCCTTGTGAGCTTTGAATTTTCCTGATGATTGATCATACGCCTTATGCGGGAACATGCAAATGCTATGCCTCATCTTTCTATGCAAAATGGTGAGGAAATGACATGTTGATGATGATTATGATATGATGACGATGCTAAACAAGAGAGGGAAAATTTGGGGTGTTACAGCTGCCCCTATTCAAGCAACTGTTAATCTGAAAAGGACGGTAGCGTTCAAGATGAACTATGATTGAATACCGAGAAGACCTGAAATTTGCACTCTGCTGGAGAATGCAAGCAATGGGAAATAAACCCAACCAAATGACGCTTTGGTGATTGAAGTGGGGAGAAAGCAGACGAGCTTCTTCCAAGTTGAATTGTTACTTCGAATAGAAAAAACCTAGACAGACGAGTCTTCCTCGAACAAACCTGTTACGCCAGGTGTTGGACATACGAGCCCTCTTCAAATGAACCTGTTACGCCAGGTGCTGGACATACGAGCCCTCTTCAAATGAACCTGTTACGCCAGGTGCTGGACATACGAGCCCTCATACATCTTACAATATATAACCTGAGATAGACGAACATCCTTCGGATAAACCTGTCACGCCAGGACCGGTGATGCACTTAAGTCTATGGGATAGACATGCATAATTAGGATAGACGAACCCTCTTCATATGTTATCCGTAGACATATGGTTTAAGACAGACGAGTCTTCTTTGAGCAAACCTGTTACGCCAGGTGCAACATTAGGATTTGACGAAACCTCTTCACAAATCTCGTGTAGATGAGCGGCGGTGCTTGAGATAGATGAACCTCCTTCAGATAAACCTGTTACGCCAGGACCGGTAACCATTTTGAAGTTTAATCCCACCGTCAGGACTTCAAACCTCTTCAACACAGACGAGCATTTGGAGATCATCAAGAGAACACAAACGAGTTCCATAAGTCAATGATACAAACGAATATCAGACGATGATCCAAGAAACACAGACGAGCGCTTCAGGCGACGATACAGACGAATATCATCCACTAATACAGATGAATACCAGAGATCCAACACAGACGAGAAATTGGAGTACCAGAGCAAATACCAAATCATCATTCATACGGATATAAGTCGACACAGATGAGTGTGGGGGCGATACAGATGAGTATCCAACAAGCTTCAAATAGATAACAAACACAGATGAGTGAAGGAGAATGCAGACGAGCATCACATAAGCTCAAACACAGACGAGCGTTGGGGAGCATCAAATAGATACGCACAGACGAGTGTTGAGGAATGCAGACGAGCATCAGTATTTACCAATCATAGGCGACTGCTGGGGAAGCAAATGAGCAATGACATTCCAGTAATAAACACGACCCTGCCGGGGAGAATACTTCACAAATAAGTGAGTGCTGAGAAGAGCATATGAGAAAGAGACGAGCAACCATCAAATATCAAACACAGACGAGTGCTGAGGATAGCATACGAGCAACGAGCAGAATGTGAACACGGACGAGTGTTGGGGCAATGCGGACGAGCAATAAACCGATGCGTGAACACAAACAAGCGTCGAAGGGGATGCAGACGAGCAATCAAATGTCTAACAAGAAACACTACCCTGTCGGGGAGAATACTTCACAAACGAGTGAATGTTGGGAATGCAGACGAGCATCCAGCAATTATCAAAACACAAACGAGTGTTGAGGAAATGCAGACGAGCACAAAACGAATACCCAACACGGATGAGTGCTAGAAGATGTAGACGAGCACAAAACGGATACCCAACACAGACGAGTGCCAGAAGATACAGATGAGCACAAAACGGATTACCCTGGTTGACAATAAATAATCCTGAATCCACAGGGGAATCTGGTCAAAGGCTTTGACGATGCGTAACTCTGACTGGGGAGATGAATGACGGTTGGTCTGGGGAAAATATCGATGATGGGAATGAATCTCGATTATGACTTTGCGGGGGAACGATGACCTTCATACCTGGCTGGGGATGATGCTTGGTCAGACCCTAGCTGGGGACTTCACTAGGGAAACAAGCACTCAGTTTCTCACTGGGGAAACTGCTTGGTTAAATAACTCTTGCTGGGGAGAGAATTCTGACAATTCTAACTCTGTGGGGAAGTAAGGCCTTCAGCTGCCTACTGGGGAGAGCCTTTTTACTGACTCCGCTTTTGTCCCATTAGCCAAAAATAAATTGGCGGACTCGCTGGGGATATCTCAATGATGGTTACGTACCAATCATGAACTCCGAGGAAGAGACGACCTCCTGACCCGGCTGGGGATATCCAATCAAATTGTCTTCGCTCGCCACAACTCTCTTCGGTTGGGCTTAAAACTCCACTGAGGATCCCACCTGCTTTAGCTCAGCTGGGGAAGATTCCGTCGGAACTCTACTAGGGAAAGACGCCTTCCTTGTGAAGATGTACCACTTGGGGAGTGCACCATCTTTGATTAGATTTGAAATTCTGCTAGGGAATTCACTGCTATGGCTCACTCGGGGAGTATTCTCTACTTGGGGAAGTGCAATATCGCCCTGCAAAACCTGCAACAACAGTATACACACATGTGCCCCGGGGATTCGCATGGTATGATTTGTTCATCCATGGTCACCCAACACTCAAAGATGTTTAATCGTTTCCCTGCAATGTCAATTTTTTTCATAAAAATCAACATGTTTCAAATGTAATGCTCTTTTTGCCAAAAATTCAGGACATTTTTGCAAACAAAGTAAACACCACGCAACACGACTTTGGACTGAATATTCATTTATTGAAAGGCCTCTGAATAGGAAAAAATTTACATCGGGAAGCAACTACTTGGAAAGAGGTAGCTACTGTAAAATTGAGAAAAGAAACTATCCTAATGGCAATGTATACGGCATTCCAATGAGTTTCTTTCTTGCTATGACCAGCATGTCTTCAAGACTTTCTGTTCTTGCCTTTGCTTTCCGAAGAAGATGAGGGGACTGATTCCTATCCTTCTGATATTTTAAGGTTGCACGAAACGTTGATTTGGTTCAGATTACCCGGATCGCAGTTGTTCGCTTATTCCCCTTTTTTGCGTGGATCGCCCTTTCGGGTTTTCAATCCACCGGGATACCCCTTTTTGCCTTAGCCGTCTGATGTGTCTTTTCAACTTAGCGGGTGTACATTTTTTTATTTATTTCCCTAACTTTTGCCCGATCTTTTTATTCTGTTTTTAGCTCGCCGGGATGCCCTTTTCTTGCCTGGACTTTAATTCTGTTTTTGTGTCCAGCGGGTCTTTTTATGCAAAGTATTTTTTAACTGCGTCCGAGTTAACAGGAGACAGGAAATCTTCTCCATACATAGTGGTGAGCATCAGCGCCCCACCTGAGAAAACTTTCTTCACTATGAATGGGCCTTCGTAATTTGGGGTCCACTTGCCCCTGTGATCTGAACCTGGAGGAATGATCCTTTTGAGCACAAGTTTGCCTACTTGATACTCTCGAGTATGTACTCGTTGGTCGAATGCTCGCTTCATTCTCCTCTGATAAAGTTGACCATGACAGATAGCCGCTAATCTCTTTTCCTCAATTAGGCACAACTGATTGTATCGGGTGTAAAAACCCCAAATTTGCCCTCACTATTTATCACACCATGGCTTGTGATCTTTCATGTTTGCATTAACATACACATACCATCTCATATTGCATATTTGCTTCACTACATAGTTCAAGTTCATCTGCATCTAGGGTTTGTGATCTGAGAAATCCAAGAATCCATCTGAGCCATCCCAAAGGCCTCAAAGATTTCCAAGAGGGTCCATGTGTGTTCTATCATCATATTATACTCCTCAAGGTTCATTGAAGTAAATAAATCACAAGAACTGGAAAAAGCATGGAAGCAGAGCTAGGGTTTCACTACACAGATGACCAAAATTAGGGTTTTGGTTTCAGAGGCCTTAACTCCAAATTTTTGGGCCATTTTTGTTTCTAATGTTCTTAATATGTCATAAGGATCATGTGTACCAAGTTTGATGAAGAAACTCATTGTGGAAGTCATATGTTCACTGGAAAACTTCTTGAGCAAGTTAAGTCAAAATCAGGGCATCTGAGGCCCCCAACAATGGAACCAAAGGGGTATTTTCATCAAATTGAAGTTATATGATCTTTATTTGATCTTAGAAGTGGTTGGAAGTTCACAAGATTGAAGAATTTTGAGCCAATTGCAAACTTGCCAAAAATGGAAATGACTTGAAATGCAAACTTTCCATTTTGGGAAAGTTTTTCAACCTCCTCTTTCTTAACCAAAAATGCTTCAAATGAAAAATTCTTGGTCATGAAAGTTGTAGATTGGGTCTTTTCCTTTTCAAAAAGTACAAGAACATGTCTTGATTCATCATAGGACTCAAGATATGGCCTTTCAAAGTTGGCAAAAATCCTATAATTTTAAGTTTCATGTCAAAGAGGGATTTTGCATTTTGGCATGTTCAAGAATTCTAATGACTTCAAATGTACACAAACACTTCACAATATGTCAATTGACCCTCTAAACATCAGAATTGTGCATAAAACCTAGGGTTTTCATGACTTGAACTTTAAGAAATCACAAAAGGGCGAAAACTCTCCAAAATTGCAAAAAGCATTGGATCCTCTCATCCACTTGTGCCAGCTGCATCAAAACCATTCTATGGCTCTCCATGAAACTTGCTGAGGCCAAACACGCCAATAAATCAGACCTGCCATGGCCCATACCTCAAGTACACAAATCTTGACTTTTTTGCAAAACACCCCATACCAATCAGCCTGTGCCACAACAACTATCTGAGCAATCCCATTGGCTTAATCCAACATTATGCAAGCCATTTCATAACATACAATAGCCTGAATCATCCAAGAACTCAGAATCCACAAAATTTGTCAAAAACTTCCTCTCTTCGAAACTCATCACACAACCACTGAAACTTCAATCTTTTTTCACCAATCATCTCCACATGACCTAAGGATCATTTCCCACCCATCACCATAGCCTAAAACACCCTCAATCAGAAACACGATTTCTGCATATTCAGAACCAAACACCTCAAAATAGCCATCACAAGCTTGCTATAAGCTTCTCATCATCATCAAGGAGATCATTGGAGTTGGATTGAACAAAGAAAGAGGCCAGAAAGCTCAGGGAGGGAAAGCTTCAGCTCAGGTAGCCATGATGAACTTTTTTTCCAGAACATGCTATTTAAGTTAAAATATGATTCTACATGTTTAGCTGATTATCCTGATATGTTTACTTTCGAAAATGGTTGAGAAACCAGGATGTATTGATCTTCTGAAACTTTTTGATCTGAAAATATTTTTCTTCGATTCATGCGTTTGATGCAAAATAAATGTTGTTAGTGGCCTGATTCTTGTTTAGAATGATTAGGGGATTAATTCTGGAGAGTTTGGGGGTTTGGGTAGCTTAAGGAAGGAGATAGCATGAGCAGCTCGCCGGAGAAGATGACCGGAGCTTGCTCCGGTCACCTGAAAGTAATTAGGGTTAGGATTAGGGCTAATCTCCCCAGTTTGAATCTCAGCCCTTAGATTTAGGTTAGCGCGTGTTTCAGTGGCCAGGATCATTTCACTTAAACCCTAATTTTAATTAATTAATTTAATCAATTTAATTAGTCAGTTTGAATGTCAGCCTTAGGATTTCGTGCGCAGTCAACTCCCTCCTTTTCCAGTTTGAATCTGGGCCTTAGGATCAGTTGACTTCTCATTTAAATCATTTTTATTGCATTTTCTTGCATAATTTATTTAAAATAGCAAAAAGCATTCAAAAAATATTTTCTTTTGCATTCTGACTTTAAATATTTTTCTCATTCCAAAAATGATTTTTATTTTATTTTTTGCATTAAAAAGGCATTTTTAAAATATTTAAATTTTATTTTTAATTAATTAAAGTATTTTAATTAATTAAAAATACATTTAGGTTTCTAAAAATCACCAAAAAAATCATGAATCATCCCAATACATTTTGAAACATTTTGAAACTCTTCACACAAATTTCTTTTTAGGTTTGATCATAGTTTGCCAAATTTCTTTGAATAAAGGGTCATTAAAATCATATTTTTGAACCCTAACTTTAAAAAATCATTTCTGCCTAGCAAAGAAGAGTTTGAAGTTGATTCTTTTTGAATTGTTTTGAATATTGAATGTAGTTTAAAGGTCTTTTCCCTCATGAATTTATCTTGCATTTTCAAATTGATTTGCATTTTTCCTTTTGAACCACCCAAAAACCCTAGGAAATTTAGGAAAATCATAACTTTTGATTTGTTAGGCTTCTGACCTTCTCCTTTGGGGTGTGACCTAATATGGGATTAGGGTTTGTTTGAGCTTGATTGCAAAAAAAATTCATGTCATATGCTTCTGTTTTGTTCATTTGCATCTCATACTTCCATATAACCCTAATTTCTCATGTTCACTTGCATATGCATCAATACATGAACTTACCATGACATTTCTTGCATTCATATGTCATCTTAGACATCTTAGGACATGTTAGAACTTTGCTTGATCATTTCTTAATTCATTTGCCATGATTAGCATTCATTTCATTTCATAAACTTTCATGTGTTTTCAAACTTCAAAGCATGCTTCCATTTGCATCTCATCTTTGTATGATCATACATATGAATTTTGTATGCCCTTGCATCATCTTACATGACATTTACATTTCATAAAAACTTCTGACTTTGGTCATTTCATCTCATATCATCTCATTTCACTTCATTTCTTCATGCTTTATACTTTTTGCATTCATGCTAACTTTTTCAGGTTTTGGTAAGTTATTTTGGGAGGTGGATTTGCCTTCACCTCTCACTTCTTCTTAATTCTTTCATTTGCATTTTAATATGTCTTTAAAGTGAACTTGTTCACTTGTGCTCCATCTCTCTCACTTTCTCTCTTTAAGTTACTTATCTTCTTCAATGAAGTAAGTAACTTGTTCTTTTGTTTCTTCCTCCTTTCATCTGCTTCTTCAATTTGTGGCTTCCTTGAAGATCTTTCTCTAAGCCTCATAAACCATAGGATATCAAATCATGATAATAATTATGGATTTGATTAGTCCCCCTTATCTTTTTACCTTTGAGTCTCCTTGAGTCTCTCCTCTCATCTCAATAATCAGAGACTAAACTCTTAAAGTTTTATGACTTTGGAATTAGGGTTATGCATGCATCCTTCTCTTAGGATGGAGTGTATAACTTTAATCCTAAGTGTTAAACCTTTAATTTTTTTAAACCTCTTAATCAAATCATCTTAATAATCACTAAGACTTTATCTTGTAACTTGGGCCTTACATTAGGGTTCTAATTCTTCCTTATGGTTAAGAAGGACTAACCCTAGTGTTTAATGGACAAGTCCTCCTCAAGTTGTCTTACAAACATAAAATCCATTTCTTAATCTCATCCCTTAATTAAAATCCATTTAATAAAGGCTTGTTATATAATGAATTTAATCCCTAACCATTGATTAAGTTGAGGTATCTTCCTCAGCTTAGGTGTTCTCATCTATTATCCTTCTATTAGGATGGTGTAATGGGTTCACTAATCTGTGATTAGAGATTAAACTCATTACTTAACACTAAACAAAAAACCCAAAAACATTTAAATAATCACAAGTAGGTTAATGATCTTAATCCTACATCATCATGGTAATTAAGTTGAGATGCTTATCTCATACTTAAGTATCCTCATTATCCCTAATCTGGGAGGATATAATGAGCTCACAAGCCCTTGATTTAGGCTTAAGCTCATTAACTCATGCAAAACACCAAAAACAATAACAAGACTGAATACACAAAAACAAACAATAATCGTCTCCTTCGGGATTCTTTTCTCATCACACTCATTCACAAACTAGAACTTCCTTTTTCCGTTTAATGCAATACAGTTAGAACTCGAGCCAGACGAGTCATACACTTGAGCATAGACAAGCAATCAGTTCACAATCAATTTATCTTTCAGTCTCATTGAGTCGAACTACGGTGTTCTGACTTCCTCATTGCACGAGAGGATACGTAGGAATAACTTAACCCTTATCGAACAAAAGTCTATTTGTCATCCCCCTCTTTCAGCATTCTTTCTAAGCCTCAGTTCCTGAGCAATTCATCTTTTGCACTGACACTTGTACATTCATTCTTAGCTTTTGCATGCAGATAGCATATACCCTACCCCTTTTAAGCACAAACTTTCAAGCGTGGATCCCGTCCAGTACGACAGACAATCTGGGTGCTAATACCTTCCCAGGTTGTAACCAACCCCCTTTCTCAGTTTCTCTGGTTCGCAACCGTCTTATCCATATCTTTCTAGGTTTATGAAGCATTAACTTTCCTTCGGGATAAAAATGCCTAGCTGGCGACTCTATTCATCTTCATTTCATTTTCTCTTCTCGTCTGCACCCTATTTGACCTGGTGTCTTTTCGGGGGAGCGACAACTTGGCGACTCTGCTGGGGAACCTTATCTTGCAACCAGGGCTTCTGGTTCTTTTTGTGGGTTTCTCCTAGCGCTTGTTTGATTTGTGTTTATGGGGGTGTTATGTGCTACTTGTGCTTTTTGTTTATTGATTTATTTATTGTTTTCTCTACAACTTTATTTATTGCTTTCATTTACTGTTTATATGCATACTGTTATCATCATATCATCTGTGTTGGATTTGTTGCTTCCTTTGGTGGGAGGGTTATTGAGTGAGTAAGGTTCCATACCGGGGACCTTAGTGACACATAGGATAGAGTGGCTTCATATTCTTTCCCATTCCATTTCGGTCTGGTGCGGGAATATGAAACACGGTTCAGACATGGGTTTCTTCTTGAGAACTCTGTCCTACGGATTTCCTGTAGTACTAGGGCTATCTGGGAAGCCTGCTAAGTCTGGATGACCTTTTTATGACCTTTAGCATCTGAGGTGAATTAGAGGAGGATCCTTTATGATTATTGTAAACACTGTACCTCCGGGTTAGAAGTGTTTACACTTCTCATAACTGATCCATGTCTAAGGATCCTTGACGAGTGACATTGGCATAAGCTGCTGCTTCAACCCATTTGGTGAAGTAATCAATCGCAACCAAGATTAAACGATGATCGTTTGAAGCAGTAGGCTCTAACTCCCCTATCATATCAATGGCCCACATTGAAAAGGGCCAAGGAGATGACATGACGTTGAGCGGGCTTGGAGGGACATGCACTTTGTCTGCATAAATCAGGCACTTGTGGCACTTACGGGCGTATGAACAACAGTATGCATCCATTTTTAGCCAATAATACCCTCACTCATATCACACCATGGCTTGTGATCTTTCATATTTGCATAAGCATAAGCATATCATCTCATGTTGCATATTTGCTTCATCTGCATAGTTCAAGTTCATCTGCATCTAGGGTTTGTGATCTGAGCAATCCAAGGATCCATCTGAGCCACTCCAAAGGTCTCCAAGCATTCCAAGAGGGTCCATGTGTGTTCTATCATCATATTATGTCCCTCAAAGTTCATGAAAGTCAAGAAATCACAAGAACTGGCAAGGCATGGAAGCAGAGCTAGGGTTTTCACTACACAGATGACCAAAATTAGGGTTTTGGTTTCAGAGGCCTCAACTCCAAATTTTTAGGCCATTATTGTTTCTAATGTTCTTAAGATGTTATAAGGATCATGTGTACCAAGTTTGATGAAGAAATTCATTGTGGAAGTCATATGTTCACTGGGTAACTTCTTAAGCAAGTCAGAGCAAAATCAGGGCATCTGAGGCCCCCAACAACAGAACCAAAGGGGTATCTTTATTTGATCATTGAAGTGCTTGGAAGTTCACAAAATTGAAGAAATTTGAGCTAAACCAAAATTTGCCAAAAATGGAAATGACTTGTAATGGAAACTTTCCATTTTGGGAAAGTTCTTCAATCTCCTCTTTCTCAACCAAAAATGCTTCAAATGAAAAATTGTTGGTCATGAAAGTTGTAGATTAGGTCTTTCCCTTTTCAAAGAGTACAAGAACATGTTCTAATTCATTATGGAACTCAAGTTATGATCTTTCAAAGTTTGCAAAAATCCTATAATTTTCAAGAATACACCAAAGAGGGATTTTTGCAAAACCACTTGCCCAGATATTTTGTGACCTCTAATACATCTCTAAACATCATACCATCATAGTGCAACTCATTTTGATCAGAATTGGCCCAAGAATCATTCACTTTCATTCCTTGAATTTCAAGAAATTCCAAAAGGGCAAAAGTTATTCAAATTTGCAAAATGGCATGAATCTTCTCATACACTTGCATCAGCACCCCAAATATGTTTCTATGGACCTCCTTAATTCATGCTGAGGCCAGACATGCCATGAAACAGCTTCTGCACAAGTGTAAACACACCAAATTTGCCCTCACCCATTCACACCATGGCTTGTGATCATCTCATATGCATAAACACAATCATATCATCTCATATCTCATTTTTGATTCACTGCATAGATTCAAAGTCATCTGCACCTAGGGTTTGTGATCTGAGCAATCCAAGAGCTTCTTGAGCCACTCCAAAGGCAACCAATCACTTCAAAGGGGTCCATATGTGTTCTTGTATCATATTCCATCCTTTCAAAGTCAAGATTTCAAAAGAATCACAAGAACTGGGATTGGTGTGGAAGCAGAGCCAGGATAGACTGCACAGTTGACCTAAAATTAGGGTTTTGGTTTCAGAGGCCATAACTCCAAATTTTTTGGTCATTCTTGTTTCCATTGGTCTCTATATGGTATAGGGAGTATGCATATCAATTTTCATGAAGAAATTCCATGGGGAAGTCATCTGATCAAGAGTTGACTTTTCAGACAAGTCAGTGCAAAATCAGGGCATCTGAGGCCCCCAATGACCCAACCAATGGGTGATCTTCATCATCTTGAGTGTATATGATCTTTATTTGATCATGGAAGAAGGTTGAAGCTCACAAAAATCAAGATTTTGAAGTTTTTGCAAAGTTGACTTTTTTGGGCATAGTTGACTTTTCAAGAATGTGTCATTTTATGTCATTTTTCAAGCCTTGATTTTTGATCCAAAAATGCTTCAAATGGAAAAACCTTGGTCATGAAAGTTGTAGATCACATTTTTCCCTTTTCAAAAAGTACAAGAACATGATCAAATTCTTCTTGGATCAAAAGTTATGGTGTGACAAAGTTGGCAAAAATCATTGATTTTCAAGACATGCCTCAAATGTGAATTTTGCAAAATCATGAACCAAGGCTTCTTGTAACCTCTAGTTGACATCAAACCATGACAAAAACATTCCATGAGCTCTAAAAATCAGAATTGGACCAAAGTTCCTCATGTCCATGGTTTGTGTAACAAGACTTTTTCATGAAGTTTCAAAAGTGAACAACTTGCAAAATCACTCATCACACTTCACCAACTAGTTACCTTGGCTGCTGGACCTTCCCAACATCACACACACATCATGCTGCGCCAGCCCTAGCCTTTGTACCAAGCTAGAACCAAGCCCATGCTTCTCTTACAAAAAAGTTGACTTTTGGCAAAAGCAAACATCCCAATCACCACAGGCCATGTCACATCCTCTGGCCACTTGCAATTGTTTATACTTTCCATTTGCTAGCAAAACATAACACCAAGCCAGGCTGAAATACTCCATAGCATCACATACTCAAACTCACTACATTTTGCAAAACTCTTCGAAACTCTCTGCCCAGCTCACAAACACTCAAGCAAACTTCACACATCAACTCACCATGCCTCATTGAGTAGAAACCAACAAAGAACCAGGCCTGAAACAAGTCATAACATCACTTCACCATTTTCACCCCAAGCTGCAGTTTCCTTCGAAACACCTTCCACAGCTCACAAACATCCAAACAAACTTCACAAACCTTCTCCACTCATCATCTGGACCACAAACAACCCTTCACCCTTGCCAGAAACAGCCTGAATCACCATTGCCATTTTCAACTGAGCTTGAGCAGAAGCTGTTCAAACTCTTCATCCAGCCAACATAAACTTCTCCAAAGCATTCAAGCATCATCAAGAGGTCAAGTGGAGTGGATTACACTAAGAGGGGAGGTCAGAAAGCAGCTGGAGTGAAAGCTTCGAATCTCAGGTAGCTCAAGAACTTTTTTTCCAGAAATGGATTTTTAAGTTCTAAACTTGTTCTATATGTCTTCCTGATCATGAATATGCCTTTAGTTTCGAAAATGGTGATGAAATGAGGATTTAATTGCTTCCTGAAACTTTCCTGCCCTAGTTTTTGTTTGCTTCGATTCATCCTTTTCATGAATGATAAATTTGTTTTGAGTGGGGGTTTTGAATCGTGAGCTTGTGGGAATCATTTCTGTGTTCTTAGAATTCATTTTAGATGCGTATGGAGTGAGTTTAGGTTTTGGGGTTGCCGGGGAAGATGACCGGAGCTTCTCTCCGGTCACCTGAGTTTGCTTAGCCCTAATTACAGTAATTAATTCCATTTGAATTCCGTGCGTTGGATTGGGTTGACCGGTTGACTTCGCGCGCATGTGAAGGGCCCAGATTCATTTGATTAGCCCTAATTCATTTTATTAGTTTAATTAATTCATAATTAGGTTAATTGACTCAGAACCAATCCTGGCCACTAGATCTGGCGCTAGTCAACGCATTCAAATCCAGGGCTCATCCCAGCCTTCCATCTGTTTGACTTTCCTTTTATTTTAATTTATTTTCATTTCTTTTTCATTTAACTTGCTTTATTTAATTTAAAATAGTAAAAAATGTTTAAAAATTATGAAACTTTTCCTCATGAGTTTTAATAATTTTTATGACACAAAAATATTTTCATTTTTATTTTTATCATTAAAAAAAGCATTTTTAAATATTTAAAAGATTATTTTTAATTGATTAATGGAAATTAATTTATTAAAAATACTTTTAGGTATTTAAAAATCACCAAAAAATTCATGAATTGTTCTAAGACATTTAGAAACATTGTCCAACCTTCAAACCAAATTTCTTTTTTGATCTTGATGCATTTTGAGAATTTTTCATTAAATTAAAATCATTTTTGTGCATTATTTTGATCCCAAGTTCAAAAAATCATTTCTGCCTATTTATGAAGGATTGGACATTGATTCTTCTTGCATTGCATTGTGTTTAGCATGTAGTTTGTGAGATTAAATGGCCATGATTTGATCTTGCATTTTCAATTTGTTTGGCATTTCTTTTGTTTAGGAACCCTAAAACCCTAAAAAACTTGTGAAAATCATAACTTGAAATTGGTTAAGAGTTGAGACCTCTCCTTTGGGCATTGGTTTAGTATAAGATTAGGGGTCTTTTGAGTGGCATTTTCCATTTTTTATCTTAGGGTTTGCTTCTGTTTTTGGTTTTTGTTTGATGTTTGGTTCATAAACCCTAATTTGGGCCTCCATTTGCATCCATCTTGCATTCTCTTGCATAACATGACTTGCCATGACATTTCAAGCATCCATTTGATTCACTTGACATCATAAGACATATTGAAAGCATGTTTGATCATTGCATCATGTATTTGCCATGTTGTATGCCATATGCACTTCATAACTTTTCATGTATGTTCATGCTCCTCAACTTGCTTCATTTGCATTCATAATCTTGTGTGAACATTTCCATGTGCTGCCTCATGCTTGTATCACTTCATAGCATCATTATCATCATCAACATGCTTCTGGTTTTGTTGCTCATCATGTCATTTCATTTCATTTTTCATTGCATTTCATTTCTTTCTAACATTTCAGGTGGTAAGTGAACTTGAGAAGTGAATTTGCCTTCACTTCTCATAACTTTTCTTTTCATCTCTCTTGCATCCATTGCTGCATTTTTGTTTGTGTTTGAGTTTGAGCTTGCTCATTCTTGTTCTTCTTACTCTCTTTCTTCAAGTGACTTGACTTCTTGAATGAAGCAAGTTGCTTTGCTTCTCTTGATCCTTTCATCTGCTTCCTGGTGGTTCCATTGAAGATCTTCTCTTGTTAAACCTCACAAACCTTAGGGACAACCAAGCATGACAATGATTAGGGTCTTGATTAGTCTCCCCTCTTAGTTTTACCTTTGTGTCTCTTTTGAGTCTTCTCTTCTCACCTCATAATCAGGGACTAAACCCTAAAGGCTTTAAGGCTTTGTGATTAAGCTTATGCCTGCATCCTTCTCTTAGGATGGAGTGTATAACTTTAATCCTAAGTGTTAAACCCTTAATGTGTTTAAATCTCTTAATCAATTCACTTAATAAGTATCAAGGCATTACACTTGTAACTTGGGCCTTGCATTAGGGTTCTAATTCTTCCTTAATTGGTTAAGAAGGACTAACCCTAGTGTTAATGGACAAGTCCCCCTCAAGTTGTCTTACAAACCATAAAAAACACTTCATCATCATACCATTAATTAAAATCCACTTAATCAAAGGCTTGTTTTGTCATGAGTTTAATCCCTAATCATGGATTAAGTTGAGGAGCTTTCCTCAGCTTAAACATTCTCATCTATTATCCTTCTATTAGAATGGTGTAATGAGTCTGTTTAATCCCTGATTATGGCTTAACCTCATTACTCAACACTAAACAAAAACATCTAAATAATCACAAGTAGGTTAATGATCTTAATCCTACACCAAAGGTGATTAAGTGTGAGAATCTGACTTCACACTTAAGGTATTCTCATTACCCCTAATCAGAGGGAAGATGTGGTGAGTTTACTAAATCCATTGGTTTAGACTTAAGCTCATTAACTTATGACAAAATCCAAAAACAATAAAAGACTGAAAACACAAAAACAAACAATAAACGTCTCCTTCGGGATTCTTTTCTCATCTCACTCACTCACAAACGAGAACTTGCTTCTTCCGTCTAATGCAAGACAGTTAGCATCTGTGCCAGACAGATCATACACTTGAGCATAGGCAAGTAAGCAGTTCACAAGTCAATTCATCTTTCAGTCTCTTAGGGTCGAACTACGGTGTTCTGACTTCCTCATTGCACGAGAGGATACGTAGGCATAACTTAACAGTTATCGAACAAAAGTCTCTGTATATACCCCCCTTTCCAGCTTTATTCTTTAAGCCTCATTATCATGAGCATTTCACTCCTACACTGACACTGTACATATTACACTTCACACTTCTCTCACACTGACACCTGTACATCCTTTTCCAGCTCTTTGATACACAAATAGCACTGACACTACCCCTTTAAAACACAAATCTTTTAAGCGTGGATCCCGTCGAGTACGGCGGACAATCTGGGTGCTAATACCTTCCCAGGTTGTAACCAACCCCCTTTCTCAGTCTCTCTGGTTCGCAACCGTCTTATCCATCTCTTTTCTAGGTCTATGCAGCATTGCCTTTCCTCCGGGATAAAAATGCCTAGCTGGCGACTCTATTTCATTCTCCAGTGAGTTCACGGCTGTGTGTTCTCACTGTCCCTCTCGCCGACCGTTCGCGTCTGTACCTTTATTTGGGCCGGTCCCACTTATCGGGAGCGACAGCTTGGCGACTCTGCTGGGGATCTTTATATTGCAACCAGGGCTTCTGGTTCTTTTTGTGGGTTCCTCCTAGCGCTTGATTGATTTGTGTTTACTGGGGTGTTATCTGTGCTTGTGTGCTTGTTTATTTACTGCTTTATGTACAGTTTGTTTACTTGCTTTCTTTACTGCTTTTCATATATCATAATGTCATGCTGCTGGCTGGATCTGGTTTTTTTGTCTTGGTGGGTGGGGTTCTATTGAGAGTTAAGGTCCTATACCTGGGACCTGAGTGACACATAGGCTAGAGTGAATCATATTCTTTCCCATTCCATTTCGGTCTGGTGCGGGAATATGAAACACGGTTCAGATATGGGTTTCTTCTTGAGAACTCTGTGTTGCAGATTTCCTGCAATACTAGGGCTATCTGGGAAGCCTGCTAAGTCTGGATGACCTTTCAGTATTGACCTTCAGAAACTGGGGTGAATTAGAGGAGGAACTTTTATGGTTATTGTAAACACTGTACCTCCGGGTTAGAAGTGTTTACACTTCTCATAACTGATCCAAGTCTGAGGATCCTTGTTTTAGAACACGACCTGTGAGGGGGTTGGGCTGTTTACAGGTTTGCAGGTACCTTGACCTCAGAATACCCTGTTACTTTGTTTGATTAAGAATACTCCATGTTGGGACAGTTCTTGTGATTCTAAAACCCTGGACATGTGGCTCTTTATTTGAGCCCCCTACCTTGGTTATTGGACTTATAGACCTCCATCTGGTTTTCTTACACACATGGACCTATATCAGAGCGCTTGATCAGATCCAGCTCAGTCACAGACCCTTGCATATCATTTGCATACATACTCATTGCATCATATTGACATTTGCTTATTTGTGTTTCAGGGTATCCATCTTCATTTGGTTCTGGTTTTGACCCCATCTTCAGTATTGACCCATCTTCATCAGCATCTGCTTCAACTATCACCTGCACCAGCCAATCACTGGCCACTTCTTCAGTATTATCATCAAAACCTGTCTCTACTCAGTCTCAGCATCATGGCTCCTAAAAAGAGCAACATCACCTATCATTTCTTCCAGCCAGAGTTATCTGACATCAGGAGGATTCAGACCCTGATCACTCCAGATCACATACCATTGTTCAGGGAACACTATGGGGATATACTTGATATGGTTATGGATCTGGACCCATCACAGAGAAGCCTGATCCACACTTGCATTCAGTTTTATGATCCCCCACTGAGATGTTTCACTTTTCAAGACTTTCAGTTGGGCCCTTTATTGGAAGAATACTCCTCATTGGTTGGTATGCCTATCAGGGCTGGAATCCCTTTCAACCCTGAGATGGTCTTTCCTAGTAATGGAGAAGTAGCAAAGGCTTTGCATCTGGAACCTGTTCTGATTGAGCAGCATATGACTTCTAAAGCTGGAATCCCTGGCTTCCATCTGGATTTCTTGATCTCTCAAGCTACCCTGAAAGCTTCTTTAGGAGAGTGGAAAGCTGTTTGTTCCTTGTTGGCTTTGAGTATATATGGAATTGTATTGTTTGCAGATGAGCCTCGATTCATTAGCAAAAATGCAATCCATCTGTTCATCTTGAAGAACCCAGTGCCCACTTTATTGGGGGATCTCTACTATTCAGTGCATCAGAGGAATGAAAAGCAGAGGGGGAGATTAGTGAGGTGTTGTGCTCCATTGTTCCACACTTGGCTTCTCAAGCATTTACCCAGGACAGATGCATTTTTGAATCCTCATCAGCAAAGCAACTGGGCTAAGAGACTCACTGCTCTAACTTCAGCTGATATCAGATGGTGCACTCAAAGCACCAAAGGCAGGGATATCATCACCAGCTGTGGGCATTTTCCCAATGTGCCCTTAATAGGAGTTAAGGGTAGCATTAATTATAATCCTCTGCTGTTCAGAAGGCAACTGGGCTATGCACTGGTCCACACTCCTAAGGCACAGGACTTGGTGGAGACTCTCTATTGTGAGAACAAGATTAATTTGGCTACTGCTAGGCAGGCTGCCTGGACTTGGGATAATGTTCAAACCAAGGGAGTGACCATCCTAGGGAAGTGCAACAATGTGGCATCAGCACAATATTATGAGTGGTCCCGTGCCAGGGCTCAATTCTCTGGGATGCCCTTTACCATAGAAGACATGCCCGAGTCATCTTCAGCACCACCCCCTGCCACTATCAGTTTGGAGGAGTTTGAAAGCTTGAAGGAAAGAAATGAGAAGTTAACCCAGGCTTTGCAGAAGACCCTCCGAGAGAGGAGTGAGGGCATGAGGGAGATTGAGAGGTTGGAGAAGTTGAGAGTGGAGCATCTGGTTAAGATTGAGAAGTCTGGGGATTATATCAAAAATTCTAAAGCTGGAGAACAAATTCTGAAGAATGCTTGCAAAGAAGCCCAGTTCCAGAGAGCAAGGACAGACTTGTATCTGAAGGAGAGTCAGGCCCGGTGGGTCAGGATCACCGAGGCTCGTACTCTAGAGGACAAGAGAGTTCAAGACAAGATAGAGCAACTGGAAGCTAGTGCAAAAGAACAGCAAGAAGCCCTGGCAGCAGCCCAGAGAGAGATATCAGAGCTGAAGATCAAAGCAGGAGTGAAGAGGTCAAAGGACCAAAGTCAACTCAAGAAGCTAACAGCAGCTGTTACAATCCGGAATCTCCTCATCAGGAATCTCACGGAACGTCCGGCTGATCCTGTGACCGAAGCACTTCTCAAGGAAGTTCGTGAGGATGAGTTTGGTCTTGGTGTTTGACCATTTGTTTGTTGTTGCTTTCATTCCGTGTATTTTTCATTTTTCCTTGTAATGTATTTTGACCCCTCGGAGGGCTTGTATTTGTAAACAAACTATGTACCTTTTGATTTTTGTAATATATGTATTGGTTTGTTCCATCCGGGTTTCACTTCAAAAGCAACATCAACAGCATCTTCAAGGGTCTGGAAGGGTCAAAACTGAATGCCAAGCCGGATACCTTGAGAACAAATAAGCATAACTGCATTGCATGCTAACCCTTTGTTTGTTTTGTAGGTTTTGTTTGATTGCCACTAACTCTATTGTGATGCTCAGGAACTATTGCTAGGCGCCGGGTATTTCCCCTCAATCGTCCGCACCGTTATCCGACCCGTAGCAACCTTCCGGGCATTCAAATGGATCAGATGCAGCAGGACCTTACTGAGGTCAGAAATCAAATGGCGAATGAAAGGCTAGAAATGAGGAATCAAATGACTCAGTTTATGGAAGTGATGAACAACATGGCTCAGAGCCAAGAAAGATTGAGGGCCATGGTGGAAAGGCAAAACCAAGAAGATCCACATATAGGGACTGCCGGGACCAGCAACAATGAAAGGGTCCAACCTCATGTTAACCCTCCTGTATTTGGCCCACACCTCCATCCTGAGGTCAACATCCCTGCAAATGTTCAAGGGACTGCCACTGCAGCCAGGGTACTTCAAGAAGACCCCCAAGAGGACCAGTTTACAGTAATGGGTGCTGGGGAAGAAGCTTATGATAGAAGGTTGGATGAGATAGCTGAGAAGCTGAGATCCTTAGAGTCTCAAAACTCTTTGGGCTTCGACGTCATGGACATGGGCTTGGTAGACGGGGTCAGGATCCCCCATAAGTTCAAGCCTCCCTGTTTTGAAAAATACAACGGGACTTCATGCCCCCGGACTCATTTACAATCATTTCTGGGAAGGCTGAAGGCCTATACAATGGATGAGAAGCTCTGGATGTTCTATTTCGAGGATAGCTTGACTGGAGCGTCAAGAGAATGGTACTCTCACTTGACAAGGGCAACTATTAGGTGCTGGAAGGACCTGGCAGAGGCCTTCATCAGACAGTATCAGTACAACTTAGACATGGCACCCAACAGGACCCTCCTAATGGGAATGTCACAGTCGTCAAGAGAAAGTTTCCGAGAATATGCCCAGAGATGGAGGCAATTGGCTGCTGCTGTTCAGCCACCTATGTCTGAGAGGGAAATGGCAGATATGTTTATGAACACCCTCCAAGGAACTTATATTGACAGGCTGGCTGCTTTCTCTTCCACTAACTTTGCAGATGTTGTCATAGCTGGGGAAAGAATTGAGAGCCTGTTAAAGATGGGCAAAATTTATGACAATGGTGCCAGCTCGTCCAGTAGTACAAGAAAGCCTTTTGCAGGCCCGAGAAGAACTGGCGAGACCAATGCCATCCACACCAACAGGGGCAGGCCCCAATATGTTCACAGATCAGTGGCAGCAGTCACCATCCCTGCTCCAGCTCATCCTCAACCAGTCTATCAACCTCCGCAACAAAACTATCAACAACAACCTCAGTACCATCAACAGAATCAGTATCCTCCGAGAAATTACAACAACAGCAACACCAACAACAACAACCAGCAAAGGCCATTCCAACAAAGGCCATCTCAAGCTAATAGAGTGATCGATCCGATCCCTATGCCATATGCTACATTGCTGCCACAACTCCTGAAACTCAACCTAGTTGAGCTAAGGACGCTGGCACCTCCAGGTCCCAACAGTCTACCCAGGAACTATGACTCCAACGCCAGATGTGCCTTCCATTCAAACGCACCTGGCCACAGTACAGAAAAGTGCAGAGCTCTGCACATGAAGGTACAAGACCTGGTAGACTCTAAGGCCCTGAATTTCGCACCACCACCCAATGTCAATAAGAACCCCATGCCAAATCACGGTGGTCCCAGAATTAACGCTATTGAAGAAGACAAGCCGTCTAATTTAATAACCAGTGTGGGTCAGATCAGGACACCGTTGGTAGAAATCAAGGCTCAACTCCTCGAATGTCAAATGTTCCCGGGGTGTGAATTGGGGTGTGCCTACTGCAATATTTCGGTCAATGGGTGCGATAATCTGAGGAATGGCATAGACGGTCTCATTCAGAGTGGCCAACTTCAGATCACCACATCATTTTCATCAGCAACAACTCCAGAACCTCCTACAACTGCAACAACCATTGTTCCTGACAATTCTTCGGCTTCATCAACAAGTACTTCATCTGTCATTTCAACTGATCAGGTATCAACAAATGTTCCTTCTACAACTCCAGCACCAATCCATTTTGAACCTCCTACAACAACAACATCCATTCTTCCACCAATGTCTCCTACAACACCAGCAACAAATCATGAAGATGTCTCAACTGTCACAATATTTTATGATCCAGAAAACAACTCTGCCTACAACTCAGAAAGTGCTGCTCCCACTAGAGCACCAGTCACAATTTATTATGATCCGCAGACTATCACAATTCCTCCCGCAGCTGCAGTCAGTCCAGTCACTATCACGGTGCCTGGACCAGTACCTTATGAAAGCAGCAATGCCATCCCCTGGCATTATGGCTCTGACCTGTACTGTGAAGGACAAAGAATCACTCTTGAATCATCGACCCCTGCACCACAAATTGACAATGTGGGAGGAGGCGGAGGCTTCACTCGAAGCGGACGTCTCTTCGCCCCACAAATTCAGAGACCCACCGCCGAAGCAGAAGCTGCTGCCAAGGCAAAAGGAAAAAGCTTGGTGCAGGAAGAACAGACTGTTAAAGAAGCCTTGAAGACACCCTTTGACCAAGAGGTTGATGAGTTCATGCGAATCATCAAGAAGAGTGATTATAAAATAGTGGATCAGCTTCATCAGACGCCTTCCAAGATCTCAATCCTATCATTGCTTATGTGTTCCGAAGCCCATCGGAATGCACTACTCAAAGTCTTGCACGCAGCTTACGTGCCTGAAGAGATCACTGTCAATCAGCTAGAAGCTGTAGCTGGAAATGTTAATGCTAGTCACGGACTAGGGTTCACCAATACTGATTTGACAACGGAAGGCCGCAACCACAACAAAGCCTTGCACATAACCATGGAATGCAAAGGTGCTGTCCTTTCCCATGTGCTGGTAGACACGGGGTCATCCCTCAATGTCTTACCTAAAAAGGCCCTGGAAACATCTGCTGTGCCTGGAACTTCTATATCATCGTACCAATAAGCCCGGAAGGTTGTTGAGGGAGGAAACGCCCAAGGCTGGGGCAAACTGCTATCGGTGGAAAAGAAAGAGGACAGATTTGGGTTGGGTTACAGACCAACTCAACAAGATCAAACAGCGGCTGCAAAAGAGCCCAACTTTGTGAGTGGGGGGATGCTCACCCCTGATGCTGTCAACTGTTTGGAAGACGAGCTGGAAGAAGAACGCAACCTGGAAAGCTGGATTCGTCCAAAGATCCCGGGGAGCAGTATCTCAAACTGGTCTTCCCAGGAAATTATAAGGGTTACTCATGCAGAGTAATTATTATTTCCTGTATTTTTATAGCATGCATCCAAGTCTTGCATCTTGCCCAAGATGACAAGACTCATTTTGTAACCGGGCCATCTGTACCTTTTTGTGCAAACAAGATTAATCAATGAAATATCAGACATCTTTTTGCAAATGGGTCTTTTTTCTTTTCGTTCACTGTTTTTCCATTTTTCTTTTTGTACAAAAAATAAATGGCAGTGTTTTCAAAATGACAACTTTATTTCACTTTTCTAAAACAAGATTAAAATCAAATCACTAAAATGAACAAACTAAACCCTTGCAGAGAGTGCCCTCCAGACTGCACCGACAACAGCACGGCTATGACTTCGTATGACTTTGACAATCCAATCAATCAAGCCGATGAAGGGGTTGAAGAAGAGTATGAGCTTCCTGAAGAGCTAGCCAGGTTGTTAAGACAAGAGGAAAAGGTTATTACTCCTCACCAGGAGGAGGTTGAAGTGATTAATCTTGGTACAGATGAAGACGTGAAAGAGGTTAAAATCGGGGCCTGCCTGCAAGACTCAGTGAAAAGACAACTGATTGATCTGCTGCAAGAGTATGTGGATGTGTTTGCTTGGTCTTATCAAGATATGCCAGGGTTGGACACCGATATAGTCATGCACAAGCTGCCTTTGAGGGAAGAATGCCCACCAGTCAAACAGAAGCTGCGCCGTACTCGCCCGGACATGGCAATGAAAATCAAGGAAGAGGTACAAAAGCAATGGGACGCCGGGTTCCTTGCCGTAACTAGTTATCCGCCGTGGGTTGCTAATATTGTGCCTGTGCCTAAGAAAGACGGCAAGGTGAGGATGTGTGTTGATTACCGGGATCTGAACAGAGCTAGCCCGAAAGATGATTTCCCATTACCTCACATTGACGTATTGGTTGATAATACGGCTCAGTTCTCGGTATTCTCCTTCATGGATGGATTTTCAGGATACAATCAGATTAAGATGTCACCTGAAGACATGGAGAAGACAACATTCATTACACCTTGGGGCACGTTCTGCTACAAGGTAATGCCATTTGGGCTCAAGAATGCTGGTGCGACGTATCAACGGGCTATGGTAACATTATTCCACGATATGATTCATAAAGAGATAGAGTGTTATGTGGATGACATGATTGCCAAGTCCCTTACTGAAGAAGGTCACCTGGTAAATCTGCTCAAGTTGTTCAAGCGTCTGAGGAAGTATCAACTGAAATTGAACCCCAACAAATGCACGTTCGGGGTGAGATCTGGTAAGCTGCTGGGATTTATTGTAAGTGAGAAAGGGATTGAAGTTGACCCTGATAAAGTTAAAGCTATTCAAGAGATGCCTGCACCGAAGACAGAGAAAGAAGTTCGAGGATTCTTAGGTCGATTGAACTACATTTCACGGTTCATATCTCACCTTACAGCAACCTGTGAACCCTTGTTCAAGCTGTTAAGAAAAGAACAGACGGTTAGGTGGAACGAAGACTGCCAGAAGGCTTTTGACAAAATCAAGGAGTACTTACAAGAACCTCCAATCCTTATGCCTCCAGTTGAAGGAAGACCTCTGATAATATATTTGACGGTATTAAAAGAGTCAATGGGGTGTGTGCTGGGCCAGCATGACGAGTCTGGTCGAAAAGAGTATGCAATATACTACCTAAGCAAAAAGTTTACCGACTGTGAACAACGTTATTCACTGCTCGAGAAAACTTGCTGTGCTTTAGCGTGGGCTGCTCGCCGACTGAGACAGTATATGTTGACCCACACTACTTTGTTAATCTCAAAAATGGACCCAGTCAAGTACATTTTCGAGAAGCCAGCTCTTACCGGACGGGTTGCAAGATGGCAAATGATTCTCACAGAATATGACATCCAATACACATCTCAAAAAGCCATCAAGGGCAGTGTATTGTCTGAATATCTTGCTGAGCAACCTATTGATGATTACCAGCCTATGAGGTTTGACTTCCCTGATGAAGACATCATGTTCATAAAAGCAAAAGATCATGAAGAGCCTGTTCACACTGAAGGGCCCGACCCGGAAGAAGAATGGACTATGATGTTTGATGGGGCTGTCAACATGAATGGTCGTGTTGTTGATGCAGTACTCATTACACCTAAAGGGGTTCACATGCCTTTCTCGGCAAAACTCACTTTCAACTGCACTAACAACGAAGCTGAATACGAAGCTTGCATTATGGGTCTTGAGGAAGCCATTGACCTCAGGATCAAGACATTGACTGTGTTCGGAGATTCAGCTCTGGTAATCAATCAAACCAACGGCAAATGGTACACACACCAGGATCATCTGATACCTTACAGGGATTATACAAGGAGGTTATTGACTTTCTTCACAACAGTCAAGCTTGAGTATATCCCTCGGGATGAGAATCAGTTTGCAGATGCTCTTGCTACCATTTCATCCATGATCAAAGTTCAAACTGCTAACTTTGTACCTCAGATTTCAGTGTCCAGACTTGATAGACCAGCATATGTGTTCGCAGCAGAAGTTGTCAAAGACGATAAGCCTTTGTTCCACGACATTAAGAGCTTCTTGGAGGATCAAACATACCCACCTGGGGCATCTTCCAATGATAAGAAGACTTTGAGAAGGCTTGCTGGTAGTTTCTTTCTGAACACTGATGGGTCTTTATACAAAAGGAACTTTGATATGGTACTCCTCAGATGTGTTGACAAGACGGAAGCAGATTTGTTGATGCATGAAGTGCACGAAGGATCTTTTGGTACCCATGCAGGAGGGCATGCCATGGCTAAGAAGTTGCTAAAGTCAGGTTATTACTGGATCACAATGGATGCAGACTGTTGTGCCTATGCCAGAAAATGCCACAAATGTCAGATCTATGCAGATAAGGTGCATGTGCCTCCCAATCCTTTGAATGTGATGTCTTCACCATGGCCCTTTGCCATGTGGGGCATTGATATGATTGGCAAGATCGAGCCGACTGCTTCGAATGGCCACAGATTCATCCTGGTTGCCATTGATTATTTCACCAAATGGGTTGAAGCAGCATCATATGCAAATGTTACAAGACAAGTGGTAGCCAGATTTCTGAAAAGAGATATCATCTGTCGGTACGGAGTTCCCGAGAGAATCATTACTGATAATGGTTCCAACTTAAACAACAAAATGATGGCAGAACTGTGCCGGGACTTCAAGATCCAACATCACAATTCTTCTCCTTACAGGCCAAAGATGAACGGCGCTGTTGAGGCAGCAAATAAGAATATCAAGAAGATTGTGCAGAAGATGGTAGTCACTTACAAAGATTGGCACGAAATGCTACCATTTGCCTTGCATGGGTACCGCACGTCAATCAGAACATCCACTGGGGCAACACCGTATCAGCTTGTGTACGGTATGGAAGCAGTCCTACCTGTCGAAGTTGAATTACCCTCTCTACGGGTACTAATGGATGTTAAGCTGAGCGAAGCAGAATGGGTCAGGGCCCGATACGAACAACTGAGTCTGATCGAAGAGAAAAGATTGGCTGCAATCTGTCATGGGCAGTTATATCAGAAAAGGATGAAGAAAGCCTTCGATCAGAAAGTCAGGCACCGAGAGTACCAAGTAGGAGATCTTGTGCTGAAAAGAATCCTCCCTCCTCATACAGACCACAGGGGCAAGTGGACTCCGAATTATGAAGGACCATTTGTAGTAAAGAAAGTTTTCTCTGGTGGAGCACTCATGCTCAGCACCATGGATGGTGAAGATTTCCCGTCCCCTGTGAATTCAGATGCAGTTAAAAAATACTTCGCATAAAAATGACCCGCTGGACATAAAAACAGAATGTAAGTCCAGGCAAAAATAGGGCATCCCGAAGAGTCAAAAACAGAATAAAAGACTCGGGCAAAAATAAGGGAAAATAAACAAAAGAAATGTACACCCGCTGAGTTGAAAAGCCGCATTGGACAGCTCAGGCAAAAATGGGTATCCCGATGGATTGAAAACCCGAAAGGGCGATCCATGCAAAACAAGGGAATAAGCGAACAACTGCACTCTGAATTCGTCTGTATCACTTACAACTTGGTAAGCCTCGAAGGGATCAAGCTTCAATCAGAATCAACATTCTTCAGAAAGCAAGATGAGAAGAACGTCAAAAGTCATACGAGTCATAGTGGAAGAGGAAACTCCTTAAAGCGTCATCAACACTGCCAACATTTTGTTTCTCAATTTGTAACAATCTCCTCATTTCAGGGGATATGTTCCTTTGACTGTATCTCGCCAATTCAGGGCATTTGAATTAATAAAATCGGATTTTCAGTCATGTCTCGTTTTGTACATTTTATTTGCAAAAATGTCTGATGTCTTAAAAGAAAAAGAAAAAAACTGATTGCATAAGAATACAGATGCTTATCTTCAAACAAAAACATGCTTGCAGGAAATATGCTTACTCTCAGAAGTATCTAAACTCCTATGACGGAATCCAGTAAGGGATACCTCGGGATTACTTTGTGCGTTTTTCTATCTTTTTCAGGATTGCAGGTATCCGGAACGCAACTTGGGGCATGAAAACTTTATCCCAGCAAGCTGGAAAATTGACATTCAATTTTAGCACCCGAAGTGCTCTCTCCCCAGCTGAGTTGCCTCTCATGACTTCCCCAGTTGAGTTTGTCACTTGTTGCTTGCCCCATCAGAGCTGCCAGGCATCACAGAAGGCACCTATATCCCCGGCTGAGTCAAGAATCTACTTCAGCAGAATCCCTAGGGAGGTCTTTCAGTGATTCCTCTTTTCCTCCCCAGCCGAGTTGCCATCTCGCCCTCAGCCGAGTATAAAAGTCAGAGAGCCATCTCCCCGCAGAGCTCCAGCATCTATCCAGAGGAGCAACACATGAAGAATCACAACAGAGTGAAGAAAGCTTCTACAAACCCCAGCTGGGTCTCTCGTTTATAAGGATAGGTCTATCAATGACCCGTATCCCCAAGCAAATATCATCTTATTAGATCTACCAATGGTCTCATCCCCAGCTGGGACGTCTACCCCAACAGATCGATCAACGACCTTCGTAGCAACGGGACCCGGATCCCGGTGTGGTATCTTTGCAATCATAGCATTCGCATCATATTCACCCACAAAGCGTAGCATTCCGTCTAACACGGAGCATTACGGCAAAAATCCAACATATAGCATAATCATAAGCCATGTTTCAAACCAACACTTGTGAATATCGACAGTTCATCAATGTACAGGAAAAATCCCCACCAGAGTCCCAACAAAAGCAGCTGCTTCTCAATCAACAAACACCAGTATATACTCATTTTGACACCCGTCCGTGCCATCCTTCCCCAGTAAAGTCGCCTGAACACTCTTTGCGAACAAGATCACTCATATTACAGATACTTCCTGACACCCGTCCGTGTCACATCCCCAGCAGAAAGCCAAAGACATCCCCTTTGCACTCACATATACTTATATACACCTTCTTGGCACCCGTCCGTGTCATATCCCCAGCACAGTCACCTACACTTGGTATATCAGATATTTGTTCATATTATACCTTTCTTTCTCGACACTCGTCCGTGTCACCTTCCCCAGCAGATAAACACTCATCTATACACTCATACAGATGCTCGTCCGTATCTTGTATATACTTTCATATCCCCACAGATTCGGCATTAGTCCTTGTTCTTTTTTAACCAGTTGGTACCCGTCCGCACCATCATCTCAGAGCATGCGTCTAGCGTTTGTTTCTACATGATACTCGTCCGTATCATAACCCTAAGGATGCTCGTCCGCATCTTTAATCCATACGCTGTGTCAAACACTTATGTCTTCTTGAATATAGACACCCGTCCGTGTCTACTTTTCCCCAGAAGAGTCCTCTCAGATTCAACACTCGTCCGTGTTCTTTGTTAACCAGTTGGTACCCGTCCGTACCATCATCTCTGAACACGTGTCAGTATTTGTTTCTACCCGATCCTCGTCCGTATCGTAGTCTTAAGGATGCTTGTCCGCATCTTTAATCTATACACAATATCTAAACACTTATACCTTTTGTTTCTTGGATATAAACACTCGTCCGTGTTTACTACTCCCCAGTAGATCGCCAACAAAGCAAGTTTTCCTTCTTATCTGACACTCGTCCTGTGTCATGATAAACCCTGAGAGCAGCCGTACCCTGATAGGTGGTCGTCCTCCACCTCTTGATGGTCGTCCTCCATCATGCTCATCCGATGGCCGTCCCCATCGTTGATTTAGCAGCCGTCCCCTGCTAGGTGGTCGTCCTCCACCCTTGATGATCGTCCTTCATCATTTTATCCAATGGCCGTCCCCATTGTTGATTTTGGTTATCTGGCATTCGTCCTATGTCATGAGAAACCTCGAGAGCAGCCGTCCCCTGCTAGGTGGTCGTCCTCCACCTCTTGATGGTCGTCCTCCATCATGCTCGTCCGATGGCCGTCCCCATCGTTGACCTTTTATCCGATGGCCGACCCCATCGTTGATATTTTCGGCAGCCGTACCCTGCCAGGTGGTCGTCCTCCACCTTTGATGGCCGTCCCCATCATAATTCCTTTATTCCCCAACAGAGCAGCCGTCCCCTGCTAGGTGATCGTCCTTCGCCTTTGATGGCCGTACCCCATCATCTGTTTATTTCATTCATTCTTTAACCCGATGGCCGTCCCCGTCGTGGTCCCTTTTCTTTTTTAACCCGATGGCCGTCCCCATCGTCGGTTACTTTGCTTTGTGAACTTGATGGCCGTCCCCGTCATGTTTCATTAATTCCCAGAGAATCTTACTTTATCTTGATGGCCGTCCCCATCATGATTTCTTATTTTTCCCCAGCTAGTCGGCCGTCCCCGTCTTAGCTTTACCTTTTTATCCCCAGCATGTCGGCCGTCCCCGTCAGTGCTCTTTACCCAGCAGTCGTCCTCTGCTCGACGGTCGTCCTCCGTCGCCCACACTTTACAATATACTTTATTTTCCTTTTACAATCTATATCCCTTTTCTTCTTCATTCTGTGAGTGCAAATTTTGGATTGTCTTTGGTATTCAACCACAAGTTATCTCGCTTGCCTGTTAAGCCGTTGCTTACATCCTGCACAGCTAACTCATGTTTGAATAGGGGCAACTGTAAACACACCAAATTTGCCCTCACCCATTCACACCATGGCTTGTGATCATCTCATATGCATAAACACAATCATATCATCTCATATCTCATTTTTGATTCACTGCATAGATTCAAAGTCATCTGCACCTAGGGTTTGTGATCTGAGCAATCCAAGAGCTTCTTGAGCCACTCCAAAGGCAACCAATCACTTCAAAAGGGTCCATATGTGTTCTTGTATCATATTCCATCCTTTCAAAGTCAAGATTTCAAAAGAATCACAAGAACTGGGATTGGTGTGGAAGCAGAGCCAGGATAGACTGCACAGTTGACCTAAAATTAGGGTTTTGGTTTCAGAGGCCATAACTCCAAATTTTTTGGTCATTCTTGTTTCCATTGGTCTCTATATGGTATAGGGAGTATGCATATCAATTTTCATGAAGAAATTCCATGGGGAAGTCATCTGATCAAGAGTTGACTTTTCAGACAAGTCAGTGCAAAATCAGGGCATCTGAGGCCCCCAATGACCCAACCAATGGGTGATCTTCATCATCTTGAGTGTATATGATCTTTATTTGATCATGGAAGAAGGTTGAAGCTCACAAAAATCAAGATTTTGAAGTTTTTGCAAAGTTGACTTTTTTGGGCATAGTTGACTTTTCAAGAATGTGTCATTTTATGTCATTTTTCAAGCCTTGATTTTTGATCCAAAAATGCTTCAAATGGAAAAACCTTGGTCATGAAAGTTGTAGATCACATTTTTCCCTTTTCAAAAAGTACAAGAACATGATAAAATTCTTCTTGGATCAAAAGTTATGGTGTGACAAAGTTGGCAAAAATCATTGATTTTCAAGACATGCCTCAAATGTGAATTTTGCAAAATCATGAACCAAGGCTTCTTGTAACCTCTAGTTGACATCAAACCATGACACAAACATTCCATGAGCTCTAAAAATCAGAATTGGACCAAAGTTCCTCATGTCCATGGTTTGTGTAACAAGACTTTTTCATGAAGTTTCAAAAGTGAACAACTTGCAAAATCACTCATCACACTTCACCAACTAGTTACCTTGGCTGCTGGACCTTCCCAACATCACACACACATCATGTTGCGCCAGCCCTAGCCTTTGTACCAAGCTAGAACCAAGCCCATGCTTCTCTTACAAAAAAGTTGACTTTTGGCAAAAGCAAACATCCCAATCACCACAGGCCATGTCACATCCTCTGGCCACTTGCAATTGTTTATACTTTCCATTTGCTAGCCAAACATAACACCAAGCCAGGCTGAAATACTCCATAGCATCACATACTCAAACTCACTACATTTTGCAAAACTCTTCGAAACTCTCTGCCCAGCTCACAAACACTCAAGCAAACTTCACACATCAACTCACCATGCCTCATTGAGTAGAAACCAACAAAGAACCAGGCCTGAAACAAGTCATAACATCACTTCACCATTTTCACCCCAAGCTGCAGTTTCCTTCGAAACACCTTCCACAGCTCACAAACATCCAAACAAACTTCACAAACCTTCTCCACTCATCATCTGGACCACAAACAACCCTTCACCCTTGCCAGAAACAGCCTGAATCACCATTGCCATTTTCAACTGAGCTTGAGCAGAAGCTGTTCAAACTCTTCATCCAGCCAACATAAACTTCTCCAAAGCATTCAAGCATCATCAAGAGGTCAAGTGGAGTGGATTACACTAAGAGGGGAGGTCAGAAAGCAGCTGGAGTGAAAGCTTCGAATCTCAGGTAGCTCAAGAACTTTTTTTCCAGAAATGGATTTTTAAGTTCTAAACTTGTTCTATATGTCTTCCTGATCATGAATATGCCTTTAGTTTCGAAAATGGTGATGAAATGAGGATTTAATTGCTTCCTGAAACATTCCTGCCCTAGTTTTTGTTTGCTTCGATTCATCCTTTTCATGAATGATAAATTTGTTTTGAGTGGGGGTTTTGAATCGTGAGCTTGTGGGAATCATTTCTGTGTTCTTAGAATTCATTTTAGATGCGTATGGAGTGAGTTTAGGTTTTGGGGTTGCCGGGGAAGATGACCGGAGCTTCTCTCCGGTCACCTGAGTTTGCTTAGCCCTAATTACAGTAATTAATTCCATTTGAATTCCGTGCGTTGGATTGGGTTGACCGGTTGACTTCGCGCGCATGTGAAGGGCCCAGATTCATTTGATTAGCCCTAATTCATTTTATTAGTTTAATTAATTCATAATTAGGTTAATTGACTCATAACCAATCCTGGCCACTAGATCTGGCGCTAGTCAACGCATTCAAATCCAGGGCTCATCCCAGCCTTCCATCTGTTTGACTTTCCTTTTATTTTAATTTATTTTCATTTCTTTTTCATTTAACTTGCTTTATTTAATTTAAAATAGTAAAAAATGTTTAAAAATTATGAAACTTTTCCTCATGAGTTTTAATAATTTTTATGACACAAAAATATTTTCATTTTTATTTTTATCATTAAAAAAAGCATTTTTAAATATTTAAAAGATTATTTTTAATTGATTAATGGAAATTAATTTATTAAAAATACTTTTAGGTATTTAAAAATCACCAAAAAATTCATGAATTGTTCTAAGACATTTAGAAACATTGTCCAACCTTCAAACCAAATTTCTTTTTTGATCTTGATGCATTTTGAGAATTTTTCATTGAATTAAAATCATTTTTGTGCATTATTTTGATCCCAAGTTCAAAAAATCATTTCTGCCTATTTATGAAGGATTGGACATTGATTCTTCTTGCATTGCATTGTGTTTAGCATGTAGTTTGTGAGATTAAATGGCCATGATTTGATCTTGCATTTTCAATTTGTTTGGCATTTCTTTTGTTTAGGAACCCTAAAACCCTAAAAAACTTGTGAAAATCATAACTTGAAATTGGTTAAGAGTTGAGACCTCTCCTTTGGGCATTGGTTTAGTATAAGATTAGGGGTCTTTTGAGTGGCATTTTCCATTTTTTATCTTAGGGTTTGCTTCTGTTTTTGGTTTTTGTTTGTTGTTTGGTTCATAAACCCTAATTTGGGCCTCCATTTGCATCCATCTTGCATTCTCTTGCATAACATGACTTTCCATGACATTTCAAGCATCCATTTGATTCACTTGACATCATAAGACATATTGAAAGCATGTTTGATCATTGCATCATGTATTTTCCATGTTGTATGCCATATGCACTTCATAACTTTTCATGTATGTTCATGCTCCTCAACTTGCTTCATTTGCATTCATAATCTTGTGTGAACATTTCCATGTGCTGCCTCATGCTTGTATCACTTCATAGCATCATTATCATCATCAACATGCTTCTGGTTTTGTTGCTCATCATGTCATTTCATTTCATTTTTCATTGCATTGCATTTCTTTCTAACATTTCAGGTGGTAAGTGAACTTGAGAAGTGAATTTGCCTTCACTTCTCATAACTTTTCTTTTCATCTCTCTTGCATCCATTGCTGCATTTTTGTTTGTGTTTGAGTTTGAGCTTGCTCATTCTTGTTCTTCTTACTCTCTTTCTTCAAGTGACTTGACTTCTTGAATGAAGCAAGTTGCTTTGCTTCTCTTGATCCTTTCATCTGCTTCCTGGTGGTTCCATTGAAGATCTTCTATTGTTAAACCTCACAAACCTTAGGGACAACCAAGCATGACAATGATTAGGGTCTTGATTAGTCTCCCCTCTTAGTTTTACCTTTGTGTCTCTTTTGAGTCTTCTCTTCTCACCTCATAATCAGGGACTAAACCCTAAAGGCTTTAAGGCTTTGTGATTAAGCTTATGCCTGCATCCTTCTCTTAGGATGGAGTGTATAACTTTAATCCTAAGTGTTAAACCCTTAATGTGTTTAAATCTCTTAATCAATTCACTTAATAAGTATCAAGGCATTACACTTGTAACTTGGGCCTTGCATTAGGGTTCTAATTCTTCCTTAATTGGTTAAGAAGGACTAACCCTAGTGTTAATGGACAAGTCCCCCTCAAGTTGTCTTACAAACCATAAAAAACACTTCATCATCATACCATTAATTAAAATCTACTTAATCAAAGGCTTGTTTTGTCATGAGTTTAATCCCTAATCATGGATTAAGTTGAGGAGCTTTCCTCAGCTTAAACATTCTCATCTATTATCCTTCTATTAGGATGGTGTAATGAGTCTGTTTAATCCCTGATTATGGCTTAACCTCATTACTCAACACTAAACAAAAACATCTAAATAATCACAAGTAGGTTAATGATCTTAATCCTACACCAAAGGTGATTAAGTGTGAGAATCTGACTTCACACTTAAGGTATTCTCATTACCCCTAATCAGAGGGAAGATGTGGTGAGTTTACTAATTCCATTGGTTTAGACTTAAGCTCATTAACTTATGACAAAATCCAAAAACAATAAAAGACTGAAAACACAAAAACAAACAATAAACGTCTCCTTCGGGATTCTTTTCTCATCTCACTCACTCACAAACGAGAACTTGCTTCTTCCGTCTAATGCAAGACAGTTAGCATCTGTGCCAGACAGATCATACACTTGAGCATAGGCAAGTAAGCAGTTCACAAGTCAATTCATCTTTCAGTCTCTTAGGGTCGAACTACGGTGTTCTGACTTCCTCATTGCACGAGAGGATACGTAGGCATAACTTAACAGTTATCGAACAAAAGTCTCTGTATATACCCCCCTTTCCAGCTTTATTCTTTAAGCCTCATTATCATGAGCATTTCACTCCTACACTGACACTGTACATATTACACTTCACACTTCTCTCACACTGACACCTGTACATCCTTTTCCAGCTCTTTGATACACAAATAGCACTGACACTACCCCTTTAAAACACAAATCTTTTAAGCGTGGATCCCGTCGAGTACGGCGGACAATCTGGGTGCTAATACCTTCCCAGGTTGTAACCAACCCCCTTTCTCAGTCTCTCTGGTTCGCAACCGTCTTATCCATCTCTTTTCTAGGTCTATGCAGCATTGCCTTTCCTCCGGGATAAAAATGCCTAGCTGGCGACTCTATTTCATTCTCCAGTGAGTTCACGGCTGTGTGTTCTCACTGTCCCTCTCGCCGACCGTTCGCGTCTGTACCTTTATTTGGGCCGGTCCCACTTATCGGGAGCGACAACAAGCCCATGCCTATGGTACACAAGTTGTTGACTTTTTGCAAATGAACCCATACCAATCACAATAGGCCACACCAACTCTTCTGACCTATCAAGACATGTTATGTGGACTCAAAGGAAGCCATAACACACACCACACAAGCTTGAACACTCTCATAGCTCTAGTTTCACAAAAATCACTCAAGACTTTCTTTTCTTCGATTCACACAGTACAAGCATCAAACCTCAAAACAAACTCCACCATTCAACTCACCATTATCCATAGACCATTTCCCAACCATTAAACAAGCTTCAAAGCCTCTCTATACAAAACACGATTTCAGTGCAGTTGAGTTGCAAGCTCTCAAACCAACTCATTTCAACTCATTCCAAGCATTGAAACATCATCAGGGGATTAAGTGGAGGCATTTTGCACCAAAGAGGAGGCCAGATAGCTCAGATTAAGGAAGCTCCATCCCAGGTATCATCAAGAACAAATTTTCCATAATCTTTTTTTTAAGTTATAGAAATGATCTGCATGCTTCACTGATCACACTGCACTTGTTGGTTTTGAAAATGATTGAGTATTGAGCCTGTATCGTGCTTCTGAAAGTTTTGCCATTTTTGTGTTTTGATTTGTATCTTGATCATGTTGCATTAGAATTTTGTTGAGGTTAGATTCATGCTCAGGGAGGTTTGGGGATTTGATCTGGAGCTTTAGAGCTCCTAAAATGGCCTAGGGAAGAAGTTGGTTGTTTGGCCTCGCCGGAGAAGACGACCGGAACCACTATTCCGGTCGTCTGAAGGTGATTAGGCTTTTAATTAGGGTTTAGCCAGGTTTGAATGTGGGACGTTGGATTTAGTATTCGCGCGCGTTTTGACGGCCATGATTAGTCCACTTAGCCCTAATCTTTTTAATTAGGATTAATTAATTAGGTTTAGTTTTTAAAATGCCAGTTTGAATCTAGACCGTTAGATCACGCGCCAGTCTTTCCCTCCTTTCCCAGTTTAAATTCCCACCCTTGGATGCGCTGACTTTTGCCTTTTATTCATTTAAATTGCATTTTATTTCTTTTTTATTTCTCATTTATTTTAAAATACCTAGAAAAATCACAAAAATATTATTTTCTTCATTTTAGTTCCAAATAATTTTCTCAACTCAAAAACATTTTTTATTTTTATTTTTTGCATTAAAAAAGTATTTTTAAATCTTTAAATGTTTATTTTAATTAATTAATGGAAATTAATTAATTAAAATACCATTTAGGCTTCTAAAAATCACCAAAACATTCATGTTGCATCTTAACATATTTAGAAACATTGTCAAACCCTCCATACAAATTTTATTTTGGTTTTGATCGCAACTTGACAATTTTCTTTGAATTTAGGGTTCATAAAATCAATGTTTTTTACCTTAACTTTGAGAAATCTTTTCTGCCTAACCATGAAGGGTTTGAAGATGATTCTTTTTGCATTATGTTATGAATAGCATGTAGTTTCTAGGATATTTTTGTCATGAATTTATCTTGCATTTTCAATTTGATTTGCATTTTTCCCTTAGAAGCACCCTAAAACCCTAGCAAACTTAGAAAAATCATAACTATATTTAGGTTAAGAGTTAGACCTTCTCCTTTGGGGTGTGATATCATATGGGGTTAGGGTTTTTTTGAGCTCATTTGCAAATTTTTATCATGACATATGCTTCTGTTTTGATCATTTGCATCTCATCCTTTCATGTAACTCTAATTTTGCATCTTTACTTGCATCTTACATTGCATTGCATGAACATATGAACTTGTCATGTCATTCCAAGCATTTGTATGCCATCTTAGATATCTTAAGACATTGCTTGAACATTTCTTGATCATTTATTCATACATTTTCTATGCTTTGCATCCATTTTATTTCATAAACATCCATGTGTTTTCATGCTTCCCACATGCCTCATATGCATTCACTCTCTTGTATGATCACATATATGCATCTTGCATGTCTTTGCATCATATCATAAAATCATTTGCATCGTGTGTATGCTTCTGGTTTTGATCTTTGTCATTGCATATGCTTCATTCCAATTCATTTCTTTTCCTTATGCATCTTGTACTAACATTTTCAGGTGGTAAGTTAATTTGAGAAGTGAATTTGCCTTCACATCTCATTTCTCTTCATCTTCTTCATATGCATCTTTGCTGCATTTTTGTTTGTCTTTGAGTGGGATTGCTCATTCATGTTCATTTCTCATATTTCTTTCTCTAAGTTACTTATCTTCTTCAATGAATTAAGTAACTTATTTCTTCTGCTTCTTCCTCCTTCCATCTGCTTCTTCCATTGGTGGCTTCTTTGAACATCTTTCTCAAGCCTTAAAAACAATAGGATCTTCCAAGCATGACAATAATTAGGGTTGTGATTAGTCCCCCTTAGTTTTTACCTTTGAGTCTTCTTTGTGTCTCTCTTCTCATCTCATCATTAGAGACTTAACCTTTAAGGCTTTAGGACTTTGGAATTAGGGTTATGCCTGCATCCTTCTCTTAGGATGGAGTGTATAACTTTAATCCTAAGTGTTAAACCCTTAATTTGTTTAAACCTCTTAATCAATCCATCTAATAATCCCTAAGACATTAACTTGTAACTTGGGCCTTACATTAGGGTTCTAATTCTTCCTTCATGGTTAAGAAGAACTAACCCTAATGTTTAATGGACAAGTCCCCCTCAGGTTGTCTTACCAATCATAAAACTCATTTCTTAATCTTATCCCTTAATAAAAATCAACTTAATAAAGGCTTGTCATCTAATGATTTTAATCCCTAACCATGGATTAAGCTGAGGTATCTTCCTCAGCTTAAATGTTCTCATCTATTATCCTTCTATTAGGATGGTGTAATGAGTTCACTAATCCTTTATTATGGCTTAAACTCATTACTTAACACTAAATAAAACCCAAAAACATCTAAATAATCACAAGTAGGTTAATGATCTTAATCCTACATCATCATGGTAATTAATTTGAGATGCTTATCTCATACTTAAATATTCTCATTATCCCTAATCAGGGAGGATATAATGAGTTTACAACCTTTGATTTAGGTTTAAGCTCATTAACTTATGACAAACACTAAAAAACAATAAAAGACTGAAAACACAAAAAACAAACAACAATCGTCTCCTTCGGGATTCTTTTCTAATCACACTCATTCACAAACGAGAACTCGCCTCTTCCGTCTAATGCAAGACAGTTAGCAATCGAGCCAGACGAGTCATGTACTTGAGTATAGACAAGCAAGCAGTTCACAATCAATTTATATTTCAGTCTCTTTGAGTCGAACTACGGTGTTCTGACTTCCTCATTGCACGAGAGGATACATAGGAATAACTTAACTGTTATCGAACAAAGGTCTCTGTGTCTTCCCCCATCTTTCAGCATTCTTTTTGAAGCCTCAGTTCCTGAGCATCCACCCTTTTGCACTGACACTTGTGTATTTATTTTTCTGCTTTTGCACAAACATAGCACATACACAACCCCTTTAAACACAATCTTTTAAGCGTAGATCCCGTCGAGTACGACGGACAATCTGGGTGCTAATACCTTCCCAGGTTGTAACCAACCCCCTTGCTCAGTTTCTCTGGTTCGCAACCGTCTTATCCATATCTTTTTAGGTTTATGCAGCATTACCTTTCCTTCGGGATACAAATGCCTAGCTGACAACTCTTTTCAGTTCACCTCATTCTCTCCTTCCGCCGACCATTCGCGCTTGTACCGAGATGCAAATCATTGGTAGCGACAGCTTGGCAAATTTGTTGGGGACCCTTATATTGCAACCAGGGCTTCTGGTTCTTTTCGTGGGTTCCTCCTAGCGCTTGTTTGATTTGTGTTTATGGGGGTGTTACGTGCTACTTGTGTTTATTTATTGCTTTCTGCACAGCTTTATTTATTGCTTTCATTTATAGTTTTTATGCATTTCATACTGTCATTATCATATGCTGGATCTGCTGTTTCCTTGGTGGGTGGGGATCATTGAGTGATTAAGATCCTATACCGGGGACCTGAGTGACACATAGGCTAGAATGGCTTCATATTCTTTCCCCACCCACGGTTCAGACATAGGTTTCTTCTTGAGAACTATGTGCTACGGATTTCCTGTAGTACTAGGGCTATCTGGGAAGCCTGCTAAGTCTGGATGACCTTTTATGACCTTCAGCATCTGAGGTGAATTAGAGGAGGATCTTTTATGGTTATTGTAAACACTGTACCTCCGGGTTAGAAGTGTTTACACTTCTGATAACTAATCCAAGTCTGAGGATCCTTGTTCTAGAACAATACATGTGAGGGGGTTAGGATGTTTACAGGTTTGCAGGAACCCCTGGCCCCATCATACCCTGTTACTAGTTTTGTTTTAAGAATGCATCAATTTGGACAGTTCTTGTGAAAACCCTGGACTTGTGACTCTTTATTTGAGTCCCCCACCTGGTTACTGGATTTCTAAGCCTCCATCTGGACTTATGAACACATGGACCCTATCAAGGCAGATAACAGATCCAACACTTGATCACAAACCCTTTGCATATCATTCTGCATACATCATTTTTGCATCATTTAACAATTACCTATTTGTTTTACAGGGTATCCACCTTATTACCTTCGGTTTGGTTTTGACCTATCCTGCTGCCCAGACTTCTTCAGTTATCTTCTCCAGCACCTTCATCAGTTTGTCAGAGACTCCCCTCTAGTTGTCTTCATCAGTCTTCAGCAGTTACCTTCATCAGGGTTTATCTCAGCTTCTTCACCAGCATCCATTATCAGCATGGACACTTCCAGGAAGAGCAACATCACATACCATTTCTTTGAGCCCACTCTGACAGGCATCAGGCAGATCCAGTCTCTCATTACTCCTAATCATGTCCCATTATTCAGGGAACATTATGAAGGCATATTGGACATGATCATGGACCTGGATGCATCCCAGAGGAGCATGATCCATACTTGCTTGCAGTTTTATGATCCTCCTCTCAGATGTTTCACATTCCCTGATTTTCAGTTGGGACCTCTGCTAGAAGAATTTTCCATTTTGTTAGGTGTCCCTATCAGGAGAGGGATTCCTTTCAACCCTGAGATGGTTGCTCCCAAGAATGAAGACATAGCTAAGGCATTACATTTGGAGCCTGCCCTTATTAATTAGAGCATGACCACCAAGGCTGGAGTTCCAGGCCTTCACCTAGATTTCTTGATCTCCTAGGCCACCCTACATGCTGCAGCAGGGAAGTGGGATGCTGTTTGTGCACTCCTACCCCTCAACATATATAGAGTTATCTTGTTTGCAGACGAGCCAAAGTTTGTAAGCAAGAATGCCATTCACCTATTCTTACTGAGGAACCCAGTTCCTAACTTGCTTGGAGACTTCTATTATTCAGTACACCAGAGGAATGAGAAGCAAAGAGGAAGACTGGCCAGATGATGTGCTCCTCTCTATTACTGTTGGTTGCTAAGACATTTGCCAAAGTCAGATACTTTCCTGAACCCCCATCAGCCAAAGAAATGGGCTAAGAGATTGATTGCCTTGACATCAGAAGACATCAGATGGTGCACTCAGAGCACCAAGGGCAAAGACATCATCACTAGCTGTGGGCAATATCCTAATATGCCTTTGATTGGAGTAAAAGGTTGCATCAATTACAACCCTTTACTTTTTAAAAGGCAATTAGGGTATACTTTGGTTCATCCTCCCAGAGGGCAAGACTTGACTGAGACCCTCTATTGTGAAATCTAGCATAACTCTGCTGTTGTCAGACAGGCAGCCTGGACCTGGGACAACATTCAGACTAAGGGGAAAGCTATCCTTGGCAAATGCAACAATATAGCTTCGGCACAGTATCTTGATTGGTCTCGTACCAGGGCACATTTCACCCGGATGCCATTCACTTTAGAAGATGTACCTGGACCTTCCACAGTGCAACCTGCAGCTACTGTCGGTTTGGAAGAGTTTGAGAAACTGAAAGAGAGGAATGCTCATCTATATGAAGCCTTGAAGAAGACCCTTTGGGAGAGGAATGACAGTCGTTTAGATAATGAGAGGTTGGAGAGGCTCAGGATTGAGCACTTGACCAAAATTGAGAAGACGGGTGACTACATCAGAAAGGCTAGAGCAGGGGAGTTAGTACTGAAGAATGCTTGCAAGGAAGCAAAGACTCAGAAGGCTAGGGCAAAGCATTATCTAGAGGAGAGCCAGGCTAGGTGGATCAGGATCACTGAAGCCCATGCACAGGAAGATCAGAGAACTCAAGCTAAGAGAGAGCAACTGGAGGCTAGTGAGAAGAAGAATCAGACAGCCTTGATAGCAGCACAGAAGGAGATATCTGAATTGAAAATCCGGGAGGGGTTAAAGAGGTCAAAGGATCAGGATAAGAACAAGAAGTTGACCAATTCCATTGCTACCAGGAACCTCCTCATCAGGACTATCATAGAGCATCCAGTAGGTCCAGTGACTGAGGCCCTCTTGAAGGAAGTCAGAGAGGATGACTTTGGATTGGACGTTTGATTTCATTGTACTTGTACTTTCCTTTTGTTGTACTTTTGATTTTATTGATGTATTTTGACCCACCATGGGAATGTTATTGTAATCAAACTATGTATCTTCGCTATTTGTAATATATATGGTTTGTATTATTGGTGGGCTTTATCTCTCTCTACTACATCGTCAGCATTTCCTCGAGGTCTAGAAAGGTCAAAACCAAAGAACCAAACCGGATACCCTTGGAAGACAAATAGGCATCTTGTATTGCATACTGACATTTTTCTTTGTTTTGTAGGTTTTTATTTTTGTTATTGTTTCTCACTTTGTTGTGGTTTCAGGAAACATTACTCGCAGAAGAGTGTTCCCTGTCAACATAATACTCCGGTACCCGACAAGAAACAACCTTTCGGGACTACAGATGGATCAGGTTCAGCAAGACTTGAATGAAGTGAGGGCCCAGATGGCCAATGAAAGGGTTGAGATGAGGAATCAGATGACTCAATTCATGATAGTAATGATTGGTCTAGCTCAGAGCCAGGAAAGACTGAGGGAGTTAGTTGAGCGACAAACTCCTGAGGAACACCATCCAGGTACAAGAGGTACCAGTAACAACGATCACGTGCAGCCTCACACTGATCCACCAGAGTTTGGACCTCATCTGAACCCAGACATCAATGCCATAAGAAATACCCTGCTGGAGGAAGGGTCTTGCAGGAAGATCCTCAAGAAGAGCAGTTTATAGTGGTTGGGGCTGGAGACGAAGTTTACGACCGTCAGTTTGATGAAATTGCAGAGAAGCTAAGGGTCTCTTGAATCCCAAAACTCTCTAGGTTTTGATGTCATGGACATGGGATTGGTGGAAGGGGTGAGAATTCCTCACAAGTTCAAACCCCCTTGTTTTGAAAGATATAATGGCACATCCTGCCCACGTACCCACCTTCAGTCTTTCTTGGGAAGATTAAAAGCATACACAATGGATGAGAAGCTGTGGATGTTTTACTTCGAGGATAGCTTGACAGGGGCATCCCGAGAATGGTATTCCCATTTGACCAGAGCCACAGTAAGAAACTAGAAAGACGTGCTGAAGCTTTTATCCGTCAGTATCAATATAACCTGGACATGGCCCCAAATAGGACCCTTCTGATGGGAATGTCTCAGTCTTCCCGTGAAAGTTTTAAAGAGTATGCCCAAAGGTGGAGGCAACTGGCTACTGTAGTTCAACCCCTGATGTCTGAAAGGGAGATGGCCGACATGTTCATGAGTACTCTCCAGGGTACCTATATTGACAGATTGGCTGCATTTTCTTCCACCAACTTTGCAGATGTGGTGATAGCTGGGGAAAGAATAGAGAGCTTACTGAAAATGGGAAAGATCTCCGACAACGGCGCCAGTTCAAGCAGTACAAGGAAGCCATTTGCTGGGCCCCGTAGATCTGGAGAAACCAACTCTGTACACATGGGAAGAGGGAGACCCCAATATCTGCCCAGATCAGTTGCTGCCATCACTATCCCTGCTCCACCTCCTCAGTATACTCAACAACCACAACACTTTCTGCAACAACAACAGTTTCCACAACAAAGATCATACAACAATAATAACAACAATCCACAACAACGCCCGTTTCAACATCGGCCATCCCAGATCAACAGGGTGATTGACCCTATTCCAATTCCATATGCTACACTGCTGCCACAACTCCTAAAGCTCAATCTTGTTGAGTTGAGGACATTGGCTCCACCTGATCCTCAGAACCTTCCAAGAAACTATGATGTCATTGCTAGGTGTGCTTTTCATTCCAATGCACCTAGTCACTCCACGGAAAAATGTAGAGCTCTGCATATGAAGGTCTAGGATCTGGTAGATTCAAAGGCCCTGAACTTTGCACCTCCTACCAATGTCATGAAAAATCCTATGCCAAACCATAGTGGGCCAAGGATTAATGCTATAGAGGAAGGCTCACCCATGAGCTTAATAGAAGATATTGTAAGTATTCAGACACCTCTGGCAGAGGTTAAAGCCCAGTTTTTGAAATGCCAAGTGTTTCTAGGTTGTGAGGCCTGTTGTGAATCATGAAAACTTTTCGGGAATGGGTGTGCAAGCTTGAGGAGTGGAATTAATGGCTTAATCAGAGAAGGCATTCTGCAAATTACCACAACAGCTTCTACAACACCAGCAACCCTTTTATCAACAACAAGTGATTCTTCTACAACTGCAATAACCATTGTTCTTATTGATTCTTCTACAACTGTAACAACCATTGTTCCTACTAATTCATCTACAACTTCAACAAACAAGAGTTCCATTTCATCTTTTTCTACAACTCCAACAACCACCAACAATGATGTCTCCACTGTTACAATTTATTATGACCCGACAATGGTCCCGAACTCCAGCAACTTTCAGCAATCTCAACATCAGTTTCAACCGAGCTTCAATTCACCATCACCAACATCCACAAGAAGTCCTGTCACTATTGTTTATGATCCACAGACTATTACGGTTCCAACTTCTGCTGCAGTAAGCCCAGTCACCATCATGGTGCTAGGGCCAATTCCATATGATAAAGACAGTGTTGTACCATGGCATTATGGTGCTGACCTTTACTGCAACAGAGAAAAAGTCCTTCTGGATTCTTCAGTTCCTACTCCAAAAATGGATAATGTCGGGGGAGGCGGAGGCTTCACCCAAAGCGGACGCCTTTTCGCGTCACAAACTCCAAGAACCAACACTGAGACAGAGGTTGCTGCCAAAGCCAAAGGGAAGAGTGTGATACCGGAAGAATCTGCACCCAAAGAAACTCATAAGTCATCCTTCGATCAAGATGTGGATGAGTTTATGAGAATCATCAAAAGAAGTGACTATAAAGTTATGGACCAACTCCACCAGACTCCTTCAAAGATCTCAATCCTATCACTGTTGTTGTGTTCCGAAGCCCATCGGGATACACTACTCAAAGTTCTGCATGCTTCCTACGTACCAGAAGAGATCACAGTGAATCAGCTTGAAACAGTTGTGTCAAATGTTAATACTAGCCATGGGCTAGGTTTCACTGATACTGATTTGAAAACAGAAGGACGTCACCACAACAAAGCTTTCCACATAAACCTGGAGTGCAAAGGAGCTGTATTATCTCATGTTCTTGTAGACACTGAGTCCTCACTCAATGTTTTAACTAAGAAAGCTCTTGTCAAGCTCAAATATGATGGAATAGCTCTCCGACCAAGCAACCTTGTGGTCAGGGCCTTTGACAGCTCCAAAAGATCTATTCTTGGAGAGGTGGAGCTTCCAGTGATAATCGGTCCACAGGTCTTTAAGACTACTTTCTATGTGATGGACATACAGCCGACCTACAGCTATTTGTTGGGTCGACCATGGATTCATGCCGCAGGCGCAGTAACGTCGACCCTTCACCAGAAATTGAAATATGAGTGGGAAGGACATATTATCACCATCTGTGGTGAGGAGGACATATTTGTTAGCCATCTGGCTACATACAAGTATATTGAGATGGATGGTGAAATCCATGAGACTATGAGCCAAGGGTTCGAGGCCCTGAATGTCAATGAGGCAAAACGACTGAAGTATTTGCTGCATCCCAGGAAGATAGGATGGGTACTTCAATTGTCTCCTATCAGCAAGCCCGGAAGGTTGCTAAAGATGGTAATGCCCAAGGCTGGGGCAAGCTGCTGCCAGTAGAAAAGAAGGAGGACATATTCAGTTTGGGTTACAAACCATTCCGACAAGATCAATCAGAGGCTGCAAAAGAGCCCAAGTTCATCAGTGGGGGGATGCTCACCCCAGATGCTATTAACAACCTGGAAGACGAGGCGGAAAGCGACCGCAACCTGGAAAGCTGGATACGTCCAAGGATCCCGGGGAACCAAGTCCTTAACTAGTCTTCCCAGGAAATTATAAGGGTTACTCCTGCAGAGTAATTATTATTTCCTGTCTTTTTAGCATGCATCAAGTCCTGCATCTTGCCCAAGGTGTCAGGACTCATTTTGTAATAGGGCCATATTGTAATTTTTTGCAAATGAATTATCAATGAATATCGGACATCTTTTGCAAACAAGTCTCTTTTTCGCTCACTGTCTTTTCATTTTTCACTTTTGTACAAAACAATAAAATGGAAATGTTTTCAAAATAAACAACTTCATTTTCACTTTTCCTAAACAAGATTAAAATTGATCACTAAAATGAACCAATCTCAAACCATGCAGAGATTACCCTCCAGATTGCACCGACAACAACATTTCTATGACCTTATATGACTTCGACAATCCAATTAATCAAACCGATGAAGGGGTTGAAGAAGACTATGAGTTACCTGAAGAGTTAGCCAAGTTGTTGAGGCAAGAAGAGAAGGTGATCACTCCTCATCAGGAGGAGGTTGAAACAATTAATCTTGGTACCGAAGAGGACTTAAAAGAAGTGAAGATTGGGGCCAGTCTGCAAGATTCAGTGAAAGAACAACTCATTGATATGCTTCGAGAATACGTTGACGTCTTTGTTTGGTCCTATCAAGACATGCCGGTTCTAGATACAGATATTGTTATGCACAAGCTTCCTTTGAAAGAAGATTGCCCTCTAGTGAAGCAAACGCTACGCTGTACTCGTCCAGATATGGCAATGAAGATTAAGGAAGAAGTGCAAAATCAGTCGGACGCCTGTTTCCTTGCTGTAACTAGTTACCCGCCGTGGGTTGCTAACATTGTACCAGTGCCTAAGAAGGATGGAAAAGTACGGATGTGTGTAGATTACCGGGATCTGAACAGAGCTAGCCCAAAGGACGATTTTCCATTACCTCACATTGATGTATTGGTCGACAACACAGCTCAGTTCTCGGTATTTTCTTTCATGGATGGTTTTTCTGGGTATAATCAAATCAGGATGTCACCCGAAGACATGGAGAAGACAACCTTCATCACACCTTGGGGCATATTTTGTTATAAGGTAATACCTTTTGGACTAAAGAATGCCGGTGCGACTTATCAACGGGCCATGGTAACGTTATTTCACAACATGATCCACAAAGAAATTGAATGCTACGTGGATGACATGATTGCCAAGTCCCTCACTAAAGAAGACCATCTGGTAAATCTGCTGAAGTTGTTCAAGCGTCTGAGAAAGTATCAGTTGAAGCTAAACCCCAACAAATGCACATTCGCAGTACGTTCCGGTAAGTTGCTGGGATTTATCGTAAGTGAAAAGGGAATTGAAGTTGATCCTGACAAAGTCAAAGCCATTCAAGAGATGCCAACACCTAGGACTGAAAAAGAAGTTCGGGGGTTCTTAGGTAGATTGAACTACATATCAAGGTTCATATCTCATCTCACTGCAACCTGTGAGCCCATGTTCAAATTGCTAAGAAAAGAACAAACAGTCATGTGGAACGAAGATTGTTAGAAGGCTTTTGACAAAATCAAGGAGTACTTACAAGAACCTCCAATTCTTATGCCTTCAGTTGAAGGAAGACCTCTAATAATGTACCTGACAGTATTAGAAGGGTCAATGGGGTGTGTGTTGGGCCCGCATGACGAGTCTGGTCGAAAAGAGTATGCAATATACTACCTAAGCAAAAAGTTTACCGACTGTGAACAACGTTATTCACTGCTCGAGAAAACTTGTTGTGCTTTAGCGTGGGCTGCTCACCGAATGAGACAGTATATGTTGACTCACACTATCTTATTGATTTCAAAGATGGACCCCGTCAAGTACATATTTGAGAAGCCAGCACTTACCGGAAGGGTTGCAAGATGGCAAATGATTTTGACAGAGTATGACATTCATTACACATCTCAAAAAGCCATTAAAGGCAGTGTACTGTCTGACTATCTAGCTTAGCAACCCATTGATGATTACCAACCAATGAGGGTTGACTTCCCTGATGAAGACATCATGTTCCTAAAAGCAAAAGATCATGAAGAGCCTGTTCACACTGAAGGGCCCAACCCAAAAGAAGAATGGACAATGATGTTTGATGGGGTTGTCAATATGAATGGTCGTGGAGTTGGTGCAGTGCTCATTACACCTAAAGGAGTTCATATGCCTTTCTCGGTAAAACTCACCTTTGCGTGCACTAACAACGAAGCTGGATATGAAGCCTGTATCATGGGTCTTAAGGAAGCCATTAACCTCATGATCAAGACTTTAACTGTATTCGGAGATTCAGCTTTGGTAATCAATCAGACCAACGACAAATGGTACACCCACCAAGAGCATCTGATTCCATACTGTGACTACACGAGGAGATTATTGACTTTCTTCACGACAGTCAAACTAGAGTACATCCCTCGAGACGAGAAATCAGTTCGCAGATGCTTTAGCTACCATTTCCTCCATGATCAAGGTTCAAACTGCCAATTACGTACCTCGGATTTCGGTATCCAGACTTGACCGACCAACATATGTATTCTCCGTAGACATTGATAAATATGACAAGCCTTGGTTCCATGATATCAAAAGCTTCTTGGAGGATCAAACATACCCACCTGGGGCATCATCCAATAATAAGAAGACATTAAGAAGGCTGGCCGGTAGTTTCTTCCTTATAATCGATGGTTCACTATACAAACAAAACTTTGACATGGTTCTTCTCAGATGTGTTGATAAGAAAGAAGTAGACTTGTTGATGCACGAGGTGCATGAAGGATCTTTTGGTACCCATGCTGGAGGACATGCAATGGCTAAGAAATTGTTAAGATCAGGTTACTACTGGATCACAATGGATGCAGACTGTTGTGCCTATGCCAGAAAGTGTCACAAATGCCAGATCTAGGCTGACAAAGTGCATGTACATCCAAATCCTTTGAACGTGATGTCTTCACCTTGGCCCTTTGCCATGTGGGGCATTGACATGATTGGAAAGATTGAACCGACTACTTCCAATAGCCACAGATTCATCCTGGTAGCCATTGATTACTTCACCAAATGGGTCGAAGCAGCTTCATATGCGAACGTCACCAGACAAGTGGTAGTCAGATTCTTGAAAAGAGACATCATATATCGATATGGAGTACCCGAGCGAATCATTACTGATAATGGTTCCAATTTGAACAACAAAATGATGGCAAAACTGTGTCGGGACTTCAAAATTCAACATCACAACTCTTCACCTTACAGGCCAAAGATGAATGGCGTTGTTGAGGCAGCTAACAAAAACATTAAGAAGATTGTGCACAAGATAGTGGTTACTTACAAAGATTGACATGAAATGCTACCATTTGCTTTGCATGGGTATCGAACCTCAATCAGAACGTCTACCGGGGAAACGCCTTATCAACTTGTGTATGGTATGGAAGCCGTTCTACCTGTTGAAGTTGAGCTACCTTCCTTACGGGTACTGATGGATGTAAAACTGATTGAAGCATAATGGGTCCGATCTCGGTACAATCAACTAAATCTGATTGAAGAAAAGAGATTAGCTGCAATATGTCATGGGCAGTTATATCAGAAAAGGATGAAGAAAGCCTTTGATCAGAAAGTCAGGCTTCGGGAATACCAAATAGGAGATCTTGTGCTGAAAAGACTCATTCCTCCTCATACAGACCACAGGGGCAAGTGGACTCCAAATTACGATGGTCCGTTCATAGTAAAAAAGGTTTTCTCTGGTGGAGCACTGATGCTCACTACTATGGATGGTGAAGATTTCTTATCCCCTGTGAATTCAGATGCAGTTAAAAAATACTTCGCATAAAATGACCCGCTGGACATAAAAATAGAATGTAAGTCCAGGCAAAAATAGGGCATCCCAGCGAGTCAAAATTAGAATAAAAGACTCGGGCAAAAATAAGGGAAAAAAAGAATATATGTACACCCGCTGAGTTGAAAAGCCGCATTGGACAGCTCAGGCAAAATGGGTATCCCGGTGGATTGAAAACCCGAAAGGGCGATCCATGCAAAATAAGGGAATAAGCGAACAATTGCATTCTGAATTCGTCTATCACTTACAACACGGTAAGCTTCGAAAAGTTAAAGCATCAGTCAGAATCAACCTTCTTCAGAAAGCAAGATAAGAAGAGCGTCAAGGTGATACAGGTCATAGCAAAGGAAGCTCACCGGAGCGTCATAAACATTGCCAACACTTTTACTATTTTCAATTTGTAACAATCTCCTCATTTCAGGGGATTTGTTTCTTTGACTGTATTTGCCAATTCAGGGCACCCAGATTAATAAAATCAGAATTTTCAGTCACACCTCTTCTTGCACATTTCTGTTTCGTTTGCAAAAATGTCCAATATCCATGATATAATATTTGCATAAAACAAATGAGCCATTCTTAATAAATGCTTGCAGGAAATGTATTTGCTATCAGGAATATCTAACTCCCATGACGGAATCCGGTAAGGGATACCTCGGGATACTTGTGCGTCTTTCTTGTCTTAACAAATTGCAGGTATTCAATGCGCATCATGGGGCATGCCAAACATCACCTCCCCAACATACCTCCTTCAAGCAGTATCTGAAATACTTTTCCCCAGTGGAGTTGTCAAAGCCTCTTCATCCCCGCACAGATCTACTCAACAGGAGCTTCTCCAGCATATTTCCCCACAGAAGTTCCAAGCCTCTCCCCAGAAGAGCAATGCCTAAAATTCCCACAACAAAGTGACGGAAGCTTCCTTCTCCCCAGCTGGGTTTCTCCTTACAGGATAGGTCTATCGATGATCTAGTTCCACAAGCAGAGCCATATATCTTATCAGATCTACCATAGATCTCCCCCAGCTGGGATATCCCTCCGATCAGATTGACTAGAGATCTTCACAACAGTGGGATCTGAATCCCGGATCGGTTTCCTTTTTTGCATAATCATAGCATTTGCATCATATTTCCCCACAAAGCGTAGCATTCCGTCTAATACGGAGCATTACATCAAAAATCAAACATTTGCATGATCACAAGCCAGGTTCGATCCAGTCACCTGCAAATACCCTCAGTATCTCATCAACAATGTATATAAAAACTCACATTACTTGCAAGTAAAAAGCTAAAGCGTCCCCTTTGCACTCTCCAACACAGATACATGTTCATATATACTCTTTCGACACTTGTTCGTGTCATATCATCCCCTGCAGATATGAGCAAAAACATCCTCTTTGCATCCAGAAACCTACACATACCCTTGTTTACACTCGTCCGTGTCACCCCTCCCCAGCATGGTTGCCCAATCACTTGTTGCAAACCAAACACTTCTTCATAATACACTCTTGTCGACACTTGTCTGTGTCATCCTATCCCCACAGGTCGCCGAAAAACCTTTTACACTATCATATACAAATATTTGTTCATAACTTATACACTTTCTCTTCTGACACTCGTCCGTGTCACCTTTCCCCAGTAAGTTGAACACTCGTCTGTGTCTTGAATATATATTCATTCCCCACTGATTCTACACTCTTCCGTGTTCTTTGTTAACTAGTTGGTACTCGTCCGTACCATCATCTCTGAACACGCGTCAGCGTTTGTTTCTATCGATACTCGTCTGTATCACGGTCTTAAGGATGCTCGTCCGCATCTTTAATCTATACACAGCGTCAAACACTTATACCTTTTATTCTTGAGCGTAAACACTCGTTCGTGTTTACCATCACGCCAATAGAACAACTTCCTTCTCTCCGACATTCGTCCTATGTCGCAATGCTTTTGGCAGCCGTACTCTGCCAGGTGATCATCCTTCACCTTTGGATGACCGTCCCTCATCCCTTTCCCCAGCGGAGTCTCCATTATTGGAACCCTTATTTTTATCCGACATTCGTCCTATGTCGTGATAAAGAGCAGTCGTCCCCTGCTAGGTGATCGTACTTCACCTCTTGATGATCGTCCTTCATCTTTTTTATCCGATGACCGTCCCCATCGTTGATCTTGTTATCTGACATTCGTCCTATGTCATGATAAACCCCGAGAGCAGCCGTACCCTGCTAGGTGATCGTCCTTCACCTCTTGATGATCGTCCTTCATTATGCTTATCCGATGGTCGTCCCCATCGTCGACCTTTTTTCTATCCGACATTTGTCCTATGTCGTGATAAAGAGCAGCCGTCCCCTGTTAGGTGATCGTCCTTCACCTTTGATGGTCGTCCCTCATCATTTATTTCATTTATTCCTTGAACCGATGGCCGTCCCCATCGTTGTTTACTTTACTTTGCAAATCTGATGGCCGTCCCCCATCATTTCCTTTACTTTAATCCCCATAGAATCTTATTTCCTTTACTTGATGGTCATCCCCATCATGATCTCTTACTTCCCCAGCTTGTCGGTCGTCCCCGTCATTGCTTAGTATACCGTTTTATCCCCAGCAGTCGTCCTCTGCTTGATGGTCATCCTCCATCGCCCGCATTTTAAAAAAACACATACTATACTATCTTTTACAATTTATATCCCTTTTCTTCCTCTCCACAGTGAGTGCAAATTTTGGACTGTCTTTGGTATTCAACCACAAGTTATCTTATTTGTCTGTTAAGCCAGGCGCTTACACCCTACACAGGTAACTCATGTTTGAATAGGGGCAGCCGTAAACACCCCAAATTTTTCCTCATCATATCACACCATGGCTTGTGATCTTTCATATTTGCATAAGCATAAGCATATCATCTCATGTTGCATATTTGCTTCATCTGCATAGTTCAAGTTCATCTGCATCTAGGGTTTGTGATTTGAGCAATCCAATGATCCATCTGAGCCACTACAAAGGTCTCCAAGCATTCCAAGAGGGTCCATGTGTGTTCTATCATCATATTATGTCCCTTAAAGTTCATGGAAGTCAAGAAATCACAAGAACTGGCAAGGCATGGAAGTAGAGCTAGGGTTTTCACTACACAGATGACCAAAATTAGGGTTTTGGTTTCAGAGGCCTCAACTACAAATTTTTGGGCCATTCTTTTTTCTAATGTTCTTAAGATGTTATAAGGATCATGTGTACCAAGTTTTATGAAGAAATTCATTGTGGAAGTCATCTGTTCACTAGGTAACTTCTTGAGCAAGTCAGAGCAAAATCAGGGCATCTGAGGCCCCCAACAACAGAACCAAAGCGGTATTTTCATCAAATTGAAGTTCTATGATCTTTATTTGATCATTTAAGTGCTTGGAAGTTCACAAAATTGAAGAAATTTGAGCTAAACCAAAAGTTGCCAAAAATGGAAATGACTTTAATGGAAACTTTCCATTTTGGGAATGTTCTTCAATCTTCTCTTTCTCAACCAAAAATGCTTCAAATGAAAAATTGTTGGTGATGAAAGTTGTAGATTAAGTCTTTCCCTTTTCAAAAAGTACAAGAACATGTTCTAATTCATTATGGAACTCAAGTTATGATCTTTCAAAGTTGGCAAAAATCCTATAATTTTCAAGAATACACCAAAAAGGGATTTTTGCATAACCACTTGCCAAGCTATTTTGTGACCTCTAATGCATCTCTAAACATCATACCATCATAGTGCAACTCATTTTGATCATAATTGGCCCAAGAATCATTCACTTTCATGCCTTGAAATTCAAGAAATTCCAAAAGGGCCAAAGTTCTTCAAATTTGCAAAATGGCATGAATCTTCTCATACACTTGCATCAGCACCCCAAATCAGTTTCTATGGACCTCCTTGATTCATGCTGAGGCCAGACATGCCATGAAACAGCTTCTGCACAAGCCCATGCCTACGGTACACAAGTTGTTGACTTTTTGCAAATGAACCCATACCAATCACAATAGGCCACACCAACTCTTCTGACCTATCAAGACATATTATGTGGACTCAAAGGAAGAAATAACACACACCACACAAGCCTGAACACTCTCATAGCTCAAGTTTCACAAAAATCACTCAAGACTTTCTTTTCTTCGATTCACACAGCACAAGCATCAAACCTCAAAACAAACTTCACCATTCAACTCACCATCATCCATAGACCATTTCCCAACCATTAAACAGGCTTCAAAGCCTATCTACACAAAACACGATTTCAGTGCAGTTGAGTTGCAAGCTCTCAAACCAACTCATTTCAACTCATTCCAAGCATTGCAACATCATCAGGGGATCAAGTGGAGGAATTTTGCACCAAAGAGGAGGCCAGACCAGATAGCTCAGATTAAGGAAGCTCCATCCCAAGTATCATCAAGAACAAATTTTCCAGACTCTTTTTTTTTTAAGTTATAGAAATGATCTGCATGCTTCACTGATCACACTGCACTTGTTGGTTTTGAAAATGATTGAGTATTGAGCCTGTATCGTGCTTCTGAAAGTTTTGCCATTTTTGTGTTTTGATTCGTTTCTTGATCATGTTGCATTAGAATTTTGTTTTGAGGTTAGGTTCATGCTCAGGGAGGTTTGAGGATTTGATCTGGAGCTTTAGAGCTCCTACAATGGCATAGGGAAGAAGTTGGTTGTTTGGCCTCGCCGGAGAAGACGACCGGAACCACTGTTTCGATCGTCTGAAGGTGATTAGGGTTTTAATTAGAGTTTATCCTGGTTTGAATGTGGGACGTTGGATTTGGTATTCGCGCGCATTTTGACGGCCAGGATTAGTCCACTTAGCCCTAATCTTTTTAATTAGGATTAATTAATTAGATTTAGTTTTTAAAATGCCAGTTTGAATCTAGACCGTTAGATCACGTGCCAGTCTTTCCCTCCTTTCCCAGTTTAAATTCCCACCCTTGGATGCGCTGACTTATGCCTTTTATTCATTTAAATTGCATTTTATTTCTTTTTTCTTTCTCATTTATTTTAAAATACCTAGAAAAATCACAAAAATATTATTTTCTGCATTTTAGTTCCAAATATTTTTCTCAACTCAAAAACATTTCTTATTTTTATTTTTTGCATTAAAAAGTATTTTTAAATATTTAAATGTTTATTTTAATTAATTAATGGAAATTAATTAATTAAAATACCATTTAGGTTTCTAAAAATCACCAAAAAATTAATGTTTCATCTTAACACATTTAGAAACATTTTCAACCCCTCCATACAAATTTATTTTTGGTTTTGATCGCAACTTGACAATTTTCTTTGAATTTAGGGTTCATAAAATCAATGTTTTTTACCTTAACTTTGAAAAATATTTTCTACCTAACCATGAAGGGTTTGAAGATGATTCTTTTTGCAATGTGTTATGAATAGCATATAGTTTCTAGGATAGTTTTGTCATGAATTTATCTTGCATTTTCAATTTGATTTGCATATTTCCCTTAGAAGTACCATAAAACCCTAGCAAACTTAGAAAAATCATAACTTTCTTTAGGTTAAGAGTTAGACCTTCTCCTTTGGGGTGTGATATCATATGGGGTTAGGGTTTGTTTGAGCTCATTTGAAAATTTTTATCATGACATATGCTTCTGTTTTGATCATTTTCATCTCATCCTTTCATGTAACCCTAATTTTGCATCTTTACTTGCATCTTACATTGCATTGCATGAACATATGAACTTGTCATGTCATTCCAAGCATTTGTATGCCATCTTAGATATATTAAGACATTGCTTGAACATTGCTTGATCATTTATTCATACATTTTCTATGCTTTGCATCCATTTCATTTCATAAACATCCATGTGTTTTCATGCTTCCCACATGCCTCATATGCATTCACTCTCTTGTATGATCACATATATGCATCTTGCATGTCTTTTCATCATATCATAACATCATTTGCATCATGTGTATGCTTCTAGTTTTGATCTTTGTCTTTGTATATGCTTCATTCCATTTCAATTATTTTCCTTATGCATCTTGTACTAACATTTTCGTGTGGTAAATTAATTTGAGAAGTGAATTTGCCTTCACTTCTCATTTCTCTTCATCTTCTTCATATGCATCTTTGCTGCATTTTTGTTTGTCTTTGAGTGGGCTTTCTCATTGTAACACCCCAAATTTGCCCTCTTCATTTTAAGCATCATATTCATCATGAGCATATCATATTTTTAGCATCCTAGCATGGAAAGATGAGGCATAACATCCTCATAACCTAGCATTAGGCATATGATCATTTGTGGAGGTTCTTGAAGCATCACAAGCTATGACAAGGGGCCCAATGGTTTTTTTACAAGTCCTATGAGGGGTCTAAATTGCATTTACAAGTTCAAGTTCATTTGCAAAAGCTCAGAAGGTTGGAAGATCATCAAGGATTCCAGGCTAGGGCAAAGCTCCTACACAATGGTCCTAAACTAGGGTTTGAGATTCAATAATGATAACCTTAAAAATTTGGCCATTTCATTTGGGCAAAGTCTTTTATATGTCAAGAGGATCCTAGGTACCAATTTTGGTGAGAAAATTCCTTGTGGAAGTCAGGAAATTCTTCAGTTGCTTGCAGATGAAGTAATTGGTCAACTGTGCCCCAAAAAGGTCAACTGTGTGATTTCAAGGGGTCCAACCCAATTTTTCTAGCCAAGGGGTGTTCTTACAATGTTATAAGAGGTTTGGCAAGTTCAAGGATCAAGAATCATGAAGTTTTGAGGGTTTTTGCAAAATTGGTACAAAGTTGGTTTTAAGGAAATTCCATTTTTGGCAACTTTTGCCCTAAAATTCAAGTGACCTTAACTTAATCAAAAATTCTTCAAATGGACCAAAGTCAAACATGAAAGTTGGAGATTAAGACCTCCCATTTTCAAAAAGTACAAGTATTTTTTCATAGCATGTGTGGTTTGGGATATATGGCCCTCGAAACTTCCTTCAAATTAGGGCAAAATGCAAAATTTCATGCATGCACCAAGAGCCAATTGTCACAAAACTCAATTTTGAGTATTGGTATGGATCAAATATTGTTGCAATGTTAAAATACAATGTATTTGGCATACTTTTCTCCAAATAAATTCACAAATTCGTGCACAATAAGAATGTTACTTCATAAGTGGATTTTTTTGCATATTCATGAGAAAAGTGTGACAACTTAATCTAAGGGCCAAGATCTTTTGGATTATGATTAAGGGCTGGATTTAGAGTGCACATGGGGCTTAAAGAAAAGGAGAGCATGAGGATTACATGATATCACACCAAACTTGCTCAAATTGCAAAATCACAAAGTCTTCTCATTCCCACGTGCAAACTCCTTCATCTTTTCAGCATTAGGTCATGGCATGATATATAACAAATTAGGGTTTCAGTTTTCCTCAATTCTCTCTCATTCTTCAGCTTCAAAGTTTTTGCATACTTTGCATTTTCTCCAAAATCTCCTCATACACGAGCTCTCTCCAAAAACCAATTGTAGATCCTTGATCATTGGAAGCTCAGGATCATTAATCACACACTTGTTCAAGCTTTCTCTCAAGAATAACAACCTTGCCATTTCAGGGCAGGTGCTTGCAAAGCTCAAGATCCAGCCATATTCAAGGCTCTAGTTGCATTTATTTTGCAACTAGAGAGCATTTGGAGTGATTTTGCTTCATCATCTGGACTTCTAGCAAGCATTTTCAAGATCAACAAGCTTAGGTATGGCTCTGAATCTTCAGATATGAAATTGAAATTGTTTGTGTGCATCTTGATCTGTGATGTTTGCTGGTTATTCTGCTGTTTGTGGTTTCGAATTTGGTGCATAAATGAGCCTGTAATGTGATTTCAAAGTTTCATGGTCACACCTGTTTTTGATCGATCCAAGAGATCCATGGATCTATGGACTTTTTCATGGTTATTTTTGAATTCAGGGTACATCAATTAGTAAATTTGGAGTGTTTTGTTCATTATTATGGTGATTTGTTCTTCTGGTTTAACTTCTGGTGTCGGAGCCCTAGCTCCGGTCATCGGAATCTGCAATTGTGTTGTTAGGGTTTTGTGAGGTTGATGACGAGCTCTCAACCATTAGATCTTGCCTCCCCTTGCCCAGATCTTGACACGTCAATTAAAAATCCTTCATCTCTCTCACGTGCTTTCTTCTTTCTATTTTATTTCCTGAGTGTACTCTGTGTGTTGCGTCTCACAATAACGCCCATGTTCCTCAGCCTCTCATCCAATAAATCAGCCACGTCAATTAATGAGGTCCCTCACCAGACGCGTTGGATCCATCTCATGGCTTTCCTTTTTTCCCATTTATTTCCTGAATATCCACCATACTATTTTGTATTCCAGCGCAAATTAGCTTGGCTTCCATGACTATTCGCACCCCCTCCCGCATTGGGCCCATTTGTTTTGAACGTAAATCCTTACTATTCTCACCCCCAGTCATCTTTCTCTTATTTTATTTCTTTTTCTTTTTATTTCTTTATTTCATTTTGCTTTCTAATTTTTAAAAATAGTTCCAATCATAAAAAAATTCCTAAATAATTCTTGTAAGCCAAGTTGCGTTTTCTCTAATTTTCCATGTTTTTATTTCCCATTTATTTCTAATATCCACGTGTCCATTAATTTTCTCTTTTAATTAATTCTTTTTAAGTCCTTTTTGAGTACCCTGCCTTGTCCAATTTCCCTAGGGTTCATATTTTTTAGTTTGGTGTTGATTCGTTTTGCTCTGGATTCCTAAGATGATGTAGTTTATGTGTGATTTTTCCTCTGATTTTTAGAAATTTATTCATTTGGTTTTGATCCTTGGCTTGTGAAGGAATTTTTTTACCCTAGTTCATGTTTAAGCCCTCATTTGACTCATCTAGCCTCTGAATTTCTCCCAATCCTTTTGGTGTCTTGTTATATCATGTTTGAGGATCATTTGTCCTAAGTTATGGAAATTTTAGATGCATTGTTGATTTAATTTGAATTTTGGTTCATACCTTGTCCCATTTTGCTCCTTTGTGATCATAAGGTCTCTGATTATCTTAGAAGGGCACTTGTGCCAACTTCTTCTTCTCATTTGGGGTCTCTTTGGGGTATGAGTACCTTTCTGATCTTAGCTTAGGGTTTGTGTCTTAGTAATATTTGTGTTTGGCTTACCTTTTAAGTTCTTTCTTTATTATGAACTTCCATCTCATCTCTTTACTTCTTTTCTTCCATTATGTGATTGTGTGGTCTTGTGCCTCTCTTATCTTCATCTCTCTTGCTTCCTAAGCTCATATTTAACTTTATTTGGTTCTGGTTGTGTGCTTTGAGTTCATGATTTGTGCATTTTGCCTTGCATTTTTCTTAAGTTTGCATTTCTTTGCCATGTGATTCATTTTGTCTCTTATTTGAATTGCATGCTTCTTTCTCATTCTTGTAACTTGTATATCCATTGAGCATTTGTATATATGATCTCACTTCTGTTTGTATGATGTTGGCATGTCATTAAGTCCAGTTGGTTTTGCTTTTATGCTTATGTTGCTAACCTTGCAGGGGCTATGGTAAGTGAGAGGTGTGGAAGTGATTCCCACATCTCCAAATCTCATCTCTTCTCTTCTTATGTTTACTTGTGCTAACCCTTTGCTTGTTGGGCTTAGGCCTTACTCATCTATTCTTCTTTCTTCTTCTTCTCTTCTTCTTTCTTTCTTCTTTAGGATAGAAAACCACACTAACCTTAGGATATCCATGCATGACAACATTTAGGATTCTTTAGTCCCCCATTAGATGTTTTGCCTTTAGATCCTTTGGTGCTTTCTCTTGTCATCTTCAAACTTAATTCTAATTCACTTAATAAATGTTGAGTACTTTCATGTGACATGAGACTTTGCTATGAGATACTTGCACGCATTCCGTTTCGGGGCGAGGTGTAAGTTATCCCTCGTGGTGGATAGGTCTTAGCATGAGAATACCTCACAAAGAAAAGCTAAAAAACACTTCTTAATCCAAAAAACCACAAAAACACTTAATAAATGTTAATAGATCAGTGTGTCTGAGCCTTCACTTGTGGGACTAGCTTTGGGGATTTCCTCCATAGATAGGTGTGCCTCTTGCGCATTCCATTTCGGGATGATGTGAGACGTACACATCCCATTGAGTGAGACTTAGGTACACTTACCTATGCAAACTTCACTCATAAAAAACTTCATAAAAAACACCAAACAAACAATAAGCGTCTTTCCTTCGGGAATTCTTTTCTCATCTCATTCGCTCCGTACGCGAACTTGCTCCTACTTGTCATTTTGCGAGACGGTTACGCACTCGTCGTCCGAGTCTGTAACACCTGAGCAATGGCATAGGCAGTTCAAGCCTTAATTCACAAGCAATTTCTTTTCTACCCCTAGTTAGGGGAACTACGACGTCTCTGATCCTCATTTTCTCGATGAGGTACGTAGGCAGCGGGGTAGGGCCCGTTCGAGCACAATCTTTTTTTTCCCTACATTTTTTCTCTTTGTTTTCTTTCCCAGTTCCTTTTCCAATTCCAGCTCATTTTCTTTTGCAGCAACTTTCATTTCTTCACCCTTTGAAACAGATTTCTTTGCAAGCGTGGATCCCGTCGGGTACGGAGGACGATCTGGGTGCTAATACCTTCCCAGGTCGTAACCGACTCCCGAACTCAGTCTCTTTGGTTCGCAGGACCCGTGTCCTTCCTTTTCTTTCTTCTGGTTTGTGCAGCATTAACATTCCCGTTCCTTCGGGATAAAAATTCCTGGCTGGCGACTCTATCCTTTTCCGCGCCACTTTCGCGTTTGTACCAGGATGGAAATCTGGGGAGCGACAGCTGGCGACTCTGCTGGGGATTGAACCCAGAGTCTCTGGTTTCCTTGTGAGTCTCTCCTAGAGCTTGTTTGTTTCTGTTTCTTTGGGTGATGTTTGTTTGTTGCTGTGTGTTGTATATTACTGTTTTTATTTATAGCTTTATTTACAGTTTTTAGTATTTATTTCCCGCATCATATATATCATACTGGACTGTCTGGACTGGTTTTCTGTTTGGTGGGCTCGGGTGATACTGTTTCTGAGAGATAAGCCAAGTACCCGGCTTGAGTGCACTATAGGATTAGAATGGACATATTGTACTCACATGTGACATGATGAGTGGTAATGTGTTTCACGCCCAGATTGCGACCGCCTTGGAAATATCTTGTGTGGGGATTTCCTCCACTTCGGGATAGGACCTTGATAGTTATGTGCATCTGGGGACCGATCATTGAGAACCTTTGTGGAAATAACCCTCTCCAGTGGTGGCAGTGGCAGACCACATTTCGTGGCAAACCCATTCGCACCCGAGGGTCCATTGGGGACTCGCATATGATGGCCTGGTTCTCTTATAGGAACTCAGTCAAAGCATCTGGTCGTATGAAATTAGTACTGTATCCTACGGGCTGAAGGTACTATTGTTTCTCGATTTCAACGCTTGAAGCTGAGAACTTATAAGGGATGCTTGTTTTTCCCGGACTCAGTTGAGGCCTCCCTGCGTAGTACATAATGCCTAACCGATTCCCTGATTTGTTCATGAGCCATTTCTCGGAAATGGTGAAAGATGCCAAAAATGGAATTTCGCTAAAAATGGTGAAAGTTGACCCGGAGCACACCTGTGAGAGCTGGAGGGGTTTACAGGTTTGCAGGAACCCTTGACTCCATCATACCCTTGTTACCAGTGCAGTTTCATGTTCTGATACAGTTACTTTGGTTCCGGAGTTCTCGAGTTTATTTGGTTCTTGATTGGGAGTATCTGAGATTATCTGAGTGTTTATGGGTTGATATTCAGAGGATTTGGGGTTTCTGATCACTTGGTTTTGGCATCCAGATTCCAGACAGTCCCAGATGGATCATATGTCTTTCAATTCGCATTTGCATTGCATCATTTCATCATTTCATCATTAATCATGTTTTTGTTTTCATTCACAGGTTCATATATATCTTTGCTTCCGGTTCCGGTATCCTCTTCAGAGATGGAAGATCCTCGCAAGCAGAATATTCATTTCAAGTTTTTTGACACGAAGGTTGGCCTGTTAAAGAAAATGGTGAAGCTGATCACACCCAATCATGTAGAGAGGTTCAGGAAGGCTTATGGGAGTATTCTGGATGTGGTGGTAGAGTTAGATCCTTCTGAGAGAAGTGCCATTCATACCCTGCTTCAGTATTATGATCCTCAGCTCCGTTGTTTCACTTTTCCTGATTTTCAGTTAGGCCCTTTGCTGGAGGAGTATGCTTTGATCTTGGGAGTTCCTGTTCGAGACCAGATTTCGTTCAATGCTGAGATAAGTATACCTGCACCTGAGGCTATTGCTAAGGCTCTTTATTTGAGCACTTCTGTTGTGAATTCTATGACCATCATTAAGGGAAGTGTTCCTGGGTTTTCTTTGGAGACTTTAGTAAAGAAGGTGGAAGAGTTGGCTGTTGAGGGAGAATGGGATGCTATCTGTCCTATCTTGGCTCTTTCTATCTATGGCATTATTTTGTTTGCAGATATGGAGAAGTTCATAGACATGAATGCCATACATCTCTTTTTGCTGAAGAATCTTGTGCCTACGTTGCTCGGAGATTTGTATTATTCGGTGCACTACAAGACTGAGAAGAAGAGGGGAGGTTTAGTTCGTTGCTGCGCTCCTTTATTTCATATGTGGTTCATGAGGCACCTGCCTAGTACTGGAGTGTTTAGTGACCATACCTTGGTATGGGCTCAGAAGCTGGAAAAGTTGCTTGCCAAGGATGTCAGGTGGATTACTCAGAGGCTTCAAGGTGCACGTTTCATCACTAGTTGTGGGAGTTATCTTAGTGTACCTTTATTGGGAGTAACTGGAGGGATCAATTACAATCCAATTTTGTTGAGAAGACAGTTGGGATATGCCTTGAAAGAGGTACCAGAAGAATTGAAGTTGACCCCTATTTTCTATTTCCCTGTAAAGGACAATATGCCTTTAGTGAGGAAGGTTGCTGGAGCTTGGAAGTGCATTAAGGGAGAAGGGATAGCTAGTTTTGGAAAGTGCAACAATCAGACATTCCCGGAGTATGAAGCTTGGTTGAAAGACAGAGCCAGAAGGGTATTGCTTCCATTCTCATCTCCAGTTCCTCTAGTTGCTGAGTCTACTGATATTGTGTCTTTAGAAGAGTTCAAGAAGTTGGAAGCCCAACTGCATGAAGTTAGGGTGGAGAACACTGAAATGGTCAATCTGTACCATCTTGCCAACCGGGCCAAGAATGAAGCTGAAGAGAAATTGCTGAAGATGTAGACCACCTTAGAGGCTAAAGAGAAAGACTTTGCTGGAAGGGAAGCTCACTTTCACAGGTTAGGTATGGTGGAAGCCAAAAGAGAAGCTGAACGAAAGAAGAATTCGAAGATCCTCAAGGAAGCTCGTCAGTCTATTGTCTGGTTGCAGGGACAAAGAGAGCAGGAGTTGAAGAAATATAAAGAAAAAGAAGAATTATTCGAAGTGAAAATGGCCTATAAGAAGGAAGAGGTGGAGCAAGTCCACAACATTCGAAGGGAGAAGACTCAGCAGTTAGCAGATAGTCAGCAAGCCTTAGAAGCAGCACTTAAAGAGATTGAAGACCTCTAGTTGATGGCTGGAGTCAAGAAGGCTAGGTCTGAATTGGGGCTTAGTGAGGGAGGTTTAGGGTCCTCAGGCAGTGGTTTTGCTTCTTAGTTTGTTTTCCTTGTTTTTGGATTACCTACAGACATGTTGTAGGAATCCTGGCTGTTTGCTTTTCTCCTTAGAAACTTGTACCCTACGGGGAATTCTGTTATGCTTGCCTAATAGGCCGATTTATGTTATACAGTTTTTCAGTTCATCATGTTTCTGTGCCTGCTGTTGTAGTTTGAATGTGGTTTCTTTGCGAGGGTTTCTAAAAGTCAAGGATCAGTGTCCATCTGGTTTTCTTTGCTAAATACTGGAACCGGGGCATGAATGACCTGGGATTGGAAACATAAACAACTGCATTGCATACATATCACCTATTTTCTTGTTTTGCAGGTATGGCCGCCAGTTCCTAACGACTTTTCTGTTTCAGGAACTATAGCTCCCAGGAAAGTTCGGGAACAACCAGTCGCACACAGATATCCAACAAAGATCAACAGAGAGAGAATCATGGATCAGATGCAAGCTGACTTAGCTGACTTGAGGCTAAGGATGGATAATTTTATGACTCTGATGGCAGGCATGGGTCATAATCAAGAACGTCTGCGGGAGTTGATAGAGAATGGTCAAGCAAGAAACAACGGTACTGCTGATGGAGGTAATCATAACGGTGCGGGCGCCCGTCAGGTTGAAATCCCTATAACACAGCCAGGGGTTACTATAATCAATGATGGACTGAATAATGTACAAATGGACGGACAGGACGAACAGTTCACTTTGCTTGATGAAGCTGAGGGTCGGGGGGCTGAGATGAACAGGAAGTTTGAGGAAATGGCAAAACAAATCAAGGCTATTCAATCCCAGAGTTCTTTGGGATTTGACATTACTGACTTGGGCTTGGTTCCAGGGGTTAGAATCCCTTACAAGTTCAAGGTTCCAACTTTTGAGAAATACAATGGAACGGCGTGTCCCAAGACCCATCTTCAGTCCTTTGTAGGGAGGATTGATGCTTATACTAATGATGAAAAGCTATGGATGTACTATTTCCAGGACAGCCTGGTCGGGGCCTCCTTAGAATGGTATATAAAGCTAAGCAGAGTCAACATTAAGAGCTGGAAGGACCTGGCAGAGGCTTTTGTGAGACAATACCAGTATAATTTGGACATGGCTCCAAATCGCACTCAATTGCAACACATGTCTCAAACTGCTAGAAGGGTTTCAAAGAATATGCTCAGAGGTGGCGTCAGCTCGCTACCAGAGTGCAACCACCACTACTGGAGAATGAAATGGCTGACATGTTTATGGGGACTTTGCAAGGTGTGTTTATTGAAAGACTGGCGTCTTGTTCTGCTACCAAATTCAACGACATAGTAATTGCTGGAGAGAGGGTAGAGACTTTGTTGAAAATGGGAAAGATCCAAGATACAAGTGCGAGCAGCTCGAATGGAGCAAGAAAAGCTTTCAGTGGACCTCCAAGAAGGAGGGAAGGAGAGACCAATGTTGTGTTTGGCCGAGGACGGGGCCGAGGATATAGAAGGCCATATGAGCATGTGTCAGCAGTCACAATTCCTTCCAATCCTGTGCAGCAGGCACCACCTCAACAACAACAACAACAACAGCCGCCACAACGTAACAACTATCAACAAAGACCTTATCAGCCAAGGCAGGCTCGCCCGGCTAATAGGGTGCTTGAGGCCATCCCCATGACGTATGCTGCTTTGCTACCAAGATTGCTAGACCTGAATTTGATTCAATTGAGAACTTTGGCACCACCACCTCCTGGAGAGCTTCCAATTGGGTACGATGTCAATGCAAGATGCGCTTTCCATTTAGGGGCACCCGGGCACTCAACTGAGAAGTGCAGGGTGCTACAACACAAAGTTCAAGACCTGATCGACTCCAAGGCGATTAATTTCGCACCACCACCGAATGTTACTTCGAACCCTATTTTAAATCATGGAGGGGCTAAAATCCATGCTGTTGAGGGTCGTGAGAAGTTGAGTCTGATGCTGAGCATAGAGGAAGTGAAGACTCCGTTATTGGTAGTGAAAGAGAGGTTGATGAAAGGTCAAATGTTTCCAGGATGCAATTCTGATTTCGAGAAATGTTTGAATTCAGAGAACGGATGTGAAGACCTGAGGTTGGGGTTGCAGAGTATGATTGATAAAGGATCCTTGCAGTTTAACAAGGTTGGTGATGAGATTGATGATGTGTCCACCATAACCATATTCTATGATGAAGTTGAGATGCCTGCCAGAAGAGAGCCTGTAACCATTTATGCTCCTGAAGTTAGTCATGTGACTATCACCATGCCTGGGCCTGTTCCTTATACAGACGATAAAGTCATTCCGTGGCATTACGGCTCAGAAGTGTACGTGGCTGGACAGAAAGTTGAGAGCAAGTCTGTTGCTATTGACCCGACTGTAGTGAACGTCGGAGGAGTTGGAGGTTTCACAAGAAGTGGTCGTCTATTTGCTCCCCTAGTTCTGAGAGGGGATCCTGAGGCTGAGGCTTCGGCAAAGGCTAAAGGAAAGCAAGCTGTGACCGATGAGACAATAACTCCTATTGATGGACAAGGTACTTTTGAAAAGGAGGTCGAGGAATTTATGCGCATAATTAAGAAGAGTGATTATAAGGTGGTCGAGCAGTTGAACCAGACACCTTCCAAGATATCCATTCTATCATTGTTGATGTGTTCTCCTGCACACAGAGAGGCCTTGTTTAAAGTACTACAGATGGCTTATGTTCCCCAAGAAATCACTGTCAATCAACTAGAAGCAATAGTGGGCAGTGTGAATGCAAGCCATGGGTTGGGCTTTACAGACAGAGACCTTACGTCAGAGGGCCGAAACCATAACAAAGCGCTGCATATTACTATGGAGTGCAAGGGTGCTGTGTTGTCGCGTGTCCTTGTTGACACGGGCTCTTCTCTTAATGTACTTCCGAAGAAAGGATTAATGAAACTCAATGTTGATGGTATAGTCCTGAGGCCCAGTGATTTGATTGTCAAAGCTTTTGATGGGTCCAGAAGATCAGTGTTTGGAGAAGTTGAGTTACCCGTGAAAATAGGTTCTCAAGTATTCAAAAGTATCTTCTACGTCATGGACATTCAGCCCGCGTACAGCTGCATGTTGGGACGCCCATGGATTCATGCTGTCGGAGCTGTAACATCTACTCTGCATCAGAAGCTCAAATATGTGGTTGATGGCCACGTAATCACAATGTGCGGAGAAGAAGACATCTTTGTAAGCCACTTATCAACGTTCAAATATGTGGAGATGGACGGAGAGATCCATGAGACTCTGTGTCAAGCCTCCGAAGCAGTTAACGTCAGCATTCTCACTCCGGTAGAGAAGAGCAGTGAGAAAGAAGGTACCTCCATTCATTCCTACAAGCAGGCAAAGGAGGTGGTTCAGTCAGGAAGGGCCCAAGGCTGGGGCAAATTGCTGGAATTGGAAAAGAAAGACGACAAGTTTGGTTTGGGCTATCAGCCTGGTGGATCTACTCCAAGTGGTAAAGCCATTACTTTTACAAGCGCTGGGATGCTCGACCGCAACCAAATCTGCGTGACAAACCAAGATGGAGACAGTGATGGTGACTGGGACAACTGGATTCATCCGTGTGCGCCCGGAGAGGAGCTGAAGAACTGGTCTGCTGAAGACATTTTCCAAGTTACCTGGCACTCAGAGTAATTTGTTTGTTTCCTTTTTCTTATCATGTTGCATTGTCAAATCCAGCATCCTGCCCAAGATTTTAGGATCCATTGTATTGGGCCACCATGTTTTGTATGCATCTTATTTTACCATGAGATAAAAGGACATTTTCAGACAAATTGTGTTCTCTTTCTTTGTTTTAAATTTTTCACAAAAATATAAAAATGGCAATGTGTTCCTTTTTTGTTTTTGTGTTTGCGTCTCTTTCAAAAATAAGCAATTCTGAAATAAGCACATCAGCTGTGCAGTGTTGATCATCAGGATCCCATTGATAACGTTCTTGCTATGACCACGCATGACTTTGACAATCCTATCTACCAAGTTGATTAAGGGGTTGAGGAAGACTGTGAACTCCCTGAAGAATTGGTCAGATTGTTGAAACAAGAGGAACGAGTTATTCAGCCTCATCAGGAAGAAATTGAGATCATCAACATTGGCAGTGAAGATGTGAAGAAAGAGATCAAAATTGGGGCCAGTCTGCAGGCCGAAGTAAAGAAAGAGCTGATCAGTATGCTGCGAGAGTATGTGGATATATTTGCATGGTCATATCAAGATATGCTAGGGTTGGATACTGATATCGTAGTGTATAAACTACCATTGAGAGAGGACTGTCCTCCTGTGAAACAAAAATTGAGAAGAACTCGTCCTGACATGGCGATGAAGATTAAGGAGGAGGTTCAAAAGCAATGTGTAAACACCAAAAATTTGCCCTCACTCATTTCACATTGGCTTGTGATCTCTTCATATGCATAAGTTCAATCATAGCATCTCATATTTCATTTTTGCTTCACTGCATTGGTTCAAAGTCATCTACATCTAGGGTTTGTGATCTGAGCCATCCAAGAGCCATTTGAGCCACTCCAAAGGTCATAAATCATTTCAAAGGGGTCCATGTATGTCCAAGCATCATATTATATCCCCACAAAGTCAATAAAGTCAAAGAATCACAAGAACTGAGAATGGCATGGAAGCAGAGTCGGGTTTAACTGCACAGATGACCTAGAATTAGGGTTTTGGTTTCAGAGGCCATAACTCCAAGTTTTTTGGTCATTCTTGTTTCTATTGGTCTCTATATGTTATAAGGATCATGCATGTCAAGTTTCATGAAGAAATTCCATGGGGGAGGCATCTAATCAAGAGTTGACTTCTTGAGCAAGTCAGTGCAAAATCAGGGCATCTGAGGCCCCCAATGACCCAACCAAAGGGTGTTCTTCATCATTTTTATTGTGTATGATCTTTATTTGATCATAGAAGATGTTAGAAGTTCACAAAATTGAAGAATTTCAAGCCATTTGCAAAGTTGCCTTTTTGGGAAAATGACTTGTAATGGAAACTTGCCATTTTGGGAAAGTTTTTCAACCCTTTCTTTTGATTAAAAAATGCTTCAAATGAGAAAACTTTGGTCATGAAAGTTGTAGAATAGATCCTCCCATTTTCAAAAAGTACAAGAACTCATTCTAATTCATTTTGGATCAAATGTTATGGCCTTGCAAAGTTTGATAAAATCATTGAAATTTCACTTTTGCACCAAATGGAAAACTTGCAAATTCTCATGACAAGCCCTTATGTGATTTCAATGTGACCTCTAATCATCATACGAATACAATGCATGACCTAAAAATCAGTTTGGCCCAAGGTATTTCCCATTCCTATGCCTTGAGTTTCAAGTAACCATAAGCCATTCCTCATGAAAGTGCAAAGAGGGATTTCTTGCAAAATGATTCTCAAAGGGGTTGTATGATCTCTAGCTGGTCTCAAAATATTACCATGACCTCATGAGGCATCTCACACCAAAAATTCAGCAAGACTTATCACATGTTCATGGCCAAAAATCATGAAATGTAACAAGTTGCCATATTGCAAAAACACTTCAAACTTGTGATCCAATGCACCCAGCTGTTTTCTCTTGATCCTAGGGTCTTCCTTGACTCAAGCTGAGGCAGGACAAGCCATAAGATTGCCTCTGACCCGAGCCATACTTGAAGTACACAAGATCTTGACTTTCTTGCATTTTGCCCATACCAATCCCACAATGCCACCATCAACTCTCTGCCCAATCAGAGTCAAATATGTGGCCATCAAGCAACCCAAAACACACCATACACAAGCCATAAGCTCCCACATTGCAGCATACACAAAAATCTGCCAAGAACTTCCCTCCTTCGAATCTCCTCATACAACCCTCAAACATCAAAAATTCCTTCACACACAAACCACAAATCACTCATAGAACCAAATCCACCCCCTGAAACAGCCTGAATCACCACACATAGAGACCTTCATTTCTGCTACACCAGAACCAAACAGTCACAACCAGCCACTCTCAAAGCATTCTAAGCTTCATTCCATCATCAGGAGGATAAAGGGGAAGGATTGCACAAAGCTTGAGGCCAGGAAGCTCAAAATCAGAGAAGCTTCATCTCAGGTAACATGAAGAACTTTTTTCCCAGAAACTGATTTTTAAGTTCTTTTATGATGCTATGTCTTCCCCTGATCATGAATATGTGTTTATTTTTTGAAATGGTGAAGAAACCAGCATGTATGGTATCTCTGAACATTTGCCCGTACTTTGTGTTTTGCTTCGATTCAGGCTTGTGAGTGAAAATAAATGGATTTGAGATGAGGGGTAAGGTTTAGATTGATGAGAGGATTGTTTTGGTGGAAGAAATTTCATGATTGGTAACCTGTAGAAGATTCTAGGGTTTTTGGTTCGCCGGAGAAGACGACCGGAACACTGTTCCGGCCGTATGAATTTGTTTAACCCTAATTAGGTTTAGCAGCGTAATTAATGAGAGTTTGAATTTGGACCGTAGATGAGGTGGACTAGGGTTGACTCCCGCGCGTATGTGTGGCTCAGATCACATCATTAAAACCCTAATCTGTTTTATTAATTTAATAAATCATATTTAAGTTAATTAAGCCAGAAGAGATCCTGACCTTTCAATAGCGCGCGCAGTCAACCATTGACTCCCAACTTTGAATCTCAGCCATGGATTGTGCATACTTTCTATTTAATTAATTTTTATTTCATTTTCTTGTCATTTAATTTGTACATTTTATTTAAAATAGTAAAAATCAATTAAAAATTATGAAATTTTTTGTCAAAGATTTCATTAATTTTTAAAACCCAAAAATATTTTAATTTTTATTTTTTGCATACAAAATTATTTTTAAAACATTTAAATGTTTATTTTTAATTAGTTAATGAAAATTAATTAATTAAAAATGCATTTAGGTATTTAAAAATCACCAAAAAATTCACATTGCATTTAGAAACATTTAGAAACATTATCAAACCCTCAAACCAAATTTCTTTTTTGTTCTTGATGCCTTTTGATCATTTTCATTGGAATTAATTTCATTTTAAGGCAATATTTTGATTCAATCTTTGAAAAATCCTTTATGCCTAACCCTTGAGAGTTTGATGATGATTCTTCTTGCATTGCATCCTTCATAGCATGTAGTTTATAGGATAAAATTGGTTTGATTTGATCTTGCATTTTCAATTTGTTTGGCATTTTTCTTGATGAGGTACCTTAAAACCCTAGTAATCTTAGGAAATTCATAACTTTCACTAGGTTAAGAATTAGGTCCCCTCCTTTGGGCAGTGAACTTGTATAGGTTTAGGGTATCTTTGATTGCATTTTCAATTTTTTGTCATGTCATTTGCTTCTGCTTTTGAATTTTTGCTTTGCATGTTGTATGTAACCCTAATTTGCACCTTTCTTTGCATCCATATTCCATTTGCCTGCATCCAATGACTTGCCATGACATTTTGTGCATCTACATGATTCATAATACATCTTAGGACATATTAGGATCATGTTTGATCATTTCATATTTCATTTGCCATGTTGTATGACCATTGCATTTCATAAACATTTCATGAACTTTCATGGTTCAAAGCATGCCTCATTTGCATCCTTATGCTTGTATGATCATTCTCATCCTTTGTCATGTGTTTGCATAATCTCTTAGCATCATTAACATCATACTTATACTTCTTGTTTTGGTTTTCACCATGGCATTTCATCCCATTCTCATTGCATTTCATTTTCTTGTGCTAACTTTTCAGGTTGTAAGTTGTTTGAGAGGTGAATTTGCCTTCACTTCTCACAATCGCTTTTCATCTCTTTCATACTTTCTTTGCTTCATTTTGTATGTGTTTTAGAGTGAGCTTGCTCATTCATGCTCTTCTCTTACTTTCTTTCTTCAAGCAACTTGTCTTCTTAAGTGAAGCAAGTTGTTTTGCTTCTCTTTGCTTATTGCTCCTTTCATCTGCTTCCTGGTGATTTCTCTGAAGATCTTCTTGCAAACCTCATTAACCCTAGGAACACCAAAGCATGATAACAATTAGGGTTTTATTAGTCCCCCTTTTAGTTTTGCCTTTGTGTCATCTTTGAGTCTTCTCCTCTCACCTCATAATCAAGGACTAAACCCTGAAGGTTTTAAGGCTTTGTGATTAAGCTTATACCTGCATCCTTCTATTAGGATGGAGTGTATAACTTTAATACTAAGTGTTAAACCCTTAATGTGTTTAAATCCTTTAATCAACTCACTTAATAATCATCAAGACATCAAGCTTGTAACTTGGGCCTTGCATTAGGGTTCTAATTCTTCCTTAACTGGTTAAGAAGGACTAACCCTAATGTTAATGGACAAGTCCCCCTCAAGTTGTCTTACAAATCATAAAATCCATTTCTTCATATTATCATTAACTAAAATCCATTTAATAAAGGCTTTGTTTTGTCATGAGGTTAATCCCTAATCATGGATTAAGTTGAGGAGCCTTCCTCAGCTTAAATGTTCTCATCTTTTATCCCTCTATTAGGATGGTGTAATGAGTCCATTAAATCCTTGATTATGGCTTAAACTCATTACTTAACACTAAACAAAAACAACAAAAACATCTAAATAAATGCAAGTAGGTTAATGATCTTAATCCTACATCATGGTGATTAAGTGTGAGGTGCTTACTTCATGCTTAAGGTATTCTCATTACCCCTAATCAGAGGGAAGATGTGATGAGTTTACTAACCCTTTGGTTTAGGCTTAAGCTCATTAACTTATGACAAACACCAAAAGAAAATTAAGATTGAAACAACCAAAAACAAACAATAATCGTCTCCTCCGGGATTCTTTTTTCACCTCATTCATTCATAAACGAGAACTCGCTTCTTCCGTCTAATGCAAGACAGTTTGCACCTGAGCCAGACAGGTCATACACTTGAGCATAGACAAGTAAGCAGTTCACAAGTCAATTTTATCTTTCAGTCTCTTTGAGTCAAACTACGGTGTTCTGACTTCCTCATTGCACGAGAGGATACGTAGGCATAACTTAACAGTTATCGAACAAAAGTCTCTGTATATCCCCCCTCTTCCAGCATTATTCTTTAAGCCTCATAGTCTTGAGCATTTCATTCTTGTTCTCACACTGACACTTCTCTTATACACTTCACACTTCTTTTACACTGACACTTGCATTCTTTTCCAGCTTTGATACACAGATTGCACCGACACTCCCCCTTTAAAACACAAATCTTTCAAGCGTGGATCCCGTCGAGTACGACGGACAATCTGGGTGCTAATACCTTCCCAGGTTGTAACCAACCCCCTTTCTCAGTCTCTCTGGTTCGCAATCGTCTTATCCATATCTTTCTAGGTCTATGCAGCATTACCTTTCCTCCGGGATAAAAATGCCTAACTGGCGACTCTTTTGTCTTGAGTTCACCCTTGTGTGTTCTCTTCATCTTTCGCCAACCGTTCGCGTCTGTACCCCATTTGACCCGGTGTCATTTTGGTGGGAGCGACAGCTTGGCGACTCTGCTGGGGACCCTTATACTGTAACCAGGGCTTCTGGTTCTTTTTGTGGGTTCCTCCTAGCGCTTGTTTGATTTGTGTTTACTGGGGTGTTATGTGCTAATTGTGTTTATATATTTGCTTTATTTACTGCTTTATGTACAATTATTTATTGCTTTCTTTACAGCTTTATACATCATACTGTCATACTGTCATCTTGCTGGATCTGGTTTTTGTTTTGATGGGTGGGGTTCTACTGAGAGTTTAAGGTCCTATACCTGGGACCTGAGTGACACCTAGGCTAGAGTGGTTCATGTTCTTTCCCATTCCATTTCGGTCTGGTGCGGGAATATGAAACACGGTTCAGATATGGGTTTCTTCTTGAGAACTCTGTGCTACAGATCTCCTATAGTGCTAGGGCTATCTGGGAAGTCTGCTAAGTCTGGATGGCCTTTATTATGACCTTCAGAAACTGAGGTGAATTAGAGGAGGATCTTTTATGGTTATTGTAAACACTGTACCTCCGGGTTAGAAGTGTTTACACTTCTCATAACTGATCCAAGTCTGAGGATCCTTGTTTTAGAACACTACCTGTAAGGAGGTTGGGCTGTTCGCAGGTTTGTAGGGACCATTGACCACATCATACCCTGTTACTTTGTTTTGGTTAAGAGTACCTCATTTTGGGACAGTTCTTGTGATTTAACCCTGGACATGTGACTCTTTATTTGAGTCCCCCACCTTGGTTACTGGACTTCTAAACCTCCATCTGGACTTCTTGAACATACTTGGACTTATATCAAGACAGTAGTCAGATCCAGCTTGATCACAAACCCTTGCATATCATGTGAATACATCATCATTGCATCATTTAACATTTGTTTATTTGTTTTTCAGGGTATCCACATCATATTTGGCTTGGTTTTGACCCCTTCATCTGCATAGACCTCTGTTTCATCAGCACCTGTCTTCAGCTCTTCATCAACACTTGTCTTTAGCTCTTCATCAGCACCCATGTCTGCACCCAGAAAGAGCAACATATCATACCATTTCTTTGAGCCTGTGTTGACTGGTATCAGGCAGGTCCAGTCCCTTATCACTCCAGACCACATCCCATTATTCAGAGAGCATTATGGAGGCATCCTTGATATGGTTATGGACCTGGATCCTTCTCAGAGGAGTATGATCCACACCTGCCTATAGTTCTATGACCCTCCTTTGAGATGCTTCACTTTCCAGAACTTTCAGTTAGGACCTCTGCTGGAGGAGTTCTCATCATTGATTGGAGTACCTGTCAAGGGTGGTGTCCCCTTCAATCCAGAAATGACTTCTCCCAGCAATGGAGTGGTGGCAAAAGCACTGTACCTGGAGCCTATTTTGATTGAGCAGAACATGACAACAAAGGCTGGGATCCCTGGTTTACACTTAGATTTCTTTATTTCTCAGGCCATCCTGAAGGCCTCCTTGGGAGAATGGAGGGCAGTCTGTGCATTGTTAGCCCTCAGTATATATGGGGTTATACTATTTGCAGACGAGCCCAAGTTTATCAGCAAGAATGCCATTCATCTTTTCCTTCTGAGGAACCCAGTGCCCACATTGCTGGGAGATTTCTATTATTCCATTCATCAGAGGAATGAGAAACAGAGAGGGAAGTTGGTGAGGTGCTGTGCTCCCCTGTTTCATACCTGGCTTCTCAAACACTTACCTAAGACTGATGCCTTCTTGAATCCTCACCAACAGAAGAATTGGGCTAACAGACTTATTGCTTTGACTTCAGATGACATCAGATGGTGCACCCAGAGCACCAAGGGCAAGGACATCATCACTAGCTGTGGGCAGTACCCCAATGTACCTCTAGTAGGAGTGAAGGGTTGCATCAATTACAATCCTTTGCTGTTTAAGAGACAACTGGGCTATGCTTTAGTACACCCTCCTAGAGTGCAAGATCTAGCTGAGACCCTGTATTGTGAGATAAAGCCTAATCTAGCTGTTGTCAGGAAAGCATCCTGGGCTTGGGACAACATCCAGACCAATGGGATGGCCATTCTTGGGAGGCGCAATAATGTGACTTCAGCTCAATATTATGAATGGTCTCATGCTAGAGCTCAGATTTCTAGGATGCCTTTTACCATTGAGGACGCACCTGGACCTTCTACAGTACAGCCAGCAGCCACTGTCAGCCTGGAAGAATTTGAGAAGCTGAAGGAAAGGAATGAGAATCTGTCTCAAGCTCTGAAGAAGACCCTCTGGGAGAGGAGTGATGGTCGTCTAGACATTGAGAGGTTGGAAAAGCTTAAAGTGGAGCATCTGGCCAGGATTGAGAAAGCAGAGGACTAAATCAAGAAATCAAGAGCTGGGGAGCAAATTTTGAAAAATGCCTGTAAGGAGGCCAAGCTTCAGAAGGCTAGAACTGGTCTCTATCTGCAAGAAAGTCAAGCTAGGTGGGTCAAGATCACTGAAGCTCATACTCAAGAAGATAAGAAAACTCAAGCCAGGATTGAGCAGTTAGAGGCCAATGAAAAGAAACAACAGGAAGCTCTGCTGGCAGCCCAGAAGGAGATTTCAGAATTGAAGCTTAGGGCTGGTTTGAAGAGGTCAAATGACCAAGACAGACACAAGAAGCAGACCACTGCTATCGCCACTAGGAACCTCCTCATCAGGACCATTACAGAGCATCCGGCTAGTCCTGTAACTGAGGCACTTTTGAAGGAGGTTCAGGAGGATGAGTTTGGACTTGATGTCTGACTTTTTGTTTGTTGTTGCTTTCATTTGATGTACTTTTCTTTTATGTTGTATTTTGACCCCTCAGGGGCATGTGTTGTAAAAAACAAACTATGTGTTATGCACCATTTGTAATATATTTTTTAGTTTGTTTCCATTTGGGTTTTCTTTTCTCAAGCAACATCAAAGCATCTACCTCGAGGGCTGGAAAGGTCAAAACCAAAAGTCGAGCCGGATACCTTGGAAAATAAATAAGCATACTGCATTGCATACTAACTTTTGTTTTGTTTTGTAGGTTTTGTTATTATTTTATTTGTTCTGAATCTGTTGTGTCTCAGGAAATATTGCTCGCAGAAGAGTGTTCCCCGTCAACCGTGCACACCGGTATCCTACACGCAACAACCTTCCGGGTATTATAATGGAGCAAGTACAGCAAGACCTGACAGAAGTCAGAACCCAGATGGCTAATGAAAGGGTGGAGATGAGAAACCAAATGGCCCAATTCATGACAGTAATGACTGGCTTAGCCCAAAGTCAGGAAAGGCTAAGGGCATTGGTAGAGAGACAAACTCCCGAGGAACCTCATCCTGGGACTAGAGGCACCAGCAACAATGAGAGGGGTCAGCCTCATGTTAACCCACCTGTATTTGGACCTCATCTAGATCCGGAAGTCAACATCCCGACTAATGTGCAAGGAAATACTACTGGGGGGAGGATCTTGCAAGAAGACCCCCAAGAGGAGCAATTCACTGTCATGGGAGCTGGTGATGAAGTCTATGATAGGAGGTTTGATGAAATTGCTGAGAAGTTGAGATCTCTGGAGTCTCAAAATTCCCTGGGTTTTGATGTAATGGATATGGGGTTAGTAGACGGGGTAAGAATCCCTCACAAGTTCAAACCTCCGTGCTTCGAGAAATACAATGGAACCTCCTGTCCCCGAACTCACCTGCAGTCTTTTCTGGGAAGACTTAAATCATACACCATGGATGAAAAGTTGTGGATGTTCTATTTTGAAGAAAGTTTGACTGGGGCTTCAAGGGAGTGGTATTCACATTTGACCAGAGCTACTATCAGATGCTGGAAGGACCTAGCTGAAGCCTTCATCAGGCAGTACCAATACAATCTGGACATGGCTCCTAACAGGACCCTCTTGATGGGAATGTCTCAATCCTCCAGGGAAAGCTTCAGGGAATATGCCCAAAGGTGGAGACAGCTTGCTGCTTTTGTTCAGCCACCCATGTCGGAAAGAGAAATGGCCGACATGTTCATGAATACTCTGCAAGGAACATACATTGATAGACTGACTGCCTTTTCTTCCACCAGCTTCGCAGATGTAGTTATAGCCGGTGAAAGAATTGAAAGTCTGCTAAAAATGGGCAAGATTTCTGATAATGGTGCAAGTTCGTCTAGTAATCCCAGGAATCCTTTTGTGGGACCTCGAAGGACCGGTCAGACAAACGCCATTCATGCTAGCAGGGGCAGACCTCAGTATGTCCACAAATCAGTAGCAGCTGTCACTATTCCAGCTCTGATTCCTCAGCAACCAACATATCAACAACCACAACAACCCCATTATCAACAGCAAGTTCAGTATCCGCCACAGAGAACATACAACAACAATAACAACAATCAACAACAACGACCCTTTCAGCAAAGACCGTCACAGGCAAATAGGGTGATTGATCCTATCCCTATGCCTTATGCCGCCTTATTGCCACAACTCCTGAAACTTAACTTGGTTGAGCTAAGGACATTGGCACCTCCAGATCCCTCCAATCTCCCAAAGAATTACGATGTCAACGCCAGGTGTGCTTTCCATTCCAATGCACCTGGTCACAACACAGAGAAATGCAGGGCTTTGCAAATGAAAGTGCAAGATCTGGTGGATTCTAAAGCCCTCAACTTCGCACCTCCTCCAAATGTCAACAGAAATCCTATGCCTAACCATGGTAGGCCGAGGATTAACGCCATTGAGGAAGACAAACCATCTACTCTGATCACCAGTGTTGCACAAATTCGAACACCTCTGGTCAAAATTAAAGCTCAGCTTCTAGAGTGCCAGGTGTTTCCCGGGTGTGAGCTCGGTTGTGGGTATTGCAACATTGCAGTCAATGGGTGTGATAATTTGAGAAGCGGCATAGATGGTCTTATCAAGGATGGTATACTTCAGATCTCAACAACGGCTCCTACAAATCCAGCAATTCCTTTGACAACAATTCATGAGTCTCCTACAACAGCAGCAACAATCATTCCTACTGATTCATCAATATCATCAACAATGGCCTCATCCATCACTTCCACAAATCAAATGTCAACAACCATTTCTTCTACAACATCAGCATCCTTTTTACCAACTGAGTCTTCTACAACACCAACAGAAATTAACGAAGATGTCTCAGCAGTCACCATTTACTATGATCCATCAGATGTTCCTCCAAACAACAATTTCCAACAACAAGCAGTGGCACCTCCTGCCAGATCACCAGTTACAATTTACTACGATCCGCACACCATTACAGTACTCTCCTCTGCAGCAGTCAATCTAGTTACTATTACGGTGCCTGGACCAGTTCCATATGAAAGCAGTAATGCCATACCTTGGCATTACGACTCTGATCTTTACTGCAACAGGGAGAAAATCACTTTGGATTCTTCAACCTCTTCTCCACAAATTGATAATGTTGAGGGAGGCGGAGGCTTCACCAGAAGCGGACGCCTTTTTGCCTCACAAACTCAAAGACCTAATGCTGAAGCAGAAGCTGCTGCTAAAGCAAAAGGAAAGAGTGTGGTAATTGAAGAGCCGACGGCCAAAGAAACTCAGAAGACATCTTTTGAACAAGATGTAGACGAGTTTATGAGAATCATAAAAAGAAGTGAATACAAGGTGGTGGATCAACTTCACCAAACTCCCTCAAAAATCTCCATACTATCCTTGTTGATGTGTTCTGAAGCTCACAGGAACGCATTATTGAAAGTCCTGCACGTAGCATACGTGCCAGAGGAGATTACTGTTAACCAGCTAGAAACTGTGGTGGCAAATGTCAATACCAGTCATGGGCTGGGTTTCACCAATGCTGACTTAACAACAGAGGGACGTAACCACAACAAGGCTTTACATATCACCCTGGAGTGCAAGGGTGTTGTTCTATCTCATGTACTGGTGGACACTGGGTCCTCACTCAATGTTTTGCCAAAGAAAGCCTTAGTGAAGCTAGAGTATGATGGCTTGGCATTGCGTCCGAGTAATTTGGTGGTGAGAGCATTTGATGGCTCTAAGAGATCAGTGCTTGGAGAGATTGATCTGCCTGTGATGATTGACCCGCAGACTTTTAAAATTACCTTCTATGTGATGGACATTCAGCCGGCCTACAGCTGTTTGTTGGGTAGACCTTGGATCCATGCCGCTGGCGCTGTTACGTCTACCCTTCACCAGAAGCTGAAATTCGAGTGGGAAGGCCAGATCATCACCATCTGTGGGGAAGAAGACATCTTTGTTAGCCATCTGGCTACGTATAAGTATATTGAAATGGATGGAGAAATCCATGAAACCATGAGCCAGGGGTTCGAGGCCTTGAACATTAATGAAGCATCTGCTGTACTGGGAACCTCCATAACGTCTTATCAGCAAGCCCGGAAGGTTGTTGAAGAGGGGACTGCCCAAGGCTGGTGCAAGCTGTTGCCTGTGGAGAAGAAGGAAGACAGATTTGGGTTGCGTTACAGACCAACTCAACAAGATCAATCAGAGGCTGCCAACTTGGAAGACGAGGAGGAAAGCGACCGCAACCTGGAGAGCTGGATACGTCCAAGGATCCCGGGGAGCCAAGTCCTTAACTGGTCTTCCCAGGAAATTATAAGGGTTACTCCTGCAGAGTAATTATTATTTCCTATATTTTTAAGCATGCATCAAGTCTTGCATCTTGCCCAAGATGACAAGGCTCATTTTGTAATCGGGCCATCTTGTAATTTTGTGCAAATAGATTAATCAATGAATATCGGACATCTTTTGCAAATGAGTCTTTTCCTTTTTCGCTCACTGTTTTTCATTTTTTCTTTTTGTACAAAAATAAAAATGGCAATGTTTTCCAAAATGATAACTTCATTTCACTTTTTCTAAACAAGATTAAAATTGATCACTAAAATGAACAATCTAAACCCTTGTAGAGAGTGCCTTTCAGACTGCACCGACAACAACACTGTTATGACTCCATATGACTTTGACAATCCGATCAATCAAGCTGACGAAGGGGTTGAAGAAGATTATGAGCTTCCTGAAGAGCTAGCCAGGTTGTTAAGGCAAGAGGAGAAGGTTATCACTCCTCATCAGGAGGAGGTTGAAACAGTTAATCTTGGTACGGAAGAAGACGTGAAAGAGGTTAAGATTGGGGCCTGCCTACAAGACTCAGTGAAGGGACAACTGATTGATATGCTTCGGGAGTATGTGGATGTCTTTTCTTGGTCTTATCAGGATATGCCGGGGTTGGATACCGATATTGTCATGCACAAGCTGCCTTTGAAAGAAGACTGCCCGCCGGTTAAACAGAAGTTGCACCGTACTCGCCCAGATATGGAAATGAAGATAAAAGAAGAGGTACAAAAATAGTGGGACGCCGGTTTCCTTGTTGTAACTAGCTATCCACCGTGGGTTGCTAATATTGTGCCTGTGCCTAAGAAAGACGGCAAGGTGAGGATGTGTTTGGATTACCGGGATCTGAACAGAGCCAGCCCGAAAGATGACTTCCCATTACCTCACATTGACGTATTGGTTGATAATACGGCTCAGTTCTCGGTGTTCTCCTTCATGGACGGATTTTCAGGATACAATCAGATCAAGATGTCACCTGAAGACATGGAGAAGAACACTTTCATCACACCTTGGGGCACGTTCTGTTACAAGATGATGCCATTCGGACTAAAGAATGCTGGTGCAACTTATCAACGGGCTATGGTAACATTATTCCACAACATGATCCATAAAGAAATTGAATGTTATGTGGATGACATGATTTCCAAGTCCCTCACAGAAGAAGACCACCTAGTGAATCTATTGAAGCTATTCGAGCGTCTGAGAAAGTACCAATTGAAGTTAAACCCCAACAAATGCACATTCGGGGTGCGATCCGGTAAGTTGCTGGGATTTATTGTAAGCGAGAAAGGGATTGAAGTTGACCCTGATAAAGTTAAAGCCATTCAAGAAATGCCTGCACCGAAGACAGAAAAAGAAGTTCGAGGGTTTCTAGGTAGATTGAACTACATTTCAAGGTTCATATCTCACCTTACAGCATCCTGTGAGCCTTTGTTCAAGCTGTTAAGAAAAGAACAAACGGTCAGGTGGAACGAAGACTGCCAGAGGGCTTTTGACAAAATCAAGGAATACTTGCAAGAGCCTCCAATCCTTATGCCTCCAGTCGAAGGAAGACCTCTAATAATGTACTTGACAGTATTAGAAGATTCAATGGGGTGTGTGCTGGGCCAGCATGACGAGTCTGGTCGAAAAGAGTATGCAATATACTACCTAAGCAAAAAATTTACCGACTGTGAACAACGTTATTCACTGCTCGAGAAAACTTGTTGTGCTTTAGCGTGGGCTGCTCGCCGACTAAGGCAGTATATGTTGACCCACACTACTTTATTGATATCAAAGATGGACCCAGTTAAGTACATTTTCGAGAAGCCAGCACTTACCGGACGGGTTGCAAGATGGAAAATGATCCTCACAGAATATGACATCCAGTACACATCTCAGAAAGCCATCAAGGGCAGTGTATTGTCTGATTACCTTGCTGAGCAACCCATTGATGATTACCAGCCTATGAGATTTGACTTCCCTGATGAAGACATCATCTTCATAAAAGCAAAAGATCATGAAGAGCCTGTTCACACTGAAGGGCCTGACCCAGAAGAAGAATGGACTATGATGTTTGATGGGGCTGTTAATATGAATGGTCGTGGTGTTGGTGCAGTACTCATTGCACCTAAGGGAGTTCACATGCCTTTCTCGGCAAAACTCACCTTCAACTGCACTAACAACGAAGCTGAATACGAAGCTTGTATTATGGGTCTTGAGGAAGCCATTGACCTCAGGATCAAAACTTTGACTGTATTCGGAGATTCAACTCTAGTGATTAATCAAACCAACGGCAAATGGTACACACACCAGGATCATCTGATACCTTACAGGGATTATACAAGAAGGTTATTGACTTTCTTTACAATGGTCAAGCTTGAGTATATCCCTCAGGACGAGAATCAGTTTGCAGATGCTCTGGCTACCATTTCATCCATGATCAAAGTTCAAGCTGCCAACTTCGTACCTCGGATTTCAGTGTACAGACTTGACAGACCAGCATATGTATTTGCAGCAGATGTTGCCAAAGATGATAAGCCTTGGTTCCATGATATCAAATGCTTCTTGGAGGATCAAACATACCCATCTGGGGCATCCTCCAATGATAAGAAGACATTAAGAAGGCTAGTTGGTAGTTTCTTCTTGAATACTGACGGTTCCCTGTATAAGAGAAACTTTGATATGGTACTTCTCAGGTGCGTTGATAGAACATAAGCAGACTTGTTGATGCACGAAGTGCACGAAGGATCCTTTGGTACCCATGCAGGAGGGCATGCCATGGCCAAGAAGTTGCTAAGATCAGGTTATTACTTGATCACAATGGATGCTGACTGCTGTGCCTATGCCAGAAAATGCCATAAATGCCAGATCTATGCGGATAAGGTGCATGTGCCTCCCAATCCTCTGAATGTGATGTCTTCACCCTGGCCTTTCGCCATGTGGGGCATTGATATGATTGGCAAGATTGAGCCGACTGCTTCAAATGGCCACAGATTCATCCTGGTTGCCATTGACTATTTTACCAAGTGGGTTGAAGCAGCTTCGTATGCGAATGTTACAAGGCAAGTGGTGGCCCGATTTCTGAAGAGAGACATCATCTGTCGGTATGGAGTACCCGAGCGAATCATTACTGATAATGGTTCCAACTTAAACAACAAAATGATGGCAGAACTATGCCGGGACTTCAAGATCCAACACCACAATTCTTCTCCTTACAGGCCAAAGATGAATGGCGCTGTGGAGGCAGCTAACAAGAATATCAAGAAGATTGTACAGAAGATGGTAGTTACCTACAAAGACTGGCATGAAATGCTACCATTTGCCTTGCATGGGTACCGTACGTCAATCAGAACATCCACTGGGGCAACACCGTATCAGCTTGTGTATGGTATGGAGGCAGTCCTACCTGTGGAAGTCGAATTACCTTCCTTAAGGGTACTGATGGATGTCAAGTTGAATGAAGCAGAATGGGTCCGATCCCGATACGAACAACTGAATCTGATTGAAGAGAAGAGACTAGCTTCAATTTGTCATGGGCAGCTATATAAGAAAAGGATGAAGAAAGCCTTCGATCAGAAAGTCAGGCTCCGAGAATACCAAGTAGGAGATCTTGTACTGAAAAGAGTCCTCCCTCCTCATACAAACCACAGGGGCAAGTGGACTCCGAACTATGAAGGGCCATTCGTAGTAAAGAAAGTTTTCTCCGGTGGAGCAGTGATGCTCAGTACTATGGACGGTGAAGACTTCCCGTCCCCTGTGAATTCAGATGCAGTTAAAAAATACTTCGCATAAAATGACCCGCTGGACATAAAAACAGAATGTAAGTCCAGGCAAAAATAGGGCATGATCACACTAAATTTCACCGTGTTTCTGGCTCCGATTTCGCATGCATTCTTAGCTTTTATTGTTGTTTTGTTATGTTATTACTTTTTTTTCTTATGATTTCAGGTTTTTATAATAATCGGGGCTTGAATCGAGAAAGGGAGCGAAAAAGGAGTGAAAACGGACGAAAACCTAGAAATTCAGCGTTTTGCACTTACGGCACCCACCGTGGCGGGCGCCATGGGGTTAGCCATGACGTGGCCACGACTCAAGACCACTCCTCAACCTCCAAGACCCACGATCCCCACTCTCCAACCCCCTGTAGACACCATGGCGGGCGCCATGACCTTGTGGCGGGCGCCACAAGGCAAATTTCAGTAACCTCCACTTTTTAGTGGAGGGGAATCCCAGTCTTTTCATGCTTTTAGTTTTCCTATAAATAGGACCTTAGATTTTTGTTTTTCATCATCCAAAATTAGATTTCTCTAGGCATATATCAGTTTCAAAGCAGTTGCCATTCCACATCGGGGTGTTTCTGCAATCGAGTGATCGAGTCTGTAATCTGTCTGTGCGATCGAGTTTTGGAGCACTCTGGAGGAAGTTAATCCTGCCGCCATTTTAATTCAAGTTCGTATTTTACTTTATTTATTTTTGCCTTGCTTTACTTTTATTTATTTCTCGCGTTGCTTTACTTTCTTTATTATCCGCACTCGCACTTTATTTCGTTTATTTCCCGCACTCGCTTTACTTTCATTTATTACCCGCACTCGCACTTTATTTCATTTATTTCCTGCACTCGCTTTAAATTACTTTATTTCCCGCACTCGCTTTAAATTACTTTATTTCTCGCACTCGCACTAAATTCATTTACTTTCCGCACTCGCACTAAATTACTTTTATGAAAAACTATAAAAAGAATCTTTACTTTATCATGTCTAACTAATTCCATAAAGGTTAGAATGTAAGGATCGTAATTAAACCAGTAATCAGTATAATTGTTCGTGGAAACACTTAAAGGGCTATTTTATCTTTCAATTCAATCTAATTGTTTTTAACTATTTCAAAAACAGCCAAAAGCGCTTTGTCTAGTTCATTAGGAGTTTTTAGATTAAAAAGAAAAGAGATTTTAAAACGATTTTCGGACGCGTTATGAGATTTAGAATCTGGTTCATAAGAACCTCTTTTTGCTAAGAAGTCCAGGTTAAAATACTTTTCAACTTAGTCAAGATACTACATTTCTTAAAAATAGGTTTACTACTCTAACGCAGTACGCACCTTTTTATCCGTGACAATAGGAGGGGTTGATTAGAGAGTACAACTCGGTTCTGAATACGCGAAAGCGACAGTTCCTGTTAAATTGGTTCTTTTCAAAGGAGAAAACATTGCCCATAAGTAGTTCCATTAACAAGTACTGGATTATCATTGATTACGTGAATTACATTCGAGCCTGTCTTTTATTTATTATTTAAAATTATTATTTTTACCATTGCACCCTTACTAAAACCCTTAAATTTAGTTGCCTTAGATACACACCATAACAACAGGTATGATAGATTGACACTTGGTCTCTGTGGATTCGACAATCTTTTATATTACTCTGACGTGTTCGTACACTTGCGAAAAACACGCATCAAGTTTTTGGCGCCGTTGCCGGGGACCAATATCGTCAAATTTCATTACCCTGTAGTTATACCGTTTAGACTAAGGTTGTTACCCACCGGTCAATGCGAAAGACTCGCAGTGCCGGAAGTTTAGTAGACCCTCTAGCTGAACCTGAACGTTACGCTCGCGCATGTTTGTTTTTCCATAGGAATAGGAGAGCTATGGCCGAAGATCAAAACCGAAGACCTCTTAAGGACTTCGCCCAACCATCAAACGAGGAACCTAGTTCCAGTATAGTAAACCACGCTATCCCAGCCAATAATTTTGAACTTAAACCATCCCTGCTGCAATTAGTGCAACAGAGACAATTCGCAGGTCTCGCTACTGATAACCCGAACCAACATTTAAAAAGCTTTCTTCAGTTAGCAGACACCTTTAAAACCAATGGAGCTTCTCCTGAGGCGATACGCTTAAGATTATTTCCCTTTTCCCTCAGAGATAAAGCTCTATCATGGTTAGATTCCCTTCCACCCAATTCAATAACAACTTGGGATGACCTTAGGAAAGTTTTCCTTGCTAGATATTTTCCCCCGAGTAAGACCGCTCTTCTTCGAAACCTAATAACTAGATTTACCCAACACCAAGGAGAGTCGTTGTTCGAAGCCTGGGAGAGATATAAAGAACTATTAAGAGCATGCCCACATCATGGCTTAGAGAATTGGTTAATCATCCAAACCTTCTATAATGGACTTCATTATAACACTAAGATGACCATCGACGCTGCCGCTGGTGGCGCACTGATGAACAAACCTTACCCTGAAGCTAGTGCCCTTATCGAGGATATGGCCCAGAACCATCAATCATGGGGAGTAGAACGAGCGACAGTGGAAAAGAAGGAAGCCCAAGGAGGAATACATGAGCTAAGCTCTATAGACATGATGCAGGCTAAAATGGACGCGTTGGCCCTTAGAGTCGAACATATGTGTACAACTCCGAATATTGTAGCCGCAGTTTCGCCGAATTGTGAGATATGTGGAACGCAAGGACACCAATCCGCCGAATGCAATCTGTTGAATGAAACCAACACTGAGCAAGTAAACTATACCCAAGGGAACCCATTTTCAAACACATATAACCCTGGATGGAGGAATCACCCAAACTTCTCCTACAAAAATAATAACCCTATTCAAAATACCGCACCTCCGAGACAACAAGGTTACCAAGCCCCAAGAACAAATCAACCTATGCAACCTGTACCACCAAGCCCGAGCTTTGAGGAAGTTGTAAAAGATTTTATCGTTGCTCAAAAACAACAAAACAAAGAGTTCATGAACCAAAACATCCATGTTAACGAACTAATTACCCAGTTGGGAACCAAGGTTGATCAAATCATTACTCATAATAAGATGCTTGAAACCCAGATCTCTCAGGTAGCGTTAAACCAAGCCCCACAGACTACACCTGGAGGACAGTTCCCTGGACAACCTCAACAAAACCCGAAAGGGCAAGCCAATGCCATTACTCTACAAAGTGGAACCGCTTATAAGGAACCTTCAAACCCTAGATTAAGTGAGCCCGAAACTTCTGAGAGGAATGAGGAGAAGGAACCAGAGAAGCCTGAAACCCCAGAAAGTCAAGAAAAAGGAGAAGAACCTAAAAATAAAACCTATGTACCACCACCGCCATACAAACCACCAATACCATACCCTCAAAGATTAAAGAAAACACAAATCGATAATCAATATCAAAGATTCGTTAAGGTTATAGAAAAACTTCACGTAGAAATCCCCTTTACAGAAGCCATCACCCAAATACCTTCTTACGCTAAGTTTCTCAAAGACATACTTACGAATAAACGTAGACTTGAAGATCCGAAACCCGTGGAATGTAATTCTATTTCCGAAGATAGGTTAGCAAAGAAAGATAAAGATCCCGGAAATTTTTCCATTCCTTGTATTTTGGGGAATCATGTCATCGAAAAGGCTTTTCTAGACTTAGGAGCTAGTGTGAGCTTAATGCCTTTAGCAGTTTGTGAGAGATTAAACTTAGGAGAATTACAACCTACTAAGATGTCGCTTCAATTAGCCGATACATCCGTTAAATACCCTATAGGCATACTTGAAGACGTCCCTGTTAGGATAGGTCAGCTGTTTATACCTACTGATTTTGTTGTCATGGACATTAAAGAAGATGACGACATACCAATCCTCCTAGGTAGACCGTTCTTATCGACTGCTGGAGCCGTAATAGATGTTAAAAAAGGGAAACTAACTTTTGAGGTAGGTGACGAGAAGATAGAATTTATATTGTCAAAATTTCTTATGGCACCTGTGATAGGAGATGTTTGTTATGCCTTAGATATCATCGAAGAATGCATTAGGGAATTAGAACAAGAAGAAGAAAATGAATCTATAAAATTGCCATCAACCCTTATTTTGGAAGATGACAATTATAAAAAACCCTACATTGATGATAACCTTCACGAATGTTTATCTCTTACCCCAGATCCTATGCCTTGCCCTATAAAACCGACCGTAAAACTTAAGGAACTGCCTAAAAACCTGAGATATGAATTTCTCGATGAAGATATGAACCGTCCAGTTATAGTCAGTGCTACCTTAAACCAAGAAGAAACCGATCAATTATTAGAATTTTTACGTAGGTACCCCTCAGCCTTAGGATATAAGATCTCTGATCTAAAAGGAATAAGCCCATCCGTATGCATGCATCGGATTTTGCTTGAAGAAGATTCAAAACCTTCCAGAGAACACCAACGAAGAATAAATCCTATAATGAGTACTGTAGTTAAGACTGAAGTTCTTAAGTTACTAGAGGCAGGTATAATATATCAGATCTCGGACAGTAAATGGGTGAGTCCTGTGCATGTAGTACCTAAAAAGGGAGGCATCACAGTCGTGCAAAACGAGAAGGGCGAACCTGTAGCAAAAAGAACCGATGGAGGTTGGCGTATGTGCATAGATTATAGAAAATTAAATAAAGCAACTAGGAAGGACCATTTCCCATTACCATTCATAGACCAAATGTTGGAGCGCCTAGCCAGACACTCTTACTTTTGTTACCTAGATGGATATTCAGGATTCTTCCAAATACCTATTCACCCCGAAGATCAAGAAAAAACTACCTTTACATGCCCAATTGGAACCTTTGCCTATAGAAGAATGCCTTTTGGACTTTGTAATGCTCCTGCCACTTTCCAACGCTGCATGATGTCTATCATTGCTGATTATTTAGATGGAATTATGGAAGTATTTATGGACGATTTCTCAGTTTGTGGATCAGATTTCAAAAATTGTCTTGTCAACCTTGAGAAAATCCTGGAGAGATGTGTGGAGGTAAACCTTGTGCTAAATTGGGAGAAATGTCATTTCATGGTCACCGAAGGGATTGTTTTAGGACATATAGTTTCCGAAAAAGGTATAGAGGTAGATAAAGCAAAAATAGAAGTCATAGAGAATCTAAAACCGCCGAAGACTATCAGGGAGATAAGAAGTTTTCTTGGACATGCCGGATTTTACCGACGTTTTATCAAGGATTTCTCCAAAATAACAAAGCCCTTAACTGGTCTTTTGATGAAAGATGCTGAATTTATCTTCGATGAAAAATGTACTGAAGCATTTAATCTTCTGAAGCAAGCTCTGATTTCAGCACCTATAATGAAACCCCCTGATTGGTCAGAACCGTTTGAGATAATGTGTGACGCCAGTGATTATGCTGTTGGAGCCGTTCTAGGTCAGAGAAAAGACAAAAAGTTACACGTAATTTATTATGCTAGTAGAACCCTAGACGCTGCACAGCTCAACTACGCAACAACCGAAAAAGAGCTCCTAGCTGTAGTTTTTGCAATAGACAAATTTAGATCTTATCTAGTAGGAGCCAAGATTATAGTTTATACCGACCATGCTGCCATTCGTTACTTACTAAGCAAAAAGGATGCCAAGCCTAGGTTACTTCGATGGATTCTATTACTGCAAGAGTTTGATTTGGATATCCGTGATAAGAAAGGCACTGATAATGTAGTAGCTGATCACCTATCTAGGCTAGAACACCTGAAACCTGACTCAGTACCCATAAATGACGATTTTGCCTATGATAGACTGATAGCCCAACTATAAACTATTGAAGATGATAACCCAGACCCTCATGAGCATTTTCATAAATCCTTAGCTATAAGCAATGTACCTTGGTATGCAGACTTTGTTAATTACCTAGCCGCTGACATCATACCCCCTGATCTAAACTACCACCAGAAGAAGAAGTTCTATAGTGACGTAAGAAACTTCTATTGGGACGAACCGTTTCTTTTCAAGAGAGGCAAAGATGGCATTTTCCGCCGTTGTGTTCCAGAAGAAGAGGTAAATAATATAATTGAGCATTGTCACTCTGCACCCTATGGTGGACATGCGAGCACATCTAAGACCTACGCCAAGATTCTTCAAGCTGGCCTATTCTGGCCTACTATGTGGCGTGATGTCCATGCTTTCATTGTCAAGTGTGGTAGATGCCAACGCACAGGAAATATTTCAAGACGTAATGAAATGCCGTTAAGAAATATCCAAGAAGTAGAACTCTTCGACGTATGGGGTATAGACTTTATGGGACCGTTCCCACCATCTTTTGGAAATCAGTACATCTTAGTAGCTGTTGACTACGTGTCTAAATGGATTGAAGCTATCGCCGCACCCACAAACGACACCAGAGTAGTCATCAAATTATTCAAAAACTATATATTTCTCAGGTTTGGAACACCCCGTTTAGTCATAAGTGATGGAGGATCACACTTCATATCGAGAATATTTGATAAACTTTTAAGCAAGTATGGAGTTAAGCATAGAGTAGCAACACCATACCACCCACAGACCAATGGACAAGTGGAAGTATATAACAGGGAGATCAAACAAATCCTCGAGAAGACTGTCTCTATATCTAGAAAGGATTGGTCACAGAAACTTCAAGAAGCATTATGGGCCTATAGAACCGCTTTCAAAACTCCTATAGGAACAACCCCTTATCAACTGGTCTATGGAAAATCATGTCACTTACCATTTGAATTGGAGCATAAGGCCTATTGGGCCATCAAAACTTTGAATTTGGATTACTTGACTGCTGGTGAGAAACGTATCCTTGATATCCACAAGTTAGAAGAGCTCAGACAATCCGCCTACGAAAATGCCATCATATACAAAGAAAGAACAAAAGCTTGGCATGACAAAAGAATCATAAGAAGAGACTTCAAAATAGGCGATCCTGTTCTCCTGTTCGATTCTAGGTTACGACTTTTTCCAGGGAAGCTTCGTTCGAGATGGACTGGCCCTTTCGAAGTATCTAAGATCCTAAGATCCGGTGCTATTGAAATCAAGAACCAAACATGTAAACCGTTCATCGTCAATGGACAGAGGTTGAAGCCCTACGAAGGAGGTGACATCCCAACAACATACACCTTTCATACTCTGAGTGATCCACCATATCCTTCCAATGATGTTTAAATATCGGTCGTCGAGTTAATGACGTTAAACAAGCGCTGCATGGGAGGCAACCCATGGTTTTCTTATTTTTGTACTTTTTATTTTTTACTTTTACTTTATTTTAATTTGTTTATTTTATTATTATGTCAGGACTAACGATTGAATGTTTTATGTGCTTTCAGGACTTGTTTGCTAACCTTGTATAGAATGCAGAACCCTGATGACATGCACGTGGCCTTTAGAGACGATGCACAGAGAGAGCGTTACCATGTCCACATGAGTCGCCCTATGGCTCCTACCAGGTACCCTGACCATGACTGCATGGATGCCTTGGGGATAGAGCCAAGCGTCAGATTTTTATGCCATCAACTCCACTGGGGCCAGTTTGACTACAGGAACAACACTTATAGGAACTTGACTCTTGAGTTCCTCAGCTCGTTTCATCATGACCCTTGGGCTGGACCCGATGGACTCGCTGTTTTCAGGTTGTTCGGGATTGACTACTCATTCTCTCACAAAGAGTTTGGTGATTTACTAGGTTTTCAGACTACTCCTGATGCTATTCCAGAGACACCAATGGGGTATTTTATGAGCAGAGAAGTGGAAAAGTTTTGGACTAAAATATCAGGTGGAGGGAGCCAAGATCCTTCTACCCAGTTTTCTCAGGTAATCCACAACCCTGCATATTCTTTCCTAGGTTTGCCAGATACAGAGACCCTGCTAAGTGAAGAGGAGATTTTCCTACTGTTTTGTGCGACTCAGTCTCGCTCAGTTGCTTGTGGCAACTTTCTGTTGAAGGGCCTTGCTAGTGTTGCCAGATCATCCGTAGGCATCATCCATGTTGGTGGGATTGTTACACAGATAGCCACTGCATTGTGTCTGTCTCGCAAATTATTGCACCTCAGGACCTTCTGCTGCTACACCACCCTGGATATTGATTTTTGTCTTGATAGAGGACTGATGAGGAGGGCTTCTTTTGAGCCCAACATGTTTAGATTGCTGATCGACGGCGAAGCGATACACTATTTTACATTACCAGATCCGCTGATGACCAGTGTCCATGATCCTGCTAATTGGAGTTATGCTCTAGAGGGTTATGGAGAGACTGTCGAAGAGCCGAAATCGCCTCCCGCCGCTGAGTACACTCCTACACCTCTTACTCCCCGAATCACTGTTATGTCTAACAATATGTCTCTGCAGCCACCTGACCTACAAACACATATTTATGAGCTTCGCAAGGAGACTGCCCTTCTCAAGCAGGAAGTGGCAGACTTGGAGTTACAGATGCAGGTTTCTGATCTCACTCATGCCTCAGAGGCCGATGCTCTATATCAGGCGATTGAAGAGCTTCGGAGGGAGATAACTGAGATTCGTGGATCAAGCCAGGAAAAGAAGCCTACCACATGACTCATTCTACACTGACAGCGCTACCCTAGTATTTAATTTCCTTTTATATGCTTTATTTTATTTATCGCATTTCCAGACATATATTATTTCTTTTGCATCTATTATATTTTCATGTACTTTGAATTCCTCATATATATACATATTATGCACTAATGTTAATTTTTCTTTTTCTTTTTTGATTTTTAATTATTTTATTTTTGTCGTGCAAAGAAAAAAAATATATATATATATATAAGACAAAAATATTTTCATTTTTTGTCTTCACAAAAAAATATGCAAGCCTCATGCCTTGAAAAGAAGAAGAAAACGCTATCCAGACCCCCCCGAAGACCAAAGGTGCAAGGAAGGCCCAAAAGGAGGATTTAAAAATCCAAGACCCAGGAAATCTGCTCCTGGATTCTATGTCACCAAGGAGATGTGGCGTGATATGACAGCTAGAGAGGAAAGGCGAGACGACCTTCTCTCTACTATTTCACAACAGCTGACGGACAACATGAGCTTCATGCAACAATCGCGATTGGTTTCGGATCGTGCTTATAGCAACGTTTGCCGTACCTTGAACGATATCTCATTAGAGCAGAACCGTCAGAGAGAGTTCAACAGCCGGCACTACCAGCTTGTAGAGGCCACTCAGGGTTCCATCTTAGGTAACCTTCGAGAGGTAAGGAGTGCTCAGGCTGCTTTATCAGCACGACTCGACCGGAGGGACCAGCATCGTAGTAGATCCCGTCGTTCCAGACCATCACAGCAGGACAGCGAGGGCACCAGTGCTCCTCCTCAGTAGTCTTTTTCAGGTTACCCCCCTTATCTTATTTCGAAACATTGGGGACAATGTTCGATTTAAGTGTGGGAGGGGATTTTATTGCTTTCTGTCATTTCCCTTTTTAGTTAATTATTTCCTTTCAGTTATTTCCCTTTTCAGTAATTTATTTTTCTTAGATAATGCATGAGTCTGACGAGTCACCAGTATAGTGTATTTTTAGTTCATCTTCATTTTTTCCCATTTCCTTAGCCTTACCAGAAAAACCAGAAAAATTTTAAAAAGAAAATAATGTTGTTTCACATGTTTTTTGGGCTTTGAGACAGGTTTAGATTAGGATGTGGTGACTTAGGTCAACTTTTTGAAACATCAGAACCATTTTATCACCATTGACCTCTTGAATATAGGAATCACTCCTAAACCCCACCACCATGGCCTTTATTATCATTTAAAAAATTGTCCTAAGTAGTTTATTTTAGCAGTCAGCTCCGGCCTAAGCATGCTCTACGTAGGGGGCCGATGAACATAAGTGAATGATCCAGTGCTAATAAAAAAAAGAAAAAAAAAGAAAAAAAAAAGAAAAAAAAAAGAAAAAGGCAAAACTCTGGTATAGGTGACCCTCACAAAGTCATTTAAACCGAAAAAAGAGAAGAAAAAAAATTTTGCCACAAAAAGAAAAAAATTGCAAAGTCACCTATTGTTAGTTGGTTCAGAGGTATCTGGCACTGAACTTGGTAGGGCGGATTACGATCCGATCCCCCGCAGCTACATTTAGGCGAAATAAAAACAGGTTTACACATGCTTATGTGCCAGAAACCTTATGTTATGGATCAGAATCACTAACCGGTCACTCTACTATGAAGCATGTACGGATAACGGGCTTAATGTGATTGCGTCTGAATGAAAAGGACACAAAAAGATGAGAAGATAGGCCTAGGTATTGTGGGATGATATGGAGTGGTTAATATAGGATTGAAGTTTGTGTTTGTGTTACTATGGTACCCTTGGTTCACTTAGTTAGTATCTGTCACTGCATCCTGACTTGAACTTAGAAGCCCTTTAGCCCAAAGACACGTGTTGACACCATATTTTCTTAAGCTTTAATGTTTGCTTGAGGACAAGCAAAGGTTTAAGTGTGGGAGAATTTGATCACACTAAATTTCACCGTGTTTCTGGCTCCGATTTCGCATGCATTCTTAGCTTTTATTGTTGTTTTGTTATGTTATTACTTTGTTTTCTTATGTTTTCAGGTTTTTATAATAATCGGGGCTTGAATCGAGAAAGGGAGCGAAAAAGGAGTGAAAACGGACGAAAACCTAGAAATTCAGCATTTTGCACTTACGGCACCCACCGTGGCGGGCGCCATGGGGTTAGCCATGACGTGGCCACGACTCAAGACCACTCCTCAACCTCCAAGACCCATGATCCCCACTCTCCAATCCCCTGTAGACAACATGGCGGGCGCCATGACCTTGTGGCGGGCGCCACAAGGCAAATTTCAGTAACCTCCACTTTTTAGTGGAGGGGCATCCCAGTCTTTTCATGCTTTTAGTTTTCCTATAAATAGGACCTTAGATTTTTGTTTTTCATCATCCAAAATTAGATTTCTCTAGGCATATATCAGTTTCAAAGCAGTTGCCATTCCACATCGGGGTGTTTCTGCAATCGAGTGATCGAGTCTGTAATCTGTCTGTGCGATCGAGTTTTGGAGCACTCTGGAGGAAGTTAATCCTGCCGCCATTTTAATTCAAGTTCGTATTTTACTTTATTTATTTTTGCCTTGCTTTACTTTTATTTATTTCTCGCATTGCTTTACTTTCTTTATTATCCGCACTCGCACTTTATTTCGTTTATTTCCCGCACTCGCTTTACTTTCATTTATTACCCGCACTCGCACTTTATTTCATTTATTTCCTGCACTCGCTTTAAATTACTTTATTTCCCGCACTCGCTTTAAATTACTTTATTTCTCGCACTCGCACTAAATTCATTTACTTTCCGCACTCGCACTAAATTACTTTTATGAAAAACTATAAAAAGAATCTTTACTTTATCATGTCTAACTAATTCCATAAAGGTTAGAATGTAAGGATCGTAATTAAACCAGTAATCAGTATAATTGTTCGTGGAAACACTTAAAGGGCTATTTTATCTTTCAATTCAATCTAATTGTTTTTAACTATTTCAAAAACAGCCAAAAGCGCTTTGTCTAGTTCATTAGGAGTTTTTAGATTAAAAAGAAAAGAGATTTTAAAACGATTTTCGGACGCGTTATGAGATTTAGAGTCTGGTTCATAAGAACCTCTTTTTGCTAAGAAGTCCAGGTTAAAATACTTTTCAACTTAGTCAAGATACTACATTTCTTAAAAATAGGTTTACTACTCTAACGCAGTACGCACCTTTTTATCCGTGACAATAGGAGGGGTTGATTAGAGAGTACAACTCGGTTCTGAATACGCGAAAGCGACAGTTCCTGTTAAATTGGTTCTTTTCAAAGGAGAAAACATTGCCCATAAGTAGTTCCATTAACAAGTACTGGATTATCATTGACTACGTGAATTACATTCGAGCCTGTCTTTTATTTATTATTTAAAATTATTATTTTTACCATTGCACACTTACTAAAACCCTTAAATTTAGTTGCCTTAGATACACACCATAACAACAGGTACGATAGATTGACACTTGGTCTCTGTGGATTCGATAATCTTTTATATTACTCTGACGTGTTCGTACACTTGCGAAAAACACGCATCAGGGCATCCCGGCGAGTCAAAAACAGAATAAAAGGCTCGGGCAAAAATAAGGGAAAATAAACAAAAAATGTACACCCGCTGAGCTGAAAAGCCGCATTGGACAACTCAGGCAAAAATGGGTATCCCAGTGGATTGAAAACCCGAAAGGGCGATCCAGGCAAAATAAGGGAATAAGCGAACAACTGCATTCTGAATTTATCTGTATCACTTACAACTTGGTAAGCTTCGAAAGGTTCAAGCTTCGTTCAGAATCAACCTTCTTCGGAAAGCAAGACGAGAAGAGCGTCAAATGTCATACGAGTCATAGCAAAAGCGAAGCTCCTTGAAGCGTCATCAACATGGCCAGCACCCTTTTATTTTTCAATTTGTAACAATCTCCTCATTCCAGGGGATTTGTTTATATGACTGTATCTTGCCAATTTAGGGCACTCGAATTAATAAAATCAGATTTTCAGTCACACGCTGTCTCGTACTCTTTTATTTGCAAAAAATGTCCGATGTCATTAGTTTGTCGATCGCATAAATACGGATGCGTCTTTCTGAAACTACATGCTTACAGGAAATATACTTACTCCCAGGAGTGTCTAAACTCTTATGATGGAATCCAGTAAGGGATACCTCGGGGTACTTGTGCGTTTCTTTGTCATTATAGGATTGCATGTATTCAAAGCGCGACATGGGGCATGAAAGCTTCTCCCCAGCAAGCTGTCAAATCATTATCTACTCAGTCCGTCTTCCAGATTAGCACCGGAGGCGTTTTCTCCCCAGCTGAGTCATCAGGTATCATCCTCAGCAGGATCCCTACAGAAATCTTTAGGAAGATCTTCCAGTGATCTTTCTTCTTCCCCAGCCAAGTGCCGACCAGGGAACTACCTCCCCGCAGAGTTTCAACCTCTATCCAGAAGAGCAGCACATGAAGAAATCACAACAGAGTGAAGAAAGCTCCTGCAAACCCCCAGTTGGGTTCCCCGTTGCTGAGATAGGTCTATCAGTGATTTGTTTCCCCATGCAGATACATATATGTCAGATCTACCAAGGATCTTATCCCCAGCTGGGATATTCACTTCAAGCAGATCAGCCAGAGATCTTCACAGCAACAGGATCCGAGTCCCGGATCGTTCTTGGCATAATCATAGCATTCGCATCATATTTTCCCCATAAAGCGTAGCATTCCGTCTAAAACGGAGCATTACGGCAAAAATCAAACATGTTGCATAGTCATAAGCCATGTGTCGAACTGAACACTTGTAAATACTGGCTTTCCATCAACAATATACAGAATGCTCCCCAAAATTCCCCGGCAAAGAGCCAAGATATTTCTCTCGCAGATACAGTACAGATACTCCCTGACACCCGTCCGTGTCATACCCCCAGTGGAAAGCCAAAGCGTCCCCTTTGCACTCACCATACAGATACATATACATACAATTCCTTGACACCCGTCCGTATCACCTTCCCCAACATAGTTACCTAAACACTTTGTAAATCATATATATTTGTTTATAATACACTTTTTCAGACACCCGTCCGTGTCATGCTCTCCAAAGCAAGATAGACACTCGTCCGTGTCTTACTCATACATTTTACTCATACAGATACTCGTCCGTATCTTGTATACACCACTTATCTTTCTCAGATTCGATACTCGTTCGTGTTCTTTGTTAACCAGTTGATACTCGTCCGTATCATCATCTCTGAGCATGTGTCAGCGTTTGTTTCTACTGATACTCGTCCGTATCATAGTCTTAGGGATGCTCGTTCGCATCTTTAATCCATACACAATGTCGGTTACTTTTACCTCTTTTTCGAATTTAGACACTCGTCTGTGCCTATTACTCCCCAGAAGAGTCCCCTCGGAATCAACAATCGTCCGTGTTCTTTGTTAACTAGTTGATACTTGTCCGTATCATCATCTCTGAACATGCGTCAAGCGTTTGTTTCTACCCGATACTCGTCCGTATCGTAGTCTTAAGGATGCTCGTCCGCATCTTTAGTCTGTACACAGTGCCAAACACTTATACCTTTCATTTCTTGGACGTAAACACTCGTCCGTGTTTACTATTCCCCAGCAAAGTCCCCAACAAAACTTGTCAAAACTATTTCCTTTCTATCTGACATTCGTCCTATGTCATGATACCTTTGCAGCAGCCGTACCCTGCCAGGTGATCGTCCTTCACCTTTTTGATGATCGTCCTTCATCAACCCCCAGTGGAGTCTCTATTCATTAGAACCCCTTGTTATCTGACATTCGTCCTATGTCACGATATCTTTAGCAGCCGTCCCCTGCTAGGTGATCGTCCTTCACCTCCTGATGATCGTCCTTCATCATTTTATCCGATGGCCGTCCCCATCGTTGAGCTTGTTATCTGACATTCGTCCTATGTCATTATAAACCCTGAGAGCAGCCGTACCCTACTAGGTGATCGTCCTTCACCTCTTGATGATCGTCTTTCATCATGCTTACCCGATGGTTGTCCCCATCATCGACCTTTGTTACCCGACATTCGTCCTATGTTGTGGTACTTTCGGCAGCCGTACCCTGCCAGGTGATCGTCTTTCACCTTAGATGACCGTCCCTCATCTTATCCCCAACAGAGCAGTCGTCCCCTGCTAGGTGATTGTCCTTCACCTTTGATGACCGTACCTCATCATTTATTCCATTTACCTATAATCCCCAGAGAGTCTTATAGCTTTACTAGATGGCCGTCCCCCATCATGATCTCTCATATCCCCAGCATGTCGGCCGTCCCCGTCATTGCCCTTTCCCCAGCAGTCGTCCTCTGCTCGACGGTCGTCTTCCGTCGCCCGCACTTTATAATTATACTTTATTCTCTTTTACAATCTATATCCCTTTTCTTCTTCATTCTGTGAGTGCAAATTTTGGACTGTCTTTGGTATTCAACCACGAGTTATCTTGTTTGCCTGTTAAGCCGTTGCTTACATCCCGCACAGCTAACTCATCCTTGAATAGGGGCAGCTGTAAACACACCAAATTTGCCCTCACTCATTTCACATTGGCTTGTGATCTCTTCATATGCATAAGTTCAATCATAGCATCTCATATTGCATTTTTGCTTCACTGCATTGGTTCAAAGTCATCTGCATCTAGGGTTTGTGATCTGAGCCATCCAAGAGCCATTTGAGCCACTCCAAAGGTCATCAATCATTTAAAAGGGGTCCATGTATGTCCAAGCATCATATTATATCCCCACAAAGTCAAGAAAGTCAAAGAATCACAAGAACTGAGAATGGCATGGAAGTTAAGCCGGGTTTAACTGCACAGATGACCTAGAATTAGGGTTTTGATTTCAGAGGTCATAACTCCAAGTTTTTTGGTCATTCTTGTTTCTATTGGTCTCTATATGTTATAAGGATCATGCATGTCAAGTTTCATGAAGAAATTCCATGGGGAAGGCATCTAATCAAGAGTTGACTTCTTGAGCAAGTCAGTGCAAAATCAGGGCATCTGAGGCCCCCAATGACCCAACCAAAGGGTGTTCTTCATCATTTTTATTGTGTATGATCTTTATTTGATCATAGAAGATGTTAGAAGTACACAAAATTGAAGAATTTCAAGCCATTTGCAAAGTTGCCTTTTTGGGAAAATGACTTGTAATGGAAACTTGCCATTTTGGGAAAGTTTTTCAACCCTTTCTTTTGATTAAAAAATGCTTCAAATGAGAAAACTTTGGTCATGAAAGTTGTAGAATGGATCCTCCCATTTTCAAAAAGTACAAGAACTCATTCTAATTCATTTTGGATCAAAAGTTATGGCCTTGCAAAGTTGGATAAAATCATTGAAATTTCACTTTTGCACCAAATGGAAAACTTGCAAATTCTCATGACAAGCCCTTATGTGATTTCAATGTGACCTCTAATCATCATACAAATACAATGCATGACCTAAAAATCAGTTTGGCCCAAGGGATTTCCCATTCCTATGCCTTGAGTTTCAAGTAACCATAAGCCATTCCTCATGAAAGTGCAAAGAGGGATTTCTTGCAAAATGATTCTCAAAGGGGTTGTATGATCTCTAGCTGGTCTCAAAATATTACCATGACCTCATGAGGCATCTCACACCAAAAATTCAGCAAGACTTATCACATGTTCATGGCCAAAAATCATGAAATGTAACAAGTTGCCATATTGCAAAAACACTTCAAACATGTGATCCAATGCACCCACCTGTTTTCTCTTGATCCTAGGGTCTTCCTTGACTCAAGCTGAGGCAGGACAAGCCATAAGATTGCCTCTGACCCGAGCCATACTTGAAGTACACAAGATCTTGACTTTCTTGCATTTTTCCCATACCAATCCCAAAGTGCCACCACCAACTCTCTGCCGAATCAGAGTCAAATATGTGGCCATCAAGCAACCCAAAACACACCATACACAAGCCATAAGCTCCCACATTGCAGCATACACAAAAATCTGCCAAGAACTTCCCTCCTTCGAATCTCCTCATACAACCCTCAAACATCAAAAATTCCTTCACACACAAACCACAAATCACTCATAGAACCAAATCCACCCCCTGAAACAGCCTGAATCACCACACATAGAGACCTTCATTTCTGCTACACCAGAACCAAACAGTCACAACCAGCCACTCTCAAAGCATTCTAAGCTTCATTCCATCATCAGGAGGATAAAGGGGGAAGGATTGCACAAAGCTTGAGGCCAGGAAGCTCAAAATCAGAGAAGCTTCATCTCAGGTAACATGAAGAACTTTTTTCCCAGAAACTGATTTTTAAGTTCTTTTATGATGCTATGTCTTCCCCTGATCATGAATATGTGTTTATTTTTTGAAATGGTGAAGAAACCAGCATGTATGGTATCTCTGAACATTTGCCCGTACTTTGTGTTTTGCTTCGATTCAGGCTTGTGAGTGAAAATAAATGGATTTGAGATGAGGGGTAAGGTTTAGATTGATGAGAGGATTGTTTTGGTGGAAGAAATTTCATGATTGGTAACCTGTAGAAGATTCTAGGGTTTTTGGTTCGCCGGAGAAGACGACCGGAACACTGTTCCGGCCGTCTGAATTTGTTTAACCCTAATTAGCTTTAGCAGCGTAATTAATGAGAGTTTGAATTTGGACCGTAGATGAGGTGGACTGGGGTTGACTCCCGCGCGTATGTGTGGCTCAGATCACATCATTAAAACCCTAATTTGTTTTATTAATTTAATAAATCATATTTAAGTTAATTAATCCAGAAGAGATCCTGACCTTCCAATAGCGCGCGCAGTCAACCATTGACTCCCAACTTTGAATCTCAGCCATGGATTGTGCATACTTTCTATTTAATTAATTTTTATTTCATTTTCTTGTCATTTAATTTGTACATTTTATGTAAAATAGTAAAAATCATTTAAAAATTATGAAATTTTTTGTCAAAGATTTCATTAATTTTTAAAACCCAAAAATATTTTTATTTTTATTTTTTGCATACAAAATTATTTTTAAAACATTTAAATGTTTATTTTTAATTAGTTAATGAAAATTAATTAATTAAAAATGCATTTAGGTATTTAAAAATCACTAAAAAATTCACATTGCATTTAAAAATATTTAGAAACATTATCAAACCCTCAAACCAAATTTCTTTTTTGTTCTTGATGCCTTTTGATCATTTTCATTGGAATTAATTTCAATTTAAGGCAATATTTTGATTCAATCTTTGAAAAATCCTTTCTGCCTAACCCTTGAGAGTTTGATGATGATTCTTCTGGCATTGCATCCTTCATAGCATGTAGTTTATAGGATAAAATTAGTTTGATTTGATCTTGCATTTTCAATTTGTTTGGCATTTTTCTTGCTGAGGTACCTTAAAACCCTAGTAATCTTAGGAAATTTATAACTTTCACTAGGTTAAGAATTAGGTCCCCTCCTTTGGGCAGTGAACTTGTATAGGTTTAGGGTATCTTTGATTGCATTTTCAATTTTTTGTCATGTCATTTGCTTCTGGTTTTGAATTTTTGCTTCGCATGTTGTATGTAACCCTAATTTTCACCTTCCTTTGCATCCATATTCCATTTGCCTGCATCCAATGACTTTCCATGACATTTTGTGCATCTACATGATTCATAATACATCTTAGGACATATTAGGATCATGTTTGATCATTGCATCTTTCATTTGCCATGTTGTATGACCATTGCATTTCATAAACATTTCATGAACTTTCATGGTTCAAAGCATGCCTCATTTGCATCCTTATGCTTGTATGATCATTCTCATCCTTTTTCATGTGTTTGCATAATCTCTTAGCATCATTAACATCATAATTATGCTTCTGGTTTTGGTTTGCACCATGGCATTTCATCCCATTCTCATTGCATTTCATTTTCTTGTGCTAACTTTTCAGGTGGTAAGTTGTTTGAGAGGTGAATTTGCCTTCACTTCTCACAATCTCTTTTCATTTCTTTCATACTTTCTTTGCTGCATTTTTTATGTGTTTTAGAGTGAGCTTGCTCATTCATGCTCTTCTCTTACTTTCTTTCTTCAAGCAACTTGTCTTCTTAAGTGAAGCAAGTTGTTTTGCTTCTCTTTGCTTATTGCTCCTTTCATCTGCTTCCTGGTGGTTTCTCTGAAGATCTTCTTGCAAACCTCATTAACCCTAGGAACACCCAAGCATGATAACAATTAGGGTTTGATTAGTCCCCCTTTTAGTTTTGCCTTTGTGTCATCTTTGAGTCTTCTCCTCTCATCTCATAATCAAGGACTAAACCCTAAAGGTTTTAAGGCTTTGTGATTAAGCTTATACCTGCATCCTTCTATTAGGATGGACTGTATAACTTTAATCCTAAGTGTTAAACCCTTAATGTATTTAAATCCTTTAATCAACTCACTTAATAATCATCAAGACATCAAGCTTGTAACTTGGGCCTTGCATTAGGGTTCTAATTCTTCCTTAACTGGTTAAGAAGGACTAACCCTAGTGTTAATGGACAAGTCCCCCTCAAGTTGTCTTACAAATCATAAAATCCATTTATTCATCTTATCATTAACTAAAATCCATTTAATAAAGGCTTTGTTTTGTCATGAGGTTAATCCCTAATCATGGATTAAGTTGAGGAGCCTTCCTCAGCTTAAATGTTCTCATCTATTATCCTTCTATTAGGATGGCTAATTTCTCATGTTCATTTGCATTCATCTTTGCATATCATCATCATGTGAACTTTCCATGACATTTCAAGCATTTGTATGACATCTTAGACATCTTAAGACATGCTTGAAAATTGCTTGACCATTTCTTCATTCATTTTCTATGCTTTGCATCCATTACATTTCATGAACATTCATGTGTTTTCATGCTTCTAAAGATGCTTCCATAGTATCTCATACTTGTATGACCATTCATATGCATATTGCATGACTTTGCATCATCTCATATGCCATTTACAATGATTATTCACTTCTGGATTTGGTCTTTGCATCTCATTTCATCTCATTTAATTTTTCTTTATGTCTTATGCATTCATTCTAACATTTCAGGAGCTTTTGGGTAAGTTATCTGGGAGGTGGATTTGCCTTCACCTCTCACTTCTTCTTTCCTTTTAATATGCATTCTTACTTGTCTTTGAAGTGAACTTGCTTCACTTATGATCTCCCCTTCTCACTTTCTTTCTTTTAAGTTACTTACCTTCTTCATGAAGTAAGTAACTTATTCTTTTCTCTCTTTCTCTTTTCATCTGCTTCTTCCATTGGTGGTCTGGAATATTTTTCCTCTTAAGCCTTACAAACCATAGGATGTCCAAGCAAGATAACTTTTAGGGTTTTGTATAGTCCCCCTAGCTATTTACCTTTGATTCTCCTTGAGTCCCTCTTCTCATCTCTTAATCAGAGACTAAACTCTTAAAGTTATAGGACTTTGGAATTAGGGTTATGCCTGCATCCTTCTCTTAGGATGGAGTGTATAACTTTAATCCTTAGTGTTAAACCTTTAATTTGTTTTTACCTCTTAATCAAAACACATTAATAATCACTAAGACTTCATCTTGTAACTTGGGCCTTACATTAGGGTTCTATCTCTTCCTTATGGTTAAGAGGGACTAACCCTAGTGTTTAATGGACAAGTCCCCCTCAAGTTGTCTTACAAACTTAAAATCCACTTCTTAATCTCATCCCTTAATTAAAATCCACTTAATAAAGTCTTGTTATATAATGAATTTAATCCCTAACCATGTATTAAGTTGAGGTATATTCCTCAGCTTAAGTGTTCTCATCTATTATCCTTCTATTTGGATGGTGTAATAAGTTCACTAATTTGTGATTATAGATTAAACTCATTACTTAACACTAAACAAAAACCCAAAAACATCTAAATAATCACAAGTAGGTTAATGATCTTAATCCTACATCATCATGGTAATTAAGTGGAGATGCTTATCTCACACTTAAGTAGGCTCATTATCCCTAATCAGGGAGGATATAATGAGTTTACAACCCTTTATTTAGGCTTAAGCTCATAATCCTATGCAAAACACCAAAAACAATAAAAAACTGAAAACATCAAAAAACAAACAATAATCGTCTCCTCCAGGATTCTTTTCTCATCATACTTATTCACAAACGAGAACTCGCTTCTTCTGTCTAATGCAAGACAGTTAGCACTCGAGCCAGACGAGTCATACACTTGAGCATAAACAAGAAAGCAGTTCACATTCAATTTATTTTCAGTCTCTTTGATTCGAACTATGGTGTTCTGACTTCCTCATTGCACGAGAGGATACGTAGGCATAACTTAACAGTTATCGAACAAAAGTCTCTGTATCCTCCCCCTCTTTCAGCATTCTTTTTAAGCCTCAGTTCCTGAGCAATTCACCCTTTTGCACTGACACCTGTACTTTCTTTCCTTAGCTTTTGCACACAGATAACATATACACCTACCCGTTTTAAACATAATCTTGTAAGTGTGGATCCCGTCGAGTACGACGGACGATCTGGGTGCTAATTCCTTCCCAGGTCGTAACCAACCCCCTTTCTCAGTTTCTGTGGTTCGCAACCGTATTATCCATCTCTTTCCAAGTTTATGCAGTATTACCTTTCCTTCGGGATAAAAATGCCTAGCTGGCGACTCTATTCAATTCAACCTCATTTTCTCTTTTCGCCGACCATTCTCGTCTGCACCGAGATGTAAATGTTTGGGAGCAACAACTTGGCGACTCTGTTGGAGACTCAATCTTTGCAACCAAGGCTTCTGGTTCTTTTTGTGGGTTTCTCCTAGCGCTTGTTTGATTTATGTTTATGGGGGTGTTATGTGTTGTATGTGCTTTTTGTTTATTGCTTTATTTATTGCTTTCTGTACAGCTTTCTTTATTGCTTTCATTTACTATTTTATTCATTTCATATTTATTGTCATCATATCACCTGTGCTGGATTTGTTGTTTACCTTGGTGGGAGGGGTATCTAAGTGAGTAAGGTTCCACACCGGGAGCCTGAGTGACCAATAGGATTTGAGTGGCTTCATATTCTTTCCCATTCCATTTCGGTCTGGTGCGGGAATATGACACACGATTCAAACATGGGTTTCTTCTTGAGAATTTTGTGCTACGGATTTCCTATAGTGCTAGGGCTATCTGGGAAGCCTGCTAAGTCTGGAATACCTGTTTTAGATGACCTTTAGCATCTTAGGTGAATTAGAGGATTTTTCTTTATGATTAGGGTAAACACTGTACCTCCGGGTTAGAAGTGTTTACACTTCTCATAATAAATCCAAGTCTGAAGATCCTTGTTCTAGAACAATACCTGTGAGTGGGTTGGGATGTTTATAGGTTTGCAGGAACCCTTGGCCTCATCATACCCTATTACTAATATTGTTAAGGTTACACTATGTTGGACTGATTCTATGAAACCCTGGACTTGTGATTCTTTATTTGAGTCCCCCACCTGGTTACTAGTTCTCAGACCTTCATCTGGACTTATGAACACACATGGACCTTATCAAAGCAGATAACAGATCCAACACCTAATCACAAACCCTTGTATATCATTCTGCATACATCATTTTGCATCATTTTAACATTTGTCTATTTGTTTTATAGGGTATCCACGTCTTCTTTGGTTTGGTTTTGACTGTTCTTCTGCTCAGATATCTTCATCAGATATATTCATCAGTTATCTTCATCAGAGGTCTTCTTCATCTGTTATTCTCCTCAGTTATATTAATCAGCATCCATTATCAGTATGGATTCATCCAGGAAGAGCAACATCACTTATCATATCTTTGAGCCCTCATTAGCAGGCATCAAGCAGATTTAGACACTCATCACTCCTGATCATGTCCCTTTATTTATGGAACACTATGGTGGCATCATGGACGTGATTATGGACTTGGATGCATCACAAAGGAGTATGATCCACACTTGCCTTCAGTGCTATGATCCTCCTCTCAGATGCTTTACTTTCTCAGACTTTTAGTTGGGCCCTTTGTTAGAAGAGTTTTCCATGTTGTTGGGTGTCCCCATTAGGAGAGGGATTCCTTTCAACCCTGAGATGACTGCTCCTAGGAATGAAGAATTAGCTAAGGCTCTGTACTTGGAAAGCCACCATCATTGATCAGCATATGACCACCAAGGCTGGAATCCCAGACCTCCATTTGGACTTCTTAATCACTCAGGCCACCAGTCATGCTGTAGTTGGGAAGTGGGAAGCTGTTTGTTCTCTCCTGGCCCTTAGTATATATGGGATCATTTTGTTTGTAGACGAGCCAAAGTTTGTAAGCAAAAATTCTATTCACCTCTTCTTGCTGATGAATCCAGTTCTTACCTTGCTAGGAGACTTCTACTACTCAGTGCATCAAAGAAATGAGAAACAGAGGGGAAGATTAGTCAGATGTTGTGCACCTCTTTTCTACTGTTGGCTATTGAGACACTTGCCGAAGACAAAAGCTTTCTTGAATCCTCATCAGTCAAGAAATTGGGCTAAGAGAATGATTGCTCTCACTTTATAAGACATCAGGTGGTGCACTCAGAACACCAAAGGCAAAGATATAATTACCAGCTGTGGGCAGTATCCCAATGTACCTCTTATTGGAGTGAAGGGTTGCATCAACTACAATCCTTTACTTTTCAAAAGGCAGCTAGGGTATGCCTTAGTACATCCACCAAGAGGGCAAGACTTATCAGAAACCCTTTACTATGACATTCATAATAATCATGCCATCGTCCGACAAGCAGCCTGTGCTTGGGATAATATTCAGACAAAAGGGACTGCCATTCTTGGCAAGTGCAACAACATAGCTTCAGCTTAGTACATTGATTGGTCTCGCATCAGAGGACAGATCACCCGTATGCCATTCACCCTGGAAGATGTTCCAGGGCCATCAGTAGTAGAACCTGTAGCTACAATCAGTTTAGAGGAGTTTGAGAAGCTTAAAGAAATGAATGCCCAGCTTTTTGAAGCCCTGAAGAAGACCCTATGGGAGAGGAATGATAGTCGTCTGGACAATGAAAGGTTAGTGAAGCTCCGGATCGAGCATATGACCAAGATAGAAAAGACAAATGATTACATCAGAAAAGCCCGAGCAAGGGAGTTGGTATTGAAGAATGCTTGCAAAGAAGCCAAAATTCAGAAGGCCAGAGTTGAGCACTACTTGGAAGAGAGTTAGGCTAGGTGGATCAGAATCACTGAACCTCGCCTGCAGGAAGCTCAGAGGACACAGGCTAAGTAAGAGCAGCTGGAAGCTAATGAGAAGAAGAGTCAGGAAGCCTTGTTAGCAGCACAGAAGGAAATCTGCGAGTTGAAACTCCGGACGGGGTTGAAGAGATCAAAGGACTAAGACAAGTACTAGAAGTTGACAAGTGCCATTGCCACCAAGAACCTTCTTATCAGGACCATCACAGAGCATCCAGTTGGACCAGTGACTAATGCACTCCTGAAGGAAGTCAGAGAGGATGACTTTGGGCTGGATGTTTGATTTCTCTATATTTGTATTTTATTTTGGTTGTACTTTATTTCTCATGATAATTTGGTTGTATTTCTCGACTTTGTTGTATTTTGACCCACCATAGGATCTTGTTGTAATCATAAACTATGTATCTTTTTGCATTTGTAATGTATGGTTTATATATTACTTGGGTTTATACCTTGGGCTTCGTTTCTCTTCAACATCTTCGTTCCTAGAGGTCTGGAAGGTCAAAACCAAAGAACCAAACCGGATACCCTTGGAAGACAAATAGACATACTGCATTGCATACTAACCTTTTTATATGTTTTGTAGGTATTTTTGTTGTTGTTTTCTCACTTTGTTGTGGTTTCAGGAAACATTGCTCGTATGAGGGTTTTCCCCATCAACAGAGTTCACCGGTATCCTACAATAAACAACCTTTCGAGCTTACAGATGGACCAGGTTCAACAAGATCTGACTAACGCGAGAACTCAAATGGCTTATGAGAGGACTGAGACGAGGGATCAGATGAACTAGTTCATGGCAGTAATGACTGGGTTGGCCCAAAGTATATAAATATTAAGGGAGTTGGTCGAGCGGCAAACTCCCGAAGAGAATCATCCAGGTACAAGAGGTACTAGTAACAATGATCACGGACAACCATGAACAGATGCGCCAGAGTTTGGGCGTCATCTCAATCCCGTAGTCAACGCTATCAGAAATACCCAAGGAAACACTTGAGGTTGTGCCTTGCAAGAAGACCCCCAAGAGGAACAGTTTACAGTAATTGGTGCTGGGGATGAAGCCTATGATCATCGTCTGGACGAAATAGCAGAGAAGCTGAGATCTTTGGAGTCCCAAAACTCTTTGGGATTTGATGTTATGGACATGGGTCTGGTTGAGGGAGTGAGGATTCCTCACAAATTCAAGCCTCCTTGCTTTGAGAGAGATAACGGTACCTCTTGTCCACGTACTCACCTGTAGTCCTTTCTGGGAAGATTAAAGGCTTATACCATGGACGAAAAGTTGTGGATGTTCTACTTCGAGGACAGTCTGACCGGGGCATCCCGTGAATGGTATTATCATTTGTCCAGGGCAACAATTAGAAACTAGAAGGATTTGGATGAAGCTTTCATACGCCAGTATCAATATAACTTAGACATGGCTCCCAACAGGACTCTCCTAATGGGTATGTCACAGTCTTCAAGAGAAAGCTTCTGGGAGTATGCCCAAAGGTGGAGACAGCTTGCTGCTGCTATCCAACCCCATATGTCCTAAAGAGAGATGGTCGACATGTTTATGAACACCCTGCAAGGAACATACATTGACAGACTTGCTGCTTTCTCGTCCACCAGCTTTGCAGATGTAGTCATAGCTGGAGAGAGAATTGAGAGTCTACTGAAGATGGGCAAAATTTCAGATAATGGTGCCAGTTCCAGCAATACAATGAAACTTTTTGTAGGACCTCGTAGGACAGGTGAGACCAACTCAGTACACATGGGCAGAGGTAGGCCTCAATATATGGCAAGATCAATAGCTGCTGTCACAATTCCAATTCCAGCACCTCAACAACAATACACTCCACAACCACAACACTTCCCACCACAACAACAATTTCCTCAACAAAGATCTTTCAACATTAATAATCAGCAACAACATCCATTTCAACATAGAACTTCATAAATCAATAGGGCTATTAATCCCATTCCAATGCCTTATGCTGCCTTACTTCCACAGTTGTTAAAGCTCAAATTGATTGAATTAAGAACTCTGGCTCCCCCGGATCCTCAGAACCTTCCAAGAAACTATGATGTTAATGACCGGTGTGCCTTCCACTCAAATGCACCTGGCCATACTATAGAGAAGTGCAGAGCCTTGCACATGAAGGTTAAGGATCTGATTGATTCTAAGGCAGTTAGCTTTGCACCTCCTCCGAGGGTTACCAAGAATCCTATGCCTAGCCATGGTGGGCCTAGGATAAATGCCATTGAGGAGGATCAACCGATGAACCAAATTGACAGTGTTGCAAGTATTCAAACACCTCTAGCCGAGGTTAAAGCCCAGCTTTTGAAATGCAAGGTGTTACCAGGTTGTGAGGCCCATTGCGAAGCTTGCAAGACTTCTATCAATGGTTATGCAGATTTGAAGACCGAAATCAACAATCTTATCAAGGAGGGCACCTTACAGATCACTTCAACAGCTCAAGCTCCTACAACATCAACAACCATTCCTCCTACATCTTCAACAACAATCATTCCAATAGACTCTTAATCGACATCAGCAATCATCTCTTCTACAACATCAACAGATAACAGTTCAACACATCCTTCTACAATAACAACAACCATTAACGAAGACATTTCCACAGTGACCATTTACTATGGTCCTGCAATAATCCCCATTCCAGATTCTTTCAACAACTCACAGCAACATCTCCATCAAAATCAGCAACCATCATCACCAGCACCATCTCCAGTCAGACCTCCTGTCACAATTTATTATGAACCTCAGACTGTCTCAGTTCCTTCTTCCGCAGCAACCAGTCTGATTATTATCACAGTACCAAGACCGGTTCCATATGACAGCAGCAGTGCCATACCTTGGCACTATGACTCAGATTTATATTGCAACGGAAAGAAAGTCATTCTTGATAGTTCTACACCACAGATTGATAATGTGGGGGGATGTGGAGGCTTCACTCGAAGAGAATGTCTCTTTGCCTCACAATTCCAAAGAACCATTGCTGAAGCTGAAGCTGCTGCCAAGGCTAAAGGCAAGAGTGTGGTGACTGAAGAACCTATTGCCAAGGAAGCTCAGAAGACGTCCTTTGACCAGGATATGGATGAGTTCATGATAATAATCAAGAAGAGTGACTATAAGGTTGTGGACCAGCTCCATTAGACCCCCTCCAAAATCTCTATTCTATCACTACTGATGTGTTCCGAAGCTCACAGGAATGTACTTCTTAAAGTCCTGCACGCAGCTTACTTGCCAGAAGAGATTACGGTTAATCAGCTAGAGACAGTGGTTTCAAATGTCAATACTAGCCATGGGCTAGGTTTTACTGATGTCGATCTAACTACGGAGGTCCACAACCATAATAAGGCTCTGCACATTACCTTGGAGTGTAAAGGAGTTGTTCTCTCTCACGTCTTGGTTGACACTGGGTCCTCACTCCATTTTCTTCCGAAGAAAGCTTTGGTAAATATGGAATACAATGGTCTTACACTGCATCTAATTAACCTGGTAGTGAGAGTCTTCGACAGTTCTAAACGACCGGTTCTTGGGGAAATTGAGCTGCATGTGGCGATTGGCCCACAGATCTTCAAAATTGTCTTCTACATGATGGACATTCAGCCTGCATATAGCTGTTTGTTGGGTCGACCATGGATTCATGCCGCTGGCGCTGTAACGTCGACCCTTCACCAGAAGTTGAAATACGAATGGGAAGGTCAAATCATCACAATCTATGGGGATGAGGATATCTTCGTCAGTCATCTAGCTACTTACAAGTATATTGAGATGGACAGAGAGATCCATGAGACAATGAGCCAAGGGTTTGAGGCCCTCAATGTCAATGAAGAAACAACTGAAGTGTCCGGTACCTCAATCTCATCTTATAAGCAAGCTCGGAAGGTTGTTAAAGAAGGGAATGCCCAGGGTTGGGGCAAGCTGTTGCAAGTTCACATCAAGGAAGACAAATTCGGGTTGGGTTACAAACCATCCCGACAGGTCCAAGAGGAGGGTGCTGAAGCTCCCAAGTTCATCAGTGGGGGTATGCTAACCTCAGATGCAATCAAAAATGTGGAAAACGAGGCTGAAAGTGACTTTAACCTGGAGAGCTGGATTCGTCCAAAGGTCCCAGGCTAGCAAGTCCTTAACTGGTCTTCCTAGGAAATTATAAGGATTACTTCTGCAGAGTAATTATTATTTCCTGTTTAAGCATGCATAAAGTCCTGTATCTTGCCCAAGGTGTTAGGACTCATTTTGTAATAGGGCCATATTTGTATTTTGTGCAAATGAATGATTAATGAACAAATGGACATCTTTTGCAAACGATCTTCTTTTTCGCTCACTGTTTTTCATTTTTGTTATTTTCGCACAAAGCAATAAATGGCATGTTTTTCAATAATAACTCCATTCACATTTTTTTCTAAACAAGATTAAAATCAATCACTAAAATGAACAAATCTCAACCCTTGCAGAGATAATCCTCCAGATTGCACCGACAACAGCACTGCTATGACCTTGTATGACTTCGACAATCCAATTAATCAAGCAGATGAAGGGGTTGATGAATACTATGATTTGCCTGAAGAATTGGCTAGGTTGTTGAGGCAAGAGGAAAAAGTGATTGCTCCTCATCGGGAGGAAGTTGAAACTATCAATCTTGGTACCGAGGAAGATGTAAAAGAAGTGAAGATCGGGGCTAGTCTGCAAGCTCCAATGAAAGAACAACTCATCAATATGCTTTGGGAATATGTCGACGTCTTTGCTTGGTCCTATCAAGATATGCCAGGTCTAGATACGAATATTATAATGCAAAGATTACCATTGAGAGAAGATTGTCCACCGGTTAAACAGAAGTTACGTCGTACTCGCCAGGATAAGGCCATGAAAATCAAAGAAGAAGTACAAAAGCAGTGGGACACCGATTTCCTCGCTGTAACTAGTTACCCACCATGGGTTGTTAACATTGTACCCGTACCTAAGAAGGATGGCATGGTGTGTATGTGTGTGGATTATCGGGATCTGAACAGAGCTAGTCCGAAGGATGATTTTCCATTACCTCACATTGATGTATTGGTGGACAACACAGCTCAGTTCTCGATATTCTCTTTCATGGACAGATTTTCAGGATATAATCAGATTAGGATGTCACCTGAAGACATGGAGAAGATAACTTTCATCATGCCTTAGGGCACGTTTTGCTACAAAGTAATGTCGTTTGGTCTGAAGAACGCCGCTGCAACTTATACACGGGCTATGGTAACATTATTCCACGATATGATCCACAAAGAAATCGAGTGCTATATGGATGATATGATTGCCAAGTCCCTTACAGAGGAAGAACATTTGATAAATCTGTTGAAGCTATTCAAACGTCTGAGAAAGTATCAATTGAAGTTGAACCCCAACAAATGCACATTCGGGGTACGTTCTGGTAAGCTGCTGGGCTTTATTGAAAGTGAAAAGGGAATTGAGGTTGATCCCGACAAAGTGAAAGCCATTCAGGAGATGCCTGCACCTAAGACTGAGAAAGAAGTTCGAGGGTTCTTAGGTAGATTGAACTACATCTCAAGGTTCATATCTCATCTCACCGCAACCTGCGAACCCTTGTTCAGGTTGTTAAGAAAAGAGCAAACAGTCAGGTGGAATGATGATTGTCAGAGAGCTTTTGACAAGATCAAAGAGTATTTGCAAGAACCTCCAATTCTCATGCCTCTAATCGAAGGAAAACCTCTAATCATGTATCATGGGTCTTGAGGAAGCCATTGACCTCAGGATCCAAACCTTGAATGTATTCGGAGATTCAGCTTTGGTAATCAATTATACCAACGGAAAATGATACACTCATCAGGAGCATCTGATTCCCTACCGTGACTATACGAGGATATTGTTGACCTTCTTCACAACAGTTAAGCTTGAATACATACCTCGAGATGAGAATCAGTTTGCAGACGCTTTGGCTACCATTTCATCCATGGTCAAAGTACAAGCTGCTAATTATGTACCTCAGATTTTGGTATCCAGACTGGACAAACCGGCATATGTATTCTCTGTGGACACTGTTACTGACAACAAGCCTTGGTACCATGACATCAAATGCTTCTTGGAGACTCAGACATACCCACCTGGGGCATCGTCAAATGATAAGAAGACATTAAGAAGGCTAGCCGATAGTTTCTTCCTCAATACTGATGGTTCTTTGTATAAGCGAAACTTCGACATGGTCTTGCTCAGATGTGTTGACAAGACGGAAGCAGACCTACTGATGCACGAAGTACATGAGGGTTCTTTCGGTTCCCATGCCGGAGGACATGCAATGGCAAAAAAGTTATTAAGATCAGGTTACTACTGGATCACAATGGATGCAGACTATTGTGCCTATGCCAGAAAATGCCACAAATTCCAGATCTATACAGATAAAGTGCATGTACCTCCAAATCATTTGAATGTAATGTCTTCACCTTGGCCCTTCGTCGTGTGGGGCATTGATATGATTGGGAAGATTGAACCGACTGCTTCATATGGTCACAGATTCATCCTGGTAGCCATTGATTACTTCACCAAATGGGTTGAAGCAGCTTCATATGCAAATGTCACGAGGCAAGTGGTAGCTCGATTTCAGAAAAGGGATATCATATGTCGATATGGAGTTCCCGAGCGGATCATTACTGATAATGGTTCCAATTTGAACAACAAGATGATGGCAGAAATTTGTCGGGACTTCAAAATTCAACATCACAACTCTTCTCCTTAGAGGCCAAAGATGAACGGAGTTATTTAGGCAGCCAACAAAAACATCAAGAAGATTGTGCAGAAGATGGTAGTCACCTACAAAGACTGGCACGAGATGCTACCATTTTCCTTGCATGGGTTCCGAACCGCTATCAAAACATCTATTGGGGCAACACCTTATCAGCTTGTGTATGGTATGGAAGATGTCCTACCTGTTGAAGTTGAACTACCCTCCTTATGGGTAATGATGGATGTGAAACTGGATGAAGCAGAATGGGTCCGATCTCGATATAATCAACTGAATCTGATTGAAGAGAAAAGATTAGCATCCATTTGTCATGGGCAGTTAAATCAGAAACGAATGAAGAAATCCTTCGATCAGAAAGTCAGACCTCCGGAATACCAAGTGGGAGAGCTTGTTTTGAAAAGACTTCTTCCTCCTCATACAAACCACATGGGAAAATGGATGCCAAACTACGAAGGTCCATTCATAGTAAATAAAGTTTTCTCTGGTGGAGCACTAATGCTCACTACTATGGATGGCAAGGATTTCTTGTCTCCTGTGAATTCAGATGCAGTTAAAAAATACTTCGCATAAAAGACCCGCTGGACATAAAAACAGAATGTAAGTCCAGGAAAAAATAGGGCATCCCGGTGAGTCAAAAACAGAATAAAATACTCGGGAAAAAATAAGGGGAAAACTCAAAAAACAATGTACACCCGCTGAGTTGAAAAGCCATATTGGACAGCTCAAGCAAAAATGGGTATCCCGGTGGATTAAAAACCCGAAAGGGCGACCCACGCAAAATCAGGGAATAGGCGAACAACTGCATTCTGAATTCATTTGTATCACTCACAACATAGAAAGCTTCGAAAGGACAAAGCGTCGGTCATAATCAACCTTCTTCAGAAAGCAAGATAAGAAGAACGTCAAGGTCATACATGTCATAGAAAAGGAAGCTCACTGGAGTGTCATCTTCAACATTTCCATCACTTTTATTTTTCTCAATTTACAGCAATCTCCTCATTTCAGGGGATTCTCTTATTTAACTATACTTTCCTATTTAGGGCATACGCATCAATAAAATCAGAATTTTCAGTCACACTTTGTTTTGTACATTTTTTATTCGTTTGCAAAATGTCCAAAGTACATACTTGCATGAAAACATATGAGCCATTTTGATAAATGCTTGCAAGAAATATGTTGCTCTCAAACAAATCTAACTCCTATAACGAAATCCAGTTAAGGATACCTCGGGACACTTGTGCGTTTCCTTTGTCTTAATAGGTTGCAGGTACTCAAGGCAGACAATCTTTCACAGCACGGGGCATATCAAGCATAGTATCCCCAGCCGAGTCAGCAATCACATCATCAGCAGAACTCCTTGACAAGAAGTTTTTTTGTCGCAAAGTTTTTATCCCCCTAGAGGATCCCTTGAGGAATTCATCAATCCCCAACGTATTATTTCCCAAAAGTTATCTCCTCCCCAAGCGGGATCTCTCGAGCAATGCCTGAAGGCTTTTTCCCAGCAAAGTGGTCAGGAACTTTGTATTCCCTAACAGAGGTGCCAGGATTTTCTCGTCCTCAGTAGAGTCGGTGGAATATTTCCCCAGTGGAGTTGCTAAAACTTCCTCGTCCCTAGCGGAGTTCTCCCTTCGGACAGATAAATCAGAGATTTTTATCCCCATAGGATCCGGATCTCGGATCGGTTTTCTCATTTGCATAATCATAGCATTCACATCATATTCACCAAACTAAGCATAGCATTCCGTCTAATACGGAGCATTACGGCAAAAATCAAACATTCTCATTATCATAAGCCAGGTTCGAGCCAGTCACCGGCAAATATCAATATCATTCCACCAGCAATATACAAAACTCTTATCCCCTGCAGATAAAAGCCAAACCATCCCCTTTGCACTCTCAAACACAAATACCTGTTTATAACTATACATGCTCCTTTTGACACTCATCCGTGCCATCTTTCCCCAGTAAGATTGTCAGATTACCATCTACAGATATTTGTTCATAACTTGTACATACTCTTTTTGGCACTCGTCTGTGTAATATTTCCCCAGCAAGTCAAACACCCGTTCGTGTATTGCACATACATCCCCAGCAGGTCAAACAATCGTACATAATGATACACGATCCTCTGATACTCGTCTGTATCTTGTATATATCACTTCCCCAGCATATTCAACACTCGTCTGTGTTCCTTGCTTAACCGATTGATACTCGTCTGTATCATCATCCCTAAAACACGTGTCAGCGTTTGTTTCTACCGATACTCGTCTGTATCATGGTTCTAAGGATTCTCGTCCGCATCTTTAATCTATACACACTATCAAACACTTAGACCTTTTATTTCAAAGCGTAAGCACTCGTCCGTGTTTATATCCCCACAGAAACAAAACAACTTTCTCCTATCCGGCATTCGTACTATGTCGTGATATTTGCGGCAGCCATCCCCTGCCAGGCGATCGTCCTTCGCCTTTTGATGACCGTCCCTCATCATTTATCCGATGGCCGTCCCCATCATTGATCTTTTTATCCATAATTCTTCCTATGTCGCGATAATCCCCAAGAGCAGCCATATCCTGCTAGGTGATCGTCCTTCACCTCTTGATGATTGTCCTTCATCATGCTTATCCGATGGCCGTCCCCATCATTGATCTTTTCTATCCGACATTCGTCCTATGTCGTGATAAAGAGCAGTCGTCCCCTGCGAGGTGATCGTCCTTCACCTTTGATGACTGTCCCTCATCAATTATTTCCTTTAACCCGATGGCCGTCCCTGTCGCGATCCCATTTCCTTTTCCTTTTCCTGATGATCTTCCTTCATCAACTTTTACCCGATGGCCGTCCCCATCATTGTTTACTTTACTTTACAAGCCTGATGGCCGTCCCCGTCATTGCTTTTCTCAAATCCCTAGAGAATTTTATTTTATTACCCGATGGCCGTCCCCGTCGCGGTTTCTTTATTTCCCAGCATGATGGTCATCCCCGTCATTGCTTTGCTTACCGTTTTACCCCTAGCAGTCGTCCTCTGATTGATGGTCTTCCTCCATCGCTTTCATTTGATAATCATACTATACTACCTTTTACAATTTATATCCCTTTTCTTCTTCTCCCCAGCGAGTGCAAATTTCAGATTGTCTTTGGTATTCAACCACAAGTTATCTTGTTTGTTTGTTAAGCTAGGCGCTTACATCCGGCACAACTGACTCATGGTTGAATAGGGGAAGTTGTAAACACCCCAAATTTTCCCTCACTTTTTCTCACACCATTGCTTGTGATCTTTCATTTTGCATTAGCATAAGCATATCATATCTCACTGCATAGTTCATTTCATCTACATATATGGTTTGTGATCTGAGCAATCCAAGAATGATCTGAGCCATCCCAAAGGTCTTGAACCTTACCAAGAGGGTCCATATGTGTTCCATGATCATAATATGCTCCCCAAAGTTCATAAAAGTCAAAGGATCACAAAGCATGGCAAAGGCATAGAGGCAGACTGGAGATTTCCTGCACAGATGACCTAAAATTAGGGTTTTGGTCTCAGAGGCCTTGATCCCAAATATTTTGGTCATTCTTGTTTCTAATGGTCTTAATATGTTATAAGGATCATGTGTACCAAATTTGATGAAGAAATTCAATGTGGAAGTCATTTGATCATTGGGTAAATTCTTGAGCAAGTATAGTCAAAATTAGGGCATCTGGGGCCTCCACCAAGGGTACCAAAAGGTCCCATTCATCATTTTTAGTATCTATGGTCTTTATTTGATCATTGAAGTGGTTGGAAGTTCACAAAGTTGAAGAATTTTGAGCCAAATGCAAACTTGCTATTTTTGGAAATGACTTGTAATGGAATCTTTCCATTTTGGGAAATGTTTTCAACCTATTCTTTCATGACCAAAAATGATTCAAATGAAAAATGCTTGAGTATGAAAGTTGTAGATTATGTCTTCCCATTTTCAAAAAGTACAAGAACATGTCTTGATTCATCCTAGAACTCAAGATATAGCCTTTCAAAGTTGGCAAAAATCCTATAATTTTCAAGTTCATGCCAAAGAGGGAATTTTGCAAATTCAAGTTTCAAGCCATTTCATGACCTCTAACTGATTTCTAAACATCATACAAACATAGTGCAATGCATTTGGACCAGAATTGTGCCTTGGATTGCAAGTTTCATCAAACCATTTTCACAAAATTCTCAAAGAGGGAAAATTGCAAAAACCTTGGAAACTCTGCATCCACTTGTTACAACTCATATAATCTGATCCTATGGCCATCCTTGATGAAAGCTGAGGCCAAGACACCCCTTGAAGCAGCTCTGACTCGTGTCATACCTCCAAGAACACAGAATTTACTTTTTTGCAACTTTACCCATACCAATCAAACTATGCCACTACCAACTTTCTGACCAATCAAGACAACGCATACAAGCCTCATGGACCTCATTTCATATGATCTTGGAGCCTGAAACACAACACAACTAAAAATCACCAAAATTTGCCAAAAACTTCATCTCTTCGATTTTCTCAACACAAGCCACAAACCTTAAAACTCTTTGCACCATTTAATCATACACATCATAAGGATCACAAAGTACCCATTCCCATGGCCTGAAAACCTCCATAACCAAAACACGATTTCTGCCTCAGCAGAGTTGAATCTCCAAAACCAGTCATTACAAACTTGTTTCAAGCATTCCAAAAGCCTAAGGGGATCCATTAGAGTGATTTTGCATCAAGGAAAGGTCCAGAAAGCTCAGAATCTCAAAGCTTTCAACTCAGGTAACCTTCAAGAACATTTTTTCCAGAAGCTTTATTTTAAGTTCTTAAATGATTCTATGTGTTCCCCTGAGCATGTTGATGTAATTTGTTTTGAAAATGGTTGAGAAATGAGAATGTATGAAGCTTCTGAAAATTTGCCCGTAAAACTTGTTTGATTTGATTCTCTTTGTATGTGAAAATAAATTGTTTTTGTTGCTTGATTCTTGATTATTGATGTATGGGGATTGATTCTGGAGTTTTTGGGAAGTTTTCATGGTCTGGGGAGAGAGTTAGGTTTTTGTTTCGCCGGAGAAGATGACCAGAGCTTGCTCCGGTCACCTGAAAGTCATTAGGGTTCTGATTAGGGTTTAGGGATCAGTTTGAATGGTGGCCCTTGGATCTAAGCTTAGCGCGCGTTTGGAGGGCCAGGATGCATCCACTTAACTTTAATCCTTTAATTAAATTAATTAATTAGGTTTAATTAGTAAAAATGCCAGAATGAATCTCATCCATCCAATAGCACGCGCAGTCAGTTACCTCCACCCAAGTTTGAATCTGGAGCCTTGGATCACCATACCTTTCATTTAAATCAATTTTTATTTCATTTAAATGCTTTTCTTTTGTACATTTTATTTAAAATACCAAAGCTCATCAAATAATTCTCATATTTTGTATTTCTGATCCAAATAATTTTCTTAACCTAAAAATATTTTTTATTTTATTTTTTGCATTTAAAAAGTATTTTTAAAATATTTAAATGTTATTTTTAATTAATTAATGGATTTTAATTAATTAAAAATGCATTTATGTTTCTAAAAATCACCAAAAAAATTCATGAACCATTCCAATACATTTAGAAATATTTTCAAACTCACCATACAAATTTCGTTTTAGGTTTGATCATAATTTCACAATTTTCTTTGAATTAGGGTTCTTAAAAATCACATTTTTAACACTAAATTGAAAAATTAATTTCTGCCTAACCATGATGAGTTTGAACTTGATTCTTTTTGCATTGTTTCAAATATTGCATATAGTTTCTATGTTATTTATCTCATGATTTTATCTTGCATTTTCAATTTGATTTGCCTTTTTCCTTTAGAAGCACCCAAAAACCCTAGCAAACTTAGAAATTTCATGACTTCCACTAGGTTAAGCTTCTGACTTTCTCCTTTGGGGTGTGATCTTATATGGGTTTAGGGTTTGTTTGAGCTTGATTTCAATTTTTTATCATGAAGTATGCTTCTGTTTTGGTCATATGCATCTCATGTTGACTTAAAACCCAAATTTCTCATGTTCATTTGCATTCATCTTTGCATATCATCATGTGAACTTGCTATGACATTTCAAGCATTTGTATGCTTTGCATCCATTACATTTTATGAACATTCATGTGTTTTCATGCTTGTAAACATGCTTCCATAGCATCTCATACTTGTATGACCATTCATATGCATATTGTATGACTTTGCATCATCTCATATGCCATTTACAATGCTTATTCACTTCCGACTTTGGTCTTTGCATCTCATTTTATCTCATTTCCTTTTACTTTATGTCTTATGCATTGATACTAATATTTCAGGAGCTTTTGGGTAAGTTATCTGGGAGGTGGATTTGCCTTCACCTCTCACTTCTTCTTTCCTTTTCATATGCATTCTTACTTGTCTTTGAAGTGAACTTGCTTAACTTATGATCTCCCCTTCTCACTTTCTTTCTTTTAAGTTACTTACCATCTTCAGGAAGTAAGTAACTTATTATTTTCTCTCTTTCTCTTTTCATCTGCTTCTTCCATTGGTGGCCTTGAAGATTTTTCCTCTTAAGCCTTACAAACCATAGGATGTCAAAGCATGATAAATTTTAGGGTTTTGTATAGTCCTCCTAGCTTTTTACCTTTGAGTCTCCTTGAGTCCCTCTTCTCATCTCTTAATCAGAGACTAAACTCTTAAAGTTTTAGGACTTTGGAATTAGGGTTATGCCTACATCCTTCTCTTAGGATGGAGTGTATAACTTAAAACCTTAGTGTTAAACCTTTAATTTGTTTTCACCTCTTAATCAAAACACATTAAAAATCACTAAGACTTCATCTTGTAACTTGGGCCTTAAATTAGGCTTCTATCTCTTCCTTATGGTTAAGAGGGACTAACCCTAGTGTTTAATGGATAAGTCCCCCTCAAGTTGTCTTACAAACTTAAAATCCACTTCTTAATCTCATCCCTTAATTAAAACCTACTTAATAAAGGCTTGTTATATAATGAATTTAATCCCTAAGCATGGATTAAGTGGAGGTATATTCCTCAGCTTAAGTGTTTTCATCTATTATCCTTCTATTAGGATGGTGTAATGAGTTCACTAATATGTGATTAGAGATTAAACTCATTACTTAACACTAAACAAAAACCCAAAAACATCTAAATAATCACAAGTAGGTTAATGATCTTAATCCTACACCATCATGGTAATTAAGCTGAGATGCTTATCTCACACTTAAGTAGGCTCATTATCCCTAATCAGGGAGGATATAATGAGTTTACAACCCTTGATTTAGGCTTAAGCTCATAATCCTATACAAAACACCAAAAACAATAAAAAAACTGAAAACATCAAAAAACAAACAATAATCGTCTCCTCCGGGATTCTTTTCTCATCATACTCATTCACAAACGAGAACTTTCTTCTTCTGTCTACTGCAAGACACTTAGCACTCGAGCCAGACGAGTCATACACTTGAGCGTAGACAAGCAAGCAGTTCACAGTCAATTTATTTTCAGTCTCTTTGTGTCGAACTACGGTGTTCTGACTTCCTCATTGCACGAGAGGATACGTAGGCATAACTTAATAGTAATCGAACAAAAGTCTCTGTATCCTCCCCCTCTTTCAGCATTCTTTTTAAGCCTCGGTTCCTGAGCAATTCACCCTTTTGCACTGACACATGTACTTTCTTTCCTTAGCTTTTGCACACAGATAGCACATACACCTACCCCTTTTAAACATAATCTTGTAAGCATGGATCCCGTCGAGTACAACGGATGATCTGTGTGCTAATACATTCCCAGGTCGTAACCAACCCCTTTTCTCAATTTCTCTGGTTCGCAACCGTCTTATCCATCTCTTTCCAGGTTTATGCAACATTAACTTTCCTTCGGGATAAAAATGCCTAGCTGGCGACTCTATTCAATTCAACCTCATTTTCTCTTTTCGCCGACCGTTCGCGTCTGCACCGGGATGTAAATCTTTGGAAGCGACAGAAAGGGAGATGGTCGACATGTTCATGAACACATTGCAAGGTACCTACATTGACAGACTTGCTACTTTCTCTTCCACCAGTTTTGCTGATGTAGTTATAGCTGGTGAGAGAATTGAGAGTCTTTTGAAGATGGGGAAAATTTCAGACAATGGTGCTAGCTCCAGCAATGCAAGGAAACCCTTCCCGGGACCTCGAAGGACAGGTGAGACCAACTCAGTTCATATGGGCACAGGTAGGCCCCAATATAGGCCAAGATCAGTGGTTGTTGTCACCATTCCTGCTCCAACACCTCAACAACAGTATCCTCAAAAACCACAACAGTTCCCAATGCAACAACAGTCTCCTCAACAAAGATCTTACATCAAACAATAATCAGCAACAACGTCCGTTCCAGCAAAGGACTTCACAAATCAACAGGGTTATCGATCCCATTCTGATGCCCTATGCTGCTTTACTTCCACAATTATTGAAGTTCAATCTGATCGAATTGAGGACTCTGGCTCCACCAGATCCCCAGAATCTCCCAAGGAACTATGATGTCAACGCCAGATGTGTTTTTCACTCCAATGCACCTGGCCATACAACAGAGAAATGCAGGGCCTTACACATGAAGGTTCAAGATTTGATTGATTCTAAGGCAGTCCACTTTGCACCACCTCCAAGTGTTACCAATAATCCTATGCCTAGCCATGGTGGGCCTAGGATAAATTCCATTGAGGAGGACCACCCAGTAAACCTAATTGACAAAGCTGCAAGTATTCAAACACCTATGGCTGAGGTTAAAGCCCAGCTTTTGAAGTGCCAAGTGTTTCCAGGTTGTGAGGCCCATTGCGAAGCTTGCAAGAATTCTACCAACGGTTGTGCAAATTTGAATACCGGTATCAACAGTCTTATTAGAGAAGGCATTTTATAGATCACTTCATCAATTACAGCTCCTACTACATCAACAACCATTCCTCCTACAACACCAACAAACATCACTTCATCAGATATAACAGATGTCACTCCTACAACTTCAACAAAAATAATTCCAACTGATTCTCCTACGACATTAACAACCATCCCTTTGTCAATTTCAATAGACATCAATTCAACACATCCTTCTACAATAATAGAAACCATCAATGAAGACATTTCCATAGTCACCATCTATTATGACCCAATAACAATCCATGTTCCAGATTCTTTCAACAACTCACATCAACACCAGCAACTTTCATCACCTGCACCATCTCCAGTCAGGCCTCCTGTTACAATCTATTATGACCCACAAACTGTCACAACTCCTTCTTCCGCAGAAATCAGTCTGGTTACTATCACGGTGCCTGGACCAGTTCCCTATGACAGCAGTAGTGACGTGCCTTGGCACTATGGCTCAGATTTGTATTGCAACGGAAAGAAAGTCACTCTTTATTCTTCAACTTCCCCACCACAAATTGATAATGTCGGGGGAGGCAGAGGCTTCACTCGAAGCGGACGTCTCTTCGCATCACAGTTCCCAAGAGTTAATGCTGAAGCAGAAGTTGCTGCTAAAGCAAAAGGAAAGAGTGAGGTGCCTGAAGAACCAATTGCCAAGGAAACTCAGAAGACATCCTTTGATCAGGATGTGGAAGAGTTCATGAGGATTATCAAGAAAAGTGACTACAAGGTTGTGGATTAGCTCCATCAGACACCCTCCAAAATCTCTATTCTATCATTGCTCATGTATTCCGAGGCTCAGAGGAATGCATTACTCAAGGTCTTGCACGCAACTTACGTGCCAGAGGAAATTACAGTTAATCAGCTAGAAACGGTGGTCTCAAATGTCAATACTAGTCATGGACTAGGATTCACCATTGTGATCTGACTACGGAGGGCCGTAGCAACAATAAGGCTTTACATATCACCTTAGAGTGTAAATGTGTTGTACTTTCTCATCTCTTGGTTGACACTGGGTCCTCGCTCAATGTTCTTCCAAAGAAAGCATTGGTCAAGATGGAGTATGATGGTCTTGCACTTCGTCCGAGTAACCTGGTTGTGAGAGCTTTCGACGGTTCTAAGAGATCGGTCTTTGGAGAGATTTAGCTGCCTGTGGTAATTGGCCCACAAATTTTCAAAACTATCTTCTATGTGATGGACATTCAGCCTGCCTACAACTATTTGTTGGGTTGACCATGGATTCATGCCGTTGGCGCCGTAACATCGACCCTTCACCAGAAGTTAAAATATGAGTGGGAAAGCCAAGTTATCACCATTTGTGGGGAAGAGGATATCTTTGTCAGTCATCTAGCTACCTACAAGTACATTGGGATGGATGGGGAGATCCATGAAACAATGAGTTAGGGTTTTGAGGCCCTCAATGTCAATGAAGCAACAGCTGAAGTGTCTGGTACTTCAATCTCTTCTTACAAGCAAGCTCGGAAGGTTATGGAATACGGGAATGCCCAAGGCTGGGGTAAGCTGCTACAAGTTCAGATCAACAAAGACAAGTTCGATTTGGGTTACAAACCTTCCCGACAGGTCCAAGGGGAGGCTGCTGAAGCTCCCAAGTTTATCAGTGGGCGAATGCTGACCCCGAATGCAATCAACAATGTGGAAGACGAGGCTGAAAGCGACTTCAACCTGGAAAGCTGGATTCGTCCAAGAGTCCCGGGCCAACAAGTCCTCAACTGGTCTTCCCAGGAAATTATAAGGATTACTGTTGCAGAGTAATTATTATTTCCTGTTTAAGCATGCATCAAGTCCTGCATCTTGCCCAAGGTGTCAGGACTCATTTTGTAATAGGGCCATATATGTATTTTGTGCAAATGAATGATTAATGAACAATGGATATCTTTTGCAAACAATCTTTTTCGCTCACTGTCTTTTCATTTTTGTTATTTCCGCAAAAACCAATAAATGGAAATGTTTTTCTTAATAAAACTTCATTCACTTTTTCTAAATAAGGTAAAATCAATCACTAAAATGAACAAATCTCAACCCTTGCAGAAATAATCCTCCAGATTGCACCGACAACGACATTGCAATGACCTTGTATGACTTTGACAATCCGATTAATCAAGCAGATGAAGGGGTTGGAAGTTGATCATTGAAGTGGTTGGAAGTTCACAAAGTTGAAGAATTTTGTGCCAAATGCAAACTTGCTATTTTTGGAAATAACTTGTAATGGAAACTTTCCATTTTGGGAAAGATTTTCAACCTATTATTTCATGACCAAAAATGCTTCAAATGAAAAAATCTTGGGCATGAAAGTTGTAGATTATGTCTTCCCATTTTCAAAAAGTACAAGAACATGTCTTGATTCATCCTAGAACTCAAGATATGGCCTTTCAAAGTTGGCAAGAATCCTATAATTTTCAAGTTCATGCCAAATAGGGAATTTTGCAAATTCAAGTTTCAAGCCATTTCATGACCTCTAACTGATTTCTAAACATCATACAAACATAGTGCAATGCATTTGGACCAGAATTGTGCCTTGGATTGCAAGTTTCATCAAACCATTTTCACAAAATTCTCAAAGAGGGAAAGTTGCAAAAACCGTGGGAACTCTTCATCCACTTGTTACAGGTCATGTAATCTGATCTTATGGCCATCCTTGATGCAAGATGAGGCCAAGACACCCCTTGAAGAAGCTCTGACTCGTGCCATACCTCCAAGTACACAAAATTTACTTTTTTGCAAATTTGCCCATACCAATCAAACTATGCCACTACCAACTTTCTGACCAATAAAGACATCACATACAAGCCTCATGAACCTCATTTCATATGATCTTGGAGCCTGAAACATAACACAACTCAAAATCACCAAAATTTGCCAAAAACTTCATCTCTTCGATTTTCTCAACACAAGCCACAAACCTCAAAACTCTTTGCACCATTCAATCATACACATCATAAGGATCACAAAGCACCCATTCCCATGGCCTGAAACCCCCAGAGTTGAATCTCCAAAACCAGCCATTACAAACTTGTTTCAAGCATTCCAGAAGCCTAAGGGGATCCATTAGAGTGATTTTACATTAAGGAAAGGTCCAGAAAGCTCAGAATCTCAAAGCTTCAACTCAGGTAACCTTCAAGAACATTTTTTCCAGAAGCTTTATTTTAAGTTCTTAAATAATTCTATGTGTTCCCCTGAGCATGTTGATGTAATTTGTTTTTAAAATGGTTGAGAAATGAGAATGTATGAAGCTTCTGAAAATTTGCCCGTAAAACTTATTTGATTCGATTCTCTTTGTATGTGAAAAATAAATTGTTTTTGTTGCTTGATTCTTGCTTATTGATGTCTGGGGGTTGATTCTGGAGTTTTTGGGAAGTTTTCATGGCCTGGGGAGAGAGTTAGGTTTTTGTTTCGTCGGAGAAGATGAACGGAGCTTGCTTCGGTCACCTGAAAGTCATTAGGGTTCTGATTAGGGTTTAGGGATTATTTTGAATGGTGGCCCTTGGATCTAAGCTTAACGCGCGTTTGGAGGGCCAGGATGCATCCACTAAACTTTAATCCTTTAATTAAATTAATTAATTAGGTTAAATTTGTAAAAATGCCAGAATGAATCTCATCCATCCAATAGCGCGCGCAGTCAATTCCCTCCACCCAAGTTTGAATCTGGAGCCTTGGATCACCATACCTTTCATTTAAATCAATTTTTATTTCATTTAAATGCTTTTCTTTTGTACATTTTATTTAAAATACCAAAACACATAAGCATAGACAAGCAAGCAATTCACAGTCAATTTATTTTCAGTCTCTTTGAGTCGAACTACGGTGTTCTGACTTCCTCATGCCCGAGAGGATACGTAGGCATAACTTAACAATTATCGAACAAAAGTCTTTGTATCCTCCCCCTCTTTCAATATTCTTTTTAAGTCTCAGTTCCTGAGCAATTCACCCTTTTGCACTGACACCTATACTTTCTTTCTTTAGCTTTTGCACACAGATAACACATACACCTACCCCTTTTAAACACAATCTTGTAAGCGTGGATCCCGTCGAGTAAGAAGGACGATCTGGGTGCTAATACTTTCCCAGGTCGTAACCAACCCCCTTTCTCAGTTTCTGTGGTTCGCAACCGTCTTATCTATCTTTTTCCAGGTTTATGCAGCATTACCTTTCCTTCGGGATAAAAATCCCTAGTTGGCGACCTTTTTAAATTCAACCTCATTTTCTCTTATCGCCGACCGTTCGCGTCTGCACCGGGATGTAAATCTTTGGGAGTGACGGAAAGGGAGATATACGACATGTTCATGAACACATTGCAAGGTACCTACATTGACTGACTTGCTACTTTCTCTTCCACCAGTTTTGCTGATGTAGTTATAGTTGGTGAGAGAATTGAGAGTCTTTTGAAGATGGGGAAAATTTCAGAAAATGGTGCTAGCTCCAGCATTGCAAGGAAACCCTTCTCGGGACCTCAAAGGACAGGTGAGACCAACTCAGTTCATTTAGGCAGAGGTAGGCCCCAATACATGCCAAGATTAGTGGCTGCTGTTACCATTCCTGCTCCAGCACCTCAACAACAGTATCCTCAACAACCACAACACTTCCCACATCAACAACCGTTTCCTCAACAGAGATCTTACAACAACAATAATCAGCAACAACGTCCATTCCAGCAAAGGACTTCACAAATCAACAGGGTTATTGATCCCATTCTGATGCCCTATGCTGCTTTACTTCCACAGTTACTGAAGCTCAATTTGATCGAATTGAGGACTCTGACTCCACCAGATCCCCAAAATCTCCCAAGGAACTATGATGTCAACGCCATATGTGTTTTTCACTCCAATGCACCTAGCCATACAACAGAGAAATACAGGGCCTTACACATGTAGGTTCTGGATTTGATTGATTCTAAGGTAGTCAACTTTTCACTCCCTCCAAGTGTTACCAAGAATCCTATGGCTAGCCATGGTGGGCCTAGGATAAATTCCATTGAGGAGGACCAACCAGTAAACCTAATTGACAATGTTGCAAGTAAGGTTAAAGCCCAACTTTTGAAGTGCCAAGTGTTTCCAGGTTGTGAGGCCCATTGCGAAGCTTGTAAGATTTCTACCAACAGTTGTTCAAATTTGAAGACAGGTATCAACAGTCTTATTAGAGAAGGCATTTTACAGATCACTTCAATAATTCCAGCTCCTACAACATCAACAACCATTCCTCCTACAAAACCAGCAAACATCACTTCATCAGATATAACAGATGTCACTCTTACAACTTCAACAACAATCCCTTCCTCAATTTCAACAGACATTAATTCAACACATCCTTCTACAACAACAGCAACCATAATGAAGACATTTACATAGTCACCATCTATTATGACCCAACAACAATCCATGTTCCAGATTCTTTCAACAACTCACATCAACACCCCCATCAACACCAACAACTTTCATCACCTGCACCATCTCCAGTCAGGCCTCCTGTTACAATCTATTATGACCCACAAACTGTCTCAACTCCTTCTTCTGCAGCAATCAGTCTGGTTACTATCACGGTGCCTGGACCAGTTCCCTATGACAGCAGCAGTGTCGTGCCTTGGCACCATGGCTCAGATTTGTATTGCAACGGAAATAAAGTCACTCTTGATTCTTCAACTTCCCCACCACAAATTGATAATGTCGGGGGAGGCAGAGGCTTCACTCGAAGCGGACGTCTCTTCGTGTCACAGTTCCCAAGAGTTAATGTTGAAGCAGAAGCTGCTGCTAAAGCAAAAGTCAAGAGAGTGGTGTCTGAAGAACCAATTGCCAAGGAAACTCAGAAGACATCCTTTGATCAAGATGTGGACGAGTTCATAAGGATTATCAAAAAAAGTGACTACAAGGTTGTGGATTAGCTCCATCAGACACCCTCATAAATCTCTATTCTATCATTTCTCATGTGTTCCGAGGCTCAGAGGAATGCATTACTCAAGGTCTTGCACGCAGCTTACGTGCCCGAGGAGATTACAGTTAATCAGCTAGAAATGGTGGTCTCAAATGTCAATACTAGTCATGGACTAGGATTCACCGATGTTGATCTGACTACGGAGGGCCGTAACCACAATAAGGCTTTACATATCACCTTAGAGTGTAAAGGTGTTGTACTTTCTCATGTCTTGGTTGACACTGGGTCCTCGCTCAATGTTCTTCCGAAGAAATCCTTGGTCAAGATGGAGTATGATGGTCTTGCACTTCGTCCGAGTAACCTGGTTGAGAGAGCCTACGACGGTTCTAAGAGATCGGTCCTTGGAGAGATTTAGCTGCCTGTGGTAATTGGCCCACAGATTTTCAAAATTATCTTCTATGTGATGGACATTCAGCCTGCCTACAGTTGTTTGTTGGGTCAACCATGGATTCATGCCGCTGGCGCTGTAACATCGACCCTTCACCAGAATTTAAAATATGAGTGGGAAGGCCAATTTATCACCATTTGTGGGGAAGAGGACATATTTGTCACTCATCTACATTGAGATGGATGGGGAGATCCATGAAACAATGAGTCAGGGTTTTGAGGCCCTCAATGTCAATGAAGCAACAACTGAAGTGTCTGGTACTTCAATCTCTTCTTAAAAGCAAGCTCAGAAGGTTATGGAAGACAGGAATGCCCAAGGCTGGGGCAAGCTGCTGCAAGTTCAGATCAAGGAAGATAAGTTCGGTTTGGGTACAAACCATCCCGACAGGTCCAAGGGGAGGCTGCTGAAGCTCCCAAGTTTATGAGTGGGGGAATGCTGACCCCGAATGCAATCAACAATGTGGAAGACGAGGCTGAAAGCGACTTCAACCTGGAAATCTGGATTCTTCCAAGAGTCCCGGGCCAACAACTCCTCAACTGGTCTTCCAAGGAAATTATAAGGATTACTGCTGCAAAGTAATTATTATTTACTATTTAAGCATGCATCAAGTCCTGCATCTTGCCAAAGGTGTCATGGCTCATTTTGTAATAGGGCCATATATGTATTTTGTGCAAATTAATGATTAATGAACAATGGACATCTTTTGCAAACAATCTTTTTCGCTCACTGTCTTTTCATTTTTGTTATTTTTGCACAAAACAATAAATGGCAATGTTTTTCGTAATAAAACTTCATTCGGTTTTTCTAAATAAGGTAAAATCAATCACTAAAATGAACAAATCTTAACCCTTGCAGAAATAATCCTCCAAATTGCACCGACAACGACACTACTATGACCTTGTATGACTTCGACAATCCGATTAATCAAGCAGATGAAGGGGTTGATGAAGACTATGATTTTCCTGAAGAGTTGGCCAGATTGTTGAAACAAGAGGAAAAAGTGATTGCTTCTCATCAGGAGGAGGTTGAAACTATCAATCTTGGTAACGAGGAAGATGTGAAAGAAGTGAAGATCGGGGCCAGTCTGCAAGCTCCAGTGAAAGAACAACTTATCAGTATGCTCCGAGAGTATGTCTACGTCTTTGCTTGGTCCTATCAAGATATGCCAAGTCTGGATACGGACATTGTCATGCACATATTGCCATTGAAAGAAGATTGTCCTCCAGTTAAACAGAAGTTGCGCCGTACTCGCCCAAACATGGCCATGAAAATCAAAGAGGAAGTAAAAAAGCAGTGGGACGCCGATTTTCTTGTTATGACGAGTTACCCGCCGTGGGTTGCTAACATTGTACCCGTACCTAAGAAGGATGGCAAGGTGCGTATGTGTGTGGATTACCGGGACCTGAACAGAGCTAGCCCGAAGGATGATTTCCCATTACCTCACATTGATGTATTGGTGGATAACACAACTCAGTTCTTGGTATTTTCTTTTATGGATGGATTTTCTAGATACAATCAGATTAAGATGTCGCCTGAGGACTTGGAGAAGACAACCTTCATTAAACCTTGGGGCACGTTCTGTTACAAGGTAATACCGTTCGGTCTGAAGAACGTCAGTGCAACATATCAACGGGTTATGGTAACATTATTACACGATATGATCCATAAAGAAATCAAGTGCTATGTGGATGATATTATTTCCAAGTCCCTCACAGAAGAAGATCATTTGTTGAATCTATTGAAATTGTTCAAGCGTCTGAGGAAGTATCAGCTAAGGTTGAACCCCAACAAATGCACATTCGGGGTACGTTCCGGTAAGCTGCTGGGTTTTATAGTAAGTGAAAAGGGAATTGAGGTTGATCTCGATAAAGTCAAAGCTATTCAGGAGATGCCTGCACCTAGGACTGCGAAAGAAGTTTGAGGGTTCTTAGGTAGATTGAACTACATCTCAAGGTTCATATCTCATCTCACTGCAACCTGCGAATCTTTGTTCAAACTGTTAAGAAAAGAGCAAACAGTCAGGTGGAACGATGAGTGTCAGAGAGCTTTTGACAAAATCAAGGAGTATTTTCAAGAACCTCCAATCCTCATGCCTCCAGTTGAAGGAAGACCTCTAATCATGTATCTGACAGTATTAGAAGAGTCGATGGGGTGTGTGGGTGGCCAGCATGACGAGTCTGGTCGAAAAGAGTATGCAATATACTACCTAAGAAAAAAGTTTACCGACTATGAACAACGTTATTCACTGCTCGAGAAAACTTGTTGTGCTTTAGTGTGGGCTGCTCGCCGACTAAGACAGTATATGTTGACTCATAGAAACCTTATTGATCTCAAAGATGGATCCAGTCAAGTACATATTTGAGAAGCCAACACTTACTGGAAGGGTTGCAAGATGGCAAATGATTCTAATAGAGTATGATATTAAATACACCTCTCAAAAGGCCATCAAGGGCAGTGTATTGTCTAACTATTTGGCTGAGAAACCCATTGATGATTACCAGCCTATGATATTTGATTTCCCTGATGAAGACATCATGTTCTTGAAAGCAAAAGATTGTGAAGAGCCTATTCACACTGAAGGGCCTGACCCAGAAGAAGCATGGACTATGATGTTTGATGGGGTAGTTAATTGCAATGGTCGTGGAGTTGGTGCAGTGCCTATTACACCTAAAGGGGTTCATATGCCTTTCTCAGCAAAGCTCACCATTGCATGCACTAACAATGAAGCAGAATACGAAGCTTGTATCATGGGTCTAGAGGAAGCCATTGACCTCAGGATCAAAACCTTGAATGTATTCGGAGATTCAGCTTTGGTAGTCAACCAGACAACGGCAAGTGGTACACTCATCAAGAGCATCTGATTCCCTACCGTGACTATACGAGGAGATTGTTGACTTTCTTCACAGCAGTTAAGCTTGAATACATTCCTCGAGATGATAATCCGTTTGCAGACGCTTTGGCTACCATTTCATCCATGATCAAAGTACAGACTGCTAATTATGTACCTCGGATTTTGGTATCCAGACTGGACCGACCGGCATATGTTTTCTCTGTGGACACTGTTACTGATAACAAGCCTTGGTACCATGACATCAAGTGCTTCTTGGAAACTCAGACATACCCACCTGGGGCATCATCAAATGATAAGAAGACATTAAGAAGGCTAGCCGACAGTTTCTTCCTCAATACTGATGGTTCTTTGTACAAGCAAAACTTCGACATGGTCTTGATCATATGTGTTGACAAGAAGGAAACGGACCTATTGATGCACGAAGTACACGAAGGTTCTTTCGGTACCCATGCCGGAGGACATGCAATGGCAAAGAAGTTATTAAGATCAGGTTACTATTGGATCACAATGGATGCAGACTGTTGTGCATATGCCAGAAAATGCTACAAATGCCAGATCTATGCAGATAAAGTGCATGTGCCTTCGAATCCTTTGAATGTAATTTCTTCACCCTGGCCCTTCGCCATGTGGGGGATTGATATGATTGGAAAGATTGAACTGACTGCTTGAAATGGTCACATATTCATCCTGGTAGCCATTGATTACTTCACCAAATGGGTTGAAGCAGCTTCGTATGCAAATGTCACCAGACAAGTGGTAGCCCGATTTCTGAAAAGGGATGTCATCTGTCGATATGGAGTTCCCGAGCGAATAATTACTAATAATGGTTCCAACTTGAACAACAAGATGATGGCAGAACTTTGCTGGGACTTCAAAATTCAACATCACAATTCTTCTCCTTACAGGCCAAAGATGAACGGCGATGTAAAGGCAGCTAACAAGAATATTAAGAAGATTGTGCAAAAGATGGTAGTCACCAACAGAATGTAAGTCCAGGCAAAAATAGGGCATCCTGGCGAGTCAAAAACAGAATAAAAGACTCGGGCAAAAATATGGGAAAAATTGAAAAAAAATGTGTACACCCGCTGAGTTGAAAAGCCACATCGGACAGCTCAGGCAAAAATGGGTATTTCGGTGGATTGAAAACCCGAAAGGGCGATCCACGCAAAATCTGGGAAAAAGCGAACAGCTGCATTCTGAATTCGTCTGTATCACTCACAACACGACAAGCTTCGAAAGGACAAAGCGTTGGTCAAAATCAACCTTCTTCAGAAAGCAAGATAAGAAGAACGTTAAGGTCATACAGGTCATAGCAAAGGAAGCTCACTGGAGCGTCAACTTCAACATTGTCAACTCCTTTATTTTCTCGATTTACACTAATCTCCTCCTTTCACGGATTCGCTTCTTCATTGTACTTTCCCATTCAGGGCACACAAATTAATAAAATCAGATTTTGCAGTCACACTTTGTTTGCACATTCTTTTGTTTCATTTGCAAAATGTCCAAAGTTCATAATACAACACTCACATGAAAACATATAAGCAGTTTTGAATATATGCTTGCAGGAAATATGTTGCTCTCAGACAAATCTAACTCCTATGACGGAATCCGGTTGAGGATACCTCGGGACACTTGTGTGTTTCCTTTGTTTAAATAGGTCGCAGGTACTCAAGGCAGACAATCTTTCACAACATGGGGAATATCAAGCATCGTATCCCCAGCCAAGTCAGCAATCACCTCATCAGTAGGGTTGCTTGACGGAAGTATTCCCCCAGGAAGCTGTTATCCCCACGGAGGACCCTTCGAGAAGCTCATTAAATCCCCAACGTGTCGCTTAGACGAATGAGTTGCAACAGATTACCTCCCAGAAGTTCCCTCCTCCCCAAGCAGGATCTCCCGATCAATGCGTGACGGCATTTCCCCAACAAAGTAGCCAGGAACTTTCTATTCCCCATCAAATTTTCCAGGATTTTCTCATCCTCAGTAGAGCCGGCATAATCGCTTTCCCGAGGAGTTACCAGTTTCTCCACAGTAGAGTTGTCGGGGTTTTCTATTCCCCAGCGGAGTTGCCAAAGCCTCCTCACCCCCAACATGAGTCTCTTCAACAAAAAGCTTCCCCAGCCGGGATCCCCACAAATTTCTTCCCCTAGAACGCCACAGAGCTCTCTAGGAAGATCGTTCAGTGATCCTATCTCCCCGCAGATCGGCCAATGATCTCTTTCCCCAGTGGAGTTCTCCCTCCAAACAGATCGCCTGAAGATCTTTCTCCCCGCAGGATCCAGATCTCGGATCGGTTCTCTCATTTTGCATAATCATAGCATTCGTATCATTTCCCCAAACTAAGAGTAGCATTCCGTCTAAAACGGAGCATTATGACAAAAATCAAACATTTGCATGATCATAATCCAGGTTCAAGCCAATCACTTGCAAATACAAAATCACTTCACCAGCAATATACAAAACTTATTACCCGCAGACAAAGCCAGAATACTTTCTACACTCTCAATATAGATACTTGATCATGTTGATACATATTCTTTTTGACACTCGTTCATGTCATACTTCCCCAGCAAGTCAAACACTTGTCTGTATCCCTTGCTTAATCTTTTTGACACTCGTCCGTGTCTTGCACATATTTCCCCAATAGGTCAAATACTGGTACATACTTATACACAATCCTCTGATACTCGTCCGTATCTTGTATATATCACCTTCCCAGCAGATCAAACACTCATCCGTGTTCCTTGCTTAACCGATTGATACTCGTCCGTATCATCATCCTCAAACACGTATCAGCGTTTGCTTCTATTGATACTCGTCCGTATCGTGGTCCTAAGAATGCTCGTCCGCATCTTTAATCTATACACACTGTCAAACACTTATACCTTTTATTTTAAAACGTAAGCACTCGTCCGTGTTTACCGCTCCCCAGTAAGTCACCAACAAAATAATCTCTTTTTATCCGACATTCGTCTTATGTCGCGATATTTTCGGCAGCTATCCCCTGCCAGGTGATCGTCCTTCACCTTTTGATGGTCGTCCCTCATCATTTATCCGATGGTTGTACCCATCGTTGATCTTTGTTATCCGACATTCGTCCTATGTCGAGATAATCTCCAAGAGTAGCCGTACCCTGCTAGGTGATCGTCCTTCACCTCTTGATGATCGTCCTTTATCATGCTTATCCGATGGCCGTCCCCATCATTGATCTTTTCTATCCAGCATTCGTCCTATGTCGTGATATTTTCAGTAGCCGTCCCCTGCTAGGTGATCGTCCTTCACCTTTTAATGATCGTCCCTCATCATTATTTCATTTATTCATTTACTCGATGACCGTCCCCGTCGCGGTTTATTTACCCTTTAACCTAATGGCCGTCCCCGTCAGTGCTTTCCTCATTTCTTTAATCCCCAGAGAGTTTTATTTCTCTACCTGATGGTCGTCCCTGTCACGGTCTCTTTATTTCCCAGCATGATGATCGTCCCCGTCATTGCTTCACTTACCGTTTTTTCATCCCCAGTAGTCGTCATCTGCTCGATGGTCGTCCTCCATCGCTTTCATTTGATACTCATACTATACTGGCTATTAACAATTTATATACCTTTTCTTCTTCCCCCCAGTGAGTGCAAAATTTTGGACTGTGTTTGGTATTCAACAACAAGTTATCATGTTTGTCTGTTAAGCCCGGTGCTTACACCCTGTACAGCTAACTCATGCTTGAATAGGGGCAGCTGTAAACACCCCAAATATGCCCTCACTTTTTTCTCACACCATGGCTTGTAATCTTTTCATATTGCATTACATAAGCATGCCATATCACATTGCATAGTTATTTCACTGCATAGGTTGCATAGCTAGGGTTTGTGATCAGATGAATCCAAGAAGTGATCTGAGCCATCCCAAAGGCCTTGAAGCTTGTCAATAAGGTCCATGAGTGTTCTATGATCATCTTGTGCTCTCCAAAGTTCTTGAAAGTCAAGAGATCACAAAGCATTGCAAAGGCATAAAGGCAGACTAAAGATTTCCTACATAGATGACCTAAAATTAGGGTTTTGGGTTTGAGGCCTTTAATCTCAAATTTTTTGGTCATTCTTGTTTCTAATGATCTCAATATGTTATAAGGGTCATGTGTACCAAATTTTATGAGAAAATTCATTGAGGAAGTTATCTGATCAACTGGTAACTTATTGTGTAAGAAAAGTCAGAATCAAGGCATCTGAGGCCCCCGTCAATGGAACCAAATAGTCATTTTCATCAAATTGAGGTTCTATGATCTTTATTTGACCTCATAAGTGGTTAGAAGTGCATAAGATTTAATAATTTCAAGCCATTTGCAAACTTTCCATTTTTGGACATGACTTGTAATGGAAACTTTCCATTTTGGGAAAGATTTTCAACCTCCTCTTTCTTGATAAAAAATGCTTCAAATGAAAACTCCTTAAACATGAAAGTTGTAGATTGGATCTTCCCATTTTCAAAAAGTACAAGAACTCCTCTTGATTCATCCTAGAACTCAAGATATGATCTTTCAAAGGTGGGAAAAATCCTATAATTTTCAAGTTCATGCCAAAGAGGGATTTTTGCAAAATCAAGTTCTAAGCACTTTCATGACCTCTAATTGACCTCTAAGCTTCATTACATGATAATGCAACACATTTGGATCATATTTGAGCCTTGCATCACAAGTTTTCATGGCCAATTTCTCAAGAATGTACAATGTTGTAAATGTGCAAAACCATTGCAATCTCTGTCGCTCCCGAAGATTTTCATCCCGGTACAAGCGCAAACGGTCGACGAAAAGAGAAATGAAATGAATTTAATAGAGTCTCCATCTAGGCATTTTTATCCCGAAGGAAAGGTAATGCCGCATAAACCTAGAAAGAGATGGATAAGACGGTTGTGAACCAGAGAAACTGAGAAAGGGGGTTGGTTACAATCTGGGAAGGTATTAGCACCTAGATTGTCCGTCGTACTCGACGGGATCCACGCTTACAAGATTATGTTTAAAGGGGTAGGTGTATGTGCTATCTGTATTCAAAGGCTAAAGAATGAATGTACAGGTGTCAGTGCAAAAGGGATGAATTGCTCAGGAACTGAGGCTTTAGAAAGAATGCTGAAAGAGGGGGAAGATACAAAGTCTTTTGTTCGATAACTGTTAAGTTATGCCTACGTATCCTCTCGTGCAATGAGGAAGTCAGAACACCGTATTTCGATGCAAAGAGACTGAAAATAAATTGACTATGAATTGCTTGCTTGTCTATGCTCAAGTGTATGACTTGTCTGGCTCGAGTGCTAACTGTCTTGCATTAGACGAAAGAAGCAAGTTCTCGTTTGTGAATGAGTGTGATGAGAAAAGAATCCCGGAGGAGACGATTATTGTTTGTTTTTGATGTTTTCAGTTTTGTTATTGTTTTTGGTGTTTTGCATAAGTTGATGAGCTTAAGCCTAAATCAAGGGCTTTTAAACTCATTATATCCTCCCTAATTAGGGATAATGAGCCAACTTAAGTATGAGATAAGCATCTCAACTTAACTACCATGATGATGTAGGATTAAGATCATTAACCTACTTGTAATTATATAGATGTTTTTGGGTTTTTGTTTAGTGTTAAGTGATGAGTTTAATCTTTAATCACAGATTAATGAACTCATTACACCATCCTAATAGAAGGATAATAGATGAGAACACTTAAGTTGAGGAAGATACCTCAACTTAATCTATGGTTAGGGATTAAATTCATTATATAACAAGCCTTTATTAAGTGGATTTTAATTAAGGGATGAGATTAAGAAGTGGATTTTATGGTTTGTAAGACAACTTGATGAGGACTTGTCCATTAAACACTAGGGTTAGTCCCTCTTAACTATAAGGAAGAGATAGAACCCTAATGTAAGGCCCAAGTTATAAGATAAAGTCTTAGTGATTGTTAATTTTATTTGATTAAGGGTTTAAAGGTTTAACACTTAGGATTAAAGTTATACACTCCATCCTAAGAGAAGGATGCAGGCATAACCCTAATTCCAAAGTCCTAAAACTTTAAGAGTTTAGTCTCTGATTATTGAGATGAGAAGAGAGACTCAAGGAGACTAAAAGGTAAAATACTAAGGGGGACTATATACAACCATAAAAGTTATCATGCTTTGATATCCTATGGTTTGTTAGGCTTAAGAGAAAGGATCTTCAAGGCCACCAATGGAAGAAGTAGATGAAAAGAGAAGGAAGAAGAAGAACAAGTTACTTACTTCCTAAAGAAGATAAGTAACTTGAAAGAAAATAAAGTGAGAAGAATGGGACACAAGTGAATTAGATTCACTTTAAAGAAATGTAGGAATGCATATGAATGATGAGAAGAGATGGGAAGTGAAGGCAAATCCACTTCCCAAATAACTTACCAAAGGTACCTAAAACTGTTAGTATGGATGCATAAGACATAAAGCATAAAGAAATTAATTGAAATGAGATGCAAAGACCAAAGTCAGAAGTTATTATGTAATGCAAAAGGCATATGAGATGATGCAATGCCATACAAAATGCATATGAATGATCATACAAAGATGAGATGCCAAAGAAACATGTTTAGAAGTTTGAAAACATATGGATGTTTATGAAATGTAATGAATGCAAGACATAGAAAATGGATGAAGAAATGATCAAGCAATGTTTAAGTATGTCCTAAGATGTCTAAGATGTCAAATGAATGTTTGAAATGTCATGTCAAGTTCACATGATGATGATATGCAAAGATGAATGCAAATGAACATGAGAAATTAGGGTTTTGTGAATGTATGAGATGCAAATGACCAAAATAGAAGCATACTTCATGATAAAAAATTGAAATCAAACTCAATAAAACCCTAAACCCATAAAAGGTCAAACCCCAAAGGAGAAGGTCAGAAGCTAATCCTATTGAAAGTTATGAATTTCCTAAGTTTGCTAGGGTTTTTGGGTGATTCTTAAAGGAAAATGCAAATCAAATTGAAAATTAAAGATAAATTCATGAGGAAAATAACCTAGAAACTATATGCAATATGTGAAACAATGCAAAACGAATCAAGTTTAAACTCTTCATGGTTAGGCATAAATGAATTTTTCATATTAGGGTTAGAAAATGTGATTTTAAAGAACCCTAATTCAAAGAAAATTGTGAAATTATGATCAAACCTAAAAAGAAATTTGTATGAAGAGTTTGAAAATGTTTCTAAATGTATTGGAATGGTTCATGATTTTTTTGGTGATTTTTAGAAACCTAAATGTATTTTTAATTAATTAAAATCCATTAACTAATTAAAAATAAGATTTAAATATTTTAAAAATACTTTGTAAATGCAAAACATATAATAAAAATCACTTTTGGGTTGAGAAAAATATTTGGATCAGAAATGCAAAAGATCAAATTTTTGTGATGTTTTTAACTGTTTTAAATAAATTATGCAAACGAAATAGAATAAAATGAAATAAAAATGGATTTAATGGAGGTCAACTGATCTGATTGCCTAGGTTCAAAATAAGGTTGACTGCGCGCGCTGATGGGTGGATGAGATTCACTCTGATTAATTTAATTTTATTAAACTTAATTAAACTAATTAATTAAAGGATTAAAGTTAATGAGGCATCTGGGTCGTCCACACGCGCGGGAAGCCGAATCCAATGGCCCAAATTTAAACTAACCTAATTAATTAAAATTTTGCCCTAATGATTTTCAGGTGATCGGAGAAGACCTCCGGTCATCTTCTCCGGCCAGACTCCCTCCCTGAATCTCTCAAAACTCCACAAAAACTCACCACAAGCTCCCGAATTGATCTTTAAACATCAACAAACTCAAATCCAGCAACAAAAACAATTAATCATGCATAAATAAAGAGAATCGAAGAAGAACAAAAATTAGGTCAAAGTTTCAGAGATAAAGTGCATGCTTGTTTCTTCATCATTTTCAAAACCAACAAGTGCAGTGTGATCAGGAGAGCATGGGGAACATTTCTAGAACATAAAATAAGACTTATGGAAAAAAAAGTTCTAAGGAGCTACCTGAGATGAAGCTTTCACTCCCTGAGCATTCTGGCCTATTTCTTGGTTCAATCCACCTCCAATGAACCCCATGATGATGTTGCAATGCTTAGAACAAGTTTGTGTGGCTTGGTTTGAGCGATACAGCTCTTCTGCACCAGGAATCGTGTTTTGGTTTGGTTGTGTTTTAGGGATTTTTAGTGGGTGCTTTGTGTTCTATGGACCATTTGAAGATGATTGGTGAAGTTTGTTTTGAGGTTTGATGGATGGTTTGTGCAATTTGAAGAGAGGAAGCTCTATGGTGATTTTTAGGATTCTCAGTTATGTTGTGTTTCAGGCTCCAAGAAGATATGAAATGAGGTCCATGAGGCATGTATGTGAAGTCTTAATTGGTCAGAAGAGTTGTTGTGGCTCAGCTTGATTGGTATGGGAGGTTTTGCAAAAAAGTCAAATTTTTGTACTTGGAGGTATGGGCCATGGTAGAGCTGGATTTTTGGGGTTTCTGGCCTCAGCTTGCATCAAGGAGAGCCATGAGATTGGTTTTTAGCAGCTGGCACAAGTGGATGGAAGGATCCAAGGCATTTTGCAAAGTTTATGGGTTTTGGTCATTTTGAGATTTCTTGAAGATCAAGTCATGAAAACAATGCAATCTTGGGCCAATTCTGATCTTTGGAAGTTGCCTTGACATGTTATGATGCATAGAAGTTGATTAGAGGTCATAAAAAGGCTTGGCAAGTGAAATTGCAAAATTCCCTCTTTGGCATGAACTTGAAAATTATAGGATTTTTGCCAACTTTGAAAGGCCATATCTTGAGTTCTAGGATGAATCAAGACATGTTCTAGTACTTTTTGAAAAGGGAAAGACCTAATCTACAACTTTCATGTCCAAGAATTTTTAATTTGAAGCATGTTTGGTCATGAAAGAATAGGTTGAAAATCTTTCCCAAAATGGAAAGTTTCCGTTACAAGTCATTTCCAAAAATTGCAAGTTTGCATTTGGCTCAAAATTCTTCAACTTTGTGAACTTCCAACCACTTATAAGATCAAATAAAGATCATAGAGACTCAAAATATGATGATGACCCTTTGGTACCCTTGTTGGGGGCCTCAGATGCCCTTATTTTGACTTAACTTGCTCAAGAAGTTACCCAATGATCATATGACTTCCACAATGAATTTCTTCATAAAACTTGGTACACATGATCCTTATAACATATTAAGAACATTAGAAACAAGAATGACCAAAAAATTTGGAGTTAAGGCCTCTGAAACCAAAACCCTAATTTTGGCCATCTGTGCAGAAAAACCCTAGCTCTACTTCCATGCCTTTGCCAATCTTTGTGATCCCTTGAATTTTGTAAACTTTAGGGAGCATATTATGATCATAGAACACACATGGACCCTCTTGGAAAGCTTCAATACCATTGGGATGGCTCAGATTGATTCTTGGATTGCTCAGATCACAAACCCTAGATGCAGATGAAAATGGAACTATGAAGTGAGACAAATATGCAATATGAGATGGTATGCTTATGCTAATGCAAAAATGAAAGATCACAAGCCACGGTGTGAGAAAAAGTGAGGCCAAATTTGGGGTGTTTACCGCTGCCCCTATTCAAGCATGAGTTAGCTGTGCAGGATGTAAGCGCCTGGCTTAACAGACAAATAAGATAATTCGTGGTTAAATACCAAAGACAGTCCGAAATTTGCACTTGCTGGGGATAAAAAGAAAAGGGATATAAATTGTAAAAGGTAGTATAGTATGATTATCAAATGAAAGCGATGGAGGACGACCATCGAGCAGAGGACGACTGCTGGGGGTAAAACGGTAAGCAAAGCAATGACAGGGTCGGCCATCATGCTGGGGAATTGAAGAAACCGTGACGGGGACGGCCATCGGGTAATAAAATAAAATTCTCTGGAGATTTAGACAAGCAATGATGGGGACGGCCATCAGGCTTGGAATATAAAGTAAACAACGACGGGGACGGCCATCGAGCTAAACTGATGAAGGACGATCATTGGGAAAAGGAAAAGGGACCACGACGGGGATGACCATCGGGTTAAAGAATAAAAGAAATATTTGATGAGGGACGGTCATCAAAAGGTGAAGGACGATCACCTAGCACGGGACGACTGCTGAAAATATCACGACATAGGACGAATGTCAGATATAAAAGGCTAACGATGGGGTCGGCCATCGGATAATCATGATGAAGGAGATCATCAAGAGGTGAAGGATAATCACCTAGCAGGGTACGACTGCTCTTGGGGATTATCGCGACATAGGACGAATGCCGGATAAGAAAAGATCAACGATGGCGATGGCCACCGGATAAATGATGAGGGACGGTCATCAAAAGGTGAAGGACGATCACCTAGCAGGGGACGACTGCTAAAACTATCACGACATAGGACGAATGTCGGATAGAAGGTTCCAACAATGGAGATTCCACTGGGAAAAGGATGAGGGATGGTCATCCGAAGGTGAAGGACGATCACCTGGAAAGGGACGGCTACCGAAAGTATCATGACATAGGACGAATGTCAGATAGAAGAAAGTTGTTTTGGCGACTTACTGGGAAATGGTAAACACGGACGAGTGCTTACGCCTTCAAAAATAAAAGATATAAGTGTTTGACAATGTGTATAGATCAAAGATGCGGATGAGCATCCTTAGGACCATGATACAGACGAGTATCAGTAGAAACAAACGCTAACACGTGTTTAAGGATGATGATACATACGAGTATCAATCGGTTAAGCAAGGAACACGGACGAGTGTTTGAATCTGCTGAGGGAGGTAATATATACAAGATACGGACGAGTATCAAATAATTTCTGCATAAGTATGAGTGTTGATCTGTTGGTGAAGTATGTGCAAGACATGGAAGAGTGTCCAAAGATTGGGCAAGGGACACGGACGAGTGTTTGACTTGCTAGGGAAGCATGGCACAGACGAGTGTCAAAAATAATATGTACAAGTTATGATCAAATATTTGTTTTTGAGAGTGCAAAAAGCTATTTTGGCAACTTGCGGGGGATAGGATGACACAGACGAGTGTCGAAAAGAGCATGTATAAACATGAACAGGTATCTGTGTCTTAAGAGTGCAAAGGGGATGCTTTGGCTTTTATCTGCAGGGGATATGAGTTTTGTATATTGCTGGTGATGGTATTGATATTTGTAGGTGATTGGCTCGAACCAGGCTTATGATCATGCAAATGTTTGATTTTTACCGTAATGCTCCGTTTTAGACGGAATGCTATGCTTATTTTGGTAAATATGATGCGAATGCTATGTTTGTGCAAGTGAGAAACTGATCCGAGATTCGGATCCTACAGGGATAACGATCTCTAGCTGATCTGCTTGGAGGGATAACCCGGCTGGGGGAAGATATCATTGATAGATCTATACGGAGGGAGAACTCTGCTTGGGAAAATAGATCGTTGATAGATCTGTCTGGAGGGAGAACTCCTTAATGGGGATGAGGAAATCTTAGCAACTCCGCTGGGGATATGTTTCAGGTATTGCTCTACTGGGGAGGAAATCCTGTGGGGAATCAATTCCACCAATTCTGCTAAGTATGAGAGAAATCTGGTACCTCTGGTGGGGAGAAGAAAGTTCTTTGACCACTTTGTTGTGAAAGAGTCTGTCAGGCACCGCTCGGGAGGTCCTGCTCGGGGAGGAATAACTTCTGGGAAGTAGTAAGTAGGGGTGTTCGTGGGTTGGGTTGGGTCTAATTTGATTAAATTCAATACCTGACTCGATCAATATTCTTTGGGTTGGGTTGAGTGTTCAACCCGTAATTTCAAGTTTATACCCGAACCAATCCAACCTGCTTATCAATGGGTTGGGTTGGGTTGGGTTCTTGGATCATCCACTAAACATAATTTTTAAATTCTAAATAAAATATATCATTTAATTAACTTATTTATATTACAAAAAAAATAAAAAAATCATAAACTTTTAGTATTCAATTTGAATAAAATTTATTGGTTAATAGAAAATTAGAAAAATATACAAATGGTGTAAAGTATAATATAAAAAGTAAGATATATCTCTCTTTGAATAGATAAAATTGATCTCTCAAATTTGATTTAGCTTATGTTTTTACAATTAATAAAAACTATAATTATATTAAAAAATATATGCATTCTAAGAATTATGCTAGATAATTTATAAATAAAATTAAATAAAAATAGTGTGAGATATATATTAATGGGTTGGGTTCGCGGGTTCTTGGATTTAAAACTTCAAACTCGTTACCCGAACCAAACACCAATGGGTTTGAATGGGTTAGTTCGGATTGGACCCGTGCATGATTGGGTTGGGTAAAAATAAGGGTTGGGTTGGGTTGGGTGAGTGGGTTCGCGGGTTGGCCCGTACCCATGAACACCCCTAGTAGTATGCTGGGGATTCAATGCTTGATATGCCCCATGTTGCGAAAGATTACCTGCCTTGAGTACCTGCAACCTGTTAAGACAAAAGGATGCACAAGTGTCCTGGAGTATCCTTAACCAGATTCCGTCATAGGAGCTAGATTTACCTGAAAGTAATATATTCCCTGCAAGCATTTATTAAAATGGCTCATATGTTTTATGCAAGTGTTGTATTATGAACATTGGACATTTTGCAAGAGAAACAAAAATGTACAAAACAAAGTGTGACTGAAAACTCTGATTTTATTAATTTGTGCGCCCTGAATAGGCAAGTACAGTCAAAGAAGCGAATCCCCTGGGATGAGGAGATTGCTACAAAATGAGAAAATAAAAGTGTTGGCAATGTTGAAGATGACACTCCAGTGAGCTTCATTTTCTATAACCCGTATGACCTTGACGTTCTTCTTATCTTGCTTTCTGAAGAAGGCTAATTCTGACTGACGCTTTGTCCTTTCGGAGCTTGCCATGTTATGAGTGATATAGACAAATTCAGAATGCAGTTGTTCGCTTATTCCCTGATTTTGCGTGGATCGCCCTTTCGGGTTTTCCATCCACCAGGATACCCATTTTTGCCTGAGCTGTCCAATGCGGCTTTTCAACTCAATGGGTGTACATTTTTTTTTTATTTTTCCCTTATTTTTTCCCGAGTCTTTTATTTTGTTTTTGACTCGCCGGGATGCCCTATTTTTTCCTGGACTCACATTCTGTTTTTATGTCCAGCGGGTCATTTTATGCGAAGTATGTTTTAACTGCATCTGAATTCACAGGAGACGGAAAATATTCACCATCCATGGTTGCGAGCATCATTGCTCCACCTGAGAAGACTTTGGTTATTACGTAGGGACCTTCATAGTGTGGTGTCCACTTGCCCCTATGGTCTGTATGAGGAGGAAGGATTCTCTTTAGGACAAGCTCTCCCACTTGGTATTCCCGAGGTCTGACTTTCTGATCGAAGGCTTTCTTCATTCGCTTCTGATATAACTGCCCATGACAGATGGCAGCTAATTTTTTCTCTTCAATCAGATTCAGTTGATTGTACCGAGACTGGACCCATTCTGCTTCATCTAGTTTCACGTCCATCATTACCCGTAAGGAGGGTAGCTCAACTTCAACAGGTAGGACAACTTCCATACCGTACACAAGTTGATAAGGTGTTGCCCCAGTAGATGTCTTGATTGAGGTTCGGTACCCATGCAAGGAAAATGGTAGCATTTCATGCCAGTCTTTGTAGGTAACTACCATCATCTGCACAATCTTCTTGATGTTCTTGTGAGCCGCCTCTACAGCACCATTCATCTTTAACCTATAAGGAGAAGAGTTGTGATGCTGAATTTTGAAGTCCCGACAAAGTTCTGCCATCACTTTGTTGTTCAAATTGGAACCATTATCAGTAATGATTCGCTCGAGAACTCCATATCGACAGATGATATCCCTTTTCAGAAATCTGGCTACCACTTGTCTGGTGACGTTTGCGTACGAAGCTGCTTCGACCCGATTGGTGAAGTAATTAATGGCTACCATGATTAATTTGTGGCCATTTGAAGCAGTCGGTTTGATCTTTCCAATCATGTAAATGCCCCACATGGCAAATGGCCAAGGTGAAGACATCACGTTCAAAGGATTCGGAGGCACATGCACTTTATCCGCATAGATCTGGCACTTGTGGCATTTTCTGGCATAAGCACAACATTCTGCATCCATTGTGATCCAGTAGTAGCCTGATCTTAATAACTTCTTTGCCATTGCATGTCCTCCGACATGGGTGCCGAAAGAACCTTCATGTACTTTGTGCATCAGTAGGTCTGCTTCCTTCTTGTCAACACATTTGAGCAGGACCATGTCGAATTTTCGCTTGTATAATGAACCATCAACATTGAGGAAGAAACTATCGACCATCCTTCTTAATGTCTTCTTATCATTGGATGATGCCCCAGGTGGGTATGTTTTATTCTCCAAGGAGCATTTGATGTCGTGGAACCAAGGCTTGTCATCACTAGCAACGTCCACAGAAAATACATATGTCGGTCGGTCCTGTCTGGATACCAAAATCCGAGGTACATAATTGGCAGCTTGTACTTTGATCATGGAGGAAATGGTAGCTAAGGCATCTGCAAACTGATTCTCATCTCGAGGGATGTATTCAAGTTTTACTGTTGTGAAGACAGTCAATAATCTCCTCGTATAATCACGGTATGGAATCAGATGCTCCTGATGAGTATACCATTTGTCGTTGGTCTGGTTGATTACCAAAGATGAATCTCCGAATACGTTCAAGGTTTTGATCATGAGGTCAATGGCTTCCTCAAGATCCATGATATAGGCTTTGTATTCCGCTTCGTTGTTAGTGCAGGCAAAGGTGAGTTTTGCCGAGAAAGGCATATGAACTCCTTTAGGTGTAATGAGCACTGCACCAACTCCACGACCATTCATATTGACAGCCCTGTCAAACATCATAGTCCATGCTTCTTCTAGGTCAGGCCCTTCAGTGTGAACTGGCTCTTCACAATCTTTTTCTTTTAAGAACATGATGTCTTCATCAGGGAAGTCAAATCTAATAGGCTCGTAATCATCAATGAGTTGCTCAGCCAGATAATCAGACAATACACTGCCCTTGATGGCTTTCTGAGAGGTGTACTGAATGTCATACTCTGTTAGAATCATTTTCCATCTTGCAACCCTTCCAGTAAGTGATGGCTTCTCAAATATGTACTTGACGGGGTTCTTTTTTGAGATCAACAAAGTAGTGTGAGTCAACATATATTGACTTTGTCGGCGAGCAGCCCACGCTAAAGCATAACAAGTTTTCTCGAGCAGTGAATAACGTTGTTCACAGTCGGTAAACGTTTTGCTTAGGTAGTATATTGCATACTCGTTTCGACCAGACTCGTCATGCTGGCCCAACACACACCCCATTGACCCTTCTAATACTATCAGGTACATTATTAGAGGTCTTCCTTCAATTGGAGGCATGAGAATTGGAGGTTCTTGCAGGTACTCCTTGATCTTGTCAAAAGCTTTCTGACAATCGTCGTTCCACCTAATTGTTTGTTCCTTTCTTAACAACTTGAACAGGGGTTCAAAGGTTGTAGTGAGGTGATATATGAACCTTGAGATGTAGTTCAATCTACCTAAGAACCCTTGAACTTCTTTCTCAGTTCTAGGTGCAAGCAATTCCTGAATAGCTTTGACTTTGTCGGGATCAACCTCAATTCCCTTTTCACTTACGATAAAACCCAGTAGCTTACCGGAATGTACCCCGAATGTGCATTTGTTGGGGTTCAATTTCAACTGATACTTCCTCAGATGCTTAAACAACTTCAGCAGATTCACCAGATGATCTTCTTCTGTGAGGGACTTGGCAATCATATCATCCACGTAGCATTCGATTTCTTTGTGGATCATATCATGGAATAATGTTACCATAGCCCGTTGATAAGTGGCACCGGCATTCTTCAGTCCAAACGACATTACCTTGTAACAAAATATGCCCCATGGTGTGATGAAAGTTGTTTTATCCATGTCTTTGGGTGATATCTTGATTTGATTATATCCAGAAAATTCGTCCATGAAAGAAAATACCGAGAACTGAACTGTGTTGTCGACAAATACATCAATGTGAGGTAATGGGAAATCATCCTTCGCGCTAGCTCTATTTAGGTCTCGGTAATCCACACACATATGCACCTTGCCGTCCTTTTTAGGCACAGGTACAATGTTAGCAACCCACGGCGGGTAACTAGTTACAGCAAGGAAACCGGCGTCCCACTGCTTTTGTACTTCTTCCTTAATCTTCATGGCCATATCTGGGCTAGTGTGGCACAACTTCTGTTTGACTGGAGGGCAATCTTCTTTCAATGGTAGCCTGTGCATGACAATATCCATATCTAGACCTGGCATATCTTGATAGGACCAAGCAAAGACGTCGACATATTCCCGAAGCATACTGATGAGTTGTTCTTTTACTGGAGCTTGCAGACTGGCCCCAATCTTCACTTCTTTCAAATTTTCCTCGGTACCAATATTAACAGTTTCAATTTCCTCCTGATGAGGAGTAATCACTTTCTCTTGCCTCAACAACCTGGCCAACTCTTCAGGCAACTCATAGTCTTCATCAACCCCTTCATCTGCTTGATTGATTGGATTGTCGAAGTGCAAATGTCGGTGCAATCTGGAGGATTATCTCTGCAAGGGTTGAGATTTGTTCTTTTTAGTGATTAATTTTAATCTTGTTTAGAAAAAGTGTAAATGAAGTTATTATTTTGAAAACATTGCCATTTTATTGTTTTGTGCGAAAAATAACAAAAATGAAAAGATAGTGAGCGAAAGAGAAAATTGTTTGCAAAAGATGTCCATTATTCATTGATATTCCATTTGCACAAAATACAAATATGGCCCTATTACAAAATGGGTCCTGACACCTTGTGCAAGATGCAGGACTTGATGCATGCTAAAGCAGGAAATAATAATTACTCTGCAGGAGTAACTCTTATAATTTCATGGGAAGACCAGTTAAGGACTTGTTGGCCCGGGATCCTTGGACGATTCCAGCTCTCCAGGTTGAGGTCGCTTTCAGCCTTGTCTTCCACGTTATTGACATCATCTGGGGTCAGCATTCCCCCACTCACGAACTTGGGCTCCTTAGCAACCTCTGCTTGATCTTGTCGGAATGGTTTGTTACCCAAACCAAATTTGTCCTCATTCTTCTCCACAGGTAGCAACTTGCCCCAGCCTTGGGCGTTTCCATCTTCAACAACCTTCCGAGCTTGTTGGTAGGAGACAATTGAAGTACCCATCATATCTTCCTGGGATGCAGCAAATATTTCAGTTGTCACCTCGTTGACGTTCAGTGCTTCGAAACCTTGGCTCATGGTCTCGTGGATTTCACCATCCATCTCAATGTATTTGTAGGTAGCCAGATGGCTAACAAAAATGTCCTCTTCACCACAGATTGTGATAATTTTCCCTTCCCACTCGTATTTTAATTTCTGGTGAAGGGTCAATGTAATTGCGCCAACGGCGTGAATCCATGGTCGACCCAACAAACAGTTGTAGGCCGACTGAATGTCCATCACGTAGAAAGTAGTTTGAAAGACTTGCAGCCCAATTATCTCAGGAAGCTCCACCTCTCCAAGAACAGACCTTTTGGAACCATCAAAAGCTCGGACAACCAGATTGCTTGGTCGGAGAGCTATACCATCATATTCAAGCTTAACAAGGGCTTTCTTTGGCAAGACATTGAGTGAAGACCCAATGTCAACTAGAACATGTGAAAACACAACCCCTTTACACTCTAGAGTCATGTACAAAGCTTTATTATGATGAAGACCTTCCGTAGTCAAATCAACATTGGTGAAGCCTAGTCCATGACTAGTATTAACATTAGACACCACTGTCTCTAGTTGATTTACCATGATCTCCTCAGGCACGTAGGCTGCGTGCAGAACTTTAAGTAATGCATCCTGATGAGCTTCGGAACACAATAGCAGGGATAAAATGGAGATCTTGGAAGGAGTCTGGTGGAGCTGATCCACAACCTTGTAATCGCTTCTCTTGATTATCCTCATAAATTCATCCACATCTTGATCAAAGGACGTTTTATGAGCTTCTTTCAAAACTGGTTCCTGAGGCACCACATTTTTGCCTTTAGCCTTGGCAGCAGCCTCTGCCTCAGCATTAACTCTTGGAATTTGTGACGCGAAGAGGCGTCTGCTTCGAGTGAAGCCTCTGCCTCCCCCGACAATATCGACCCGTGGTGTATGAGTTGAAGAATCAAGAACGAATCTCTCCCCGTTGCAGTAGAGGTCTGAACCATAGTGCCATGGTACAACATTATCTTTTTCATATGGGATGGGTCCAGGTACCGTGATGGTGACTGGACTGACTGTAGCGGAAGTAGGAACTGTTATTATCTGTGGGTTGTAATATATGGTAACTGGATTTCTGACTGGTGGTGGTGGTGAAGGACTGAAGCTGGGTTATTATTGAGATTGTTGCTGAAAATTGTTGGAATCGGGGACCATTGCTGGGTCGTAATATACGGTGACTATGGAGATGTCATTATTAATGGTCGCTGTTGTTGTAGAAGCGGATGCAGTTGAACTAACATTTGTTGAAGTGGTGGAAGAGATGATTGTTGACTTTGTAGCAGAGTCTGTCGGAACAATTGTTTTTGAAGTTGTAAGAGGGGTGCTTGTTGTTGTTGTAGTAGGAATTGCTGATGTTGTAGAAACCGTTGATGTTTTCTGTAGGATACCTTCTCTAATAAGGCCATTGATGCCACTTCTTAAACTTGCATAACCATTGGCGGAAACTTTGCAAGATTCACAGCAAGCCTCACAACCTGAGAACACCTGGCACCTTAAAAATTGAGCTTTAACCTCGGCCAGAGGTGTTTGAATGCTTGCAGTATCTTCAATTAGGTTCATAGGTTGATCCTCCTCAATTGCATTTATCCTGGGCCCACCGTGGCAAGGCATAGGATTCTTTATGACGTTAGGAGGTGGTGCAAAATTTAAAGCCTTTGAATCAACTAGATCCTAGACCTTCATGTGCAAAGTTCTGCACTTTTCTGTGGTGTTGCCAGGTGCACTAGAATGGAAGGCACATCTGGCATTGACGTCGTAATTCCTTGGAAGGTTCTGAGGATCTGGTAGAGCCAGAGTCCTTAATTAAACAATATTAAGCTTCAAAAGTTGTGGTAGCAAAGTGGCATAGATCATCGGTATAAGATCGATTACCCTGTTGATGTTGATGTTGGTTGTTGTTGCTATTGTAAGACCTTTGTTGAGGAAAGTGTTGCTGAGGGAAATGTTGTGGTTGTGGAGTGTATTGTTGTTGAGGTGGTGGAGTAGGAATTGTGACAGCGGCAATTGATCTTGGCATATACTGGGGCCTACCTCTGCCCATGTGTACTGAATTGGTTTCACCCGACCTGTGAGGCCCTGCAAAAGGTTTCCTTGTGCTACTAGAGCTAGTGCCGTTATCAGAAATCTTACCCATTTTTAACAAACTCTCAATCCTTTCTCCTGCTATGACCACGTTAGCAAAGCTAGTGGAAGAGAAAGTTGCACGCCTATCAATGTATGTCCCATGTAGGGTGTTCATAAACATATTTGCCATTTCTCTTTCCGACATTGGAGGTTGAACAGCAGCAGCTAATTGTCTCCATCTCTGAGCATACTCTCTGAAGCTTTCTCTAGAGGACTGTTACATACCCATTAGAAGAGTTCTGTTAGGAGCCATGTCTAAATTGTATTGATATTGGCGTATGAAAGCCTCAGCCAAATCATTCCAATTTCTGATTGTTGCCCTGGTCAGATGAGAGTACCACTCAAAGTAAAACATCCATAGCTTTTCATCCATATTGTAAGCCTTCAATCTTCCCAGAAAGGATTAAGATGGATGCGAGGGAAAGATGTTCCATTATATCTTTTAAAGCAAGGAGGTTTGAATTTGTGAGGAATTCTAACTCCCTCCACTAGCCCCATATCCATAACATCAAACCCTAAGGAGTTTTGAGACTCCAGAGATCTTAGCTTTTCTGCTATCTCGTCCAGACGATGATCATAGACTTCATCTCTAACTCCAACTACAGTGAACCGTTCCTCTTGAGGGTCCTCTTGCAAGGCCCGTCCTCCAGTATTACCTTGGGTATTCCGGATAGCATTAACATCAGGAATGAGATGAGGCCCAAACTCCGGGGGGTCAGTATGTGGCTGTACATGATCATTGTTGCTGGTACCCCTTGTACCTGGGTGATTTTCTTCAGGAGTTTTCCGCTCGACCAACTCTCTTAATCTTTCTTGGCTTTGGGCCAACCCAATCATTACTGCCATGAATTGGCTCATCTGAGCCCTCATTTGAGTTCTTTCATTAGCCATCTGGTTTCTCACGTCAGTCATATCTTACTGAACCTGGTCCATCTGTAAGCTCGGAAGGTTGTTTCTTGTAGGATAACGGTGAACTCTGTTGATGGGGAAGACCCTCCTACGAGCAATGTTTCCTGAGACCACAACAAAGTGAGAAAATAACAACAAAAATACCTACAAAACAAAGAATGAGGTTAGTATGCAATGAAGTATGTGTATTTTTCTTTCAAGGGTATCCGGTTTGGTTCTTTGGTTTTAACCTTCCAGACCTAGAGGAATGATGATTTTGAAGATAAATGAAGCCCACAGAATAACACACACACCATATATTACAAATGCAAAGGTACATAGTTTTGTGATTACAACAAGCCCCCATGATGGGTCAAAATACAACAAAATCAACAACATTACAAACAAAATGAAGTACAAGTGGAAAGAAATCAGACATCCAGCCCAAAGTCATCCTTTTTGACTTCTTTCAGGAGAGCATCAGTCACTGGTCCTACTGGATGCTCTGTGATGGTCTTGATAAGAAGGTTCCTGGTGGCAATAGCATTTGTCAACTTCTTATACCTGTCTTAGTCTTTGGATCTCTTCAACCCCGCCCGGAGTTTCAACTCGGAGATTTCCCTTTGTGTTGCTAACAAGGCTTCCCGAATCTTCTTCTCATTAGCTTCTAGCTGCTCTATCCTAGCCTGGGTCTTCTGATCTTCCTGTGAACGAGCCTCAGTGATTCTGATCCATCTAGCCTGACTCTCTTCCAAGTAGTGCTCAGCTCTGGCTTTCTGAATCTTAGCTTCTTTGCAAGCATTCTTCAATACCAACTCCCCTGCCCGGGCTCTTCTGATGTAATCATTTTTCTTCTCAATCTTGGTCATATGATCGATCCGGAGCTTCTCTAATCTCTCATTGTCCAGATGACTATCATTCCTCTCCTAGAGGGTCTTCTTTAGAGCTTCAGAAAGCTGAGTATTCCTCTCTTTCAACTTCTCAAATTCCTCTAAACTGATTGTAGCTACAGGCTCTACTGCTGATGGTCCATGCACATCCTCTAGGGTGAATGGCATGTGGGTGAGTTGTCCTCTGATGCGAGACCAATCAATGTACTGAGCTAAAGCTATGTTGTTGCACTTGCCAAGAATGGCAGTCCCTTTTGTATGAATGTTACCCCAAGCCCAGGCTGCTTATCGGGTGATGGCCTGATTATTCTGAATGTCACAATAAAGGGATTCTGATAAGTCTTGCTCTCTTGGTGGATGTACCAAAGCATGCCCTAATTTCCTTTTGAACAACAAAGGATTGTAGTTGATGCAACCCTTTACTCCAATCAGAGGTACATTAAGATACTGCCCACAGCTGGTGATTATGTCTCTGCCCTTGGTGCTCTAAGTGCACCACCTGATGTCTTCTGAAGTGAGAGCAATCAATCTCTTAGCCCAGTTTCTTGACTGATGAAGATTCAAGAAAGCTTCTGTCTTTGGCAAGTGTCTCAGTAACCAACAGTAGAAAAGAGGTGCACAACATCTGACTAATCTTCCCCTCTGCTTCTCATTCCTTTGATGCACTGAGTAAAAGAAATTCCCTAGCAAGGTAGGAACTGAATTCTTCAGCAAAAAGAGATGGATATCATTCTTGCTTATAAACTTAGGCTCGTCTGCAAACAAGATGATACCATATATGCTAAGGGCCAAGAGAGCATAAACAATATCCCACTTCCCTGTTGCAGCATGATTGGTGGCCTGAGTGATCAAGAAGTCCAAATGAAGGCCTGGGATTCCAGCCTTGGAGGTCATATTCTTATCAATAATGGTGGTTTCCAAACACAGAGCCTTAGCTATATCTTCATTCCTGGGAGCAGTCATCTCATGGTTGAAAGGAATCCCTCTCCTAATGGTGACACCCAACAACATGGAAAACTCCTCTAACAAAGGGCCCAACTGAAAGTCTGGAAAGGTAAAACATCTGAGAGGAGGGTCATAGAACTGAAGGAAAGTGTGGATCATTCTCCTCTGTGATGCATCCAAGTACATTATCATTTCCATGATACCACCATAATGTTCCCTGAATTAAGGGACATGATCAGGAGTGATGAGTGTCTGAATCTTCCTGATGCCTTCTAGGGAGGGCTCAAAGAAATGGTATGTGATATTGCCCTTCCTGGATGTGTCCATACTGTTGATGGATGCTAATGAAGATAACTAAGGAGAAACACTGATGGAGACAACTGATGAAGGTGCTGAAGAGAATCTCTGATGAAAATGGCTGATGAAGGTGCTGATGCAGAAGAACAGTCAAAACAAAACCAAAGATAATGTGGATACTATAAACACCCCAAATTTATACTCGCTAATTTCACACCATGGCTTGTGATCTTTCATATTTGCATAATTTTAATCATATCATATCATATTGCATTTTTGCTTCACTGCATTAGTTCAAGTTCATCTGCATCTAGGGTTTGTGACCTGAGCAATCCAGGATCCATCTGAGCCACTCCAAAGGCCATCAATCACCTCAAGATGGTCCATGTATGTTCAATCATCATATTATATCCCCCAAAGATCAAGGAAGTCAAAGAATCACAAGAACTGGCAAAGCATGGAAGCAGAGCTAGGGTTTCACTCCACAGATGACCTGAAATTATGGTTTTGGTTTCAGAGGCCATAAATCCAAATTTTTTGGTCATTCTTGTTTCTATTGGTCTTAATATGATATAAGGATCATACATACCAAGTTTGATGAAGAAATTCATTGTGGAAGTCATCTGATCACTGGGTAACTTCCCGAGCAAGTCAGAGCAAAATCAGGGCATCTGAGGCCCCCATCCATGGAACCAAAGTGGATTTTTCATCAAATTGAAGTTATATGATCTTTATTGTATCATTGAAGTGTTTAGAAGTTCACAAAATTGAAGAAAACTGAGCAAAACCAAAAGTTGTCAAAAATGGAAATGACTTGTATTGTAAACTTTCCATTTTGGGAAAGTTTTTCAACCTCCACTTTCTCAACCAAAAATGCTTCAAATGAAAAATTGTTGGTCATGAAAGTTGTAGATTGGATCATTCCCTTTTCAAAAAGTACAAGAACAAGATCTAATTCATTTTGGAACTCATGTTATGGCTTTCCAAAGTTGGCAAAAATCACATAATTTCAAGTTTCATGCCAAAGAGGGATTTTTGCAAATTCAAGTTCTAAGCACTTTCAAGACCTCTAAATGACTTCTATGCATCATTACAACATATTGCAACTTGCCAAAATCAGAATTTCACAAAATTCACAAAGGTTCATGCCTTGGATCACAAGCTTCCATAAGCCATTTTCCATAGAATTCAAAAAGGGGAATTCTTGCAAGAATGATTTCCAAGGGTTGGTGTGACTTCTAATTGGTCTCAAAACATTATAACAACATCACATGATTCATTTTGATCAGAATTGCACAATAATTCACAAGATTTCATGCCTTGGTTCACAAGAAACTTCAAAGAGGGCAAAATGCAAAACCTATGCCATCTTGCTATCCAAGCCATCCAGCTGCATTCTTTTGATCCTAGGGCTCACCATAAACCATGCTGGAGCAAGACACCCCATTGAACCACTTTTGTTCCAGCCCATGCTTGTAGTACACATACTTTTGACTTTTTGCAAAACAAGCCATACCAATCAAGTTGTGACATTACCAACTTTCTGACCAATCACAATACATTATACATATCAAAAGCAACTCATTTCATACCACACACAAGCATGAACTCTCCCACAACTCAGGATTCACAAAACTTGCCAAAAACTTCATTCCTTCGAAACTTTCAAACCAACCAACAAAAATCACAAATTCCTCCACCAAACAACTCAGCATCATCCCAGGATCAAAAACCACCCTTCACTTTGCCCTGAAAGTCACTCAAACTCAAACACGATTTTCCCCCTCTCAGAACTGAACCTTCAAAAGGAGGCCATTTAAACACTTGCAAAGCTTCTCAATAGCATCAGGGTGATCAAAGGAGGTGTCTAGCACAAGAAGCAGGCCCTGGGGATCCACATTTGCTCAACTCCAGCTCAGGTATAGCTCAAGAACTTTTTCCTCAGAGCTTTGATTTTAAGTTACAATGTGATAAAGCATGTTTCTCTGATCATTATGCACTTTGAATCATTGAAAATGGTCAAGTATTTAGGATGTATTCAACTTCTGAAAATTTGGTCAGTTTTCCGTTTGGCTTCGATTCTCTCCTTTGGTGCAAAATAAATTGTTTTTGTTTGTGGATTCTTGTTGTTTGATGTTAGAGGATGGATTCTAGAGATTTTGGCATGTTTTTATGGCCTGGGGAGGGAGATAGGAATTTGGCCTGCCGGAGAAGATGACCAGAGCTTAGCTCTGGTCACCTGAAAGTGTTTAGCCCTAATTAGGGTTTAGTTGTCCAGATTGATTTTGGACCCTTAGATCTTGATTAGTTTAGTGGATGGATGGCCCAGATTAGTTCGTTAGCCCTAATTCCCAATTAATTAAGTAAATCACAATTAATTAGCCAGAAGCAATCCAGGTCCTTAAAAAACGCGCCAGTCAACCAAAAACTCCCAACTTTGAATCTGGAGCCTTGGATCAGCATACCTTTCATTAAATTCATATTATTTCACATTTTTCTTATTTATTTTGTACGAATTTTTAAAAATAGTAAAAACCATCAAAAAATTCTGAAATTTTTATCAAACCTTTTATTAATTTTCAGAACCCAAAAATATTTTTATTTTTATTTTTTGCATTAAAAAAGTATTTTTAAATCATTTAAATGTTTTATCTAATTAATTAATGAAAATTAATTAATTAAAAATACATTTAAGTATTTAAAAATCACCAAAAAAATCAGAGAACATTTTTAGACATTTAGAAACATTTACAAACTCACCATACAAATTTCTTTTTGGTTTTGATCATGCTTTGACATTTTTCAATGAATTAGGGTTCTTAAATTTGTTCATTTTTAACCCTAACTTCAAAAATTCATAACTCTTAAACCAAGTTGAGTTTGTGAATGATTCTTTTTTCATTGTTTTATGCATGACCTATAGTTTCTAAAAACATTTTTGTTTCATTTTTATATTGCATTTTCAAATTATTTTGCATTTTACATTAAGGATCACCCAAAAACCCTAGAAGCTTAGGAAATTCATAACCCCTTCTAAGTTTAGCTTCTGACCTCCCCCTTTGGATGGTAACCTAGTATAGGTTTAGGGTTTCTTTGAGTGCATTTTCAATTTTTTATCTTGTCATTTGCTTCTGTTCTTGAGTTTTGCATCTCATCCTCCCATAAAACCCTAATTTTGCATCTTCACTTGCATACATCTTGCATATGCTTGCATTCATGAACTTGCCATGACATTTCTTGCATCCACATGATTTCTAAGACATCTTAGGACACATTAGAATCATGTTTGATCATTGCATCATCCATTTGCCATGTTATGCATTCATTTCACTTCATGTGCATTCATGAACTTTCATGCCTCTTACATGCTTCATTTGCACTCCCATCTCTTGTATGATCATTCATAACTCTTGACATAAATTTGCATCATCTATTAGCATCATTTTCATCATAGATATGCTTCTGGTTTTGGTTTGCATCTTTGCATTTCATTTCATTTCCTTTTGCTAATTTTTCAGGTGGTAAGTTACTTTGAGAAGTGAATTTGCCTTCACTTCTCACATTTTCTTCTCATCTCTCTTATGCATTCATTGTTGCATTTTGTATTTGTATTAGAGTGAGCTTTCTCATTCATGTTACCTCCTCACTTTCTTTCTTCAAGCAACTTATCTTCTTAAGTGAAGTAAGTTGACTTGTTTCTTCTGCTTCTCCTCCTTTCTCTGCTTCTTCCTTGGTGGCTCTTCTTGAAGATCTCTTGCAAACCTCATAAACCCTAGGAACACCCAAGCATGATCACCATTAGGGTTTGATTAGTCCCCACATTAGTTTTACCTTTGTGTCATCTTTTGTGTCTTCTCTTCTCATCTCATAATCAGAGACTAAACCTTTAAGGTTTTAAGGCTTTATGATTAAGATTATGCCTGCATCCTTCTCTTATGATGGAGTGTATAACTTTAACCCTAAGTGTTAAACCCTTAATGTGTTTAAATCTCTTAATCAATCCATCTAATAATCACTAAGACAATAACTTTTAACTTGGGCCTTGCATTAGGGTTCTAATTCTTCCTTAATTGGTTAAGAAGGACTAACCCTAGTGTTAATGGACAAGTCCCCCTCAAGTTGTCTTGCACACCATAAAATTCACTTCTTAATCTTACCATTAACTAAAATCCACTTTAATAAAGGCTTTGTTTTGTCATGAGGTTAATCCCTAATCATGGATTAAGTTGAAGAGCCTTCCTCAGCTTAAATGTTCTCATCTATTATCATTCTATTAGGATGGTGTAATGGGTCCATTAAATCCTTGATTATGGCTTAAACTCATTACTTAACACTAAACAAAAACACCAAAAACATCTAAATAATTGCAAGTAGGTTAATGATCTTAATCCTACATCATGGTGATTAAGTGTGAGGTGTTTACTTCACACTTAAGGTATTCTCATTACCCCTAATCAGAGGGAGGATGTGATGAGTTTACTAACCCTTGGTTTAGGCTTAAGCTCATTAACTTATGACAAATACAAAAAGCAATAAGAGACTGAAAACACAAAAACAAACAATAATCGTCTCCATCGGGATTCTTTTCTCATCTCATTCACTCACAAACGAGAATTTGCTTCTTCCGTCTAATGCAAGACAGTTTGCACCTGAGCCAGACAGGTCATACACTTGAGCATAGGCAAATAAGAAGTTCACAAGTCAATTTATCTTCCAGTCTCTTTGAGTCGAACTATGGCGTTCTGACTTCCTCATTGCACGAGAGGATACGTAGGCATAACTTAATTGTTATCGAACAAAAGTCTTTGTATATTCCCCCTCTTCCAGCATTATTCTTTAAGCCTCATTGTCTTGAGCTTTGCACTCTTCCTTTACACTGACACTCCTTTATATCACTTCACACTTCTTTTGCACTGACACTTGCATTCTTTTCCAGCTTTTGCACACCGAATAGAACTGACACTACCCCTTTAAACACAAATTTTCAAGCGTGGATCCCATCGAGTACGACGGAAAATCTGGGTGCTAATACCTTCCCAGGTTGTAACCAACCCCCTTTCTCAGTTTCTCTGGTTCGCAACCGTCTTGTCCATATCTTTCTAGGTTTATGCAGCATTACCTTTCCTTCGGGTTAAAAATGCCTAGCTGGCGACTCTTTTCAGTTCATCTTCGTGTTCTCCTTTCGCTGACCGTTCGCGTCTGTACCCCTCGTGGCCCCGTGTCATCAGGTGGGAGCGACAGCTTGGCGACTCTGCTGGGGACCCTTATATTGCAACCAGGGCTTCAGGTTCTTTTTGTGGGTTCCTCCAAGCGCTTGTTTGATTTGTGTTTACTGGGGTGTTATGTGCTAATTGTGTTTATTTGTTTGCTTTATTTATTGCTCTATGTACAGCTTTATTTACTGCTTTCTTTACAGTTTGTTATACATCATACTGTCATTATCATTGCTGGAGCTGGTATTCTGTTTTGGTGGGTGGGGTTTCACCGAGTGATTAAGGTCCTATACCTGGGACCTGAGTGACACCTAGGCTAGAGTGGTTCATGTTCTTTCCCATTCCATTTCGGTCTGGTGCGGGAATATGAAACACGGTTCAAATGTGGGTTTCTTCTTGAGAACTCTGTGCTACAGATTTCCTGTAGTGCTAGGGCTATCTGGGAAGCCTACTAAGTCTGGATGACCTTTATTTTGACCTTCAGAATCTGGGGTGAATTAGAGGAGGATATTTTATGGTTATTGTAAACACTGCACCTCTGAGTTAGAAGTGTTTACACTTCTCATAACTGATCCAAGTCTGAGGATCCTTGTTCTAGAACATTACATGTGAAGGGGGTTGGGTTGTTTACAGGTTTGCAGGAACCCTTGGCCACATCATACCCTGTTACTGTTTTGTTTAAGAATACTTCACTTTGGACAGTTCTTGTGATTAACCCTGGACATGTGACTCTTTATTTGAGTCCCCCACCTTGGATACCGGATTTCTGAGCCTCCATCCGGACCTTTGAACATACATGGACCTTATACTAAGACAGATAATCAGATCCAGCTCTTGATCACAAACCCTTGCATATCATTTGCATATATCATCATTGCATCATTTAACATTTGTTTATTTGTTTTTCAGGGTATCCATCATATCATATCTTGGTTTGGTTTTGACCCCTTTTATTGCTTAGACCTCTGCTTCAGTTATCTGCTTTAGCATCTGCTTCAGCTATCTCCTTCAGCATCTCCTTCAGTCTGTCAGAGACTCACCTGCATCATTCTGTCAGAGACTTACCTCCAGCTTCTCAGTCTGTGATCTTCATCTGCATTTGACTTCAGCTTCTTCACCAGCACTCATGGATATTCCAAGGAAAAGCAACATATCTTATCACTTCTTTGAGGCCATATTGACTGGTATCAGGCAGGTCCAGTCTCTTATCACACCTGACCACATCCCACTATTTAGAGAGCACTATGGGGGTATTTTGGACATGGTTATGGATCTTGATTCTTCTCAGAGAAGCATGATCCACACATGCTTGTAGTTCTATGACCCTCCACTCAGATGCTTCACCTTTCCAGACTTTCAAATAGGGCCTCTGTTGGAAGAGTTTTCTTTGTTGATTGGAGTGCCTATCAGAGGAGGGATCCCCTTTAACCCAGAGATGACTGCTTCCAGAAGTGAAGAGATTGCAAGGGCATTACACTTGGAGCCTGCCCTTATTGAGCAAAACATGACAACAAAAGCTGGGATTCCTGGTTTACATCTAGACTTCTTGATTTCTCAGGCCATCCTGAAGGCTACATTGGGAGAATGGAGGGCAGTCTGTGCACTTTTAGCCCTCAGCATATATGGGGCTATATTGTTTGCAGATGAGCCTAAATTTGTCAGTAAAAATGCCATCCACTTGTTCCTGCTGAGGAATCCAGTGCCTACATTGCTAGGGGACTTTTACTACTCCATCCATCAGATAAATGAAAAGCAGAGAGGGAAGTTAGTCAGATGATGTGCTCCTCTGTTCTACTCTTAGCTGCTTAGACACCTGCCTAAGTCAGATGCCTTCTTGAACCCACACCAGCAGAAGAATTGGGCCAAGAGGTTCATTGTCTTAACATCAGATGATATCAGATGGTGCACCCAGAGCACCAAAGGAAAGGAGATTATTACCAGCTGTGGACAATACCCTAATGTGCCTCTAATAGGAGTAAAAGGTTGCATCATTTACAACCCTTTACTGTTTAAGAGACAATTGGGATATGCCTTGGTTCACCCTCCCAGAGGACATGATTTAGCTGAGACCTTATACTATGAAGTGCAACCTAATTCAGCTATTGTCAGGCAAGCTGCTTGGACCTGGGACAACATCCAGACCAAAGGGACAGCCATCCTTGGAAGATGTAACAATGTTGCTTCAGCTCAGTACTCTGACTGGTCACGTACTAGAGCTCAGATTACCGGGATGCCTTTCACCTTGGAAGACACTGTCGCACTTCGAAAAATACGACCTCGCGATAAAAAATATACCGCGGATAAAAAATAAAACAACAGAGTCGCCACCGAACTTATTTTATTCCAATTAAGGAAAAGGAAAATATCGAGAAACCTTTTTGAAAAAAAGCGGATAGAACAAGGTCTTTGAAACCAGATTCTAAGTTCGGGAGTCGATTCCGTAAGGGGAAGGTATTAACACCCCTTACGTCCGTTGTACTCAATGGGAACCTCTTAGTTTTTTCTTCGAATAATAAAGTAAATGCGGATGATTCTAATATAAAATTAATATGAGAAATGGGTTATTTTGTTCCTAGGGTGCTCGGCAAGGAGTAAGATCCGTGTTCCTACGTATTCCCTTGTGCAATGGGAAAGTCAGAGCTTCGTAGTTCGTGGTACTAAGGTTGATCGGTTGGTTTTAATGAACAGTTATTTAAACCGCATTCTAACTGCTAAGCGTTGGCTTGTTTGCTCGCGATAGGAGGCTGAAGCGCTAGCTTGTTTGTGAGATAGAAAGGATTTAAATAATGTTCGCTTGAAGAAAAGTTTGATTCGATTAGGGTTTTTAGAATGAAAGGGTAAATAAACTGCGTCTTTGAGGGGCAGGCCTCAGGAGATTTTATTCGAGAATTCGAGGAATGCGAGATTCCAGAATTCAATTCTTTAATTATTTGATGTGTAGATTAAAAGTTTTAATTACGGAAAGTCGAATGAACCGCATCCCGCGGGGCGAGCCTCGGGAGTGTTCATTCAAGAATTCGAGGAATGCGAGACTCCAGAATTCAGTTAATCCGTTAAAATATTTAAATGCCGAGTTCGGAAAAAATTCGATGGCGAGGCACGATGCGCTCAGCTTACATGGATTTGCAATTCGATTAAAGCAATAAATTACGAGAAAAATAAATGAATGGATTAAATTGAATTGTAAAACTTAAGTTGCAATAAAATTATAAATACAAATAATTAAATTAAATTAATAAATTTAGTAATATATTGAATAATCAATATAATATGATAAAATATGAAATAAATTAAATTTGTTTTGTTGTAATTAAATAATATAATAAATTAAATAATATGCCTCATATTAATTAAATTCTCCAATTAAAAATATTGGAGATAATTTAATTTGTTTTATATCATTGGCCCCTAAATCGAAGAAACAAATGAGAAATAATAAAAATAAAAGATTCACATGAAATTTAACATATAAAAATTTAAGAACAAAAGAAATAAAATAAAAATCTATATAAAATTTTTAAAAAACAAAAACAAAAAGGCCATAAACAGAGAGGGGTAGACAGTAAGTTTGTCGGTATGTTTAGCAACCTGGATGGGCTCCAATGGCCCAACAACACTAATAATAAAAACATGAAATAAAATATTAAAAAAACATTAAAAGAAAACAGAGGGAGGCGCTGGTATGTGTGGTGTAAAAAGAAAAGATCATGCGGTCTCGTATGAGCTAGGCTCAGTCCCTCAACAACAATAAGGGTTTAGCAAGACAAATAAGGGTTTGTGTGTTTTTTTTTGTATATTAAAATAATAGAAAAAATAAATGGTATGATAAATTGAATAAAAAAACAGAAGAACATCATCGTATTTTACCCCTTCTCTTTTCATAATGCCAACAGCGGTTTCTTACGATAAACAAAAAAAACACCCTCACCGATAGTGTCGGCGGCCTCTCCTTCTAAGCTCACAGCGTTTTCGCATCTCGTGTTTTTCGCGGTTTCATATTCTCACTCACAATGGTTCTGCTTCGGGGTTTTTTCGCGGCGGATCTGGTTTGTGGTTGTGAGCGGATGGCCGGCGGTTTTGACCCGCGATTGCAAGGGGTGGCTGAGGTTGCGAGGTGTTTTGCGGTGCTGTAATGTTGATGATGGTGATGCTGGGTTTCAAATGGTGAGGCCCGACGAGTTATAAAAGGATGTTGAAGTATTTTTTAGGGCCAGCTTCAATGGTATTTATGGGAGACTTAGCTTGATTTTTTTTGCAGGGATTGTTTGTTGTTTTTTCGGTTTTTTGAAGGTTTGTGAGGCTTGATTTTGGGATTGTTTTTGCAGAGTTTATTCGATGATTTTCAAGCCTTTTTTTGTAGGAGAAAATGAAATGATTTTATAACAGAATTTGAAGGGCAAAGCTGGAAGTCTAGGTGAAAGATTTTTTATATGAATTTTTGGCTAATTACAGGCTGTGAATAGAATATTCGCTGGAGAGATTTTTTGCATTTGGTGTGGTAATGGTTATGTGCTCTGCGGAATGGAATGTTGTTGGAAGTTTGTTGCTTTTTGAAGATTTTTTATGCTAGCTGGCGTTGCTTTTTGTGTGTGTGTGCTGCTGGAATAAAAGATAAGGATAGTGAGAATGCTTCAATTTTGTGGAACTTTTAATAGAAGTAGATTATAAAAGAAAAAAATAAAAAGGAAATTATAATAATAAAAGTTGATAACCAATAATAAATCTAATAATAAAAAATAGTAATAGAAAAATAAAATAATAATGAGAATAATAATAATAATAATAAATAATAATAATAATAAAGTAAGAAGTATTAAAAATAATAATAATGATAGTAAAAATTACAATAATATGAAAGCAATAAAAATAATAATACTACTAATAATAATAGTAATAATGAAACAAGTGAATAATTTTTTTGGTAATTTTGTGAGTTTAAGAAAAAAAAATGAAAATGGGCTTAAAATAGTGGGTTTAAAAAGAAAGGTGGACTATGAACTTTTATAATGGATTTTTGTAAAAAGAAAAGTTATGGAAAATGAGAATCAGACAAATGCCTCCACACAAAACACTGACTTAATTCCCGCACAAACTCTGAGAAAAGAAAAGATATATTTTTTTTCCGAATATTAGACAGAAAATAAAAAGGTATGCAATTTTGGATTTTTTTAATATGGTTAAATAAATAAAAATAGCACAGGTAGGACAATTTTGGGGTATGACAGACACACCTGGACCATCTACAGTACATCCTGCAGCAACTGTTAGCCTGGAGGAATTTGAAAAGCTGAAAGAGAGGAATAATTAGCTATTTGAGGCCTTAAAGAAGACTCTTTGGGAAAGAAATGACGGTCGTCTGGACATTGAAAGATTGGAAAGACTCAAGACTGAGCATCTGACCAAGATTGAGAGGACAAATGACTACATAAGAAAAGCTAGAGCCGGGGAACAGATATTGATGAATGCCTGCAAAGAGGCCAAGATTCAGAAAGCTAGGGTTGAGCATTACCTGGAGGAAAGCCAGGCTAGGTGGATCAGGATCACCGAAGCCCGTGCACAAGAAGACCAGAGGACTCAGGCCAAGATTGAGCAGCTGGAGGCCAATGAGAAGAAGCAGCAGGAAGCTTTGTTGGCAGCTCAGAAGGAGATATCAAATTTGAAGCTCCAAGCGGGGTTAAAGAGATCAAAGGATCATGACAGGCATAAGAAGCTGACTAATGCCATTGCTACCAGGAACCTCCTCATTAGGACCATTACAGAGCACCCAGCTGGTCCAGTGCCTGAGGCACTCCTGAAGGAAGTCAGGGAAGATGACTATGGACTAGATGTCTTATTCCTTTTGCTTGTATTTCCTTTCTTTTGGTGTACTTTTCCTTTTTGTTGTATTTTTTGACCCACCATGGGCATGTGTTGTAAAAAGACTATGTATTTTCATTATTTGTAATATATCAGTTTATTTTATTTTGGTGGGTTTTCTCTCAACATCATCAAGCATCTCCTCGAGGTCTGGAAAGGTCAAAACCAAGAACCAAACCGGATACCTTGGAAAACAAATAAGCATATTGCATTGCATACTAACATTTTCTTTGTTTTGTAGGTTTTTTGTTTATTATTTGTTTCTCACTTTGTTGTGCTTTCAGGAAACATTGCTCGTCGCAGAGTGTTCCCTATCAACCGTACCCATCGGTACCCAACACGAAACAACCTTCCAGGCATTCAAATGGATCAGGTGTAGCAGGACCTGAATGAAGTAAGAAATCAAATGGCAAACGAAAAGGTTGAAATGATAAACCAAATGTCCCAGTTTATGGCTGTGATGACTGGCTTAGCACAGAGCCAGGAAAGGCTGAGAGAGCTGGTGGAAAGGCAGACACCCGAAGAGCCCCACCTTGGAACAGGAGGAACTAGCAACAATGAACGAGGACAGCCCCGTATCGACCCACCAGAATATGGGCCCCATTTGATTCTATTTGTTAATGTCACAAGGAATGTTCAAGATAATACTGCTGGGGGCAGAATCTTGCAAGAGGATCCCCAAGAAGAACAATTCACTGTTATTGGAGCTGGGGATGAGGTGTATGACAAAAGACTGGATGAGATTGCTGAAAAGATGAGGTCTTTGGAATCCCATAATTCTTTAGGCTTTGACGTAATGGATATGGGGTTGGTAGATGGGGTGAAGATTCCCCACAAATTCAAACCCCCTTGCTTTGAGAAATATAATGGTACCTCATGCCCGCGTACTCATCTGCAGTCCTTCTTAGGGAGACTCAAGGCTTATACCATGGATGAGAAGTTATGGATGTTCTATTTTTAGGACAGCCTGACTGGAGCTTCAAGAGAATGGTATTCGCATCTGACAAGGGCTACCATAAGATGTTGGAAAGACTTGGCCGTAGCCTTCATCCGAAAATACCAGTACAACCTAGACATGGCCCCCAATAGAACTCTTCTAATGGGCATGTCTCAGTCTTCAAGGGAGAGCTTTCGGGATTATGCTCAGAGGTGGAGACAGCTTGCTGCTGCTGTCCAGCCACCCATGTCAGAAAGAGAGATGGCTGACATGTTTATGAACACCTTGCAGGGAACTTATATTGATAGACTTGCTGCTTTCTCTTCCACCAGTTTTGCCGATGTAGTTATAGCTGGTGAGAGAATTGAGAGTCTTTTAAAGATGGGCAAAATCTCTGACAATGGTGCCAGCTCCTCCAACAACCCAAGAAAATCTTTTGCAGGACCACGAAGGGCGGGTGAAACAAATGTTATCCATGCAGGCAGGGGCAGACCCCAATATTTTCACAGATCAGTAGCAACTATTACTATTCTGGCTCCAGTTCCACAACAACCATCATATCAACAACAACAACAACATCACTATCAACAACAACCTCATTTTCCGCAACAAAGAACTTACAGCAATAACAACAACAACCAACAGCAGTGCCCCTTTCAACAGAGGCCATCTCAAGAAAATAGGGTGATTGACCCCATCCCTATGCCTTATGCTGCTTTACTGCCACAACTCCTGAAGCTTAACCTGGTTGAGTTAAGGACGTTGGCTCCACCAGATCCTCTCAATCTCCCGAAGAATTATGATGCTAATGCCAGGTGTGCCTTTCACTCCAACGCACCTGGTCACAATACTGAGAAGTGTAGAGCCTTGCAAGTGAAGGTTCAGGATTTGGTCAATTCCAAAGCTCTCAATTTCGCACCTCCTCCAAAAGTAAACAGGAATCCTATGCCTAATCATGGTGGGCCTAGGATTAATTCCATAGAAGAGGACCAACCATCTGCACTAATTGATAATGTTGTACAAATTCAAACACCGTTGGCAAAAGTCAGGGCTCAACTCTTAAGATGTCAAGTGTTCCCGGGCTGTGGGGCCTACTGCGAATCGTGCAAAACTGCTGTGAGAAGCTAAGGTTTGGCATAGATGGCCTTATCAAAGATGGAATTTTACAAATTACTACAACAACTCCTTCAACAACTCTTGTTTCAGCAACAATGGATTCTCCTACAACATCAACAATTCTTCCTTCAGCAAATCTTCCTACAACAACAACAACTATCATTCCCACTGATTCATCAGCAACTCCAGCAATCACTCCATCCATTTTTTAACAAATCAGAGTTCAGCAACATTTACTTCTACAACATCAGCACCCATCTTATCAACGGAAACGCCTACAACACCAGTAAACACTAATGAAGATGTCTCAACGGTCACGATCTATTATGACCCGGCAAATGTTCATCCCAACAACAATTTCCAACAACAAACTGCAACACCTCCTGTCAGATCCCCAGTAACAATCTATTACGATCCGCATACCATCGTCGTTCTTTCCGCTGCAGCAATTAGTCCAGTCACCATTACAGTTCCTGGACCTGTTCCTTATGAAAGCAGTAATGCCATACCTTGGCACTATGGCTCTAATCTCTACTGCGACGGGAAGAAAATCACTCTAGATTCATCAACCTCTTCACCACAAATTGACAATGTTGGGGGAGGCGGAGGCTTCACCAGAATCGGGCGCCTTTTTACCTCACAAACACCAAGACCCAATGCTGAAGCAGAAGCTACTGCTAAAGCAAAAGGGAAGAATGTGGCACTTGAGGAGCCAACTGTTAAAGAAACTCAGAAGACGTCTTTTGAGCAAGAAGTAGACGAGTTCATGAGAATAATCAAAAGGAGTGATTACAAAGTGGTGGACCAGCTTCATCAGACACCCTCCAAAATCTCTATATTATCATTGTTAATGTGTTCTGAAGCACACAGGAATGCATTGTTGAAGGTCCTTCACGCAACATAAGTGGCACCGGCATTCTTCAGTCCAAACGACATTACCTTGTAACAAAATATGCCCCATGGTGTGATGAAAGTTGTTTTATCCATGTCTTTGGGTGATATCTTGATTTGATTATATCCAGAAAATTCGTCCATGAAAGAAAATACCGAGAACTGAACTGTGTTGTCGACAAATACATCAATGTGAGGTAATGGGAAATCATCCTTCGCGCTAGCTCTATTTAGGTCTCGGTAATCCACACACATATGCACCTTGCCGTCCTTTTTAGGCACAGGTACAATGTTAGCAACCCACGGCGGGTAACTAGTTACAGCAAGGAAACCGGCGTCCCACTGCTTTTGTACTTCTTCCTTAATCTTCATGGCCATATCTGGGCTAGTGTGGCACAACTTCTGTTTGACTGGAGGGCAATCTTCTTTCAATGGTAGCCTGTGCATGACAATATCCATATCTAGACCTGGCATATCTTGATAGGACCAAGCAAAGACGTCGACATATTCCCGAAGCATACTGATGAGTTGTTCTTTTACTGGAGCTTGCAGACTGGCCCCAATCTTCACTTCTTTCAAATTTTCCTCGGTACCAATATTAACAGTTTCAATTTCCTCCTGATGAGGAGTAATCACTTTCTCTTGCCTCAACAACCTGGCCAACTCTTCAGGCAACTCATAGTCTTCATCAACCCCTTCATCTGCTTGATTGATTGGATTGTCGAAGTGCAAATGTCGGTGCAATCTGGAGGATTATCTCTGCAAGGGTTGAGATTTGTTCTTTTTAGTGATTAATTTTAATCTTGTTTAGAAAAAGTGTAAATGAAGTTATTATTTTGAAAACATTGCCATTTTATTGTTTTGTGCGAAAAATAACAAAAATGAAAAGATAGTGAGCGAAAGAGAAAATTGTTTGCAAAAGATGTCCATTATTCATTGATATTCCATTTGCACAAAATACAAATATGGCCCTATTACAAAATGGGTCCTGACACCTTGTGCAAGATGCAGGACTTGATGCATGCTAAAGCAGGAAATAATAATTACTCTGCAGGAGTAACTCTTATAATTTCATGGGAAGACCAGTTAAGGACTTGTTGGCCCGGGATCCTTGGACGATTCCAGCTCTCCAGGTTGAGGTCGCTTTCAGCCTTGTCTTCCACGTTATTGACATCATCTGGGGTCAGCATTCCCCCACTCACGAACTTGGGCTCCTTAGCAACCTCTGCTTGATCTTGTCGGAATGGTTTGTTACCCAAACCAAATTTGTCCTCATTCTTCTCCACAGGTAGCAACTTGCCCCAGCCTTGGGCGTTTCCATCTTCAACAACCTTCCGAGCTTGTTGGTAGGAGACAATTGAAGTACCCATCATATCTTCCTGGGATGCAGCAAATATTTCAGTTGTCACCTCGTTGACGTTCAGTGCTTCGAAACCTTGGCTCATGGTCTCGTGGATTTCACCATCCATCTCAATGTATTTGTAGGTAGCCAGATGGCTAACAAAAATGTCCTCTTCACCACAGATTGTGATAATTTTCCCTTCCCACTCGTATTTTAATTTCTGGTGAAGGGTCAATGTAATTGCTCCAACGGCGTGAATCCATGGTCGACCCAACAAACAGTTGTAGGCCGACTGAATGTCCATCACGTAGAAAGTAGTTTGAAAGACTTGCAGCCCAATTATCTCAGGAAGCTCCACCTCTCCAAGAACAGACCTTTTGGAACCATCAAAAGCTCGGACAACCAGATTGCTTGGTCGGAGAGCTATACCATCATATTCAAGCTTAACAAGGGCTTTCTTTGGCAAGACATTGAGTGAAGACCCAATGTCAACTAGAACATGTGAAAACACAACCCCTTTACACTCTAGAGTCATGTACAAAGCTTTATTATGATGAAGACCTTCCGTAGTCAAATCAACATTGGTGAAGCCTAGTCCATGACTAGTATTAACATTAGACACCACTGTCTCTAGTTGATTTACCATGATCTCCTCAGGCACGTAGGCTGCGTGCAGGACTTTAAGTAATGCATCCTGATGAGCTTCGGAACACAATAGCAGGGATAAAATGGAGATCTTGGAAGGAGTCTGGTGGAGCTGATCCACAACCTTGTAATCGCTTCTCTTGATTATCCTCATAAATTCATCCACATCTTGATCAAAGGACGTTTTATGAGCTTCTTTCAAAACTGGTTCCTGAGGCACCACATTTTTGCCTTTAGCCTTGGCAGCAGCCTCTGCCTCAACATTAACTCTTGGAATTTGTGACGCGAAGAGGCGTCTGCTTCGAGTGAAGCCTCTGCCTCCCCCGACAATATCGACCCGTGGTGTATGAGTTGAAGAATCAAGAACGAATCTCTCCCCGTTGCAGTAGAGGTCTGAACCATAGTGCCATGGTACAACATTATCTTTTTCATATGGGATGGGTCCAGGTACCGTGATGGTGACTGGACTGACTGTAGCGGAAGTAGGAACTGTTATTATCTGTGGGTTGTAATATATGGTAACTGGATTTCTGACTGGTGGTGGTGGTGAAGGACTGAAGCTGGGTTATTATTGAGATTGTTGCTGAAAATTGTTGGAATCGGGGACCATTGCTGGGTCGTAATATACGGTGACTATGGAGATGTCATTATTAATGGTCGCTGTTGTTGTAGAAGCGGATGCAGTTGAACTAACATTTGTTGAAGTGGTGGAAGAGATGATTGTTGACTTTGTAGCAGAGTCTGTCGGAACAATTGTTTTTGAAGTTGTAAGAGGGGTGCTTGTTGTTGTTGTAGTAGGAATTGCTGATGTTGTAGAAACCGTTGATGTTTTCTGTAGGATACCTTCTCTAATAAGGCCATTGATGCCACTTCTTAAACTTGCATAACCATTGGCGGAAACTTTGCAAGATTCACAGCAAGCCTCACAACCTGAGAACACCTGGCACCTTAAAAATTGAGCTTTAACCTCGGCCAGAGGTGTTTGAATGCTTGCAGTATCTTCAATTAGGTTCATAGGTTGATCCTCCTCAATTGCATTTATCCTGGGCCCACCGTGGCAAGGCATAGGATTCTTTATGACGTTAGGAGGTGGTGCAAAATTTAAAGCCTTTGAATCAACTAGATCCTAGACCTTCATGTGCAAAGTTCTGCACTTTTCTGTGGTGTTGCCAGGTGCACTAGAATGGAAGGCACATCTGGCATTGACGTCGTAATTCCTTGGAAGGTTCTGAGGATCTGGTAGAGCCAGAGTCCTTAATTAAACAATATTAAGCTTCAAAAGTTGTGGTAGCAAAGTGGCATAGATCATCGGTATAAGATCGATTACCCTGTTGATGTTGATGTTGGTTGTTGTTGCTATTGTAAGACCTTTGTTGAGGAAAGTGTTGCTGAGGGAAATGTTGTGGTTGTGGAGTGTATTGTTGTTGAGGTGGTGGAGTAGGAATTGTGACAGCGGCAATTGATCTTGGCATATACTGGGGCCTACCTCTGCCCATGTGTACTGAATTGGTTTCACCCGACCTGTGAGGCCCTGCAAAAGGTTTCCTTGTGCTACTAGAGCTAGTGCCGTTATCAGAAATCTTACCCATTTTTAACAAACTCTCAATCCTTTCTCCTGCTATGACCACGTTAGCAAAGCTAGTGGAAGAGAAAGTTGCACGCCTATCAATGTATGTCCCATGTAGGGTGTTCATAAACATATTTGCCATTTCTCTTTCCGACATTGGAGGTTGAACAGCAGCAGCTAATTGTCTCCATCTCTGAGCATACTCTCTGAAGCTTTCTCTAGAGGACTGTTACATACCCATTAGAAGAGTTCTGTTAGGAGCCATGTCTAAATTGTATTGATATTGGCGTATGAAAGCCTCAGCCAAATCATTCCAATTTCTGATTGTTGCCCTGGTCAGATGAGAGTACCACTCAAAGTAAAACATCCATAGCTTTTCATCCATATTGTAAGCCTTCAATCTTCCCAGAAAGGATTAAGATGGATGCGAGGGAAAGATGTTCCATTATATCTTTTAAAGCAAGGAGGTTTGAATTTGTGAGGAATTCTAACTCCCTCCACTAGCCCCATATCCATAACATCAAACCCTAAGGAGTTTTGAGACTCCAGAGATCTTAGCTTTTCTGCTATCTCGTCCAGACGATGATCATAGACTTCATCTCTAACTCCAACTACAGTGAACCGTTCCTCTTGAGGGTCCTCTTGCAAGGCCCGTCCTCCAGTATTACCTTGGGTATTCCGGATAGCATTAACATCAGGAATGAGATGAGGCCCAAACTCCGGGGGGTCAGTATGTGGCTGTACATGATCATTGTTGCTGGTACCCCTTGTACCTGGGTGATTTTCTTCAGGAGTTTTCCGCTCGACCAACTCTCTTAATCTTTCTTGGCTTTGGGCCAACCCAATCATTACTTCCATGAATTGGCTCATCTGAGCCCTCATTTGAGTTCTTTCATTAGCCATCTGGTTTCTCACGTCAGTCATATCTTACTGAACCTGGTCCATCTGTAAGCTCGGAAGGTTGTTTCTTGTAGGATAACGGTGAACTCTGTTGATGGGGAAGACCCTCCTACGAGCAATGTTTCCTGAGACCACAACAAAGTGAGAAAATAACAACAAAAATACCTACAAAACAAAGAATGAGGTTAGTATGCAATGAAGTATGTGTATTTTTCTTTCAAGGGTATCCGGTTTGGTTCTTTGGTTTTAACCTTCCAGACCTAGAGGAATGATGATTTTGAAGATAAATGAAGCCCACAGAATAACACACACACCATATATTACAAATGCAAAGGTACATAGTTTTGTGATTACAACAAGCCCCCATGATGGGTCAAAATACAACAAAATCAACAACATTACAAACAAAATGAAGTACAAGTGGAAAGAAATCAGACATCCAGCCCAAAGTCATCCTTTTTGACTTCTTTCAGGAGAGCATCAGTCACTGGTCCAACTGGATGCTCTGCGATGGTCTTGATAAGAAGGTTCCTGGTGGCAATAGCATTTGTCAACTTCTTATACTTGTCTTAGTCTTTGGATCTCTTCAACCCCGCCCGGAGTTTCAACTCGGAGATTTCCCTTTGTGTTGCTAACAAGGCTTCCCGAATCTTCTTCTCATTAGCTTCTAGCTGCTCTATCCTAGCCTGGGTCTTCTGATCTTCCTGTGAACGAGCCTCAGTGATTCTGATCCATCTAGCCTGACTCTCTTCCAAGTAGTGCTCAGCTCTGGCTTTCTGAATCTTAGCTTCTTTGCAAGCATTCTTCAATACCAACTCCCCTGCCCGGGCTCTTCTGATGTAATCATTTTTCTTCTCAATCTTGGTCATATGATCGATCCGGAGCTTCTCTAATCTCTCATTGTCCAGATGACTATCATTCCTCTCCTAGAGGGTCTTCTTTAGAGCTTCAGAAAGCTGAGTATTCCTCTCTTTCAACTTCTCAAATTCCTCTAAACTGATTGTAGCTACAGGCTCTACTGCTGATGGTCCATGCACATCCTCTAGGGTGAATGGCATGTGGGTGAGTTGTCCTCTGATGCGAGACCAATCAATGTACTGAGCTAAAGCTATGTTGTTGCACTTGCCAAGAATGGCAGTCCCTTTTGTATGAATGTTACCCCAAGCCCAGGCTGCTTATCGGGTGATGGCCTGATTATTCTGAATGTCACAATAAAGGGATTCTGATAAGTCTTGCTCTCTTGGTGGATGTACCAAAGCATGCCCTAATTTCCTTTTGAACAACAAAGGATTGTAGTTGATGCAACCCTTTACTCCAATCAGAGGTACATTAAGATACTGCCCACAGCTGGTGATTATGTCTCTGCCCTTGGTGCTCTAAGTGCACCACCTGGTGTCTTCTGAAGTGAGAGCAATCAATCTCTTAGCCCAGTTTCTTGACTGATGAAGATTCAAGAAAGCTTCTGTCTTTGGCAAGTGTCTCAGTAACCAACAGTAGAAAAGAGGTGCACAACATCTGACTAATCTTCCCCTCTGCTTCTCATTCCTTTGATGCACTGAGTAAAAGAAATTCCCTAGCAAGGTAGGAACTGAATTCTTCAGCAAAAAGAGATGGATATCATTCTTGCTTATAAACTTAGGCTCGTCTGCAAACAAGATGATACCATATATGCTAAGGGCCAAGAGAGCATAAACAATATCCCACTTCCCTGTTGCAGCATGATTGGTGGCCTGAGTGATCAAGAAGTCCAAATGAAGGCCTGGGATTCCAGCCTTGGAGGTCATATTCTTATCAATAATGGTGGTTTCCAAACACAGAGCCTTAGCTATATCTTCATTCCTGGGAGCAGTCATCTCATGGTTGAAAGGAATCCCTCTCCTAATGGGGACACCCAACAACATGGAAAACTCCTCTAACAAAGGGCCCAACTGAAAGTCTGGAAAGGTAAAACATCTGAGAGGAGGGTCATAGAACTGAAGGAAAGTGTGGATCATTCTCCTCTGTGATGCATCCAAGTACATTATCATTTCCATGATACCACCATAATGTTCCCTGAATTAAGGGACATGATCAGGAGTGATGAGTGTCTGAATCTTCCTGATGCCTTCTAGGGAGGGCTCAAAGAAATGGTATGTGATATTGCCCTTCCTGGATGTGTCCATACTGTTGATGGATGCTGATGAAGATAACTAAGGAGAAACACTGATGGAGACAACTGATGAAGGTGCTGAAGAGAATCTCTGATGAAAATGGCTGATGAAGGTGCTGATGCAGAAGAACAGTCAAAACAAAACCAAAGATAATGTGGATACTATAAACACCCCAAATTTATACTCGCTAATTTCACACCATGGCTTGTGATCTTTCATATTTGCATAATTTTAATCATATCATATCATATTGCATTTTTGCTTCACTGCATTAGTTCAAGTTCATCTGCATCTAGGGTTTGTGACCTGAGCAATCCAGGATCCATCTGAGCCACTCCAAAGGCCATCAATCACCTCAAGATGGTCCATGTATGTTCAATCATCATATTATATCCCCCAAAGATCAAGGAAGTCAAAGAATCACAAGAACTGGCAAAGCATGGAAGCAGAGCTAGGGTTTCACTCCACAGATGACCTGAAATTATGGTTTTGGTTTCAGAGGCCATAAATCCAAATTTTTTGGTCATTCTTGTTTCTATTGGTCTTAATATGATATAAGGATCATACATACCAAGTTTGATGAAGAAATTCATTGTGGAAGTCATCTGATCACTGGGTAACTTCCCGAGCAAGTCAGAGCAAAATCAGGGCATCTGAGGCCCCCATCCATGGAACCAAAGTGGATTTTTCATCAAATTGAAGTTATATGATCTTTATTGTATCATTGAAGTGTTTAGAAGTTCACAAAATTGAAGAAAACTGAGCAAAACCAAAAGTTGTCAAAAATGGAAATGACTTGTATTGTAAACTTTCCATTTTGGGAAAGTTTTTCAACCTCCACTTTCTCAACCAAAAATGCTTCAAATGAAAAATTGTTGGTCATGAAAGTTGTAGATTGGATCATTCCCTTTTCAAAAAGTACAAGAACAAGATCTAATTCATTTTGGAACTCATGTTATGGCTTTCCAAAGTTGGCAAAAATCACATAATTTCAAGTTTCATGCCAAAGAGGGATTTTTGCAAATTCAAGTTCTAAGCACTTTCAAGACCTCTAAATGACTTCTATGCATCATTACAACATATTGCAACTTGCCAAAATCAGAATTTCACAAAATTCACAAAGGTTCATGCCTTGGATCACAAGCTTCCATAAGCCATTTTCCATAGAATTCAAAAAGGGGAATTCTTGCAAGAATGATTTCCAAGGGTTGGTGTGACTTCTAATTGGTCTCAAAACATTATAACAACATCACATGATTCATTTTGATCAGAATTGCACAATAATTCACAAGATTTCATGCCTTGGTTCACAAGAAACTTCAAAGAGGGCAAAATGCAAAACCTATGCCATCTTGCTATCCAAGCCATCCAGCTGCATTCTTTTGATCCTAGGGCTCACCATAAACCATGCTGGAGCAAGACACCCCATTGAACCACTTTTGTTCCAGCCCATGCTTGTAGTACACATACTTTTGACTTTTTGCAAAACAAGCCATACCAATCAAGTTGTGACATTACCAACTTTCTGACCAATCACAATACATTATACATATCAAAAGCAACTCATTTCATACCACACACAAGCATGAACTCTCCCACAACTCAGGATTCACAAAACTTGCCAAAAACTTCATTCCTTCGAAACTTTCAAACCAACCAACAAAAATCACAAATTCCTCCACCAAACAACTCAGCATCATCCCAGGATCAAAAACCACCCTTCACTTTGCCCTGAAAGTCACTCAAACTCAAACACGATTTTCCCCCTCTCAGAACTGAACCTTCAAAAGGAGGCCATTTAAACACTTGCAAAGCTTCTCAATAGCATCAGGGTGATCAAAGGAGGTGTCTAGCACAAGAAGCAGGCCCTGGGGATCCACATTTGCTCAACTCCAGCTCAGGTATAGCTCAAGAACTTTTTCCTCAGAGCTTTGATTTTAAGTTACAATGTGATAAAGCATGTTTCTCTGATCATTATGCACTTTGAATCATTGAAAATGGTCAAGTATTTAGGATGTATTCAACTTCTGAAAATTTGGTCAGTTTTCCGTTTGGCTTCGATTCTCTCCTTTGGTGCAAAATAAATTGTTTTTGTTTGTGGATTCTTGTTGTTTGATGTTAGAGGATGGATTCTAGAGATTTTGGCATGTTTTTATGGCCTGGGGAGGGAGATAGGAATTTGGCCTGCCGGAGAAGATGACCAGAGCTTAGCTCTGGTCACCTGAAAGTGTTTAGCCCTAATTAGGGTTTAGTTGTCCAGATTGATTTTGGACCCTTAGATCTTGATTAGTTTAGTGGATGGATGGCCCAGATTAGTTCGTTAGCCCTAATTCTCAATTAATTAAGTAAATCACAATTAATTAGCCAGAAGCAATCCAGGTCCTTAAAAAACGCGCCAGTCAACCAAAAACTCCCAACTTTGAATCTGGAGCCTTGGATCAGCATACCTTTCATTAAATTCATATTATTTCACATTTTTCTTATTTATTTTGTACGAATTTTTAAAAATAGTAAAAACCATCAAAAAATTCTGAAATTTTTATCAAACCTTTTATTAATTTTCAGAACCCAAAAATATTTTTATTTTTATTTTTTGCATTAAAAAAGTATTTTTAAATCATTTAAATGTTTTATCTAATTAATTAATGAAAATTAATTAATTAAAAATACATTTAAGTATTTAAAAATCACCAAAAAAATCAGAGAACATTTTTAGACATTTAGAAACATTTACAAACTCACCATACAAATTTCTTTTTGGTTTTGATCATGCTTTGACATTTTTCAATGAATTAGGGTTCTTAAATTTGTTCATTTTTAACCCTAACTTCAAAAATTCATAACTCTTAAACCAAGTTGAGTTTGTGAATGATTCTTTTTTCATTGTTTTATGCATGACCTATAGTTTCTAAAAACATTTTTGTTTCATTTTTATATTGCATTTTCAAATTATTTTGCATTTTACATTAAGGATCACCCAAAAACCCTAGAAGCTTAGGAAATTCATAACCCCTTCTAAGTTTAGCTTCTGACCTCCCCCTTTGGATGGTAACCTAGTATAGGTTTAGGGTTTCTTTGAGTGAATTTTCAATTTTTTATCTTGTCATTTGCTTCTGTTCTTGAGTTTTGCATCTCATCCTCCCATAAAACCCTAATTTTGCATCTTCACTTGCATACATCTTGCATATGCTTGCATTCATGAACTTGCCATGACATTTCTTGCATCCACATGATTTCTAAGACATCTTAGGACACATTAGAATCATGTTTGATCATTGCATCATCCATTTGCCATGTTATGCATTCATTTCACTTCATGTGCATTCATGAACTTTCATGCCTCTTACATGCTTCATTTGCACTCCCATCTCTTGTATGATCATTCATAACTCTTGACATAAATTTGCATCATCTATTAGCATCATTTTCATCATAGATATGCTTCTGGTTTTGGTTTGCATCTTTGCATTTCATTTCATTTCCTTTTGCTAACTTTTCAGGTGGTAAGTTACTTTGAGAAGTGAATTTGCCTTCACTTCTCACATTTTCTTCTCATCTCTCTTATGCATTCATTGTTGCATTTTGTATTTGTATTAGAGTGAGCTTTCTCATTCATGTTACCTCCTCACTTTCTTTCTTCAAGCAACTTATCTTCTTAAGTGAAGTAAGTTGACTTGTTTCTTCTGCTTCTCCTCCTTTCTCTGCTTCTTCCTTGGTGGCTCTTCTTGAAGATCTCTTGCAAACCTCATAAACCCTAGGAACACCCAAGCATGATCACCATTAGGGTTTGATTAGTCCCCACATTAGTTTTACCTTTGTGTCATCTTTTGTGTCTTCTCTTCTCATCTCATAATCAGAGACTAAACCTTTAAGGTTTTAAGGCTTTATGATTAAGATTATGCCTGCATCCTTCTCTTATGATGGAGTGTATAACTTTAACCCTAAGTGTTAAACCCTTAATGTGTTTAAATCTCTTAATCAATCCATCTAATAATCACTAAGACAATAACTTTTAACTTGGGCCTTGCATTAGGGTTCTAATTCTTCCTTAATTGGTTAAGAAGGACTAACCCTAGTGTTAATGGACAAGTCCCCCTCAAGTTGTCTTGCACACCATAAAATTCACTTCTTAATCTTACCATTAACTAAAATCCACTTTAATAAAGGCTTTGTTTTGTCATGAGGTTAATCCCTAATCATGGATTAAGTTGAAGAGCCTTCCTCAGCTTAAATGTTCTCATCTATTATCATTCTATTAGGATGGTGTAATGGGTCCATTAAATCCTTGATTATGGCTTAAACTCATTACTTAACACTAAACAAAAACACCAAAAACATCTAAATAATTGCAAGTAGGTTAATGATCTTAATCCTACATCATGGTGATTAAGTGTGAGGTGTTTACTTCACACTTAAGGTATTCTCATTACCCCTAATCAGAGGGAGGATGTGATGAGTTTACTAACCCTTGGTTTAGGCTTAAGCTCATTAACTTATGACAAATACAAAAAGCAATAAGAGACTGAAAACACAAAAACAAACAATAATCGTCTCCATCGGGATTCTTTTCTCATCTCATTCACTCACAAACGAGAATTTGCTTCTTCCGTCTAATGCAAGACAGTTTGCACCTGAGCCAGACAGGTCATACACTTGAGCATAGGCAAATAAGAAGTTCACAAGTCAATTTATCTTCCAGTCTCTTTGAGTCGAACTACGGCGTTCTGACTTCCTCATTGCACGAGAGGATACGTAGGCATAACTTAATTGTTATCGAACAAAAGTCTTTGTATATTCCCCCTCTTCCAGCATTATTCTTTAAGCCTCATTGTCTTGAGCTTTGCACTCTTCCTTTACACTGACACTCCTTTATATCACTTCACACTTCTTTTGCACTGACACTTGCATTCTTTTCCAGCTTTTGCACACCGAATAGAACTGACACTACCCCTTTAAACACAAATTTTCAAGCGTGGATCCCATCGAGTACGACGGAAAATCTGGGTGCTAATACCTTCCCAGGTTGTAACCAACCCCCTTTCTCAGTTTCTCTGGTTCGCAACTGTCTTGTCCATATCTTTCTAGGTTTATGCAGCATTACCTTTCCTTCGGGTTAAAAATGCCTAGCTGGCGACTCTTTTCAGTTCATCTTCGTGTTCTCCTTTCGCTGACCGTTCGCGTCTGTACCCCTCGTGGCCCCGTGTCATCAGGTGGGAGCGACAGCTTGGCGACTCTGCTGGGGACCCTTATATTGCAACCAGGGCTTCAGGTTCTTTTTGTGGGTTCCTCCAAGCGCTTGTTTGATTTGTGTTTACTGGGGTGTTATGTGCTAATTGTGTTTATTTGTTTGCTTTATTTATTGCTCTATGTACAGCTTTATTTACTGCTTTCTTTACAGTTTGTTATACATCATACTGTCATTATCATTGCTGGAGCTGGTATTCTGTTTTGGTGGGTGGGGTTTCACCGAGTGATTAAGGTCCTATACCTGGGACCTGAGTGACACCTAGGCTAGAGTGGTTCATGTTCTTTCCCATTCCATTTCGGTCTGGTGCGGGAATATGAAACACGGTTCAAATGTGGGTTTCTTCTTGAGAACTCTGTGCTACAGATTTCCTGTAGTGCTAGGGCTATCTGGGAAGCCTACTAAGTCTGGATGACCTTTATTTTGACCTTCAGAATCTGGGGTGAATTAGAGGAGGATATTTTATGGTTATTGTAAACACTGCACCTCTGAGTTAGAAGTGTTTACACTTCTCATAACTGATCCAAGTCTGAGGATCCTTGTTCTAGAACATTACATGTGAAGGGGGTTGGGTTGTTTACAGGTTTGCAGGAACCCTTGGCCACATCATACCCTGTTACTGTTTTGTTTAAGAATACTTCACTTTGGACAGTTCTTGTGATTAACCCTGGACATGTGACTCTTTATTTGAGTCCCCCACCTTGGATACCGGATTTCTGAGCCTCCATCCGGACCTTTGAACATACATGGACCTTATACTAAGACAGATAATCAGATCCAGCTCTTGATCACAAACCCTTGCATATCATTTGCATATATCATCATTGCATCATTTAACATTTGTTTATTTGTTTTTCAGGGTATCCATCATATCATATCTTGGTTTGGTTTTGACCCCTTTTATTGCTTAGACCTCTGCTTCAGTTATCTGCTTTAGCATCTGCTTCAGCTATCTCCTTCAGCATCTCCTTCAGTCTGTCAGAGACTCACCTGCATCATTCTGTCAGAGACTTACCTCCAGCTTCTCAGTCTGTGATCTTCATCTGCATTTGACTTCAGCTTCTTCACCAGCACTCATGGATATTCCAAGGAAAAGCAACATATCTTATCACTTCTTTGAGGCCATATTGACTGGTATCAGGCAGGTCCAGTCTCTTATCACACCTGACCACATCCCACTATTTAGAGAGCACTATGGGGGTATTTTGGACATGGTTATGGATCTTGATTCTTCTCAGAGAAGCATGATCCACACATGCTTGTAGTTCTATGACCCTCCACTCAGATGCTTCACCTTTCCAGACTTTCAAATAGGGCCTCTGTTGGAAGAGTTTTCTTTGTTGATTGGAGTGCCTATCAGAGGAGGGATCCCCTTTAACCCAGAGATGACTGCTTCCAGAAGTGAAGAGATTGCAAGGGCATTACACTTGGAGCCTGCCCTTATTGAGCAAAACATGACAACAAAAGCTGGGATTCCTGGTTTACATCTAGACTTCTTGATTTCTCAGGCCATCCTGAAGGCTACATTGGGAGAATGGAGGGCAGTCTGTGCACTTTTAGCCCTCAGCATATATGGGGCTATATTGTTTGCAGATGAGCCTAAATTTGTCAGTAAAAATGCCATCCACTTGTTCCTGCTGAGGAATCCAGTGCCTACATTGCTAGGGGACTTTTACTACTCCATCCATCAGATAAATGAAAAGCAGAGAGGGAAGTTAGTCAGATGATGTGCTCCTCTGTTCTACTCTTAGCTGCTTAGACACCTGCCTAAGTCAGATGCCTTCTTGAACCCACACCAGCAGAAGAATTGGGCCAAGAGGTTCATTGTCTTAACATCAGATGATATCAGATGGTGCACCCAGAGCACCAAAGGAAAGGAGATTATTACCAGCTGTGGACAATACCCTAATGTGCCTCTAATAGGAGTAAAAGGTTGCATCATTTACAACCCTTTACTGTTTAAGAGACAATTGGGATATGCCTTGGTTCACCCTCCCAGAGGACATGATTTAGCTGAGACCTTATACTATGAAGTGCAACCTAATTCAGCTATTGTCAGGCAAGCTGCTTGGACCTGGGACAACATCCAGACCAAAGGGACAGCCATCCTTGGAAGATGTAACAATGTTGCTTCAGCTCAGTACTCTGACTGGTCACGTACTAGAGCTCAGATTACCGGGATGCCTTTCACCTTGGAAGACACTGTCGCACTTCGAAAAATACGACCTCGCGATAAAAAATATACCGCGGATAAAAAATAAAACAACAGAGTCGCCACCGAACTTATTTTATTCCAATTAAGGAAAAGGAAAATATCGAGAAACCTTTTTGAAAAAAAGCGGATAGAACAAGGTCTTTGAAACCAGATTCTAAGTTCGGGAGTCGATTCCGTAAGGGGAAGGTATTAACACCCCTTACGTCCGTTGTACTCAATGGGAACCTCTTAGTTTAATTTGCGATTTAATGTTTACTTATGCTTTCTGTTTTCTTCGAATAATAAAGTAAATGCGGATGATTCTAATATAAAATTAATATGAGAAATGGGTTATTTTGTTCCTAGGGTGCTCGGCAAGGAGTAAGATCCGTGTTCCTACGTATTCCCTTGTGCAATGGGAAAGTCAGAGCTTCGTAGTTCGTGGTACTAAGGTTGATCGGTTGGTTTTAATGAACAGTTATTTAAACCGCATTCTAACTGCTAAGCGTTGGCTTGTTTGCTCGCGATAGGAGGCTGAAGCGCTAGCTTGTTTGTGAGATAGAAAGGATTTAAATAATGTTCGCTTGAAGAAAAGTTTGATTCGATTAGGGTTTTTAGAATGAAAGGGTAAATAAACTGCGTCTTTGAGGGGCAGGCCTCAGGAGATTTTATTCGAGAATTCGAGGAATGCGAGATTCCAGAATTCAATTCTTTAATTATTTGATGTGTAGATTAAAAGTTTTAATTACGGAAAGTCGAATGAACCGCATCCCGCGGGGCGAGCCTCGGGAGTGTTCATTCAAGAATTCGAGGAATGCGAGACTCCAGAATTCAGTTAATCCGTTAAAATATTTAAATGCCGAGTTCGGAAAAAATTCGATGGCGAGGCACGATGCGCTCAGCTTACATGGATTTGCAATTCGATTAAAGCAATAAATTACGAGAAAAATAAATGAATGGATTAAATTGAATTGTAAAACTTAAGTTGCAATAAAATTATAAATACAAATAATTAAATTAAATTAATAAATTTAGTAATATATTGAATAATCAATATAATATGATAAAATATGAAATAAAATATTAAAAAAACATTAAAAGAAAACAGAGGGAGGCGCTGGTATGTGTGGTGTAAAAAGAAAAGATCATGCGGTCTCGTATGAGCTAGGCTCAGTCCCTCAACAACAATAAGGGTTTAGCAAGACAAATAAGGGTTTGTGTGTTTTTTTTTGTATATTAAAATAATAGAAAAAATAAATGGTATGATAAATTGAATAAAAAAACAGAAGAACATCATCGTATTTTACCCCTTCTCTTTTCATAATGCCAACAGCGGTTTCTTACGATAAACAAAAAAAACACCCTCACCGATAGTGTCGGCGGCCTCTCCTTCTAAGCTCACAGCGTTTTCGCATCTCGTGTTTTTCGCGGTTTCATATTCTCACTCACAATGGTTCTGCTTCGGGGTTTTTTCGCGGCGGATCTGGTTTGTGGTTGTGAGCGGATGGCCGGCGGTTTTGACCCGCGATTGCAAGGGGTGGCTGAGGTTGCGAGGTGTTTTGCGGTGCTGTAATGTTGATGATGGTGATGCTGGGTTTCAAATGGTGAGGCCCGACGAGTTATAAAAGGATGTTGAAGTATTTTTTAGGGCCAGCTTCAATGGTATTTATGGGAGACTTAGCTTGATTTTTTTTGCAGGGATTGTTTGTTGTTTTTTCGGTTTTTTGAAGGTTTGTGAGGCTTGATTTTGGGATTGTTTTTGCAGAGTTTATTCGATGATTTTCAAGCCTTTTTTTGTAGGAGAAAATGAAATGATTTTATAACAGAATTTGAAGGGCAAAGCTGGAAGTCTAGGTGAAAGATTTTTTATATGAATTTTTGGCTAATTACAGGCTGTGAATAGAATATTCGCTGGAGAGATTTTTTGCATTTGGTGTGGTAATGGTTATGTGCTCTGCGGAATGGAATGTTGTTGGAAGTTTGTTGCTTTTTGAAGATTTTTTATGCTAGCTGGCGTTGCTTTTTGTGTGTGTGTGCTGCTGGAATAAAAGATAAGGATAGTGAGAAGGCTTCAATTTTGTGGAACTTTTAATAGAAGTAGATTATAAAAGAAAAAAATAAAAAGGAAATTATAATAATAAAAGTTGATAACCAATAATAAATCTAATAATAAAAAATAGTAATAGAAAAATAAAATAATAATGAGAATAATAATAATAATAATAAATAATAATAATAATAAAGTAAGAAGTATTAAAAATAATAATAATGATAGTAAAAATTACAATAATATGAAAGCAATAAAAATAATAATACTACTAATAATAATAGTAATAATGAAACAAGTGAATAATTTTTTTGGTAATTTTGTGAGTTTAAGAAAAAAAATGAAAATGGGCTTAAAATAGTGGGTTTAAAAAGAAAGGTGGACTATGAACTTTTATAATGGATTTTTGTAAAAAGAAAAGTTATGGAAAATGAGAATCAGACAAATGCCTCCACACAAAACACTGACTTAATTCCCGCACAAACTCTGAGAAAAGAAAAGATATATTTTTTTTCCGAATATTAGACAGAAAATAAAAAGGTATGCAATTTTGGATTTTTTTAATATGGTTAAATAAATAAAAATAGCACAGGTAGGACAATTTTGGGGTATGACAGACACACCTGGACCATCTACAGTACATCCTGCAGCAACTGTTAGCCTGGAGGAATTTGAAAAGCTGAAAGAGAGGAATAATTAGCTATTTGAGGCCTTAAAGAAGACTCTTTGGGAAAGAAATGACGGTCGTCTGGACATTGAAAGATTGGAAAGACTCAAGACTGAGCATCTGACCAAGATTGAGAGGACAAATGACTACATAAGAAAAGCTAGAGCCGGGGAACAGATATTGATGAATGCCTGCAAAGAGGCCAAGATTCAGAAAGCTAGGGTTGAGCATTACCTGGAGGAAAGCCAGGCTAGGTGGATCAGGATCACCGAAGCCCGTGCACAAGAAGACCAGAGGACTCAGGCCAAGATTGAGCAGCTGGAGGCCAATGAGAAGAAGCAGCAGGAAGCTTTGTTGGCAGCTCAGAAGGAGATATCAAATTTGAAGCTCCAAGCGGGGTTAAAGAGATCAAAGGATCAGGACAGGCATAAGAAGCTGACTAATGCCATTGCTACCAGGAACCTCCTCATTAGGACCATTACAGAGCACCCAGCTGGTCCAGTGCCTGAGGCACTCCTGAAGGAAGTCAGGGAAGATGACTATGGACTAGATGTCTTATTCCTTTTGCTTGTATTTCCTTTCTTTTGGTGTACTTTTCCTTTTTGTTGTATTTTTTGACCCACCATGGGCATGTGTTGTAAAAAGACTATGTATTTTCATTATTTGTAATATATCAGTTTATTTTATTTTGGTGGGTTTTCTCTCAACATCATCAAGCATCTCCTCGAGGTCTGGAAAGGTCAAAACCAAGAACCAAACCGGATACCTTGGAAAACAAATAAGCATATTGCATTGCATACTAACATTTTCTTTGTTTTGTAGGTTTTTTGTTTATTATTTGTTTCTCACTTTGTTGTGCTTTCAGGAAACATTGCTCGTCGCAGAGTGTTCCCTATCAACCGTACCCATCGGTACCCAACACGAAACAACCTTCCAGGCATTCAAATGGATCAGGTGTAGCAGGACCTGAATGAAGTAAGAAATCAAATGGCAAACGAAAAGGTTGAAATGATAAACCAAATGTCCCAGTTTATGGCTGTGATGACTGGCTTAGCACAGAGCCAGGAAAGGCTGAGAGAGCTGGTGGAAAGGCAGACACCCGAAGAGCCCCACCTTGGAACAGGAGGAACTAGCAACAATGAACGAGGACAGCCCCGTATCGACCCACCAGAATATGGGCCCCATTTGATTCTATTTGTTAATGTCACAAGGAATGTTCAAGATAATACTGCTGGGGGCAGAATCTTGCAAGAGGATCCCCAAGAAGAACAATTCACTGTTATTGGAGCTGGGGATGAGGTGTATGACAAAAGACTGGATGAGATTGCTGAAAAGATGAGGTCTTTGGAATCCCATAATTCTTTAGGCTTTGACGTAATGGATATGGGGTTGGTAGATGGGGTGAAGATTCCCCACAAATTCAAACCCCCTTGCTTTGAGAAATATAATGGTACCTCATGCCCGCGTACTCATCTGCAGTCCTTCTTAGGGAGACTCAAGGCTTATACCATGGATGAGAAGTTATGGATGTTCTATTTTTAGGACAGCCTGACTGGAGCTTCAAGAGAATGGTATTCGCATCTGACAAGGGCTACCATAAGATGTTGGAAAGACTTGGCCGTAGCCTTCATCCGAAAATACCAGTACAACCTAGACATGGCCCCCAATAGAACTCTTCTAATGGGCATGTCTCAGTCTTCAAGGGAGAGCTTTCGGGATTATGCTCAGAGGTGGAGACAGCTTGCTGCTGCTGTCCAGCCACCCATGTCAGAAAGAGAGATGGCTGACATGTTTATGAACACCTTGCAGGGAACTTATATTGATAGACTTGCTGCTTTCTCTTCCACCAGTTTTGCCGATGTAGTTATAGCTGGTGAGAGAATTGAGAGTCTTTTAAAGATGGGCAAAATCTCTGACAATGGTGCCAGCTCCTCCAACAACCCAAGAAAATCTTTTGCAGGACCACGAAGGGCGGGTGAAACAAATGTTATCCATGCAGGCAGGGGCAGACCCCAATATTTTCACAGATCAGTAGCAACTATTACTATTCTGGCTCCAGTTCCACAACAACCATCATATCAACAACAACAACAACATCACTATCAACAACAACCTCATTTTCCGCAACAAAGAACTTACAGCAATAACAACAACAACCAACAGCAGTGCCCCTTTCAACAGAGGCCATCTCAAGAAAATAGGGTGATTGACCCCATCCCTATGCCTTATGCTGCTTTACTGCCACAACTCCTGAAGCTTAACCTGGTTGAGTTAAGGACGTTGGCTCCACCAGATCCTCTCAATCTCCCGAAGAATTATGATGCTAATGCCAGGTGTGCCTTTCACTCCAACGCACCTGGTCACAATACTGAGAAGTGTAGAGCCTTGCAAGTGAAGGTTCAGGATTTGGTCAATTCCAAAGCTCTCAATTTCGCACCTCCTCCAAAAGTAAACAGGAATCCTATGCCTAATCATGGTGGGCCTAGGATTAATTCCATAGAAGAGGACCAACCATCTGCACTAATTGATAATGTTGTACAAATTCAAACACCGTTGGCAAAAGTCAGGGCTCAACTCTTAAGATGTCAAGTGTTCCCGGGCTGTGGGGCCTACTGCGAATCGTGCAAAACTGCTGTGAGAAGCTAAGGTTTGGCATAGATGGCCTTATCAAAGATGGAATTTTACAAATTACTACAACAACTCCTTCAACAACTCTTGTTTCAGCAACAATGGATTCTCCTACAACATCAACAATTCTTCCTTCAGCAAATCTTCCTACAACAACAACAACTATCATTCCCACTGATTCATCAGCAACTCCAGCAATCACTCCATCCATTTTTTAACAAATCAGAGTTCAGCAACATTTACTTCTACAACATCAGCACCCATCTTATCAACGGAAACGCCTACAACACCAGTAAACACTAATGAAGATGTCTCAACGGTCACGATCTATTATGACCCGGCAAATGTTCATCCCAACAACAATTTCCAACAACAAACTGCAACACCTCCTGTCAGATCCCCAGTAACAATCTATTACGATCCGCATACCATCGTCGTTCTTTCCGCTGCAGCAATTAGTCCAGTCACCATTACAGTTCCTGGACCTGTTCCTTATGAAAGCAGTAATGCCATACCTTGGCACTATGGCTCTAATCTCTACTGCGACGGGAAGAAAATCACTCTAGATTCATCAACCTCTTCACCACAAATTGACAATGTTGGGGGAGGCGGAGGCTTCACCAGAATCGGGCGCCTTTTTACCTCACAAACACCAAGACCCAATGCTGAAGCAGAAGCTACTGCTAAAGCAAAAGGGAAGAATGTGGCACTTGAGGAGCCAACTGTTAAAGAAACTCAGAAGACGTCTTTTGAGCAAGAAGTAGACGAGTTCATGAGAATAATCAAAAGGAGTGATTACAAAGTGGTGGACCAGCTTCATCAGACACCCTCCAAAATCTCTATATTATCATTGTTAATGTGTTCTGAAGCACACAGGAATGCATTGTTGAAGGTCCTTCACGCAACATATGTGCCGGAAGAGATTACGGTTAATCAGCTGGAAACGATGGTTGCCAATGTTAACACCAGTCATGGAATGGGCTTCACAAATGTTGATTTAACGACGGAGGGACGCAACCATAACAAGGCTTTACATATCACCTTAGAATGCAAAGGTGCTATTCTTTCTCATGTGCTGGTGGACACTGGGTCTTCGCTCAATGTCCTCCCAAAGAAAGCCTTGGTGAAGCTGGAGTATGATGGTTTGGCATTGCGTCCAAGTAACATTGTGGTAAGAGCATTTGACGGCTCTAAGAGATCAGTGCTTGGAGAGATTGATTTACCTGTATTGATTGGCCCACAGACCTTTAAAACTACCTTCTCCGTGATGGACACACAGCCGGCCTACAGCTGTCTGTTGGGTAGACCCTGGATTCACGCCGCTGGCGCTGTTACATCTACCCTTCACCAGAAGTTAAATTTTGAGTGGAAAGGCCAGATCATCACAATCTGCGGAGAGGAAGACATTTTTGTTATCTAGCTGGCTACTTACAAGTATATAGAGATGGATGGGGAGATCCATGAGATTATGAGTCAGGGGTTTGAGGCCTTTAACGTTAATGAATCAACTGTTGTATCTGGAACTTCCATCACTTCATATCAACAAGCCTGGAAGGTTGTTGAAGAGGGTACCGCTCATGGTTGGGGCAAGTTGCTGCCAGTAGAAAAGAAAGAAGACAAATTCAGGTTGGGTTACAGACCAACTCGACAAGATCAATCCGAGGCTGCAACGGAGTCCAAATTTGTCAGTGGGGGAATGCTTACCCCGGATGCTGTAAACAGTTTGGAAGACGAGGAAGAAGACGAACGCAACCTGGAAAACTGGATACGTCCAAGGATCCCGGGGAACCAAGTCTCAAACTGGTCTTCCCAGGAAATTATAAGAGTTACTCCTGCAGAGTAATTATTATTTCCTGTCTTTAAGCATTCATCAAGTCCTGCATCTTGCCCAAGATGTCAGGACACATTTTGTAATCGGGCCATCTTGTATTTTGTGCAAACGATCAATTAATGAATATCAGGACATCTTTTGCAAATGAGTCTATTTTTTCCCGCTCACTGTTTTTCATTTTTTGTACAAAAATGAAATGGCAATGTTTTTTCAAAATAAAAAATTCATTTTCACTTCTTTTCTAAACAAGATAAAACTGATCATTAAAATGAACCAATCTAAACCCTTGCAGAGAGTGCCCTCCAGACTGCACCGACAACGACACTACTATGACTTTGTATGACTTCGACAATCCGATTAATCAAGCCGATGAAGGGGTTGAAGAAGATTATGAGCTACCTGAAGAACTAGCCAGGTTGTTGAGACAAGAGGAGAAGGTTATCACTCCTCATCAGGAGGAAGTTGAGACAGTTAATCTTGGTACCAAAGTAGATCCGAAAGAAGTAAAGATCGGGGCCCGTCTGCAAGATTCAATGAAGGAACAACTTATTGACATGCTTCGGGAGTATGTGGATGTTTTTGCTTTGTATTATCAAGATATTCCAGGTCTGGATACCGACATTGCTATGCACAAGCTGCCTCTAAAGGAAGATTGTCCTCCAGTAAAACAGAAACTGCGTCGTACTCGTCCGGATATGGCCATGAAGATCAAAGAAGAGGTACAAAAACAGTGGGACGCCGGTTTCCTTGCTGTAACTAGTTACCCGCCGTGGGTTGCTAACATTGTACCTGTGCCTAAGAAGGATGGAAAAGTACGGATGTGTGTGGATTATCGAGATCTGAACAGAGCCAGCCCAAAAGATGACTTCCCATTACCTCACATTGATGTATTGGTCGACAACACGACTCAGTTCTCGGTGTTCTCCTTCATGGATGGATTTTCAGGATATAATCAGATCAAGATGTCACCTGAAGACATGGAGAATACAACTTTCATCACACCCTGGGGTACATTCTGCTATAAGGTAATGCCATTCGGACTGAAGAATGCTGGTGCCACTTATCAACGGGCTATGGTAACATTATTCCATGACATGATCCACAAAGAAATTGAATGTTATGTGGATGACATGATTGACATGTCCCTCACAGAAGAAAACCACCTAGTGAATCTGTTGAAGCTATTCAAGCGTCTGAGAAAGTACCAATTGAAGTTGAACCCCAACAAATGCACATTCAGGGTGCGGTCCGGTAAGCTGCTGGGATTTATTGTAAGTGAAAAAGGAATTAAAGTTGATCCTGACAAAGTCAAAGCCATTCAAGAGATGCCTGCACCAAAGACTGAAAAAGAAGTTCGGGGGTTTTTAGGTAGATTGAACTACATTTCAAGGTTCATATCTCATCTTACTACAACTTGTGAGCCCTTGTTCAAGTTGATAAGAAAAGAACAAACAGTCAGGTGGAATGAAGACTGTCAGAGGGCTTTTGACAAAATCAAGGAGTACTTACTAGAGCCTCCAATCCTTATGCCTCCAGTTGAAGGAAGACCTCTAATAATGTACTTGACAGTATTAGAAGAGTCAATGGGGTGTGTGCTGGGCCAGCATGACGAGTCTGGTCGAAAAGAGTATGCAATATACTACCTAAGCAAAAAGTTTACCGACTGTGAACAACGTTATTCACTGCTCAAGAAAACTTGTTGTGCTTTAGCGTGGGCTGCTTGCCAACTAAGGCAGTATATGTTGACCCACACTACCTTGTTGATCTCCAAGATGGACCCAGTCAAGTACATATTTGAGAAGCCAGCACTTACCGGACGGGTTGCAAGATGGCAAATGATTCTCACAGAATATGACATTCAGTACACATCTCAAAAGGCCATCAAGGGCAGTGTATTGTCTGACTATCTGGCTGAGCAACCCATTGATGATTACCAGCCAATGAGATTTGACTTCCTTGATGAAGACATCATGTTCCTAAAAGCAAAAGATCATGAAGAGCCTATTCACACTGAAGGGCCTGACCCAGAAGAAGAATGGACAATGATGTTTGATAGGGCTGTCAATATGAATGGTCGTGGACTTGGTGCAGTACTCATTACACCTAAGGGAGTTCACATGCCTTTCTCGGAAAAACTCACCTTTAACTGCACTAACAACGAAGCTGAATACGAAGCTTGTATTATGGGTCTTGAGGAAGCCATTGACCTCAGGATCAAGACTTTAACTGTGTTCGGAGATTCAGCTCTAGTAATCAATCAGACCAACGGCAAATGGTACACCCACCACGAGCATTTGATTCCATACCGGAATTATACAAGGAGATTACTGACCTTCTTCACTACAGTCAAGCTTGAGTATATCCCTTGAGATGAAAATCAGTTTGCAGATGATCTGGATACCATTTCCTCCAAGATCAAAGTTCAAGCTGCCAACTTTGTACCTCGGATTTCAGTATCCAGACTTGACAGACCAGCATACGTATTCTCAGTAGACATTGCTAAAGATGATAAGCCTTGGTTCTATGACATCAAATGCTTCTTAGAGGATCAAACATACCCACCTGGGGCATCATCCAATGATAAGAAGACACTAAGAAGGCTAGCTGGTAGTTTCTTCCTGAATACTGATGGCTCCTTGTACAAGAGAAACTTTGACATGGTACTTCTCAGATGTGTTGATAAGGCAGAAGCAGACTTGTTGATGCACGAGGTGCATGAAGGATCTTTCGGTACCTATGCTGGAGGACATGCAATGGCTAAGAAATTACTACGGTCAAGTTACTACTGGATCACAATGTATGCAGACTGTTGTGCTTATGCCAGAAAGTGCCACAAATGCCAGATTTATGCAGACAAAGTGCATGTGCCTCCAAATCTTTTGAATGTGATGTCTTCACCCTGGCCCTTCGCCATGTGGGGCATTGACATGATTGGAAAAATCGAACCGACTGCTTCAAATGGCCACAGATTCATCCTAGTAGCCATTGACTATTTTACCAAGTGGCTCGAAGCAGCTTCGTATGCAAATGTCACCAGGCAAGTGGTAGCCCGATTCCTAAAGAGAGACATCATCTGTCAATATGGAGTGCCCGAGCGAATCATTATTGATAATGGTTCCAACTTGAACAATAGAATGATGGCAGAGCTATGTCGGGACTCCAAGATTCAACATCACAACTCTTCTCCTTACAGGCCAAAGATGAATGGTGCTGTTGAGGCAGCTAACAAGAATATCAAGAAGATTGTGCAAAAGATGGTGGTCACATACAAAGAATGGCATGAAATGCTACCATTTGCCTTGCATGGGTACCGTACCTCAATCAGAACATCCACTGGGGCAACACCGTATCAGCTTGTGTATGGTATGGAGGCAGTCCTACCTGTTGAAGTTGAATTACCCTCGTTGCGGGTACTGATGGATGTCAAGTTGAATGAAGCAGAATGGGTCCGTTCTCGGTACGATCAATTGAATCTGATCGAAGAAAAGAGATTAGCTGCAATTTGTCATGGGCAGTTATATCAGAAGAGAATGAAGAAAGCCTTCGATCAGAAAGTCAGGCTTCGGGAATACCAAGTAGGAGATCTTGTGCTGAAAAGACTCCTTCCTCCTCATACAGACCACAGGGGCAAGTGGACTCCGAATTACGATGGTCCGTTCATAGTGAAGAAAGTTTTCTCGGGTGGAGCACTGATGCTCACTACTATGGATGGCGAAGATTTCTTATCCCCTGTGAATTCAGATGCAGTTAAAAAATACTTCGCATAAAATGACCCGCTGGACATAAAAACAGAATGTAAGTCCAGGCAAAAATAGGGCATCCCGGCGAGTCGAAAACAGAATAAAAGACTTGGGCAAAAATAAGGGAAAATAAAGAAAAAATGTACACCCGCTGAGTTGAAAAGCCGCATTGGACAGCTCAGGCAAAAATGGGTATCCCGGTGAATTGAAAACCCGAAAGGGAGATCCACGCAAAATGAGGGAATAAGCGAACAACTGCATTCTGAATTCGTCTGTATCACTCGTAACATGGCAAACTTCGAAAGGTTAAAGCGCCGGCCATAATCATCCTTCTTCAGAAAGCAGGATGAGAAGAACGTCAAGGTCATACGAGTCATAGCAAAAGGGAAGCACTGAAGCGTCATCAACATTGCCAGCACCTTCATTTTTCTCAATTTGTAACAATCTCCTCATTTCAGGGGATGTGTTTCTTTGACTGTTTTTGCCAATTCAGGGCACACGAATTAATAAAACCAGAATTTTCAGTCACACCTCGTCTTGTACATTTTTTTATCTCAATTGCAAAAATGTATGATATCTTTGATATAATGTTTGCATAAAAAACAGATGTGCCTTTCTAATCACATGCTTGCAGGAAATATATTACTTACTCCCAGGAGTGTCTAAATTCCTATGACAGAATCCGGTAAGGGATACCTCGGGGTACTTGTGCGTTTCTTTGCCATAACAGGATCGCAGGTATTCAAAGCTCAACATGGGGCATGAAATGTTTTCCCCAGCAAAGTTGCCAAAATCATTATTTCCTCAACACACCTTCCGAACAGCACCGGAAATGCTTTCTCCCCATCAGAGTTGTCGGGCATCGCTTCTCCAATACATCATTCTGCAGAGCCGTACCAGAAGGTGCTCATATCCCCAGCTGAGTTGTCAGATATTATCATCCTTAACAGGATCCCCACATAAATCTCTAGGAAGACCGTTCAGTGGTCTTTCTTCACCCAACAGAGTGCTAGACAGGGAACCATCTCCCCACAGAGCTCCAACCTCTCCTAGAAGAGCAATGTCTGAATTTCCCACACAACGAAGTGACAGAGGCTTCCACACCCCCAGCTGGGCTCTTCATAATTAAGATAGGTCTATCAATGACCTATTTCCCCAAGCAGAGTCGTATATTTTATTAGGTCTACCAATGATCTCAACCCCAGCTGGGATATCCTGCAAGCAGATCAGCCCGAGATCTCCACGGCAGCGGGATCCGAATCCCGAACCGGTTTCTTTTGCATAATCATAGCATTCGCATCATATTTCCCCTCAAAGCGTAGCATTCCGTCTAATACGGAGCATTACGGAAAAAATCAAACATATTGCATAATCACAAGTCAGGTTTTGAATCAGCCACCTGTACATACCAACATTCCATCAACAATGTATATAAAGACTCACAGTTCCCGCAGAACGCCAAAGCATCCCTTTTGTCGCTCCCGAAGATTTGCATCCTGGTACAAGCGCGAACGGTCGGCGAGAGGGACAATGAGAACACACAGCCGTGAACTCACTGGAGATGAATAGAGTCGCCAGCTAGGCATTTTTATCCCGGAGGAAAGGCAATGCTGCATAGGCCTAGAAAAGAATGGATAAGACGGTTTGCGAACCAGAGAGACTGAGAAAGGGGGTTGGTTACAACCTGGGAAGGTATTAGCACCCAGATTGTCCGTCGTACTCGACGGGATCCACGCTTGAAAGATTTGTGTTTTAAAGGGGTAGTGTGTCGCTCCCGAAGATTTGCATCCTGGTACAAGCGCGAACGGTCGGCGAGAGGGACAATGAGAACACACAGCCGTGAACTCACTGGAGATGAATAGAGTCGCCAGCTAGGCATTTTTATCCCGGAGGAAAGGCAATGCTGCATAGGCCTAGAAAAGAATGGATAAGACGGTTTGCGAACCAGAGAGACTGAGAAAGGGGGTTGGTTACAACCTGGGAAGGTATTAGCACCCAGATTGTCCGTCGTACTCGACGGGATCCACGCTTGAAAGATTTGTGTTTTAAAGGGGTAGTGTCAGTGCAATCTGTGTGTAAAATGGCTGGAAAGCAATATGTACAGGTGTCAGTGTGAAGGAAGTGAAGTGTATACATGAAGTGTCAGTGTAGGAATGAGAATGAGCTGCTCAAGATCATGAGGCTAAAAGAATGAAGCTAGAAGGAGGGGGGATGTACAGAGACTTTTGTTCGATAACTGTTAAGTTATGCCTACGTATCCTCTCGTGCAATGAGGAAGTCAGAACACCGTAGTTCGACCCAAAGAGACTGAAAGGCAAATTGACTTGATGAACTGCTTGCTTGCCTATGCTCAAGTGTATGATCTGTCTGGCACAGATGCAAACTGTCTTGCATTAGACGGAAGAAGCAAGTTCTCGTTTGTGAGTGAAGGTGATGAGAAAAGAATCCCGGAGGAGACGATTATTGTTTGTTTTTTTGAGTTTTCAGTCTTTTATTTCTTTTTGGATTTTGTCATAAGATAATGAGCTTAAGTCTAAACCAATGGGTTAGTAAACTCATCACATCTTCCCTCTGATTAGGGGTAATGAGAATACCTTAAGTGTGAAGTCAGATTCTCACACTTAATCACCTTTTGATGTAGGATTAAGATCATTAACCTACTTGTGATTATTTAGATGTTTTTGTGATTTTTGTTTAGTGTTGAGTAATGAGGTTAAGCCATAATCAAGGATTAAACAGACCCATTACACCATCCTAAAAGAAGGATAATAGATGAGAATGTTTAAGTTGAGAAAAACTCCTCAACTTAATCCATGATTAGGGATTAAACCCATGCCAAAACAAGCCTTTATTAAGTGGATTTTAGATTAATGATATGATGATGAAGTGAATTTTATGGTTTGTAAGACAACTTGAGGGGGACTTGTCCATTAACACTAGGGTTAGTCCTTCTTAACCACTTAAGGAAGAATTAGAACCCTAATGCAAGGCCCAAGTTACAAGTGTGATGTCTTGATATTTATTAGATGAATTGATTAAGAGATTTAAACACCTTAAGGGTTTAATACTTAGGATTAAAGTTATACACTCCATCCTAAGAGAAGGATGCAGGCATAACCCTAATCACAAAGTTTTAAAGCCTTTAGGGTTTAGTCCCTGATTATGAGGTGAGAAGGGAGGACTCAAGGAGAGACACAAAGGTAAAAACTATGGGGGGAGCTAATCAAAACCCTAATTCATTGTCATGCTTGGATGATCCTAAGGTTTGTGAGGTTTTCAAGAACAATCTTCAGAGGAACCACCAGGAAGCAGATGAACAAGATCCAGAGAAGCAAAGTGACTTGCTTCATTCAAGAAGTCAAGTCACTTGAAGAAAGAAAGTGGGAAGAAGAAGAATGAGCAAGCTCAAACTCAAACACAAATAAGAATGCAGCAATGGATGCAAGAGAGATGAAAAGAAAAGTTATGAGAAGTGAAGGCAAATCCACTTCTCAAGTTTACTTACCACCTGAAATGTTAGAAAGAAATGCAATGCAATGCTAAATGAAATGAAATGACATGATGCTAGACCAAACCAGAAGCATGTTGATGATGATTATGATGCTATGAGATGCTGCAAACATGAGGCAAGGCATGGGGATGTTCATACAAGATCATGAATGCAAATGATGCAAGTTAAGGAGCATGAATGAACATGAAAAGTTATGAATCATACAAGGCAAATGACATGACAAATATGTAATGCAATGATCAAAGATGCTTTATACATGTCTTAAGATGTCAAATGAATCATAAGAATGCACAAAATGCAAAGGCAAGTCATGTTATGCAAGGAAATGCAAGAGGGATGCAAATGAAAGCCCAAATTAGGGTTTATGGATCAAACATCAAACACAAACCAAAAACAGAAGCAAACCCTAAGATAAAAAATGGAAAATGCCATCCTAAGAAACCCTAGACCTATAATAAACCACTGCCCAAAGGGGAACTCTCAACTCTCCACCAAACTCAAGTTATGAATTTTACAAGTTATTAGGGTTTTTTAGGGTTCTTAACAAAAGAAAGGCCAAACAAATAGAAAATGCAAGATCAAATCATGGCCTTTTTATCCTTGAAAATACATGCTAAACAAAAGACAATGCAAGAAGAATCAATGTCTCAACCTTCACCAATAGGCAGGAATGAATTTTTGAATCCATGATCAAAATAATGCATAAAAAATGATTTAATTCAATGAAAAATTCTTAAAATGCATCAAGATCAAAAAAGAAATTTGGTTTGAAGGTTGGACAATGTTTCTAAATGTCTTAGAACATTTCATGAATTTTTTTGTAATTTTTAAATACCTAAAAGTATTTTTAATTAATTAATTCTCATTAATCAATTAAAAATAATCTTTTAAATATTTAAAAATACTTTTTTAATGATGAAAAATAAAATAAAAATATTTTTGTGTCATAAAAATTATTAAAACATTAAAGAAAAAGTTTCATAATTTTTATGAATTTTTTGGTATTTTAAAACAATTATGCAAATTAAATAAGAGAAAAATGAAATAAAAAAGAAAAGTATGCAATGTGGGTGGCTGAGATTGAAGGCAGAGAGATCCAAGGGCCCAACGCGTAAGTCAACAAGACTGGGGGTCAGCTCAATCTAAAGCCCACGTTCAAAGTTTCAAAGCGCGCGTGATCCAATGGCTATGGTTCAAAGCTGACTTAATTAATTGTGATTAACTTAATTAAACAAAATTAGGGTTTAATGGCCCATCTGCACCGTCCACGAGCGCGCGGGAAACATCATCTAATGGACCAGATTTGAAATTGCTAATTAATGACACTTAAACCCTAATTACACTCAGGCGACCGGAGATGAGCTCCGGTCGTCTTCTCCGACCATACCAAAACCCTAGCTCCTTATCCAGGCCACCCCATGTCAAATTAGTTGCCCAGAAACATTCCCCACACTCCCTACAACCCAAATCCATGATCAAACATTATTTTACTGGCAAGAAAAGCTTGAATCGAAACAAAAACAAAAATGGTGTCAAACTTTCAGACAACTGCAAAATGCTCATTTTTCCACCATTTTTGATTCTAAACACATCACTATGATCCCCAAGGCATGCACTTTCACTTTACAACAAAAAATCAAAGCTTTGAGAAAGAAGTTTCATGGCCATACCTGAGGTGACAACTCCTGTTTCTGGGCTTTCAGAGCAATTTCTTGATGAAAGCTAGCTCCAATGACTCCCCTGGTGTCAATGGCAGGTTTGAAATGGGCTCTAGCAAGCTATTTCATGAGTTACCAAACTGATATGGCAGAGAATGAACTTGGTGTACAGGCTGTATTAAGCCAATGTGATGGGTGGTTTGGACTCCTCTGAGTGTTTCTGATTTGTTGGTGAAGAAAGATGAAGTGTTTGATGGCTGTATAGTGAGATTCGAAGAGAACTGGTTTGGAAGGTGAGAAATGGTGGAGCTCAGGTCAGGCTTGTTTCAGGCTTGAACTTTGGTGGTTTGAGGTTTATGAAATGTGTTGAGTTGGATGGTGAAGTTAGCTTGGGTGTTTGATGGCTGTGTGAGCAGATTCGATAGAAAATGCAATGTGTGATGATTTTGTGAATGTTGTGTTCTTGTATGTTTCAGCCTTGCCCTCCTCATGTTTTGGCCAGCATTTGGATAGTATAAACAATTGCAAGTGGCTGGGAGATGTGACATGTCCTGCTGTGATTGGGATGTCTACTTTTGCATAAAGTCCACCTTTTGTGTAAGTGAGGCATGGCTCAAAGTCTAGGCAAGTACAAGGTTGGTTCTGGTGCAGCATGGGGAGAGAGAGGTCTAGCAAAGCTCAGTACTCAAGGCTGCAAGTTGGTGGGAGGTGATCATGAGTTTTTGCAACTTGTTGCTTTTTGAACTTTCATGAGAAAAGTCAAGTTACATGAACTATAACCATGGGCATTCTTGGTTCAATTCTGATTTTATGACTTAGAGACATGTTTGCATACTGGTTTGAAGTCAATTAGAAGTTACAAAATGCATTGGTTCAAGGTTTTGCAAAATTTCCATTTGGTGCATAACTTGAATTTTAGTGATTTTTGCCAACTTTAACAAACCATAACTTTTGATCCAAGATGAATTAGATCATGTTCTTGTACTTTTTGGAAAGGGAAAGATGAGATCTACAACTTTCATGATCAAAGTTTTTCCATTTGAAGCATTTTTGGATCAAGAATCAAGGCTTGAAAAATGACCTAAAATGATGCATTCTTGAAAAGTCAACTATGCCCAAAAAGTCAACATTTGCAAAAACCCTAAATTCTTGATTTCTATGAACTTCAATCTTCTTCCATGATCAAATAAAGACCATATACACTCAAAATGATGAAGATCACCCATTGGTTGGGTCATTGGGGGCCTCAGATGCCCTGATTTTGCACTGACTTGTCTGAAAAGTCAACCCTTGATCAGATGACTTCCCCATGGAATTTCTTCATGAAAATTGATATGCATACTCCCTATACCATATAGAGATCAATGGAAACAAGAATGACCAAAAAAATTGGGGTTATGGCCTCTGAAACCAAAACCCTAATTTTCAGTTAACTGTGCAGTTCAAGCTGGCCCTGCATCCACTCAAACCCTAGTTCTTGTGATTCTTCTGCATTTTTGACTTTGAGGAGATGAAATATGATGTAAGAACACACATGGACCCCTTTGAGTTGATTAGTGGCCTTTGGAGTGGCTCAAGATGCCTTGGGATTGCTCAGATCACAAACCCTAGGTGCAGATGCCTTAGAAACCATCCAGTGAATCAAAAATGAGATGTGAGATGATATGATTGTGTTTATGCATATGAGAATGATCATAAGCCATGGTGTGAATGGGTGAGGGCAAATTTGGGGTGTTTACAGCTGCCCCTATTCAGACATGAGTTATCTGTGCAGGATGTAAGCGACGGCTTAACAGGCAAACAAGATAACTTGTGGTTGAATACCAAAGACAGTCCAAAATTTGCACTCACAGAATGAAGAAGAAAAGGGATATGGATTGTAAAAGCAAAATAAAGTATATTGTAAAGTATGGGCGACGGAGGACGACCGTCGAGCAGAGGACGACTGCTGGGTAAATAGCAATGACGGGGACGGCCGACATGCTGGGGAAAAACAAGTAAAGCTAAGACGGGGACGGCCGACTAGCTGGGGAAGATAAAATCATGATGGGGACGGCCATCACGATAAAACGGTAAAACTTCTGAGGATTAATGAAACATGACGGGGACGGCCATCAAGTTCATAAAGGTAAAGTAACCAACGATGGGGACGGCCATCGGGCTAAAAAGGAAAAGGGACCACGACGGGGACGGCCATCAGGTTAAAGAATGAATGAAATAAACAGATGATGGGGTACGGCCATCAAAGGTGAAGGACGATCACCTAGCAGGGGACGGCTGCTCTGTTGGGTATAAAAATGATGGGGACGGCCATCAAAGGTGGAGGACGACCACCTAGCAGGGGACAGCTGCTCTGTTGGGTATAAAAATGATGGGGACGACCATCAAAGGTGGAGGACGACCACCTGGCAGGGTACGGCTGCCGAAAATATCAACGATGGGGACGGCCATCGGATAGAAAAGGATAACGATGGGGACGGCCATCGGACGAGCAAGATGGAGGACGACCATCAAGAAGTGGAGGACGACCACTCAGCAGGGGACGGCTGCTCTCGAGGTTTATCATAACACAGGACGAGTGTTAGATAACCAAAATCAACAATGGGGACGGCCATTGGATAAAGTGATGAAGGACGATCATCAAAAGGTGGAGGACGACCACCTAGCAGGGGGCGGCTGCTAAAATCGACGATGGGGACGGCCATCGGATGAGCATGATGGAGGACGACCATCAAGAAGTGGAGGACGACCACTCAGCAGGGTACGGCTGCTCTCAAAGGTATCATAACACAGGGCGAGTGTTAGATAAAAGAAAAATGTGTCGGCAATCTATTGGGGATAATGTAAACACGGACGAGCGTTTACATCCAAGAAACAAAAGGTATAAGTGTTCGGTATTGTGTATAGATTAAAGATGCGGACGAGCACCCTTAAGACTATGATACGGACGAGTATCATGTAGAAACAAACTGACACATGCTCAGAGATGATGATACGGACGAGTATCAACTGGTTAACGAGGAACACGGACGAGTGTTGATTCTGAGGACTCTTCTGGGGAATAAATAGACACGGACGAGTATCTATATTCAAGAAGACAAAGGTGTTTGACACGGTGTATGGATTAAAGATGTGGACGAGCATCCCTAAGACTATGATACCGACGAGTATCATGTAGAAACAAACACTAGACGCAATGTTCTGAGATGATGGTACGGACGAGTACCAACTGGTTAACAAAGAACATGGACTACTGTCGGATCTGTGGGGATATGAGTGATGATGTATACAAGATACGGACGAGTATCTGTATAAGTGTACCATGAGTAGTATGAGTATATAAATATGAGTGTTTTAACTGCCGGGGAGAGTGACACGGACGAACGTCAAGAGAGAAAAGTATAATATTAACAAGTGTATGGGTGATGAAGGTGCACGCGACTGCGCTGGGGATATGACACGGACGGGTGTCAAAAAGGGGTGCATATAAGGTATGTGAGTGCAAAAAGGATGTCTTTGGCTTTTGCTGGTGATTCGACACGGACGGGTGCCAGAATGTATCCGTAATGAGGGTGATTTGTTTGTAAAGGGTGTATTCAGGCGACCTGTTTGGGGAAGTGATGACACGGACGGGTGCCAAAAGGTGTATATACTGGTGTTTGTGATTTATGAGGCAGCTGCTTTTGCTGGGACCCTGATGGGGATTTTGGGGGAAAGTAATCTGTATTCACAAGCGTTTAATTCACAACATGACTTATGATTATGTTATGCATTTGATTTTTGCCGTAATGCTCCGTATTAGACGGAATGCTACGCTCTGGGGGGTGAATATGATGCGGATGCCATGATTATGCAAAGAGGCACCGATCCAGGATTCGGATCCCGTTGTTGCGGAGATCTCTGGTTGATCTGCTTGAAGTGAACATCCCAGCTGGGGATGAGATCATTGATAGATCTAATGATATATCTGCTTGGGGAATATAGGCCACTGGTTGACATATCCTTGTAATACGGGACCCAGCTGGGGTTTGTAGAAGCTTTCTTCACTCTGTTGTGATCTCTTCATGCGTTGCTCTTCTGGATAGAGGCTGGAACTCTGTGGGGAGATGATTTCCTGTCTTCTGTATTCAACTGAGGATGACAAGGCAACTCGGCTGGGGAATTGTGAGAGGCAACTCAGCTGGGGAAAGCAATGGGGAGCAACTCAGCTGGGGATATAGCATCTCGGATGCTGAGATTGAGTGTATGCTGATTTGGCAGCTCCGCTGGGGAAATGGGCATCCTCGATGCTGTATGTTGAAGATAGACCGAGTTGATAATGATTCGCCTACTTGCTGAGACGTAACCTGCATGCCCCAGGTTGCGTTCTGGATACCTGCAATCCTGCAAAGATAAGGAAACGCACAAAAGGTCCCGAGGTATCCCTTACTGGATTCCGTCATAGGAGTTAAGTACTTTCGAGGATAATCACATTCCCTGTAAGCATGTGTTTTTATTTTTAGAGAAAGGCATCTGTACTTATGCAATTGCATTTTTAGAGATATCAGACAACTCTTTGCAAAACATAAATGTAAAAGACGAGACATGACTGAAAAATCTGATTTTATTAATTCATGTGCCCTGAATTGGCAAGATACAGTCAAAGAAACATATCTCCTGAAATGAGGAGATTGTTACAAATTGAGAAACAAAGTGTTGGCAGTGTTGATGACGCTTTGAGAAGCTTCCTCTCCTGCTATGACTCGTATGACAATGACGTTCTTCTCGTCTTGCTTTCTGGAGAAAATTGATTCTGATCGGAGCTTGATTCTGTCAAAACTTTCCAAGTTGTAAGTGATACGGACGAATTCAGAGTGCAGTTGTTCGCTTATTCCCTTATTTTGCATGGATTGCCCTTTCGGGTTTTCAATCCATCGGGATACCCATTTTTGCCTGAGCTGTCCAATGCGGCTTTTCAGCTCAGCGGGTGTACATTTTTATTTATTTCCCTTATTTTTGCCCGAGTCTTTTATTCTGTTTTTGACTCGCCGGGATGCCCTATTTTTGCCCGGACTTACATTCTGTTTTTATGTCCAGCGGGTCATTTTACACGAAATATTTTTTAACTGCATCTGAATTCACAGGGGATGGAAAATCTTCACCATCCATGGTGCTGAGCATCAGTGCTCCACCAGAGAAAACTTTCTTGACGACGAATGGTCCTTCGTAATTTGGAGTCCATTTGCCCCTGTGGTCTGTATGAGGAGGGAGGATTCTTTTCAGCACAAGATCCCCTACTTGGTACTCTCGATGCCTGACTTTCTGATCGAAGGCTTTCTTCATTCTTTTCTGATACAACTGCCCGTGGCAGATTGCAGCCAATCTCTTCTCTTCGATCAGACTCAGTTGCTCGTATCGGGACCGAACCCATTCTGCTTCACTCAGTTTGACATCCATTAATACCCGCAGCGAGGGTAACTCAACTTCAACTGGTAGGACTGCTTCCATACCATACACAAGCTGATACGGTGTTGCCCCAGTGGATGTCCTGATTGATGTGCGGTACCCATGTAAGGCAAACGGTAGCATTTCGTGCCAGTCTCTGTAGGTGACTACCATCTTTTGCACAATCTTTTTAATATTCTTATTTGCCGCCTCTACAGCGCCATTCATCTTTGGCCTGTAAGGAGAAGAATTGTGATGTTGGATCTTGAAGTCCCGGCATAATTCTGCCATCATTTTATTGTTTAGGTTGGACCCATTATCAGTAATGATTCGCTCGGGCACTCCATACCGACAGATGATATCTCTTTTTAGGAATCGGGCTACCACTTGCCTTGTGACGTTTGCATATGAGGCTGCTTCAACCCACTTCGTGAAATAATCGATGGCGACCAGGATGAATCTGTGGCCGTTTGAAGCAGTTGGCTCAATCTTGCCAATCATATCAATGCCCCACATAGCAAAGGGCCATGGTGAAGACATGATATTCAAAGGATTGGGAGGCACATGCACCTTGTCTGCGTAGATCTGGCATTTATGGCATTTCCTGGCGTAGGCACAACAGTCTGCATCCATTGTGATCCAATAATAGCCTGATCTTAGCAATTTCTTAGCCATGGCATGCCCTCCAGCATGGGTACCAAAAGATCCTTCGTGCACTTCATGCATCAACAAATCTGCTTCCGTCTTGTCAACACAACTGAGGAGTACCATGTCAAAGTTCCTCTTGTATAAAGACCCATCAGCATTCAGGAAGAAACTACCAGCAAGCCTTCTCAAAGTCTTCTTATCATTGGAAGATGCCCCAGGTGGGTATGTCTGATCCTCCAAGAAGCACTTAATGTCGTGGAACCAAGGCTTATCATCTTTTACAACATCTGCCGCAAATACATACGCTGGTCTATCAAGTCTAGACACTGAAATCTGAGGTACAAAGTTGGCCGTTTGAACTTTGATCATGGATGAAATGGTAGCAAGAGCATCTGCAAACTGATTCTCGTCGCGAGGGATATACTCAAGCTTGACTGTTGTAAAGAAAGTCAGTAACCTTCTTGTATAGTCCCTGTAAGGTATCAGATGATCTTGGTGTGTGTACCATTTCCCGTTGGTTTGATTGACTACCAAAGCTGAATCTCCGAATACGGTCAATGTTTTGATCCTGAGGTCAATAGCTTCCTCAAGACCCATAATGCAAGCTTCGTATTCAGCTTCGTTGTTAGTGCAGTTGAAAGTGAGTTTTGCCGAGAAAGGCATGTGAACTCCTTTAGGTGTAATGAGTATTGCACCAACACCACGGCCATTCATGTTAACAGCCCCATCAAACATCATAGTCCATTCTTCCTCCGGGTCAGGCCCTTCAGTGTGAATAGGCTCTTCGCGATCTTTTGCTCTAATGAACATGATGTCTTCATCAGGGAAGTCAAACCTCATAGGCTGGTAGTCATCAATGGGTTGCTCAGCAAGATATTCAGATAGTACACTGCCCTTGATGGCTTTCTGAGATGTGTACTGTATGTCGTATTCTGTGAGAATCATCTGCCATCTTGCAACCCGTCCGGTAAGAGCCGGCTTCTCGAATATGTACTTGACTGGGTCCATTTTTGAGATTAACAAGGTAGTGTGGGTCAACATATACTGCCTTAGTCGGCGAGCAGCCCACGCTAAAGCACAGCAAGTTTTCTCGAGCAGTGAATAACGTTGTTCACAGTCGGTAAACTTTTTGCTTAGGTAGTAAATCGCATACTCTTTTCGACCAGACTCGTCATGCTGGCCCAGCACACACCCCATTGACTCTTCTAATACTGTCAAGTACATGATTAGAGGTCTTCCTTCAACTGGAGGCATAAGGATCGGAGGTTCTTGTAAATACTCCTTGATCTTGTCAAAAGCCTTCTGGCAATCTTCATTCCACCTGACCGTTTGTTCCTTTCTTAATAGCTTGAACAAGGGCTCACAGGTTGCTGTGAGGTGAGATATGAACCGTGAAATGTAGTTCAATCGACCTAAGAACCCTCGAACTTCTTTCTCAGTTTTAGGTGCAGGCATTTCCTGTATAGCTTTGACTTTATCTGGGTCAACCTCAATCCCCTTCTCGCTTACAATAAAGCCCAGCAGCTTACCGGATCGCACCCCGAATGTGCATTTGTTGGGGTTCAGTTTCAATTGGTATTTCCTCAGACGCTTGAATAACTTGAGCAGATTTACCAGGTGATCTTCCTCTGTAAGGGACTTGGCGATCATATCATCCACATAGCATTCTATTTCCTTGTGGATCATATCATGGAATAATGTCACCATAGCCCGTTGATATGTTGCACCTGCATTCTTCAGTCCGAATGGCATCACTTTGTAACAGAAGGTGCCCCAAGGTGTAATGAATGTTGTCTTCTCCATGTCTTCAGGTGACATCTTGATCTGATTATATCCTGAAAATCCATCCATGAAGGAGAATACCGAGAACTGAGCCGTGTTATCCACCAATACGTCAATGTGAGGTAATGGGAAGTCATCTTTCGGGCTGGCTCTGTTCAGATCCCGGTAGTCAACACACATTCTTACTTTGCCATCCTTCTTAGGCACAGGCACAATATTAGCAACCCACGGCGGGTAGCTAGTCACAGCAAGGAACCCGGCGTCCCATTGCTTCTGTACCTCTTCTTTGATCTTCATAGCCATGTCTGGGCGAGTTCGGCGCAGCTTTTGTTTGACTGGAGGGCATTCTTCCCTCAGAGGCAGCTTGTGCACAACAATATCGGTGTCCAACCCTGGCATGTCTTGATACGACCAAGCAAACACATCCACATACTCTTGAAGTAGATCTATCAGTTGCTTCTTCACTGAGTCTTGCAGGCAGGCCCCGATCTTGACTTCTTTCACATTTTCCTCTGTACCAAGATTGATCACTTCAACCTCCTCCTGGTGAGGGGTAATGACCCTTTCCTCTTGTCTTAACAACCTGGCTAGTTCTTCAGGAAGCTCGTATTCTTCTTCAACCCCTTCATCAGCTTGATTGATCGGATTGTCAAAGTCATACGATGTCATAGCCGTGCTGTTGTCGGTGCAGTCTGGAAGGCACTCTCTGCAAGGGTTAAGTTGGTTCATTTTAGTGATTGATTTTAATCTTATTTAGAAAAGTGAAATGAAGTTGTCATTTTGAAAAACACTGCCATTTATTTTTGTACAAAAAGAAAAATGGAAAAACAGTGAACATAAAAGAAAAAGACTCGTTTGCAAAAAGATCGTCTGATATTTCATTACTTTAATCTTGTTTGCACAAAAGTACAGATGGCCCTGATTACAAAATGAGTCTTGTCATCTTGGGCAAGATGCAAGACTTTGATGCATGCTTATATAAAAAAAATACAGGAAATAATAATTACTCTGCTCGAGTAACACTTATAATTCCCTGGGAAGACCAGTTCGAGACACTGCTCCCCGGGATCTTCGGACGAATCCAATTCTCCAGGTTGCGCTCCTCTTCCAGCTCGTCTTCCAGACAGTTGATAGCATCGGGGGTAAGCATCCCCCCACTGACAAAACCAGGCTCTCCAGCAGCCTTCACTTGATGTTGAGTTGGTCTGTAACCCAACCCAAATTTGTCCTTCTTTTCCTCCACAGCTAAGACCTTGCCCCAGCCTAGGGCCGTTCCTTCCTCAACAACCTTCCGGGCTTGTTGGTATGACGACATGGAGATCCCCGAAACAGCAGATGCTTCATTTACATTCAAGGCTTCAAAACCTTGGCTCATGGTTTCAACGATTTCTCCATCCATTTCAATATACTTGTAAGTAGCCAGATGGCTAACAAATATATCCTCCTCCCCGCAGATTGTGACAACTTGGCCTTCCCACTCATATTTTAACTTTTGGTGAAGGGTAGACGTTATTGCGCCGGCGGCGTGAATCCAGGGTCTACCCAACAAACAGCTGTAGGCGGGCTGAATGTCCATCACATAAAAGATAGTTTTAAAGGTCTGCGGGCCAATTGTCACGGGCAGCTCAATCTCTCCCAGAACCGATCTCTTCGAGCCATCAAAAGCTCTAACCACCAGGTTGCTGGGTCTCAATGCCAGTCCATCATATTCAAGCTTCACCAGAGCCTTCTTTGGTAAGACATTCAGGGATGATCCTGTGTCCACCAGCACATGTGAAAGGACAGCTCCTTTGCATTCCATGGTTATGTGCAAGGCTTTGTTGTGATTGCGGCCATCCACTGTCAGGTCAGAATTGGTAAACCCTAGCCCATTGCTAGCAGTAACATTTCCAACAACGGTTTCCAATTGGTTGACAGTAATCTCCTCGGGCACGTAAGCTGCGTGCAGTACCTTCAGTAGTGCATTCCGATGGGCTTCGGAGCACATAAGCAGAGAGAGGATGGAGATTTTGGATGGCGTCTGGTGAAGTTGATCCACAATTTTGTAATCACTCTTTTTGATGATCCTCATAAACTCATCAACTTCCTGATCGAATGGAGTCTTCAGGGCTTCTTTGGCAGCTGGATCTTCCTGCACCGGGCTCTTTCCTTTTGCCTTGGCAGCAGCTTCTGCTTCGGCAGTAGGTTTTTGAATTGGTGGAGCAAAGAGACGTCCGCTTCGAGTGAAGCCTCCGCCTCCCCCCACATTATCTACTTGTGGTGCAGGTGTTGATGTTTCAAGAGTGATTCTTTTTCCTTCGCAGTATATGTCAGAGCCATAGTGCCAAGGGATGGCCCTATTGCTTTCGTATGGTACTGGTCCAGGCACCGTGACAGTGACTGGACTTATTGCTGCTGCTGAAGGGACTGTTATTGTTTGTGGATCATAAAAGATTGTGACTGGTGCTCTAGTGGGAGCAACACCTTCTGAATGGTAGGCGGAGTTATTTTCTGGATCGTAGAATATGGTAACTGTGGAGACATCTTCATGATTGTTTGCTGGTGTTGTAGGAGGTTCCGTTGGAAGGACTGTTGCTGTTGTTGATGGAGAGCCGAAATGGAATGAAGCTGATGTGGTAACAGGAGAAACTGTTGAAAACCGATCATTTGGTAAGACAGATGAAGTACTTGCTGCTGATGAATTATCGGGAACAATTGTTGTTGCATTTGTAGGAGGGTCTGAAACCGTTGTTGATGAAGTTGTAGGATTTGCCGGAAATGATGTAGTGATCTGTAGGAGGCCATTCTTAATAAGGCCGTCAACGCCATTCCTCAAGTCTTCACACCCATTCCAAGAAATATTGCAGTAGGGGCACCCTAGTTCACACCCCGGAAATATATTGTTTTCACGAAGTTGAGCTTTGATTTCCACCAATGGTGTCCTGATCTGATCCACACTGGTTATGAAATAAGACGGTGTGTCTTCTTCAATTGCGTTAATTCGAGGACCACCATGGTTTGGCATTGGGTTTTTGTTGACATTGGGCGGCGGCGCAAAATTCAGAGCCTTGGAGTCTACCAAGTCTTGTACCTTCATATGCAGAGCCCTGCATTTTTCTGTACTGTGACCAGGTGCGTTTGAATGGAAAGCACACCTAGCATTGGAGTCATAGTTTCTTGGTAAACTGTTGGGATCCGGAGGTGCCAACGTTCTTAGCTCAACTAGGTTGAGTTTCAGAAGTTGTGGCAGCAAGGCAGCATACGGCATTGGGATCGGGTCGATCACTCGGTTAGCTTGGGATGGCCTTTGTTGGAATGGCCTCTGTTGATTGTTGTTGTTGGGGTTATTGTTGAAGTTCCTTGGAGGATACTGATTCTGCTGATGATACTGAGGTTGTTGTTGGAAATTTTGTTGAGGAGGTTGATAGACCGGCTGAGGATGAGCTGGAGCAGGGATTGTGACTGCTGCTATTGTTCTGGGAACATAATGGGGCCTGCCCCTGTTGGTGTGAATGGCATTGGTCTCGCCAGTTCTTCTCGGACCTGCAAAAGGCTTTCTTGTACCACTGGACGAGCTTGCACCATTATCAGATATCTTACCCATTTTTAACAGGCTTTCAATTCTCTCCCCAGCTATGACAACATCTGCGAAGCTAGTGGAAGAGAAAGCAGCCAACCTGTCAATATAGGTTCCCTGAAGAGTGTTCATAAACATGTCTGCCATTTCCCTCTCAGACATTGGTGGTTGAACGGCAGCAGCCAATTGCCTCCATCTTTGAGCATATTCTCTGAAGCTTTCCCTTGACGACTGTGACAATCCCATTAGGAGAGTCCTGTTGGGTGCCATGTCTAAGTTGTATTGATACTGCCGGATGAAGGCTTCTGCCAGGTCCTTCCAGCATCTTACAGTTGCCCTTGTCAAGTGAGAATACCATTCCCTCGATGCTCCTGTCAAACTGTCTTCGAAGTAGAACATCCAAAGCTTCTCATCCATTGTATAGGCCTTCAGCCTTCCCAGAAATGATTGCAGGTGAGTCCGGGGGCACGAAGTCCCATTATATTTTTCGAAACAAGGAGGCTTGAACTTATGAGGGATCCTGACCCCATCAACCAAACCCATGTCCATGACGTCGAAGCCCAAAGAATTTTGAGATTCTAAAGACCTTAACTTCTCAGCTATTTCATCCAATCTCCTATCATAAGCATCCTCTCCAGCACCCATTACTGTAAATTGGTCCTCCTGAGGATCTTCTTGAAGTACTCTGGCTGCAGTAGCTGTTCCTTGGATGTTGGCAGGAATATTAATCTCAGGATGTAGATGTGGACCAAACACAGGGGGATTCACATGTGGTTGCACCCTTTCATTGTTACTGGTGCCTGCAGTTCCTACATGAGGCTCCTCTGGATTTTGCCTCTCAACCATAGCCCTCAGTCTCTCCTGGCTCTGAGCCATGTTGTTCATAACCTCCATGAACTGCGTCATCTGTGTTCTCATCTCCAATCTTTCGTTTGCCATCTGGTTTCTGACCTCCGTAAGGTCTTGTTGCATCTGATCCATCTGAATTCCCGGAAGGTTGTTTCTAGTTGGGTACCTGTGTGGCCTGTTGAGAGGAAATACCCGGCGGCGAGCAATAATTCCTGAGTCATCACAACAGAGGTTAGCAACAACAAAACAAAACCCTACAAAACAAATAAAAGGTTAGCATGCAATGCAGTTATGCTTATTTGCTATCAAGGTATCCGGTTTGGCCTTCAGTTTTGACCCTTCCAGACCCTTGAAGATGATGCTGTTGAAGTTGCTTTTGATGTGAACCCAGATAGAAACCAACACAGATATATTACAAAGGTGAAATAATACAATCTGTTCATTTTACAACACAAACCCTCAAAGGGGCCAAAATACATCACAAAAGCAAAAGTACATGGAAAAGGAACAACAACAAGCAAATGATCAAACTCCAAGGCCAAACTCATCCTCACGAACTTCCTTAAGAAGTGCTTCGGTCACAGGATCAGCCGGACGCTCCGTGAGACCTCTGATGAGAAGGTTTCTTGTTGCAACAGCTGCAGTCAATTTCTTGCTCTGACTTTGGTCCTTAGACCTCTTCAATCCTGCTTTGATTTTCAGCTCTGATATTTCCTCCTGGGCTGCTGCCAGGGCTCTTTCCATCTGCTCCATCTTGTCCTGAACTCTCTTGTCTTCTAGAGTACGGGCCTCAGTGATCCGGACCCACCTGGCCTGACTCTCTTTCAAATACAAGTCTGTTCTCGCTCTCTGAAACTGGGCTTCTTTACAAGCATTCTTCAGAATCTGCTCACCAGCCTTGGACTTATTGATATAATCTCCAGACTTTTCAATCTTAGTCAAGTGCTCTACCCTCAATTTCTCCAATCTCTCAATCTCCCTCACACCTTCACTCCTCTCCCGGAGGGTCTTCTGCAAGGCTTGGGATAACTTCTCATTCCTTTCCTTCAGGCTTTCAAACTCCCCCAGACTGATAACAGCAGGGGGTGGTGCTGAAGATGACTCAGGCATGTCTTCTATGGTAAAGGGCATTCCAGAGAATTGGGCCCTAGCATGGGACCACTCATAATATTGGACTGATGCCACATTATTGCACTTCCCCAGAATGGTGATTCCCTTGGTTTGAACATGATCCCAGGCCCAGGCAGCCTGCCTAACAACAGCCAAACTAATCTTGTTCTCACAGTAGAGGGTCTCAGCCAAATCTTGTTCCCTAGGAGTATGAACCAGTGCATAGCCCAATTGTCTCCTGAACAGCAGAGGGTTGTAGTTGATACTTCCCTTAACTCCTATCAAAGGCACATTGGGAAAGTGCCCACAGCTGGTGATCATGTCTCTGCCCTTGGTGCTTTGAGTGCACCATCTGATATCTGCTGAAGTGAGAGTAGTGAGTCTCTTAGCCCAGTTGCTTTGCTGATGAGGATTGAGAAATGCATCTGTCCTGGGTAGATGCCTGAGAAGCCAAGCATGAAATAATGGAGCACAAATCCTCACTAACCTTCCCCTCTGCTTCTCATTTCTCTGATGGACTGAGTAATAGAGATCACCCAGTAAAGTTGGCACAGGGTTCTTCAGGATGAACAAGTGGATTGCATTCTTGCTGATGAATCGAGGCTCATCTGCAAACAGCACAATTCCATACACACTTAAGGCCAACAGAGCACAAACAGTTTTCCACTCTCCCAGGGAGGCCTTCAAACTAGCTTGAGAAATCAGGAAGTCCAGGTGAAACCCAAGGATCCCAGCTTTAGAGGTCAAGTGCTGTTCAATCAAAACAGGCTCCAGATGTAAAGCTTTTGCTATCTCTCCATTGCCGGGAAAGACCATTTCAGGGTTGAAAGGGATTTCTCTCCTGATAGGCAGACCAATCAATGATGAGTATTCTTCCAGGAGAGGACCCAACTGAAAGTCTCTAAAGGTGAAACACCTCAATGGAGGGTCATAGAACTGAATGCAGGTATGGATGAGGCTCCTCTGAGACGGATCCATATCCATAACCATGTCCAGTATATCCCCATAATGCTCTCTGAACAGAGGTATGTGCTCTGGAGTGATCAGGGTTTGAACCCTCCTGATGTCTGATAAGTCTGGTTGGAAGAAATGATAAGTGATGTTGCTTTTCTTTGGAGCCATGATGCTGAAGACTGAGTAGAATAAGTGCTGATGGAGATGCTGAGGAGTGAGCCACTGATAGGCTGGTGCAAGTGACTGAAGTATATGGCTGACAAACTGAAGCAAGTGCTGGTGGAGGTAGGTCAATACTGCAGATGGGGTCAAAACCAAAACCAGAAGGAAGTGGATACCCTGAAACACAAATAAGCAAATGTTAATATGATGCAATGAGTATGTATGAAAATGAAATGCAAGGGTTTGTGACTGAGCTGGATCTGATTAACTGCCTTGATATAGATCCATGTGTGTTCAAGAATTCCAGATGGAGGTCTAAAAATCCAGTAACCAGGGTGGGGGACTCAAATAAAGAGCCACATGTCCAGGGTTTTAGAATCACAAGAACTATCCAACATGGAGCATTCTTAACAAAGTCAAAGTAACGGGGTATTCTGAGGTCAAGGTACCTGCAAACCTGTAAACAGCCCAACCCCCTCACAGGTGATGATCTAGAACAAGGATCCTCAGACTTGGATCAGTTATGAGAAGTGTAAACATTTCTAACCCGGAGGTACAGTGTTTACAATAACCATAACAATTCCTCCTCTAATTCACCTCAGTTTCTGAAGGTCAAAACTAAAAGGTCATCCAGACTTAGCAGGCTTCCCAGATCCCCCTAGTACTGCAGGAAATCTGCAACACAGAGTTCTCAAGAAGAAACCCATATCTGAACCGTGTTTCATATTCCCGCACCAGACCGAAATGGAATGGGAAAGAATATGATTCACTCTAGCCTAGGTGTCACTCAGGTCCCAGGTATAGGACCTTAACTCTCAATGGAACACCCACCCACCAAAGAAAAACCAGATCCAGCCAGCACAGTATGACAGTATGAAAAATATAAAGCTATAAAGAAAGCAATAAATCAACTGTACATAAAGCAAAAATAAATACAAGCACATACAAGCACATAACACCCCAGTAAACACAAATCAAACAAGCGCTAGGAGGAACCCACAAAAAGAACCAGAAGCCCTGGTTGCAGTATAAGGTTCCCCAGCAGAGTCGCCAAGCTGTCGCTCCCGAAGATTTGCATCCTGGTACAAGCGCGAACGGTCGGCGAGAGGGACAATGAGAACACACAGCCGTGAACTCACTGGAGATGAATAGAGTCGCCAGCTAGGCATTTTTATCCCGGAGGAAAGGCAATGCTGCATAGGCCTAGAAAAGAATGGATAAGACGGTTTGCGAACCAGAGAGACTGAGAAAGGGGGTTGGTTACAACCTGGGAAGGTATTAGCACCCAGATTGTCCGTCGTACTCGACGGGATCCACGCTTGAAAGATTTGTGTTTTAAAGGGGTAGTGTCAGTGCAATCTGTGTGTAAAATGGCTGGAAAGCAATATGTACAGGTGTCAGTGTGAAGGAAGTGAAGTGTATACATGAAGTGTCAGTGTAGGAATGAGAATGAGCTGCTCAAGATCATGAGGCTAAAAGAATGAAGCTAGAAGGAGGGGGGATGTACAGAGACTTTTGTTCGATAACTGTTAAGTTATGCCTACGTATCCTCTCGTGCAATGAGGAAGTCAGAACACCGTAGTTCGACCCAAAGAGACTGAAAGGCAAATTGACTTGATGAACTGCTTGCTTGCCTATGCTCAAGTGTATGATCTGTCTGGCACAGATGCAAACTGTCTTGCATTAGACGGAAGAAGCAAGTTCTCGTTTGTGAGTGAAGGTGATGAGAAAAGAATCCCGGAGGAGACGATTATTGTTTGTTTTTTTGAGTTTTCAGTCTTTTATTTCTTTTTGGATTTTGTCATAAGATAATGAGCTTAAGTCTAAACCAATGGGTTAGTAAACTCATCACATCTTCCCTCTGATTAGGGGTAATGAGAATACCTTAAGTGTGAAGTCAGATTCTCACACTTAATCACCTTTTGATGTAGGATTAAGATCATTAACCTACTTGTGATTATTTAGATGTTTTTGTGATTTTTGTTTAGTGTTGAGTAATGAGGTTAAGCCATAATCAAGGATTAAACAGACCCATTACACCATCCTAAAAGAAGGATAATAGATGAGAATGTTTAAGTTGAGAAAAACTCCTCAACTTAATCCATGATTAGGGATTAAACCCATGCCAAAACAAGCCTTTATTAAGTGGATTTTAGATTAATGATATGATGATGAAGTGAATTTTATGGTTTGTAAGACAACTTGAGGGGGACTTGTCCATTAACACTAGGGTTAGTCCTTCTTAACCACTTAAGGAAGAATTAGAACCCTAATGCAAGACCCAAGTTACAAGTGTGATGTCTTGATATTTATTAGATGAATTGATTAAGAGATTTAAACACCTTAAGGGTTTAATACTTAGGATTAAAGTTATACACTCCATCCTAAGAGAAGGATGCAGGCATAACCCTAATCACAAAGTTTTAAAGCCTTTAGGGTTTAGTCCCTGATTATGAGGTGAGAAGGGAGGACTCAAGGAGAGACACAAAGGTAAAAACTATGGGGGGAGCTAATCAAAACCCTAATTCATTGTCATGCTTGGATGATCCTAAGGTTTGTGAGGTTTTCAAGAACAATCTTCAGAGGAACCACCAGGAAGCAGATGAACAAGATCCAGAGAAGCAAAGTGACTTGCTTCATTCAAGAAGTCAAGTCACTTGAAGAAAGAAAGTGGGAAGAAGAAGAATGAGCAAGCTCAAACTCAAACACAAATAAGAATGCAGCAATGGATGCAAGAGAGATGAAAAGAAAAGTTATGAGAAGTGAAGGCAAATCCACTTCTCAAGTTTACTTACCACCTGAAATGTTAGAAAGAAATGCAATGCAATGCTAAATGAAATGAAATGACATGATGCTAGACCAAACCAGAAGCATGTTGATGATGATTATGATGCTATGAGATGCTGAAAACATGAGGCAAGGCATGGGGATGTTCATACAAGATCATGAATGCAAATGATGCAAGTTAAGGAGCATGAATGAACATGAAAAGTTATGAATCATACAAGGCAAATGACATGACAAATATGTAATGCAATGATCAAAGATGCTTTATACATGTCTTAAGATGTCAAATGAATCATAAGAATGCACAAAATGCAAAGGCAAGTCATGTTATGCAAGGAAATGCAAGAGGGATGCAAATGAAAGCCCAAATTAGGGTTTATGGATCAAACATCAAACACAAACCAAAAACAGAAGCAAACCCTAAGATAAAAAATGGAAAATGCCATCCTAAGAAACCCTAGACCTATAATAAACCACTGCCCAAAGGGGAACTCTCAACTCTCCACCAAACTCAAGTTATGAATTTTACAAGTTATTAGGGTTTTTTAGGGTTCTTAACAAAAGAAAGGCCAAACAAATAGAAAATGCAAGATCAAATCATGGTCTTTTTATCCTTGAAAATACATGCTAAACAAAAGACAATGCAAGAAGAATCAATGTCTCAACCTTCACCAATAGGCAGGAATGAATTTTTGAATCCATGATCAAAATAATGCATAAAAAATGATTTAATTCAATGAAAAATTCTTAAAATGCATCAAGATCAAAAAAGAAATTTGGTTTGAAGGTTGGACAATGTTTCTAAATGTCTTAGAACATTTCATGAATTTTTTTGTAATTTTTAAATACCTAAAAGTATTTTTAATTAATTAATTCTCATTAATCAATTAAAAATAATCTTTTAAATATTTAAAAATACTTTTTTAATGATGAAAAATAAAATAAAAATATTTTTGTGTCATAAAAATTATTAAAACTTTAAAGAAAAAGTTTCATAATTTTTATGAATTTTTTGGTATTTTAAAACAATTATGCAAATTAAATAAGAGAAAAATGAAATAAAAAAGAAAAGTATGCAATGTGGGTGGCTGAGATTGAAGGCAGAGAGATCCAAGGGCCCAACGCGTAAGTCAACAAGACTGGGGGTCAGCTCAATCTAAAGCCCACGTTCAAAGTTTCAAAGCGCGCGTGATCCAATGGCTATGGTTCAAAGCTGACTTAATTAATTGTGATTAACTTAATTAAACAAAATTAGGGTTTAATGGCCCATCTGCACCGTCCACGAGCGCGCGGGAAACATCATCTAATGGACCAGATTTGAAATTGATAATTAATGACACTTAAACCCTAATTACACTCAGGCGACCGGAGATGAGCTCCGGTCGTCTTCTCCGACCATACCAAAACCCTAGCTCCTTATCCAGGCCACTCCATGTCAAATTAGTTGCCCAGAAACATTCCCCACACTCCCTACAACCCAAATCCATGATCAAACATTATTTTACTGGCAAGAAAAGCTTGAATCGAAACAAAAACAAAAATGGTGTCAAACTTTCAGACAACTGCAAAATGCTCATTTTTCCACCATTTTTGATTCTAAACACATCACTATGATCCCCAAGGCATGCACTTTCACTTTACAACAAAAAATCAAAGCTTTGAGAAAGAAGTTTCATGGCCATACCTGAGGTGACAACTCCTGTTTCTGGGCTTTCAGAGCAATTTCTTGATGCAAGCTAGCTCCAATGACTCCCCTGGTGTCAATGGCAGGTTTGAAATGGGCTCTAGCAAGCTATTTCATGAGTTACCAAACTGATATGGCAGAGAATGAACTTGGTGTACAGGCTGTATTAAGCCAATGTGATGGGTGGTTTGGACTCCTCTGAGTGTTTCTGATTTGTTGGTGAAGAAAGATGAAGTGTTTGATGGCTGTATAGTGAGATTCGAAGAGAACTGGTTTGGAAGGTGAGAAATGGTGGAGCTCAGGTCAGGCTTGTTTCAGGCTTGAACTTTGGTGGTTTGAGGTTTATGAAATGTGTTGAGTTGGATGGTGAAGTTAGCTTGGGTGTTTGATGGCTGTGTGAGCAGATTCGATAGAAAATGCAATGTGTGATGATTTTGTGAATGTTGTGTTCTTGTATGTTTCAGCCTTGCCCTCCTCATGTTTTGGCCAGCATTTGGATAGTATAAACAATTGCAAGTGGCTGGGAGATGTGACATGTCCTGCTGTGATTGGGATGTCTACTTTTGCATAAAGTCCACCTTTTGTGTAAGTGAGGCATGGCTCAAAGTCTAGGCAAGTACAAGGTTGGTTCTGGTGCAGCATGGGGAGAGAGAGGTCTAGCAAAGCTCAGTACTCAAGGCTGCAAGTTGGTGGGAGGTGATCATGAGTTTTTGCAACTTGTTGCTTTTTGAACTTTCATGAGAAAAGTCAAGTTACATGAACTATAACCATGGGCATTCTTGGTTCAATTCTGATTTTATGACTTAGAGACATGTTTGCATACTGGTTTGAAGTCAATTAGAAGTTACAAAATGCATTGGTTCAAGGTTTTGCAAAATTTCCATTTGGTGCATAACTTGAATTTTAGTGATTTTTGCCAACTTTAACAAACCATAACTTTTGATCCAAGATGAATTAGATCATGTTCTTGTACTTTTTGGAAAGGGAAAGATGAGATCTACAACTTTCATGATCAAAGTTTTTCCATTTGAAGCATTTTTGGATCAAGAATCAAGGCTTGAAAAATGACCTAAAATGATGCATTCTTGAAAAGTCAACTATGCCCAAAAAGTCAACATTTGCAAAAACCCTAAATTCTTGATTTCTATGAACTTCAATCTTCTTCCATGATCAAATAAAGACCATATACACTCAAAATGATGAAGATCACCCATTGGTTGGGTCATTGGGGGCCTCAGATGCCCTGATTTTGCACTGACTTGTCTGAAAAGTCAACCCTTGATCAGATGACTTCCCCATGGAATTTCTTCATGAAAATTGATATGCATACTCCCTATACCATATAGAGATCAATGGAAACAAGAATGACCAAAAAAATTGGGGTTATGGCCTCTGAAACCAAAACCCTAATTTTCAGTTAACTGTGCAGTTCAAGCTGGCCCTGCATCCACTCAAACCCTAGTTCTTGTGATTCTTCTGCATTTTTGACTTTGAGGAGATGAAATATGATGTAAGAACACACATGGACCCCTTTGAGTTGATTAGTGGCCTTTGGAGTGGCTCAAGATGCCTTGGGATTGCTCAGATCACAAACCCTAGGTGCAGATGCCTTAGAAACCATCCAGTGAATCAAAAATGAGATGTGAGATGATATGATTGTGTTTATGCATATGAGAATGATCATAAGCCATGGTGTGAATGGGTGAGGGCAAATTTGGGGTGTTTACATAGTGTCAGTGCAATCTGTGTGTAAAATGGCTGGAAAGCAATATGTACAGGTGTCAGTGTGAAGGAAGTGAAGTGTATACATGAAGTGTCAGTGTAGGAATGAGAATGAGCTGCTCAAGATCATGAGGCTAAAAGAATGAAGCTAGAAGGAGGGGGGATGTACAGAGACTTTTGTTCGATAACTGTTAAGTTATGCCTACGTATCCTCTCGTGCAATGAGGAAGTCAGAACACCGTAGTTCGACCCAAAGAGACTGAAAGGCAAATTGACTTGATGAACTGCTTGCTTGCCTATGCTCAAGTGTATGATCTGTCTGGCACAGATGCAAACTGTCTTGCATTAGACGGAAGAAGCAAGTTCTCGTTTGTGAGTGAAGGTGATGAGAAAAGAATCCCGGAGGAGACGATTATTGTTTGTTTTTTTGAGTTTTCAGTCTTTTATTTCTTTTTGGATTTTGTCATAAGATAATGAGCTTAAGTCTAAACCAATGGGTTAGTAAACTCATCACATCTTCCCTCTGATTAGGGGTAATGAGAATACCTTAAGTGTGAAGTCAGATTCTCACACTTAATCACCTTTTGATGTAGGATTAAGATCATTAACCTACTTGTGATTATTTAGATGTTTTTGTGATTTTTGTTTAGTGTTGAGTAATGAGGTTAAGCCATAATCAAGGATTAAACAGACCCATTACACCATCCTAAAAGAAGGATAATAGATGAGAATGTTTAAGTTGAGAAAAACTCCTCAACTTAATCCATGATTAGGGATTAAACCCATGCCAAAACAAGCCTTTATTAAGTGGATTTTAGATTAATGATATGATGATGAAGTGAATTTTATGGTTTGTAAGACAACTTGAGGGGGACTTGTCCATTAACACTAGGGTTAGTCCTTCTTAACCACTTAAGGAAGAATTAGAACCCTAATGCAAGGCCCAAGTTACAAGTGTGATGTCTTGATATTTATTAGATGAATTGATTAAGAGATTTAAACACCTTAAGGGTTTAATACTTAGGATTAAAGTTATACACTCCATCCTAAGAGAAGGATGCAGGCATAACCCTAATCACAAAGTTTTAAAGCCTTTAGGGTTTAGTCCCTGATTATGAGGTGAGAAGGGAGGACTCAAGGAGAGACACAAAGGTAAAAACTATGGGGGGAGCTAATCAAAACCCTAATTCATTGTCATGCTTGGATGATCCTAAGGTTTGTGAGGTTTTCAAGAACAATCTTCAGAGGAACCACCAGGAAGCAGATGAACAAGATCCAGAGAAGCAAAGTGACTTGCTTCATTCAAGAAGTCAAGTCACTTGAAGAAAGAAAGTGGGAAGAAGAAGAATGAGCAAGCTCAAACTCAAACACAAATAAGAATGCAGCAATGGATGCAAGAGAGATGAAAAGAAAAGTTATGAGAAGTGAAGGCAAATCCACTTCTCAAGTTTACTTACCACCTGAAATGTTAGAAAGAAATGCAATGCAATGCTAAATGAAATGAAATGACATGATGCTAGACCAAACCAGAAGCATGTTGATGATGATTATGATGCTATGAGATGCTGCAAACATGAGGCAAGGCATGGGGATGTTCATACAAGATCATGAATGCAAATGATGCAAGTTAAGGAGCATGAATGAACATGAAAAGTTATGAATCATACAAGGCAAATGACATGACAAATATGTAAAAGCAATGATCAAAGATGCTTTATACATGTCTTAAGATGTCAAATGAATCATAAGAATGCACAAAATGCAAAGGCAAGTCATGTTATGCAAGGAAATGCAAGAGGGATGCAAATGAAAGCCCAAATTAGGGTTTATGGATCAAACATCAAACACAAACCAAAAACAGAAGCAAACCCTAAGATAAAAAATGGAAAATGCCATCCTAAGAAACCCTAGACCTATAATAAACCACTGCCCAAAGGGGAACTCTCAACTCTCAACCAAACTCAAGTTATGAATTTTACAAGTTATTAGGGTTTTTTAGGGTTCTTAACAAAAGAAAGGCCAAACAAATAGAAAATGCAAGATCAAATCATGGCCTTTTTATCCTTGAAAATACATGCTAAACAAAAGACAATGCAAGAAGAATCAATGTCTCAACCTTCACCAATAGGCAGGAATGAATTTTTGAATCCATGATCAAAATAATGCATAAAAAATGATTTAATTCAATGAAAAATTCTTAAAATGCATCAAGATCAAAAAAGAAATTTGGTTTGAAGGTTGGACAATGTTTCTAAATGTCTTAGAACATTTCATGAATTTTTTTGTAATTTTTAAATACCTAAAAGTATTTTTAATTAATTAATTCTCATTAATCAATTAAAAATAATCTTTTAAATATTTAAAAATACTTTTTTAATGATGAAAAATAAAATAAAAATATTTTTGTGTCATAAAAATTATTAAAACTTTAAAGAAAAAGTTTCATAATTTTTATGAATTTTTTGGTATTTTAAAACAATTATGCAAATTAAATAAGAGAAAAATGAAATAAAAAAGAAAAGTATGCAATGTGGGTGGCTGAGATTGAAGGCAGAGAGATCCAAGGGCCCAACGCGTAAGTCAACAAGACTGGGGGTCAGCTCAATCTAAAGCCCACGTTCAAAGTTTCAAAGCGCGCGTGATCCAATGGCTATGGTTCAAAGCTGACTTAATTAATTGTGATTAACTTAATTAAACAAAATTAGGGTTTAATGGCCCATCTGCACCGTCCACGAGCGCGCGGGAAACATCATCTAATGGACCAGATTTGAAATTGATAATTAATGACACTTAAACCCTAATTACACTCAGGCGACCGGAGATGAGCTCCGGTCGTCTTCTCCGACCATACCAAAACCCTAGCTCCTTATCCAGGCCACCCCATGTCAAATTAGTTGCCCAGAAACATTCCCCACACTCCCTACAACCCAAATCCATGATCAAACATTATTTTACTGGCAAGAAAAGCTTGAATCGAAACAAAAACAAAAATGGTGTCAAACTTTCAGACAACTGCAAAATGCTCATTTTTCCACCATTTTTGATTCTAAACACATCACTATGATCCCCAAGGCATGCACTTTCACTTTACAACAAAAAATCAAAGCTTTGAGAAAGAAGTTTCATGGCCATACCTGAGGTGACAACTCCTGTTTCTGGGCTTTCAGAGCAATTTCTTGATGCAAGCTAGCTCCAATGACTTCCCTGGTGTCAATGGCAGGTTTGAAATGGGCTCTAGCAAGCTATTTCATGAGTTACCAAACTGATATGGCAGAGAATGAACTTGGTGTACAGGCTGTATTAAGCCAATGTGATGGGTGGTTTGGACTCCTCTGAGTGTTTCTGATTTGTTGGTGAAGAAAGATGAAGTGTTTGATGGCTGTATAGTGAGATTCGAAGAGAACTGGTTTGGAAGGTGAGAAATGGTGGAGCTCAGGTCAGGCTTGTTTCAGGCTTGAACTTTGGTGGTTTGAGGTTTATGAAATGTGTTGAGTTGGATGGTGAAGTTAGCTTGGGTGTTTGATGGCTGTGTGAGCAGATTCGATAGAAAATGCAATGTGTGATGATTTTGTGAATGTTGTGTTCTTGTATGTTTCAGCCTTGCCCTCCTCATGTTTTGGCCAGCATTTGGATAGTATAAACAATTGCAAGTGGCTGGGAGATGTGACATGTCCTGCTGTGATTGGGATGTCTACTTTTGCATAAAGTCCACCTTTTGTGTAAGTGAGGCATGGCTCAAAGTCTAGGCAAGTACAAGGTTGGTTCTGGTGCAGCATGGGGAGAGAGAGGTCTAGCAAAGCTCAGTACTCAAGGCTGCAAGTTGGTGGGAGGTGATCATGAGTTTTTGCAACTTGTTGCTTTTTGAACTTTCATGAGAAAAGTCAAGTTACATGAACTATAACCATGGGCATTCTTGGTTCAATTCTGATTTTATGACTTAGAGACATGTTTGCATACTGGTTTGAAGTCAATTAGAAGTTACAAAATGCATTGGTTCAAGGTTTTGCAAAATTTCCATTTGGTGCATAACTTGAATTTTAGTGATTTTTGCCAACTTTAACAAACCATAACTTTTGATCCAAGATGAATTAGATCATGTTCTTGTACTTTTTGGAAAGGGAAAGATGAGATCTACAACTTTCATGATCAAAGTTTTTCCATTTGAAGCATTTTTGGATCAAGAATCAAGGCTTGAAAAATGACCTAAAATGATGCATTCTTGAAAAGTCAACTATGCCCAAAAAGTCAACATTTGCAAAAACCCTAAATTCTTGATTTCTATGAACTTCAATCTTCTTCCATGATCAAATAAAGACCATATACACTCAAAATGATGAAGATCACCCATTGGTTGGGTCATTGGGGGCCTCAGATGCCCTGATTTTGCACTGACTTGTCTGAAAAGTCAACCCTTGATCAGATGACTTCCCCATGGAATTTCTTCATGAAAATTGATATGCATACTCCCTATACCATATAGAGATCAATGGAAACAAGAATGACCAAAAAAATTGGGGTTATGGCCTCTGAAACCAAAACCCTAATTTTCAGTTAACTGTGCAGTTCAAGCTGGCCCTGCATCCACTCAAACCCTAGTTCTTGTGATTCTTCTGCATTTTTGACTTTGAGGAGATGAAATATGATGTAAGAACACACATGGACCCCTTTGAGTTGATTAGTGGCCTTTGGAGTGGCTCAAGATGCCTTGGGATTGCTCAGATCACAAACCCTAGGTGCAGATGCCTTAGAAACCATCCAGTGAATCAAAAATGAGATGTGAGATGATATGATTGTGTTTATGCATATGAGAATGATCATAAGCCATGGTGTGAATGGGTGAGGGCAAATTTGGGGTGTTTACAGCTGCCCCTATTCAGACATGAGTTATCTGTGCAGGATGTAAGCGACGGCTTAACAGGCAAACAAGATAACTTGTGGTTGAATACCAAAGACAGTCCAAAATTTGCACTCACAGAATGAAGAAGAAAAGGGATATGGATTGTAAAAGCAAAATAAAGTATATTGTAAAGTATGGGCGACGGAGGACGACCGTCGAGCAGAGGACGACTGCTGGGTAAATAGCAATGACGGGGACGGCCGACATGCTGGGGAAAAACAAGTAAAGCTAAGACGGGGACGGCCGACTAGCTGGGGAAGATAAAATCATGATGGGGACGGCCATCACGATAAAACGGTAAAACTTCTGAGGATTAATGAAACATGACGGGGACGGCCATCAAGTTCATAAAGGTAAAGTAACCAACGATGGGGACGGCCATCGGGCTAAAAAGGAAAAGGGACCACGACGGGGACGGCCATCGGGTTAAAGAATGAATGAAATAAACAGATGATGGGGTACGGCCATCAAAGGTGAAGGACGATCACCTAGCAAGGGACGGCTGCTCTGTTGGGTATAAAAATGATGGGGACGGCCATCAAAGGTGGAGGACGACCACCTAGCAGGGGACGGCTGCTCTGTTGGGTATAAAAATGATGGGGACGGCCATCAAAGGTGGAGGACGACCACCTGGCAGGGTACGGCTGCCGAAAATATCAACGATGGGGACGGCCATCGGATAGAAAAGGATAACGATGGGGACGGCCATCGGACGAGCAAGATGGAGGACGACCATCAAGAAGTGGAGGACGACCACTCAGCAGGGGACGGCTGCTCTCGAGGTTTATCATAACACAGGACGAGTGTTAGATAACCAAAATCAACAATGGGGACGGCCATTGGATAAAGTGATGAAGGACGATCATCAAAAGGTGGAGGACGACCACCTAGCAGGGGGCGGCTGCTAAAATCGACGATGGGGACGGCCATCGGATGAGCATGATGGAGGACGACCATCAAGAAGTGGAGGACGACCACTCAGCAGGGTACGGCTGCTCTCAAAGGTATCATAACACAGGGCGAGTGTTAGATAAAAGAAAAATGTGTCGGCAATCTATTGGGGATAATGTAAACACGGACGAGCGTTTACATCCAAGAAAAAAAAAAAAAAAAAAAAAAAAAAAAGGTATAAGTGTTCGGTATTGTGTATAGATTAAAGATGCGGACGAGCACCCTTAAGACTATGATACGGACGAGTATCATGTAGAAACAAACTGACACATGCTCAGAGATGATGATACGGACGAGTATCAACTGGTTAACGAGGAACACGGACGAGTGTTGATTCTGAGGACTCTTCTGGGGAATAAATAGACACGGACGAGTATCTATATTCAAGAAGACAAAGGTGTTTGACACGGTGTATGGATTAAAGATGTGGACGAGCATCCCTAAGACTATGATACCGACGAGTATCATGTAGAAACAAACACTAGACGCAATGTTCTGAGATGATGGTACGGACGAGTACCAACTGGTTAACAAAGAACATGGACTACTGTCGGATCTGTGGGGATATGAGTGATGATGTATACAAGATACGGACGAGTATCTGTATAAGTGTACCATGAGTAGTATGAGTATATAAATATGAGTGTTTTAACTGCCGGGGAGAGTGACACGGACGAACGTCAAGAGAGAAAAGTATAATATTAACAAGTGTATGGGTGATGAAGGTGCACGCGACTGCGCTGGGGATATGACACGGACGGGTGTCAAAAAGGGGTGCATATAAGGTATGTGAGTGCAAAAAGGATGTCTTTGGCTTTTGCTGGTGATTCGACACGGACGGGTGCCAGAATGTATCCGTAATGAGGGTGATTTGTTTGTAAAGGGTGTATTCAGGCGACCTGTTTGGGGAAGTGATGACACGGACGGGTGCCAAAAGGTGTATATACTGGTGTTTGTGATTTATGAGGCAGCTGCTTTTGCTGGGACCCTGATGGGGATTTTGGGGGAAAGTAATCTGTATTCACAAGCGTTTAATTCACAACATGACTTATGATTATGTTATGCATTTGATTTTTGCCGTAATGCTCCGTATTAGACGGAATGCTACGCTCTGGGGGGTGAATATGATGCGGATGCCATGATTATGCAAAGAGGCACCGATCCAGGATTCGGATCCCGTTGTTGCGGAGATCTCTGGTTGATCTGCTTGAAGTGAACATCCCAGCTGGGGATGAGATCATTGATAGATCTAATGATATATCTGCTTGGGGAATATAGGCCACTGGTTGACATATCCTTGTAATACGGGACCCAGCTGGGGTTTGTAGAAGCTTTCTTCACTCTGTTGTGATCTCTTCATGCGTTGCTCTTCTGGATAGAGGCTGGAACTCTGTGGGGAGATGATTTCCTGTCTTCTGTATTCAACTGAGGATGACAAGGCAACTCGGCTGGGGAATTGTGAGAGGCAACTCAGCTGGGGAAAGCAATGGGGAGCAACTCAGCTGGGGATAGAGCATCTCGGATGCTGAGATTGAGTGTATGCTGATTTGGCAGCTCCGCTGGGGAAATGGGCATCCTCGATGCTGTATGTTGAAGATAGACCGAGTTGATAATGATTCGCCTACTTGCTGAGACGTAACCTGCATGCCCCAGGTTGCGTTCTGGATACCTGCAATCCTGCAAAGATAAGGAAACGCACAAAAGGTCCCGAGGTATCCCTTACTGGATTCCGTCATAGGAGTTAAGTACTTTCGAGGATAATCACATTCCCTGTAAGCATGTGTTTTTATTTTTAGAGAAAGGCATCTGTACTTATGCAATTGCATTTTTAGAGATATCAGACAACTCTTTGCAAAACATAAATGTAAAAGACGAGACATGACTGAAAAATCTGATTTTATTAATTCATGTGCCCTGAATTGGCAAGATACAGTCAAAGAAACATATCTCCTGAAATGAGGAGATTGTTACAAATTGAGAAACAAAGTGTTGGCAGTGTTGATGACGCTTTGAGAAGCTTCCTCTCCTGCTATGACTCGTATGACAATGACGTTCTTCTCGTCTTGCTTTCTGGAGAAAATTGATTCTGATCGGAGCTTGATTCTGTCAAAACTTTCCAAGTTGTAAGTGATACGGACGAATTCAGAGTGCAGTTGTTCGCTTATTCCCTTATTTTGCATGGATTGCCCTTTCGGGTTTTCAATCCATCGGGATACCCATTTTTGCCTGAGCTGTCCAATGCGGCTTTTCAGCTCAGCGGGTGTACATTTTTATTTATTTCCCTTATTTTTGCCCGAGTCTTTTATTCTGTTTTTGACTCGCCGGGATGCCCTATTTTTGCCCGGACTTACATTCTGTTTTTATGTCCAGCGGGTCATTTTACACGAAATATTTTTTAACTGCATCTGAATTCACAGGGGATGGAAAATCTTCACCATCCATGGTGCTGAGCATCAGTGCTCCACCAGAGAAAACTTTCTTGACGACGAATGGTCCTTCGTAATTTGGAGTCCATTTGCCCCTGTGGTCTGTATGAGGAGGGAGGATTCTTTTCAGCACAAGATCCCCTACTTGGTACTCTCGATGCCTGACTTTCTGATCGAAGGCTTTCTTCATTCTTTTCTGATACAACTGCCCGTGGCAGATTGCAGCCAATCTCTTCTCTTCGATCAGACTCAGTTGCTCGTATCGGGACCGAACCCATTCTGCTTCACTCAGTTTGACATCCATTAATACCCGCAGCGAGGGTAACTCAACTTCAACTGGTAGGACTGCTTCCATACCATACACAAGCTGATACGGTGTTGCCCCAGTGGATGTCCTGATTGATGTGCGGTACCCATGTAAGGCAAACGGTAGCATTTCGTGCCAGTCTCTGTAGGTGACTACCATCTTTTGCACAATCTTTTTAATATTCTTATTTGCCGCCTCTACAGCGCCATTCATCTTTGGCCTGTAAGGAGAAGAATTGTGATGTTGGATCTTGAAGTCCCGGCATAATTCTGCCATCATTTTATTGTTTAGGTTGGACCCATTATCAGTAATGATTCGCTCGGGCACTCCATACCGACAGATGATATCTCTTTTTAGGAATCGGGCTACCACTTGCCTTGTGACGTTTGCATATGAGGCTGCTTCAACCCACTTCGTGAAATAATCGATGGCGACCAGGATGAATCTGTGGCCGTTTGAAGCAGTTGGCTCAATCTTGCCAATCATATCAATGCCCCACATAGCAAAGGGCCATGGTGAAGACATGATATTCAAAGGATTGGGAGGCACATGCACCTTGTCTGCGTAGATCTGGCATTTATGGCATTTCCTGGCGTAGGCACAACAGTCTGCATCCATTGTGATCCAATAATAGCCTGATCTTAGCAATTTCTTAGCCATGGCATGCCCTCCAGCATGGGTACCAAAAGATCCTTCGTGCACTTCATGCATCAACAAATCTGCTTCCGTCTTGTCAACACAACTGAGGAGTACCATGTCAAAGTTCCTCTTGTATAAAGACCCATCAGCATTCAGGAAGAAACTACCAGCAAGCCTTCTCAAAGTCTTCTTATCATTGGAAGATGCCCCAGGTGGGTATGTCTGATCCTCCAAGAAGCACTTAATGTCGTGGAACCAAGGCTTATCATCTTTTACAACATCTGCCGCAAATACATACGCTGGTCTATCAAGTCTAGACACTGAAATCTGAGGTACAAAGTTGGCCGTTTGAACTTTGATCATGGATGAAATGGTAGCAAGAGCATCTGCAAACTGATTCTCGTCGCGAGGGATATACTCAAGCTTGACTGTTGTAAAGAAAGTCAGTAACCTTCTTGTATAGTCCCTGTAAGGTATCAGATGATCTTGGTGTGTGTACCATTTCCCGTTGGTTTGATTGACTACCAAAGCTGAATCTCCGAATACGGTCAATGTTTTGATCCTGAGGTCAATAGCTTCCTCAAGACCCATAATGCAAGCTTCGTATTCAGCTTCGTTGTTAGTGCAGTTGAAAGTGAGTTTTGCCGAGAAAGGCATGTGAACTCCTTTAGGTGTAATGAGTACTGCACCAACACCACGGCCATTCATGTTAACAGCCCCATCAAACATCATAGTCCATTCTTCCTCCGGGTCAGGCCCTTCAGTGTGAATAGGCTCTTCGCGATCTTTTGCTCTAATGAACATGATGTCTTCATCAGGGAAGTCAAACCTCATAGGCTGGTAGTCATCAATGGGTTGCTCAGCAAGATATTCAGATAGTACACTGCCCTTGATGGCTTTCTGAGATGTGTACTGTATGTCGTATTTTGTGAGAATCATCTGCCATCTTGCAACCCGTCCGGTAAGAGCCGGCTTCTCGAATATGTACTTGACTGGGTCCATTTTTGAGATTAACAAGGTAGTGTGGGTCAACATATACTGCCTTAGTCGGCGAGCAGCCCACGCTAAAGCACAGCAAGTTTTCTCGAGCAGTGAATAACGTTGTTCACAGTCGGTAAACTTTTTGCTTAGGTAGTAAATCGCATACTCTTTTCGACCAGACTCGTCATGCTGGCCCAGCACACACCCCATTGACTCTTCTAATACTGTCAAGTACATGATTAGAGGTCTTCCTTCAACTGGAGGCATAAGGATCGGAGGTTCTTGTAAATACTCCTTGATCTTGTCAAAAGCCTTCTGGCAATCTTCATTCCACCTGACCGTTTGTTCCTTTCTTAATAGCTTGAACAAGGGCTCACAGGTTGCTGTGAGGTGAGATATGAACCGTGAAATGTAGTTCAATCGACCTAAGAACCCTCGAACTTCTTTCTCAGTTTTAGGTGCAGGCATTTCTTGTATAGCTTTGACTTTATCTGGGTCAACCTCAATCCCCTTCTCGCTTACAATAAAGCCCAGCAGCTTACCGGATCGCACCCCGAATGTGCATTTGTTGGGGTTCAGTTTCAATTGGTATTTCCTCAGACGCTTGAATAACTTGAGCAGATTTACCAGGTGATCTTCCTCTGTAAGGGACTTGGCGATCATATCATCCACATAGCATTCTATTTCCTTGTGGATCATATCATGGAATAATGTCACCATAGCCCGTTGATATGTTGCACCTGCATTCTTCAGTCCGAATGGCATCACTTTGTAACAGAAGGTGCCCCAAGGTGTAATGAATGTTGTCTTCTCCATGTCTTCAGGTGACATCTTGATCTGATTATATCCTGAAAATCCATCCATGAAGGAGAATACCGAGAACTGAGCCGTGTTATCCACCAATACGTCAATGTGAGGTAATGGGAAGTCATCTTTCGGGCTGGCTCTGTTCAGATCCCGGTAGTCAACACACATTCTTACTTTGCCATCCTTCTTAGGCACAGGCACAATATTAGCAACCCACGGCGGGTAGCTAGTCACAGCAAGGAACCCGGCGTCCCATTGCTTCTGTACCTCTTCTTTGATCTTCATAGCCATGTCTGGGCGAGTTCGGCGCAGCTTTTGTTTGACTGGAGGGCATTCTTCCCTCAGAGGCAGCTTGTGCACAACAATATCGGTGTCCAACCCTGGCATGTCTTGATACGACCAAGCAAACACATCCACATACTCTTGAAGTAGATCTATCAGTTGCTTCTTCACTGAGTCTTGCAGGCAGGCCCCGATCTTGACTTCTTTCACATTTTCCTCTGTACCAAGATTGATCACTTCAACCTCCTCCTGGTGAGGGGTAATGACCCTTTCCTCTTGTCTTAACAACCTGGCTAGTTCTTCAGGAAGCTCGTATTCTTCTTCAACCCCTTCATCAGCTTGATTGATCGGATTGTCAAAGTCATACGATGTCATAGCCGTGCTGTTGTCGGTGCAGTCTGGAAGGCACTCTCTGCAAGGGTTAAGTTGGTTCATTTTAGTGATTGATTTTAATCTTATTTAGAAAAGTGAAATGAAGTTGTCATTTTGAAAAACACTGCCATTTATTTTTGTACAAAAAGAAAAATGGAAAAACAGTGAACATAAAAGAAAAAGACTCGTTTGCAAAAAGATCGTCTGATATTTCATTACTTTAATCTTGTTTGCACAAAAGTACAGATGGCCCTGATTACAAAATGAGTCTTGTCATCTTGGGCAAGATGCAAGACTTTGATGCATGCTTATATAAAAAAAATACAGGAAATAATAATTACTCTGCTCGAGTAACACTTATAATTCCCTGGGAAGACCAGTTCGAGACACTGCTCCCCGGGATCATCGGACGAATCCAATTCTCCAGGTTGCGCTCCTCTTCCAGCTCGTCTTCCAGACAGTTGATAGCATCGGGGGTAAGCATCCCCCCACTGACAAAACCAGGCTCTCCAGCAGCCTTCACTTGATGTTGAGTTGGTCTGTAACCCAACCCAAATTTGTCCTTCTTTTCCTCCACAGCTAAGACCTTGCCCCAGCCTAGGGCCGTTCCTTCCTCAACAACCTTCCGGGCTTGTTGGTATGACGACATGGAGATCCCCGAAACAGCAGATGCTTCATTTACATTCAAGGCTTCAAAACCTTGGCTCATGGTTTCAACGATTTCTCCATCCATTTCAATATACTTGTAAGTAGCCAGATGGCTAACAAATATATCCTCCTCCCCGCAGATTGTGACAACTTGGCCTTCCCACTCATATTTTAACTTTTGGTGAAGGGTAGACGTTATTGCGCCGGCGGCGTGAATCCAGGGTCTACCCAACAAACAGCTGTAGGCGGGCTGAATGTCCATCACATAAAAGATAGTTTTAAAGGTCTGCGGGCCAATTGTCACGGGCAGCTCAATCTCTCCCAGAACCGATCTCTTCGAGCCATCAAAAGCTCTAACCACCAGGTTGCTGGGTCTCAATGCCAGTCCATCATATTCAAGCTTCACCAGAGCCTTCTTTGGTAAGACATTCAGGGATGATCCTGTGTCCACCAGCACATGTGAAAGGACAGCTCCTTTGCATTCCATGGTTATGTGCAAGGCTTTGTTGTGATTGCGGCCATCCACTGTCAGGTCAGAATTGGTAAACCCTAGCCCATTGCTAGCAGTAACATTTCCAACAACGGTTTCCAATTGGTTGACAGTAATCTCCTCGGGCACGTAAGCTGCGTGCAGTACCTTCAGTAGTGCATTCCGATGGGCTTCGGAGCACATAAGCAGAGAGAGGATGGAGATTTTGGATGGCGTCTGGTGAAGTTGATCCACAATTTTGTAATCACTCTTTTTGATGATCCTCATAAACTCATCAACTTCCTGATCGAATGGAGTCTTCAGGGCTTCTTTGGCAGCTGGATCTTCCTGCACCGGGCTCTTTCCTTTTGCCTTGGCAGCAGCTTCTGCTTCGGCAGTAGGTTTTTGAATTGGTGGAGCAAAGAGACGTCCGCTTCGAGTGAAGCCTCCGCCTCCCCCCACATTATCTACTTGTGGTGCAGGTGTTGATGTTTCAAGAGTGATTCTTTTTCCTTCGCAGTATATGTCAGAGCCATAGTGCCAAGGGATGGCCCTATTGCTTTCGTATGGTACTGGTCCAGGCACCGTGACAGTGACTGGACTTATTGCTGCTGCTGAAGGGACTGTTATTGTTTGTGGATCATAAAAGATTGTGACTGGTGCTCTAGTGGGAGCAACACCTTCTGAATGGTAGGCGGAGTTATTTTCTGGATCGTAGAATATGGTAACTGTGGAGACATCTTCATGATTGTTTGCTGGTGTTGTAGGAGGTTCCGTTGGAAGGACTGTTGCTGTTGTTGATGGAGAGCCGAAATGGAATGAAGCTGATGTGGTAACAGGAGAAACTGTTGAAAACCGATCATTTGGTAAGACAGATGAAGTACTTGCTGCTGATGAATTATCGGGAACAATTGTTGTTGCATTTGTAGGAGGGTCTGAAACCGTTGTTGATGAAGTTGTAGGATTTGCCGGAAATGATGTAGTGATCTGTAGGAGGCCATTCTTAATAAGGCCGTCAACGCCATTCCTCAAGTCTTCACACCCATTCCAAGAAATATTGCAGTAGGGGCACCCTAGTTCACACCCCGGAAATATATTGTTTTCACGAAGTTGAGCTTTGATTTCCACCAATGGTGTCCTGATCTGATCCACACTGGTTATGAAATAAGACGGTGTGTCTTCTTCAATTGCGTTAATTCGAGGACCACCATGGTTTGGCATTGGGTTTTTGTTGACATTGGGCGGCGGCGCAAAATTCAGAGCCTTGGAGTCTACCAAGTCTTGTACCTTCATATGCAGAGCCCTGCATTTTTCTGTACTGTGACCAGGTGCGTTTGAATGGAAAGCACACCTAGCATTGGAGTCATAGTTTCTTGGTAAACTGTTGGGATCCGGAGGTGCCAACGTTCTTAGCTCAACTAGGTTGAGTTTCAGAAGTTGTGGCAGCAAGGCAGCATACGGCATTGGGATCGGGTCGATCACTCGGTTAGCTTGGGATGGCCTTTGTTGGAATGGCCTCTGTTGATTGTTGTTGTTGGGGTTATTGTTGAAGTTCCTTGGAGGATACTGATTCTGCTGATGATACTGAGGTTGTTGTTGGAAATTTTGTTGAGGAGGTTGATAGACCGGCTGAGGATGAGCTGGAGCAGGGATTGTGACTGCTGCTATTGTTCTGGGAACATAATGGGGCCTGCCCCTGTTGGTGTGAATGGCATTGGTCTCGCCAGTTCTTCTCGGACCTGCAAAAGGCTTTCTTGTACCACTGGACGAGCTTGCACCATTATCAGATATCTTACCCATTTTTAACAGGCTTTCAATTCTCTCCCCAGCTATGACAACATCTGCGAAGCTAGTGGAAGAGAAAGCAGCCAACCTGTCAATATAGGTTCCCTGAAGAGTGTTCATAAACATGTCTGCCATTTCCCTCTCAGACATTGGTGGTTGAACGGCAGCAGCCAATTGCCTCCATCTTTGAGCATATTCTCTGAAGCTTTCCCTTGACGACTGTGACAATCCCATTAGGAGAGTCCTGTTGGGTGCCATGTCTAAGTTGTATTGATACTGCCGGATGAAGGCTTCTGCCAGGTCCTTCCAGCATCTTACAGTTGCCCTTGTCAAGTGAGAATACCATTCCCTCGATGCTCCTGTCAAACTGTCTTCGAAGTAGAACATCCAAAGCTTCTCATCCATTGTATAGGCCTTCAGCCTTCCCAGAAATGATTGCAGGTGAGTCCGGGGGCACGAAGTCCCATTATATTTTTCGAAACAAGGAGGCTTGAACTTATGAGGGATCCTGACCCCATCAACCAAACCCATGTCCATGACGTCGAAGCCCAAAGAATTTTGAGATTCTAAAGACCTTAACTTCTCAGCTATTTCATCCAATCTCCTATCATAAGCATCCTCTCCAGCACCCATTACTGTAAATTGGTCCTCCTGAGGATCTTCTCGAAGTACTCTGGCTGCAGTAGCTGTTCCTTGGATGTTGGCAGGAATATTAATCTCAGGATGTAGATGTGGACCAAACACAGGGGGATTCACATGTGGTTGCACCCTTTCATTGTTACTGGTGCCTGCAGTTCCTACATGAGGCTCCTCTGGATTTTGCCTCTCAACCATAGCCCTCAGTCTCTCCTGGATCTGAGCCATGTTGTTCATAACCTCCATGAACTGCGTCATCTGTGTTCTCATCTCCAATCTTTCGTTTGCCATCTGGTTTCTGACCTCCGTAAGGTCTTGTTGCATCTGATCCATCTGAATTCCCGGAAGGTTGTTTCTAGTTGGGTACCTGTGTGGCCTGTTGAGAGGAAATACCCGGCGGCGAGCAATAATTCCTGAGTCATCACAACAGAGGTTAGCAACAACAAAACAAAACCCTACAAAACAAATAAAAGGTTAGCATGCAATGCAGTTATGCTTATTTGCTATCAAGGTATCCGGTTTGGCCTTCAGTTTTGACCCTTCCAGACCCTTGAAGATGATGCTGTTGAAGTTGCTTTTGATGTGAACCCAGATAGAAACCAACACAGATATATTACAAAGGTGAAATAATACAATCTGTTCATTTTACAACACAAACCCTCAAAGGGGCCAAAATACATCACAAAAGCAAAAGTACATGGAAAAGGAACAACAACAAGCAAATGATCAAACTCCAAGGCCAAACTCATCCTCACGAACTTCCTTAAGAAGTGCTTCGGTCACAGGATCAGCCGGACGCTCCGTGAGACCTCTGATGAGAAGGTTTCTTGTTGCAACAGCTGCAGTCAATTTCTTGCTCTGACTTTGGTCCTTAGACCTCTTCAATCCTGCTTTGATTTTCAGCTCTGATATTTCCTCCTGGGCTGCTGCCAGGGCTCTTTCCATCTGCTCCATCTTGTCCTGAACTCTCTTGTCTTCTAGAGTACGGGCCTCAGTGATCCGGACCCACCTGGCCTGACTCTCTTTCAAATACAAGTCTGTTCTCGCTCTCTGAAACTGGGCTTCTTTACAAGCATTCTTCAGAATCTGCTCACCAGCCTTGGACTTATTGATATAATCTCCAGACTTTTCAATCTTAGTCAAGTGCTCTACCCTCAATTTCTCCAATCTCTCAATCTCCCTCACACCTTCACTCCTCTCCCGGAGGGTCTTCTGCAAGGCTTGGGATAACTTCTCATTCCTTTCCTTCAGGCTTTCAAACTCCCCCAGACTGATAGCAGCAGGGGGTGGTGCTGAAGATGACTCAGGCATGTCTTCTATGGTAAAGGGCATTCCAGAGAATTGGGCCCTAGCATGGGACCACTCATAATATTGGACTGATGCCACATTATTGCACTTCCCCAGAATGGTGATTCCCTTGGTTTGAACATGATCCCAGGCCCAGGCAGCCTGCCTAACAACAGCCAAACTAATCTTGTTCTCACAGTAGAGGGTCTCAGCCAAATCTTGTTCCCTAGGAGTATGAACCAGTGCATAGCCCAATTGTCTCCTGAACAGCAGAGGGTTGTAGTTGATACTTCCCTTAACTCCTATCAAAGGCACATTGGGAAAGTGCCCACAGCTGGTGATCATGTCTCTGCCCTTGGTGCTTTGAGTGCACCATCTGATATCTGCTGAAGTGAGAGTAGTGAGTCTCTTAGCCCAGTTGCTTTGCTGATGAGGATTGAGAAATGCATCTGTCCTGGGTAGATGCCTGAGAAGCCAAGCATGAAATAATGGAGCACAAATCCTCACTAACCTTCCCCTCTGCTTCTCATTTCTCTGATGGACTGAGTAATAGAGATCACCCAGTAAAGTTGGCACAGGGTTCTTCAGGATGAACAAGTGGATTGCATTCTTGCTGATGAATCGAGGCTCATCTGCAAACAGCACAATTCCATACACACTTAAGGCCAACAGAGCACAAATAGTTTTCCACTCTCCCAGGGAGGCCTTCAAACTAGCTTGAGAAATCAGGAAGTCCAGGTGAAACCCAAGGATCCCAGCTTTAGAGGTCAAGTGTTGTTCAATCAAAACAGGCTCCAGATGTAAAGCTTTTGCTATCTCTCCATTGCCGGGAAAGACCATTTCAGGGTTGAAAGGGATTTCTCTCCTGATAGGCAGACCAATCAATGATGAGTATTCCTCCAGGAGAGGACCCAACTGAAAGTCTCTAAAGGTGAAACACCTCAATGGAGGGTCATAGAACTGAATGCAGGTATGGATGAGGCTCCTCTGAGACGGATCCATATCCATAACCATGTCCAGTATATCCCCATAATGCTCTCTGAACAGAGGTATGTGCTCTGGAGTGATCAGGGTTTGAACCCTCCTGATGTCTGATAAGTCTGGTTGGAAGAAATGATAAGTGATGTTGCTTTTCTTTGGAGCCATGATGCTGAAGACTGAGTAGAATAAGTGCTGATGGAGATGCTGAGGAGTGAGCCACTGATAGGCTGGTGCAAGTGACTGAAGTATATGGCTGACAAACTGAAGCAAGTGCTGGTGGAGGTAGGTCAATACTGCAGATGGGGTCAAAACCAAAACCAGAAGGAAGTGGATACCCTGAAACACAAATAAGCAAATGTTAATATGATGCAATGAGTATGTATGCAAATGAAATGCAAGGGTTTGTGACTGAGCTGGATCTGATTAACTGCCTTGATATAGATCCATGTGTGTTCAAGAATTCCAGATGGAGGTCTAAAAATCCAGTAACCAGGGTGGGGGACTCAAATAAAGAGCCACATGTCCAGGGTTTTAGAATCACAAGAACTATCCAACATGGAGCATTCTTAACAAAGTCAAAGTAACGGGGTATTCTGAGGTCAAGGTACCTGCAAACCTGTAAACAGCCCAACCCCCTCACAGGTGATGATCTAGAACAAGGATCCTCAGACTTGGATCAGTTATGAGAAGTGTAAACATTTCTAACCCGGAGGTACAGTGTTTACAATAACCATAACAATTCCTCCTCTAATTCACCTCAGTTTCTGAAGGTCAAAACTAAAAGGTCATCCAGACTTAGCAGGCTTCCCAGATCCCCCTAGTACTGCAGGAAATCTGCAACACAGAGTTCTCAAGAAGAAACCCATATCTGAACCGTGTTTCATATTCCCGCACCAGACCGAAATGGAATGGGAAAGAATATGATTCACTCTAGCCTAGGTGTCACTCAGGTCCCAGGTATAGGACCTTAACTCTCAATGGAACACCCACCCACCAAAGAAAAACCAGATCCAGCCAGCACAGTATGACAGTATGAAAAATATAAAGCTATAAAGAAAGCAATAAATCAACTGTACATAAAGCAAAAATAAATACAAGCACATACAAGCACATAACACCCCAGTAAACACAAATCAAACAAGCGCTAGGAGGAACCCACAAAAAGAACCAGAAGCCCTGGTTGCAGTATAAGGTTCCCCAGCAGAGTCGCCAAGCTGTCGCTCCCGAAGATTTGCATCCTGGTACAAGCGCGAACGGTCGGCGAGAGGGACAATGAGAACACACAGCCGTGAACTCACTGGAGATGAATAGAGTCGCCAGCTAGGCATTTTTATCCCGGAGGAAAGGCAATGCTGCATAGGCCTAGAAAAGAATGGATAAGACGGTTTGCGAACCAGAGAGACTGAGAAAGGGGGTTGGTTACAACCTGGGAAGGTATTAGCACCCAGATTGTCCGTCGTACTCGACGGGATCCACGCTTGAAAGATTTGTGTTTTAAAGGGGTAGTGTCAGTGCAATCTGTGTGTAAAATGGCTGGAAAGCAATATGTACAGGTGTCAGTGTGAAGGAAGTGAAGTGTATACATGAAGTGTCAGTGTAGGAATGAGAATGAGCTGCTCAAGATCATGAGGCTAAAAGAATGAAGCTAGAAGGAGGGGGGATGTACAGAGACTTTTGTTCGATAACTGTTAAGTTATGCCTACGTATCCTCTCGTGCAATGAGGAAGTCAGAACACCGTAGTTCGACCCAAAGAGACTGAAAGGCAAATTGACTTGATGAACTGCTTGCTTGCCTATGCTCAAGTGTATGATCTGTCTGGCACAGATGCAAACTGTCTTGCATTAGACGGAAGAAGCAAGTTCTCGTTTGTGAGTGAAGGTGATGAGAAAAGAATCCCGGAGGAGACGATTATTGTTTGTTTTTTTGAGTTTTCAGTCTTTTATTTCTTTTTGGATTTTGTCATAAGATAATGAGCTTAAGTCTAAACCAATGGGTTAGTAAACTCATCACATCTTCCCTCTGATTAGGGGTAATGAGAATACCTTAAGTGTGAAGTCAGATTCTCACACTTAATCACCTTTTGATGTAGGATTAAGATCATTAACCTACTTGTGATTATTTAGATGTTTTTGTGATTTTTGTTTAGTGTTGAGTAATGAGGTTAAGCCATAATCAAGGATTAAACAGACCCATTACACCATCCTAAAAGAAGGATAATAGATGAGAATGTTTAAGTTGAGAAAAACTCCTCAACTTAATCCATGATTAGGGATTAAACCCATGCCAAAACAAGCCTTTATTAAGTGGATTTTAGATTAATGATATGATGATGAAGTGAATTTTATGGTTTGTAAGACAACTTGAGGGGGACTTGTCCATTAACACTAGGGTTAGTCCTTCTTAACCACTTAAGGAAGAATTAGAACCCTAATGCAAGGCCCAAGTTACAAGTGTGATGTCTTGATATTTATTAGATGAATTGATTAAGAGATTTAAACACCTTAAGGGTTTAATACTTAGGATTAAAGTTATACACTCCATCCTAAGAGAAGGATGCAGGCATAACCCTAATCACAAAGTTTTAAAGCCTTTAGGGTTTAGTCCCTGATTATGAGGTGAGAAAGGAGGACTCAAGGAGAGACACAAAGGTAAAAACTATGGGGGGAGCTAATCAAAACCCTAATTCATTGTCATTCTTGGATGATCCTAAGGTTTGTGAGGTTTTCAAGAACAATCTTCAGAGGAACCACCAGGAAGCAGATGAACAAGATCCAGAGAAGCAAAGTGACTTGCTTCATTCAAGAAGTCAAGTCACTTGAAGAAAGAAAGTGGGAAGAAGAAGAATGAGCAAGCTCAAACTCAAACACAAATAAGAATGCAGCAATGGATGCAAGAGAGATGAAAAGAAAAGTTATGAGAAGTGAAGGCAAATCCACTTCTCAAGTTTACTTACCACCTGAAATGTTAGAAAGAAATGCAATGCAATGCTAAATGAAATGAAATGACATGATGCTAGACCAAACCAGAAGCATGTTGATGATGATTATGATGCTATGAGATGCTGCAAACATGAGGCAAGGCATGGGGATGTTCATACAAGATCATGAATGCAAATGATGCAAGTTAAGGAGCATGAATGAACATGAAAAGTTATGAATCATACAAGGCAAATGACATGACAAATATGTAATGCAATGATCAAAGATGCTTTATACATGTCTTAAGATGTCAAATGAATCATAAGAATGCACAAAATGCAAAGGCAAGTCATGTTATGCAAGGAAATGCAAGAGGGATGCAAATGAAAGCCCAAATTAGGGTTTATGGATCAAACATCAAACACAAACCAAAAACAGAAGCAAACCCTAAGATAAAAAATGGAAAATGCCATCCTAAGAAACCCTAGACCTATAATAAACCACTGCCCAAAGGGGAACTCTCAACTCTCAACCAAACTCAAGTTATGAATTTTACAAGTTATTAGGGTTTTTTAGGGTTCTTAACAAAAGAAAGGCCAAACAAATAGAAAATGCAAGATCAAATCATGGCCTTTTTATCCTTGAAAATACATGCTAAACAAAAGACAATGCAAGAAGAATCAATGTCTCAACCTTCACCAATAGGCAGGAATGAATTTTTGAATCCATGATCAAAATAATGCATAAAAAATGATTTAATTCAATGAAAAATTCTTAAAATGCATCAAGATCAAAAAAGAAATTTGGTTTGAAGGTTGGACAATGTTTCTAAATGTCTTAGAACATTTCATGAATTTTTTTGTAATTTTTAAATACCTAAAAGTATTTTTAATTAATTAATTCTCATTAATCAATTAAAAATAATCTTTTAAATATTTAAAAATACTTTTTTAATGATGAAAAATAAAATAAAAATATTTTTGTGTCATAAAAATTATTAAAACTTTAAAGAAAAAGTTTCATAATTTTTATGAATTTTTTGGTATTTTAAAACAATTATGCAAATTAAATAAGAGAAAAATGAAATAAAAAAGAAAAGTATGCAATGTGGGTGGCTGAGATTGAAGGCAGAGAGATCCAAGGGCCCAACGCGTAAGTCAACAAGACTGGGGGTCAGCTCAATCTAAAGCCCACGTTCAAAGTTTCAAAGCGCGCGTGATCCAATGGCTATGGTTCAAAGCTGACTTAATTAATTGTGATTAACTTAATTAAACAAAATTAGGGTTTAATGGCCCATCTGCACCGTCCACGAGCGCGCGGGAAACATCATCTAATGGACCAGATTTGAAATTGCTAATTAATGACACTTAAACCCTAATTACACTCAGGCGACCGGAGATGAGCTCCGGTCGTCTTCTCCGACCATACCAAAACCCTAGCTCCTTATCCAGGCCACCCCATGTCAAATTAGTTGCCCAGAAACATTCCCCACACTCCCTACAACCCAAATCCATGATCAAACATTATTTTACTGGCAAGAAAAGCTTGAATCGAAACAAAAACAAAAATGGTGTCAAACTTTCAGACAACTGCAAAATGCTCATTTTTCCACCATTTTTGATTCTAAACACATCACTATGATCCCCAAGGCATGCACTTTCACTTTACAACAAAAAATCAAAGCTTTGAGAAAGAAGTTTCATGGCCATACCTGAGGTGACAACTCCTGTTTCTGGGCTTTCAGAGCAATTTCTTGATGCAAGCTAGCTCCAATGACTTCCCTGGTGTCAATGGCAGGTTTGAAATGGGCTCTAGCAAGCTATTTCATGAGTTACCAAACTGATATGGCAGAGAATGAACTTGGTGTACAGGCTGTATTAAGCCAATGTGATGGGTGGTTTGGACTCCTCTGAGTGTTTCTGATTTGTTGGTGAAGAAAGATGAAGTGTTTGATGGCTGTATAGTGAGATTCGAAGAGAACTGGTTTGGAAGGTGAGAAATGGTGGAGCTCAGGTCAGGCTTGTTTCAGGCTTGAACTTTGGTGGTTTGAGGTTTATGAAATGTGTTGAGTTGGATGGTGAAGTTAGCTTGGGTGTTTGATGGCTGTGTGAGCAGATTCGATAGAAAATGCAATGTGTGATGATTTTGTGAATGTTGTGTTCTTGTATGTTTCAGCCTTGCCCTCCTCATGTTTTGGCCAGCATTTGGATAGTATAAACAATTGCAAGTGGCTGGGAGATGTGACATGTCCTGCTGTGATTGGGATGTCTACTTTTGCATAAAGTCCACCTTTTGTGTAAGTGAGGCATGGCTCAAAGTCTAGGCAAGTACAAGGTTGGTTCTGGTGCAGCATGGGGAGAGAGAGGTCTAGCAAAGCTCAGTACTCAAGGCTGCAAGTTGGTGGGAGGTGATCATGAGTTTTTGCAACTTGTTGCTTTTTGAACTTTCATGAGAAAAGTCAAGTTACATGAACTATAACCATGGGCATTCTTGGTTCAATTCTGATTTTATGACTTAGAGACATGTTTGCATACTGGTTTGAAGTCAATTAGAAGTTACAAAATGCATTGGTTCAAGGTTTTGCAAAATTTCCATTTGGTGCATAACTTGAATTTTAGTGATTTTTGCCAACTTTAACAAACCATAACTTTTGATCCAAGATGAATTAGATCATGTTCTTGTACTTTTTGGAAAGGGAAAGATGAGATCTACAACTTTCATGATCAAAGTTTTTCCATTTGAAGCATTTTTGGATCAAGAATCAAGGCTTGAAAAATGACCTAAAATGATGCATTCTTGAAAAGTCAACTATGCCCAAAAAGTCAACATTTGCAAAAACCCTAAATTCTTGATTCCTATGAACTTCAATCTTCTTCCATGATCAAATAAAGACCATATACACTCAAAATGATGAAGATCACCCATTGGTTGGGTCATTGGGGGCCTCAGATGCCCTGATTTTGCACTGACTTGTCTGAAAAGTCAACCCTTGATCAGATGACTTCCCCATGGAATTTCTTCATGAAAATTGATATGCATACTCCCTATACCATATAGAGATCAATGGAAACAAGAATGACCAAAAAAATTGGGGTTATGGCCTCTGAAACCAAAACCCTAATTTTCAGTTAACTGTGCAGTTCAAGCTGGCCCTGCATCCACTCAAACCCTAGTTCTTGTGATTCTTCTGCATTTTTGACTTTGAGGAGATGAAATATGATGTAAGAACACACATGGACCCCTTTGAGTTGATTAGTGGCCTTTGGAGTGGCTCAAGATGCCTTGGGATTGCTCAGATCACAAACCCTAGGTGCAGATGCCTTAGAAACCATCCAGTGAATCAAAAATGAGATGTGAGATGATATGATTGTGTTTATGCATATGAGAATGATCATAAGCCATGGTGTGAATGGGTGAGGGAAAATTTGGGGTGTTTACACCTTTGCACCCCTAAAATGCTAATACATGCTCTTTTGACACCCATCAGTGTCATCTTTCCCCAGTAAAGTCGCCAGAACACTTTCCACCAACAGATACTTGTACATAACTTGTTTGTCCCGACACTCGTCTGTGTCATCTCATATTTCCCCAGCAGAAAACCAAAGCGTTCTCTTTGCACTCTCAAACACAAACACATATACTCATTAGACACTCGTCCGTGTCATATCCCCCCTGCAGATATAAGCCACAAATATCCTTGTCGAATACATGTTTATGCATACTCTTTTGGACACCCGTCCGTGTCACCAATCCCCAGCATGGTTGCCTAAATCACTTATCGAAAACCAAACACTTGTTTATAATACACTTCTTTCGACACTCGTCTGTGTCATCTTATCCCTATGGATCACTAGATTACCTTTTACACTCAAGTTCATAACTTATACGTTTCCTCTTATGACACCCGTCTGTGTCATACTCTCCCCAGCAAGTTGAACACTTGTCTGTGTCTCACTCGTGTTTATTTTCTTTTCTCATACAGATACTCGTCCGTATCTTGTATACCCACTTATCTCCCTTCAGATTCAACACTCGTCCGTGTTCTTTGTTAACCAGTTGGTACTCGTCTGTATCATCATCTCTGAACATGCGTCAGCGTTTGTTTCTACTGATACTCGTCTGTATCATAGTCTTAAGGATGCTCGTCCACATATTTAATCTATACACAATGTCAAACACTTATACCTTTTATTTCTCGGATGTAAACACTCGTTCGTGTTTACTATTCCCCAGTAAGTCCCCAGCAAAACTTCTTTTCTATCTGACATTCGTCCTATGTCATGATACTTTCGGCAACCGTACCCTGCCAGGTGATCGTCCTTCACCTTTTGATGACCGTCCCTCATCATTCCCCCAGTAAAGTCTCCAATATTGAAACCCTTTTCTATTTGACATTCGTCCTATGTCATGATAATTTAGCAGCCGTCCCCTGCTAGGTGATCGTCCTTCACCTTTTTGATGATCGTCCTTCATCATTTTATCCGATGGCTGTCCCCATCGTTGATCTTGTTATCTGACATTCGTCCTATGTCACAATAAACCCCGAGAGCAGCCGTACCCTGCTAGGTGATCGTCCTTCACCTCTTGATGATCGTCCTTCATCATTTTATCTGATGGCCGTCCCTATCGTCGACCTTTTCTATCCGGCATTCGTCCTATGTCGTGATACTTTCGGCAGCCGTACCCTGCCAGGTGATCGTCCTTCACCTTGGATGACCATCCCTCATCCTTATCCCCAACAGAGCAGCCGTCCCCTGCTAGGTGATCGTCCTTCACCTTTGATGATCGTCCCTCATCATTTATTTCATTAACCCGATGGCCGTCCCCATCGTTGTTTACCCTTACTTTGCAAACCCGATGGTCGTCCCCATCATTGACTTTACCTTTTAATCCCCAGAGAGTCTTGGTTCTTTACTTGATGTCCGTCCCCATGATAATTTCTTATATCCCCAGCTTGTCAGCCGTCCCCGTCATTGCTTTATTTACCGCTTTTTCCCCAGCATGTCGGCCGTCCCCGTCATTGCTTTATCCCCAGCAGCTGTCCTCTGCTCGATGGTCATCCTCCATCGCCCGCACTTTTTAATCATATTATACTTCCTTTTACAAATCTATATCCCTTTTCTTCTTCTCCCAGTGAGTGCAAATTTTGGACTGTCTTTGGTATTCAACCACAAGTTATCTTGTTTGTCTGTTAAGCCAGGCGCTTACATCCTGCACAACTAACTCATGCTTGAATAGGGGCAGCTGTAAACACCCCAAATTTTCCCTCACTAATTTCACACCATGGCTTGTGATCTTTCATATTTGCATAAGTTTAATCATATCAGATCATATTGCATTTTTGCTTCACTGCATTAGTTCAAGTTCATCTGCATCTAGGGTTTGTGACCTGAGCAATCCAGGATCCATCTGAGCCACTCCAAAGGCCATCAATCACCTCAAGAGGGTCCATGTATGTTCAATCATCATATTATATCCTCCAAAGATCAAGGAAGTCAAAGAATCACAAGAACTGGCAAAGCATGGAAGCAGAGCTAAGGTTTCACTGCACAGATGACCTGAAATTAGGGTTTTGGTTTCAGAGGCCATAACTCCAAATTTTTTGGATTGTCTTTGGTATTCAACCACAAGTTATCTTGTTTGCCTGTTAAGTCGTCGCTTACATCCTGCACAACTAACTCATGCTTGAATAGGGGCAGTTGTAAACACCCCAAATTTGCCCTCACTAAGTTCAAACATGGCTTTTGATCTTTTCATTTGCATAAGTTTAATCATATCATATCATGTTGCATTTTTGCTTCACTGAATTGGTTCAAGTTCATCTACATCTAGGGTTTATGACCTGGGATATCCAAGATTCATCTGAGCCACTCCAAAGGTCTTCAATCATCTCAAGAGGGTCCATGTATGTTCAATCATCACATTTTATCCTCCAAAGATCAAGGAAATCAAAGAATCACAAGAACTGGCAAAGCATGGAAGCAGAGCTAGGGTTTAACTGCACAGATGACCTGAAATTAGGGTTTTGGTTTCAGAGGCCATAACTCCAAATTTTTTGGTCATTCTTGTTTCTATTGGTCTTAATATGATATAAGGATCATACATACCATGTTTGATGAAGAAATTCATTGTGGAAGTCATCTGATCACTAGGTAACTTCCTGAGCAAGTCAGAGCAAAATCAGGGCATCTGAGGCCCCCATCCATGGAACCAAAGTGGATTTTTCATCAAATTGAAGTTATATGATCTTTATTTGATCATTGAAGTGTTTAGAAGTTCACAAAATTGAAGAAAAATGAGCAAAACCAAAAGTTGCCAAAAATGGAAATGACTTGTATTGTAAACATTCCATTTTGGGAAAGTTTTTCAACCTCCACTTTCTCAACCAAAAATGCTTCAAATGAAAAATTGTTGGTCATGAAAGTTGTAAATTGGATCATTCCCTTTTCAAAAAGTACAAGAACAAGATCTAATTCATTTTGGAACTCAAGTATGGCTTTCCAAAGTTGGCAAAAATCACATAATTTCAAGTTTCATGCCAAAGAGGGATTTTTGCAAATTCAAGTTCTAAGCACTTTCAAGACCTCTAAATGACTTCTATGCATCATTACAACATATTGCAACTTGCCAAAATCAGAATTACACAAAATTCACAAAGGTTCATGCCTTGGATCACAAGCTTCCATAAGCCATTTTCCATAAAATTCAAAAAGGGAATTCTTGCGAGAATGATTTCCAAGGGTTGGTGTGACTTCTAATTGGTCTCAAAACATCATAACAACATCACATGATTCATTTTGATCAGAATTGCACAAGAATTCACAAGATTTCATGCCTTGGTTCACAAGAAACATTAAAGAGGGCAAAATGCAAAACCTATGCCATCTTGCTATCCAAGCCATCCAGCTGCATTCTTTTGATCCTAGGGCTCACCATAAACCATGCTGGAGCAAGACACCCCATTGAACCACTTCTGTTCCGGCCCATGCTTGTAGTACACATACTTTTGACTTTTTACAAAACAAGCCATACCAATCAAGTTGTGACATTACCAACTTTCTGACCAATCACAATACATTATACAAATCAAAAGCAACTCATTTCATACCACACACAAGCCTGAACTCTCCCACAACTCAGGATTCACAAAACTTGCCAAAAACTTCATTCCTTCGAAACTTTCAAACCAGCCAACAAAAATCACAAATTCCTCCACCAAACAACTCAACATCATCCCAGGATCAAAAACCACCCTTCACTTTGCCCTGAAAGTCACTAAAACTCAAACACGATTTTCCCCCTCTCAGAACTGAACCTTCAAAAGGAGACCATTTAAACACTTGCAAAGCTTCTCAATAGCATCAGGGTGATCAAAGGAGGTGTCTAGCACAAGAAGCAGGCCCTGGGGACCCAAATTTGCTCAACTCCAGCTCAGGTATAGCTCAAGAACTTTTTCCTCAGAGCTTTGATTTTAAGTTACAATGTGATAAAGCATGTTTCTCTGATCATTATGCACTTTGAATCATTGAAAATGGTCAAGTATTTAGGATGTATTCAACTTCTGAAAATTTGGTTAGTTTTCCGTTTGGCTTCGATTCTCTCTTTTGGTGCAAAATAAATTGTTTTTGTTTGTGGATTCTTGTTGTTTGATGTTAGAGGATGGATTCTGGAGATTTTGGCATGTTTTTATGGCCTGGGGAGGGAGATAGGAATTTGGCCTGCCGGAGAAGATGAGCGGAGCTTAGCTCCGGTCACCTGAAAGTGTTTAGCCCTAATTAGGGTTTCGTTGCCCAGATTGATTTTGGACCCTTAGATCTTGATTAGTTTAGTGGATGGATGGCCCAGATTAGTTTGTTAGCCCTGATTCCCAATTAATTAAGTAAATCACAATTAATTAGCCAGAAGCAATCCAGGCCCTTAAAAAACGCGCCAGTCAACCAAAAACTCCCAACTTTGAATCTGGAGCCTTGGATCAGCATACATTTCATTAAATTCATTTTATTTCACATTTTTCTTATTTATTTTGTACGAATTTTTAAAAATAGTAAAAACCATCAAAAAATTCTGAAAATTTTTATCAAACCTTTTATTAATTTTCAGAACCCAAAAATATTTTTATTTTTATTTTTTGTATTAAAAAAAGTATTTTTAAATCATTTAAAGTTTTAATCTAATTAATTAATGAAAATTAATTAATTAAAAATACATTTAAGTATTTAAAAATCACCAAAAAAATCAGAGAACATTTTTAGACATTTAGAAACATTTACAAACTCACCATACAAATTTCTTTTTGGTTTTGATCATGCTTTGACATTTTTCAATGAATCAGGGTTCTTAAATTTCTTCATTTTTAACCCTAACTTCAAAAATTCATAACTATTAAACCAAGTTGAGTTTGTGAATGATTCTTATTTCATTGTTCTATGCATGACCTCTAGTTTCTAAAAACATTTTTGTTTCATTTTTATCTTGAATTTTCAAATTATTTGGCATTTTACATTAAGGATCATCCAAAAAACCCTAGAAGCTTAGGAAATTCATAACCCCTTCTAAGTTTAGCTTTTGACCTCCCCCTTTGGATGGTAACCTAGTATAGGTTTTGGGTTTCTTTGAGTGCATTTTAAATTTTTTATCTTTTCATTTGCTTCTGTTTTTGAGTTTTGCATCTCATCCTCCCATAAAACCCTAATTTTTCATCTTCACTTGCATACATCTTGCATATGCTTGCATTCATGAACTTCCCATGACATTTCTTGCATCCACATGATTTCTAAGACATCTTAGGACACATTAGAATCATGTTTGATCATTGCATCATCCATTTGCCATGTTATGCATTCATTTCACTTCATGTGCATTCATGAACTTTCATGCTTCTTACATGCTTCATTTGCACTCCCATATCTTGTATGATCATTCATAACTCTTGACATACATTTGCATCATCTCTTAGCATCATTTGAATCATAGATATGCTTCTGGTTTTGGTTTGCATCTTTGCATTTCATTTCATTTCCTTTTGCTAACTTTTCAGGTGGTAAGTTACTTTGAGAAGTGAATTTGCCTTCACTTCTCACATTTTCTTCTCATCTCTCTTATGCATTCATTGTTGCATTTTGTATTTGTATTAGAATGAGCTTTCTCATTCATGTTCCCTCCTCACTTTCTTTCTTCAAGCAACTTATCTTCTTAAGTGAAGTAAGTTGACTTGTTTCTTCTGCTTCTCCTCCTTTCTCTGCTTCTTCCTTGGTGGATCTTCTTGAAGATCTCTTGCAAGCCTCATAAACCCTAGGAACACCCAAGCATGATCACCATTAGGGTTTGATTAGTCCCCCCATTAGTTTTACCTTTGTGTCATCTTTTGTGTCTTCTCTTCTCATCTCATAATCAGAGACTAAACCTTTAAGGTTTTAAGGCTTTGTGATTAAGATTATGCCTGCATCCTTCTCTTAGGATGAAGTGTATAACTTTAATCCTAAGTGTTAAACCCTTAATGTGTTTAAATCTCTTAATCAATCCATCTAATAATCACTAAGACAATAGCTTGTAACTTGGGCCTTGCATTAGGGTTCTAATTCTTCCTTAATTGGTTAAGAAGGACTAACCCTAGTGTTAATGGACAATTCCCCCTCAAGTTGTCTTTCACACCATAAAATTCACTTCTGAATCTTACCATTAACTAAACTCCACTTTAATAAAGGCTTTGTTTTGTTATGAGGTTAATCCCTAATCATGGATTAAGTTGAAGAGCCTTCCTCAACTTAAATGTTCTCATCTATTATCCTTCTATTAGGATGGTGTAATGGGTCCATTAAATCCTTGATTATGGCTTAAACTCATTACTTAACACTAAACAAAAACACCAAAAACATCTAAATAATTGCAAGTAGGTTAATGATCTTAATCCTACATCATGGTGATTAAGTGTGAGGTGTTTACTTCACACTTAAGGTATTCTCATTACCCCTAATCAGAGGGAGGATGTGATGCGTTTACTAACCCTTGGTTTAGGCTTAAGCTCATTAACTTATGAAAAATACAAAAAGCAATAAGAGACTGAAAACACAAAAACAAACAATAATCGTCTCCTTCGGGATTCTTTTCTCATCTCATTCACTCACAAACGAAAACTTGCTTCTTCCGTCTAATGCAAGACAGTTTGCACCTGAGCTAGACAGGGCATACACTTGAGCATAGGCAAATAAGCAGTTCACAAGTCAATTTATCTTTCAGTCTCTTTGAGTCGAACTACGGCGTTCTGACTTATTCATTGCACGAGAGGATACGTAGGCATAACTTAATTGTTATCGAACAAAAGTCTCTGTATATCCCCCATCTTCCAGCATTATTCTTTAAGCCTCATTGTCTTGAGCCTTGCACTCTTCCTTTACACTGACACTCCTTTATTTCACTTCACACTTCTTTTGCACTGACACTTGCATTCTTTTCCAGCTTTTGCACACCGTATAACACTGACACTACCCCTTTAAACACAAAATTTCAAGCGTGGATCCCGTCGAGTATGACGGACAATCTGGGTGCTAATACCTTCCCAGGTTGTAACCAACCCCCTTTCTCAGTTTCTCTGGTTCGCGACCGTCTTGTCCATATCTTTCTAGGTTTATGCAGCATTACCTTTCCTTCGAGATAAAAATGCCTAGCTGGCGATTCTTTTCAGTTCATCTTCGTGTTCTCCTTTCGCCGATCGTTCGCGTCTGTACCCCTCGTGGCCCCGTGTCATCAGGTGGGAGCGATAGATATCCTATAAAACAAATAGAAAAATGTTAAAATGATGCAATATGATGTATGAAGAATGATATGCAAGGGTTTATGATCAAGTGTTGGATCTGTTATCTGCCTTGATAAGGTTCATGTGTGTTCATAAGTCCAGATGAAGGCTTAGAGAACTAGTAACCAGGTGGGCGACTCAAATAAAGAGTCACAAGTCCAGGGTTTCATAGGATCAGTCCAAAATGATGTAACCTTAAAACAAATCTAGTAACAGGGTTTGATGAGGCCAAGGGTTCCTGCAAACCTATAAACATCCCAACCCCCAGAGGTACAATGTTTACATCAATCATAAAGGATCCTCCTCTAATTCACCTCAGATGCTGAAGGTCATCTAAAAAGGTCATCCAAACTTAGCAGGCTTCCCAGATAGCCCTAGCACTATAGGAAATCCGTAGCACAAAGTTCTCAAGAAGAAACCCATGTTTGAACCGTGTTTCATATTCCCACACCAGACCGAAATGGAATGGGAAAGAATATGAAGCCACTCTATCCTATGTGTCACTCAGGCTCCTGGTATGGAACCTTACTCACTAAATATCCCTCCCACCAAGGCAAACAACTGATCAGCACAATGGTATGATTACAGTAATATGAAATGCATAAACAGTAAATGAAAGCAATAAATAAATCTGTACATAAAGCAGTAAATAAAGCAATAAACAAAAGCACACATAACACCCGTATAAACACAAATCAAACAAATTCTAGGAGAAACCCACAAAAAGAACCAGAAGCCCTGGTTGCAAGATTTATCCCCAACAGAGTCGCCAAGTTGTCGCTCCCGAAGATTTGCATCCCGGTACAAGCGCGAACGGTCGGCTAAAAGAGAAATGAAATGAATTGAATAGAGTCACCAGCTAGGCATTTTTATCCCGAAGGAAAGGTAATGCTGCATAAACATAGAAAGAGATGTATAAGATAGTTGCGAACCAGAGAAACTGAGAAAGGGGGGTTGGTTACAACCTGGGAAGGTATTATGTTTAAAGGGGTAGGTGTATGTGGTATCTGTATGCAAATGCTAAAGAATGAATGTACATATGTCAGTGCAAAAGGGGTGAATTTCTTAGGAATTGAGGCTTTAGGAAGAATGTTGAAAGAGGGGGAAGACACAGAGACTTTTTTTCGATAACTATTAAGTTATGCCTACGTATCCTCTCGTGCAATGAGGAAGTCAGAACACCGTAGTTCGACTCAAAGAGACTGAAAATAAATTGATTGTGAACTGCTTGCTTGTCTATGCTCAAGTGTATGACTCGTCTGGCTCGAGTGCTAACTGTCTTGCATTAGACGGAAGAAGCAAGTTCTCGTTTGTGAATGAGTGTGATGAGAAAAGAATCCCGGAGGAGACGATTATTGTTTGTTTTTGATGTTTTCAGTTTTGTTATTGTTTTTGGTGTTTTGCATAAGTTGATGAGCTTAAGCTTAAATCAAGGGCTTGTAAACTCATTATATCCTCCCTGATTAGGGATAATGAGCCTACTTAAGTATGAGATAAGCATCTCAACTTAACTACCATGATGATGTAGGATTAAGATCATTAACCTACTTGTAATTATTTAGATGTTTTTGGGTTTTTGTTTAGTGTTAAGTGATGAGTTTAATCTCTAATCACAGATTAGTGAACTCATTACACCATCCTAATAGAAGGATAATAGATGAGAACACTTAAGTTGAGTAAGATACCTCAACTTAATCTATGGTTAGGGATTAAATTCATTATATAAAAAGCCTTTATTAAGTGGATTTTAATTAAGGGATGAGATTAAGTAGTGGATTTTATGGTTTGTAAGACAACTTGATGAGAACTTGTCCATTAAACATTAGGGTTAGTCCCTCTTAACCATAAGGAAGAGATAGAACCCTAATGTAATGCCCAAGTTACAAGATAAAGTCTTAGTGGTTGTTAATGTGATTTAATTAAGAGGTGTAAACAAATTAAAGGTTTAACACTTAGGATTAAAGTTATACACTCCATCCTAAGAGAAGGATGCAGGCATAACCCTAATTCCAAAGTCCTAAAACTTTAAGAGTTTAGTCTCTGATTATTGAGATGAGAAGAGAGACTCAAGGAGACTAAAAGGTAAAAGACTAAGGGGGACTATATATAACCCTAAAAGTTATCATGCTTGGATATCCTATGGTTTTTTAGGCTTAAGAGAAAGGATCTTCAAGGCCACCAATGGAAGAAGCAGATGAAAAGAGAAGGAAGAAGAAGAACAAATTACTTACTTCCTGAAGAAGATAAGTAACTTGAAAGAAACGAAAGTGAGAAGAATGGGACACAAGTGAATTATATTCACTTCAAATACATGTAAGAGTGCATATGAATGATGAGAAGAGATGGGAAGTGAAGGTAAATCCACTTCCCAAATAACTTACCAAAGGTACCTGAAACTGTTAGTATGGATGCATAAGACATAAAGCATAAAGAAATGAATTGAAATGAGATACAAAGACCAAAGTCAGAAGTGATTATGTAATGCAAATGGCATATGAGATGATGCAATGCCATACAAAATGCATATGAATGATCATACAGAGATGAGATGCCAAAGAAACATGTTTAGAAGTTTGAAAACATATGGATGTTTATGAAATGTAATGAATGCAAGACATAGAAAATGGATGAAGAAATGATCAAGCAATGTTCAAGTATGTCCTAAGATGTCTAAGATGTCAAATGAATGTTTGAAATGTCATGGCAAGTTCACATGATGATGATATGCAAAAATGAATGCAAATGAATATGAGAAATTAGGGTTTTGTGAATGTATGAGATGCAAATGACCAAAATAGAAGCATACTTCATGATACAAAATTGAAATCAAACTCAATCAAACCCTAAACCCATACAAGGTCAAACCCCAAAGTAGAAGGTCAGAAGCTAATCCTATTGAATGTTATGAATTTCCTAAGTTTGCTAGGGTTTTTGGGTGATTCTTAAAGGAAAATGCAAATCAAATTGAAAATTCAAGATAAATTCATGAGGAAAATAACCTAGAAACTACATGCAATATGTGAAACAATGCAAAAATAATCAAGTTCAAACTCTTCATGGTTAGGGTTAGAAAATGTGATTTTAAAGAACCCTAATTCAAAGAAAATTGTGAAATTATGATCAAACCTAAAAAGAAATTTGTATTAAGAGTTTGAAAATGTTTCTAAATGTATTGTAATGGTTCATGATTTTTTTGGTGATTTTTAGAAACCTAAATTTATTTTTAATTAATTAAAATCCATTAACTAATTAAAAATAAAATTTAAATATTTTAAAAATACTTTTTAAATGCAAAAAATAAAATAAAAATCTTTTTTGGGTTGAGGAAAATATATAGATCATAAATGCAAAAGATCAAATTTTTGTGATGTTTTTAACTATTTTAAATAAATTATGCAAAAGAAATAGAATAAAATGAAATAAAAATGGATTTAATGGAGGTCAACTGATCTGATGGCCCAGGTTCAAACTAAGGTTGACTGCGTGCGCAGATGGGTGGATGAGATTCACTCTGATTAATTTAATTTAATTAAACTTAATTAAACTAATTAATTAAAGGATTAAAGCTAATGAGGCATCTGGGCCGTCCACACGCGCGGGAAGCCGAATCCAATGGCCCAAATTTAAACTAACCTAATTAATTTAAATTTTGCCCAAATGACTTTTAGATGACCGGAGAAGACCTCCGGTCATCTTCTCCGGCGAGACTCCCTCCCTGAATCTCTCAAAACTCCACAAAAACTCACCACAAGCTCCAGAATTGATCTTTAAACATCAACAAACTCAAATCCAACAACAAAAACAATTAATCATGCATAAATAAAGAGAATCGAAGAAGAACAAAAATTAGGTCAAAGTTTCAGAGATACGGTTCATGCTTGTTTCTTCATCATTTTCAAAACCAACAAGTGGAGTGTGATCAGGAGAGCATGAGGAACATTTCTAGAACATAAAATAAGACTTCTGAAAAAAAGTTCTAAGGAGCTACCTGAGATGAAGCTTTCACTCCCTGAGCTTTCTGGCCTTTTTGTTGGTTCAATCCACCTCCAATGAACCCCCTGATGATGTTGCAATGCTTAGAACAAGTTTGTGTGGCTTAGTTTGAGAGATACAACTCCTCTGCACCAGGAATCGTGTTTTGGTTTGGTTGTGTTTTAGGGCTTTTTAGTGGGTGCTTTGTGTTCTATGGACCATTTGAAGATGATTGGTGAAGTTTGTTTTGAGGTTTGATAGCTGATTTGTGCAATTCGAAGAGAGGAAGCTCTATGGTGATTTTTGGGATTCTCAGTTATGTTGTATTTCAGGCTCCAAGAAGATATGAAATGAGGTCCATGAGGCATGTATGTGAAGTCTTGATTGGTCAGAAGAGTTGTTGTGGCTCAACTTGATTGGTATGAGAGGTTTTGCAAAAAAGTCAAATTTGTGTACTTGGAGGTATGGACCATGGCAGAGCTGGAATTTTGGGGTTTCTGGCCTCAGCTTGCATCAAGGAGAGCCATGAGATTGGTTTTTAGCAGCTGCCACAAGTGGATGGAAGGATCCAAGGTATTTTGCAAAGTTTATGTGTTTTGGTCATTTTGAGATTTCTTGAAGATCAAGTCATGAAAACAATGCAATCTTGGGCCAATTAGGATCTTTGAAAGTTGCCTTGACATGTTATAATGCATAGAAGTTGATTAGAGGTCATAAAAAGGCTTGGCAAGTGAAATTGCAAAATTCCCTCTTTGGCATGAACTTGAAAATTATAGGATCTTTGCCAACTTTGAAAGGCCGTATCTTGAGTTCTAGGATTAATCGAGACATGTTCTAGTACTTTTTGAAAAGGGAAAGACCTAATCTACAACTTTCATGTCCAATAATTTTTCATTTGAAGCATTTTTGGTCATGAAAGAATAGGTTGAAAATCATTCCCAAAATGGAAAGTTTCCATTACAAGTCATTTCCAAAAATAGCAAGTTTGCATTTGGCTCAAAATTCTTAAACTTTGTGAACTTACAACCATTTATAAGATCAAATAAAGATCATAGAGACTCAAAATGATGATGATGACCCTTTGGTACCCTTGTTGGGGGCCTCAAATGCCCTGATTTTGACTTAACTTTCTCAAGAAGTTACCCAATGATCAGATGAGTTCCACATTGAATTTCTTCATCAAACTTGGTACACATGATCCTTATAATATATTAAGAACATTAGAAACAAGAATGACCAAAAAATTTGGAGTTAAGGCCTTTGAAACCAAAACCCTAATTTTGGTCATCTGTGTAGGAAAACCCTAGCTCTGCTTCCATGCCTTTGCCAATCTTTGTGATCCCTTGACTTTTGTGAACTTTGGAGAGCATATTATGATCATAGAACACACATGGACCCTCTTGTAAAGCTTCAAGACCATTGGGATGTCTCATATTGATTCTTGGATTGCTCAGATCACAAACCCTAGATGCATATGAAAATGGAACTATGCAGTGAGACAAATATGAAATATGAGATGGTATGCTTATGCTAATGCAAAAATGAAATATCACAAGCCATGGTGTGAGAAAAAGTGAGGGAAAATTTTGGGTGTTTATAATCTCACCACTCATTCACTTCTGATAACTCTAAACCATCCCATGGCTATCCTGGATGCAAGCTAAGGCAAGACAAGCCCCCAAGCCAGCTCTGACCCGTGCCCATACCTCATAGTACACAATCTTGAATTTTTGCAAAAAACCTCCCATACCAATCAGCCTGTGCCACAACAACTTTCTGATCAATTCCATTGGCCTATACTAACATCATGGACTTCATTTCATAAGACACACAAGCCTGAATCAAGCCAAGACTTTGATTGCACAAAAACCTCCAAACTTTCAAGTCTTCGATTCTCACTGCACAAGCCTCAAACATCCAAACTTCTTCCACCAATCATCTCAAAATCAATCATAGAACATAAACCAACCATTAAAATGGCCTGAAATACTCCACAACTCAAACACGATTTCTGCCTTAGCAGAACTGAATCATCCAAACCAGCCAAAATTAACTCTTGCTAAGCACCACACTAGCTTCAGGGGATCAGGTGGAGTTGGTTTGCATCAAAGGAGGGACCAGAAAGCACCATATTTCAAAGCTTCAACTCAGGTAGTCATCTCAAACTTTATTTTTCCAAATATTTGTTTTTAAGTTACAATGTGAAAGAGTATGCCTCCCTGATCATGGTGATGTGATTATTTTTGAAAATGGTGGAGAAATGGCCATGTATGCTTGCTCTGAAATTTTTTTGACCTAAACATTTTCTTCTTCGATTCTCCCTTTTGATGCATGATAAATGTTTTTTGATGATGGATTCTTGTTCTATGTTGTTTGACGATCCATTCTGGAGCTTTTGGTGAGTTTTTATGGTGTTTTGAGTGAACTTAGGGATGGGGGTGCCGGAGAAGACGACCAGAGCTCTTCTCCGGCTGCCTGAAAGTAATTAGCCCTAATCCTCATTAATTAGGTTAGTTTGAATTCTGACCCTTGGATGTGTTTTACCTGTGTGTACGAATGGCCAAGATTGATCCACTTAGCCCTAATCTCAATTAATTAGGTTAATTAATTTAAATTACTCAGATTGAATCCCATCCACCCATTTACGCGTCAGTCAACCAAGCTTTGAATCTTGGCCTTAGATCTTGATTACTTCTCATTTTTATTTCATTTTATTTCATTTCTTTCACATAATTATTAAAAATAGCAAAAAAACATTTTAAAAACCTCATTTTCTGCATTTTTACTTCAAATATTTTTATCAACTCAAAAACATTTTTTATTTTAATTTTTACATTAAAAAAGTATTTTTAAAACATTTAAATGTTTTATTTAATTAATTAATTGATTTTAATTAATTAAAAATACATTTAGGTTTCTAAAAATCACTAAAAAATTCATAAAGCATTCTCATACATTTAGAAACATTTTCAAACTCATCATACAAATTTCTTTTTAGGTTTGATCCCATTTTAACAATTATCATTGAATTAGGGTTCATAAAATTCACATTTTTTAACCCTAACTTGAAAAATTCATTTCTGCCTAACACATGATGAGTTTGAACTTGATTCTTTTTGCATTGCATTACATATTGCATCTAGTATCTAGGATATTTATCGCATGGTTTTGCATTGCATTTTCAATTTGATTTGCATTTTTTCCTTAGAAGTATCCAAAAACCCTAGTTAACTTAGGAAATTCATAACTTTTCCTAGGATTAGCTTCTGACATTCTCCTTTGGGTAGTGATCTTGTGTATGTTTAGGGCTTGTTTGAGTTCAATTTCAATTTTTTATCATGACGTATGCTTCTGTTTTGGTCATATGCATCTCATACATTCATAAAACCCTAATTTCTCATGTTCATTTGCATTCATCTTTGCATATCTCAATCATATGAACTTGTCATGACATTTCAAGCATTTGTATGACATCTTATACATCTTAAGACATGCTTGAACATTGCTTGATGATTTCTTCATTCATTTTCTATGTTTTGCATTCATTACATTTCATGAACATCCATGTGTTTTCATGCTTCTAAACATGCTTCCATTGCATCTCATCCTTGTATGAACATTCATAAGCATCTTGTATGACTTTGCATCATCTCATAACACATTTTCCTTGCATATACACTTATGGTTTTTGTATTTTCACCTTTATTCATCTTATTTCCTTTTGCTTTATGTCTTATGCATTCATACTAACATTTCAGGGGTTATGGTAAGTTGATTGGGATGTGGATTTGCCTTGACATCCCACCTCTTCTCATCTCTTCATTTGCATATTTACTTGTATTTGAAGTGAATCTAATTCAATTATGCTCTCTCATTCTTACTTTCTTTCTTTTAGATTACTTATCTTCTTCAGGAAGTAAGTAACTTATTCTTTCTATCCTTCTCTTTTCATCTGTTATTCTTCCATGGTGGCTTCCTGAAGATCTTCTCTCAAGCCTCACAAACCATAGGATATCCAAGCATGATAATTTTTAGGGTTGTATATAGTCCCCCATATCTTTTTACCTTTGAGTCTCCTTGAGTCTCTCTTCTCATCTCATAATTAGAGGCTAAACACTTAAAGCTTTAGGACTTTGAATTAGGGTTATGTCTGCATCCTTATCTTAGGATGGAGTGTATAACTTTAATCCTTAGTGTTAAACCTTTAATTTGTTTACACCTCTTAATCAAAACACTTAATAATGGTCAAAACATAAGTTTGTAACTTGGGCCTTACATTAGGGTTCCATCTCTTCCTGATGGTTAAGAGGGACTAACCCTAGTGCTTAATGGACAAGTCTCCCTCAAGTTGTCTTACAAACTTAAAACTCACTTCTTAATCTCACCCTTTAATTAAAATCCATCTTAATAAAGGCTTTTTATATAATGAATTTAATTCCTAGACATGGATTAAGTTGAGGTATCTTCCTCAGCTTAAGTGTTCTCATCTATCATCCTTCTCTTAGGATGGTATAATGAGTTCACTAAATCCCTGATTAGAGATTAAACTCATTTCTTAACACTAAACAAAAACCCAAAAATATTTTTATAATCACAAGTAGGTTAATGATCTTAATCCTACATCATCATGGTAATTAAGTTGAGATTCTTATCTCATGCTTAAGTAGGCTCATTATCCCTAATCAGGGAGGAAATAATGAGTTTACAAATCTTTGATTTTGGCTTAAGCTCATTATCCTATGCAAAACACCAAAAACAATAAAAAACTGAAAACACAAAAACGAACAATAAACGTCTCCTCCAGGATTCTTTTCTCGTCTCACTCATTCTATAAACGCGAACTCACTTCTTCCGTCTAATGCAAGACAGTTAGCACTCGAGCCAGACGAGTCACACACTTGAGCATAGACAAGTAAGCAGTTCACAGCAAAATCATCCAGTCTCTTTGAGTCGAACTACGGTGTTCGGATTTCCTCATTGCACGAGAGGATACGTAGGCATAACTTAACGGTTATCGAACAAAAGTCTCTTTGTCTCCCCCCCCCCTCTTTCCTCCTCTCAACTTCTCTTTCCTTAGCCTCAGTTTTGAGCATTCACTTTCTTTTTACACTGACACTCTGTACATCCGTTTCTCCCTAGCTTTTTATGCACAGTTTAGCACATAAACCTATTCCCTTTTAATCACAATCAGGTAAGCGTGGATCCCGTTGAGTACAACGGACGATCTGGGTGCTAATACCTTCTGAGGTCGTAACTAACCCCCTTTCTCAGTCTCTTTGGTTTGCAACCGTTTTATCCATACCCTCCCAGGTTTATGCAGCATTACCTTTCCTTCAGGATAAAAATGCCTAGCTGGCGACTCTATTCAACCTCAACCTCCAACATCGCCGACAGTTCGTGTCTGCATCGGGGACGTAAAGTATTTTCAGGAGCGACATTGAGGTCCTTCAACTATCTCTCCATAACCTTCTAAGGCATAGCTCCAGTTGGATGGATCGTGGACGCTTGTCATCACGGGATTAGGTAGAGTAAAACAGTGGATGGTCTCACCGTCAATCAAGAGTCTGAACTAAGAAGGGTGAAATGAACTCCTTCGCATCAACCCGCGATCTAAACAGAAGTCGATTTCCATCACAGTGTATCCATAGTAAACAGTCATATGATATAGCTTGGGTGTCAGGATTAGGGCTCCCTCCACCTGAAATGTCGCTCCAGAACTTCTCAACGTTCCTGCTCATGAAATATCCCATAGGAAGCTCAGGGTGGAATCATCAGTGGTATGGAAGCCTAGAAAGTCACCAAACTCCTTATGGGTGTAAACACCCCAATTTTTCCCTCACTTTTTCTCACACCATGGCTTGTGATCTTTCATTTTTGCATTTACATAAGCATTACATCTCATATTGCATATTTATTTCATCTACATAGTTGTATTTCATCTGCATATAGGGTTTGTGATCTGAGCAATCCAAGAATCAATCTGAGCATTCCCAATGGTCTTGAAACTTTAAAAGAGGGTCCATGTGTGTTCTATGATCATATTATGCTCCCAAAAGTTCATGAAAGTCAAGAAATCACAAAGATTGGCAAAGGCATGGAAGCAGAGCTAAGGTTTTCCTGCATAGATGACCAAAATTAGGGTTTTGGTTTCAGAGGTCTTAACTCCAAATTTTTTGGTCATTCTTGTTTCTAATGTTCTTAATATGTTATAAGTATCATGTGTACCAAGTTTGATGTAGAAGTTCATTGTGGAAGTCATCTGATCATTGGGTAACTTCTTGAGCAAGTAAAGTCAAAATCAGGGCATCTGAGGCCCCCAACAAGGGAACCAAAGGATCATTTTCCTCAAATTGAGGTACTATGATCTTTATTTGATCTTAGAAGTTGTTGGAAGATCACAAAGTTGAAGAATTTTGAGGCAAATACAAACTTGCCATTTTTGGAAATGACTTGTAAATGAAACTTTCCATTTTGGGAAAGGTTTTCAACCTCCTCTTTCATGACCAAATATGCTTCATATGAAAAATTATTGGACATGAAAGTTGTAGATTAGGTCTTTCCCTTTTCAAATAGTACAAGAACATGTCTTGATTCATCCTAGAACTCAAGATATGGCCTTTCAAAGTTGGAAAAAATCACATAATTTCAAGTTTCATGTAAAAGAGGCAAATGTGAATTTTTGGGTTCCAAACACTCAAATGACTTCTAATGTGCCCAAATGTGACATAATATGTACATACACCTTGCCTAGACCAAAATTGAGCCTTGCATCACAAGTTTTCATGGCCAAATTCTCAAGAAAGTTCAAAGAGGGAAAGTTGCAAAATGCCTTGGATCCTTCCATCCACTTGTGCCAACTGCATCAAACCAATTCTATGGCTCTCCATGAATCTTGCTGAGGCCAGACACCCCAAAACTCCAGCTCTTCCATGGCCCATACCTCCAAGTACACAAATTTGACTTTTTGGCAAAACCTCTCATACCAATCAAGCTGAGCCACAACCACTCTTCTGACCAATCAAGACGTCATTACATGCCTCAAGGACCTCATTTCATATTATCTTGGAGCCTGAAACATAACACAACTCAGAATTCACAAAATCCACAAAAACTTTCCTCTCTTCGATTCTCTCAACACAAGCTACAAACCTCAAAACAAACTTCACCAATCATATCAACACCACTCATAGAACACAAAGCAACCCTCAAAATGGCCTGAAACCTCCCAAATCAAAAACACGATTCCTCCTTCATCAGAACTGAACCTTCAAAACCAAGCCATACAAGCCTCATTCAAGCATTTCAGAAGCTTCAGGGAGTTCATTGGGGTGGTTTAGCATCAAGGAGAAGCCCAGAAAGCTTAGATTAAGAAAGCTTCACCTCAAGTATCATCAAGAACAATTTTTCCAGAAACCTTCTTTTAAGTTCTTAAATGATTCTACATGCTTCCCTGATCATGCTGATGTCTTTACTTTTGAAAATGATTGAGAAATGAGTGTGTATGCTTGCTCTGAAACTTTGCCCGTGAAACATGTTCTTGTTTGATTCTCTTGATTCATGAAAAATAAATGGTTTTTGTTGATGGATTATTGTTTAGGGTTGTTAGTTAAGTGATTCTGGAAAGTTTGATGCGTTTTCATGGCGTATTAAGAGAGATTGAGTGAGGTTCCTGCCGTAGAAGATGACTGGAGCAAGCTCCGGTCACTTGAAAATCATTAGGGTTCTTAAATAAGGTTTAGGGGTCAGTTTGAATGTGGGCCGTAGGATTTGGATTTCGCGCGTGGATGAAGGGCTCAGATGCCTTGTTAAAACCCTAATCAATTAATTAGTTTTAATTAATTAGGATTAATTTTGAAAATGCCAGATTCAATCCCAACCACCCATTATAGTGCCAGTCAATTCCCTCCCTTTTTGTTTATATCTCAACCACTAGATGCGCTGACTTCCATTTATTTTCATTTTTATTTCATTTAAATTCATTTCTTTTACATATTTAATTTAAAATAGTTAAAAACATCAAAAAAATATTATCTTTTTCATTTTAGTTTTAAATATTTTTCTCAACCTGAAAATAATTTTTATTTTATTTTTTGCATTAAAAAAGTATTTTTTTAAATATTTAAATGTTATTTTTAATTAATTAATGGATTTTAATTAATTAAAAAAAAAACATCTAGGTTTCTAAAAATCACCAAAAAAATCATGAACCATTCCAATACATTTAGAAACATTTTCAAACTCTTCAGACAAATTTCGTTTTAGGTTTGATCATAATTTCACAATTTTCTTTGAATTAGGGTTCTTTAAAATCACATTTTCTAACCCTAAATTGAAAAATGCATTTCTGCCTAACCATGAAGAGTTTGAACTTGATTCTTTTTGTATTGTTTCACATATTGCATGTAGTTTCTAGGTTATTTTTTCTCATGAATTTATCTTGCATTTTCAATTTGATTTGCATTTTCCTTTAAGAATCACCCAAAAACCCTAGCAAACTTAGAAAATTCATAACTTTCAATAGGATTAGTTTCTGACTTTCGCCTTTGGGGTGTAATCTTATATGGGATTAGGGTTTTATTGAGATTGATTTCAATTTTTTATCATGAAGTATGCTTCTGTTTTGGTCATTTGCATCTCATACATTCATAAAACCCTAATTTTCCATGTTCATTTGCATTCATCTTTGCATATCATCATCACATGAACTTGCCATGACATTTCAAACATTCATATGACATCAGACATCTTAGGATATGTTAGAACATTTCTTGATCATTTCTTCATTCATTTTCCATGTCTTGCATTCATTACATTTCATAAACATCCATGTGTGTTCAAACTTCTAAACATGCTTTCATGACATCTCATCTTTGTATGAACATTCATATGCATCTTGAATGAATTTGCATCATCTCATATGCCATTTGCATTACATAATCATTTCTGACTTTGGTCTTTGCATCTCATTTCAATTCATTTCTTCATGCTTTATGTCTTATGCATTCATACTAACACTTTCAGGTACCTTTGGTGAGTTATTTGGGGGGTGGATTTTCCTTCACCACCCACCTCTTCTTATCTCATTCATATGCATATTTACATGTCTATGAAGTGAACTTGTTCAATTATGTTCCATCCTTCTCACTTTCTTTCTTTCAAGTTACTTATCTTCTTCAGGAAGTAAGTAATGTGTTCTTCTTTCTCCTTCTCTTTTCATCTGCTTCTTCCATTGGTGGCTTTGAAAATCCTTTCCTTTAAGCCCTACAAACCATAGGATATCCAAGCATGATAACTTTTAGGGTTGTGAATAGTCCCTGTAGATGTTTAGAATTGGCAGAATTTTTGGACCAACAAGAAGTGTTGAACTTAGTTCAGGATGTCACATCAGATGTTGTGACATTATCAAACAGAGTATAAGTTAATGAACTTAATTCAGGATGTCACACCAGATGTTGTGACATTGTATAAGTTAATGAAGTAAGTTCAGATTTCAGGATGTCACACCAGATGTTGTGACATCTCAAACCTGCTACCAGAATTAAATAATGCTTAAAAAGAACTGAGTAAATTCAGGGAATTTATCTGGAATGAATTGTGATTGGATAAAATAGTAGAAGGCGCATCTGTAGGGAGATTGGTTATATGATTTCAGTATAAACAGAAGAACTGACTCACCTAGAATCAAGGAAGTAACAAACCCTAATTCAAGGTGATAGCAACATGCGTATCAGGATTGGATAACCTACAGAAAGCCCAAAATCCAAGCATCTATTTAAGCAACAAAAACTCTCAGAATAGAGTACGAAATTAAGAGGACTAAATAGGGTGTTTATGTTTTAATAGCAGGTTTTATATGTGTATCACTTTATGAGCTTTTAAGCAAAAGTGTATTGTGTCTTGATTGAAACTGTGAAGTAAAATCAAGCTGTTATGTTTGAAGTGTGACTTCAATTTTATTAAACTTATAAACATATCACTGTGTGATTGAGGGGGAGTGAGTTGGTACTCATATCTAAGTTATGTCTTAGGTAGAAATTGCCTTGGGTAGATATTAAGTGAAGATTGAACTGAGTGGTTTAAGTCTAGAATTAATATTACTTATATTGGATTTCCTTCCTAGCTTGGTAGCCCCCAGATGTAAGTGTGGAGATACACTGAACTGGGTTAACAATTTCCTGTGTTGTTTACTTTACCTGCACTTTAAGTTTTTGTTAAGTCTTCAAGTGTTTAAACATCTCATTCGACATCACGTATCTGATCCCAGAATTTCAATTGGCATCAGAGCAGGCACCCTGCCTGTATATCTAGGTGAGATCTAGGGACTACAAATTTTGGGAACATGGACAGAGATGTAGGATCTGTAAATAGACCACCTATATTGGATGGATCAAACTATGACTACTAGAAGCCAATAATGGTAGCATTCTTAAAATCACTTGATAATAGGGCTTGGAAAGCAGTCAACAAAGGATGGGAGCACCCTGTCCAAGACAACAAGGATGGGGCAATAGTGTTGAAACCTGAAGAAGAATGGAGCAAGGAAGAAGAAGATTCAGCACTTGGAAATTCCAAGGCCTTAAATGCCTTATTCAATGGCATTGATAGGAACATATTCAGACTTGTGCATCATTGTGAGCTGGCCAAAGATGTTTGGGACACTCTCAAAACCACTCATGAAGGAACATCAAAAGTGAAGATGTCAAGACTTCAACTTCTCACCACCAAGTTTGAAAACTTGAGAATGAAGGAAGATGAGACAATTCATGAGTTTTACATGAATATCTTGGAAATAGAAAATACTTCTGGTGCTTTGGGAGAAAAGATGAGTGATGAAAAGCTGGTAAGAAAGATTCTCAGATCTTTACCAAAAAGATTTGACATGAAGGTTACAGCAATAGAAGAAGCTCAAGACATATGCACAATGAAGGTTGAAGAGCTCATTGGTTCCCTTCAAACATTTGAGATGGGAATGAATGACACAATTGTAAAGAAGATCAAAAGCATAACATTGGTGTCAAATACTGATAAAGAAGAAGAAAATAATGAAGTAGACCCTGAAGAAAATTTATCAGAAACAATTGCTATGCTTGGAAGACAATTCAACAAGATTCTCAGAAGAATGGATGGCAGTTACAGACCAAGTGGAAGAAACTCAAACTCTTCTGAGAATAAAAGACCTTATGATGCTAATAGAAGGTCAAATTATGATGAAAAAACCAACCAAGGAAAAGGGATTAAATGTCATGGATGTGAAGGATATGGACACATCAGAAAAGAATGCCCTACCTATCTAAAAAGGCAGAAGAAAGGTCTCTCTGTGACCTGGTCTGATGAAGACTCAGGATGTGATTCAGAAGAAGAATCAGCAAAGCACATCACTGCTCTAGCTGGAGTATGTGAATCTGAAAGTGGATCCAGTGATGAGGAGCTTACTTTTGAAGAGCTTGAAAAATCATACAGAGAGCTGTGTAAAAGGAGCACTGAAGTATGCATGGAGATTATAAAGCAGAAGAAGCAGATTGAGGTATTAAAGGTTGAAAAGACAAGTAATCTAGAAACCATTGACACTTTGAAAAGTGAAGTAAGTCTTCTCAACTCCAAGTTGGAACATATGTCTAAATCTGTTAGAATGCTGAACAGTAGCTCAAACACACTGGATGTCATTCTCAACAACAATAAGCATTCAGGTGATAGAACTGGACTGGGATTTAACAAAGCCCAACAGGTTGAGGCTAGCACTAGCAAAACTACTTCAAATCCCATAAAGTCAAACAAGATGTCCCAACAGATGTCTCAACATCATGTAAAGAACATAATGAAAAAGAAGTATCAAAGATGGAGATGTCATCATTGTGGAAGGTTTGGTCACATCAAACCTCATTGCTACAAGTTGCATGGATATCCAAATCAGATGTATCAGCAACCCCCTAAGAAGAAGATAGAGGTTACCAAGAAAGTGCTACATAGACATCAACATCAAAGATATCAGCAACCTCATAAGCAGAAGACAGAAGTCATCAAGAAAATATGGGTACCTAAAGCTAGTCTTCATGATGATCAAAGATACATGCCCAAGAACAAGTTCAACAAACAACCTTGGAGCTCTAAAGATAGACACTACACAGGGCAGAGGCATCAAAGGAAACCTCACTACAAGCAAAAATGGTCAAAGAAGGGTGTTGCATATATAGCTCATACATCTCTAAAAGTATCAGCCAAAGAAGACTGGTACTTTGACAGTGGATGCTTAAGGCACATGAATGGATTGAAGAATCTGCTGGTAGGCTTAAGGTCACATTCATCCAGATATGTAACCTTTGGAGATGGAGCTAAAGGAGAAATCAAGGGAGTTGGGACCTTGGACTGTCCAAATGTACCAAGACTAGATGATGTACTGCTGGTAAAAGGATTGACTGCTAACTTGATCAACATAAGTCAATTATGTGATCAAGGTTACAGTATAAACTTTACCAAGACTGAATGCATAGTGTCTAATGAAGAACAGAAGGTTGTCATGAGAGGAGCCAGATCTAAAGACAACTGTTATATGTGGGAACCTCAAGATTTCAGTCTCACTTCAACTTGCTCTTTAGCCAAAGAAGAAGAAGTGAAGCTATGGCACCAAAGATTGGGTCATCTTCATTTCAGAGGTATAAAGAAAATCATATCTATGGAAGCTGTGAGAGGTATTCCTAAACTGAAGATTGATGAAGGCAAAGTATGTGGTGAATGTCAAATAGGCAAGCAAACCAAGATGTCCCATCCAAAGCTCCAACATCTGACAACTTCCAAAGTTTTGGAATTATTGCATATGGATCTTTTGGGACCAATGCAGGTTGAGAGCCTTGGTGGTAAAATGTATGCATATGTGGTGGTAGATGAATTTTCAAGGTATACATGGATAAACTTCATCAAAGAAAAGTCTGATGTGTTTGATGTATTCAAAGATTTGTGCCAAAGAATACAAAGAGAAAAAGCAAGCTGTGTTGTCAGAATAAGGAGTGACCATGGAAAGGAATTTGAGAATAAAAAATTATCAGATTTCTGTTCTTCAGAGGGAATCAATCATGAGTATTCTTCTCCTATCACCCCTCAACAAAATGGGATTGTTGAGAGAAAGAACAAAACTATCCAAGAATCAGTAAGAGCTATGATCCATGCTAAAAAGTTACCATTATACTTCTGGGCTGAAGCTATGAACACAGCTTGTTACATTCATAACAGAGTTACTCTAAGGAAAGGAACCTTGTCAACTATCTATGAAGTCTGGAAGGGCAGAAAACCTACAGTTAAGTACTTCCATGTGTTTGGAAGTAATTGTTATATTCTGGCTGATAGGGAACAAAGAAGAAAAATGGATCCTAAAAGTGATGAAGGGATTTTCCTTGGATACTCCATAAATAGCAGAGCCTATAGAGTGTATAACTCCAAAACAAAAGTTATAATGGAGTCCATAAATGTGATAATTGATGATGCCCCTGCAGATGTTTCAGATGATGTTGGAACATCTGCTGACAGTCAGACTGAAGCTGAAACAAAGAGTGATCATCCTGACTTCACTCAAACTGAGGCAAGGACAGAACAATCCAGCAAACCTCCCTCCATCAGAATCCAGAAGGATCATCCCAAAGATTTGATAATTAGTGATCCCAACAGTGGTGTAAGCACTAGATCAAGAGAGGTGATTTCAGGTTCTTGTTTTGTTTCAAAAATAGAACCTAAAAACATCAAGGAAGCTCTTAATGATGAGTACTGGATTTGTGCTATGCAAGAAGAATTAGGTCAGTTCACAAGGAATGAAGTGTGGGATCTTGTTCCTAGACCTGATGACATAAATGTGATTGGCACAAAATGGGTGTATAAGAACAAGTCAAATGAGCAGGGAGTTGTTACAAAGAACAAGGCTAGACTTGTAGCTCAAGGATACACACAAATTGAGGGAGTAGACTTTGATGAAACCTTTGCACCTGTAGCAAGGCTTGAATCAATCAGACTACTTTTAGGAATTGCTTGTATCCTGAAGTTCAAGCTATTTCAAATGGATGTGAAAAGTGCCTTTCTAAATGGATATCTTAATGAGGAGGTATATGTGGAGCAGCCTAAGGGATTTGTTGATCCAAGCTGTCAAAATTATGTATACAAGCTAAGGAAGGATCTCTATGGTCTGAAGCAAGCACCAAGAGCATGGTATGAAAGGCTGACTACTTTTCTCATCAAGCAAGGGTACAGGAAAGGTGGAATAGACAAAACCTTGTTTGTGAAGGATGAAGAAGGAAATGTCATGATTGCTCAAATATATGTAGATGACATTGTCTTTGGTGGGATGTCAGACAGGATGGTTAAACATTTTGTCACTCAAATGGAATCTGAATTTGAGATGAGCCTAGTAGGAGAACTAACCTACTTTCTTGGACTGCAAATCAAGCAAATGGAGGACTCCATGTTCATTTCCCAAAGCAAGTATGCTAAGAACATTGTCAAGAAGTTTGGGATGGACAATGCTACTCACAAAAGAACACCTGCCCCCACTCATTTAAAGCTGACAAAGGATGATAAGGGTGAGAAGGTGGACCAAAGCCTATACAGAAGCATGATTGGAAGCCTCTTGTATCTGACTGCTAGCAGACCAGATATTGCCTTTGCAGTAGGTGTATGTGCAAGATATCAAGCTGAGCCAAAAGTAAGTCATCTAAACCAGGTTAAGAGGATTTTGAAATATGTCAATGGTACTTGTGACTATGGCATAATGTACTTTCATGGATGTAAACCAATTCTCACTGGCTTCTGTGATGCTGATTGGGCTAGAAGTGCTGATGATAGAAAAAGCACATCAGGAGGATGTTTCTTTCTAGGAAAAAATTTGATTTCTTGGTTCAGTAAGAAAAAAAATTGTGTATCCTTATCCACTGTTGAAGCTGAATATTATGCAGCTGGTAGCAGTTGCTCAAAGTTGGTTTGGATGAAGCAAATGCTCACAGAATACAATGTCCCACAAGATGTCATGACATTGTATTGTGACAATTTAAGTGCCATCAACATATCAAAGAATCCTATCCAACACAACAGGACCAAGCACATTGATATCAGGCATCATTTCATTAGAGATCTTGTGGAAGAGAAGGTGATTTCATTGGAACATGTATCCACAGATCTGCAATTGGCTGATATATTTACTAAAGCTTTGGATGCTGCCCAATTTGAAAACCTAAGGGGTAAATTGGGAATCTGCTTATGTGAAATATAGCAGTTATGGAGAAGTGCCAACATGTCCTATGACATCGTGTGGCATGATCACCAGATGGCAACACCAGTCTGGTCAAAAACTCTGTGGATTCCACTCTTTAAAATTCTCCAAGTAACGGCTTTTATAAAAGCTCCAGCTTGCTCTCAGCTATCCATCTTCTCATCATCCTCTCAAAACAAATTGCATGCTATAGCTGATTTTTAGAGCTCATCAAAATCAATCAAACCTAAACTCTTCTTCCACCACATTTGAAAATGTCTCAACATCAAAACCCTAACCTCACTGATCAAAACCTCAATCAAGAAGATGTGGTACATGCAACCCCAATCTCCATGGTTCCAATGGATTCTACTCCCATGGACGAAATCAGAGGAAGTGTTCCTCTTGCTCAAAAGCCTAGAACTCCAACTGTGAGAAGAGCAAAGGAACTTGTGTTCAGCATAAGCAAAGGGGTTCCTTCATCATCAAACACCACCCCCAAAGCTTCTGACTATGTGGATGAATCTATCAAGCATCTTGTGAACAGGATTCTATCTGAACAAAGAGTTGTGAGTGGTATATCTATTCCCCTGAACACCATGCCAGCTCCACAAGAAGAACAGAGCAATAAGGCTGAAGAGGACACTCCTGTTCAACAGGATGTTCCAATAGATGTTGAAACATCTGAGGACCAGCACAAGGCCTCAACTGATGATGATGATGAAGCCTCTGATGATCAAGCTTCTGTTGATCCACCTGCTGAAGAGGAGACTACCCAACCTCCTCCTGTTGAAGACATAGACAATGACTCTGACACAGAGATCATTACTTCTGTGGACCCTAGCATAGCCAAAAGGCTTAGGGCTAGGAAAGAAAATAAGACTGCAGGACATGCAACTCCTGAAAAGAAGCAGCCTACTCCAAAGAAAGACAAGGCCAAAGTGGTATTTGGTCCTACTAAACAATGGAGCAAGGTGAATACTCAAAAGAGGAAAGCTGTTACTCCACCAGATTCAGATGTTGAAGAGGATGTTCCAACATCCCAACCAAAGAAGAAACCAGCACCCTCAAGGTCCACCTCTGCTGTTCCAGAAGCTCCTCTGGACAATGTTTCATTCCATCATGTGTTAAATGTGAGCAGATGGAAATTTGTATACCAAAGAAGGGTAGCACTTGAAAGAGAGCTGGGCAGCAATGCACTTGAGTGCACTGAGGTAATTGACCTAATTTCTTCTGCTGGCTTGTTCAAAACAGTGTCAAACTTTTCACCTTGCTATGAGCTGCTAGTCAAGGAATTTATTGTCAACCTTCAAGAGGACTGTGCTGATGGTAAATGAGATGAATTCAGAAAAGTCTATGTAAGAGGGAGATGTGTGGAATTCTCTCCTAGGGTTATCAACCATTACCTAGGGAGAGAATCTGATGGACCTAATGAGCTGGGAAAGACAGACAACCAGATTTGCAAGGTCATCACTGCCAATCAAGTCAAGACTTGTCCAGTCAAGGGCAAACTTTCTGTTAGCTTGCTAACAAGGAAGTATGCAATGCTGCATAGGATTGGTACTGTAAACTGGGTCCCTACCAATCATACCTCTTCAATAGCAACTGGATTGGGCAGATTTATTTATGTTGTGGGCACCCAAACAAAGCTGGACTTTGGGGCTTACATATTTGATCAAACACTGAAGCATGATGGGACATCTGCAACAAAGCTGCCTATTACCTTTACATCTCTGCTATGTGGAATCATACTCAACCAGTATCCAGGTATCCTCACTGAGAAGGATTCAATATGCAAAAGAGAAAGTCCTTTGGCTTTCCATTACAAGCTGTTCTTAAGTCATCATGCTGCTGATGTTGATGCTCCCACTGGGACATCTGTTGGACCTTCAAAAGCAAAGACTCCAATATCCAAAGCTGCTTTGATTGCTGAACTGAAGAACACCTGCAAAGAGCTGGATGCCAGGAAGCAGAAGCTTGAGGAGGTTATTCAAAGGCTGGAAATGGAAGAGAGTGCTCAGAAGGCTGCTGACTCTGATGATGAATCTGAAGAAGAGGAAGACACTGAATATGAAGATTCTGAGTGAAAAATGTGTGTGAGGAATGTGTATTGTCTGCTTCAGCATTGTATTTTGGTTTTGTAATTTTGTATTTCTCTGACAATGTAATTTGGCCCCAATTTATGTCTAACAATGGGGAGAAGAGAACAGAACAACAACAATGTCTGTTGCAGCTTACTGATTAATGAAAAATGCCTTTTGTCTGTTTAATGTCTGCTTCTGAACTAAGTTGTTTTTAATGAAAAATTTCTGTTGAACAAGTCAGAACGCATACAGGGTTGAGGGGGAGTAAACTCACACATGACTCAACAGAAAAGAACTGTTGCACTCTGATAAATGAAACTCTGCTACACTCTGATAAAACCAGAAGATTGTGTTAGTCAAAAATTAGCCAAAGGGGGAGTTTGTAGATGTTTAGAATTGGCAGAATTGTTGGACCAACAAGAAGTGTTGAACTTAGTTCAGGATGTCACATCAGATGTTGTGACATTATCAAACAGAGTATAAGTTAATGAACTTAATTCAGGATGTCACACCAGATGTTGTGACATTGTATAAGTTAATGAAGTAAGTTCAAATTTCAGGATGTCACACCAGATGTTGTGACATCTCAAACCTGCTACCAGAATTAAATAATGCTTAAACAGAACTGAGTAAATTCAGGGAATTTATCTGGAATGAACTGTGATTGGATAAAACAGTAGAAGGCGCATCTGTAGGGAGATTGGTTATATGATTTCAGTATAAACAGAAGAACTGACTCACCTAGAATCAAGGAAGTAACAAACCCTAATTCAAGGTGATAGCAGCATGCGTATCAGGATTGGATAACCTACAGAAAGCCCAAAATCCAAGCATCTATTTAAGCAACAAAAACTCTCAGAATAGAGTACGAAATTAAGAAGACTTTAAGTTTTTGTTAAGTCTTCAAGTGTTTAAACATCTCATTCGACATCACGTACCTGATCCCAGAATTTCAGTCCTCTTAGTCATTTACCTTTGAGTCTCCTTGAGTCTCTCTTCTCATCTCAATAATCAGAGACTAAACTCTTAAAGTCTTAGGACTTTGGAATTAGGGTTATGCCTGCATCCTTCTCTTAGGATGGAGTGTATAACTTTAATCCTAAGTGTTAAACCTTTAATTTGTTTAAACCTCTTAATCAAATCACATTAATAATCACCAAGACTTCATCTTGTAACTTGGGCCTTACATTAGGGTTCTATCTCTTCCTTATTGTTAAGAGGGACTAACCCTAGTGTTTAATGGACAAGTCCTCCTCAAGTTGTCTTACAAACTTAAAATCCACTTCCTAATCTCATCCCTTAATTAAAATCCACTTAATAAAGGCTTGTTATATAATGAATTTAATCCCTAACCATGGATTAAGTTGAGGTATCTTCCTCAGCTTAAGTGTTCTCATCTATTATCCTTCTATTAGGATGGTATAATGAGATCACTAATTTGTGATCAGAGATTAAATTCATTACTTAACACTAAACAAAAACCCAAAAAACATCTAATTAATCACAAGTAGGTTAATGATCTTAATCATACATCATCATGGTAATTAAGTTGAGATGCTTATCTCAAACTTAAGTAGACTCATTATCCCTAATCAGGGAGGATATAATGAGTTTACAAACTTTGATTTAGGCTTAAGCTCATTAACTTATGCAAAACACCAAAAATAATAACAAAACTGAAAACACAAAAACAAACAATAATCGTCTCCTCCGAGATTATTTTCTCATCACATTCATTCACAAACGAGAACTTGCTTCTTCCATCTAATGCAAGACAGTTAGCACTCGAGCCAGATGAGTCATACTCTTGAGCATAGGCAAGCAAGCAGTTCACAGTCAATTTATTTTAAGCCTCTTTGAGTCGAACTACGATGTTCTGACTTCCTCATTGCACGCGAGGATATGTAGGCATAACTTAACAGTTATCGAACAAAAGTATCTTTGTCATCCTCCTCTTTCAGCATTCTTTAAAATCCTCAGTCCTTGAGCAATTCACCTTTTTGCACTGACACCTGTACATTCATTCTTTAGCTTTATCACACAGATATCACATACACTACCCCTTTAAACACAATCTTGTAAGCGTGGATCTCGTCGAGTACGACGGACAATCTGGGTGCTAATACCTTCCCAGGTTGTAACCAACCCCCTTCCTCAGTTTCTATGGTTCGCAATCATCTTATCCATCTCTTTCTAACTTTATGCAGCATTACCCTTCCTTTGGGATAAAAATGCCTAGTTGGCGACTCTATTCATTTCATTTTCCTTTCTCTTTTCGCTGACCGTTCACGCTTGCACCGTGATGCAAATCTTCGGGAGCGACATCTTGGCGACTCTGCTGGGGAAACTTATCTTGTAACCAGGGCTTCTGGTTCTTTTTGTGGGTTTCTCCTAGCGCTTGTTTGATTTGTTTTTATGGGGGTGTTATGTGTTATATGTGCTTTTGATTATTTCTTTATTTATTGCTTTCTGTACAGCTTTATTTATTGCTTTCATTTACTGTTTATGCATTTCATATTACTGTCATCATATCATTGTGTTGGATCTGTTGTTTACCTTGGTGGGAGGGATATCCAGTGAGTAAGGTTCCATACCGGGAGCCTGAGTGACACATAGGATAGAGTGGCTTCATATTCTTTCCCATTCCATTTCGTTCTGGTGTGGGAATATGAAACACGGTTCAGACATGGGTTTCTTCTTGAGAACTTTTTGCTACGGATTTCCTGTAGTACTAGGGCTATCTAGGAAGCCTGCTAAGTCTGGATGACTTTTTTAGATGACCTTCAGCATCTGATGTAAATAATGTGCCTCCGGGTTAGAAGTGTTTACACTTATCATAACTGATCCAAGTCCGAGGATCCTTGTTCTAGAACAATACCTGTGAGGGGGTTGGGATGTTTACAGGTTTGCATGAACCCTTGGCCTTACCAGATTTGTTTTAAGGTTACATCATTTTGGACTGATCTTATGAAACCCTGGACTTGTGACTCTTTATTTGAGTCCCCCACCTAGTTACTGGTTCTCTAAGCCTTCATCTGGACTTCTGAACACACATGGACCTTATAAAGGCAGATAACAGATCCAACACTTGATCACAAACCCTTGCATATAATCCTGCATAAATCATTTTGCATCATTTTAACATTTGTCTATTTGTTTTACAGGGTATCCACATCTTCTTTGGTTTGGTTTTGACTGTTCTTCTGCTCAGACATCTTCATCAGATATATTCATCAGCTAGCTTCTCCTCAGCACCTTCATCAGCCATCCTCATCAGAGATTCTCTTCGGCACCTTCATCAGTTTCCTTCATCAATGTTTCTCCTCAGTTATTTTCTTCAGCATCCATTGTCAGTATGGACCCATCCAGGAAGAGCAACATTACATACCATTTCTTTGAGCCCTCCCTAGCAGGCATCAGGCAGATTCAAACACTCATCACTCCTGATCATGTCCCTTTATTCAGGGAACATTATGGTGGTATCATGGACATGATCATGGACTTGGATGCATCACAGAGGAGCATGATCCACACTTGCCTTCAATTCTATGACCCTCCTCTCAGATGTTTTACCTTTCCAGATTTTTAGGTTGGCCCTTTGTTAGAGGAGTTTTCCATGTTGTTGGGTGTTCCCATCAGGAGAGGGATTCCTTTCAACCCTGAGATGACTGCTCCCAGGAATGAAGATATAGCTAAGGCTCTGTGTTTGGAAACCACCATTATTGATCAGAATATGACCACCAAGGCTGGAATCCCAGACCTCCATTTGGACTTCTTGATCACTCAGGCCACCAGTCATGCTGCAGTAGGGAAGTGGGACACTGTTTGTGCCCTCTTGGCCCTTAGCATTTATGGTATCATCTTGTTTGTAGACGAGCCCAAGTTTGTAAGCAATAATGCAATCCATCTCTTCTTGCTGAAGAATCCAGTTCCTACCTTGCTCGGGGATTTCTATTACTCAGTGCATCAGAGAAATGAGAAGTAAAGGGGAAGATTAGTCAGATGTTGTGCACCTCTCTTCTACTGCTGGCTATTGAGGCACTTTCCAAAGACAGAAGCTTTCTTGAATCCTCATCAGTCAAAAAATTTAGCTAAGAGAATGATTGCCCTTACATCAGAAGACATCAGGTGGTGCACTCAGAGCACCAATGGCAGAGACATAATCACCAGCTGTGGGCAGTATCCCAATGTACCTCTGATTGGAATAAAGAGTTGCATCAACTACAATCCTTTTCTTTTCAAAAGGAAACTAGGGTATGCCTTGGTACATCTACAAAGAGAGCAGGATTTAGCAGAGACCCTTTATTGTGACATTCAGAATAATCATGCTATCGTTCGACAAGCAGCCTGGGCTTGGGATAACATTCAGACAAAAGGGACTGCCATTCTTGGCAAGTGCAACAACATAGCTTCAACTCAGTATATTGATTGGTCTCGTATCAGAGGACAGATCACCAATATGCCATTCACCTTGGAGGATGTGCCTGGACCATCAGCAGTAGAACCTGTGGCTACAGTCAGCTTAGAGGAGTTTGAGAAGTTAAAAGAGAGGAATACTCAGCTTTCTGAAGCTCTAAAGAAGACTCTCTGGGAGAGGAATGATAGTCGTCTGGACAATGAAAGGTTAGAGAAGCTCCGGATCGAGCATATGACCAAGATTGAGAAGACAAATGATTACATCAAAAGAGCCCGAGCAGGGGAGTTGGTATTGAAGAATGCATGCAAAGAAGCCAAAATGCAAGAGGCCAGAGCTGAGCACTACTTAGAAGAGAGTCAGGCTAGATGGATCAGAATTACTGAGGCTCGTTCACAGGAAGATCAGAAGACCTAGACTAGGATAGAGAAACTAGAAGCTAATGAGAAGAAGAGTCAGGAAGCCTTTTTAGTGGAACAAAAGGAAATCTTCGAGTTGAAACTCCGGGCGGGGTTGAAGAGATCCAAAGACCAAGACAAGTACAAGAAGTTGACAAATGCTATTGCCACCAGAAACCTTCTTATCAGGACCATCACATAGCATCCAGTTGGGCCAGTGACTGATGCTCTCCTGAAGGAAGTCAAAGAGGATGACTTTGGGCTGGATGTCTGATTTCTTTGTATTTGTACTTCATTTTGTTTGTACTTTTGTTGATTTTGTTGTATTTTGACCCACCATGGGGACTTGTTTGTAATCACAAAACTATGTATCTTTGCATTTTGTAATATATGGTTTGTGTGTTATTCTGTGGGCTTCATTTCTCTTCAACATCATCATTCCTCGAGGTCTGGAAGGTCAAAACCAAAGAGCCAAATCGGATACCCTTGGAAGACAAATAGGCATACTGCATTGCATACTAACCCCATTCTTTGTTTTTTAGGTATTTTTGTTGTTTTTTTCTCACTTTGCTGTGGTTTCAGGAAACATTGCTCCTAGGAGGGTCTTCCCCATCAACAGAGTTCACCGGTATCCTATAAGAAACAAACGTCTGAGCTTACAGATAGACCAAGTTCAGCAAGATTTTACTGACGTGAGAATCCATATGGCTAATGAAAGAATTTAAATGAGGGCTCAGATGAGCCAATTCATGGCAATAATGACTAGATTGGCCCAAAGCCAAGAAAGATTAAGAGAGTTGGTCGAGCGGAAAACTCATGAAGAAAATCACCCAGGTACAGGGGGTACTAGCAACAATGATCATGTACAACCACATACTGACCCCCTGGAGTTTGGGCCTCATCTCAACCCTAAAGTTAATGCTATCAGGAATACCCAAGGTAATACTAGAGGATGGGCCTTGCAAGAGGACCTCAGGAGGAATAGTTCACTGTAGTTGGAGCTGGAGATGAAATCTATGATCGTTGTCTAGACGAGATAGCATAAAAGCTGAGATCTCTGGAGTCTCAAAACTCCTTAGGATTTGATGTTATGGATATGGGGCTGGTGGAGGGAGTAAGAATTCCTCACAAATTCAAACCTCCCTGCTTTTAAAGATATAATGGGACATCTTTCCATCGCACCCATCTTCAATCCTTTCTGGGAAGATTGAAAGCTTATACTATGGATGAAAAGCTATGGATGTTCTATTTTGAAGATAGCTTGACTGGAGCATCCCGTGAGTGGTACTCTCATCTGACTAGGGCAACAATCAGAAAATTTGGAAAGATTTGGCTGAGGCTTTCATACGCCAATACCAATACAATCTAGACGTGGCTCCTAACAGAACCTTTCTAATGGGTATGTCACAATCCTCCAGAGGAAGCTTTAGAGAGTATGCTCGGAGGTGGAGACAATTGGTTGCTGCTGTTCAACCACCAATGTCGGAAAGAGAAATGGCAGATATGTTCATGAACACCTTAAAGGGGACATACATTGATAGGTTGGGTGCTTTCTCTTCCACTAGCTTTGCTGACGTAGTCATAGCAAGAGAGAGAATTGAAAGTTTGTTAAAAATGGGTAAGATTTCTGATAATGGCGCCAACTCCAGCAGCACAAGGAAACCTTTTGCAGGGCCTCGCAGGTCGGGTGAAACCAATTCAGTACACATGGGAAGAGGAAGGCCCCAGTATATGCCAAGATCAATTGCCGCTGTCACAATTCCCACTCCACCACGTCAACAACAATACACTCCGCAACCACAACATTTCCCTCAACAACACTTTCCTCAACAAAGGTCCTACAACAACAACAACAGCCAACAACAGCGTCCTTTCCAGCAAAAGCCATCTCAAGTCAACAGGGTAATCGATCCTATACCGATACCCTATGCCACTTTGCTACCACAACTCTTGAAACTCAATCTTTTTTAATTAAGGACTCTGACTCCATCGGATCCTCATAACCTTCCACGGAATTACAAGGTCAATGCCAGATGTGCCTTCCATTCTAATGCACCTGGCCATACCACATAAAAGTGCAGAGCTTTGCACATGAAGGTCCAGGATCTAGTTGATTCAAAGGCTTTAAATTTTGCACCACCTCCTAACGTCACAAAGAATCCTATACCTAGCCATGGTGGGCCCAGGATAAATGCAATTGAGGAGGATCAACCAGTGATTTTAATTGAAGATACTGCAAGCATTCAAACATCTCTGGCAGAGGTTAAAGCTCAGCTTTTAAAATTCCAGGTGTTCCCAGGTTGTGAGGCCTGTTGTGAATCTTGCAAACTTTCCGTCAATGGTTGTGCGAGTTTAAAAAGTGGCATCAATGGCCTTATCAAAGAAGATATCCTGCAGATAACATCAACGGTTTCTACAACATCAGCAATTCCTACTACAGCAACAACAAGCACCCCCTTACAACTTCAAAAACAATTGTTCCGACAAACTCGTCTACAAAGTCAACAATCATCTCTTCCACCACTTCAACAAACATTAGTTCAACCGCATCCCCTTTTACAATGACATCAACCATTAATAATGACATCTCCACAGTCACCATATATTACGACCCGACAATGGTCTACGATTCCAACAATTTTCAGCAACAATCCCAACAACAAACCAACTTCAGTCTTTCACCACCACCATCAGTCAGAAGTCCTGTTACCATTTATTACGATCCACAGACAATCACAATTCCTACTTCCGCTGCAGTTAGTCCAGTCACCATCACGGTACCTGGACCCATTCCATATGAAAAAGATAATGGTTTCCATGGCACTATGGTTCAGACCTCTCTTGCAATGGGGAGAAAGTCGTTCTTGATTCCTCAACTCATACACCACAGGTCGATAATGTCGGGGGAGGCGGAGGCTTCACTCAAAGTGGACGTATTTTCGCGTCACAAATTTTAAGAATTAACATTGAGGCAGAGGCTGCTGCCAAAGCTAAAGGCAAAAATGCGGTGCCTGAGGAACCAGTTTTGAAAGAAGCTCATAAAACGTCCTTTGATCAAGATGTGGATGAATTTATGAAGATAATCAAGAGAAGCGATTACAAGGTTATGGATCAGCTCCACCAGACTCCTTCCAAGATCTCCATTTATCCTTGCTATTGTGTTATGAAGCTTATCGGGATGCATTACTTAAAGTCCTGCACGCAGCCTACGTGCCTGAGGAGATCACGGTAAATCAGCTAGAGACAGTGGTGTCCAATGTTAATACTAGTCATGGACTAGGCTTCACCAACACTGATTTGACTGCGGAAGATTGTCATCATAACAAAGCTTTGCACATCACTCTGGAGTGTAAAGGGGTTGTGCTTTCACATGTTCTAGTTGACACTGGGTCTTCACTCAATGTCTTGCCAAAGAAAGCCTTTGTTAAGCTTGAATATGATGGTATAGCTCTCTGACCAAGCAATCTGGTGGTCAGAGCTTTTGATGGTTCCAAGAGGTATGTTCTTGGAGAAGTGGAGCTTCCTGTGATAATTGACCCATAGATCTTTCAAACTACTTTCTACGTGATAGACATTCAGCCGGCCTACAGCTGTTTGTTGGGTTCACGCCGCCGGCGCAGTTATGTCGACCCTTCACCAGAAATTGAAATACGAGTGGGAAGGGCAAATTATCACAATTTGTGGTGAAGAGGATATTTTTGTTAGCCATCTGGCTACCTACAAATACATTGAGATGGATGGTGAAATCCACGAGACCATGAGCCAAGGTTTCGAAGCGTTGAATGTCAACGAGGCGACAACTGAAGTATTTGCTGCATCCTAGGAGGATAGGATGGGTACTTCAATTGTCTCCTACCAACAAGCTCGGAAGGTTGTTGAAGATGGAAATGCCACTGGCTGGGGCAAGCTGCTACCAGTAGAGAAGAAGGAGGATATATTCGGTTTGGGTTACAAACCATTCCGACAAGATCAAGCAGAGGTTGCTAAGGAGCCCAAGTTCGTGAGTGGGAGAATGTTGACCCCAGATGCTGTCAATAACGTGGAAGACGAGGCTGAAAGTGACCTCAACCTAGAGAGCTGGATTCGTCCAAGGATCCCGGGCCAAAAATTCCTTAACCGGTCTTCCCAGGAAATTATAAGAGTTACTCCTGCAGAGTATTTATTATTTCCTGCTTTAGCATGCATCAAGTCCTGCATCTTTCCCAAGGTGTCAGGACTCATTTTGTAATAGAGCCATATTTGTATTTTGTGCAAATGGAATATCAATGAACAATGGAAATTTTTTGCAAACAATTTTTTTTCGCTCACTGTCTTTTCATTTTTGTTATTTATCGCACAAAATAATAAATGGCAATGTTTTCAAAATAATAACTTCATTCACACTTTTTTAAAGCAAGATTAAAATTAATCACTAAAAAGAACAAATCTCAACCCTTGTAGAGATAATCCTCCAGATTGCACAAACAATAACACTGCTATAACCTTGTATGACTTCGACAATCCAATTAATTAAGCAGATGAAGGGGGTTGAAGAAGACTATGAATTGCCTGAAGAGTTAGCCAGATTGTTGAGGCAAGAAGAGAAAGTGATTACTCCTCATCAGGAGGAAATTGAAACTGTTAATCTTGGTACCGAGGAAGATTTGAAAGAAGTGAAGATTGAGGCCAGTCTGCAAGCTCCAGTAAGGGAACAGCTCATCAGTATGCTTCGAGAATATGTCGACGTCTTTGCTTGGTCCTATCAAGACATTCCAGGTCTAGATACGGATATTGTCATGCACAGGCTACCCTTGAAAGAAGATTGCCCTCCGGTTAAACAGAAGTGCTAACATTGTACCCGTGCCTAAGAAGGATGGAAAAGTGCGTATGTGTGTGGATTACCGGGACCTGAACAGAGCTAGCCCGAAGGATGATTTCCCATTACCTCACATTGATGTATTGGTTGACAACACAGCTCAGTTCTCGGTATTTTCTTTCGTGGATGGATTTTGTGGGTACAATCAGATCAAGATGTCACCCGAAGGCATGGAGAAAACAACTTTCATCACACCGTGGGGCACATTTTGTTACAAGGTAATTCCGTTTGGACTGAAGAACGTCGGTGCCACTTATCAACGAGCTATGGTAATATTATTCCATGATATGATCCACAAAGAAATCGAATGCTACGTGAATGATATGATTGCCAAGTCCCTTACTAAAGAAGACCCTCTGGTGAATCTGCTGAAGTTGTTTAAGCGTCTGAGGAAGTATCAGCTGAAGTTGAACCCCAACAAATGCACATTCGGGGTAAGTTCAGGTAAGCTGCTGGGATTTATTGTAAGTGAAAAGGGAATTGAGGTTGATCCCGACAAAGTCAAAGCTATTCAAGAAATGCATGCACCTAGGACAGAGAAGGAAGTTCGAGGGTTCTTAGGTAGATTGAACTACATCTCAAGGTTCATATCTCATCTCACTGCAACTTGAGAACCCTTGTTCAGGCTGTTAAGAAAGGAACAAATAGTCAGGTGGAACGAAGATTGTCAGAAAGCTTTTGACAAGATCAAGGAGTACCTGCAAGAACCTCCAATTCTCATGACTCCAATTGAAGGAAGACCTCTGATAATGTATCTTACAATATTAGAAGGGTCAATGGGGTATGTGTTGGGCCAGCATGACGAGTCTGGTCGAAAAGAGTATGCAATATACTACCTAAGAAAAAAGTTAATCGACTGTGAACAACGTTATTCACTGCTCGAGAAAACTTGTTGTGCTTTAGCGTGGGCTGCTCGCCGACTAAGACAGTATATGTTGACTCACACTACCTTGTTGATCTCAAAAATGGACCCCATCAAGTACATATTTGAGAAGCCAGCACTTACCGGAAGGGTTGCAAAATGGAAAATGATTCTAACAGAGTATGCCATTTAGTACACCTCTCAGAAGGCCATCAAGGGCAGTGTATTGTCTGACTATCTGGCAGAGCAACCCATTGATGATTACCAGCCCATGAGATTTGACTTCCCTGATGAAGACATCATGTACTTAAAAGCAAAAGATTGTGAAGAGCCAGTTCACACTGAAGGGCCTGATCTAGAAGAGACATGGACTATGATGTTTGACGGGGCTACAATATGAATGGTTGTGGGGTTGGTGCAGTGCTTATCACACCAAAAGGAGTTCATATGCCTTTCTTGGCAAAACTCACCTTTGCCTGCACTAACAACGAAGCAGAATACGAAACCTGTATCATGGGTCTTGAGGATGCCATTGACCTCAGGATCAAAACCTTGAATGTATTCGGAGATTCGGATGTTGTAATCAACCAGACCAATGGCAAATGGTACACTCATCAGGAGCATCTGATTCCATACCGTGACTATACGAGGAGATTATTGACTTTCTTCACAACAATCAAACTTGAATACATCCCTCGAGACGAGAATCAGTTAGAATACGCTTTAGCTACCATTTCCTCCATGATCAATGTACAAGCTGCCAATTATGTGCCTCGGATTTTGGTATCCAGACTAGACCGGCCGACATATGTATTCTCTGTGGACACTGTCATTGACAACAAACCTTGGTTCCACGACAACAAATTCTTCTTGGAGAATCAGACATACCCACCTGGGGCATCATCCAATGATAATAAGACATTAAGAAGGTTGTCCGACAGTTTCTTCCTCAATGTTGATGGTTCATTATACAAGCGAAACTTCGACATGGTCCTGCTCAGATGTGTTGACAAGAAGGAAGCAGACCTGCTGATGCACGAGGTGCATGAAGGTTCATTCGGTACCCATGCCGGAGGGCATGCAATGACAAAGAAGTTTTTAAGACCGGGTTATTACTGGATCACTATGGATGCAGACTGTTGTGCTTATGCCAGAAAATTCCACAAGTGCCAGATCTATGCAGATAAAGTGCATGTGCCTCTGAATCCCTTGAATGTGATGTCTTCACCCTGGCCCTTTGCCATGTGGGGCATTGACATGATTGGAAAAATTGAACTGAATGCTTCAAATGGTTACAAATTCATCCTGGTAGCCATTAATTACTTCACCAAATGGGTTGAAGCAGCTTCATATGCAAACTTCACCAGACAAGTGGTAGCCAGATTTCTGAAAAGGGATATCATCTGTCGATATGGAGTTCCCGAGCGAATCATTACTGATGATGGTTCCAACTTAAACAACAAAATGATGGCAGAACTGTGTCGGGACTTCAAAATCCAACATGACAACTCTTCTCCTTACAGGCCAAAGATGAATGCCGATGTAGAGGCAACTAACAAGAATATCAAGATTGTGCAGAAGATGGTAGTCACCTACAGAGACTGGCATGAGATACTACCATATTCTTTGCATGGGTACCGAACCTCAATCAGAACATCTACTAGGGCAACGCCTTATCAGCTTGTGTATAGTATGAAAGCTGTCCTACCTGTGGAAGTTGAACTACCCTCCTTACGGGTAATGATAGATGTAAAACTGGATGAAGTAGAATGGGTCTGGTCTCGGTACAATCAACTGAATCTTATTGAAGAGAAAAGATTAGCTGCCATCTGTCATAGGCAGCTATATCAGAAGCGAATGAAGAAAGCCTTCGATCAGAAAGTCAGACCTTGGGAATACCAAGTGGGAGAGCTTGTTCTGAAGAGAATCCTTCCTCCTCATACAGACCACAGGGGCAAGTGGACACCAAACTATGAAGGTCCCTATGTGATAACTAAAGTCTTCTCGGGTGGAGCACTAATGCTTGCAACTATGGATGGTGAAGACTTCCTGTCTCTTGTGAATTCATATGTAGTTAAAAAATACTTCGCATAAAATGACCCGCTGGACACAAAAACAGAATGTAAGTCCAGGAAAAAATAGGGCATCCCGGCGAGTCAAAAACAGAATAAAAGACTCGGGCAAAAATAAGGGAAAAATAAAAAAAATGTGTAGACCCGCTGAGTTGAAAAGCCGCATTGGACAGCTCAGGCAAAAATGAGTATCCCGGTGGATTGAAAACTTGAAAGGGCGATCCACGCAAAATCAGGGAATAAGCGAACAACTATATTCTGAATTCGTCTGTATCATTCACAACATGGCTAACTTCGAAAGGATAAATCGTCGGTCAGAATCAGCCTTCTTCAGAAAGCAAGATAAGAAGAGTGTCATGGTCATAAAGGTCATAGCAAAGGAAGCTCGCTGGAGCATCATCTTCAACATTGCCAACACTTTTATTTTCTCAATTTACAGCCATCTCCTCTTTCCAGGGGATTCGCTTCTTTGACTGTACTTGCCAATCCAGGGCACCCAAATTAATAAAATCATAGTTTTTCAGTCACACCTTGCTTTGTACATTTTTGTTTCGTTTGCAAAATGTCTAATGTTCATAATACAACACCTGCATAAAACATATGAGACCTTTTTTATAAATGCTCGCAGGAAATATACTACTTTCAGGTAAATCTGATTCCTATGACGGAATCCGGTTAAGGATACCTCGGGACACTTGTGCGTTTTCTTTTGTCTTAACAGGTTGCAGGTACTCAACACATACAATCTTTCGTAACATGGGGCATATCAAGAATTGTATCCCCAACACATTACTTCCCAGAAGTTATCTCCTCCCCGAGCAGGACCTCTTGAACAGTGTCTGACAACTCTTTCACAGCAAATTGGTCAAGGAACATTCTTTTTCCCTACTAGAGATACCATATTTCTCTCATCCTCAGCAGATTTGGTGGAATTGATTCCCCACAGGATTGCCTCCCCAGTAGAGAAATACCTGAAACATATCCCCAGCGGAGTTGCTAATATTTCCTCATCCCCATTCAGGAGTTCTCCCTCCAAACAGATCTATCAATGATCTATTTCCCCAAGCAGAGTTCTCCCTCTAGACAGATCTATCAATGATCTTTTCCCCCAGCCGGGTTATCCCTCCAAGCAGATCAGCCAGAGATCTTCATCCCCGCAGGACCCGGATCGTGGATCGAGTTCTCTCATTTGCATAATCATAGCATTCACATCATATTCACCGAAATAAGCGTAGCATTCCGTCTAATACGGAGCATTACGACAAAAATCAAACATTTGCATGATTGTAAGCCAGGTTCGAGCCAATCACCTGCAAATACCGTATTCACTTCACCAGCAATATACAAAACTCATATCCCCTACAGATAAAAGCCAAAGCATCTCCTTTGCATTCTAAAAAAAAACAGATACCTGGTCATGTTTATACATGCTCCTTTCGACACTCGTCCGTGTCATCCTATCCCCTGCAGGTCGCAAGAATACCTCTTGCACTCTCAAATATGAATATTTGTTCATAACTCGTACATTTTCTTTTTTGACACTCGTCCGTGTCATACTTCCCCACCTAGTCAAACACTCGTCCGTGTCTTGCACATACTTCACCGACAAGTCAACACTTGTACATATACAATCCTTTGATACTCGTCCGTATCTTGTATGTATCCTCTCCCCGGCAGAATAAACACTCGTTCGTGTTCCTTGCTTAACCGATTGATACTCGTCCGTATCATCATCCTTAAAAAACACGCGTCAGCGTTTAATTTTACCAATACTCGTCCGTATCATGGTTCAAAGGATGCTCGTCCGCATCTTTAATTTATACACACCGTCAAACACTTATATCTTTTTGAAGGCATAACACTCGTCTGTGTTTACCTTTAGTAAGTCACCAACAAAACAACTTTCTTCTATCCGACATTCGTCCTATGTCGTGATATTTTCGGCAGCCGTCCCCTGCCAGGTGATCGTCCTTCACTTTCGGATGATCGTCCCTCATCCTTTTCCCTAGTGGAATCTCCATTAATGGAACCTTCTATCCAACATTCGTCCTATGTCGTGATATTTTTAGCAGTCGTCCCCTGCAAGGTGATCGTACTTCACCTTTTGATGACCGTCCCTCATCATTTATCTGATGGTCGTCCCCATCGTTGATTTTGTTATCTGACATTCGTCCTATGTCATGATAATCCCTGAGAGCGGCCATACCCTGCTAGGTGATCGTCCTTCACCTCTTGATGATCGTCCTTCATCATGCTTATCTGATGGTCGTCCCCATCGTTGACCTTTTCTATCTGACATCCGTCCTATGTCGTGATATTTTCAGCAGCCGTCCCCTGCTAGGTGATCGTCCTTCACCTTTGATGACCATCCCTCATCAATATTTCATTTATTCTTTAACCTGATGGCCGTCCCCATCGTTGTTTACTTTACTTTCCAAACCTGATGGTCGTCCCTGTCAGTGTTTCCCTCATATCCTTTGATCCCCATAAAATTTTATTACCCGATGGCCGTCCCCGTCGTGGTCTCTTTATTTCCCTAGCTTGTCTGTCGTCCCCGTCATTGCTTAACATACCATTTTACCCCCAGCAGTCGTCCTCTTCTCAATGGTCGTCCCCCATCGCCTTCGTTTGATAATCGTACTATGCTATCTTTTACAATTTATATCCCTTTTCTTCTTCTACCCAGCGAGTGCAAATTTCGGACTGTCTTTGGTATTCAACCACAAGTTATCTTGTTTGTCTAATAAGCTAGGCGATTACACCCTGCATAGCTAACTCATGCTTGAATAGGGGCAGCTATAAACACCCCAAATTTTCCGTCACTTTTTCTCACACCATGGCTTGTGATCTTTCATTTTTGCATTTACATAAGCATTACATCTCATATTGCATATTTATTTCATCTGCATAGTTTTATTTCATCTGCATCTAGGGTTTGTGATCTGAGCATATTTATTTCATCTGCATAGTTTTATTTCATCTGCATCTAGTTTTATCATATTATGCTCCCCAAAGTTCATGAAAGTCAAGAAATCACAAAGATTGGCAAAGGCATGGAAGCAGAGCTAGGGTTTTCCTACACAGATGGCCAAAATTAGGGTTTTGGTTTCAGAGGCCTTAACTCCAAATTTTTTGGTCATTCTTGTTTCTAATGTTCTTAATATATTATAAGGATCATGTGTACCACGTTTGATGAATAAATTCATTGTGGAAGTCATCTGATCATTGGGTAACTTCTTGAGAAAGTAAAGTCAAAATCAGGGCATCTGAGGCCCCCAACAAGGGAACCAAAGGATCATTTTCATCAAATTGAGGTTCTATGATCTTTATTTGATCTTAGAAGTGGTTGTAATATCACAAAGTTGAAGAATTTTGAGCCAAATGCAAACTTGCCATTTTTGGAAATGACTTGTAAATGAAACTTTCCATTTTGGGAAAGGTTTTCAACCTCCTCTTTCATGACCAAAAATTACAAGAACATGTCTTGATTCATCCTAGAACTCAAGATATGGCCTTTCAAAGTTGGCAAAAATCACATAATTTCAAGTTTCATGTCAAAGAGGCAAATGTGCATTTTTGGTTTCCAAGCACTCAAATTACCTCTAATGTGCCCAAATGTGACATAATATGTACATACACCTTTCCTAGACAAGAATTGAGCCTTGCATCACAAGTTTTCTTGGCCAAGTTCTCAAGAAAGTTCAAAGTGGGAAAGTTGCAAAATGCCTTGGATCCTTCCATCCACTTGTGCCAGCTGCATCAAACCAACTCTATGGCTCTCCATGAATCTTGCTGAGGCCAGACACCCCAAAAAGCCAGCTCTGCCATGGCCCATACCTCCAAGTACACAAATTTGACTTTTTGGCAAAACCTCCCATACCAATCAAGCTGAGCCACAACCACTTTTCTTACCAATCAAGACTTCACATACATGCCTCAAGGACCTCATTTCATATCATCTTGGAGCTTGAAACACAACACAACTCAAAATTCACAAAATCCACAAAAACTTTCCTCTCTTCGATTCTCTCAACACAAGCTACAAACCTCAAAACAAACTTCACCAATCATCTCAACACCACTCATATAACACAAAGCAACCCTCAAAATGGCCTGAAACCTCCCAAATAAAAAACATGATTCCTCCTTCATCAGAACTGAACCTTCAAAACCAAGCCATACAAGCCTCATTCAAGCATTTCAGAAGCTTCAGGGAGTTCATTGGTGTGGTTTAGCATCAAGGAGAAGCCCAAAAAGCTCAGATTGAGAAAGCTTCACCTCAGGTATCATAGAGAACTATTTTTCCATAAACCTTCTTTTAAGTTCTTAAATGATTCTACATGCTTCCCTGATCATGCTGATGTCTTTACTTTTGAAAATGATTGAGAAATGAGTGTGTATGCTTGCTCTGAAACTTTGCCCGTGAAACATGTTCTTGTTTGATTCTCTTGATTCATGAAAAATAAATGGTTTTTGTTGATGGATTATTGTTTAAGGTTGTTAGTTAAGTGATTCTGGAATGTTTGATGTGTTTTCATGGCGTATTGAGAGAGATTGAGTGAGGTGCCTGCCAGAGAAGATGACCGGAGCAATCTGCGGTCACCTGAAAATCATTAGGGTTCTTAATTAGGGTTTAGGGGTCAGTTTGAATATGGGCCGTAGGATTTGGATTTCGCGCGTAGATGAAGGGCTCAGATGCCTTGTTAAAACCCTAATCAATTAATTAGTTTTAATTAATTAGGATTAATTTTGAAAATGCCAAATTCAATCCCAGCCACCCATTAGTGCGTCAGTCAATTCACTCCCTTTTTGTTTGAATCTCAACCACTGGATGCGCTGACTTCCATTTATTTTCATTTTTATTTCATTTAAATTCATTTCTATTACATATTTAATTTAAAATAGTTAAAAACATCAAAAAATATGATCTTTTTCATTTTAGTTTTAAATATTTATCTCAACCTGAAAATAATTTTTATTTTATTTTTTGCATTAAAAAAGTATTTTTTAAATATTTAAATGTTATTTTTAATTAATTAATGGATTTTAATTAATTAAAAATATATTTAGGTTTCTAAAAATCACCAAAATTTGAAAACATTTTCTTTTTACAAACTCTTCATACAAATTTAGAATTAGGGTTTGATCATAATTTCTTTTTAGGTTTGATCATAATTTCACAATTTTCTTTGAATTAGGGTTCTGTAAAATCACATTTTCTAACCCTAATTTGAAAAATTAATTTCTGCCTAACCATGAAGAGGTTTAACTTGATTCTTTTTGCATTGTTTCACATATTGCATGTAGTTTTTAGGTTATTTTTTCTCATGAATTTATCTTGCATTTTCAATTTGATTTGCATTTTCCTTTAAGAATTACCCAAAAACCCTAGCAAACTTAGAAAATTCATAACTTTCAATAGGATTAGTTTCTGACTTTCACCTTTTGGGGTGTGATCTTATATGGGATTAGGGTTTCATTGATCTTGATTTCAATTTTTTATCATGAAGTATGCTTCTGTTTTGGTCATTTGCATCTCATACATTCATAAAACCCTAATTTCCCATGTTCATTTGCATTCATCTTTGCATATCATCATCATATGACATTTCAAACATTCATATGACATCAGACATCTTAGGACATGTTAGAACATTGCTTGATCATTTCTTCATTCATTTTCCATGTTTTGTATTCATTACATTTCATAAACATCCATGTGTGTTCAAACTTCTAAACATGCTTTCATGACATCTCATCTTTGTATGAACATTCATATGCATCTTGTATGACTTTACATCATCTCATATACCATTTGCATTATATAATCATTTCTTACTTTGGTCTTTGCATCTCATTTCAATTCATTTCTTCATGCTTTATGTCTTATACATTCCTACTAACACTTTCAGGTACCTTTGGTAAGTTATTTGGGGGGTGGATTTGCCTTCACCTCCCACCTCTTCTTATCTCATTCATATGCATATTTACATGTCTTTGAAGTGAACTTGTTCACATATGTTCCATCCTTCTCACTTTCTTTCTTTCAAGTTACTTATCTTCTTCAGGAAGTAAGTAATTTGTTCTTCTTTCTCCTTCTCTTTTCATCTGCTTCTTCCATTGGTGGCTTTGAAGATCCTTTCCTTTAAGCCCTACAAACCATAGGATATCCAAGCATGATAACTTTTAGGGTTGTGAATAGTCCCCTTAGTCATTTACTTTTGAGTCTCCTTGAGTCTCTCTTCTCATCTCAATAATCAGAGACTAAACTCTTAAAGTCTTAGGACTTTGGAATTAGGGTTATGCCTGCATCCTTCTCTTAGGATGGAGTGTATAACTTTAATCCTAAGTGTTAAGCCTTTAATTTGTTTAAACCTCTTAATCAAATCACATTAATAATCACCAAGACTTCATCTTGTAACTTGGGCCTTACATTAGGGTTATATCTCTTCCTTATGGTCAAGAGGGACTAACCCTAGTGTTTAATGGACAAGTCCTCCTCAAGTTGTCTTACAAACTTATAATCCACTTCATAATCTCATCCTTTAATTAAAATCCACTTAATAAAGGCTTTTTATATAATGAATTTAATCCCTAACCATGGATTAAGTTGAGGTATCTTCCTCAGCTTAAGTGTTCTCACTATTATCCTTCTATTAGGATGGTGTAATGAGTTCACTAATCTGTGATCAGAGATTAAACTCATTACTTAACACTAAACAAAACCCCAAAAAACATCTAATTAATCACAAGTAGGTTAATGATCTTAATCCTACATCATCATGGTAATTAAGTTGAGATGCTTATCTCATACTTAAGTAGACTAATTATCCCTAATCAGGGAGGTGTCATACCCCAAATTTGTCCTACCCGCACCTTTTACTTTACTGTCTCATCATTTATTTCAAAAAAATCAAAAAAAATATGTATCATTTTACTTTTCTGTCTGATATTAGAAAATCCAAAAATATGTCATTTATTTTCAAAACTAGGAAATCAATTTTCACTTTGTTAGTTCGAACTCACTAGCTCATTTACCGTTTTTATATGTATAAAGATATGAAAAAAATTATTACCAAAAGTCAAGAAAAAAGCATTCAAAAAAATTTAATTTCTCTTATCATTAGAATTCACTTTTTGTTATCTATTTAATTATTATCCAAAAAATATACATACAAAAAAATCTCTTTTATTTTTATTAGAATTTCTTAGTTTTCTATTATTATTACTTTATTATTATTGTTGTTATTATTATCATCATTAATCATTTTTTATTTTATTTTATTATTTCTATTATTATTACTTATATTATTGTTAGCATGTTTCATCTTCTTTTATTATTATTATTACTATCATTATAATTTTTTCATTTACTAAACAAAATTTTCACTGTCATTAACCTTTTGTTTTATTTGCTCATTTTTTTATTATTTCTGTTATTATTATTATTATTATTATTATTATTTTTATACTTTTATTATTATTATTATTATTATTATTATTATTATAATTGTTATTATTTTTCTATTCTTACTTCTATTGTTACTATTATTATATTTGTTATTAAATTTTACTAAGTTTTATTTTTTTTTCCTGATACACATCAAAGTGGCCTCACCACTCCATCTTTTTCCTTCTTTCTTCTCACAAACCAAAACGAAATTTTCTCACAACAGTCTGTCAATATTCAATCCACAGCCAGCCCACTTTTTTCCACTACCTCCACTCACTAACAAACACAAATTTTATCCCATTGTTTAAATATATTTTTCTTAAAATCAATAGCCCATTGTTTTTCATTTTTTATTACAAAATTACTTTTTATTTTCATTATCATTACTTTTTTTGTTTTTTATCACTATTATTATTATTATTATCATCATTATTATTATTATTACACATTATTATTATTATTATTATTATTATTTTCATTTTTTGGTTACTTTTATTATTATTATTATTTGTTATTACATATTGTCACTTTTTTTTCTTTTACTATTATTATTATTGATGTTATTATTATTTTATTATGTTATTACTGTCTGTCTTATTTCAAGAATATTCTACACACTCAATTTCCAACTTCATCCACTTTTTTTTTTCTTTCCACTCACTCACACTACCACTCACAAAATTTGTTATTGCAATCTTGTACAATATTTCATTCCACCCACCAAAACCGTTATCACACATACAAAATACAGCTCATCCTTTTTACCATTCATTCTCCCTTATTTTTGTATAAAAGCATAAATCAAAGTTGCAAAAAAGGGGGAAGGGACCTTGAAATATTCTGTCAGAAAATTACTCAGCCTCAACCTTTTTCTATCACCATCTCTAACAATACAACGGTTTCCTTTTCTTCATATCATCTTCCAAACCTTTCATAACCTTCTTCACCAAATCGTTCACCACCCTCAAAAAAACCAACACAAAAACAAACATAAATTTTTCAAATTGCAGAAACCTCATCAAACCCTCACCTCTTCCACCACCATTAACACAAAAACTTCAAAGAAATCTCTCCTTTTTTTTCTTTTCCTGCATAAACATTCGACAATACCTCTTCACAAACACCAAACACACACCAAAGAGCAGAAAGCAGAGAGGTAGACGGAAAGAGCGAATAAACATCAAAATCTGTTTCTAAGATTGAATCAAAGCAAGAACACAAAAATTGTTACCTTCATTAAACACAAAACACCACCATCACTGAAGCTTAAACCAGAAACCACTCCTCACCTTTCCGCCATGAACCTTTGAATCAAAACACCAAACCCATTCGCGGCCACCACTCACCACAACCCTTTCCACCAACCAACCGCGAGCTAACTGTGATTTCCAACCAGAAAACTCGTCATCCTCCAATCATCACCTTCAACGTTTCCATTTTTTTTCTCAAACACAAACTGCATCCGAAACGCAGTTCGTCCGACACCACCGTCGAACACCATAAACCATCTGCGGCCACCACAACCCGAAACTGACCTGTAACCACCGTGCCGTCGCCGACGCAACTCACCATCAGACACCATCGGAGCCGACGACGCTCAACCGCGCCGCACAGACCCAGCCGCGGAGAAACCAACACCACAGCCCGCCGCCGAAAAGCTTGCCGAGAGCACCGCGGCAGAACGCAAGGAGAGAGAGACGGAAGTTTTTGCGCAGAGAGAGAGACCGGTCAATTCGTTGAAGGTTTTTTCTCTTTTATTGTTTTAAGATTAGGTCTGAATTTTTTTATATTATTTTATTAGTAGTTTTAAAATATATATATATAACAATAGAATGAAACTATCACTTTTCTTTTCTTTTGTTGTTTAATTTGTTGTTAATGCTTTGAAGAGGGTGGTTTCATTTTTTCTGAAAAATGTTGATTTGGATTTATGGAAAAGTAATATGATTCAGTTTCTTTTTATTACACTGCTTTTTTTTATTATTATTTTTTATTTGTTATTTTTTGATATTTTAATGTTAATACGAGGCCGTCTTGGTTCGGGCTTCATGGCCCACATAACTGTATTCAAACCTGCGTTTTTAGAAAAACAGCATCTTTTTTTTATTATTTACTTTATTACTACTTTTTGACTATTTGGCTTAGCCCATTCTGCTAACTGCACCATTAGTTTCCATTCTGCACCATTTTCCTTTGTTTTATTGTTATTTTCTCACAAATGGGCTCAGCCCAGATTTCTTTTTACTGAGCACACCCCCAAGATATACTTAGCACACCCGATATTTATTTTCACTTCATTTGTTATTAATTTTATGAGTTTTCTTATTAGGTTTCCCTTTATTTAATTTGTTTATTTATTTATTTTTTTTATTTTTTTTTTATTTTTTTATTTTACTTATCCCTTTTGATATTTTTGGGCCGATGATATTATAAAAGGCCGTTTTTCGCCCGACTACATTTAATCGGTGATGAGCGGTCAATATGAGGCCCTCTTTTTATTTTATTTTATTATTTTTATTTTGAACAAAAACATGTAATTTAATTTAATTCATTTTATTATCCTTGATTTTATTTAATTTATTTATTATTTATATTCATTATTTCATTTTTAATTCAAGCAAATTCAATTTATTTATTCATTTATTTTCGCATTTCAAATTACGATTCGACTCCTTATAGAATGGTTCCCATTTTGAACATATTCTAAGGCAGTTCACGAACAAAATTTCGTCGCATCCCAAAAAGGTCCAACGCCTTCGAATAGTTGCGCTCGAAAAAAGGTCCAACGCCTTCAAATAGTTGCGTCCCGAATAAACAGGCCGAACGCCTTCGAATAGTTCAAACACACTGCACACACGCTTCCTCTTGGGCAAAATACAATGATACCATTTATTTCTCGCAATCCCCTGTATTTATTTTGTATCCCTCTCCCATTATTTTGTACGTATTTTATTTTCCGCACTTTATTTAATTCTGAATCCTTGGTCCAACGCCAAGCGATCTCACTTGCACACTTGCACTTTATTTTCCAGTTATTATTTCGTTTGTTAGGATCCTCATATCCTTGCGAGCCGAGCGCTTCGTGCTTCGCTAACAAACCACAAAAATAAACCTCCAATTGCATTTACCCTTTAACCTCAAAAAAACCAAAACGTTTCGATTAGATCCAAACCCTTGATCCAACGTCAAGTGGCTTTAGGAAATAAAAACACTTTAAACAAATACGAGAAGATTTGTACGCCACAAGCCTTAAGCGGTAGAAAGGAGGATAACGAGCTTTCGTTACTCGCTCCGATTATTTCGACGCAGGACGCTCGTCTTGTTGGGAGAGATAAACTATCCATAGTCTTTAGTGCATTTCGACTCCTAAACCCTTTCATCGACGAAAGGTAATAAAATCAACAATCATTACCCTTAGTAGGCCGAACTACGAGGCTCTGACTTTCCCATTGCACACGGGAGTACGTAGGCACGAGGATCTCAATCCTTGCCGAGCACCTAGGTTCAATCTAACTTATAATTCAACTCATTTCCCTCTAGCAAGCAACTCGTTTAAGCATAGACATCCTTTCACGCGCGATAACTTAGATGGTTCCCATCGAGTACGATGGATGTAGGGGGTGCTAATACCTTCCCCCTGCATAACCGACTCCCGAACCCAGGCAATGGTTTCGTTGACCTTTGTCCTCATCCTTTTCCTCCCGGGTTGTATCTATATCTCCCCTTTCCCTCTTCGGGAATAAATAGAATTAGGTGGCGACTCTTCAGTCCGTCCGGCGCGCGGCTCTGTCCATTCGGATCGCGTGAGGTCGTATTTTTCGGGGTACGACAGCTGGCGACTTCACTGGGGACTGGTTCACCCCTATGCGAGTCAAGCCTAGTCTAGGTTCCCGCATCTGTTTGGATGTTTGCTTTTATGCCTTACTTGTTTATTTTTATCGCTTTCTTTATCGCATTCCATCTTATTTATCTTGTGGCTCCTTGGTACTATAATTTGGATCGATACTTTGCAAAAGAAACTTGAGGGAAAATCTCTATACCCGGGCTTTCGAGTACAAACTTAAGTTAGCAAGGTTGTGTAGTATGGGCTCCCGAGAGAACCTCTCTCGTGGGTTGTCGATACGAAAACCTCACTTGGAGTAGATTTTAATGAGAATACTGACAACCGTCAAGCTTTTGACGTGTGTGCTCAGTTGTTTTCATTAAAGTCGTTGACTCTGAGGACCTTTAGAACCTTGAGGTTAAAACATCGGTTGATGGTTGCGTAGTATGGGGCACCAGGGTTCGCCCTCGCGTGGCTCGATACGAAAACCTCACTTGGAATAGACTTACTCAATGGAGTTGATTGACTGTCAAGAATGTATGAAATTGACACGTGCATCAAACAGTTGAGAAAGTTCCATAACTCCAGGACTTTGTTTTAAACCTCGTGTCGATGATCACGTAGTATGGACTCCCGAGAAAATTTTCTCTCGTGGGTTGTCGATACGAAGATCTCACCCAAAATAGATTCATATGGCGGAGTCAATCAACCGTCATGCTTATGGCGTGTGTGATGAACAACCATATGAATTGACAACTTTGGGATCCCTAAACCATAGAGTCTACCCAGTGAGTTCCTGATCAGAGTATCTTCCATCTGTACCTTGGACTCGTGAGACCTTGATCTTGTGATCCTAGATTCTGACATTGCATATCATCTCATTTGCATCATTTATTCATCTTGCATTTCATTCCAAAAAACCGAGAACTTATTTCCTGCTCCTCCATCTTCAGTAAATCAAGCTGGTTTCCTGACGCCCGTATCGAGCTAGACGACCGTATTTAACTCAAGCCGACACTAGAAGACTGATGGATCAAATTCGACAAGAACAAGCTGCCATGAGGGGAGAGATTGACTCAATCAAGAGCAAGATTGATCGTATTCATGAGTCCATGCAAGCCTTGGCCAGGATGGTTATGTCTCATCAGCCTGTTCCTTCAATGCCTGTTCATCCAGCTATTCAAGCTCTGCTTCCGCCTCCGATGGCTTATCAACCACGTCCACCTCCAATGGTTGCAGCTGCGCAATATGGACCTAGACCATACCAGCTACCAGCTTATCCATACCAGCAACCGGCTTATCAACAACAGCCCGGTCAACAACAACAACGCGCTCCTCAACAGCGTCCACCATATCAACGAAGAGGATATGATAGGCACATTGATCCCTTGCCTATGTCATACGCCGAAATCTTTAATCAGTTAATGGCAAAAGGATCTCTTACGTTGAGAGATATGCCACCTCAGGCTGGCAAGGCCTGGAATTATGATACCAATGCCCGCTGTGAGTATCACAAAGGCGCTCCAGGTCACACGATTGAGAATTGCCACGCCTTCAAGCATGTGGTTCAAGATATGATCAATTCTAAGGACCTCACCTTTACTCAGAAGAGTCTGAATATCCAGAGCAATCCAGTGTCGCCACAAGTGGCCCCTCAACGAATGCTCTCGAAGAAGTTGCCGAAAACCAAAGCTGAGTAGTCTCCCACTTTGAAGCATTCAATCAAGAGAAGTTCAATTCCTCAAATCAAGGCAGCCATCGCCATTTATTATTTTCGCATTCCTGTTGTTTTGTAATGTTTGTTTAAGTACTATTTGCTCTGAACATTGTTATCGTTTGTACTTGGTTATGTTAATGTTATGTTTATGCATGTTTTGAATTAATCTATTCGCATTCGCTCATTATTTATCATTTATCACAAAAATCACGAAAATATTTCCCTCACTTCACTTTAGCAAATATTTGAGGGAGGATGATGAAAACGAAATACCCATATTTATTGTGGTATGCTTTTGGATAAAACCTCGTCAATGATGTACAGGCATTCTTTCAAATCCCCAAACACTGGAGATATAAGGAGTTAATCCCTAGTCAACCACTTCGAGCCTAGAAGTAGGAGTTTCTTTCGGATACAACCCTTACATTTAACCCGGGGTAGGGTAGTTGTTCAGTTAACTTAGCTACACCTTCAAATCGCAAGATGAGACATCCCGTCGGAGGACCATCAACAAATGACTTGGCAGTCACAACATTCAAACAAAAAAAATAGAAAAGAAAAAACCACTAAGTTGAGCACCCGAAGGGAGACTTAGTCGACAAGAAAAAAAAACAAATCAAAAAGAGGAGCTCAAATCCTCAGCAGAAGCAAAACAAATATCAGTGACCACCTAATCAAAAATCAAATGGTCACCAGCAAAAAAAATGACTGCCACTTCAAGCAAACTGTGAAGTTTCGTCTTCACTCTTGCAAAGTCAAAACAAATACATGTGTAGAGTTAACTGAACGTAGGACTGAAGAATATCACGAAGAAAGGGGTGGGTACAAATCAAACTTTGAGCCTTATACCTTCGTTTCTCAAAACCATTAACCAGACCACGTTACAACCCTCGAAAGTCCTAATTGAGGCACGGTTTATTCTGAAAGCATGCTACCAACAAGGTTGCGTAAATTGACTCCCATATATTTGCTAATATTCAATCTCGATTGCACATTATTCTTGCTGCATCCTTTACACACTTTCTAAATCAGCACCTCGTTTGGGCCAATGGTCCATTCGTCACACTATCACAGCATTCAAATAAATTGACTTTTTCAAAACTTACATGAACGTTGCATTAACATTACCATTTTTGTATGAACAATTTAATTGCAAATCAGTGCTTGACATCAATACAATCCCAACAAAGGGGCAATCAAAAGAGAAATTTGAACTTCCTTGGTGCCAACATGAATCAAGACTACTTCAGTAGCCCAATCAGGGGCAAATCATTCTTAACAGCCCAATCAGGGGCAGATTACCTTCAAAGGTTCAATCAGGGGCAGATCGTGTCATGGTCATTGTCAAAGCTTCCCCACCAGATTTATTTCAAATACAGCTCAAGCAGGGGCAAGTAAACAAGGAGCAAATCTTCCTATCTCTACTCCCCAGCTAAACAAATAGTCCTTGCTAGACGTTGGTAACCATTCGAAGCAAAGTCAGTCTTCATGTGTCAATTAAGTCGCTTCGCTCACCCGCAGATAATCGAACTTAGAGCTTTCAGATCAATCTTCTGGTCATACATCGTCGAAGATCGAGTGTCGGGGAATCAAGCTCTCCACCCACCCAAAGTCCAATCATTATTGGCAACTACTAGACCAAAAGTCCACCAAGCTGGCACCTTACAATCACTCATATGCATCATTATGCATCATTAACGTCATAAGCATCATTTACATCAATCATTTGCAGCATATGCATCATGTGCATACCTAGATAAATCAGCTTTTCATATCCCCAACATTATCGAATTTATATCTCAGTGCATAAGCATTTGCATCGTATCTCCACCATTATGGAATACCATTTCACAACGATCACGCATACATGCATAACTCAGGATCCAGGATCAGTCCAAGATTCCAAGCCTTTCCCCAGCGAAAGTCAGGGTCCAGGGTCGATCGAAATTTCCAAAGATTCTCCAGGTGTTATTCAGTGGGCGTCCTCGTTGGATATTTCTCTTCCAGTTTATTTAAATTTTCTGTTGCTCAGCATCGACCTAGCATCGAATGTTGGGGTCGCATTATCATCCTTGTGGTGGTAAGCGATTAGTTTATTTAAATTTTCTATTGCTCAGCATCGACCTAGCATCGAATGTTGGGGTCGCATTATCATCCTTGTGGTGGTAAGCGATTATTTTATTTTATTTTCTGTTACTCAGCATCGACCTAGCATCGAATGTTGGGGTCGCATTATCATCCTTGTGGTGGTAAGCGATTATTTTATTTTATTTTCTGTTACTCAGCATCGACCTAGCATCGAATGTTGGGGTCGCATTATCATCCTTGAGGTGATAAGCGATTATTTTATTTTATTTTCTGTTACTCAGCATCGACCTAGCATCGAGTGCCGAGTTCGCATTATCATCCTTGTGGTGGTAAGCGTTTATTTTATTTTATTTTCTGTTACTCCGCATCGACCTAGCATCGAGTGCCGAGTTCGCATTATCATCCTTGTGGTGATAAGCGATTATTTAATTTTCTGTCAACCTTTTTTGTTTCGTATCACCTTCAGTTTCCAATTTTAATCATCCATTTACTGCACAGTTTCTTTTATCGGACAAATTTGGAGTCTTTTAATATCTAATTATCTTATACCTCGAAAGTTTGAACGCGAGCCGGTTCATCTTACTTGGTCTAAGCCAATTCGATAGGGGCATCTGTCATACCCCAAATTTGTCCTACCCGCACCTTTTACTTTACTGTCTCATCATTTATTTCAAAAAAATCAAAAAAAATATGTATCATTTTACTTTTCTGTCTGATATTAGAAAATCCAAAAATATGTCATTTATTTTCAAAACTAGGAAATCAATTTTCACTTTGTTAGTTCGAACTCACTAGCTCATTTACCGTTTTTATATGTATAAAGATATGAAAAAAATTATTACCAAAAGTCAAGAAAAAAGCATTCAAAAAAATTTAATTTCTCTTATCATTAGAATTCACTTTTTGTTATCTATTTAATTATTATCCAAAAAATATACATACAAAAAAATCTCTTTTATTTTTATTAGAATTTCTTAGTTTTCTATTATTATTACTTTATTATTATTGTTGTTATTATTATCATCATTAATCATTTTTTATTTTATTTTATTATTTCTATTATTATTACTTATATTATTGTTAGCATGTTTCATCTTCTTTTATTATTATTATTACTATCATTATAATTTTTTCATTTACTAAACAAAATTTTCACTGTCATTAACCTTTTGTTTTATTTGCTCATTTTTTTATTATTTCTGTTATTATTATTATTATTATTATTATTATTATTATTATTATTTTTATACTTTTATTATTATTATTATTATTATTATTATTATTATTATTATAATTGTTATTATTTTTCTATTCTTACTTCTATTGTTACTATTATTATATTTGTTATTAAATTTTACTAAGTTTTATTTTTTTTCCTGATACACATCAAAGTGGCCTCACCACTCCATCTTTTTCCTTCTTTCTTCTCACAAACCAAAACGAAATTTTCTCACAACAGTCTGTCAATATTCAATCCACAGCCAGCCCACTTTTTTCCACTACCTCCACTCACTAACAAACACAAATTTTATCCCATTGTTTAAATATATTTTTCTTAAAATCAATAGCCCATTGTTTTTCATTTTTTATTACAAAATTACTTTTTATTTTCATTATCATTACTTTTTTTGTTTTTTATCACTATTATTATTATTATCATTATTATTATTATTATTACACATTATTATTATTATTATTATTATTTTCATTTTTTGGTTACTTTTATTATTATTATTATTTGTTATTACATATTGTCACTTTTTTTTCTTTTACTATTATTATTATTGATGTTATTATTATTTTATTATGTTATTACTGTCTGTCTTATTTCAAGAATATTCTACACACTCAATTTCCAACTTCATCCACTTTTTTTTTTCTTTCCACTCACTCACACTACCACTCACAAAATTTGTTATTGCAATCTTGTACAATATTTCATTCCACCCACCAAAACCGTTATCACACATACAAAATACAGCTCATCCTTTTTACCATTCATTCTCCCTTATTTTTGTATAAAAGCATAAATCAAAGTTGCAAAAAAGGGGGAAGGGACCTTGAAATATTCTGTCAGAAAATTACTCAGCCTCAACCTTTTTCTATCACCATCTCTAACAATACAACGGTTTCCTTTTCTTCATATCATCTTCCAAACCTTTCATAACCTTCTTCACCAAATCGTTCACCACCCTAAAAAAAACCAACACAAAAACAAACATAAATTTTTCAAATTGCAGAAACCTCATCAAACCCTCACCTCTTCCACCACCATTAACACAAAAACTTCAAAGAAATCTCTCCTTTTTTTCCTTTTCCTGCATAAACATTCGACAATACCTCTTCACAAACACCAAACACACACCAAAGAGCAGAAAGCAGAGAGGTAGACGGAAAGAGCGAATAAACATCAAAATCTGTTTCTAAGATTGAATCAAAGCAAGAACACAAAAATTGTTACCTTCATTAAACACAAAACACCACCATCACTGAAGCTTAAACCAGAAACCACTCCTCACCTTTCCGCCATGAACCTTTGAATCAAAACACCAAACCCATTCGCGGCCACCACTCACCACAACCCTTTCCACCAACCAACCGCGAGCTAACTGTGATTTCCACCCAGAAAACTCGTCATCCTCCAATCATCACCTTCAACGTTTCCATTTTTTTTCTCAAACACAAACTGCATCCGAAACGTAGTTCGTCCGACACCACCGTCGAACACCATAAACCATCTGCGGCCACCACAACCCGAAACTGACCTGTAACCACCGTGCCGTCGCCGACGCAACTCACCATCAGACACCATCGGAGCCGACGACGCTCAACCGCGCCGCACAGACCCAGCCGCGGAGAAACCAACACCACAGCCCGCCGCCGAAAAGCTTGCCGAGAGCACCGCGGCAGAACGCAAGGAGAGAGAGACGGAAGTTTTTGCGCAGAGAGAGAGACCGGTCAATTCGTTGAAGGTTTTTTCTCTTTTATTCTTTTAAGATTAGGTCTGAATTTTTTTATATTATTTTATTAGTAGTTTTAAAATATATATATATAACAATAGAATGAAACTATCACTTTTCTTTTGTTTTGTTGTTTAATTTGTTGTTAATGCTCTGAAGAGGGTGGTTTCATTTTTTCTGAAAAATGTTGATTTGGATTTATGGAAAAGTAATATGATTCAGTTTCTTTTTATTACACTGCTTTTTTTTATTATTATTTTTTATTTGTTATTTTTTGATATTTTAATGTTAATACGAGGCCGTCTTGGTTCGGGCTTCATGGCCCACATAACTGTATTCAAACCTGCGTTTTTAGAAAAACAGCATCTTTTTTTTATTATTTACTTTATTACTACTTTTTGACTATTTGGCTTAGCCCATTCTGCTAACTGCACCATTAGTTTCCATTCTGCACCATTTTCCTTTGTTTTATTGTTATTTTCTCACAAATGGGCTCAGCCCAGATTTCTTTTTACTGAGCACACCCCCAAGATATACTTAGCACACCCGATATTTATTTTCACTTCATTTGTTATTAATTTTATGAGTTTTCTTATTAGATTTCCCTTTATTTAATTTGTTTATTTATTTATTTTATTTTTTTATTTTTTATTTTTTTATTTTACTTATCCCTTTTGATATTTTTGGGCCGATGATATTATAAAAGGCCGTTTTTCGCCCGATTACATTTAATCGGTGATGAGCGGTCAATATGAGGCCCTCTTTTTATTTTATTTTATTATTTTTATTTTGAACAAAACCATGTAATTTAATTTAATTCATTTTATTATCCTTGATTTTATTTAATTTATTTATTATTTATATTCATTATTTCATTTTTAATTCAAGCAAATTCAATTTATTTATTCATTTATTTTCGCATAAAAAATTACGATTCGACTCCTTATAGAATGGTTCCCATTTTGAACCGATTCTAAGGCAGTTCACGAACAAAATTTCGTCGCGTCCCAAAAAGGTCCAACGCCTTCGAATAGTTGCGCTCGAAAAAAGGTCCAACGCCTTCAAATAGTTGCGTCCCGAATAAACAGGCCGAACGCCTTCGAATAGTTCAAACACACTGCACACACGCTTCCTCTTGGGCAAAATACAATGATACCATTTATTTCTCGCAATCCCCTGTATTTATTTTGTATCCCTCTCCCATTATTTTGTACGTATTTTATTTTCCGCACTTTATTTAATTCTGAATCCTTGGTCCAACGCCAAGCGATCTCACTTGCACACTTGCACTTTATTTTCCAGTTATTATTTCGTTTGTTAGGATCCTCATATCCTTGCGAGCCGAGCGCTTCGTGCTTCGCTAACAAACCACAAAAATAAACCTCCAATTGCATTTACCCTTTAACCTCAAAAAAACCAAAACATTTCGATTAGATCCAAACCCTTGATCCAACGTCAAGTGGCTTTAGGAAATAAAAACACTTTAAACAAATACGAGAAGATTTGTACGCCACAAGCCTTAAGCGGTAGAAAGGAGGATAACGAGCTTTCGTTACTCACTCCGATTATTTCGACGCAGGACGCTCGTCTTGTTGGGCGAGATAAACTATCCATAGTCTTTAGTGCATTTCGACTCCTAAACCCTTTCATCGACGAAAGGTAATAAAATCAACAATCATTACCCTTAGTAGGCCGAACTACGAGGCTCTGACTTTCCCATTGCACACGGGAGTACGTAGGCACGAGGATCTCAATCCTTGCCGAGCACCTAGGTTCAATCTAACTTATAATTCAACTCATTTCCCTCTAGCAAGCAACTCGTTTAAGCATAGACATCCTTTCACGCGCGATAACTTAGATGGTTCCCATCGAGTACGATGGATGTAGGGGGTGCTAATACCTTCCCCCTGCATAACCGACTCCCGAACCCAGGCAATGGTTCCGTTGACCTTTGTCCTCATCCTTTTCCTCCCGGGTTGTATCTCTATCTCCCCTTTCCCTCTTCGGGAATAAATAGAATTAGGTGGCGACTCTTCAGTCCGTCCGGCGCGCGGCTCCGTCCATTCGGATCGCGTGAGGTCGTATTTTTCGGGGTACGACAGGAGGATATAATGAGTTTACAACCTTTGATTTAGAATTAAGCTCATTAACTTATGCAAAACACCAAAAACAATAACAAAACTGAAAACACAAAAACAAACAATAACCGTCTCCTCCAGGATTATTTTCTCATCACATTCATTCACAAACGAGAACTTGCTTCTTTCGTCTAATGCAAGACAGTTAGCACTCGATCCAGACGAGTCATACACTTGAGCATAGGAAAGCAAGCAGTTCACAATCAATTTATTTTAAGCCTCTTTGAGTCGAACTACGGTGTTCCGACTTCCTCATTGCACGCGAGGATACGTAGGCATAACTTAACAGTTATCGAACAAAAGTCTCTTTGTCATCCCCCTCTTTCAGAATTCTTTAAAAGCCTCAGTCCCTGAGCAATTCACCTTTTTGCACTGACACCTGTACATTCATTCTTTAGCTTTTTCACACAGATAGCACATACACTACCCCTTTAAACACAATCTTGTAAGCGTGGATCCCGTCGAGTACGACGGACAATTTGGGTGCTAATACCTTCCCAGGTTGTAACCAACCCCCTTCCTCAGTTTCTCTAGTTCGCAACCATCTTATTCATCTCTTTCTAGGTTTATGCAGCATTACCCTTCCTTCGGGATAAAAATGCCTTGCTGGCGACTCTATTCATTTCATTTTCCTTTCTCTTTTCGCCGACCGTTCGCGCTTGCACCGGGATGCAAATCTTCGGGAGCGAAAATGGTTGAAGGAGTAATGTGTCCCAAATAGTCTGAATATGACGTTACCATCCGGTGCCAAGTATGTCTCATAGATGAAAGAGCTAAGAAACTCCAGGGTGAGGTTCCTGTAGGTGTGGTTCAGGTCATCAGCATATTCATCCCACTTGAGTTGGTTGCACAGGAATCTGATGTTGGGCTCTATACCCAAGGCTTCCATGCAGGCCTGGTCAAGATAGCGGGTAGGTGCCATGGGACAAATGGAAAGGGCTGCATAGTGCTGCTTATTAGCGTCGTCTCGGAAGGTAACATGCAAGTCATCATCGAGTTGCATCCTGAAAGTAAGGGTTAGATAATGGGTTCTGAAAACACAAAACATCATGAAAATGTCAGATATAAATGTACAAGCAAAAAAAAAGGGTAAAATGTAAAGTAAAATAAAGGAAAGTAAATAAAAATGATAAAATAAATAAAACTGTGGGTTGCCTCCCAGGAAGCGCTTGTTTAACGTCGTTAGCTTGACGAGTTGAATTCATTCATCTGAAGTGGGTACTTGTGGATCTGTCAAAGTGTAATTGGAGTAGTATGTAGGGATGTGGCCTCCTTCGTAGTGTTTTAGCCTCTGCCCATTTACAATGAATGGACTACAAGAGTTGTTCTTGATTTCAACCGCTCTGGATTTTAGGACTTTAGAAACCTCGAAAGGGCCAGTCCACCTTGATCGTAGCTTACCAAGAAAGAGTCGCAATCTGGAGTTGAAACGGAGAACAAGGTCGCCTATGTTGAAACTTTTCTTAATGATTTTCTTGTCATGCCATGCTTTGGTTATTTCTTTGTATATAATGGCATTTTCATAGGAAGATTAACGATGTTCTTCTAGCTTGTGATTATCAAGGATGCGCTTCTCACTGGCTGTCAAGTAATCAAAGTTCAAGGTTCTAATGGCCCAATAAGCTTTATGTTCTAACTCAAATGGTAAGTGACAGGATTTTCCATAGACTAATTGGTAGGGGGTTATTCCAATGGGAGTCTTATAAGTTGTTCTATAGGCCTACAATGCTTCTTGGAGTTTCTGGGACCAATATTTTCTAGATATTGACACTGTTTTTTCAAGGATCTGTTTAATCTCTCTATTGGATATCTCCACCTGGCCACTAGTTTATGGATGGTAAGGTTTCTCTACTCTGTTCTTAACTCCATATTTTCTCAAAAGTTTGTAAAAATTTCTTGATATGAAGTGTGATCCTCCATTACTTATGACGATTCGGAGTACTCCGAATCTAGGGAATATGTTATTCTTGAACATCTTATTGACTACTCGAGTGTCGTTTATGGGTGAATTTATGGCTTCAATACATTTGGACACATAGTCAACAACTACTAAGATATACTTATTTCCTAAAGAGGATGGAAAAGGTCCCATAAAGTTGACCCCCTAAACGTCAAAGAGTTCTACTTCTTGGATGTTTTTTAAAGTCATTTCATCTTTTCTTGATATATTTCTAGTGTGCTGGCACGAGTCACATCTTGTTAGGAAAGCATGAACATCACGCCACATTGTAGGCCAAAAAAGGCCAGCTTGCATAATTTTAGCGTAAGTTTTGAATGTGCTTGTGTGTCCCCTATAGGGTGTTAAGTGGCAGTGTTCTATGATATTTCTTACCTCTTCTTCTGGAACACAGCGGCAAAAAATTATGTCAGTACCTCTTTTGAAAAGGAGCGGCTCGTCCCAATAAAATTTCTTTATATCATTAAAGAACTTTTTCTTCTGTTGGTAGCTGAGGTCGGGAGGCATTATATTTGCAGCAAGATAATTAACGAAAACTACATACTAAGGTATATTACTTACCGCTAAAGATCTCTCGAAATTTACAAAAGTTTCTAGATTAATTTCTTCAATGGCATCTAACTTGGCTATCAACCTGTCATAAGCAAAATCATCGTTTATAGGTGCCGTTCCCTGGATTTCCATCCTGGTACAAACGCGAAAGTGGCGCGGAAAGAGGTAGAGTCGCCAGCCAGGCATTTTTATCCCGAAAGAACGGGAATGGTAATGCTGCACAAACCAGAAGAAAAGAAAAGGAAGGACAAAGGTCCTGCGAACCAAAGAAACTGAGATCGGGAGTCGGTTACGATCTGGCAAGGTATTAGCACCCCAGATCGTCCGCCGTACTCGACCGGATCCATGCTTGCAAAGAAAATGTTTCAAAAGGGTGAAAGAAAGAAAGTTGTTGCCAGACTAAGAAATGAACTGGAATGAGAAAAAAACTGAAAAGAAATCAAAGAGGAAAAATGTAGGGGAAATAAAGATTGTGCTCGAACGGGCCCTACCCCGCTGCCTACGTACCTCATCTGGACAATGAGGATCAGAGTCGCCATAGTTCCCTTAACTAGGGGTGGAAAAAAATTGCTTGTGAATTAAGGCTTGAACTGCCTATGTCAATGCTCAGGTGTTGCAGGCTCGAACGACGAGTGCATTACCGTCTTGCAAAATGACAAGAAGAAGCAAGTTTGCAGACGGAGCGAAGGAGATGAGAAAAGTATTCCCGGAGGAAAAACGCTTATTGTTTGTTTGAGTTTTTTATGAGCTTTTTATTTGTGTGGCACAAGGGAGTGAACTCAAGCTCTTTTCTATGGAATGTGTACTTGCTACTACATTCCAAGATGTAATAATAGAACAAGCACACGAAGTAAGGAGAACTTATCCAATACTTGTTTCCAAAGGCAAGGGCCCAAATTCATTGACTTGTTGAATTTATTAGGCGTTTTAGTGATTAAAAATGAAGAAGTGTTTTTTAGGGTTTTTCTTAATGAAGATGACCTCGTGATCCGACTTGTGCATCATGCTAGACAAATGCACTATTCCAAGATGGAATGAATACATATGCCCCATGGAATAAGGCTATTACACAAGAAGTCACTTCTTTTATTATTAATGTTTTTTAGGTTTTGTTTTGAGATGAGAAGAGAAAGAAACCAAAGGAGCAAAGAGGTAAAAGTCTAAAATGGGGAAAGACTAATCCTAAAGTTGTCATGCAAAAGTGGTCCTAAGGTTAGTGAGGTTTCAACTAGCCTAAGAGAAAAGAAGAACCAAAGAGGAGCAAAGAAGAAGAGGAGACAAGAGCTAGCAAGCAACTTACTCCTCTAAAGGAGATAAGTTGCATCTAAAGGGGGAGGAAGAAAGTTGCAACACATGATGGCATAAGGCACATCAAAAAGCACAAGGAGAAAGCACTTAAAAAGAGAGTAGGATGAAGAGTTGAAATGTGGATGAACCTCCACACTTCTCTTACCATGAGCCCCTGCGAGTGTTAGCAAAATCCAGCACATGTTCATCAACAAAACTCATGGAGATGGCATGCTCAAAGTTCTAGAAAACCAAGTTAAACAGACATGTCAAACTTTGCACATACAAGCATTTACGCGTTGAAAATACGGAAGCATGCATCAACCAGCAAGAAAATCACCCTAAACAAGCATGAAAAATGATCATATAATGATCCATGGCATTTAGAACAATTAAGGGGATCAAACAAGCCCAAAACCAAGCAAAAATGGCATACTGCATCAGTGTTAACCGGTTAAACAAAGCGTTAACTGGTTAACCAATCAAAACCTGCAGAAAAACTAAACACAGAAAAAGGTGCGTTAACCGGTTAACCAATCCGTTAACCGGTTAACGCTGTTAAAACAGCAGCAATTCCTACAGAAAAAACAGTTCAAACGAGCTTTTCCAATTAATCTCACACCAGACCAGCAATCAATTGAGCATGAAAATAGTGTATCAATCCACATTAAATGGCATCAACAAGCTCATGAACATAAGTACCTAGATCTGGTTACCAATCAATCAATCAATTCAAGCAACACAAGCAAATATGCAAGCACATGGCGGATCTAAAACGCAAGCATGCAAATAAGCTAAAACAGAGCTAGATCTGAAGTTAACCAACCTACAAAGCTGAGGTATGCTTTGGTAATTGTTGATCGAGATGAAAACGATAGATCTCACATAAAACTTTGAAGATCTGGTGCTAAGCTTCACACTCCGTGCAACATAAACGCAAGAACAAGGTCTTGATGCATAATTTGTGATCCAAAAGCACTTCTAGATCCCAAACCAGATCTGAATCACCAATAAAAATAGCAAAAAGATGCAAAGAGGCTAAGGATGGAGGTCTAGTTCCAAGATCCACACACCTTAAGGCAAGGTTATATGATCTTCCAAAAGGAACTTTGAGTGATTTGGAAAATTGGGAGAGAAAAGTGAGAGAATTGTGAGTCAGAAGAGTGAAAATTCATAATGAGAATGAAAAAATGAGAGAGCCCCCTTCTTCGTTTGGAGATAAATGATTAAATATGATTTAGGTTTGGGGCCCAAAAATTAGGCTTGGGATCCAAAATTATGGTTTGGCAAAGATAGTAGGATTTAGCAATGGAATTAGGCTTGGATAAGTGCTCTAGATCCTTCTTTTTAACTCAAATTAATAAAAATCAGAAAATTGGAAATTGGAAATTGGAACCAAATCACACATGCTGAAAATGCTGCTGGAATTCAAAATTCGCAGCCGTTAACCGGTTAACATATCCGTTAACCGGTAAACGCCAGTGAATTTTGAATTTTCCCTCCTTTTGGTGGGAAACCTTAGGAATACCCCGGCGCTGTCGCTCCCACCAAATGAAACCTAGGTCAGAAGGGGTACAGACGCGAACGATCGGCGAAAGAGAAGGAATGAATAGAGTCGCCAGCTAGGCAATTTTATCCCGAAGGAAAGGTAATGCTGCATAAACCTAAGAAAAGATGGATAAGACGGTCGCGAACCAGAGAGACTGAGAAAGGGGGTTGGTTACAACCTGGGAAGGTATTAGCACCCAGATTGTCTGTCGTACTCGACGGGATCCACACTCAAAAGATTTGTGTTTTAAAGGGGTAGTGTCAGTGCAATCTGTGTATAAAGCTGGAAAGAAATGCAAGTGTCAGTGTAAAAGAAATGTGAAGTGTATAAGAGAAGTGTCAGTGTGAGAACAAGAATGAAATGCTCAAGACTATGAGGCTTAAAAACAATGCTGGAAGAGGGGGGATATACAGAGACTTTTGTTCGATAACTGTTAAGTTATGCCTACGTATCCTCTCGTGAAATGAGGAAGTCAGAACACCGTAGTTCGACTCAAAGAGACTGAAAGATAAATTGACATGTGAACTTCTTACTTGTCTATGCTCAAGTGTATGAATTGTCTGGCTCAGGTGCAAACTGTCTTGCATTAGACGGAAGAAGCAAGTTCTCGTTTGTGAGTGAATGAGATGAGAAAAGAATCCCGGAGGAGACGATTATTGTTTGTTTTTGGGTTTTCAATCTTTTATTGCTTTTTGATATTTGTCATAAGAAAATGAGCTTAAGCCTAAACCAAGGGTTAGTAAACTCATCACATCCTCCCTCTGATTAGGGGTAATGAGAATGCTTTAAGTATGAAGTAAGCACCTCACACTTAATCACCATGATGGAGGATTAAGATCATTAACCTACTTGTAATTATTTAGATGTTTTGGGAGTTTTGGTTTAGTGTTAAGTAATGAGTTTAAGCCGTACTCAAGGATTTAATGGACTCATTACACCATCCTAATAGAAGGATAATAGATGAGAACATTTAAGTTGAGGAAGGCTCCTGAACTTAATCCATGATTAGGGATTAACCTCATGACAAAACAAAGCCTTTATTAAAGTGGATTTTAGTTAATGGTAAGATTAAGAAGTGAATTTTATTATTTGTAAGACAACTTGAGGGGGACTTGTCCATTAACACTAGGGTTAGTCCTTCTTAACCAGTTAAGGAAGAATTAGAACCCTAATGCAAGCCCAAGTTACAAGCTTGATGTCTTAGTGATTATTAGATGGATTGATTAAAGGATTTAAACAAATTAAGGGTTTAACACTTAGGATAAAGTTATACACTCCATCCTAATAGAAGGATGCAGGCATAAACTTAATCACAAAGCCTTAAAACCTTTAAGGTTTAGTCCTTGATTATGAGATGAGAAGAGAAGACTCAAAGATGACACAAAGGTAAAACTAAATGGGGAAAATAATCAAACCCTAATTGTGATCATGCTTGGCTATTCCTAGGGTTTATGAGGTTTGCAAAAGATCTTCAGGAGAAAAGCCACCAAGGAAGAAGCAGATGAAAGGAGAAAGAAGCAAGAAAAAGCAAGACAACTTGCTTCTCTTAAGAAGATAAGTTGCTTGAAGAAAGAAAGGGATGAACATGAATGAGCAAGCTCACTCTAATACACAAGTGAAATGCAGAAATGAATGCATAAGAGATGAGAAGAGATTATGAGAAGTGAAGGCAAATTCACTTCTCAAATACTTACCACCTGAAAAGTTAGTAACAAGGAAGTGAAATGAAGTGAAAATGAGATGAGATGCAATGATGCAAACCAAAGTCAGAAGCATAAACATGATGTTAATGATGCTAAGAGAGGATGCAAACACATGTCAAAAGTTGTGGATGATCATACAAGGATGTGGATGCAAATGAATCATGCTTTGAACCATGAAAGTTCATGAAAGTTTATGTAATGAAATGAATGCACAACATGGCAAATGAAAGATGCAATGATCAAACATGATTCTAATATGTCCTAAGATTTCTTATATGTCATGTTGATGCACAAAATGTCATGGCAAGTTCATGTATGCAAGCAAATGAGAGATGGATGCAAATGAAAGCCAAAATTAGGGTTTACATACAATATGCAATGCAAAATTCAAAATCAGAAGCAAATGACAAGATAAAAATTGAAAATGGGATCAAAGGTATCCTAATCCTACACAAGTTCACTACCCAAAGGAGGGGACCTAAGTCTTAACCTAATGAAAGTTATGATTTTCTCAAGTTAGCTAGGGTTTTAAGTCACTTCAAAAGGAAAAATGCACATCAATTTGAAAATGAAAGATAAATCCAAATCAATTTTACTCTAGAAACTACATGCAATGAAGAATACAATGCAAGAAGAACCATCATCAAACTCTTCATGGTTAGGCAGAATGAATTTTTCTAAGTTAGAACAAAAATATTGCCTTTAAAGAACTTTAATTCCAAAGAAAAATGTCAAAATAGGTCAAGCACCAAAAGGAAATTTGTTTGAAGAGTTTGATAATGTTTCTAAATGTTTTAAAATGCAATGTGAATTTTTTGGTGATTTTTAAATACCTAAATGCATTTTTAATTAATTAATCTTCATTAACTAATTAAAAATAAACTTTTAAATGATTTAAAAATAATTTTTAATGCAAAAATTAAAAATATAAATATTTTTGGGTTCTGAAAATTAATAAAAGATTTGATAAAAATTTTCAGAATTTTTTAATGTATTTTACTATTTTTAAAAATTTGTGGAAAGAAATACAATGAAAATGAAAATTAAATTGAATAAAAGGGAAAGTAATCTCATCCAACGGCTAGAATTCAAACCTGGGGGGGGATGTTTGACTGCGTGCGTAATCTGAGGGTCAGGATTGACTCTGGTCAAATTATTTATTAATCCTAATTTAAACTAATTAAAATGAATTAAGGATTAATTGTGAAATCTAAGCCATTCACTTCCTAAACTAAACACGATCCAAAGGCCCACAATGCACCTGGAGATTAAACCCTAATTAGGGATAATTACTTTCAGGTGGCCGGAGGGAAGCTCCGGTCATCTTCTCCGGCGGGACAAAAACCCTAAAACACTCTACAAGCCACCCCACACCAAATCAACCATCCATAAATGATCCTCTACCCAAACCCCATTCAAACCAGCCCTCAAACATCATTTATAACCCAAGAACAGAGGGAATCGAAGCAAACAATTTTTACGGGTGAAATTTCATAGAGCCACAAAATAGTCATTTCTTCACCATTTTTAATTCTAAGGGTATCAGCATGACCAGCATAACATATATTTTCATTTTGCAACAAAAGAAACAAACTCTGAAAAGTTTTGATCTTGAGCTTACCTGAGGTGATGAACTGCAAATGTGTGCTTCCAGAGCCTCCCCTTCAAGCAAAGAGTCTCTTCTGATCCTCCTGAAGCTAGTGGGATGCTTCAAAACCCTTGATGTTGGCTAGTTTGCAAGTTCCAGTTCTGGTGTAGCAGAAATGGAGGGTTAAGTATGTGATGTTTCAGGCTGTTTCAATGGTGGATTTTGGTTCTATGGAGGATGTGTGACTCATTGGTGAAGGAAAAATGGAGGTTTGATGGCTGTGGGAGAAGTTTCGAAGAGGTGAAGTTTTTGACAGTTTTTGTGAATCCTGGCTTCTTGGAGGTTGCAGGCTTGTGTGTGTTGTGTTTTGGGATGCTTGAGGTCCACATATGAGGCTCTGATTGGGCAGAGAGTTGGTAGTGGCACAGTTTGATTGGCATGGGCAAAAATGCAAAAAGTCAAGATCTTGTGTACTATGGGTATGGCTCGGGTCAGAGAAGATCTTAGGGCTTGTCCTGCCTCAGCTTGAGTTAAGGAAGGCCTTTGGATCTGATTTTGTGAGCTGGATGGTCTTGATCAAGAGTTTCCAAAGTTCTTGCATATTTCCCCCTTTGAGTTTTCTTATGAACCAAGGCAAAGAATCTTGTGATTTCTTGGGCAAAATGCAGCAACATGAGCCATATGAAGTTGCTAGAATGCTTTGAGATCAATTAACAATCAATCCAATCATAAAAGGTTCATTTTGCAAAGATTCAATTTTGAAGCTTCATGAGAAAAATGCCTTATGTAACTTGTAATTCAAGGCATAGAAATGAGAAATCCTTTGGGCCATTCTGATTTTTAGGTCATGTGTTGTGTTTATGTAATGCTTAGAAGTCATTTTGAAGTCATGGAAATGCTTGGCATGTGAATTTGCAAGTTTCCCTCTTTGGTGTAAAGGTGAAAATTTAGTGATTTTGTCCAACATTGCTAGGCCATAACTTTTGATCTAAAATGAATTAGAATGAGTTCTTGTACTTTTTGAAAAGGGAATGATCCAATCTACAACTTTCATGACCAAGAATGTTTCATTTGAAGTTTCCCAAAATGGCAAGTTTGCATTATAAGTCACTTTGCCAAAATGGAAACCTTGCAAATGGCTTGAAATTCTTCAATTTTGTGAACTTCTAACTTCTTCTAAGATCAAATAAAGATTATATACACCCAAAATGATGGAGAATACCCTTTGGTTGGGTGATTGGGGGCCTCAGATGCCCTGATTTTGCACTGACTTGCTCAAGAAGTCACCTTTTGATCAGATGCCTTCCCCATTGAATTTCTTCATTAAAATTGATATGCATGATCCTCATAACATATAGAGACCAATAGAAACAAGAATGACTAAAAAATTTGGAGTTATGGCTTCTGAAACCAAAACCCTAATTTTAGGTCATCTGTGCAGTTAAGCCTGGCTCTGCTTCCATGCCTTTCTCAGTTCTTGTGATTCTTTTACTTCATTGACCTTGGGAGGATATAATATGATGCTTGAACATATATGGACCCTCTTGAGATGATTGATGACCTTTGGAGTGGCTCAGATAGCTCAGGGATTGCTCAGGTCACAAACCCTAGATGCAAATGGCTTTGAATCAATGCAGTGAAACAAAAATGCAATATGAGATGATATGATTGAACTTATGCAAATGAGAAGAATCACAAGCCATGGTGAAATGAGTGAGGGCAAATTTGGGGTGTTTACAGCTGCCCCTATTCAAACATGAGTTAGCTGTGTAGGATGTAAGCGCCTGGCTTATCAGACAAACAAGATAACTTGTGGTTGAATACCAAAGAAAGTCCAAGATTTGCACTCACTGAATGAAGAAGAAAAGGGATATAGATTGTAAAAGGAAGTAAAGTATAATAATAAAGTGAGGGCGACGGAGGACGACCGTCGAGCAGAGGATGACTGTTGGGGATGAAGCCATGACGGGGACGGCCGACATGCTGGGGAAACAGAGAGATCATGATGGGGACGACCATCAAGTAAAGAAATGAGACTTTCTGGGGATTAAAGGTAAATGATGGGGACGACCATCGGGCTGAAGAAATAAATGATGAGGAACGGTCATCAAAGGAGAAGGACGATCACCTAGCAGGGGACGGCTGCTTTTGTTGGGGATAAAATGAGGGACGGGCATTTAAGGTGAAGGACGATCACCTGGCAGGGTACGGTTGCCACAAGCATCACGACATAGGATGAATGCCGGATAGAAAGAGGTCGACGATGGGGACGGCCATCGGATAAGCATTGATGAAGGAAGATCATCAAGAGGTGAAGGACGATCACCTAGCAGGGGACGGCTGCTCTGGGGTTTTATCGTGACATGGGACGAATATCAGATAACAGAATCAACGATGGGGCGGCCATCAGATAAAATGATGAAGGACGATCATCAAGAGGTGAAGGACGATCACCTAGCAGGGGACGGCTGCTAAAAATATCACGACATAGGACGAATGTCGGATAGGAAGGGGTTCTAATGAATAGAGACTCCGCTGGGGGTGACGAAGGACGGTCATCAAAAAGGTGAAGGACGATCACCTGGCAGGGTACGGCTGCCGGAAATATCATTACATAGGACGAATATCAGATAGAAAGGAAATAGTTTATCAAGATTTGCCGGGAATTCTTCTGGGGAATAGTAGACACAGACGAGTGTCTGATTTCAAGGAGGCAAAGACATAAGTGTCTGACACGGTGTATAGATTAAAGATGCGGACGAGCATCCTTAAGACTATGATACAGACGAGTATCAGTAGAAACAAACGCTTGACGCATGTTCAGAGATGATGATACGGACGAGTACCAACTGGTTAACAAAGAACACTGACGAGTGTTGATTCTAAGGGGATTTAAGTGGTATATGCAAGATACGGACGAGTATCGGTATGAGTGAAAAGTGATGAGTGAGACATAGACGAGTGTTCAACTTGTTGGGAAGAGCACGACACAGATGGGTGTCGGAAGAAGTGTACTATAAGTATTTGATTTATAATCAGTGTTTAGGTAATCATGCTGGGGAAGGATGACACAGACGAGTGTTAAAGGAGGAAAAACACATATGTATTAGTGAGTGCAAAGGGGACGCTTTGGCTTTCTGCTAGGGATACGACACAAACGAGTGCAATGTATAAGCATCTGTTTGCTCGGGCGATTTTACTGGGGGAATGATGACAGGGACGAGTGCCAAAAGGAGCATGTCACTATATTTGTGAGTGTAAAGGAAATGCTTTAACATTCTGCCGGGGAGTTTGAGAGGCATGGAATGTCAGTATTTACGAGTTCGGTTCGACACATGGCTTATGATTTATGCAATATTTTTGATTTTTGCCGTAATGCTCCGTATTAGACGGAATGCTACGCTCTGTGGGGAAAATATGATGTGAATGCTATGATTATGCAAAGATACCGATCCGGGATTCGGATCCCGTTACTGTGGAGATCTCCGGTTGTTCTGCTTGAAGTGGGTATTCCAGCTGGGGATGAGATCATTGGTAGATCTGACATATATGGCTCTGCTTGAGGAAACAAATCACTGATAGACCTATCTTGGTAATGAGGGACCCAACTGGGGTTTGCGGGAGCTTTCGTCACTCTGTTGTGAGATCTTCAGGCATTGCTCTTTTGGATAGAGGCTGAAACTCTGCGGGGAGATGGTTCCCTGTCTGACACTTAGCTGAGGAGGAATGACGACTGGCAACTCAGCTGGGGAGAAAGCAGCCCTGGTTTTGTTTGGAAGATGTGTTGTGGAAATGGTGATTTGACAACTTGCTGAGGAGGAACTTTCATGCCCCATGTCGCACCTTGAGTACCTGCAATCCTGTGATGACAAAGAAGCGTACAAGTATCCTAAGGTATCCCTTACTGGATTCCATCATAGGAATTTAGACACTCCTGGGAGTAAGTATATTTCTTGTAAGCACGTATTTTTAGAAGGGAAGCATCTGTATTTATGCAATCAATATCTTAAGGACATCAGACATTTTGCAAATGAAAATAAAATGTACGAGACGAAATATGACTGAAAATCTGATTTTATTAATTTATGTGCCCTGAATTGGCAAGATACAGTCAAAGAAACGCATCCCCTGAAATGAGGAAATCGTTACAAATTGAGAAACAAAAAGGTGTTGTCAATGTGATGACGCTTCAAGGAGCTTCCCTTTTGCTATGACTCGTATGACATTTGACGTTCTTCTCATCTTGCTTTCTGAAGAAGGCTGATTCTGAACGAAGCTCGACCCTTTCGGAGTTTACCATGTTGTAAGTGATACAAACGAATTCAGAATGCAGTTGTTCGCTCATTCCCTTATTTTGCGTGGATCGCCCTTTCGGGTTTTCAATCCACCGGGATACCCATTTTTGCCTGAGTCGTCTAATGCGGCTTTTCAATTCAGCGGGTGTACATTTTTTCATTTTATTTTCCCTTATTTTTGCCCGAGTCTTTTATTCTGTTTTTGACTCGCCGGGATGCCCTATTTTTGCCTGGACCTACATTCTGTTTTTATGTCTAGCGGGTCATTTTATGCGAAGTATTTTTTAACTGCATCCGAATTCACAGGGGACAGGAAGTCTTCACCATCCATAGTACTGAGCATCAGTGCTCCACCGGAGAAAACTTTCTTTACTATGAATGGGCCATCATAATTCGGAGTCCACTTGCCCCTGTGGTCTGTATGAGGAGGGATGAGTCTTTTCAGCACAAGGTCTCCTACTTGGTACTCTCGAAGCCTGACTTTCTGATCGAAGGCTTTCTTCATTCTCTTCTGATATAACTGCCCATGACAGATTGCAGCTAATCTTTTTTCTTCAATCAGGTTTAGTTGTTCGTATCGGGATCGGACCCATTCTGCTTCGTTCAATTTGACATCCATCAACACTCGTAAGGAAGGTAATTCAACTTCAACAGGTAGGACTGCCTCCATACCATACACAAGCTGATACGGTGTTGCCCCGGTGGATGTTCTGATTGACGTTCGGTACCCATGCAAGGCAAACGGTAGCATTTCATGCCAGTCTTTGTAGGTAACCACCATCTTCTTCACAATCTTCTTGATATTCTTGTTAGCTACCTCAACAACGCCATTCATCTTTGGCCTGTAAGGAGAAGAATTATGGTGTTGGATTTTGAAGTCCCGGCATAGTTCTGCCATCATTTTGTTGTTCAAGTTGGAACCATTATCAGTAATGATTCGCTCGGGCACTCCATACCGACAGATGATGTCTCTCTTTAGAAATCGGGCTACTACCTGCCTTGTAACATTTGCATAAGAAGCTGCTTCGACCCACTTGGTAAAATAGTCAATGGCTACCAGGATGAATCTGTGGCCATTTGAAGCAGTTGGTTCAATTTTGCCAATCATATCAACGCCCCACATGGCAAAGGGCCAAGGTGAAGACATCACATTCAAAGGATTTGGAGGCACATGCACTTTATCTGCATAAATCTGGCATTTATGACATTTTCTGGCATAAGCACAACAGTCTGCATCCATCGTGACCCAGTAGTAGCCTGATCTCAACAACTTTTTAGCCATGGCATGTCCTCCTGCATGGGTACCAAAAGATCCTTCGTGCACCTCGTGCATCAACAAGTCTTCCTCTGCCCTATCAACGCATCTGAGAAGTACCATATCAAAGTTTCTCTTATACAGGGAACCGTCAGCATTCAGGAAGAAACTACCAGCTAGTCTTCTTAGTGTCTTCTTGTCATTGGAAGATGCCCCAGGTGGGTATGTTTGATCCTCCAAGAAGCATTTGATATCATGGAACCAAGGCTTATCATCTTTAACAACATCTGCTGAGAACACATATGCTGGTCTGTCAAGTCTGGACACTGAAATTCGAGGCACAAAGTTGGCAGCTTGAACTTTGATCATGGATGAAATGGTAGCCAGAGCATCCGCAAACTGATTTTCATCTCGAGGGATATACTCAAGCTTGACTGTTGTGAAGAAAGTCAATAACCTCCTTGTATAATCCCGGTAAGGTATCAGATGATCCTGGTGCGTGTACCATTTGCCGTTGGTTTGATTGATTACCAGAGCTGAATCTCCGAATACAGTCAAAGTCTTGATCCTGAGGTCAATGGCTTCCTCAAGACCCATGATACAAGCTTCGTATTCAGCTTCGTTGTTAGTGCAGTTAAAGGTGTGTTTTGCCGAGAAAGGCATGTGAACTCCTTTAGGTGTAATGAGTACTGCACCAACACCACGACCATTAATATTAACAGCCCCGTCAAACATCATAGTCCATTCTTCTTCTGGGTCAGGCCCTTTAGTGTGAACAGGTTCTTCATGATCTTTTGCTTTTATGAACATGATGTCTTCATCAGGGAAGTCAAATCTCATAGGCTGGTAATCATCAATGGGTTGCTCAGCGAGATAATCAGACAATACACTGCCTTTGATGGCCTTTTGGGATGTATACTGAATGTCGTATTCTGTGAGAATCATTTTCCATCTTGCAACCCGTCCGGTAAGTGCTGGCTTCTCAAAAATGTACTTAACTGGATCCATCTTTGAGATTAATAAGGTAGTGTGAGTCAACATATACTGTCTCAGTCGGCGAGCAGCCCACGCTAAAGCACATCAAGTTTTCTCGAGCAGTGAATAACGTTGTTCACAGTCGGTAAACTTTTTGCTTAGGTAGTATATTACATACTCTTTTCGACCAGACTCGTCATGCTGGCCCAGCACACACCCCATGGACTCTTCTAATACTATCAAGTACATGATTAGAGGTCTTCCTTCAACTGGAAGCATAAGGATTGGAGGCTCTTGTAAGTATTCCTTGATTTTGTCAAAAGCCCTCTGGCAGTCTTCATTCCACCTGATCGTTTGTTCTTTTCTTAACAGCTTGAACAAAGGCTCACAGGTTGCTTTAAGGTGAGATATGAACCTTGAAATGTAGTTCAACCTACCTAGAAACCCCCAAACTTCTTTTTCTGACTTCGGTGCAGGCATTTCTTGAATGGCTTTGACTTTATCAGGGTCAACTTCAATCCCTTTCTCACTTACAATAAATCCCAACAGCTTACCAGATCGCACCCCGAATGTGCACTTGTTGGGGTTTAACTTCAGTTGATACTTCCTCAGACGCTTGAATAGCTTCAACAGATTTACCAGGTGGTCTTCTTCTGTGAGGGACTTGGCAATCATGTCATCCACATAACATTCAATTTCTTTGTGGATCATGTCATGGAATAATGTTACCATAGCCCGTTGATAAGTGGCACCAACATTCTTCAGTCCGAATGGAATCACCTTATAACAGAATGTGCCTCAGGGCGTGATGAAAGTGGTCTTCTCCATGTCTTCAGGTGACATCTTGATCTGATTATATCCTGAAAATCCATCCATGAAGGAGAACACCGAGAACTGAGTCGTATTGTCGACCAATACATCAATGTGAGGTAAAGGGAAGTCATCCTTCGGGCTGGCTCTGTTCAGGTCCCGGTAATCCACACACATCCTCACCTTGCCATCCTTCTTAGGCACAGGTACAATATTAGCAACCCACAGCGGATAGCTAGTCTCAACAAGGAAACCGGTGTCCCACTGCTTTTGTACCTCTTCTTTTATCTTTATTGCCATATCTGGGCGGGTACGGCGCAGCTTCTGTTTTACTGGTGGGCAGTCTTCTTTCAGAGGTAGCTTGTGCATGACAATGTCGGTGTCCAACCCTGGCATATCCTGATAAGACCAAGCAAAAACATCCACGTATTCCCGAATCATGTCAATCAGTTGCTCTTTTACTGAATCTTGCAGGCAGGCCCCGATCTTAACTTCTTTCACATCTTCTTCCGTACCAAGATTAACCATTTAAATCTCCTCCTGATGTGGAGTGATAACCTTCTCCTCTTGTCTCAACAACCTGGATAGCTCTTCAGGTAGCTCATAATCTTCTTCAACCCCCTCATCAGCTTGATTGATTGGACTGTCAAAGTCATACAAATTCATAGCAGTGTTGTTGTCGGTGCAGTCTGAAGGGAACTTTCTGCAAGGGTTTAGATTGGTTTATTTTAGTGATCAGTTTTATCTTATTTTAAAAAAAGTGAAAATGAAGTTATTTTATTCTGAAAAACATTGCCATTTTATTTTTGTACAAAAAGAAAAATGAAAAACAGTGAGCGGAAAAGAAAAGACTCATTTGCAAAAGATGTCCTGATATTCATTAATTGATCTTTGCACAAAATACAAGATGGCCCGATTACAAAATGAGTCTTGACATCTTGGGCAAGATGAAAGACTTGATGCATGCTTTAAAATACAGGAAATAATAATTACTCTGCAGGAGTAACCCTTATAATTTCCTGGGAAGACCAGTTTGAGACATGGCTCCCCGGGGTCCTTGGACGTATCCAGCTTTCCAGGTTGCGCTCGTCTTCCGACTCATCTTACAAATTGTTCACAGCATCCGGGGTGAGCATCCCCCCGCTGACAAACTTGGGCTCTTTTGCAGCCTCTCATTGATCTTGTTGAGTTGGTCTGTAACCCAACCCAAATCGGTCTTCTTTCTTTTCCACGGGCAACAGCTTGCCCCAGCCTTGGGCGGTACCTTCCTCAACAACCTTCCGGGCTTGCTGATATGACGTGATGGAAGTTCCCAGTACAGCAGATGCTTCATTAATATTGAGGGCCTCAAACCCTTGGCTCATGGTTTCATGGATTTCTCCATCCATTTCTATGTATTTATACGTAGCCAGCTGGCTAACAAAGATGTCCTCCTCCCCACAGATGGTGATGATCTGGCCTTCCCACTCGAATTTTAACTTCTGGTGAAGGGTTGACGTAACAGCGCCAGCGGCGTGGATCCAAGGTCTACCCAACAGACAGCTGTAGGCCGGCTGTATGTCCATCACAAAGAAAGTAGTTTTGAAGGTCTGCGGGCCAACCATCACAGGCAGATCAATCTCCCCAAGCACTGATCTTTTAGAGCCATCAAATGCTCTCACCACCAAATTACTCGGACGCAGCGCCAAGCCATCATACTCCAGCTTCACTAAGGCTTTCTTTGGTAGAACATTGTGTGATGACCCAGTGTCTACCAGTACATGAGACATAACAGCACCCTTGCATTCCAAGGTGATATGCAAAGCCTTATTATGGTTGCGTCCCTCTGTTGTTAAGTCAGCATTGGTAAAGCCCAGTCCATGACTGGTGTTGACATTTGCAACCACAGTTTCTAGCTGATTAACGGTAATCTCCTCCGGCACGTATGCTGCGTGCAGGACCTTCAACAATGCGTTCCTGTGAGCTTCGGAACACATCAACAGTGATAATATGGAGATTTTGGAGGGCGTTTGGTGAAGCTGGTCCACCACCTTGTAATCACTCCTTTTTATGATTCTCATGAACTCGTCTACATCTTGTTCAAAAGATGTCTTCTGAGTTTCCTTGGCAGTTGGCTCTTCAGATACCACACTCTTTCCTTTTGCTTTGGCAGCAGCTTTTGCTTCAACATTAGGTCTTTGTGTTTGTGAGGCAAAAAGGCGTCCGCTTCTGGTGAAGCCTCCGCCTCCCCCAACATTATCAACTTGTGGAGAAGAGGTCGATGAATCCAGAGTGATTTTCTCCCCGTTGCAGTAGAGATCAGAGCCATAATGCCAAGGTATGGCATTACTGCTTTCATAAGGAACTGGTCCAGGCACCGTAATGGTGACCAGACTGATTGCTACAGAGGAAGGTACTGTAACGGTGTGCAGATCATAGTAAATTGTGACTGGTGATCTGGCAGGAGGTGCCATGGTTTGTTGTTGGAAATTGCTGCTGGGAGGAACATTTGATGGGTCATAGTAGATTGTAACTGTCGAGACATCTTCATTAATCTTTGCTGGCGTTGTAGAAGATTCTGCTAATAAAATGGATGCTGATGTTGTAGAAGAAATGGTTGTTGAAATTTGACTTTTTGAAGTGATGGACGGAGTAACTGCTGGTGATATCGATGAATCGGTAGGAATGATTGTTGCTGCTGGTGTAGAAGAATCGGGAATTGTTGTTAAAGGAATTGCTAGATTTGTAGGAGCCGTTGTTGAAATCTGAAGGATACCATTCTTAATAAGACCATCTATGCCGCTTCTCAGCCTTTCACACCCATCGACTGCAATGTTGCAATACCCACAACCGAGCTCGCACCCGGGGAACACTTGGCATTCTAAAAGCTGAGCTTTAATTTCGACCAAAGGTGTTCGAATTTGTGCAACACTGGTGATCAAGGTAGATGGTTTGTCTTCCTCAATGGCATTAATCCTCGGCCCGCAATGATTAGGCATAGGATTTCTGTTGACATTCGGAGGAGGTGCGAAGTTGAGGGCTTTATAATCCACCAGATCTTGGACTTTCATTTGTAAGGCCCTGCATTTTTCAGTATTGTGACCAGGTGCATTGGAGTGGAAAGCAAACCTGGCGTTGACATCATAATTCTTTGGGAGGTTGAAAGGATCTGGTGGCGCCAACATCCTTAACTCAACCAAGTTAAGCTTCAGGAGTTGTGGCAATAAGGCAGCATAAGGCATAGGGATATGGTCAATCACCCTGTTTTCCTGTGATGGTCTTTATTGGAAGGGTCGCTGTTGTTGATTGCTATTGCTGTTGTTGTAGGTTCTCTGTTGCGGATACTGAACTTGTTGTTGATATTGTGGTTGTTGTTGTTGAGGATATGCTGATTGCTGAGGAATCGGAGCTGGAATGGTGACTGCTGCTACTGACCGGTGAACATACTGAGGCCTACCCCTGCTTGTATGAATGAAATTTGTCTCACCAGCTCTTCGGGGTCCCACAAAAGGCTTCCTGGGATTACTGGATGAACTTGCACCATTATCAGAAATTTTGCCCATTTTTAAAAGGCTTTCAATCCTTTCCCCAACTATAACTACGTCAGCAAAACTGGTAGAAGAAAAGGCAGCCAGTCTATCAATATATGTTCCTTGCAAAGTATTCATGAACATGTCAGCCATCTCCCTTTCTGACATGGGTGGTTGGACAGCAGCAGCAAGCTGTCTCCACCTTTGGGCATACTCCCTAAAGCTTTCTCTGGAAGATTAAGACATTCCCATTAGGAGGGTCCTGTTGGGAGCCATGTCCAGATTATATTGATACTGCCTGATGAAGGCTTCAGCCAAGTCCTTCCAGCATCTAATGGTAGCTCTGGTCAAGTGTGAATACCACTCCCTTGAAGCCCCAGTCAGACTGTCTTCAAAGTAGAACATCCACAGCTTTTCATCCATGGTATATGCTTTAAGTCTTCCTAGGAAAGACTGCAGGTGAGTTCGTGGACAAGTGGTTCCATTGTATCTCTCAAAGCACGGGGTTTTGAATTTGTGGGGAATTCACACCCCATCCACTAGTCCCATATCCATTACATCGAAGCCCAAGGAATTCTGAGACTCCAAAGATCTCAACTTCTCAGCAATTTCATCCAACCTCCTATCATAGACTTCGTCTCCAGCTCCCATAACAGTAAACTGCTCTTCTTGGGGATCTTCTTGCAAGATTCTCCCCCCAGCAGTATTTCCTTGCACATTTCTCGGGATGTTGACTTCCGGATCCAGATGAGGTCCAAATACTGGTGGATTAATATGAGGCTGGCCCCGCTCATTGTTGCTAGTTCCTCCAGTTCCAAGATGAGGTTCCTCGGGAGTTTGTCTTTCCACCAGTTCCCTTAACCTTTCTTGACTCTGGGCCAAGCCAGTAATCACAGCCATGAATTGAGTCATTTGATTTCTCATCTCCACTCTTTCATTAGCCATCTGAGTTCTGACCTCAGTCAGGTCCTGCTGTACTTGCTCCATTTGAATACTAGGAAGGTTGTTGCGAGTAGGGTACCGGTGCGCACGGTTGACAGGGAACACTCGACGACGAGCAATGTTTCCTGTGGTCACAACAAAGCTAGAAACAAAGATAATAACAAAACCTACAAAACAAAACGAAAGTTAGTATGCAATGCAGCATGCTTATTTGTTTTCCAAGGTATCCGGCTTGGTTCTTGGTTTTGACCTTTCCAGTCCTCGAGGAAGATGCTTGCTGTTGCTGAGAAAAGAAGCCCAATAAAAACAAACTAATATATTACACGTGTTGAACAATACATAGTCTGTTTTACAACATATGCCCGTGGAGGGTTAAAATACATCAAAAAAGAAAAAGTACATCAGATGGGAATAACAACAAGCAAAGCATCAAACATCCAATCCAAACTCATCCTCCTTGACCTCCTTCAGGAGTGCCTCAGTCACTGGACCAGCTGGGTGCTCTGTAATGGTCCTAATGAGGAGGTTCCTGGTGGCAATGGCAGTGGTCAGCTTCTTATGCCTGTCCTGGTCCTTTGATCTCTTCAATCCAGCTATGAGTTTTAACTCTGAAATCTCCTTTTGGGCTTCCAACAAAGCTTCCTGCTGCTTCTTTTCATTGGCCTCTAACTGTTCAATCTTGGCTTGAGTTTTCTGGTCTTCTTGAGTACGGGCTTCAGTGATCCTGACCCACCAAGCCTGACTTTCTTGCAGATAGAGCTCAGTCCTAGCCTTCTGAATCTTGGCCTCTTTACAGGCATTCTTCAATATTTGCTCCCCAGCTCTTGCTTTCCTAATGTAGTCCTCTATCTTCTCAATTTTGGTGAGATGCTCCACCCTGAGCTTTTCTAATCTCTCAATATCCAGATGACCATCACTTCTTTCCCACAGAGTCTTTTTCAAGGCTTGAGATAGGTTCTCATTCCTCTCCTTCAGCTTCTCAAATTCTTCTAGGCTGACAATTGCTGCAGGTTGTATTGTTGAGGGTCCCAGTATGTCCTCCAAGGTGAAAGGCATTCCAGTAATCTGAGCTCTTGTACGGGACCAATCATAGTACTGAGCTGAAGCAACATTATTACACCTTCCAAGAATAGCCATCCCTTTTGTCTGGATGTTGTCCCAAGCCCAAGATGCTTGTCTGGTAGTAGCTGAATTAGGTTTTACTTCACAATACAGGGTCTCAGCTAAATCTTGCACTCTAGGAGGGTGAACCAAAGCATAGCCCAGTTGTCTCTTAAACAGCAAAGGATTGTAGTTGATGCAACCCTTTACACCTATCAGAGGTACATTTGGGTATTGTCCACAGCTGGTGATAATGTCTTTGCCTTTGGTGCTCTGGGTGCACCATCTAATATCATCTGAAGTCAAAGCAATGAGCCTCTTGGCCCAATTCTTCTGTTGGTGAGGGTTCAAGAAGGCATCTGATTTAGGTAGGTGTCTGAGCAGCCAGGTGTGAAACAAAGGAGCACAACATCTCACCAACTTCCCTTTTTGTTTCTCATCCCTCTGATGAATGGAGTAGTAAAAGTATCCCAGCAGTGTGGGTACTGGGTTCCTCAGAAGAAACAGATGGATGGCATTCTTGCTGGTAAATTTGGGCTCATCTGCAAATAGTATAACCCCATATATGCTGAGGGCTAACAGTGCACAAACTGCCCTCCATTCTCCCAATGAAGCCTTCAGGATGGCTTAAGAAATCAAGAAGTCCAAGTGCAAACCAGGGATCCCAGCTTTTGTTGTCATATTTTGCTCAATCAAGGCAGGCTCCAGGTACAGTGCTTTTGCTACTTCTCCATTGCTGGGAGCTGGCATTTCTGGGTTGAAGGGGATTCCACCCCTGATAGGTACTCCAGTTAATGAAGAAAACTCTTCCAGCAAAGGCCCTAGCTGGAAGTCTGAAAAGGTGAAACATCTCAAGGGAGGGTCATAAAACTGCAAGCATGTGTGGATCATGCTCCTTTGAGAAGGGTCAAGGTCCACAACCATATCCAAGATACCTCCATAATGCTCTCTAAACAATGGGATGTGGTCAGGTGTGATAAGTGACTGGACCTGCCTGATACCAGTCAACACAGGCTCAAAGAAATGGTATGATATGTTGCTCTTCCTGGGAGTAGCCATGAGTGCTGCTGAAGATGATGAAGATAGGTGCTGATGAAGATTAAGACTGATACTGGAGATGAGCCACTGATAGGCTGATGCCGGTGATGATGAGAATAACTGAAGTAGACAACTGATGAAGACAACTGAAGCAGAGGTCTATGCAAAAGAAGGGGTCAAAACCAAACCAGATATGAGATGGATACCCTGAAAAACAAATAAACAAATGTTAAATGATGCAAATGATGAGTATGCAAATGATATGCAAGGGTTTGTGATCAAGCAGGATCTGATTATCTGTCTTGATATAAAGCCCATGTATGTTCAAGAAGTCCAGAGGGAGGTTCAGAAATCCAGTAACTAAGGTAGGGGACTCAAACAAAGAGTCACATGTCCAGGGTTAATCACAAGAACTGTCCAAAGTGGAGTACTCTTAAACAAACTCAGTAATAGGGTATGATGTGGGCAAGGGTACCTGCAAACCTGTAAACAACCCAACCCCCTCACAGGTGATGTTCTAGAACAAGGATTTTCAGACTTGGATCAGTTATGAGAAGTGTAAATACTTCTAACTCGGAGGTACAGTGTCTATAATAACCATAAAAGATCCTCCTCTAATTCACCTCAGTTTCTGAAGGTCATAATAAAGGTCATCCAGACTTAGCAGGCTTCCCAGATAGCCCTAGCACTACAGGAAATCTGTAGCACAAAGTTCTCAAGAAGAAACCCACATCTGAACCGTGTTTCATATTCCCGCACCAGACCGAAATGGAATGGGAAATAACATGAACCACTCTAGCCTAGGTATCACTCAGGTCCCAGGTATAGGACCTTAAACTCTCAAGGGAACTCCACCCACCAAAACAGAAACCAGATCCAACAATGATAGTATGACATTATGATGCATAAAACTGTAAAGAAAGCAATAAACAAGACTGTACATAAAGCAAAAAAACAAAGCAAATAAACACAATTAGCACATAACACCCCAATAAACACAAATCAAACAAGCGCTAGGAGGAACCCACAAAAAGAACCAGAAGCCCTGGTTACAGTATAAGGGTCCCCAGCAAAGTCGCCAAGCTGTCGCTCCAACCAAATGACACCTAGGTCAGAAGGGGTACATACGCGAACGCTCGGTGAAAGAGAAGGAATGAATAGAGTCGCCAGCTAGGCATTTTTATCCCGAAGGAAAGGTAATGCTGCATAAACCTAAGAAAAGATGGATAAGACAGTTGCTAACCAGAGAAACTGAGAAAGGGGGTTGGTTACAACCTGGGAAGGTATTAGCACCCAGATTGTCCGTCGTACTCGACGGGATCCACGCTCAAAAGATTTGTGTTTTAAAGGGGTAGTGTCAGTGCAATCTGTGTATAAAGCTGGAAAGAAATGCAAGTGTCAGTGTAAAAGAAATGTGAAGTGTATAAGAGAAGTGTCAGTGTGAGAACAAGAATGAAATGCTCAAGACTATGAGGCTTAAAAACAATGCTAGAAGAGACTTTTGTTCGATAACTGTTAAGTTATGCCTACGTATCCTCTCGTGCAATGAGGAAGTCAGAACACCGTAGTTCGACTCAAAGAGACTGAAATATAAATTGACTTGTGAACTGCTTACTTGTCTATGCTCAAGTGTATGACTTGTCTGGCTCAGGTGCAAACTGTCTTGCATTAGACGGAAGAAGAAAGTTCTCGTTTGTGAGTGAATGAGATGAGAAAAGAATCCCGGACGAGACGATTATTGTTTGTTTTTGGGTTTTCAATCTTTTATTGCTTTTTGATATTTGTCATAAGAAAATGAGCTTAAGCCTAAACCAAGGGTTAGTAAACTCATCACATCCTCCCTCTGATTAGGGGTAATGAGAATGCTTTAAGTATGAAGTAAGCACCTCACACTTAATCACCATGATGGAGGATTAAGATCATTAACCTACTTGTAATTATTTAGATGTTTTGGGAGTTTTGGTTTAGTGTTAAGTAATGAGTTTAAGCCGTAATCAAGGATTTAATGGACTCATTACACCATCCTAATAGAAGGATAATAGATGAGAACATTTAAGCTGAGGAAGGCTCCTGAACTTAATCCATGATTAGGGATTAACCTCATGACAAAACAAAGCCTTTATTAAAGTGGATTTTAGTTAATGGTAAGATTAAGAAGTGAATTTTATGATTTGTAAGACAACTTGAGGGGGACTTGTCCAATAACACAAGGGTTAGTCCTTCTTAACTAGTTAAGGAAGAATTAGAACCGTAATGCAAGGCCCAAGTTACAAGCTTGATGTCTTAGTGATTATTAGATGGATTGATTAAAGGATTTAAACACATTAAGGGTTTAACACTTAGGATTAAAGTTATACACTCCATCCTAACAGAAGGATGCAGGCATAAGCTTAATCATAAAGCCTTAAAACCTTTAAGGTTTAGTCCTTGATTATGAGATGATAAGAGAAGACTCAAAGATGACACAAAAGTAAAACTAAATGGGGAAACTAATCAAACCCTAATTGTGATCATGCTTGTTTATTCCTAGGGTTTATGAGGTTTGCAAAAGATCTTCAGGAGAAAAGCCACCAAGGAAGAAGCAGATGAAAGGAGAAAGAAGCAAGAAAAAGCAAGACAACTTGCTTCTCTTAAGAAGATAAGTTGCTTGAAGAAAGAAAGTAAGGGATGAACATGAATGAGCAAGCTCACTCTAATACACAAGTGAAATGCAGAAATGAATGCATAAGAGATGAGAAGAGATTATGAGAAGTGAAGGCAAATTCACTTCTCAAATACTTACCACCTGAAAAGTTAGTAACAAGGAAGTGAAATGAAGTGAAAATGAGATGAGATGCAATGATGCAAACCAAAGTCAGAAGCATAAACATGATGTTAATGAAGAGAGGATGCAAACACATGTCAAGAGTTGTGGATGATCATACAAGGATGTGGATGCAAATGAATCATGCTTTGAACCATGAAAGTTCATGAAAGTTTATGTAATGAAATGAATGCACAACATGGAAAATGAAAGATGCAATGATCAAACATGATTCTAATATGTCCTAAGATTTCTTATATGTCATGTTGATGCACAAAATGTCATGGCAAGTTCATGTATGCAAGCAAATGAGAGATGGATGCAAATGAAAGCCAAAATTAGGGTTTACATACAATATGCAATGCAAAATTCAAAATCAGAAGCAAATGACAAGATAAAAATTGAAAATGGGATCAAAGGTACCCTAATCCTACACAAGTTCACTACCCAAAGGAGGGGACCTAAGTCTTAACCTAATGCAAGTTATGATTTTCTCAAGTTAGTTAGGGTTTTAAGTCACTTCAAAAGGAAAAATGCACATCAATTTGAAAATGAAAGATAAATCCAAATCAATTTTACCCTAGAAACTACATGCAATGAAGAATGCAATGCAAGAAGAACCATCATCAAACTCTTCATGGTTAGGCAGAATGAATTTTTCTAAGTTAGAACAAAAATATTGCCTTTAAAGAACTTTAATTCCAAAGAAAAATGTCAAATTAGGTCAAGAACCAAAAAGAAATTTGTTTGAAGAGTTTGATAATGTTTCTAAATGTTTTAAAATGCAATGTGAATTTTTTGGTGATTTTTAAATACCTAAATGCATTTTTAATTAATTAATCTTCATTAACTAATTAAAAATAAACTTTTAAATGATTTAAAAATAATTTTTAATGCAAAAATTAAAAATATAAATATTTTTGGGTTCTGAAAATTAATAAAAGATTTGATAAAAATTTTCAGAATTTTTTAATGTATTTTACTATTTTTAAAAATTTGTGGAAAGAAATACAATGAAAATTAAAATTAAATTGAATAAAAGGGAAAGTAATCTCATCCAACGGCTGGAATTCAAACCTGGGGGGGGGGGATGTTTGACTTCGCGCGCAATCTGAGGGTCAGGATTGACTCTGGTCAAATTATTTATTAATCCTAATTTAAACTAATTAAAATGAATTAAGGATTAATTGTGAAATCTGAGCCATTCACTTCCTAAACTAAACACGATCCAACGGCCCACAATGCACCTGGAGATTAAACCCTAATTAGGGCTAATTACTTTCAGGTGGCCGGAGGGAAGCTCCAGTCATCTTCTCCGGCGGGACAAAAACCCTAAAACACTCTACAAGCCACCCCGCACCAAATCAACCATCCAGAAATGATCCTCTACCCAAACCCCATTCAAACCAGCCCTCAAACATCATTTATAACCCAAGAAAAGAGGGAATCGAAGCAAACAATTTTTACGGGTGAAATTTCAGAGAGCCACAAAATAGTCATTTCTTCACCATTTTTAATTCTAAGGGTATCAGCATGACCAGCATAACATATATTTTCATTTTGCAACAAAAGAAACAAGCTCTGAAAAGTTTTGTTCTTGAGCTTACCTGAGGTGATGAACTACAAATGTGTGCTTCCAGAGCCTCCCCTTCAAGCAAAGAGTCTCTTCTGATCCTCCTGAAGCTAGTGGGATGCTTCAAAACCCTTGATGTTGGCTAGTTTTCAAGTTCCAGTTCTGGTGTAGCAGAAATGGAGGGTTAAGTATGTGATGTTTCATGCTGTTTCAATGGTGGATTTTGGTTCTATGGAGGATGTGTGACTCATTGGTGAAGGAAAAATGGAGGTTTGATGGCTGTGGGAGAAGTTTCGAAGAGGTGAAGTTTTTGATAGTTTTTGTGAATCCTGGCTTCTTGGAGGTTGCAGGCTTGTGTGTGTTGTGTTTTGGGATGCTTGAGGTCCACATATGAGGCTCTGATTGGGCAGAGAGTTGGTAGTGGCACAGTTTGATTGGCATGGGCAAAAATGCAAAAAGTCAAGATCTTGTGTACTATGGGTATGGCTCGGGTCAGAGGAGATCTTAGGGCTTGTCCTGCCTCATCTTGAGTTAAGGAAGGCCTTTGGATCTGATTTTGTGAGCTGGATGGTCTTGATCAAGAGTTTCCAAAGTTCTTGCATATTTCCCCCTTTGAGTTTTCTTATGAACCAAGGCAAAGAATCTTGTGATTTCTTGGGCAAAATGCAGCAACATGAGCCATATGAAGTTGCTAGAATGCTTTGAGATCAATTAACAATCAATCCAATCATAAAAGGTTCCTTTTGCAAAGATTCAATTGTGAAGCTTCATGAGAAAAATGCCTAATGCAACTTGTAATTGAAGGCATAGAAATGAGAAATCCTTTGGGCCATTATGATTTTTAGGTCATGTGTTGTGTTTATGTAATTCTTAGAAGTCATTTTGAAGTCATGGAAATGCTTGGCATGTGAATTTGCAAGTTTCCCTCTTTGGTGATAAGGTGAAAATTTAGTGATTTTGTCCAACTTTGCTAGGCCATAACTTTTGATCTAAAATGAATTAGAATGAGTTATTTTACTTTTTGAAAAGGTAATGATCCAATCTACAACTTTCATGACCAATAATTTTTCATTTGAAGCATTTTTGGATCAAAAAGAGGAGGTTGAAAAACTTTCCCAAAATGGCAAGTTTGCATTATAAGTCACTTTCTCAAAATGGAAACCTTGCAAATGGCTTGAAATTCTTCAATTTTGTGAACTTCTAACTTCTTCTAAGATCAAATAAAGATCATATACACCCAAAATGATGGAAAATACCCTTTGGTTGGGTGATTGGGGGCCTCAGATGCCCTGATTTTGCACTGACTTGCTCAAGAAGTCACCTTTTGATCAGATGCCTTCCCCATTGAATTTCTTCATAAAAATTGATATGCATGATCCTCATAACATATAGAGACCAATAGAAACAAGAATGACTAAAAAATTTGGAGTTATGGCTTCTGAAACCAAAACCCTAATTTTAGGTCATCTGTGCAGTTAAGCCTGGCTCTGCTTCCATGCCTTTCTCAGTTCTTGTGATTCTTTGACTTTATTGACCTTGGGAGGATATAATATGATGCTTGAACATATATGGACCCTCTTGAGATGATTGATGACCTTTGGAGTGGCTCAGATAGCTCAGGGATTGCTCAGGTCACAAACCCTAGATGCAGATGGCTTTGAATCAATGCAGTGAAACAAAAATGCAATATGAGATGATATGATTGAACTTATGCAAATGAGAAGAATCACAAGCCATGGTGAAATGAGTGAGGGCAAATTTGGGGTGTTTACAGGCGCCAACCGTTTTGATCTAATTTTGATCCTCAATCCTTTTTAAACCCTTGACCCTGATGTCAAACTTGTAACATGCCTCGTGAGCTTTGAATTTCCCTGATGATTGATCACATGCCTTATGCTGGAACATGCAAATGCTATGCTTCATTTTTCTATGCAATATGCTAAGGTATATGACATGCTGGTGATGATTATGATATGAAGATGATGCTAAATAGGAGAGGACAAATTTGGGGTATTACAACTGCCCCTATTCAAGCAACTGTTAATATGAAAAGTATGGTAGCACGACTATCGACCATTCAAGATGAACTGTGGTTGAATACCAAGAAGACCTGAAATTTGCACTCTGCTGGAGAATGCAAGAAATGGGAAATAAACCCAACCAAATGACGCTTTGGCGACTGAAGTGGGGAGAAAGCAGACGAGCTCCTTCCAAGTTGAATTGTTACTTTGGATAGAAGAACTTAGACAAACGAGTCTTCCTCAAACACACCTGTTACACCAAGGACTGGACATACGAGCCCTCTTCAAATAAACCTGTTACGCCAGGTGCTGCACATACGAGCCCTCACCATACATATGCAAAAAAACATATGACTTGAGATAGACGAACCTCCTTCAGATAAACCTGTTATGCCAGGACCGATGATGCACTTAAGTCTGTGGCATAGACATGCATAATCAGGATAGACGAACCCTCCTCATATATTATCCGTGGATATATGGTCTAAGACAGACGATTCTTCTTCAGATAACCTGTTACACCAGGTGATATAATAGGATTGGGCGAACCCTCTTCACGAATCTTGTGTAGATACGTGGTGCTTGAGACAGACGTACCTCCTTCGGGTAACCCTGTTACGCCAGGACCGGTAACTATTTTGACGTTTAATCCCACCGTCAGGACTTCAAACCTCTTCAACACAGACGAGTATTGGATGATCATCAGGATAACTCAAACGAGTGCCATAAGTCATCGATACCAACGAATATCAGACAATGATCTAAGAAACACAGACGAGCGCTTCAGGCGATGATATAGACGAATACCAGAAATCCAACACAAACGAGCACTTGGAGTAACAATATAGACAAGTACCAAAGTGATTATCAAATCAGCATTCATACGGGTATAAGTCAACACATATGAGTGCGGAGGATGATACAGACGAGTATCCGAACAATACGAACGAGCTTCAAACAGATAATAAACACAGACGAGTGATGGGGCGTGCATATGAGCATCAAATAGATTTCAAACACAGACAAGTGCTGAGGAATGCGGACAAGCATCAGCATATACCATCCATAGGCGACTGCCAGGGAAAGCAAACGAGCAATGACATGAACACAGACGAGTGCTGGGAAGTGCGGACGAGCAACGACAAAGCATGAACACAGACGGGTGTTGTACATTGCAGACGAGCACCAAATGCCTAGTAAGAAACACAACTCTACCGGGGAGAATATTTCACAAACGAGCGAGTGCTGGGAATGCAGACGAGCAACTAGCAAATATCAAAACACAAACGAGTGCTGAGGAGTGCAAACGAGAAACTATCAGATATCAAAACACAAACGAGTTCCAAGAGATGCAGACAAACACAAAACGGTTAACCAACACAAACAAGTGTCAGGAGATGCAGACAAACACAAAATGGATACCCAACACAGACGAGTTCCAGGAGATACAGACGAGCACAAAACGGATACCCAACACAGACAAGTGCTAAGAGATGCAAACGAGCACAAAACGGATTACCCTGGTTGGCAACAATGATCCCGACTCTGCAGGGGAACTTGGTCAAGAGGCTTCGATGATGCCTAAATCTGACTGGGGAGATGAATGACAGTTTGTATCATCACATGGCCAAAATAGACTAGCAACTTATTTGGGGAATATTTCGATGATGGGAGTGAAACCCAAACATGAACTCTGCGGGGATTAACCGTCTTCAGACTCGGCTGAGGAATAGACTTGGTCACGACTCCGACTGGGGAGAGAATTCTGAAAATTCTAACTCTGTGGGGAAATCAGACATTTAGTTGCTTGCTGGGAAAACTTTATTGTTGACTCCGTTTGGGGAGAAGAACTATTCTATTAACCTTGGAATACCACTGGGGAAATAATCAAGATCTCCTAGCAACACTTGGTTGAAGGATGAAACATGAACAAATGTCTGCACTACCTTTGTCACATCGGCCAAAAAATAAATTGGCAGACTCGCTGGGGATATTTCAATGATGGTTGCATACCAATCATGAACTCCGAGGAAGAGACGACCTCCCGACTCGGCTGGGGAATATCCAGTCAAATTATCTTCTAGCTGCCACAACTCCCTTCTGTTGGGTTTGAAACTCCGTTGAGGATTCCACTAGCTCTAGCTCAGCTGGGGATGATTTCGTCTAAACTCTACTGGGGAAATCACATCTTTCTTGTGAAGAACAATCACCACTTGGGGAAGGCACCATTTCTGATTAGATTTGAAATTCTGCTAGGCATTTCACTGCTATAGCTCACTCGGGGAGCATTCTCTGCTTGGGGAAGTGCAACCTCGCCCTGCAAAACCTGCAACAACAGTATACACACATGTTCCCTGGGGACTTGCATGGTATGATCTGTTCATCCATTATCACCCGACACTCAAAGACAATTTTAATTGTTTCCTTGCCATGTCAAATTATTTCAGAAAAATCAACATGTTTCAAATGCAATGTTCTTTTTTGCCAAAAATTCAGGACATGTTTACAAACAAAGTAGACACAACACAACACAACTTTATGACTGAATATTCATTTATTGAGTGGCCTCTGAATAGGAAAAGTTTTACATCAGGAAGCAACTACCTGGAAAGAGGTAGCTACCGTAAAATTGAGAAAAGAAACTATCCTAATGGCAATGTACACGGCATTCCGATGGGTTTCCTTCTCGCTATGACTAGCATGTCTTCAAGACTTTTTGTTCTTGCCTTTGCTTTCTGAAGAAGATAGGGAGACTGATTCCTATCCTTCTGATATTGTCAGGCTGCACGAAATAGTGACCTGGTTCAGATTACCCGGATCGTAATTGTTCGCTTATTCCCTTGTTTTGCGTGGATCGCCCTTTCGGATTTTCAATCCACCGGGATACCCTTTTTTTCCTGAGCTGTCCGATGTGGCTTTTCAACTCAGTGGGTGTACATCTTTTCATTTATTTTCCCTAACTTTTGCCCGAGCTTTTTATTCTATTTTTAGCTCGCCGAGATGCCCTTTTCTTGCCTGGACTTTAATTCTGTTTTTGTGTCCAGCGGGTCTTTTTATGCGAAGTATTTTTTAACTACGTCCGAGTTAACAGGAGACTGGAAATCTTCTCCATCCATAGTAGTGAGCATCAGCGTCCACCATGAGAAAACGTTCTTCACTATGAATGGACCCTCGTAGTTTGGGGTCCACTTGCCCCTGTAATCTGAACCTGGAGGGATGATCCTCTTAAGCACAAGCTCGCCTACTTGATACTCTCGAGTATGTACTCGTTGGTCAAATGCTCGCTTCATTCTCCTCTGATAAAGCTGACCATGACAGATAGCTGCTAATCTCTTTTCCTCAATTAGGCACAACTGATTGTATCGGGCACGTACCCACTCAACCTCATCAAGCTTCACGTCCATCATCACACGCAATGAAGGAATTTCTACCTCAATAGGCAAGATTGCCTCCATGCCATATACCAATGAGAAAGGAGTTTCCCCAGTTGACGTCCTGACTGACGTTCAGTACCCATGCAACGCAAATGGTATCATCTCATGCCAATCTTTGTAAGTGATAACCATCTTCTGCACAATCTTCTTAATATTCTTGTTAGCCGCCTCTACCGCGCCATTCAACTTTGGCCGGTAAGGAGAAGAATTATGATGTTGAATCTTAAAGTCCCGACATAGTTCTGCCATCATCTTGTTGTTTAATTTGGAACCATTATCAGTAATGATTCGCTCGGGCACTCCATATCTGCAAATGATGTTTCTCTTTAGAAATCTGGCTACTACTTGACGAGTGACATTGGCATAAGATGCTTCTTCAACCCATTTGGTGAAGTAATCAATCGCAACCAAGATGAAACAATGACCGTTTGAAGCAGTAGGATCTATATTTCCGATCATGTCAATGACCCACATAGAAAGGGACCAAGGAGATGGCATGACGTTGAGCGGGCTTGGAGGAACATGCACCTTGTCTGCATAAGTTTGGCACTTGTGGCACTTACGGGCGTACGAACAATAGTCTGCATCCATTGTTAGCTAATAATACCCTGATCTCAATAACATCTTAGCCATCGCATGTCCTCCTGCATGAGTACCAAAAGATCCCTCGTGGACTTCTTGCATTAACAAGCCTGCTTCATGTCTATCCACGCATCTGAGCAAAACCATGTCAAAGTTCCTCTTATACAAAACCCCATCTGCATTCAAGAAGAAACTAGCAGCAAGTCGTCTCAAGGTCTTATTGTCATTGGATGATGCCCCAGCCGGGTATTCTTGTTTTTCCAGGAAAAAATTGATATCAAAGTACCAAGGTTTCTCATCAGACACTGCGTCTACAAGGAAAGCATAAGCTGGTGTGTCAAGCCTGGAAACGTCAATCTTGGGCACATAGTTCCGACACAAGACTTTGATGGATGAAGAAAGAGTAGCCAATGCATCGGCGAATTGATTTTCATCTCGTGGTATGTATTGAAGCTTAACCATCGTGAAGAATGTCAAAATTCTTCTGGCATAATCCCTATAAGGAATTAAGTGTTCTTGATGTGTATACCACTTGCCGGTAATCTGATTAATAATGAGGGCTGAATCTCCGAATATATCGAGGGTCTTAATCCGAAGATTAATAGCCTCCTCTATTCCCATTATGCACGCCTCGTATTCCGCTTCATTGTTGGTGCAGCCAAAAGTAATTCTGGTAGCGAAGGGAAAGTAAACACCTTCGGGAGTGATAAGAACATCACCAACTCCACGTCCGTTGATATTGACTGCCCCATCAAACATCAACTTCAATTTGGATTCAGGGTCTGGCCCCTCCTTCGGAAGTGGTTCCTCGCAATCTCTTGCCTGGAGGTACACGATGTCCTCATCAGGGAAATCAAACTTCATCGGTTGATAGTCGTCTTCAAGCGGTTAAAGTGCAAGATAATCTGACAATACACTTCCTTTGATGGCTTTCTGGGAAGTATATTGTATTTCATACTCTGTTAAGATCATTTGCCACCTTGCAACCCTTCCGGTTAACGTTGGTTTCTCGAAAATGTACTTGACGGGGTCCATTTTTTAGATTAGCAGTGTGGTATGAGTCAACATGTACTGCCTTAGTCGGCGAGCAGCCCATACCAAAGCGCAACAAGTTTTTTCGAGCAGTGAATAACGGGATTCACAGTCGGTAAACTTTTTGCTAAGGTAGTAAATAGCATGCTCTTTTCGACCAAACTCGTCATGTTGGCCGAGAACACACCCCATCGACCATTCTAACACAGTCAAGTACATGATAAGTGGCCGTCCTGGAACTGGAGGTATTAGGATCAGAGGCTCCTGCATATATTCTTTTATCTTTTCAAAGGCTCTTTGACAGTCCTCATTCCACCTGACCGTTTGCTCTTTTCTCAACAATTTGAATATTGGCTCGCATGTGGCAGTTAGATGAGATATAAACCGAGAAATGTAGTTCAATCTCGCTAAAAACCCACGCACTTCTTTTTCTGTTTTCGGTGCAGGCATATCTTGTATTGCTTTTACTTTTGTAGGATCTACCTCGATTCTTCTCTGACTAACAATGAAACCCAACAATTTACCGGAACGCACTCCGAACGTGCACTTGTTTAGATTCAACCTCAGTCTGTACTTTATCAATCTATCAAACAGCTTTTTGAGATTGACCAAATGCTCTTCTTCGTCCTGGAACTTGGCGATCATGTCGTCCACATAACATTCAATTTCTTTATGTATCATATCATGGAACAATGTTACCATAGCCCGTTGATACGTTGTCCCGGTGTTCTTCAATCCGAAAGGCATAACCTTGTAGCAGAATGTACCCCACGAGGTAATGAACGTCATTTTCTCCATGTCTTCCGGTGCCATCTTAATCTGATTATACCCGGAGAAGCCATCCATGAAAGAAAATACCGAGAAATGAGCGGTTTTATCTACCAAATCGATGTGAGGTAATGGAAAGTCATCTTTTGGACTTGCTCTGTTTAGATCCTGATAATCGACGCACATCCGGACCTTGCCATCTTTCTTCGGTACAGGCACAATGTTAGCTACCCAGGGCGGATAACTAGTCACAGCAAGGAACCCGGCATCCCACTGCTTCTGAACTTCCTCCTTGATCTTCATAGCTATATCAGGGCTAGTTCTTCTCAGCTTTTGTTTCACAGGAGGACAATCTTCCTTTAGTGGCAACTTATGCACAACAATGTCAGTATCCAACCCTGGCATATCCTGATACGACCAGGCGAAGATATCCACATATTCACGTAGCATACCAATCAACTCCTTCTTTACCCTGGCCTGCAGACTGGCCCCAATCTTTATCTCTCTCTTTACCTCCTCAGACCCAATCTTAATGATCTCTATTTCTTCTTGATGAGGCTGAATGACCATTTCCTCTTTTTTCAACAACCTGACCAATTCTTCTGGGAGTTCATAGTCTTCCTCAACCCCTTCATCGACTTGGTAGATAGGATTGTCGAAGTCATGCATAGTCATAGCAGAAACATTGTCATAGGAATCTGAATGATCAACACTGCACAAGTGATGTGCTTATTTCAAAATCGGTTTTTTTCCCAAAGGAGACACAAACACACAAAAAACTAGAAAAAGAAAAACATTGCCATTTTATTTGTTTTGTGAAAAAAATCATAAAACGAAAGAAAGAGAACACAATGTGCTTGAAAAATGTCCTTTATTTCATGGAAAAAGTAAATGCATTAAAAACATGGTGGCCCTACATATGGATCCATGCACCTTGGGCAGAGTGTAGGATTTGACATGCAGTATGATAAAAATGGAAACAAAGAAAATTACCTAGACTGCCAAGTAACTTGAACAAAATCTTCAGAAGACCAGTTCCGGAGCTTCTCCCCAGGTACGCATGGGTGAATCTAGTTATCCCAGTCACAGTCACTATCCTCATCGGCATCTGTTGCCTAAACATTGCTGTAGTCGAGCATTCCGGCGCTTGTGAATGCTATGGGCTTACTGCCATGAGACCAGCTGGGCTGACCAGGTTGATATCTGAGACCGAACTTGTCATCTTTCTTTTCCACTTCTAGCCGCTTTCCCCAGCCCTGGGCATTTCCGGATTGAACTACCTCTTTAGCTTGCTTGTAGGAGTAGATAGGAATCCCTTCCTTCTCACTGCTCTGATCTGCTGGAGACAAATTGCTGACATTAACCATCTCAAAAGCTTGGCAAAGTGTCTCATGGATTTCCCCGTCCATTTCCACATACTTGAAGGTTGACAGATGGCTCACGAAAATGTCTTCTTCTCCGCACACAGTAATAACCTGGCCGTCTACCATATACTTCAACTTCTGATGCAACGTGGATATTACTGTTCCAGCAGCGTGAATCCAAGGACGTCCCAGCAAACAACTATAAGCGGGTTGAATATCCATAACATAGAAAGTATTCTTGAATATTTGAGACCCAATCTTCACCGGTAGCTCTACCTCCCCAAACACAGATCTTTGGGACCCATCGAAGGCTTTCACAATCAAATCACTGGATCGCAAGACGATGCCATCAACGTTCAGCTTCATTAAGGCCTTCTTAGGGAGCACGTTGAGAGAAGAGCCTATATCTACCAGGACGTGTGATAGAACAGTGCCTTTACACTCCATGGTGATATGTAAGGCTTTATTGTGATGCGTCCCTCAGAAGTGAGATCTCTATCTGTGAATCCCAACCCATGGTTGGCGTTTACGCTACCTACCACATCCTCTAACTTGTTGACAGTTATCTCTTGTGGTACATACGCCATTTGCAAGACTTTTAGAAAAGCCTCTCGATGAGCTTGGGAACACATCAGCAACGACAAAATGGATATCTTGGACGGGGTCTGATTCAGCTGTTCAACCACCTTATAGTCGCTTTTCTTAATTATTCTCATGAATTCCTCGACTTCCTTTTCAAAAGTGCCCTGACCAGCAGCAAGAGTCGTCACCTCTTCAGTTGCTATCTATTTACCCCTAGCCTTTGCAGCAACTTCAGCTTCAGGATCACTTCTAAGAGCTTGAGGAGCAAAGAGACGCCCACTTCGCGTAAATCCACCAACTCCTCCGACATTCAAAACAGTCGGGTCAATTGTCACCGCTTGAAAATTCCACTTTTAGGCCTTCTACGTACACGTCCGAGCCATAGTGCCAAGAGATGGCCTTGTCATCATCATAAGGGACTGGTCCCGGAACAATAATGGTCACTGGACTCACTTATGGAACATAGATAGCTACCGGCTCTCTCCGGACAGGAACTTCGGCAGGATCAAAATAAATCGTCACTGTAGACACGCAACCACTTCTGTTGTCAACTCTGTCAAACTGTAGGGACCCCTCATCAATCAAACATTGCAGCCTAGCTTTCAAATCCCCGCAACCATTAACGAAACTAAAACAACCCTTGCAATCATAATCACACACTGGGAACGCCTGCCCTTTCAACAATCTGTCTTTCACGACTAACAAGGAAGTCTTCACTTCATCCACATTCAAGATTAAATTCAAACTCTCGCCACTGTCAACGGCATTTATCCTGGCCCCTCTGTGATTTGGAATGGGGTTTGATGTAACATTTGGAGGCGGTGCAAAGTTAATTGCCTTTGAATCAATTAAGTCTTGGACCTTATGCTGCAATGCCCTGCACTTCTCTGTTGAGTGTCAGGGGGCTCCTGAATGAAATGTGCATCTGGCATTAGCATCATACCCCACTGGAAGCTCTCCAGGTGGAGGTGGTGCTAACGTCCTCAACTGAACCAAATTCAAGTCTAACAATCTTTGGAGTAGAGTTATGTACGTCATTGGGATAGCCTCAAGCACCTTGTTAGCTGGACGAGCTTGCCTTTGCTGATATGGTCTTTGCTGATGGTTATTGCGTTGCGGCTGTTGCTATTGTTGATGTTGTTGCTGTTGTTGCATAGGACCTGTGGGGATAGTGACAACGGTCACCTGCTCATAAGATCCTCTATATCCGCGGCCCCGCCCTCGGCCGTACACAACATTTGTCTCACCCTCCCTTCTTCTTTGAGGTCCACTGAAAGCCTTTCTCGCACCAAATGAGCTACTTGCACTAGTGTCTTGAATCTTTCCCATTTTCAGCAGAGTTTCAACTCTCTCTCCTGCTATCACAATGTCGTTGAACTTCGTTGCCGAGCAAGACGCCAGTCTCTCAATAAACACCCCCTGCAGCGTTCCCATAAACATGTCTACCATTTCATTCTCTAACAAGGGAGGTTGCACTCGAGCAGCAAGCTGACGTCACCTCTGGGCGTACTCTTTGAACCCTTCCTTAGCATTCTGTGACATTGTCTGCAACTGGGTACGATTTGGAGCCATATCCAAATTATACTGATACTGTTTCACGAACGCCTCAGCTAAATCCTTCCAACTTCGGATATTGACCCTACTAAGCTTCATGTACCATTCCAAGGAAGCTCCTACAAGACTATCTTGGAAGTAATACGTCCACAGCTTCCCATCATCCGTATGTGCAGCAATCCTTCCTACAAACGACTGAAGGTGAGTTTTCGGGCACACCGTGCCGTTGTACTTATCAAAAGTGGGATCCTTGAACTTGTAGGGGATTCTCACCCCTGGAACCGTGCCCAAGTATGTGATGTCAAATCCCAGAGAACTCTGAGACTGAATAGCACGAATCTGCTCAGCCATTTCTTCGAACCTTCTATTCATGTCAACCCTTTGGCCTTCTGCCTCATCCAACAAGGTGAACTGCTTGTCCTGCCCATCCATATGCAGATTATTCACTCCATCATTGAAAATAGTGACCACTGGTTGCACTACAGGGATTTCAACATGACGGGCGCCGACCCCGTTGCGATTACCTCCATCTGCTGTCCCATTATTCCTGACTTGATTGTTCTCCAACATTTCGCGCAGACGTTCTTGAGTTTGACCCATCCCAGCCATGAGAGTCATGAAGTTGTCTATTCTCGTCCTCAAGTCAGCCAGATCTTCTTGCATCTGATCCATTGCTCTCTCTGTTCACTTTTGTAGGGTGTCTGTGCACCGTTGGCTGTCTCTGAACCTTCTTGGGAGCTATAGTGCCTGAAAGTGACATGAATGTTAGAACACTAGAGACATACCTGCAAAACAACAAACACGTTATATGCATGCAATGTAACTATTCATGTTTCCATGTCCAGGCATTAACATGCCCCAGTTCTGGTATTTTGACGAAAAACACTCCAGATGACCTTTTGGAAACTGACTTTTTCAAACTCTTTTGAGGAGTATTCAGACCCTGATGTCTTAGGACAACCAACTTTGCTCATTCATAAACGGTAATTGGAAAGTAACATTGCATAACATGAACAAACCAACAATCATAGTTATAGATAAAAACATCATTCCCCGCAGGGTTACAATTCAATACAAAAGATAAGAAGATAAAAGAAGACTCCTACAACAAGCCTGCAGGTAGTCTGGATACAAGCAACAATAAACTAAAACCCTAAACTAAAGAAAATCCAGGCTCTTTGTAAACACCCCAAATTTGCCCTCACTCATTTCACATTGGCTTGTGATCTTTTCATATGCATAAGTTAAATCATAGCATCTCATATTGCATTTTTGATTCACTGCATTGCTTCTAAGTCATCTGTATCTAGGGTTTGTGATCTGAGCCATCCCAGAGCTATTTGAGCCACTCCAAAGGTAATCAATCACCTCAAAGGGGTCCATGTATGTTCAAGCATCATATTATATCCTCACAAAGTCAAGGAAGTCAAAGAATCACAAGAACTGAGGAAGGCATGGAAGCAGAGCCAGGCTTAACTGCACAGATGACCTAAAATTAGGGTTTTGGTTTCAAAGGCCATAACTCCAAATTTTTTGGTCATTCTTGTTTCTATTGATCTCTATATGATATAAGGATCATGCATATCAAGTTTCATGAAGAAATTCCATGGGGAAGGCATCTGATCAAGAGTTGACTTCTTGAGCAAGTCAGTGCAAAATCAGGGCATCTAAGGCCCCCAATGACCCAACCAAAGGGTGTTCTTCATCATTTTGAATGTGTATTATCTTTATTTGATCATAGAAGATGTTAGAAGTTCACAAAATTGAAGAATTTCAAGCCATTTGCAATGTTGCCTTTTTGGGAAAATGACTTGTAATGGAAACTTGCCATTTTGGGAAAGTTTTTCAACCTCCCCAAATTGATTCAAAAATGCCTCAAATGAGAAAACTTTGGTCATGAAAGTTGTAGAATGGATCATTCCCTTTTCAAAAAGTACAAGAACTTGTTCTAATTCATTTTGGATCAAAAGTTATGGCTTGTCAAAGTTGGGAAAAATCACATAATTTCAAGTCTTGCACCAAAGAGGCAAAGTTGCAAAACCCCTTGTCAAGGCAAAATGAGACCTCAAAGTGACTTCTAATCCTTGCACAAACATAAACCAATGCCTAAAAGTCAGAATGCATCAAGGATTTGTCCATTTTCATGACTTATGCTTCAAGAAATCACAAAAGGGCAAAAGGATCACAAAGTTGCAAAACATCTCACAAACCCTAATCCACTTGCTAATTGGCCTCAAGACTGATTCCATGGCTCTCCTCAATCCTTGCTGCGCAGGACACCCCTTTTTCCTTGGCCTGCCATTGACCCATACCTCTCTTACACCTAGACTTGACTTTTTGCAAAAAGACCCATACCAATCAAGCTAGGCCACACCAACTCCTCTGACCTATCTTAGTGTGATACATGTACCAAATGGGACTCAACACAACACACACACAAGCCTGATCTCTCTCATAGCCATAGTTCACAAAAAATCCTCCATCTTGCATTTTCTATCGAATCCCTTAACTCAGCCATCCATTCCTCAAATTTCTTCCACCATCCATCTCAAAACACTCCACTGATCATCCCTGACCCTTCACCTTGCCTTGAAACCCCCTGAAACTAAAACACGATTTTCCCCCCTCTCTGAGCAGAACTCCATCAATCTCACAAACCAGCCAAAATAAACTCCAAACAAGCTTTGTAAACACTTGAGGGAGGTCAGTAGAGTTGATTGGAAGCAAGGAACTGGTCAAAAAGCTCCTGGATTGAAAGCTTCGACTCAGGTAGCCACTGAAATTCATTTTTCCAGAAGCTTTGTTTTAAGTTACTAAATGGTTAAGTTTGATCCCCTGAGTTCAATGAACTTTTTATTTTTGAAAATGATGAAGAAATGAGTGTGTATGGTCTGACTGAAATTCCTGCCACTTTTGAATCTTGCTTCGAAACTGTTTCATGGTGAGAAATAAATTCCATTTGAGGGCAGGGATGAGTTTAGGGAGGTGAGAGGAAGTGATCTGGAGCTTTAGAGCTCCAGAAATGACCAGGAGAGTGAGTTTGAGATTTCTCAGGGAGGGTGTCACCGGAGAAGACGACCGGAGCTCTTCTCCGGTGACCTGAAAGTAATTAGGGTTTGATAATTAGGGTTAGCCAGGTTTAAATGTGGGGCGTTGGATCTGGGCTTCCCGCGCGTGTTGGATGGCCAGGATGTTTTCACTTAGCCCTAATTGTGCTTAATTAAGTTAATTAACTAGGTTTAACTCAGTTTGAATTCCAGCCACAGGATCTGGCGCGTAGTCAACAAATCATTTCCCAGATTCAATCTCAGCCTTCCCTTGCGTTTACTTCTGTTTTATTTAATTTTTAATTCATATTTTCTTATTTGTTTTACATATTTTATTTAAAATAGCAAAAATCATTTAAAAATTATGAAAATTTTTGTCAAAGATTTCATTAATTTTTAAAACCCAAAAATATTTTTATTTTTATTTTTTGCATTAAAAATCATTTTTAATTTATTTTAATGTTTAATTTTAATTAGTTAATGGAAATTAATTAATTAAAAATTCATTTAGGTATTTAAAAATCACCAAAAAATTCACATTTCTTTTAAAACATTTAGAAACATTATCCAACTCTCAAACCAAATTTCTTTTTGGTTCTTGATTCCTTTTGGTCATTTTCAATGGAATTAAATTCATTTTGAGGCAATATTTTTGTGCAAACTTTGAAAAATCCTTTCTGCCTAACCCTTGAGAGTTTGACAATGATTCGTTTTGCATTGCATCCCACATAGCATGTAGTTTATAGAATAAAGTTGGTTTGAATTGATCTTGCATTTTCATTTTGTTTTGCATTTTTCTTGATGAGGTACCCCAAAACCCTAGCAATCTTAGGAAATTCATAACTTTCACTAGGTTAAGGGTTGGATCCCCTCCTTTGGGAAGTGGGCTTGTATAGGTTTAGGGTATTTTTGATTGCATTTTCAGTTTTTTATCATGTCATATGCTTCTGATTTTGAATTTTTCTTTGTGTGTTGCATGTAAACCCTAATTTGTGCCTTCCTTTGCATCCATTTTTCATTTGCTTGCATCCAATGACTTGCCATGACATTTTGTGCATCCACATGATTCATAATACATCATAGGACATATTAGAATCATGTTTGTTCATTGCATCTTTCATTTGCCATGTTATATGACCATTGCATTTCATAAACTTTTCATGTACTTTCATGGTTCAAAGCATGCTTCATTTGCATCCATGTCCTTGTATGATCATTCTCATGTCTTGCCTCATGTTTATTTCATCTCTTAGAATCATTAACATCATGTAATTTCTTCTGACTTTGGTTTGCACCATGACATTTCATCTCATTCCCATTGCATTTCATTTCTTTTGCTAACTTTTCAGGTGGTAAGTTGTTTTGAGAAGTGAATTTGCCTTCACTTCTCACAATCTCTTTTCATCTCTTTCATACTTTCTTTGCTGCATTTTGTATGTGTTTTAGAGTGAGATTTCTCATTCATGTTCATCTCTTACTTTCTTTCTTCAAGCAACTTGTCTTCTAAGTGAAGCAAGTTGTTCTTTGCCTCTTGCTCCTTTCATCTGCTTCCTTCCTGGTGGTTTCTCTGAAGATCTTCTTGCAAACCTCACTAACCCTAAGAATAACCAAGCATGATAACACTTAGGGTTTGATTAGTCCCCCATTTAGTTTTGCCTTTGTGTCATCTTTGAGTCTTCTCTTCTCATCTCATAATCAGAGACTAAACCCTAAAGGCTTTAAGGCTTTGTGAATAAGCTTATGCCTGCATCCTTCTATTAGGATGGAGTGTATAACTTTAATCCTAAGTGTTAAACCCTTAATGTGTTTAAATCCTTTAATCAATCCATTTAATAATCACTAAGACATCAAGCTTGTAACTTGGGCCTTGCATTAGGGTTCTAATTCTTCCTTAATTGGTTAAGAAGGACTAACCCTAGTGTTAATAGACAAGTCCCCCTCAAGTTGTCTTACCAACCATAAAATTCACTTCTTCATCTTATCATTAGCTAAAATCCATTTAATAAAGGCTTTGTTTTGTCATGAGGTTAATCCCTAATCATGGATTAAGTTGAGGAGTCTTTCTCAGCTTAAATGTTCTCATCTATTATCCTTCTATTAGGATGGTGTAATGAGTCCATTAAATCCTTGATTATGGCTTAAACTCATTACTTAACACTAAACAAAAACAAAAAAAACATCTAAATAATTACAAGTAGGTTAATGATCTTAATCATATACCATGGTGGTTAAGTGTGAGGTGCTTACTTCACACTTAAGGTATTCTCATTACCCCTAATCAGAGGGAAGATGTGATGAGTTTACTAACCCTTGGTTTAGGCTTAAGCTCATTTTCTTATGACAAATTCCAAAAGCAATAAAAGATTGAAAACACCAAAAACAAACAATAATTGTCTCATCCGGGATTCTTTTCTCATCATCTTCACTCATAAACGAGAACTTGTTTCTTCCGTCTAATGCAAGACAGTTTGCACCTGAGCCAGACAGGTCATACACTTGAGCATAGACAAGTAAGCAGTTCACAAGTCAATTTTATCCTTCAGTCTCTTTGAGTCGAACTACGGTGTTCTGACTTCCTCATTGCACGAGAGGATACGTAGGCATAACTTAACAGTTATCGAACAAAAGTCTCTGTATATTCCCCATCTTTCCAGCATCATTCTTTAAGCCTCATAGTCTTGAGCATTTCATTCTTGTTCTTACACTGACACTTCTCTTATACACTTCACACTTCTTTTACACTGACACTTGCATTCTTTTCCAGCTTTGATACACAAATTGCACTGACACTACCCCTTTAAAACACAAATCTTGTAAGCGTGGATCCCGTCGAGTACGACGGACAATCTGGGTGCTAATACCTTCCCAGGTTGTAACCGACCCCCTTTCTCAGTCTCTCTGGTTCGCGACCGTCATACCCATATCTTTCTTAGGTCTATGCAGCATTACCTTTCCTCCGGGATAAAAATGCCTAGCTGGCGACTCTTGTCTTTCTGAGTTCACCCTTGTGTGTACTCATCCCCTTTCGCCGACCGTTCGCGTCTGTACCCCTCTTGGCCCCGTGTCATCTGGTGGGAGCGACAGCTTGGCGACTCTGCTGGGGAACCTTATACTGTAACCAGGGCTTCTGGTTCTTTTTGTGGGTTCCTCCTAGCGCTTGTTTGATTTGTGTTTACTGGGGTGTTATGTGCTAATTGTGTTTATATATTTGCTTTATTTACTGCTTTATGTACAATTATTTATTGCTTTCTTTACAGCTTTATACATCATACTGTCATACTGTCATCTTGCTGGATCTGGTTTTTGTTTTGGTGGGTGGGGTTCTACTGAGAGTTTAAGGTCCTATACCTGGGACCTGAGTGACACCTAGGCTAGAGTGGTTCATGTTCTTTCCCATTCCATTTCGGTGTGGTGCGGGAATATGGAACACGGTTCAGATGTGGGTTTCTTCTTGAGAACTCTGTGCTACAGATTTCCTGTAGTGCTAGGGCTATCTGAGAAGCCTGCTAAGTCTGGATGACCTTTATTATGACCTTCAGAAACTGAGGTGAATTAGAGGAGGACCTTTTATGGTTATTGTAAACACTGTACCTCCGGGTTAGAAGTGTTTACACTTCTCATAACTGATCCAAGTCTGAGGATCCTTGTTTTAGAACACTACCTGTGAGGGGGTTGGGCTGTTTGTAGGTTTGCAGGTACCATTGGCCACATCATACCCTGTTACTTTGTTTTGGTTAAGAGTAACTCATTTTGGGACAGTTCTTGTGATTTAACCCTGGATATGTGACTCTTTATTTGAGTCCCTCTACCCTGGTTACTGGACTTCTAAACCTCCATCTGGACTTCTTGAACATACTTGGACCTTATATCAAGACAGTTAATCAGATCCAGCTTGATCACAAACCCTATCATTTGCATACTCATCATTTGCATCATTTAACATTTGTTTATTTGTTTTTCAGGGTATCCACATCATATTTGGCTTGGTTTTGACCCCTTCATCTGCATAGACCTCTGTTCATCAGTTATCTGCTTCAGCTATCTTCATCAGTTGTCTGCTTCAGCTACCTTCTTCATCACCAGCACCAGCCTATCAGTGGCTCATCTCCAGTATTGATTTTTGATCTTCATCAGCACTTGTCTTTAGCTCTTCATCAGCACTCATGTCTGCACCCAGGAAGAGCAACATTTCATACCATTTCTTTGAGCCTGTGTTGACTGGTATCAGGCAGGTCCAGGCACTTATCACCCCAGACCACATCCCATTATTCAGAGAGCATTATGGAGGCATCCTTGATATGGTTATGGACCTGGACCCTTCTCAGAGGAGTATGATCCACACCTGCTTACAGTTCTATGACCCTCCTTTGAGATGCTTCACTTTCCAGAACTTTCAGCTAGGACCTCTTTTGGAGGAGTTTTCATCATTGATTGGAGTACCTGTCAGGGGTGGTATCCCCTTCAACTCAGAGATGACCTCTCCCAGCAATGGAGAGGTGGCAAAAGCATTGTACCTAGAGCCTATTCTGGTTGAGCAGAACATGACAACAAAGGCTGGGATCCCTGTTTTACACTTAGACTTTCTGACTTCTCAGGCCATCCTGAAGGCCTCCTTGGGAGAATGGAGGGCAGTTTGTGCATTGTTAGCCCTCGGTATATATGGGGTTATATTATTTGCAGATGAGCCCAAATTTATCAGCAAGAATGTCATTCATCTCTTCCTTCTGAGGAACCCAGTGCCCACATTGCTGGGAGATTTCTATTATTCTGTTCACCAAAGAAATGAGAAGCAAAAAGGGAAGTTGGTGAGATGCTGTGCTCCTCTGTTTCATACCTGGCTACTCAAACACTTACCTAAGACTGATGCCTTCCTGAATCCTCACCAACAGAAGAATTGGGCTAAGAGACTTATCGCTTTGACTTCAGATGACATCAGATGGTGCACCCAGAGCACCAAGGGCAAGGACATCATCACTAGCTGTGGGCAGTACCCCAATGTACCTCTAGTAGGAGTGAAGGGTTGCATCAACTACAATCCTTTGCTGTTCAAGAGACAACTGGGCTATGCTTTAGTACACCCTCCTAGAGTGCAAGATCTAGCTGAGACCCTGTATTGTGAGATAAAGCCTAATCTAGCTGTTGTCAGGCAAGCATCCTGGGCTTGGGACAACATTCAGACCAAAGGGATGGCCATTCTTGGGAGGTGCAATAATGTGGCTTCAGCTCAGTATTATGAGTGGTCTCATGCTAGAGCTCAGATTTATGGGATGCCCTTCACCATTGAGGACACACCTGGACCTTCCACAGTACAGCCAACAGCCACTGTCAACCTGGAAGAATTTGAGAAGCTGAAGGAAAGGAATGAGAACCTGTCTCAAGCTCTGAAGAAGACCCTCTGGGAGAGGAGTGATAGTCGTCTAGACATTGAAAGGTTGGAGAAGCTTAGGGGGGAGCATCTGGCCAAGATTGAGAAAGCAGAGGACTACATCAAGAAGTCAAGAGCTGGGGAGAAAATATTGAAGAATGCCTGTAAGGAGGCCAAGCTTCAGAAGGCTAGGACTGATCTCTATCTGCAAGAAAGTCAAGCTAGGTGGGTCAGGATCACTGAAGCTCGTACTCAAGAAGATAAGAGAACTCAAGCCAGGATTGAGCAGTTAGAGGCCAGTGAAAAGAAACAACAAGAAGCCCTGCTGGCAGCCCAGAAGGAGATTTCAGAATTGAAGCTTAGGGCTGGTTTGAAGAGGTCAAAGGACCAAAACAGGCACAAGAAGCTGACCACTGCTATTGCCACTAGGAATCTCCTCATCAGGACTATTACAGAGCATCCGGCTGGTCCTGTAACTGAAGCACTTTTGAAGGAGGTTCAGGAGGATGAGTTTGGACTTGATGTCTGACTTTTTGTTTGTTGTTACTTTCATTTGATGTACTTTTCTTTTATGTTGTATTTTGACCCCTCAGGGGCATGTGTTGTAAAAAACAAACTATGTATTATCCACCATTTGTAATATATTTGTTAGTTTGTTTCCATTTAGGTTTTCTTTTCTCAAGCAACATCAAAGCATCTTCCTCGGGGTCTGGAAAGGTCAAAACCAAGAGCCAAGCCGGATACCTTGGAAAATAAATAAGCATATTGCATTGCATACTAAATTTTGTTTTGTTTTGTAGGTTTTGTTATTATTTTGTCTGTTTCTAACTCTATTGTGGTTCAGGAAATATTGCTCGCAGAAGAGTGTTCCCCGTCAACCGTGCACACCGGTATCCTACACGCAACAACCTTCCGGGTATTATAATGGAGCAAGTACAGCAAGACCTGACCGAGGTCAGAATTCAAATGGCTAACGAAAGAGTGGAGATGAGGAACCAAATGGCCCAATTCATGACAGTAATGACTGGTCTGGCTCAGACCCAAGAAAGGCTAAGGGCATTGGTAGAGAGACAAACCCCCGAGGAACCTCATCTTGGGACTGGAGGAACAAGCAACAATGAGAGGGGTCAGCCTCATGTTAACCCACCTGTATTTGGACCTCATCTAGATCCGGAAGTCAACATCCCGGCTAATGTGCAAGGAAATACTACTGGGGGGAGGATCTTACAAGAAGACCCCCAAGAGGAGCAATTCACTGTCATGGGAGTTGGTGATGAAGTCTATGATAGGAGGTTTGATGAAATTGCTGAGAAGTTGAGATCTCTGGAGTCTCAAAATTCCCTGGGTTTTGATGTCATGGATATGGGGTTAGTGGACGGGGTAATAATTCCCCACAAGTTCAAACCCCCGTGCTTCGAGAAATACAATGGAACATCCTGTCCACGAACTCACCTACAGTCATTTCAGGGAAGACTTAAAGCATACACCATGGATGAAAAGCTGTGGATGCTGGAAGGATCTAGCTGAGGCCTTCATCAGGCAGTACCAATACAATCTGGACATGGCTCCTAACAGGACCCTCTTGATGGGAATATCTCAATCCTCCAGGGAAAGCTTCAGGGAATATGCCCAAAGGTGGAGACAGCTTGCTGCTGCAGTTCAGCCACCCATGTCGGAAAGAGAAATGGCCAACATGTTCATGAATACTCTGCAAGGAACATATATTGATAGGTTGGCTGCCTTTTCTTCTACTAGCTTCGCAGACGTGGTTATAGCTAGTGAAAGAATTGAAAGTCTGCTAAAGATGGGCAAGATTTCTGATAATGGTGCAAGTTCGTCAAGTAATTCCAGGAAGCCTTTTATGGGACCTAGAAGAATCGGTGAGACAAATGCCATCCATGCCAACAGGGGCAGACCTCAGTATGTCCACAGATCAGTAGCAGCTGTCACTATTCCAGCTCCGATTCCTCAGCAACCAGCATACCAATAACCACAACAACCACATTATCAGCAGCAAGTTCAGTATCCGCCACAGAGAACCTACAACAACAATAACAGCAATCAATAACAACGACCCTTTCAGCAAAGACCATCACAGGAAAATAGGGTGATTGACCCTATCCCTATGCCCTACGCTGCCTTATTGCCACAACTCCTAAAGCTTAACTTGGTTGAGCTAAGGACATTGGCGCCTCCAGATCCCTCAATCTCCCAAAGAATTACGATGTCAACGCCAGGTGTGCTTTCCATTCCAATGCACCTGGTCACAACACAGAGAAATGTAGGGCCTTACAAATGAAAGTTCAAGATCTGGTGGATTCTAAAGCCCTCAACTTTGCACCCCCTCCAAATGTCAACAGGAATCCTATGCCTAACCATGGTGGGCCAAGGATTAACGCCATTGAGGAAGACAAACCATCTACTTTGATCACCAGTGTTGCACAAATTCGAACACCTCTGGTCGAAATTAAAGCTCAGCTTCTAGAGTGCCAGGTGTTTCCCGGGTGTGAGCTCGGTTGTGGGTATTGCAACATTGCAGTCAACGGGTGTGATAATTTGAGAAGCGGCATAGATAGTCTTATCAAGGATGGTATCCTTCAGATCTCAACAACGGCGCCTACAAATCCAGCAATTCCTCTGACAACAATTCCTGAGTCTCCTACAACAGCAGCAACAATCATTCCAACCGATTCATCAATATCATCAACAATGGCTTCATCCATCACTTCCACAAATCAAATGCCAACAACCATTTCTTCTACAACATCAGCATCCTTTTTATCAGCAGAATCTTCTACAACTCCAACAGAAATTAATGAAGACGTCTCAGCAGTCACCATTTACTATGATCCATCAGATGTTCCTCCAAACAACAATTTTCAGCAGCTAGTAGTGGCACCTCCTGCCAGATCACCAGTTACAATTTACTACGATCCGCACACCATTACAGTACCCTCCTCTGCAGCAGTCAGTCCAGTTACTATTACGGTGCCTGGACCAGTTCCCTATGAAAGCAGTAATGCCATACCTTGGCATTATGGCTCTGATCTTTACTGCAACGGGGAGAAAATCACTTTGGATTCTTCAACCTCTTCTCCACAAATTGATAATGTTGGGGGAGGCGGAGGCTTCACCAGAAGCGGACGCCTTTTTGCCTCACAAGTACAAAGACCTAATGCTGAAGCAGAAGCTGCTGCCAAAGCAAAAGGAAAGAGTGTGGTATTTGAAGAGCCGGCTGTCAAAGAAACTCAGAAGACATCTTTTGAACAAGACGTAGACGAGTTTATGAGAATCATAAAGAGAAGTGATTACAAGGTGGTGGATCAGCTTCACCAAACTCCCTCAAAAATCTCCATATTATCCTTGTTGATGTGTTCTGAAGCTCACAGGAATGCGTTATTGAAGGTCTTTCACGCGGCATACGTGCCAGAGGAGATTACCGTTAATCAGCTAGAAACTGTGGTAGAAAATGTCAACACCAGTCATGGACTGGGTTTTACCAATGCTGACTTAACAACTGAGGGACGTAACCACAACAAGGCTTTACATATCACCTTGGAATGCAAAGGTATTGTTCTATCCCATGTATTGGTGGACACTGGGTCCTCACTCAATGTTCTGCCAAAGAAAGCCTTAATGAAGCTGGAGTACGATGGTTTAGCATTGCGTCCGAGTAATTTGGTAGTGAGAGCATTTGATGGCTCTAAAAGATCAGTGCTTGGAGAGATTGATCTGCCTGTGATGATTGGCCCGCAGACTTTTAAAATTACCTTCTATGTGATGGACATTCAGCCGGCCTACAGCTGTTTGTTGGGTAGACCCTGGATCCATGCCGCTGGCGCTGTTACGTCTACCCTTCACCAGAAGCTAAAATTCGAGTGGGAAGGCCAGATCATCACCATCTGTGGGGAAGAAGACATCTTTGTTAGCCATCTGGCTACATATAAGTATATTGAAATGGATGGGGAAATCCATGAAACTATGAGCCAGGGGTTTGAGGCCCTGAACATAAATGAAGCATCTGCCGTACTGGGGACCTCCATAACGTCTTATCAGCAAGCCCGGAAGGTTGTTGAAGAGGGGACTTCCCAAGGCTGGGGCAAGCTGTTGCCCGTGGAGAAGAAGGAAGACAGATTTGGGTTGGGTTACAAACCAACTCAACAAGATCAATCAGAGGCTGCTAGGAAGCCCAATTTTGTCAGCGGGGGAATTCTCACCCCGGATGCAGTGAAGAACTTGGAAGACGAGGAAGAAAGCGACCGCAACCTGGAGAGCTGGATACGTCCAAGGATCCCGGGGAGCCAAGTCCTTAACTGGTCTTCCCAGGAAATTATAAGGGTTACTCCTGCAGAGTAATTATTATTTCCTGTATTTTTAAGCATGCATCAAGTCTTGTATCTTGCCCAAGATGACAAGACTCATTTTGTAATCGGGCCATCTTGTAATTTTGTGCAAATGGATTAATCAATGAATATCGGACATCTTTTGCAAATGAGTCTTTTCCTTTTTCGCTCACTGTTTTTCATTTTTCTTTTTGTACAAAAATAAAATGGAAATGTTTCCAAAATGAGAACTTCATTTCACTTTTTGTAAACAAGATTAAAATTGATCACTAAAATGAACAATCTAAACCCTTGCAGAGAGTGCCTTTCAGATTGCACCGACAACAACACAGCTATGACCTCGTATGACTTTGACAATCCAATCAATCGAGTTGATGAAGGGGTTGAAGAAGATTATGAGCTTCCTGAAGAGCTAACCAGGTTGTTAAGGCAAGAGGAGAAGGTTATCACCCCTCACCAGGAGGAGGTCGAAACAGTTAATCTTGGTACGGAAGAAGACGTGAAAGAAGTTAAAATCGGGGCCTGCCTACAAGACTCAGTGAAGGGATAACTGATTGATATGCTTCGGGAGTATGTGGATGTCTTTGCTTGGTCTTATCAGGATATGCCAGGGTTGGATACCGATATTGTCATGCATAAGCTGCCTTTGAAAGAAGACTGCCCGCCAGTGAAACAGAAGATGCGCCGTACTCACCCAGATATGGCAATGAAGATAAAGGAAGAGGTACAAAAACAGTGGGACGTCGGGTTCCTTGCTGTGACTAGCTATCCGCAGTGGGTTGCTAATATTGTACCTGTGCCTAAGAAAGACGGCAAGGTAAGGATGTGTGTGGACTACCGGGATCTGAACAGAGCCAGCCCGAAAGATGATTTCCCTTTACCTCACATTGATGTATTGGTTGATAATACGGCTCAGTTCTCGGTGTTCTCCTTCATGGACGGATTTTCAGGATATAATCAGATCAAGATGTCACCTGAAGACATGGAGAAGACGACTTTCATCACACCCTGGGGCACGTTCTGTTATAAGGTGATGCCATTCGGACTGAAGAATGCTGGTGCCACTTATCAATGGGCTATGGTAACATTATTCCATGACATGATCCATAAAGAAATTGAATGTTATGTGGATGACATGATTGCCAAGTCCCTCACAGAAGAAGACCACCTGGTAAATCTGTTGAAGCTATTCAAGCGTCTGAGGAAGTACCAACTGAAGCTGAACCCCAACAAGTGCACATTCGGGGTACGATCCGGTAAGCTGCTGGGCTTTATTGTAAGTGAGAAAGGGATTGAAGTTGACCCTGACAAAGTTAAAGCCATTCAAGAAATGCCTGCACCGAAGACTGAGAAAGAAGTTCGAGGGTTCATAGGAAGATTGAACTACATTTCAAGGTTCATATCTCACCTTACGGCAACCTGTGAACCTTTGTTCAAGCTGTTAAGAAAAGAACAAACGGTCAGGTGGAACGAAAACTGCCAGAGGGCTTTTGACAAAATCAAGGAATACTTGCAAGAGCCTCCGATCCTTATGCCTCCAGTTGAAGGAAGACCTCTGATAATGTACTTGACAGTATTAGAAGAGTCAATGGGGTGTGTGATGGGCCAGCATGACGAGTCTGGTCGAAAAGAGTATGCAATATACTACCTAAGCAAAAAGTTTACCGACTGTGAACAACGTTATTCATTGCTCGAGAAAACTTGTTGTGCTTTAGTGTGGGCTGCTTGCCGACTGAGGTAGTATATGTTGACCCACACTACCTTATTGATCTCAAAGATGGATCCAGTTAAGTACATTTTTGAGAAGCCAGCACTTACCGGATGGGTTGCAAGATGGCAAATGATCCTCACAGAATATGACATCCAGTACACATCTCAAAAGGCCATCAAAGGCAGTGTATTGTCTGATTACCTTGCTGAGCAACCCATTGATGATTACCAAGCCTATGAGATTTGACTTCCCTGATGAAGACATCCTGTTCATAAAAGTAAAAAATTATGAAGAGCCCGTTCACACTGAAGGGCCTGACCCAGAAGAAGAATGGACTATGATGTTTGATGGGGCTGTTAATATGAATGGTCGTGGTGTTGGTGCAGTACTCAATACACCTAAGGGGGTTCACATGCCTTTCTCGGCAAAACTCACCTTTAACTGCACTAACAACGAAGCTGAATACGAAGCTTGTATTATGGGTCTTGAGGAAGCCATTGACCTCAGGATCAAGACTATGACTGTATAAGGAGATTCAGCTCTGGTAGTTAATCAAACCAACGGCAAATGGTACACACACCAGGATCATCTGATACCTTACAGAGATTATACAAGGAAGTTATTGACTTTCTTTACAACGGTCAAGCTTGAGTATATCCCTCGGGACGAGAATCAGTTTGCAGATGCTCTGGCTACCATTTCATCCATGATCAAAGTTCAAGCTGCCAACTTCGTACCTCGGATCTCAGTGTCCAGACTCGACAGACCAGCATACGTATTTGCGACAGATGTTGCCAAAGATGATAAGCCTTGGTTCCATGATATCAAGTGCTTCTTGGAGGATCAAACATACCCACCTGGGGCATCTTCCAATGATAAGAAGATATTAAGGAGGCTAGCTGGTAGTTTCTTCCTGAATACTGACGGTTCCCTGTACAAGAGAAACTTTGATATGGTACTCCTTATATGCGTTGATAAGACATAAGCAAACTTGTTGATGCACGAAGTGCATGAAGGATCCTTTGGTACCCATGCAGGAGGGCATGCCATAGCCAAGAAGTTGCTAAGATCAGGTTATTACTGGATCACAATGGATGCAGACTGTTGTGCCTATGCCAGAAAATGCCATAAATGCCAGATCTATGCGGATAAGGTGCATGTGCCTCCCAATCCTCTGAATGTGATGTCTTCACCCTGTCCCTTTGCTATGTGGGGCATTGATATGATTGGCAAGATTGAACCGACTGCTTCGAACGGCCACAGGTTCATCTTGGTTGCCATTGACTATTTTACCAAGTAGGTTGAAGCAGCTTCATATGCAAATGTTACCAGACAAGTGGTAGCCCGATTTCTAAAGAGAGACATCATCTGTCGATATGGAGTTCCCGAGCGAATCATTACTGATAATGGTTCCAATTTGAACAATAAAATGATGGCAGAACTATGTCGGGACTTCAAGATCCAACACCACAATTCTTCTCCTTACAGGCCAAAGATGAATGGCGCTGTTGAGGCAGCTAACAAGAATATCAAGAAGATTGTACAGAAGATGGTAGTTACCTACAAAGATTGGCATGAAATGCTACCATTTGCCTTGCATGGGTACCGTACGTCAATCAGAACGTCCACTGGGGCAACACCGTATCAGCTTGTGTATGGTATGGAGGCAGTCCTACCTGTTGAAGTTGAGCTACCCTCTTTGCGGGTATTGATGGATGTTAAGTTGAATGAAGCAGAATGGGTCCGGTCCCGATATGAACAACTGAATCTGATTGAAGAAAAGAGACTGGCTGCAATCTGTCATGGGCAGTTGTATCAGAAAAGAATGAAGAAAGCCTTCGATCAGAAGGTCAGGCTCCGAGAGTACCAAGTAGGAGATCTTGTGCTGAAAAGGCTCCTCCCTCCTCATACAGACCACAGGGGCAAGTGGACTCCGAACTATGAAGGCCCATTCGTAGTAAAGAAAGTTTTCTCTGGTGGAGCACTGATGCTCAGCACTATGGATGGTGAAGACTTCCTGTCCCCTGTGAATTCAGATGCAGTTAAAAAATACTTCGCATAAAATGACCCGCTGGACATAAAAACAGAATGTAAGTCCAGGCAAAAATAGGGCATCCCGGCGAGTCAAAAACAGAACAAAAGACTCGGGCAAAAATAAGGGAAAATAAATAAATAAATAAAATGTACACCCGCTGAGTCGAAAAGCCGCATTGGACGACTCGGGCAAAAAAGGGTATCCCGGTGGATTGAAAACCCGAAAGGGCGATCCACGCAAAATAAGGGAATAAGCGAACGACTGCATTCTGAATTCATCTGTATCACTTACAACTTGGCAAGCTTCGAAAGGATCAAGCTTCTTTCAGAATCAGCCTTCTTCAGAAAGCAAGACGAGAGGAACGTCAAATGTCATACGAGTCATAGCAAAAGGAAGCTCCTTGAAGCGTCATCAACATTGCCAGCATCTTTTGTTTCTCAATTTGTAACAATCTCCTCATTCCAGGGGATTTGTTTATATGATTGTATTTTGCCAATTCGAGGCACATGAATTAATAAAATCAGATTTTCAGTCATGTCTCGTCTTGTACATTTTATTTATTCGTTTTCAAAAATGTCTGATGTCTTTAGGATATTGATCCGCGTAAATACAGATGTTTCTTTTCTAAAGAATACATGCTTACAGGAAATATGTTTGCTCCTGGGATTGCCTAAAACTCCTATGACAGAATCCAGTAAGGAATATCTCGGGATGCTTGTACGTTTCTTTGTCTTTACAGGATTGCAGGTATCCGAAAGCACAACAGGGGGCATGAAAGCTTCTTCCCAGCAAGCTGGCAAATCATTATCTACTCGGTGTATCTCCCAATTAGCACCGGAGGTGCTTTATCCCCAGCCGAGTTGCCAGTCATCATTCCTTCTCAGCCAAGTGCCGACCAGGGAACTACCTCCCCACAGAGTTTCAACCTCTATCCAGAAGAGCAGCGCATAAAGAAATCACAACAGAGTGAAGAAAGCTTCTACAAACCCCAGCTGGGTCCCCCATTGCTGAGATGGGTCTATCAGTGACTTGTTTCCCCATGCAGACACATCTTATCAGATCTACCAATGATTTTATCCCCAGCTGGGATGTCCACTTCAAGCAGATCAGTCAGAGATCTTCACAGCAACAGGATCCGAGTCCCGGATTGTTATCTTTGCATAATCATAGCATTCGCATCATATTTTCCCCACATAGCGTAGCATTTCGTCTAACGTGGAGCATTACGGCAAAAGTCAAACATATTGCATAATCATAATCCATGTTCTGAATCAAACACTTGTAAATACTGACAATCCAACAACGATATACAGAAAATTTCCCAAATTCCCCGGCAGAGAGCCAAGGCATTTTCCCTAAAGATACAGATACTCCTTGACACCCGTCTGTGTCATACCCCCAGCAGAAAGCCAAAGCGTACCCTTTGCACTCACCATACAGATACATATACATACAATTCCTTGACACCCGTCCGTATCACCTTCCCCAACATAGTTACTTAAACACTTTGTAAATCACATACACTTGTTTATATTACACTTTTCTATTTTTGACACTCGTCCGTGTCACTCTCCCCAGCAAGTTAAGCACTCGTCTGTACACCACTCATACTTGTTACTCCTGTTTTACTCATACAGATACTCGTCCGTATCTCGTATACACCACTTATATCCCCTCAGATTCGACACTCGTCCGTGTTCTTTGTTAACCAGTTGGTACTCGTCTGTATCATCATCTCAGAACATGCGTCAAACGTTTGTTTCTACCTGATACCCGTCCGTATCACAGTCTTAAGGATGCTCGTCCACATCTTTAATCTATACGCCGCATCAAACACTTATGTCTTCTTGAATTTAGACACTCGTCTGTGTCTACTATTCCCCAGGAGAGTCCCCTCATAATCAATACTCGTCCGTATCATCATCTCTGAACATGCGTCAAGTGTTTGTTTCTACCTGATACCCGTCCGTATCACAGTCTTAAGGATGCTCGTCCACATCTTTAATCTATACGCCGCATCAAACAATTATGTCTTCTTGAATTTAGACACTCGTCTGTGTCTACTATTCCCCAGGAGAGTCCCCTCAGAATCAACACTCGTCCGTGTTCTTTGTTAACTAGTTGATACTCGTCCGTATCATCATCTCTGAACATGCGTCAAGCGTTTGTTTCTACCTGATACCCGTCCGTATCACAGTCTTAAGGATGCTCGTCCACATCTTTAATCTATACGTCGCATCAAACACTTATGTCTTCTTGAATTTAGACACTCGTCTGTGTCTACTATTCCCCAGGAGAGTCCCCTCAGAATCAACACTCGTCCGTGTTCTTTGTTAACTAGTTGATACTCGTTCGTATCATCATCTCTAAACATGTGTCAGCGTTTGTTTCTACCCGATACTCGTCCGTATCATAGTCTTAAGGATGCTCGTCCGCATCTCTAATCTATACACAGTGCCAAACACTTATACCTTTCATTTCTTGGATGTAAACACTCGTCCGTGTTTACTATTCCCCAGAAAAGTCCCCAACAAAACTTGTCAAACTATTTCTTTTTTATCTGACATTCGTCCTATGTCATGATACCTTTGCGGCAGCCGTACCCTGCCAGGTGATCGTCCTTCACCTTTTTGATGATCGTCCTTCATCAAACCCCTAGTGGAGTCTCTATTCATTAGAACCCCTTCTTATCTGACATTCGTCCTATGTCATGATATCTTTAGCAGCCGTCCCTTGCTAGGTGATCTTCCTTCACCTCTTGATGATCGTCCTTCATCATTTTATCCGATGGTCGTCCCCATCGTTGATCTTGTTGTCTGACATTCGTCCTATGTCATGATAAACCCTGAGAGCAGCTGTACCCTGCTACGTGATCGTCCTTCACCTCTTGATGATCGTCCTTCATCATGCTTATCCGATGGCCGTCCCCATCGTCGACCTTTTCGTCCGACATTCGTCCTATGTCGTGATACTTTTGGCAACCGTACCATGCCAGGTGATCGTCTTTCACCTTAGATGACCGTCCCTCATCTTATCCCCAACAAAGCAGCCGTCCCCTACTAGGTGATCGTCCTTCACCTTTTGATGATCGTACCTCATCATTTATTTCATTTACCATTTATCCCCAGAGATTCTTATAGCTTTACTAGATGGTCGTCCCCCATCATGATCTCTCATATCCCCAGCATGTCGGCCGTCCCCGTCATTGCCCTTTCCCCAGCAGTCGTCCTCCGTCACCCACATTGTATAATCATACTTTATTTTCTTTTACAATCTATATCCCTTTTCTTCTTCATTCTGTGAGTGCAAATTTTGGACTGTCTTTGGTATTCAACCACAAGTTATCTTGTTTGCCTGTTAAGCCGTCGCTTAAATCCTGCACAGCTAACTCATGTTTGAATAGGGGCAGCTGTAAACACCCCAAATTTGCCCTCACTCATTTCACATTGGCTTGTGATCTTTTCATATGCATAAGTTCAATCATAGCATCTCATATTGCATTTTTGATTCACTGCATTGCTTCTAAGTCATCTGCATCTAGGGTTTGTGATCTGAGCCATCCCAGAGCTATTTGAGCCACTCCAAAGGTCATCAATCACCTCAAAGGGGTCCATGTATGTTCAAGCATCATATTATATCCTCACAAAGTCAAGGAAGTCAAAGAATCACAAGAACTAAGGAAGGCATGGAAGCAGAGCCAGGCTTAACTGCACAGATGACCTAAAATTAGGGTTTTGGTTTCAAAGGCCATAACTCCAAATTTTTTGGTCATTCTTGTTTCTATTGATCTCTATATGTTATAAGGATCATGCATATCAAGTTTCATGAAGAAATTCCATGGGGAAGGCATCTGATCAAGAGTTGACTTCTTGAGCAAGTCAGTGCAAAATCAGGGCATCTGAGGCCCCCAATGACCCAGCCAAAGGGTGTTCTTCATCATTTTGAATGTTTATGATCTTTATTTGATCATAGAAGATGTTAGAAGTTCACAAAATTGAAGAATTTCAAGCCATTTGCAAAGTTGCCTTTTTGGGAAAATGACTTGTAATGGAAACTTGCCATTTTGGGAATGTTTTTCAACCTCCCCAAATTGATTCAAAAATGCCTCAAATGAGAAAACTTTGGTCATGAAAGTTGTAGAATGGATCATTCCCTTTTCAAAAAGTACAAGAACTTGTTCTAATTCATTTTGGATCAAAAGTTATGGCTTGTCAAAGTTGGGAAAAATCACATAATTTCAAGTCTTGCACCAAAGAGGCAAAGTTGCAAAACCCCTTGCCAAGGCAAAATGAGACCTCAAAGTGACTTCTAATCCTTGCAAAAACATAAACCAATGCCTAAAAGTCAGAATGCATCAAGGATTTGTCCATTTTCATGACTTATGCTTCAAGAAATCACAAAAGGGCAAAAGGATCACAAAGTTGCAAAACATCTCACAAACCCTAATCCACTTGCTAATTGGCCTTAAGACTGATTCCATGGCTCTCCTCAATCCTTGCTGCACAGGACACCCCTTTGTCCTTGGCCTGCCATTGACCCATACCTCTCTTACACCTAGACTTGACTTTTTGCAAAAAGACCCATACCAATCAAGCTAGGCCACACCAACTCCTCTGACCTATCCAAGTGTGATACATGTACCAAATGGGACTCAACACAACACACACACAAGCCTGATCTCTCTCATAGCCATAGTTCACAAAAAATCCTCCATCTTGCATTTTCTATCGAATCCCTTAACTCAGCCATCCATTCCTCAAATTCCTTCCACCATCCATCTCAAAACACTCCACTGATCATCCCTGACCCTTCACCTTGCCTTGAAACCCCCTGAAACTAAAACACGATTTTCCCCGCTCTCTGAGCAGAACTCCATCAATCTCACAAACCAGCCAAAATAAACTCCAAATAAGCTTTGTAAACACTTGAGGGAGGTCAGTAGAGTTGATTGGAAGCAAGGAACTGGTCAAAAAGCTCCTGGATTGAAAGCTTCGACTCAGGTAGCCACTGAAATTCATTTTTCCAGAAGCTTTGTTTTAAGTTACTAAATGGTTAAGTTTGATCCCCTGAGTTCAATGAACTTTTTATTTTTGAAAATGATGAAGAAATGAGTGTGTATGGTCTGACTGAAATTCCTGCCACTTTTGAATCTTGCTTCGAAACTGTTTCATGGTGAGAAATAAATTCCATTTGAGGGCAGGGATGAGTTTAGGGAGGTGAGAGGAAGTGATCTGGAGCTTTAGAGCTCCAGAAATGACCAGGAGAGTGAGTTTGAGATTTCTCAGGGAGGGTGTCACCGGAGAAGACGACCGGAGCTCTTCTCCGGTGACCTGAAAGTAATTAGGATTTGATAATTAGGGTTAGCCAGGTTTAAATGTGGGGCGTTGGATCTGGGCTTCCCGCGCGTGTTGGATTGCCAGGATGTTTTCACTTAGCCCTAATTGTGCTTAATTAAGTTAATTAACTAGGTTTAACTCAGTTTGAATTCCAGCCACAGGATCTGGCGCGTAGTCAACAAATCATTTCCCAGATTCAATCTCAGCCTTCCCTTGCGTTTACTTCTGTTTTATTTAATTTTTAATTCATATTTTCTTATTTTTTTTACATATTTTATTTAAAATAGCAAAAATCATTTAAAAATTATGAAAATTTTTGTCAAAGATTTCATTAATTTTTAAAACTCAAAAATATTTTTATTTTTATTTTTTGCATTAAAAATCATTTTTAAATTATTTAAATGTTTATTTTTAATTAGTTAATGGAAATTAATTAATTAAAAATGCATTTAGGTATTTAAAAATCACCAAAAAATTCACATTGCATTTTAAAACATTTAGAAACATTATCCAACTCTCAAACCAAATTTCTATTTTGTTCTTGATGCCTTTTGGTCATTTTCAATGGAATTAAATTCATTTTGAGGCAATATTTTTATGCAAACTTTGAAAAATCCTTTCTGCCTAACCCTTGAGAGTTTGACAATGATTATTTTTGCATTGCATCCCACATAGCCTGTAGTTTATAGGATAAAATTGGTTTGAATTGATCTTGCATTTTCATTTTGTTTTGCATTTTTCTTGATGAGGTACCCCAAAACCCTAGCAATCTTAGGAAATTCATAACTTTCACTAGGTTAAGGGTTGGATCCCCTCCTTTGGGCAGTGGGCTTGTATAGGTTTAGGGTATCTTTGATTGCATTTTCAATTTTTTATCATGTCATATGCTTCTGATTTTGAATTTTTCTTTGTGTGTTGCATGTAAACCCTAATTTGTGCCTTCCTTTGCATCCAATGACTTGCCATGACATTTTGTGCATCCACATGATTCATAATACATCTTAGGACATATTAGAATCATGTTTGTTCATTGCATCTTTCATTTTCCATGTTAAATGACCATTGCATTTTATAAACTTTTCATGTACTTTCATGGTTCAAAGCATGCTTCATTTGCATCCATGTCCTTGTATGATCATTCTCATGTCTTGCCTCATGTTTATTTCATCTCTTAGCATCATTAACATCATGTAATTGCTTCTGACTTTGGTTTGCACCATGACATTTCATCTCATTCCCATTGCATTTCATTTCTTTTGCTAACTTTTCAGGTGGTAAGTTGTTTTGAGAAGTGAATTTGCCTTCACTTCTCACAATCTCTTTTCATCTCTTTCATACTTTCTTTGCTGCATTTTGTATGTGTTTTAGAGTGAGCTTGCTCATTCATGTTCATCTCTTACTTTCTTTCTTCAAGCAACTTGTCTTCTTAAGTGAAGCAAGTTGTTTTGCTTCTCTTTGCCTCTTGCTCCTTTCATCTGCTTCCTTCCTGGTGGTTTCTCTGAAGATCTTCTTGCAAACCTCACTAACCCAGGGAATAACCAAGCATGATAACACTTAGGGTTTGATTAGTCCCCCATTTATTTTTGCCTTTGTGTCATCTTTGAGTCTTCTCTTCTCATCTCATAATCAGGGACTAAACCCTAAAGGCTTTAAGGCTTTGTGAATAAGCTTATGCCTGCATCCTTCTATTAGGATGGAGTGTATAACTTTAATCCTAAGTTTTAAATCCTTGATATGTTTAAATCCTTTAATCAATACATCTAATAATCACTAAGACATCAAGCTTGTAACTTGGGCCTTGCATTAGGGTTCTAATTCTTCCTTAATTGGTTAAGAAGGACTAACCCTAGTGTTAATAGACAAGTCCCCCTCAAGTTGTCTTACCAACCATAAAATTCACTCCTTCATCTTATCATTAGCTAAAATCCATTTAATAAAGGCTTTGTTTTGTCATGAGGTTAATCCCTAATCATGGATTAAGTTGAGGAGTCTTTCTCAGCTTAAATGTTCTCATCTATTATCCTTCTATTAGGATGGTGTAATGAGTCCATTAAATCCTTGATTATGGCTTAAACTCATTACTTAACACTAAACAAAAACAACAAAAATATCTAAATAATTACAAGTAGGTTAATGATCTTAATCCTATACCATGGGGGTTAAGTGTGAGGTGCTTACTTCACACTTAAGGTATTCTCATTACCCCTAATCAGAGGGAAGATGTGATGAGTTTACTAACCATTGGTTTAGGCTTAAGCTCATTTTCTTATGACAAATTCCAAAAGCAATAAAAGATTGAAAACACCAAAAACAAACAATAATCGTCTCCTCCGGGATTCTTTTCTCATCATCTTCACTCATAAACGAGAACTTGCTTCTTCCGTCTAATGCAAGACAGTTTGCATCTGAGCCAGACAGGTCATACACTTGAGCATAGACAAGTAAGCAGTTCACAAGTCAATTTTATCCTTCAGTCTCTTTGAGTCGAACTACGTTGTTCTGACTTCCTCATTGCACGAGAGGATACGTAGGCATAACTTAACAGTTATCGAACAAAAGTCTCTGTATATTCCCCTTCTTTCCAGCATCATTCTTTAAGCCTCATAGTCTTGAGCATTTCATTCCTGTTCTTACACTGACACTTCTCTTATACACTTCACACTTCTTTTACACTGACACTTGCATTCTTTTCCAGCTTTGATACACAGATTGCACTGACACTACCCCTTTAAAACACAAATCTTGTAAGCGTGGATGCCGTCGAGTACGACGGACAATCTGGGTGCTAATACCATCCCAGGTTGTAACCGACCCCCTTTCTCAGTCTCTCTGGTTCGCGACCGTCTTATCCATATCTTTCTTAGGTCTATGCAGCATTACCTTTCCTCCGGGATAAAAATGCCTAGCTGGCGACTCTTGTCTTTCTGAGTTCACCCTTGTGTGTACTCATACCCTTTCGCCGATCGTTCGCGTTTGTACCCTTCTTGGCCCTGTGTCATCTGGTGTGAGCGACACTCTTCTTCTGCAGTCTCCACCTCTGTCCGGTTCTTCTTGACGCCTACTCTCAGCTTGAGATCTGAAATCTCCTTTATTGCTTCCTCCAAGGCTAGCTAGATCTGTACCAATTGTTGAGTCTTTTCCCTTCGAACTTGTTCGACCTCTTCTTTCTTGAATGCCATCTGCGCCTCAAAGAAATCTTCCTTTTCTTTGTACTTCTTCTGCTCTTGTTCTCTTTGGCCCTATAACCAAGCAACGGATTGACGAGCTTCTCTGAGGGTCTTCACAATCTTCTTATGCTCCGTTTCTCTCTTTGACTCTGTTAAACCCAATATCTGAAAATGAGCTTCTCTCCCAACAAACTCCTTTTCTCTAGCTTCTAAGGTAGCCTGCATCATCTGTAGCTTTTCTTATGCTTCTTGCTTAGCATGATTGGCACGGTGATACAAACTAGCCATTTCAGAATTCTCTACCCGAACCTCGTGCAACTGAGCTTCCAACTTCTTGTAATCTTCAAGAGAAACAGTAGTTTGCACCGGTACCTCCTTTGGATATAGTGGAGCCTCAACCGAAAATGGAAGGAAGAAAGTATCAACCATTCCTTGTATCCAAGCAGCAAAAGAGGGATAAGTCTTAGCGTCCACTTTTCCAAACTCTTTCTTTCCCTTACTCAACCTCACCTCCCAAGCCTGAAATGCCTGAGTGACTAGCTTCACATTCCCTTCTAGTGGTGCATACAGAGATTCCAAAATTTCTTCAGCAGATGGAGGATCTTTTAAAGAGTAACCAAACTGTTTCCGAACCAGCACAGGATTATAATTGATCATTCCTTTCCTACCCAGCAACGGAACATTGGGAAACTCTCCACAACTGATAATCATTTCTCTTCCCAATAAGTCTATGTTACTTCCCCAAGCTATATCGACCGAGGTCAAGCCCATCAATCTTCTAGACCACTTCCAATCTTGCTTCAACTCTTTGAACGGTCCTGACTTTGGGAGTTGCTTAACAAACCAATCAGCGAATAAAGGTGCACAACAGCTTACGAATCCCTTTCTCTTCTCATTCTTGTAATGAACATTATAGTAAAAATCTCCCAACAAAGTAGGTACTGGATTCTTCTGAACAAAGATGGAAATTCCCTCTATACCAATTAACCCTTTCTCCCCTGGGAACAAACTTATCCCGTAAACCATCAAAGCTAGTAACGCATTGAAACCTTCCCACTTGTTCCTGAGGGAAAACAAGTAAGCCTCTGTCACTAGGAAATCCAAGGCAATCCCTTTCCCCTCATTAGCTTCTAAACCCATCTTGATTTTGAGCACACTGAGGTGGCAAGCACCGGCTATGTCTGCATGTGAGGGAGCCTTCCCTGAAGCATAATAAGGAATACCCTTTCCGATAGAAATCTTCAAGATGCTAGCAATATCTTCCAAGGTAGGAGCCAGGATATAGTATGGAAATACGAAGACTTGCAGTTGAGGATCATAAAAATGCAATAAAGAATGTAGACTATCCCTCTGATTAACAGTCGGCTTGCTTACATAATTCAAAACCTTCCCAAATTTCTTTCGGAAATATTCTAATACCTTATCAGTCATCAAGTCTATCAGCTTCTGAATACTCCCAGTCTCTGGTTGTGGAAAAGTGTAATGCATATTCCTTTTTCTGGGTATCTCTTGGATTTCTGTCATCTGGAAAGGCAATGAATACCAGAACTGGGTACTGAGACGAAGGATAACCTGTAATGGAAACACAAACAGTTAATGCAAGTATGATGTGATGCACATGCAATGTAGGCATATGATCAACAACTTGGATTGTCTGGATACGAAACACGGGACTCAAGTGACCAAGACCCAAGATCCTCTAAATAAAGCCTCATGAACAAGAATTCAGTCTCGAATAAGTCCCTGAATCAGATATCAGATGACTTAAGAACTCCAAAATCCATGTAACCTTATCAAATCATAGAACTGTACTGGCAATCAGGTATGATGAGGTTGAGGGTTCCTGCAAACTTGTAAACCCCTCCCAATCTCACGGGTGTGCTCCGGGTCAAACATCACGGACTCTCAAAGCCGAATAGCAATAATACGTTCACCATTTCCGAGAAATGGCTCATGACCAAATCAGGGAATTGGTTTGGCATTATGTACTACTCAGGGAGGCCTCAGCGTGAGTCCGGGAAAACAAGCATTCTTTATAAGTTCCCAGCTTCAAGCGCTGGAATCGAGAAACAATTGTACATTCATCCCGAGGGGTACAATAATATCGTCATACGACCAGATGCTCTGACTGAGTTCCTATAAAAGAACCAGGCCAGCCTATGCGAGTTTCCAGTGGGCCCTCGGGTGCGAATGGGTTTGCCATAGAAAGTGGTTTGCCACTGTCACCATTGGAGAGGGATGTTTCCACAAAGCTCCTCAATGATCAGTCCCCAGAGGCACATGACTATCGAGGTCCTGTAATGATCCAGAAAGATTCTGATATCAATACATTCCCAAGAAGGTCGCCAGTCTGGGCGTGGAACTCACTATTACCATCATAGCAAGATGCCATGAAGCCAAAGTGGAACCACTCTAAATCCTAGGGTGCAGTTGAGCCCTGGTTACGATCTCATCTCTCAGTAACAATTCCCAATCCCACAGAAAAAAGAAACCAGCAGCCAAACAATCCAGTTTAATATATGATGCATGAAAATAAATACTGAAAACTGTAAATAAAGCTGTAAATAAAACTGTAAATAAACAACAGTTAAATAAACACACAACAGCAAACAATCAACACCCAAAGAAACAGAAACACACAAGCGCTACGATTGACTCTCAAGGGAACCAGAGATACTGGGTTCGCTCCCCAGCAGAGTCGCCAGCTGTCGCTCCCTGGATTTCCATCCTGGTACAAACGCGAAAGTGGCGCGGAAAGAGGTAGAGTCGCCAACCAGGCATTTTTATCCCGAAAGAATGGGAATGGTAATGCTGCACAAACCAGAAGAAAAGAAAAGGAAGGACAAAGGTCATGCGAACCAAAGAAACTGAGATCGGGAGTCGGTTACGATATGGGAAGGTATTAGCACCCCAGATCGTCCGCCGTACCCGACGGGATCCATGCTTGCAAAGAAAATGTTTCAAAAGGGTGAAAGAAAGAAAGCTGCTGCCAGACTAAGAAATGACTAGAATGAGAAAAAAACTGAAAAGAAAACCAAGAGGAAAAATGTAGGGAAAATAAAGATTGTGCTCGAACGGGCCATACCCCACTGCCTACGTACCTCATCTGGACAATGAGGACCAGAGTCGTCGTAGTTCCCCTAACTTAGGGTGGGAATAAATTGCTTGTGAATTAAGGCTTCAACTGCCTATGTCAATGCTCAGGTGTTGCAAGCTCGAACGACGAGTGCATTACCGTCTTGCAAAATGAAAAGAAGAAGCAAGTTCGCAGACGGAGCGAAGGAGATGAGAAAAGAATTCCCGGAGGAAAAACGCTTATTGTTTGTTTGAGTTTTTTATGAGCTTTTTATTTGTGTGGCACAAGGGAATGAACTCAAGCTATTTTCTATGGAATGTGTACTTGCTACTACATTCCAAGATGGAATAATAGAACAAGCACACCAAGTAAGGAGAACTTATCCAAGACTTGTTTCCAAAGGCAAGGGCCCAAATTCATTGACTTGTTGAATTTATTAGGCGTTTTAGTGATTAAAAATGAAGAAGTGTTTTTTAGGGTTTTTCTTGATGAAGATGACCTCATGATCCGACTTGTGCATCATGCTAGACAAATGCATTATTCCAAGATGGAATGAATACATATTCCCCACGGAATAAGGCTATTACACAAGAAGTCACTTCTTTTATTATTAATGTTTTTTAGGTTTTGTTTTGAGATGAGAAGAGAAAGAAACCAAAGGAGCAAAGAGGTAAAAGTCTAAAATGGGGAAAGACTAATCCTAAAGTTGTCATGCAAAAGTATTCCTAAGGTTAGTGAGGTTTCAACTAGCCTAAGAGAAAAGAAGAACCAAAGAGGAGCAAAGAAGAAGAGGAGAAAAGAGCTAGCAAGCAACTTACTCCTCTAAAGGAGATAAGTTGCTCCTAAAGGGGGAGGAAGAAAGTTGCAACACATCATGGCATAAGGCACATCAAAAAGCACAAGGAGAAAACACTTAAAAAGAGAGAAGGATGAAGAGTTGAAATGTGGATGAACCTCCACACTTCTCTTACCATGAGCCCCTGCAACTGTTAGCAAAATCCAGCACATGTTCATCAACAAAACTCATGGAGATGGCATGCTCAAAGTTCTAGAAAACCAAGTTAAACAAACATTTCAAACTTTGCATATACAAGCATTTATGCGTCGAGAATACGGAAGCATGCATCAACCAGCAAGCAAATCACCCTAAACAAGCATGTTCAATGATCATATAATGATCCATGGCATTTAGAATAAGTAAGGGGATCAAACAAGCCCAAAACCAAGCAAAAATGGCACACTTCATCAGTGTTAACCGGTTAAACAAAGCGTTAACCGGTTAACCAATCAAAACCTACAGAAAAACAACACAGAAAAAGGTGCGTTAACCGGTTGACCAATCCATTAACCTGTTAACGCTGTTAAACAACAACAATTCCTGTAGAAAAAACAGTTCAAACCAGCTTTTCCAATTAATCTCACACCAGACCAGCAATCAATTGAGCATGAAAATAGTGTATCAATTCACATTAAATGGCATCATCAAGTTCATGAACATTAATACATAGATCCAGTTACCAATCAATCAATCAATTCAAGCAACACAAGCAAATATGCAAGCACATGGCGGATCTAAAGTGCAAGCATGCAAATAAGCTAAAACAGAGCTAGATCTGAAATTAACAAACCTACAAAGTTGAGGTATGCTTTGGTAATTGTTGATCGAGCTGAAAACGATAGATCTTGCGCAGAACTTTGAAGATCCGGTGCTAAGCTTCACACTCCGTGCAACATAAACGCAAGAACAAGGTCTTGATGCAGAATTTTGGATCCAAAAGCACTTCTAGATCCCAAACCAGATCTGAATCACCAATAAAAACAACAAAAAGATGCAAAGAGGCTAAGGATGGAGGTCTAGTTCCAAGATCCACACACCTTAAGTCAAGGTTATGTGATCTTCCAAAAGGAACTTTGAGTGATTTGGAAAATTTGGAGAGAAAAGTGAGAGAATTGTGAGTGAGAAGTGTGAAAATTCAGAATGAGAATGAAAAAATGAGAGAGCCCCCTTCTTGGTTTGGAGAGAAATGATTAAATATGGTTTAGGTTTGGGGCCCAAAAATTAGGCTTGAGATCCAAAATTATGGTTTGGCAAAGAGATTAGGATTTAGCAATGAAATTAGGCTTGGATAAGTGCTCTAGATCCTTCTTTTTAATTCAAATTAATAAAAATAAGAAAATTGGAAATTGGAACCAAATCACACATGCTGAAAATGCTGTTGGAATTCAAAATTCGCAGCTGTTAACCGTTTAACCAATCCGTTAACCGGTTAACGCCAGTGAATTTTGAATTTTCGCTCCTTTTGGTTGGAAACCCCGGGAATACCCTGGCGCCAACCGTTTTGATCTAATTTTGATCCTCAATCCTTTTTAAACCCTTGACCCTGATGTCAAACTTGTAACATGCCTTGTAAGCTTTGAATTTCCCTTATGATTGATCACATGCCTTATGCTGGAACATGCAAATGCTATGCTTCATTTTTCTATGCAATATGTTAAGGATATGACATGCTGATGATGATTATGATATGATGATGATGCTAAACAGGAGAGGGCAAATTTGGGGTATTACAATACGTATTATATCTGGTTTCAGGAATTCAAGCCTAGAAAGGTGATCGACAACTACATTTTTTGTGCCTTTCTTATCTTGAATATAAAGGTAAAATTCTTTTAACAAGAGTATCCATTGAAGTAATCCAGGTTTTGCATCTTTTTTATTGAGAAGGTATCGAATAACGACATGGTCTGTATGAACTATGATTGTAGCTCCTACTATATAAGATCTAAACTTGTCTATGGCAAAAACTACGGCTAGGAGTTCCTTTTCAGTGGTTGCGTAGTTAAGTTGTGCTACGTCTAGGGTTCTACTGGCATAATAAATCACATGTAACTTCTTACCTGTTCTTTGCCCTAGGACTGCACCGACAGTGTAATAACTGGCATCACACATGATTTCGAAGGGTTTAGTCCAATCTGGTGGTTGCATAATAGGTGTTGAAATTAAAATTTGTTTTAGAAGGTTGAATGCTTCGTTGCATTTTTCATCAAAAATGAATTCGGCATCTTTCATTAAAAGTCTAGTCAAAGGTTTGGTTATTTTAGGGAAGTCTTTTATAAAGCGCCGGTAAAATCCAGCATGTCTAAGAAAACTTCGGACTTCCCTAATCTTCTTAGGAGGTTTTAGGTTTTCTATAACCTTTATCTTGACTCTATCTATTTCAATACCCTTCTCAGAAACAATGTGTCCTAAAACTATGCCTTCGGTAACCATGAAGTGACATTTTCCCAATTTAACACGAGGTTTACTTCTACGCATCTCTTCAAGATATTTTCAAGGTTGACGAAGAAATTGTTAAAGTCAAACCCGCAGACTGAGAAATCGTCCATGAATACCTCCATGATCCTATCGAGGTAATAAACGAATATTGACATCATGCAACTCTTAAAAGTAGTTAGGGCATTGCAGAGTCCGAAGGGCATTCGTCTATAGGCAAAGGTTCCATAGGGGCATGTGAAGTTTTTTTCTCTTGATCTTCTAGGTGTATAGGAATTTGGAAAAGTCTCGAATATCCGTCAAGGTAACAAAAGTAGGAATATCTAGCCAGACGTTCCAACATCTGATCTATAAATGGTAAAGGGAAATGGTTTTTCCTAGTTGCTTTGTTTAATTTTCTGTAATCTATGCACTTACACCATCCTCCTTCTATCTGTTTTTCTACGTGTTTTCCTTTTTCGTTTTAAACGACTGTGATGCCTCCCTTTTTAGGTACTACATGCACAAGGCTTACCCACTTACTGTCCAAGATCTGATAAATTATCCCTGCTTCCAACATCTTAAGAACGTCTTTCTTAACTACTTCACTCACTATAGGGTTTATCCTTCTCTGATGTTCTCTCGAAGATTTTGAATCTTCTTCAAGTGAAATTTGGTGCATACACACGGATGGGCTTATTCCTTTTAGGTCAGAGATGTTGTATCCTAAAGCTGATGGGCATTTTCGCAAGACATTTAAGAGTTGGTTTGTTTTGTTTTAGTTCAGGATGACACTAACTATAACTGGTCGGCCCATGTCCTCGTCTAAAAACTCATATCTTAGATTCTTGGGTAATTCTGTAAGTTCTAAGGTTGGTTTCTTTGGGCTTGGTATATGATCCAGGGTTAGGGATAAACATTCAAAAAGGTCATCATCGATGTAGAGTTCCACAAATGCATCATCATCCGCTATGGGTGTTGAGGGTAGCTTGATTCTTTCTATAGGTTCTTCTTGATCGAGTTCCCTAACGCATTTATCAATGATATCTATTGCATAACATGCATCTCCTATTATTGGTGCCATAAGGAATTTTGCAAGAAAAAAATCTATCTTTTCATTTCCTACCTCAAAAGTTAATTTTCCTTTCTTGACAACTATTATGGATCCTGCTATTGATAAGAATGGTCTACCTAGGAGGATTGGGATTTCATTATCTTCTTTAATGTCCATGACGAAAAAGTCGGTAGGGATAAATAACCGGCCGATCCTAACTGGAATGTCTTCTAATATGCCTACTAGATATTTGATAGATTTGTCGGCTAACTGAAGAGACATTTTAGTAGGTTGCAACTCTCCTAGTTTTAATCTTTCACAAACTGGTAGAGGCATTAAACTCACACTAGCCCCTAAGTCCAGGAAAGCTTTATCTATGACATGATTCCCCAAAATACATGGTATGGAGAAATTTCCAGGATCTTTGTCTTTTTTGGCATGTTTGTTCTCGGAAATGGAATTACACACCACTAGTTTTGGATCGTCAAGTCTATGTTTGTTGGTAAGGATGTCTTTCAGGAATTTAGTATAAGATGGTATTTGGGTGATGACTTTTGTGAAAGGAATCTCTACAAGGAGTTTTTCTATCATTTTAATAAATTTCTGGAATTGATCATTGATCTTGGTTTGTTTGAGTCTTTGCGGATAGGGAATTGGTGGTTTGTATGGCGGTGGTGGTACATAAGTTTCGTCTATAACTTCTTCTTTATCTTGATCGTTTTGTTTTTCAATTTCTACTGGTTTCTCTATTTCGCCTACGGGTGTAACTCTTTTCTTAGAAGTTTCAGGTTCACTTAATGTCGGGTTAGGCGGTCCATCATAAGCGGTCCCACTTTGTAAGGTAATGGAGTTAGCTTTCCCAAGAGGGTTTTGTTGAGGTTGTCCAGGAAACTATCCTCTAGGAGTAGTCTGGGGTGCTTGCTTTAGGGCTACTTGGGAGATTTGGATTTGAAGCATCTTGTTGTGGGTGGCTATTTGGTCTATCTTAGTTCCTAGATGGGTAATCATTTTGTTTACATGAATATTCTGATTTAGAAAATCTTTATTTTGCTGGGCTTGTATTGTCATAACGTTTTCCAACACTTTCTCAAGATTTGGCTTTGGTGGCACTGCTTGCATAGGTTGGTTTGGTCTAGGTGCTTGAAAATCGGATGGTCTCGGAGGTGCAGAGTTTTGGATTGGGTTGTTATTTTTATAGGTGAAGTTTGGGTGATTCCTCCATCCAGGGCTATAGGTGTTTGAGAATGGGTTACCTTGGACGTATGTGACTGGGTATGGGTTGGTCTCGTTTAAATGATTGAATTTCGCTGATTGGTGACCTTTAGTTCCACATAGTTCGCATTCTGACGAAAATGTTGCTGCAGCGGTCGGGTTTGTGTACTTATGATAAAGTTTAAAGGTCAAAGCATCCATTTTGGCTTGCATCATGTCCATAGAGTTTATCTCATGTATACCTCCTTGGGCTTCTTTCTTTTCTACTACTGCTCTTTATGTCCCCCGTTGATAATGGTTTTGGTCCATGTCTTCAATGAAATCACAAGCTTCAGGGTAAGGTTTGTTCATCAGAGCGCCACCAGCGGCAATGTCGATGGTCATCTTGGTGTTATAATGAAGTCCATTATAGAAGATGTGTATGATCAACCATTGTTCCAAATCATGGTGTGGGCATGTCCTTAGTAGGTCTTCATATCTCTCCCAAGATTCAAAGAGTGATTCTCCTTGGTTTTGAGTAAATCTAGTTATTTGGCTCCGGAGAACATTTGTCTTACTCATGGGAAAATATCTAGCAAGGATCACTCTCCTAAGGTCTTCCCAAGTTGTTATGGAATTGGCTGGAAGGGAATCTAACCAAGTATGTGCTTTATCTCTAAGGGAAAAGGGAAATAGTCTTAAACGGATCACCTCAGGGGTAGCACCGTTGGTTTTGAAAGTATCTGCCAACTGGATAAAATCTTTTGGATGTTGATTTGGGTTTCTGAAGGCAGACTTGCGAATTGGTTTTTCTGTACTATTTGTAATAAGGAAGGTTTTAGTTCGAAATTATTAGTTGGTGTGGTGGGATTAACAATACTAGAGCTCGATTGTTTGTTGGAAGGTTGAGCGAAATCCTTAAGAGGACTTTGGTTACTGTCTTCGACCATAGTTTCTTTAATTCGGAGAAAAAAAGATGTGCACATGCGTAACATTCTGATTCCACTAGAAGATCGGGTACACTATTGGAGCTACGAGTTCGTCGCATCGACCAGTTCATGAAGACTTAGTCTAGACGGTGTAACAACAAAGTTCAAAATTCGGCGTAATTCGTCCATGGCAACGACGCCAAAAACTTGATGCGTGGTTTTGCAAGTATACATATCGCATCAGATTAATACAAAATATTATCGATCCTACAGAGACCAAACGTCGATCTATCGGTATCTATTGTTACGATGTTTATATAAGGCAAAACAAATCAGGGGTTTACTAGTGTGCGGTAAAAGTAAAGGAAAATAAATAACATAAATATAAGATTCAAATAAAACAACAGGCTTGAATGTAATTTGCATAGTCGGGTAATATTCCAATGCATGTAAATGAGACTACTTATGGGGAAATATTTTCTACTTTATGAAAATAATTAATTTAACGGGAACTACCACTTTCGCGTATTCAGAACCTAGTTTAACCCCTAAACAAACCCTCTTATTGTCACTTATAAAAAGGCGTGCATTGCGTTAGAGTTGAAAAACCTATTTTTAAGAAATGTAATTTCTTGACTAAGTTGAAAAGTATTTTGATCTAACATTTCTAAACAAAAGAGGTTCAGGCGAACCGGAGTTTAAACCCACTAACGCGTCCAAAAATAACTTTAAAATCATTTTTCTCAAGTACTATAAATTCATACTTAACCGAGCAAAGCACTTTCGCTTCCTTTGAACAGTTAAGACTAAACAATTTTAAAAAAGGTTGGATGGATTTCGATCTTACCCAACAGAATTAAAGTTCAGGAAACGTGCATTAAAGATCAAAACAGCCCCTAAGCATTTCTATCGACACATTGAATGAAATGTTACTTTGACTATGATCCTTACATTCTAACCTTTTAAATACTTAGTCAGACATGATGGGTGAGGAAAACATATTAATTTTTATCATGTTTAAAGTAAAGTATTCTGAATTTAAAGTTTTGAAAATAAACAAGACAAGAAAGTAAATGAAAATAAAGCGATTGCGGAAAGTAATGAAAATAAAGCGATTGTGGGTAAATAAAATAAAGTAAAGCGATAGCGAGAAATTAAATGAAAATAAAGCGATTGTGAGAAATTAAATGAAAGTAAAGGTAATGCATAAATAAGAACCTGCTCCAAATCTGAGACTTTAAATCTGGTACAAAACTAGAAAAGAAAATGGCGGCATGATTAACTTCCACCAAGTGGTCCAAACTTTGATTACAGACTTAATCACACAAGTGTAATAACTTCCCTATGTGAGAAGATTACCACATACAAGACTCGATTAATTTATCCCTAGAATGTTTGCAACTAAAATTTGGATACCAAAAACGAAAAAGAAAGCGTTCTATTTATAGGCCAAGGAAAGAGCAAGAAAGGACAAGGATGCCCCCAACTCCTTTTGGGAGGGAAAAACATTCGCCAAAGGTGGCGGCCGCCACCCCTCCATGACGCCCGCCATGTGAACCAAGTTGGTTATGGAGTTGAGTAAGGCAGTTCTCAGCAGTTGATATGTCTCCTTCTTATGGCTTACCCTATGGCGGCCGCCATGGAGGGTTCCATGTGTGCAATTCCTTCAAAAACTGGCTTTTTCTTGTTTTTCTTCGATTCTTCACGAATGGACCTTGAAACACCTAGGATCTGAAAACAAAACAAAATACAAGCATAACGCAAGAAAATGGCAGTAAAAATACTAACAAACATGTACAATCAGAGTAAAAAATGCAGTGTTATCAGTATACAGCTTCAACTTCCTTCTATTTCTTATTATTTGTCTCCCATCGTTCTTTCCAGAGAGTTACAGCTTCATTGGCCTCATCCAAAGACTCCTTGATTTTTCGACGCTCCTCCGCTTTGTTGATCTCAGCCAAGACCTTTTTCTTAAAGTATAGCTCTTTGTCTTCAAAGTTTATCTGCTTGATTTTCACCAATCTCTCAGCCCTCAGAACCTTCTTTTCTAGCTTCTGGTTGAGGTGCACCATCTTATGATAAGACCTATAAACCTCCTCATTCTCTTCCCTGGGTTGTTAAACCAGAGCTTCCAGCTTTTTGAACTCTTCCAAGGGTACAATAGCATTAGGCTCCACTACTGAAGGGGGAGCTTGAGCAGAGAAAGGTAGTAGGACCACTGGGGATTTCTTTTTTAACCATGTGTCGTACTCGGGAAACGTCTGGTTATTGCTCTTACCCAATCATGCTACACCTCTCCTCCGGATAAGCTTCCAAGAGCCAACAACTTTTATAACTAGTGGAAGGTTGTCTTTTACTGGGAAGTAGAAGGACTAGGTTAACACTAACTCCTCAGGAATATCTCTCAATGCATACCCTAATTTCCTTCTTAAGAGTGGCACGTTCGGATAACTCCCACAACTAGTGATGAAGTCCGTCCCCTTTAATCTCATGGTAATCCAGTTGAGCTATTTAGCAGATAACATGTTTAATCTCTGGGACCAAATCAGGCTCGGATCAACGATGGTTTTAGTGTTTGGCAAGTGCCTCATGAACCATCTGTGAAACAAAGGAGCACAATAACATACTAAACCTCCTCATTTCTTCTCGTTCTTGTAGTGCACTGAGTAACAGAGGTCTCCTAAAATAGTGGGCAAAGTATGTGATCAATGATGTGTGTTTGTGTTGGTGTTGAGCAGTGAACCAAGTTTCCAAGGAGAGTCATAATAATACTATTATCTTTGCAAATTACCCCAGAATTAAGAACCAAAGAACCACATAGAATTGGATCACATCATTTGAACAACACTGATGAAGTGGGAATGTTTAAGGTCAAGGTTCCTGCAAACCTATAAACAATCCCCCAATCTCACAGGTGTGCTACTACGGATCAACATCACAGACTCTGAGGTCGAGTAGCTATAATACGTTCACCATCTCCGAGAAACAGTTTGATATTATACACTAAAAGAGGATGTCTCAGCTGAGTTCGGAAAAACAAGCATCCCCCATAAGTTCCCAGTTTCAAGCCCTGAGATCGAGAAAAAAATACTACATTCATCCTGAAGGGTACAATATTATCGTCATACGAAAAGTGGTTTAACTAGGTTCCTCTGAGAGAACTAGGTCATCTTATGTGAGTTCCTAGTGGGCCCTCAGTTGCGAGTGGGTTCGCCAACAAATGTGGTATTCCATTGTCACCACTGGAGAGGGATGTTTCCATAAAGGTCATCAATGATCAGCCACCAAATGCACATAACTATTGGTCGTATCCTGAAGTGGAGGAAATCTCCACATAGAATATTTCAAAGAAGGTCGTAATCTTGGTTGTGGAACACACCGCCACTCATCATGATAATATATCATGGAAGTAAAGTGTCTGCCAATGCTAAAGTCTAAGGTGCACTCGAGTCTTGGTATTGGGCTCATCTCATAGTAATCCCATCCCGCCAAAGAAAACTAGACATTCCAGACAATATAATAATGATGCATGATAAGTAAATGCTAAAAGAAATAAATATAGTTGTAAAGTAAGACTGTAAATAAACTAGTAAAGCTAAACTAAAGCACACAACAACAAATGGATGAACACCAAAAGAAAACAAAAATAGACAAGCACTAGGATTGACACTCATAGGGAACCATAGATTCTTGGTTCGATCCCCAGCAGAGTCGCCAGCTGTCGCTCCCAAGATTTTCATCCTAGTACAAACACGAAAGTGGTGTGGAAATGAAACAGAGTCGCCAGCCAGGCATTTTTATCCCGAATGAATGGAAACAATAATGCTTCACAAACCTAGGAAAAGGAAAGAACAAGGTCTTACGAACCAAAGATACTGGGTTCGGGAGTCGGTTATGAACTGGGAAGACATTATCACCCCAGATCGTCAATCGTACCCGACGAGATCCACGTTTGCTTGAACTGTTTCAAAGGGTAATAATAAACTGCTGTTGAACTGGAAAGACATGAGGAAAGGCAAAAATGTAGGGAAAACAAAGAATATGCTCAAATGGGCCCTACCTTACTGCCTACGCATCTCATGGGAAATGAGAATCAGAGTCAACGTAGTTCCCCTAACTAGGGAGGAAATTTGTTTGTTTGTGTTTTTTTATGATTGAACTGCTTATGCATATGCTCAGGTGTTGCAGGATCGTCTTGTACGAGTGTGTTTACCGTCTTACAAAGAGATGCGTCGAAGCGAGTTCTTTCATTAAATATGAAGGAGATGAGAAGAGAATTCCCGCAGGAGAGACGCTTGTTGTTGGTTTGTAGATTTTAGAAACTTTTATTGAATTTGGAATATGAGAATGTATTCATGTCTCATTCTATGGAGTGTGTACTTCTTACATCACTCTGAGATGGGGTGGATAAAAAGTACACCTAGGTATGGAGGAAATCCCTAAACCTAGTTCCAATGATTAAGGATTAAACACATTACCCTAATTTTGTTTATTAAGTTTTTTTTCATAGTTTTGATGATAGATACCCTACACCTCATCCCCATATGGAATGTGTGCTAGTATCCCATGGCGAAGTCCCTTGGCACATGAGAAAGCTTTAACCCTTATTAGATGTTTGAGTTGTTTTGAGATGAGAGGATAAAGACTCAAGTGTAGAAAGGGAAAACACTAAGGGAACTAAGACTCACCCTATGTTATTGTGCAATGGAGGTCCTATGGTTAGTATGGTATTATAATCCTATAAGAGAAAGAAGCAAATTCTAACTCAATTCAAGGATTGAAGATGAGATTAAAACTCAAAGGGATGAAGAGAAAATGCAATGTCAAAGAAGCATAAAATGCTTGTCACAATCACACAAGAGAAAGCTTTTAAAAGAGGAAGGAAGAAGGTAGAATGTAGGCGCACACTCATATTCTACATACTTATCATTAGCCCTTGAAAAAATTAGTCAAATCAATGATTTAAGAAAATAAAAAATGATGAAAAGGAAGACAATTAAGTACCAAATATCTCCTAAAAGGAATATGATTCAAACAAGACTCAAACCTAAAGCTAAGGGTACCTAAAGTCTAAGCAAAACCCAAAGTCAACAGCTACAATAGCGCTTCAGCACACAATCAGCTATCACATGCGACTAGTATGCAAACAACCTATTACAACTACCTAATAGTAGGACAACAAGTGTAAAAAGTGCAAAACAATGCAATGCAACATACATTTAACAACTTTTGTTCCAAAATACAGCAGTTAAATGCATGGCAGAATTAAGTCATTTAAAATGTAGATGCATGAGTAATAATACATGAATATGCATCACATAACAACATCCAAGCAATGAAACATGAGTGATATGAACATGGATATGTGAATGCAAACACTTCAATCATTTTACATCAATGGATCTTTACAAACAAAAGTATAAAAATGCATTTTCAAAAGTGAACATTTAATGCAAACAAGCAAAAAAGTGAACATGTATTACAATGAATTCTAATTTGATGAAAACATTAACAATAAAATACAATCATGGAACAATCATGTAATCAAGAATGAGTGAAAACACACATGGATTATGCACTTTTATCAATTAATATGCAACACATTCAATCATGCACCTGAGTATCCAAAACATGATTACAAATATAATGCATAACAGAACTTTAAATCATCATTAACATGCTAACAATGAAGGTCAAACATGGTACCAACATTCACAATTCATCATGAGCACAAATTCACCATTATACAAAAATAGGAAATGAATAACACGCGTGTCGAAAGATGTCGAAGCTACACGCACCTGCACCAAAACAACTCCTAAAAACTCCCTAAAATCATATACTAAAGATCCATGATGATTGGAGGGGGAATGGATAACAAAAAAAGCAAGAAAAAACAATAATTTTTCATTTTGGTTCAGTGGTAACCGGTTACTACCTGGGTGGTAACCGGTTACTCTAAGACCAGAATAAAAAACTCTACAATTTCTTGGAAAAATCAGTAGTAACTTATTCAAATAAGCTCTAATGTGATGCCTATTAATTGAGTATAAAATTTACACCTAAATTCCACAATTCAACACCAATTGGAACCGCAAACACATCAAGATCCTAAACCCTAAAAATCCAATCAATTAAAGCATCAAAAATCAACAAAACACGAAGAACATGTGTGTCGAGAAAATGCAAAATAACTTAAAATAGAAGTGATTATGAGTTTCACCAACCTACAAAGCGGAGGTTTGCTATGGTAATTGTTTCTATGAAGAATGAACATGCTATAGAAGAGAAAATTGTAGATCTGAAGCTCTTCTGCGAGAATACACAAAACAAATGCGATTTGATGAAAACCTTGATGAACCTCTTCAAGAATCACTTCCAAGATGAGAATTCAACACCAAAATAGTATCAAATTCTTCAATAATCCATGAAATCAATGCAATGATGGAGGTTTAACTTCAAATTCTTCAAGTTTCAATGCAAAACTTGAAGAATTTTGGAAGATGAAACTTTGTGTGGGGTTTTGGAAAATGAGAGAAAACTGAGAGTGATGAGAGAAAAATGTGAAATGTAAAGTGTTGCTGTGAGGTTTGGGGAGAAAAATGCTTATATACATCTTAGGCTTGGAGGGTGGTTTTAGTTAGGAGTGAGGCTTGGGAATTAGCTTAGGAATTAGGTTTGGGATTAGCTTAGGAGTTAGTTAAGAGTTGTTTATGAAAAATTCTAGAACCTTCCCTTGGAATATGGTAGAATGTTCTAAAATATTCCCTTGAAAGTGGAAAAGTTGAAGTGAAAAAGTGTGGAAAATCCCTCCAAGCTAAAAATTGATTTTTTTTTCAAATTTGCACGTGGTAACCGGTTACTACCAGGGTGGTAACCGGTTACTTAACACCAAATTTTGATTTTTCCTTTTCCAATGGCACACCTTGGATATTCGGCCTTGGTCATTCATCTTGAGATTAATTTTCTTCTGAGACCCGACAATTGATATTATTATTGAATAACCCTTGATCACATGCCCTATGTGTCAACCAATGATGTATGCTTTATTATTATTTTTATTTTTTTATTATGATTTAAATTCAATGTATGAAAGGATATGCTAAATGACATGGAAATGAAGCATATGCTACTTGAAATTGGTAATAAATAAGAGGGAAAATTTTGGGGTATTACAATCACCCCGTGGGGAACTTTCTGTTACAAGGTAATGTCATTCGGATTAAAGAATGTAGGTTAAAAACAGAAGAGGAACATGTGGAAAACCTGTCAAAGTTATTCCATCGTCTGAGGAAGCACAAGCTCCGCTTGAATCCTAGCAAGTGCACATTTAGAGTGCGCTCAGGAAAACTTTTAGGATTCATCGTCAGCCAAAAAGGAATTTAGGTTGATACTCACAAAGTCAAGGCTATTCAAGAAATTCCATCTTCGAAAACGGAAAAATAAGTAAGAGGATTCTTGGGACGTCTGAATTACATCTCGAGGTTCATATCTCTTACGACTGTGACTTGCACACCAATTTTCAAGCTATTCTTAAAGAGTGAAAGCTAAGTCACAACACCTGCCCCATGGATCCAGGGGCGCCCAAGAAAACAAGAATACGCATGACAAATATCCATCACATAGAAATTAGAGTTGAAGACTTGAGAGCCTACTTTGATTGGGAGGTTTACTTCTCCATGTACCATTCTTCTTGAACCATCAAAAGCCCTTACCACCATATTACTTGGCCTTAACACAACATCTTCAGGACTGAGCTTTTCCAGAACCTCTTTAGGGAACACATTTAATGAAGAACCATTGTCCACCAGTACATGAGATAAAGTAGTGCCCCTACATTTAATGGAGATATGCAGAGCTCTGTTATGGTTTCTCTTGGCAGGAGTCAGATCAGCATCAGAAAAGCCCAGACCATTATCACTAGTCAGATGTGCAACACGATTCTCAAACTGATCCACAGAAATTTCATCTGGCACATGAGCAGCCTTTAAGAACTTGATTAAGGCTTTAGCATGCGCCTCAGAATACAGCAGCAAAGATAACATGGAGATTTTGGAGGGAGTATGCCCCAACTGGTCAACAATATCATAATCACTCTTGCGAATGATCTTCAGTACTTCTTCAATCTGTTTAGAAAGATTTTTCAGCAGTTGGTGCCTCAGCTTGCACAGGTTCAATCACAGGACCTTTTCCCCGGGCATCAGTACTTGGCCCAGAATTAGAGGTATGAGCTGGAGTAACTGTACTTTTAGAGGTGTCTTGAGGGGAGAAGATTCTTCCACTTCTGGTGACCTTACTAGATCCAACAATATTGTCAACATCAAGATTGTGGTTGGCAATAGGAGGGTCAGCCAGAGGCTCTTGCTTTAAATCATGGATATACACATCAGAACCATAATTCCAAGGTATAGCTTTATCAGAAGTATAAGGAACAGGGCCAGGAGTGGTAATGATCATGGGAGCCATTCTAGCTTCAGCAACAGTCTTCACAGGGCTTTCAACAGTAATCTTCACTAGTCCTTTAGATGTAATCCTGACAGGACCTTTAGAGGTGATCTTGACAGGACCTTTGGAGGTAATCTTCACTGGTACTTTATCAACCATAGCTACATCTTCAAGCTTCGTGTTTCGAGTCAGATCTTCACACATACTTTCCACAGAAGGAGTCCTCTCAAACAATATAATGTAATTTTCCATGAGGCGTTGAATACTATCCTTCAACTTCCAGCAGCTATCAGGTTTATAGGCACAGTAAAAACAATCTTCCTTGCAACCTGGAAAGAACCCAGCCTGCACCAACTTCTTCTTGATAATGGATAGAGGAGTAGTCAAATCTGTTACTAAGGAAACATGAGAAACTTCATCAACAGCATTAGCAATCTTCTCGTGATTGGGCATACGAGCAGTGATCACATTTGGGGTCCCAGGAGGGTCAAATTCAATTTCCCCAGCTTCGATCATGTATTAAATCTTGTTTTTCAACACCCAGCAGTTGTTGGTGTCATGTCCCGGACTATTAGAATGATATGTACATCTTGCATTAGAATTGTACTGAGGAGAGGATGTATTAGGATTCTGAGGAGGATCCCTTAAAGTAATTAGCTCCCCTTTCAACATGTGTTGCAAGGCTTGGGCCAGTGACATGTTGATCTTGGTGAAATGTCTTCCAGGCTTCTGTTGATTGTTTTGTTGTTGATCTGGTGCTGTAGGGGCAGGATTGGATATGTGAACTGCTCCCACAGATTGGTGACTCCTGTTACGACTATGTTGACCATACACAGCATTAGACTCCTTCTTTCCACTAGGGGCTTCTTAGTAGTGCTTGATGAAGAGGCACCCACATGTATCTTACCACTTCTTATCTCACTTTCCACATGTTCTCCAGTCATTATCAGCTCAGTGAAACCAGATGATGAGCTTCCAATGAGGTGACTATAAAAAGGACCATTCAGCGTACTCATAAACATATCCAACATCTCCCTGTCATTCAGAGGAGGTTGAACTTTGTCAGCCCGGTCTCTCCATTTCTGGGCATACTCTTTGAAACTCTCCTTAGCACCCATAGACATGCTTTGGAGCTGCATGCGAGTTGGTGCTAAATCAGCATTATATTAGTATTTCCTATAGAAGGCCTCAGCAAGATCATTCCAATCACGAATATTAACACTTTCAAGTTGATAATACCATTCCAATTGAGCTCCAGATAAACTCTCTTGGAAGAAATGAATCCACAGTTTCTTGTCAGCAGTATGTAGTTGAATCCTCCGGACATAGGACCTCAAGTGCAGTTTAGGACATGAAACACCATCATACACCACAAAAGCAGGAACCTTGAAGCCAATAGTCATAACCAATCCAGAAACTAAACTTAAATCTTCAAAATCAAGCCCAGAAAATTTTTGTAGTTCCATAGCATTCATTTTGTCTATCAACATCTTATTCTTCTCCTCACTAGCAGGATCATGATAATAGTTCTCCTCAGAATCAGAATCTTCCACAGTATCATAGGGACTACCTCCTTCTCTCTCAAAATTTTCAGACTCAAGATTCTCAACCTCTTCTTTTCTCTTGACAGGACCTCTGAATCTTCTACCCAGGTTGATGAGGCCCATTGATTTTCTAGTCTTCTTCTTCTTAGTCAAAAGTGTCTTCAGCTCATCTTGTCCCTTGGACAAGTTCAGGATCATTTCTTGAAATTGTGCATTATGGGTCTGGAGATCCTTAACAGTTTGTTCGAGAGCCATTTATGCTGAAATAAACAGCGAGAAGATAAGATACTTGTTCATAAGAAACCTGTGATGCAATGATATGGTATATACATGCATATGCAATGTTTTCAAGGACCGCATAATTTAAATTTGTGTAAACAACCAGAAATGAAACTTTTATTAGTAAGCAATAAACTTGTTTGCCTCTTGGGCTTACAATAAAATGAAATAAATACAAAGATGGGGTTTTAAGTCTCCCATGGACGTTTCCTCTTTGTATGGAGGTATGTGTTGAGATTCCTCTCTTCCTGAAGTTGTTTTGTCAGCTCCAGGATTCTTTCTTGACTAGCTTTGAAATGAGTCTCAAAAGTACCCCTTTGTTCCTTCAACTGGATCCAGGACCTCTGCAACTCTTCCATGTCAGTGGGCGTGTCTGGATGAAGGATGATATAAGGAGTATCTCCTTCAGCAACAGGCTCCATGGTAACTGGAAGGATAGCAGGATATGGCATCATAGGAGTCTGAGCACGTGCTCGTACCCATCTGAGATAAGGTTTCATAGGAATAGAGTACTTTGGTTCCAGAGTCTTGCTGTCAAACTTGTTCACTTTACCCCAAGCTCGTATGAACCTTTGACGGTAACCTTGCAGATCGTTGTCGTAGTCGAACACAATACCCTGAATAAGCATGTCATGAGGATCATTACTCCAAGCATAACCAAACTGGCGTAGAGCTAAAGAAGGGTTGTAACTAATGCCCCCTCTTATGCCAAGGAGTGGCACATTAGGGAACTCCCTACAACGGTCAATGATAGTAACATTCTCCATGGATCTAGAGCACCAATGAATGTTTGAATGAGAAAGTGACATGATCCTCTTGGACAACCTTAACCCTTGTTCATTCTTCATCAATGATCGAGGAAGGTGAGAAATAAACCACCTAGACAATAGAGGTATGTGTAACACGGTGGGAGAACTGACTTTAGTTATGTTGCGGATAGCAAGAGTCGCCACCGACTTTTATTTTATCCAAAGGAAAGGCATAAAAGAACAGGAAAGACCTTTTTAAAAGATTTTTGGGTCTGGGGAGTAGGTTATGTAAAGGGAAGGTGTTAGCACCCTTTACATCCATGGTTATCCATGGGCTCTTAGTTACTTAGCTCACTTTAAATTGTTTTTGAAATGTGAAGTGTGTGAATAAAAATTTTCTTAAGAGTTTTATAATGATCCATGTACGGATGCGTAAAAAACCTTTGTTTTGAAAATTGTTTTAAAAAAAAAAGTGTGAAGTGTTTGAAATGTTTTTGAAGAGTGAGCAAGTATCTAAGAGGAACCTACCCTAAGTTTAAGTCTTTTCTGTTCTTGAATCCTTTAAATGGTAAGACTATCCCTATTATTAAGGAATAGGTAGTCATTACCTTGGATGTGAGGGACAAGTGAAGGGTCATCTTTTATTTAGGCAACTGTGGGGTGTATAAGCAATTCGAAGGGACTATCATCTTTATTTGAAAGGGACAAGATCATTACGAAGGCAACATTCGAAAGGGACTTGATCTTTTGTTTGTTAAGGGACTAGATGATGTGAATTTGAGGGACTTTTGCTTTATACACCCTACTTGACCTTTTTGATTAGGCAACATGAGAGGTATCCCTAAGGAAGTGAGATGGCGATCCAGGATCGACTTACGTGTGTGAGTGTATAGTTTTAATATTTATCTTTTAAATTAAGTGATCTAAATTTATTTTACATTACAAGTATGTTCATACTCCCTATTTACTAACCATAGCATAAAATATAAATAATAAACATTATTAATAAATATTACACCAAGGAACAATTACATAATAATAATTAAGCAAAATTAAATATAATAAGCAAGATATTAAATAATAATAATAATAAATGGGTTAGTAAAATAATAATAATACAAAATTAAATGGGGTTAGTAATAATCATATAAACATAATTAATAATAATAATAATGAAATAAGCAAGAATATTAAAATAATTAAAAAAAATCAAATTTTTATATGAACAATTAATTAGGATTAAAAAAAAATATGAACAATTATATTAATTATTATAAAGTTTTAAGTTATATGCAAATTATAAAATTAAATTAATTAGGAACATATTATGAAAATAACATTATAATCACAAAATTAAATTAGCAAATTTTAACTATTCCTAAACATATATTTAAAAATTATAAATATACAAAAATTAAATTATAATTAAATTATAGAATATAGGCATATTATGAAAATAAGATTAACTAAAATTATATTTACAAAAATAAATCAACAAGTTTTAATTATTTTTAAACATATGGTAAAAATTATTTATACACAAAATTAAGTTATAAACAATTTATAAAAATATAATTATCAAAATTAAATTAGAAATTTTTAACATATATTAAAAATATTTATATACAAAAATTTAAATTATAAACAATTTATATTATCATACTAACAAAAATTAAATTAAGAATTTTAATTAAGTCATGAATATAATATATACAAATAATAATATTAAATAAATAGAAGAAGAAAAATTAGGGTTTGAGAAAAATATATTTTTTAGGGTTTTTAGAAAATATTACTAAAATTAATCTTAATAATAATTATAAACAAAAAAACAAGAGAAATAATGAAATAAAGGAAAAAAGGGGAGGCCTGGTTTTGAACCCAGGACCTCCCAATACATGGAAAAGGTACCATCCACTGGGCTAGCCTGCGCGCAGGTGACAAGGAAACGAGTCCAGTTGGTTTTGTTGTGTAAATCCTGAAAAATCAAAGAAAAAGAAACAAAACAAAAGGCCTGGGGGATCGAACCCAGGACCTTCACATTGCACACAAACACACTTTCCATTCCAGCCGGGAGGGCGCATCTGTCCATATAACAGCTACAATACATAATATATTATGTCTAATGAATAAAAGAGAAAAATATGAAAAACTGCCACAGCCAGGATTCGAACTCAGAACACTGTCTTCACACACACATACGCTTACCACTGGGACACATGCTCATGTGTGATAAATAACAGAAACAATAACATAATATTTTAAAACAAATTTTTGAATTGTTTTTTTCGCGCGCAGCCAACTTCATCTTCTTCCTGGTACCTGCAAAATTCCCTACGAATCTTGCTACAATATTTCCTGTGAAATTCAAATTGCAGCAAAACCTATGAATCCTAACTATCATCAAAACAGTGAAATTACATCAAATTAAAAGCACAGACAAGGTCTAGAGATTGATTTGAATCGATCCATGGTTTTAGAATTCATTTATACTGGATGAATTAGAAAACCCTAAAGCTCAACCGAAACCCTAAAAATGGTGGATTTCGTTATAGGTGATAGAATTTCACAAAACCTGCCCAGAAACAATCTATAACACATCACAAACACAAAGCATTAGTCAAAATTCATTAAGAACCAGTCATTGTTTAGAATCGAAAATCAAAAAATCCATGAATGTGATGAATCGGATTATGCATATGGGGGTGATTTTGATGCTTTTGATGGCAGGGATTGGTTGAAGGATGTCCAAGGAATCATTCCATGTCTTAAAAATACCTTCAAATGCCTTGTATAGTGGAAACCGAATTTGAAGTTTTTGTGAGATTTTTGAAATTATGAACTTACTCTTGGAGGCTAGAATTCGTGTGCAATGAGTAGGATTATGTTATGTACTTATAGTGTGATGATTCTAGGTCAAAAAACTTGATCATGGTGTGAAAGATTTGATCAAAAAAGATTGAAAAAGATCAAGCTTTAAAATTCAAATATTTGAGAGTTAAGCCTTTCTATTTCAAGCCAATCACCATGATTCTCTTACAAATTTAATCCAAATCACTTTTATGAATTTCTAGAAGCTCAATCTCTTTTAAATATTTGACTTTTCTATTTTATTTTAATTTAAAATGATTTAAATGAATTAAATCAAAATAAATAAAATAAAATGATGAAAAAATCTGATTTTTAAAGACTTGGGTCGTGCATGAAGTATTGGTATGCATTGGGTCATCATATGGCAAGCCCATTTAGAAAAAATTGGTTTTAAACCTCCATTTTCTTCATAAACCAACCAAAAATTTCCCAACTTTGCAAGGACACACATCCTTCAATTTTAATGCTATGAGGGTGTTCTTGGACATTTTGGAAAGCATGAAGAGTCCTCTAACCAACCCCACTGGTATCATGTTCATATCATTTATCATTCTCAAGTTATGCCCTTTTGAAGTTGTTGACTTTTTGTTGACTTTCAAAAGGACCTATAATGTCTTAGCTCATACCTTCCAAATGAAGCATTTTTGGGCTTGGCTTGTGAGACACAAAGTTGTAGAGAATTCAATTTCCTTCAAAATGAGCTTTAGATGGAGAATTGGTGATGAAGCATGTGAAAGTTATGGCTGGTCAAAGTTTAGTTGACTTTTCCTAAAGAAACCCTAATTTAGAAACCTTTGATTCTTGATGATCTGAGATCTCCTTGATGAATCATGATCAACCCTTGATCAAATGATGAATTTTACTTCATATAATTGATGTTGGCAAAAAATCATGAAGTTTGACTTTGGTTTGACCACAGTTGACCTCAGTTTGACTTTTTAACTACTTTGACTGATTTTGACTTATCTGATCATTTGACTGAGCAAACCTTTGAGAAAAGTATTGAAACTTGTCATGGGGATTCTTAAACATATATAAGATGTTATGAAGTTCACTTGAAGTCTTGGAAATCCATTTAGCCTGATTAAAGTCAAAACCCTAGTTTTGGATGCACTGCTTAGGAGGATGCATTGTCTGAGGGAATTGTCAAATCTTCTGACTATTTGTGAACTTTGTGAACCTTGTGAACCATCATAAGATGTCTTGTGAACCTCATAAATGTCTTGTAGACTTCATGAACCTCATGAAAGGTCTTGTAAGTATTGTGAACCATGTGAACCTCATAAAGTGTCTTGTGAACCTTGTGAACCTCATGGGAGGTCTTGTGAACCTTGTGAACCTCATAAAGTGTCTTGTAGACTTCATGAACCTCATGAAAGGTATTGTAAGTATTGTGAACCTTGTGAACCTTGTGAACCTTCTTAGCACACAAAGTCTTGTATTGTGAGGGCAAATTTTGGGGTGCAACAGCTGCCCCTGTTCAATTTTCTGAAACCTGAGGGGTTAGATTGGTATATGTGCCAGTCGTAACTTGGAAGGTTGAAGGGGATTGAACACAAAAGCCCAAAAATTTGCACTCACCGGTGCGTAGAGTGATACTGATGACTAGTTGTATATGCTTGAGTGGGCTTAAAGATGCCACTTGGAGAAAAGTTCTTCAGATACATTTCTTGGAGGATAAAGCAGTCCAAAATATGAAGATATAATGATAGCTTTCAGGAAGATAAACAACGTCCCGAGGTAGTGGTAATAGCTTTCAGGAGGATAAACAACGTCCTGAGGAAATGATATGCTTTCAGAAGGATAAACAACGTTCTGAGGTAATAATATGCTTTCAGGAGGATTACAACGTCCTGAGGGAATGATGTAACCTTTGGGAAGATAAACAACGGCCCAAGGTAATAATATGCTTTCAGAAGGATGAACAATGTTCTGAGGTATAATGATGTAACCTTTGGGAAGATAAACAACGGCCCAAGGTAATAATATGCTTTCAGGAGGATAAACAACGTCCTGAGGATGTGATGATAGCTTTCAGGAAGATAAACAACGTCCCGAGGAGATAATATGCTTTCAGGAGGATAAACAACATCCTGAGGTGATGATATGCTTTCAGAAGGATGAACATCGTTCTGAGGTATAAGAAGCTTTCATGAGGATAAACAACGTCCTGAGGAAATGATAACCTTTTGGGAAGATAAACAACGTCCCAATAGTCACAATTTGTTGATAAAATTTGTCTGCTGGAGAATTAACCTGAAAACAAGGTAGCATTCTGTGTGATAATATTAGTTTATGCATCATGCATGTTTGTATGATATGATGCACCTAAGTAATGTATTATGTATCTATGTATATGTATGTTATGATGTAAATGATGTATATATGCATTATGCAGCCTGGAGCGTCTGGATATCTTCGTATAACAACTGCTGGCCAGGGAAAATAAATCCCGATTCGTTGCTGAAGAATATAAGGAACTCATTCCCGTCTTGTTTGATACTATATTATACATAACCTCCCGTCTTCGTTTGATAGTAGGGTATACATAACCTTCCGTCTTCGTTTGATAGTAGGGTATACATAACCTCCCGTCTGCTGGGGATAATAAGGTATACGTAACCTCCCGTCTTCGTTCGTCGTACTTGTATTGGAAAGTAAATTCCCGAATATCCGTATGAGGATAAAAGAGATGGATATAAATTCCAGGGGAGATGTGACTTGAAGTATTTATGAAGATGGATTTACCCTACTGAGGATTTGAAGCTGTCTTGTAGGGATGAACCGGTGAAGCTTCGTTGAAATCCTTCCCTCGTTCGTCCTTAGTAAATACTATTACTGCATTTTCATGCATTTCTGGTAAACATCAATCATATTAAGCATATATGCATTTCTGGTAAACATCAATCATATTCGAAAGCATACATACATTCAAGCACAACCAATGGACGTTTCGCTTATGTAAATAGGGTAAAAGTAAATCTGGATTCAAAAATGGAATTTTATTCATATCAAAAAGTGACCCATGCATGGGTAAGTTTGTACAAGGAGACATAAACCCTAGTAAGAGGATTTTGTCATAAAATTTTACAAAACAAGGAGAATCAGCTATGTGGGAAATAATCCTATTGAGTTTCAATTCTACTATTGCCATTATCTTCAAGTATCTCATCTTCTGCTGTTGAGACGGAAACGATTGGATTGAGCTTTATCTGTTCAAACTTGAGTAAGTAGTACAACTGGTTGCAGTTTCATGGGTGATCCAAACGAGACATAGTCATACGCTTTAATCCCTAACTTTTGCCTGGATTGCCCTTTCAGGTTTTCAATCCACCGGGATACCCTTTTTTGCCCAAGCTGCCTTTTCAGGTTTTCGACTTGCCGGGTGTACATCTTTTTATATATATCCCTAATTTTTGCCCAAACCCTTTTGGTTTGCCGGGATGCCCTTATTTTTTCCTAGGCCTGTCAACCTAGCGGGTCTCTTTTCATGCGTGGTATTTTTTAACTATGTCTGCGTTTACAGGCTGCGGGAAGTCTTCACCATCCATAGTAGTAAGTATCATGGCACCTCCTGAGAATACTGTCTTGACTACAAATGGTCCTTCATATGTTGGAGTCAACTTGCCCCTAGGATCACCCTGTGGTAATATGATATGCTTGATTACCAAGTCACCAGCCTGATATACCTTTGGCTTAACCTTCTTGTTAAAAGCTTTGATCATTCGTTTTTGGTACATCTGGCCATGACAAACTGCTGCTAACCTCTTCTCATCAATCAAATTTATCTGGTCCAGCCGAGTCTGAATCCACTCATCTTCATCCAAGCCTGCATCCTTCATAATTCTTAAGGAGGGAATCTGGACTTCAATCGGCAGAACTGCTTCCATACCATAGACTAAGGAGAATGGGGTTGCCCCTGTTGAAGTACGTATTGTAGTACGATAACCATGAAGAGCAAATGGTAACATCTCATGCCAATCCTTGTAAGTAACAGTCATCTTCTGTACAATCTTTTTAATGTTCTTATTAGCAGCTTCAACTGCCCCATTCATCTTTGGACGATACGGAGAAGAGTTGTGATGTTTAATCTTGAACTGCGTGCAGAGATCAGTAATCATAGTGTTGTTCAGATTAGAGCCATTGTCAGTAATAATCCTTTCAGGGATGCCATACCTACATATGAGATTATTCTTGATGAATCGAGCCACCACATTCTTAGTAACAGATGCAAATGAAGCTGCCTCTACCCATTTCGTGAAATAATCAATAGCAACCAGGATGAAACGATGTCCATTAGAAGCAGTAGGTTTGATCTCACCAATCATATCAATGCCCCACATGGCAAAGGGCCAAGGAGCAGTCAACACATTCAATGGTGATGGAGGTATATGGACTTTATCAGCATAGATTTGACACTTGTGACATGTCCTGGAGTGTTGGTAGCAATCAGCTTCCATGGTAGACCAATAGTAACCTGCTCTCAATATCTTCTTTGTCATAGTATGACCACTAGAATGAGTGCCAAAGATCCCATCATGCATATCTTCCATAATCTCTATTGCCTCCTTCTTATCCACACAACGAAGCATAGTTGAATCATGATTGCGCTTGTACAAAATTCCATTACTCAAAAAGAACTTAGCAGAAAACCTTCTCAGAAACTTCCTATCTTTGATAGATGCCCCTTCAGGGAACTCCTGAGCTTCAAGATATCTTTTCACTTCATAAAACCAAGGCTTTTCTTCTGCTTCTTCAGTGTCAATCTCATTGCAGTATGCAGGCTTCTCAAATCTATCAATGGTAATCTTGGGAGCTTCATCATCCCAACTGATCTCAAACATGGATGCCATGGTGGCCAAGGCATCTGCCAACTGATTCTCTTTTCGTGGAATATGTCCAAAGGTAATCTCTTTAAAATGTGGGATCAAAGACAACACATGCTCTCTGTAAGGAATGAGGTTATCATGCTTGGTATCCCAATCTCCTTTAATCTGACTTATTACCAGGGCTGAATCTCCATACACGTCTAGGAACTGAATCTTCATATCAATGGCAGCTTTGATACCCAGGATACATGCCTCATACTCAGCCATGTTATTGGTACAATAGAAACAAATTCTGGCAGTAATCGGGGTATGACAACCTTCAGGGGAACTAATCACAACACCAACACCATTACCAAGTGCATTAGAGGCACCATTGTAAACACCCCAAATTTGCCCTCACCCATTCACACCATGGCTTGTGGTCATTTTCATATGCATAAACACAATCATATCATCCCATATTGCATTTTTGAATCACTGCATAATTTCTAAGTCATCTGCACCTAGGGTTTGTGATCTGAGCAATCCAAGAGCCACTTGAGCCACTCCAAAGGCCACCAATCACTTAAAAGGGGTCTACATGTGTTCAAGTATCATATTACATCCTCTCAAAGTCAAGAATTCCAAAGAATCACAAGAACTGGGATTGGCATGGAAGCAGAGCCAAGGTTGACTGCACAGTTGACCTAAAATTAGGGTTTTGGTTTCAGAGGCCATAACTCCAATTTTTTTGGTCATTCTTGTTTCCATTGGTCTCTATATGGTGTAAGGAGTATGCATATCAATTTTCATGAAGAAATTCCATGGGGAAGTCATCTGATCAAGGGTTGACTTTCTGGACAAGTCAGTGTAAAATCAGGGCATCTGAGGCCCCCAATGACCCAACCAATGGGTGATCTTCATCATTTTGAGTGTATATGATCTTTATTTGATCATGGAAGAAGGTTTAAGTTCATAAAAATCAAGAATTTGAAGTTTTTGCAAAGTTGACTTTTTAGGGCATGGTTGACTTTTCAAGAATGTGTCATTTTAGGTCATTTTTCAAGCCTTGATTCTTGATCCAAAAATGCTTCAAATGAAAAAACTTTGGTCATGAAAGTTGTAGAATACATCTTTCCCTTTTCAAAAAGTACCAGAACATGATCAAATTCTTCTTGGATCAAAAGTTATGGTGTGACAAAGTTGCCAAAAATCATTGATTCTCAAGACATGCACTAAATGGAAAATTTGCAAAATCATGTTTCAAAGCAAGTTGTAACTTCTAGTTGTCATCAAACCATCACACAAACATTCTATGTGACATAAAAATCAGAATTGGACCAAAGATCACATGTTTATGGTTTGTGTAACAAGGCATTTTCATGAAAAAACCAAAATGAGCCAACTTGCAAAACTCATGATCACACCTCACCAACTAGTTGCCTTGGCTGCTGAACCCTCCTAGCATCACACACACATCATGCTGCGCAGCCCATGCCTCTTGTACCAAGCTATAGCTCAAGCCATGCCTTCCTTACACAAAGTGGACTTTTTTGCAAAAGTGAACTTACCAATCAATAAAGGCCATGTCACATCACCTGACCTATAGGATTATTTTATACTATCCAAATGCAGGCCATTTCATATACCAAGCCAAGCTGAAACATGCCATAACATCACATACTCAAAAACACTCCATCAAGCAAAACTCTTCGAAACTCTCTGCCCAGCTCACAAACACTCAAGCCAACTTCACTAATCATCTCACCTTGCCCCATTGAGTAGAAAGCAACAAAGAACCAAGCCTGAAACAAGCCATAACACCACTTCACCATTTTCACCCCAAACTACAGTTTCCTTCGAAACACCTTCCACAGCTCACAAACATCCAAACCAACTCCACAAACCTTCTCAACTCATCATCTGGACCACAAACAACCCTTCACCATTGCCAGAAACAGCCTGAATCACCATTGCCATTTTCAACTGAGCTTGAGCAGAAGCTTTTCAAACTCTTCATCTAGCCAACATAAATTTCCCCCAAGCATTCAGGCATCATCAAGAGGTCATAAGGAGTGGATTTCACCAAGAGGGGAGGTCAGAAAGTTGCTGGAGTGAAAGCTTCGAATCTCAGGTAGTTCAAGAACTTTTTTTCCAGAAACGGATTTTTAAGTTCTAAACTTGTTCTATATGTCTTCCTGATCATGAATATGCCTTTAGTTTTGAAAATGGTGATGAAATGAGAATTTAATTGCTTCCTGAAACTCTGTTGACCTAAAAATTGTTTGGTTCGATTCATGTTTCTGGGGAAAAATAAATGTTGTTTGTGATGGGGTTTTGATTCAGTGGATCATGGGAATCATTTCTGTATGCTTGGTTTTCATTTTTGTTACGTTTTGAGGTTTTTAGGGATTTTCAGGTGGGGTTCCCACCGGAGAAGACGACCGGAGGTCTTCTCCGGCCACCTGAAAATCATTATGCCCTAATCCAGTCATTAATTTCCATTTGAATGTGGAGCGTAGGATTCCCTTGACCCGTTGACCTCCCGCGCGCATGTGTGGCCTGGATCCACTTGATTAGCCCTAATCCACTTAATTAATTTAATAAATCTTAATTAAATTAATTAACTCAGAAGCAACCATAGCCCTTGGATAGCGCGCGCGGTCAAACATTTCAAATCCAGATTCAATCTCAGCCACTCTTCCTGTTGACTTCATTTAAAATTCATTTAAATTCATTTTCTTTTCATTTGTTTTGCATAATTTATTTAAAATAGCAAAAATTGTCTAAAAATTATGAAACTTTTTCTTAAGAGTTTTAATAATTTTTATGACACAAAAATATTTTTATTTTTATTTTTAGCATTAAAAAAGTATTTTTAAATATTTAAAAGATTATTTTTAATTGATTAATGGAAATTAATTTATTAAAAATACTTTTAAGTATTTAAAAATCACCAAAAAATTCATGGAATGTTCTAAGACATTTAGAAACATTGTCCAACCTTCAAACCAAATTTCTTTTTTGATCTTGATGCATTTTGAGGATTTTTCATTGAATTAAAATCATTTTTGTGCATTATTTTGATCCTAAGTTCAAAAAATCATTTCTGCCTATTCATGAGGAGTTGGACATTGATTCTTCTTGCATTGCATTGTGTTTAGCATGTAGTTTTTGAGATAAAAAGGCCATGATTTGATCTTGCATTTTCAAATTGTTTGACATTTCTTTTGTTTGGAAACCCTAAAAACCCTAAAATCTTGTAAAAATCATAACTTGAGATTGGTTAAGAGTTGAGACCTCTCCTTTGGGCATTGGTTTAGTATGGGATTAGGGATTCTTTGTGTGGCATTTTCCATTTTTTTATCTTAGGGTTTGCTTCTGATTTTGACTTTTGTTTGATGCATGGTTCATAAACCCTAATTTGAGCTTTCATATGCATCCATCTTGCATTCTCTTGCATAACATGACTTGCCATGACATTTCAAGCATCCATTTGATTCATTTGACATCATAAGACATATTGAAAGCATGTTTGATCATTGCATCATGTATTTGCCATATTGTATGCCATGTGCACTTCATAACTTTTCATGTATGTTCATGCCTCCTAATTTGCTTCATTTGCATTCATGGACTTGTATGATCATTCCCATGTGCTGCCTCATGTTTGTAGCATCTCATAGCATCATTAGCATCATGTTAATGCTTCTGGTTTTGTCTTTCATCATGTCATCTCATCCCATTTTGCATTGCATTGCATTTCTGTTCTAACCTTTCAGGTGGTAAGTAATTTTGAGAAGTGAATTTGCCTTCACTTCTCATAACTTTTCTTTTCATCTCTCTTGCATCCATTGCTGCATTTTGTTTGTGTTTGAGTTTGAGCTTGCTCATCCTTCTCCTTCTTACTTTCTTTCCTCAAGTGACTTGACTTCTTGAATGAAGCAAGTCACTTTGCTTCTCTTGATCCTGTTCATCTGCTTCCTGGTGGTTCCATTGAAGATTTCTTTTGAAAACCTCACAAACCCTAGGACCAACCAAGCATGACAATGATTAGGGTTTTGATTAGTCTCCCCTCCTTAGTTTTACCTTTGTGTCTCTCTTGAGTCTGCTCTTCTCATCTCATAATCAGGGACTAAACCCTAAAGGCTTTAAGGCTTTGTGATTAAGCTTATGCCTGCATCCTTCTATTAGGATGGAGTGTATAACTTTAATCCTAAGTGTTAAACCCTTAATGTGTTTAAATCTCTTAATCAATTCACTTAATAATCATCAAGACATCACACTTGTAACTTGGGCCTTGCATTAGGGTTCCAATTCTTCCTTAATTGGTTAAGAAGGACTAACCCTAGTGTTAATGGACAAGTCCCCCTCAAGTTGTCTTACAAATCCTAAAAAATCACTTCTTCATCATATCATCAAATAAAATCCACTTAATCAAAGGCTTGTTTTGTCATGAGTTTAATCCCTAATCATGGATTAAGTTGAGGAGCTTTCCTCAGCTTAAACATTCTCATCTATTATCCTTCTATTAGGATGGTGTAATGAGTCTGTTTAATCTCTGATTATGGCTTAACCTCATTACTCAACACTAAACAAAAACACCAAAAACATCTAAATAATCACAAGTAGGTTAATGATCTTAATCCTACATCAAAGGTGATTAAGTGTGAGAATCTGACTTCACACTTAAGGTATTCTCATTACCCCTAAACAGAGGGAAGATGTGATGAGTTTACTAAATCCAGTGGTTTAGGCTTAAGCTCATTAACTTATGACAAACCTTCAAAAGCAATAAAAGACTGAAAACACAAAAACAAACAATAATCGTCTCCTTCGGGATTCTTTTCTCATCATCTTCACTCATAAACGAGAACTTGCTTCTTCCGTCTAATGCGAGACAGTTAGCATCTGTGCCAGACAGATCATACACTTGAGCATAGGCTAGTAAGCAGTTCACAAGTCAATTCATCTTTCAGTCTCTTTGGGTCGAACTACGGTGTTCTGACTTCCTCATTGCACGAGAGGATACGTAGGCATAACTTAACAGTTATCGAACAAAAGTCTCTGTACATTCCCCCCTCTTTCCAGCTTCATTCTTTAGCCTCATGATCTTGAGCATCTTATTCCTGTTCTTACACTGACGCTGTACATTCATACACCACACTTCCTTTGCACTGACACCTGTACATCCTTTTCCAGCTATTTTATACACAAATTGCACTGACACTACCCCCTTAAAACACAAATCTTTTAAGCGTGGATCCCGTCGAGTACGGCGGACAATCTGGGTGCTAATACCTTCCCAGGTTGTAACCAACCCCCTTTCTCAGTCTCTCTGGTTCGCAAACCGTCTTATCCATCTTTTTCTAGGTCTATGCAGCATTGCCTTTCCTCCGGGATAAAAATGCCTAGCTGGCGACTCTATTCATTCTCCAGTGAGTTCACGGCTGTGTGTTCTCACTGCTCCCTTCGCCGACCGTTCGCGTCTGTACCCCTTTTGACCCGGTGTCATTTGGTGGGAGCGACAGCTTGGCGACTCTGCTGGGGACGCCTTATATTGCAACCAGGGCTTCTGGTTCTTTTTGTGGGTTCCTCCTAGCGCTTGATTGATTTGTGTTTACTGGGGTGTTATGTGCTTATTTGTGTTTGTATATGTTTTATTTTTGCTTTATGTACAGTTGCTTCACTGCTTTCTTTATTGCTTTTCATATATCATACTGTCATGCTGTCTGGCTGGATCTGGTTTTGTTTTGGTGGGAGGGTGTTCCATTGAGAGTTAAGGTCCTATACCTGGGACCTGAGTGACACCTAGGCTAGAGTGAATCATATTCTTTCCCATTCCATTTCGGTCTGGTGCGGGAATATGAAACACGGTTCAGATATGGGTTTCTTCTTGAGAACTCTGTGTTGCAGATTTCCTGCAATGCTAGGGCTATCTGGGAAGCCTGCTAAGTCTGGATGACCTCTTAGTATTGGCCTTCAGAAACTGAGGTGAATTAGAGGAGGAACTTTTATGGTTATTGTAAACACTGTACCTCCGGGTTAGAAGTGTTTACACTTCTCATAACTGATCCAAGTCTGAGGATCCTTGTTTTAGAACACCACCTGTGAGGGGGGTTGGGCTGTTTATAGGTTTGCAGGTACCTTGACCTCAGAATACCCTGTTACTTTGATTGTTTAAGAATACTTCAATTTGGGACAGTTCTTGTGATTCTAAAACCCTGGACATGTGGCTCTTTATTTGAGTCCCCCACCTTGGTTACTGGATTTATAGACCTCCATCTGGAATTCTTGAACATACTTGGACCTATATCAGGGCATTTTGATCAGATCCAGCTCAGTCACAGACCCTTGCATTTCATTTGCATACATAATCATTGCATCATATTGACATTTGCTTATTTGTGTTTCAGGGTATCCATTTTCATCTGGTTTTGGTTTTGACCCCATCTTCAGTATTGGCCCATCTTCATCAGCACCTGCTTCAGCTATCAGTCACCTGCACCAGCCAATCAGTGGCCCACTTCTTCAGCATCATCATCAGCACCTGTCTCTACTCAGTCTCAGCATCATGGCTCCTAAAAAGAGCAACATCACCTATCACTTCTTCCAGCCAGAGTTATCAGACATCAGGAGGGTTCAAACCCTGATCACTCCAGATCACATACCATTGTTCAGGGAAAGTTATGGAGATATACTTGATATGGTCATGGATCTGGACCCTTCACAGAGAAGCCTGATCCACACTTGCATTCAGTTTTATGATCCCCCACTGAGATGTTTCACTTTTCAAGACTTTCAGTTGGGCCCTTTATTGGAAGAGTACTCCTTATTGGTTGGTATGCCTATCAGGGGTGGAATTCCTTTCAACCCTGAGATGGTCTTTCCTGGTAATGGAGAAGTAGCAAAGGCTTTGCATCTGGAACCTGTCCTGATTGAGCAGCATATGACTTCTAAAGCTGGAATCCCTGGTTTCCATCTGGATTTCTTGATCTCTCAAGCTACCCTGAAAGCTTCTTTAGGAGAGTGGAAAGCTGTCTGTGCTCTATTGGCATTAAGCATATATGGAATTGTATTGTTTGCAGATGAGCCTCGATTCATTAGCAAGAATGCAATCCATCTGTTCATCCTGAAGAACCCAGTGCCAACTTTATTGGGGGATCTTTACTATTCAGTACATCAGAGGAATGAGAGGCAGAGGGGAAGATTAGTGAGGTGTTGTGCTCCATTGTTTCATACTTGGCTTCTCAAGCATCTACCCAGGACAGATACATTTTTGAATCCTCATCAACAGAGTAACTGGGCTAAGAGACTCACTGCTCTAACTTCAGCAGATATCAGATGGTGTACTCAAAGCACCAAGGGCAGGGATATCATCACCAGCTGTGGGCATTTTCCCAATGTGCCCCTAATAGGAGTTAAGGGTAGCATTAATTATAATCCTCTGCTGTTCAAAAGGCAACTGGGCTATGCACTGGTCCACACACCTAAGGCACAGGACTTGGTTGAGACCCTTTATTGTGAGAACAAGATTAATCTGGCTGTTGTTAGGCAGGCTGCCTGGGCCTGGGATAATGTTCAAACCAAGGGAGTGACCATCCTAGGGAAGTGCAACAATGTGGCATCAGCACAATATTATGAGTGGTCCCATGCCAGGGCCCAATTCTCTGGAATGCCCTTTACCATAGAAGATATGCCTGAGTCATCTTCAGCACCCCCTGCCACTATCAGTTTGGAGGAGTTTGAGAGCTTGAAAGAAAGAAATGAGAAGTTAACTCAAGCTTTGCAGAAGACCCTCCGGGAGAGGAGTGATGGTATGAGGGAGATTGAGAGGTTAGAGAGGTTGAGAGTGGAGCATCTGACTAAGATTGAGAAGTCTGGGGATTATATTAAGAAGTCTAAAGCTGGAGAACAAATTCTGAAGAATGCTTGCAAGGAAGCCCAGTTCCAAAGAGCAAGGACAGACTTGTATCTGAAGGAGAGTCAGGCCCGGTGGGTCAGGATCACCGAGGCTCGTACCCTGGAGGACAAGAGAGTTCAAGACAAGATGGAGCAACTGGAAGCTAGTGCTAAAGAGCAGCAAGAAGCCCTGGCAGCAGCCCAGAGGGAAATATTAGAACTGAAGATCAAAGCAGGGGTGAAGAGGTCAAAGGACCAAACTCAGCACAAGAAGCTAACAGCAGCTCTTACGACCCGGAATCTCCTCATCAGGAATCTCACGGAGCGTCCGGCTGATCCTGTGACCGAAGCACTTCTCAAGGAAGTTCGTGAGGATGAGTTTGGTCTTGATGTTTGACCATTTGTTTGTTGTTGCTTTCATTCCATGTACTTTTTATTTTCCTTTTCTTGTGATGTATTTTGACCCCTCAGAGGGCTTGTACTTGTAAACAAACTATGAACCATTTGCTTTTGTAATATATGTGTTAGCTTGTTCCATCCGGGTTTATTTCGAAAGCAACATCAACAGCATCTTCAAGGGTCTGGAAGGGTCAAAACTGAATGCCAAACCGGATACCTTGAAAGCAAATCAGCATAACTGCATTGCATGCTAACCCTTTGTTTGTTTTGTAGGTTTTTGTCTTATTGTTGCTAACTCTGTTGTGATGTTCAGGAACTATTGCTAGGCGCCGGGTATTTCCCCTCAACCGTCCGCACCGTTATCCAACCCGAAACAACCTTCCGGGAATTCAAATGGATCAGGTACAGCAGGACCTTGCAGAGGTTAGAAATCAAATGGCAAACGAAAGATTGGAAATGAGAACGCAGATGACGCAGTTTATGGAAGTGATGAACAACATGGCTCAGAGCCAGGAAAGATTGAGGGCCATGGTGGAAAGGCAAAATCAAGAGGATCCACATATAGGGACTGCCGGCACCAGCAATAATGAAAGGGTTCAACCTCATGTTAACCCCCCTGTATTTGGCCCCCATCTTCATCCAGAGGTCAATATTCCTGCAAATGTTCAAGGGACTGCCACTGCAGCCAGGGTACTTCAAGAAGACCCCCAAGAGGACCAATTCACAGTAATGGGTGCTGGGGAGGAAGCTTATGATAGAAGGTTGGAAGAGATAGCTGAGAAATTGAGGTCCCTAGAGTCTCAAAACTCTTTAGGCTTCGACGTCATGGACATGGGCTTGGTAGAAGGGGTCAGGATTCCCCATAAGTTCAAGCCTCCTTGCTTTGAAAAATACAACGGGACTTCATGCCCCCGGACTCATTTACAATCATTTCTGGGAAGGCTGAAGGCCTATACTATGGATGAGAAGCTCTGGATGTTCTATTTCGAAGATAGCTTGACTGGAGCCTCAAGAGAATGGTACTCTCACCTGACAAGGGCAACTATCAGGTGCTGGAAGGATTTGGCAGAAGCCTTTATCAGACAGTATCAGTACAACTTAGATATGGCGCCCAACAGGACTCTCCTAATGGGAATGTCACAGTCGTCAAGGGAAAGTTTCCGAGAATATGCCCAGAGATGGAGGCAATTGGCTGCTGCTGTTCAGCCACCTATGTCTGAAAGGGAAATGGCAGATATGTTTATGAACACCCTTCAGGGAACATATATTGACAGGCTGGCTGCGTTCTCCTCCACTAGCTTTGCAGATGTTGTCATAGCTGGGGAGAGAATTGAGAGCCTGTTAAAAATGGGCAAGATTTCCGACAATGGTGCCAGCTCGTCCAGTAGTACAAGAAAGCCTTTTGCAGGCCCAAGAAGAACTGGCGAGACCAATGCCATCCACTCCAGCAGGGGCAGGCCCCAATATATTCACAGGTCAGTAGCAGCAGTCACCATTCCTGCTCCAGCTCATCCTCAGCCAATTTATCAACCTCCGCAACAAAACTATCAGCAGCAACCTCAGTACCATCAGCAAAACCAGTATCCTCCGAGAAATTACAACAACAGCAACACCAACAACAACAGTCAACAAAGGCCATTTCGGCAGAGGCCATCTCAAGCTAATAGGGTGATCGATCCGATCCCTATGCCATATGCTACATTGCTGCCACAACTCCTGAAACTCAACCTAGTTGAGCTAAGGACGCTGGCACCTCCGGACCCCAACAGTCTACCCAGGAACTATGACTCCAACGCCAGATGTGCCTTCCATTCAAATGCACCTGGCCACAGTACAGAAAAGTGCAGAGCCCTGCACATGAAGGTACAAGACCTGGTAGACTCGAAAGCTCTGAATTTCGCACCACCACCCAATGTCAATAAGAACCCAATGCCGAACCACGGTGGTCCCAGAATTAACGCTATTGAAGAAGACAAGCCGTCTTATTTAATAACCAGTGTGGGTCAGATCCGGACGCCGTTGGTAGAAATCAAGGCTCAACTCCTGGAATGTCAAATGTTCCCGGGGTGTGAGTTGGGGTGTGCTTACTGCAATATCTCAGTAAATGGGTGCGATAACCTGAGGAATGGCATAGACGGTCTTATTCAGAGTGGCCAGCTTCAGATCACCACATCATTTCCAACAAATCCAGCAATCTCATCCGCAACAATTCCAGAACCTCCTACAACTGCAACAACCATTGTTCCTGACAATTCTTCGGCTTCATCAACAAGTACTTCATCTATCATCTCAACTGATCAGTTTTCAACAAATTTTCCTGCTACAACTTCAGCTTCACTCCATTTTGAACCTCCTACAACAACAACATCCATACTCCCGACAATGCCTCCTACAACACCAGCAACAAATCATGAAGATGTCTCTACTGTCACAATATTCTACGATCCTGAAAACAACTCCGTCTACAACTCAGAAGGTGCTGCTCCCATCAGAGCACCAGTTACAATTTATTATGATCCACAGACTATTACAGTTCCTTCAGCAGCTGCAGTCAGTCCAGTCACTATCACGATGCCTGGACCAATACCTTATGAAAGCAGCAATGCCATCCCATGGCATTACGGCTCTGACCTGTACTGTGAAGGACAAAAGATCACTTTCGAATCATCAACCCCTGCACCACAAGTGGACAATGTGGGAAGAGGCGGAGGCTTCACTCGAAGCGGACGTCTTTTCGCCCCACAAATTCAGAGACCCACTGCCGAAGCAGAAGCTGCTGCTAAGGCAAAAGGAAAAAGCCCGGTGCAGGAAGATCAAGCTGTTAAAGAAGCCTTGAAAACACCATTCGATCAAGAGGTTGATGAGTTCATGCGAATCATCAAAAAGAGTGATTATAAAGTAGTGGATCAGCTTCATCAGACGCCTTCCAAGATCTCAATCCTATCATTGCTTATGTGCTCCGAAGCCCATCGGAATGCACTACTCAAAGTTTTGCACGCAGCTTACGTGCCTGAAGAGATCACTGTCAATCAGCTGGAAGCAGTAGTTGGAAATGTTAATGCTAGTCACGGACTAGGGTTCACCAATACTGATTTGACAACGGAAGGCCGCAACCATAACAAAGCCTTGCACATAACCATGGAATGCAAAGGTGCTGTCCTTTCCCATGTGCTGGTAGACACAGGGTCATCCCTCAATGTCTTACCCAAAAAGGCCCTGGTGAAGCTAGAATATGACGGATTGGCGTTGAGACCCAGCAACCTGGTGGTGAGAGCCTTTGATGGTTCAAAGAGATCGGTTCTGGGAGAGATTGAGTTACCCGTAACGATTGGCCCGCAGACCTTTAAAACGATCTTCTATGTGATGGATATACAGCCCGCCTACAGCTGTTTATTGGGTAGGCCATGGATTCACGCTGCTGGCGTCGTGACCTCTACCCTTCACCAGAAGTTAAAATATGAGTGGGAGGGTCAAATCGTTACAATCTGTGGAGAGGAGGACATTTTTGTCAGCCACCTGGCTACTTATAAGTACATTGAGATGGATGGGGAGATCCATGAAACAATGAGCCAGGGGTTCGAAGCCTTGAATGTCAATGAAACATCTGCTGTGCCTGGTACTTCAATATCATCATACCAACAAGCCCGGAAGGTTGTTGAGGGAGGAAACGCCCAAGGCTGGGGCAAACTGCTATCGGTGGAGAAGAAAGAAGACAGATTTGGGTTGGGTTACAAACCAACTCAACAAGGTCAAGCAGCGGCTGCGAAAGAGCCCAATTTCGTGAGTGGGGGGATGCTTACCCCTGATGCTATCAACTGTCTGGAAGACGAGCTGGAAGAAGAACGCAACCTGGAAAGCTGGATTCGTCCAAAGATCCCGGGGAGCAGTGTCTCAAACTGGTCTTCCCAGGAAATTATAAGAGTTACTCATGCAGAGTAATTATTATTTCCTGTATTTTATAGCATGCATCAAAGTCTTGCATCTTGCCCAAGATGACAAGACTCATTTTGTAATCGGGCCATCTGTACTTTTTGTGCAAACAAGATCAATTAATGAAATATCAGACATCTTTTTGCAAACGAGTCTTTTTCTTTTTCGCTCACTGTTTTTCTATTTTTCTTCTTGTACAAAAAATAAATGGCAGTGTTTTCAAAATGACAACTTTATTTCACTTTTCTAAACAAGACTAAAATCAGATCACTAAAATGAACAAACTTAACCCTTGCAGAGAGTGCCTTCCAGACAGCACCGACAACAGCACGGCTATGACTTCGTATGACTTTGACAATCCAATCAATCAAGCTGATGAAGGGGTTGATGAAGAATATGAGCTTCCTGAAGAGCTAGCCAGGTTGTTAAGACAAGAGGAAAAGGTTATTACTCCTCACCAGGAGGAGGTTGAAGTGATCAATCTTGGTACAGATGAAGACGTGAAAGAAGTCAAGATCGGGGCCTGCCTGCAAGACTCAGTGAAAAGACAACTGATTGACCTGCTTCGAGAGTATGTGGACGTGTTCGCTTGGTCTTATCAAGATATGCCAGGGTTGGACACCGACATTGTTGTGCACAAGCTGCCTTTGAGAGAAGAATGCCCGCCGGTTAAACAGAAGCTGCGCCGTACTCGCCCAGACATGGCTATGAAAATCAAGGAGGAGGTACAAAAAACAGTGGGACGCCGGGTTCCTTGCTGTAACTAGCTATCCGCCGTGGGTTGCTAACATAGTACCTGTGCCTAAGAAAGACGGCAAAGTAAGAATGTGTGTTGACTACCGGGATCTGAACAGAGCTAGCCCGAAAGATGATTTCCCATTACCTCACATTGACGTATTGGTTGATAATACGGCTCAGTTCTCGGTATTCTCCTTCATGGACGGATTTTCAGGATACAACCAGATTAAAATGTCACCTGAAGACATGGAGAAGACAACATTCATCACACCCTGGGGCACGTTCTGCTACAAAGTAATGCCATTTGGGCTCAAAAATGCCGGTGCAACATATCAACGGGCTATGGTAACATTATTCCACGATATGATCCATAAAGAAATCGAGTGTTATGTGGATGATATGATCGCCAAGTCCCTTACTGAAGAAGACCATCTGGTAAATCTGTTGAAGTTGTTCAAGCGTCTGAGGAAGTATCAACTGAAGTTGAACCCCAACAAATGCACATTCGGGGTGCGATCCGGTAAGCTGCTGGGATTTATTGTAAGTGAGAAAGGGATTGAAGTTGACCCTGATAAAGTCAAAGCCATCCAGGAGATGCCTGCACCAAAGACTGAGAAAGAAGTTTGAGGGTTCTTAGGTCGATTGAACTACATTTCACGGTTCATATCTCACCTTACGGCAACCTGTGAACCCTTGTTCAAGCTGTTGAGAAAAGAACAAACGGTCAGGTGGAACGAAGACTGTCAGAAGGCTTTTGACAAGATCAAAGAGTATTTGCAAGAACCTCCAATCCTTATGCCTCCAGTTGAAGGAAGACCTCTGATAATGTACTTGACAGTATTAGAAGAGTCAATGGGGTGTGTGCTGGGCCAGCATGACGAGTCTGGTCGAAAAGAGTATGCAATATACTACCTAAGCAAAAAGTTTACCGACTGTGAACAACGTTATTCACTGCTCGAGAAAACTTGCTGTGCTTTAGCGTGGGCTGCTCGCCGACTAAGGCAGTATATGTTGACCCACACTACCTTACTGATCTCAAAGATGGACCCAGTCAAGTACATATTTGAGAAGCCAGCGCTTACCGGACGGGTTGCAAGATGGCAAATGATTCTTACAGAGTATGACATCCAGTACACTTCTCAGAAAGCCATCAAGGGCAGTGTATTGTCTGAGTATCTTGCTGAGCAACCCATTGATGACTACCAGCCTATGAGGTTTGACTTCCCTGATGAAGACATCATGTTCATAAGATCAAAAGATCATGAAGAGCCTATTCACACTGAAGGGCCTGACCCGGAAGAAGAATGGACAATGATGTTTGACGGGGCTGTTAACATGAATGGTCGTGGTGTTGGTGCAGTACTCATTACACCAAAAGGAGTTCACATGCCTTTCTCGGCAAAACTCACTTTCAACTGCACTAACAACAAAGCTGAATACGAAGCCTGCATTATGGGTCTTGAGGAAGCCATTGACCTCAGGATCAAGACTTTAACTGTATTCGGAGATTCAGCTCTGGTAGTCAATCAAACCAACGGAAAATGGTACACACACCAGGATCATCTGATACCTTACAGGGATTATACAAGAAGGTTACTGACTTTCTTCACAACAGTCAAGCTTGAGTATATCCCTCGGGACGAGAATCAGTTTGCAGATGCTCTTGCTACCATTTCATCCATGATCAAAGTTCAAGCTGCTAACTTTGTACCTCAGATTTCAGTGTCCAGACTTGATAGACCAGCATATGTATTCGCAGCAGATATTGTCAAAGACGATAAGCCTTGGTTCCATGACATTAAATGCTTCTTGGAGGATCAGACATACCCACCTGGGGCATCTTCCAATGATAAGAAGACTTTGAGAAGGCTTGCTGGTAGTTTCTTTCTGAACACTGATGGGTCTTTATACAAAAGGAACTTTGATATGGTACTCCTCAGATGTGTTGACAAGACAGAAGCAGATTTGTTGATGCATGAAGTGCACGAAGGATCTTTTGGTACCCATGCAGGAGGGCATGCTATGGCTAAGAAATTGTTAAGATCGGGATATTACTGGATCACAATGGATGCAAACTGTTGTGCTTACGCCAGAAAATGTCATAAATGCCAGATCTACGCAGATAAAGTGCATGTGCCTCCCAATCCTTTGAACATCATGTCTTCACCATGGCCCTTTGCCATGTGGGGCATTGATATGATTGGCAAGATTGAGCCAACTGCTTCGAACGGCCACAGATTCATCCTGGTTGCCATTGATTATTTCACCAAGTGGGTTGAAGCAGCCTCATATGCAAATGTTACAAGGCAAGTGGTAGCCCGATTCCTGAAGAGAGATATCATCTGTCGATATGGAGTGCCCGAGCGAATCATTACTGATAATGGTTCCAACTTAAACAACAAGATGATGGCAGAACTGTGCCGGGACTTCAAAATCCAACACCACAATTCTTCTCCTTACAGGCCAAAGATGAATGGCGCTGTTGAGGCGGCTAACAAGAATATCAAGAAGATTGTGCAGAAGATGGTAGTCACCTACAAAGACTGGCATGAAATGCTACCGTTTGCCTTGCATGGGTACCGCACGTCAATCAGGACATCCACTGGGGCAACACCGTATCAGCTGGTGTATGGTATGGAAGCAGTCCTACCAGTTGAAGTTGAATTACCCTCCTTGCGGGTACTGATGGATGTTAAACTGAGTGAAGCAGAATGGGTTAGGTCCCGTTACGAGCAACTGAGTCTGATCGAAGAGAAAAGATTGGCTGCAATCTGTCATGGACAGTTGTATCAGAAAAGAATGAAGAAGGCCTTCGATCAAAAAGTCAGGCACCGAGAGTACCAAGTAGGGGATCTTGTGCTGAAAAGAATCCTCCCGCCTCATACAGACCACAGGGGCAAATGGACTCCTAATTATGAAGGACCATTTGTGGTAAAGAAAGTTTTCTCTGGTGGAGCACTGATGCTCAGCACCATGGATGGTGAAGATTTCCCATCCCCTGTGAATTCAGATGCAGTTAAAAAATACTTCGCATAAAATGACCCGCTGGACATAAAAACAGAATGTAAGTCCAGGCAAAAATAGGGCATCCCGGCGAGTCAAAAACAGAATAAAAGACTCGGGCAAAAATAAGGGAAAAATAAAAACGTACACCCGCTGAGTTGAAAAGCCGCATTGGACAGCTCAGGCAAAAATGGGTATCCCGATGGATTGAAAACTCGAAAGGGCGATCCATGCAAAATAAGGGAATAAGCGAACAACTGCATTCTGAATTCGTCTGTATCGCTTACAACTTGGCAAGCTTCGAAAGGATCAAGCTTCAATCAGAATCAACATTCTTCGGAAGGCCGGATGAGAAGAATGTCAAAAGTCATACGAGTCATAGTGAAGAGGAAGCTCCTCAAAGCGTCATCAACATTGCCAGCATTTTGTTTCTCAATTTGTAACAATCTCCTCATTTCAGGAGATATGTTTCTTTGACTGTATCTTGCCAATTCAGGGCATATGAATTAATAAAATCAGATTTTCAGTCATGTCTCGTTTTGTACATTTTCATTTTGCAAAAATGTCTGATATCTTATAGAAACACTGATTGCATAAGAATACAAATGTTTATCTTCAAATGAAAACATGCTTACAGGAAGTATGCTTACTCTCAGAAGTATTTAAACTCCTATGACGAAATCCAGTAAGGGATACCTCGGGATTATTTTGTGCGTTTCTCTATCTTTTCCAGGATTGCAAGTATCCAGAGTGCAACTTGGGGCATGAAAGCCTCATCCCAGCAAGTTGGCAGACCAACACTCCATTTCAGCACCCGAAGCGCTCTCTCCCCAGCTGAGTTGCCTCTCATGACTTTCCCCAGCCGAGTTGTCATCTCGCCCTCAGCCGAGTACAAAAGTCAGGGAATCATCTCCCCACAGAATCCTCAGCCTCTATTCAGAAGAGCAACGCATGAAGAAGTCACAATAGAGTACAGAAGGCTTCTACAAACCCCAGCTGGGTCCTTCATTACAAGGATATGTCAATCAGTGAACTATATCCCCCAAGCGAGCAAATATCATATCATCAGATCTACCAATGATCACGTCCCCAGCTGGGATCCTCATTTCAAGCAGATCGACCGGAGATCTTCGCAGTAACGGGATCCGAATCCCGGATCTTTTCCTTTGCATAATCATAGCATTTGCATCATATTCACCCACAAAGCGTAGCATTCCGTTTTAATACGGAGCATTACGGCAAAAATCCAACTCATAGCATAATCATAAGCCATGATATGAACCAACTCATCAACATACAAAAAATCCCCACCAGGGTCCCCAGCAAAAGCAGTTGCCTCACAAATCACAAACACCAGTATATACTCCTTTTTGACACCCGTCCGTGTCATCATTCCCCAGCAAAGTTGCCCGGGCATCCTTTACAAACAAGATCACATGTATTACAGATACTCCCTGACACCCGTCCGTGTCACATCCCCAGCAGAAAGCCAAAGACATCCCCTTTGCATTCACCTACTTATACACACTTTTTGACACTCGTCCGTGTCATTTCCCCAGCGCAGTCGCTTACACTTTTACAACCCATATACTCGTTGATATTATTACACTTTTCTTTTGACACTCGTCCGTGTCACCTTCCCCGGCAGATAAACATTCATCTATTCATACTTATACAGATACTCGTCCGTATCTTGTATACACCATTTATATCCCCACAGATTCGGCATTGGTCCATGTTCTTTGTTAACCCGTTGGTACTCGTCCGTATCATCATCTCAGAACATGCGTCAAGCGTTTGTTTCTACATGATACTCGTCCGTATCATAGTCTTAAGGATGCTTGTCCGCATCTTTAAATCCATACACCGTGTCAAACACTTGTGTTTTCTTGAATATAGATACTCGTCTGTGTCTACTATTCCCCAGAAAAGTCCCCTCAGATTCAACACTCGTTCGTGTTCTTTGTTAACCAGTTGATACCCGTCCGTATCATCATCTCTGAACACGTGTCGGTATTTGTTTCTACATGATACTCGTCCGTATCATAGTCTTAAGGATGCTCGTCCGCATCTTTGATCTATACACAACATCTAAACACTTATACTTTCTTTTCTTGGTCGTAAACGCTCGTCCGTGTTTACTATATCCCCAGTAGATCTCCAACAAAACAAATTTTCCCTTTTATCTGACACTCGTCCTGTGTCATGATAAACCCCGAGAGCAGCCGTACCCTGCTAGGTGGTCGTCCTCCACCTCTTGATGGTCGTCCTCCGTCATGCTCATCCGATGGCCGTCCCCATCGTTGATTTTTAGCAGCCGTCCCCTGCTAGGTGGTCGTCCTCCACCTTTTGATGATCGTCCTTCATCATTTTATCCAATGGCCGTCCCCATTGTTGATTTTGGTTATCTGACATTCGTCCTATGTCATGAGAAACCTCGAGAGCAGCCGTCCCCTGCTAGGTGGTCGTCCTCCACCTCTTGATGGTCGTCCTCCATCATGCTCGTCCGATGGCCGTCCCCATCGTTGACCTTTTATCCGGCATTCGTCCTATGTCGCGATACTTTTGGCAGCTGTACCCTGCCTGGTGGTCGTCCTCCACCTTAGATGACCGTCCCTCATCTTAACCCCGACAGAGCAGCCGTCCCCTGCTAGGTGATCGTCCTTCACCTTTGATGACCGTACCTCATCATCTGTTTATTTCATTTATTCTTTAACCCGATGGCCGTCCCCGTCGTGGTCCCTTTTCTTTTTTTGCCCGATGGCCGTCCCCATCGTTGTTTACTTTGCTTTGTGAACTTGATGGCCGTCCCCGTCATGCTTCATTCGATCCCCAGAGAATCTTGCAATTTTACCTTGATGGCCGTCCCCATCATAATCTTATTTTTCCCAGCTAGTCGGCCGTCCCCGTCTTGGCTTTACCTTTTTATCCCCAGCATGTCGGCCGTCCCCGTCATTGCTTTATTTCCCACACTTTCTCCAGCATGTCAGTCGTCCCCGTCATTGCCCATTTACCTAGCAGTCGTCCTCTGCTCGACGGTCGTCCTCCGTCGCCCACACTTTACAATACACTTTATTTGCTTTTACAATCTATATCCCTTTTCTTCTTCATTCTGTGAGTGCAAATTTTGGACTGTCTTTGGTATTCAACCACAAGTTATCTTGTTTGCCTGTTAAGCCGTTGCTTACATCCTGCACAGCTAACTCATGTTTGAATAGGGGCAGCTGTAAACACCCCAAATTTGCCCTCACCCATTCACACCATGGCTTGTGGTCATTTTCATATGCATAAACACAATCATATCATCCCATATTGCATTTTTGAATCACTGCATAATTTCTAAGTCATCTGCACCTAGGGTTTGTGATCTGAGCAATCCAAGAGCCACTTGAGCCACTCCAAAGGCCACCAATCACTTCAAAGGGGTCTACATGTGTTCAAGTATCATATTACATCCTCTCAAAGTCAAGAATTCCAAAGAATCACAAGAACTGGGATTGGCATGGAAGCAGAGCCAAGGTTGACTGCACAGTTGACCTAAAATTAGGGTTTTGGTTTCAGAGGCCATAACTCCAATTTTTTTGGTCATTCTTGTTTCCATTGGTCTCTATATGGTGTAAGGAGTATGCATATCAATTTTCATGAAGAAATTCCATGGGGAAGTCATCTGATCAAGGGTTGACTTTCTGGACAAGTCAGTGTAAAATCAGGGCATCTGAGGCCCCCAATGACCCAACCAATGGGTGATCTTCATCATTTTGAGTGTATATGATCTTTATTTGATCATGGAAGAAGGTTGAAGTTCATAAAAATCAAGAATTTGAAGTTTTTGCAAAGTTGACTTTTTAGGGCATGGTTGACTTTTCAAGAATGTGTCATTTTAGGTCATTTTTCAAGCCTTGATTCTTGATCCAAAAATGCTTCAAATGAAAAAACTTTGGTCATGAAAGTTGTAGAATACATCTTTCCCTTTTCAAAAAGTACCAGAACATGATCAAATTCTTCTTGGATCAAAAGTTATGGTGTGACAAAGTTGCCAAAAATCATTGATTCTCAAGACATGCACTAAATGGAAAATTTGCAAAATCATGTTTCAAAGCAAGTTGTAACTTCTAGTTGTCATCAAACCATCACACAAACATTCTATGTGACATAAAAATCAGAATTGGACCAAAGATCACATGTTTATGGTTTGTGTAACAAGGCATTTTCATGAAAAAACCAAAATGAGCCAACTTGCAAAACTCATGATCACACCTCACCAACTAGTTGCCTTGGCTGCTGAACCCTCCTAGCATCACACACACATCATGCTGCGCAGCCCATGCCTCTTGTACCAAGCTATAGCTCAAGCCATGCCTTCCTTACACAAAGTGGACTTTTTTGCAAAAGTGAACTTACCAATCAATAAAGGCCATGTCACATCACCTGACCTATATGATTATTTTATACTATCCAAATGCAGGCCATTTCATATACCAAGCCAAGCTGAAACATGCCATAACATCACATACTCAAAAACACTCCATCAAGCAAAACTCTTCGAAACTCTATGCCCAGCTCACAAACACTCAAGCCAACTTCACTAATCATCTCACCTTGCCCCATTGAGTAGAAAGCAACAAAGAACCAAGCCTGAAACAAGCCATAACACCACTTCACCATTTTCACCCCAAACTACAGTTTCCTTCGAAACACCTTCCACAGCTCACAAACATCCAAACCAACTCCACAAACCTTCTCAACTCATCATCTGGACCACAAACAACCCTTCACCATTGCCAGAAACAGCCTGAATCACCATTGCCATTTTCAACTGAGCTTGAGCAGAAGCTTTTCAAACTCTTCATCTAGCCAACATAAATTTCCCCCAAGCATTCAGGCATCATCAAGAGGTCATAAGGAGTGGATTTCACCAAGAGGGGAGGTCAGAAAGTTGCTGGAGTGAAAGCTTCGAATCTCAGGTAGTTCAAGAACTTTTTTTCCAGAAACGGATTTTTAAGTTCTAAACTTGTTCTATATGTCTTCCTGATCATGAATATGCCTTTAGTTTTGAAAATGGTGATGAAATGAGAATTTAATTGCTTCCTGAAACTCTGTTGACCTAAAAATTGTTTGGTTCGATTCATGTTTCTGGGGAAAAATAAATGTTGTTTGTGATGGGGTTTTGATTCAGTGGATCATGGGAATCATTTCTGTATGCTTGGTTTTCATTTTTGTTACGTTTTGAGGTTTTTAGGGATTTTCAGGTGGGGTTCCCACCGGAGAAGACGACCGGAGGTCTTCTCCGGCCACCTGAAAATCATTATGCCCTAATCCAGTCATTAATTTCCATTTGAATGTGGAGCGTAGGATTCCCTTGACCCGTTGACCTCCCGCGCGCATGTGTGGCCTGGATCCACTTGATTAGCCCTAATCCACTTAATTAATTTAATAAATCTTAATTAAATTAATTAACTCAGAAGCAACCATAGCCCTTGGATAGCGCGCGCGGTCAAACATTTCAAATCCAGATTCAATCTCAGCCACTCTTCCTGTTGACTTCATTTAAAATTCATTTAAATTCATTTTCTTTTCATTTGTTTTGCATAATTTATTTAAAATAGCAAAAATTGTCTAAAAATTATGAAACTTTTTCTTAAGAGTTTTAATAATTTTTATGACACAAAAATATTTTTATTTTTATTTTTAGCATTAAAAAAGTATTTTTAAATATTTAAAAGATTATTTTTAATTGATTAATGGAAATTAATTTATTAAAAATACTTTTAAGTATTTAAAAATCACCAAAAAATTCATGGAATGTTCTAAGACATTTAGAAACATTGTCCAACCTTCAAACCAAATTTCTTTTTTGATCTTGATGCATTTTGAGGATTTTTCATTGAATTAAAATCATTTTTGTGCATTATTTTGATCCTAAGTTCAAAAAATCATTTCTGCCTATTCATGAGGAGTTGGACATTGATTCTTCTTGCATTGCATTGTGTTTAGCATGTAGTTTTTGAGATAAAAAGGCCATGATTTGATCTTGCATTTTCAAATTGTTTGACATTTCTTTTGTTTGGAAACCCTAAAAACCCTAAAATCTTGTAAAAATCATAACTTGAGATTGGTTAAGAGTTGAGACCTCTCCTTTGGGTATTGGTTTAGTATGGGATTAGGGATTCTTTGTGTGGCATTTTCCATTTTTTTATCTTAGGGTTTGCTTCTGATTTTGACTTTTGTTTGATGCATGGTTCATAAACCCTAATTTGAGCTTTCATATGCATCCATCTTGCATTCTCTTGCATAACATGACTTGCCATGACATTTCAAGCATCCATTTGATTCATTTGACATCATAAGACATATTGAAAGCATGTTTGATCATTGCATCATGTATTTGCCATATTGTATGCCATGTGCACTTCATAACTTTTCATGTATGTTCATGCCTCCTAATTTGCTTCATTTGCATTCATGGACTTGTATGATCATTCCCATGTGCTGCCTCATGTTTGTAGCATCTCATAGCATCATTAGCATCATGTTAATGCTTCTGGTTTTGTCTTTCATCATGTCATCTCATCCCATTTTGCATTGCATTGCATTTCTGTTCTAACCTTTCAGGTGGTAAGTAATTTTGAGAAGTGAATTTGCCTTCACTTCTCATAACTTTTCTTTTCATCTCTCTTGCATCCATTGCTGCATTTTGTTTGTGTTTGAGTTTGAGCTTTCTCATCCTTCTCCTTCTTACTTTCTTTCCTCAAGTGACTTGACTTCTTGAATGAAGCAAGTCACTTTGCTTCTCTTGATCCTGTTCATCTGCTTCCTGGTGGTTCCATTGAAGATTTCTTTTGAAAACCTCACAAACCCTAGGACCAACCAAGCATGACAATGATTAGGGTTTTGATTAGTCTCCCCTCCTTAGTTTTACCTTTGTGTCTCTCTTGAGTCTGCTCTTCTCATCTCATAATCAGGGACTAAACCCTAAAGGCTTTAAGGCTTTGTGATTAAGCTTATGCCTGCATCCTTCTATTAGGATGGAGTGTATAACTTTAATCCTAAGTGTTAAACCCTTAATGTGTTTAAATCTCTTAATCAATTCACTTAATAATCATCAAGACATCACACTTGTAACTTGGGCCTTGCATTAGGGTTCCAATTCTTCCTTAATTGGTTAAGAAGGACTAACCCTAGTGTTAATGGACAAGTCCCCCTCAAGTTGTCTTACAAATCCTAAAAAATCACTTCTTCATCATATCATCAAATAAAATCCACTTAATCAAAGGCTTGTTTTGTCATGAGTTTAATCCCTAATCATGGATTAAGTTGAGGATCTTCCTCAGCTTAAACATTCTCATCTATTATCCTTCTATTAGGATGGTGTAATGAGTCTGTTTAATCTCTGATTATGGCTTAACCTCATTACTCAACACTAAACAAAAACACCAAAAACATCTAAATAATCACAAGTAGGTTAATGATCTTAATCCTACATCAAAGGTGATTAAGTGTGAGAATCTGACTTCACACTTAAGGTATTCTCATTACCCCTAAACAGAGGGAAGATGTGATGAGTTTACTAAATCCAGTGGTTTAGGCTTAAGCTCATTAACTTATGACAAACCTTCAAAAGCAATAAAAGACTGAAAACACAAAAACAAACAATAATTGTCTCCTTCGGGATTCTTTTCTCATCATCTTCACTCATAAACGAGAACTTGCTTCTTCCGTCTAATGCGAGACAGTTAGTATCTGTGCCAGACAGATCATACACTTGAGCATAGGCTAGTAAGCAGTTCACAAGTCAATTCATCTTTCAGTCTCTTTGGGTCGAACTACGGTGTTCTGACTTCCTCATTGCACGAGAGGATACGTAGGCATAACTTAACAGTTATCGAACAAAAGTCTCTGTACATTCCCCCCTCTTTCCAGCTTCATTCTTTAGCCTCATGATCTTGAGCATCTTATTCCTGTTCTTACACTGACGTTGTACATTCATACACCACACTTCCTTTGCACTGACACCTGTACATCCTTTTCCAGCTATTTTATACACAAATTGCACTGACACTACCCCCTTAAAACACAAATCTTTTAAGCGTGGATCCCGTCGAGTACGGCGGACAATCTGGGTGCTAATACCTTCCCAGGTTGTAACCAACCCCCTTTCTCAGTCTCTCTGGTTCGCAAACCGTCTTATCCATCTTTTTCTAGGTCTATGCAGCATTGCCTTTCCTCCGGGATAAAAATGCCTAGCTGGCGACTCTATTCATTCTCCAGTGAGTTCACGGCTGTGTGTTCTCACTGCTCCCTTCGCCGACCGTTCGCGTCTGTACCCCTTTTGACCCGGTGTCATTTGGTGGGAGCGACAACCATCAAAAACCATAGTCCATCGGGATCCTTGTTCAGGTCCGTCATATTGTCCAGGTTCTTTGGTAATAATCATAATGTCTTCATCAGGGAACTCAAAACTCATTGACTGGTAATCATCTACTGCTTGATGAGCCAAATGATCTACCACAACACTTCCTTTAATGGCCTTCTGAGTAGTATACTGTATGTCATATTCTGTCAAGATCATTTGCCATCTTGCAATTCTTCCGGAGAGAGCAGGTTTCTCGAATATGTACTTGATTGGATCCATATTTGAAATCAACAAGGTAGTATGAGTCAACATGTACTGTCTTAGTCGGTGAGCAGCCCATGCCAAAGCGCAGCAAGTTTTCTCGAGCAGTGAGTATCTTGTTTCACAGTCGGTAAACTTTTTGCTAAGGTAGTATATTGCCTGCTCTTTTCGACCAGACTCGTCATGTTGCCCCAAGACACACCCCATTGAGTTGTCTAACACTGTTAAGTACATAATCAAGGGTCTTCCATCAACTGGTGGCATCAAAATTGGAGGTTCTAGCAAATATTTCTTGATTTCATCAAAGGCAGTCTGGCACTCATCATTCCATTCCATCACCTGATCTTTCTTCAACAACTTGAAGATTGGCTCACAGGTAGCAGTCAATTGGGAAATAAATCTTGCAATGTAATTCAAACGTCCCAAGAAACCTCTAACCTCCTTCTCAGTACGGGTAGCTGGCATCTCTTGTATAGCTTTCACTTTTGCAGGATCCACTTCAATACCTTTTCCACTGACAATGAAACCCAGGAGCTTACCAGATCTAACTCCAAAAGTACACTTGTTTGGGTTCAATCTCAACTTGTATTTCTTCAACCTCTCAAACAACTTATGCAGATGATCAAGATGTTGCTCTTCATTCTGGGACCTGGCTATCATATCATCCACATATACCTCTATCTCATGATGAATCATATCATGAAACAAAGCCACCATAGCACGCTGATATGTTGCCCCTGCATTCTTCAAACCAAATGGCATCACCTTATAACAAAAAGTGCCCCACTGTGTAACAAATGTTGTCTTCTCCATATCTTCAGGAGCCATCTTGATTTGATTGTAACCAGAGAAACCATCCATAAAAGAGAATACCTTATGTTGAGCAGTGTTGTCAACCAAAACATCAATATGAGGAAGTGGAAAGTCATCTTTGGGGCTGGCCTTATTCAAATCCCTGTAGTCTACACACATACGCACCTTACCATCTTTCTTAGGCACTGGTACCACATTTGCAACCCACTGAGGATAAGAAGTCACAGCTAAGAACCCTGCATTGAACTGTTTCATTACCTCTGCTTTGATCTTCTCTGACATTTCAGGACGCATACGACGAACCTTCTGCTTCTTTGGACGACAATCTTCTTTTACTGGTAAGCGGTGAACCACAATGTCTGTATCCAACCCTGGCATATCTTCATAGGACCAAGCAAAGATCTCCACATAGTCACGTAACATCTGAATCAACCTGTTCTTGACACTATCCTCTAATTCAGCCCCTATCTTGACTTCTTTCCTGCTTTCTTCAGTTCCCAGATTCACAACTTCGACTGGCTCTTCATGTGGCTGTATGGCTTTCTCTTCTTGTTGTAACAACCTAGCAAGCTCTACAGGTACTTCACAATCGTCCTCATTTCCGTCTTCAGTTTGATAGATCGGATTCTCGAAATTATAATTGGCAATAGTAGAACTGTTATCAACAGGATCCAGAGTGGATGAGGATCTGCATTTTAGTGATGTGGGTGTGTGTAAGAACACATAGCTGATAAAGCAAAAATAAAAGAAAAGAAAGACAAGGAACACAATATTTACGAAAACGAAACGTCCACTGATTTTTATTGAATGAAATATGCAAATGAAATGACAGCCCGTAACAAGCATACCATTGTGCCCCGGGTAAGGCACAAGGCTTGAGAGTTTTAATTGTTCAAGAAATTACAAACTTAAAAGCAACAACACAGTAATAGTATTTACTCCTGACTAAAGGAGATAGGAATAACATCTTCAGCTTTCCAGTTATTGAGTCCAGCACCCACAGTAGGAAAAATCCAAGCATCCAAGTTGTAGTCTTCATCATAGTCACCTACAGCATTGATCTGGTTTTTCATAACCCCCCGATTAGTGATACGAACAGCACGAGCACGACGAACAGCCTTCTGGGACTCTGCAGTGAAACCCAAACCAAACTTGTCAGACTTGTATGGAATATCAGGAAGCTGACCCCAAATAGTACAACCACCTTCATCCACCACAGCTCTAGCATATTTGAGGGAGGCCATTGTTGGAGGTACTCTGGTGACCACAGGAATTTTCTTGACAACAGGAGGAGCTTCATAATCATTAACAACCCAAGGAACCACTTCAAATGTCTGACACGGAGTTTCAACATATTCACCCTCCACTTCAAGATACTTAAAGGTGTTCACATGGCTAACAAAATATTCTTCCTCTCCGTAGATAGTAACAACTTTTCCTTCCACCGGATATCTTAGCTTCTGATGTAATGTAAAGGTTACAGCACCTGCCTCATGGATCCAGGGACGTCCCAGCAAACAAGAATACGACGGACGAATATCCATGACATAAAAAGTAGCATTGAAAACCTGAGAACCAACTTTGATTGGGAGATCAATTTCTCCATGCACCACTCTTCTAGAACCATCAAAAGCCTTCACCACTATATTACTGGGCTTCAGCACAGCATCTTCAGGACTCAGCTTATTCAGGACTTCTTTGGGCAACACATTCAGAGAGGAACCATTGTCTATCAATACATGTGACAGGGTAGTGCCCCTGCATTCAATTGAGATATGCAGAGCCCTGTTATGATCCCTCTTGGCAGGAGTCAAATCAGCATCAGAGAAACCTAACCCATTATCATAGGTCAGGTGGGCAACACAATTCTCAAACTGGTCAACAAAAATTGCATTGGGTACATGAGCAGTCTTCAGAAACTTGATCAAAGCTTTTGCATGAGCCTCAGAACATAACAACAAAGACATCATAGAAATCTTGGAGGGAGTATGGCCCAACTGATCAACAATGTCATAATCACTCTTGCGAATGATTTTCAATACTTCTTCCATCTGCTTAGCAAGATCTTCAGTAGTTGGCACATCAGTTGGTATAGGTTCAATAACAAGACCTTTGCCCCGAGCATCAGTGGTGGAGGTAACAGCAGGAGTAACTGCATTCTTAGAGGTAACTGGAGGTGAGAAGACTCTTCCACTTCGTGTGATCTTACTAGACCCAGCAATATTATCAACATCAACAGGCATATCAGCTAAGGGTTCCTGTTTAACACCATGGATATAAACATCAGACCCATAATGCCAAGGCACAGCTTTATCAGACGTATACGGAATAGGACCAGGAGTGGTAATGACCATAGGAGCCACTCTAGCTTCAGCAACAATCTTCACAGGGCCTTCAGCAGTAATCTTAATTGGACCCTTATGAGTGATTTTAACAGGTCCCTTGGAAGTGATCCTTACCGGTACTTTATCAACCATATCAACCTCTTCAATCTTCCTGCCCTTAGTAATATGATCCACCATACTCTCTACAGAAGATGGAGTCCTCTCAAATACTATGGTATATTTGTCCATGAGATGTTGAATTCCATCTCTCAATCTCCAGCAACTATCCGGCTTATAGGTACAATACAAACAATCTTCACAACAACCTGGAAAGAACCTAGCTTGCACTAGCTTCTTCTTGATAACAGACAATGGTGTGGTCAACTCTGCAACTGAATAAATATGTAAATCTTCATCAATTGCATTGACAGTCTTCTCATGATTTGGCATGGGAGCAGTGATCACATTTAGAGTACCCGGAGGGTCAAACTCAATTTCTCCAGCCTCAATCATATCTTGAATTTTGTTCTTCAAGACCCAGCAGCTATTAGTATCATGTCCCTGACAGTTTGAATGATATGCACATCGTGCATTGGGATTGTACCTGGGTGAGGTAACATTAGGATTCTGAGGAGCCTCTTTCAGAGTGATAAGTTCAGCCTTCAACAAGTGTTGCAATGCCTGAGCCATTGACATGTTGATCTTAGTGAACTGTCTTATAGCCCTCTGTTGGTTGCCCTGTGGCTGCTCTGGTGTTGTAGGAGTTGGATTTGAAATATGAACTGCGCTCACAGACTGATGCCTTCTATTACGATCAGGTTGACCATAAACAGCATTTGACTCTTTCTTCCCAGTGGGAGGCTTTTTTGCAGCACCTGATGAAGAAGCACCCACTTGAATCTTACCACTCCTGATACCACTCTCTACACGCTCTCCTGTCATTATCAACTCAGTGAAGCCAGATGATGAGCTTCCAATGAGATGACTGTAAAATGGACCATTCAACGTACACATGAATATATCAACTAGCTCCCTGTCAGTCAAAGGTGGTTGCACTCTTCCAGCCAAGTCTCTCCACTTCTGAGCATACTCCTTGAAACTTTCTTTAGCACCCATAGACATGCTCTGAAGTTGCATGCGAGTAGGAGCTAAATCAGCATTGTATTGATACTGCTTATAGAAGGCTTCAGCGAGATCATTCCAATCCCGGATGTTGACACTCTCCAACTGATAGTACCATTCCAATTGAGCTCCAGATAAGCTCTCTTGGAAGAAATGGATCCACAACTTCTTATCAGTAGTGTGGGGTTGAATTCTTCTGACATAAGGCCTCAGATGCAGCTTGGGACAAGAGACCCCATCATAAACAATAAAAGTAGGAACCTTGAAACCAATGGGTATGACTACCCCAGATATCAGACTCAAATCTTCAAAATCCAGCCCAGAAGACTTCTGCAACTCCATAGCATCCATTCTACCTACCAACATCTTGAACTTGTCCTCATTAGGCTCATGATAGTAGTTAGCCTCAGAATCAGAATTCCCCATTGTGTTGTGGAGACTGCCTCCCTCTTTCTCAGACTCTTCAGACTCATAGTCTTCAACTTGTTCTTTGGTCTTAACAGGACCTCTGAACCTTCTTCCCATGTTGATCAGGCCACCTGACCTTCTGGTCTTCTTAGTATTCTTGGCCAGCAGTGTCTTCAATTCATCCTGCCCCTTGGACAAGTTCAGGATCAGCTCTTGGAACTGTGCATTTTGTGCCTGGAGATCCTTAACTGTTTGTTCAAGAGCCATTGCTAAAATAAACAGCGAGAAGGTAAGAAACTTGTGCACAATAAACCTGTGATGCAGTGATATGGAATGTTAATGCGTATGCAATGTTTTCAAGGACCGCAGGATTTAAATTTGCTTAAACAAACAAGAAGGTAAACTTTTATTAGTAATAAACTTGTTTTGCCTCTTGGGGCTTATAGAAAATGAAATGCAATAAATACAAGAGATGGGGTTTTAAGTCTCCCATGGACGCTTCCTCTTTGTGTTGAGGTATGAGTTGAGATTACGCTCCTCGTGAAGTTGCTTTGTTAGTTCCAGAATTCTTTCTTGGCTTGCTTTGTAATGAGCCTCGAAAGTATCCCTTTGCTCCTTCAACTGGATCCAGGATCTCTGTAAATATTCCATGTCAGTATGCATATCTGGGTGAAGGATGGTATAAGAAGTATCTCCTTCAGCAACAGGTTCCATGGTAACTGGCAGGATAGCAGGATATGGCATCATGAGAGTCTGAGCACGAGATCGTACCCATCTGAGATAAGCTTCCATAGGAATAGTGTACTTAGGCTCCAGAGTCTTGCTGTCAACCTTGTTCACTTTTCCCCATGCTCGTATGAATCTCTGACGGTAACCTTGAAGATCATTGTCGTAGTCAAATACAATGCCCTGAATCAACATGTCATGTGGACCATCACTCCGAGCGTAACCAAACTGTCGTAGAGCTAGAAAGGGGTTGTAGGTAATGCCTCCTCTTATGCCTAGAAGTGGCACATTAGGAAACTCCCCACAACGATCAATAATAGTGACATTCTCCATAGATCTGGAGCACCAATGAATATCTGAATGAGAGAGTGACATGATTCTTTTGGACCACCTGAACCCTTGCTCATTCTTCATTACTGAGCGAGGAAGGTGAGAAATAAACCACCTAGATAGCAAAGGTATGCAACACATCAAAGTTCCTCTTGCCCTTGTAGTACGGGTGTGAAGAGAATGCAGGATGTCTCCAAGTAAAGTAGGCACTGGATTGTGACTCAGAAATACGTTGATGGCATGAACGTCTATGAACTGATCTGGATTGGGGAACAACACTAAGCCATAAATCAACAAGGCTAAGATCTCCTCAAAAGCATCATAACTTATAGCTTTCAAGAACCCTTGAGCCTTCTCTATCAAAACCTTAGCAAGAATACCCTTAACCCCACTTCTCGTTTCTAGAACAATGTCAGACTTCTTCAGATGTAGAGCTGTAGCAATAACCTCAGGTTTGGGCTCTTTTTCCAAGCCTGTGAATGGTTTCTGATCAAGTACAGGCATGCCCAGAAGTTTGGAGAATTCCTCCATGGTAGGAACCAGCTGGTAGTCGGGGAATGTGAAGCAACGGTGCTTAGGATCAAAGAACTGAAATAGAACACTCATCATGTCTTCATAGAACCCTGAGGTGACTAGGTCCAGTAGGTGACCATGTCTCTTGATGAACTGGGAATGATCAGACACTTTAGAAACCAACTCTTTAAGCTTAGCAGGTATGCCCACAAAGTTGATCCTGATAGTGTTTCTACGAGCAAAAGCCATGACCTGCAACAAAGAACAAAGATAAATCCTTTGGTCCTTGAAATGGTTAGGGAAAATTCTATGCTTATGATGCATGATGATGTCATGATGTTATGCTCAATCACAAACATGTGGCACACACAAACAAGTCACACAATAGCCCTAGGTTTAAAGGCTTGCATGAGGTTCAAAGGTAAGTACCCTCCCCTGAAGTTAGATGGTTCATCCTGTCCTACAAAAGTAACCAGGTTCTAAGGGATCTCAATATCATTGATCCTTCACAAGGGTGGTTGTTCAGTAGGCAACTTACTTGCCAACCAAAACCCTCCAAGTTTAAGATCTCAATGAGTGTAGTATCGAGTATCAACCAACTTCAGTCTTCACCAAAGCCGGCTATCTCACTACTTTTCTAAAGGCCAAGATGGGATAACTAAGGTTCTAAAAGTTAGTTAGTGCATTGACAACATATGGCAGCCTCATATTATCCTCAACTTGACTTAAGGAACATAAGCACCAACCAAGAAGTCACACTAACTATGGCCACCAGATCAACCATATCGGTATACGCCGTACAGTTTCCTTGGTCTATTGCCATTTACCTAAGGTACACTAGATCCGGGTTAGGATCTTTCACACATAAGAGCACCCAACAGATAAGTATAAAGCAAACAAGGCAAACAATTTTAAAGTGATCTAATTCCTAAGGGTACCCCTCTTTTATTAAATCCCCAGCAGAGTCGCCAGTTCTGTAACACGGTGGGAGAACTGACTTTAGTTATGTTGCGGATAGCAAGAGTCGCCACCGACTTTTATTTTATCCAAAGGAAAGGCATAAAAGAACAAGAAAGACCTTTTTAAAAGATTTTTGGGTCCGGGGGGTAGGTTATGTAAAGGGAAGGTGTTAGCACCCTTTACATCCATGGTTATCCATGGGCTCTTAGTTACTTAGCTCACTTTAAATTGTTTTTGAAATGTGAAGTGTGTGAATAAAAATTTTCTTAAGAGTTTTATAATGATCCATGTACGGATGCGTAAAAAACCTTTGTTTTGAAAATTGTTTAAAAAAAAAAGTTTGAAGTGTTTGAAATGTTTTTGAAGAGTGAGCAAGTATCTAAGAGGAACCTACCCTAAGTTTAAGTCTTTTCTGTTCTTGAATCCTTTAAATGGTAAGACTATCCCTATTATTAAGGAATGGGTAGTCATTACCTTGGATGTGAGGGACAAGTGAAGGGTCATCTTTTATTTAGGAAACTGTGGGGTGTATAAGCAATTCGAAGGGACTATCATCTTTATTTGAAAGGGACAAGATCATTACGAAGGCAACATTCGAAAGGGACTTGATCTTTTGTTTGTTAAGGGACTAGATGATGTGAATTTGAGGGACTTTTGCTTTATACACCCTACTTGACCTTTTTGATTAGGCAACATGAGAGGTATCCCTAAGGAAGTGAGATGGCGATCCAGGAGGGTCAAATTCAATTTCCCCAGCTTCGATCATGTATTAAATCTTGTTTTTCAACACCCAGCAGTTGTTGGTGTCATGTCCCGGACTATTAGAATGATATGTACATCTTGCATTAGAATTGTACCGAGGAGAGGATGTATTAGGATTCTGAGGAGGATCCCTTAAAGTAATTAGCTCCCCTTTCAACATGTGTTGCAAGGCTTGGGCCAGTGACATGTTGATCTTGGTGAAATGTCTTCCAGGCTTCTGTTGATTATTTTGTTGTTGATCTGGTGCTGTAGGGGCAGGATTGGATATGTGAACTGCTCCCACAGATTGGTGACTCCTGTTACGACTATGTTGACCATACACAGCATTAGACTCCTTCTGTCCACTAGGGGCTTCTTAGTAGTACTTGATGAAGAGGCACCCACATGTATCTTACCACTTCTTATCTCACTTTCCACACGTTCTCCAGTCATTATCAGCTTAGTGAAACCAGATGATGAGCTTCCAATGAGGTGACTATAAAAAGGACCATTCAGCGTACTCATAAACATATCCAACATCTCCCTGTCAGTTAGAGGAGGTTGAACTTTGTCAGCCCGGTCTCTCCATTTCTGGGCATACTCTTTGAAACTCTCCTTAGCACCCATAGACATGCTTTGGAGCTGCATGCGAGTTGGTGCTAAATCAGCATTATATTAGTATTGCCTATAGAAGGCCTCAACAAGATCATTCCAATCACGAATATTAACACTTTCAAGTTGATAATACCATTCCAATTGAGCTCCAGATAAACTCTCTTGGAAGAAATGAATCCACAGTTTCTTGTCAGCAGTATGTAGTTGAATCCTCCGGACATAGGACCTCAAGTGCAGTTTAGGACATGAAACACCATCATACACCACAAAAGCAGGAACCTTGAAGCCAATAGTCATAACCAATCCAGAAACTAAACTTAAATCTTCAAAATCAAGCCCAGAAGATTTTTGTAGTTCCATAGCATTCATTTTGTCTATCAACATCTTATACTTCTCCTCACTAGCAGGATCATGATAATAGTTCTCCTCAGAATCAGAATCTTCCACAGTATCATAGGGACTACCTCCTTCTCTCTCAAAATTTTCAGACTCAAGATTCTCAACCTCTTCTTTTCTCTTGACAGGACCTCTGAATCTTCTACCCAGGTTGATGAGGCCCATTGATTTTCTAGTCTTCTTCTTCTTCTTAGTCAAAAGTGTCTTCAGCTCATCTTGTCCCTTGGACAAGTTCAGGATCATTTCTTGAAATTGTGCATTATGGGTCTGGAGATCCTTAACAGTTTGTTCGAGAGCCATTTATACTGAAATAAACAGCGAGAAGATAAGATACTTGTTCATAAGAAACCTGTGATGCAATGATATGGTATATACATGCATATGCAATGTTTTCAAGGACCGCATAATTTAAATTTGTGTAAATAACCAGAAATGAAACTTTTATTAGTAAGCAATAAACTTGTTTGCCTCTTGGGCTTACAATAAAATGAAATAAATACAAAGATGGGGTTTTAAGTCTCCCATGGAAGTTTCCTCTTTGTATGGAGGTATGTGTTGAGATTCCTCTCTTCCTGAAGTTGTTTTGTCAGCTCCAGGATTCTTTCTTGACTAGCTTTGAAATGAGTCTCAAAAGTACCCCTTTGTTCCTTTAACTGGATCCAGGACCTCTGCAACTCCTCCATGTCAGTGGACGTGTCTGGATGAAGGATGATATAAGGAGTATCTCCTTCAGCAACAGGATCCATGGTAACTGGAAGGATAGCAGGATATGGCATCATAGGAGTCTGAGCACGTGCTCGTACCCATCTGAGATAAGGTTTCATAGGAATGGAGTACTTTGGTTCCAGAGTCTTGCTGTCAAACTTGTTCACTTTACCCCAAGCTCGTATGAACCTTTGACGATAACCTTGCAGATCATTGTCGTAGTCGAACACAATACCCTGAATAAGCATGTCATGAGGATCATTACTCCGAGCATAACCAAACTAGCGTAGAGCTAAAGAAGGGTTGTAACTAATGCCCCCTCTTATGCCAAGGAGTGGCACATTAGGGAACTCCCTACAACGGTCAATGATAGTAACATTCTCCATGGATCTAGAGCACCAATGAATGTTTGAATGAGAAAGTGACATGATCCTCTTGGACAACCTTAACCCTTGTTCATTCTTCATCAATGATCGAGGAAGGTGAGAAATAAACCACCTAGACAATAGAGGTATGTGTAACCCGGTGGGAGAACTGACTTTAGTTATGTTGCGGATAGCAAGAGTCGCCACCGACTTTTATTTTATCCAAAGGAAAGGCATAAAAGAACAGGAAAGACCTTTTTAAAATATTTTTGGGTCCGGGGAATAGGTTATGTAAAGGGAAGGTGTTAGCACCCTTTACATCCATGGTTATCCATGGGCTCTTAGTTACTTAGCTCACTTTAAATTGTTTTTGAAATGTGAAGTGTGTGAATAAAAATTTTCTTAAGAGTTTTATAATGATCCATGTACGGATGCGTAAAAAACCTTTGTTTTGAAAATTGTTTTTAAAAAAAAAGTGTGAAATGTTTGAAATGTTTTTGAAGAGTGAGCAAGTATCTAAGAGGAACCTACCCTAAGTTTAAGTCTTTTCTGTTCTTGAATCTTTTAAATGGTAAGACTATCCCTATTATTAAGGAATAGATAGTCATTACCTTGGATGTGAGGGACAAGTGAAGGGTCATCTTTTATTTAGGCAACTGTGGGGTGTATAAGCAATTCGAAGGGACTATCATCTTTATTTGAAAGGGACAAGATCATTACGAAGGCAACATTCGAAAGGGACTTGATCTTTTGTTTGTTAAGGGACTAGATGATGTGAATTTGAGGGACTTTTGCTTTATACACCCTACTTGACCTTTTTGATTAGGCAACATGAGAGGTATCCCTAAGGAAGTGAGATGGCGATCCAGGATCGACTTACGTGTGTGAGTGTATAGTTTTAATATTTATCTTTTAAATTAAGTGATCTAAATTTATTTTACATTACAAGTATGTTCATACTCCCTATTTACTAACCATAGCATAAAATATAAATAATAAACATTATTAATAAATATTTCACCAAGGAACAATTACATAATAATAATTAAGCAAAATTAAATATAATAAGCAAGATATTAAATAATAATAATAATAAATGGGTTAGTAAAATAATAATAATACAAAATTAAATGGGGTTAGTAATAATCATATAAACATAATTAATAATAATAATAATGAAATAAGCAAGAATATTAAAATAATTAAAAAAAAATCAAATTTTTATATGAACAATTATTTAGGATTAAAAAAATATATGAACAATTATATTAATTATTATAAAGTTTTAAGTTATATGCAAATTATAAAATTAAATTAATTAGGAACATATTATGAAAATAACATTATAATCACAAAATTAAATTAGCAAATTTTAACTATTCCTAAACATATATTTAAAAATTATTTATATACAAAAATTAAATTATAATTAAATTATAGAATATAGGCATATTATGAAAATAAGATTAACTAAAATTATATTTACAAAAATAAATCAACAAGTTTTAATTATTTTTAAACATATGGTAAAAATTATTTATACACAAAATTAAGTTATAAACAATTTATAAAAATATAATTATCAAAATTAAATTAGAAATTTTTAACATATATTAAAAATATTTATATACAAAAATTTAAATTATAAACAATTTATATTATCATACTAACAAAAATTAAATTAAGAATTTTAATTAAGTCATGAATATAATATATACAAATAATAATATTAAATAAATAGAAGAAGAAAAATTAGGGTTTGAGAAAAATATATTTTTTAGGGTTTTTAGAAAATATTACTAAAATTAATCTTAATAATAATTATAAACAAAAAAACAAGAGAAATAATGAAATAAAGGAAAAAAGGGGAGGCCTGGTTTTGAACCCAGGACCTCCCAATACATGGAAAAGGTTCCATCCACTGGGCTAGCCTGCGCGCAAGTGACAAGGAAACGGGTCCAGTTGGTTTTGTTGTGTAAATCCTGAAAAATCAAAGAAAAAGAAACAAAATAATAGGCCTGGGGGATCGAACCCAGGACCTTCACATTGCACACAAACACACTTTCCATTCCAGCCGGGAGGGCGCATTTGTCCATATAACAACTACAATACATAATATATTATGTCTAATGAATAAAAGAGAAAAATATGAAAAACTGCCACAACCAGGATTCGAACTCAGAACACTGTCTTCACACACACATACGCTTACCACTGGGACACATGCTCATGTGTGATAAATAACAGAAACAATAACATAATATTTTAAAACAAATTTTTGAATTGTTTTTTCCGTGCGCAGCCAACTTCATCTTCTTCCTGGTACCTGCGAAATTCCCTACGAATCTTAGTACAATATTTCCTGCGAAATTCAAATTGCAGCAAAACCTATGAATCCTAACTATCATCAAAACAGTGAAATTACATCAAATTAAAAGCACAGACAAGGTCTAGAGATTGATTTGAATCGATCCATGGTTTTAGAATTCATTTATACTGGATGAATTAGAAAACCCTAAAGCTCAACCGAAACCCTAAAAATGGTGGATTTCGTTCTAGGTGATAGAATTTGACAATACCTGCCCAGAAACAATCTATAACACATCACAAACACAAAGCATTAGTCAAAATTCATTAAGAACCAGTCATTGTTTAGAATCGAAAATCAAAAAATCCATGAATGTGATGAATCGGATTATGCATATGGGGGTGATTTTGATGCTTTTGGTGGCAGGGATTGGTTTAAGGATGTCCAAGGAATCATTCCATGTCTTAAAAATACCTTCAAATGCCTTGTATAGTGGAAACCGAATTTGAAGTTTTTGTGAGATTTTTGAAATTATGAACTTACTCTTGGAGGCTGGAATTCGTGTGCAATGAGTAGGATTATGTTATGTACTTATAGTGTGATGATTCTAGGTCAAAAAACTTGATCATGGTGTGAAAGATTTGATCAAAAAAGATTGAAAAAGATCAAGCTTTAAAATTCAAATATTTGAGAGTTAAGCCTTTCTATTTTAAGCCAATCACCATGATTCTCTTACCAATTTAATCCAAATCACTTTTATGAATTTCTAGAAGCTCAATCTCTTTTAAATATTTGACTTTTCTATTTTATTTTAATTTAAAATGATTTTAAATGAATTAAATCAAAATAAATAAAATAAAATGATAAAAAAATCTGATTTTTAGAGACTTGGGTCGTGCATGAAGTATTGGTATGCATTGGGTCATCATATGGCAAGCCCATTTAGAAAAAATTGGTTTTAAACCTCCATTTTCTTCATAAACCAACCAAAAATTTCCCAACTTTGCAAGGGCACACATCCTTCAATTTTAATGCTATGAGGGTGTTATTGGACATTTTGGAAAGCTTGAAGAGTCCTCTAACCAACCCCACTGGTCTCATGTTCATATCATTTATCATTCTCAAGTTATGCCCTTTTGAAGTTCTTGACTTTTTGTTGACTTTCAAAAGGACCTATAATGTCTTAGCTCATACCTTCCAAATGAAGCATTTTTGGGCTTGGCTTGTGAGACACAAAGTTGTAGAGAATTCAATTTCCTTCAAAATGAGATTTGGATGGAGAATTGGTGATGGAGCATGTGAAAGTTATGTCTGGTCAAAGTTCAGTTGACTTTTCCTGAAGAAACCCTAATTTAGAAACCTTTGATTCTTGATGATCTGAGATCTCCTTGATGAATCATGATCAACCCTTGATCAAATGATGAATTTTACTTCATATACTTGATGTTGGCAAAAAATCATGAAGTTTGACTTTGGTGTGACCACAGTTGACCTCAGTTTGACTTTTTAACTGCTTTGACTGATTTTGACTTATCTGATCATTTGACTGAGCAAACCTTTGAGAAAAGTCTTGAAACTTGTCATGGGGATTCTTAAACATATATAATATGTTATGAAGTTCACTTGAAGTCTTGGAAATCCATTTAGCCTGATTAAAGTCAAAACCCTAGTTTTGGATGCACTGCTTAGGAGGATGCATTGTCTGAGGGAATTGTCAAATCTTCTGACTATTTGTGAACTTTGTGAACCTTGTGAACCATCATAAGATGTCTTGTGAACCTTGTGAACCTCATAAAGTGTCTTGTAGACTTCATGAACCTCATGAAAGGTCTTGTAAGTATTGTGAACCATGTGAACCTCATAAAGTGTCTTGTGAACCTTGTGAACCTCATGGGAGGTCTTGTGAACCTTGTGAACCTCATAAAGTGTCTTGTAGACTTCATGAACCTCATGAAAGGTCTTGTAAGTATTGTGAACCTTGTGAACCTTCTTATCACACAAATTCTTGTATTGTGAGGGCAAATTTTGGGGTGCAACAGTATGCAGCACATAAGAGTTCCTCATGCCTTCGTAGTACGGGTATGGAGAGAGTGTAAGATGTCTCCAAGTAATGTAGGCACTGGATTGTGAGTCAGAAATATGTTGATGGTGTGTACGTCTATGAGCTGGTCTGGATTAGGGAACAACACTAGGCCATAGATTAATAAGGCCAAGATTTCCTCAAGGGCATCATAGCTCATAGCCTTCAAGAATACCTGAGCTTTATCTATCAATACCTTATCAAGAATACCCTTAACTCCGCTTCTCGTTTCTAGGACAATGTTTGATTTCTTCAAATGTAAGGCTGCAACAATAACCTCAGGATTAGGCTCTTTTTCTAAGCCTGTGAAAAGTCTTTGATCAAGGATAGGTATACCCAGTAGTTTAGAGAACTCCTCCATTGTAGGAAACAGCTGATAATCGGGGAATGTGAAATAATGATGTTTAGGGTCAATGAACTGAAACAGGACACTCCTTATGTCTTCATAAAATCCTAAAGTAACCAAGTCAAGTAGGTGACCATGCTTCTTGATGAACTGGGATCTTTCAGAAACTTGAGAGACTAATTCCTTAAGCTTAGGAGGTATCCCTACAAAGTTGATCCGGATAGTATTTCGACAAGTAGAAGCCATGACCTGCAACAAAGAACAAAGATAAATCCTTTGGTCCTTGAAATGGTTAGTGAAAATGCTATGCTTATGATGTCATGATGTTATGATGTTATGCTAAATCACAAACATGTGGCAAACACAAACAAGTCACACCATAGCCCTAGGTTTAGAGGCTTGTATGAGGTTTAAAGGCAAGTACCTTCCCCTGAAGTTAGTTGGTTCATCCTGTCCTACAAAAGTAACCGGGTTCTAAGGGATCTCAATATCACTGATCCTTCCCAAGGGTGGTTGTTCAGTAGGCAACTTACTTGCCAACCAAAACCCTCCAAGTTTAGGATCTCAATGAGTGTAGCATCGAATATCAACCAACTTCAGTCTTCACCAAAGCCGGCTATCTCACTACTTTCTAAAGGCCAAAATGGGATGACTAGGGTTCTAAAAGTCAGTTAGTGTATTGACAACATATGGCAGCCTCATATTATCCTCAACTTACTTAAGGAATATAAGCACCAATCAATAAGTCACACTAACTATGGCCACCAGATCAACCATATCGGTATACGCCGTACAGTTTCCTTGGTCTATTGCCATTTACCTAAGGTACACTAGATCCGGGTTAGGATCTTTCACACATAAAGCCCAACAAGTAATATAAAGCAAACAAGGCAAACAATTTAAGTGATCTAATTCCTAAGGGTACCCATCTTTTATTAAATCCCCAACAGAGTCGCCAGTTCTGTAACACGGTGGGAGAACCGACTTTTAGTCATGTTACTGATAGCAAGAGTCACCACTGACTTGTATTTTGTCCATAAGGAAAGGGCATAAAAGAACAGGAAAGACCTTTTTTAAAAGACTTGGGTTCGGGGGGTAGGTTATATAAAGGGAAGGTATTAACACCCTTTATATCCATGGTTATCCATGGGCTCTTAGTTACTTAGCTCACTTTAATTGTTTGAAAAAGGAAAGTGTAGTGTGCTTAAAAAAATTTTCTTAAGTACTTTGTAATGAATCTCATATGGGTGTATACATAGTCTAGTTTGAAAATATTTTAGAAAATGTGAGGTGTGAAAGTAATTTTGAAGGTGTGAGCAAGTAACTACGAGATACCTACCCTAGATTAAGTATTTCTTATTATTTTATATTCTTTCAAAGGGTAAGACTATTCCTACTATTAAGGAGTAGGTAGTCATTACCTTGGATGTTAGTTAAGGGACATATGCAGGGTCCATGTGTATAGGCAACTGTAGGGTGTCTTTAGCCATATGGGAGGGACAATAATCTTTTAACTAGGAGGGACAGGATCCATTTAGGAAACACTGTAGGCAACATCGAAGGGACTTGATCCTTTAACTTTGGGGAGGGACAAGATGATATTTTGTTTGTTAGGATCTTACTTAAGACACCCTACTTGACCTTTTGAATAAGGCAACTGAGAGGTAACCCTAAGAAGTGAAGACCGCGATCTTAGATCGACTTACGTGTGTGAGTGTTTTGATTATTTATCTTAATTTATTTTCTAAATTTATTTTATTTACAATTAATTCTCACTCCCTATTTACTAACCACGCAATAAGTATTTATAAATAAAATAAAGACTGAAAAGTAAATCTACAAATTATTACAAGGCTTTGACAGATACATAATAATCGGAAAATTAATAATAAAGCAATAATGATAAGAAGGAAAAAATGTAAAATAAGGCAATAATAAAAGTGAGAAATTAAACGAAAAAAAGAAAATTTAGGTTAGATAAATTAGGGTGAGGGAAAAATAGGGTTTTGAAACGATTAATTTAAACCTAATCAATTATTTTTACTAAATAAAGTCTAATTAACTAAAATAAGATATAATTAAAATTCTTTGATAAAATAAAAATTATAGAAAAAAGTTATTGTTATTTTTTAGGAAATTATTTTAATTATTTAATGATTATTAGTTATTAATTTAATATAATAATAATAATATTAAGAAATAGTAAAACAAAATAAAACAGAGCCTTAAAATAAATGGGGGAGGCCCGGTTTTGATCCCAGGACCTCCCCGTTACCTGGATGAAGCTTTAACCACTGGGCTACGCGCTCTGGCTTGTCATCAGGAGGGGTCATGCATAATATATGTGAAAAATCTGGAAAAACCAATGAATTAAAAAAAAATTGGCCTACAACCAGATTCGAACCCAAGTCCTTCATTCTTCTTAGCTAAACCTTTGCCATCAAGCCACATGGGGCGCGCTTGATATTATACTGATCATTAAAGATTATATATTAAGCCTATAAAACAAATGAAATAATTAGGAAAAGTGTTAAAACCTGGGACGAACCCAGGTTCATGGCTTCATACGCGCGCCTTGTGACCACTAGGCTAGCAAGCGTTAATTGAAATAAAATAGAAACACAATAATAAAATATTAAACTCAATTTTGAAATTCCAGATTGGCGCCATCTGACTTCATCTTCTATCTCCTGACTGTCGCTCCCCGGATTTCCATCCTGGTATAAACGCGAAAGTGGCGCGGAAAAAGAATAGAGTCGCCAGCCAGACATTTTTATCCCGAAGAGAGGGAATGGTAATGCTGCACAAACCAGAAGAAAGGAGAGGAAGGAGACAGGTCCTACAAACCAAAGAGACTGAGCTCGGGAGTCGGTTACGACCTGGGAAGGTATTAGCACCCAGATCGTCCGTTGTACCCGACGGGATCCACGCTTACAAAAGAAACTATTTCAAAGGGTGAGGGTATGAAAACTACAGCAAAAGAACTGAAAATGAAACGAAACTGGAACTGGAAAAGAACTGAATAAGAGAAGAAAAGGAAAAAATGTAGGAAAAATAAAGATTGTGCTCGAACGGGCCATGCCCTGCTGCCTACGTACCTCATCAGGATAATGAGGATCAGAGACGCCGTAGTTCCCCTAACTAGGGGTAACAAAGGAAAATTGCTTGTGAATTAAGGCTGGAACTGCCTATGCCATTGCTCAGGTGTTGCAGACTCGGACGACGAGTGTGTAACCGTCTTGCATAGTGACAAGTAGGAGCAAGTTCGCGGACGGAGCGAATGAGATGAGAAAAGAATTCCCGAAGGAAAGACGCTTATTGCTTGTTTGGTGTTTTTTAGAAGCTTTTATGAGTGAAAGTTTGCATAGGTAAGTGTACCTAAGTCTTACTCAATGGGATGTGTACATCTCACATCATCCCGAAATGGAATGCGCAAGAGGCACACCTATCTATGGAGGAAATCCCCAAAGCTAGTCCCACAGGTGAAGGCTTAAGCACACTGGCATATTACCATTATTAAGTGTTTTTGTGGTTTTATGGATTAAAAAGTGTTTTTTAGCTTTTCTTTGTGAGGTACTCATGCTAAGACCTATCCACCACGAGGGATAACTTACACCTCGCCCCGAAACAGAACGCGTACAAGTATCTCATAGCAAAGTCTCATGTCACATGGAAGTACTCAACATTTATTAAGTGAATTAGTATTAAGTTTGAAGATGAGAAGAGAGAGCACCAAAGGATCTCAAAGGAAAATTCTAAAGGGGGACTAAAATAATCCTAAGTGTTAACATGCATGGATGTCCTAAGGGTTAGTGAGGTTTCTATCCTAATGAAGAGAAGAAGAAGAAGATTAAAGAAGGGATGAGAAAGGCCTAAGCCCAACAACAAAGGGTTAGTTCACATAAACATAAGGGGAAGAGATGAGAATTGGAGATGTGGAACTCAATTCCCACATCTCACACTTACCATAGCCCCTGCAAGGTTAGTATGCATACAAATGAAACAAAATGAGCAAGATAACATGCTATCATTAAACAATAAGAAGTGACATGATATGAACACATGCACAATGCAAATGTAACTCAAAGAAAGGAGGAGAAGAGACTTATGACTCAAAAGGATGCAACATGAATACATATGAAAACAAATGCACACCTATGAAATATGCAAAGCAAAATGCACCAAATATGAACACAATTCTCAAGACCAGAACCAAAAAAATATGAAGAATGGCTTAGGAAGCCAACAAGATGAAGAGAAAAGAGGTACAAGACCAAACAATGTCAAAATGGAAGCAAAAGAAACCATAAGATGAAGTTAAAACACTTAAAGAAGCAAATGACTTGAATAAGAAGCAAACACAAAAATTCAGAAGACACAAGACCTATCCTAGGACCAGGAAGGTCCCCACACTCCAAAGTAACCCCAAGTGAGAAGAAGAAGAGGATACAAGTGCTTTTCTAGGCTTATGAGAGGCTTAAAGGTTCAAAAGAAGCAAAACGGGACAAGGTTCAAGATAAAATCCACAATAAAACAAACAGCCATCTAAAAATTCCACAATTGAAACCAAATGATCCTCAAACACGTTATAACAACCAGCCAAAAGGATTTGCAAAGATTCAGAAAGGAAATAAGTCAAATGGAGGCAAGAACACAAGTTAGGACAGCAAACTTACATCACAAGTTACCAGACCAAGACTCAGGAAAGAAGTTTCTAAAAATCTAGAGAAAAATCACATGAAAAAAAAAATGAATTAGGAACACAAAGACAAAGGAATGGGATCAAAACTCAAAATATTGAAGGCTATGGAAAATGGACAAGGCAGACTGGTCAAGAAAGGCTTAAAAAGAAGCTATGTACAATGGAGAATTAATTCTGGCACGTGGATCAATGAAAAAAAAATAAAAATATGATAAAAAACTAGAGACACAAAAGAAGGTTCATGATTGTTTTGAGAATTTTTGGATGAATAAAAGTATTTTAAATGAATTAAAAGCACACTGAATAAAAGAAGAATTAAATTGGAAAAGGAAATTAAATGAAGGAAGGGTGGTGTATGTAGTACAGGCTTCACGTGTGATTCTGGATTGGGCTGGAATGGGAGGTGCGAACAGTAACACTGACTGGGCCCAGGCGCTGCTAGTGCATAAGTGTTGCTGTGGATATTAATGAATAAAAATAAAAAGCTGGAGAATAAATGAAACACGCTGGATTCATCCAGCGGCTAGGAGAGATCCCTTCATTAATTGACATGGAAGCTCAGCGCATGGTTATTGGCTGGCACAAGGTGAACTCACAGAAGCTACTATACCACACACACACACGCTGCATTAAAATGAAGCCAAAGAATAACATAAAACAGCAGCAACAAATGCGCTAGGTGGCGCATTCTCAAGCCTTGGATCTAAGATCCAACGGTTCCAACTTCATCTTCTTCATGGAGAAACCCTAAAAGGAGCAAGACAAATTCCGGTGACCGGAGCTAGGGCTCCGACACCGGAGACCAAACCAGAGGCAAAAATTCATCAAATAATGCAAACAAATAGTCCAGATTAACTAATTCCACACTCCTGAATACAAATATGGCATCAAAACAAGCTAAATCTCAACGGATTGGACGGATCGAGCAAAATAAAGTGTCATCATCAAACTTTAAATGCACATAACTTTCACTACAATGCACTAAAACTAAATCTACAAAGTGCAGCATGATCAGGGAAGAACTAGGAACACAAATCAACCATTAAATTCCATTTCCAGAACAATAAATTTCAAGCCATACCTGAGATGGAGACCTTGAAATATTGAGATAGAAATCCCAAATAATTCGTGCAAATCACTCCTCTTACTCCTTAGATGCAAAATAAATGCATCTAAGGCCTTGCAATAGTCTGGATCTGAAGTTTCAACACAAGAGGCTTTGAAATGGTGAACTTCCAATTCTGTGTTCTAAGCTTGAATGAGTGGATGATTCTTGATCTTGATGATTCACTGATCAAGAATATGGAAGAAGTTTGTGGAGAATGTAAAGGAATCAAGAGATATGAAGAAAAATGAAAGAATGCAAGAAGGTTGAGAATGAGAGAATGAGAGAGATTCAGATCTGGTTTCTTGCTTATTTCTCTTTGATATGATGTAGAAAGTGAGTGTTGAAAGTGTGAAAGAAAGTGCACGAAAATTGGATGAGAAAAGTGTGAATATGCAAATTGTTCAGTTGGTGGAGTATGCATGCTCTCCTCATGATTCTTTGGGCCTCTCAGCATGTGCAAGTTTACATCTCCACCCTTGATCCAAATCCATTCACTCCTGGCCCTTAGATCAAAGCCTCACACTTGTTTCATGAATTTTTCAAATTGGCATGTTTTGGAGGGAGTTTTCAAAAGTGTATGAAAATGACCATTTTTTTGGAGCAAATTGGTCTTAAGGAAATGTATTTTAAGTTTGAAACAAGTTTGGGCCTGTACCAATTCACAAAAATCCAATTGGAGCCTTCTTGCACATGATGCATTTTTGGAAAAGTGAAAAAATGCCCTAGGGATGCAAATTTTCGAATGGCCTCTAGATCAATCCAGGAATCCGGTGAAAATGTACTTGTACTTTTTGAAAATGGCAGCCCTTAATCTCCAACTTTCATGTTTTACTTTGGTACATTTGAAGAATTTTTGATCATGTTAAGGCCACTTGAAAATTAGGGCCAAAGTTGCAAAATTTGGAAAATTTCAAGAACCAACTTTGTACCATTTTTGCAAAACCCCTAAAATCTCCATGATTCTTGAACTTTAGGCATTATAAACCTCTTATAACATTGTAAGGACCCTTCTTGGCCAAAAAATTTGGGTTGGACCCCTTGAAATTTCACAGTTGACTTTTTTAGGGCTCTGTTGACTTTTTCCTTCATCTGCAAGCAACTGAGGCATTGTCTGACTTCTTCATGGATTTTTTTCATGAAATTTGACACATAGGACCCTCTTAACATATAGAAGACTTGTATCACAAGAAATGGCCGAAGTTGTGAGATTATGGTACTTGAATCCCAAACCTTAATTTGGGTGCACTACATAGGAGCTTTGCCTTGTCCTGAGATCTCTGATGATCATGCAATCTTCTGAGCTTTTGCCTAGGGACTTGAACTTGTAAATGGAGTATAGACTCACCATAGAACTTGTACAAACTCATTGGGACCCATGTCTTGGCTTGAATGGCTTCAAGGAACTCCACAGATGACCATATGCTTGATGCTAGGACACGAGGGATGTTATGCTTCATCTTTCCATGATATGATGCTGATAAAATGATATGAGTATGATGCATATGATGTGATATGATGCTTAAAATGAAGAGGGAAAATTTGGGGTGTTACAGCTGCAGCTATTCAATCATCAGTTAATCTGAAAAGGACGATAGTACGGGCTATCGACCATTCAAGATAAACTGTGGTTGAATACCAAGAAGACCAGAAATTTGCACTCTGACGAAGAATGAAACACCGGGAAATACACCCAAACCAGATGACGCTCTGGGACTACAGGGGAGAAAGAAGCAGACGGGCTTCTTCCAAGTTGAAACTGATATCTAGAATAAGAACGCCAAGACAGACGAGTCTTCAAACAATCCTGTGACGCCAGGAGCTGGCCATACGAGTCTTCAAACACTTCAAGAACAAAAACTGAGATAGAAGAGTCTCCTTCGGATTTACCTGTTACGCTAGGACCGGTAATGCACTAAAGTCTGTGGGATAGACATGCAATCAAGGTATACGAACCTTCTTCATATATTATCCGCGGATATATGGTATAAGACAGACGAGTCTTCTTAGCAAACCTGTGACGCCAGGTGCAGCAACAATAAATGGTGCCTGAGACAGACGAGCCTCCTTCGGATTTACCTGTTACGTCAGGACCGGTAACCATTTTGAAATTAATTTCAACTGTCAGGATTTGAAACCTCTTCAATACAGACGAGTATTGGATGATCATCAAAATAACACAAACGAGTGCCATAAGTCAATGATACAGACGAGTATCAGACGATGATCCGAGAAACACAAACGAGCGCTTCAGGCAATGATACAGATGAGTATCAGCCACTGGTATAGACGAATACCAGAAATTCAAACACAGACGAGCATTTGAAGTAGCAATAGGAGAATATCAGGATAAACAGCAAATCCTCACAATACAGATGTAGCATAACACAACCGAGTGCTGGGGATGATACAGACGAGTATCCAAGCAAAGCAGACGAGCTTCAAACAGAAAACAGACGAGTGCTGGGAATGTCACAGTCGGGTATCCAAGCAAAGCGGACGAGCCTTAAACAGATATACAACACAGACGAGTGTTGGAAATGATACATACGAGTATCCACAAATATCAGGCATACCAAACACAGACGAGTGCTGGAAAGTTGCAGACGAGCAACAACAAATATCATATCAGAACACAGACGAGTGTTGAGGATTGCAGACGAGCAACAACAGAGAGCATATCAAACACAGACGAGTGTTGGAAAATTGCATATGAGCAACATCAAATATCATATCAGAACACAGACGAGTGTTGGAAAGTTGCAGACGAGCAACAACTGAAAATTACATATCAAGGCACAAACGAGTGCAACAAAGGATCCCATACCCAACACAGACGAGTGTTGGGAGTTGCAAACGAGCAACAGTAAAGATTATACCACAACACAGACGAGTGTTGGAACCTGCAGACGAGCAAATAACAACTGATATCACCAAACACAGACGAGTGCTGGAGGGAAACAGCAAAAATATTACATCTCAAAGCACAGACGAGTGCTGGAAATTGCAGACGGGCAAACAGCAGAGATATAACTAAACAAAAACGAGTGTTTGAGATTACAGACGAGCAAAATCACGGTAATCATAAACCACTGCTGGGGAAGCAAACGAGCAATACCGAAATGATAACACAGACGAGTGTTGAATGATGTAGACGAGCAACAATAAAGCAATAATATGTCCCTGCTGGGGAAGACTCTGCTTAGGGATAACACAGACGAGTGTCGAAATACGCAGACGAGCGATAAATCAATGCCTGATTGGCCACAAGAGTTACAACTCTGCAAGGGAAGACAAGTCAAGAGGTCTGAATACCCAACTATGACTGAGGTGATGAATACCTGACTGTATCATCAAATTAACAAAAAAGTATGGCAACTTCGCTGGGGAATATTTCACTGACGGAAGTGAATATCACATATGAACTCTGTGGGGACAGGACCATCTTCAGACTTAGATGGGAAAGCTGCTTGAACAATACTCTGGCTGGGGAGAGCATCTGCTGATTCAAGACTCTGAGGGGATATCAGGCTTTCAGTCCTACCTGCTGGAAAGGACTCTTGCTGAGGATAGAATTATGATAATTCCAACTCTGGCGACATCAGGCTTTCAGGTACCTGCTGGGCATACTCCACTGGGGAAGAATGTACTGCTACTTCACTGGGGAAGAAGAAACTGCTTGGGCTGCTGCCAAGACTTAGCTGGATAAAATCTCTGCTGGAGATACCAGGCTTTCAGATACCTTCTAGGGAAGAACTCTCTGCTTGGGAAGATACTCTATTGGGGAAGAGCAAATTGCTTGGAAGAATGTGACACCATCTTGCAACCTGCAACAACAGAAAACACAAGTGTGCCCTAGGGGTTTGCATGGCATGATTTGTTCATCCATCATCACCCGACACTCAAAGAGGGTTATAGTTTCCCTGCATGTCAGTTTTCTTTTCAAAATTATCACCATGTTTAGATGCAATGCTATTTTTGCCGAAAATTCGGGACATTTTGTAAACAAAAATAAACACACACAGCTTTTTGATTGAATATTCTTTTTATTGATTGGCCTCTGAATAGGCAAAGATTTTACAACAGGAAGCAACCACCTGGAAAGAGGTAGCCACTATAAAATTGAGAAAAGAAACTATCCTAATGGCAATGTACACGGCATTCCAAAGAGTTCCATTTCTGCTATGACCTGCATGTCTTCAAGACTCTCCATTCAGCTTTGGCTTTCTGAGGATGAAGGGACTGTTTCCTATCCTTCTGATATTGTCAAGTTGTACGAAACGATGATGTGGTTCAGATAACTTGGATCGCAGTTGTTCGCTTATTCCCTTGTTTTGCGTGGATCGCCCTTTCGGGTTTTCAATCCACCGGGATACCCTTTTTTGCCGGAGCTGTCCGATGTGGCTTTTCAACTCAGCGGGTGTACATTTTTTATTTATTTCCCTAACTTTTGCCCGAGCTTTTTATTCTGTTTTTAGCTCGCCGGGATGCCCTTTTTTTGCCTGGACTATAATTCTGTTTTCGTGTCCAGCGGGTCTCTTTATGCGAAGTATTTTTTAACTGCGTCCGAGTTAACAGGGGACTGGAAGTCATCTCCATCCATAGTGGTGAGCATCAGCGCTCCTCCTGAAAAGAATTTCTTCACTATGAATGGTCCTTCATAGTTTGGGGTCCACTTGCCCCTGTGATCTGAACCTGGAGGAACGATCCTCTTCAACAGAAGCTCTCCCACTTGATACTCTCGAGTACGTACTCGTTGGTCGAATGCATGCTTCATTATCTTTTGATAAAGCTGACCATGACAGATAGCCGCTAATTTCTTTTCCTCAATTAGACATAGCTGATTATAACGAGCACACACCCATTCAGCCTCATCCAGCTTAACATCCATCATCACGGGCAATGAAGGAATCTCTACTTCAACAGGCAGGACTGCTTACATGCCATACACCAGAGAAAAGGGAGTTGCCCCTGTTGACGTCCTGACCGAAGTTCGGTACCCATGCAAAGCAAACGGTAACATCTCATGCCAATCTTTGTAGGTGACAACCATTTTCTGCACAATCTTCTTGATATTCTTGTTAGCTGCCTCTACCGCACCATTCATCTTTGGTCGGTAAGGAGAAGAATTATGATGCTGTATCTTGAAGTCCTGACACAAGTCTGCCATCATCTTTTTGTTGAGATTAGAACAATTGTCAGTAATGATCCTTTCGGGCACTCCGTATCTGCATATGATATCTCTTTATAGGATGAAGCGATGACCATTTGAAGCAGTTGGCTCTATCTTCCCGATCATGTCAATGCCCTACATGGAAAAGGGCCAAGGAGATGACATGACGTTGAGCGGGCTTGGAGGAACATGCACTTTGTCTGCATAAATTTGGCACTTGTGGCATTTACGAGCGAATGAACAACAGTCTGCATCCATTGTAATCCAGTAATACCCTGATCTCAGCAATTTCTTCGCCATAGCATGCCCTCCTACATGGGTACCGAAAGATCCTTCGTGGACTTCCTCCATCAACAAGCTTGCTTCGTGTCTATCCACGCATCTGAGCAAGACCATGTCGAAGTTTCTCTTGTACAAAACCCCGTCTGTGTTCAAGAAGAAGCTAGCAGCAAGTCGCCTCAAGGTCTTCTTGTCATTGGAAGATGCCCCATTTGGGTATTCTTGCTTTTCCAGGAATAACTTGATATCAAAATACCAAGGTTTTTCGTCAGACACGGCGTCTACAGAGAAGGCATAAGCTGGAGCGTCAAGCCTGGATATGTCAATTCTGGGCACATAATTCCAACACAAGACTTTAATCGACGAAGAGAGAGTGGCCAATGCGTCGGCAAACTGATTTTCATCATGTGGTATGTATTGAAGTTTAACTATCGTGAAGAACGTCAACAGGTTTCTAGCATAATCCATGTATGGAATTAGATGCTCTTGATGCGTATACCACTTGTCGGTAACTTGGTTAATGACGAGGGCTGAATCTCCGAATATATCGAGGTTCTTAATCCGAAGATCAATTGCCTCCTCTATTCCCATTATACATGCCTCGTATTCCGCTTCATTACTGGTGCAGCCAAAAGTAATTCTGGCAACGAAGGGTAAGTGAACACCTTCGGGAGTAATGAGTACGGCACCAACTCCACGACCATTGATATTGACGGCCCCATCAAACATCAACTTCCATTTGGATTCAGGGTCTGGCCCCTCCTCCGGAAGTGGTTCCTCATAATCGTTTTTCTTTAGGTACATGATGTCCTCATCAGGGAAATCAAACTTCATTGGCTGATAATCATCCTCAAGAGGTTGCTGGGCAAGGTAATCCGACAATACACTTCCCTTGATGGCTTTCTGAGAAGTATACTGGATGTCGTATTCAGTTAAAATCATCTACCACCTAGCAACCCTTCCGGTCAATGCTGGTTTCTCAAAGATGTACTTGACAGGATCCATTTTGGAAATGAGCAGTGTGGTATGAGTCAACATGTACTGCCTCAGTCGGCGAGCAGCCCATACCAAAGCGCAGCAAGTTTTCTCGAGCAGTGAATATCGGGATTCACAGTCGGTAAACTTTTTGCTAAGGTAATAAATAGCGTACTCTTTTTGACCAGACTCGTCATGTTGGCCTAGCACACACCCCATTGACCCTTCTAGCACGGTCAAGTACATGATTAATGGTCTTCCTTCCACTGGAGGCATTAGAATTGGAGGCTCCTGCAAATATTCTTTTATTTTGTCGAAAGCTCTTTGGCAATCATCGTTCCACCTGACCGTTTGCTCTTTTCTTAGCAACTTGAATATTGGTTCGCACGCGGAAGTTAGATGAGATATGAACCGAGAAATATAGTTCAACCTCCCTAAAAACCCACGCACTTCTTTTTCTCTCTTCGGTGCAGGCATATCTTGAATAGCTTTTACTTTAGCAAGATCTATCTCAATTCCTCTTTGACTTACAATGAAACCCCGCAGTTTCCCAGAACGCACTCCGAAAGTGCACTTGTTCGGATTCAACCTCAGCTTGTACTTGATCAGTCTATTAAACAGCTTCTTCAGGTTGACCAAATGCTCTTCTTCGTCTCGGGACTTAGCAATCATATCATCTACATAACATTAGATCTCCTTGTGGATCATGTAATGGAACAATGTGACCATCGCCCGTTGATAAGTTGCCCCGGCGTTCTTCAAACCAAAGGGCATGACCTTATAGCAAAATGTACCCCACGGGGTAATGAACGTTGTCTTCTCCATGTCTTCCGGTGCCATCTTTATCTGATTATAACCGGAGAAGCCATCCATGAAGGAGAATACCGAGAATTGAGCAGTGTTGTCTACCAACACGTCAATGTGTGGCAACGAAAAATCATCTTTTGGGCTTGCTCTATTCAAATCCCGGTAGTCAACGCACATCCGGACCTTGTCGTCCTTCTTAGGCACAGGTACAATGTTAGCTACCCAAGGTGGGTAACTAGTCACAGCAAGGAAACCGGCATCCCATTGCTTCTGAACCTCCTCTTTAATCTTCATCGCCATGTCGGGACGAGTTCTTCTCAATTTTTGTTTCACAGGAGGACATTCATCTCTCAGAGGTAGCTTATGCATCACGATGTCGGTATCTAAACCTGGCATATCTTGATATGACCAAGCAAAGATATCCACATACTCTCTCAACATACTGATCAGCTCTTTCTTGACGTCGGCCTGCAGACTGGCCCCGATCTTGATTTCCTTCTTTGTATCTCCATTGCCAATGTTAATGATCTCAATCTCCTCTTGATGAGGCTGAATAACCTGCTCCTCTTGTTTCAACAATCTGGCCAATTCTTCAGGGAGGTCACAGTCTTCCTCAACCCCTTCATCAGCTTGGTAGACTGGATTATCAAAGTCATGCATAGTCATAGCAGGAACGTTATCCGTGGAATCCGGATGATCAACACTGCACAGATGATGTGCTTATTCAGAATCTGCTTATTTTGAAAAAGAGACGCTAACACAAAAACAAAAAGGAAAACACATTGCCATTTTTTATATTTTTGTGAAAAAGTTTAAAAACAAAGAAATGGAACACAGTTTGTCTGAAAATGTCCTTTTATTTCATAGCAAAATAACGATGCAATACAGAACATGGTGGCCCAATACAATGGATCCAAGCATCTTGGGCAGAATGCTGGATTTGACAATGCAGTATGCTAATAAAAGGAAACAAAATAATTACTCTGAGAGCCAGGTGACTTGAACAATGTCTTCTGCATACCAGTTTTCTAGCTCCTCGTCGGGCGCACACGGGTGGATCCAATTGTCCCAGTCCCCGTCACTATCCCCATCTTGGCTTGCTGTACAAATCTGGCTGCGGTCGAGCAACCCAGCACTTGTAAACGTGATCGCCTTGCCACTCGGAGTAGATCCACCAGGCTGATACCCTAAGCCAAACTTATCATCTTTCTTTTCCAGCTCCAACAGCTTGCCCAAGCCTTGGGCACTGCCTGATTGAACAACCTCTTTCGCTTCTTTGTAGGAATGGATGGATGTTCCCTCCTTCTCATTGCTCTTCTCCACAGGAGTCAGGATGCTGACGTTGATTGCTTCAAAGGCCTGGCATAAAGTCTCATGGATTTCTCCATCTATCTCTACGTACTTGAACGTCGACAAGTGACTGAAGAATATGTCCTCCTCTCCACAAAATGTGATGACCTGGCCGTCAACCACGTATTTAAGCTTCTGATGCAAGGTTGAAGTGACAACTCCAGCAGTGTGTATCCACGGTCTTCCCAACAAACAGCTATATGCAGGCTGGATGTCCATAACATAGAAAACACTTTTGAAGACTTGAGAGCCTATCTTGACGGGCAGCTCAACCTCTCCAAAAACTGATATTCTCGAACCATCGAAAGCTTTAACAACCAGATCACTTGGTGTCAGGACAATCCCATCAATATTAAGCTTCATCGGCGCCTTCTTCGGAAGCACATTCAAGTAAGAGCCTGTGTCTACAAGAACATGAGACAACACAGTGCCCTTGCACTCCATCGTGATGTGTAGTGCTTTGTTGTGGTTTCTACCCTCCGACGTGAGGTCTCTGTCAGTAAAGCCTAAGACATGGCTTGCATTGACGCTTCCAACAACAACCTCAAGTTGGTTGACGGTAATTTCCTGAGGAATGTAAGCCATTTGCAGGACTTTCAGTAAGGCTTCTCGGTGTGCGGGAGAGCACATCAGCAGTGACAAGATGGAAATCTTTGAAGGTGTCTGGTTCAGTTGATCAACCACCTTGTAGTCACTCTTCTTTATAATCCTCATGAATTCCTGGACTTCTTTTTCAAACGTACCCTGCCCAGCCACAGGAGTAGTTGACTCATCATTCACAGCTTGCTTTCCTTTGGCCTTGGACGAAGCTTCGGCCTCAGGATCCCCTCTCAGCACAGGGGGAGCTAACAAACGACCACTTCGGGTGAAACCCCCAACTCCTCTGACATTCTCTACAGTCGGGTCCACAGAAACATATCCGCTCTCAATCTTCTGTCCAGCTACATATACATCTGAGCCATAATGCCAAGGAATGGCTTTATCGTCTGTGTACGGAACAGGCCCAGGTATTGCGATAGTCACGAGACTAATCTGAGGAGCATAGATTGTAATCGGCTCTCTTCTGACAGGCATGTCAGCTTCATCATAGAAAATAGTAATGGTGTACACTTGGTTGTTCCCGAACTTTCCAGGGAGCTATAGTGCCTGCAACACAAAACATGTTAGTAACTGAGACACTACCTGCAAAACAACAAACATGTTATATGTATGCAATGCAGTTGTTTATGTTTCCAATCCCAGGTCATTCATGCCCCGGTTCCGGTATTTAGCAAAGAAAACCAGATGGGTACTGATCCTCGACTTTCAGAAACCTCCGCGAGAAACCACATTCAAACCATAACAGCAGGCAAACCAAGAAATAATGGAAAAAGCCATAACATAAATCAGCCTATTAGGCAAATAACACAGAATTCCCCGTAGGGTACAAGTTCTTACAAAGGAAAAACAAACAGCTATGACTCCTACAACATGCCTGTAGGTAGTCCAGATACAAAGAAAACAAACTAAGAAGCAAAACCACTGCCTGAGGACCCTGAAGCTCCATCACTAAACCCCATATCAGACCTGACCCTCTTGACTCCAGCCATCAACTTGAGGTCTTCGATCTTTTTAAGTGCTGCTTCGAGAGCTTGTTGACTGTACTGGTAACAAGGGTATGATAAAACTGTAAATAAAGCTGTAAATAAAGCTGTAAACAACAACAATAAAATACAACAAGCCAAAGTAAATGCGAAAGTGGCGCGGAAAAAGAATAGAGTCGCCAGCCAGGCATTTTTATCCCGAAGAGAGGGAATGGTAATGCTGCACAAACCAGAAGAAAGGAGAGGAAGGACACAGGTCCTACGAACCAAAGAGACTGAGCTCGGGAGTCGGTTACGACCTAGGAAGGTATTAGCACCCAGATCGTTCGCCGTACCCGACGTGATCCACGCTTGCAAAAGAAACTATTTCAAAGGGTGAGGGTATGAAAACTGCAACAAAAGAAATGAAAATGAAAAGAAACTATTTCAAAGGGTGAGGGTATGAAAACTGCAACAAAAGAAATGAAAATGAAAAGAAACTAGAAATGGAAAAGAACTAAATAAGAGAAGAAAAGGAAAAAATGTAGGGAAAATAAAGATTGTGCTCGAACGGGCCCTACCCCGCTGCCTACGTACCTCATCAGGATAATCAGGATCAGAGACGCCGTAGTTCCCCTAACTAGGGGTAACAAAGGAAAATTGCTTGAGAATTAAGGCTGGAACTGCCTATGCCATTGCTCAGGTGTTGCAGACTCGGACGACGAGTGCGTAACCGTCTTGCAAAGTGACAAGTAGGAGCAAGTTCGCAGATGGAGCGAATGAGATGAGAAAATAATTCCCGAAGGAAAGACGCTTATTGCTTGTTTGGTGTTTTTAGAAGCTTTTATGAGTGAAAGTTTGCATAGGTAAGTGTCCCTAAGTCTTACTCAATGGGATGTGTACATCTCACATCATCCCGAAATGGAATGCGCAAGAGGCACACCTATCTATGGAGGAAATCCCCAAAGCTAGTCCCACAGGTGAAGGCTTAAGCACACTGGCCTATTACCATTATTAAGTGTTTTTGTGGTTTTATGGATTAAGAAGTGTTTTTTAGCTTTTCTTTGTGAGGTACTCATGCTAAGACCTATCCACCACGAGGGATAACTTACACCTCGCCCCGAAACGGAACGCGTACAAGTATCTCATAGCAAAGTCTCATGTCACATGGAAGTACTCAACATTTATTAAGTGAATTAGAATTAAGTTTGAAGATAAGAAGAGAGAGCACCAAAGGATCTCAAAGGAAAAATTCTAAAGGGGGACTAAAATAATCCTAAGTGTTAACATGCATGGATGTCCTAAGGGTTAGTGAGGTTTCTATCCTAATGAAGAGAAGAAGAAGAAGATAGAAGAAGGGATGAGAAAGGCCTAAGCCCAACAACAAAGGGTTAATTCACATAAACATAAGAGGAAGAGATGAGAATTGGAGATGTGGAACTCAATTCCCACATCTCACACTTACCATAGCCCCTGCAAGGTTAGTATGCATACAAATGAAACAAAATGAGCAAGATAACATGCTATCATTAAACAATCAGAAGTGACATGATATGAACACATGCACAATGCAAATACAACTCAAAGAAAAGAGGAGAAGAGACTTATGACTCAAAAGGATGCAACATGAATACATATGAAAACAAATGCACACCTATGAAATATGCAAAGCAAAATGCACCAAATATGAACACAATGCTCAAGACCAGAACCAAAACAATATGAAGAATGGCTTAGGAAGCCAACAAGATGAAGAGAAAAGAGGTACAAGACCAAACAATGTCAAAATGGAAGCAAAAGAAACCATAAGATGAAGTTAAAACACTTAAAGAAGCAAATGACTTGAATAAGAAGCAAACACAAAAATTCAGAAGACACAAGACCTATCCTAGGAGCAGGAAGGTCCCCACACCCCAAAGTAACCCCAAGTGATAAGAAGAAGAGGATACAAGTGCTTTTCTAGGCTCATGAGAGGCTTAAAGGTTCAAAGGAAGCAAAACGGGACAAGGTTCAAGATAAAATCCACAATAAAACAAAAAGCCATATAAAAATTCCACAATTGAAACCAAATGATCCTCAAACATGTTATAACAACCAGCCAAATGGATTTGCAAAGATTCAGAAAGGAAATAAGTCAAATGGAGGCAAGAACACAAGTTAGGACAACAAACTTACATCACAAGTTACCAGACCAAGACTCAGGAAAGAAGTTTCTAAAAATCTAGAGAAAAATCACATGAAAAGAAACAGTAATTAGGAACACAAAGCAAAAGGAATGGGATCAAAAATCAAAATATTGAAGGCTATGGAAAATGGACAAGGCAGACTGGTCAAGAAAGGCTTAAAAAGAAGCTATGTACAATGGAGAATTAATTATGGCACGTGGATCAATGAAAAAAATAAAATAAAAATATGATAAAAAAACTAGAGACACAAAGGAAGGTTCATTATTAAATGAATTAAAAGCAAACTGAATAAAAGAAGAATTAAATTGGAAAAGGAAATTAAATGAAGGACGGGTGGTGTATGTAGTACATGCTTCACGTGTGATTCTGGATTGGGCTGGAATGGAAGGTGCGAACAGTAACACTGATTGGGCCCAGGCGTTGCTAGTGCATAAGTGTTGCTGTGGATATTAATGAATAAAAATAAAAAGCTGGAGAATAAATGAAACACGCTGTATTCATCCAGCGGCTAGGAGAGATCCCTTCATTAATTGACATGGAAGCTCAGCGCATGGTTATTGGCTGGCACAAGGTGAGCTCACGGAAGCTACTATAGACACACACACACACACACACGCTGCATTAAAATGAAGCCAAAGAAAAACATAAAACAGTAGCAACAAATGCGCTAGGTGGCGCATTCTCAATCCTTGGATCTAAGATCCAACGGTTCCAACTTCATCTTCTTCATGGAGAAACCCTAAAATGAGCAAGACAAATTCTGGTGATCGGATCTAGGGCTCCGGCACCGGAGACCAAACCAGAGGCAAAAATTCATCAAATAATGCAAACAAATAGTCCAGATTAACTAATTCCACACTCCTGAATTCAAATATGGCATCAAAACAAGCTAAATCTCAACAGATTGGACGGATCGAGCAAAATAAAGTGTCATCATCAAACTTTAAATGCACATATCTTTCACTACAATGCACTAAAACCAAATCTACAAAGTGCAGCATGATCAGGGAAGAAAAAGGAACACAAATCAACCATTAAATTCCATTTCCAGAACAATAAATTTCAAGCCATACCTGAGATGGAGACCTTGAAATATATAGATAGAAAGCCCAAATAATCCGTGCAAATCACTCCTCTTACTCCTTAGATGCAAAATAAATGCATCTAAGGCCTTGCAATAGTCTGGATCTGAAGTTTCAACACAAGAGGCTTTGAAATGGTGAACTTCCAATTCTGTGTTCTAAGCTTGAATGAGTGGATGATTCTTGATCTAGATGATTCACTGATCAAGAATATGGAAGAAGTTTGTGGAGAATGTAAAGGAATCAAGATATATGAAGCAAAATGCAAGAATTCAAGAAGGTTGAGAATGAGATAATGAGAGAGATTCAGATCTGGTTTCTTGCTTATTTCTCTTTGATATGATGTAGAAAGTGAGTGTTGAAAGTGTGAAAGAAAGTGCACGAAAATTGGATGAGAAAAGTGTGAATATGAAAATTGTGAACTTGGTGGAATATGCATGCTCTCCTCATGATTCTTTGGGCCTCTCAACATGTGCAAGTTTCAATCTCCACCCTTGATCCAAATCCATTCACTCATGGCCCTTAGATCAAAGCCTCACACTTGTTTCATGAATTTTGCAAATTGGCATGTTTTGGAGGGAGTTTTCAAAAGTGTATGAAAATGACCATTTTTTTTGGAGAAAATTGGTCTTAAGGAAATGTATTTTAAGTTTGAAACAATTTTGGGCCTGTACCAATTCACAAAAATCCAATTGGAGCCTTCTTGCACATGATGCATTTTAGGAAAAGTGAAAAAAATGCCCTAGGGATGCAAATTTTCGAATGGCCTCTAGATCAATCCAGGAATCCGGTGAAAATGTACTTGTACTTTTTGAAAATGGCAGCCCTTACTCTCCAAATTTCATGTTTGACTTTGGTCCATTTGAAGAATTTTTAATCATGTTAAGGCCACTTGAAAATTAGGGCCAAAGTTGCAAAATTTGGAAAATTTCAAGAACCAACTTTGTACCATTTTTGCAAAACCCCTCAAATCTCCATGATTCTTGAACTTTAGGAATTCCAAACCTCTTATAACATTGTAAGGACTCCTCTTGGCCAAAAAAATTGGGTTGGAGCCCTTGAAATTGCACAGTTGACTTTTTCAAGGCTCTGTTGACTTTTTCCTTCATCTGCAAGCAACTGAGGCATTGTCTGACTTCTTCATGGAATTTTCTCATGAAATTTGACACATAGGACCCTATTAACATATAAAAGACTTGGCTCACAAGAAATGGCCAAAGTTGTGAGATTATGGTACTTGAATCCCAAACCCTAATTTGGGTGCACTGCATAGGAGCTTTGCCTTGTCCTGAGATCTCTGATGATCATGCAATCTTCTGAGCTTTTGCCAAGGGACTTGAACTTGTAAATGGAGTATAGACTCACCATAGAACTTGTAAAAACTCATTGGGACCCTTGTCATGGCTTGAAAGGCTTCAAGGAACTCCACAGATGACCATATGCTTGATGCTAGGACACGAGGGATGTTATGCTTCATCTTTCCATGATATGATGCTGATAAAATGATATGAGTATGATGCATATGATGTGATATGATGCTTAAAATGAAGAGGGCAAATTTGGGGTGTTACACTGACCCACGAATTTTCCTGCGAATTTTCATACAAACTTTGCTGCGAATTTTCTTGCATATGAAACTTGTAAATATCAAAAGTTATGCAATATGTACAATTTCCTCAAATTAGTAACACCAATGTGTTCCCCGTGACTCATACGATTCATCTATGTCATTAAAAGTCATTTATATTGGCTAAATCGCGAAGCCCCAAACTGAAGCTTAGAACCCTAGTTATGGCAGATTACACTATATGCGATGAAACTTCAAGAGATTAACCCATAAACAATCTATGAGTCCATACAAACATCAAAACAAGATCAAATTGCATTAAAAACATGTAAATAAAGAAATCGAAGAAGATGAGTTCAAGGAGAAAAATGATTTGGTTCAAGCATATAATGATGTTTTGAATGATGCAAATGATTGGAAAGCATTCGTGATGTTCAAGGAACATGTTAAAACCTTCAAAACGTCTTGGTATAGCCTGCAAATTAAAATCCGAATGTGAGTTTTCTTTGTGAAATTTTGAAGTTTGAATAATGCCTATGAATCATATTTTTTCCGTCCCTTGAGCATTGGCTTGTGTTACATACTTATAGTGGAAGTAATTTAGGTCAAAAAATCAATCCATTCTTTGGGCTTTTGGATAGCTTGATCATGAAGAAAACCAATATTTGAAAATCACCAAAAATCAAATCTAACATTTCCAATCTGATCATGCAAGAATTTGGATGTGATCAATCAACCTTAAATGATGTTTATGACCTTCTAGAATCAAAATCATGCCCAAATATTTGATTTTTATATTTAATTTTTATTTAATTTGCATTTAAATGAATAAAATTCAAATAAATAGTAAATAAAAAATAAAAAATCAGATAATGCTTGGTTTGGGTCGTGCTTGAGGCTATCATGAAGATTGGGTGGCAATTTGGTAGGCCCATTTGGCAAAAAATTGTTTTAAGGCCCTATTTGCTTCATATACTTCCCAAAAATTTCCCAACTTTGACAAAGCACAAATCCCTCAATTTTAAGGCTATGAGGGTGTTCTTGGAATTTTAGAAATCTTAGAGAGTCCTCTAACAAAACCTTTTGGTCTCATGTCCATATCCTTTACCATTTTCAAATTATGCCATTTGGAATATGTTGACTTTTTGTTGACTTTTGAAATGACCTGTAATGTTTTGGCTCATACCTTTCAAATGAAGCATTTTTAGGCTTGGCTTGTGAGACACAAAGTTGTAGAGAATTCAATTTCCTTAAAAATGAGCTTTGGATGGGAAATTTTTAAAGAAGCATGTGAAAGTTATGGCTGGTCAAAGTTCAGTTGACTTTTCCTATGAAAACCCTAATTTAGAAACTCCTGATTCTTGATGATCTGAAATATCCTTGGTGAATCATGATAAACCCTTGATCAAATGATGAATTTTACTTCATAAAATTGATGTTGGCAAAATATCATGAAGTTTGACTTTGATTTGACCATAGTTGACCTCAGTTTGACTTTTTAACCACTTTGACTAATATTTGCATATCTGATCATCTGACTGAGCAAACCTTTTGGGAAAGCCTTGAAACTTGACATTGGGATTCTTGAAGACATGTAGGATGTTATGAAGCTCAATTGAGGTCTTGAAAGTCCATTTAGCCTAATGAAATCCAAAACCCTAGTTTAGGGTGCATTGCTTAGGAGGAGGCTTTGTCTAAGGGAACATCCAAGCTTTCTGACTAATTGTGAACCTTGTGAACCTCTTGGGACACCTTGGTACATAATGCCTTGACTAGGGGAGGGCAAATTTTGGGGTGCAACAAATATGATGCAATATTTTTGGTTATTCTTATGAACTCATGTATGTTAAATGATATGCAAAATGTTAAGGATATGAGAGGGAAAATTTTGAGGTATTACAGCTGCCCCTATTCAATTATCTGCAAGCTTGAATGACTAATTGCGAAAGCTCTTATACATTCAAGATATGGAGTAATTGAATACTCAAATAAACCTGGAAATTTGAACTTGGTAGATAATAGAAGTGCCATCTGCTTCTTATTTTTTTTGTTATTTTTTTATTTTGACCTCTAAATAGGTAGCGGGAAAAGAACCGGGTGGAATGGGATCGTTGTACGTAAACGAGAGCCCAGGCAAACAGGACCGTTGTACAAAACGATAACCTGCGACGTGACTATTATACAAAACAAGCCATAGAAAGGAAGGGCTTGTTGTACAAAATTGGGCTTTGAACGAGACCATTGTACAAAACAGAACTCATAAATGTGACTGTTGAGCGAATCAAGCCACAAAAAGAAAAGGGCATGTTGTACAAAACAGGGCTTTGAAACGAGACCATTGTACAAAACGGAACTCGGAAATGTGACTGCTGAGCGAATCAAGCCACAAAAAGAAAAGGGCCTATTGTACAAAACAGGGCTTCGAAACGAGACCATTGTACAAAACGGAACTCGGAAATGTGACTGCTGAGCGAATCAAGCAACAAAAAGAAAGGGGCCTGTTATACAAAATAGAGCTTTGAAACGAGACCATTGTACAAAACGGAACTCGGAAATGTAACTGCTGAGTGAATCAAGCCACAAAAAGAAAGGGGCCTGTTGTACAAAACAAGGCTTTGAACGAGACCATTGTACAAAACGAAACTCATAAATGTGGCTGTTGAGCGAATCAAGCCACAAAAAGAAAATGACAACATTGACTTGGAAAGACAAAGATATCTGCCAGATGGAACAAGTATTTTCTGTGGGGAATATCTCAGGTTGAGAAGATGTTTCAGGTCATATGTAATATACCTCAAAATTGGCCCATGCTAGTATGCATATGTTTGGATTTTATGGCGTAATGCTCCATGATGATGGAAATTCTACGCTTTGGAGGATGCAAATGCAATGATGACTATGCGTATGCGAATGCAAAAGGATCTCCTAACAAGGAGACTGCAAGTATCCCAGGTGGCTTGACTGGGGAGACTTGATGATCACTGCATTAATCTGGTCCATCCTGACAAGGAAGAAACAACTCTACGGGAAAAGTTGTTAATAATACGCCGACTCTGAACTACCGTCGTTGTCAAAAATAAATTGGACTTAAAGATTGGAGAGCCAAGACCCTGCTGGAGATGGACCCTTCTTTAACTTTGATGGGGAAGTGGAGACCTCCTGACTTGGATGGGAACCAGAGTTATGGCTCTGCTGAGGAAGCAAACTGCTGGGAGAGGAAAGACACTCCTTACACTGCAGGGGATTGCCCTTTGAAGGAAAACTTCTTCTTGGGGAGGGAAAACATTTGTTGCCATTAATACTGGAGAATAAATTCAACTTCACTTCCACTGGGGATAACTGGAGACATTCGGGAAAACACCTGTCCTTGTTCAGGCATAAAGAAAAGTTCCTCCAGGAAATCTGCTTTTAGCTCTGTTAGCAACACCTGCACCTGTACCTGCAAAAACACAATCGATAATTCTTGCAATATAGAGAGTTAGTTTGGAACTGTATGCCCCAGGCTCATAGCATGAATCTGGGCATCTTGACACCCTTTCAGAGTCGTATTAAATGTTTTTGTCCTCCTGCATGAGTTAGAAAGCATTCACATGTTCACAACACAATATAAATCATAATTTGCTGGACGTTTTCGCAATCAAAATCAGTGCTAGATGAAAAACAAAAACCAGAAGCGAATAGTCACAAGTTGACTGAAATTGAATTTTTATTGATTTGGAAAAATGGCCATGAATAGGCATTACAAAGGAAGCAATTCCCTGGAAAGAGGAAATAGCCAAAAAAGGAAAACAAACTATCCTATTGGCAATGTAAGAAGTGGATCTCATCAAGTTTCAACCCGGTTATGGCTCGTATATCTTCAAGACTATCTGATCGCTCTGCCCCTTGAGAAAGGTGAATGAACTGGTCTTCAACCCTTAGAATAACCTCAATTGCAGATGAATTACAAATTTTGCAGATCACAGTCGTTCGTGTTAGTCCCTCTTTTGCGTGGATCTCCCTTTCGGGTTTTCAATCCACCGGGATTCCCTTTTTTGCCTGAGCTGTCCGATGTGGCTTTTCAACTCAGCGGGTGTACATTTTTTTTCAAGATTTCCCTAATTTTTGCCCGAGCCTTTTATTCTGTTTTTGGCTCGCCGGAATGCCCATTTTTTCCTGGATCTTCATTCTTTTTTTATCCAGCGGGTCCTTTTTACACGAAGTATTTTCTTACTGCGTCTGCATTGACAGGGGATTGGAAGTCTTCTCCTTCCATGGTTGTCAACATCAAGGCTCCACCTGAGAAAAACGTTTTAACCACGAATGACCCTTCATAATTAGGTGTCCATTTTCCCCTGTAATCGTTAAGAGGAGGAAGAATCCTTTTCAGCACCAGGTCACTTGGTATGTACCTTTGTGATCATACCTTCTTGTCAAAAGCTTGCTTCATCCGCCGTTGATACAACTATCTATGGGATACAACTGCTAGACGTTTTCTTCAATGAGGCTCAACTGATTATATTTAGATCGGAGACACTCAGCTTCATCTAGCTTAATGTCCATCATTAACGAGGGGATTTCCACTTCAATTGGTAAGACTGCCTCCACACCATATACCAGTGAGAATGGGGTTTCCCCTGTTGAAGTACGCACCGACGTTCTGTACCCATGTAAAGCGAATGGTAGCATCTCATGCCAGTCTTTATATGTTACAACCATCTTCTGCATGATCTTCTTGATATTCTTGTTGGCCGCCTCGACGGCGCCATTCATCTTCGGGCGATATGGATAAGAGTTGTGATGTTCTAGTTTGAAGTCCCGACACAAGTCAACCATTATCTCGTTGTTGAGATTAGAACCATTATCAGTAATGATTCTTTCAGGAATTTCGTACCGGCAAATGATGTCTCTTTTAATAAACCGGGCGACCACTTGTCTAGTAACATTGGCATAAGACGCGCTTCGACCCACTTCGTAAAATAGTCTATAGAAACTAGGATGAAACAGTGACCGTTGGAAGCTGTTGGCTCGATCTTGCTAATCATATCAATGCCCCACATGGCGAACGGCCACGGTGAAGACATTACACTCAATGGATTCGGAGGCACATGGACCTTATCAGCATAAATCTGACACTTGTGACATTTACGAGAGTATTTACAACAATCGGATTCCATGGTGATCCAATAATACCCCGATCTTAACAATTTATTGGCCATAGCATGTCCTCCAGCATGGGTACCAAAGGAGCCTTCACGAACCTCTTGCATCAACAGGTCTGCTTCGTGTCTATCCACGCATCTGAGCAGAACCATGTCGAAGTTTCGTTGGTATAGCACATTGTAAACACCCCAAATTTGCCCTCACTCTTTTCACCATGGCTTGTGATTCTTTCATATGCATAAGTTCAAACATATCATCTCACATTGCGTTTTTGCTTTCACTGCATTGGTTTAAAGCCATCTGCATCTAGGGTTTGTGATCTGAGCCATCCCTGAGTTATTTGAGCCACTCCAAAGGTCTTCAATCATCTCAAGAGGGTCCATGTATTTTCAAGCATCATATTATATCCTCCCAAGATCAAGAAAGTCATAAAATCACAAGAACTGAGGAAGGCATGGAAGCAGAGCCAGGTTTAACTGCACAGATGACCTAAAATTAGGGTTTTGGTTTCAGAGGCCATAACTCCAAATTTTTTGGTCATTCTTGTTTATATTGGTCTCTATATGTTATAAGGATCATACATACCAATTTTCATGAAGAAATTCAATGGGGAAGGCATTTGATCAATAGATGACTTCTTGAACAAGTCAGTGCAAAATCAGGGCATCTGAGGCCCCCAATCATCCAACCAAAGGGTCTTTTCCATCATTTTGGGTGTATATGATCTTTATTAGATCTTAGAAGAAGTTAGAAGTTCAAAAAATTGAATAATTTCAAGCCATTTGCAAAGTTGCCATTTTTGGTAAGTGACTTGTAATGCAAACTTGCCATTTTGGGAAAGTTTTTCAACCTCCTCTTTTTGATTCAAAAATGCTTCAAATGAAAAATTCTTGGTCATGAAAGTTGTAGATTGGATCATTCCCTTTTCAAAAAGTACAAGAACTTGACCTAATTCATTTTAGAACTCAAGTTATGGCTTGTCAAAGTTGGGAAAAATCACTTAAATTTCACTTTTGCACCAAAGAGGGAAGTTTGCAAATTCTCATACCAAGCCAATTTGGGACTTCTAGTACATCTATACACATCATACCTTCCTATTGCAACTCATTTGGATCAGATTTGTGCCTTGAATCACAAGCTTTCATGCCTTGAATTTCACAAATTTCAAAAGGGGCCAAACTTCCCCAAAATTGCAAAATGGATCAAAACCTTTCATCCACTTGCCACAGCTCATCAAATCTGATTTGATAGCATTCCTTGATCCTTGCTGCACACAGCCATGCCTCTATCCCAGCCTGCCACATGCCCATACCTCAAGTACAAGTCATGGTGACATTTTGGCAACTTGCCCATACCAATCACCATAGGCCACCACCCGCTCTCTGACCTATCACAGCTTAATATGTGGATCAAACCCAAGCCATAACACACAACATTGCAAGCTGAAACCTAAGAATCCTCAGCATACACAAAATTACTCCAACTTGCAAAATCTTTCGAAACTCATAGCTCAGCCATCAAATCTCCAAACTTTTTTCACCATTCAACTCCATATTCATCACTGATCATTTCCCACCCTTCATTTTGCTTTGAAACACCCTGTATCAAAAACACGATTTTCACATTTCTTGAACTGAGTTTCAGCCAAAATCACTTAGAGGCCATATAAACTCCAACCAAGCATCACAAACTCTTCAGGAGGATCATTGGAGCTGATTTGAGGCAAAGAAGCAGCCAGCCAGTGCCATTTTCGAAAGCTTCAGTTCAGGTAACCTCAAGAACAAATTTTCCAGAAATGATTTCTTAAGTTCTTAGATTGTTCTCCATGCTTCACTGATCACACTACACCTTTTGGTTTTGAAAATGATTAAGTTTTAAGCATGTATGAAGCTTCTGAAATTTCTAAAAGATTTTCCGTTTTGCTTCGAATCTCATTGTTCATGTGAAATAAATGTTGTTTGATGGCTGATTCTTGTTTAGAATGGGGTGGGGATCATTTCTAGAGAGTTTGGTGGTTTGATTTTACATATTGAGAGAGATTGAATGAGAGGCTGGCCGGAGAAGATGACCGGAACATTGTTCCGGTCACTTGAAAGTCATTAGGGTTCAGATTAGGGCTCTAACCATAATTAGCGTAGTTTGAATTCTAGCCCTTGGATTACGCGCGAAGTCAATTCCCTCCAATCTGACTTTAAACCTAGGCCTTAGGATTAGTTGACTTTCCCTTTTTCTCATTTTATTTAATATTTATTTCATTTGTTTTCTATTTTATTTGAATGAATTTTAAAAAATAGCAAATAATTTCAAAAAATTCTGAAAATTTTTATCCAAGCTTCTATTTATTTTCAGAAACCAAAAATATTTTTATTTTTATTTTTTGGCATTGAAAATTATTTTTAAATCATTTAAATAATTATTTTTAATTAGTTAATGAGAATTAATTAATTAAAAATACATTTAGGTATTTAAAAATTCCAAAAACATTCTGAGAGCTTTTCAAAACATTTAGAAACATTTACAAACTTACAATACAAATTTCTTTTTAGTTTTGATCACACTTTGACAATTTTCATTTGAATTAGGGTTCTTTAATTTGAATATTTTCAACCCTAATTTCAAAAATTCATAACTTTTGATCCAAGTTGAGTTTGTGAATGGTTCTTTTTGCATTGTGTTATGCATCCCTTCAAGCATATTAAAACATTTTTGTTCCATTTTTATCTTTCATTTTTAATTTGTTTGGAATTTTTCCCTTTAAGATCATCCTTGAAACCCTAGTAAATTAGAAAAATCATAAGTTCTTTAGGGTTTAGCTTCTGACCTCCCCCTTTGGGCAGTGAACTTGTATATAAGATTAGGATACCTTTGATCCTATTTTCAATTTTTTATCTTGTCATTTGCTTCTGATTTTGAATTTTGCATTGCATCTTGTACATAAACCCTAATTTTTGTCTTCATTTGCATTCATTCTTCATATGCTTGCATACATGAACTTGCCATGACATTTCTTGCATCCACATGACATATAAGACATCTTAGAATACTTTGAAACCATGTTTGATCATTGCCTCATCCATTTACCATGTTATGCATCCATTGCATTTCATAAGTTTTCATGGACTTTCATGCTTCCTTTCATGTCTCATTTGCATTCCCATCCTTTGTATGATCATCCACATCTCTTGGGTTGCTCTCATACCATCTCATATCATCATTGGCATTATGATTGTACTTCTAACTTTGGCTTTCTCCTTTGCATTTCATATCATTTGCATTTTCATTTCTTTTTGTTGCTAACTTTTCAGGTGGTAAGTGTTTGAGAAGTGAATTTGCCTTCACTTCTCAAAATCTCTTCTCATCTCTCTTATGCATCATTGCTGCATTTCATCTTTGTGTTGGAGTGAACTTGCTTGCTCATTCCCTCTCCTCTTTCTTTCTTCAAGCAACTTATCTTCTTAAGTGAAGCAAGTTGTCTTGCTTCTTTCTGTTTCTCCTTCCTTCCATCTACTTCTTCCTTGGTGGCTCTTCTTGAAGATCTTCTTGCAAGCTTCATAAACCTTAGGAATACCCAAGCATGATAACAATTAGGGTTTGATTAGTGCCCCCATTAGTTTTACCTGTGTCATCTTTGTGTCTTCTCTTCTCATCTCATAATCAAGGGCTAAACCTTAAAAGTTTTAAGGCTTTGTGATTAGGGTTATGCCTGCATCCTTCTATTAGGATGGAGTGTATAACTTTAATACTAAGTGTTAAACCCTTAATGTGTTGAAATCCTTTAATCAATCCATCTTAATAATCCCTCAAGTTGTCTTACAAACCATAAAATCCACTTCTTAATCTTACCATTAATTAAAATCCATATAATAAAGGCTTTGTTTTGTCATGAGGTTAAACCCGAATCATGGATTAAGTTGAGGAGCCTTCCTCAGCTTAAATGTTCTCATCTATTATCCTTCTATTAGGATGGTGTAATGGGTCCATTAAATCCTTGATTATGGCTTAAACTCATCACTTAACACTAAACAAAAACTCCAAAAACATCTAAATAAATGCAAGTAGGTTGATGATCTTAATCCTACATCATGGTGATTAAGTGTGAGGTGTTTACTTCATACTTAAGGTATTCTCATTACCCCCTAATCAGAGGAAAGATGTGATGAGTTTATAAACCCTTGGTTTAGGCTTAAGCTCATTTTCTTATGACAAACTCCAAAAGCAATAAAAGATTGAAAACACAAGAACAAACAATAATAGTCTCCTCCGGGATTCTTTTTCTCATCTCATTCACTCACAAACGAGAACTTGCTCCTTCCGTCTAATGCAAGACAGTTTGCACCTGAGCCAGACAGGTCATACACTTGAGCATAGACAAGCAAGCAGTTCACAAGTCAATTTATCTTTCAGTCTCTTTGAGTCGAACTACGGTGTTCTGACTTCCTCATTGCACGAGAGGATACGTAGGCATAAATTAACAGTTATCGAACAAAAGTCTCTGTATATTCCCCCTCTTCCAACATTACTCTTTTAAGCCTCATTATCTTGAGCTTTGCACTCTTTCCTTACACTGACACTCCTTTTATTCACTTCACTTTCTTGCACTAACACTTGTACTTTCCTTTCCAGCTTTTGCACACAAAATAACACTAACACTATCCCTTTAAACACAAACTTTCAAGCATGGATCCCGTCGAGTATGGCGGACAATCTGGGTGCTAATACCTTCCCAGGTTGTAACCAACCCCCTTTCTCAGTTTCTCTGGTTCGCGACCGTCTTATCCATTCCTTTCTAGGTTTATGCAGCATTACCTTTCCTTCATGTTCTCTCTTTCGCCGACCGTTCGCGTTTGTACCCCTCTTGGCCCTGTGTCATTTGGTGGGAGAGACAACTTGGCGACTCTGCTGGGGACCCTTATACTGTAACCAGGGCTTCTTGTTCTTTTTGTGGGTTCCTCCTAGCGCTTGTTTGATTTGTTCTTACTGGGGTGTTATGTGCTAATTGTGTTTATGTATTTGATTTATTTATTGCTTTATGTACAGTCTTATTTACTGCTTTCTTTACAGTTTTATGCATCATACTTTCATACTGTCATTGCTGGATCTGGTTTGTTGTTTTGATGGGTGGGGTTCCATTGAGAGTTTAAGGTCCTATACCTGGGACCTGAGTGACACCTAGGCTAGAGTGGTTCGTGTTCTTTCCCATTCCATTTCGGTCTGGTGTGGGAACATGAAACACGATTCAGATGTGGGTTTCTTCTTGAGAACTCTGTGCTACAGATTTCCTGTAGTGCTAGGGCTATCTGGGAAGCCTGCTAAGTCTGGATGACCTTTATTTTGACCTTCAGAAGCTGAGGTGAATTAGAGGAGGATCTTTTATGGTTATTGTAAACATTGTACCTCCGGGTTATAAGCGTTTACACTTCTCATAACTGATCCAAGTCTGAGGATCTTTGATCTAGAACACTACTTGTGAGGGGGTTGGGCTGTTTACAGGTTTGCAGGAACCCTTTGGCCACATCATACCCTGTTACTATCTTGTTTAAGAGTACCGCATTTTGGACAGTTCTTGTGATTAACCCTGGACATATGACTCTTTATTTGAGTCCCCCACCCTGGTTACTGGATTCTTAAACCTCCATCTGGACTTTTTTGGACTTTATATCAAGACAGATAATCAGATCCAGCTTGATCACAAACCCTTGCATATCATTTGCATATATCATCATTGCATCATTTGACATTTGTTTATTTGATTTTCAGGGTATCCATTTCATTGTATCTTGGTTTTGGTTTTGACCCCTTCTTCTGCATAGACCTCTGCTTCAGCTGTCTCCATCAGTTATCAGCTTCAGTTATCTCCATCACCACCTGCATCAGTCTGTCAGTGGTCCACTTCCAGCATCAGTCTGTGATCTTCATCAGCAGTTGCCTTCAACCTCTTCAGCAGTACTCATGACTACTCCCAGGAAGAGCAACATATCCTACCACTTTTTTGAGCCTGTGTTGACTGGTATCAGGCAGGTCCAGTCACTTATCACACCTGACTACATCCCACTATTTAGAGAGCACTATGGAGGCATCCTGGACATGGTTATGGACCTTGATCCTTCTCAGAGGAGCATGATCCACACATGCTTGCAGTTTTATGACCCTCCATTAAGATGTTTCACCTTTCCAGACTTTCAGTTAGGGCCTCTGCTGGAAGAGTTCTCTTCACTGATTGGAGTACCTATCAGGGGGGGAATCCCCTTCAACCTAGAGATGACTGCTCCCAGAAATGAAGAGATAGCAAGGGCACTGTACCTGGAGCCTGCCCTTATTGAGCAAAGTATGACAACAAAGGCTGGGATTCCTGGTTTGCATTTGGACTTCTTGATTTCTCAGGCCATCCTGAAGGCTTCATTGGGAGAGTGGAGGGCAGTTTGTGCACTTTTAGCCCTCAGCATATATGGGGCTATACTGTTTGCAGATGAGCCCAAGTTTGTCAGCAAGAATGCCATCCATCTGTTTCTTCTAAAGAACCCAGTGCCTACATTGCTAGGAGATTTCTATTATTCCATCCATCAGAGGAATGAAAAACAAAGGGGAAAGTTGGTAAGATGTTGTGCTCCTTTGTTTTACACCTGGCTGCTCAGACACCTGCCTAAGTCAGATGCTTTCTTGAACCCTCACCAGCAGAAGAATTGGGCCAAGAGGTTCATTGCCTTTACTTCAGATGATATCAGATGGTGCACCCAGAGCACCAAGGGCAAGGACATTCTCACCAGCTGTGGACAATACCCAAATGTACCTCTGATAGGAGTGAAGGGTTGCATCAACTACAATCCTTTGTTGTTTAAGAGACAACTGGGTTATGCCTTGGTTCACCCTCCCAGAGGACAAGATTTGGCTGAAACCCTATATTGTGAAGTACAACCTAATTCAGCTGTTGTCAGACAGGCATCCTGGGCTTGGGACAACATCCAGATAAAAGGGGTAGCTATTCTTGGAAGATGTACTAATGTTGCTTCAGCTTAGTACTATGACTGGTCCCGTACTAGAGCTCAGATCACTAGAATGCCTTTCACCTTGGAAGACATACCTGGGCCATCCACAGTACAGCCTGCAGCAACAGTTAGCCTGGAGGAATTTGAAAAGTTGAAGGAAAGGAATGAGCAGCTATCTCAAGCCTTGAAGAAGACTCTTTGGGAAAGGAGTGATGGTCGTCTGGGCATTGAGATATTGGAAAAGCTCAGGGTGGAGCATCTTGCCAAAATTGAGAAGACAGAAGACTACATAAGGAAAGTAAGGGCTGGAGAACAAATATTGAAGAATGCCTGTAAGGAGGCCAAGATTCAGAAAGCAAGGGCTGAGCGCTATCTGCAAGAGAGTCAGGCTAGGTGGGTCAGGATCACTGAAGCCAGTACACAAGAAGACCAAAATACTCAAGCCAAGATTGAACAGCTAGAGGCCAGTGAGAAGAAGTAGCAGGAAGCTTTGTTGGCAGTTCAGAAGGAGATATCAGAATTGAAACTCCGGGCGGGGTTAAAAAGATCAAAGGATCAGGATAGGCATAAGAAGCTGACTAATGCCATTGCTACCAGGAATCTCCTTATTAGGACCATTACAGAGCACCCAGCTGGTCCAGTGACTGAGGCACTCCAGAAGGAGGTCAGAGAAGATGAGTTTGGACTGGATGTCTGATTCTTTGCTTATTGTTTGTTTCCATTTGATGTACTTTTCCTTTTGTTGTATTTTGACCCTCCATGGGCGTGTATTGTAAAACAAACTATGTATTGTTCACCATTTGTAATATATTTTAGTTTGTTTTCATTCGGGCTTTTCTCTCAACAACATCAAGCATCTTCCTCGAGGTCTGGAAAGGTCAAAACCAAGAACCAAACCGGATACCTTGGAAAACAAATAAGCATACTGCATTGCATACTAACTTCATTTTTGTTTTGTAGGTTTTTATTATTTTTGTTTCTAACTTTGTTGTAACTTCAGGAAACATTGCTCGTCGCCGAGTGTTCCCTGTCAACCGCACACACCGGTACCCGAATCGTAACAATCTTCGAATGAGGTGACTGAGATAAGCCTGGTCCACTCATCTAAGTCACAGTCACTATCAACCGCGTTGTCCTGCACGACACTGATGCTTCGATAATCCACCATTCCCACACTCGTGAAAGTAACTGGGCCTTGACGACCTCTAGCACTCGGTCCAGATGATGACTGCCCAGGATGTTATCCAATCCCAAACATATCTTTCTTTTTTGGAACTTCTACTGGACTGCCCCAGCCTTCTCGTATCCCAGATTCTACCACTTCAAGAGCTTGCTTATAAGAGGCTATTGAAACCCCCTTCTTTGGTTCTTCAGAAGAAGCTACCAATGAAGATGCTTGTTCAGTTTTCAAGGACTCAAAAGCCTGACATGGAGTTTCAACTATTTTTCCATCCATCTCCACATATTTGAATGAAGCTAGATGACTGACGAAAATGTCTTCCTCCCCACTGACTGTTACAATTTGGCCTTCCCAAACGAATTTTAACTTTTGATGAAGTGTGGATGATACTGCTCTTGCTGAATGTATCCAAGGCCTTCCCATCAAACAACTGTATGCAGGCTGTATATCCATTTCGTAGAATGTGGTATTGAAGATTTGTGGACCCACTTTAATTGGTAATTCCACCTCTCCGAATACTGATCTCCTCGACCCATCAAATGCTCTAACTACTAGGTTGCTAGGCTTTAAAACCACTCCATCATAATTCAACATCATTAATGCCTTCTTAGGAAGAACATTCAGTGAGGATCCAATATCTACCAACACGTGAGAAAGTACTGCACCCATACATTCTAAAGAGATATGCAGTGCCCGATTATGAGCACGCCCTTCAGATGTTAGATCCATGTCCATAAATCCCAAACCATGACTGGAATTGAAACTAGATACCACCGCTTCTAACTGATTTACTGAAATATCCTGAGGCACATACGCCTTGTTCAGAATACTTAAGAGAGCTTTCCTGTGGGAATCAGAACACATTAGCAAAGACAATATGAAAATCTTCGATGGGGTCTACTGCAGATGGTCCACAATCTTGTAATCGCTCTTTTTGATAATTCTCAAAAATTCTTTAGCTTCTTTATCAAATGTAATGTCTGGATCAGTCACTGGCGTGGGCTCATTGACAACCACTGGCTATTTCCCTCTTGCTTTAGCCTGGGCTTCTGTGGTGTCTCTAGGTGGTATCACACTATTTCTTAGTGTTTCCGGCGCAAATAACCTTCCACTTCTATTAAAGCCCCCTAATCCAACGTTCTCTACTTGAGCTGGGGCCGTGCTAGACGTGGCCAACTCTTGCTTCTGGCTGTTACAATATACTTCACCACCATAATTCCAGGGAATGGCTTTATCACTCTGATACATTACTGGTCCTGTAGTGGTAATCGTTATCGGTGCCACTTTGGCCCGTGGAGGAACTTGGGATGGATCGTAGAAAATGGTTATTGTGGAAACTTCACTTTCCTTTACAACTTTGTCAAATTGCAACACTCCTTCATTAATCATAATTTGGATCTTTGTTTTCAACTGCTCACAACCATTTGGAGCTTCAACACACCCTGGAAAATAACTTCCACAACCTGTAAACACACCCCTCTGGGCCAAACACACTTTAACAACACTCAACGGAGTTTGCAGGTCGTTGATATCACACACCAAGTTTAGATTCTCCCCATTGTCAACTTCCCCAACTGTACCCCCGTGAGGAGGTATGGGGTTTTGTATTACATTAGGAGTAGGAGCGAAATTAATCGCTTTAGAATCCAGTAGGTCTTGAACAACATGCTTCATAGCTTTGCAGTTTTCTGTGGTATGCCCGGGAGCTCCAGAATGAAATTCGCATCTGGCGTTTATATCATAAGCCTCGAGATTTGGCCTGGCTTCGGGGGTTGTAGAGTTCGGATTTGAACCATCAGGAGCTGTAGGAGATTCTTCAAAAGCAGTGAATAGGACATCGGCGGATTTTCGAGATGTCTTTCTCTGGTCTTCTGGGGGTAATATGAACGAGGAGCTCTTTGTTGATACCCTTGTTGGCGTTGTTGTTGCGGTGGTTGGACTTGTTGTTGAACAGGTTGAGCTGAGATAATGACAGGGGCCACAGGCTGATAAAACCCTCAGTTATTTCCCCCTCTCTGTGCGTACAATGCCCCGGTCTCTCCTTCTCTCCTCTTCATGAAGGGTTTCTTGACACCAGAACTCGAAGCGCCCCCATTCTGAATCTTGCCTTGCTTGATCCAGCTTTCTACCCTTTCGCAACTCAAGATGATATCTGAGAATCCACTTGAGGAACATCCAACTAACCTCTCCATGAAATGCCCCGGGAGGGTATCCAGGAACAGGTCTACCATTTCTCTCTCCAACAAAGGTGGTTTCACTCTAGCAGCCACTTCACGCCACCTTTGTGCATAATCTTTGAAGCTCTCGGAGTTCTTCTGAGTCAGACTTTGAAGTTGAGTGCGACTGGGCACCATGTCGATATTATACTGATACTGCTTGAGGAATGCTTCTCCCAATTCCTTCCAACTTCTCACAGAGCTTCTCTCTAGCTTCATATATCATTCCAAGGATCCTCCGGAGAGACTATCCTGGAAGTAGTACATCCAGAGCCTTTCATCCCTAGTATGGGCAGCAATTTTCCGATAGAATGCCTGCAAGTGAATTTTAGGGCAGGAGCTACAGTTATACTTGTCAAAAGTAGGTGGTTTGAATTTGTGAAGAATAACCACCCCGGGGACAAGACTCATGTCAGACACATCTATCCCCAAAGTGTCTCTACACTCGAGGGCTTTGACTTTCTCAACAAGCATCAAAAAGTCCTGAAGATTTCCTTCTCCGCCGAACCCCATGTCATTGTTGAAAGAAGGGAACTGATCCTCCTGCCTGTCCTGTACTGGAATGAAAGTTACTGCACCCTGTTCTGGAACTTGAGGTCCACCTGGGCTATTGTTGGTGTTGGGAGGAGTTACTTGGACGTCAGGAGTGGTTACAGGGACATTAGTATGAGGAGGGTTGAGCCCCTGAATTGCATTTCTTAACTCTTGTTGTCCCTGAGCCATCCCTTGCATCATGACCATGAACTCTCCTATTCTGGTGTGAAACTCATTAAGCTCAGTTTGCATAGCTTCCATGATTGTCCTCTAGTTGTTGCGAGTTGCGTAATGACGTGGGATATTCTATCGAAGATGACGGGTCTTGGCGGCCCTCGCAATATTTTCCTAAAATGCAAATAAGTTAAGCTGCCTGTAGAAAACCTGCAAAATAAAGAAGAAATGAAAATGATGTGTATGCAATGCAATGTGTTCCTTTTATCCCCAAGGCCTCAATTACTTTCCCATTTTGGTGTTGAGAAAATCCTGTGTGAAATTCAAACTTGAAGTGGTGGCCTTTATCTTGTGTCCGTGCAACAAATATAACCAGAGACCCTAGGTAAATAAGAAGACAATTGGAATAACAAAGATCCTCGCAAGGTACAAATTCAATATGTCAAAAAAGAACAAGTACATCAAGAAATATGGGATTCCCACAACAAGCCTGTGGGTAATCCAAGTCATATGCACATACAACTAAAGCTTAGGAAAGTCTACATCCTGTAATCTCCAACTAAGGCGCTTGACATTTTGCAACATCTGAGCTATATCCGGATGCGTAGGCTCCTGTACAAGCTTCGGAATTAGGATATCTCTAAGGTCAAAGGAGGCATGCAATTCCTCAATTTGCAGTAGGAATACCTTTTCACTTTCTTGGCTTGTAATGGAGTCATTCTTTGTCCTCTTGACATCAGCTTTCAACTTCAGATCTTCTATTTCTTTCTGAGCTTCCTTTACTGCTTGTTGGCTTTCTGCTAAACTTTGGAGATGACTCTTCTCTTGATGATAAGCCTTCTAAAGGAGCTCTCTCTGTCTATCCAAAGAATCTTGAAGACTCTTGACTTCTAGCTTGTGCTTGACCTCCAACTCCTTCTGCTTCCTCAAATTGTCTTCCCACTTCTCTTGCCATAAGGTGACAGCTTCATTGGCTTCATTCAAATCCTTCCTCTCCTTTCGACGCTGGGCCGCCTTGTGAGTTTCAGCTAATCCCTTTTTCTTGAAGTAGAGCTCTCTCTCTTGAAAATCTTGCTGCTTGAGCCTAACCATCTCTTCAGCTTTGTGAGCTCTTTCCTCCAACTTTTGATTTTGCATCTTCAGTTTCTGGCATTAATTGTAAGCTTCTTGATTCTCCAACCTGAGCTGTTGAACCAAGGCTTCCAATTTTTGATAATCTTGAAGAGGCACTGAAGTTGTGGGTGCTACCTCCTTAGGGTAGATAGGTGTTTCTCTGGAAAATGGGAGTAACATGGTCTTCACACGATCCTCTAACCAGCTAGCAAAAGGATCATAAGTGTTGGGATCCACTTCCCAAAATCTTTCTTTCCTTTCATCACTCTAACTTCCCAAGCTTGGAATAACAACATGCTTTTCTTGAGATTTCCTTCAGCTGGAAAGTACAATGATTCATTTATCTCTTCAATCAAAGGCACAACTTTTAATGGATAACCAAACTGCTTCCTAGACAAGATAGGATTATAACTGATCCCACCTTTCCTTCCTATTAGAGGCACATTTGGGAAATTGCCACAATTGACCAATATTTCCTTGCCCACAAGGTCCCTGTTGCATCCCCATGAAATGTCAGCTGAGGTTAAGCCCATTAATCTTTTGGACCACTTCCAAGATTATTTCAAATCCTGAAAAGGCCCTGATTTAGGGAGTTGCCTTACAAACCAATCAGCAAATAGGGGAGCGCAACAGTTTACATGTCCCTTCCTCTTTTCATTCCTATGGTGAACCCCATATTAAAAGTCACCTAGCAAAGTGGGTACTGGATTTCTTCTGGCATATATAGTGATAACTTCCATGTTGATTAAACCATTCTCTCCTGGAAACAAACTAGTCCCATACACTATCAAAGCAAGCAAGGTGCTGAACTTAGGCCATTTGTTTTCAGAGGCCATGTCCTGAGCTTCCTTGATAAGAAAATCTAAGAAAAGTCATTTACCCTTGGTGGCATCCAATTCTCTGCTAATCTTGGAAAAGTCTAGAAGAAAAGACTCTGCTATATCTTTGGATGAAAGCATCTTTTCTAAGCCATAGTAAGGAGCACCATTTTTGATGGGGATTTTGAGGATGCTGGATATCTCTTCTAATGTGGGAGCCAAGATGTAGTCAGGGAAAACAAAAACCCTCAGCTGTGGATCATAAAACTGCAGTAGAGAATGTAAGCTATCCCTCTGGTCAGTGGTTGGCTTATTCACATAGTCTAGGATCTTTCCAAACTCTTTTCTGAAATCATCAAGCACTTTTTCACCCATCAAGCCAATTAACTTCTGAATACCATTTGTCTCTGGATGTGGGAAAGTATAATGGATATTTATCTTCCTTGGAATCTCCATGTTGAAGCAGCAAATATGACCCGGAATAGGAGGTAATGAACCCTGGGAATAAAAAGAACACAAAATGATTAATTATGTTATGATGTTATGCAAGGCAAGGCATGTGATCAGTGATGTATCTGTGTAGTGAATCAGGTAATCAAGTGTTTGTGCAAGGCAACAACATCATCACAAGTATCTTTCTGATCAGGAGTTCATAATTTCAGAATCCATAATTAGCATAACAAGATCATATTACTGAAGTATATTGGAAAAATGGGTATGTTGAAGTTTAGGGTTCCTGCAAACCTGTAAACCCCTCCCAATCTCACGGGTGTGCTACTCGGGTCAACATCACGGACTCTCAAAGTCGAATAGCAATAATACGTTCACCATTTCCTAGAAATGGCTCATGACCAAATCAGGGAATCGGTTTGGCATTATATACTACTCAGGGAGGTCTCAACTGATTCCAAGGAAACAAGCATCCCTCATAAGTCCTCAACTTCAAGCACTGAATCGAGAAACAATAGTACATTCATCCTGAAGGGTACAATACTATCGTCATACGAACAGTTTGCCTTAACTGGATTCCTATGAGAGAACCAGGCCATCCTATGCGAGTTCCCAGTGAGCCCTCGGATGCGAGTGGGTTTGCCAACAAATGTGGTCTGCCACTGTCATCACTGGAGATGGATGTTTCCACAAAGGTTCTCAATGATCGGTCCCCTGACTGCACATAACTATTAAGGTAGTGTATTGCCCCAAAAAGATTCTGGCGTCAATACATTTCCGAGAAGGTCGCAAGTCAAGGCGTGGAACTCACTAATACCAACATAGCAAGATGCCATGAAGCCAAAGTTGAACCACTCTAAATCATAGGTGCATTCAAGCCGGATGTTTGGCTTATCTCACAGTAACAAAGCCCATCCCACAGAAAAAATGAAACCAACACAGTCCAATATGATGCATGTGATATAAATACTGAAAGCAGTAAATAAAGCTGTAAAGTGAATTGTAAATGAAAACAATAAATAAACATAACAACACACAATACACATATAAACACCCAAAGGAAACAAACACAAACATGCACTAGGATTGACTCTATGAGAGAAACCAGAGATTTTGGATCCCGTCCCCAGCAGAGTCGCCAGCTGTCGCTCCCAGGATTTTCATCCTAGTTCAAACGCGAAAGTGGCGCGGAAAAGGTAGAGTCGCCAGCCATGCATTTTTATCCCGAAGGAATGGGAAAAGTAATGCTGCACAAACCTAAGGAAGAAGGAAAGGACAAGGTCCTGCGAACCAAAGATCTGGGTTCGGGAGTCGGTTAGGACCTGGGAAGGTATTAGCACCCCAGACCGTCCGCCGTACCCGACGGGATCCACGCTTGCTTGTTTTGTTTCAAAGGGTAAAAGAATATAATTGTTGCTGAACAAATGAACTGCTAACTAGAATGGGAATGGAAATGAGAAAGGAACTGGAAAAGAGGAAGAAAAGACGGGGAAAATGTAGGGAAAATAAAGTATATGCTCGAACGGGCCCTACCCCGCTGCCTCCGTACCTCATCAGGAGAAAGAGGATCAGAGTCGACATAGTTCGCCTAACTACGGCGGGAACTATTTGTTTGTGTTTTTTATACACTGGAACTGCTTATGTCTATGCTCAAGTGTTGCAGGCTCGTTTGGTACGAGTGCGTTTACCGTCTTGCATGCGAGACAAGTTGTCGTGAGTTCACGTTCATAATGAATGGGATAAGAAAGAGAAGTCCCCGCAGGATAGTCGTTTATTGTTTGTTTTTGTCTTTTTTAAGAGTTTTGTATGAATTTGGCACAAGGAAGTGAATTCAAACTCTTTTCCATGGAATGTCTACTTGCCACTACATTCCAAGATGGAATAATAGAACAAGTCCACCAAGCAAGGAGAATTTATCCAAGACTTCTTTCCACAAATTAGGGTCTAAGATCACTAGCTTGTTGAACTTAATCACATGTTTTTGTGGCTTTTATGAAGAAATTTCTTTTAGATTTTCTTTTTGAAATGACCCCTTGATAAGACTTGTACATCATGTTAGACAAGCCTACAACATTCCAAGATGGAATGAATGCAAGTGCCCCATGGAATAAGGTTATACACAAGGGATCCTTTCATGCATTTATTAAGTCATTTTGGATTTGTTTTAAGATGAGAAAAAAAGACTCAAAAGGCAAAAGGTCAAAGATAATGGGGGACTAAGACACAACCCTAAGTTATCTTATTATGTACAAAAGTGTGGTCCTATGGTTAATTAAGTATTCTAACCTAAGGAGAAGAAAGAACAAGTTAGAATTCAACTTACTTCCTAAGGAAGTTAAGTTGAATCTAAAGAGAGAAAGAGGGAACCTATGAACAAGGCACAAAGTGCCAATGCAAAACAAATAAATTCCTAAGAGATAAAGAATGAAGTGATTACCTCATCTTCCCCCCCTACAAAACAAGAGTCAGCATGATAATGCATATTGAAAGCATAAACAAATGGCAAACTTCACACAAGAACCTACACTAGCTTAGGAAAGATGCTAGTGACCTCCTAAGGTCAATACCTAAGCCTAAAGCAACTTATAAGATGGCATACCTAAAAAGTTAGTAGCTAAACCAATTCAATGTTTTCTAAAGGAATTAATTGAATTAAAGTCAAACTATGTCCTAAAGCACCACTAAACCATAAGGATGAAGTTAGAAATATGACCTAAGTGCTTACTATTGCTAAAATCCCTTAAACTCAAAGGTAAAAAAACAGAACTTAACACTATATGGAAGTGAAGGAAATGAAGGGATCAAATGGGATTCAAGTTGAAGATATTCAAATATGAGATTGAGAGGTGAGAAGAATCATATAGAAACATGGTTATAAAGATGAAACAAAATGACTTAGAAAAATATTCAAAAATAACCGAAGGGGCTTGACTTCCCCATACAAAAACCAGGGGCTTAACATGAATTCAAGATGGAAATTAATCTCACAAACCATGGTAAATGAAGTGGCAGGAAGTATGTTAGGGCAAGGTATCTCAAACTAGGATTTTTGAACATTCTTAATGGAAAATGAGACATAAAAATGTGCAAAGCTTTATACATGAGAAATGAACATAGAGGAATGACCTAAACATGTTTATAAGATACAAAACAAGACTTGGACAAACTTATCTGATGCATTCATGAAATTTTGAGTGGTTAAGATGAAGGATGAAGGATAATTAAGTAAAAATGGGGACTATGGTGACTTAAGGTCCAAGTAAACCCTAAAAACAAAGGTAATGGCTCAAGGATGGCTTTCAATGTTAGAGGACCTATAATATGACTCACAAGAACCAGAAACAAGACCTTGGACTAATGGCATGAGTGCCTTATGCTAATGGGACCAAAGGAAAGGAGTAAAAGGATCCAAATATGACTTGTGAACCAAGCAACTAGAAAAAATACTAAATGATCATGAAAAATTATGAAAATTGATAACTCAATACAAAATCCAGAGAGTGGGTTATGTGCAAAAAAATTCATTAAAATTCTTATTTTTGAATGGTTAGTGAAAGGTCAAACTCAATTAGGGTTTTTATGAATACAAGTGAAAGAAAGGACTCAAAAATGATCTAAAAATGACCTATAAAATTAGAGAAAAATATTTTGGGAAAGCTTAGTGAGCTCTTAAAAGGATGTAAAAAGAATGGGCCATTTATGTTTTATGGTTTTAGAGGGACAAATTGTACAAGGTGATTGGTCAAAATATGAGAAAAATAGAATTAAATCAAATGAGAAATTAATTCTGATCTCAAAAATGAACAAACATAATATCTAAAATTATAGAAAATTAAAGAAAAACGTGAGGAGTATCCATGAATTAAAAGGGAAGTTTTGGAAGCCTTTTACTATTTTTAAAAATGTGAAACGAAAAATGAATAAAATGATAAAATGAATTAAAAAATGAATAATGTGAGATGGGCCTTGGGGTGCAAAGAGTGAAGAAATCCACATAGCTGGGCCTAGGGAAAACACGCAGGGGGTGTGAAGAGCACTCTGATGACTTTTGGTTGACTTTTCAAGCACATGTCAGACACATGTTTTTTAATGTGCTGTCAGTTTCTGGAGCGTAGGATCAAGACAATCCAAGGGCTGTGTTATAATATTGCATTAATTCTTAGGGCACTGTTCTGACGGACGGAGCTAGTCTCTGGTCGTCTTCTACGATCATAGCTCTGCTAGGGCTTTCTCAATTCACCAAAAAAATGGAATCTAAAGGCATCATCTTGCTCGTATCCTATCACTGATCACTACTCCACTCTCACTCTTGGCTTAGGGTTCATGAATCATTCAAATCGAAGACAAACATTAACCAACCTAAAACTGAATCTACACATCTAATATGCCTATCAACTAGACAGATGTGTCATTGCTTCTAGCAAGCTTCAAATGACATAAAAAAAATGAAAAGCAATCAATTCGGTCAAGCAAGTTTTCAGAGCATACCTGAATTGTAGTGTGATCAATATGTTGTTAGAAGGCCAGAGATGAGGTTCCAGTGGTTGCTTTAACTTGTTCTTGAGCTCTAAGAGTGAAATAAACACTCTGGATACAAAATTCTTGAGGGAAGATGATCTGGTGCAAAGATCTTGCAGAGAGGAATTCTTGATGATTTAATCAATGGCAGCCATGGCTCTTAATCAAAATACTCTGCTGATAATGGATGAATGACGATTGGTGCCTGCTGGATGAAGATTTGTGCAACTCGAGTCCAATTGTTGAGATATCACAATGGTGCAATTTGAGATCCTCAACTAAAACCTCCATGGAAAATGTTGTGTGAATGATACTGATGAAGCTCTATGAGGAAGATGCACAATGGTGATGGTTTAATGGAGCTTGATCTCAGAAGACATACTGAATTTGCAATGAAAATACAGAGCAAACTTCGAGAATTTTGTGAAGTGTTCGAGCAAAAATGAAGCTTACCCTTCAATAAGCCTTGAGATCTTGCTTTTATAGGGTCATTGACCTATGATTAACAGTTAGAACCAGGGTTAGAACCCTGGTTAACTGAGTGGATTCAGTTGAAGCTGAGTCAAGTTGGTTATGAATTGAAATATCTAGAATCTTCCCCTGCTCGAGCTGGATCTTATACAATGGCTCTCATGACAATTATCATGGAACTGAGGTCAATATTTCCACAAAGCCAATGCTAATCTATCTGCTTGTTCTCCATGCTAATTGGTGTGATCAAGCATGCACACAATTGCATCCCAAGTGCAGTGAATTTGTTAAGCATATTGAGCTTGAAGCAAATAACACCTTGGCTTGCTTGAATTCAATCCAATGTAAACATGCTCATGCTCTTATGGCCAGGGTTGAGGAAATGCAATTCATCCTGCAATGCAATTTCACTTGTCTACTTGAATCACATGGGATGCATGGCACTTATGGTGATCCATCCTGCATTTTAATTGCAGCAAGCTTTTACAATGGTTTTGGGAGATGAGAAGCACTTGTTATCCATGGATCTACTTTAAACAAGACTCTAATCCCCATGGTGGAGTGTTATGTCATGCAAATCAAAGCAATGCATCAATGCTTGATCAATATTGTTTGGTTTGGCTGGTGTAGGGAAATGAAGATGATCCTGCAGACATGGTATCATTTGAAGCTTGCATCATGTCTTGATTACAATGCCTTGAATGAAGCAAATGGAATTGAGCTGGTGTGAGGCTTGGAATACCTTGCTGCATATGCAACTAGTTTGATGCACATATCTTCCAAGAGGGTTTTCTCCATGATCAATCAACCAATGGAATCAATCATTATGCTCAATTTGAAGAGGAGCTCACAAGGAACAAGTTTGATATTCACTTTAAAGTAAGATCAAGACTCTAGATGCTTCAAAAATGCCATTGATAGTCATGTCACAAAACTGCATGCTTGACCTGCCTATCTTGCCTTGCCTTATGCCTATGCATGACCAATTACAACCTCCTTACTTTGGCCCTCAACAATTCTCAACCCTTTGATCCAATGGAAAAACCTTGAACATGAAAGTTGTAGTAATCATGTAGGGGTACAACTTTGTAGTTCAAGAAAATTTGATTTGAATTCTTCTTGACCAAGAAAAATGGCTTCCCATTTGGTCCTCCACCTGTTTGATCAAATGCCTTGCAGGGTGCGCACTGGCCTGCAGGCTGCCTCGCCCATGCCTTGCATTTTACCTTAATTTTCTTCAACTTTGCATAACCATATCTCTCTCATTTTTAATGCTATGGAAGAGTTCCACCTATGGATTTGAAGCTCAAGATGCCCTATTTAATTGGATCCAAGTAGAATTTTCATATCTTTCATATTTTGGGAAAAGGCCTCATTCAAAGTAGCTGCAAAAATAGCCAAAACTTGCCATTTTTGGAAACCCTAATTTTCCAAAAATGGTAAGTTTTGGTTTTATTGATTTCTCTTGATTCCTCTATCATTTATTGATCAAATTTGAAACATAAGATCCTTGTAACCTAATTTCATGATTTTGATCTCAAAAAGTCAGGAGTTGACTTTTTCTATAGCATAGTTGACTTTCCCCCAAATTCCTGATTTTCAATCATCTGACCAATTGAACCTCTTCCAAAATGAATTTGTGGATGAAATTTGAACCCTATACACTTGTTGCCATATAGAACACAATGGAATCCACGTTTGCTCAAAAGTTCATGGAGAAGCCCTTCACAATTGAAACCCTAATTTGGATCATTTCCTCAGGAGATGTTGCACTGCTTGCATTCCTTGGAGCCATTCACTTCTTTCCAAGGCTTGAGGCTTCAAATGGAGACTTGTGGGATGTTTTATACCCTTTGCACATGATTGAGGATCTTTGTGACCCTTTGATTATCTTTCAAAGCCTTCAGTTGCTCCAGTCATTAACCACATACCTATGTCTCAACTATGCTGAATATGATGCAATGATTTTGGTTATTCTTATGAACTCATGTATGCTAAATGATATGAAAAATGTTGAGGATATGAGAGGGAAAATTTTGAGGTATTACACCATGGAATAAGGCTATACACAAGGGATCCTTTCATGCATTTATTAAGTCTTTTTGGATTTTGTTTGAAGATGAGAAGAGAAAGACTCAAGAGGAAAAGGTCAAAGCTACTGGGGAACTAAGACATAACCCTAAGTTATCTTATTATGCACAAGTGTGGTCCTATTGTTAATGAGGTATTCTAACCTAAGGAGAAGAAAGGACAAGTTAGAATTCAACTTATTTCCTAAGGAAGTTAAGTTCAATCTAAAGAGAGAAAGGGAACCCTCTGAACAAAGCACAAGGGTGCTAAGGAAAATCAAATAAATGCACAAAGGAATAAGAATTAAGTGATTACCTCATCTTCCCCCCTACAAAACAAATGTTAGCATGATGGAGAAAAATGAACAATTATTACATGGTAATCTTCACAAACAATCCACACTATCTAAGGAAAAGATTAGTGAACTCCTAATACAAATACCTAAACCTAAGGAAACCTATTGGATGGTAAACTTAAAAAGTCAGTAGCTAAACTCAACTTAAGTATTCTAAAGCTACAAAAGTGAACAACTTCAAACTATGTCTTGGAAAGAAACTAAACCCTAATGAGAGCTAAGGTAAAGCTACATTAAGAAACTTAAAGGGTTAAGTAAACTAAAATGGTATAAACCCTAAGGTAAATAGGAAGTCCAGGGACTAACATCTCACTAAAGACCTCTAAGATGTCATACTACAAGGGGATGAAGAGATCCAAGTAAAGGATATGCAAACTATAGGTGGAATGGTGTGAGAATGAGAAGGAAATGCATATAAAGCTTCAAAGGAAGAAAAAACTTAAAGTACAACTCAACCATGAATAAAAAGATTAGAAATCCCCATACAAAGACCAAGAACTTGATGAAATGCTAAAATGTGGTTTGAACATGCAATGGTTATCACAAAATTAGTTTTGAGAGGTTAAGATGGAGGGTGAAGAAGAATTGGGTCAAAATGAAGCAAAGACAACTTATGACTCAAGCAAACCCTAAAATAAAAGGATAAGGACCTAACGCTTGTACTCTATACTTAAGAACCTCTAATGTGACCTACAAGAATCAGAAACAAGACCTTATATCAATGGCATGAATGCCTTATTCAAATGGAGATGAAAGAAGTTTCTAAAAGGGACCAAAAAAGACATAGGACTTAAGAAACTTGGGGAAAATATCAAATGACCTAGAAAAATTATGAAATTTAACATTAGACCTCACAATCTAGAGAATGACTTGTGTTCAAAAAATCTCACGAAAACTCATAATTTTGAGTGGTGAAAGAATCATTAGAATGCAATTAGGGTTTATGTGACTTATGTGGAAGAATGAACTCAAAAGGACCCAAACAATGACCTAAAAATCCAGAAAAAAATATTTTGGGGAAGTTTAATGAACCATTAAAATGACACAAAACGAATGGGATATTTATCCTATATGGTTTGTGAACAAAAATGAGCAAATTAGTTGGTAAAAAATGAGAAAATAAAAGAACAAATAAAATGAAAATTAATTCTGATCTCAAAAATGGACAAAAATGAAATCCAAAAATATGGAAAATTAAAGAAAATTATGAAGATCCTATTTGAATTTAATTGGAATTTTTCATGGCTTTTTGGTATTTTTAAAAATAGGAAACGAAAATGATATAAAATATAAAAATAAAATAAAATGGAACAAATGACATTGGGCCTGGGGGATGCATTTAGTGAACAAAACAACATGACTGGGCTTGGTTCAAACACGCTGGGGGTGCCAATTTGAAGTCAACAAGTCAACAGAGACTTTGTTCACAAATTGAAGCACGTGATGAGCACGAGAATTTTAATTCGCTGGTACGCTAATGGCCCTTGGATCAGATGAATCTAATGGATGTGTTATAAAGATAGCTCCAACCTAGAGTTACTATTCAGGTGACCGGAAGTGACCTCCGGTCATCTTCTTCGGTCACCCCAGGCCTAGGGTTTCTCCAAATCTCCATGAAAATGAAATCTAAAACCATAACAATGCTCGCCTCACTTCACTGATCAAGAATCTACCCTCACAATCCATTTATCACTCATGAAAAAATCAAATCGAAAGCCAACAAACACCAACCTAAAACTGGATCTGCACCTGTATGAGGTCTATCAACTAGCCATAATTTATAATGCTCCCATTGAGCTTCAATTGACATGAAACTAATGGAAAACAAGCATTTTAAACAAGTGTAATCTCAGAGCATACCTGGATTGCAGAATGCTCAAACTGTTGCAAGAAGGCCATAGATGAGGTTCCTTGAGTTACTTGATCTTGCTCTAACACAAGAAGAGTGAAATAAACACTTTGTTCTTAGTGGATCTTGAGAAATTGAAACAAGTGCAGTGAGGATCAATGATATGCATAACTAGCTCCTTGGACAATTCCGGCTGAGCAATCCACATAAATGGTGTAACACATGATATTGGTGATGACTTGATGAAGATCAATGCTAGAGAGATGAAGATTGAGAAGTTTCAGTCCAAAGTGCAGTGCAACCACAAAGTTGCAGTATGTGATTCTTGAGGAATAAAGCTTAGTAATCCATGGAAGACATGCTTGAGGTGATGATGAAGATGAGTTTAGGAAGATTGAGGTTGGAGTGATGAGTATGGAGGCTGCTCAAGGAAAAATGCAGAGAGAATGCAGAGAGGATTTGTGTGAACTTCTATGGTGTGAATTGAGAAACATGGTGAGAGAGCTTCACAATTCACTGCACTCTTCTCTTTATAGACTCATTCACCAATGATCAGAAGCTATAACCATGGTTAATTATCCTGGTTAACTGAGTCAAGTTGGTTGCCATTGAGTCAAGTTTGTTAGGGTTAGTTAGATTCAGTTATGCCAGCTGTGCAATCTGGAAGCTTATACTCGAGCTGGATCATATGTTGTAAGCTTCATGCAGTTTATGGTAGGGATTAGATGATGGCAATGAGTAGCATGATCTTCTGACTATAGCTTGCAGTGCATTGTGATTTAGCATAAGTTCCATGAGGTGCATAGCAAGAAGCATGGTCTAACAAGTATTTCAATGCAACCTGCTTGTGCTTGAACATTTGAATCCCATACATTTTCATACATGATCTTATGGTGGAATACAATGTGATTTAGATGCAGCCATGTTTGATCAAATTAGCTTACCTGATGTGAAGTGCATGGCAATGGTGTGGAGATGCATTCATGAGATCATATCCTCTTAGAGCAATGCCTTTGATCTGAATGGGATGAATAATGTCAATGAAAATGAACTGAAGTGAAGCTATGTGCAATGCCTTACCATCCAAGCAAACAATTGAGAATCATGACTTTCAATGGAATATTTCTTCCATCTCAAGCAATCAATTCAAATGATTCTTGGACTCAAATTGAAGTGGAGGGATCATAGAACAAGTTTGGTGTTTGGACCATAATGAATGATGGTCTATAATCATCTCAAAATGACCATTGCATAGCATGTCACAAGGCTGCATATTGGCTTGCACGAATTTGGCATGCCTTGTGCCCATGGGCCTATGGCTGGCCAGTTGCAACCTCTCCACTTTGACCCTCAAATAGCCCAAGAAGACTTGCGCAAATGAAAAATCTTTGAACACCAATATTGTAGGGATTGCATCAAGGAACAACTTTGTAGTTCATCAAAAATTGATTTGAAGTGTTTTTGACCAATAAAAATGGCTTGATATTTGAACCTCCACCTGTTTGATGATATGCCAAGTAGGGCGCGCGCTGGCCTGCCAATTGCCTCGCCCATGACCTAGTTTTGCCCTAGTTTGCTTCAACTTTGCAAGATCATATCTCTCTCATTTTTTATGATATGGGTGAGTTCCACCCATGGATTTGAAGCTCAATATGCCCTCTTTAATTGGCTCAAAGTAGAATTTTAATATCTCTCATATTTTGGGAGAAGGCCTCTCTCAAAGATGCTGCAAAAATGGCCAAAACTTGCCATTTTTGGAAACCCTAATTTTCCAAAAATGGTAAGTTTTGGTTTTCTTGATTTCTCTTGATTACTCCATCATTTCTTGATCAAATTTGAACCATAGGATCCTTGTAACCCTAATTTCACGATTTTGATCTCAAAAAGTCAGGAGTTGACTTTTTCTGTAGCATGGTTGACTTTTCCCCAAACCCCCGATTTTCAGTCATCTGGCCAATTGTACCTCTTCCATAATGAATTTGTGGATGAAATTTGAACCCTAGGCACTTGTCATCATATATAAGACAATGAAATCCACTTTGAATCAAAACTTCATGCAGAAGCCCAATAGAAATGAAACCCTAATTTGGCCTTTTTCATTAGGAGATGTTGCACTGCTTTCCTTCTTTGATCAAACCAAATCTTTCCATGGATTTTGGCTTCAAATGAGAAATTGTGGGATGTTGTGAACCATTTGCACAATTTTGAGAAGCTTTGTGACCCTTTGATTGCCTTTGTATAGCCTTCAGTTGCTTCAATCATTGATCACATGCCTTTGCCTCAGCTATGCTACATATGATGCAATGTTTTTTTGGTTATTTTATGAGCTTATGTATGCTAAATGCCATGCAAAATGTTGGGGAAATGAGAGGGAAAATTTTGAGGTATTACACATGCAAAGTGTCAAGTGGCATATTTTTAGGAGTAAATTACCAATAACAGTTACTTTCGACTAGTATAAATAAAGTAGTTCTAGTGTTATAATTATGTGTGAATCATATTTTACAAGTTACTCCATAAATACTCAAAGTACCCGTGTGTAGAGAAACAAGTGAAGGAGAGAATGTACGTGATGAGATCACCACCCCTATTTCATATCAATGCAATTTATGTTTAAGCTTTTATTTTGAAGTTTTTTTTATCTTGCATCCTCTTTACCTTTGAGCAAGTTTATTCTTTAGCCTTTTATTGTCTTTTTACTTTCTTTCTTTACACTTCCTTTCCATTTACACTTTATTTCACTTTACTTTTGACTTCAATTGTTTTGAGTCTTGTTTGTTTTATTTTCTCTTTTTTTTTACCAAAACACTTCATAAAGTCTGTCGAAAAGTTTATGACATTATATTTCTAAAAACCCAATTAAAACCTATTTGTAGCACATGTCCTAGGATCAATCTAGTCAATCCTGTGAGTGACTGAGAACATTGTGTTTTTTTTAGAGGACCAATGGCTGTTTACAATTTTCAGGGTAAAAAAATTGGCACGCCCAGTGGGACAATGCTATAAGTAACCAATTTTTGGAAGTTTTATTAACTTCCTTCAAAATAACCAACTTTAAGAAGTTTATAACTTCCTTTTCTTGACGTGTTCGATTGATCAAAGTGTGGTGTAATATTTGGTTGCATGAATTTGAGAAGAGGAAAGGTAGCCCCCACAGACGAATACATACCAAAGAAAAGAAATACGAGGAAAATGGCATCTGGTCATGGGAACACTAGTACTTCAAATCCCCATACGAGTGGGTCAAATCCTCAACAAAGTAGTTCGACTGCTCCAAGCACCAACATCAGTCCACAATATTTCCTAGGAGTGATGCGGTGCCCCACCCAAATCCTTCGATATGGGGATCAACAACACCAACCATGGTTTCGGAACTAGTATTTTCGATAGCAGGAACAAGAGGAATGATATATAGACCTTATACTTGGCCAGTGTTGGAATACAATGGAGAAAATCCCCACACTCCTTCACTAAACACAACAATGTTTAGTTCTTTCCCTCCCCCTGGGTTTTCACAACCTTTTCCTAGGAACCCAGCCTATGGCATGCCAACAACGGTGATACAAACCCTATGCAACCCGCCAACGGTATTTTCAGAAAATGTGCTCGCTTTGCCCTGGCAGGAATCAGGATCTGGAGTAAACATGGATCTAAATAGTCAAACCATAGGGTTGGGATATTTTGCCAGGGTCTCGGCTTGACAAATGAATCTGAAAAATACTTGAGACAACAAATGAATGAAAGCAACATACAAATGGTACAAACTTTGTCTCAAACTATGGGGGAAGTCTTTCAACCTTTGATTCAAAGTACCACACAAACTAATCAGCAATTAGAATCCAAATGGATCTAATAGAAGAATTCATGGGGGTGTCTGCCCCTCTTCGACAACCAACTAGACAATATATGAGAGAAAATCATGGTGTCGAATTTAGGGAGAATGTCCAACAGGAGAACCAAGAACCTCAAGGGACTGTCAAACCACCTAGGGTTGAATCAATGAGGAATCTAATTCCTGTTCTTGAAGAAGTAGAACCAAGGGTAATAATGGTGAATAGGAACCAGAATGCAGATAATGTGGTTCAGCAAGTTCGACATAATAATATGGAAGCGAAGAATAATCTTGCAACCAGTGTCAAAACGATAATGGCGCGAAATGGGATGAATACAGGTTTCGCCAGGCTAAACTTTACTTCGCCCATAATAGATTACATACTTCAATCTGAATTACCTCCTAGGACGAAGCTACCAATGTTCTCCAAGTTCTCAAGTAATACAACTGAATCCACCGTCGAAAAAGTGGCACGGTACCTGATCGATGCTGGGGAAATTGCAAATGACGAGAGCCTAAAGATTAAATACTTCCTTAGTTCTCTTACTAAAAATTCCTTTACATGGTTTACTATGTTACCACCTGGTTCGATTTGTAATTGGACTCAATTGAAATGTATATTCCATGAGCAATTTTACATGGGTCAGACTAAAATTAGATTGAAAGAGTTGGCTAGTGTTAAGAGAATGTTTAATGAACCAATTGATGATTATCTGAATAGGTTTTGACTACTCAAGGCTAAATGTTTCACACAAGGGCCTGAGAGCGAGCTTTTCGAAATGGCCCCTGGTGGCCTAAATTACTCTATTAGGAAGAAGATAGACACTCAATACTTGAGAGATATGGCCCAAATGGCTTATAGAGTTCGACAAGTAGAACGTGTGAGAGACTGGAAGGCTAGGGTGAATAAAAACAAACAAATATCCTACATTGGATTTCATGAGGGGGTCGAAGAAATATATGACGATCCTATAGATTTCGACGAAAGAGAAATATAATTTGCTAATTAAAGCAGGGTCCCCCTATTCCTATAAATTGTTAGTTCCTTCGAATGAAAAAAACCCTGTCGAAACTAAAAAGAATGATAGGTTTACAAAGAAAACATACACTTTCGACATCACTAAATGTGATGAAATATTTGATTTGTTAGTTAAGGATGGAAAAATATTAGTGCCTCTAGGTGCTAAAGTTCCACCTTTAGAACAAAGAAAAAAGAGAGGTTTTTGCAAATACCATAACTTTTTGGGTCATAAAACTTCTAAATGTTTTCTTTTCAAGGATTTGGTGCAGAATGCAATTCAAGAAGGGAGACTCAGGTTTGGTGAGAAACCCAAGAACCAAATGTAGATCGACTCAGATCCTCTTCAAGTTGCAGAAGCCAGTTTTACTGAACTTGGTGAGGTCAACATGCTTGAAGTAGGTGAGGATTATGACAACAATGTAAGCAACATCGACACTGATGAAGTTATGGGTCGAAATGTTGTCCGAAGTAAAGTCACTGAAGAATTCATCGATGATGTTGTGTTTTATAGTTTCACTAAAGAAATTGATGTCTTTCAGATGGAGCACTTCGTCTGCATGCTGCTGAATACTACTTCAAGACATTACTTTATGTCAAAAATTTCGATGTGGGGACAACTGTCAAAACCCATGAGGATGTTCAAGGGTCGAATTTCCAGCTGGTGACTAAAGAGACTGCTGTTGGTTTCATTAGGATGGAGAAGGCTACTGAAGGCCTTGAAATTGACTTTTCCAAGATAAATTTTGAAGGATGAGGTCGATGTAAACATTTTCTAAGTCAAGAATGAACAAGCCATAACTACTGATGACTTAGGTCATCAAGAGGAATACAAAAAGGTGCCATATCCTAAGGAGGAAGAGACTATTGTTGAATTCTTGCATAGGTGCCAAAGAAAAAACTTTGAAGTGATGTTGTGCCCCAGGTGCAGTCTATATTCGACAAAAGGCTGCCCACAACCTTCAGAGGGTGAGAGAAGCCAAAGCAAATCAAGAGCGAAGAAATGTTCAAAAGCCAATGGGTTTCGACCCTAGGCAAACTGCTCAAGGACAATGCATTGTTGCAAATCCCCAGGTTCCTAGAGCAAGGTAACCCACTTTCGAGCCTAGTGGCAAAGTACCCAAACATAAATGGGTCAAACCTGTTGACACCAAAGGAAAAAGGAAGTCGAAGTGGTCCAACTTCGATGTGGAGAGAGGTTCTTCGATGGATTATAAGTCATATAAAAATGCTTATGCCTCTGAAAATTACAAGGGTAAGAATCATATGTCACTATCACACTTGAAAAGGGAACAAAGGCGAAGGAGGGCGCAAAGGGATGACTTAGTGAAAGATTAAGCTCACTCTAGCACCAACATGCTAGCAGGTACTGTTGGAGGTTATGAAGACAAGACAACTAACAAGGTGCCTATGGGGAGAAAATTGTTCAACAAAGAGGAGGCTAAGCTAAAATCTGAAGATGAAAATATGACAGACAACTTCGACTCAGAAACCAATACCACCACATTTCAAATTACATTTGGTCATGATGCAGTTCTGCTTGAAGAAATCTATCTTCAGTCTACAAGGGTTCAAAGACATCATGGGATTCCCTCTGAAACTTATTGGAACATGATGTTGGATGAATTGGTAGACCTAGATGAAGAAAGGCTCTATACTTTGGAATTGCTTAAAAGGCAAAGGAAAATAGTAGAGAAGTCTTATAATAAATAGGTTAAGGTTAAAACCTTTTCGACATGGGAATTTGTATGGAAATTTATCTTATCTATGGATCGAAAGACCAAATTTTTAGAGAAATGGTCCCCAAAATGGGAAGGTCCTTTTGAGATTATTAACACTTTTAGCAACAATGCATATGAGATTCATGAAATTGATGATGATCAAAGAATCTTAAAAGTAAACGGAAAATATTTGAAGAAATATAGGCCTATCTTGTAAGAGATTCAGATTAAAGCATAACTTTATTATTGGAAGAAGCCAAAATAGGATAAATGGTCAAAATGGCATACATGAAGCTTCAAAGATATAAAGATGCATAAAATAAAAAGGGAGGATAGATTATTAATGTCTCTTCAAATGTCTTAAACGAAGATAGTTCATCTAGTCTTCATTAGATTCACCATAAGAGTCTTCCTTTTTGACACGACACTTAGAAGTTCCCACCTTGTTACCAGATATTTTGTTGGTTGCAGTAGACTCCATGGACGTGTTCGTCCCAGTGGATGACATAATCGAGGCGTTAACACTTGCCTCGCTTTCTTCCTTTTTTACAACCTTCTTATTGGTAGAAAATTTGGTGGAGATGCTCATGTTGAATGCCAAAGTGATAAATAAAAACTGGTTAAAGGGGTTTTTATAGGAGAATTTTTATGGTCATAAAGACTAGTCAAATAAGACGTTGGAAACACATGGAATTTTTATACAAAGTTATTTCAAGACTTTACTACTGGTAGTTTTCAAAACATGGGGACTTGTGCCATTGGAGCACATGAATATTAGAAAAAAAATATGTTTTACAAATTAAGGTTTGGCAGAACGAGGCGAAATCTCTATGGTTTAGAGAAAACACCTTTTGGATAGCAGTCAAAATGCCTAGTCATAAGTTTGGCTTAGAGAAGAATGTTAAAACCTTGTAGAAATGTAAGGATGCATATCGAAGGTTGAAAACATAAATAAAAGAGAAAACAAATAAGGGGTGCAAAGGGCACCCGCATTATCATTGTTACATAAAGACCATAGAAGGGTCATTAGAAATTGTACTTGAGATGTAAGAAGATAATAGACAAGCAGTTAAAAGGGAAGATTTGCCTTCAAGTTGAGGAAAGTGGCCTTTTGAGTTTGAAGACGCCTTTTGACCAGCTCTTTTTCCATCTTCGATATGGCAAGTTCTTTCTCAAGGTGTTGAGCATCATCGACATACCCCACGATTCGCCCCATCTCTAGGTCCAACTCAGTATTAGGTGATTCTTTCAGCTCTTCAATCATCTTCTCATCATTGGAAACTTTGGCCTTTATCTCTTTGATCTATTTCTTCCAAACGTTAATGTCTTTTCTGAGAGAGGCCCTTTCTGTTCGCCCATCAGCCTTAGCCTTCTCCAACTTCTCCACAACAGCTCTAAACTCAGTTGCCTTCGACCAAGCCGAAGCCTCAAGCCCACCAGTTTTCTCAATAGTATCCTGAATGTTAGGGAGCTTGAGATATTCAGTTAGTTGGTTCACAACTAAGGCTAGCTCCAGCATAAAGTTAGAGATTGTTAGTGCAAGAGTAGAAAGGTCGAATTCTGAAGGGTATCCTTCAGGAAAAGATGGACAGTTTGATATGAGTCCAAAATTTTGAGGATTTTCCCTTTAAAGAATTTCTTCTTAATAGTTTGAAGGATGGAGCTGAAAAAATCATCAGAAGTAGGGGCCTCAGAGGTAGTCGAGCCACTCACATTCTGATCTGAAGATCTCCCTCTCCTTGTAAACACCAATTTAATTTATTCTCTAGGATTGGAGGTTCTAAGATCATTCAACTACGCATCAGTCAAGGTGGATGCAGAAGTTGGAGTGCTTAACATGTTTGACTTCAATGTTCTTAAGAGAATTTTGCTTATCCTCTTCAGTATCACTTTTATCCTCTTCAACTTCCTCCTCATTTTCACCATCACCCCCTTTATCACCTGCAAGTTCAGATTGAAGTTGAGGTTCTCCTTCAGCATCCATGAAATCTGCCAGAGGCTGATTGACAATATGAGCGCGGGGAGATTGTTCGTCCTCAACTAGAGTTTGTTCTTGGTCCATGGGAGTTGTAACACACAAAATAATCTCCACGAAATTTCAATTAATTATCAGAGTAATTAAAATATAAAATAATTTGAGTGTCACATTTACTTCAAAAACATGGCTCAATTGATATGTATTAAAATGTTTTACTCGCAACGGCAATCTCAAAAGAAAACATAAAACAAAGGTTCCATAACATCATGTTTATCTTAAAAACAATAAACAAGAAAATAACAATCGTCATCCCTGACACTCCAAAGTACATATCAGAGTCGACTCCTCTAATGGGAAGTACACCGACTTCAACGACCATGGATTCTACTATTCCTGATCACCTGCACGTTACCAACATAGGGGTAACTTTCAAACAGAAGGGGTGTGATTCTAAAATCAATTAAAAAAGGATAATGATATAAATATAAGTCATATATCACATAAGTACAACAACGACATATTTATCACAACAAGAATCACAAAACAACTACACATCTATAACTAACATATCAATAACATATGCATCCACATCCAACAAATCAACAACAATGCACCCAGACTATACACATCAATAACAATGCATGCAAATGAGACCTAACCATAGATTCAATTCACGTGGTACCATTTATTGATCCCTGTTTCATGATCCAGTTCCCGTTGGAACTCTCAACCCCTAGTTCATGGTCCAGTATAATCCCTCTTTCATGATTACACCCACGACCCCTATTTCATGGTCACGTATGATCCCTATTTCATGACTGCACCAACAACTGTGATTAAATTCAATCACTCCACCAACAACGATTCCATCAAGGAATTCAGATGGACATGGTTACCCTACCTTGGTATACCACCACACAACTATGCACATGTAAGGCACCATCTATGACAATATTCAATATCAACAAAAACAATGACTTCAAGCAATAACATCAATTACAACATGCGACAACATTAACAACAACATACAACAACATCAACAACAACGTATAACAACATCAACAACAACGTTCAACAACATCAACAATAAGGTACAACAACATCAACAAGAACGTACAACAACATCAAACAACAACGTACACCAACATCAACAACAATGTACAACAACATCAACAACAACATATAACAACATCAACAACAACATACAACAACATCAACAACACCTACCTACCCCACATTACATTAACATCACTCAACCATTACTTGTATTTTAGCTAACATACATCATTATGTTCTACCACAAATCTACGCCTTTACCCTATTAAATCATGCACCTATAACCACCACATAACATGTTATAATAACTATGCAACAACATTTTACTACAGCAACTCATTCGCCACAACATACTACGACAACTATATACTACAACAAGTTCATACTACAATGGCTAAACGGAAACATACAACAATAACTCACCCACAACATATATACATTCATTCATTCATGTATTTCACATAATCACATTTAATATTCAACAAAAGAAGTGTATAACCTATCAATTCATGCTCGTAACACCACCACATCAACACAAAGCCACTAGGATATAGAATAAAAAAATTCACACATGCAACTAAACCTACGTCATGCATTCATAAGATTCACACAACAACTTTCAACATTAAAAAAATGCATGTATAACCTTTATAGACCTGCTCACACCATATCAACAACATACCAACCCTTCTAAATCATAAAACACAATTATTCAGGAATTTTATTGAATTAAAAACACATTTTCTCACACCTTGGTCTCGCTAAACGACCCCCTTGCTCGCTAAACGATCAAGCCACTGCCTCGAAGAGGCGAAATTTTCCAACAACTCACTAAGTGAGCAGCCCCTTGCTAAGCGAGCACAACGAAATCTGTAGAAAAACCCTGCGATTTTTGCACTCCTCTCCTCTGCAATTCTCACCCTAAATTATGGTAGAATATCAGTCTTAATCTCTGTTTTTCACCAGAATTTCCACAATCATCAATACCAACTCAAACATACTAATTAAACTTCATAAATCCCTCAATTTCATATCACATTCATCGATTATTTAATCATCCAATCCCACTAACATACCTAAGGATATCTACCCTAACATTCATATTATATTATCCTTAAAAGATGAAAGAGATCCCACCCTTACCTTAATTTGACGAAGAATTTCTCTCTTGACAGGATTCTCTTCTTCTTCTCTTGCCCTAGCTTCCTTCTTCCTTCTTCTGTTCACACTCTCCCAAAATTCCACGATTACGTTTTACTAACTGACTGTTCTCTTTCTCCAATTTCCCAATATACCCCTTGGACCCCTAATAATGGAATCTCCATCTTACCCTCACTAACCTTTCACTTATTTACCAACATATCCTTTCCACTTGGTATTCCTCTAATTAAATTATTTCACCATATTAATATAGATTATTAAACTTATATCAATTCAAAGAATATAATTATTCTTACTTGACACATTTTCCTTCATCTCAACACCTTCACCCTTCATTAAGGATATACAACCTCCAATAAAGCACAAAAACATACAACAATTTCTATTAATCGAATAAATAATTAAACAATTAAATTGGGGCATTACAACTCTCTCCCACTTAGAGTATTTTCGTCCTCGAAAATTCACCAGATACAAACTACCCCTAATACATTCTCGTATCCAATAGTTAACTACTACACCATGGAAAATGATACCACAAATAGCACCAAAAAATGGTACAACTTATTGAAGACAACACAACAAGGTGCAATTCTCAAGCAAATTACTCCACAACCAACTCAAGACACAAAATAATCAAGTTACGAACATACAAGTTCACTCTAGAACCGGGCATAAGACGATAGTTACCATCATCTTAGGTAACACCTCCCTAGTTCCCCATCATAGGAGTTAGCTACACACACCCGAACCATCATCATAGGAAATGTGGCAACAACAAAGATAAGAACACCAAAATCTATAACACGACATCACCATAACTAAACTACAAACTTCGTTATCACACGACTTCAAGACAACCATTCTACGATTTACCAGTCGAACACGTAGCTAATAACCCATCTGCCAAGTGGTATAAGATTAACAGTTAAACTTTTCGTCATCTCACTTCCATTTTGGAACATCCAATGGTCCCATTATTCATGTGGATTCTATCTTCAACCTTCAAATTCTTACAAGTCATACCCATACGAACAAACTACGTTACCCCACGCTCCCGCTGCACACTCTAATTACTTGCAACTATCAAATACACTAAGTTCACATCCAACTTCTGATGCTTTCTAGCAATCACCAGGTATCATTATTCACGTTTAATATACCCAACCTTTCTCTCCATTTGGTTTCCTCTCATACCAGACACAAAGCTCTGAACTGCTAACTCAATTCCAACTCTCTCTAATCACCAGATCAGACATATGAAAAAACTTTCGACTTAGCTCGTCATGAATTCCAATCCTCCTTGTCGTCTCATACTTTATTCCCTTAGACCAAACAATCATCATATACTTTTGTGATTATTAACCACTCCAAATCTCGGTCCATAAAACATATTTCCTAATCTTCAACACACTCACTTCCGCAGCCAAATCCAAATCTTGAGCAGGTGGATCCCTTCTTGAATCCTCTATTGTCGTAATGTATAAATTATAACTTTATTATCTTGTATTGACACCCTGCCAAAACTTGTCAGCCACAAATCTCAATACTCCATAAACAATGTATTAGGATTAAACCGAATCAAAATGGAACCATAGTCGACTTTATCTTCGGTTCTCTAAACTCCCCTTATGAAAAACATCCCAAACATACAACTTATTATTTTTTTCACAAGCTAACTGAGATAACAAAATTGCTAACTTGGGAAATACCTTCCAAAACCCGTAGCCAAAACATCTTAATCTCCTTACTTACTTTGGAGCTTCCTCATTGTAGGACTACGTCCTCTTTTATGGATTTACAACCATACCTTCATCTGAATTTAGATAACCAAGCAAATTCACCTCTACTAACCAAAAATCACTCATCGACAACTTAGCATATAACTTTATCTCCTTTAATACCTATAATCTATTTCCTAAACATTCCACACATTCTATTACTCCCTCATTGGGTCACCTTTCTAATGCTTCAAATCCTATGCCCAATAGATTCCCGATTCATGAATTCCATAGAAGATAATGGTTGCATATCTTAAATTTTATATTCGCCTTATCAGCCCAAGGCATATAGCCATGCTTTTATCTTACTTTTACAGTTCCACATAGTTTAACAGTTGCTAATTCCAATTACCATACTTCATACTTATTCTTCGATTCATAACAACACTAATACCATCAGGGAACTTCAAACCATTTGTGATTCATAACAATTCAAAACCAGAGTTATCCCGAGCACAACTGTGAGTTTCCATACTACTCACTGACTAACACGCAACCTCAGACCATCATTCTCGTCTTCACTCATCATAGTGAAACTCTCCAAGGCGGCACTCTTGATTTCACAATTTTCCCTTTTATTAAATCTTCTGACTACACTTTCTATAACATTGACATCTCGTACGATACCATATAATCCAGTACATGGAACAAGATTAAAATAGAACTCCACCTCCCTCTCCTAACAGAACATCAGATACTTTCTTCCGAAACAACTCTGAAATTCACCCATAACTGATAGTTCATCGTTGTGGCCTTATTTCCAATTTCCATAACACTATCTTTGCGTCAATGGAAAACCTCATATCCTTGAATCCTTCTCACCTCCAGATATAGGAATTTACATCGATTAATCTAAACATTCTTTAAGCACCTGGCTTAACTCCATACCATTCACTGTGCATGCTATCCTATTTTAGCAAGTCCCGTCTATCCAATCCAACATGATCCCGTCTATTATCAACAAGAGATTAAGGGTGATCAGTTCCTCAATTTGTTAATAGACATCCGACAATCATGATGGGGCATAAACCATCCTTACCAAGCCATAATAACATTCAACGACACACTACACCATCCTCTCAATGATTGGCAAACACACAATTTAACTCCATCAATCTGTCCCAAGAATAACATCACCTTGTTCCAAATTAAAGATAATTGTGTACCCCATAAGGAATCACATCAGGATAATCCACACATCACTAGCCCACATCTGGTCTAAAACATCGCCTTCCCTCTTCACAAGGTAGCAAACAACAAGAACACCTGACCATCTTGCTTCAATGGTATCACCATTCTCTAAATAGTTTAACAATTCAACGCAACACTACCTCTTGCAGCGACACAATATCCAATAACAGAACATCTGGAATATCCAAAAGAAACAAATGCTTCTCCCCCACTTATTTCATTCCCAACCTGCAATGGAAAACAAAACAAGTACCGACAGTATTCTCACATACATGCCGCATACTAGAGAACAACACAATTACACAACCTGGCCGGACAGACAAACATACCTGCTCTAATACCACTTTGTAACACCCAAACTAATCCCCATGAAATTTCAATTGATTATCAGAGTAATTAAAATATAAAATAATTTCGAGTGTAATATTTACTTCAAAAACACGGCTTAATTGATACGTATTACAAATGTTTTACTCGCAACGGTAATCTCAAAAGAAAACATAAAACAAAGGTTCAATAACATCATGTTTTTCTTAAAACAAATAAACAAGAAAATAAAAATCGTCGTCCCCGACACCCCAAAGTACGTATCAGAGTCATCTCCTCTAACAGGAAGTACATCGACTTCACCGACCATGGATTCTACTATTCCTAATCACCTGCACGTTACGAACATAGGGGTAACATTCAAACAGAAGAGGTGATATTCTTAAATAAATTAAAATAGGAAAATGATATAAATATAAGGCATATATTACACAAGTACAACAACAACATAATTACCACAACATGATTCATAACCCAACTACATTGTCGCTCCCACCAAATGACACAGGGCCAAGAGGGGTACAGACGCGAACGGTCGACGAAAGGAGAGAGAACATGAAGATGAACTGAAAAGAGTCGCCAGCTAGGCATTTGTATCCCGAAGGAAAGGTAATGCTGCATAAACCTAAGAAAAGATGGATAAGATGATCGCGAACCAGAGAAACTGAGTAAGGGGGTTGGTTACAACCTGGGAAGGTATTAGCACCCAGATTGTCCGTCATACTCGACGGGATCCACTTTTGAAAGTTTGTGTTTAAAGGGGTAGTGTCAGTGCTATCTGTGTGCAAAGTGCTGGAAAAGAATGTACAAGTGTCAGTGCAAAAGAAGTGTAAAGTGAAGAAAAGGAGTGTCAGTGTAAGAAAAGAGTGCAAAGCTCAAGATAATGAGGCTTAAAGAATGATGCTGGAAGAGGGGGGAAGAGACAGAGACTTTTGTTCGATAACTGTTAAGTTATGCCTACGTATCCTCTCTTGCAATGAGGAAGTCAAAACACCGTAGTTCGACTCAAAGATACTGAAAGATAAATTGACTTATGATCTACTTACCTGTCTATGCTCAAGTGTATGACCTGTCTGGCTCAGGTGCAAACTGTCTTGCATTAGACGGAAGAAGCAAGTTCTCGTTTGTGAGTGAAGATGATGAGAAAAGAATCCCGAAGGAGACGATTATTGTTTGTTTTTGATGTTTTCAGTTTTTTATTGTTTTTGGTGTTTTGCATAGGATTATGAGCTTAAGCCTAAATCAAGGGCTTGTAAACTCATTATATCCTCCCTGATTAGGGATAATGAGCCTAAGTATGAGATAAGCATCTCAACTTAATTACCATGATGGTGTAGGATTAAGATCATTAACCTACTTGTGATTATTAAGATGTTTTTGGTTTTTTTTAGTGTTAAGTAATGAGTTTAATCCATAATCAAGGATTTAATGGACCCGTTACACCATCCTAATAGAAGGATAATAGATGAGAACATTTAAGCTGAGGAAGGCTCCTCAACTTAATACATGATTAGGGATTAACCTCATGACAAAACAAAGCCTTTATTGAAGTGGATTTTAGTTAATGATAATATTAAGAAGTGGATTTTATGATTTGTAAGACAACTTGAGGGGGACTTGTCCATTAATACTAGGGTTAGTCCTTCTTAACCAATTAAGGAAGAATTAGAACCCTAATGCAAGGCCCAAGTTACAAGCTTGATGTCTTAGTGATTATTAGATGGATTGATTAAATGATTTAAACAAATTAAGGGTTTAACACTTAAGATTAAAGTTATACACTCCATCCTAAGAGAAGGATGCAGGCATAACCTTAATCACAAAGCCTTAAAACCTTTAAGGTTTAGTCCCTGATTAAGAGATGAGAGGAGAAGACTCAAAAGATGACACAAAGGTAAAACTAATGGGGGACTAATCAAACCCTAATTGTTATCATGCTTGGGTATTCCTAGGTTTTATGAGGCTTGCAAGAGATCTTCAAGAAGAGCCACCAAGGAAGAAGCAGAAGAAAGGAGGAGAAGTAGAAGAAACAAGTCAACTTATTTCACTTAAAAAGATAAGTTGCTTGAAGAAAGAAGGTGAAGAAGGAACATGAATGAGCAAGCTCACTCAAATACAAATACAAAATGCAGCAATGAATGCATAAGAGAGATGAGAAGAGATTATGAGAAGTGAAGGCAAATTCACTTCTCAAAGTAACTTACCACCTGGAAAGTTAGTGAAAGGAAATGAAATGAATGCAAGGATGCAAAACAAAACCAGAAGCACATTTATGATGCAAATGATGCAAAGTGATGGTGTGAAAACATGTCAAGAGTTGTGAATGATCATACAAGGGATGAGAATGCAAATGAAGCATAAAGGAAGTATGAAAGTTCATGAATGCACATGAAATGAAATGAATGCATAACATGGCAAATTGATGATGCAATGATCAAACATGATTCTAATGTGTCCTATGATTTCTTATATGTCATGTGGATGCAAGAAATGTCATGTCAAGTTCATGAATGCAAGCATATGCAAGATGTATGCAAAGGAGGATGAGAAATTAGGGTTTTCAAGCAACAGGAGATGCAAAACTCAAAAACAGAAGCAAATGACAAGATAAAAAATTGAAAATTCAATCAAAGGAACCCTAACCCCATATGAAATCACACCCCAAAGGAGAAGACCTGACTCTAAACCTAATGAAAGTTATGATTTTTCTAAGTTTTCTAGGGTTTTAAGGTACTTAAAGGGGAAAAATGCCAATCAATTCAAAAAGGAAGAATAAATTTATGGCAAAAATATGTTAGAAACTACATTTCAAATGAAGATCAATGCAAAAAAGAACCATTGTCATACCATTCTTGGTTAGGAAGAAAATAATTCTTAAAGTTAGGGTTCAAAAATGGGATTTTATGAACCCTAAATTCAAAGAAAAAATGTCAAAATGATTCAAAACCAAAAAGAAATTTGTGTGGATGGTATGACAATGTCTCTAAATGTTTAAAGATGCAATATGGATTTTTTTGGGATTTTTTAGAAACCTAAATGATATTTTAATTAATTAATTTTCATTAATTAATTAAAATAAAAAATTAAATGTCTAAAAATTAATTTTTTAATGCAAAAAATAAAAATAAAAATATTTTTGGGTTGAGAAAATTATTTGGAATTAAAATGCTGAATAAAAATATTTTTTTGGATTTTCTAACTATTTTAAATAATTCGTACAAAATAAATAAGAAAAATGAATTAAAAACAAAATAAATGAAAAGTATGCATAATAGATGGCCTGGATTGAAACTGGGTTTGGGTGGGTTGACTGTGTGCCACATCTAATTTTAACTAACTAATTAATTAATCCTAAAATTAAGTTAATGAACTAATCTGGGCCTTTTATCACACGCGGGAAGACAAGAACCAAAGGCCATAATTTAAACTGAAACCCTAACCCTAATTAGCCATTAATTACTCTCAGGTAGCCGGAGAAGACCTCCGGTCATCTTCTCCGGCCAGCCCGTCACCTGAAAATTCTCAACTTCTTCTCTAGGTCTTTTCTGGAGCTCTAAAGCTCCAGATTCACTCCTTTCACTCTCCTAAGATCAAATCCACCCTCAAAAACAATTTCTTTTCACTCAATCTCCAGATTCTAAGCAAAGATAAAAAATGGTGAAACTTTCAGACAAGCAATACATTCTCATTTCTTCATCATTTTCAAAAATAACAAGTTCAGTGTACTCAGGGGAACATGCTTAACCATTTAGTAACATAAAATAAAGGTTCTGGAAAAATTAATTCGCATGGCTACCTGAGATGGAGCTTCTTACTTTGGATCTTTCTGACTGCTTCTTATGTGCAAGATGACTCCTATGACCTCCCTGAAGAAGCTTTGAAGCTTGGAAGACCTTGAGAGTGGTTGGTTTGTGAGTTTGTGCTCCACTGGTCAGAAAATCGTGTTTTGTTTGTGGTGTGTTCTTGGCTGTTTTGATGGGTGGTTTTGGGTCAGTGAATGATTTGGAGATGAATCGTGGTGTTTGTTTTGAGTTTGAGGAAGTGTGCTGTGTGTTTCGAAGGAAAATGCAAGCGGGATTATTTTTGTGAACTAGAGAATGCTGAGGTTTCTTGGCTGTGTTCTTGTGTGTTATGGCTTGCTTTAGGTTAGTATAAACAAATGCCATTGGTTCAGAGAGTTGTTGTGGCATAGTGTGATTGGTATGGTGTGAAATGCAAAAAGTCAACATTTCTTGTACTTGAGGTATAGGCAAGTGGCAGGCTTGGTACAATGGGGTGTCTGGTGCAGCAAGGATCAAGGAGGTCCATGGAATTCACTTTGAGGCAATTCAGCATGTTTGTGAAAGGTTCTTGGTCATTTTGAAATTTCATGGAACTTTGGCCCCTTTGAGATTTCTTTATGGGCAAGGCATGAAAACATGAGATTCTTTGGACAATTCTGAGTTTTAGACATTGCACAATGTTTATATAATGCTTAGAAGTGTGTTTGAAGTCACAAAATGAATTGGCAAGTGGTTTTGCAAAAATCCCTCTTTGGTGCATTCTTGAAAATTATGTGATTTTTGCCAACTTTGACAAGCCATAACTTGAGTTCCAAAATGAATTAGATCTTGTTCTTGTACTTTTTGAAAAGGGAATGATCCAATCTAAAACTTTCATGACAAACAATTTTTCATTTGAGGCATTTTTGGTTGAGAAATAGGAGGTTGAAAAACTTTCCCAAAATGGAAAGTTTACATTACAAGTCATTTCCATTTTTGGCAACTTTTGGTTTAGCTCATTTTTCTTCAATTTTGTGAACTTATAAGCACTTCAATGATCAAATAAAGACCATATAACTTCAATTTGATGAAAAATCCACTTTGGTTCCATGTTGGGGGGCCTCAGATGCCCTGATTTTGCTCTGACTTGCTCAAGAAGTCACCCAGTGATTAAATGACTTCCCCAATGAATTTCTTCATCAAACTTGGTATGCATGATCATTATAACATATTAAGACCAATAGAAACAAGAATGACCACAAAATTTGGAGTTATGGCCTCTGAAACCAAAACCCTAATTTCAGGTCATCTGTGTAGTTAAACCCTAGCTCTGCTTCCATGCTTTGCCAGTTCTTGTGATTCTTTGATTTCCTTGATCTTTGGAGGATAAAATGTGATGATTGAACATAAATGGACCCTCTTGAGATGATTGAAGACCTTTGGAGTGTCTCATATGAATCTTGGATATCCCAGGTCACAAACCCTAGATGTAGATGAACTTGAACCAATTCAGTGAAGCAAAAATGCAACATGATATGATATGATTAAACTTATGCAAATGAAAAGATCACAAGCCATGGTTTGAAATTAGTGAGGGAAAATTTGGGGTGTTTAGAACTGCCCCTATTCAAGCATGAGTTAGTTGTGCAGGATGTAAGCGACGGCTTAACAGGCAAACAAGATAACTTGTGGTTGAATACCAAAGACAATCCAAAATTTGCACTCACTGGGGAGAAGAAGAAAAGGGATATAGATTGTAAGATGAGAGTATAGTATGATCATAAAGTGCGGGCGATAGAGGACGACCATCGAGCAGAGGACGACTACTGGGGATATGAGCAATGACGGGGGCGGCCGACATGCTAGGGGAAATAAAAAGATCATGATGGGGACGACCATCAAGTAAAGAAACAAGACTCTCTGGGGGACAAAAATAAAGGCAATGATGGGGACGGCCATCAGGTTCAGAGAATAAATGAAGTAATGATGAGGGACGCTCATAAAAGGTGAAGGACGATCCCCTAGCAGGGGACGGCTGCTCTTTACCACAACATAGGATGAATGTCAGATAGAAAAATTCAACGATGGGGACAGCCATCGGATAAGCATGATGAAGGAAGATCATCAAGAGGTGAAGGACGATCACCTAACAGGGGACGGCTGCTCTCGGGGTTTTATCATGACATAGGACGAATGTCAGATAACAAAGATCGACGATGGGGACAACCATCGGATAAAATCATGAAGGACAATCATCAAGAAGGTGAAGGACGATCACCTAGCAGGGGACGACTGCTCTGTTGGGGATAAAGATGAGGGACGGTCATCCAAAGGTGAAGTACGATCACCTGGCAGGGTACAGCAGCCGAAAGTATCACGACATATGACGAATGTCGGATAGAAAAGGGTTCCAATAATGGAGACTCCGCTGGGAGAAGGATGAGGGACGGTCATCCAAAGGTGAAGAACGATCACCTGGAAGGGTACAGCTGCCGAAAATATCATGACATAGGACGAATGTCAAATAAGAAAGAAGTTTTGCTGGGGACTTTGCTGGGGAATAGTAAACACGGACAAGTGTTTGCATCCAAGAAATAAAAGTTATAAGTGTTTGATACTGTGTATAGATTAAAGACGCGGACGAGCATCCTTAAGACTACGATACGGACGAGTATCGATAGAAAAAACGTTGACGCATGTTCAGAGATGATGATACGGACGAGTACCAACTGGTTAACAAAGAACACGGACGAGTGTTGAATCTGAGGGAAAAAAAGTGATGTATACAAGATACGGAAGAGTATTTGTATGAGTAAAGATTAATATTGGTGAGACACATACCAGTGTTCAACTTGCTAGGGAGGGTGACACGGACGAGTGTCAAAAGAGAAAGTGTATAAATTATGAACTTGAGTGTAAAATGTAATCCAGCGATCTGTGGGGATAAGATGACACGGACGGGTGTCAATGAGAGTGTATTATAAACAAGTGTTTGGTTTGTGATGAGTGTTTCTAGGCAACCATGTTGGGGAGTGGTGACACGGATGGGTGTCAGGAGAGTGTATAAGCATTTGGTTTGGTTTATATATGCAGGGGATGATATGACACGGACGAGTGTCGAAAGTATATATGAACATGTGTTTGTGGGTGCAAAGGGGACGCTTTGGATTTCTGCTGGGGAAATATGAGATGACACGGACGAGTGTCGAGAAAAACATATTGTATATAAGCATCTGTTTGTAGAAAGTGTTCTGGCGACTTTACTGGGGAATGATGACACAGACGAGTGTCAAAAGAGCATGTATCTGTATTTTGAGAGTGCAAAGGGGACGTGTAAACACCCCAAATTTTCCCTCACCCATTCACACCATGGCTTGTGATCTCTTCATATGCATAAACTCAATCATAGCATCTCATATTGCATTTTTGATTCACTGCATTGGTTCAAAGTCATCTGCATTTAGGGTTTGTGATCTGAGCAATCCAAGAGCTTCTTGAGCCACTCCAAAGGTCATCAATCACTTAAAAGGGGTCCATGTATGTTCAAGCATCATATTATATCCCCTCAAAGTCAAGAATATCAAAAAAATTACAAGAACTGGAAATGGCATAGAAGCAGAGCCAGGTTTGACTGCACAGATGACCTAGAATTAGGGTTTTGGTTTCAGAGGCCATAACTCCAAATGTTTTGGTCATTCTTGTTTCTATTGGTCTCTATATGGTATAGGGAGCATGCATATCAATTTTCATGAAGAAATTTCATGGGGAAGTCATCTGATCAAGAGTTGACTTTCTGGGCAAGTCAGTGTAAAATCAGGGCATCTGAGGCCCCCAGTTACCCAACCAAAGGGTGTTCTTCATCATTTTGATTGTGTATGATCTTTATTTGATCATGGAAGATGTTGGAAGTTCACAAAATTGAATAATTTCAAGTCTTTTGCAAAGTTGACTTTTTGGGAAAGTTGACATTTTAATGAAATTGCCATTTTAGGAAACTTTTCCAACCTTTACTTTTTGATTCAAAAATGCTTCAAATGGAAAAACTTTGGTCATGAAAGTTGTAGAATGGATCATTCCCTTTTCAAAAAGTACAAGAACATGACCTAATTCATTTTGGATCAAAAGTTATGGCTTGTCAAAGTTGGCAAAAATCACAAAATTTGAAGTTTTCTACCAAAGAGGCAAAGTTGCAAATTCACTTGTCAAGGAAAATTGAGCTATCAAACAAACTTCTAATCTTCACACAAACATGTACCAAGACCTAAAAGTCAGATTTCACCAAAGGATCACTCATTTCTATGGCTTATGGAGCAAGATTTCTCATAAGAAGCAAAAGTGAGGCAAGTTGCAAAAACTCACTCAAGTGTGAATCCACTTGCTGGCTGACATCAGAACCCATCCTATGGCTCTCCACGCATCTTGCTGCGCAGGACACCCCATCTGTCCTTGGCTAGCAAGTAGCCCATGCCTCTCTTACACAAACTTGACATTTTGGCAACTTGAGCCATACCAATCACTAAAGCACACATCAACTCATTTGACCAATCCCATTTGTTTATGCAAACAAAAAGCAAGCCAAAGCACATACAACACAAGCCTGAAGTACTCTCCAACGAAGCTCTCTCATTTTCACACCATTTTGCAAAAGCATTCGAAACTGATTGTACAAGCTACAAACATACAAACCAACTTCACAAACATACTCAACACACTTTCCTGGTCACAAAGCACCCATCACCATTGCCTAAAACTCCCAGAATCACAAACACGATTTCCACCCCACCTTGAACAGAACTTCTGCCATCTCTCAAACCATCCATTATAAACTCCAAACAAGCACTGAAAGCTTCTCAGGGGGTCTAGTGGAGTTGATTGCAAGCAAGAAACCAGCCAGAAAGTACCAGAAACCAAAGCTTCAGTTCAGGTAGCCATCTCAAACTTTTTTTCCAGAAACTCCATTTTGAGTTCTTAAATGCTGCTATGCACTCCCCTGATCACGGGGATGTGATTATTTTTGAAAATGGTTGAGAAACCAGGATGTATGGATGCTCTGAAACTTTTTTGCCCTAGAACTGTTTTGCTTCGATTTGGCTGATTGATGAATGAAAAATGGTTTTTGTTTGGGGGTTTTGGTTTAGTTTCGAATGGGGATGATTTCTGGGCTTTTAGTTTTCATTTTCATGAAGTTTTGAAGATTTTAGCAACTTTCAGGTGAGGGTCTTGTCGGAGAAGACGACCGGAAGTCTTCTCCGGCCACTTGAAAGTAATTAGGGCTAACCCCTGTAATTAATGTAAGTTTGAATTTGGTACGTTGGATGGGCTGACTTGGTCAACTCCCGCGCGTGCTCAATGGTCCAGATCCCTTCACTTAACCCTAATCCACGTCATTATCCATTTAATTAGGTTTTATAAATTAATCTGGCCAGTTTGAATTCCAGCCCTTGGATGTGGCGCCAGTCAACGCGCGCGTTTCCCAGTTTGAATGTCAGCCATTGATTCAGCATACTTCTCATTTTATTTCATTTTATTTTATTTTATTTCATTTGTTTTCTATAATTTATAAAAAATAGTAAAACATCTCTAAATATTCAGAAATTTTTTGTCAAAGTTTCAATTAATTTTCAGAAACCAAAAACATTTTTATTTTTATTTTTTGCATTAAAAAATATTTTTAAATCATTTAAAAGTTTATTTTTAATTAATTAATGAGAATTAATTAATTAAAAATACTTTTAGGTATTTAAAAATCACCAAAAAATTCATGAAACCTTTAAAATCATTTAGAAACATTGTCCAACCCTCAAACCAAATTTCTTTTTCGATCTTGATGTCTTTTGACAATTTTTCATGGAATTAATTTCATTTCAAGGCAATATTTTGTTCCAAACTTCCAAAATTCATTTCTGCCTAACCATTGAGAGTTGGACTTTGATTCTTCTTGCATTGTGTCTTGCATATCATGTAGTTTGTAGGTTTAAATTGGCATGAATTGATCTTGCATTTCCTATTTGTTTGACATTTTTCTTGACAAGGTACCCTAAAACCCTAGAAATCTTAGGAAATTCATAACCCTCATTAGGTTAAGAGTTAGAACCCCTCCTTTGGGCAGTGAGTTTGTATAGGTTTAGGGTTCCCTTGGATGCATTTTCAATTTTTTATCTTGATGTTTGCTTCTGGTTTTGGTTTTTGTTTGGTGCATTGATCATAAAGCCTAATTTGGGCTTCCTTTTGCATTCATCTTACATTTGTTTGCATACCATGACTTGCCATGACATTTTATGCATCCATTTGATTCATAATACATCTTAGGACATATTAGAAACATGTTTGATGATTGCATCTTGCATTTGCCATGTTGTATGCCATTTGCACTTCATAACTTTTCATGTATGTTCATGGTTCTAAGCATGCTTCTCTTGCATCCATGTGTTTGTATGAGCATCCCCATGCTTTATTTCATGTTTGCATCATCTCATAGCATCATTAACATCATGTATGTGCTTCTGGTTTTGATTTGCATCATGTCATTTCATCTCATCTTGCATTGCATTGCATTCCATTCCTTTGCTAACTTTTCAGGTGGTAAGTCACTTTGAGAAGTGAATTTGCCTTCACTTCTCACAACTTCTTTTCATCCCTCTTATGCATCATTGCTGCATTTTGCCTTTGTATTTGAGATTGAGTTTGCTCTTTCTTCTTCTTCTTACTTTCTTTCCTCAAGTGACTTGTCTTCTTAAATGAAGCAAGTTACTTTGATTCTCTTTGCTCCTTTCATCTGCTTCCTGGTGGCTCCTCTGAAGATTTCTCTTGTAAACCTCACAAACCTTAGGAACAACCAAGCATGACAATAATTAGGGTTTTGATTAGTCCCCCATTAGTTTTACCTTTGTGTCATCTTTTGTGTCTCTCTTCTCATCTCATAATCCAGGACTAAACCCTAAAGGCTTTAAGGCTTTGTGATTAAGCTTATGCCTGCATCCTTCTATTAGGATGGAGTGTATAACTTTAATCCTAAGTGTTAAATCCTTAATGTGTTTAAATCCTTTAATCAATTCACTTAATAATCATCAAGACATCAAGCTTGTAACTTGGGCCTCGCATTAGGGTTCTAATTCTTCCTTAATTGGTTAAGAAGGACTAACCCTAGTGTTAATGGACAAGTCCCCCTCAAGTTGTCTTACAAACCCTAAAAAAAAATCACTTCATCATCTTATCATTAACTAAAATCCACTTAATAAAGGCTTTGTTTTGTCATGGGTTTAATCCCTAATCATGGATTAAGTTGAGGAGCATTCCTCAGCTTAAACACTCTCATCTATTATCCTTCTATTAGGATGGTGTAATGAGTCTGTTTAATCCCTGATTATGGCTTAATCTCATTACTTAACACTAAACAAAAATACCAAAAACATCTAAATAATCACAAGTAGGTTAATGATCTTAAACCTACATCATGGTGATTAAGTGTGAGATACTGACTTCACACTTAAGGTATTCTCATTACCCCTAATCAGAGGGAGGATGTGATGAGTTTACTAACCCATTGGTTTAGACTTAAGCTCATTAATTTATGACAAACTTTCAAAAGCAATAAAAGACTAAAAATACAAAAACAAACAATAATCGTCTCCTTCGGGATTCTTTTCTCATCTCATTCACTCGCAAACGAGAACTTGCTTCTTCCGTCTAATGCAAGACAATTTGCACCTGAGCCAGACAGGTCATACACTTGAGCATAGACAAGTAAGCAGTTCACAGGTCAATTTATCTTTCAGTCTCTTTGGGTCGAACTACGGTGTTCTGACTTCCTCATTACACGAGAGGATACGTAGGCATAACTTAACAGTTATCGAACTAAAGTCTCTGTACATTCCCCCTCTTTCTAGCGTTATTCTTTAAGCCTCATAGTCTTGAGCATTTCACTCTTGTTCTTACACTGACACTTCATTTATACACTTCACCTTTCTTTTAGCACTGACACTTGCATTCTTTCCAGCTTTGATACACAAATTGCACTGACACTACCCCTTTAAAACACAAATCTTTTAAGCGTGGATCCCGTCGAGGACGGCGGACAATCTGGGTGCTAATACCTTCCCAGGTTGTAACCAACCCCCTTTCTCAGTCTCTCTGGTTCGCAACCGTCTTATCCATATCTTTTTCTAGGTCTATGCAGCATTACCTTTCCCTAGGGATAAAAATGCCTAGCTGGAGACTCTATTCATTCCCTGTGAGTTCACTCCTGTTTGTTCTCACATCCTCCTTTCGCCGACCGTTCGTGTCTGTACCTTTATCTGGGCCATTCCCATTTATCGGGAGCGACAGCTTGGCGACTCTGCTGGGGATGCTTATACTGTAACCAGGGCTTCTGGTTCTTTTTGTGGGTTCCTCCTAGCGCTTGTTTGATTTGTGTTTACTGGGGTGTTATGTGCTAATTGTGTTTGTATACTTGTATTTATTTTTGCTTTATGTACAGTTGTTTTACTGCTTTCTTTACAGCCTTACATATATCATACTGTCATACTGTTCTGGCTAGATCTGGTCTTGTTGCTTTGGTGGGTGGGGTTCTATTGAGAGTTGAGGTCCTATACCTGGGACCTGAGTGACACCTAGGCTAGAGTGGTTCATGTTCTTTACCATTCCATTTCGGTCTGGTGCGGGAATATGAAACACGGTTCAGATATGGGTTTCTTCTTGAGAACTATGTGCTACAGATTTCCTGTAGTGCTAGGGCTATCTGGGAAGCCTGCTAAGTCTGGATGACCTTTATTATGACCTTCAGAAACTGAGGTGAATTAGAGGAGGATCTTTTATGGTTATTGTAAACACTGTACCTCCGGGTTAGAAGTGTTTACACTTCTCATAACTGATCCAAGTCTGAGGATCCTTGTTTTAGAACATCACCTGTGAGGGGGTTGGGCTGTTTGCAGGTTTGCAGGTACCCCTGACCTCAACATACCCTGTTACTTTGTTTTGATTAAGAGTACTCCATTTTGGAACAGTTCTTGTGATTTTAACCCTGGACATGTGACTCTTTATTTGGGTCCCCCACCTTGGTTACTGGACTTATGAACCTCCATCTAGACTTCTTAGACATACATGGACTTATATCAAGGCAGTTAATCAGATCCAGCTTGATCACAAACCCTTGCATATCATTTGCATACATCATCATTGCATCATTTGACATTTGCTTATTTGTTTTTCAGGGTATCCATACTGTATTTTGGCTTGGTTTTGACCCCTTCATCTGTATAGACCTATCTTCACCAGTATCTGCTTCAGCTATTCCTCATCAGTTACTTACTTCAGTCACCTGCATCACCAGTCTCAGCCTGTCAGTGGCCCATCTTCTAGTATCAGTCATCATCATCAGCACCTGTTCTTCAGCAACATGGCACCTAAGAAGAGCAACATCTCCTATCATTTCTTTGAGCCTGAGCTAGCTGGCATCAGGAAGGTCCAGGCCCTGATTACTCCATACCATATACCATTATTTAGAGAACATTATGGAGGCATCCTTGATGTGGTTATGGATTTGGACCCCTCCCAGAGAAGCTTGATTCATACTTGCCTGCAGTTCTATGATCCCCCTCTGAGGTGCTTCACCTTCCAGGATTTTCAGTTGGGACCCTTGTTGGAAGAGTATTCATCACTGATTAGTGTACCTATCAGGGGTGGAGTCCCCTTCAACCCTGAGATGGCTTTTCCTAGTAATGAAGAGGTGGCAAAGGCATTATATCTGGAACCAGTTCTGATTGGGCAGAACATGACAGCAAAGGCTAGAATCTCTGGTCTACACTTGGATTTCTTGACCTCTCGGGCTATTCTGAAGGCCTCCTTGGGGGAGTGGAAGGCAGTCAGTGCATTATTAGCCCTTAGCATATATGGGGTTATATTATTTGCAGATGAGCCTAAGTTTATTAGCAAGAATGCAATCCATCTTTTCATTCTGAGGAACCCAGTGCCCACCTTACTGGGAGATTTCTACTACTCTGTCCACCAAAGGAATGAAAAGCAAAGAGGAAGATTGGTGAGGTGCTGTGCTCCTTTGTTCCATACCTAGTTGCTCAAACACCTGCCCAAGACTGATGCATTCTTGAACCCTCACCAGCAGAAGAATTGGGCTAGGAGGCTTGTTGCTTTAACCTCAGATGATATCAGGTGGTGCACTCAGAGCACTAAGGGCAGGGACATCATCACTAGTTGTGGGCAATTTCCCAATGTACCTCTGATAGGGGTGAAGGGTTGCATCAACTACAACCCTCTGCTGTTCAAAAGACAACCGGGCTATGCATTGGTCCACCCTCCTAGAGTACAAGATCTAGCAGAGACCCTTTATTGTGAGAACAAGCCTAATCTGGCTATTGTCAGGCAAGCATCCTGGGCTTGGGACAATGTCCAGACTAAAGGGATGGCCATTCTTGGGAGATGCAATAATGTGGCCTCAGCTCAATATTATGAGTGGTCTCATGCCAGGGCTCAAACTTCTGGGATGACCTTCACCATTGAAGATGTACCTGGACCTTCCACAGCACCACCTCCAGCAACTGTCAGCCTGGAAGAGTTTGAGAAGCTAAAAGAGAGGAATGAGAATTTGTCTGAAGCCTTGAAGAGAACCCTCTGGGAGAGGAGTGATGGTCGTCTGGACATTGAAAGGTTAGAAAAGCTTAAGGTGGAGAATCTAGCCCGGATTGAAAAGTCAGAGGACTACATCAAGAAGTCAAGGGCTGGAGAACAGATTTTGAAGAATGCCTGCAAAGAGGCCCAGTTTCAGAGAGCTAGGACTGATCTTTATCTGAAGGAGAGCCAAGCTAGGTGGGTCAGGATCACTGAAGCTTGCACTCAGGATGATAAGAGAACCCAGGACAAAATTGAGCAGTTGGAGGCTAATGCAAAGGAGCAACAGGAAGCCCTGCAAGCAGCCCAGAGGGAGATCTCAGAGTTGAAGATTAGGGCTGGTGTGAAGAGGTCAAAGGACCAGGGCAGACACAAGGAGCTAACCACTGCTATCACCACCAGGAATCTTCTCATCAGGAACCTCACGGAGCATCCAGCTAATCCTGTGACTGAAGCACTTTTGAAGGAAGTCCAGGAGGATGAGTTTGGTCTTGGTGTCTGACTTTTGCTTGTTGTTGCTTTCATTTCATGTACTTTTCTTTTACGTTGTATTTTTGACCCCTCAGAGGGCATGTATTGTAAAAAAAAAAACTATGTATCATTCACTTTTTTGTAATATATTCATTAGTTTGTTTCATTTGGATCTCTCTCTCCTAAGCAACATCAAACAACATCTTCCTCGGGGTCTGGAAAGGTCAAAACCAAATGCCAAGCCGGATACCTTGGAAAAAATAAGCATACTGCATTGCATACTAACTTTTGTTTTGTTTTGTAGGTTTTTTTTTGTTTTTGTTACTAACTCTGTTGTGGTTCAGGAACTATTGCTCGACGTCGGGTGTTCCCACTCAACCGTCCACACAGATATCCCACCCGCAACAACCTTCCGGGTATACAAATGGACCAAGTACAGCAGGACCTTACAGAGGTCAGGACTCAAATGGCCAATGAGAGACTGGAAATGAGAAATCAGATGACCCAGTTTATGGAGGTGATGAATGGATTGGCACAGAGCCAAGAGAGATTAAGGGCACTAGTAGAAAGGCAGACCCAGGAGGAACCCCATCTAGGGACTGGGGGGACAAGCAACATTGAGAGGGTTCAGCCTCATGTTAATCCTCCAATGTATGGGCCCCACCTTCATCCAAAGATCAACATCCCTGCTAATGTACAGGGGAATGCCACTGCAGGAAGAGTATTACAGGAAGACCCCCAGGAAGATCAATTTATTGTGATGGGAGCTGGGGATGAAGCCTATGACAGGAGGCTAGATGAAATTGCTGAAAAATTAAGATCCTTGGAGTCCCAGAATTCCTTGGGCTTTGATGTTATGGACATGGGTCTAGTGGACGGGGTAAGGATTCCCCGCAAGTTTAAACCTCCGTGCTTTGAGAAGTACAACGGAACTTCCTATCCACGAACCCACTTACAATCCTTTTTGGGGAGGCTGAAGGCATATACCATGGATGAAAAGCTATGGATGTTTTATTTTGAAGATAGCTTAACAGGAGCTTCAAGAGAATGGTACTCTCACCTGACTAGAGCAACCATTAGATGCTGGAAGGACCTGGCTAAGGCCTTTATCAGACAATACCAGTATAACTTGGATATGGCTCCTAACAGGACCCTCCTGATGGGAATGTCTCAATCATCCAGGGAAAGCTTCCGGGAGTACGCCCAGAGGTGGAGACAGCTTGCTGCTGCTGTCCAGCCACCCATGTCAGAGAGGGAAATGGCTGATATGTTTATGAACACCCTCCAAGGGACATACATTGACAGGATAGCTGCCTTTTCTTCCACTAGCTTTGCTGACGTAGTCATAGCCGGGGAAAGAATTGAGAGCCTATTAAAGATGAGCAAAATTTCTGACAGCGATGCAAGCTCATCCAGCAACCCCAGAAAACCTTTTGTAGGTCCAAGAAGAACTAGTGAGACCAATGCTATTCAGGCCAGCAGGGGCAGACCACAATATGTTCATAGGTCAGTGGCAGCAGTCACCATTCCCTCTCCACTTCCTCAGCAACCAGTATATCAACCACAACAATAAACCCATTACCAGCAACAAACTCAGTACCCTCCTCAGAGAAACTACAACAACAACAACAACAGTCAACAAAGACCATTCCAACAGAGACCATCTCAGGCCAATAGGGTGATTGATCCAATCCCTATGCCCTATGCCGCTTTACTGCCACAGCTCCTGAAGCTCAACCTGGTTGAGTTAAGGACGTTGGCACCACCAGATCCTTCCAGTTTGCCAAGAAATTACGACGCCAACGCCAGATGCGCTTTTCATTCTAACGCACCTGGCCACAGTACAGAGAAGTGCAGAGCTTTACAGATGAAGGTGCAAGACCTGGTAGATTCTAAGGCTCTAAACTTTGCACCCCCGCCAAATGTTAACAAAAACCCTATGCCCAACCATGGAGGGCCCAGAATTAATGCTATTGAGGAAGATATGCCATCTTTCTTAATAACCAGTGTTGGGCAGATCCGGACACCCCTGGTAGAGATTAAAGCTCAACTCCTTGAATGCCAGATATTCCCTGGGTGTGAACTTGGGTGCAGTTATTGCAACATTTCGGTGAATGGATGTGACAATTTGAGAAGCGGCATAGACAGTCTTATCCAGAATGGTCTACTTCAAATCACAACATCAATACCTTCAAATCCGACAATCTCTCCAACAACAGTTCCAGAGTCTCCTACAACTGCAACAACAATTATTCCAAACAATTCTTCAGTTTCATCAACAAATGCTTCAAATATCACTTCAACAAGTCAGACATCAGCAAACATCTCTTCTACAACGTCAACACCCCTCTATTCAGAATTTTCTCCTACAACACCAGCAAATATCTCCGCAGTCACTATTTATTATGATCCGTCAAGTATTCCTCCGAACAGCCATTTTCAACAACAAGCAGTGGTATCTCCTTCCATATCACCAGTTACTATCTACTATGATCCACATACTATTGCAACACCCTCCTCTGCTGCAGTCAGCCCGGTTACCATCACGGTACCTGGGCCCGTTCCGTATGAAAGCAGTAATGCCATCCCTTGGCATTACGGCTCAGATCTATACTGCGAAGGGCAGAAAATCACTCTTGAATCATCAACTTCTTCACCACAAATAGACAATGTGGGGGGAGGCGGAGGCTTCACTCGAAGCGGACGTCTTTTCGCCCCACAAATTCCAAGACCCATTGCTGAAGCAGAAGCTGCTGCCAAGGCAAAAGGGAAGAGCATGGTGCAGGAAGAACAAGTTGCTAAAGAAGTTTTAAAGACCCCTTTTGATCAAGAGGTTGATGAATTCATGAGAATCATCAAGAAAAGTGATTACAAGATAGTGGACCAGCTTCACCAGACACCTTCCAAGATCTCCATTTTATCATTGCTAATGTGCTCCGAGGCTCATCGGAACGCACTATTAAAAGTCTTGCACGCAGCTTATGTGCCAGAGGAGATTACCGTCAATCAGTTGGAAGCTGTAGTTGGAAATGTTAACGCTAGTCACGGACTAGGATTTACCAACACTGATTTGACAACGGAAGGCCGCAATCACAACAAGGCTTTGCACATTACCTTGGAGTGTAAGGGTGCAGTTCTCTCTCATGTATTGGTGGACACAGGGTCATCCCTCAATGTCCTACCTAAGAAAGCCCTTGTGAAGCTAGAGTATGAAGGATTGGCATTACGCCCCAGCAACTTGGTAGTAAGAGCCTTTGACGGTTCTAAGAGATCAGTTCTGGGAGAAATTGAGTTGCCTATAACGATTGGCCCACAGACTTTCAAAACGACCTTCTTCGTGATGGATATACAGCCTGCCTACAGCTGTCTATTGGGTAGACCATGGATACACGCCGCTGGAACCGTGACCTCAACCCTTCACCAGAAGTTAAAATTCGAGTGGGAGGGCCAAGTCGTTACTATTTGTGGAGAAGAGGATATTTTTGTTAGCCATCTGGCTACATACAAATATATTGAGATGGATGGGGAGATCCATGAAACCATGAGTCAGGGATTTGAAGCCCTAAACATTAACGAAGCATCTGTTGTACTTGGGACCTCCATGACATCCTACCAGCAAGCCAGGAAGGTTGTTGAAGAGGGGAATGCTCAAGGCTGGGGCAAGCTGTTGCCTGTGGAAAAGAAAGAGGACAGATTTGGGTTGGGTTACAAACCAACTCAACAAGATCAAGCAGAGGCTGCTAAGAAGCCCAGTTTTGTTAGTGGGGGGATGCTCACCCCTGATGCTGTAAACAACTTGGAAGATGAGTCGGAGATGAGCGCAACCTGGAGAGCTGGATACGTCCAAGGATCCCGGGGAGCCGTATCTCAAACTGGTCTTCCCAGGAAATTATAAGGGTTACTCCTACAGAGTAATTATTATTTCCTGTATATTTTAAGCATGCATCAAGTCTTGCATCTTTCCCAAGATGACAAGACTCATTTTGTAATCGGGCCATCTGTAATTTTGTGCAAACAGATCAATCAATGATAATCAGACATCTTTTGCAAATGAGTCTTTTTCTTTTCTGCTCACTGTTTTTCATTTTTCTTTTTGTACAAAAATAAATGGCAATGTTTTCAAAATGATGAACTTCATTTCACTTTTTCTAAACAAGATTAAAATCAATCACTAAAATGAACAAACTGAACCCTTGCAGAGAGTGCCTTCCAGACCACACCGACAATAGCACGGCTATGACTTCGTATGACTTTGACAATCCAATCAATCAAGCTGATGAAGGGGTTGAAGAAGATTACGAGCTACCTGAAGAGCTAGCCAGGGTGTTAAGGCAAGAGGAGAAGGTTATCACTCCTCATCAGGAGGAGATTGAAACAATTAATCTTGGTACGGATGAAGACGTGAAAGAAGTTAAGATCGGGGCCTGCCTACAAAACTCAGTGAAAGAACAACTGATTGATCTGCTTCGGGAGTATGCGGATGTGTTTGCTTGGTCTTACCAAGACATGCCAGGGTTGGACACCGATATCGTCATGCACAAGCTTCCATTAAAAGAAGACTGCCCGCCAGTAAAACAGAAGCTGCGCCGTACTCGCCCGGATATGGCAATGAAGATAAAGGAAGAGGTACAAAAGCAGTGGGACGCCGGGTTCCTTGCTGTGACCAGCTATCCGCCGTGGGTTGCTAATATTGTACCTGTGCCTAAGAAAGACGGCAAAGTGAGAATGTGTGTTGACTACCAGGATTTGAACAGAGTCAGCCCGAAAGATGACTTCCCATTACCTCACATCGATGTATTGGTTGATAATACGGCTCAGTTCTCGGTATTCTCCTTCATGGACGGATTTTCAGGATACAATCAGATCAAGATGTCACCTGAAGACATGGAGAAGACAACCTTCATCACACCCTGGGGCACGTTCTGTTACAAGGTGATGCCATTCGGATTGAAGAATGCTGGTGCAACATATCAACGGGCTATGGTAACACTATTCCATGATATGATCCATAAAGAAATCGAATGTTATGTGGATGACATGATTGCCAAGTCCCTCACAGAAGAAGACCACCTGGTGAATTTGTTGAAGCTATTCAAGCGTCTGAGGAAGTACCAACTGAAATTGAACCCCAACAAGTGCACATTCGGGGTACAATCTGGTAAGCTGCTGGGCTTTATTGTAAGCGAGAAAGGGATTGAGGTTGACCTTGATAAAGTCAAAGCCATTCAAGAAATGCCTGCACCAAAGTCTGAAAAAGAAGTTCGAGGGTTTCTAGGTAGATTGAACTACATTTCCAGGTTCATATCTCACCTTACAGCAACCTGTGAACCTTTGTTCAAGCTGTTAAGAAAAGAACAGACGGTCAGGTGGAACGAAGACTGCCAGAGGGCTTTTGACAAGATCAAGGAGTACCTGCAAGAACCTCCAATCCTTATGCCTCCAGTGGAAGGAAGACCTCTAATAATGTACTTGACAGTATTAGAAGAGTTGATGGGGTGTGTGCTGGGCCAGCATGACGAGTCTGGTCGAAAAGAGTATGCAATATACTACCTGAGCAAAATGTTTACTGACTGTGAACAACGTTATTCACTGCTCGAGAAAACTTGCTGTGCTTTAGCGTGGGCTGCTCGCCGACTGAGACAGTATATGTTGACCCACACTACCTTATTGATCTCCAAAATGGACCCAGTTAAGTACATTTTCGAGAAGCCAGCTCTTACCGGACGGGTTGCAAGATGGCAAATGATCCTCACAGAATACGACATCCAGTACACATCTCAGAAAGCCATCAAAGGCAGTGTATTGTCTGAATATCTTGCTGAGCAACCTATTGATGATTACCAGCCTATGAGATTTGACTTCCCTGATGAAGACATCATGTTCATAAAAGCGAAAGATCATGAAGAGCCTATTCACACTGAAGGGCCCAACCCGGAAGAAGAATGGACTATGATGTTTGACGGGGCTGTTAACATGAATGGTCGTGGTGTTGGTGCAGTACTCATTACACCTAAGGGAGTTCACATGCCTTTCTCGGCAAAGCTCACCTTCAACTGCACTAACAACGAAGCTGAATACGAAGCTTGCATTATGGGTCTTGAGGAAGCCATGGACCTCAGGATCAAAACATTGACTGTGTTCGGAGATTCAGCTCTGGTAGTTAATCAAACCAACGGCAAATGGTACACCCACCAGGATCATCTGATACCTTACAGGGATTATACAAGAAGGTTATTGACTTTCTTCACAACGGTCAAGCTTGAGTATATCCCTCGGGACGAGAATCAGTTTGCAGATGCTCTGGCTACCATTTCATCCATGATCAAAGTTCAAGCTGCCAACTTTGTGCCTCGAATCTCAGTATCCAGACTCGATAGACCAGCATATGTGTTCGCAGCAGATATTGTCAAAGATGATAAGCCTTGGTTCCATGACATTAAGTGTTTCTTGGAGGATCAAGCATACCCACCTGGGGCATCTTCCAATGATAAGAAGACTTTGAGAAGGCTTGCTGGTAGTTTCTTTCTGAACACTGATGGTTCCTTATACAAGAGAAACTTTGATATGGTACTCCTCAGATGCGTTGATAGAACAGAAGCAGACTTGTTGATGCACGAAGTGCACGAAGGATCCTTTGGTACCCATGCAGGAGGGCATGCCATGGCTAAGAAATTACTAAGATCAGGTTATTACTGGATCACGATGGATGCCGACTGTTGTGCTTATGCCAGAAAATGCCATAAATACCAGATTTATGCGGATAAGGTGCATGTGCCTCCCAATCTTTTGAATGTGATGTCGTCACCCTGGCCCTTTGCTATGTGGGGCATTGATATGATTGGCAAGATTGAACCGACTGCTTCAAATGGCCACAGATTCATCCTGGTAGCCATTGACTATTTTACCAAGTGGGTTGAAGCAGCTTCCTATGCAAATGTTACAAGGCAAGTGGTGGCCCGATTTCTGAAGAGAGATATCATCTGTCGATATGGAGTTCCCGAGCGAATCATTACTGATAATGGTTCCAACTTGAACAACAAGATGATGGCAGAGCTATGCCGGGACTTCAAGATCCAACACCACAATTCTTCTCCTTACAGGCCAAAGATGAACGGCGTTGTTGAGGCGGCCAACAAGAATATCAAGAAGATTGTGCAGAAGATGGTAGTCACCTACAAAGACTGGCATGAAATGCTACCATTTGCCTTGCATGGGTACCGCACGTCAATCAGAACATCCACTGGGGCAACACCTTATCAGCTTGTGTATGGTATGGAGGCAGTCCTACCTGTTGAAGTTGAATTACCCTCCCTGCGGGTACTGATGGATGTTAAGCTAAGCGAAGCAGAATGGGTCCGATCCCGATACGAGCAACTGAGTCTGATTGAAGAGAAAAGATTGGCTGCAATCTGTCATGGGCAGTTGTATCAGAAAAGAATGAAGAAAGCCTTCGATCAGAAAGTCAGGCTCCGAGAGTACCAAGTGGGAGATCTTGTGTTGAAGAGAATCCTCCCTCCTCATACAGACCACAGGGGCAAATGGACTCCAAACTATGAAGGACCATTCGTGGTAAAGAAAGTTTTCTCTGGTGGAGCACTGATGCTCAGCACCATGGATGGTGAAGACTTCCCGTCCCCTGTGAATTCAGATGCAGTTAAAAAATACTTCGCATAAAAATGACCCGCTGGACATAAACAGAATGTAAGTCCAGGCAAAAATAGGGCATCCCGGCGAGTCAAAAACAGAATAAAAGACTCGGGCAAAAATAAGGGGAAAATAAGCAAAAAAATGTACACCTGCTGAGTTGAAAAGCCGCATTGGACAACTCAGGCAAAAAAGGGTATCCCGATGGATTGAAAACCCGAAAGGGCGATCCATGCAAAATAAGGGGATAAGAGAACAACTGCATTTTGAATTCGTCTGTATCACTTACAACTTGGTTAGCTTCAAAAGGATCAAGCGCCGGTCAGAATCAACCTTCTTCAGAAAGCAAGACGAGAAGAACGTCAAATGTCATACAAGTCATAGCCAAGGGAAGCTCCTTGAATCGTCGTCAACATTGCCAACATTTTGTTTGTCAATTTATAACAATCTCCTCATTCTAGGGGATTTGTTTCTTTGACTGTATCTTGCCAATTCAGGGCATATGAATTAATAAAATCAGATTTTCAGTCATGTCTCGTCTCGTACATTTTATTTTCATTTGCAAAATGTCCGATGTCTATAAGATGCTGATTACATAAATACAGATGCTTCTTTTAAATACGTGCTTGCAGGAAATATGTTTACTCCCGGGAGTGTCTAGACTCCTATGATGGAATCCGGTAAGGGATACCTCGGGATTACTTGTACGTTTCTATCTTTGCAGGATTGCAGGTATCCAAAACACGACACGGGGCATGAAAGCTTCACTCCTAGCAGGCTGGCAAATCAGCACTCACTCAGTCTTAGCACCCAAAGTGCTTTCTCCCCTGCTGAGTTGCCACTTGTTATCTCTCCCCAGCCGAGGTGCCAATCATTCTTCCTCCTCAGCCAAATATGAAAGCCAGGGAACCATCTCCCCACAGAGTTTCAGCCTCTATCCATAAGAGCAACGCACGAAAGGATCACAACAGAGTGACAGAGACTTCTACAAACCCCAGCTGGGTCCCTCATTACCAAGAATAGGTCTATTAGTGACCTATTTCCCCAAGCAAAGTCATATATATTGGATCTACCAATGATCTCATCCCCAACTGGGATGCTCATTTCAAACAGATCAACCAGAGATCTTCACAGCAACGGGATCCGCATCCCGGATCGGTACCTTTTGCATAAACATGGCATTCGCATCATATTCACCCCACAAAGTGTAGCATTCTGTCTAATATGGAGCATTACGGCAAAAATCAAACATGTTGCATAATCATAAGTCATGGTCTGAATCAAACACTTGTGAATAATGACAATCCATCAGTAATATACAGGAATGCTCCCCAGATTCCCCAGCGGAGAGCTAAAGCTAAAGCAGTTGCCTTACACCCACAAACACCAGTACATACTCCTTGTGACGCCCGTCCGTGTCACATCCCCAGCAGAAAGCCAAAGCGTCCCCTTTGCACTCACAGATACATATACATACACAATTCCTTGACACCCGTCCGTGTCACCATCCCCAGCATAATTACCTAAACACTTTGTATAGCATATACTTGTTTATAATATACCTCTTGACACTCGTCTGTGTCGCTCTCCCCAGCAGGTTGAACACTCATCTATACACCACTCATATTTATTTCACTTAAACAAATACTCGTCCGTATCTTGTATACACCATTTATATCCCCGCAGATTCGACACTCGTCCGTGTTCTTTGTTAACCAGTTGGTACTCGTCCGTACCATCATCTCAGAACATGCGTCTAGCGTTTGTTTCTACTTGATACTCATCCGTATCATAGTCTTAAGGATGCTCGCCCGCATCTTTAATCCATACATTGTGTCAAACACTTGTCTTCTTGAATTTAGACACTCGTCTGTGTCTACTTTTCCCCAGAAGAGTCCCCTCAGAATCAACACTCGTCCGTGTTCTTTGTTAACCAGTTGATACTCGTCCGTATCATCATCTCTGAACATGCGTCGGTATTTGTTTCTACCCGATACTCGTCCGTATCATAGTCTTAAGGATGCTCGTCCGCATCTTTAATCTATACACAATACCAAACACTTATACCTCTTATTTTCTTTTGGATGTAAACACTCGTCCGTGTTTACTATTCCCCAGTAAAGCAAAATTTCTTTTCTATCTGACATCTGTCCTATGTCATGATAAACCTTGAGAGCAGCCATCCCCTGCTAGGTGATCGTCCTTCACCTCTTGATGATCGTCCTTCATCATGCTCATCCGGTGGCCGTCCCCATCGTCGACCTTTTCTATCCGACATTCGTCCTGTGTCGTGATATTTGGCAGCCGTCCCCTGCTAGGTGATCGTCCTTCACCTTTTGATGATCGTCCTTCATCATTTTATCCGATGGCCGTCCCCATCGTTGATTTTGTTACCTGACATTCGTCCTATGTCATGGTAAACCCTGAGAGCAGCCGTCCCCTGCTAGGTGATCGTCCTTCACCTCTTGATGATCGTCCTTCATCATGCTCGTCCGATGGCCGTCCCAATCGTTGACCTTTTATCCGGCATTCGTCCTATGTCGCGATAATTTCGGCAGTCGTACCCTGCCAGGTGATCGTCCTTCACCTTAGATGACCGTCCCTCATCTTATCCACAACAGAGCAGCCGTCCCCTGCTAGGTGATCGTCCTTCACCTTTGATGACCGTCCCTCATCATTATTTCATTTATTCTTTAACCCGATGGTCGTCCCCGTCGTGGTCCCTTTTTCTTTTCCTAATGATCGTCCTTCATCAGTTTAGCCCGATGGCCGTCCCCATCGTTGCTTGCTTTACTTTATTGAACTTGATGGCCGTCCCCATCATTTTTCAATTAATCCCCAGAGAATCTTATAGCTTTACTTGATGGTCGTCCCCATCATTATCTCTTATATCCTCAGCATGTCGGCCGTCCCCGTCATTGCTTTATTGCACATTCTCCCTAGCATGTCGGCCGTCCCCGTCATTGCACTTTCCCCAGCAGTCGTCCTCTGCTCGACGGTCGTTCTCCGTCGCTCGCACTTTATAATATACTTTATTTTCTTTTACAATCTATATCCCTTTTCTTCTTCATCCTGTGAGTGCAAATTTTGGACTGTCTTTGGTATTCAACCACAAGTTATCTTGTTTGCCTGATAAGCCGTCGCTTACATCCTGCACAGCTAACTCATGTTTGAATAGGGGCAGCTGTAAACACCCCAAATTTGCCCTCACCCATTCACACCATGGATTGTGATCTCTTCATATGCATAAACTCAATCATAGCATCTCATATTGCATTTTTGATTCACTGCATTGGTTCAAAGTCATCTGCATCTAGGGTTTGTGATCTGAGCAATCCAAGAGCTTCTTGAGCCACTCCAAAGGTCATCACTTCAAAGGGGTCCATGTATGTTCAAGCATCATATTATATCCCCTCAAAGTCAAGAATATCAAAAAAATCACAAGAACTGGAAATGGCATAGAAGCAGAGTCAGGTTTGACTGCACAGATGACCTAGAATTAGGGTTTTGGTTTCAGAGGCCATAACTACAAATTTTTTGGTCATTCTTGTTTCTATTATTCTCTATATGGTATAGGGAGCATGCATATCAATTTTCATGAAGAAATTCCATGGGGAAGTCATCTGATCAAGAGTTGACTTTCTGGGCAAGTCAGTGTAAAATCAGGGCATCTGAGGCCCCCAATGACCCAACCAAAGGGTGTTCTTCATCATTTTGATTGTGTATGATCTTTATTTGATCATGGAAGATGTTGGAAGTTCACAAAATTGAATAATTTCAAGTCTTTTGCAAAGTTGACTTTTTGGGAAAGTTGACTTTTTAATGAAATTGCCATTTTAGGAAACTTTTCCAACCTTTACTTTTTGATTCAAAAATGCTTCAAATGGAAAAACTTTGGTCATGAAAGTTGTAGAATGGATCATTCCCTTTTCAAAAAGTACAAGAACATGACCTAATTCATTTTGGATCAAAAGTTATGGCTTGTCAAAGTTGGCAAAAATCACAAAATTTGAAGTTTTCTACCAAAGAGGCAAAGTTGCAAATTCACTTGTCAAGGTAAATTGAGCTATCAAACAAACTTCTAATCTTCACACAAACATGTACCAAGACCTAAAAGTCAGATTGCACCAAAGGATCACTCATTTCTATGGCTTATGGAGCAAGATTTCTCATAAGAAGCAAAAGTGAGGCAAGTTGCAAAAACTCACTCAAGTGTGAATCCACTTGCTGGCCGACATCAGAACCCATCCTATGGCTCTCCACACATCTTGCTGTGCAGGACACCCCATCTGTCCTTGGCTAGCAAGTAGCCCATGCCTCTCTTACACAAACTTGACATTTTGGCAACTTGAGCCATACCAATCACTAAAGCACACATCAACTCATTTGACCAATCCCATTTGTTTATGCAAACAAAAAGCAAGCCAAAGCACATACAACACAAGCCTGAAGCACTCTCCAACACAGCTCTCTCATTTTCACACCATTTTATAAAAGCATTCGAAACTGATTGTACAAGCTACAAACATACAAACCAACTTCACAAACATACTCAGCACACTTTCCTGGTCACAAAGCACCCATCACCATTGCCTAAAACTCCCAGAATCACAAACACGATTTCCACCCCACCTTGAACAGAACTTCTGCCATCTCTCAAACCATCCATTATAAACTCCAAACAAGCACTGAAAGCTTCTCAGGGGGTCCAGTGGAGTTGATTGCAAGCAAGAAACCAGCCAGAAAGTACCAGAAACCAAAGCTTCAGTTCAGGTAGCCATCTCAAACTTTTTTTCCAGAAACTCCATTTTGAGTTCTTAAATGCTTCTATGCACTCCCCTGATCATGGGGATGTGATTATTTTTGAAAATGGTTGAGAAACCAGGATGTATGGATGCTCTGAAACTTTTTTGCCCTAGAACTGTTTTGCTTCGATTTGGCTGATTGATGAATGAAAAATGGTTTTTGTTTGGGGGTTTTGGTTTAGTTTCGAATGGGGATGATTTCTGGGCTTTTAGTTTTCATTTTCATGAAGTTTTGAAGATTTTAGCAACTTTCAGGTGAGGGTCTTGCCGGAGAAGACGACCGGAAGTCTTCTCCGGCCACCTGAAAGTAATTAGGGCTAACCCCTGTAATTAATGTAAGTTTGAATTTGGTACGTTGGATGGGCTGACTTGGTCAACTCCCGCGCGTGCTCAATGGTCCAGATCCCTTCACTTAACCCTAATCCACGTCATTATCCATTTAATTAGGTTTTATAAATTAATCTGGACAGTTTGAATTCCAGCCCTTGGATGTGGCGCCAGTCAACGCGCGCGTTTCCCAGTTTGAATGTCAGCCATTGATTCAGCATACTTCTCATTTTATTTCATTTTATTTTCTTTTATTTCATTTGTTTTCTATAATTTATAAAAAATAGTAAAACATCTCTAAAAATTCTGAAATTTTTTGTCAAAGTTTCAATTAATTTTCAGAAACCAAAAACATTTTTATTTTTATTTTTTGCATTAAAAAATATTTTTAAATCATTTAAAAGTTTATTTTTAATTAATTAATGAGAATTAATTAATTAAAAATACTTTTAGGTATTTAAAAATCACCAAAAAATTCATGAAACCTTTAAAATCATTTAGAAACATTGTCCAACCCTCAAACCAAATTTCGTTTTTGATCTTGATGTCTTTTGACAATTTTTCATGGAATTAATTTCATTTCAAGGCAATATTTTGTTCCAAACTTCCAAAATTCATTTCTGCCTAACCATTGAGAGTTGGACTTTGATTCTTCTTGCATTGTGTCTTGCATATCATGTAGTTTGTAGGTTTTAATTGGCATGAATTGATCTTGCATTTCCTATTTGTTTGACATTTTTCTTGACAAGGTACCCTAAAACCCTAGAAATCTTAGGAAATTCATAACCCTCATTAGGTTAAGAGTTAGAACCCCTCCTTTGGGAAGTGAGTTTGTATAGGTTTAGGGTTCCCTTGGATGCATTTTCAATTTTTTATCTTGATGTTTGCTTCTGGTTTTGGTTTTTGTTTGGTGCATTGATCATAAACCCTAATTTGGGCTTCCTTTTGCATTCATCTTACATTTGTTTGCATACCATGACTTGCCATGACATTTTATGCATCCATTTGATTCATAATACATCTTAGGACATATTAGAAACATGTTTGATGATTGCATCTTGCATTTGCCATGTTGTATGCCATTTGCACTTCATAACTTTTCATGTATGTTCATGGTTCTAAGCATGCTTCTCTTGCATCCATGTGTTTGTATGATCATCCCCATGCTTTATTTCATGTTTGCATCATCTCATAGCATCATTAACATCATGTATGTGCTTCTGGTTTTGATTTGCATCATGTCATTTCATCTCATCTTGCATTGCATTGCATTCCATTCCTTTGCTAACTTTTCAGGTGGTAAGTCACTTTGAGAAGTGAATTTGCCTTCACTTCTCACAACTTCTTTTCATCCCTCTTATTCATCATTGCTGCATTTTGCCTTTGTATTTGAGATTGAGCTTGCTCTTTCTTCTTCTTCTTACTTTCTTTCCTCAAGTGACTTGTCTTCTTAAATGAAGCAAGTTACTTTGATTCTCTTTGCTCCTTTCATCTGCTTCCTGGTGGCTCCTCTGAAGATTTCTCTTGTAAACCTCACAAACCTTAGGAACAACCAAGCATGACAATAATTAGGGTTTTGATTAGTCCCCCATTAGTTTTACCTTTGTGTCATCTTTTGTGTCTCTCTTCTCATCTCATAATCCAGGACTAAACCCTAAAGGCTTTAAGGCTTTGTGATTAAGCTTATGCCTGCATCCTTCTATTAGGATGGAGTGTATAACTTTAATCCTAAGTGTTAAATCCTTAATGTGTTTAAATCCTTTAATCAATTCACTTAATAATCATCAAGACATCAAGCTTGTAACTTGGGCCTTGCATTAGGGTTCTAATTCTTCCTTAATTGGTTAAGAAGGACTAACCCTAGTGTTAATGGACAAGTCCCCCTCAAGTTGTCTTACAAACCCTAAAAAAAAATCACTTCATCATCTTAACATTAACTAAAATCCACTTAATAAAGGCTTTGTTTTGTCATGGGTTTAATCCCTAATCATGGATTAAGTTGAGGAGCATTCCTCAGCTTAAACACTCTCATCTATTATCCTTCTATTAGGATGGTGTAATGAGTCTGTTTAATCCCTGATTATGGCTTAATCTCATTACTTAACACTAAACAAAAATACTAAAAACATCTAAATAATCACAAGTAGGTTAATGATCTTAAACCTACATCATGGTGATTAAGTGTGAGATACTGACTTCACACTTAAGGTATTCTCATTACCCCTAATCAGAGGGAGGATGTGATGAGTTTACTAACCCATTGGTTTAGACTTAAGCTCATTAATTTATGACAAACTTTCAAAAGCAATAAAAGACTAAAAATACAAAAACAAACAATAATCGTCTCCTTCGGGATTCTTTTCTCATCTCATTCACTCGCAAACGAGAACTTGCTTCTTCCGTCTAATGCAAGACAGTTTGCACCTGAGCCAGACAGGTCATACACTTGAGCATAGACAAGTAAGCAGTTCACAGGTCAATTTATCTTTCAGTCTCTTTGGGTCGAACTACGGTGTTCTGACTTCCTCATTGCACGAGAGGATACGTAGGCATAACTTAACAGTAATCGAACAAAAGTCTCTGTAGATTCCCCCTCTTTCTAGCGTTATTCTTTAAGCCTCATAGTCTTGAGCATTTCACTCTTGTTCTTACACTGACACTTCATTTATACACTTCACCTTTCTTTTAGCACTGACACTTGCATTCTTTCCAGCTTTGATACACAAATTGCACTGACACTACCCCTTTAAAACACAAATCTTTTAAGCGTGGATCCCGTCGAGTATGGCGGACAATCTGGGTGCTAATACCTTCCCAGGTTGTAACCAACCCCCTTTCTCAGTCTCTCTGGTTCGCAACCGTCTTATCCATATCTTTTTCTAGGGCTATGCAGCATCACCTTTCCCTCGGGATAAAAATGCCTAGCTGGCGACTCTATTCATTCCCTGTGAGTTCACTCCTGTGTGTTCTCACATCCTCCTTTCGCCGACCGTTCGCGTCTGTACCTTTATCTGGGCCATTCCCATTTATCGGGAGCGACAGGACGCTTTGTCTTTTATGTGCAAGGGATGTATTTTGTATATTGCTGATGGTATTGTTGGTATTTATAAGTGATTGGTTCGAACCTGACTTGTGATTATGCAATATGTTTGATTTTTGCCGTAATGCTCCATATTAGATGGAATGCTATGCTCTGGGGGAAAATGATGTGAATGCTATGATTATGCAAAAGATACTGATCTGGGATTCGGATCCCGCTGCCTGTGGAGATCTCTGACTGATCTGTTCGAAGGGATATCCCAGCTGGGGGTGAGATCATTGGTAGATCTAATAAGATGTATGACTCTTCTTGGGGAAATAGGTCAATGATAGACTTATCTTAGTAATGAGGAGCCCAGCTGGGGACGTGGGCGCTTCCGTCACTTTGTTGTGTGGGAAATCCAGACATTGCTCTTCTGGGAGAGGCTGGAGCTCGGTGGGGAGATGATTCCCTGCCTAGTACTCTATTGAGGGAGGAAAGGCCACTGAACGGTCTTTTCTAGATATTTTTCATGGGGATCCTGCTGAGGATGAGGATATTTGATAACTCAGCTGGGGATATGGACATCTTCTGGTACTGCCCTGAAGAAAGATGTGTTGGAGAAGTGATGCCCGACAACTCTGAATGGGAGAAAGCACTTCCGGTGCTGTCTGGAAAATGTGCTGAGGAAATAATTATTTAGCAACTTAGCTGGGGAAAGCCTTTCATGCCCCATGTTGCGCTCTGAATACCTGCAATCCTGTTATGACAAAGAAACGCACAAGTACTCCGGGGTATCCCTTACTGGATTCCATCATAGGAGTTTAGACACTCCTGGGAGTAAGTAATATATTTTCCTGCAAGCATGTGTTTAGAAAGGCACATCTGTTTTTATGCAAATATTATATCAGGGATATCAGACATTTTTGCAAATGAGATAAAAAATGTACAGGACGAGATGTGACTGAAAATTCTGGTTTTATTAATTTGTGTGCCCTGAATTGGCAAATACAGTCAAAGAAACAAATCCCCTGAAATGAGGAGATTGTTACAAATTGAGAAAATCAAAGGTGTTGGCAATGTTGAAGACGCTTCAGTGCTTCCCTTTTGCTATGACCCATATGACCTTGACGTTCTTCTCATCCTGCTTTTTGAAGAAGGCTGATTCTGACCGATGCTTTGACCTTTCGAAGCTTGCCATGTTGCGAGTGATACAGAAGAATTCAGAATGCAGTTGTTCGCTTATTCCCTTATTTTGCGTGGATCGCCCTTTCGGGTTTTCAATCCACCGGGATACCCATTTTTTCCTGAGCTGTCCAATGTGGCTTTTCAACTCAGCGGGTGTACATTTTTCTTTATTTTCCCTTATTTTTGCCCGAGTCCTTTATTCTGTTTTTGACTCGTCGGGATGCCCTATTTTTGCCTAGACTTACATTCTGTTTTAATGTCCAGCGGGTCATTTTATGCGAAGTATTTTTTAACTGCATCTGAATTCATAGGGGATAAGAAATCTTCACCATCCATAGTAGTGAGCATCAGTGCTCCACCAGAGAAAACTTTCTTTATTATGAACGGACCATCGTAATTCGGAGTCCACTTGCCCCTGTGGTCTGTATGAGGAGGAAGGAGTCTCTTCAACACAAGATCTCCCACTTGGTATTCCTGAAGCCGTACTTTCTGATTGAAGGCTCTCTTCATTCTCTTCTGATATAACTATCTATGACAGATTGCAGCTAATCTCTTTTCTTCGATCAGATTCACTTGATCATACCGAGATCGGACCCATTCTGCTTCATTCAACATGACATCCATCAATACCCGTAAAGAGGGTAATTCAACTTCAACAGGTAGGACTGCCTCCATACCATACACAAGCTGATACGGTGTTTCCCCAGTGGAGGTTCTGGTTGATGTACGGTACCCATGCAAGGCAAATGGTAGCATCTCATGCCAGTCTTTGTACGTAACCACCATCTTTTGCACAATCTTCTTGATATTCTTGTTAGCTGCCTCAACAACGCTATTCATCTTTGGCCTGTAAGGAGAAGAGTTGTGATCTTGAATCTTGAAGTCCCGACACAGTTCTGCCATCATTTTATTGTTCAAGTTGGAACCATTATCAGTAATGATTCGCTCGGGCATTCCATACCGACAGATGATGTCCCTCTTCAAGAATTGGGCTACCACTTTCCTGGTGACATTTGCATACGAAGCTTCTTTAACCCACTTGGTAAAATAGTCAATGGCTACCAAGATGAATCTGTGGCCATTTGAAGCAGTCGGTTCGATCTTTCCAATCATGTCAATGCCCCACATGGCAAAGGGCCAAGGTGAAGACATCACATTCAAAGGATTCGGAGGCACATGTACTTTGTCTGCATAAATCTGGCATTTGTAGCACTTTCTGGCATAGGCACAACAGTCAGCATCCATTGTGATCCAGTAGTAACCTGACCGTAGTAATTTCTTAGCCATAGCATGCCCTCCAGCATAGGTACCGAAAGATCCTTCGTGCACCTCGTGCATCAACAAGTCTGCATCTTTCTTATCAACACATCTGAGAAGTACCATGTCAAAGTTTCTCTTGTATAAGAAGCCGTCAGCATTCAGGAAGAAACTACCAACCAGCCTTCTTAATGTCTTCTTGTCATTGGAAGATGCCCCAAGTGGGTATGTTTGATCCTCTAAGAAGCATTTGATGTCATGGAACCAAGGCTTGTCATCTTTAGCAATGTCTACTGAGAATACATATGCTGGTCTGTCAAGTCTGGATACTGAAATCTTGGGCACAAAGTTGGCAGCTTGAACTTTGATCATGGAGGAAATGGTAGCCAGAGCATCCGTAAACTGATTTTCATCTCGGGGAATATACTCAAGTTTGACTGTAGTGAAGAAGGTCAGTAATCTCCTCGTATAATCCCGGTATGGAATCCGATGCTCTTGGTGGGTGTACCATTTGCCGTTGGTCTGATTGATTACCAAAGCTGAATCTCTAAATACAGTTAAGGTCTTGATCCTGAGGTCAATGGCTTCCTCAAGACCCATGATACAGGCTTCGTATTCAGCTTCGTTGTTAGTGCAGTTAAAGGTGAGTTTTACCGAGAAAGGCATGTGAACTCCCTTACGTGTAATGAGTACTGCACCAACTCCACGACCATTCATATTGACAGCCCCATCAAACATCATTGTCCATTCTTCTTCTGGGTCAGGCCCTTTAGTGTGAATAGGCTCTTCATGATCTTTTGCTTTCAGGAACATGACGTCTTCATCAGAGAAGTAAAATCTCATAGATTGGTAATCATCAATGGGTTGCTCAGCTAGATAGTCAGACAATACACTGCCTTTGATGGCTTTTTGAACTTTTTGCTTAGGTAGTATATTGCATACTCTTTTCGACCAGACTCGTCATGTTGGCCCAACACACACCCCATTGACTCTTCTAACACTGTCAGGTACATTATTAGAGGTCTTCCTTCAACTGGAGGCATAAGGATTGGAGGTTCTTGTAAGTACTCCTTGATTTTGTCAAAAGCCCTTTGGCAGTCTTCATTCCACCTGACCGTTTGTTCTTTTCTTAACAATTTGAACAGGGGCTCACAGAATGCAGTAAGGTGAGATATGAACCTTGAAATGTAGTTCAATCTACCTAGAAACCCCCGAACTTCTTTTTTAGTATTTGGTGCAGGCATCTCTTGAATGGCTTTGACTTTGTCAGGGTCCACTTCAATTCCCTTTTCACTTACAATGAGCCCCAACAGTTTACCGGACCGTACCCCGAATGTGCATTTGTTGGGGTTTAGCTTCAGCTGATACTTTCTCAGACGCTTGAATAGCTTCAACAGATTTACCAGGTGGTCTTATTCTGTGAGGGACTTGGAAATCATGTCATCCACATAACATTCAATTTATTTGTGGATCATGTCGTGGAATAATGTTACCATAGCCCGTTGATAAGTGGCACCCGCATTCTTCAGTCCGAATGGCATTACCTTATAATATAATGTGCCCTAGGGTGTGATGAAAGTTGTCCTCTCCATGTCTTCAGGTGACATCTTGATCTGATTATATCCTGAAAATCCATCCATGAAGGAGAATACAGAGAACTGAGCCGTATTGTCGACCAATACATCAATGTGAGGTAATGGGAAATCATCTTTTGGGCTAGCTCCATTCAGATCCCGGTAATTCACACACATCCGTACTTTGCCATCTTTCTTAGGCACGGGTAAAATGTTAGCGACCCACGGCGGGTAACTAGTCACAACACGGAAACCAGCGTCCCACTGTTTTTGTACCTCTTATTTTATCTTCACGGCCATATCCGGGCGAGTACGGCGCAACTTCTGTTTTACTGGAGGACAGTCTTCTTTTAGTGGCAGCTTGTGCATAACAATGTCGGTATCCAGACCTGGCATATCTTGATAAGACCAAGCAAAAACATCCACATACTCCCGAAGTATGTCAATAAGTTGCTCCTTCACTGAATCTTGCAGGCGGGCCCCGATTTTCACTTCTTTCAAATCTTCTTCGGTATCAAGATTAATTGTCTCCACTTCCTCCTAATGAGGAGTGATAACCTTCTCCTCTTGCCTTAACGGTCTAGCTAGCTCTTCAGGTAGCTCATAATCTTCTTCAACCCCTTCATCGGCTTGATTAATCGGATTGTCGAAGTCATACGAAGTCATAGCAGTGTCGTTGTCGGTGCAGTCTGAAGGGAACTCTCTGCAAGGGTTTAGATTGGTTCATTTTAGTGATCAATTTTATCTTGCTTAGAAAAAGTGAAAATGAAGTTATTATTTTGAAAACCATTTCCATTTTATTTTTGTACAAAAAATGAAAAATGAAAAATAGTGAGCGGGAAAAAAAAGAGACTCATTTGCAAAAGATGTCCTGATATTCATTAATTGATCGTTTGCACAAAATACAAGATGGCCCGATTACAAAATGAGTCTTGACACCTTGGGCAAGATGCAGGACTTGATGCATGCTTAAAGACAGGAAATAATAATTACTCTGCAGGAGTAACTCTTATAATTTCCTAGGAAGACCAGTTTGAGACTTGGTTCCCCGGGATCTTTGGACGTATCCAGTTTTCCAGGTTGCGTTCCTCTTCTTCCTCATCTTCCAGACTGTTCACAGCATCTGGGGTAAGCATTCCCCCGCTGACAAATTTGGGCTCCGTTGCAGCCTCCGGTTGATCTTGTCGAGTTGGTCTGTAACCCAACCCGAATCTGTGTTCTTTCTTTTCAACTGGCAGCAGCTTGCCCCAGCCTTGAGCGGTACCCTCCTTAACAACCTTCCGGGCCTGTTGATACGAAGTGATGGAGGTTCCAGACACAGCAGTTGCTTCATTGATGTTCAGGGCCTCAAACCCTTGACTCATAGTCTCATGGATCTCCCCATCCATCTCTATATACTTGTAAGTAGCCAGCTGACTAACAAAGATGTCTTCCTCCCCACAAATTGTGATGATCTGGCCTTCCCACTCAAATTTTAACTTCTGGTGAAGGGTAGATGTAACAGCGCCAGCGGCGTGAATCTAGGGTATACCCAACAGACAGCTGTAGGCCGACTATATGTCCATCACGAAGAAGGTAGTTTTAAAGGTCTGTGGGCCAATCAACACAAGTAAATCAATCTGTCCAAGCACTGATCTCTTAGAGCCATCAAATGCTCTCACCACCAAGTTACTTGGACGCAATGCCAAACCATCATATTCCAATTTCAGCAAGGCCTTCTTTGGGAGGACATTGAGCGAAGACCTAGTGTCCACCAGCACATGAGAAAGAACAACACCTTTGCATTCTAAGGTGATATGTAAAGCCTTGTTATGATTGCGACCCTCCGTCGTTAAATCAGCATTTGTGAAGCCCAGCCCATGACTGGTGTTAACATTTGCTACCACTGTTTCCAGCTGATTAACAATAATCTCTTCCAGCACATATGCTGCGTGCAGGACCCTCAAGAGTGCATTCCTATGGGCTTCGGAACACATTAACAATGACAATATAGAGATTTTGGAGGGCGTCTGATGAAGCTGGTCCACCACTTTGTAATCACTCTTTTTGATTATTCTCATGAACTCATCTACCTCTTGTTTAAAAGACGTCTTCAGAGTTTCTTTAACAGTTGGCTCTTCAAGTACCACATTCTTCCCTTTTGCCTTAGCAGCAGCTTCTGCTTCAGCATTGGGTCTTGGTGTTTGTGAGGTAAAAAGGCGTCCGCTTCTGGTGAAGCCTCCGCCTCCCCCAACATTGTCAACTTGTGGTAGAGAGGTTATTGAATCTAGAATGATCTTCTTTCCGTCGCAGTAGAGATCAGAGCCATAGTGACAAGGTATGGCATTACTGCTTTCATAAGGAATGGGTCCAAGTACCGTAATGGTGACCAGACTGATTGCTGCAGCGGAAGGAACTGTGATGGTATGCGGGTCGTAGTAGATCGTGACTGGAGATCTGACAGGAGGTGTTGCAGTTTGTTGTTGGAAATTGTTGTTGGGATGAACATTTGCCGGGTCATAATAGATCGTGACCGTTGAGACATCTTCATTAATGTTTGCTGGTGTTGTAGGTGTTTCCGTTGATAAAATGGGTGCTGATGTTGTAGAAGTAAATGTTGTTGAACTCTGATCTGTTGAAATAATGGATGGAGTGATTGCTGGAGTTGTGGATGAATCAGTAGGAATGATAGTTGTTGCTGTTGTAGGAGGATTTGCTGAAGGAAGAATTATTGATGTTGTAGGAGAATCCATTGTTGCTGAAGAAAGAGTTGTTGAAGGAGCCATTGTGGTAATCTGCAAAATTACATCTTTGATGAGGCCATCTATGCCAAACCTTAGCTTCTCACAACCATTAATAGCAGTCTTGCACAATTCGCAGCAGGCCTCACAGCCCGGGAACACTTGGCATCTCAGGGGTTGAGCTTTGACTTCTGACAACGGTGTTTGAATCTGTGCAACATTGTAAATCAGTGCAGATGGTTGATCCTCTTCTATGGCATTAATCCTGGGCCCACCATGATTAGGCATAGGATTTCTGTTAACATTTGGAGGAGGTGCGAAATTGAGAGCTTTGGAATCGACCAAATCCTGAACCTTCATCTGTAAGGCTCTACACTTCTCAGTATTGTGACCAGGTGCATTGGAATGAAAGGCACACCTGGCATTAGCATCATAATTCTTTGGTAGATTGAGAGGATCTGGTGGAGCCAACGTCCTTAACTCAACCAGGTTGAGCTTCAGGAGTTGTGGCAGTAAAGCGGCATACGACATAGGAATGGGGTCAATCACCCTATTTGCCTGAGATGGCCTCTGCTGAAAGGGGCGCTGCTATTGGTTGTTGTTGTTATTCCTGTAAGTTCTTTGTTGTGGAAAGTGAGACTGTTGTTGATAGTGTTGTTGTTGTTGTTGTTGAGGATAAAGTGGTTGTTGTGAAACCAGAGCCAGAATGGTAACAACTGCTATGGATCTGTGAGAATATTGGGGTCTGCCCCTGCCTGCATGGATAGCATTTGTTTCACCCGCCCTTTGGGGTCCTGCAAAAGGTTTTCTGGAGTTGTTGGAGGAGCTGGCACCATTGTCAGAGATTTTTCCCATTTTTAAAAGACTTTCAATTCTCTCACCAGCTATAACTACATCGGCAAAACTGGTGGAAGAGAAAGCAGCAAGTCTATCAATATAAGTTCCCTGCAAGGTGTTCATAAACATGTCAGCCATCTCTCTTTCTGACATGGGTGGCTGGACAGCAGCAGCAAGCTGTCTCCACCTCTGAGCATAATCCCAAAAGCTTTCCCTTGAAGACTGAGATATGCCCATTAGAAGAGTTCTATTGGGGGCCATGTCTAGGTTGTACTGGTATTGCCGGATGAAGGCTTCGGCCAAGTCTTTCCAACATCTTATAGTGGCCCTTGTCAGATGCGAATACCATTCTCTTGAAGCTCCCGTCAGGTTGTCCTCAAAATAGAACATCCATAACTCTCGTCCATGGTATAAGCCTTGAGTCTCCCTAAGAAGGATTGCAGATGAGTTCGCGGGCATGAGGTACCATTATATTTCTCAAAGCAAGGGGGTTTGAATTTGTGGGGAATTCTCACCCCATCTACCAGCCCCATATCCATTACGTCAAAGCCTAAAGAATTATGGGATTCCAAAGACCTCAGCTTTTCAGCAATCTCATCCAACCTCATGTCATACACCTCATCTCCAGCCCCAATAACAGTGAATTGTTCTTCTTGGGGATCCTCTTGCAGGATTCTGCCCCCAACAGTATTACCATGAACATTCCTTGTGCCATTAACATATGGATTCAAATGGGGCCCAAACTCTGGTGGGTCAATACGAGGCTGCCCTCGTTCATTATTGATGGTTCCTCCTGTTCCAAGGTGGGGCTCTTCAGGTGTCTGCCTTTCCACTAGCTCTCTCAGCCTTTCCTGGCTCTGTGCTAAGCCAGTCATCACAACCATAAACTGAGACATTGGTTTCTCATCTCGACCCTTTCGTTTGCCATTTGATTTCTTACTTCATTCAGGTCCTGCTGTACTTGATCCATCTGAATGCCTAGAAGGTTGTTACGCGTTGGGTACCGGTGTGCGGTTGACAGGGAACACTCTGTGACGAGCAATGTTTCCTGAAACCACAACAAAATGAGAAACAAATAATAAACAAAAACCTACAAAATAAAGAAAATGTTAGTATGCAATGCAGTATGCTTATTTGTTTTCCAAGGTATCCGGTTTGGTTCTTGGTTTTGACCTTTCCAGACCTCGAGGAGATGCTTGATGATGTTGAGAAAAGAAACCCACCAAAATAAAACAAACTGATATTTTACAAATAATGAAAATACATAGTCTGTTTACAATAAATGCCCATGGTAGGTCAAAAATACAACAAAAAGGAAAAGTACATCAAAAGAAAGAAAATACAAGCAAAAGGAATCAGACATCCAGTCCATAGTCATCTTCCCTGACTTCCTTCAGGAGTGCCTCAGTCACCGAACCAGCTAGGTGCTCTGTAATGGTCCTAATGAGGAGGTTCCTGGTAGCAATGGCATTAGTCAGCTTCTTATGCCTGTCCTGATCCTTTGATCTCTTTAACCCCGCTCGGAGTTTCAATTTTGATATCTCATTCTGAGCTGCAAACAAAGCTTCCTGCTGCTTCTTCTCATTGGCCTCCAGTTGCTCAATGTCGGCCTAAGTCCTCTGGTCTTCTTGTGCACGGGCTTTGGTAATCCTGATCCACCTAGCCTGGCTTTCCTCTAGGTAATGCTCAACCCTAGCTTTCTGAATCTTGGCCTCCTTGCAGGCATTCTTCAATATCTGTTCCCCGGCTCTTGCTTTCCTTATGTAGACATATGTCCTCTCAATCTTGGTCAGATGCTCAGTCTTGAGTCTTTCCAATCTTTCAATGTCTAGACGACCGTCATTTCTTTCCCAAAGAGTCTTCTTCAATGCCTCAGATAGCTGATTATTCCTCTCTTTCAGCTTTTCAAATTCCTCCAGGCTAACAGTTGCTGCAGGCTGTACTGTAGAAGGTCCAGGTGTGTCTTCCAAGGTGAAAGGAATCCTGGTACTCTGAGCTCTAGTACGGGACCAATCAGAGTACTGGGTTGATGCAACATTGTTACATCTTCCAAGGATGGTTGTCCCTTTGGTCTGGATGTTGTCCCAAGCCCATGCAGCTTGCCTGACAACAGCTGAATTAGGTTGCACTTCACAGTATAGGGTCTCAGCTAGATCCTGTCCTCTGGGAGGGTGAACCAAGGCGTATCCCAATTGTCTCTTAAACATCAAAGGGTTGTAGTTGATGCAACCTTTTACTCCTATTAGAGGCACATTAGGGTATTGTCCACAGCTGGTAATAATATCCTTGCCTTTGGTGCTCTGGGTGCACCATCTGATATCATTTGATGTTAAGACAATGAACCTTTTGGCCCAATTCTTCTACTGGTGTGGGTTCAAGAAAGCATCTGATTTAGGCAGGTGTCTGAGTAGCCAAGAGTAGAACAAGGGAGCACATCATCTGACCAACTTCCCCCTTTGTTTTTCATTTCTCTAATGGATGGAGTAGTAAAAATCTCCTAGCAATGTAGGTACTGGGTTCCTCAGCAGGAACAAGTGGATGGCATTCTTACTCACAAATTTGGGCTCATCTACAAACAATATAATCCCATATATGTTGAGGGCTAAAAGTGAACAGACTGCCTTCCATTCTCCCACTGCAGCCTTCAGGGTGGCCTGAGAAATCAAGAAGTCCAGATGTAAGCCAGGAATCCCAGCTTTTGTTGTCATGTTTTGCTCAATAAGGGCAGGCTCCAAATGCAATGCCCTTGCTATCTCTTCACTTCTGGGAGCAGTCATCTCTGGCTTGAAGGGGATCTCTCTTCTGATAGGCACTCCAATCAACAAGGAAAACTCTTCCAACAGAGGCCCCATCTGGAAATCAGGAAAGGTGAAGCATCTGAGTGGAGGGTCATAAAACTGCAAGCATGTGTGGATCATGCTCCTCTGAGATGAATCAAGATCCATGACCATGTCCAAAATACCCCCATAGTGCTCTCTAAACAGTGGGATATGGTCAGGTGTGATAAGGGACTAGACCTGCTTGATACCAGTCAAGGTGGGCTCAAAGAAGTGGTAAGATATGTTGCTCTTCCTTGGAGTATCCATGAGTGCTGATGAAGAAACTGAGAATAAGCTGATGAAGATCACAGACTGAGAAGCTGAAGGTGAGTCTCTGGTAGAATGATGCAGGTGCTGAGGGAGATAACTGAAGCAGAGGTCCAAGCAATAGAAGGGGTCAAAACAAAACCAAATATGATATGATGGATACCCTGAAAAACAAATAAACAAATGTTAAATGATGCAATGATGATATATGCAAATGATATGCAAGGGTTTGTGATCAAGAGCTGGATCTGATTATCTGTCTTGATAAAAGGTCCATGTATGTTCAAAGGTCCGGATGGAGGCTCAGAAATCCAGTAACCAGGGTGGGGGACTCAAATAAAGAGTCACATGTCCAGGGTTAATCACAAGAACTGTCCAAAGTGAAGTACTCTTAAACAATACAGTGACAGGGTATGATGTGGCAAAGGGTTTCTGCAAACCTGTAAACAACCCAACCCCCTCACATGTACTATTCAAGAACAAGGATCCTCAGACTTGGATCAGTTATGAGAAGTGTAAACACTTCTAACCCGGAGGTACAGTGTTTACAATAACCATAAAGGATCCTCCTCTAATTCACCCCAGATTCTGAAGGTCAAATAAAGGTCATCCAGATTTAGCAGGCTTCCCAGATAGCCCTAGCACTACAGGAAATCTATAGCACAGAGTTCTCAAGAAGAAACCCACATCTGAACCGTGTTTCATATTCCCGCACCAGACGGAAATGGAATGGGAAAGAACATGAACCACTCTAGCCTAGGTGTCACTCAGGTCCCAGGTATAGGACCTTAATCACTCAGTGGAACCCCACCCACCAAAACAGAAACCAGCTCCAGCAATGATAATGACAGTATGATGTATAAAAAACTATAAAGAAAGCAGTAAATAAAGTTGTACATAAAGCAATAAATAAAGCAAATAAATAAACACAATTAGCACATAACACCCCAGTAAACACAAATAAAACAAGCGCTAGGAGGAACCCACAAAAAGAACCAGAAGCCCTGGTTGCAGCAAAAGGGTCCCCAGCAGACTCGCCAAGCTATCGCTCCCACCAAAGACACAGGGCCAAGAGGGGTACAGACGCGAACGGTCGGCGAAAGGAGAGAGAACATGAAGATGAACTGAAGAGAGTCGCCAACTAAGAATTTTTATCCCGAAGGAAAGGTAATGCTGCATAAACCTAAGAAAAGATGGATAAGACGATTGCGAACTAGAGAAACTGAGAAAGGGGGTTGGTTACAACCTGGGAAGGTATTATCACCCAGATTGTCCGTCGTACTCGACGGGATCCATGCTTGAAAGTTTGTGTTTAAAGGGGTAGTTTCAGTGCTATCTGTGTGCAAAGTGCTGGAAAAGAATGTACATGTGTCAGTGCAAAAGAAGTTTAAAGTGAAGAAAAGGAGTGTCAGTGCAAGGAAAGAGTGCAAAGCTCAAGATAATGAGGCTTAAAGAATGATGCGGTAAGAGGGGGGAAAAGACAGAGACTTTTGTTCGATAACTGTTAAGTTATGCCTACTTATCCTCTCGTGCAATGAGGAAGTCAGAACACCGTAGTTTGACTCAAAGAGACTGAAAGATAAATTGACTTATGAACTGCTTACCTGTATATGCTCAAGTGTATGACCTGTCTGGCTCAGGTGCAAATTGTCTTGCATTAGACGGAAGAAGCAAGTTCTCGTTTGTGAGTGAAGATGATGAGAAAAGAATCCCGGAGGAGACGATTATTGTTTGTTTTTGATGTTTTCAATTTTTTATTGTTTTTGGTGTTTTGCATAGGATTATGAGCTTAAGCCTAAATCAAGGGCTTGTAAACTCATTATATCCTCCCTGATTAGGGATAATGAGCCTAAGTATGAGATAAGCATCTCAACTTAATTACCATGATGGTGTAGGATTAAGATCATTAACATACTTGTGATTATTAAGATGTTTTTGGTTTTTGTTTAGTGTTAAGTAATGAGTTTTATCCATAATCAAGGATTTAATGGACCCATTACACCATCCTAATAGAAGGATAATAGATGAGAACATTTAAGCTGAGGAAGGCTCCTCAACTTAATCCATGATTAGGGATTAACCTCATGACAAAACAAAGCCTTTATTGAAGTGGATTTTAGTTAATGATAAGATTAAGAAGTGGATTTTATGATTTGTAAGACAACTTGAGGGGGACTTGTCCATTAACACTAGGGTTAGTCCTTCTTAACCAATTAAGGAAGAATTAAAACCCTAATGCAAGGCCCAAGTTACAAGCTTGATGTCTTAGTGATTATTAGATGGATTGATTAAAGGATTTAAACACATTAAGGGTTTAACACTTAGGATTAAAGTTATACACTCCATCCTAAGAGAAGGATGCAGGCATAACCTTAATCACAAAGCCTTAAAACCTTTAAGGTTTAGTCCCTGATTAAGAGATGAGAGGAGAAGACACAAAAGATGACACAAAGGTAAAACTAATGGGGGGACTAATCAAACCCTAATTGTTATCATGCTTGGGTATTCCTAGGGTGTATGAGGCTTGAAAGAGATCTTCAAGAAGAGCCACAAAGGAAGAAGCAGAAGAAAGGAGGAGAAGCAGAAGAAACAAGTCAACTTATTTCACTTAAGAAGATAAGTTGCTTGAAGAAAGAAGGTGAAGAAGAAACATGAATGAGAAAGCTCGCTCTAATACAAATACAAAATGCAGCAATGAATTCATGAGAGAGATGAGAAGATATTATGAGAAGTTAAGGCAAATTCACTTCTCAAAGTAACTTACCACCTGAAAAGTTAGTGAAAGGAAATGAAATGAAAATGAAAATGAAATGAATGCAAGGATGCAAAACAAAACCAGAAGCACATTTATGATGAAAATGATGCAAAGTGATGGTGTGAAAATATGTCAAGAGTTGTGAATGATCATACAAGGGATGAGAATGCAAATGAAGCATAAAGGAAGCATGAAAGTTCATGAATGCACATGAAATGAAATGAATGCATAACATGGAAAATTGATGATGCAATGATAAAAAATGATTCTAATATGTCCTATGATGTCTTATATGTCATGTGGATGCAAGAAATGTCATGGAAAGTTCATGAATGCAAGCATATGCAAGATGTATGCAAAGGAGGATGAGAAATTAGGGTTTTCATGCAACATGAGATGCAAAACTCAAAAATAGAAGCAAATGAAGAGATAAAAAATTGAAAATGCAATCAAAGGAACCCTAACCCCATATGAAATCACACCCCAATGGAGAAGACCTAACTCTAAACCTAATGAAAGTTATGATTTTTCTAAGTTTTCTAGGGTTTTAAGGTACTTAAAGGGGAAAAATGCCAATCAATTTAAAAAGGCAGAAGAAATTTATGGCAAAAATATGTTAGAAACTACATTTCAAATTAAGATCAATGCAAAAAGAACCATTGTCATACCATTCTTGGTTAGGAAGAAAATAATTCTTGAAGTTAGGGTTCAAAAATGGGATTTTATGAACCCTAAATTCAAAGAAAAAAAATGTCAAAATGATTCAAAACCAAAAAGAAATTTGTGTGGATGGTATGACAATGTCTCTAAATGTTTAAAGATGCAATATGAATTTTTTTGGGATTTTTTAGAAACCTAAATGATATTTTAATTAATTAATTTTCATTAATTAATTAAAATAAACAATTAAATGTCTAAAAAATAATTTTTTAATGCAAAAAATAAAAATAAAAATATTTTTGGGTTGAGAAAATTATTTGGAATTAAAATGCTAAATAAAAATATTTTTTTGGATTTTCTAACTATTTTAATTAATTAGTACAAAATAAATAAGAAAAATGAATTAAAAACAAAATAAATCAAAAGTATGCAGAATGGATGACCTGGATTGAAACTGGGTTTGGGTGGGTTGACTGCGCGCCACATTTAAAGGCTGAGATTCAAATCCAGCTAATTTAAATTTTACACGCAGGAAGACAAGATCCAAAGGCCAGAATTTAAACTGAAACCCTAACCCTAATTAGCCATTAATTACTCTCAAGTGGCCGGAGAAGACCTCCGGTCATCTTCTCCGGCCAGCCCCTCACCTGAAAATTCTCAACTTCTTCCCTAGGTCTTTTCTGGAGCTCTAAAGCTCCAGATTCACTCCTTTCACTCTCCTAAGATCAAATCCACCCTCAAAAACAATTTCTTTTCACTCAATCTCCAGATTCGAAGTAAAGATAAAAAATGGTGAAACTTTCAGACAAGCAATACATTCTCATTTCTTGATCATTTTCAAAAATAACAAGTTCAGTGTACTCAGGGGAACATGCTTAACCATTTAGTAACATAAAATAAAGGTTCTGGAAAAATTAATTCGCATGGCTACCTGAGATAGAGCTTCTTACTTTGGAGCTTTCTGACTGCTTCTTCTGTGCAAGATAGCTCCTATGACCTCCCTAAAGAAGCTTTGAAGCTTGGAAGACCTTGAGAGTGGTTGGTTTGTGAGTTTGTGCTCCACTGGTCAGAAAATCGTGTTTTGTTTGTGGTGTGTTCTTGGCTGTTTTGATGGGTGGTTTTGGGTCAGTGAATGATTTGGAGATGAATGGTGGTGTTTGTTTTGAGGTTGAGCAAGTGTGATGTGTGTTTTGAAGGAAAATGCAAGAGGGATGATTTTTGTGAACTAGAGAATACTGAGGTTTCTTGGCTGTGTTCTTGTGTGTTATGGCTTGCTTTAGGTTAGTATAAACAAATGCAATTGGTTCAGAGAGTTGTTGTGGCATAGTGTGATTGGTATGGTGTGAAATGCAAAAAGTCAACATTTCTTGTACTTGAGGTATGGGCAAGTGGAAGGCTTGGTACAATGGGGTGTCTGGTGCAGCAAGGATCAAGGAGGTCCATGGAATTCACTTTGAGGCAATTCAGCATGTTTGTGAAAGGTTCTTGGTCATTTTGCAATTTCATGGAACTTTGGCCCCTTTGAGATTTCTTTATGGGCAAGGCATGAAAACTTGAGATTCTTTGGACAATTCTGAGTTTTAGACATTGCACAATGTTTGTATGATGCTTAGAAGTGTTTTTGAAGTCACAAAATGAATTGGTAAGTGGTTTTGCAAAAATCCCTCTTTGGTGCATTCTTGAAAATTATGTGATTTTTGCCAACTTTGACAAGCCATAACCTGAGTTCCAAAATGAATTAGATCTTGTTCTGGTACTTTTTGAAACGGGAATGATCCAATCTACAACTTTCATGACCAAAAAGTTTTCATTTGAAGAATTTTTGGTTGAGAAAGAGGAGGTTGAAAAACTTTCCCAAAATGGAAAGTTTACATTACAAGTCATTTCCACTTTTGGCAACTTTTGGTTTAGCTCATTTTTATTCAATTTTGTGAACTTCTAAGCACTTCAATGATCAAATAAAGACCATATAACTTCAATTTGATGAAAAATCCACTTTTGTTCCATGTTGGGGGGCCTCAGATGCCCTGATTTTGCTCTGACTTGCTCAAGAAGTCACCAAGTGATTAGATGACTTCCACAATGAATTTCTTCATCAAACTTGGTATGCATGATCCTTATAACATATTGATACCAATAGAAACAAGAATGACCAAAAAATTTGGAGTTATGGCCTCTGAAACCAAAACCTAATTTCAGGTCATCTGTGTAGTTAAACCCTAGCTCTGCTTCCATGCTTTGCTAGTTCTTGTGATTCTTTGATTTCCTTGATCTTTGGAGGATAAAATGTGATGATTGAACATACATGGACCCTCTTGAGATGATTGAATACCTTTGGAGTGGCTCAGATGAATCTTGGATTGCCCAGGTCACAAACCCTAGATGCAGATGAACTTGAACCAATTCAGTGAAGCAAAAATGCAACATGATATGATATGATTAAACTTATGCAAATGAAAAGATCACAAGCCATGGTGTGAACTTAGTGAGGGCAAATTTGGGGTGTTTACATACACATCTACAACAGACATATAAACAACATATGCATCCACATCATACACATCAACAACAATGCACCCACATCATACACATCAACAACAATGCATGAAAATGAGACTCAACCATAGACTCAATGCATGTGGTACCATTTATCGATCCCTGTTTCATGATCTAGTTCCCGTCAGAACTCTCGATCCCTATTTCATGATCCAGTATGATCCCTCTTTCATTATCACACCCACGACCCTAATTTTAGGGTCTCGTACGATCCCTATTTCCTGATCGCACCAACAACTGTGATTAAATTCAATCACACCACCAACAACGATTCCATCAAGGAAATTAGATGGACGTGGTTACCCTACCTTGGTATATCACCCCACAACTATGCACATGTCATGCACCATCTATGACAATATGCAATATTAACTACAACAACAACAACAAATTCATGCAACAACATCAATTAAAACATGTGACAAAATCAATAACAACGTATAATAACATCAACAACAACGTACAACAACATCAACAACAACAACAACATCAACAACAACGTACATCAACATCAACAACAACAACGTATAATAACATCAACAACAACATTTAACAAAATCAATAACAATGTAAAACAACATCAACAACACCTACCTACCCCTCATTACATCAACGTCACTCAACCATTACTTGCATTTTAGCTAACATACATCATTATGTTCTACCACAACTCTATCCCTTTACCCCATTAAATCATGCAACTATAACCACAACATAACATGTTATAACAATTATGCAACCATATTTTACTACAACAACTCATCCACCACAACATACTATGACAACTAGATACTACAACAAGTTCATACTATAACAACTTAACGACAACATACAACAACAACTCACCCATAACATATACACATTCATTTATTCATGTATTTCACATAATCATATTTAATATTTAATAAAACAAGTGTATAACCTATCCACTCATGCTCCTAACACCACCATATCAACCCAAATCCCCTAGGAGATAGAATAAGTAAATTCACATATGCAACTAAACCTACGTTCTGTATTCGTATGTTTCACACAACAACATTCAACATCAACAAAAATGCATGTATAACCTTTATAGACCGACTCACACCACATCAACAACATACCAACCCTCATAAAGCATAAACACAATTTTTCAGGAATTTTAATAAATTAAAAACACATTTTCTCACTCCATGGTCTCGCTAAGCGACCCCCCTAAGCGAGTAAGCCACTGCCTCGAAGAGGCAAAATTTTCCAACAGATCGCTAAGCGAGCATCCCCTCGCTCAGTGAGCAACATGAAATCAGTAGATAAACCATGCAATTTCTGCACTCTTCCTCTGCGACTCTCACCTTAAATTATGGTAGAATACCAGTCCTAATCTCTATTTTTCACCAGAATTTCCACAATCATCAATACCAACACAAACATACTAATGAAACTTCATAAGTCCCTCAATTTCATATCACATTCATTGATTATTTAATCATCCAATCCCACTAACATACCTAAGGATATCTACCCTAACATTCATATCATATTAACCTTAAAAGATGAAAGAGATCCCACCCTTACCTTAATTTGACGATGAATTTCTCTCATGACGGGATTCTCTTCCTCTTCTCTTGCCCTAGATTCCTTCTTCCTTCTTCTGTTCACGGTCTCTCAAAATTCCATGATTACTTTTTACGAACAGACTGCTCTCTTTCTCCAATTTCTCAACATACCCCTTGGACCCTTAATAATGGAATCCCTATTTTGCCCTCACCGACCTTTCACTTATTTACCAACATATATTTTCCACTTGGTATTCCTCTAATTCAATTATTTCACCATATTAATAGAAATTATTAAACTAATATCTATTCAAATAATATAATTATTCTTACTCGACACATTTTCCTTCATCTCAATACCTTCACCCTTTACTAAGGATATGCAACCTCCAATAAAGAACAACAACATACAACAATTTCTATTAATGGAATAAATAATTAAACAATTAAATTAGGGAATTACAAGAGTGTGCTCTTTGACCATGAGTTTTGTTTATTTTGGAGAGTTTCCCCTTCAAGGTCAAACCCAATTGTGTGGGACTATTCAGTAGCAGTCTTGGTAGGAGAGCCTCGATTCACTGCTTGAGGAGAGGAAATTGTAACAAAATCAGGTTTGTTAATCTCACTCAAATAGCTTCACCCAGAACCAGGATTATATGTAGGCTGATAAGTGGGCTCACCTCGACTATTCATAAAAATAATTGGAGTAGTAGTTGTTGGTTGTGGTGGAATAGAGCCACCAACATTAGCCTAAAATAGAAAATCAAATGATTAGGCTAAGAAATAGTCAACCAAAGAGTTCATATAGAAAGTAATTCAAGAATAAAACTTACCTGAGTGCCATCAGCATCAGGGCTTGAGATGTTGCTTTCGTTTGGGCCAGCGGTCGCTTTCAACGTGGCCCCAAGAGTTTTTATTTCAACACCCTCAGGAGTGGGTGTCTCCTCTAAAACTTTGGCCACCTTAGATTGGCCAACAGTGTCAAGAGCTTTGACAAGCTTCCTTTTCTTTTTGATAAGTTTACCCTCTTCAGGGGGAGACAGGTCCTCACCATCATCCTCATGGATAATCAGTTGGGCACGCCTCCTTGGCTTTCTTGTTGGAGTGGGAGGAGGCTTTCGAGTTTCATGAGAAGTCTCAGGAGTAGCCTTCATAATGGTGCTCTTCGATGAACCATACTTCTTAGGCACTGCTCAAATTAAAACACAAAAATATGAATTAGTAAAGAAGTGGTTACATAAATACCATTAAATCAAAGGCCCCAAACCTTCATATATTTTGGATACAATGTGAACATCTTTGATCACTATATGAAGGTGCCCTTTGTAATAGTAAAATAATGAGTGTAAGCTAGTATTTAACTTAACTCAAAGTAAACAAAGTCGCCACCACACTTTATTTTTATTCCAAGAGGAAAAGGAAAAAAGAGCGAATAAATCCTAATTAATCTAAAAGCAAAAAGCTAAAGAAACACAACAGAGAAACATGTAAGGGGATAGGTTACACAATGGGAAGGTTTTACGCACCCAAAATGTCTATGGTACTCCACGGGAGCCCTTTGAAAAATTTACTGTTTTTGGTTTGAAAAAGGTTTGTTAAACGAGAGTGGAGGATGAGAAAAGAATGATTTTTTTAATATTTTTGTTTTTGGAGAGGTTTACCACCTCATGCCTATGTACCCACCAAGTGCAATACAAGATCAAAACCCCGTAGTTCGTGGTATAAATAGTTAAAAGGGTTGGTTATGATTGATTTTATTAAGTGAATATAATTTGTCATCTTCAAGTGGATGGCCAAACAAACTACCATGAGAATGAAGGCATGGACTCATACTTCATTATGGGGAGGGCGCCAACTCGGATAAAATCAACGAGTATGCCACTAAACCCCCGCGAATGACAAGAGACTCAATTACATCAAACTACAATCATGGAGATTGAGATACTTACACCCGACTAAAGAATAATGACTCATAAATCGACACGCTTTTTAAAGAAAATACACAAAAATGCACAAAGGCACAAAACAACTTGAATGAGTTTGATTCTTTTTATTTTTTGAATTAAGGCCAACATGATTAAATTCATTGATTTTAAAAGAAAAGAAAAAAGGTAAAATCCACTTGATAAAAGTCAAGGTTTTGTTTATTAAAGAGGTAATGATTTAAGAAGAAGGAATCCTTTGAAAAAGGAGGAAGATTTTGAAAATTAAAGAATGGGAGGAGATGAAGGGATTATCCTAAAAAAAGAAAATAAGGATACAAGGGAAGAAATAACTAACCAAACATGATGATACTTCAAATTATGAGCATAAGAGTTCCATCCTTATAAGCTAACAAATGGCCAAATAAAGGCAAGTTCCAACTTCATGAAGGTCAAGGCAAAGGAAATGTGTCCTAATAATCTAAGTCCAAATCTTCATTCCAAAGCCAAGGATAGTAACCAATAGTCCATAAATTAAAGTCACAAGTTTTTTAGAAGTTTAATCCTTTATTAATGTTTTTGTGTCCAAATGGACAAAAGGAAAATCAACAAAACAATAATAAGAGCAAATAATAAACATGATATGGATGAATAAAGCATAATAAAGCAAAATAAAATATAAAGCAATAAAAGTGCAAAAATTTAAATATTAGTAGCAAAAGCAATTAAAGTGCACGAATATAAAATATTAATAATAATAATAGTATAATAATATTTACATAAGAGTGATATGGTGAACTTAATTAACCACAACCTAAAGAGTAACCAAAATCGAAAGGCAACCGGATCCGCTTAGCATCTTACACTATAGAGATTAATCAAGGCAAACCGAACCGAATTCAATGAAATTTGAAAGGTGATTGGAAGACCCAAAGCACCTACGCATCAAACACTCATAAGCCTCGATTCTTAATGCAATATGATTAACCACTTTGGGATTACGCGACCAACAAGAGGTCCGATCCATGAAAGTGCAAGTACCCAATTAGATTTTTATTCCGAATTAGGGACAAATTTAGGTCTATGTTAGGCAATCGCCGAGTAATTTACGAATTAATTACCCTACAAATGAGGTCGGCCACCACCAATTAAGGTGAACAATATTAGTGCTAATGCATGCGAGATAAACGATATATAAATCGCCATCCGGATGCAATACCGCACAAAACTAAAGGTGAATACCAAATTAAGCAGCACCCATGGTATTCTTCCATCCTTAAGTTCAATCACTCATCTCGGTGTATTCAAGCATGAAAATGTATCACTAATACAAAGTACCTTAAATGAATTGAATAATCCACTTAAAGGTAGTTTTGAATTAATGAACATTAACTACTCTAATCTACACCTAAAGTTCATTGAAGTTAAAGAGAAATCACACCCAAAAGTGCTTCCCAAGGTAAAAATAAAAAGGATGAAGAATGAGAAGAAAGAGGAACCAAAAAGGGGCTTGAAACAAGCCAAAAAGTCCATTCTGACTTGCGTTAACCGGTTAACCAATTGGTTAACCGGTTAACGCAGACAAAACCTGCGCAGTTTCAAAGATAGTTAATCGGTTAACCAATTTGCACTATAAAGGTTTAACCGGTTAACGATGTACCAGAAGCAGAAAAATGCAGAAAATTCAGCATGATCCATTTAAAAACTTTTTCTCAAACATTTGATGATCATGATCTAAATTTGCACGAATTTTTAAATCAAAATACAGTGGAATCCCTACAATTAAACAACAAATAAAGATCCAAAGGATCTAGAAAAAAAGGCACAAAAGATCTACATCTTGAATGTTGATGTTGAATATGGGTTTATGGAAAGAGATGAATTACCAAAAGCACTTTTTCAAGTTGGACCAAATCAAGCTAGATCTACTAAAATTGATGAACAAGAGAAGAAAAAGATGAAGGCTTGGCTCATGTTAGTTAAGAATTCAATGTGAATTCTTGATAACTTTAAAAGAAAGAAAAAGAGCTTTAATGAATTTTTGGTTTTGGGAGAATGTTTTGCAAGGGGGTTTTGGCTCTCAAAAGCTTGGTGAATGAATGAAATTATGGTCCTATTTAAAGACTTTAGGTATGAGAATTTGGTGGAATTGAGCTTTCTTTGGTAATTAAATTTAGGCTTTATAATTGCAATTTTGGTGGGAAATGGAAAAGAATGGTGATTAGTGAGGGTTTATGGTAGGAAATGATCAAAGTGATGTAGAGAAATCAGAAACCAATGGATCTAGAATATTCCAATTATACTAATGATCTAAGGGTGATGAATTTGAATAAAATATTCAAATTTCGCACTGGTTAACCGGTTAACCAAATGGTTAACCGGTTATCCAAGCCAAAATTTGAATATTTTATTCAAATGAGATTTCCTTGTTGTTGTGGCCCGATTCTTTTTGTACGTCGAAGAAGGCATGGAAATAAACATATGAACCTTGGAAATCCTTTGAATGAATCAATTAACTTGGGAAATCCTTGATCAGATAAAATTTGAATTATTTGCGGATCAACTTCGACTTTTTTTCTGTGAAATTTTACTCGAGCTGCAGGACTGCTATCTTTGGCATTTTCAATGGTTCCTCTTCCTGAACAAGGTTAGTAAAAGGAAACAAAATATTTTTGGATTTTAATTAATGGTTAGTAATCATAAACAAATAAAGTAATTAAAGACAACAGTGATCCCCTGTGAGGCATAAACCTAACCCGAGAAGAACCGAGCAACCATTGCGATCTTGTTTGCATGCAAGATGTATATGAAAATGCGAAGAAAAATTAGGGCAAAAATTAAGGTGCAACAGCTGACCCTATTTAAGTTTCTTCAATCTGAAGATATAAAGATTGACATCTTCGTCTCTGCAAGATGGGAGAGACTTAAATACAAAAAACCCAATTTTTGTCCTAAGAGAACATGATATGATATGATATGATTATGATATGATATGAATATGATATGATATGAATATGATATGATATGCAAACCCAAGACCTCTGTGGGGAACACACGACCACCAGAGGAAAGAAAAAAGTTTGGGACACGGAAGTAAAATCCCACTCGGGAAAACAAAGGACACCAAAAGAGTTTTCCAGGAAAATAAATCATTGGATAGCTGACTCTACATGATGAAAATGTTCAATGATATAATCAAGGTAAAAGGTTCCACGAGGGAGAGTAAATGCTCTTACAGGGAATAATAACCAAACAAAGTATTTGAGTCCAAAATATGAGGAATACTGAGTTGGAAAAGAATCATCCACTACCGGTTTACTGGGTAAAAGATATGAAAACAATGGACTCAACTATCGATTTACTGGATATGAGCAAAACAAAGAGGGATAACCTCCACTACCTTTTTACTGGGTAGAAAAATTCTCAACTACCGGATTTACTAGGTAGGAGCACAAGCAAAGGGAAACAACTTCTATTACCTTTTTACTAGGTAGAAAGAAGAACTCTCGACTACAGGATTTACTAGGTAGGAGCAAAAGCAATAGAGCTTGATTATTTTGGTAATATTACCCACTATCGAATAATTGATAGCTTAATTCCAAAGTAATATACTCAAACCGGGGAAAATATTTCCCACTATCAAACAATGATAGCATAATTCCAAAGCAAATAAAAATATGCCAAAAGGACCAAAGTTCAATCCAAGGACAGGGTGGAAAGAAACTGTCAAACAAGACTCATCCCGAGGACGAAATATCTCAACTGGGGAAATTACATCCAGATAATAAACTGGGGAGGAAACTGAATCAAAATCATCCACGAGGAATAAACTCAGTGAGGAAATGGAAAGGATCAACACTTTCTGCTCAAGGGTCGACACTCTAAACTTGAGAGGAAGACAACACACACATTTCGTGGGGGAAAAACACACCAAAGAGCGGGGAACAAAGATAAGTGTAAGAATGCAAGCAAAAGATGCCATGCTTATGCGTATGAATATGTTGACAAAACAGACATAAAGATAAGCAACGAGTGACATAAACACAGCAACAGCCAGATACTCGGCTAATCAGGGCAACAAGGTCGGGGACCATGCTGGAGATTTGAATCGAAATCCTCAACAACACAAAATCTTCCACACTTTGGGGATGGAGGGAAAAGTCCTTTTTAAACTCTAACGGAGACAAATGTCTTCATAACTTTGTTTTGGGAGACAAGATAAAGATCTACCATTGATACCAATAAAGCATAGCCTACTGGAGTTTTAAACATCAACTCTGCATAGGGATACCACCCTATTGAGGAAAGGTAATAATCTGTCGGGGATGGGGAAAACTTCCACGATCCTTGTTGGGGACGTAAATTTTCTTAATTAAACTCCTGCAGGGAATAATCATCATATTATTCCTGCTCCACCCGGGGAAAGAGTCATGCCATTCTTGCTTTGCTTGGGGAAATAGTCATGCCACTCTTGCTCTGCTTGGGGAAAGAGTGTAAAACTTGTTGAAGATCAAATAGAAATCTGCTAGAAACCAACACATGCATACCTACTGCGGATCTATGGAGATCATTCACCACTAAAAATTTGGACTTTTCGACCCATATGGGGATACCAGAAGTTAATATCATAGCAACCCACAGTTAAAAGGGATTTTAAATCAATACCCACCAACAGGTGAAAGAAAACCTCTAAACTGATTGTTATACCAATACTTCTGCTAAGGGATGCAACCAACTCAAGCTGAGGAACAAGAACTCGGCTGAAGATTCCCAATACTTCTCAAGTCAAAGGTGAACTGTTGAGGAAGAGATCAAACTCAGTTGGGGATTTTCAATAATATCCCTTCCAACCACTCTTATGGGGAAGGAATCAGAACTAGGAGCGTTTACAGTCCCTGTTCATGTTGGTGGGGCACAAAACATCATTAACATCAAAATGCCAGGACTATTCAGGAATTCCATAAGGACATAATCGGATCCAACCCTGCGTTTAATATCCCCTAAATCACTATTGATTTCCTTTTTTTGTTCTCATATCAAAAGAAAATATTTTTATAATCTTCAAAGATTAAATTTATTAAATTTGTTTTAAAAATCATCATCAACAATAAATTGAAATTTTGTAAACAGAAACAATATAAAGAATTGCAAACAATTGGATAAAAGCTCAAATTCATTGATAGAATGGTAGTCAGCAAATGGCATGACTCCACATATCATTACAAGTTAAAAAAAATGGTAAATACATGGAAAAAGGCTACATTGAAATACAATGATCGCTATTCTCCCTGTCAACTTTGAACTCCACTGCGTCCGAAAACTTCAGTCGAGGATGAGTGAATAAGAATCTTTGATGGGAAATTCTTCTGAGGGATACAATCTAAAATCCTCGGTCACTACAAGTGATCCAGTCTGTCGATGCAGTTACTTGCCATGGTCCCTAACTTTTTCCTAGATTGCCCTTTCGGGTTTTCAATCTAGCGGGATAATTATTTCTGTTTATGTCTCTAATTTTTTCCTGGACCTCCCTTTCGGGTTTTCAATCCACCGAGACGGTCATTTTTGCCTAAGCCGCCCTTTTGGGTTTTCAACTTAGCAAGCTGTTCTTTTATTTTATTTTAGGCGAAGTATTTCTTGACTGCATCCGCATTCATAGGACAAGTGATTTCCTCACCATCCATAGTTGCAAGAAATAATGAACTGCCAGATAAGGCTTTCTTAACAACATATGGTCCATCATAGTTCAGAGTCCACTTGCCCCGAGAATCTGTAATGAAATACTGGATCTTTTTTAGCACGAGGTTGCCTTCTCTAAATACACGAGGTTTGACCTTCTTGTCAAAAGCTTTATTCATTCTTTGCTGGTACAACCGACCATGACACAAAGCTGTTATTCTCTTTTCCTCAATCAAATTCAACTGGTCAAATCTACTCTGACACCATTCAACCTCAGTCAACTTGGCTTCCATCAGAACTCTCATTGATGGGATCTCAACCTCGACGGGGAGCACTGCTTCTGTACCATAAAAAGGTGAGAAAGGGGTTGCCCCTATTAAAGTGCGGACAAATGTACGATACCCATGCAAAGCAAAGGGAGCATATCATGCAAGTCCTTATATGTCACAACCATCTTCTGAATGATCTTCTTAATGTTCTTATTCGCAACTTCAACAGCTCCATTCATCTTCGGTATATAAGGAGAAGAATTATGGTATTGAATCTTGAATTTTTCACAAATTTCTTTCATCATCTTATTATTCAAGTTCGAACCATTATCAGTAATGATTCTATTCGGAACACCATATCTACAGATAACGTTATTCTTGATAAACCGAACCACAACTTGCTTGGTTACATTAGCATATGATGCCGCTTCCACCCACTTGGTGAAGTAGTCAATTTTCACAAGAATAAAATGAATCCATTCGAAGCCTTGGGTTCAATCATACCAATCATATCAATTCCCCACATAGAGAAAGGCCACGGGGAAGAAATTACATTGAGATGAGTTGGCGGCACATGAATCTTATCAGCATACACTTGGCACTTATGGCACTTTTTCACATACTTGCAACAATCAGATTCCATTGTCAGCCAATAGTAACCTGCTCTCAACATCTTTTTAGACATTGCATGCCCATTGGCATGGGTACCAAAAGATCCTTCATGAATTTCTTTCATTAACATGTCTGCTTCGTGTCTATCCACACATCTGAGCAGGACCATGTCAAAATTCCTCTTATAAAACACATTTCCATTCAGGAAGAAATTTCCTGCCAATCTCCACAAAGTCCTCTTATCTTTATCGAATGCCCCAGGTGGGTATTCCTGACTCTGGAGAAAACATTTAATATCATGATACCAAGGCTTGTCATCATGGACCTCTTCAACTGCGAACACATGAGCTGGTCCTTCAAGCCGCATCACTCTGATCATGGGAATTTCATTCTAATGGTGCACCTTTATCATAGACTTTATAGTTGCCAAAGCATCTACCATATGATTTTCATCAGGAGGCACATAATGAAACTTAACTTTAGTGAAGAAAGTTGATATCCTCCTGGCATAATCTCTATAAGGGATTAAGTGGGGTTGATGAGTTACCCACCTGTAAACACCCCAAATTTGCCCTCACTCATTTCACCATGGCTTGTGATTCTTTTCATTTTGCATAAGTTCAATCATACCATCTCATATTGCATTTTTGCTTCACTGCATTGATTCAAAGTCATATGCATCTAGGGTTTGTGATCTGAGCAATCCAAGTGCCATCTGAGCCACTCCAAAGGGTTTCAATCATTTCAAAAGGGCCCATGTATGTTCAATCATCATATTACATCCTCCCAAGATCAAGAAAGTCAAAATTCACAAGAACTGAGGAAGGTATGGAAGTAGAGCCAAGCTTAACTACAGATGACCTAAAATTAGGGTTTTGGTTTCAGAGGCCATAACTCCAAATTTTTTGGTCATTCTTTTTTCTATTGGTCTCTATATGTTATAAGGATCATGCATACCAATTTTCATGAAGAAATTCAATGGGGAAGGCATCTGATCAAAAGATGACTTCTTGAGCAAGTCAGTGCAAAAATCAGGGCATCTGAGGCCCCTAATCATCCAACCAAAGGGTTTCCTCCATCATTTTGAATGTGTATGATCTTTATTTGATCTTATAAGAAGTTATAAGTTCACAAAATTGAAGAATTTCAAGCCATTTGCAAAGTTGGGAAAAATCACAAAAATTCACTTATGTGCCAAAGAGGGAAACTTGCAAATTCTTGTACCAAGGCAATTTGTGACTTCTAATTGATGTCTAAGCATTACACAAACATCATACATGACTTAAATTTCAGATTGGCCCAAACATTTCTCAAGTTCCATGCCTTAAACTTCAAGAATTCAAAAAGGGCCAAAGTTGGATAAAATTGCAAAATGCTCCATAACTCTTCATCCACTTGAGCCAGCTCACTAAATCAGTTTCCATGGACCTCCCTAAAGCCAGCTGACTCGAGCCATGCCCCTAAACCAGCCTGCCACTTGCCCATACCTCCAAGTACAACTTTCTTGACTTTTTGCAACATGAGCCATACCAATCACACTGCTCCACAACAACTCTCTGCCCAATCAGAACATGTTATGTGGACCTCAAGGAAACCAGTACACACAAGAAGCAAGCCTGAAACTCCAAGAACTCAGCACACTCAAAAATCCCAAAATTTGCAAGAGCCTTCGAATCTCTTGATTCAACCATCAAACCTTCAAACTTCTTTCACCATTCAACTCCATAAACCTCACTGATCATTTCCCACCTTTCATTTTGCCCTAAAACCTTCACAATCAAAAATACGATTTTCACATTTCACAAACTGAACTTCTGCCATTTTCATTTTGAGGCCATATAAACTCCAACTAAGCATTACAAACACTTGAGGAAGATCATTGGAGCTGATTTGAAGCAAGGAACTGGCCAGAAAGCACCATTTTCGAAAGCTTCAGTTCAGGTATCATCAAGAACTTTTTTGCCAAAAATGATTTCTTAAGTTCTTAGATTGTTCTCCATGCTTCACTGATCACACTGCACCTTTTGGTTTTGAAAATGATTCAGTTTTAAGCATGTATGAAGCTTCTGAAATTTCTGTGATTTTTTCCGTTTTGCTTCGAATCTCTCTGTTCATGTGAAATAAATCCTGTTTGATGATTGATTCTTGTTTAGAATGGGATGGGGATCATTTCTGGAGAGTTAGAGAGCTTAAGGATGCGTATTGAGTGAGATTGTAGAAATGGATGGCCGGAGAAGATGACCGGAACACTGTTCCGGTCACCTGAAAGTAATTAGGGCAGCATATTAGGGTTTAATCATAATTAGCGTAGTTTGAATTCTGGCCCTTGGATGACGCGCGAAGTCAATTCCCTCCATCTGAAATTTTTTATTAAATCTTTTAATAATTTTCAGAACCCAAAAATATTTTTATTTTTATTTTTGGCATTAAAAATTATTTTTAAATCATTTAAATGATTATTTTTAATTAGTTAATGGGAATTAATTAATTAAAAATACATTTAGGTATTTAAAAATTCCAAAAAAAATCAGAGAGCTTTTTAAAACATTTAGAAACATTATCAAACCCTTTAAACAAATTTCTTTTTGGTTCTTGACATATTTTGACATTTTTCTTTGGAATTAAAGTTCTTAAAAGGCAATATTTTTGTCCTAATTTAGAAAAATTCATTCTGCCTAACCTTTAAGAGTTTTATGATGTTTCATTTTGCATTGCATTCTTCATATCATGTAGATTCTAGGATAAAATTGGTTTGAATTTATCTCTCATTTTCAATTTGTTGTGCATTTTCCCTTTTGAAGTGCCTTAAAACCCTAGCTAACTTGAGAAAATCATAACCCCGATTAGGTTAAGAGTTAGGTCTCCCCCTTTGGACAGTGAACTTGTGTAAGGTTAGGGTTCCTTTGATCCCATTTTCAATTTTTTATCTTGTAATTTGCTTCTGATTTTGAATTTTGCTTTGTGTCTTGTGCATAAACCCTAATTTTTGCCTTCATTTGCATTCATCTCTCATTTGCTTGCATACATGAGCTTGCCATGACATTTTGTGCATTCACATGACTCCTAAGACATATTAGGACACATTAGAATCATGATAAGGAATTTCTTCATCCATTTTCCATATTATACCTCCATTGCATTTCATAAACTTTCATGGTTCAAAACATGCTTCATTTGCATCCTTATCCTTGTATGATCATCCACAACTCTTGACTTGTGTTTTCTTTATCTCTTAGCATCATTAACATCATGTTTATGCTTCTGGTTTTGGTTTGCATCATTGCACCCTTCTCATTTTCATTCCATTTCATTTTCTTGTTGCTAACTTTTCAGGTGGTAAGTCATTGAGAAGTGAATTTGCCTTCACTTCTCATAATCTCTTCTCATCTCTCTTATGCATCATTTCTGCATTTTACTTGTGTATTAGAGTGAGCTTGCTCATTCATGCTCCTTCCCCCCTTTATTTCCTCAAGCAACTTACCTTCTTAAGTGAAGTAAGTTATCTTGCTTTCTTCTTGCTTCTCCTTCCTTCATCCTGCTCCTTCCTTGGTGGTTTCTCATAATCTCTTCTCATCTCTCTTATGCATCATTTCTGCATTTTACTTGTGTATTAGAGTGAGCTTGCTCATTCATGCTCCTTCCCCCCTTTATTTCCTCAAGCAACTTACCTTCTTAAGTGAAGTAAGTTATCTTGCTTTCTTCTTGCTTCTCCTTCCTTCATCCTGCTCCTTCCTTGGTGGTTTCTCTGAAGATCTTCTTGCAATCCTCATCACCCCTAGGAACAACCAAGCATGATCATAATTAGGGTTTGATTAGTCCCCCATTAGTTTTACCTTTGTGTCATCTTTGAGTCTTCTCTTCTCACCTCTTAATCAAAGGCTAAACCTTAAAGGTTTTAAGGCTTTGTGATTAGGGTTATGCATGCATCCTTCTATTAGGATGGAGTGTATAACTTTAATCCTAAGTGTTAAACCCTTAATGTGTTTAGATCCTTTAATCAATTCACTTAATAATCACTAAGACATCAAGCTTGTAACTTGGGCCTTGCATTAGGGTTCTAATTCTTCCTTAATTGGTTAAGAAGGACTAACCCTAATGTTAATGGACAAGTCCCCCTCAAGTTGTCTTACAAACCATAAATTCATTTCTTAATCTTAGCATTAATTAAAATCCATTTAATAAAGGTTTTGTTTTGTCATGAGTTTAATCCCTAATCATGGATTAAGTTGAGGAGCCTTTCTCAGTTTAAATGTTCTCATCTATTATCCTTCTATTAGGATGGTGTAATGGGTCCATTAAATCCTTGATTATGGCTTAAACTCATTACTTAACACCAAACAAAAACAACAAAAAACATCTAAATAATTACAAGTAGGCTAATGATCTTAATCCTACATCATGGTGATTAAGTGTGAGGTGTTTACTTCATACTTAAGGTATTCTCATTACCCCTAATCAGAGGGAGGATGTGATGAGTTTACTAACCCTTGGTTTAGGCTTAAGCTCATTTTCTTATGACAAACACAAAAAGCAATAAAAGATTGAAAATACCAAAAACAAACAATAATCGTCTCCTCCGGTATTCTCTTCTCATCTCATTCACTCATAAACGAGAACTTGCTTCTTCCGTCTAATGCAAGACAGTTTGCACCTGAGCCAGACAGGTCATACACTTGAGCATGGATAAGTAAGCAGTTCACAGGTCAATTTATCTTTCAGTCTCTTTGAGTCGAACTACGGTGTTCTGACTTCCTCATTGCATGAGAGGATACGTAGGCATAACTTAACAGTTATCGAACAAAAGTCTCTGTATATTCCCCCTCCTTCCAGCATCATCCTTTAAGCCTCATAGTCTTGAGCTTCATACTCTTTCTTTGCACTAACACCTCTTTTATTCACTTCACACTTTCTTCCAGCACTGACACTTGCATTCTTTTCCAGCTTTTGCACAAATAGCACTGACACTACCCCTTTAAAACACAAACTTTCAAGCGTGGATCCCGTCGAGTACGGCGGACAATCTGGGTGCTAATACCTTCCCAGGTTGTAATCAACCCCCTTTCTCAGTTTCTCTGGTTCGTGACCGTCTTATCCATATCTTTTCTCAGGTTTATGCAGCATTACCTTTCCTTCGGGATAAAAATGCCTAGCTGGCGACTCTTTTCATTCCTTCCCTTTCGCCGACCGTTCGCGTTTGTACCCCTTCTGACCAGGTGTCATTTGGTGGGAGCGACAGCTTGGCGACTCTGCTGGGGACCCTTATATTGCAACCAGGGCTTCTGGTTCTTTTTATGGGTTCCTCCTAGCGCTTGTTTGATTTGTGTTTACTGGGGTGTTATGTGCTATGTGTGTTTATTTGTTTTGCTTTATTTACTGCTTTATGTACAACTTTATTTATTGCTTTCTTTACAGTTTTGCATATTTCATACTGTCATTATCACTGTGCTGGATCTGGTTTCTTTGGTGGGTGGGGTTCCATTGAGAGTTTGAGGTCCTATACCTGGGACCTGAGTGACACCTAGGCTAGAGTGTTTCATGTTCTTTCCCATTCCATTTCGGTCTGGTGCGGGAATATGAAACACGGTTCAGATGTGGGTTTCTTCTTGAGAACTCTGTGCTACAGATTTCCTGTAGTGCTAGGGCTATCTGGGAAGCCTGCTAAGTCTGGATGACCTTTATTATGACCTTCAGAAGCTGAGGTGAATTAGAGGAGGATCTTTTATGGTTATTGTAAACATTGTACCTCCGGGTTGGAAGTGTTTACACTTCTCATAACTGGTCCAAGTCTGAGGATCCTTGTTTTAGAACATTACCTGTGAGGGGGTTGGGCTGTTTACAAGTTTGCAGGTACCCTTGGCCACATCATACCCTGTTACTATCTTGTTTAAGAGTACCTCATTTTGGATAATTCTTGTGATTAAACCCTGGACATGTGACTCTTTATGTGAGTCCCCCACCCTGGTTACTGGACTTCTAAGCCTTCATCTGGACCTTTGAACATACATGGGCTTATATCAAGACAGAAAACCAGATCCAGCTCTTGATCGCAAACCCTTGCATATCATTTGCATATATCATCATTGCATCATTTAACATTTGTTTATTTGTTTTTCAGGGTATCTACATCATATCTGGTTTGGTTTTGACCCCTTCTTCTTCATAGACCCTTGCTTCATCAGTTATCTGCTTCAGCTATCTTCATCATCACCAGCATCAGCTTGTCAGCGGCTCATTTCCAGCATCAGTCTGTGATCTTCATCAGTACCAATCTTCAGTTTCTTCAGCAGCATTCATGACTACTCCCAGGAAGAGCAACATATCCTACAATTTCTTTGAGCCTGTGTTGACTGGTATCAGGCAGGTCCAGTCACTTATCACACCTGACCACATCCCTTTGTTTAGAGAGCATTATGGAGGTATCCTGGATATGGTTATGGACCTTGACCCTTCTCAGAGAAACATGATCCACACCTGCTTACAGTTTTATGACCCTCCTTTGAGATGCTTCACCTTTCCAGACTTTCAGCTAGGGCCTCTGATGGAAGAGTTTTCCTCATTGATTGGAGTACCTATCAGGGGTGGAATCCCTTTCAACCCAGAGATGCCAGCTCCCAGAAATGGAGAAGTAGCAAAGGCACTGTACCTGGAGCCTGCCTTGATCGAGCAAAGTATGACAACAAAGGCTGGGATCCTTGGTTTGCACTTGGACTTCTTGATTTCTCAGGCCATCCTGAAGGCTTCATCAGGAGAGTAGAGGGCAGTCTGTGCACTGTTAGCCCTCAGCATATATGGGGTTGTATTTGTAAACACCCCAAATTTGCCCCCACCCATTCACATCATGTCTTGTGATCATTTCATATGCATGAACTCAATCATAACATCTCATACCACAATTTTGATTCACTGCATAGATTCAAAGTCATCTACATCTAGGGTTTGTGATCTGAGCAATCCAAGAGCTTCTTGAGCCACTCCAAAGTCCATCAATCACTTCAAAGGGGTCCATGTGTGTTCAAGTATCATATTACATCCTCTCAAAGTCAAGAATGTCAAAGGATCACAAGAACTTGGATTGGTATGGAGGCAGAGCCAGGTTTGACTACACAGATGACCTAAAATTAGGGTTTTGGTTTCAGAGGCCATAAATCCAAATTTTTTGGTAATTCTTGTTTCTATTGGTCTCTATATGGTATAAGGAGTATGCATATCAATTTTCATGAAGAAATTCCATGGGGAAGTCATCTGATCAAGAGTTGACTTTTCAAGCAAGTCAGTGCAAAATCAGGGCATCTGAGGCCCCCAATGACCCAACCAAGGGGTGTTCTTCATCATTTTGATTGTATATAATCTTTATTTGATCATAGAAGATGTTGGAAGTTCACAAAATTGAAGAATTTCAAGTCTTTTGCAAAGTTGACTTTTTGGGCAAGTTTGACTTTTAATGAAATTGTCATTTTAGGCAACTTTTTCAACCCTTACTTTTTGATTCAAAAAAGCTTCAAATGGAAAAACTTTGGTCATGAAAGTTGTAGAATGGATCATTCCCTTTTCAAAAAGTACAAGAACATGACCTAATTCATTTTGGATCAAAAGTTATGGCTTGTCAAAGTTGGCAAAAATCACAAAATTTCAAAGTTTCTACCAAAGAGGTATTTTGCAAAATGACATGATCAAGTGTTCTAAAGCTATCAAATGCACTTCTAATCCACACAACATGATCATGTGACATCTAAAGTTCAGAATGGACCAAAGAATTACACATTTTTATGGTTTATGAAACAAGATTTTTCATAAGAGGCAAAAGTGAACCAAGTTGCAAAACTCATCATAGCTTCTCATCCACTTGCTGGCTAGCTTGCTGAACCATCCTAGGCCTTTCCCCACCTCATGCTGCGCAGGACACACTCCTTATACTTGGCTAGAAGTAGCCCATACTTCTCTTACACCAACTTTGACATTTGAGCAAAAAGACCCATACCAATCAATAAAGCACACATCACTTCTTCTGACCAATCACAGTTATCTATACAAGCCAAAAGCAAGCCAAAGCAACAAGAGAGCAAGCCTGAAACACTTCATAGCACAGCATTCTCATTTTCCACCTCTTGTGCAAAAGCATTCGAAACTCATCACACAAGCTACAAACCTTCAAACAAACTTCATAGAACAACTCACTATCACCCCCTGATCATTTCCCACCCTTCATCTTGCCCTGAAAACAGCCACATCAAAAACACGATTTCAACATACACTTGACCTGAGCTTCTGCCAACTTTCTCTAGAGGCCACACAAACTCCAACTAAGTGTCAAAAGCTTCAAAGGAGGATCATTGGGACTTGTTTGAGCCAAAGAACCAGCCAGAAAGCTCCTGAATCGAAAGCTCAATCTCAGGTAGCTTCATGAACTTTTTTCCAGAACTTGCTTTTTAAGTTTCTAAATGAATCTACATGCCTCACTGATTATCCTGATATGTTTACTTTTGAAAATGATCAAGAAATGAGCATGTATTGAACTTCTGAAAGTTTTGTTCAGTTTCACGATTTGCTTCGAATCTTGTTTTTGGTGAATGATAAATGTGTTTTGTTTGCTGATTCATGATGTATGATGCTTGGGGATCATTTCTGGGCAAGAAATTTGGGGTTTAGTGACCTAGGGAAGAAGTTAGGCGTTTTGATTGGCCGGAGAAGACGACCGGAACAGTGTTTCGGTCGCCTGAGAGTGATTAGGGCATGGATTAGGGTTTAATCAGTTAATTAGTGAATTTGAATGTCAGCCCTTGGATGTGGCGCCAAGTCTCTTCCCGCGCGTGTGAATTCAAACCTGGACCCTTGGATGCGCATACTTTTCTTTTTTCAGATTAATTTCATTTTATTTTTCCAATTAATTCATTTGTTTTCTCATATTTATTAAAAATAGCAAAACCTTTTTAAAAATTCTGAAATTTTTTATACAAACTTTTATTTAATTTCAGAAACCAAAAACATTTTTATTTTTATTTTTTGCATTCAAAAATATTTTTAAATCATTTAAAAGTTTATTTTTAATTAATTAATGAGAATTAATTAATTAAAAATACTTTTAGGTATTTAAAAATCACCAAAAAATTCATGAAACCTTTAAAATCATTTAGAAACATTGTCCAACCCTCAAACCAAATTTCTTTTTTGATCTTGATGCATTTTGATAATTTTCCATGGAATTAATTCATTTTCAAAGCATTATTTAGATCCAAACTTCAAAAAATCATTTCTGCCTAACCATTGAGAGTTGGACTTTGATTCTTCTTGCATTGCCTTTTGTTTAGCATGTAGTTTATGAGATTAAATTGGCATGATTTGATCTTTCATTTTCCATTTGTTTGACATTTTTCTTGTTAAGGAACCCTAAAACCCTAGAAATCGTAGGAAATTCATAACCCTAATTAGGTTAAGAGTTGGAACCTCTCCTTTGGGCAGTGAGTTAGTATAGGTTTTGGGATCCTTTGAATGCATTTTCAATTTTTTATCTTGATGTTTGCTTCTGATTTTGGTTTTTGTTTGATGCTTTGATCATAAACCCTAATTTGGGCTTCCATATGCATCCACCTTGCATTTGCTTGCATACCTTGACTTGCCATAGCATTTTGTGTATCCATTTGATTCATTTGACATCTTAAGACATATTAGAAGCATTTTTGATCATTGCATCTTGCATTTGCCATGTTGTATGCCATTTGCATTTCATAACTTTTCATGTATGATCATGGTTCTTAACTTGCTTCATTTGCATCCATAAGTTTGTATGATCATCCTCATGCTTTGTTTCATGTTTGCATCATCTCATAGCATCATTAACATCATGTATGTGCTTCTGGTTTTGATTTGCATCATGCCATTTCATCTCATCTTGCATTGTATTGCATTCCTTTCATTAACTTTTCAGGTGGTAAGTAATTTTGAGAAGTGAATTTGCCTTCACTTCTCACAACTTATTTTCATCTCTCTTATGCATCCTTGCTGCATTTTGTTATGTGTTTGAGATTGAGCTTGCTCTTTCTTCTTCATCTTACTTTCTTTTCTCAAGTGACTTGACTTCTTGAATGAAGCAAGTTACTTTGCTTTCTCTTTGCTCCATTCATCTGCTTCCTGGTGGTTCCTCTAAAGGCTTCTTTTGTAAACTTCACAAACCTTAGGAACAACCAAGCATGACAATAATTAGGGTTTTGATTAGTCCCCCCACTTAATTTTTACCTTTGTGTCTCTTGGAGTCTTCTCTTCTCATCTCATAATCAGGGACTAAACCCTAAAGGCTTTAAGGCTTTGTGATTAAGCTTATGCCTGCATCCTTCTATTAGGATGGAGTGTATAACTTTAATCCTAAGTGTTAAACCCTTAATGTGTTTAAATCCTTTAATCAATCCATCTAATAATCATCAAGACATCACACTTGTAACTTGGGACTTGCATTAGGGTTCTAATTCTTCCTTAATTGGTTAAGAAGGACTAACCCTAGTGTTAATGGACAAGTCCCCCTCAAGTTGTCTTACAAACTCTAAAAAACATTTCATCATCTTATCATTAACTAAAATCCACTTAATAAAGGCTTTGTTTTGTCATGGGTTTAATCCCTAATCATGGATTAAGTTGAGGAGCTTTCCTCAGCTTAAACATTCTCATCTATCATCCTTCTATTAGGATGGTGTAATGAGTCTGTTTAATCCTTGATTATGGCTTAATCTCATTACTCAACACTAAACAAAAACAACAAAAACATCTAAATAACCACAAGTAGGTTAATGATCTCAATCCTACACTATGGTGTTTAAGTGTGAGAAGCTGACTTCACACTTAAGGCATTCTCATTACCCCTAATCAGAGGGAAGACGTGATGAGTTTACTAACCCATTGGTTTAGGCTTAAGCTCATTAACTTATGACAAACACCAAAAAAGCAATAAAAGACTGAAAACTCAAAAACAAACAATAATCGTCTCCTCCGGGATTCTTTTCTCATCATCTTCATTCACAAACGAGAACTCGCTTCTTCCGTCTAATGCAAGACAGTTTGCATCTGTGCCAGACAGATCATACACTTGAGCATTGACAAGCAAGCAGTTCACAAGTCAATTCATCTTTCAGTCTCTTTGGATCGAACTACGGTGTTCTGACTTCCTCATTGCACGAGAGGATACGTAGGCATAACTTAACAGTTATCGAACAAAAGTCTCTGTATATTCCCCCTCTTCTAGCCTTATTCTTTAGCCTCATTATCATGAGCACTTCATCTTTGATCTTACACTGACACTTCACTTATACACATCACTTTCTTTTACACTGACACCTGTACATCTTTTTCCAACTATTTTTATGCACAAATTGCACCGACACTACCCCTTTAAAACACAAATCTTTTAAGCATGGATCCCGTCGAGTACGGAGGACAATCTGGGTGCTAATACCTTCCCAGGTTGTAACCAACCCCCTTTCTCAGTCTCTTTGGTTCGCAACCGTCTTATCCATATCTTTCTAGGTCTATGCAGCATTGCCTTTCCTCCGGGATAAAAATGCCTAGCTGGCGACTCTATTCATACCCTGTGAGTTCACTCCTGTGTGTTCTCACATCCTCCTTTCGCCGGCCGTTCGCGTCTGTACCCTATTTGACCAGGCTTCATTTAGTGGGAGCGACAGCTTGGCGACTCTTCTGGGGATCCTTATACTGCAACCAGGGCTTCTGGTTCTTTTTGTGGGTTCCTCCTAGCGCTTGATTGATTTGTGTTTACTGGGGTGTTATGTGCTATTTGTGCTTGTATTTGTATTTATTTTTGCTTTATGAACAGTTGTTTTATTGCTTTCTTTATAGCTTTACATATATCATACTGTCATACTGTGCTGGCTGGATCTGTTTTGTTGCTTTGGTGGGTGGGTGTTCCATTGAGAGTTAAGGTCCTATACCTGGGACCTGAGTGACACCTAGGCTAGAGTGGTTCATGTTCTTTCCCATTCCATTTCGGTCTGGTGCGGGAATATGAAACATGGTTCAGATATGGGTTTCTTCTTGAGAACTCTGTGCTACAGATTTCCTGTAGTGCTAGGGCTATCTGGGAAGCCTGCTAAGTCTGGATGACCTTTAGTATTGACCTTCAGAAACTGAGGTGAATTAGAGGAGGATCTTTTATGGTTATTGTAAACACTGTACCTCCGAGTTAGAAGTGTTTACACTTCTCATAACTAATCCAAGTCTGAGGATCCTTGTTTTAGAACACCACCTGTGAGGGGGTTGGGTTGTTTACAGGTTTGCAGGTACCCTTGGCCTTAACATACCCTGTTACATTGTTAAGAGTACTCCATTTTGGGAACAGTTCTTGTGATTTTAACCCTGGACATGTGACTCTTTATTTGAGTCCCCCACCTTGGTTACTGGACTTATGAACCTCCATCTGGATTTCTTGAACACATATGGACCTATATCAATGCAGTTAATCAGATCCAGCTCAGTCACAAACCCTTGCATGTCATTTGCATACATCATCATTGCATCATTTTAACATGTGTTTATTTGTTTTTCAGGGTATCCATCCTACATTTTGGCTTGGTTTTGACCCCTTCATCAGCATAGACCTATCTTCATCAGTACTTGCTTCAGCTATCAGCTACCTGCTTCAGTCACCTGCATCACCAGTCTCAGCCTGTCAGTGGCCCATCTTCAGTATTATTCTCAGCATCTGTCTCAGCTCTTCTTCAGCAACATGGCACCCAAGAAGAGCAACATCTCCTATCATATCTTTGAGCCTGAGTTGGCTAGCATCAGGAAGATTCAGACCCTGATTACTCCAGACCATATACCACTATTCAGAGAACATTATGGAGGAATCCTTGATGTGGTTATGGATTTGGACCCTTCACAGAGGAGCTTGATTCATACTTGCCTGCAGTTCTATGATCCCCCCCTGAGGTGCTTCACCTTCCAGAATTTTCAGTTGGGACCCTTGTTGGAAGAATATTCATCACTGATTGGTGTACCTATCAGGGGTGGAGTCCCCTTCAACCCTGAGATGGCTTTCCCTAGTAATGAAGAGGTGGCAAAAGCCTTGTATCTGGAACCAGTTCTGATTGGGCAGAATATGACTACCAAAGCAGGAATCTCTGGTCTACATCTGGATTTCTTGACCTCCCAGGCCATCCTGAAGGCCTCCTTGGGGGAGTGGAAGGCAGTCTGTGCTTTGTTGGCCCTTAGCATACATGGGGTCATACTTTTTGCAGATGAGCCTAAGTTTGTTAGCAAGAGTGCAATCCATCTTTTCATCCTGAGGAACCCAGTGCCCACCTTGCTGGGAGATCTTTACTACTCTGTTCACCAAAGGAATGAAAAGCAAAGGGGAAGATTAGTGAGATGCTGTGCTCCTTTGTTCCATACTTGGCTGCTCAAACATTTGCCAAAGACTGATGCATTCTTGAACCCTCACCAGCAGAAGAATTGGGCTAGGAGGCTTGTTGCTTTAACCTCAGATGATATCAGGTGGTGCACTCAGAGCACCAAGGGCAGAGACATCATTACTAGTTGTGGACAATTTCCCAATGTGCCTCTGATAGGAGTGAAGGGTTGCATCAACTACAACCCTCTGCTATTCAAAAGACAACTGGGCTATGCATTGGTCCACCCTCCTAGAGTACAGGATCTGGCTGAGACCCTTTATTGTGAGATCAAGCCTAATCTGGCTATTGTCAGGCAAGCATCCTGGGCTTGGGACAATGTACAGACTAAAGGGGTAACCATTCTTGGGAGATGCAATAATGTGGCCTCAGCTCAGTACTATGAGTGGTCTCATGCCAGGGCTCAAATTTCCGGGATGCCCTTCACTATTGAAGATGTGCCTGGACCTTCCACAGCACCACCTCCTGCCACTGTCAGCTTAGAGGAGTTTGAGAAATTGAAAGAGAGAAATGAGAATCTGACTCAGGCTCTACAGAAAACCCTCTGGGAGAGGAGTGATGGTCGGCTGGACATTGAAAGGTTAGAAAAGCTAAAGGTGGAGCATCTAGCCAGAATTGAGATCAACATCCCTGTTAATGTGCAAGGGACTGCCACTGCAGGCAGAGTGCTGCAAGAAGACCCCCAGGAAGATCAATTTACAGTGATGGGAGCTGGGGAGGAAGCCTATGACAGAAGGCTAGATGAGATTGCTGAGAAACTGAGGTCCCTGGAGTCCCAGAATTCTTTGGGCTTTGATGTTATGGACATGGGTTTAGTGGACGGGGTCAGGATTCCCCACAAATTTAAACCACCGTGCTTCGAGAAGTACAACGGAACTTCCTGTCCCCGGACCCATTTACAATCCTTTCTGGGGAGGCTGAAGGCATATACCATGGACGAAAAGCTATGGATGTTTTATTTTGAGGATAGCTTAACAGGAGCTTCGAGGGAATGGTACTCTCACCTGACCAGAGCAACCATCAGGTGTTGGAAGGACTTGGCAGAAGCCTTTATCAGACAATATCAGTACAACTTGGATATGGCTCCCAACAGGACCCTCCTGATGGGGATGTCTCAATCAACCAGGGAAAGCTTCCGGGAGTACGCTCAGAGGTGGAGACAGCTCGCTGCTGCTGTCCAGCCACCCATGTCAGAGAGGGAGATGGCTGATATGTTTATGAACACCCTCCAAGGGACATACATTGACCGGCTAGCTGCTTTTTCTTCCACTAGCTTTGCTGACGTGGTCATAGCCGGGGAAAGAATTGAGAGCCTATTAAAGATGGGTAAGATTTCTAACAACGGTGCCAGCTCATCCAGCAACACAAGAAAGCCTTTTGTAGGCCCAAGAAGAACTGGTGAGACCAATGCTATCCATACCAACAGGGGCAGACCCCAATATGTTCATAGGTCTGTGGCAGCAGTCACCATTCCCGCTCCAATTCATCCTCAACCAGCTTATCAACCACAACAACAAAATTATCAGCAACAAACTCAGTATCCTCCTCAGAGAAATTATAACAACAACAACACCAGCAACAACAATCAGCAAAGACCATTCCAACAGAGACCTTCTCAGGCCAATAGGGTGATCGATCCGATCCCTATGCCCTATGCCACATTACTGCCACAACTCCTAAAACTCAACATGGTTGAGCTAAGGACATTGGCACCTCCGGATCCTACCAGTCTGCCCAGAAATTACGACGCCAGCGCCAGATGTGCTTTTCATTCGAATGCACCTGGCCACAGTACAGAAAAGTGCAGAGCTTTGCACATGAAGGTACAAGACCTGGTAGACTCCAAAGCTCTAAACTTTGCACCACCACCAAATGTTAACAAGAACCCTATGCCACACCATGGTGGTCCCAGAATCAATGCTATTGAAGAAGACAAGTCGTCTTACTTGATAACCAGTGTGGGTCAGATTCGGACACCCTTGGTGGAGATTAAAGCTCAACTCCTTGAATGTCAAATGTTCCCGGGATGTGAGCTAGGATGTGCTTATTGCAACATTTCAGTGAATGGGTGCGATAACTTGAGGGATGGCATAGATAGTCTCATTCAGAGTGGCCTGCTTCAAATCACAACATCAATACCTACCAATCCAGCAATCTCCTTAACAGCAGTTCCCGAGTCTTCTACAACTGCAACAACCATTGTTCCAAACAACTCTTCAATCTCATCAACAAATGCTTCATCTGTTACTTCAACAGACCAGATATCAGCAAACATCCCTTCTACAACTTCAGCACCCCTTCATTCAGAGTCTCTTGCAACAACAACACCCATCCAGTCAACAATGTCTCCTACAACATCAGCAGCAAACAATGAAAGTGTCTCAACAGTTACAATTTATTATGATCCTGCCAATGATTCTGCTTACAACTCACAAAATGCCACTCCTACCAGAGCACCAGTCACAATATACTATGATCCACAGACTATCATGGTCCCTTCTGCAGCTGTCATCAGTCCAGTCACTATCACAGTGCCTGGGCCAGCACCTTATGAAAGCAGTAATGCCATCCCTTGGCATTACGGCTCCGACCTATACTGCGAAGGACAGAAAATCACTCTCGAATCATCAACTTCTTCACCACAAATAGACAATGTGGGGGGAGGCGGAGGCTTCACTCGAAGCGGACGTCTCTTTGCCCCGCAAATTCAAAAGACCCACTGCTGAAGCAGAAGCTGCTGCCAAGGCAAAAGGGAAGAGCATGGTGCAAGAAGAGCAAATTGTTAAAGAAGCTTTGAAAACACCTTTTGATCAAGAAGTTGATGAATTCATGAGAATCATCAAGAAGAGTGATTACAAGATAGTGGACCAGCTTCACCAGACGCCTTCCAAGATCTCCATTCTATCATTGCTTATGTGCTCCGAGGCTCATCGGAACGCACTGCTAAAAGTCTTGCACGCAGCTTATGTGCCAGAAGAGATTACAGTCAATCAGTTGGAAGCTGTGGTTGGAAATGTTAATGCTAGTAATGGACTAGGATTTACCAACACTGATTTGACTTCGGAAGGCTGCAATCACAACAAGGCTTTGCACATTACCATAGAGTGTAAGGGTGCAGTTCTTTCACATGTACTGGTAGACACAGGGTCATCCCTCAATGTCTTACCTAAAAAAGCCCTTGTGAAGCTGGAATATGAAGGATTGACATTACGTCCCAGCAACTTAGTAGTGAGAGCCTTTGACGGTTCTAAGAGATCAGTTCTGGGAGAAATTGAGTTGCCTATAACGATTGGCCCACAAACTTTCAAAACGACCTTCTACGTGATGGACATTCAGCCTGCCTACAACTGTTTGTTGGGTAGACCATGGATTCATGCCGCTGGCGCAGTTACGTCTACCCTTCACCAGAAGTTAAAATTCGAGTGGGAGGGCCAAGTCGTTACTATTTGTGGAGAGGAAGATATTTTTGTTAGCCATCTGGCTACCTACAAATACATTGAGATGGATGGGGAGATCCACGAAACGATGAGTCAGGGGTTTGAGGCCCTGAATGTTAATGAAACATCTGCTGTACTTGGGACTTCCATGACATCTTACCAGCAAGCCAGGAAGGTTGTTGAGGAGGGGAATGCTCAAGGCTGGGGCAAACTGTTGCCTGTGGAGAAGAAAGAGGATAGATTTGGGTTGGGTTACAAACCAACTCAACAAGATCAAGCAGAGGCTGCTAAGAAGCCCAACTTTGTTAGTGGGGGAATGCTCACCCCTGATGCCGTCAACAACTTGGAAGATGAGTCGGAAGATGAACGCAACCTGGAAAGCTGGATTCGTCCAAGGGTCCCGGGGAGCCGTATCTCAAACTGGTCTTCCCAGGAAATTATAAGGGTTACTCCTGCAGAGTAATTATTATTTCCTGTATATTTTAAGCATGCATCAAGTCTTGCATCTTGCCCAAGATGACAAGACTCATTTTGTAATCGGGCCATCTGTAATTTTTGTGCAACAAGATTAATCAATGAAATATCAGACATCTTTTGCAAATGAGTCCTTTTCTTTTCCGCTCACTGTTTTTCCATTTTTCTTTTTGTACAAAAAATAAAATGGCAAAGTTTTCAAAATGACAACTTTATTTCACTTTTCTAAACAAGATTAAAATCAATCACTAAAATGAACAAACTGAACCCTTGCAGAGAGTGCCTTCCAGACCGCACCGACAACAACACGGCTATGACTTCGTATGACTTTGACAATCCGATCAATCAAGCTGATGAAGGGGTTGAAGAAGATTACGAGCTTCCTGAAGAGCTAGCCAGATTGTTGAGACAAGAGGAGAAGGTTATCACTCCTCATCAGGAGGAGATAGAAACGATTAATCTTGGTACAGATGAAGATGTGAAAGAAGTCAAAATCGGGGCCTGCTTACAAGACTCGGTGAAGAAACAACTGATTGACCTGCTTCAGGAATATGTGGATGTGTTTGCTTGGTCTTACCAGGATATGCCAGGTTTGGACACCGACATTGTTATGCATAAGCTGCCTTTAAGAGAAGATTGCCCACCGGTTAAACAGAAACTGCGCCGTACTCGCCCAGACATGGCAATGAAGATCAAAGAAGAGGTACAAAAGCAATGGGACGCCGGGTTCCTTGCTGTAACTAGCTATCCGCCGTGGGTTGCTAATATAGTACTTGTGCCTAAGAAAGACGGCAAAGTAAGGATGTGTGTTGACTACCGGGATCTGAACAGAGCCAGCCCGAAAATGATTTCCCATTACCTCACATTGATGTACTGGTTGATAATACGGCTCAGTTCTCGGTATTCTCCTTCATGGACGAATTTTCAGGATACAATCAGATCAAGATGTCACCTGAAGACATGGAGAAGACAACCTTCATCACACCCTGGGGCACGTTCTGTTACATGGTGATGCCATTCGGATTGAAGAATGCTGGTGCAACATATCAACGGGCTATGGTAACATTATTCCACGATATGATCCATAAAGAAATCGAGTGTTATGTGGATGACATGATTGCCAAGTCCCTCACAGAAGAAGACCACCTGGTAAATCTGCTGAAGTTATTCAAGCGTCTGAGGAAGTACCAACTAAAGCTGAACCCCAACAAGTGCACATTCGGGGTGCGATCTGGTAAGCTGCTGGGTTTTATCGTAAGCGAGAAAGGGATTGAAGTAGACCCTGATAAATTCAAAGCCATTCAAGAAATTCCTGCACCAAAGACTGAGAAAGAAGTTCGAGGGTTTCTAGGTAGATTGAACTACATCTCAAGGTTCATATCTCACCTTACAGCAACCTGCGAACCTTTGTTCAAACTGTTAAGAAAAGAACAGACGGTCAGGTGGAACGAAGACTGCCAGAGGGCTTTTGACAAGATCAAAGAATACCTGCAAGAACCTCCAATCCTTATGCCTCCAGTTGAAGGAAGACCTCTGATAATGTACTTGATAGTATTAGAAGAGTCAATGGGGTGTGTTCTGGGCCAGCATGATGAGTCTGGTCGAAAAGAGTATGCAATATACTACCTGAGCAAAAAGTTTACCGACTGTGAACAACGTTATTCACTGCTCGAGAAAACTTGCTGTGCTTTAGCGTGGGCTGCTCGCCGACTGAGATAGTATATGTTGACCCACACTACTTTATTGATCTCCAAAATGGACCCAATTAAGTACATTTTCAAGAAGCCGACTCTTACCGGACGGGTTGCAAGATGGCAGATGATTCTCACAGAATATGACATCCAGTACACCTCTCAGAAAGCCATCAAGGGCAGTGTATTGTCTGAATATCTTGCTGAGCAACCTATTGATGACTACCAGCCTATGAGATTTGACTTCCCTGATGAAGACATCATGTTCATAAAAGCGAAAGATCATGAAGAGCCTATTCACACTGAAGGGCCCCCAGAGGAAGAATGGACTATGATGTTTGATGGGGCTGTTAATATGAACGGTCGTGGTGTTGGTGCAGTACTCATTACACCTAAGGGAGTTCACATGCCTTTCTCGGCAAAACTCACTTTCAACTGCACCAACAACGAAGCTGAATACGAAGCTTGCATTATGGGTCTTGAGGAAGCCATTGACCTCAGGATCAAGACATTGACTGTATTTGGAGATTCAGCTCTGGTAGTTAATCTAACCAACGGCAAATGGTATACCCACCAGGATCATCTGATACCTTACAGGGATTATACAAGGAGGTTATTGACTTTCTTCACAACGGTCAAGCTTGAGTATATCCCTCGAGATGAGAATCAGTTTGCAGATGCTCTGGCTACCATTTCATCTATGATCAAAGTTCAAGCTGCCAACTTTGTGCCTCAAATTTCAGTGTCCAGACTTGACAGACCAGCATATGTATTTGCAGCAGACGTTGTAAAAGATGATAAGCCTTGGTTCCATGACATTAAATGCTTCTTGGAGGATCAAACATACCCATCTGGGGCATCTTCCAATGATAAGAAGACTTTGAGAAGGCTTACTGGTAGTTTCTTTCTGAACACTGATGGCTCCCTGTACAAAAGAAACTTTGATATGGTACTCCTCAGATGCGTTGATAGAACAGAAGCAGACTTGTTGATGCACGAGGTGCACGAAGGATCCTTTGGTACCCATGCTGGAGGGCATGCCATGGCTAAGAAATTGCTGAGATCAGGTTACTATTGGATCACAATGGATGCCGACTGTTGTGCTTATGCCAGGAAATGCCATAAATGCCAGATCTATGCGGATAAGGTGCATGTGCCTCCCAATCCTTTGAATATAATGTCTTCACCCTGGCCCTTTGCCATGTGGGGCATTGATATGATTGGAAAGATCGAACCGACTGCTTCAAACGGCCACAGATTCATCCTGGTTGCCATTGACTATTTAACCAAGTGGGTCGAAGCAGCTTCCTATGCCAATGTTACAAGACAAGTGGTAGCCCGATTCCTGAAGAGAGATATCATCTGTCGGTATGGAGTGCCCGAGCGAATCATTACTGATAATGGTTCCAACTTGAACAATAAAATGATGGCAGAGCTATGCCGGGACTTCAAGATCCAACACCACAATTCTTCTCCTTACAGGCCAAAGATGAATGGTGCTGTTGAGGCAGCTAATAAGAATATCAAGAAGATTGTGCAGAAGATGGTAGTCACCTACAAAGACTGGCATGAGATGCTACCATTTTCCTTGCATGGGTACCGCACGTCAATCAGGACATCCACTGGGGCAACACTGTATCAGCTTGTGTATGGTATGGAGGCAGTCCTACCTGTTGAAGTTGAATTACCCTCCCTACGGGTACTGATGGATTTTAAGTTGAACGAAGCAGAATGGGTCCGATCCCGATACGAACAACTAAGTCTGATTGAAGAGAAAAGATTGGCTGCAATCTGTCATGGACAGCTATATCAGAAAAGAATGAAGAGAGCCTTCGATCAGAAAGTCAGGCACCGAGAGTACCAAGTAGGAGATCTTGTGCTGAAAAGAATCCTCCCTCCTCATACAGACCACAGGGGCAAATGGACTCCGAATTATGAAGGACCATTCGTAGTAAAGAAAGTTTTCTCCGGTGGAGCACTGATGCTCAGCACCATGGATGGTGAAGACTTCCCGTCCCCTGTAAATTCAGATGCAGTTAAAAAATACTTCGCATAAAAATGACCCGCTGGACATAAAAACAGAATGTAAGTCCAGGCAAAAACAGGGCATCCCGGCAAGTCAAAAACAGAATAAAAGACTTGGTCAAAAATAAGGGAAATAAATAAAAAATGTACACCCACTGAGTTGAAAAGCCACATTGGACAGCTCAGGCAAAAATGGGTATCCCGATGGATTGAAAACCCGAAAGGGCGATCCATGCAAAATGAGGGAATAAGCGAACAACTGCATTCTGAATTCGTCTGTATCGCCTACAACTTGGTGAACCTCGAAAGGACCAAGCTTCTATCAGAATCAGCCTTTTTCAGAAAGCAAGACGAGAAGAACGTCAAATGTCATACGAGTCATAGCAGAGGGGAAGCTCCTTGAAGCGTCGACAACATTGCCAGCATTTTGTTTCTCAATTTGTAACAATCTCCTCATTTTAGGGGATTTGTTTCCTTGACTGTACCTTGCCAATTCAGGGCACATGAATTAATAAAAACAGATTTTCAGTCAAGTTTCACCTCGTACACTTCACTTTATTTGCAAAGAATGTCTGATATCTTTAAAATACTGATTGCATGAATACAGATGCCTATCCTCAAAAAAATAAATAATAATAATAATAATAAAATAAAAAAAACTACGTGCTTGCAGGAAATATACTTACTCTCAGAAGTGTCTAACTCCTATGACGGAATCCGGCAAAGGATACCTCGGGATTACTTGTACGTTTCTCTATCTTTGCAGGATTGCAGGTATCCGAAGCGCAACATGGGGCATGAAAGCTTCATCCCAGCAAGCTGGCCAATCAACACTCAGTTTTAGCACCCAGAGTGTTTTTCTCCCAAGCTGAGTTGCCACTTGTTGTTTCTCCCCAGCTGAGTTACCATCCGTTACTCCTCCAAATACAAAAAGCCTGGGAACCATCTCCCTACAGAGTTTCAGCCTCTATCCAGAAGAGCAATGCACGAAGGAATCACAACAGAGTGACGAAAGCTTCTACAAACCCCAGCTGGGCCCCTCATTTACAGGAATAGGTCTATCATCGACCCATTTCCCCAAGCAGAATCATTTCATCAGATCTACCAATGATCTCATCCCCAGCTGGGATGTTCACTTCAAACAGATCAACCGGAGATCTTCGCAACAATGGGATCCGAATCCCGGATCGGTACCTTTTGCATAATCATAGCATTCGCATCATATTCACCAAGCAAAGCGTAGCATTCTGTCTTAATACGGAGCATTACGGCAAAAATCAAACATGTTGCATAATCATAAGTCACGGTTTGAATCAAACACCTGTGAATATTATCAACCCATCAACAATATACAGAATACCCCCCAGATTCCCCGGCAAAAGCAGTTGCCTCACATTCACCAATGCGAATACACACTCCTTATGGCACCCGTCCGTGTCATCATTCCCCAGTAAAGTCGCCCGAGCTTTTCTTTGCAAACAAACACTTGTATATTACATATACTTCTCGACACCCGTCCGTGTCATATCCCCAGCAGAAAGCCGAAGTATCCCCTTTGCACTCACAGATACAGATATATATATATAACTTTCTTGACACCCGTCCGTGTCACTTTTCCCAGCATATTCTCTCAAACTCTTTGTATACCATATACTTGTTTATACTATACCCTCCTCCTTTTGACGCTCGTCCGTGTCACACTCTCTCCAGCAGGTTGAACACTTAAATATACATCACCCATACTTCATACTCACACTTATACAGATACTCGTCCGTATCTTATATACACCATTTACATCCCTGCAGATTCGACACTCGTCCGTGTTCTTTGTTAACCAGTTGGTACTCGTCCGTACCATCATCTCATAACATGCGTCAAGCGTTTGTTTCTACTTGATACTCGTCCGTATCATAGTCTTAAGGATGCTCGTCCGCATCTTTAATCCTTACACTGTGTCAAACACTTACGTCTTCTTGAATATAGACACTCGTCTGTGTCTACTATCCCCCAGAAGAGTCCTTTCAGATTCAACACTCGTCCGTGTTCCTTGTTAACCAGTTGATACTCGTCCGTATCATCATCTCTGAACACGTGTCAGTATTTGTTTCTACCCGATACTCGTCCGTATCATAGCCTTAAGGATGCTCGTCCGCATCTTTACTCTATACACAATACCAAACACTTATACTTTTTGTTTCTTGGATGTAAACACTCGTCCGTGTTTACTACTCCCCAGTAAAGCAAATTTTCTTCTTATCTGACATTCGTCCTATGTCATGATAAACCCTGAGAGCAGCCGTACCCTGCTAGGTGGTCGTCCTCCACCTCTTGATGGTCGTCCTCCATCATGCTCATCCGATGGCCGTCCCCATCGTTGCCCCTTTTATCCGACATTCGTCCTATGTCGTGATTTTTAGCAGCCGTCCCCTGCTAGGTGATCGTCCTTCACCTGTTGATGATCGTCCTTCATCACTTTATCCAATGGTCGTCCCCATTGTTGATTCTGGTTATCTGGCGTTCGTCCTACGTCATGATAAACCTTGAGAGCAGCCGTCCCCTGCTAGGTGGTCGTCCTCCACCTCTTGATGGTCGTCCTCCGTCATGCTCATCCGATGGCCGTCCCCATCGTTGACCTTTTATCCGGCATTCGTCCTATGTCGCGATATTTTCGGCAGCCGTACCCTGCCAGGTGGTCGTCCTCCACCTTAGATGACCGTCCCTCATCTTATCCCCAACAAAGCAGCCGTCCCCTGCTAGGTGATCGTCCTTCACCTTTGATAACCGTACCTCATCATCTGTTTATTTCATTTATTCTTTAACCCGATGGTCGTCCCCGTCGTGGTCCCTTTTCTTTTTAGCCCGATGGTCGTCCCCATCGTTGGTTGCTTGGCTTTATGAACTTGATGGCCGTCCCCATCATTTTTCATTAATCCCCAGAGAATATTATAACTTTACTTGATGGCCATCCCCATCATAACTCCTTTTATCCCCAGCATGTCGGTCGTCCCCGTCATTGCTTTATTTCCCGCACTTTTCCCAGCATGTCGGTCGTCCCCGCCATTGCTCTTTACTCAGCAGTCGTCCTCTGCTCGACGGTCGTCCTCCTTCGCCCATACTTTATCATATACTTTATTTTCCTTTACAATCTATATCCCTTTTCTTCTTCATTCTGTGAGTGCAAATTTTGGACTGTCTTTGGTATTCAACCACAAGTTATCTTGTTTGCCTGTTAAGCCGTTGCTTACATCCTGCACAGCTAACTCATGTTTGAATAGGGGCAGCTGTAAACACCCCAAATTTGCCCCCACCCATTCACATCATGGCTTGTGATCATTTCATATGCATGACCTCAATCATAACATCTCATACCACAATTTTGATTCACTGCATAGATTCAAAGTCATCTGCATCTAGGGTTTGTGATCTGAGCAATCCAAGAGCTTCTTGAGCCACTCCAAAGGCCATCAATCACTTCAAAGGGGTCCATGTGTGTTCAAGTATCATATTACATCCTCTCAAAGTCAAGAATGTCAAAGGATCACAAGAACTTGGATTGGTATGGAGGCAGAGCCAGGTTTGACTGCACAGATGACCTAAAATTAGGGTTTTGGTTTCAGAGGCCATAACTCCAAATTTTTTGGTCATTCTTGTTTCTATTGGTCTCTATATGGTATAAGGAGTATGCATATCAATTTTCATGAAGAAATTCCATGGGGAAGTCATCTGATCAAGAGTTGACTTTTCAAGCAAGTCAGTGCAAAATCAGGGCATCTGAGGCCCCCAATGACCCAACCAAGGGGTGTTCTTAATCATTTTGATTGTATATGATCTTTATTTGATCATGGAAGATGTTGGAAGTTCACAAAATTGAAGAATTTCAAGTCTTTTGCAAAGTTGACTTTTTGGGCAAGTTTGACTTTTAATGAAATTGTCATTTTAGGCAACTTTTTCAACCCTTACTTTTTGATTCAAAAAAGCTTCAAATGGAAAAACTTTGGTCATGAAAGTTGTAGAATGGATCATTCCCTTTTCAAAAAGTACAAGAACATGACCTAATTCATTTTGGATCAAAAGTTATGGCTTGTCAAAGTTGGCAAAAATCACAAAATTTCAAAGTTTCTACCAAAGAGGTATTTTGCAAAATGACTTGATCAAGTGTTCTAAAGCTATCAAATGCACTTCTAATCCACACAACATGATCATGTGACATCTAAAGTTCAGAATGGACCAAAGAATTACACATTTTTATGGTTTATGAAACAAGATTTTTCATAAGAGGCAAAAGTGAACCAAGTTGCAAAACTCATCATAGCTTCTCATCCACTTGCTGGCTAGCTTGCTGAACCATCCTAGGCCTTTCCCCACCTCATGCTGCGCAGGACACACTCCTTGTACTTGGCTAGAAGTAGCCCATACTTCTCTTACACCAACTTTGACATTTGAGCAAAAAGACCCATACCAATCAATAAAGCACACATCACTTCTTCTGACCAATCACAGTTATCTATACAAGCCAAAAGCAAGCCAAAGCAACAAGAGAGAAAGCCTGAAACACTCCATAGCACAGCATTCTCATTTTCCACCTCTTGTGCAAAAGCATTCGAAACTCATCACACAAGCTACAAACCTTCAAACAAACTTCATAGAACAACTCACCATCACCCCTTGATCATTTCCCACCCTTCATCTTGCCCTGAAAACAGCCACATCAAAAACACGATTTCAACATACACTTGACCTGAGCTTCTGCCAACTTTCTCTAGAGGCCACACAAACTCCAACTAAGTGTCAAAAGCTTCAAAGGAGGATCATTGGGACTTGTTTGAGCCAAAGAACCAGCCAGAAAGCTCCTGAATCGAAAGCTCAATCTCAGGTAGCTTCATGAACTTTTTTCCAGAACTTGCTTTTTAAGTTTCTAAATGAATCTAGATGCCTCACTGATTATCCTGATATGTTTACTTTTGAAAATGATCAAGAAATGAGCATGTATTGAACTTCTGAAAGTTTTGTTCAGTTTCACGATTTGCTTCGAATCTTGTTTTTGGTGAATGATAAATGTGTTTTGTTTGCTGATTCATGATGTATGATGCTTGGGGATCATTTCTGGGCAAGAAATTTGGGGTTTAGTGACCTAGGGAAGAAGTTAGGCCTTTTGATTGGCCGGAGAAGACGACCGGAACAGTGTTCCGGTCGCCTGAGAGTGATTAGGGCATGGATTAGGGTTTAATCAGTTAATTAGTGAATTTGAATGTCAGCCCTTGGATGTGGCGCCAAGTCTCTTCCCGCGCGTGTGAATTCAAACCTGGACCCTTGGATGCGCATACTTTTCTTTTTTCAGATTAATTTCATTTTATTTTTCCAATTAATTCATTTGTTTTCTCATATTTATTAAAAATAGCAAAACCTTTTTAAAAATTCTGAAATTTTTTATACAAACTTTTATTTAATTTCAGAAACCAAAAACATTTTTATTTTTAGTTTTTGCATTCAAAAATATTTTTAAATCATTTAAAAGTTTATTTTTAATTAATTAATGAGAATTAATTAATTAAAAATACTTTTAGGTATTTAAAAATCACCAAAAAATTCATGAAACCTTTAAAATCATTTAGAAACATTGTCCAACCCTCAAACCAAATTTCTTTTTTGATCTTGATGCATTTTGATAATTTTCCATGGAATTAATTCATTTTCAAAGCATTATTTAGATCCAAACTTCAAAAAATCATTTCTGCCTAACCATTGAGAGTTGGACTTTGATTCTTCTTGCATTGCCTTTTGTTTAGCATGTAGTTTGTGAGATTAAATTGGCATGATTTGATCTTTCATTTTCCATTTGTTTGACATTTTTCTTGTTAAGGAACCCTAAAACCCTAGAAATCGTAGGAAATTCATAACCCTAATTAGGTTAAGAGTTGGAACCTCTCCTTTGGGCAGTGAGTTAGTATAGGTTTTGGGATCCTTTGAATGCATTTTCAATTTTTTATCTTGATGTTTGCTTCTGATTTTGGTTTTTGTTTGATGCTTTGATCATAAACCCTAATTTGGGCTTCCATATGCATCCACCTTGCATTTGCTTGCATACCTTGACTTGCCATAGCATTTTGTGTATCCATTTGATTCATTTGACATCTTAAGACATATTAGAAGCATGTTTGATCATTGCATCTTGCATTTGCCATGTTGTATGCCATTTGCATTTCATAACTTTTCATGTATGATCATGGTTCTTAACTTGCTTCATTTGCATCCATAAGTTTGTATGATCATCCTCATGCTTTGTTTCATGTTTGCATCATCTCATAGCATCATTAACATCATGTATGTGCTTCTGGTTTTGATTTGCATCATGCCATTTCATCTCATCTTGCATTGTATTGCATTCCTTTCATTAACTTTTCAGGTGGTAAGTAATTTTGAGAAGTGAATTTACCTTCACTTCTCACAACTTCTTTTCATCTCTCTTATGCATCCTTGCTGCATTTTGTTATGTGTTTGAGATTGAGCTTGCTCTTTCTTCTTCATCTTACTTTCTTTTCTCAAGTGACTTGACTTCTTGAATGAAGCAAGTTACTTTGCTTTCTCTTTGCTCCATTCATCTGCTTCCTGGTGGTTCCTCTAAAGGCTTCTTTTGTAAACTTCACAAACCTTAGGAACAACCAAGCATGACAATAATTAGGGTTTTGATTAGTCCCCCCACTTAATTTTTACCTTTGTGTCTCTTGGAGTCTTCTCTTCTCATCTCATAATCAGGGACTAAACCCTAAAGGCTTTAAGGCTTTGTGATTACGCTTATGCCTGCATCCTTCTATTAGGATGGAGTGTATAACTTTAATCCTAAGTGTTAAACCCTTAATGTGTTTAAATCCTTTAATCAATCCATCTAATAATCATCAAGACATCACACTTGTAACTTGGGCCTTGCATTAGGGTTCTAATTCTTCCTTAATTGGTTAAGAAGGACTAACCCTAGTGTTAATGGACAAGTCCCCCTCAAGTTGTCTTACAAACTCTAAAAAACATTTCATCATCTTATCATTAACTAAAATCCACTTAATAAAGGCTTTGTTTTGTCATGGGTTTAATCCCTAATCATGGATTAAGTTGAGGAGCTTTCCTCAGCTTAAACATTCTCATCTATCATCCTTCTATTAGGATGGTGTAATGAGTCTGTTTAATCCTTGATTATGGCTTAATCTCATTACTCAACACTAAACAAAAACAACAAAAACATCTAAATAACCACAAGTAGGTTAATGATCTTAATCCTACACCATGGTGTTTAAGTGTGAGAAGCTGACTTCACACTTAAGGCATTCTCATTACCCCTAATCAGAGGGAAGATGTGATGAGTTTACTAACCCATTGGTTTAGGCTTAAGCTCATTAACTTATGACAAACACCAAAAAAGCAATAAAAGACTGAAAACTCAAAAACAAACAATAATCGTCTCCTCCGGGATTCTTTTCTCATCATCTTCATTCACAAACGAGAACTCGCTTCTTCCGTCTAATGCAAGACAGTTTGCATCTGTGCCAGACAGATCATACACTTGAGCATTGACAAGCAAGCAGTTCACAAGTCAATTCATCTTTCAGTCTCTTTGGGTCGAACTACGGTGTTCTGACTTCCTCATTGCACGAGAGGATACGTAGGCATAACTTAACAGTTATCGAACAAAAGTCTCTGTATATTCCCCCTCTTCTAGCCTTATTCTTTAGCCTCATTATCATGAGCACTTCATCTTTGATCTTACACTGACACTTCACTTATACACATCACTTTCTTTTACACTGACACCTGTACATCTTTTTCCAACTATTTTTATGCACAAATTGCACCGACACTACCCCTTTAAAACACAAATCTTTTAAGCGTGGATCCCGTCGAGTACGGCGGACAATCTGGGTGCTAATACCTTCCCAGGTTGTAACCAACCCCCTTTCTCAGTCTCTTTGGTTCGCAACCGTCTTATCCATATCTTTCTAGGTCTATGCAGCATTGCCTTTCCTCCGGGATAAAAATGCCTAGCTGGCGACTCTATTCATACCCTGTGAGTTCACTCCTGTGTGTTCTCACATCCTCCTTTCGCCGACCGTTCGCGTCTGTACCCTATTTGACCAGGCTTCATTTAGTGGGAGCGACAGTATTGTTTGCAGATGAGCCTAAATTTGTCAGCAAGAATGCCATCCATCTGTTTCTCCTGAAGAACCCAGTACCCACACTGCTGGGAGACTTTTATTATTCCATCCATCAGAGGAATGAGAAACAAAGGGGGAAGTTGGTGAGATGTTGTGCTCATTTGTTTTACACCTGGCTGCTCAGACACCTACCTAAGTCAGATGTCTTCCTGAACCCTCACCAACAGAAGAATTGGGCCAAGAGGTTCATTGCTTTGACTTCAGATGATATCAGATGGTGCACCCAAAGCACCAAAGGCAAGGACATTATCACCAGCTGTGGACAATACCCAAATGTGCCTCTAATAGGAGTGAAGAGCTGCATCAACTACAACCCCTTACTGTTTAAGAGACAACTGGGTTATGCTTTGGTCCACCCTCCCAGAGGCCAAGATTTAGCTGAGACCCTGTATTATGAAGTGAAACCTAATTCAGCTATTGTCAGGCAAGCATCCTGGGCTTGGGATAACATCCAGACAAAAGGGATGGCTATTCTTGGAAGGTGTAATAATGTTGCTTCAGCTTAGTACTATGACTGGTCCCGTACTAGAGCTCAATTTATTGGAATGCCTTTCATCTTGGAAGACATACCTGGGCCATCCACAGTACAGCCATCAGCAACTGTCAGCCTAGAAGAATTTGAGAAGCTGAAGGAAAGGAATGAGAACCTATCTCAAGCCTTGAAGAAGACTCTTTGGGAAAGAAGTGATGGTCGTCTGGATATTGAGAGATTGGAGAAGCTTAGGGTGGAGCATCTTACCAAAATTGAGAAGACAGAGGACTACATCAGGAAAGCAAGAGCTGGGGAACAAATATTGAAGAATGTCTGTAAAGAGGCCAAAATTCAGAAGGCTAGGACTGAGCTCTATCTGCAAGAGAGTCAGGCTAGGTGGGTCAGGATCACCGAAGCCCGTGTACAAGAAGACCAGAGGACTCAAGCCAAGATTGAACAGTTAGAGGCCAATGAGAAGAAGCAGCAGGAGGCTTTGTTAGCAGCTCAGAAGGAGATTTTAGAGTTGAAGCTCAGAGCAGGATTGAAAAGATCAAAGGACCAGGACAGGCATAAAAGGCTGACCACTGCCATTGCCACCAGGAACCTCCTCATCAGGACCATTACAGAGCACCCGGCTGGTCCAGTGACTGAGGCACTTCTGAAGGAGGTCAAAGAGGATGAGTTTGGACTGGATGTTTGATTCTTTGTTTGTTGTTGTTTCCATTTGATGTACTTTTCCTTTTATTGTATTTTGACCCTCCATGGGCATGCGTTGTAAAATAGACTATGTATTGTTCATCATTTGTAATATATTAGTTTGTTTTCATTTGGGATTTCTCTCAACAACATCAAGCATCTTCCTCGAGGTCTGGAAAGGTCAAAACCAAGAACCAAACCGGATACCTTGGAAAACAAATAAGCATACTGCATTGCATACTAACTTTTGTTTTGTTTTGTATGTTTTATTATTTTTGTTTCTAACTTTGTTGTGATCTCAGGAAACATTGCTCGTCGCCGAGTGTTCCCTGTCAACCGCGCGCACTGGTACCCGACTCGCAACAACCTTCCCGGTATTCAAATGAAACAAGTACAGCAGGATCTGACCGAGGTCAGAAATCAGATGGCCAATGAGAGAGTGGAGATGAGAAATCAGATGTCTCAATTCATGGCTGTGATGACTGGCTTGGCCCAGAGTCGAGAAAGGTTAAGAGAGCTGGTGGAAAGACAAACTCCTGAGGAGCCTCATCTTGGAACAGGAGGAACTAGTAACAATGAGCGGGGTCAGCCTCGTATTGATCCACCAGTATTTGGGCCTCATCTGGATCCAGAAGCTAACATCCCGAGGAATGTGCAAGGTAATACTGCTGGAGGGAGAATCTTGCAATAGGATCCCCAAGAAGAACAGTTTACTGTTATGGGAGCTGGAGATTAAGTATATGACAGGAGATTGGACGAAATTGCTGAGAAGTTGAGATCTCTGGAGTCTCAGAATTCTTTGGGCTTCGATGTGATGGACATGGGGCTAGTGGATGGGGTAAGAATTCCCCACAAATTCAAACCCCCATGCTTTGAGAAGTACAATGGTACCTCCAGTCCTCGCACTCACCTGTAGTCTTTCCTGGGAAGACTCAAAGCTTATACTATGGATGAAAAGCTGTGGATGTTCTACTTTGAAGACAGTCTGACTGGGGCATCAAGAAAGTGGTATTCACACTTGTCTAGAGCCACCATAAGGTGCTGGAAGGATTTGGCTGAGGCTTTCATCCGACAATATCAATACAACCTGGACATGGCTCCCAACATGACCCTTCTGATGGGAATATCTCAATCTTCTAGAGAGAGCTTCCGGGAGTATGCTCAAAGGTGGAGACAACTTGCTGCTGCTGTCCAACCACCCATGTCAGAGAGGGAAATGGCTGACATGTTCATGAATACATTGCAAGGGACCTACATTGATAGACTGGCTGCTTTTTCCTCTACCAGTTTTGCTGATGTGGTCATAGCTGGTGAAAGGATTGAAAGTCTATTAAAAATGGGCAAAATTTCCGACAGTGGTGCAAGTTCATCCAGTAATCCCAGAAAACCTTTTGTAGGACCCCGAAGAGCCGGTGAGACCAATTCCATCCATGCAAGTAGGGGCAGGCCTCAGTATGCTCACCGGTCAGTGGCAGCCGTTACCATTCCGGCTTCGATTCCTCAACAATCAGCATATCCTCAACAACAACAACCACAGTATCAACAACAAGTTCATTATCCGCAACAGAGAACCTACAACAACAGCAACAACCAACAACAACGTCCTTTCCAACAAAGACCATCACAAGCAAATAGGGTAATTGACCCGATTCCAATGTCGTATGCTGCACTCTTGCCACAACTCCTGAAGCTCAACCTGGTTGAGTTAAGGACATTGGCACCTCCGGATCCCACCAATATGCCAAAGAACTATGATGCCAATGCCAAGTGTGCATTCCACTCAAATGCACCGGGGCATAACACTGAAAAATGCAGGGCCCTACAGATGAAAGTCCAGGATCTGGTGGACTCAAAAGCTCTCAACTTTGCACCTCCTCCAAATGTCACAAGAAATTCAATGCCTAGTGACAACGGGCCTAGGATTAATGCTATTGAAGAAGGCAAACTATCCACCTTAATCACCAGTGTTGCACAGATCCGAACACCACTGGTTGAGATCAAAGCTCAGCTGTTAGAATGCCAAGTGTTCCCCGGGTGTGAGCTCGGCTGTGGGTATTGCAATATTGCAGTCAATGGGTGTGAAAGGATGAGAAACGGCATAGATGGTCTTATCAAGGATGGTATCCTTCAGATTACGACAACAGCGCCTACAACTCCAACAATTCCTTCACCAACAATCACAGATACTCCTACAACGTCAGCAACCATTGTTCCCACGGATTCTACTACAACTCCAACAACTGCTCAATCAATCACTTCAACGGATACAAGTTCAATCACCATCCCTGCTACAACTTCAACAACCATCCAGTCAATAGTGTCTTCTACAACATCAACAACAATTGATGAAAGCGTCTCAACGGTTAAAATATACTATGACCCTGCAAATGTTCCTGCCAACAACTCACAAAATGATACTCCTATCAGAGCACCAGTCACCATATACTATGATCCACACACCATTGTGGTCCCTTCTACAGCTGCTATCAGTCCGGTCACTATCACAGTGCCTGGACCGGTTCCTTACGAAAGCAGTAATGCCATCCCTTGGCATTATGGCTCATACCTGTACTGTGAGGGGAAGAAAATCACTTTAGAATCATCAACTTCTTCGCCTCAGATAGACAATGTGGGGGGAGGCGGAGGCTTCACTAGAAGTGGACGTCTCTTTGCTCACAAATTCCAAGACCCATTACCGAAGCAGAAGCTGCTGCTAAGGCAAAAGGGAAGAGCATGGTGCAAGAAGAACAAGTTGCCAAAGAAGCTTTGAAGACTCCTTTTGATCAAGAGGTTGATGAATTCATGAGAATCATAAAGAAAAGTGATTACAAGGTGGTAGACAAGCTTCACCAAACACCTAACAAGATCTCCATATTATCATTGCTAATGTGCTCCGAGGCTCATCGAAACGCACTATTAAAAGTCCTGCACGCAGCTTATGTGCCAGAGGAGATTACCGTTAATCAGTTAGAGGCTGTGGTTGGAAATGTCAACGCTAGTAATGGGCTAGGATTTACCAACACTGATTTGACAACGGAAGGTCGCAATCACAACAAGGCCTTGCATATTACCTTGGAGTGTAAGGGTGCAGTTCTTTCTCACGTACTCGTGGACACAGGGTCATCCCTCAATGTCCTGCCTAAGAAAGCCCTTGTGAAGCTGGAGTATGATGGATTGGCACTACGCCCAAGTAACTTGGTAGTGAGAGCCTTTGATGGTTCTAAAAGATCAGTTCTGGGAGAGATAGAGTTACCAATAATGATTGGCCCACAGGTTTTCAAAACGACCTTCTTTGTGATGGATATACAGCCTGCCTACAACTGTCTATTGGGTAGACCATGGATACACGCCACCGGCGCCGTGACGTCAACCCTTCACCATAAGTTAAAATTCGAGTGGGAAGGCCAAGTCATTACTATTTGTGGGGAGGAGGATATTTTTGTTAGCCAGCTGGCTACTTTCAAATACATTGAAATGGATGGGGAGATCCATGAAACCGTGAGCCAAGGGTTTGAGGCCCTTAATATTAATGAAACATCTGCTTTGTCTGGGACCTCCATCACATCATATCAGCAAGCCCGAAAGGTTGTTGAGGAAGGTACCGCCCAGGGCTGGGGCAAGCTGTTGCCCGTGGAGAAGAAAGAGGACCGATTCGGGTTGGGTTACAGACCAACTCGACAAGATCAATCAGAGGCTGCAAAGGAGCCCAAGTTTTTCAGCGGGGGAATGCTCACCCCGGATGCTGTGAATAGCTTGGAAGATGAGTCAGAAGACGAGCGCAACCTGGAAAGATGGATACGTCCAAAGACCCCGGGGAGCCATGTCTCAAACTGGTCTTCCCAGGAAATTATAAGGGTTACTCCTGCAGAGTAATTCTTATTTCCTGTATTTTGAAGCATGCATCAAGTCCTACATCTTGCCCAAGATGTCAGGACTCATTTTGTAATCAGGCCATCTTGTATTTTGTGCAAAGATCAATTAATGAATATCAGGACATCTTTTGCAAACGAGTCTTTTCTTTTCCGCTCACTGTTTTTCATTTTTCATTTTTTGTACAAAAATAAAATGGCAATGCTTTTCAAAATAAATTACTTCATTTTCACTTTTTCTAAATAAGATAAAACTGATCACTAAAATAAACCAATCTAAACCCTTGCAGAAAATGCCCTCCAGACTGCACCGACAACGACACTGCTATGGCTTCGTATGACTTTGACAATCCAATCAATCAAGCTGATGAAGGGGTCGAAGAAGATTATGAGCTACCTGAAGAGTTAGCCAGGTTGTTAAGGCAGGAGGAGAAGGTTATCACTCCTCATCAGGAGGAGGTTGAGACGGTTAATCTTGGTACAAAAGAAGACTCGAAGGAAGTTAAGATTGGGGCCTACCTGCAAGATTCAGTGAAAAAGCAGCTGATTGATATGCTTCGGGAATACGTGGATGTTTTTGCTTGGTCTTATCAGGATATGCCAGGGTTGGATACCGACATTGTCATGCACAAGCTGCCTTTAAAGGAAGACTGTCCACCAGTAAAACAGAAATTGCGCCGCACTCGCCCAGATATGGCAATGAAGATAAAAGAAGAGGTACAAAAGCAGTGGGACGCCGGTTTCCTTGAGTTTATCTCGAATGTCCAAGCTGTCGCTCCCCGGGATTTCCATCCTGGTACAAACGCGAAAGTGGCGCGGAAGAAGAATAGAGTCGCCAGCCATGCATTTTTATCCCGAAGAAAGGGAATGGTAATGCTGCACAAACCAGAAGAAAGAAAGAGGAAGGACACGGGTCCTGCGAACCAAAGAGACTGAGTTCGGGAGTCGGTTACGACCTGGGAAGGTATTAGCACCCAGATCGTCCGCCGTACCCGACGGGATCCACGCTTGCGAAAATAACTGTTTCAAAGGGTGAGGGTATGAAAGCTGCAGCAAATAAATGAAAAGAAACTGGAACTGGAAAGGAACTGAAATAAGAAACAAAAAGAAAAAATGTAGGGAAAATAAAGATTGTGCTCGAACGGGCCCTACCCCGCTGCCTACGTACCTCATCGGGATAATGAGGATCAGAGACGCCGTAGTTCCCCTAACTAGGGGTACTAAAAGGAAATTGCTTGTGAATTAAGGCTTGAACTGCCTATGCCATTGCTCAGGTGTTGCAGACTCGGACGACGAGTGCGTAACCGTCTTGCAAAATGACAAGTAGGAGCAAGTTCGCGTACGGAGCGAAGGAGATGAGAGAAGAATTCCCGAAGGAAAGACGCTTATTGTTTGTTTTGTGTTTTTTAGAAGCTTTTATGAGTGTGTCACAAGGAAGTGAACTCAAACTCTCACCAATGGAATGTGCACTTGCCACTACATTCCAAGATGGAATAATAGAACAAACACACTCAAGTAAGGAGAAGATCCCCAAAACTTGAACCCAAAGATTAGGGCTTAGGCTCACTAACTTGCTTAATTATTAAGTGTTTTTTTTGGTTATTTACATGAAGAAGTGTTTTTTATGCTTTTCTTTATGAAGAAGATACCTTGATCAGACTTGTGCATCACAAGGTAAACATGTACTATCCCAAGATGGGAAGACTACAAGCATACCTCATGGAATAAGGCTATGGATCAATGCATCACTTCACATTTATTAAAGTGTTTTCTTTTTAAGAGTTATGAGATGAGAAGAGAAGAAGAACCAAAAGATCTCAAAGGAAAAATTCTAAAGGGGGACTAAAATAATCCTAAGTATTCACATGCATGGAAGTCCTAAGAGTTAGTGAGGTTTCTACCCTAATGAAGAAGGAAGAAGATAGAAAAAGAGAAGAGGAAACTAGAAAGGGGAAAGAGAACCACATGATGGCACAAAGCACATCAAACACCACAAAGAAGAAACAAAGCAAAAGAGGAAAGATGAAAAGTTGAAATGTGGATAAACATCCACACTTCTCTTACCATGAGCCCCTGAAATGTTAGCAAAAAAAATCCAGCAAATTGACCAACACAATCATGGAATTAATCATGCTCAAAGGTTCTTGTAAACAAGAAACAAACAACATGCCAAGCATTGCAAACACACGACTTACGCGTCGAAAACATGAAAGCATACATCAACCAGCAAGCAAATCACCCTAAAATATCATGCTTAATGATCATGCAATGATCCAAGGCCATTAGAACAAGCAAAGGGATCAAACAAGCTCAAAACAACACTAAAAACCATTCTGCTTCAGTGTTAACCGGTTAACCAAATGCGTTAACCGGTTAACCAGCTCAAACCTGCACAAAATACGCATGAAACAGGGGCGTTAACCGGTTAACCATATACGTTAACCGGTTAACACTGATAAAACAGCAACAAATCCTGCAGAAAACAGCAACTCAAAACAACTTATCCAAATAAGCTTGCACCAGACCAGCAATCAATTACACATGGAAAATTAGATCAATTCACATTAATCCATATCATTAAGCTCATGAACAAATAACATTCGGATCCGGATACAAATCAAACAATCAATTCATGCAACACAATCAAATACACAAACACATGGTGGATCTAAAGCACAAGCATGCAAATAAGCTGAAAACAGAGCTAGATCTGAAATTAACCAACCTACAAAGCTGAGGTATGCTTTGGTAATTGTTGATTGAGCTGAAAACAGTAGATCTCGCGCAAAACTTTGAAGATCCGATGCTAAGCTCCACACTCCATGCAAAATAAATGCAAGAACAAGCTCTTGATGCAGAATTTTGGATCCAAAAGCACTTCTAGATCTCAAACCAGATCTGAATCTCCAATAAAACCAGCAAAAAGATGCAAAGAAGCTATGAATGGAGGTTTAGTTCCAAGATCTACACACCTCAAGGCAAGGTTGTGTGATCTTCAAAGAGGAACTTTGAGTGATTTGGAAAATTGGGAGAGAAAAGTGAGAGAATTGTGAGTGAGAGGAATGAAAATTCAGAAATGAGAGTGAAAAATGAGTGAGAGCTCCCTTGGTTTGGAGGAAAATGGAATAAATATGATTTAGGTTTGGGGCCCAAAATTTTGGTTTGGGATCCAAAATTATGGTTTGGGTAGTGTGATTAGGATGTAGGGTTGGAATGAGGCTTGGATAAATGCTCTAGATCCTTCTCTCAAATTCAAATTTAATTCAAATGAATAAAAATCAGAAAATTGGAAAATGGGGCCAAAACACACATGCTGAAATTGCTGCTGGAAATTCAAATTTCGCAGCTGTTAACCGGTTAACCATATGCGTTAACCGGTTAACGCATGGAAAATTTGAATTTCCCTCCCTTTGGTGGGAACCTTCAAAAATAGACCTGCACCAACCGTTTCAATCAAATTTTGATCCATCTTCTCTTTCTAGGGCTCTGAACATGATACCAGGCTTGTGCAAAATGATCCTGTGAGATTCTTGCCAGATCACCATGCTCTTGATTTTGACTTGCAGGTTCGGATTTTCCCAGATGACCGATCATATGCCTTATGCTGGAACATGCGAGTGTTATGCCTCATTTTTCTATGCTAAATGATAAGGATATGGTATGCTCATGATGATTATGATATGATAACGACGCTAAACAAGAAGAGGGCAAATTTGGGGTGTTACACCTTGCTGTGACTAGCTATCCGCCGTGGGTTGCTAATATTGTACCTGTTCCTAAGAAAGATGGCAAGGTGAGAATGTGTGTGGATTACCGGGATCTGAGCAGAGCCAGCCCGAAAGATGACTTCCCTTTACCTCACATTGATGTATTGGTCGACAATACGGCTCAGTTCTCGGTGTTTTCCTTCATGGATGGATTTTCAGGATATAATCAGATCAAAATGTCACTTGAAGACATGGAGAAGACAACTTTCATCACACCCTGGGGCACATTCTGTTATAAGGTGATGCCATTCGGAATGAAGAATGCTGGTGCCACTTATCAACGGGCTATGGTAACATTATTCCATGACATGATCCACAAAGAAATTGAATGTTATGTGGATGACATGATTGCCAAGTACCTCACAGAAGAAGACCACCTGGTGAATCTGTTGAAGCTATTCAAGCGTCTGAGGATGTACCAATTGAAGTTAAACCCCAATAAATGCACATTCGGGGTGCGATCCGGTAAGCTGCTGGGATTTATTGTAAGTGAGAAAGGGATTGAAGTTGACCCTGATAAAGTCAAAGCCATTCAAGAAATGCCTGCACCGAAGACTGAAAAAGATGTTCGGGGGTTTCTAGGTAGATTGAACTACATTTCACGGTTCATATCTCACCTTACAGCAACCTGTGAGCCCTTGTTCAAGTTGTTAAGGAAAGAACAGACGGTCAGGTGGAATGAAGACTTCCAGAAGGCTTTTGACAAAACCAAGGAATATTTACATGAGCCTCCAATCCTTATGCCTCCAGTTGAAGGAAGACCTCTAATCATGTACTTGACAGTATTAGAAGAGTCAATGGGGTGTGTGCTGGGCCAGCATGACGAGTCTGGTCGAAAAGAGTATGCAATTTACTACCTGAGCAAAAAGTTTACCGACTGTGAACGTTATTCACTGCTCGAGAAAACTTGTTGTGCTCTAGTGTGGGCTGCTCGCCGACTGAGACAGTATATGTTGACCCACACTACCTTATTGATATCCAAGATGGACCCAGTTAAGTACATTTTTGTGAAGCCAGCACTTACCGGACGGGTTGCAAGATGGCAAATGATCCTCACAGAGTATGACATTCAGTACACATCTCAAAAAGCCATCAAAGGCAGTGTATTGTCTGATTATCTCGCTGAGCAACCCATTGATGATTACCAGCCTATGAGATTTGACTTCCCTGATGAAGACATCATGTTCATAAAAGCAAAAGATCAGGAAGAGCCTATTCACACTGAAGGGCCTGACCCGGAAGAAGAATGGACTATGATGTTTGATGGGGCTGTTAATATGAACGGTCGTGGTGTTGGTGCAGTACTTATTACACTTAAGGGAGTTCACATGCCTTTCTCGGAAAAACTCACCTTCAAATGCACTAACAACGAAGCTGAATACGAAGCTTGTATCATGGGTCTTGAGGAAGCCATTGACCTCAGGATCAAGACTTTAACTGTGTTCGAGATTCGGCTCTGGTAATTAATCAAACCAACGGAAAATGGTACACTCACTAGGAACATCTGATACCTTACCGGGATTATACAAGGAGGTTGCTCACATTCTTTACAATGGTCAAACTTGAGTATATCCCTCGAGATGAAAACCAGTTTGCAGATGCTCTGGCTACCATTTCATCAATGATCAAAGTTCAAGCTGCCAACTTTGTGCCTCGGATTTCAGTATCCAGACTTGACAGACTAGCGTATGTATTCTCAGTAGACCTTGCTAAAGATGAAAAGTCGTGGTTCTATGACATCAAATGCTTCTTGGAGGATCAGACATACCCACCTGGGGCATCTTCCAATGATAAGAAGACATTAAGAAGGCTAGCTGGTAGTTTCTTCCTGAATGCTGATGGTTCCTTATACAAGAGAAACTTTGATATGGTACTTCTCAGATGTGTTGATAAGACAGAGGCAGATTTGTTGACGCACGAGGTGCACGAAGGATCTTTTGGTACCCATGCTGGAGGGCATGCAATGGCTAAAACGTTGCTAAGATCAGGCTATTATTGGATCACAATGGATGCAGACTGTTGTGCTTATGCCAGGAAATGCCATAAATGCCAGATTTATGCAGATAAAGTGCATGTGCCTCTGAATCCTTTGAATGTGATGTCTTCACCCTGGCCCTTTGCCATGTGGGGCATTGATATGATTGGCAAGATTGAACCGACTGCTTCAAATGGCCACAGATTCATCCTGGTAGACATTGATTATTTCACCAAGTGGGTTGAGGCAGTTTCGTATGCAAATGTCACCAGGCAAGTGGTAGCCCGATTCCTGAAGAGAGACATCATCTGTCGGTATGGAGTGCCCGAACGAATCATTACTGATAATGGTTCCAACTTAAATAACAAAATGATGGCAGAACTGTGTCGGGACATCAAGATCCAACATCACAACTCTTCTCCTTACAGGCCAAAGATGAATGGTGTTGTGGAGGCAGCTAACAAGAATATCAAGAAGATTGTGCAGAAGATGGTGGTCACCTACAAAGACTGGCATGAAATGCTACCATTTGCCTTACATGGGTACCGTACATCAATCAGGACATCCACTGGGGCAACACCGTATCAGCTTGTGTATGGTATGGAGGCAGTCCTACCTGTTGAAGTTGAATTACCCTCCCTGCGGGTACTCATGGATGTCAAGCTGAATGAAGCAGAATGGGTCCGATCCCGATACGAACAATTGAGTCTAATCGAAGAAAAGAGATTAGCTGCAATCTGTCATGGGCAGCTGTATCAGAAAAGAATGAAGAAAGCCTTCGATCAGAAAGTCAGGCTTCGAGAATACCAAGTAGGAGATGTTATGTTGAAAAGACTCCTTACTCCGAATTATGATGCTCAGTACTATGGATGGTGAAGACTTCCTGTCCCCGGTGAATTCAGATGCAGTTAAAAAATACTTCGCATAAAAATGACCCGCTGGACATAAAAACAGAATGTAAGTCCAGGCAAAAATAGGGCATCCCGGCGAGTCAAAAACAGAATAAAAGACTTGGGAAAAAATAAGGGAAAATAAAAAAAATGTGTACACCCGCTGAGTTGAAAAGCCACATTGGACAACTCAGGCAAGAATGGGTATCCCGGTGGATTGAAAACTCGAAAGGGCGATCCACGCAAAATAAGGGAATAAGCGAACAACTGCATTCTGAATTCGTCTGTATCACTTATAACCTGGTAAGCTTCGAAAGGTGCAAGCTTCGGTAAGAATCAGCCTTCTTCAAAAGCAGGATGAGAAGAGCGTCAATGTCATACGAGTCATAGCAAAAGGGAAGCTCCTTGAAGCGTCATCAATGTTGCCAGCATCTTTTGGTTTCTCAATTTGTAACAATCTCCTCATTTCAGGGGATCTGTTTCTTTGACTGTATTTGCCCATTCAGAGGCACGTAAATTAATAAAATCAGATTTTCCGTTACACTTTGTCTCGTACATGTTATTTTCATTTGCAAAATGTCCGATGTCCTTAAAATATTGATTGCATGAATACGGATGCGTCTTTTCTAAAGTTACATGCTTACAGGAAATATATATTGACTCCCGAGAGTGTCTAAACTCCTATGATGGGATCCAGTAAGGGATACCTCGGGATACTTGTACGTTTCCTTGTCATAACAGGATTGCAGGTGTCCAAAGCACAACATGGAGCATGAAAGCTTCTCCCCAGCAGGCTGCCAAATCAATACTTACCCATCACATCTTCCAAATAGCACCAGAGATGCTTCCTCCCCAACTGAGTTCCTCGTCCTCAGAATGATCGTCATGGACATCTCTAGGAAGATCATTTAATGATTATTCCTCCCCGGCCAAGTGTTAAGCAGGGAACCATCTCTCCGTAGAATTTCAGTCTCTATCCCGAGGAGCAATGTTGAAGATTTCACAGCAGAGTGACGAAAGCTTCCGCGGACCCCAGCTGGGCTCCTCATCACCAAGAATAGGTCTATCAGTGACTTATTTCCCCAAGCAGAGTCATACATATCAAGATCTGCCAATGATCTCATCCCCAGCTGGGATATCCACTTCAAGCAAGTCAGCCAGGGAGCTTCACAACAACGGGATCCGAATCCCAGATCGGTATCTTTGCAAAATCATAGCATTCGCATCATATTTTCCCCCAGAGCGTATCATCCCGTCGAATACTGAGCATTACGACAAAAATCAAACATATTGCATAATCATAAGCCATGTATCGAACCAAACACTTGTAAATACTGACATTCCACCAACAATATACAAAATATTTCCCAAACTCCCCGGCAGAAAGCCAAAGCATCCTCTTTGCACTCACAAATACAGATACATGCTCCCTTTTGAACTCGTCCGTGTCACCATTCCCCAATAAAGTCGCCCGAACATTCTCTACAGACAGATACATATGTATACACTTCCCTGACACCCGTCCGTGACACCTTCCCCAACATAGTTGCCTAAACACTTTGTGAACCAAATACTTGTTTATAATACACTTCTTCCAACACCCGTCTGTGTCGTGCTCTCCCCAGCAAGTTGAACACTCGTATGTGTCTCACTCATGTTTACTTATTTCAGATACTCGTCGGTATCATGTTTACACCACTTATCTTTCTCAAGATTCAAACACTCATCCGTGTTCTTTGTTAACCAGTTGATACTCGTCCGTATCATCATCTCTGAACATGCATCAGCGTTTGTTTCTACTGATACCCGTCCGTATCAGAGTCTTAAGGATGCTCGTCCGCATTTTTAACCTACACACGGCGTCAAACACTTATACCTTTTCTTACATTTAAACACTTGTCTACCATTCCCCAGAAGAGTTCTCAGCAAATCGCCAGTAAAAAGCAAATTTCTTTTCTATATGACATTTGTCCTGTGTCATGATACTTTCGGCAGTCGTACCCTGCCAGGTGATCGTCCTTCACCTTTTGATGATCGTCCTTCATCATCCCCAACGGAGTCTCCATTACTGGAACCCCTTCTATCCGAAATTCGTCCTATGTTGTGATATTTAGCAGCCGTCCCCCGCTAGGTGATTGTCCTTCACCTTTTGATGATCGTCCTTCATCATTTTATCCGATGGTCGTCCCCATTGTTGATCTTGTTATCTGACATTCGTCCTATGTCATGATAAACCCCGAGGGCAGCCGTACCCTGCTAGGTGATCGTCCTTCACCTCTTGATGATCGTCCTTCATCATGCTTATCCGGCGGTCGTCCCCATCGTCGACTCTTTCTATCTGACATTCGTCATATGTCATGATACTTTCGGCAGCCGTACCCTGCCAGGTGATCGTCCTTCACCTTGGGTGACCGTCCCTCATCCTTATCCCCAACAGAGCAGCCGTCCCCTTCTAGGTGATCGTCCTTCACCTTTGATGACCGTCCCTCATCATTTATTTCTTTAACCCGATGGTCGTCCCCATCACTTCCTTTACCTTTAATCCCCATAAAATCTTGATGGCCATCCCCGTCATGATACCTCTATCTCCCCGGCATGTCGGCCGTCCCCGTCATTGCTTCATTCCCGATGGTCGTCCTCCGTCGCCCGCACTTTATAATCATACTTCACTTCCTTTTAAAATCTATATCCCTTTTCTTCTTCATTCAGTGAGTGCAAATTTTGGACTGTCTTTGGTATTCAACCACAAGTTATCTTGTTTGCCTGATAAGCCGTTGCTTACATCCTACACAGCTAACTCATGTTTGAATAGGGGCAGCTGTAAACACCCCAAATTTTCTCTCACTCATTTCACCATGGCTTGTGATTCTTTTCATTTTGCATAAGTTCAATCATACCATCTCATATTGCATTTTTGCTTCACTGCATTGATTCAAAGTCATCTGCATCTAGGGTTTGTGATCTGAGCAATCCAAGTGCCATCTGAGCCACTCCAAAGGGTTTCAATCATTTCAAAAGGTCCCATGTATGTTCAATCATCATATTACATCCTCCCAAGATCAAGAAAGTCAAAAATCACAAGAACTGAGGAAGGTATGGAAGCAGAGCCAAGCTTAACTGCAAATGACCTAAAATTAGGGTTTTGGTTTCAGAGGCCATAACTCCAAAGTTTTTGGTCATTCTTTTTTCTATTGGTCTCTATATGTTATAAGGATCATTCATACCAATTTTCATGAAGAAATTCAATGGGGAAGGCATCTGATCAAAAGATGACTTCTTGAGCAAGTCAGTGCAAAAATCAGGGCATCTGAGGCCCCTAATCATCCAACCAAAGGGTTTCCTCCATCATTTTGAATGTGTATGATCTTTATTTGATCTTATAAGAAGTTAGAAGTTCACAAAATTGAAGAATTTCAAGCCATTTGCAAAGTTGCCATTTTGGGAAAGTGACTTGTAATGTAAACTTGCCATTTTGGGAAAGTTTTTCAACCTCATCTTTTTGATTCAAAAATGCTTCAAATGAAAAATTCTTGGTCATGAAAGTTGTAGATTGGATCCTCCCATTTTCAAAAAGTACAAGAACTTGATCTAATTCATTATAGAACTCAAGTTATGGCTTGTCAAAGTTGGGAAAAGTCACAAAAATTCACTTATGTGCCAAAGATGGAAACTTGCAAATTCTTGTACCAAGGCAATTTGTGACTTCTAATTGATGTCTAAGCATTACACAAACATCATACATGACTTAAATTTCAGATTGGCCCAAAAATTTCTCAAGTTCCATGCCTTAAACTTCAAGAATTCAAAAAGGGCCAAAGTTGGACAAAATTGCAAAATGCTCCATAACTCTTCATCCACTTGAGCCAGCTCACTAAATCAGTTTCCATGGACCTCCCTAAAGCCAGCTGACTCGAGCCATGCCCCTAAACCAGCCTGCCACTTGCCCATACCTCCAAGTACAACTTTCTTGACTTTTTGCAACATGAGCCATACCAATCACACTGCTCCACAACAACTCTCTGCCCAATCAGAACATGTTATGTGGACCTCAAGCAAACCATTACACACAAGAAGCAAGCCTGAAACTCCAAGAACTCAGCACACTCAAAAATTCCAAAATTTGCAAGAGCCTTCGAATCTCTTGATTCAACCATCAAACCTTCAAACTTCTTTCACCATTCAACTCCATAAACCTCACTGATCATTTCCCACCTTTCATTTTGCCCTAAAACCTTCACAATCAAAAATACGATTTTCACATTTCACAAACTAAACTTCTGCCATTTTCATTTTGAGGCCATATAAACTCCAACTAAGCATTACAAACACTTGAGGAAGATCATTGGAGCTGATTTGAAGCAAGGAACTGGCCAGAAAGCACCACTTTCGAAAGCTTCAGTTCAGGTATCATCAAGAACTTTTTTGCCAGAAATGATTTCTTAAGTTCTTAGATTGTTCTCCATGCTTCACTGATCACACTGCACCTTTTGGTTTTGAAAATGATTTAGTTTTAAGCATGTATGAAGCTTCTGAAATTTCTGTGATTTTTTCCGTTTTGCTTCGAATCTCTCTGTTCATGTGAAATAAATCCTGTTTGATGATTGATTCTTGTTTAGAATGGGGTGGGGATCATTTCTGGAGAGTTAGAGAGCTTAGGGATGCGTATTGAGTGAGATTGTAGAAATGGATGGCCGGAGAAGATGACCGGAACACTGTTCCGGTCACCTGAAAGTAATTAGGGCAGCAGATTAGGGTTTAATCATAATTAGCGTAGTTTGAATTCTGGCCCTTGGATGACGCGCGAAGTCAATTCCCTCCATCCTGAGTTTGAACCTAGGCCCTTGGATTGGCTGACTTTCTCATTTTCTCATTTAAATTAATATTTATTTCATTTGTTTTACATTTAATTTCTACGAATTTTAAAAAATAGTAAAATACATCAAAAAAATTTTGAAAATTTTTATTAAATCTTTTAATAATTTTCAGAACCCAAAAATATTTTTATTTTTATTTTTTTCATTAAAAATTATTTTTAAATCATTTAAATGATTATTTTTAATTAGTTAATGGGAAATAATTAATTAAAAATACATTTAGGTGTTTAAAAATTCCAAACAAAATCAGAGAGCTTTTTAAAACATTTAGAAACATTATCAAACCCTTCAAACAAATTTCTTTTTGGTTCTTGACATATTTTGACAATTTTCTTTGGAATTAAAGTTCTTAAAAGGCAATATTTTTGTCCTATCTTAGAAAAATTCATTCTGCCTAACCTTTAAGAGTTTGATGATGGTTCTTTTTGCATTGCATTCTTCATATCATGTAGATTCTAGGATAAAATTGGTTTAAATTTATCTCTCATTTTCAATTTTTTGTGCATTTTCCCTTTTGAAGTGCCTTAAAACCCTAGCTAACTTGAGAAAATCATAACCCCCATTAGGTTAAGAGTTAGGTCTCCCCCTTTGGACAGTGAACTTGTGTAGGGTTAGGGTTCCTTTGATCCCATTTTCAATTTTTTATCTTGTAATTTGCTTCTGATTTTGAATTTTGCTTTGTGTCTTGTGCATAAACCCTAATTTTTGCTTTCATTTGCATTCATCTCTCATTTGCTTGCATACATGAGCTTTCCATGACATTTTGTGCATTCACATGACTCCTAAGACATATTAGGACACATTAGAATCATGATAAGGCATTTCTTCATCCATTTGCCATATTATACCTCCATTGCATTTCATAAACTTTCATGAACTTTCATGGTTCAAAACATGCTTCATTTGCATCCTTATCCTTGTATGATCATCCACAACTCTTGACTTGTGTTTTCTTTATCTCTTAGCATCATTAACATCATGTTTATGCTTCTGGTTTTGGTTTTCATCATTGCACCCTTCTCATTTTCATTCCATTTCATTTTCTTGTTGCTAACTTTTCAGGTGGTAAGTCATTGAGAAGTGAATTTGCCTTCACTTCTCATAATCTCTTCTCATCTCTCTTATGCATCATTTCTGCATTTTACTTGTGTATTAGAGTGAGCTTGCTCATTCATGCTCCTTCCCCCCTTTCTTTCCTCAAGCAACTTACCTTCTTAAGTGAAGTAAGTTATCTTGCTTTCTTCTTGCTTCTCCTTCCTTCATCCTGCTCCTTCCTTGGTGGTTTCTCTGAAGATCTTCTTGCAAGCCTCATTAACCCTAGGAACAACCAAGCATGATCATAATTAGGGTTTGATTAGTCCCCCATTAGTTTTACCTTTGTGTCATCTTTGAGTCTTCTCTTCTCACCTCTTAATCTAAGGCTAAACCTTAAAGGTTTTAAGGCTTTGTGATTAGGGTTATGCTTGCATCCTTCTATTAGGATGGAGTGTATAACTTTAATCCTAAGTGTTAAACCCTTAATGTGTTTAGATCCTTTAATCAATTCACTTAATAATCACTAAGACATCAAGCTTGTAACTTGGGCCTTGCATTAGGGTTCTAATTCTTCCTTAATTGGTTAAGAAGGACTAACCCTAATGTTAATGGACAAGTCCCCCTCAAGTTGTCTTACAAACCATAAATTCATTTCTTAATCTTAGCATTAATTAAAATCCATTTAATAAAGGTTTTGTTTTGTCATGAGGTTAATCCCTAATCATGGATTAAGTTAAGGAGCCTTTCTCAGTTTAAATGTTCTCATCTATTATCCTTCTATTAGGATGGTGTAATGGGTCCATTAAATCCTTGATTATGGCTTAAACTCATTACTTAACACCAAACAAAAACAACAAAAAACATCTAAATAATTGCAAGTAGGCTAATGATCTTAATCCTACATCATGGTGATTAAGTGTGAGGTGTTTACTTCATACTTAAGGTATTCTCATTACCCCTAATCAGAGGGAGGATGTGATGAGTTTACTAACCCTTGGTTTAGGCTTAAGCTCATTTTCTTATGACAAACACAAAAAGCAATAAAAGATTGAAAATACCAAAAACAAACAATAATCGTCTCCTCCGGTATTCTCTTCTCATCTCATTCACTCATAAACGAGAACTTGCTTCTTCCGTCTAATGAAAGACAGTTTGCACCTGAGCCAGACAGGTCATACACTTGAGCATGGATAAGTAAGCAGTTCACAGGTCAATTTATCTTTCAGTCTCTTTGAGTCGAACTACGGTGTTCTGACTTCCTCATTGCACGAGAGGATACGTAGGCATAACTTAATAATTATCGAACAAAAGTCTCTGTATATTCCCCCTCCTTCCAACATCATCCTTTAAGCCTCATAGTCTTGGGCTTCATACTCTTTCTTTGCACTGACACCTCTTTTATTCACTTCACACTTTCTTCCAGCACTGACACTTGCATTCTTTTCCAGCTTTTGCACAAATAGCACTGACACTACCCCTTTAAAACACAAACTTTCAAGCGTGGATCCCGTCGAGTACGGCGGACAATCTGGGTGCTAATACCTTCCCAGGTTGTAATCAACCCCCTTTCTCAGTTTCTCTGGTTCGTGACCGTCTTATCCATATCTTTTCTCAGGTTTATGTAGCATTACCTTTCCTTCGGGATAAAAATGCCTAGCTGGCGACTCTTTTCATTCCTTCCCTTTCGCCGACCGTTCGCGTCTGTACCCCTTCTGACCAGGTGTCATTTGGTGGGAGCGACACCACCTACCCTTGATCTAATTGATTACCTGGGCAGAATCTCCATACACATCAAGATGCTTAATCCTTAGATCAATAGCTTCCTCAAGATCCATAATACAGGCTTCATACTCAACTTCATTATTGGTACAAGGAAAAGTCAACCTTGCAGCAAAAGGAATATGTGAACCATTGGGTGTAATGATCATTTCCCCAATTCCTCTTCCGCGTTCATTTACAACACCATCAAAAACTAAACCCCATCGAGACCCAGGCTCCGGCCCTTCCTCAATCAAAGTTTCATCACAATCTTTCATTTTCAAATACATCACATCCTCATCTGGGAAAACAAACTTGATAGGCTGGTAATCATCAATCGGCTTATGTGCCAAATGGTCAGCCAAGATACTACCTTTTATAGCTTTTTGAGCTCGGTACTCGATATCATATTCTGATAATAACATTTTCCAACGAGCAATCCTCCTAGTCAAAGCAGGCTTTTCAAAGATATACTTGATCGGATCCATTTTAGAGATCAACCAAGTTGTATGATTCAGCATATACTAGCGAAGGCACTTTGCAGCCCAAGCTAAGGCACAAAAAGTTTTTTCAAGCATGGAGTACCGAGACTCACAATCAGTGAATTTCTTACTCAAGTAGTAAATCGCATATTCTTTTCTTCCTGATTCATCTTGCTGACAAAGCATGCAACCCATGGAATATTCCAACACAGTCAAGTACATGATTAACGGTCTACCTTCCACGAGAGGAGACAAGATAGGAGGTTCAAGCAGATATTCTTTTGATACTTTCAAACGCCTTCTGACAATCGTTTGTTTAGACACAACCTTGGTCTTTCTGAAGTAACTTGAAGATTGGAGCAAATGTGGCAGTCATGTGAGAGATTAACCTCAAAATATAATTTAAACGGCCCAAGAAACCTCTTACTTGCTTTTCAGTTCTTGGAGCAGGCATTTCCTGAATAGCTTTCACTTTATCAGGATCAACTTCAATGCCTCTTTGGCTGATAATGAAACCTAACAACTTTCCAGAACATACACCAAACATGCACTTGTTCGGATTCAAACGAAGCTTAAACTTCCTTAACCTCCGAAACAACTTCAGCAAATGTTCAACATGATCCTCTTCAGTCTTTGACTTAGCGATCATATCATCAACATATACCTCAATTTCTTTGTGCATCATATCATGGAAAAGCATGGTCATAGCTCTTTGGTATGTCGCACCAACATTCTTCAATCCAAAGGGCATCAATTTGTAGCAGAATGTTCCCCATGGTGTAATAAATGTGGTCTTTTCCATGTCCTCGGGTGCCATATTTATTTGATTATAACCGGAAAATCCATCCATAAAAGAGAACACATCAAACTTATCTGTATTATCTACCAACACATCAATGTGTTGCAATGGAAAATCATCTTTTGGTATGGCTTTATTCAAATCTCTGTAATCAAAACACATTCAGACTTTTCCGTCTTTCTTTGGAACATGCACAATATTAGCCACCCATTGAGGATAATTAGCTGTCACAAGAAAACCTGCATCAATCTAATTTTTAACCTCCTCTTTAATCTTTACTGCCATATCAGGATGAGTTCTTCTCAACTTTTTCTTCACAGGTGGACATTCAGTCTTCAGCGGCAATCTATGCTCCACAATATCGGTATCAAGACCAGGCATGTCCTGATAAGACCAAGAAAATATATCAACATATTCTCTAAGAAGCTCTACCATTCTCTTCTTAACCTCTGGACCAAGCAATGCTCCAACCTTAACTTATTTCTTATCATCTTCAGAACCCAAGTTGACTATCTCTATAGACTCTCCATGAGACTGAATAATCTTCTCCTCGTGCTCAAGCAACCGAGAAATCTCATCAGGAATCTCTTCAATATCCTCTTCCTCAGCTTCAAACACAAGGAGTTCAAAGTTGGGAGTGGGCATAGGATTATTGTTTTCAATGGGTTTATCAATCAATCTGCACAATGATTTTATTTTTATTTTAGAGTATGAACAAAACTGCAAACATTATGCAGATAAACAATGATTATTATTTTGAGTTTTTTATGTTTCCATTTTTCAGAATAAAGTAAAAAGGAAAAACACATATGGAAATAACAAAATAACATTTTATTGATGATGATAAAATTTGAAACAAATCCCGATAAACATCACTTTCACCTTGGGCAGAGTGAAAGAATTTTTGAAAGGAAATAAAACAAATTACTTTGAAGCATGAACAATAGAAGGAACATCCACAACAATCCAGTTCTTGCAAATATTTATGTGCGTAACAAAGTTAGGAATTTCTTCATCTTCATCATCTTCAATGATGGCAGCAGCGGAATGATCGTTGATAAACCCAGCACTTCGGAATCCTTCCTGAATAGTCTTCAGGTTATTGAGAGCCACCCCTGGTGTAAAACCAACACCAGATCCTTCTTTGTTGTCAACAACATCAATAACTCGTCCCCAACCGTCAGATCGACCAATTTCGAGTAGGCGCAGAGCATCCTTGAGAGAAGACAATGGCATAACATTCTTCTTAGAAACATTATCAACAACAGAAAGAGCCTGGAATGAAGTTCACATCTCTTCTTCAGCATCAATATATGAGAATGATGACAAATTGCTCACTAGCATCGCCTGTTCACCGCCAATAGTTACTAACTTCCCATCTTTCACAAATTTCAGTTTCTGATGGAGAGTAGATGTCACAACTCCTGCCTCATGAATCCAGGGTCTTCCAAGGAGACAACTATATGTGGGACGTATATCCATTACTTGAAAATTAATTTGGAATATAAATGGTCCAATCAGAATAGGAAGATCAACTTCACCAATCGCAGTCTTCTTCGATCCGTCAAAAGCTTTCACAATAATCCCACTATGCCTCATGGGAGCACCTTGGTACACAAGCCTTGACAAGGTCGACTTCGGCATCACATTCAGAGAAGACCCAGTATCAACCAACACTTTAGACATAGCATCTTCCTGAAAATTCACTGAAATATGCAGAGCCAAATTATGGTTCCTTCCTTCTTCAGGTAAGTCATCATCACAGAAACTCAAATTGTTTCATGATGTGATATTAGCCACAATACTATCAAACTGATCAACAGTCACATCATTACCAACATAAGCTTGATCAAGAATCTTCTGCAAAGACTGCCTATGATCCTTAGAGCACATCGAGAGTGATAAAACTGATATCTTCGACGGAGTATGCAACAACTGCTCAGTAATGTTGTACTCGCTTTTCTTTATTAGTTTCAACACCTCATCTTCACTGGAATCACCAAATTGATCTGATCGGGAAAATGCATCCCCAATATGCTTACTCACATTTGAATCTTCAGCTCTCTTCGGAGGATACGAAGCATAAACTCTACCACTTTGAGTAACTTTTGTCACATCAGCAATGCTAACCACAGACTTTGGAGAAGGAATATGAACTTCCTTACCATTTTCTATCATCGTAGCATTATACTGGTACGAAAAAGTTTTATCATACTCATATGGCATTGAACTAGACAAATTGATCACTGTAAACACCCCAAATTTGCCCTCACCCATTCACACCATGGCTTGTGATTTTCTCATAGGCATAAACTCAACCATAGCATCTCATACCACATTTTTGATTCACTGCATTGATTCTAAATCATCTGCATCTAGGGTTTGTGATCTGAGCAATCCAAGAGCCATTTGAGTCACTCCAAAGGTCTTCAATCACTTCAAAGGGGTCCATGTATGTTCAAGCATCATATTGCATCCCCACAAAGTCAAGAAAGTCAAATAATCACAAGAACTGAGAAAGGCATAGGAGCAGAGCCAGGTTTGGCTGCACAGATGACCTAAAATTAGGGTTTTGGTTTCAGGGGCCATAACTCCAAATTTTTTGCTCATTCTTGTTTCTATTGGTCATTATATGATATGAGGGTCATGCATGTCAATCTTCTTGAAGAAATTCCATAGGGAAGTCATCTGATCAAGAGTTGACTTTCTGAGCAAGTCAGTACAAAATCAAGGTATCTGAGGCCCTCAATGACCCAACCAAGGGGTGTTCTTCATCATTTTGCTTGCGTATGATCTTTATTTAATCATAGAAGATGTCAGAAGTTCACAAGATTGAAGAATTTCAAGCCGCTTTGCAAATTTGCCTTGTATTGGAGAACTTGCAAATTCTCATGGCAAGCCTTTATGTGACTTCAATGCGACTTCTAATCATCACGCAAGCATAAACCAGGGCCTTAAATTCTGAATGCACCAAAGAATCTCCAAGTTTCACGACTTATGCCTCAAGAGATCACAAAGGGGCCAGACTTGTACCAATTTGCAAAGACCCATGTGACTATGCCTCCACTTGTTGCAATCCCCAAGATCTGATCCATAGGCCTGTGCCACACCAGCTATTCTTATTAATCAAAGACCTTACAAATACGTTTCCCGCAAACCATTTCAATCAATTGGAGTCTCATTGATGTTTAAGCGTCACTAAAGTTTCAAAGTGGTTTTAAGTTATCTTGAATTTATTTTCAATAAATTGATAGGCCATGGGTTAAACTTATTGCACTCTTGTTAAAAATAATAATAAGTGTGATTTCCTTGGTTCATTGGTTTCAAAAAAAAAAAGAAAGGAGAAAAGAAACTTCGTGGCATCGTGTTGGACTTGGATTCAAACGGCATTGCATGGGCATTTCGTGGTGTTATGTTTGATTTGGAGTATGGTGGATTTGGATTATGTTGGATTTGGATGCACGTTTGTTTGGAGTCATGATTCATTTTATGTTGCTGTGTGTTAGTTAAGGTGCATTGTTCTCAAGCATGGTAGTATTGGTATTTTCCAAGTTTTACGAGACATTGAGATCCTGAATGGTGCATTGTCAAGACAAATGGAAGTGAAAACCACAAAGACAAATTATACTGAAGGATTTAAATGCATAACGTTTTTGTTAACAATTGAAGGCCATCAGCAAAAATCCAAAGGAATTACAAGTTGCTACAAGTATTAAAATACAAAGGCAAAGTATGCATGATATAGAAGCAATCAACCGCCGAAGAAGATAATCTAAATATTCAATGCAATTTGATTCCTACTAATACAAAAGGCAAGCTTGCTAATCAACAGCATGACAACACCGGGTTAAGCTGTCACGAAAAGCTGCAGATGTTGCAGAATTGTTCTTGCTATGTAATCTTACATTCTCTTAAACCTGCAAACATTCAGCCTCCTCAGAATCAGGCCGCTACAAGTCTTCATGACATTCCAACGGCAAACTCTGAAAATCCGAAACCAGCTGTGCTTCATGATGAGGTTTGCTCAAGTTGGTCTTGCCGATTGATGGCCTGGATAGCCCAGGAAGGTGTGACTGGTGTTGTTTCTCCAAGTCACAAGTCTTCACCAGTACAAATTTCTACTCAACACGGTATAAGGTTCTTTGGTGTGGATGCAAAACAACACAGCTTGCACACTCTTCTGGGCTTCGCGTGATCAGTTCATATTTCTACTCAACAAGAAGATTATTTGATACTCTTTCCTGCATGATTCTATGGAAATTCTTCGGCCGGTTCCTTTTTGTCCAACCCTTCAATTTGTAAGGTGTTCCATAGGGCTAACAACAATGTTCTCTGGCTGCAGAAAGGTTTTACACATACATTAAAAGAGAGCAGGCCCAAGCAAGATTCCGTGGATTTTCCCAAGTTTTAATCCTCATTGGAATTTAAAAAAAAAATGGAAAAATAATACAACAATGGTTCACCTGCTATTCAGTAAGAAAACCATGGCTTCAGCAGTTCTTGGAAGGGCAGAAGTGATGTTGAGTCGTCAACACCAAATGATTTATCAAACTGAGCATCTTCGAAGTAACTTAAGACACCCCGTAACGCTCCAGCAATCCTCTTGTCTAAATGAAATGTTTGAAATTAGTTGCAAACAAGTCGCTGCCAATGAATTTGAGTAGAAAGGAAACAGTGGGATTGCTCAGCAAATCAGAAGTGCTCATTATCCAGGGAGTACGGATGTTCCAAATTCTTCACAAAAACAAATCAAATACCTGTTATTGTGTGTCTATAACTTTGGTTCCCACTGAGCCTTAAAAAAAAACAAGTGCACGGATAGCCTTTGTCATCAATAGAACCGCCGCTAGTCTTTCTTAAGCACTTTGACCTCCTCATCTTCAGTACTTGACCTGCATGGAAGAATGAAAGCATATTGGTTTCAGTCGGAAAAAAAAACATTTGTTGTTTTACAAATAACTCAAAGCCAGCAAGAATCAGAAAAACAAATCATGGGACTATAATTATCATTGCTTTGTCTTCATTTGTTCTCTTGCAGATTTTTTTGGTTGGAGCATTTTCCTTTATTCTGAAATGAAGGAAGACTAGGAGACCATCTAGTGCAGTTGGCCCATCATTTACATCTTTCCTGAACAAGAGATCTAGCTTTAGGTCTTTGTTGTCAAGCGGTATTACGAGCTAGGAATCCAAACGAGCCATCATTCTGCACATCTGCTGCAACAACCACAGTTTTCAATACAACAACAATTGCAATACAATGCGTCAAAGTCGTGGCCAAATCAGTTGTCCAGATTGTTGCTGAATGGACAGCTTTCCATGATGCACAACTTTTTAACACATAATCAATGGTTGAGGCAAATGCCAGCAATATCACCCTGTCTTCCCATTGCGTCTTCAACAACATCAGAGGCAGCAACAACTGGCTTCATCTGCTCAACTGCAATAAAGCTCTATGAACCTAAGTCAACATAAATTGTCCCATTTGATGCAACAGAAATCTGTGGGCTAGCCTCGGCTTCAACGACAACAATCTCAACTACAAGCATCTGTTCATTAACAACAATTTCCGAGGATCCCGAGACCTGCAGGCGAAAGAAAACACTAAGTTCAACAGATTCGTAGCCAGATGCTACTGCATTTGGTACAACCATAGCTGATGGAAGATCAAGCCAAAACTCCAAGTCCATCTCCCACAACCCCTGCACCACATGATCTATTAGTTAGAAAACTTTGAGTTTGGGACAACCGTAATTCCGTGTTACAAACAAACAAGACGCATGGAACTAAGAAAAAATTCAATTCAGTTCAAAGCCAACTATTTCAGTTCATTTCAAAGTCAATTAAAACTAGTTCAACAAGAGTGCAGTGCCAAGGCATAAGCAGACAAAAAAAAACAAAGCAGGAGTATCAACAGGGTGGCAGAACCAGGACTGTCATAAAATAGGAAAGAACAAGCTCAGGTACGAAAAAGAAGGAAACAAACATGGCCAAAATGAAAAATGCTTCAGACAGAGAAACCCTAATTTGCAGTATAAAAAGAGGATTCAAAAACGAACACAGGACACACAAGGAGAAAACCCTAACTGCATAATACACAAAAAGAAGAAATTTCACATAGAGCGAAAACCCTAGCGGCGGAAACCATCAGAAAAGCAACAACAATACTCCAGCATAAAGATCACAGTGAAATCGACAAAGAGGAAAGAGGTTCAAACAAAGGGAAAAACACATACCTCTTGACTCAGCCTTCGTAACATCCGATTGTGGTATATCTCTTGACTCCATTTTTATCGCATTTTTTGCTCTGCTTATATGATGTAGTTAAGTGAAGCATATCAAAATCAAAAGGGTGTATTAGGGTTTGCGATTTGGGATAAAGATATCAAATGTTTGTTGTTTGATTTGATTCAATAATGATATAGGGTTAGTCTTGTTTCGGTTTGCCATGTGCGGTGAGGGTTCAAATTTTTGGGAATAAAGAAGAACAGAGATTGAAAGATGAGGGCGTCGTGGAGAGGTTCGGGAGCGGCCGGTTAACGCCATGGCCTTTCTTTCCTTTCCGTTTGCTACTGAATGAGAACAAGAGGGGTTGTGTCAAACCCTAGTTTTTCCCCCCTTTTAGAAAGTTGTCGGGCCGGGTCTGGGTTGGGTTGACCCGACCGGTGTTAGCCGGATCCAGCGCCCTTTTGGGCCTCACTGCTGTGGGTCTTTGCCTTATCTTGTTTTTTTATTTATTAAGTTTTACATAACTTTTTTTTTAATATTTACTCCAAATTCTTTAGGTTTTGTTTTCTTGTTTTTCTTGTTCTAAAAAAAAATAGCATTCTGAAAAAATATTCAAGGTAATTAACTTATTTCAATTGTTTTGTTAATTAAATTTAGTCAATAATTATATAAATAAAAATATAAAAAAAAGAGGAAAACACTTATATTAACTAGTTATATAAGATAAAGTTATTAGTTGATTTTTTAATCCTTCCATTAATTAATTTCATTTTAATCTAGTTAGGTATCTTTTGTTCGTTTTCACTTGTATGATCATTCATATCATCTTGTAATCTCTTCTGCATCATGAACATGTTTCTGGTTTCGGCTTACATCCCAGTATTTTCATTTTTTTACTTTATTTCTTCTGTTGTGCTAACTTTTCAGGTGGTAAGTACTCTGAGAAGTGAATTTGCCTTCACTTCTCACATTTCCTTTCCATCTCCTTTGTGCATCATTGTTACATTTTTTTTGTATGTATTGGAGTGAGCTTGCTCCTCCCTGTTCATTTTACCTTCTTTCTACAAGCGACTTGTCTTCTTAAGTGAAGCAAGTTGTTTTGCTTCTCTTTGCTTCTTGATCCTTTCACCTGTTTCTCTCCTTGGTGGTCCTTTGAAGATCTTTCTCTTAAACCCCACAAACCCTAGGAATGACCAAGCATGATAACAATTAGGTTTGGTTAGTCCCCCACTTAGTTTTTACCTTTGTGTCTCTTTGAGTCCTCTCTTCTCATCTCATAGTCAGGGATTAAACCTTAAAGGCTTTAAGGCTTTGTGATTAAGCTTATGCCTGCATCCTTCTATTAGGATGGAGTGTATAACTTTAATCCTAAGTGTTAAACCCTTAATGTGTTTAACTCCTTAATCAATTCACATAATAATCACCAAGACATCAAGCTTGTAACTTGGGCCTTGCATTAGGGTTCTAATTCTTCCTTAATTGGTTAAGAAGGACTAACCCTAGTGTTAATGGACAAGTCCCCCTCAAGTTGTCTTACAAACCCTAAAACTCACTTCTTCATCTTATCATTAACTAAAATCCATTTAATAAAGGCTTTGTTTTGTCATGAGGTTAATCCCTAATCATGGATTAAGTTGAGGAGTCTTTCTCAGCTTAAATATTCTCATCTATTATCCTTCTATTGGGATGGTGTAATGAGTCTGTTTAATCCCTGATTATGGCTTAATCTCATTACTCAACACTAAACAAAAAAACAACAAAAACATTTAAATAATCACAAGTAGGTTAATGATCTTAATCCTACACCATGGTGATTAAGTGTGAGATACTGACTTCACACTTAAGGTATTCTCATTACCCCTAATCAGAGGGAAGATGTGATGAGTTTACTAACCCATTGGTTTAGGCTTAAGCTCATTAACTTATGACAAACTTCAAAAAGCAATAAAAGACTGAAAATTCAAAAAAACAAACAATAATCGTCTCCTCCGGGATTCTTTTCTCATCTCATTCACTCATAAGCGAGAACTTGCTTCTTCCGTCTAATGCAAGACAGTTTGCACCTGAGCCAGACAGGTCATACACTTGAGCGTAGACAAGTAAGCAGTTCACAAGTCAATTTATCTTTCAGTCTCTTTGGGTTGAACTACGGTGTTCTGACTTCCTCATTGCACGAGAGGATACGTAGGCATAACTTAACAGTTATCGAACAAAAGTCTCTGTATATTCCCCCTCCTTCCAGCATTATTCTTTAAGCCTCATGATCTTGAGCATCTTATTCCTGTTCTTACACTGACACTGTACATTTACACACTCCACATCCTTTTACACTAACACTTGCATTCTTTCTAGCTTTGATACACAGATTTCACTGACACTACCCCTTTAAAACACAAATCCTTCAAGCGTGGATCCCGTCGAGTACGGCGGACAATCTGAGTGCTAATACCTTCCCAGGTTGTAACCAACCCCCTTTCTCAGTCTCTCTGGTTCGCAACCGTCTTATCCATATCTTTCTAGGTCTATGCAGCATTACCTTTCCTTCGGGATAAAAATTCCTAGCTGGCGACTCTTTTCATTTCATCCTTTCGCCGACCGTTCGCGTCTGTACCTTATTTGAGTCAGTCTCATTTATCGGGAGCGACAATCACCAAAGGAGTAACAACATTTTTGCGGCTATCAAAAGAAATAACCACCTTCTCAGGAACAAACTTCTCATGAATATTAAACTGAGGCACAATAACATTCACTTCATTTTCATACTCATCTATTTTCGTTGTCACTTCAATCAATTTATCATCCATCATTTTTTTAATGTCTCTCTTAACAATCACACAACCACGAGGGTTCACCGAACAAATACAACATCCAGCATAATCGTGATCAATATCGTGATATTCAGTAAAGAAAGCATGCATCTCAACCAAAGACCTTCGAATGTGGCGGACCTCATAATTCTTTAACAAACCAGGACAACCATCAACCATGTTCACAGACGCATTACCATGATTCGGAAGCGGATTTGTCTTCACATTTGGATTAACATCATTGAAAGACATAACAATGCTCCTTATCAATTTCTTCACTTCAAACTTCAATGGATAACAATTCTCAATATCGTTCCCCGGGCACCTTGATGAAAAGCACAGTGAGCCTCTAGCTTATACCACCATGGGATAGATTCTGGAATTGGAGGCAGAGAACGTGTTTGCACAAGATTCTTTGCAATCAAAGATGGAAGCAAATCCGCATATAACATTGGAATGGAATCAAAATTAGGCTTAGCACGAACCTGTTGATTACCACTCTGTTGCACAGACGGTTGTCGATAACGAGACTGATACTTTGGAGCTACTGGCACAGTTGGAATCACATTAATCATCGGATTTACAGAAGCTACATGCTGATGATGAAGATTCTCACGGCCACGAGGTATTCTGTAATTTTCACGGGACACTACGTTGGTCTAACCTTCTTTTTTCTTACCAAAGCTGAACCTCTTAGAGCTCAAGCCATCACTACTCTCTTTGCTCAACTGTTCCTCACAAACACCTTCTTCTAAACGCATCCCCATACTCACCATTTCAGTGAAGTCGGAAGGAGCACCTGCAATCATCTTCTCATAGTAGAAAGAACCTAAAGTCTTCAAAAAGATCTTTGTCATTTATTTCTCTTCTAAAGGAGGATCAATATGAGCTGCTAGCTTGCACCATCTCTATGCATATTCTTTGAAAGTTTCTTTGTCCTTCTGGGACATAGCCCGAAGCTGATCTCTGTCCGGTGCCATATCAACATTATACTTGTATTTCCTAACAAAAGCCTCTCCCAAATCATTGAAAGTATGGAATTGGATACTATCCAAACTCATGTACCATCTCATGGCTGCACCAGTCAAACTATCCTAGAAATAATGAATCAGCAACTGATTATTGTCTGTCTGAGCAGATATTTTCCTAGCATACATAGTCAGATGACTCAGAGGACAAGTGTTTCCCTTATACTTCTCGAACTCAGGAAACCTGAACTTGTATGAAACCTTGACATTAGGAACGAGACATAGATCATAAGAATCTTTACCAAACAAATCTTTGTGCTTCAAGGCTCTCATCTCTCTCTGCAACTCAACAAAACGGCCTTGAAAATCATCAAGTATTTCAGTTACACTAGCGCTTTCACTGTGCTCAGCATGGTAAATCACTTCATCATGCTACGGAGTAGTGTGCATCAAAGGCGGTGCAGTAGTCATTTCTGGCTGAAGAGTATTAAATGCAGCAGTCTCAGGAGGAGGAGGATGATAACCAGAAGGAGTGAAATTAGCCGGCATGCCCCACGGTGTACCAGGAGGCATGCGGTAGCGAGGAGAAATGAAAGCTTCCACAGGAATCGATGCAGTGACAATCTCAGAGATGAATGTGTGCTGAACAGGAGAATTAGGAGGATGGGGTGGCTGATTCTGAGCAGCGACCAAGCTTTCCATCATGTCAGTAACTCTTTCCAAGCTATCCTTCAGATAAGCAACTTCCTCGCACAGCTCGCGATTCTCTTATTGTAAGGCTTCTGACATCTTCTTTCGATTAGCTCGAGTATCAACCTTGTGAGTCAGCTTGACAAGAGAATTGAATGAAGACCAATAAATAACATAAGATCCCTAGAGAACACTCAAAAAGCAAGACAAATGCGGGTATGATGCATGGTATGCGGGTATGCAAATGCAAAGATTTCAAAGGACTATAAGATAAATTGCAATATTTATAAAGAAACACTTTTTGAAGTACTTAAAAAATCATTCTTATTAAAATTAAAGTAAGGATTACAAGTGAAGTACAAGTCTCAACAATCCTAATACATGAGAGAAAAAGTAAACTAGGCCTAAGGGATCACATCTGAAGAAGATCCAAATCCCGGCTGGTACTTCATGTGAATCCTCTTAATCTCTTTCTTGTGCCGATTCTCCATGTCTTCCTTATCCTTTACCAACTGGTCAACAATAGCCTTCCAAGCACCGGATGTAGGAGGAATAGTAGATTGAGTACTAGAGGAAAATAAATCCTCTCTTGGCCTCTTCGTAACACGCCGCTCAAGTAACTCAATGATATCATCCTTCTCCTTCAGTTGCTCTTACGTTGTTGTCTTCTCAAGTAGCCATTCCTCTTTCTCTCTCTTCGTCTTATCCAATTCTTCTCGAAGAGCAACCTTCTCATCAACGGGAGGAAGAAAAGCGGACAATGGTATTATAGGAAACAAAGGCTCCTCGGGTGGATAAGGCATCTTGAGCTTGGAAGCCCTAGATCAAACCCACTAGATGTAACACTCGGAGGGAGCAAGGTGTTGTCTTCCCAATTGACCCTTATCTTTCCGATGAACTACATTCCAAGAATGAGCAACCCTTTTCTTCATTTCTACATGGTTTGCACCATTAAGAAAGAAGAAACTTGATAAGGAAAGGTTGCTTGGTATATCCTTCAAGCAATACCCCAATTGTCGCCTAGCAAGAATAGGGTTGTAACTAATTCCCCCACGTGTACCAAGAAGAGGTACATTGGGAAACTCTCCATAACTATCAATAAGCACTCCAGTATCATAATAGGAACAATACATGGTCATATCCTTATGAGAAAGAGATATAATCCTTTGAGACCATCTTTGCTTCTCTCTATTATCCTTGAAGACGTCAGACTTTGGTAGGTGCAAAATAAACCACCTATAGAGAAGAGGCGCACAACATATAATCTCTCCATCACCTTTGGAGGTCCTATAATGAAAGGCATGATACATGTCTCCAAGCAAAGTAGGCACTAGATTTCTCTTCAAGAAAACCTAAATGGCACTCTCGTCCACAATACCATATAAGTTAGGGAACAAGACAATTCCATAGATGAGTAAAGAAAGAATAGCCTCAAATGCATCCTCATGACCCAAAGTAAGAGAAGTAGAAGCTTTCCCCATTAAGAACTTGGCATTAATACCACGGACACTTCCTTTCGGAAGAAACTTCCCATTGAGACCAGACTCCTTGAGAAAAAGGGCTTTGGCGATGACTTTGGTCGTAAGTTCCTTCTCTAAACCACTGAAAAGATATTCCTTGTCCAAAATAGGTAAACCCATCCAATGAGAGTACTCCTCAAAGGTCGGCACAAGATGATAATCAGGAAAGGTGAAACAATTATGCAATGGATCATAAAATTAAGCTATGGTAGGGAGAATCCCCTCTGATACATCAGTATCCAAAATAAACAAGAGCTTTCCGTAACATTTACGGAACTCCTGGGTGTCATCCACCAATGCTCCTAGCTTTCTCAGCTCTACTAGATTAGGATTCTTGAAGTTGTACTTCTTTGTGTTCCTTCTTTCAAAATTCATAACCATAAACATCTGAAATTTTGCAAAAATGCCTATGAGTCCCTTGAAATCTCAAGAACAATGCTCATGAATGCATGAGTGCATGTATGCAACAACCACAAACAAGATCACATAAAGCACACAGGTTTAGGTTCCGAGTCACGAGCATGAAGTCAAGGTAACAGAACACCAACCCACACAGGTAGGTACTAAGTTTTTGTCTTCATTGTACCTGCAGAAAACCAAAAGGGTGCTAATAGAGGTGCCCGGAGTTAATAGCCATCTTTAAAATATCATCAGTACGTTGGATTACTCCCCAACCGATAACATTCTTAAAATAGACCTCGTCCGAGTGTAGTATCACATGACAACCACCTTAGGTTTACACCCAGATAGTTTTTCGCATTGTGTTCCTAAATTGGCTTGGATGGGTTAAGGGTTCTACGGTCCTCGGTATGATCAGCTCAAGGTCGGAAAATAATGCCACATATGATTACTCATCATGAGATTAATAATCCAAAAGAGCCTAACCGAGTGGAGATTATCAAATTGATATAGCTTTGGACTACTCCATCGCTTATCACTTTGAATATCGTCGTCCCATCATAAGTTCAACTCAGATTCGGGTTAGAATCTATCTCACTCAAAGAGGATCACCAAAACTGAAACGAAACAAACAAATAACAAATAAATCAAACCAAAGCGGTAAATAAATCAAAGTATGATGAATCCACTTGGACACTTCTGTCCCAAGCAGAGTCGCCACTTTTCTGTAGCGGTAAAATCATGAGTGTAAGCTATTAGTTAACTCAAAGTAAACAAAGTCGCCACCGAACTTTATTTTTATTCCAAGAGGAAAAGGAAAAAAGAGCGAATAAATCCTAATGAATCTAAAAGCAAAAAGCTAAAGAAACACAAGAGAGAAACAGGTAAGGGGATAGGTTACCCAATGAGAAGGTTTTACACACCCAAAATGTTTGTGGTACTCCACAGGAGCCCTTTGAAAAATTTACTGCTTTTGGTTTGAAAAAGGTTTGTTAAACGAGAGTGGGGGGATGAGAAAAGAATTATTTTTTTAATATTTTTGTGTTTGGAGAGGTTTATCACCTCATGCCTACGTACCCACCAAGTGCAATGCGAGATCAAAACCCCGTAGTTCGTGGTACAAATAGTGAAAAGGGTTGGTTATGATTGATTTTATTAAGTGAAGAGAATTTGTCATCTTCAAGTGGATGGCCAAACAAACTACCATGATAATGAAAGCATGGATCATACATCATTATGGGAGGGCACCAAATCAGATAAAATCAACGAGTATGCCACTAAACCCCCACGAATGACAAGAGACTCAATTACATCAAACTACAACCATGGAGATTGAGAGACTTACACCCGACTAAAGAATAATGACTCATAATCGACACTCTTTTTAAAGAAAATACACAAAAATGCACAAAGGCACAAAACAACTTGAATGAGTTTGATTCTTTTTATTTTTTTAATTAAGGTCAACATGATTAAATTCACTGATTTTAAAAGAAAAGAAAAAGGGTAAAAGCCACATGATAAAAGTCAAGGTTTTGTTTATTAAAGAGGTGATGATTTAAAAAGAAGGAATCCTTTGAAAAAGGGAGAAGATTTTGAAACTTAAAGAATGGGAGGAGATGTTGGGACTATCATAAAAAAGAAAATAAGAAGATAAGGGAAGAAAGATCTAACCAAACTTGATGATACTTCAAATTATGAGCATAAGAGATACATCCTTATAAGCTAGCAAATGGCCAAATAAATGCAAGTTCCAACTTCATGAAGGTCAAGGAAAAGGAAATGTGTCCTAAGAATATAAGTCCAAATCTTCATTCCAAAGCCAAGGATAGTAACCAATAGTCCACAAATTAAAGTCATAAGTTTTTTAGAAATTTAATCCTTTATTAATGTTTTTGTGTCCAAATGGACAAAAGGAAAATCAACAAAACAATAATAAGAGAAAATAATAAACATGATATGGATGAATAAAGCATAATAAAGCAAAATAAAATAAAAGCAATAAAAGTGAAAGAATTTAAATGTTAGTAGAAAAAACAATTAAACTGCAAGAATCTAAAATATTAATAATAATAATAATAATAGTATAATAATATTTACATAAGAGTGGTATGGTGAACTTAATCAACCACAACCAAAAGAGTAACCAAAATCGAAAGGCAATTGGGAGACCCAAAGAACCTACGCATCAAACATTCATAAGTCTCGATTCTTAATGCAATATGATTAACCACTTTGGGATTACGCGACCAACAAGAGGTCCGGTCCACGAAAGTGCAAGTACCCAATTAGATTTTAATTCCGAATTAGGGACAAATTTAGGTCTATGTTAAGCAATCGCCGAGTAATTTACGAAGTAATTACCCTACAAATGAGGCCGGCCACCACCAATTAAGGTGAACAATATTAGTGCTAATGCATGCAAGATAAACGGTATATAAATCTCCATCCGGACGCAATATCGCACCAAACTAAAGGTGAATACCAAATTGAGCCGCACGCATGGTATTCTTCCTTCCTTAAGTTCAATCACTCATCACGGTGGATTCAAGCATGAAAATGTATCACTAATGCAAAGTACCTTAAATGAATAGAATAATCCACTTAAAGGTAGTTTTGAATTAATGAACATTAACTACTCTAATATACACCTAAAGTTCATTGAAGTTAAGGAGAAATCACACCGAAAAGTGCTTCCCAAGGTAATAATAAAAAGGGGGAAGAAAGAGAAGAAAGAGAAACCAAAAAGGGGCTTGAAACAAGCCAAAAAGTCCATTCTGACTTGCGTTAACCGGTTAACCAATTGATTAACCGGTTAATGCAGGCAAAACCTGCGCAGTTTTAAAGATGGTTAACCGGTTAACCAATTTTCACTATAAATGGTTAACCGGTTAACGCTGTACCAGAAACAGAAAAATGCAGAAAATTCAGCATGATCCATTTTAAAACCTTTTCGTAAACATTTGATGATCATGATCTGAATTTGCACGAATTTTAAAATCAAAATACAGTGAAATCCCTACAATTAAACAACAAATAAAGATCCAAAGGATCTAGAAACAAAAGCACCAAAGATCTACATCTTGAATGTTGATGTTGAATATGGGTTTATGGAAAGACATGAATTACCAAAAGCACTTCTTCAAGTTGGACCAAATCAAGCTAGATCTACTGAAATTGATGAACAAGAGAAGAAAAGGATGAAGGTTTAGCTCAAGTTAGTCAAGAATTCAATGTGAATTCTTGATAACTTCAAAAGAAAGAAAAAGAGCTTTAGTGAATTTTTGGTTTTGGGAGAATGTTTTGCAAGGGGTTTTTTGGTTCTCAAAAGATTGGTGAATGAATGAAATTATGGTCCTATTTAAAGACTTTAGGTATGGGAATTTGGTTGAATGGAGCTTGCTTTTGTAATTAAATTTAGGCTTGGTAATTGCAATTTTGGTGGGAAATGGAATAGAGTGGTGATTAGTGAGAGTTTATGGTAGGGAATGATCAAAGTGATGTAGAGAAATCAGAAACCAGTGGATCTAGAATATTCCAATTATACTAATGATCTAAGGGTGCTGAATTTTAATAAAATATTCAAATTTCGCACTGGTTAACCAGTTAACCAAATGGCTAACTGGTTAACAAGCCAAAATTTGAATATTTTATTCAAATGAGGTTGCTTGGTTATTGTGGCCCGATTCTTTTTATACGTCGAAGAAGGCATGGAAATAAACACATGAACCTTAGAAATAATTTGAATGAATCAATTTACATGGGAAATCCTTGATCAGATGAAATTTGAATTATTTGCGGATCAACTTCGACTTTTGTTCTGTGAAATTTTGCTCGAGCGGCAGGACTGCTATCTTTGGCATTTTCAATGGTTCCTCTTCCTGAAAAAGACTAGTAAAAGGAAACAAAATATTTTTGGATTTTAATTAATGGTTAGTAATCATAAACAAATAATGTAATTAAAGACAACTATGATCCCCTGTGAGGCATAAACCTAACCCGAGAAGAACCGAGCAACCAGTGCAATCTTGTTTGCATGCAAGATGTATATGAAAATGTGAAGAAAAACTAGGGCAAAAATTAGGGTTAAACAACCTTTGAAACTGTCCAGCGTCTGTTTAGTCGCAACTACCCTTTGAGCTTTGAGTTGAGACTGCTGTCGAAGGTTTTTAATAGAATCCCCATAGACAGACCAGTCTGGAAATGGAGGGGCAAGAGCCACTCCAAACTCGACAGTAGGCAGTTGAGGAACTTTGGGAGGAAAGAGATTAAAAGCTAGTTCATAGCATTTTAGGAGCAATATTGGAATGGAGTTTTAATTCTCCATTTTCTGTAAAAATTCCTCCTTCAAAGTGACAGCAGCCTCAGTAATTGTTTGACTAAGGTCATCTGGTCGATAGACAGTTTCAAAGTACTTTTGGAAGGCTTGAATCTCTTTGACATGAGTAGATTTACCTTTCTTGACCTTTTCCTTCACATTAACAAAAAATTTATTAAGTAATTAGGAAAAGGTAGAAGCATCAAAGGATTTCTCTTGGTAGTACTTCAACCCCATTGATAGAATTCTCGTGTGCAAAGAAAGTTAGGGTCAAATTGGACCAAGGAAAGCTAGACTGGATTGGTAAGTCGAGCAAGTCGAAGAGAAGTGGCCTCTTCGTCGAAGTTAGTATCAAAAAGGCTGATATGTCCTTTCTTGTCATATCGTCACTTAGGATAGCTTTGAGCCAACCCAAATTATCGAGAGACTAGATTGGGCTGGTAGGAAATTAAAGATGTTGCGCCTCTTTGATGGTTCAGTTTGTGGACCAGCAACCTAGGAACCAAAAAGGCCTTCCAAATTGCTTTTGAATCTTCTTGGTGCCTTTTGGATGTTGGGGGGAAATGACCTAGTGAACCATTATCGTCCATATTTTCACCTAGCAAAAGGAGCCATGGTGGGACTGAAGTCGTATCTCTTGGAAAACATCATAATGTAGCTAGAGAAAGATTTCTGAAGGGATCTCCCCTCATCAGTAGGGGTTAGTTATGCTAGGAGAGTCCCTTAGACTCTCCTGTTTTTGATTTCATCGGAGTTTTAATTAATAACTCCTTTCATGGGTAGGTTTGCCTCGAAAGTGGTATTGAGCCATAATTGAAGTAGCCAAAGGGGTCCAATCAATTGGAGATCCCCAGTCGAACCCATGCTCTTCAGACCAGCAACATTCTCATTGATTGATTCATAAAGTGAGGCCAAAACTACCTCACCGAGGAATACTCCTGTGTTGCTGTGCAATTGGTTGGTCAAAGGCAAATATTTCTTAGCCATCTGCAGGGATTTAGAGTAGAAAACATATATACAGAGCCACATATTTAAAAAGGCAATGTTTTTTTCGTCTGAAACGGTTTCGATTGAAGATTTGAAGTGATACTTCATGAAGTTGTCATAAGTAAGTTTTCATAAAGTAAAGCCTATGGTGTCTTCGTTGCCAACCTCTGGATCATAAGTGTGACGAGTAGGTTCAAGTCATGTGATAACGGTTATGTCAAAAAGTGTGGGAGTCACCATCCTACAAGGCAAATGGAAGGTATAATGGGTGTTGTCCCAGAAGTACAAATAAGCCATCAACATGTTCGAGCAATAGAGGAGGCCATTCTTCGACATCATCTTAAGGTCATATATCCCTATCTTTTTCTATTCATCAGCCCTTACCTTTTCCACTTTGGCAAACCAGCAGTCGAAACCTAGAAAGGAAGGAACCCTTTCACCAGTCAAGAGTTTCTATTCATAAATGAAAAATCTAGGGTAGATTGCTCAGTTGTGGGTTCGCCTTCAGTAGTGTTGGTCTTTTTTCCTAAAGGATTACTCCTATGGTAGGATGGGAAGAACTTACCTAACTTGGAATCATCAGTGGGAGCATTGGACAAGGGTCCAGAAATGGCAGTTTGTTTATCAGAAATGATGATAGGAATTATTACTTGGGACTCATAAATGTGTCTCTTCTCCTCTTGAAGAGGTTCCAGTGCAAACTGTTGGTTCCTTACTAGCTTAGGCCCAAGAATCTGGGTAAAAGGAGGTAGTGTAGTGGTGCTTGGAGAGCTTTTGTTCTTTGGAGTCTTCTTGTTTTGGGAAGCTTCTTGGTTCAAAGCCATTGAAGAAAGTTGGGAAGGTGAAAGCTTTTACTAAGTTCTTGAGGTTTGAGAGAAGAAAATTAGGTTGCAAAGGTTTGGAAGCGTAAAAGTTTTGAAGTGATAAAAGTGGGATATATATAAGCTTTTGGAAGACTAATGGTTTTCAAATTGCCATTAAGACAAAATTGTGGTAGTGGGACGCATGTCTTCTTAAGGTACCTCTTTGGGTGGTGGCAGTTATGATGTGACTGCAAAGGCGTGTTTCAAGGAAAAACACAATGATGCCTAGTGATAGAGTGGTTGTTGAAGAGACGTTTTGTAAAAATCATTATGACATGACGTCATGGGCGTGGTTGGTAGAAACTGAATAGTTCCTGATCGTGGGTTGGTCAGTTATAACCATACTTTTGTGTCGTCGAAAGATGGGTGTCGAAAGATATGATAAAAAATGACCTTTCTGTCAGCTAGGTCGAAAGGACATTTTTGGGGGGCAATTTGTTAGCTCCTAATTTTGACACCTAGTTGACTTTAGGAAACATTGACTTTAGTGTTATGCTATGGTAGAAAGGAAAAGGCTTCGACTAAATTAAAGCTGAAGAGGTCTGAGTCGAAGACGCCAGGAATATAAGGACATGGACTTAGAATGTTGTCTAAGTATAAAAGAATTATCTTCGACTGTGTATCTTTGGAATGGAAAACATGCAGCAGTTGAGATCAATATTGGAGGGAAAATTTATGTTTCTTTCAAATTTGAACAAAGGCAAGTGGCACACATTGGAAGTCCATGAACATGCAAACTGCCAAGTGGCATATTTTTAGGAGTAAACTGCCAATAGTGGTTACTTTCGACTAGTATAAATAAAGTAGTTCTAGTATTAGAATTGTGTGTGAATCATATTGTACAAGTTACTCCATAAATACTCAAAGTACTAGTGTGTAGAGAAACAAGTGAAGGCGAGATGTACGTGATGAGATCACCACCCCTTTTTCATATCAATGCAATTTATGTTTAAGCTTTTATTTTGAAGTCTTTTTTATCTTGCATCCTATTTACTTTCAAGCAAGTTTATAATTCAACCTTTTATTATATTTTTACTTGCTTTCTTTACACTTCCTTTCAATTTACACTTTATTGAACTTTACTTTCGACTTCAATTGTTTTGAGTCTTGTTTGTTTTTATTTTCTCTTTTTTACCAAAACACTTCATAAAGTCAGTCAAAGAGTTTATGACACTATTCCTGAAAACCTAATTAAAACCTATTTATAGCACTTGTACTAGGATCAACTTGATCCTGTGAGTGACTGAGAACATTGTGTTGTTTTTAGAGGACCAACAATTGTTTACAATATTCAGGGTAAATAGTCCCACATTACAGTGTGTGACACGTAAGAACTCATAAATACCAAGAGTGTTAATGATGACGGTCTTTACATTCAATTTGTATTGAACTTTTTCTCTTTCTTCCTTGGTCAAATTATTTTCCTCTTTGATTACCACATTACCATTAACATGATGTATGGGAATAGTTTGACCCATTTTCACTGCCTTCAAAATGTCAAAATCAATCACCTTTATGAAGATTCACATATTCTCTTTCCAGAAGGCATACTCTTCTACATTAAAGTATATGAGTTTGTTGAGGGAATCTTCTAAAGTCATTTCCTTCCTCCCACGTTGATTCGTCTTAGAACATGAGTTACACTTTGTTTCCACTTGTTTAACAAGTGACTCCAAACATAAGAGGGTGGGGGTAAATCGTTAAGTGCATAAATCATGATTAATTTAAAATTCATATTAATTTGAATTTTTTATGTTAATGTAGAGATAAAGCATCAAAAAGTAGATAAGAAAAAAACTAATGACAAAAAATAAAGAGATAAAGATAGATATTGCAATATGATTTATATAAGTTTTTCCTAACAACTTGGCCTACTCCCGTCCCCAAATATTTCATCATGAGAGTTTCGCTAATAAACTGTCTTGATATTTCAAGGATATGCTAATGAACTTTCTTACAATAATGATATATTTTATATAGACTGATCCCCAAAAATAAATGAAGCTTTTGATGATTGAGCTCACAAATAAAACATAGATTTTACTAGCTAATATCAAGAACCAAACAATGATTTTACCAGGAGAATCTCAAGAATCAAAGAAATTAAACAACAAAATCACACTCTTGATGAAGAAAATTTAAGCAAGAACACCAATATAACCAAATTCTAACAAGTATTTTTAATTCACGAGAAACTAAGACAACTTTAATAAAAGAGTGTAAAAAAAGGAGAAAAGAAGAGTAAGAAATGTGAAAAGGATGGTAGAAATCTGAATTCTAGTGTATTTTGGAGTGAGGAGAAACCCTTTATTTATATGAGAAAAATATTGCTCAAAAAGGAAAATAGCCCATGAGATTTTTAATGCATATAATCGATTATGACTTAGGGATAATTGATTATGTAGGCCAAATATAGATGATTTTCAAATTCACAGTCATTAATCAATTAGAACTCCCCTTAAACAATTTTGAGGAGTAACAAAATAGATAATCGACTAAAACTAGTGTTAATCGATTATCTAGTGGAAAAAACACTCATAAATGTTTAATCAAGCTATTAACCAATTGTGAATGTACCTAAAAAAATTTAGTTGATTTTATAAAATGAGAGACTTTAAAACATTTTAGTGTGTGTGAGAGTTTCCTTATTATCTTTAGAGATGCACTTATACTTTTATAATACACTAATCACTCAAACATGAGATCAGGAAAGCTTTCACACTATCTCTCTTTCATAACCTGAAGCTTCAAGATCCATAACTAGATTCATCATTCATTCAACACTTCAGATGTGATATGACTTTTTCTATATGATGAGGCTTGATAAAGAGTATATGGAAGACAACATTATCAGAGGTTACTTAATCAGAATCCTTAAGGACTCACCCGAATATACGTTAAAATTAGGTGTTGCCAGCATCAAAACTATCAATGTTATATGCCACCAAGATCATCTACTACTAAGATCATTTGAAGATCCCCCACCCAAAAAAATGTTAAAGGCACTGTCACTACTAGATGACCATGATGGAATACATTAAAGAGTTCAATATGAAATGTGAGAAGTTTAAAAAACATTCTAATCTTCATCACACCCTAGAGGAAATTCTACACTCTGTTACATATAGATGGCCTTTCCATCAATGGGGAATGGACATCTTGAGCCCTTTCCCCAGTCTCCAAATTAACTAAAGTTCCGACTCGTAGGAGTATACTACTTTAAATAGTGAATTGACGCAAAATCCAGAATCACAACAGAGGAAAGCTGTCATTTTTAGTATAAGTGAATCATCTAAAATTTTGGTTCCGCAAGAAGTTTTGTATCAGATAATGGTACACATTCTCCAACTCAATTGTGGTGGAGTTTTGCTACTAACTTTGAATCAAGATAAAGTTCGTCTCAATACTTTACCCGCAATTCAACGAACAAGTCAAATCATTTGATCCTCAGTAGAATAAAGAAAAATTTGTATGAAGCCAATGGATAATGGCATAACAACTATATGAGGTATATTTATTCTGATTTATTTTATTTGAATAAATAGTTCTAGCCCACAACATGTGATATCATGTTTAAACATAGTTTTTGAAAAGATTTTGGGATTGTATCATACGTCTCCCCCATTCCACCACTATGGACACATCACTCAAGATGGTATATGGTGCAGATGTCATGTTTCCAGTTGATATTAACAAACCTACATAGTTGTGTGAGTATTTCGCTGAAGAAGGTAATGCACACCTATAGACGTTCATATTTTCTTATACATTGGCAAGTATCTAACTTCCATATTCCAAATTAATCATATTTTCATATGTAAAGAGAATGAAATAAGACTTAAGTGCACAACAATTCTGCTCGACAAAGCTAAGGAGATCGCCCACATCCATGATTCCTCACAAGGAGTCATTTCCACCTTAATAATCTTGTCACTCAATTCTAAATGAGGAATCATTTGAACTTTATTAGGATACTTTGCTTAAATCCTAATGATAACTATGCCTCAAGATGATTCCCTATCAGGCATCCTAACGCTATGAATTATAAAAGAGAAATAATGGAAAAACATAATAAACACACCACCTGAGAGAGAAATATTACAAAAATTCCTACGACAAGCAACAATAAAAATAAGTATAAAATACAATAAAGTAAAGGCTTAAGATTTGGATGGATTATTTTGCTTCTTCATGAATGAGCCCCTCATTGATAGGATTGATCTCCAAGGTATTAATGTTCTCCTCCTGAATATGGGGAAATGTTTTTTGATTAAGCTCGTCCTTCTTTCCACCAGAAAGCCATCTTTTAGAACTTTGAATAATCCAAGCTCACTCAACTTCAAATATGGGTATAGGTGAGAAAGTTGTGTCTTGTCTTTTTCAAAGGCCTTATTAGCTACATCAACCACCTCATCCTAAGAATCATCCAAATCCTATTCCATCTTTTTTCTTGAGGAGAGCCTTTTTCTCGGTAGGTGTCATAATGCGAAAAACACCCGGCGGAAAACAGAAGAGTCGCCCCTGATACGTTATTTATCCCAACAGGGAAAAGAAACGATCAAAGAAAACCCGGGAGAAAAGGAAAAGACAAGGTCATCAAAACCAAGTCTAGGCTCGGGATTCGATAACACAAAGGGAAGGTATTCACACCCCTTTGTGTGCATCGTACTCAATGGAATCCATGCTCGCTTCTCTGCTCAACGGTGTCGTCGTCTCAAGCTCCATCTGCTGCTAACTGCTAAAAGGATAGGAAAGGAACGAGAACAAAAAACGGAAAAACAAAGGGGAAAATAAAAAAGTTTACTTGAGAGGATATCGCATCCCAAGTTCGGTTCACTATGCGTTACCAACAACTTTTGTGTTTTTAAAGGGACGATGCCAAGTGCGTGCTCCAGTAGTTTAGGCATCACTGCTTGTTGTGTGCAGAATCATGTGTTACCTATTTAAGGTAGACCAAACTCGACATGTTTAACATCTGCACCATAATAAGATGAGAAAAGAGAGACAATTGAAGCTTGGTTCAAGTATTTTAAAAATAATTTTTGTTGTTGTTTTGTTTGTAATGTGCATTGTACTAAAGACTATGACATATGAGTGAATACTTTGCGCAAACTAACCAAACATCTCGCACGCAAAATATCCTAAAGTGAGGTTGGATATGCATCCATTCTCTCTTTCCCATGCACTTAAGGGTCATGGCACACAATGCACATTGTATTTATTAAGTGTTTTTGCTTTTATTTGAGAGAAAGAAAAGAGACTCAAAGGCTAAAAAAGCACTAGAGGGCACTCAATCCTAAGAGTTAGCATGCAAAATTGATCCTATAGTTGAGGTTTTTATCCCACTCCAACATAATTAAAATTAATTTGGACTAGGAACCTAAGGGAACAAGTAAAAACAAGATAAAACAAATGAATAAACCAAAGACAACACTTACCATATTGCTTCAGCACCTGCATAGTTATAAAAAACCAGCCAACACACAAGACAACTTTTTACAGCTCTCTCACAACACCACAATAGGTGTAAAAGATGAAAAACAAAACACGGCAGCATGCATACTTTTTACAGCTCACAACAGAAATGACAACAGTGTATGGCAGCAAGAATACATCATATAAGCATGTGAATGTACATGATCAAGAATGTAAGAGCATGTGTAAACAAAGATGCAACATAAATTGAATCAAATCCACTTTCATGCCATTTAGAATCAAACGTCACATATGAATATGCATACATGCAAGAACAAAACATCATCATATTAGCACACTTTAACAGATAAAGATTGCAAATATTGAACAATGATTACACACAAACACCAGCCCTAGCATATGAATATGCATCAAGAATTCAAGCATGGATTTCAATTAAGAAATGAAAACATCAAGATCAATATGCATTTAAACACTAAAAGCAAACTTGAAAATAATCAACAATCTGGAAATGTGCATGAGCATGTGAACAAATGATTGATGATGAAATGATCATACTCCAACAAGCAAGCAAACAATTACATCAATGTGCACTTAGAATGGCAAACATGAATCAATGCATGAACATACAAGAAAATGCCATGAACAAACATCAATGAACTCACGTGTCGAGAAACTCAAATATGCATCAATATGCAACCAAATAACCCCTAAAAATTCCCTAAAATCGAGTTATAATGATCCCCAATGATTAGATATGGAGTGGATACCAAATACATAAGAAAATGCACTAAAACACAAACATCGACAGTGGTAATCGGTTACTCAAATGCAGTATTTGGTTACTCAGTTCAAAACCTACAAAAATTGCACAAAATAACACTGAGTAACCAGTTACTCAAATGCAGTAATCGATTACTCTGCAACCAGAAGCAAAAAAACCTGCAAAAAAACACTTTCAGCAGTAACTTAATCCAATAATCTCCAAATGTTTCACCAATCAATTGTGTATGAAAAATACACCAAATCACATCAATCAAACACAAATTAAATCCACAAATAATCAACATCATAAATAAAATCAAAAGTGGATCAAATAACACCAATAAACCATGGATCTACATTGTCCTAGATGTAAAATTAAGCAAAAATAAAATTAAGTTCAAGATCTACCAACCTACAAGGAGGAGATGTTCCTTGGTAATTATTGCAATAGAAATGGATGTATCAAGTTGAGAAAATGCAAGATCCAAAGCTTCACTCATAAGAAATTTCAAAATAAATGACATGTGATGAACTTGTTCAAGAGCTTCTTCAATAATCACTCCCAAGAGTTTAAATTCAGATCTAAACTAGTAGCAAATGCATAATTTGATGATGATAGAGTGAATGAATGAAGGTTTAGTTCCAAGATTATTAAGTTTCAATGCAAAACTTGATAATCTTTGATGAAGAAAGTGGAACTTTGAGTTAGGGTTTGGAGAAAATTGAGAGAGAAATCTCAAGATTGAGAGTGAAAATGAAATTATGAGGGTCTAGTTGGTGAGGTTTGGAAAGAAATTATTTAAATATAATTTAGGTTTGGAATGTAAATATGATTTGGAGTGTGGGTTGGAACTTGCTTAAGAGAGTGATTAGGAATTAACTTGGAAATTAGGCTTGGTAATCATTCTAGATCTTTCCCTTAATTTCCCTTAATTCAAATAAAAAATGAAATGAAAATTAGAAAAATCCCTCCATGTTGAAAATTCAAATTTTTTGGCAAAATCTACGTGGTAACCGGTTACTCAATATGAGGTAACAGGTTGTTACTTCATGCAATTTTTGAATTTCTGCCATTTTAGTGGGATGTTTGGAAAATCCACTTGTGTCATTCGTTTTGAGCCTGATTTGGCCTGTGAGACTTAATCCTTGACAATGCCACTAGAAAATACCTGAAATAAAATAAAAATTCCCTCTGACACTAAAAAATGTCATGTTGTAGTGAAAGTTTCCTGGTAATGAATTATTGGGAAAAATAAATGCTGGAGCCTTTGATGTTGGTTGTTGAGAAAATTTTGGTATAAATTCCTCTAGATTGCAAAAACCACCTTGATCCAATGCCTTGGAAGATCAATGATTCATGTATGTGAATTACGACCTAAATGAAATGCGTATGTGCGAAGCAAAAGCCACTTATTGATAAAAATAAAAGGGCAAATGTTGGGGGTGCTACAGTAGGTTATTTCAATGTTTTAACATTGCATTATTTTCGGATATCTTTTTGCCAAGCCTTTGGAGGCCTTGCCTTCCCTTTTTTGGGACTCCTTCAGCTCATCCAAAGAAATTTTCACCTTATTACGCTTTTCAACAATGTACTTCAAGGATTGGTGGGTTTAGGTGAGTATCTCCCTCACGATGTCCATTAGTCTTTAGATCTACAAAGGACCCATTTGGATGGATTTGGAAATCAAACATTAGATGCTTCAACATAAGACCTATCCATCTCAATATTTATTAAATTGGACACCTTTCTGGATTCCAACTAAGTCCCCATCTTATGATCGATGAATAAGTCAGTCAAAAAATTTAAATTCTTTATCACATAAATGTTGGCATTAAAGTCTATGTTCCACAGGGAAGACATCACCTTATTCCCCGAAGGAGCCAAGGAAGTGGTTCCTTTTGGGGGTGATCTTTCAAAGTCCATGTTGTCTTTGTCATCTAAGTTTATGATCATATTAGGCTATACGACTTTACCTTTGTAACCCTAATCAGATATTTGTTTTCTCCTTTAGCTAATCTCTTTTTTCCCTTGACCAACAAGCCACCAGAGTGACTATTGGGCTCATAAATCACTTCTCATCCCACTCAACTTTCTGCTTAGCATGACAACTTTTCCTATCGACAATGCTCATAAGGGCTATCCTCCCTACAAACAAACAAAATTAGTTAGAAAAAGTAAACATTCAAACTATAATGCCCAAATAAACATCAAACTTATGCAAATAATTGTCAATCTTAATCTCTCAATTATCACTTTGATCATAATCTACCATTTCCCTAAAGCTCATAATATGGAATTCCTCTAAAATCTTGATAGCCTCTTTCTCTTTCTCGCTATAGTAATCACAGTTGAAGCCATTTATGGTCACAAGGTCATCCATCAAGTATAAATGAAGTTGATTTTCTCCATCCTCTATAAACATTACCATGAGATGGTTATCTCTCACCTATACTATCAAAAACCCATCTTTTCAGTTTTAGTGGTTGTTTGAATTATGAGTAAAAAGAACCATCTTAGGAAAGACGTGTAACACCCTAAACTCCAAGACTTATATTTTAAGAATTGCACGAAAATCTAAGGTGTCACCAACGACAAAACCTTTAACCAAACAAATATTTAACAAATATGCAACGAAATATCCATGTCATACAACACATGTCCTTGCACGCCTACCTTAACTTAGGGTATCATCATGGTGGTATCAATATTATTTGGATTTAACTAAAACAGTCACATCAAGACATTTATGTAGGTGTGAGAAAAACACAAGAAAATGGGGGATTGAATTGAGGTTTTCACTCTTGGCAACTTTTCGCACTTTGATGAGTTGCGTCAAGCTATGCTATGTATACGTTGCGGAAGCATAAATAAAGTAAAGCATAAAGCAAGATTAAAGAACACATGATATATCCTGGTTCACTTGAGAACTTCTCAAGCTAGTCCAGTCCACTCGCCAAGGTGATTTTGCCTTAAACAATGGCTTAATCCACTATAACCAAGATCCATGACTGCAACTTCACAACATCACTATGACTAACCATCTGCACTCAAGCTACAACGTTCAGGGATCCCTCAAGATATAACGTCTACTTGAAGAGAAACCTACGTAATAACCTGCCATGACTATCTTCACAGAACCTCAGTGACTTCAATGAACCGTTAAGGGATCCTCTCGGATATAACGATCACTAACCATGCAGAACCTCTGTCGGGATTTCATCTCAACTCAAATCTAGACTATTCAGGGATCCCATCTGGATATAATGTCTACTTGAGGAGGCTCAACTTACAGCTAGACCGTTCAGGGATCCCATTAGGCTATAACATCCACTGGAGGAGAAACATTTCATTAGGTTGAATTGCAAAACTGAAGCTAACCGAGGTGCTTCTTTGCAAGCATATACTCCTCTATTTAAGTAAAAATAACTCTTCAGAGTTACGGCAAGATGAGAAATTAGCTCCTTGCAAACTCCATGACTCTAAGATGTTCATAATATTACAATTTAAATTGCATCTTAAGAATTCTTCATCATCATTGATGAGAAAACTACAAGTAGTAACTCCTTGCTTCTAATCTTCAATGAGCTCCAAGATGATGCAGTTGGTGTTGATTGATGACTTGTTGGTTTCTTCTTCTTCAGCTTTAGTTCATCAATGTTTGTTCATTGTTGTTGTAGATGTTGATCTTGATGTAGCAACACGAACTCAGACTCAGATTGTTTTATTATTGATATGATCATGAATGTGCAACAATTGTGGTATCAACACTTAATTCAATGGTTGTATCCATAAATTACTTCACAATGAAGCATTTCAGTTTGAGGATCAACAACCAGGTTGAGTCCCTATTCAAAATCAACAATGCTCAAGAGTGTTCTTATTCATTTGAACCAAATAGAAATCAATAACATCAACGCACATGGTTGTGTTTCCTTCAGGAACCAACACATTGATTGTGCTTCCATTAGGAGCCAACAACATCACAAAGCATATGATGTTTTCCTTTTATATCCAAACACGAAAAGAGCCATTACAGCCCAATTCAACAACTAAGGAATCTGTTACACAAGGAATCAAATAGTACAACCATGTATTGTCCTTTTCCACAATTCAAAGATATTGGAGAGGTAGTGGGATAAAGCATTATCGTATTGTGTACTATCCTTGCTAATGGTAACATTGTGATCTAAACTTCAGAGGCTTCTGATTATAAATCAATTAATGAAGTATGAGTTAGAGACAATGATACTTGGGTATTCAAAGAACCTGAGTCTTTAGTCTTCAGAACTTGTTCACATATAACTATGTTCTTTAGGACTTCAGCACTTAGCTTGAAACCCATGGTCTCCAGAACTTCAAGTCTTAGAGTCTTCAAAACGTTTTTCATATAGAATATTCTCTTCAGAATCTTCAGTACTTCATTCTTTAGAACCATTCTTCAGAACTTTAAGTCTTAGAGTCTTCATAACTTTCTTCACATAGAACATTGTGGTCAGAGTCTTCAGAACTTAGTTCATTGAAATCTTAATCTTCAAAACTCGTAAGTCTTCAGAATCTTTAAGGAACTTAGACTTCAGACGTTAAGTCATCAGAACTTCAAGTCATCAGAGTCTTTAGAAATTAGTTCTTCAGACAATTAATTTCAGAAGCTTTGCTTTGCTATCTGATCAGAACCACGTTCAGAATAACATCCACAAGAGCATTGCCAACGCAATATATGCATCCTTGGATCTTTCTGATTGTGTTCAAATTGAGAAGCACACTTTCTTCTTCAACATTCTTGCGACTATTGTTACACATAGTAACTTAGCATAGAAGCTTTATGTACTTATTCATAATGTTTGTTTGATCGTAATATATAAAATATTCATGATCATCACTTTAACAAACATCAGAACATAAAATGGTTCTTTCATAAATACTCTATTGTTATCAGCAAAACATAGAGATGGAATGTAAAAACAAACTTTGTTCTTACAATCTCCCCCTTTTTGATGATAATAAAACCATATATTTCAATAGAAGATTTTATACAAGCAATCACCAATCATAACAAGGTAATAAATGGGTAATCACCAGTGAGAACATATTCAGAGTTTCTTAGAGTAAGAACTCCCCCTGAATGTGTTATCCCCAAAATTTCAATGCTTGATCAGAGTATCCCCCGATTCCAAGACTTACAAAATACAAATTTTGAGTTGTTCATAACATATGATAGAGAATGATTACTTCTCTATACTTATAAGAGTCTGAATATAACACATGCCTTCATATCAGAACCTTTTTAATATTAGAATTATGGGATTGTTCTAAGTCTGATACCAAATGCAATATCACTTCTTGGTCTATCAGAACTTCATCATAGTTCTTCGAGTACAAAACACTATACTTCTATAGTATCAGAGTTTGTCTTAACAAAACTTCTTTCTTTAATCTTCATAACATGTTTCTAAGAATGCCTAGTGAACTTGTTAAGTTCCTCGGATAAACGTCAAATACCAAATGTTAGTAATTAAACTGTTTATATCATTTTATTTATTTGATTTTAATTCTTTAGGTTATTATCAAAATCATATTTTCATTACTCCCCCTTTTTGACATCATCAAAAAGTTAGAGCATCTTATCATTTTAAACAATATGATTTTGATTAAATGCATATGAGTATGACAGGTAAAAGTATGTCGAGTACACACACATATAGAACAATAACATTTGCAGAAACTAAATTCATAAAACTGAATCAATCATAACAAAATAGAAAAACATAAACCTAAATCAAAACAAAAAGATAAATCCTAGGGTTTTCCTAGTAGTGCCTATGGGTTTGGAGGATGTGGTGGAAATATCCTAAGAATTTGTTGCACAATATCTCTGATGTTATCAATTAGCCCATCTTGTCTCTCCATCCTTGAAGAAAGGTCTGATTGCTGATTCTGCACAGATTGCAAGATTTGACCTAGATTCGATGGACCTCCATGTTCCACCATCATTAGTGTGCAAGGAGTGAGAGGAGGCGTTTCCAATACCCCAATAACCATTTTTCCTCTTTTTGTTGAAATTCCTTTATCTTCACCACTTCTTTGTTTCTTCCCTTTCCTCTTCTTATCAAATATCACCTGAAGTGTATTTGGAGTATTTTCCAAGTCAATCCATACATCCAGAGATTCATTCTTAAAATTCATCAGATAGCTCATCATTTCATCTTGATTATGTACATTGTTGAATTTAAGGAATCCATCAACATATGTTCTTTCATTCATGACTTCCTTTTTGAATAGAGGGAAACAATTAATATTTTCTTCCTTTAACTCCATTTCTTTCCATCTGAACACCCTCCCAGCTTGTTTGAGTAACCAGATTGACTCTCCTTCATCCATAAGAATGTTTTCAACTACTCTGGATTTAGTCAGGATGTCATAGATGATTCTCCCATAAGGGATTTCTACAAAATCCTTACTAGAAATCATCATGGATTTTTGACTAATTCCTTCAACAATTTTAACATAATTGATGGAAGATGAACACTTATACCTTTCAGAAGAAAATAAAGAACACATTCTTGCTAGATTTTGAACTAGACTTACATAGGATTCTTGAGACCAGAAAAAATTTGGTCATCAACATCAATCATAACTTCCTCCTTAATAATATATGCCATTACATTGGCTCTTCGTTTCTCATTGAGTTGAGCTACACAGATCCCGATTCCTGGCTCATCATGCTTTAGCAGGTCTGAGATCGTATTCTCTGATATTATTATCCTCATTCCAAACACAGAGGACATAATGATATTGTTTCCTAGAGAAGCACGAGTCCAAAACTCCTTGACTAGATTTGGGTAGATTGGTCCTTCCAATCTTTTGAAGTAGTTACCCCATCCTTGATTTTCCATGGAGAGTTTCAGATCATAGCCATTTGCTTTTAGAAAGTTGAGGTTCACCATTGTCTCGTTTTTTATAATAAGCCTATCCACATGAGTTTTCGTAGTGATAGAAAACTCATTCCTTTGAGGAGAGAAGAAGGACATTGATATGAAGGATACACCTAGTGCTTGAGAATGAAATCGGTTTTTAGGGTTTTTGATCTTTCTAAAGGATGCGTGAGGTCATGAGGTAATGTAGTGAGATGGAATGTGTACTCACACACACACACACACACACACACACACACACATATATATATATATATATATATATATATATATATATATATATATATATATATAAATTTTCAAATGCACCACTAAAATGGCAGGTACAACACACGATTTAAAAATATGCACAATATAGACAATTACCAAAGCACTCAATAAAAATCTTGAATGTGTCTTTTCCAATTACGCACATCTGGTGAGTGGGACATATGTCACAATCACAATCATATGATCTCAGATGAAATGAACACATTCAGTGTAGTGATTGTTCATTACTAAGAAAGTAAATCAAAAGGTTTTACTCAAAAGATTTAGTTTGAGAATAGGAACCGTTTTAATCATTACACTTTGACTTTATCAAAAAGTCCTGATTTAAATGTTTCACAACATTAAGACAACTATTGTTATGCCTAAAAATAGTTTCTAACTTGGTAGAAATATTTTTATCAGAATATCCTACAAAATGCGTCAAAGAAAAAGAGAACATACCTTAGCACTTCAGAACTTCTTCCTTGTTGGTTCTGATCTGCCTATGTTCTGCTTCTGACATGATCTTGTCTTCTGACCATTCTTCTTCTTTTCTTCAGACTTGAAACCTTGAAGGATATGATGAGATATGTTCTGAACTTCCATTATTTTAGTACATCTTCTGTTCCTTCTGCTAGGCGTCTGAGTATCTACAGTAGTTCTTGTTAGAGAATAATCACTTAGACATTTCATCCTTTTGATTATGATTTCTGACATTCCTTTTGCATACTCGTTTTGAAGAACTTATGAATCAGAATCATAAGTTGACAATCGTCTGTTTTACTTCAGAAATCCTCTAATGAGCTTAATATGAGAAAGTCAAGGGTGGACTAATCTTTTTCTTGAAAACATCTCATTATCATTTAGAAATAACCTTCAGCAAACAAGATTTATTGTTTTCTGATGATTTTATTTTTGAGCAAAATATTTTGATCAGTCAATCATATTTAAGATAAGCATTTAACAGGTTTTATCTGAAGAATCTATCTTGTTAGCTGATTCCCCAAAATCAGTGACTTGCTCAAATGTAATCCATCAGGCTACAATTCAGTATCCTCTCAATATCCTCAACTGATATGAGACTGAAATTGTAAGTGGATTCACCTCAGGTGTTTTTAATCACACAAAAAGGTATCTTTATCTAACATTGTTAAGTGTTTGATATCCATCAATAACATAACTGAAACTCTGATACTAATTGAAGGTGTGAAAAAAACACAAGAAAGGGGGGATTGAATTGAGGTTTTCACTCTTGGCTACGTTTCGCACTTTGATGAGTTGCGTCAAACTATGCTATGTATACGCTTCGGAAGCATAAATAAAGTAAAGCATAAAGCAAGAGTAAAGAACACATGATATATCCTGGTTCACTTGAGAACTTCTCAAGCTAGTCCAGTCCACCCGCATGGTGATTTTGACTTAAAACCATGGCTTAATCCACTATAACCAAGATCCATGACTACAACCCCACAACATCACTGTGACTAACCATCTCCATTCAAGCTACACCGTTTAGGGATCCCGCAAGATATAACGTCTACTTCAGGAGAAACCTGCACAATGACCTGCCATGTCTAACTTCACAGAATCATCGTGACTTCAATGAACCGTTAAGGGATCCTCTCGGATATAACGTTCACTGACCACGCAGAACCTCTGTCAGGATTTCATCTCAACTCATAGCTAGATTGTTCAGGGATCCCATCAGGATATAAAGTCTACTTGAGGAGTCTCAACTTAGAGCTGGACCATTCAGGGATCCCATTAGGATATAACGTCTACATGAGGAGAAACAATTCATTAGGTTGAATTTCCAAACTAGTGCTAACTGAGGTGTTTCTTAGCAAGCATATACAACTCTGTTTAAGTACAAAGTAACTCTTCAGAGTCACGACAAGATGATAAATTATCTCCATGCAAACTACATGATTCAAAGATGTTCATAATATTACAATTCAAATTGCATCTTTAAAATTCATCATCTTTATTGATGATCAAGCTACGAGCATCAATTCCTTGCTTATAATCTTCAATGAGCTCCAAGATGATGTAGTTGGTGTTGATTGGTGACTTTTTGATTTCTTCTTCTCCAGCTTCAATTCATCAATGTCTGATTGTTGTTGTTGTAGATGTTGATCTTGATGTAGAAACAAGAACTCGGACTCTCAAATTATTGTACTATTGATATGATCATGATTTTGCAACAACTGATGTATCAACACTTAATTCAATGGTTGTATCCGTAGATTACTTCACATAGAAGAATTTCCGTTTGAGGATAAACATCTAGGTTAAGTTGTTGATGACTTCATCTTTGAAATCATAAAGTGCTTCATTGAGTGTGGGAGGAGGAGTGAGAGAAGGCGTTTCCAATACCCCAATAACCATTTTTCCTCTTTTTGTTGATGTTCCTTTATCTTCACCACTTATTTGCTTCTTCCATTTCCTATTCTTATCAAATATCAATTGAAGTGTATTTGGAGTATTTTCCAAGTCAATCCATACATCTAGATATTTATCCTAAAAATTCATCAGATAGCTCGTCACTTCATCTTGATCATGTACTTTGTTGAATTTAGGGAATCCATCAACACATGTTCTTTCATTCATGACTTCCTTTTTGAATAGAGGGAAACAATTAATATTTTCCTCCTTTAACTCCATTTCTTTCCATCTGAACACCCTCCCTGCTTGTTTAAATAACCAGATCGACTCTCCTTCATCCATAAGATTGTTTTCAACTACTCTGGATTTAGTCAGGATGTCATAGATGATTCTCCCATAAGGGATTTCTAAAAAAAACCTTACTAGAATTCATCATGAACTTTTTCCTAATTCCTTCAGAAATTTGAATAGAATTGATTGAAGATGAAACCTTATACCTTTCAAAAGAAAATAGAGAACACATTCTTGCAAGATTTTGAACTAGACTTACAGAGAATTCTTGAGACCAGAGCAAATTTGGTCATCAACATCAATCATAACTTCCTCCTTAAGAATAGATGCCATTACATTGGCTCTTCGTTTCTCATTGTGTTGAGCTACACAGATCCTAACTCCTGGCATGAGATCGTCTACTCTGATATTATTATCCTCCTTCCAAACACAGAGGACATAATAATATTGTTGCCTGGAGAAGCACGAGTCCAAAACTCCTTGACTAGATTTGGGTATATTGGTCCTTCCAATCTTTTTAAGTAGTTTCCCATCCTTGATTTTCCATGGAGAGTTTCGGATCATATCCATTTGCTTTTAGAAAGTTGAGGTTCACCATTGTCTCATTTTTTATAATAAGCCTATCAACAAGAGTTTTCGTAGTGATAGAAAACTCATTCCTTTGAGGAGAGAAGAAGTCCATTGATATGAAGGAGACACCTAGTGCTTAAGAATGAAAGGGGTTTTTAGGGTTTTTGATCTTTCTAAATGATGTGTGAGGTCATGAGGTTATGTAGTGAGATGGAATGTGTACACATACACACACACAAATATATATATATATATATATATATATATATATATATATATATATATATATATATATAACTTTTCAAATGCACCATTAACATGGCAGGTACAACACACGATTTAAAAATATGCACAATATTGACAATTACCAAAGCACTCAATAAAAATCTTGAATGTGTATTTTCCAATTACGCACGTCTGGTGAGTGGGACAGATGTCATAATCACAATCATATGACCTAAGATGAAATGAACACATTCAGTGCAGTGATTGTTCATTACTCAGAAAGTAAATCAAAAGGTCTTACTCAATAGATTTAGTTAGAGAATAGGAACCATTTTAATCATTATACTTTCACTTTATCAAAAAGTTCTGATTTAAATGTTTTACAACATTAAGACAACTATTGTTTTGACTAAAAATAGTTTCTAACTTGGTATAAATAGTTTTATCAGAATATCCTACAAATTGCGTCAAATAAAAATAGAACATACCTTAGCATTTCAGAACTTCTTCCTTGTTGGTTACGATCTGCCTTTGTTTTTGTTCTGACATAATCTTGTCTTTTGACCATTCTTCTTCTTTTTTTTAGACTTGAAACCTTGAAGGATATGATGATATATGTTCTGAACTTCCATTTTTTTAGAACATCTTATGTTCCTTCTGCTAGGCGTCTTAGTATCTACAATAGTTCTTGTTAGAGAATAACCACTTAGACATTTCATCCTTCTGATTATGATTTCTGACATTCCTTTTGCATACTCGTTTCGAAGAACTTATGAATCAGAATCATAAGTTGACAATCATCTGTTTTACTTCAGAAAAACTTCTAATGATCTTAATATGAGAAAGTCAAGGGTGGACTAATCTATTTCTTGAAAACATCCCATTATCATTTAGAAATAACATTCAGCAAACAAGATTTATCATTTTCTGATGATTTGATTTTTGAGCAATTTATGTTGATCAATCAATCGTATTTAAGATAAGCATTTAACAAGTGTTATCTGAAGAATCTATCTTGTTAGCTGATTCCCCAAAATCAGTGACTTGCTCAAATGTAATCCATCTGGCTACAATTTAGTATCCTCTCAATATCATCAACTGATATGAGACTGAAATTGTAAGTGGATTCACCTCAGGTGTTTTTAATAACACTAAAATGGATCTTTATCTGACATTTTTAAGTGTTTGATATCCATCAATAACAGAACCGAAACTCTGATACTAATTGAAGGTGTGAGAAAAACACAAGAAATGGGGGATTGAATTGAGGTTTTCACTCTTGGCTACTTTTCGCACTTTGATGAGTTGCGTCAAGCTATGCTATGTATACGCTGCGGAAGCATAAATAAAGTAAAGCATAAAGCAAGAGTAAAGAACACATAATATATCCTGGTTCACTTGAGAGCTTCTTAAGCTAGTCCATTCCACCCGCTAAGGTGATTTTGCCTTAAATAATGGCTTAATCCACTATAACCGAGATCCATGACTACAACCGCTCAACATCACTGTGACTAACCACCTCCACTCAAGCTACACCGTTCAGGGATCCCGCAAGATATAACGTCTACTTGAGGAGAAACCTGCACAACAACTTGCCATGAATAACTTCACAGACCCTTCGTGACTTCAATGAACCGTTAAGGGATCCTCTCGGATATAATGTTCACTGACCATGCAGAACCTCTGTCAGAATTTCATCTCAACTCATAGCTAGACTGTTCAGGGACCCCATCAGGATATAAAGTCTACTTGAGGAGTCTCAACTTAGAGCTGGACCATTCAGGGATCCCATCAGGATATAACGTCCACTTGAGGAGAAACAATTCATTAGGTTGAATTGCCAAACCAGAGCTAACTGAGGTGATTCTTTGCAAGCATATACTCCACTTTTTAAGTACAAAGTAACTCTTCAGAGTCACGACAAGATGATAAATTATCTCTTTGCAAACTACATGATTCTAAGATGTTCATAATATTACAATTCAAATTTCATCTTTAGAATTCTTTATCTTCATTGATGAGCAAGCTACGAGCATTAATTCCTTGCTTATAATCTCCAATGAGCTCTAAGATGATGTAGTTGGTGTTGATTAGTGACTTTTTGATTTCTTCTTCTCTAGCTTCAATTCATCAATGTCTGATTGTTGTTGTTGTAGATGTTGATCTTGATGTAGAAACATGAACTCAGACTCTCAAATTATTGTACTATTGATATGATCATGATTTTGCAACAACTGATGTATCAACACTTAATTCAATGATTGTATCCGTAGATTACTTCACATAGAAGCATTTCTGTTTGAGGATCAACAACTAGGTTAAGTTCCTATTCAAAATCAGCAACACTCAAGAATGTGGTTGCTCATTTGAACCAAATAGGAATCAACAACATCAACACATGTGGTTGTGTTTCCTTTAGGAACTAACACATTGTTTGTTCTTCCATTAGGAGCCAACAACATCACAAAGCATGTGATGTTTTCCTTTTATAGCCCAACGAGAAAAGAGCTGTTACAGCCTAATTCAACTACTAAGGAATCTGTTACACAAGGAATCAAATAGTACAACCATATATTGTCCTTTTCCATAATTCAAAGATAGTAGAGAGGTAGTGGGATAAAACATTATTGTATTGTGTACCATCCTTGCCAACGGTAACATTGTGATCTGAACTTCAGAGGCTTCTGATTATAAATCCATGAATGAAGCATGGGTTAGAGACTATGATACTTGGGTATTTAAAGAACCTAAGTATTTAGTCTTCAGAACTTGTTCACATAGAATTAACTTCTTCAGGACTTCAGCACTTGGCTTGAAACCCATGGTTTTCAGAAATTCAAGTCTAAGAGTCTTCAGAACTTTGTTCACATAGAACATTGTCTTCAGAATCTTCAGCACTTAGTTCTTCAGAACCATTCTTCTGAACTTTAAGTCTTAGAGTCTTTAGAACTTTGTTCACATAGAACATTATCGTCAGAGTCTTCAGAACTTAGTTCTTCAGAATCTTTCAGGCACTTGGTCTTCAAACGTTAAGTCTTCAGAACTTCAAGTCATCAGAATCTCCAGAACTTAGTTCTTCAGAAGATTAATTTCAGAAGCTTCACTTTGCAATCTGATCAGAACCACGTTAAGAACAACATCCAAAAGAGCATTGCTAACACAATATTCACATCCTTGGATCATTCTGATTGTGTTCAGATTCAGAAGCACACTTACTTCTTCAGCATTCTTGCGATTATTGTTACACATATTAACTTTGCATATAATCTTTGCATACTTATTTATAATGTTTGTTTGATCTTGATATATAAAATATTCATGATCAGCACTTTAACAAACATCAGAACATTAAATGGTTCTTTCATAAATACTCCATTGTTATCATCAAAACATAGAGATGGAATGCAAAACCAACTTTTGTTCTTACAATTTAGTCTCAAACTTCCACTTAAATATTTTTTTTCAGAATAAAGAGTTCTCATAAGAAACTCTCAACAACTCCAACATATAACGAATTAAAGGTTTAAACTCTAATAAAACATAATAATTAAATAGAGTTCCCGACCTCGATGTTACAGAATTAGAGCAAGACTTCTAACAACAAAAACTAAACGAAGTGACTCCATGAGCTAACTTCCACTTACAATAACAATTACAAAAACACGTTCAATTATAAAACTCAACAACCACATAGTCTCACACACTTTACAACAACATGTACACATTCACATCCAATCAACAACATCATGAACAACCAACTACAAATGCAATCATGTATTCAAATGTACTACACAATTGACTCGTTATGCATATGGTACTATTCGTGAACACTCAAGTTCATCTCTCTCCCAATCCCCATCATCGGATCTGAGAACACCAAATCGATACCATCACCATAGCTGACGCTTTACCGACTCTCGCCTGAAACCAAATACTCGCTCCTAATCCCCACTATAATACCAAAGCACATAAAATCATTACCATCGCCATAGGTAACGCTTCACCAATTCCCACCTAAAACCAGTTAATTTCTCCTGATCCCCACCATAGGACTAGAGCACACCAAAGTTTGTCACCATTATCATAGGTAAAGCTTCATTGATTCCCACCTAAAATCAGATAATCGCTCCCGATCCCCACCATAGGATCAGAGCACAACAAAACCTGGACGAAATTCCATACACCATGATGCATGACTCTCAACAACATGCATTACCACCAACAGTTCACCAACAAGATCACCATAAAGATCTCTTCATTTATGAACCACATCATTCATCATACACAATAATCAATCCATGTTACGACATCAATAAACAACAACAAACATCAGCAACTCAAAAAATGTAACTTCATAGGCATTTTTCATGTTACTTCTCCAAAACAACAATAAATAATCGTATAAATATACAAGTCAGCATAAACATCCCTATATTAGGCACATGACTACCTCTAAACTATCTTACCAAGCACTACCATGATGAAAATCTTAACATTATCTTTATAACGCTTCAAACAACATGTTATTTGGACCTACGTATCAAAAGTTATGGCGTATATCATAGAGTAACTATACATGTAATTTTCATCAATTATTCAAGTCATCCCTTCACATTCACCATCCAACACCAATACCATTTGATATTATTTTTCATTATCTTTCCAAAATTTTGAATGAAGTCTCATTTGGACTTACGAAACAAAAGTTAAGACAAAAATCGATAATGGGCTCAACCACCCAAAACAGGAGCCAATCGATTACACCAGGGGTAACAATAGATATTCTAAGCCCAATGTTAGCAATTTTTCAAAGTTATGAGTAAGCCAATAAATTATTTACTGTAGCCAATAGATTGGTTCAATCCAATTTTTTTTAAAGGAACCAATAGACCGTTTACTATAGCCAATAGATTGGCTCAATCAAAATTTAGTTTTTCACATTTCAGTAACGACAACCAATAGATTGTCTACTGTAGCCAATAGATTGGTTTAGCCAATTTTTAGTGTTTTTTCAAAGGAGCAAATAGATTGTTTATTGTAGCCAATAGATTGACCCAACCAAATTTTAGCTTTTCTTCTTGTTTAACAGCTTTCCTCACTTTCAATCCTCGCCCAAACACACCCTAACACCTAAACAACTTATCTCCAGAATTTAACTAAACATGTCATCGTAATCATTAACATGTACTTCACCTATCACATCATCATTAAAGAAATTCCATCATCAAATTTAACATCAATTTTCATCAATTCATGAATAAAACTCAACATACAAGTATTAATCCATGGTAGAAAATTATAGATAAATGATTATGCTCATTTAAACATTAATTCAATCAAAACATTACACCCATGACTGAAAGGGTTTTCATTTGGAGTTTTTTCAAGGGGTTCTATCAGGGGTTCCATCGAGAATTTCATTATGAATTTTTTCAAGGCTTTCACCAGGGGTTTTATCAGGGGTTTCATCAAGGATTCTACCAGGATTTTATTAAGTAATGACCAGAGGATCGTCGGAGTCTTACCCGATTCTAATAACATGGTCGAATAATTATGAAAATCGTATGGAAGTTTCACTCTGATGGGTTGGGATTAATCAACAGGGTATTATCAGGGTTCCATCAAAGGTTGTGTTGGATACCAACAGAGCATCAAGGATTGTTCAATCCTTGCTCATAGTCAATTAACTGCATGGTCAAAATTAGGATCCCAAGTGGAATTTTTGGTTACTTTTATTTTGGGAGAAATCCTCTCTTGAACTTGACTAAAAAAATGGCCAAAACTTACCATATTTGGAAACCCTAATTTTCCAAAACTGGTAAGTTTTGATTTTCTTGATTTTTGATGATTCCTCCATCATTTCTTGATCAAATTTTATCCACGGACTCCTTGTAACATCAATTTCATGATTTTGACCTCAAAAAATCATGCGTTGACTTTTTCCTCTACATAGTTGACGTTTCCCCAATTTATTTATTCTTAAGCAACTGATCAATTGAAGACCTTATGAAATGATTCAATGGATGATATTTCAACCCTAAACACTTGACATCATGTGGAAAACAATGAAACAAATTTTGAACCAAGATTTCCTTGGGAGCCTCTTTAATCAGAAACCCTAATTTCAGTCCTTTTACTAGGAGGTGTTGCACTGCTTGAATTCTTTTATCAATTCACCTATTTCTAATACTTGAGGAATCAATTGAGATCTTGTGGGATATTGTGGACCCTCTGAGCATTATAGAGAAGCCATGTGACCCTTTCATTGCTTTTGGATGATCATCAATTTCATCAGTCCTTGATCACAAGCCCTAGGCCTCAGCCATGAATGATATGCTTCAATCTTCTATGCAAGGATGTGGGATTATGTATGCAATATGATATGCTATATGCCATGAAAATGAGAGGATTATGTATACACCAAGGACTTAATCTAATATAATCAACTGATTACACTTTTCACTAGCAACAACTGGTGACTAACAACTACTTAGAGTAACCTTGTAAGGTATACAAACAAAAGTTTGAATGAAAAGAGTGTTTATAAAATGATGCTTCTACAAAAGCAAGATAAACACAATGAAAAGCTTGAAGTAAAATGCACTACAGTAGAGAATAAAATATTTTATTTTACGTGTAGTAGTATGTTGTGCATTTTTCTTCATGAGACATGTCCTTATATAGCCACTGAAAAGATCCGTTGGAGAACAAAAGGCCTGAAGGAATGTCGTTGCTGAGGGTGAAAAATAGTACACATAATTTTCCTTTTTCACCAAAAAATCAAGGTAGTGGAGAGGTAGTGGAAAAGACGTTTTTTATTTGTACTATGTATTTTTTCCCTCGTAATCTGATCTTATCTTCTGTAACATAGGATTCTGATTATGAGATGATTGAAGCATGAGAAGAAGAGTTGATCACTAGGTCTTCAGAATCTTAAGTCTTTAGAGTCTTTAGAAGTTGTTCAACATAACTTATCTTCAGAATCTTCAGAACATTGTCTTCAGAACCCTTGGTCTTTAGAAAGTATAGTCTTCAGAACTTCAAGTCTTTAGAGTCTTCAGAACTTTTTCAGCAGATCTTGTCTTTAAAGTCTTCAGCATTTTGTCTTCAGAACTAAAACATTAGAGTCACACTCAGAGTCATAATCTCAGAAAACATTGCAAAAGCAATATTTTGTCTTCTTAAGATCTTTTTGTAGTGAGTTGGTACATAAGCAACCTTGCTTCTTTTGCGAATAAGTGGATTATGTCAAATCAGAATGACTTAACATGTGGTCTCCATTGGAGTCAGAACCTGTTTGTTAGAACTTCTAAGTAACAAATGTTAGAGTACCAAAATAGTTACAAACACTTCTTTGTTATTATAAAAACTTAGAGATATATAGCTGAACCAATTCTTATTCTTATAGCATGTTCCCTTAGGATCAGCTAGTCCAACTTAATATTTGATTAAGCTTGGAGTAAGATATACTTTAGGTTATAATATTTTGCACACTATCTGTCATACCCTAAATTTTGACCTTAAGACATACACCTCATCAGAGGGAATCCACTGACCAAAGGACTGTGTCACACTGATCAGGACAATATCCCCACAATGAATCAGGATTCTTGAGTCCCTTAGAGGATTCAAGCAAAGAACCAATCATTAATACATAATATTTTCAACCTTTCAATCATCAATAAAAGGGTTAAGGAATCTCAAATGATGGAAAATCTTTCAAGGACTGTACAAAAGTTTTAGTAATCTGGGCCTTGAGCCATCACAATCACCAATTAGGGTTTCAATCAACTGATGCCCTCCATATGATTTTTTTAATAGAAAAATGAGCCAAGACCTCCATACATCATTAATAAGGCTGACATGACTTTAACAAGCCATTTACAAGTACAAGAGGTGTAGAGATCAAAGACTACAAGATTAGGGTTTCATAGTGCCCAGATTAGGATTTCTAACTAATCGGGGAACCAAAAGTCAAGATTTTCATCTAGACAAGAGCCTATATCATAGGGAATGGTTTAAATAGCTCATATAAATCATGGTAGTCCATTTATAAGCTCAAAATACCTCAGAGGATATTTTTGTAAAAAAATCAGTAAACCAGGGGTATCTAGTGTAATTTCCATTTGGAGCAAAAAGTCAAAGTTTGACTTTTTCATCCAAAATGATCCTCATGACCAATATTAAAAGAATATATGGTCCATTAATGAATTTGATCACAAAAAATCAGGAATTTGAAGATAACTTGTAAAAGGGGCAACCTTTGAAACTTAGAAATTTTTCTAAGTTATGGAAAAAGGTGTTCAAGTGGCCTATTTCCAAGCATCATAACTTCTGATCCAAGCATCATATTTTGGTGAACCAAATCTCAAATGAAATATCTCATTGTAACACCCCAAAATTTGCCCACTCTTTTTCATGACATATAGTATATATCTCATTGGAATTCAAATGTTTTTTCTTTGAACATCACAGTTGTATATCTTGATTTTCCATTTCCAAAAAGTACAAGATCACCTTCATAGAATTTCTAAAACTCAAGATATGATTTTTCGAAGTTAGAGGTCATTTTTAGGGTTTTTGGTAAATTTTTGGCAACTTCTCATTGGTCCATTTTAATTTCTCATATTTTTGTGGCTTGATTTCATTATTTCATTTTCTTAAAATTTTTAGTGATGCCATTTTTCCTTTCACGTGCCCAAAAAAATGATACACATACACCATATTTGTTTGGTTGCTTTTAATGGTTATTTGTAGGAAAAAAGGGTAGTACAAGAGTGGCACATGTGAGGAATGAATCAACACGAACCACACCTCTCTCACACGCCCTCTTTCCTTCTCTCAACTCATAAGAATCACACTTTTTATCACTTATAGCCACATGTGTTTAGCACCAAGAGAGGAAAGAAAATCATGTGAATTTTGGTTACCATGCAGCCTCATCACCATCCAATCAACCATCAGATCATCATCCATTTTTTATTAACAAGGAGAAACAACAACATGTGCCAAGCTCCACCAAATGGCCATGCACCTTGCTACACCCCATCCAATTCAAAATATGTCATACGATGCTTGCTGAGTTTTGAAGAAAATGGTATAACAAACTCACCACAAAAAGAGGTCACACATTCAGATATTGGAGAGAGAGAGGAATCCACTATTTGAGAGCTCCTCATTTTCATACACAAAGCTTCTCATTTTCACACCCGGTTTTCTCTTTTTATGTAACTCCTCTCAATTTTTTTGCTCACACTAAAAAGAAATTGAAATCTGAGTTTGATTTCCACAACTCTCACTACCTAAGTCTCCTCTGAATCATCTTTGAAATCACCATTCTCATTCCATCATCATCTTTAATTCATAATAAAAGATCACCATTGAAGGTCAAACTTGCATTCATATTCTCTTTGTCTTTTATATTTCCAAGGAGCTAAGCCTTTATTTGGCCAGATATGAGTTCAAGTAAGATTAGGGAGCCTCTGGTTTTCTTTAAATCTCTAAGACAAGCTTCATTCAGGTTTGAACATTCAACTTATTTTTCTTCGTATTTTCCTTATTGTTGCTTATTTTAGTCTTATTTTGCTTGATATGAAGTATATTAAGTGTGTAGAAGCTTTTAGATGCCTTAAATTGTGATTTGCAGTTTTGAGATGTGAACTTTGAGCCTTCAATTTCCTCTGTATATTGTGTGTTTGTGAAATGTGTTTGTAGATTCTTGATCCTTGTTGCACGAGCTTTCATTTGGTAAGTTATTTGTGTTTTTGGAATTTTTTTGCATCCTTCCACTGGCATGTGGCCGGAGAAGACGATCATAGTCTTCTGCGGCCGACAACTGTATTTCATCTTATGTTTTACCAACTTAATTCGTGAGCCATACGATCTAGTTACATCTGATGGAGGAGAGGGTGGCAACACATTAATAAGGAGGGAGTGGGGCACGTGATTCTCTTATTTTATATTTTTTGTTTTCAGTTTTAATGCTAACCTTTGGATGTGTTGACTATAATGTGACTAGATCTAGTGCATTGATTTTAATGACATTCATCTTGTTTGACTTGCATGATAGCCACTGGATGTGATTACTTGGTGAGACTGATTGTCGATCATACGATTTGATTAACTTGATTATTGTTGACTATGAGTTTTATTGTGCATTGGGTTGCTTTTCTTTTTCCACCTCCCTTTAGGCCCATTTCCTTATGCTGAACCTGATTGGGTTTCTGTTTGCACCCCCAGCCTTTTTTATTCCAATTTTATTTTCTCATTTCTTTTAGTTTCCTTTTTTAATTTTTTAAATCGGTTTTAGGTTTCTAAAAAATCCCAAAAAGTTCATCAATGATCTTTGAAATTTTTTAAAATTTTCCAAATTTTATTTTATTTTTTTATTAATTTTTATCCTTCTGAATTAATTTTCCATTGATTTGCTTTATTTCATGAACACTTTGGTTTTTTAGTTTTCTATCTTGAGATCGATAAGAGCTATGAACATGATTCTTTTTGCAATAGATCAAGAACATGTTGAGGTGTGTTAAAATATTTTTAAATTATTTTTTAGGTCTTGTTTGGCTGATTGTTGAGAGCTTAAGTATGTGAAACCCTAGTTTGCTTTGCCTAATTGTTTGAATGCCTTTGGTTCTGATTATTGGTTTGCAACTTTTGCTTGATTCTTATACATGTTTGAGGTCCTTTGGGGTTTAATATCATATTTTTTGAGGTATGTTGGACATTTCTTTGATGTATGAACTTGAAATGCCTACTTTGTGAATGTTTTTGATCATGGCTTGCTTGCTTATTTAGGAAGGCACTTGTGCCATGGTATGAGAACTTTCTTTTGGCTTCCTAACATGATACTTGACTTCTGGTTTTGATATGTGATCACATATACCTCTTGTTTTGAGCTTATCTTGTATGACAAGTCACTTCTTTCACATGCATGAACCATGTTCACTTCACTTCACTTCTTCTCCAATCCTCTCTAATTGTTTAGATGTGTGCTTATATGCTTTGAGTGATGTTTGAATCCTTTGTTTAGGCACATGTTTAGGATGTTTAACTTCTGACTTTGACTTAACGTGTTGCACTTTGACTTGTTTGACTTACTTGTTCACTTCTTTTCATCTCACTTCTTCTTTAGTGCCTTGTTTGTTGTTTGTGGGACTCCCGACACTACCTTTTGCTTGAGTTTACATGATTAATCTTAGAGGTCTCTTGTGACTATTAGGTTCTGAATTTTCTGAGTTGTAGTGCTTTTACCCTTGTTCTTTCATGTCTTGTGCTTGTGCTGAACTTCATTTGCCTTTATGTGAATACTTCTAACTTTTCAGGGGATATGGTAAGTTTGAGAGGTGTGGATGATGCTTCCACATCTCAATTTCTTCCTTCATCCTTTTAAGTCTTCTTACTTGTTCTTGTGATGTGCTTAGGCCATCTATGTTTAATTTCTTTTTCATCCCATTTAGGATCAACTTATCTTCTCATAAGAAGTAAGTTGAATCATGTGTTCCTTTTTCTTCTCCTTCTTCTTTTCTTCTTTCATTCTTCTTCTTCATTAGGATGGAACTCAAACCACACTAACCTAGGACTCCCATGTGTAAACATCCCAAATTTGCCCTCACTTTTTCTCACACCATGGCTTGTGGTCTTTCATTTTTTCATTAGCATAAGCATACCATCTCATATGGCATATTTGTTTCACTACATAGTTTCATTTCATCTACATCTGGGGTTTGTGATCTGAGCATTCCAAGAAGTGATCTGAGCCATCCAAAAGGTATTGAAGCATGCCAAGAGGGTCCATGTGTGTTACATGATCATAATATACTCCCAAAGTTCATAAAAATCAAGAGATCACAAAGAATGGCTAAGGCATAAAAGCAGACTGGAGATTTCCTACACAGATGACCTAAAATTAGGGTTTTGGTTTCAGAGGCCTTAATCCCAAATTTTTTGGTAATTATTGTTTCTAATGGTCTTAATATGTTATAAGGATCATGTGTACCAAATTTGATGAAGAAATTCATTGTGGAAGTCATCTGATCAACTGGTAACTTATTGTGCAAGTAAAGTCAAAATCAGGGCATCTGAGGCCTCCATCAAGGGCACCAAAGGGTCATCATCATCATTTTGAGTCTCTATGATCTTTATTTGATCTTATAAGTTTTTGGAAGTTCAGAAAGTTGAAGAATTTTGGGCCAAATGCAAACTTGCTATTTTTGGAAATGACTTGTAATGGAAACTTTCCATTTTGGGAAAGATATTCAACCTATTCTTTCATGACCAAAAATGCTTCAAATGAAAAATTCTTGGGCATGAAAGTTGTAGATTATGTCTTCCCATTTTCAAGAAGTACAAGAACATGTCTTGATTCATCCTAGAACTCAAGATATGGCCTTTCAAAGTTGGCAAAAATCCTATAATTTTCAAGTGTGCACCAAAGAGGATTTTTTTGCAAATTCAAGCTTCAAGCCATTTCATGACCTCTAATTGACTTTTAAACATCATACAAACATAGTGCAATGCATTTGAACCAGAATTGTGCCTTGGATTACAAGTTTCATTAAGCCATTTTCACAAAATTCTTAAAGTTGGAAATTTGCAAAACCTTTTCAATCTCACCATTCAATCATCACAACTCATCACAATCAGTCCTATGGTGCTCCACAAACTCAGCTGAACTCAAAGTAGCCCTAGAACAACTTCTGCCATGGCCCATTCTTGTAGTACACCAACTATTGAGTTTTTGGACAATTGCTCGATACCATTCCCACATTGTTATGCAGTCTTTCTAACTCATTGCATTTGTTTATTCATGGCACAAAGATCATAAAACATAACACACACAAGCCTGAAACCACACCATACTCAGATTGCCCAAAAATTCCATAAACCTTCCCTTCTTCGATTCTCTCAAACCAACCATCAAAACTCAAAATTTCTTTCACCATTCAACTCCACATAACCTAAGGATCATTTCCCACCCCTTGCCATGGCCTGAAACAAGCCCAAACACAAACACGATTTTTGCATATTCAGAACTGAAGCTCATAAATCGGCCACCACAAACTTGTTTCAAGCATTTTAGAAGCTTCAAGTGACTAAGTGGAGTGGTTTTGCACAAAGGAGGGGGTCAGAAAGCTCAAAATCTCAAAGCTTCAACTCAGGTAACCATCAAAAACAATTTTTCCAGAAACTCTATTTTTAGTTCTTAAATGATTTTGTGTTCCCCTGAGCATGCTGATATGATTATTTTTTTAAATGGTTGAGAAACCAGGATGTATTGATGTTCTGAAACTTTTTGATCTGAAAATGTTTTTCTTCGATTCATGAGTTTGATGCAAAATAAATGTTGTTTGAGGCCTGATTCTTGTTTAGAATGGTGTGGGGGTTGATTCTGGAGAGTTTGGGGGGTTAGGGTAGCCTAGGGAAGAAGTTAGTATGAGTGGCTCGCCGGAGAAGATGACCGGAGCTTACTCCGATCACCTGAAAATAATTAGGGTTAGGATTAGGGTTAATCTCCCCAGTTTGAATCTCAGCCCTTGGATCTAGTTTAGCGCGTGTTTCAGTGGTCAGGATCATTTCACTTAAACCCTAACTTTAATTAATTAATTTAATCAGTTTAATTAGCCAGTTTAAAAGTCAGCCCTTGGATAACGCGCGCAATCAACCCTCCCTTTCCCAGTTTGAATCTGAGCCTTTGGATCCTCTGACTTTCATTTAAATTCATTTTATTTTCATTTCTTTTGATCATTTTATTAAAAATAGTAAAAACCATCAAAAATTTCTCAAACTTTGCATTTTTGTTTCAAATATTTTTCTTAACCTGAAAATAATTTTTTTTTTTTGCATTAAAAACGTATTTTTAAAATAATTAAATGTTATTTTTAATTAATTAATGGATTTTAATTAATTAAAAATGCATTTAGGTTTCTAAAAATTACCAAAAAATTCATGAACCATTCCAATACATTTAGAGACATTTTAAAACTCATTATACAAATTCCTTTTTAGGCTTGATCATAATTTCACAATTTTCTTTGATTTTTAGGGTTCTTAAAAATCACATTTTTTAACCCTAACTTGAAAAATTCATTTCCGCCTAACCATGATGAGTTTGAACTTGATTCTTTTTGAATTGTTTCACATATTGCATATAGTTTCTAGATTATTTTTCTCATGATTTTATCTTGCATTTTCAATTTGATTTTCATTTTCTCTTTAGAAGCACCCAAAAACCCTAGCAAATTTAGGAATTAACTTCCATTAGGTTAAGCTTCTGAATTTCTCCTTTAGGGTGTGATCTTGTATAGGGTTAGGGTTTGTTTGATTTCAATTTCAATATTTTATCATGAAGTATGCTTCTGTTTTGGTCATATGCATCTCATGTTATCTTAAAACCCTAATTTTGCAGCTTCATTTGCATTCTCCTTTGCATATCATCATCATATGAACTTGCCATGGCATTTCAAGCATTTGTATGACATCTTAGGCATATTAAGACATGATTGAACATTTCTTGATCATTTCTTCATTCATTTGCTATGCTTTGCATCCATTTTGTTTCATGAACATTTATGTGTCTTCATGCTTCTAAACATGCTTCTTTTGCATCTCATCTTGGTATGATCATTCATATTGCATCTTGTATGAATTTGCATCATCTCATATGCCATCTACATTGCATATTCACTTCTGACTTTGGTCTTTGCACCTTCATTTGTCTTATTTCTTTTCACTTCATGTCTTATGCATTCATACTAACATTTCGGGAACTTTTGGTAAGTTATCTGGGAGATGGATTTGCCTTCACCTCCCACCTTTTCTTTCCTCTCATTTGCATATTTACTTGTCTTTGAAGTGAAATTGTTTCACTTATGTTCTCTCCTTCTTACTTTCTTTCCTTTAAGTTACTTATATTCTTCAGGAAGTAAGTAACTTATTCTTCTTCTTTCTCTTTTCATCTGCTTCTTCCATTGGTGGCCTTGAAGATCCTTTCTCTTAAACCTCACAAACCATAGGATGTGCAAGCATGATAAATTTTAGGGTTGTATATAGTCCCCCTTTAGTCTTTTACCTTTGAGTCTCCTTGAGTCTCTCTTCTCATCTCAATAATCAGAGACTAAACTCTTAAAGTTTTAGGACTTTGGAATTAGGGTTATGCCTGCATCCTTATCTTAGGATGAAGTGTATAACTTTAATCCTTAGTGTTAAACCTTTAATTTGTTTACACCTCTTAATCAAAACACACTAATAATCACTAAGACTATATCTTGTAACTTGGGCCTTATATTAGGGTTCTATCTCTTCCTTATGGTTAAGAGGGACTAACCCTAGTGTTTAATGGATAAGTCCCCCTCAAGTTGTCTTACAAACTTAAAATCCATTTCTTAATCTCATCCCTTAATCAAAATCCATTTGATAAAGGCATGTTATATAATGAATTTAATCCCTAACCAAGGATTAAGTTGAGGTATCTTCCTCAGCTTAAGTGTTCTCATCTATCATCCTTCTATTAGGATGGTGTAATGAGTTCACTAATATGTGATTAGAGATTAAACTCATTACTTAACACTAAACAAAACCCAAAAACACTTAATAATTACCAAATAGGTTAATGATCTTAATCCTATATCATCATGGTAATTAAGTTGAGGTGCTTATCTCACACTTAAGTAGGCTCGTTATCCCTAATCAGGGAGGATATAATGAGTTTACAACCCTTGATTTAGGCTTAAGCTCATTATCCTCTGCAAAACACCAAAAATAATAAAAAACAGAAAACACAAAAACAAAAAATAATCGTCTCCTTCGAGATTCCTTTTCTCATCACACTCATTCTATAAATGAGAACTTGCTTCTTCCGTCTAATGCAAGACAATTAGCAATCTAGCCAGACGAGTCATACACTTGAGCATAGACAAGTAAGCAGTTCACAGTCAATTCATTTTCAGTATCTTTGAGTCGAACTACAGAATTTTGACTTCCTCATTGCACGAGAGGATACGTAGGCATAACTTAACAGTTATCGAACAAAATTCTCTTTGTCATCCCCCCTCTTCCAGTATTCTTTCTAAGCCTCAGTTCCTGAGCAATTCACCCTTTTTGCACTGACACATGTATTTTCTTTCCTTAGCTTTTGCACACAGATAGCACATACACTTACCCCTTTTTAAACACAATCTTGTAAGCGTGGATCCCGTCGAGTAAGACAGACGATATGGGTGCTAATACCTTCCCAGGTCGTAACCAACCCCCTTTCTCAGTTTCTCTGGTTCGCAACCGTCTTATCCATTTCTTTCCAGGATTATGCAACATTACCTTTCCTTCGGGATAAAAATGTATAGTTGGCGACTCTATTCAATTCAACCTCATTTTCTCTTTCGCCGACCGTTCGCGTCTGCACCTTGGGACCCTGGTGTCTTTTCAGGGGAGCGACACCATACATGATAAAACTTAGGGTTATTAGTCTCCCCTTTAGACTTTTTATCTTTTGAGATCCTTTTGGTGCTCTCTCTTCTCATCTCAGACAATAACTTCAAGGCATTTAATAACTGACAAGTCTTCTTATGTGCCAAGAGACGTTTCCATGGGGTACTTGCACACATCCCAATTTGGGGTAAGGTGTAGGGTATATATCATGATGAATAGGTCTTAGCATTAGATCACTTCCCAAACAAAAGCTAAAAAACACTTCTTAATCCAAAAACCACAAAACACTTAATAAAGCTCAATAGGCTAGTGTACTTAAGACTTCATCTGTGGGACTAGATTCAGGGATTTCGCACATAGCTAGTGTAAACACCCCAAATTTTCCCTCACTCATTTCACCATGGCTTGTGATTCTTTTCATTTACATAAGTTCAATCACACATCTCATATTGCATTTTTGCTTCATTGCATTGGTTCAAAGTCATCTGCATCTAAGGTTTGTGATCTGAGCCATCCCTGGGCTATCTGAGCCACTCCAAGGGTCTCCAATCATCTCAAGAGGGTCCATATATGTTCAAGAATCATATTATATCCTCCCAAGACCAAGAAAGCCAGAAAATCACAAGAACTGAGGAAGCATGGAAGCAGAGCCAAGCTTAACTGCACAGATGACCTAGAAATTAGGGTTTTGGTTTCAAAGGCCATAACTCCAAATTTTTTGGTCATTATTGTTTCTATTGGTCTCTATATGATATGAGGATCATGCATACCAATTTTCATGAAGAAATTCAATGGGGAAGGCATCTGACCAATAGATGACTTCTTGAACAAGTCAGTGCAAAATCAAGGCATCTGAGGCCCCCAATCATCCAACCAAAGGGTCTTCTCCATCATTTTGGGTGTATATGATCTTTATTTGATCTTAGAAGAAGTTAGAAGTTAACAAAATTGAAGAATTTCAAGCCATTTGCAAAGTTGCCATTTTGGGAAAGTGACTTGTAATGTAAACTTGCCATTTTGGGAAAGTTTTTCAACCTCCTCGTTTTGATTCAAAAATGCTTCAAATGAAACATTCTTGGTCATGAAAGTTGTAGATTGGATCATTCCCTTTTCAAAAAGTACAAGAACTTGACCTAATTCATTTTGGAACTCAAGTTATGGCTTGTCAAAGTTGGGAAAAATCACATAAATTTCACTTTTACACCAAAGAGGGAAGTTTGCAAATTCTCATGCCAAGCATTTTAGTGACCTCAAACACACTTCTACATGACTTAACATCATAATGCATTGCCTAAGGATCAGAATTGGCCCAAGAATCACAACTTTTCATGCCTTACACATCAAGAAATCACAAAGGGGCCAAAGTTGCACCAATTTGCAAAAGCTCATGTAACCATGCCTCCACTTGTTACAGCTCATCAAATCTGATCCATAAGCCTTCCTTGATCTTTGCTGCGCACAGCCATACCCAAATCCAAGCCTGCCACATGCCCATACCTCAAGTACAAGTCATGTTGACATTTTGGCAACTTGCCCATACCAATCACCATAGGCCACCACCCACTCTCTGACCTATCAAGGATTGATATGTGTACCAAAGGCAAGCCATTTCACACAACATTGCAAGCTGAAACATCAGAATCCTCAAGTTCTCAAAAATCATCCCTCTTGCAAATTCCTTCGAAACTTTCTGCCCAGCCATCAAACTTCAGAACAAACTTCACCATTCATTCAGAAATGATCCATAGAGCATAAACCAACCATCAAACAAGCCTCAAAGCACCCCAAACCAAAACACGATTCTGGTGCAGCAAGAGTGCAAGCTCTCATTCTAGCCATTCTAAGCTCTATCAAAGCATTCCAACATCATAAGGAGGTCAAGAGGAGTGGATTTACACAAGAGGAGAGGACCAAAAGCTTCAAACTGAGAAAGCTCAAGCTCAGGTAACCTCAAGAACATTTTTTCCATAAATGTGTTTTTAAGTTCCCAAATGGTTCTTCATGATTCACTGATGATCCTGATATGTTTAGTTTTGAAAATGATCAAGTATTAAGCATGTATGAGCTCTCTGAAATTTTTTGACCTGAAACTAATTTGCTTCGATTCAGCTTAAATGTGTGAAATAAATTTGTTTTGGTGGATGATTCTTGTTATGTGATGCGTGGGGTTTGATTATGGGCAGAGAGATTATGTTTTAAAGGCTTAGGGAGAGAGATGGCATTTTGAGCTGCCGGAGAAGATGACCGGAGCACTATTCCGGTCATCTGAAAGTAATTAGGGCTAATCTCAGGTGATTAACCAAGTTTGAATGTGGAGCGTTTGATGTAAGATTCCCGCGTGTTTGGAGGGTTGGGATCTGTTCACTTAGCCCTAATTTTTAATTAATTAAATTAATCTGGATTAATTAGCCAGAGTGCATCTCAGCCACTCATTTGCGCGCTGGTCAACTAGGACTTCCCCAGTTCAAATCCTGTCCATTGGATCAACTGACTTTCTTTTATTTTCATTTTTATTTAATTTTAATCCCATTTTCTTTGTCATTTAATTTAAAATACTTAGAAAATTATAAAAAATATTTCCTTCTGCATTTTAATTTCAAATATTTTTCTCCACCCAAAAATAATTTTTATTTTATTTATTGCATAAAATTTGTATTTTTAAAATATTTAAATTTTTATTTTAATTAATTAATGGAAATTAATTAATTAAAATACCATTTAAGTTTCTAAAAATCACCAAAAAAATCACATTGCATCTTGACACATTTAAAGACATTATCAAACCATTTATACAAATTTCTTTTTGGTTCTTGATCCATTTTGACATTTTTCTTTTGATTTAGGGTTCTTAAAAATCAATATTTTGACCCTAACTTAGAAAAATCTTTTTTGCCTAACCATGAAGAGTTTGATAATGGTTCTTTTTGCATTGCATTCCACTTATCATTTAGTTTCTAGGATAAAATTGGCATGAATTTATCTTTCATTTTTGATTTGTTTTGCATTTTTCCTTGTGAAGTACCTTAAAACCCAAGCAAATTTAGGAAAATCATAAGTCTTTTAGGGTTTAGCTTCTGACCTTCCCCTTTGGGTAGTGAGCTTTTATAGGTTTAGGGTACCTTTGATCCCATTTTCAATTTTTTATCTTGTCATTTACTTCTGATTTTGAATTTTGCATTGCATCTTGTACATAAACCCTAATCTTTGCCTTCATTTGCATTCATTCTTCATATGCTTGCATACATGAACTTGTCATGACATTTTGTGCATCCACATGACATATAAGATATCTTAGGACACATTAGAATAATGCTTGATCATTTCTTCATCCATTTGCCATGATATGCATTCATTTCATTCCATGAACTTTCATGTGCTTTCATGCTTCCTACATGCTTCATTTGCATTCTCATCCTTTTGTATGATCATCCATTGCATTTGACATACATTTGCATCATCTCTTAGCATCATTTACATCATGAACATGCTTCTGGTTTTGGTTTGCATCCTTGCATACATCTCATTTCCACTTCATTCTTTCTCTTATGCTAACTTTTCAGGTGGTAAGTGCTTTGGGAAGTGAATTTGCCTTCACTTCTCACATTCTCTTTTCATCTCTCTTATGCATTCATTTCTGGATTTTATCTTTGCTTTAGAGTGAGCTTGCTCATTCATGTTCCTCCTTCACCTTCTTTCTTCAAGTAACTTATCTTCTTAAGTGAAGTAAGTTAACTTGTTTCTTCTGCTTCTCCTTCTTTCTTCTGCTTCTTCCTTGGTGGATTTTCCTTTAAGATCTTCTTGCAAGCTTCATAAACCCTAGGAGTACCCAAGAATGATAACAATTAGGGTTTGATTAGTCCCACATTAGTTTAACCTTTGTGTCATCTTTGAGTCTTCTCTTCTCATCTCCTAAGTGTTAAACCCTTAATGTGTTTAAATCCTTTAATCAATCCATCTAATAATCACTAAGACATCAAGCTTGTAACTTGGGCCTGCATTAGGGCTCTAATTCTTCCTTAATTGGTTAAGAAGGACTAACCCTAGTGTTAATGGACAAGTCCCCCTCAAGTTCTCTTACAACCCATAAAATCCACTTCTTAATCTCACCATTAACTAAAATCCATTTAATAAAGGTTTTGTTTTGTCATGAGGTTAATCCATATTCATGGATTAAGTTGAGGAGCCTTTCTCAGCTTAAATGTTCTCATTATTATCCTTCTATTAGGATGGTGTAATGGGTCCATTAAATCCTTGATTATGGCTTAAACTCATTACTTAACACTAAACAAAAACTCCAAAAAACATCTAAATAAATACAAGTAGGTTAATGATCTTAATCCTACATCATGGTAATTAAGTGTGGGGTGTTTACTTCATACTTAAAGTATTCTCATTACCCCTAATCAGAGGGAGGATGTGATGAGTTTACTAACCCTTGGTTTAGGCTTAAGCTCATTTTCTTATGACAAACACAAAAAGCAATAACAAAACTGAAAATACAAAAAACAAACAATAATCGTCTCCTCCGGGATTCTTTTCTCATCTCATTCACTCACAAACGAGAACTCGCTTCTTCCGTCTAATGCAATACAGTTAGCACCTGAGCCAGACAGGTCATACACTTGAGCATAGGCAAACAAGCAGTTCATCAGTCAATTTATCTTTCAGTCTCTTTGAGTCGAACTACAGTGTTATGACTTCCTCATTGCACGAGAGGATACGTAGGTATAACTTAACAGTTATCGAACAAAAGTCTCTGTCCATTCCCCCCTCTTCCAGCATTATTCTTTTAAGCCTCATAGTCTTGAGCTTTGGACTCTTTCCTAGCACTGACACTCTTTTATTTCACTTCACATTTCTTTTACACTGACACTTGCATTCTTTTCCAGCTTTCTGCACACAAAAATAGCACTGACACTACCCCTTTTAAACACAAACTTTCAAGCGTGAATCCCGTCGAGTACGGAGGACAATCTGGGTGCTAATACCTTCCTAGGTTGTAACCAAACCCCTTTCTCAGTTTCTCTAGTTCGCAACCGTCTTATCCATCTTTTCTTAGGTCTTTGCAGCATTACCTTTCCTTCAGGATAAAAATGCCTAGCTGGCGACTCTTTTCAGTCCATCTTCATGTTCTCTTTCGCTGACCGTTCGCGTCTGTACCGCTCTTGACCAGGTGTCATTTGGTGGGAGCGACAGCTTGGCGACTCTGCTGGGGATCCTTATTCTGCAACCAGGGCTTCTGGTTCTTTTTGTGGGTTCCTCCTAGCGCTTGTTTGATTTGTGTTTACTGTGGTGTTATGTGCTATGTGTGTTTATTTATTTTGCTTTATTTACTGCTTTATGTATAGCTTTATTTATTGCTTTCTTTACAGTCTTATGCATATTTCATACTGTCATTTGCTGGATCTGGTTTGCTATTTTGGTGGGTGGGGTTCCATTGAGAGTTTAAGGTCCTATACCTGGGACCTGAGTGACACCTAGGCTAGAGTGGTTCATGTTCTTTCCCATTCCATTTCGGTCTGGTGCGGGAATATGAAACACGATTCAGATGTGGGTTTCTTCTTGAGAACTCTGTGCTACAGATTTCCTGTAGTACTAGGGCTATCTGGGAAGCCTGCTAAGTCTGGATGACCTTTATTATGACCTTCAGAAGCTGAGGTCAATTAGAGGAGGATCTTTTATGGTTATTGTAAACACTGTACCTCCGGGTTAGAAGTGTTTACACTTCTCATAACTGATCCAAGTCTGAGGATCCTTGTTCTAGAACAATACCTGTGAGGGGGTTGGGCTGTTTAAAGGTTTGCAAGAGCCCTTGGCCACATCATACCCTGTTACTGTTTTGTTTAAAAGTACTCCACTTTGGACAGTTCTTGTGATTAACCCTGGACATGTGACTCTTTATTTGAGTCCCCCACCCTGGTTACTGGATTTCTGAGCCTCCATCTAGACTCTTGAACATACATGGGCCTTATATCAAGACAGATAATCAAATCCAGCTTGATCACAAACCCTTGCATATCATTTGCATATATCATCATTGCATCATTTAACATTTGTTTATTTGCTTTTCAGGGTATCCATTTCATTACATTGGTTTTGTTTTTGACCCCTTCTTCTGCATAGACCTCTGCTTCAGCTGTCTTCACCAATTATCTACTTCAGTTATCTCCTCACCAGCACCAGTCTGTCATTGGTTCACTTCCAGTCTCAGTCTGTGATCTTCATCAGCATTTTTCTTCAGCTTCTTCAGCAACATTCATGACTACTCCCAGGAAGAGCAACATATCCTACCACTTCTTTGAGCCTGTGTTGACTGGTATCAGGCAGATCCAGTCACTTATCACACCTGACCACATCCCACTATTTAGAGAGCACTATGGAGGTATCCTGTACATGGTTATGGACCTTGACCCTTCTCAGAGGAGCATGATCCACACATGCTTGCAGTTTTATGACCCTCCATTGAGATGCTTCACATTTCCAGACTTTCAGCTAGGGCCTCTGCTGGAGGAGTTTTCTTTATTTATTGGAGTACCTATCAGGGGTGGAATCCCTTTCAACCCAGAGATGACTGCTCCCAGAAATGAAGAGTTAGCAAGGGCACTATACTTGGAGCCTGCCCTGATTGAGCAAAGTATGACAACAAAGGCTGGGATTCCTAGTTTGCATTTGGACCTCTTGATTTCTCACGCCATCCTGAAGGCTTCATTGGGAGAGTGGAGGGCAGTATGTGCACTGTTAGCCCTCAGCATATATGGGGCTATACTATTTGCAAATGAGCCCAAATTTGTCAGCAAGAATGCCATCCATCTGTTTCTCCTGAAGAACCCAGTACCCACACTGCTAGGAGATTTTTACTACTCCATTCATCAGAGGAATGAGAAACAAAGGGGGAAGTTGGTAAGATGTTGTGCTCCTTTGTTTTACACCTGGCTGCTCAAACACTTGCCTAAGTCAGATGCTTTCTTGAATCCCCACCAGCAGAAGAATTGGGCCAAGAGGTTCATTGCCTTGACTTCATATGATATCAGATGGTGCACCCAGAGCACCAAAGGCAAGGACATTATCACCAGCTGTGGACAATACCCAAATGTGCCTCTGATAGGAGTGAAGGGTTGCATCAACTACAACCCCTTACTGTTTAAGAGACAATTGGGCTATGCCTTGGTCCACCCTCCCAGAGGACAGGATTTAGCTGAGACCCTTTACTGTGAAGTGCGAACTAATTCAGCTGTTGTCAGACAAGCATCTTGGGCTTGGGACAACATCCAGACAAAAGGGGTAGCTATTCTTAGAAGATGTAACAATGTTGCTTAAGCTCAGTACTTAGACTGGTCCCGTACTAGAACTCAGATTACCAGAATGCCTTTCATCATGGAAGACATACCTGGACCATCCATAGTACAGCCTGCAACAACAGTTAGCCTGGAGGAATTTGAAAAGTTGAAGGAATGAGCAGCTATCTCAGGCCTTGAAGAAGACTCTGTGGGAAAGAAGTGATGGTCGTCTGGACATTGAGAGATTGGAAAAGCTCAGGGTGGAGCATCTTGCCAAAATTGAGAGGACAGAGGACTACATCAGGAAAGCAAGGGCTGGGGAACAGATATTGAGGAATGCTTGTAAAGAGGCCAAGATTCAAAAAGCTAGGGCTGAGCACTATCTGCAAGAGAGTCAGGCTAGGTGGGTTAGGATCACTGAAGCCCGTACACAAGAAGACCAGAAGACTCAAGCCAAGATTGAACAGCTAGAGGCCAATGAGAAAAAACAGCAGGAAGCTCTGTTGGCTGCACAGAAAGAGATATCAGAGTTGAAGCTCAGAGCAGGATTGAAGAGATCAACGGACCAGGATAGGCATAAGAAGCTGACTACTGCCATTGCTACCAGGAACCTCCTCATCAGGACCATTACAGAGCACCCAGCTGGTCCAGTGACTGAGGCACTCCTGAAGGAAGTCAGAGAAGATGAGTTTGGACTGGATGTTTGATTCTTTTCTTGTTGTTTGTTTCCATTTGATGTACTTTTTTCTTTTGTTGTATTTTGACCCTCCATGGGCATGAATTGTAAAACAAACTATGTATTGTTCACCATTTGTAATATATTTTAGTTTGTTTTCATTGGGCTTCTTTTCTCAACAACGTCAAGCATATTCCTCGAGGTCTGGAAAGGTCAAAACCAAGAACCGAACCAGATACCTTGGAAAACAAATAAGCATACTGCATTGCATACTAACTTTGTTTTTGTTTTGTAGGTTTTTGTTATTATTTTTGTTTCTAACTTTGTTGTGATCTCAGGAAACATTGCTCGTCGCCGAGTGTTCCCTGTCAACCGCACGCACCGGTACCCGACTCGTAACAATCTTCCCGGCATTCAAATGGAACAAGTACAGCAGGATCTGACTGAGGTCAGAAATCAGATGGCCAATGAGAGAGTAGAGATGAGAAATCAGATGTCTCAATTCATGGCAGTGATGACTGGCTTAGCCCAGAGTCAAGAAAGGTTAAGAGAGCTGGTGGAAAGACAAACTCCTGAGGAGCCTCATCTTGGAACAGGAGGAACTAGCAATAATGAAGGAGGCCAGCCTCGTATTAACCCACCAGAATATGGACCACATCTGAATCCAGAAGTTAACATCCCGAGGAATGTTCAAGGAAATGCTGCTGGGGGCCAAATCCTGCAGGAGGATCCCCAGGGAGAATAGTTTACTGTCATTGGGGCTGGAGATGAGATATATGATAGAAGATTGGACGAGATTGCTGAGAAGCTAAGATCTTTAGAATCTCAGAATTCTTTGGGCTTCGACGTGATGGATATGGGATTAGTGGATGGGGTGAGAATTCCCCACAAATTCAAACCCCATGCTTTGAAAAGTACAATGGTACCTCTTGTTCTCGCACTCATCTGCAGTCTTTCTTGGGAAGGCTCAAAGCATATACCATGGATGAAAAGTTATGGATGTTCTACTTTGAGGACAGTCTGACTGGAGCTTCGAGAGAATGGTATTCACATTTGTCTAGGGCCACCATAAGATGCTGGAAGGACTTGGCCGAGGCTTTCATCCGTCAATATCAGTACAACCTTGACATGGCTCCCAATAGAACTCTTCTAATGGGCATGTATCAGTCTTCCAGAGAGAGCTTCCGGGATTATGCTCAGAGGTGGAGACAGCTTGCTGCTGCTGTCCAACCACCCATGTCAGAAAGGGAAATGGCTGACATGTTCATGAACACTTTGCAAGGGACTCATATCGATAGACTGGCTGCTTTCTCCTCTACCAGGTTTGCCGACGTAGTCATAGCTGGTGAGAGAATTGAAAGTCTCTTGAAGATGGGCAAAATCTCCGACAGTGGTGCAAGTTCTTCCAGCAATCCCAGAAAACTTTTTGCGGGACCCCTAAGGGCAGGTGAAACAAATTCCATTCATACAAGCAGGGGCAGGCCTCAATATCCTCACCGGTCAGTAGCAGCTGTTACTATCCCAGCTCCAATTCCACAACAATCATCATATCCTCAACAACAACAACCACAGTATCAACAACAAGCTCATTATCCGCAACAAAGGTCGTACAACAACAGCAATAGCAACCAGCAACATCGTCCTTTCCAACAGAGGCCATCACAAGCAAACAGGGTAATTGACCCAATCCCAATGCCGTATGCTGCACTCTTGCCACAACTCCTAAAGCTCAACTTAGTTGAATTAAGGACGTTGGCACCTCCGAATCCTCTCAATATGCCAAAGAACTATGATGCAAATGCCAGGTGTGCATTCCACTCAAACGCGCCGGGGCATAATACTGAAAAGTGCAGGGCCCTACAGATGAAAGTCCAGGATCTGGTGGACTCAAAAGCTCTCAATTTTGCACATCCTCCGAACGTTACAAGAAATCTAATGCCTAGTCACAACGGGCCTAGGATCAATGCTATTGAAGAAGGCAAACCATCCACATTAATCAGCAGTGTTGCACAAATCCGAACACCCTTGGTTGAAATCAAAGCTCAGTTGTTAGAATGCCAAGTGTTCCCCGGATGTGAAGTCGGCTGTGGATATTGCAATATTGCCGTTAATGGATGTGAGAGACTGAGAAACGGTATAGATGGCCTCATTAGAGATGGCATTCTTCAGTTACGACAACAACGACTACAACTCCAACAACTCCTTCATCAACAATCACAAATACTCCTACAACGTCAGCAACCATTGTTCCAACAGATTCTGCTACAACTCCAACAAATATTCAATCAATCATTTCAACGGATACAAATTCAGTCACAATTCCTTCTACAACAACAATACCCATCACTCCATCAGTTCCTGCTACAACTTCAACACCCGTCCAATCAACCCCGTCTACAACATCAGCAACAGTTAATGAAAGCGTCTCAACAGTTACAATATACTATGATCCCGCGAATGTTCCTTCCAACAACTCACAACAAATTTCTACTCCTGTCTGAGCTCCGGTTACCATATATTATGATCCACACACCATTGTGGTCCCCTCTGCAGCTTCTACCAGTCCGGTCACTATCACGGTGCTTGGGCTAGTTACTTACGAAAGCAATAATGCCATCCATTGGCATTATGGCTCAGATCTATACTGCGAGGGGCAGAAAATCACTTTAGATTCATCAACTTCTTCACCTTAGATAGACAATGTGGGGGGAGGAGGAGGCTTCACTAGAAGCGGATGTCTCTTTGCCCCGCAAATACCAAGACCCATTGCTGAAGTAGAAGTTGCTGCCAAGGCAAAAGGGAAAAGCATGGTGCAAGAAAAACCAGTTGCTAAAGAAACTTTGAAGACTCCTTTTGATCAAAAGGTTGATGAATTCATGCGGATAATCAAGAAGAGCGATTATAAGGTGGTGGACCAGCTTCACCAGACACCTTCCAAAATCTCCATACTATCATTGCTAATGTGCTCCGAGGCTCATCGGAACGCACTATTAAAGGTCCTGCATGCAGCTTATGTGCCGGAGGAGATTACTGTCAATCAGTTAGAGGCTGTAGTTGGAAATGTCAACGCTAGTCATGGACTAGGATTTACCAACGCTGATCTGACAACGGAAGGTCACAATCACAACAAGGCTTTGCACATTACCTTGTAGTGTAAGGGTGCAGTTCTTTCTCACATATTGGTGGACACGGGGTCATCACTCAATGTCCTACCCAAGAAAGCCCTTTTGAAGCTGGAGTATGATGGATTAGCACTACGCCCAAGCAACTTCGGAGTGAGAGCCTTTGACGGTTCTAAGAAATCAGTTCTAGGAGAGATAGAGTTGCCAATAATGATTGGCCCACAGGTTTTCAAAACGACCTTCTTTGTGATGGATATACAGCCTGCCTACAGCTGTCTATTGGGTAGACCATGGATACACGCCGCTGGCGCCGTGACGTCAACCCTTCACCAGAAGTTAAAATTTGAGTGGGAGGGCCAAGTCATTACCATTTGTGGGGAAGAGGATATCTTCGTTAGCCAGCTGGCTACTTTCAAGTACATTGAAATGGATGGGGAGATCCATGAGACCATGAGTCAAGGGTTTGAGGCCCTTAATATCAATGAAACATCTGTTGTGTCTGGGACCTCCATCACATCATATCAACAAGCCCGAAAGGTTGTTGAGGAAGGTACCGCTCAAGGCTGGGGCAAGCTGCTGCCAGTTGAAAAGAAAGAAGACCGATTCGGGTTGGGTTACAGACCAACTCGACAAGATCAACCAGAGGGTGCAACGAAGCCCAAGTTTGTTAGCGGGGGGATGCTCGCCCCGGATGCTGTGAATAGTTTGGAAGATGAGTCAGAAGACGAGCGCAACCTGGAAAGCTGGATACGTCCAAGGATCCCGGGGAACCATGTCTCAAACTGGTCTTCCCAGGAAATTATAAGAGTTACTCCTGTAGAGTAATTATTATTTCCTGTCTTTAAAGCATGCATCAAGTCCTGCATCTTGCCCAAGATGTCAGGGCTCATTTTGTAATCGGGCCATCTTGTATTTTGTGCAAACGATCAATTAATGAATATCAGGACATCTTTTGCAAATGAGTCTTTTCTTTTCCGCTCACTGTTTTTCATTTTTTATTTTTTGTACAAAAATAAAATAGCAATGTTTTTCAAAATAATAACTTCATTTTCACTTTTTCTAAACAAAATAAAACCGATCACTAAAATGAACAAATCTAAACCCTTATAGAGAGTGCCCTCCAGATTGCACCGACAACAACACTGCTATGACTTTGTATGACTTTGACAATCCGATTAATCAAGCCAATGAAGGGGTTGAAGAAGATTATGAGCTACCTGAAGAGCTAGCCAGGTTGTTGAGACAAGAGGAGAAGGTTATCACTCCTCATCAGGAGGAAGTTGAGACGGTTAATCTTGGTACAGAAGAAGACTTGAAAGAAGTGAAAATCGGGGCCTGTCTGCAAGATTTAGTAAAAGAGCAACTTATTGACATGTTTTTGCTTGGTCTTATCAGGATATGCCAGGGTTGGACACCGACATTGTTATGCACAAGCTGCCTTTGAAAGAAGACTGTCCGCCAGTAAAACAGAAGATGCGCCGTACTCGTCCAGATATGGCCATGAAGATAAAAGAAGAGGTACAAAAACAGTGGGACGTCGATTTCCTTGCTGTGACTAGTTACCCGCCGTGGGTTGCTAAAATTGTACCTATGCCTAAGAAGGATGGCAAGGTGAGGATGTGTGTGGATTACCGGGACCTGAACAGAGCCAGCCCGAAAGATGACTTCCCATTACCTCACATTGATGTATTGGTCGACAATACGGCCCAGTTCTCGGTATTCTCCTTCATGGATGGATTTTCGGGATATAATCAGATCAAGATGTCACCTGAAGACATGGAGAAGACAACTTTCATCACGCCCTGGGGCACATTCTGTTATAAGGTAATGTCGTTCGGACTGAAGAATGCTGGTGCCACTTATCAACGGGCTATGGTAACATTATTCCATAACATGATCCACAAAGAAATTGAATGTTATATGGACGACATGATTGCGAAGTCCCTCACAGAAGAAGACCACCTGGTGAATCTGTTGAAGCTATTCAAGCGTCTGAGGAAGTATCAATTGAAGTTAAACCCCAACAAATGCACATTTAGGGTGTGATCCGGTAAGCTGCTAGGATTTATTGTAAGTGAGAAAGGGATTGAAGTTGACCCTGATAAAGTTAAAGCCATTCAAGAAATGCCTGCACCAAAGACTGAAAAAGAAGTTCGGGGGTTTCTAGGTAGATTGAACTACATTTCAAGGTTCATATCTCACCTTACAGCAACCTGTGAACCTTTGTTCAAGTTGTTAAGAAAAGAACAAACGGTCAGATGGAATGAAGAATGTCAAAGGGCTTTTGACAAAATCAAGGAATACTTACAGGAGCCTCCAATCCTTATGCCTCCAGTTGAAGGAAGACCTCTAATAATGTACTTGACAGTATTAGAAGAGTCAATGGGGTGTGTGTTGGGCCAGCATGACGAGTCTGGTCGAAAAGAGTATGCAATTTACTACCTGAGCAAAAAGTTTACCGACTGTGAACAACGTTATTCACTGCTCGAGAAAACTTGATGTGCTTTAGCGTGGGCTCCTCGCCGACTGAGACAGTATATGTTGACCCACACTACTTTATTGATCTCCAAAATGGACCCAGTCAAGTACATTTTTGAGAAGCCAGCACTTACCGGACGGGTTGCAAGATGGCAAATGATTCTCACAGAATATGACATTCAGTACACATCTCAAAAGGCCATCAAAGGCAGTGTATTTTCTGATTATCTTGCTGAGCAACCCATTGATGATTACCAGCCTATGAGATTTGACTTCCCCGATGAGGACATCATGTTCATAAAAGCAAAAGATCATGAAGAGCCTATTCACACTGAAGGGCCTGACCCAGAAGAAGAATGGACTATGATGTTCGATGGGGCTGTTAATATAAATGGTCGTGGTGTTGGTGCAGTACTCATTACACCTAAGGGAGTTCACATGCCTTTCTCGGCAAAACTCACCTTTAACTGCACTAACAATGAAGCTGAATACGAAGCTTGTATTATGGGTCTTGAGGAAGCCATTGACCTCAGGATCAAGACTTTAACTGTATTCGGAGATTCAGCTTTGGTAATTAATCAAACCAACGGCAAATGGTACACTCACCAGGAGCATCTGATACCTTACCGGGACTATACAAGGAGGTTACTTACATTATTCACGACAGTCAAGCTTGAGTATATCCCTCGAGACGAAAATCAGTTTGCAGATGCTCTGGCTACCATTTCATTTATGATCAAATTTCAAGCTGCCAACTTTGTACCTCGGATTTCAGTGTCCAGACTTGACAGACCATCATACGTATTCTCAGGAGACCTTGCTAAAGATGTTAAGCCTTGGTTTCATGACATCAAGTGCTTCTTGGAGGATCAAGCATACCCACCTGGGGCATCTTCCAATGACAAGAAGACATTAAGAAGGCTAGCTGGTAGTTTCTTCCTGAATGCTGATGGTTCCTTGTACAAGAGAAACTTTGATATGGTACTCCTCAGATGAGTTGATAAGACAGAAGCAGACTTGTTGATGCACGAAGTGCACAAAGGATCTTTTGGTACCTATGTTGGAGGGCATGCAATGGCTAAAAAGTTGTTAAGATCAGGCTGTTATTGGATCACAATGGATGCAGACTCTTGTGCTTATGCCAGGAAATGCCATAAATGCCAGATTTATGCAGATAAAGTGCATGTGCCTCCGAATCCTCTGAATGTGATGCCTTCACCCTGGCCCTTTTCCATGTGGGGCATAGATATGATTGGAAAGATTGAACCGACTGCTTCAAATGGCCACAGATTCATCCTGGTAGCCATTGACTATTTTACCAAGTGGGTGGAAGCAGCTTCCTATGCCAATGTCACCAGACAAGTGGTAGCCTGATTCCCGAAGAGAGACATCATCTGCCGATATGGAGTTCCCGAGCGAATCATTACTGATAATGGTTCTAACTTAAACAACAAAATGATGGCAGAACTGTGTCGGGACTTCAAGATCCAACACCATAATTCTTCTCCTTACAGGCCAAAGATGAATGGCGCTGTGGAGGCAGCTAACAATAATATCAAGAAGATTGTGCAAAAGATGGTGGTCACCTATAAAGACTAGCATGAAATGCTACCATTTGCCTTGCATGGGTACCGCACATCAATCAGAACATCCACTGGGGCAACACCGTATTAGCTTGTGTATGGTATGGAGGCAGTCCTACCTGTTGAAGTTGAATTACCCTCCTTGCGGGTACTGATGGATGTTAAACTGAATGAAGCAGAATGGGTCCGATCCCGATATGAACAACTGAGTATGATCGAAGAAACGAGATTAGCTGCAATCTGTCATGGACAGTTATATCAGAAAAGAATGAAGAAATCCTTCGATCAGAAAGTTAGGCTTCGGGAATACCAAGTAGGAGATCTGGTGCTGAAAAGACTCCTCCCTCCTCATACAGACCACAGGGGCAAGTGGACTCCGAATTACGATGGTCCATTCATAGTAAAGAATTTTTTCTCTGGTGGAGCACTGTTGCTTAGTACTATGGATGGTGAAGACTTCCTGTCCCCTATGAATTCAGATGCAGTTAAAAAATACTTCGCATAAAATGACCCGCTGGACATAAAAACAGAATGTAAGTCCAGGCAAAAATAGGGCGTCCCGGCGAGTCAAAAACAGAATAAAAAGACTCGGGCAAAAATAAGGGAAAATAAATAAATGATGTACACCCGCTGAGTTGAAAAGCCACATTGGACAACTCAGGCAAAAATGGGTATCCCGGTGGATTGAAAACCCGAAAGGGCGATCCACGCAAAATAAGGGAATAAGCAAACAACTGAATTCTGAATTCGTCTGTATCACTTACAACAAGGCAAGCTTCGAAGGGTTAAAGCACCGGTCAGAATCAGCCTTATTCAGAAAGCAAGATGAGAAGCACGTCAATGTCATACGAGTCATAACAAAAGGGAAGCTCATTGAAGCGTCATCAACATTGCCAGCACCTTTTTGTTCTCAACTTGTAACAATCTCCTCATTTATGGGGATCTGTTTCTTTGATTGTACTTGCGAATTCAGGGCACCCAAATTAATAAAATCAGATTTTCAATCACACTTTGTCTCGTACATTTCATTTTCATTTGCAAAAATGTCCGATGTCCTTATAATATTGATTGCATAGGTACAGATGCACCTTTTTCTAATCACATGCTTACAGGAAATATATTTGCTCTCGGGAGTGTCTAAACTCCTATGATGGAATCCAGTAAGGGATACCTCGGGATAGTTGTACGTTTCTTTGTCATAACAAGACTGCAGGTATTCAAAGTGCAACATGGGGCATGAAAGCTTCTCCCCAGCAGGATGCCAAATCATCAATTCCTCAGCACTCTCTCTAAAAGCAGCATCAGAAAGGGGCTCATTTCCCCAACTAATTTCATCATCCTTAGCAGGATTCTCTACAGAAATCTCTAGGAAGATCGTTCAGTGATCATTCCTCCCCAGCCAAGTGACAGGCAGGAAATCATCTCCCCGCAGAGTGTCAACCTCTATCCAGAAGAGCAATGTCTGAAGATCTCAAGACAAAGTGACGAAAGCTTCCACAGCCCCAGCTGGGCCCCTCATTATCAAAGATAGGTCTATCAGTGACCTGTTTCCCCAAGAAGTCATACATCTTTTCAGATCTACCAATGATCTTTTCCCCTAGCTGGGATATTCTTTCAAAGCAGATCAGCCAGAGATCTTCACAACAACGGGATCCGAATCCCAGATCGGCATCTTTTGCATAATCATAGCATTCACATCATATTTCACCTCAGAGCGTAGCATTCCGTCTAATACGGAGCATTACGGCAAAAATCAAACATACTGCATAATCATAAGCCATGTTTTGAATCAAACACCTGTCTATACCAACATTCCATCAGCAATATATATATACAAAGACTCACAGTCACAACAGAAAGCCAAGGCATCCCCTCTGCACTCTCAAAAAACAGATACATGATCCTTTTGGCACTTGTTCGTGTCATCATTCCCCAGTAAAGTCGCCAGGACATTCTCCGCAAACGGATATCTATACACTCTTTGGACACTCGTCCGTGTCACCATTCCCCAACACGGTTGCCTAAACACTTGTTGCAAACCAAACACTTGTTTATAATACACTCTCTTTCGACACCCGTCCGTATCATCCTATCCCCACAGATCGTCAGAATATCTCTTACATTTATAAGTTCATAACTTATACACTTCCTTCTATGATACTCATCTGTATCATGCCCTCCCCAGCAAGTTGAACACTCGTCTGTGTCTCACTCATACTTTTTACTCATACAGATACTCGTCCGTGTCTTGCATACACACCTTCTTTTCCCCTCAGAGTCGACACTCGTCCGTGTTCTTTGTTAACCAGTTGATACTCATCCGTATCACCATCTCTGAACATGTGTCAGCATTGTTTCTACCGATACTCGTCCATATCGTAGTCTTAAGGATGCTTGTCCGCATTTTTAATCTATACACAATGTCAAATGTTCCCCAGAGGAGTCCCCAGCAATGTCAAACGTTCCCCAGAGGAGTCCCCAGAGGATGCTTTTCTTTCTTGAATTTAGACACTCGTCTGTGTCTACCGTTCCCCAGAGGAGTCCCCAGCAAATCCCATTAATTTATTTCTGAAATTCTGTGATCAGGTATGAGATGTCCTATGAGATGTCCCAACACTTGACAGATTTAACCAAAACTTAAAGTGCAAGAAAATTAAACAACACAGAAGTTTGTTAACCCAGTTCAGTGTATAACCACACTTACATCTGGAGGCTACCAAGCCAGGAGGAAATCCACTATAAGTAATATTAATTCTAGACTTAAACAACCCAGTTTAATCTTTCACTTAATATCTACCCAATGCAATTTCTACCTAAGACACAACTTAGATATGAGTACCAACTCACTCCCCCTCAATCACACAGTGATCTTGTTTACAAGTTTAATAAAATTGAAGACATTCTTCAAACAATACAGCTTGATCTTACTTCACAGTTTCAATCAAGTCACAAATGCACCTTTGCTTAAAAGCTCATAAAGTGGTACAATTTAAAACAACCTGCTATTAAAACAATAGACACCCTATTTTGTCTTCTGGAATTCGTACTCAATTCTGTGAGTTTCTGTTGATTAAATAGGTGTTAGTAATTTGGGCTTTCTGTAGGTTAATCCAGTCCTAAAACACAGCAGCTTCCACCTAGAATTAGGGTTTGTTACTTCCTAGATTCTAGGTGATTTAGTTCTTCTGTTTAATCTGAATCCTCATAATAAAACTCCCTACAGATGCGCCTTGTTCTGTTTTTATCCATCCATAATTAATTCCAGATAACTCTCCTTAAATATCTCAGATCAGTTAGTCATTAATTAATTCTGGTAGCAGGTTTGAGATGTCTCAACATCTGTTGGGACATCCTGAAAAATTGAACTTAAGTCATTTACACAATGTCCCAACATCTGGTGTGACATCCTGAAATAAGTTCTTATACTCTGTTTGATAATGTCCCAACATCTGATAGTTCATTCTGAACTGAATTCAATATTTCTTGTTGGTCAAAAATTCTGCCAATTCTAAACATCTACAAACTCCCCCTTTGGCTAATTTTTGGCTAACATCTTTTCTGGTTATTAGAGTGCAGCAGAAGTTCTTTTATCAGAGTATAGCATTACTTTTCTGTTGAATCATATTTGAGATTACTCCCCCTCAAACATACATGTATCCAGTCTTGTTGCAACAGAAATATTTATCAAAACACACTGATTCAGTTCAGACACAAACAAACAGATTTTTCATTCATAATTAAACAGCATTACATTTTGATTTTGTTGTTGTTGTTCTCCCCCTTGTTAGACACAAATTTGGGGCCAAAGACACTAATTCTGAATTACAATGCAGCTGTCATACATTTTTCCTCACATACAATGATCACTCAGATTCATCACATTCAGTTTCTTCATCTTCCTCAGTTTCTTCATCAGAATCAGCTTTCTGATCACCTTCACTCTCCAGCCTTTGTATAATTTCCTCAAGCTTCTGCTTCCTAGCTTCAAGTTCTTTACAGGTGCTCTTCAGTTCAGCAATCAAGGCAGCTTTGGAGATTGGAGTCTTTGCATTTTAAGGACCTGCAGATGTCCCAGAAGGTGCTTCAACATCTGCTGCATGATGACTCAGGAACAGTTTGTAGTGAAAGGCCAGAGGGCTTTCTCTTTTGCAGACTGTGTCCTTCTCAGTGAGGATTCCAGGGTACTGACTTAGCATTATACCACACAGCAAGGAAGGAAAAGCTATTGGTAGCTTTGTGGCAGATGAGCTAGCATGCTTCAAGGTCTGATCAAAGATGTAGGCTCCATAATCCAGCTTAGTCTGAGTGCCCACAGCATAAATAAACCTGCCCAAGCCAGTGGATATTGAAGATGTGTGATTGGTAGGCACCCAGTTTGCTGTACCAATCCTGTTCAGCATGGCATATTTTCTTGTCAGCATGCTCACTGAGAGCTTTCCTTTAACTGGCCAAGCCTTGACCTGGTTTGCAGTGATAACCTTGCAAACTTGGTTATCAGTCTTCCCTAGCTCACTTGGTCCATCAGATTCTCTTCCAAGGAATTGGTTGATGATCTGAGGAGAGAACTCTACACACCTGCCTCTAACAAATACTTTTCTAAATTCAACAGACTTACCATTGGCACAATCTTCCTGAAGATTGACTATGAATTCTTTGACAAGTAGCTCATAGCAGGGAGAGAGGTTGGAGACTGTTTTGAAGAGACCAGCAGCAGATATGAGATCAATTAGTTCAGTGCACTCAAGTGCATTACTGCTCAGCTCTCTTTCAAGTGCTACCCTTCTTTGGTACACAAACTTCCATCTGTTTACACTTGAAACATGATGAAATGAGATGTTGTCCAAGGGAGCTTCTGGAACAACAGTTGAAGCCATAGAGGGTGTTGGTTTCTTCTTTGGAGGAGATGTTGGGACATCTGCTTCAACATCTGAGTCTGAAGGAGTGACAGCTTTCCTCTTTTGAGTTTGGACTTTGCTCCATTGTTTTGTAGGACCAAAGACAGTTTTGGCTTTGTCTTTCTTTGGGGTAGCTTGCTTTTTCTCAGGAATTGCATGTCCTGCTTGCATCTTTTCTTTCCTAGTCCTGAGCCTTTTGGCTATGCTAGGTCTTACAGAGGCAATGATCTCTGTATCAAAATCCTGCTCTAGGTTCACCACAGGAGGAGATTGAGCAGTCTCCTCTTCAGCTGGTTGGTCAGCAGAGATATGTTCTTCAGTTGAGGCTTTGGTCTGATCCTCAGATTCTTCTTCATCACTTTCATTTGAGGCCTTTTTCTGGTCCTCAGATTCTTCTACAGCAGCATCAGATGAAACCTTTTGTTGATCCTCAGATGTTTCAACATCTATTGGGACATCCTGTTGAGCAGGAGTGTCCTTTGTAGCTTGAGTTTGATCTTCTTGAGGGACAGGCATGGTGTTCAGAGGGATAGAAATGCCACTTACCACTCTTTGTTCAGATAGGATCTTGGTAACCAACTCCTTTATTGAAGCATCCACATATTCAGAAGATTTTTGAGGCATGTTTGCTGGTGAAGGAATGCCTTTGGATTTGCTGCAGACTTGATCTTTTGCTCTTTTTGGAGTTCTTGGCTTTTTAGCATGAGGAACACTTCCTCTTATTTCGTCCAATGGGGTTGACTCCATGGGTACCACATAAATAGGAGTTGCATGAACCACATCTTCTTTGTTGAGAATTTCTTCAGGAATGTTAGGGTTTTGAGACATTGTCAAAGAAGATGGATGAAGAGTTTTAGGGTTGATGATTTCTGAAGAACAGCTAGATAATGCAATTCGCTTTTGATAGTATGATGAGAATATGGATAGCTGATTATAAGCTGTTATTATATAAGTAGCCGTTACATTGAAAATTATTAGGAATGGAATACCCAAGGTTCTTGACCAGACTGGTGTTGCCATCTGGTGCTTATGCCACACAATGTCATATGACATGTTGGCACATCTCCATAACTGCTAAATCTCACATAAGCAGATTCCCAATTTGCCCCTTAAGTTCTCAAATTGTGTAGCATCCAATGCTTTGGTAAAGATATCAGCCAACTGCAGATTTGTAGCTACATGTTCCAATGAAATCACTTTTTCTTCTACAAGATCTCTGATGAAATGATGTCTGATATCAATATGCTTGGTCCTGCTATGTTGGATAGGATTCTTTGATATGTTGATTGCACTTAAGTTGTCACAGTACAATGTCATGACATCTTGTGGGATATTGTACTCAGTGAGCATTTGCTTCATCCAAACCAACTGAGAACAACTGCTCCCAGCTGCTATATATTCAGCTTCAGCTGTAGATAAGGATACACAATTTTGTTTCTTACTGAACCAAGAAATCAAATTGTTTCCTAGAAAGAAGCATCCTCCTGAAGTGCTTTTTCTGTCATCAGCACTTCCAGCCCAATCAGCATCACAGAAGCCAGTGAGAATTGGTTTGCATCCATGAAAGTACATTATGCCATAGTCACAAGTACCATTAACATATTTAAGAATTCTCTTGACTTGATTAAGATGACTGACTTTTGGATCAGCTTGATATCTTGCACATACACCTACTGCAAATGCTATGTCTGGTCTGCTAGCAGTCAAATATAACAAGCTTCCAATCATGCTTCTGTATATGCTTTGATCTACATTCTCACCCTTTTCATCTTTAGTCAGCTTTAAATGTGTGGGGGCAGGAGTTCTCTTATGAGTAGCATTTTCCATTCCAAATTTCTTGACTATGTTCTTGGTATACTTGCTTTAGGAAATGAACATGGAGTCCTCCATTTGCTTTATTTGCAGACCAAGAAAGTAGGTTAACTCTCCTACTAGGCTCATTTCAAATTCAGATTCCATCTGGTTGACAAAATGTTTGACCATCCTGTCAGACATCCCCCCAAAGACAATGTCATCTACATATATTTGAGCAATCATGACATTTCCTTCTTTATCTTTAACAAACAAGGTTTTGTCAATTCCACCTTTTCTGTACCCTTGCTCGATAAGAAAAGTAGTCAATCTTTCATACCATGCCCTTGGAGCTTACTTCAGACCATAAAGAGCCTTCTTTAGTTTGTATACATGATTTGGACAGCTTGGATCAACAAATCCTTTAGGCTGTTCTACATATACTTCTTCATTAAGATAACCATTTAAAAAGGCACTTTTCACATCCATTTGAAATAGCTTGAACTTTAAGATACAAGCAATTCCCAAAAGTAGTCTGATTGATTCAAGCCTTGCTACTGGTGCAAAGGTTTCATCAAATTCTACTCCTTCAATTTGTGTGTATCCTTGAGCTACAAGTCTAGCTTTGCTCTTTGTAACAACTCCTTGTTCATTTGACTTATTCTTATACACCCATTTTGTTCCAATCACATTTATGTCATCAGGTCTAGGAACAAGATTCCACACTTCATTCCTTGTGAATTGACCTAATTCCTCTTGCATAGCACAAATCCAGTATTCATCAGTAAGAGCTTCCTTGATGTTTTTAGGTTCTATTTTAGAAACAAAACAGGAACCTGAAATCACTTCTCTTGATCTAGTGCTTACACCTCTGTTGGGATCACCAATTATCAAATCTTTGGGATGATCCTTCTGTATTCTGATGGAGGGAGGTTTGCTGGATTGTTCTGTCCTTATATCAGTTTGAGTGAAGTCATAATGATCACTCTTTTCTTCAGCTTCAATCTTGATATCAGCAGATGTTCCAACATCTTCTGGGACATCTGTAGAAGCATCATCAATTATTACATTTATGGACTCCATGATAACCTTGGTTCTAGAATTAAATACTCTATATGCTCTGCTGTTTATAGAGTATCCAAGAAAAATCCCTTCATCACTTTTAGGATCCATTTTTCTTCTTTGCTCCCTATCTGCCAGAATATAACAGTTACTTCCAAATACATGGAAGTACTTAACTGTGGGTTTTCTGCCCTTCCAGACTTCATATATTGTGAACAAAGTTCCTTTCCTTAGAGTAACTCTGTTATGGATGTAACAAGCTGTGTTCATAGCTTCAGCCCAGAAGTACAAAGGTAACTTTTTAGCATGGATCATAGCTCTTGCTGATTCTTGAATAGTTCTATTCTTCCTCTCAACTATCCCATTCTGTTGAGGAGTGATTGGTGAAGAATATTCATGATTGATTCCTTCTGAAGAGCAGAAATCTAAGAACTTTTGGTTCTCAAATTCTTTTCCATGATCACTTCTTATTCTGATCACACAGCTGGCTTTTTCCCTTTGTATTCTTTGGCATAAGTCTTTGAATACATCAAATACATCAGACTTTTCTTTGATAAAATTTATCCATGTATACCTTGAAAAGTCATCAACCACCACATAGGCATACCTCTTGCCACCAAGGCTTTCAACCTGCATAGGTCCCATAAGATCCATATGCAATAGTTCCAAAACTTTGGAAGTTGCCAGATGTTGGAGCTTTGGATGGGACATCTTGGTTTGCTTGCCTATTTGACATTCACCACATATTTTGCCATCATCAATCTTCAGTTTAGGAATACCTCTTACAACATCCATAGATATTATCTTCTTTATGCCTCTGAAATGAAGATGACCTAGTCTTTGGTGCCATAGTTTCACTTCTTCTTCTTTAGCTAAAGAGCAAGTTGAAGTGAGACTGAAGTCTTGAGATTCCCACATATAACAGTTGTCTTTAGATCTGGCTCCTTTCATGACAACCTCTTGTTCTTTGTTAGTCACTATGCATTCAGTTTTGGTAAAGTTTACACTGTAACCTTGATCACATAATTGACTTATGCTGATCAGATTAGCAGTTAAACCTTTAACTAGCAGCATATTATCTAGTCTTGGAACATCTTGACAATCCAAGGTCCCAACTCCCTTGATTTCTCCTTTAGCTCCATCTCCAAAGGTTACATATCTGGATGAATGTGACTTTAAGTTTACTAGCAGATTCTTCAATCCAGTCATGTGTCTTGAACATCCACTGTCAAAGTACCAGTCTTCTTTAGCTGATACTCTTAGTGATGTATGTGCTATATATGCAACACTTTTCTTTGACCATTTAAGTTGAGATTTCTTTTGATGCCTCTGCTCGGTGTATTGTTCATTAGTAGATCTCCAAGATTGATTGTTGATCTTGTTCTTGGTTATGTAGCTTTGATCAGCCTGAATGCTAGCTTTTGGTCTCCATGTCTTCTTGATGACCTCTGTTGTCTGCTTAGGAGGTTGCTGATTTCTTTGATGTCTATGCAGCACTTTCTTGGTAACTTCTATTTTCTGCTTAGAAGGTTGCTGATACATCTGATTTGGATATCCATGCAGCTTATAACAATGAGGTTTGATATGTCCAAATCTTCCACAATGATGGCATCTCCATCTTTGATACTTCTTCTTCATTTTGTTCTTTTCAGAATGTTGAGACATCTGTTGGAACATTATGTTTGACTTTGTGTACTTTTCTTGATGTCGAAGCATCTGTTGGGACATCTTGTTTGACTGTATGGATTTTGAAGTAGTTTTGCTAGAGCTAGCTCCATCTTTATGTACTCTGTTAAATCCCAGTCCACTTTTATCCCCTGAATGCTTATTGTTGTTGAGAATAACATCCAGTGTACTTGAACTGCTGTTCAGCATTCTAACAGATTTGGACATGTGTTCCAACTTGGAGTTGAGAAGACTTACTTCACTTTTCAAGGTGTCAATGATCTCTTGATCACTTGCTTTTTCATCTTCTAGTGCCTTATTCTGCTTCTTTAGTTTTATAACCTCACTGCATATTTCAGTACTTCTTTTGTATAGATCTTTGTAGGCTTGCTCAAGTTCTTCAACAGTAAGCTCCCCATCACTGGAATCACTTTCAGATTCACATAGTCCAGCTAAAGCAGTGATATGCTTAGCTGATTCTTCTTCTGAATCACCTCCTGAGTCTTCATCAGACCAGGTTACAGAGAGTCCTTTCTTTTGCCTTTTTAAGTAGGTAGGACATTCATTCCTGATGTGTCCATATCCTTCACATCCATGGCATTTGACTCCTTTTTCTTGACTGGTCTTTTCATCATAATTTGACCTTCTGTTTGCATCATAAGGCCTCTTGTTCTCAGAAGAGTTTGTGTATCTTCCACTGGGTTTGGATTTGCCTTCCATCCCTTTGAGAATCTTTTTGAATTGTCTTCCAAGCATAGCAATGTTGTCTGATAAGCTTTTACCAATTTCTGATTCATCATCTTCTTCTTCATCAGTATTTGTCACCAAGGCTATGCTTTTGTTCTTCTTAACATTTGTGTCATTCATTCCCATCTCAAATGTTTGAAGGGAACCAATGAGTTCTTCAACTTTCATAGTGCATATGTCTTGTGCTTCTTCTATTGCTGTGACTTTCATGTCAAATCTTTTTGGCAAAGATCTGAGAATCTTTCTTACAAGCTTTTCATCAGTCATCTTTTCACCCAAAGCTCCAGAAGTATTAGCTACTTCTAAGATGTTCATGTAGAATTCATGAACTGTCTCATCTTCCTTCATTCTCAAGTTTTCAAACTTGGTGGTGAGAAGATGAAGTCTTGACATCTTTACCTTTGATGTTCCTTCATGAGTTGTTTTGAGAGTATCCCACACATCTTTGGCTAGCTCACAGTGATGCACAAGTCTAAAGATGTTCCTATCAATGCCATTGAATAGAGCATTTAAGGCCTTGGAGTTGCCTAGTGCTGAATCTTCTTCCTCCTTACTCCATTCTTCTTCAGGTTTCAACACTTTTGATCCATCTTTGGTGTCTTGGATAGGATGTTCCCATCCAATGTTGACTGCTCTCCAGGCCCTGTTGTCAAGTGATCTTAAGAATGCAATCATTCTTGGTTTCCAGTAGTCATAATTAGATCCATCCAGTATAGGTGGTCTATTTACTGATCCTATATCTCTGTCCATGTTTCCAGAATTTGTATTCCCTAGATCTCACCCAGTATAAACAGGCAGGGTGCCTGCTCTGATGCCAATTGAAATTCTGTGATCAGGTATGAGATGTCCTATGAGATGTCCCAACACTTGACAGATTTAACCAAAACTTAAAGTGCAAGAAAATTAAACAACACAGAAGTTTGGTAACCCAGTTCAGTGTATAACCACACTTACATCTAGAGGCTACCAAGCCAGGAGGAAATCCACTATAAGTAATATTAATTCTAGACTTAAACAACCCAGTTTAATCTTTCACTTAATATCTACCCAATGCAATTTCTACCTAAGACACAACTTAGATATGAGTACCAACTCACTCCCCCTCAATCACACAGTGATCTTGTTTACAAGTTTAATAAAATTGAAGACATTCTTCAAACAATACAGCTTGATCTTACTTCACAGTTTCAATCAAGTCACAAATGCACCTTTGCTTAAAAGCTCATAAAGTGGTACAATTTAAAACAACCTGCTATTAAAACAATAGACACCCTATTTTGTCTTCTGGAATTCGTACTCAATTCTGTGAGTTTCTGTTGATTAAATAGGTGTTAGTAATTTGGGCTTTCTATAGGTTAATCCAGTCCTAAAACACAGCAGCTTCCACCTAGAATTAGGGTTTGTTACTTCCTAGATTCTAGGTGATTTAGTTCTTCTGTTTAATCTGAATCCTCATAATAAAACTCCCTACAGATGCGCCTTGTTCTGTTTTTATCCATCCATAATTAATTCCAGATAACTCTCCTTAAATATCTCAGATCAGTTAGTCATTAATTAATTCTGGTAGCAGGTTTGAGATGTCTCAACATCTGTTGGGACATCCTGAAAAACTGAACTTAAGTCATTTACACAATGTCCCAACATCTGGTGTGACATCCTGAAATAAGTTCTTATACTCTATTTGATAATGTCCCAACATCTGATAGGACATTCTGAACTGAATTCAATATTTCTTGTTGGTCAAAAATTCTGCCAATTCTAAACATCTACAATTTCCTCTCTATCTGACATTCGTCCTATGTCATGATACTTCCGGCAGTCGCACCCTGCCAGGTGATCGTCCTTCACCTTTTGATGATCGTCCTTCATTATCCCCAGCGGAGTCTCCATTATTGGAACCCTTCCCTATCCGACATTCGCCCTATGTCGTGATTTTTTTAGCAGCCGTACCCTGCTAGTTGATCGTCCTTCACCTTTTGATGATCGTCCTTCATCATTTTATCCGATGGCCGTCCCCATCGTTGATCTTATTATCTGACATTCGTCCTATGTCATGATAAACCTCGAGAGCAGCCGTACCCTGCTAGGTGATCGTCCTTCACCTCTCGATGATCGCCCCTCATCATGCTTATCCGATGGTTGTCCCCATCGTCGACCTTTTCTATCCGGCATTCGTCCTATGTCGTGATACTTTCGACAACCGTACCTTGCCAGGTGATCGTCCTTCACCTTGGATGACCGTCCCTCATCCTTATCCCTAACAGAGCAGCCGTCCCCTGCTAGGTGATCGTCCTTCACCTTTGATGACCATCCCTCATAATTTATTTCTTCAACCCGATGGCCTTGTTACTGTATTTGATGGTCGTCCCCATCATAATCTCATCATTCCCCAGCATGTCGGCCGTCCCCGTCATTGCTTCATCCCCAGCAGTCGTCCCTTGCTCGACGGTTGTCCTCTGTCGCCCACACTTTATAATCATACTTTACTTACTTTTACAATCTATATCCCTTTTCTTCTTCACAACCAGTGAGTGCAAATTTTGGATTGTCTTTGGTATTCAACCACAAGTTATCTTGTTTGCTTGTCAAGCCGTCGCTTACATCCTGCACAGCTAACTCATGTTTGTATAGGGGCAGCTGTAAACACCCCAAATTTGCCCTCACTCATTTCACCATGGCTTGTGATTCTTTTCATTTACATAAGTTCAATCACACATCTCATATTGCATTTTTGCTTCATTGCATTGGTTCAAAGTCATCTGCATCTAGGGTTTGTGATCTGAGCCATCCCTGGGCTATCTGAGCCACTCCAAGGGTCTCCAATCATCTCAAGAGGGTCCATATATGTTCAAGCATCATATTATATCCTCCCAAGACCAAGAAAGCCAGAAAATCACAAGAACTGAGGAAGCATGGAAGCAGAGCCAAGCTTAACTGCACAGATGACCTAGAAATTAGGGTTTTGGTTTCAAAGGCCATAACTACAAATTTTTTGGTCATTCTTGTTTCTATTGGTCTCTATATGATATGAGGATCATGCATACCAATTTTCATGAAGAAATTCAATGGGGAAGGCATCTGACCAATAGATGACTTCTTGAACAAGTTAGTGCAAAATCAGGGCATCTGAGGCCCCCAATCATCCAACCAAAGGGTCTTCTCCATCATTTTGGGTGTATATGATCTTTATTTGATCTTAGAAGAAGTTATAAGTTCACAAAATTGAAGAATTTCAAGCCATTTGCAAAGTTGCCATTTTGGGAAAGTGACTTGTAATGTAAACTTGCCATTTTGGGAAAGTTTTTCAACCTCCTCGTTTTGATTCAAAAATGCTTCAAATGAAACATTCTTGGTCATGAAAGTTGTATATTGGATCATTCCCTTTTCAAAAAGTACAAGAACTTGACCTAATTCATTTTGGAACTCAAGTTATGGCTTGTCAAAGTTGGGAAAAATCACATAAATTTCACTTTTACACCAAAGAGGGAAGTTTGCAAATTCTCATGCCAAGCATTTTAGTGACCTCAAACACACTTCTACATGTCTTAACATCATAATTCATTGCCTAAGGATCAGAATTGGCCCAAGAATCACAACTTTTCATGCCTTACACATCAAGAAATCACAAAGGGGCCAAAGTTGCACCAATTTGCAAAAGCTCATGTAACCATGCCTCCACTTGTTACAGCTCATCAAATCTGATCCATAAGCCTTCCTTGATCTTTGCTGCACACAGCCATACCCAAATCCAAGCCTGCCACATGCCCATACCTCAAGTACAAGTCATGTTGACATTTTGGCAACTTGCCCATACCAATCACCATAGGCCACCACCCACTCTCTGACCTATCAAGGATTGATACGTGTACCAAAGGCAAGCCATTTCACACAACATTGCAAGCTGAAACATCAGAATCCTCAAGTTCTCAAAAATCATCCCTCTTGCAAATTCCTTCGAAACTTTCTGCCCAGCCATCAAACTTCAGAACAAACTTCACCATTCATTCAGAAATGATCCATAGAGCATAAACCAACCATCAAACAAGCCTCAAAGCACCCCAAACCAAAACACGATTCTGGTGCAGCAAGAGTGCAAGCTCTCATTCTAGCCATTCTAAGCTCTATCAAAGCATTCCAACATCATAAGGAGGTCAAGAGGAGTGGATTTACAAAAGAGGAGAGGACCAAAAGCTTTAAACTGAGAAAGCTCAAGCTCAGGTAACCTCAAGAACATTTTTTCCAGAAATGTGTTTTTAAGTTCCCAAATGGTTCTTCATGATTCACTGATGATCCTGATATGTTTAGTTTTGAAAATGATCAAGTATTAAGCATGTATGAGCTCTCTGAAATTTTTTGACCTAGAACTAATTTGCTTCGATTCAGCTTAAATGTGTGAAATAAATTTGTTTTGGTGGATGATTCTTGTTATGTGATGCATGGGGTTTGATTCTGGGCAGAGAGATTAGGCTTTAGAGGCTTAGGGAGAGAGATGGCATTTTGAGCTGCCGGAGAAGATGACCGGAGCACTATTCCGGTCATCTGAAATTAATTAGGGCTAATCTCAGGTGATTAGCCAAGTTTGAATGTGGAGCGTTTGATGTGAGATTCGCGCGTGTTTGGAGGGTTGAGATCTGTTCACTTAGCCCTAATTTTTAATTAATTAAATTAATTTGGATTAATTAGCCAGAGTGCATCTCAACAACTCATTTGTGCGCTGCTCAACTAGGACTTCCCCAGTTCAAATCATGTCCATTGGATCAGCTGACTTTCTTTTATTTTCATTTTTATTTCATTTTAATCCCATTTTCTTTGTCATTTAATTTAAAATATTTAGAAAATTATAAAAAATATTTCCTTCTGCATTTTAATTTCAAATATTTTTCTCCACCCAAAAATAATTTTTATTTTATTTATTGCATAAAATTTGTATTTTTAAAATATTTTAATGTTTATTTTAATTAATTAATGGAAATTAATTAATTAAAATACCATTTAAGTTTCTAAAAATCACCAAAAAAATCACATTGCATCTTGACACATTTAAAGACAAATTTCTTTTTGGTTCTTGATCCATTTTGACATTTTTCTTTTGATTTAGGGTTCTTAAAAATCAATATTTTGACCCTAACTTAGAAAAATCTTTTTTGCCTAACCATGAAGAGTTTGATAATGGTTCTCTTTGCATTGCATTCCACATATCATGTAGTTTCTAGGATAAAATTGGCATGAATTTATCTTTCATTTTTGATTTGTTTTGCATTTTTCCTTGTGAAGTACCTTAAAACCCAAGCAAATTTAGGAAAATCATAAGTCTTTTAGGGTTTAGCTTCTGACCTTCCCCTTTAGGTAGTGAGCTTGTATAGGTTTAGGGAACCTTTGATCCCATTTTCAATTTTTTATCTTATCATTTGCTTCTGATTTTGAATTTTGCATTGCATCTTGTACATAAACCCTAATCTTTGCCTTCATTTGCATTCATTCTTCATATGCTTGCATACATGAACTTGTCATGACATTTTGTGCATCCACATGACATATAAGATATCTTAGGACACATTAGAATAATGCTTGATAATTTCTTCATCCATTTTCCATGTTATGCATTCATTTCATTCCATGAACTTTCATATGCTTTCATGCTTCCTACATGCTTCATTTGCATTCTCATCCTTTTGTATGATCATCCATTGCATTTGACATACATTTGCATCATCTCTTAGCATCATTTACATCATGAACATGCTTCTGGTTTTGGTTTGCATCCTTGCATACATCTCATTTCCACTTCATTCTTTCTCTTATGCTAACTTTTCAGGAGGTAAGTGCTTTGGGAAGTGAATTTGCCTTCACTTCTCACATTCTCTTTTCATCTCTCTTATGCATTCATTGCTGCATTTTATTTTTGCTTTAGAATGAGCTTGCTCATTCATGTTCCTCCTTCACCTTCTTTCTTCAAGTAACTTATCTTCTTAAGTGAAGTAAGTTAACTTGTTTCTTCTGCTTCTCCTTCTTTCTTCTGCTTCTTCCTTGGTGGCTTTTCCTTGAAGATCTTCTTGTAAGCTTCATAAACCCTATGAATACCCAAGCATGATAACAACTAGGGTTTGATTAGTCCCCCATTAGTCTTACCTTTGTGTCATCTTTGAGTCTTCTCTTCTCATCTCATAATCAGGGACTAAACCTTAAAGGTTTTAAGGCTTTGTGATTAAGATTATGCCTGCATCCTTCTATTAGGATGGAGTGTATAACTTTAATCCTAAGTGTTAAACCCTTAATGTGTTTAAATCCTTTAATCAATCCATCTAATAATCACTAAGACATGAAGCTTGTAACTTGGGCCTTGCATTAGGGTTATAACTCTTCCTTAATTGGTTAAGAAGGACTAACCCTAGTGTTAATGGACAAGTCCCCCTCAAGTTGTCTTACAAACCATAAAATCAACTTCTTAATCTCACCATTAACTAAAATCCATTTAATAAATGTTTTGTTTTGTCATGAGGTTAATCCCTAATCATGGATTAAGTTGAGGAGCCTTTCTCAGCTTAAATGTTCTCATCTATTATCCTTCTATTAGGATGGTGTAATGGGTCCATTAAATCTTTGATTATGGCTTAAACTCATTATTTAACACTAAAGAAAAACTCCAAAAAACATCTAAATAAATACAAGTAGGTTAATGATCTTAATCCTACATCATGGTGATTAAGTGTGGGGTGTTTACTTCATACTTAAAGTATTCTCATTACCCCTAATCAGAGGGAGGATGTGATGAGTTTACTAACCCTTGGTTTAGGCTTAAGCTCATTTTCTTACGACAGACACAAAAAGCAATAACAAAACTGAAAATACCAAAAACAAACAATAATCGTCTCCTCCGGGATTCTTTTCTCATCTCATTCACTCACAAACGAGAACTCGCTTCTTCCGTCTAATGCAAGACAGTTAGCACCTGAGCCAGACAGGTCATACACTTGAGCATAGGCAAGCAAGCAGTTCATCAGTCAATTTATCTTTCAGTCTCTTTGAGTCGAACTATGGTGTTCTGACTTCCTCATTGCACGAGAGGATACGTAGGCATAACTTAACAGTTATCGAACAAAAGTCTCTGTCCATTCCCCCCTCTTCCAGCATTATTCTTTTAAGCCTCATAGTCTTGAGCTTTGGACTCTTCCCTAGCACTGACACTCTTTTATTTCACTTCACATTTCTTTTACATTGACACTTGCATTCTTTTCCAGCTTTCTGCACACAAAAATAGCACTGACACTACCCCTTTTAAACACAAACTTTCAAGCGTGGATCCCGTCGAGTACGGCGGACAATCTGGGTGCTAATACCTTCCCAGGTTGTAACCAACCCCCTTTCTCAGTTTCTCTGGTTCGCAACCGTCTTATCCATCTTTTCTTAGGTCTTTGCAGCATTACCTTTCCTTCGGGATAAAAATGCCTAGCTGGCGACTCTTTTCAGTCCATCTTCATGTTCTCTTTCGCCGACCGTTCGCGTCTGTACCCCTCTTGACCAGGTGTCATTTGGTGGGAGTGACAGCTAGGTGTGTCTCTTATCCCTTCCATTTCGGGATGATGTAAGAAGTACACATCCCATTGAGCAAGACTTAGGTACACTCTCCTATGCAAACCTTAAAGAAAACTCCTAAAAAACACTGAACAAAGAATAAATGTCTCTCCTTCGGGACTTCTTTTCTCATCACCTTCACTCATAACGAAATAACTTGCTCCTACTTGTCTCTTTGCAAGACGGTGACGCACTCGTGCCAGACGAGCCTGCAACACCTGAGCATTGACATAAGTAGTTCAAGCTTCAAAAAACACAAACAATCTTTCCTCCCTAGTTAGGGGAACTACGTCGACTCTGATCCTTATTTCCTGATGAGGTACGTAGGCAGTGGGGTAGGGTCCATTCGAGCACTCTTTTATTTTCCCTACATTTTCCCCTTATCTTTTCTTTTCTTATCCAGTTTCAATTTATCTTTTTGCAGTAACTTTCATTTCATCACCCTTTGAAATAGTTTCTCGCAAGCATGGATCCCGTCGGGTACGAAGAATGATCTGGGGTGCTAATACCTTCCCAGGTCGTAACCGAATCCCGAACCCAATTTCTTTGGTTCGAAAGACCTTGTCCTTTATTATCTTCTTCCGGTTTGTGTAGCATTACCTTTCCCATTCCTTTGGGATGAAAATGCCTGGCTGGCAACTTTTCCCTTCTCCGCGCCACTTTCGCGTTTGTACCAGGATGGAAATCCAGGGAGTGACAATTGGTGACTCTGTTGGGGATTGAACTCACAATCTTTGGTTTCCCCTTTAGTGTCTCTCTTAGTGCTTGTTTTTTCTGTTTCATTGGGTGTTTCATGTTTGTTGTTGTGTGTTTATTTTACTGTTTTATTTATAGTTTTTACTTTCCATCTTTATTTATCGGTTTCAGTATTTTATTTTTCATGTATCATATTATACTAGACTGTCTAGACTGTGCTGGTTTTCTTTTGGTAGGATGGGGATTGCTACTGAGTGAGGAGCCCAGTACCAAGGCTCGAGTGCGCCCTAGGACTTAGCATGGACAGACATTGTACTTCCATGGTATTTCACCATGATGAGTGGCGATGTGTTCCACACCCAGACTGCGACCGTCTTGGAAATATTCTATATGGGGATTTCCTCCACTTCAGGGTACGACCTTGATAGTTATGTGCATCTAGGGACCGATCATTGAGGACCTTTGTGGAAACAACCCTCTCTAGCGGTTACAGTGGTAGACCACATTCTGTGGCAAACCCATTCGCACCAGTGGATCCACTAGGAACTCGCATAGGATGGCATGGTTCTCTTATAAGAACTCAGTTAAAGCATCTGGTCGTATGATGACAGTAATGTATCCCACGGGCTGAATGTACTATTGTTTCAAGATTTCAGCGCTTGAAGCTGAGGACTTATGGGGGATGCTTGCTTTTCCCGGACTCACGTTGATGCCTCCCTGAGTAGTATAAAATGCTAAACCGATTCCCTGATTTCGTCATTGTAAACACCCCAAATTTTCCCTCTCCTTTTTCTCACACCTTGACTTATGATCCCTCATACTGCATAGCATATCATCACATCTCACATTACATATTCTTCATTTAGCAACTCATTGCATAGCTAGGGTTTGTGATCAGATGAATCTTAGAAGTAGTTTGAGCTATCTCAGAGGCCATGAAGCATGCCAAGAGAGTCCATGAGTGTTCTATGATCATATTATGCCTCCAAGGGTTCTTGAAAGTCAAAAGATCACAAGAGATTGCAGAGCCACCCAGGCATGCTCATGGCTCCTGCACAGATGGCCAGAAATTGGGGTTTTGGCTTTGAGGCCCTTACACTCAAAATCTTTGGCCACTCTTGATTCTATTGGTCTATATATGTTATAAGGAGAATGTGTATCAAATTTGAAGCAAAAACTCCTTGTGGAAGTCATCTGATCAAATGGTAACTTGTTGTGCAAGAAAAGTCAGAATCAGGGCATCTGAGGCCTCCATCAAGGGTACCAAAGGGTCATCTTCATCAATTTGAGGTCCTATAATCTTTATTTTATCTTAGGAATGCTTAGAAGTTCACAAGATTGAAGAATTTTGAGCCATTTGAAAACTTTCCATTTTTGGACATGACTTGTAATGGAAACATTTCATTTTGGGAAAGATCTTCAACCTCCTCTTTCTTGATCAAAAAGGTCTCAAATGAATTTTCTTCAAACATGAAAGTTGTAGATTTGATCTTCCCATTTTCAAAAAGTACAAGAAATCCTCCTTATTCATCCTAGAACTCAAGATATGGCAAGTCAAAGTTGGGAAAAATCTTGTAATTTTCAAGTTCATGTCAAAGAGGGAAATGTACAAAATGGTATTTCAGGCCTTTATGTGATCTATAATCCACTCAAATATATCATGCCATGATCAAACAACTTCTAAAGATTAGAATTGGGCCAAGAACCTAGGGTTTTCATGCCTTGCTTCTCAAGAAGTGTCAAAGTTATGAAATTGCAAAAGCCATACAAACTATTGAATCAAGCCATACAACTCACTACTTTCAATCCAAAGGCCCTCCTTAAAGCCAGCTGAGGCAGCCCAAGACCTCAAATCACTTCTTCACCATGCCATACCTCAAGTACACAAACTTTTGAATTTTTGCATTTCAAACCATATCAATCCTACAGTGCCACAACAACTCTTCTGACCAATGGCAATTGATTATAGAAACCCTAAGAAGCATATAACATAACACAACAAGCCTTGAAACAAACCAAGCATCAGATTGCACAAAATCCCTCAAAAACTTCCTCTCTTCGATTTTCTCAAACCAGCCATCAAACTTCCAAAATTCTTTCACCAATCAACCACAAATCATCCATAGAACATTTCCCACCCATCACCATGGCCTGAAACACCCTAAACAAGAAACACGATTTCTATTGAATCAGAACTGAACCTCTCAAAATAGCCATTATAAACTCCATTCAAGCATTCCACTAGCTTCAGGAGGTCCAAAGGAGTCATTTTTCACAAAAGGGAGGCCCTGAAAGCTCCAGTTTGAAGAATTCCAGTTCAGGTATTCATAAAGAACAAATTTTCCAGAACCTCTTTTTCTTGTTATAAATTGATTCTATATGTTGCACTGATCATCCTGATGTTTTTGGAATTGAAAATGATTGAGAAACAAGCATGTATTGTTGTTCTGAAAATTCGCCCGTAAAAATGTTTTGCTTCGATTCTCTTGATTCAGGTGTTATAAATTGTTTTTGATTGTTGATTTATGTTCCATGATGTTAGGGATCATTTCTAGGCAGGTTTGATGCATTTTAGTAGCTTGTAGAAGAAGTTGGGGTTTGGGGTTGGTGACTTGCAATCCTGGCCCTAGATCCAGTCCCTGCGCAATCTTAGCCATCCATTCAGCATACTTTACATTTTTATTTTATTTTATTTCATTTTATTTTCTTTCATTTATTTTAAATAGTAAAACATTTTATAAAATTCCAATATTTTGCATTTTCACTTTAAATAATTTTCAGAAATCAAAAACATTTTTATTTTTAATTTTTGCAATAAAAAATATTTTTAAATAATTTAATTGTATTATTTATTTAATTAATTCATTTTAATTAATTAAAAATGCATTTAGGTATTTAAAAATCACCAAAAAATCATGAAGCATTCTTACATATTTAGAACAATTTACAAACTCATTTTACAAATTTCTTTTAGGGTTTGATCATGTTTAGACAATTAACCATGAATTAGGGTTTCCAAATTTCCTATTTTTCTAACCCTAACTTCAAAACCTCATTTCTGATCAACCAAGATGAGTTTGTACATGGTTCTTTTTGCATCCTTTCATACTTTGCAATTAATATCTAGGATATTTAACTCATATTTTTTCATTGCATGTTCCATTTGTTTGGCATTTTTCATGAAGAAATACCCAAAACCCTAGCGTAACTTAGAAAAACCATAACTTGACTTTGGTATAGCTTCTGACCTCCACCTTTGGGGAATGATCTTATGTGTGTTTAGGGTTCATTTGGTTGAAATTTCAATTTTGTATCATGTGTTTTTCTTCTGTTTTGATCATATGCATCTCATACTTTCTTAAGACCCTAATTTGCCATGTTCATTTGCATTCATCTTTGCATACCTTGATCATATGAACTTGTCATGACATCTCATGCATTTGTATGTCATTTTACATACCTTAGGACATGTGTGAACATTTGTTGATCACTGTTGCATCCATTTGGTATGTTTTGCATTCATTCATTCTTATGTGTATTCATGTGATTCAAAGCTTCTAACTTGCTTTCCTTTGCATCTCATCTCTTGTATGATCATACATAAACATTGTACATGTCTTTGCATCATTTCATAACACATTTTCATGGTATTTACACTTCTGGTTTTGATCATTTCATCTTCATTTGCCTTATTTCCTTTTGTTTCACATCATATGCATTCATACTAACTTTTCAGGGGCTTCAGGTAAGTTGTTTAGGATGTGGATTTTCCTTCACATCCAATCTCTTCTTATCTCCTAATTTGCATCTTTATTTGTCTTTGAAGTGAGTTTTAATCACTTATTCTCTCTCTTGCTCCCTTTCTTTCTCTTAGGTTACTTAACTTCTTTAGGAAGTAAGTAACCTATTCTCCTTTCTCTTCTCTTTTCATCTGCTTCTTCTTCCTTGGTGGCCATCTGAAGATCTTTTCTTAATCCTCACAAACCATAGGAATATCCAAGCATGATAACTTTAGGGTTGTACATAGTCTTCCCTAGTCTTTTACCTTTTGAGTCTCCTTGTTTCTTTGCTTCTCATCTCATAATCAAGGCTAAACAGTTAAAGTTTTAAGACTCTGAATTAGGATTATGCATGTATCCTTATCTTAGGATGGAGTGTATAACTTTAATACTTAGTGTTAAAACTTTAAGTTGTTTTCACCTCCTAATCAAAACACCTAATAATCATTAAGACTTAAGCTTGTAACTTGAGCCTTATATTAGGATTACATCTCTGCCTGTTGGTTCAGAGGGATTAACCCTAATTATTAATGGACAAGTCCCCCTCAGGTTTAGTCTTACAAACATAAAATTCATTTCTTAATCCCACCTTTAATTAAAATCCACTTTAATAAAGGCTTGTTATATAATGATTTTAATCCCTAACCATGGATTAAGTTGAGGAGTCTTCCTCATCTTAAGTGTTCTCATCTATTATCCTTCTCTTAGGATGGTGTAATGAGTTCACTAATCCCTGATTAGATATTAAACTCATTACTTAAAACAAAACAAAATCCAAAAACACTTAATAATCACAAGTAGGTTAATGATCTTAATCCTGCATCATTAGGGTAATTAAGTTGGGATATCCATCTCATACTTAAGTATACTCATTATCCCTAATTAGGGATGATATAATGAGTTTGCAAACCCTTGATTAACGCTTAAGCTCATTATCCTATGCAAAACACCAAAAACAATAAAATCTGAAAACACAAAAAACAAACAATAAACGTCTCCTCCGGGATTCTTTTCTCATCACACTCACTCTGAAAACAAGAACTCGCTTCTTCCGTCTAATGCAAGACAATTAGCACTCGAGCCAGACGAGTCGTACACTTGAGCATAGACAAGCAAGCAATTCACAACAAAATCTCTAAGTCTCTTTGAATCAAACTATGGTGTTCTGACTTCCTCATTGCACAAGAGGATACGTAGGCATAACTTAACATTTATCGAACAAAAGTCTCTTTGTCTCCCCCATCTGCTCCTCCCAGCTTCTCTTTCCTTAGCCTCAGTTTCGAGCACTCATTTTCTCCTTGCACTGACACTCTGTACATCTTCTCCTTCCTAGATTTTTATGCACAGTTTAGCACATACACAATCCCCTTTTAAACACAATCAGGTATGCGTGGATCCCGTCGAGTACGACGGACAATCTGGGTGCTAATACCTTCCCAGGTTGTAACCTCCCCTTATTCAGTCTCTTTGGTTCGCAATCGTCTTATCCATATCTTTCTAGGTTTATGGAGCATTACCTTTCCTTCGGGATAAAAATGCCTAGCTGGCGACTCTATTTCAACCTCAACCTCCAACATCTCCGACGGTTCGCGTTTGCACCGAGATGAAAATCCGGGGAGCGACAGCTTGGCGACTCTACTGGGGACTTTGCAACCAGGGCTTCTGGTTCTCTTGTGGGTTTCTCCTAGCGCTTGTTTGTTTGTGTTTATTGGGGGTGTTATGTGCTATTTGTGCTTATGTTTTTGCTTTATTTATTGCTTCCTGTACAACTTTATTTATTGCATTTTACTTTATCGCTTTCATTTGTTGCTTTCTGCATTTCATTCTTTATCATATCACTGTGCTGGATTGTTGTTACCTTGGTGGGTGGGGTATTCTAGTGAGAAAGGCTCAACACAAAGGCCTGAGTGACACATAGGATTAGAGTGGTTTTGTATTCTTTCCCATTCCCTTTCGGTCTGGTGCGGGAATATAAGAACATGGTTCAGACATGGGTTTCCTTTTGAGAACTCTGTGCTACGGATTTTCTGTAGTGCTAGGGCTATCTGGGAAGCCTGCTAAGTCTGGATGACCTTTTTAGATGACCTTCAACATCTGAGGTGAATTAGAGGAGGATCCTTTATGATTAGGGTAAACACTGTACCTCCGGGTTAGAAGTGTTTACACTTCTCATAATAGATCTGAACCTGAGGATCCTTGTTCTAGTAAAATACCTGTGAGTGGGTTGGGTTGTTTACAGGATTGCATGAACCCTTGACCTCAACATACCTTGCTATGGGATTTTGTTCTTAAGTTTGTACTATTTTGGACTAGTTCTTTGAAACCCTGGATTATTGACTCTTTATTTGAGTCCCCCACCCGGTTACTGGCTCTCAGACCTCCATCCGAAAATCTGAACATTCATGGACCCTACCAAAGGCAACTGATGGTCCAGCACATGATCACAAACCTTTTCATATCATATGCATACATCATATTGCATCATTTAACATTTGTCTATTTGTTTTATAGGGTATCCATCTTCCTTTGGTTTGGTTTTGACCGTTCTTCTGCTCAGCTTATCTGCTTCAGCACTTCTTCAGCTATCTTCTTCAGTTATCATCTTCAGTTATCTCCTTCAGCACACATCTTCAACATGGATTCAACCAGGAAAAGCAATATCACCTACCACTTCTTTGAGTATCCTCTAGCAGGCATCAGACGGATACATGCCCTTATCACCCCTGATCATGTTCCCTTATTCAGAGAGCATTATGGTGGAATCTTGAACATAATCATGGACTTGGAAACATTACAGAGGAGCATGATTCACACATGTCTTCAGTTTTATGACCCTCCTCTCCGTTGCTTCACTTTCCCAGATTTTCAGATAGGTCCTTTGCTGGAAGAATACTCTATGCTATTGGGTGTCTCTATCAGAAGAGGAATTCCTTTCAATCCTGAAATGACTCCTTCAAGGAATGAAGACATAGCCAACGCATTACATTTGGAGGTAACAATCATTGATGAGCACATGACTTCCAAGGCTGGAATCCCAAGCCTTCATCTGGATTTCTTGGTCACTCAGGCTACAAAGCATGTTGCAGTAGGGAATTGGGAAACTGTTTGTGCTCTCCTAGCCCTCAACATTTATGGTATCATTTTATATGTAGACGAGCCTAAGTTTGTAAGCAAGAATGCTATCCACATCTTCATGCTAAAGAACTCGGTTCCCACCTTATTGGGAGACTTCTATTACTCAGTTCATCAGAGGAATGAAAAGCAAAGAGGAAGACTAGTAAGATGTTGTGCACCTCTCTTCTACAGTTGGTTGGTGAAGCATATGCCGACGACGGAAGCTTTCTTGAATCCACATCAGTCAAGAAATTGGGCTAAGAGAATGATTGCCCTTACTTCAGAAGATATTAGATGGTGTAATCAGAACACCAAGGGCCAAGACATAATAACAATTTGTGGGAAATACCCAAATGTGCCACTTATTGGAGTCAAGGGTTGCATCAATTACAATCCTTTACTTTTCAAGAGACAGTTGGGGTATGCCTTGATACATCCACCTAGGGAGTAGGACTTAGCAGAGTCCCTTTATTATGCTATTATAAACAATCATGTCATTGTCCGACAAGCAACCTGGGCTTAGGACAATATACAAACTAAAGGGACTGCTATTCTGGGGAAGTGCAACAACATAGCCTCTGCTCAGTACAATGAATGGTCACGCATCAGAGGACAGATTACCCGTATGCCATTCACCCTAGAAGATGTGCCAGGGCCATCAGCAGTTGAGCCCATAGCCACAGTCAGTCTGGAAGAATTTGAGAAGATGAAAGAAAGAAACACCCAGCTAGCTGAAGCTTTGAAGAAGACCCTTTGGGAAAGGAATTATGGTCGTCTGGACATTGAGAGGTTAGAGAAGCTACGCATCGAGCATGTAACCAAAATTGAGAAGACTGAAGACTTCATCAGGAAGGCCCGAGCAGGAGAAATTTTGTTGAATAATGCATGTAAGGAAGCAAAGATTCAAAGGGCAAGAGCTGAGCACTATCTAGAGGAGAGTCAGGATAGATGAGTCAGGATAATTGAGGCTCGTCTAAAATAAGACCAGAAGATGCAAGCCAAGATAGAGCAGTTAGAGTCTAATGAGAAAAGAAGCCAAAAAGCACTGCTAGAAGCTCAGAAGGAGATCTCAGAGCTGAAACTCTGGGCGGGGTTAAAGAGATCAAAAGAACAAGACAAGTATCAGAAGATGACAGATGCCATTGCAACCAGAAACCTTCTCATCAGAACCATTATAGAGCACCCAGTTGGACTCGTGACTGATGCTCTCCTAAAAGATGTCAGGGAGGATGCTTTTGGACTGGATGTATGATTTTATTTACTTGTATCTATTTGATTATACTTTAGCTCACCTTGGTGATTTTGTCTGTTGTATTCTTGAATTTGATTGTATTTTGATTCACCATGGGAGTTTGTTTGGTTGTAATTCATTAACTATTTATATTTTGGCATTGCCACGTGTATTTTATGGTTATGAATTTCATTTTCTTATGGACTTCGTTTGCTTCAAACATTTCCATCTCCCAGAGGTCTGGAAGGTCAAAACCAAAACCAAACCGGATACCCTCTGAAGACAAATAGACATATTGCATTGCATACTAATCTCATATCCTTTGTTTTGCAGGTGTTTTGTTGTTGTTTTCTCACGTTGTTGATTGTTTCCGTAAATATTAATCGCAGAAGGGTCTTTCCTGTCAATCTCATCCACAGATATCCAACTCGACACAACCTTCCGAGTCTACAAATGGACCACCTACAATAGGAACTGACAGATGTGAGGACTCAGATAACTGGTGTAAGGACAGAAGTGAGGACTCAGATGAATCAATTCATGGTTGTGATGACTGGACTGGCACAGACCCAGGAAAGATTAAGGGAGTTAGCCGAGCGGTAAACCCCCAGAAGATAACCACACTGGTACTGGGGGTACATGTAACAATGCACACGATCAGTCGCGAATGACTCTGGTTGTGTTTGGACCTCACAACAATCCTGAAGTTAATATCCTTGGGGATGGACAAAGGAACAATGGAGATTGTATTCTGCAGGAAGATCCTCAAGATGAGCAGTTTACAATGTTGGATGCTGGGGCAGATGAAGCTTATGATCATCGCCTGGACGAGATATCTGAGAAGCTGAGATCCCTGGAATCCCTGAACTCTTTGGGATTCGATGTGATGGATATCGGCCTAGTTGAGGGAGTGAGGATTCCTCACAAGTTAAAAACCCGTGTTTTGAGAAGTATAATGGTACCTCCTGTCCTCGTACCCATTTGCAATCTTTTTTGGGATGATTGAAAGCATATACCATGGATGAGAAACTGTGGATGTTTTACTTTGAAGACAGTTTAACCGGGGCATCCATTAAGTGGTATTCACACTTGTCAAGGGCTACTGTCAGGAACTGGAAGGATTTAGCTGAGGCCTTTATACGCCCAATATCAGTACAACCTGGATATGGCACCCAATAGGACCCTCTTGATGGGTATGTCTCAGTCCTCGAGAGAAAGTTTCCGCGAATACGCTCAAAGGTGGAGACAACTTGTTGCCGCTGTCCAGCAACTTATGTCTGAAAGGGAAATGGCTGATATGTTTATGAATACCTTGCAAGCGACCTACATTGATAGACTTGCTGCTTTCTCTTCCATTAGCTTTGCTGACGTGGTCATAGAGGGAGAGAGAATTGAAAGTTTGCTGAAGATGGGCAAGATTTCTGATAATGGTGCTAGCTCCAGCAATGCAAAGAAACCCTTCTCAGGACCTCGAAGAATAGGGGAACTAATGCAGTACATGTTAATAGAGGTAGACCCCAGTACTTGCAAAGATCAATAGTTGCAGTTACCATCCCTACTCCAACACCTCAACAACAACAGTATCCATAACCGCAACAAAGATCTTACAACAACAACAACCAACAACAATGTCCTTTCCAACAAAGGCCTTCTCAGATTAACAGGGTGATTGATCCCATCCCGATGCCCTATGCAGTCTTACTCCCGCAGTTATTAAAGCTTAACCTGACTGAACTGAGGACTTTGGCTCCACCAGATCCTCTGAATCTATCAAGGAATTATGATGTCAACACCAAATGTGCTTTTCACTCCAATGCACCTGGTCATTCAACAGAGAAGTGTAGGGCCCTGCACATGAAAGTCCAAGATCTGATTGACTCCAAAGCTTTGAATTTTGCGCCCCACCAAATATCATAAATAATCCAATACCGAACCATGGTGGGTCGAGGATTAATGCTATTGAGGAGGACCAAGCAACAATTCTGATTGACGACATTGCAAGTATTCAAACACCATTGGCCGAAGTGAAAGCTCAACTATTGAAGTTCCAAGTGTTTCCGGGTTGTGAGGCCCGTTGTGAAGCTTGCAAAATTTCTACCAATGGTTGTGCAAATCTGAAGAGCGGTATCAACAGTCTTATCAAAGAAGGCATTCTATAGATCACATCAACAATTCCATCTTCTACAAAGGCAACAAAAATCTCTCCTACAACACCAGCAAAAGTCATTCCAACAGAATCTCCTACAACATCAGCAAAAATCTCAACTACAACAATAACAAACACCAGCAGTGATGTTTCAATGGTTACCATCTATTACGATCCAGCAACCATCCATGTTCCGGATTCTCTCAACAACAACTTTCATCAACATCAATAACTTCCTGCACGTGCACCACCTTCAATCAGACCTCCTGTCACCATCTACTATGATCCACAGACTATCACTACTCCTTCCTCTATTGCAATTAGTCCGGTGACCATCACGGTGCCTGGACCAATTCCTTATGATAACAACAATGTTGTGCCTTGGAATTATGGTTCGGATCTTTACTGTCACGGAAGGAATATCACGCTTGACTCCTCAATACCTCTACCACAAGTTGACAATGTCGGGGGAGGCGGAGGCTTCACTCGAAGCGGACGTCTCTTCGCTTCACAAATCCCCAGAGTTAATGCTGAAGCAGAAACTGCTGCTAAAGCAAAAGGCAAAAGTGTGGTGCCAGAAGAACCAACTGCAAAAGAAACTCAGAAGACACCCTTTGATCAGGATGTAGACGAGTTTATGAGGATTATCAAGAGAAGTGACTACAAAGTGGTAGATCATCTCCATCAAACACCCTCCAAGATCTCCATAGTATCTCTACTCAGGAGTTCTGAGGCTCACCTGAATGCACTACTCAAGGTCCTGCACGCAGCTTATGTGCCTGAAGAGATCACTTTCAATCAGTTAGAAACGGTGGTCGCGAATGTCAATACTAGTCATGGATTAGGTTTCACCAATGTTGACTTGACTACAGAGGGACGTAATCACAACAAGGCTTTGCATATCACTTTGGAATGTAAAGGTGTTGTACTTTCTCATGTCCTTGTTGATACTAGATCATCACTCAATGTATTGCCAAAGAAAGCTTTAGTCAAGCTAAAGTATGATGGTCTTGCACTCTGTCTGAGCAACCTAGTTGTCAAAGCTTTTGATGGTTCTAAGAGATCGGTTATCGGAGAGATTGAGCTGCTTGTGGTAATTGGCCCACAACTTTTCAAAACTATCTTCTATGTGATGGACATACAGCCTGTCTGCAGTTGTTTGTTGGGTCGACATGGATCCATACCGCTGGCGCAGTAATGTCTAGCCTTCACCAGAAGTTAAAATATGAGTGGGAAGGCCAAATTATCACCATCTGTGGAGAAGAAGACATCTTCGTCAGTCACCTAGCTACATACAAGTACATAGAAATGGATGGGGAGATCCATGAAACCATGAGTCAGGGTTTCGAAGCTTTGAACATCAACGAAGCTACAATGGAGGTGTTTGCTGCATCCCAGGAGAAAAGGATGGGTACCTCAATTGCTTCCTACAAACAGGCTCGAAAGGTTATGGAAGAAGGGAATGCCCAAGGCTGGGGCAAGCTACTGAAGGTTCAGATGAAAGAAGACAAATTCGGTTTGGGTTACAGACCATCCTGACAAGTTCTAGAGGAGGCTGTTGAAGCTCCCAAGTTCATAAGTGGGGGAATACTGACCCCGAATGTTGTCAACACTTTGGAAGACGAGGCTGAGAGCGACTACAACCTGGAAAGCTGGACCTGTCCAAGAGTCTCGGGCCAACAAGTCCTCAACTGGTCTTCCTAGGAAATTATAAGGGTTACTGCTGCAGAGTAATTATTATTTCCTATTTTAAGCATGCATCAAAGTCCTGCATGTTGTTCAAGATGTTTGGACTCATTTTGTAATAGGACCATATGTATTTTGTGCAAATTGAATATTAATAAACAATGGACATCTTTTTGCAAGCGATCTTTTTTCGCTCCCTGTCTTTTCATTTTTGTTATTTCGCACAAAACAATAAATGGAAATGTTTTTCTCAATAATAACTTCATTCACTTTTTCTAAATAAGATAAAATCAATCACTAAAATGAACCAAATCTCAACCCTTATAGAGATAACCCTCCAGATTGCACCGACAATGACACTGCTATGACCTCGTATGACTTCAACAATCCGATTAATCAAGCAGATGAAGGGGTTGAAGAAAACTACGATTTTCCTGAATAGCTAGCCAGGTTATTGAGACAAGAGGAAAAGGTGATTGCTCCTCATCAGGAAGAGGTTGAGACTATCAATCTTGGTACCGAGAAAGATGTGAAAGAGGTGAAGATTGGAGCCAGTCTGCAAGCTCCAGTAAAAGAAAAACTTATCAGTATGTTGCGAGAATATGTCGATGTGTTCGCTTGGTCCTATCAAGATATGCCGGGTTTGGATACATATATTGTCATGCACAAGCTGCCATTGAAAGAGGATTGTCCGCTAGTTAAACAGAAGTTGCGCCGTACTCGCCCAAACATGGCCATGAAAATCAAAGAAGAAGTACAAAAGCAGTGGGACGCCGGTTTTCTTGTTGTAACTAGTTACCTACCGTTGGTTGCTAACATTGTACCCATACCTAAGAAGGATGGAAAGGTACGGATGTGTGTCAATTACTGGGATCTGAAAAGAGCAAGTCCGAAAGATGACTTCCCATTACCTCACATTGATGTATTGGTGGATAACACAGCTCAATTCTCGGTATTTTCTTTCATGGATGGATTTTATGGATACAACCAGATCAAGATGTCGCATGAAGACATGGAGAAGACAATCTTCATCACGCCATGGGGCATGTTCTACTACAAAGTAATGTCGTTTGGTCTGAAGAACGCTGGTGCAACATATCAACGGGCTATGGTAACATTATTCCACGATATGATCCATAAAGAAATCGAGTGCTACGTGGATGACATGATTGCCAAGTCCCTCACAGAGGAAGAACATTTGGTAAATCTACTGAAACTATTCAAGCATCTGAGGAAGTATCGGTTAAGGTTGAACCCCAACAAATGCACATTCGGGGTACGTTCTGGTAAGCTGCTGGGTTTTATTGTAAGCGGAAAAGGAATTGAGGTTGATCCCGATAAAGCCAAAGCTATTCAAGAAATGCCTGCACCTAAGACTGAGAAAGAAGTTCGAGGGTTCTTAAGAAAGGAACAAACAATCAGGTGGAACAATGATTGTCAGAAAGCTTTTGACAAGATCAAAGAGTATCTGCAAGAACCCCCAATTCTCATGCCTCCAGTTGAAGGAAGACCTCTAATAATGTACCAGACAGTATTAGATGAATCAATGGGGTGTGTGTTGGGCCAACATGATGAGTCTGGTCGAAAAGAGTAGGCAATATACTACCTAAGCAAAAATTTTACCGACTGTGAACAACGTTATTCACTGCTTGAGAAAACTTGTTGTGCTTTAGTGTGGGATGCTTGCCGACTTAGACAATATATGTTGACTCATACTACCTTGTTGATCTCAAAGATGGATCCCGTCAAGTACATATTTGAAAAGCCAATACTTACTAGAAGGGTTGCAAGGTGGAAAATGATTCTAACAGAATATGATATTCAGTACACCTCTCTGAAAGCCATCAAGGGCAGTGTATTGTCTGACTATCTAGCTGAACAACCCATTGATGACTACCAGCCTATGAGATTTGATTTCCATGATGAAGACATCATAGTCGTAAAGTCAAAAGATTGTGAAGAGCCTACTCACACTGAAGGGCCTGATCCAAAAGAAACATGGACTATGATGTTCGATGGGGCAGACAATTATAACGGTCGTGGAGTTGGTGCAGTGCTTATTACACCCAAAGGAGTCCTATTGCCTTTCTCAACAAGATTCACCTTTTCCTGCACTAACAACGAAGCAGAATACGAAGCTTGTATCATGGGTCTTGAAGAAGCCATTGACCTCAGGATCAAAACCTTGAATGTATTCGGAGATTCAGCTTTGGTGGTCAACTAAACTAATAGAAAGTGGTATACTTATAAAGAGCATTTGGTTCCTTACCGTGACTATACGAGGAGATTGTTGAATTTCTTTACAACGGTCAAGCTTGAATACATCCCTCGAGATAAGAATCAGTTTGTAGACGCCTTGGCCACTATTTCATCTATGATCAAAGTACAGACTGCTAACTATGTGCCTCGGATTTTAGTATCCAAACTGGACCGACCAGCATATGTTTTCTCGGTGGACACTGTTACTGACAAAAAACCTTGGTTCCACGACATCAAATGCTTCTTGGAGACTCAGACATACCCACCCGAGGCATCGTCTAATGATAAGAAGACATTGAGAAGGCTATCTAGCAGTTTCTTCCTCAATATTGATGGCTCCTTATACAAGCGAAACTTCGACATGGTCTTGCTCAGATGTGTTGACAAGAAGGAAGCAGACCTGCTGATGCACGAAGTACACAAGGGTTCTTTCGGTACCCATGCCGAAGGACATGCAATGACGAAGAAATTATTAAGATCAGGTTATTACTGGATCACAATGGATATAAATTGTTGTGCATATACTAGAAATTGCCATAAATGCCAGATCGACGCAGACAAAGTGCATGTGCCTCCCAATCCTTTGAATATATTGTCTTCACCCTGGCCCTTCGTCATGTAGGGAATTGATATGATTGGAAAGATCGAGCCGACTACTTAAAATGGCCACAGATTCATCCAGGTAGCCATTGATTACTTCACCAAATGGGTCGAAGCAACTTCGTATGCAAACGTCACCAAATGGGTCGTAGCCTGATTTCTGAAAAGGGATACCATTTGTCGATATGGAGTTCCTGAGCGAATCATTACTGATAATGGTTCAAACCTTAACAACAAGATGATGGCAGAATTGTGCGGAGACTTTAAAACTCAACATCACAACTCTTCTCCTTACCGGCCAAAGATGAATGGCGCTGTTGAGGCGGCTAATAAGAACATCAAGAAGATTGTCTAAAAGATGATAGTCACATACAAAGACTGGCATGAAATGTTACCATTCGCCTTACATGGGTACCAAAATTCCATCAGAACATCTACCGGGGCAATGCCTTATCAACTTGTGTATGGTATGGAAGCAGTCCTACCTGTTGAAGTTGAATTACCCTCCTTGTGGGTAATGATGGATGTAAAACTGGACGAAGCAGAATGGGTACGATCTCGTTATAATCAACTGAGCCTGATTGAAGAAAAGAGATTAGTAGCTATCTGTCATGGTCAGTTATATCAGAAGCGGATGAAGAAAGCCTTCGATCAAAAGGTGAGACCTCGGGAATATCAAGTGGGAGAACTTGTACTGAAAAGAATCCTTCCTCCTCATACAGACCACAGGGGCAAGTGAACGCCAAACTATGAAGGTCCCTATGTGATAACTAAAGTCTTCTCGGGCATGTCGCACCTCGAAAAATACGACCTCGCGATAAGAAAATACCGCGGATAAAAATTAAACAACAGAGTCGCCACCAAACTTATTTTATTCCAATTAAGGAAAAGGGAAATATCGAGAAACCTTTTGAAAAAACGGATGGATAGAACAAGGTCTTTGAAACCAGATTCTAAGTTCGGGAGTTGATTCCGTAAGGGGAAGGTATTAGCACCCCTTATGTCCGTTGTACTCAACGGGAACCTCTTAGTTTAACTTGCGATCTAATGCTGACTTATGCTTTCTGTTTTCTTCGAATAATAAAATAAATGCGAACGATTCTAATATAAGGTTAATATGAGAAATGGGTTATTTTGTTCCTAGGGTGCTCGGAAAGGAGTAAGATCCATGTGCCTACGTATTCCCTTGTGCAATGGGAAAGTCAGAGCTTCGTAGTTCGTGGTACTAAGGTTGGTTGGTTGATTTGTTTTAATGAACGATTATTTAAACCGCATTCTAAATGCTAAGAGTTGGCTTGTCTGCTCGCGATAGGAGGCGGAAGCGCTAGCTTGTTTGCGAGATAGAAAGGATTTAAAAATGTTTGATTTAGTTAATCTTTTAAGAACGAAAGGGCGAATGAACCACGTCCCATGGGGCGAGCCTCAGGAGCGTTCATTCGAAAATTCGAAGAATGCTAGACTCCAGAATTTAATTCTTTCATTATTTGATGTGTCGATTAAGTGTTTTAATTACGGAAAGTCGAATGAACCACATCCCGCGGGGCATGCCTCAGGAGTGTTCATTCAAGAATTCGAGGAATGCGAGACTCCAGAATTCAGTTATTTCGTTATTTAATTATAAAAATATTTGAATACTTGAGTTGGAAGAATTATGATGGCGAGGCACGATGCACTCAGCTTACATGGATTTGCGAATCAATTAAAGCGATAAAATTGCGATAAAATAAATAAATGAATTAAATTGAATTGCAAAAAATTAAATCGGAATAGAATAATAGAATAAAATAATTAAATTGAATCGAATTTGATAAAGTAATAAATAATCGAAATAATGTAATAAAATAAAATAAAACCAAACTAAATTTGTTTTGTAGAAATAGAATAATAAATAAAACTAACTAAAGGCCTCATATTGATTAAATTTCCCAACACAACAAAATCGGAAATAATTTAACTTTTTGATATATCATTGGCCCTCAAATTATTTAATAAAAAGCGAAGTAATAAACGAAACACGAATAATCAAAGGGTAAACTGATAAAAGGGAATTAAAATAACAAAAATTAACAATTAAAGTGTGAGGAGGGACACTGTATATCAGTATGTGGTGTGAGCATCAAAGTAAACAGGCCTAGCCCATAGTCTAAAACACAAAATAATAAATAATAAAAACATTTAAGAGGGAGGTGCATCGGTGTGTCTAGGTATGTAAGTGGCAGAAGAAAAAAAAAACCAAAATGGCCTTCTAAAGCCCATCTTCAACGTCAAAACATGATCTAAAAGAAATAGAAATGAAAACAGATGGTGGTGATGTTGTATGCATGGATCTAATATTTTGTTGGGCTCAGCCCACCCCACAAAAACTGGATCTTGAATAAATATAATTAAAAAAAACAAAAAAACAAGAACTGGAACAACCATAAATCCATATCAGTACCAAAAAACAAAACAGAAAAAAAAAGAAATGAAACTCAGACTCATCAAATCGAAAAATATAAAATCAACAACCACCTACGATGACAACGGCTCTCAACTCACCGTCGATCTCTCGCGGCTTTGAATCAAGACTTACTCGTGATGGGTTCGCATGTGATTTCGATTCTCGCTCAAGATGGCTTGTTTCTGTGTTCTCACCCTCTCTCGACTCGCAACACTTTGTTGGTTTTCACTGCGTGTTTTGGTCGCTCGCGGTGAAGGTTTTCACAGCGGGTTTGGTGCGTTTTCAGATTTTCTGCGGTGGATCCGAACGGTTTGAAGATTTGGTTTTCAAGGAATTTCAGATATGGTGTAGCGGCGACGGGTTTGTGGCGTGTTCACAATTGCGTTTTGTGAATTTTGGAAGTGTAGGTGGTGGTTTCGGAGGGTTCCGGCACGGCAGTTTTGGGCTTTTGTGCATTTTTGGATTCGACGGTATTAATTGTTTTGTTGTTTGATGGAAGGTTTTCGGAAGACTCGCTCACAGTGGTATCTTTTGGTGTGCTCGAGGATGGTGAGTGTTTTAAAGATCTGCGGTTGTTACTGAGGTTTATGGTTGTTGCGAGTTGAGCGAAAGTGTAGGAGATGTGTGATTGAAAGGGTCGTTTCTCACTGGTTTTGGTATGAAGGTGAGATGGGTTTTTGATTTTGGTTTTCTGTGTGTTTTTTGATTTAGCGTTTACGGCAGTGAGTTTTGAAATGGTGGTTTGTGTTCTTGTGGTGAAGGTTTCACAGTTTCTATGATTCTTTACTTTTTCTGGTTTTTTTGGTAATGAGTGATGGGACTGTGTTTTATTTCTGGAAAATATTGCAGGTTATTATTTGATGGACTCATGGTTCTTAGGTTGTGTTGGTTTAAGCTGAGTGAAGGGTTCATGGATGTTTACGGTTTGTTATTGATGAACATGTTTTGAGAAAAAAAATTTGTTTGTTTTGAAGTTTGGTTCTTAGGACTATTTTTGCAGCATTTTAGTGGTTTATCCGAACTTTTTCTTTTTTTTCAGTATGGATGAAATTCTGATTTTTATAGAGAGGTGGAGGTTAGAATTGAGAATTGATATTGGAGGAATATTCTGTGAAAGATTTGTTGGCAGGCTGTGAAGATTTAATGGATTGTTTATTATAGTGTATGGAATGTGGTAGTGGGGATGCTGAAGTTTGTTAGTGTGGTATGATGTGGCCTGTGACAATTTGATAACATTGGAATGAGATAAAAATAATATTAATAATAATAACAATACTAAAAATTAGTAATAGTAATAGTAATTATAGAAATAATAATAATACTAAAAAAGAAAATACTAAATGATGATAAAGTTTTTTTGTAATTTTTGTTTGGTGATGGGTCTAAGACAAAGAAGGTAATGGGCTAATTAATTTTTGTTAAAATGTAAAAAGCAAATCTTGGACTATAATAATAGTAATAATAAAAATAATAATAATAAAAATAATAATGAACATAAAAATAAAAAGCAAGGTAATAAAAATGATAATGAAATTATGGATAATAAAAAGGGAAAATAAATTGATTTTCTTAGAATTTTTTTTTCTAAATGGGCATCTTTTTTTTAAAAAATGGATATATGCAAAATGGTTTGATAAAAGATTTGTTTTGAATTCTTTGATAATGAAATGAATAACTTATGATAATATTAAAATGAAAAAACAGGTTTTGAAATTTTTTAGTTTAAAAAGAAATAAATGCATTTTTTTGGATTTTTTGAATACCAGACACAAAAATAAAAAGGTACATATTTTTGGATTTTTGAAATATCTTGTTAGACAGTACAATAAAATGGCTTAGGTAAGACAAATTTGGGGTATGACAGTTGCCCCTATCGAATTAGCTTAGACCGAGTAAGATGAACTAGCTCACTTTCAAACTTTCAAGGTATAAGATAGTTAGATACTAACAAACTCCAAATTTGTCCGATAAAAGAAAATGTACATAAAATCGATGATTAAAATTGGAAACTAAAGGTGATATGAAAAAGAAACAGGTTGACAGAAAATTAAATAATCGCTTACCACCGCAAGGATGATAATGCTACCCCAGCACTCGATGCTAGGTCGATGCTGAGTAACAGAAAATTAAATAATCGCTTACCACCGCAAGGATGATAATGCGACCACAGCATTCGATGCTAGGTCGATGCTGAGTAACAGAAAATTGAATAATCGCTTACCACCGCAAGGATGATAATGCGACTCCAGCATTCGATGCTAGGTCGATGCTGAGTAACAGAAAATTAAATAATCGCTTACCACCGCAAGGATGATAATGCAACCCCGACACCAAAAGGATGACGAGTGGAAGAAAATTAAACAAATCGCTTACCACCGCAAGGATGATAATGCGACCCCAACACTCGATGCTAGGTTGATGATGAGTAATAAAAAATTAAAATAATTGCTTACCACAGCAAGGATGATAATGCGAGCCCAACACTCGATGTTAGGTCGATGCTGAGTAACAGAAAATTAAAATAATCGCTTACCACCGCAAGGATGATAATACGACCCCAACACTCGATGCTAAGTCGATGTTGAGTAACAGAAAATTAAAATAATCGCTTACCACCGCAAGGATGATAATGCGACCCCAACATTTGATGCTAGGTCGATGCTGAGTAACAAAAAATTAAAATAATCGCTTACCACCGCAAGGATGATAATGCGACCCCAACACTCGATGCTAGGTCGACGCTGAGTAATATAAAATTAAAATAATCGCTTACCAACGCAAGGATGATAATACGACCCCAACACTCGATGCTAGGTCGATGCTGAGTAACAGAAAAATTAAATAATCGCTTACCACCGCAAGGATGATAATACGACCCCAGCACTCGATGCTAGGTCGATGCTGAGTAACAGAAAATAAATAATCGCTTACCACCGCAAGGATGATAATGCGACCCCAACACTCGATGCTAGGTCGATGCTGAGTAACAGAAAAAAATTAAATAATCGCTTATCAGGATAATAATGGGACCCCAACACTCGATGCTAGGTCGATGCTAAGTAACGGAAAATTAAATAAACTTGAAGAGAAATATCCAGCAAGGACATCCACTGAATAACACCTAGGAGAATCTTTGGAATCTTCGATCGACCCTGGATCCTGACTTCCGTTGGGGAAAGGCCTGAAATCTTGGGTTGATCCTGGATCCTGAATTATGCAATTATGCTTGTTTGTTTTTGAAATGGTATTCCATAATGATGGAGATACGATGCAAGTGTTTATGCATTGCTAAAAGTTAAAACATTGGGAGTATGAAAAGTTGATTTATTTAGGTATGCATATGATGTACATGTTGTAAATGATTGATGTAAATGATGTGTATGACGTTGATGATGCATAATGATGCATATGAGCGATTGAAAGGTGCCAACTTAGTGGACTTTTGGTTTGGTAGTTGCCAATAATGATTGGACTTTGGGTGGGTGGAGGTTTTGATTCCCCAACACTCGAATTTGTATGGTCAAAAGATGGATTTGTATGCTCCAAATTTTGGTCATTTGCTGATGAGCAAAGCTACTTGATTGACGCATGAGAACTGATTTGCTTTGAATGATTGCTAACGTCTAGCAAAATCTGCTTGTTTAGTTAGGGAGAAGAGATAGGAAGATTTGCTCCTATTTTGCTTACCCCTGTTTGTAGGGTATTGGAAAAAATTCTGGTGGGGAACCTTTGAGAGTGACCATGACATGATCTGCCCCAGTGTCTGGATTCTGGTAGGTGTCTGCCCCTGATTGATCCTTCGAAGGTGATCTTACCCCTGATTGAGCTGTTAAGAATGATTTTGCCCCTAATTAATGGACTTTGAGATAAATTGCCCCTGATTGGGCTGTTGAAGATGCTTTGCCCCTGATTGGACTGTTGAGGTAGTCTTGATTCATGTTGGCACCAATGAAGTTCAAATTTCTCTTTTGATTGCCCCTTGTTGGGATGTCTTGATGTCAAGCACTGAATTGCAATTAAATTATTCATACGCAAATGGTAATGTTAATGTAAAGTTCATGCGAGTTTTGAAAAAGTCAATTTATTTGAATACTGTGAAAGTGTGACGAATGGACCGTTAGTCCAAACGAGGTGCTTGATTTAGAAAGTGCGTGAAATATGCAACAATAATAATGTGCAATCGAGATTGAAGATTAGCAAATATATGGGAGTTAATTTACGCAACCTTGTTGGTAGCATGCTTTCAGAATAAACCCTGCCTCAATTAGGTCTTTCGAGGGTTGTAGCATGGTCTGGTTAATGGTTTGAGAAACAAAGGTATAAGGCTCAAATTTTGATTTGTACCCATCCCTTCTTCGTAATGTTCTCCGATCCTATGTTCAGTTAAATCTACACATGCATTTGTTTTCGACGTTGTAAGAGCGAAGATGAAGCTTTAAAGTTCACTTGAAAATGACAGTCATCTTATTTTGCTGGTGACCATTTGATTTTTGATTTGGTGGTCACTGATATTTGTTTTGCTTTTGCTAAGGATCTGAGCTCCTCTTTTATTGATTTTTTTTCCGACTAAGTCTCCCTTCGGGTGCTCAACTTAGCGGTTTTTCGTTTCTATTTTTTTTGTACTTTGTTGAATATTGTGACTGCCAAGTCATTTGTTGATGGTCCTCCGACGGGATGTTTCATCTTGTGATTTGAAAGTGTAGTCAGGTTAACTGAACAACTACCCTGCCCCGGGTTAGATGTAAGGGTTGTATCCGAAAGAAACTCCTGCTTCTAGGCTCGAAGTGGTTGACCAGGGATTAACTCCGTATTTCTCTAGTGTTTGGGGATTTGAAAAAAAAAATTCCTGTACATCATTGACGAGATTTTATCCGAAAGCATACCACAACAATTATGGGTATTTCGTTTTTATCATCCTCCCTCAAATATTTGCTAAAGTGAAGTGAGGAAATATTTTTGTGATTTTTGCGATAAATGATAAATGATGAGCGAATGCGAATAGATTGATTCAAAACATGCATAAACATAATATTAACAAAACCAAGTACGAATAACAATGTTCAAAGCAAATAGTACTTAAACAAACAATACAAAATAACAAGAATGCGAAAATGATAAATGGCGTCGACAACCTTGATTTGAGGAATGAACTTCTCTTGATTTGACTTCTTCAAAGTTGGAGACTATTCAGATCGATCTTCAACAACCCCTTCAAAAGCTTTTACTTGCTGGCACCGTGCGGCGACATTGGATTGTTCTAGACATTCGGATTCTTCTGGGTGAAGGTGAGATCCTTAGATTCAATTAAGTCTTGGACTTTTTGCTTGAATACTCTGCAGTTCTCAATTGTGTGACCTGGAGCACCCTTGTGATACTCACAGCGAGCATTGGCATCATAATCTCGGGCGGTACCAGTTTGTGGTGGCATATCCCTCAAAGTAAGAGATCCCTTTGCCATCAGCCCATTAAAGATTTCTCCATATGACATAGGCAATGGATCAAAATTTATTTCAGGCCTTCTTTGTTGATACGGTAGACGTTGTTAAGGAGCGTGTTGTTGTTGTTGACCAGGCTGTTGTGGATAAGCCGGTTGTTGGTATGGATTGGATGCATATTCCGCAACAGCAATTAGAGGATATAGTCGTGGTTGATAAGCCATCTGAGGTGGAAATGGAGCTTGAATAGCTGGCTGATAAGGAATTGGAGGAATTGGCTGATAAGGCATAGGAGCATATTGTGTAGCAGCAACATACGGGTACTGATAGTAGGGGATTGAAGTAGGCGCACTCTGTTGAGGTTTCCCACTTGCAGTAGAAATGGCATTTATTTCACCCTTTTTGTACCCGTTGAAAGGCTTCTTGACACTGGCTTGGTTGCTAGAACCTCCTTGGATTTTCCACTTTTCAGACCTTCTTCGATTCTTTTTCCAACAATCACCATGTCTGAGAAACCTGAAGACACGCTGCTGATCAGCTTCTCGTAGTATTGCCTCTGTAAGGTGCCTAAGAAGATATCGATCAATTCACGGTCAACCAATGGAGGATGTACTCTGGCGGCTAGTTCCCTCCAGCGTTGTGCGTACACTTTGAAGGATTCGTTCTCCTTTTGAGCCATACTCTGAAGTTGAGTACGATTTGGAGCTAATTTAGTATTGTACTTGTATTGCTTTTTGAATGCATCAGATAGATCAAGCCAAGTATGAACATTATTGCGTTCGAGCTGTATGTACCATTTTAGAGATGCTCCAGACAAGCTGTCTTGGAAGCAATGGATCGTGAGTTTATCATCTTTGGCATGAGCGCCCATTTTTCTGCAATACATCCTTAAATGGAGTTCAGGACAACTGAGGCCTTTGTATTTTTCGAATTCTGGCAGTTTGAACTTAGCAGGGATCACAACATCTGGAACTAAGCACATGTCTGAGGCACTCAGAGAAGTTGAGTTGTGTCCTTCCATGATTCAGAGTTTTTCAGCTAACTCGCGACACATCTTCATTGCTTCAGAATCTTGAACAACATTAGGGTTTGTGATTGGAACAAAAATATTCCTCTCATACTTAACTTGTTGATCCTCTTCAGCATGAGGAAACTGGACTTGAGTTGGAATAGGTTGATCTTGAGGAATAGCACCAACAGTAACACCAGAGGTAGGTATTGGTTGATAAGTGGCTTCTTCAACAGCAGGAGTGGAGCCTGGAGGCAAACCATAGACCAAAGGATTTGGAACAGGAACTGAAGGCATTGTATGTGAGGCAGATCCTTGCACGAGAACATTGTTTCTTGCGGAAACAGTTTCACGACGTTCTTCCATTCTGGCCAAAGTTTGTAAAGTCTCAAAAATATGGTCGATCTTGCTCTTGACCGAGTCAATCTCTTCCCTCATAGCAGCTTGTTCTTCTTGAATCACGTCCATCAGTCTTCTAGTGTTAGCTCGAGTTAGATACGGGCGTCGAGAAAGATACGGGTTGGGAAACTAGCTTGATTTACTGAAGATGAAGGAACATGCAATGAGTTTACGGCTTTGGAATGAAATGCATGATGAACAATTAATGCAAATGAAATTAATATGCGCATGGATGCAATGCAAGATCTAGGATCACGAGTATAATCTGCTATGGGGTGAACCATAGTAACGAGTAAATAACTGGTATCTATAATAAAAGTAACCTTAGCAGGTAGACTCTTATAGGATTATTCTAAGTTCTTTACCCGTAAAACCACTCAAAGGATAGTTTCTACGGTTATGGATAAGATACTCAAGGTCACGGACGCTAATCGTACTAACGTCCTGCCACAGGCTAGCTGTATTATGACGATAATAACGATAAGATCTACCTTGAGTGGAGTTCTCATGTTAGCCGTATGAGGAGCGGGTCCTCGGAGACTAACACTACGCAACTAGCAACATTAAATCCGGTTCTAAAAGTGGTCCCAGAGTCACAGCCCTTTCATGAATCAAGTCATGCGACAGGCTAGTTGTATTATGACGAGATTTGTGAATAGGTCTACTCTCTGGGGGGAGCTTTCATGCTAGGCTTGCAAGGAGCGAGTCCTTGGAGACTAACACTAATAACTTCAAATTCTAAACTAGGTGTTTCCTCTTCTTTTCAAAAACTCAGGTGTCATCCCAGGATCCAACAAGCAAATATGACAATGATCATAATAAGAAGAGCGAATAAACAAGCATAAATAAAAAGAATGGAGAAAACAGATAAGCAAAGTAAACATTGATCACAAAGTAAACTAATTTAGGCTTGACTCTCTGATATGTCCCCAGCAGAGTCGCCATCTGTCGCACCTCGAAAAATACGACCTCTCGATAAGAAAAAACCACGGATAAAAATTAAATAACAGAGTCGCCACCGAACTTATTTTATTCCAATTAAGGAAAAGGAAAATATCGAGAAATCTTTTGAAAAAACGGATGGATAGAACAAGGTCTTTGAAACCAGATTCTAAGTTCGGGAGTCGATTCCGTAAGGGGAAGGTATTAGCACCCCTTGCGTCTGTTGTACTCAATGGGAACCTCTTAGTTTAACTTGCGATCTAATGCTGACTTATGCTTTCTGTTTTCTTCGAATAATAAAATAAATGCGAATGATTCTAATATAAGGTTAATAGGGGAAATGGGTTATTTTGTTCCTAGGGTGCTCGGCAAGGAGTAAGATCCATGTGCCTACGTATTCCCTTGTGCAATGGGAAAGTCAGAGCTTCATAGTTCGTGGTACTAAGGTTGGTTGGTTGATTTGTTTTAGTGAACGGTTATTTAAACCGCATTCTAACTACTAAGCATTGGCTTGTCTGCTCGCGATAGGAGGCGAAAGTGCTAGCTTGTTTGCGAGATAGAAAGGATTTAAATAATATTCGTTTGAAAAAATGTTCGATTTAGTTAATGTTTTATGAACGAAAGGGCGAATGAACCTCGTCCCATGGGGCGAGCCTCAATAGCGTTCATTCAAAAATTCGAGGAATGCTAGACTCCAGAATTTAATTCATTCGTTATTTGATGTGTCGATTAAGTGTTTTAATTACGGAAAGTCGAATGAACCGCTTCCCGTGGGGCGATCCTCAGGAGTGTTCATTCAAGAATTCGAGGAATGCGAGACTCCAGAATTCAGTTATTCCATTATTTAATTATAAAAATATTTGAATACTTGAGTTGGAAGAAGTTTGATGGCGAGGCACGATGCGCTCGGCTTACATGGATTTGCGAATCGATTAAAGCGATAAAATTGCGATAAAATAAATAAATGAATTGAATTGAATTGAATTGCAAAAAATTAAATCGGAATAGAATAATAAAATTAAATAATTAAATTGAATCGAATCGAATGTGATAAAGTAATAAATAATCGAAATAATGTAATAAAATATAAAAAAACAAACTAAATTTGTTTTGTCGAAATAGAATAATAAATAAAACTAACTAAAGGCCTCATATTGATTAAATTTCCCAACTTAACGAAATTGGAAATAATTTAACTTTTTGATATATCATTGGCCCTCAAATTATTTAATAAAAGCGAAGTAATAAACAAAACTTGAATAATCAAAGGGTAAACTAATAAAAGGGAATTAAAATAATTAAAATAACAAAAATTAACAATTAAAGTGTGAGGAGGGACACTGTATATCAGTATGTGGTGTGAGCAGCAAAGTAAACGGGCCTAGCCCATAGTCTAAAACACAAAATAATAAAAAATAAAAACATTTAAGAGGAAGGTGCATCGGTGTGTCTAGGTATGTAAGTGGCAGAAAAAAAAACCAAAATGGCCTTCTAAAGTCCATCTTCAACGTCAAAACATGCTCTAAAAGAAATAGAAATGAAAACAAATGGTGGTGATGTTGTATGCGTGGATCTAATATTTTGCTAGGCTCAACCCACCCCACAAACACTGGATCTTGAATAACTATAATTAAAAAAAAAACAAAAAAACAATAACTCGAAGAGCCATAAATCCATATCAGTACCAAAAAACCAAACAGAAAAAAAAGAAATGAAACTCAGACTCATCAAATCGGAAAATATAAAATCAACAACCACCTACAATGATAGCGGCTCTCGACTCAGTGCCGATCTCTCGCGGCTTTGAATCAAGACTTACTCGTGATAGGTTCGCATGTGATTTCGATTCACACTCAAGATTGCTCGTTTCTGTGTTCTCACCCTCTCTCGACTCGCAACGCTCTGTAGGTTTTCACTGCATGTTTTGGTTGCTCGTGGTGAAGGTTTTCACAACGGGTTTGGTGCGTTTTCGGATTTTCTACGGTGGATCCAAACGGTTTTAAGATTTGGTTTTCAAGGAATTTCAGATATGGTGTAGCGGCGGAGCGGTTGTGGCGTGTTCACAGTTGCATTTTGTGAATTTTAGAAGTGTAGGTGGTGGTTTCAGAGGGTTCCGACACGACGGTTTTGGGCTTTTGTGCGTTTTTGGATTCGACGGTATTAATTGTTTTGTTGTTTGATGGAAGGTTTTCGGACGACTCGCTCACAGTGGTATCTTTTGGTGTGCTCGCGGATGGTGAGTGTTTTGAAGATTTGCGGTTGTTACTGAGGTTGATGGTTGTTGCGAGTTGAGCGAAAGTGAAGGAGATGTGTGATTGAAAGGGTCGTTTCTCACTGGTTTTCGTATGAAGGTGAGATGGGTTTTTGAATTTGGTTTTCTGTGTGTTTTTTGGTTTAGCGTTTTTGACAGTGAGTTTTGAAATGGTGGTTTGTGTTCTCGTGGTGAAGGATTCACAGTTTTTATGATTCTTTACTTTTTCTGGTTTTTTTGGTAATGAGTGATGGGACTGTGTTTTGTTTCTGGAAAATATTGCAGGTTATTATTTGATGGACTCATGGTTCTTAGGTTGTGTTGGTTTAAGCTGAGTGAAGGGTTCATGGATATTTACGGTTTGTTATTGATGAACAGGTTTTGAGAAAAAAATTTGTTTGTTTTGAAGTTTGGTTCTTAGGACTATTTTTGCAGCATTTTAGTGGTTTATCCGAACTTTTTCTTTTTTTAGTGTATGGATGAAATTCTGATTTTTATAGAGAGATGGAGGGTAGAATTGAGAATTGATATTGGAGGAATATTTTGTGAAAGATTTGTTGACAGGCTGTGAAGATTTTGTGGATTGTTTGTTATAGTGGATGGAATGTGGTAGTGGGGATGCTGAAGTTTGTTAGTGTGGTATGATGTGGCCTGTGACAATTTGATAACATTGGAATGAGATAAAAATAATATTAATATTAATAACAATACTAAAAAGTAGTAATAGTAATTCTAGAAATAATAATAATACTAAAAAAGAAAATACTAAATGATGATAACGTTATTTTTGTAATTTTTGTTTGGTGATGGGTCTAAGACAAAGAAGGTAATGAGCTAATTAATTTTTGTTAAAATGTAAAAAGCAAATCTTGGACTATAATAATAGTAATAATAAAAATAATAATGAACATAAAAATAAAAAGCAAGGTAATTAAAATGATAATGAAATCATGGATAATAAAAAGGGAAAATAAATTGATTTGTTTAGAATTTTTTTTTCTATATGGGCATCTTTTTTTTTTTAAATGGATATATGAAAAATGATTTGATAAAAGATTTTTTTTTTGTATTCTTTGATAATGAAATGAATAACTTATGATAATATTAAAATGAAAAAAGAGGTTTTGAAATTTTTTAGTTTAAAAAGAAACAAATGCATTTTTTTGGATTTTTCGAATACCAGACAGAAAAATAATCAGGTATGACAAATTTGGGGTATGACAGGGCATAACGCTGATGCTCGCAACCATGGATGGTGAAGAATTCCCGTCTCCTGTGAATTCAGATGCAGTTAAAAAATACTTCGCATAAATGACCCGCTGGACATAAAAACAGAATGTAAGTCCAGGAAAAAATAGGGCATCCCGGTGAGTCAAAAACAGAATAAAAGACACGGGAAAAAATAAGGGAAAAATTTGAAAAAAAAATGTACACCCGCTGAGTTGAAAAGCCACATCGGACAGCTCAGGCAAAAATGGGTATCCCGGTGGATTGAAAACCCGAAAGGGCGATCCACGCAAAATCAGGGAATAAGAGAACAACTGCATTCTGAATTCTTCTGTATCACTCACATAACCTGGAAAGCTTCGAAAGTACAAAGCGTCGATCAGAATCAACTTTCTTCAAAAAGCGAGATAAGAAGAGCGTTCAGGTCATACAGGTCATAGGAAAGGAAGCTCATTGGAGCGTCAACTTCAACATTTGCCGAATAGGTCTTTTATTTTCTCAATTTTATAACAATCTCCTCATTTCAGGGATTAGCTTCTCCAAATGTACTCGCCCATTCAGGGCACACAAATCAATAAAATCAATATTCACTCATACTTTGTTTTGTACCTTTTTGTTTTATTTGCAAAAATGTCCAAAGTTCGCAATACAACATTCGCATGAAAACACATAAGCCATTTTCAATAAATGCTTGCAGGAAATATGTACTCTTAAACAAATCTAATTCCTATGATGGAATCCGGTTGAGGATGCCTCAGGGCACTTGTGCGTTTCCTTTGTTTGATAGGTTGCAGGTACTCAAGGCGGACAACCTTTCACAGCGTGGGGCATATCAGGCACTATATCCCCAGCCAAGCCGGCAGTCACATCATCAGAAGGACTACTTGACGAAATTATTCCCCCTGAAGCTTTTTATCCCCTCAGAGTGTCCCCACAAAGCTTATCCCCGATGGATTACTTACCAGAAGTTCTCTCCTCCCCAAGCAGGATCTCCAAAGCAATGCCTGAATCACTTTTTCCCAACGAGATGCCAGATCTTCTCATCCCCAGCATTGGCTCCCCATGGAGTTCTTCCCCATAGTTCTTCAGAAAAGATCGTGTCGCGATCCTTTCTCCCCACAGATCACCCAGTGATCCATTCTCCCATTATATTTTAGATTTTGGATCACGTTACTCTCATTTGCATAATCATAGCATTCACATCATTTCCCACCAAACAGAGCGTAGAATTCCGTTTAATACGAAGCATTACGGAAAAAATCAAACATTTGCATGATCATAAGCCAGGTTCGAGCCAGTCACCTGCAAATTCCAAAATCAGTCCTCCAACAATACGCAAAAAAAAACTTGTCCCCTGTAGATAAAAGACAAAGTATCCTTTTGCACTCTCAATACAAATACTTGTACACAATCCTTCTGATACTCGTCCGTATCCGACTTATACATAATTCTTTGATATTCGTCCGTATCTTATGCATCTCCCCAGCATATCAACACTCGTCTGTGTTCCTTGTTAAAATAGTTGATACTCGTCCGTATCATCACTCCTTAAACGCGCGTCGACGTTTCTTTCTATTGATACTCGTTCGTATCGTGGTTCTAAGGATACTCGTCTGTATCTTTAATCTATACACACTGTCCAAACACTTATAAAATTTTTTTAGGGCTTAAACACTCGTCCGTGTTTATCTATCCCCAGAAGTCACCAACAAAACAATTTTCTATCCGACATTCGTCCTATGTCGCGATAATCCTCAGCAGCTGTACCCTGCTAGGTGATCGTCATTCACCTTTTGATGACCGTACCTCATCATTCATCTGATAGCCGTCCCCATCGTCGATCTTTTTATCCAGCATTTGTCCTATGTCGTGATAATCCTCAGCAGTCGTACCCTGCTAGGTGATCGTCCTTCACATTTTGATGATCGTCCCTCATCATTTTACCCGATGGCCGTCCCCATCATTGATCTTCCTATCCGACATTCATCCTATATCATGATATCTTTTAGCAGTCGTCCCCTTCTAGGTGATCGTCCTTCACCTTTTGATGACCGTCCCTCATCATTGATTTATTTATTCTTCACCCAATGGTCGTCCCCGTCGCGGTTTCTTTATTCTTCACCCCGAGGGTCGTCCCTGTTAGTGCTTTTAAATCCCCAGTAAGGTCGCTTTTCTTTACCCGATGGCCGTCCCCGTCGCGGCTTCTTTATTCCCCAGCATGATGGTCGTCCCCGTCAGCACGTTTCTCACCATTTTTATCCCCAGCAGTTGTCCTCTGATCGATCGGCGTCCTCCGTCGCTATCATTTGATATTCAGTCTATACTGTCTATTATAATTTATATCCTTTTTCTTCTTATAATAAAGAGTGCAAATTTTGGACTGTCTTGGTATTCAACCACAAGTTATTTTGTTTGTATGTTAAGCCAGGCGCTTACACCCTACACAACTAACACATGCTTGAATAGGGGCAGCTGTAAACACCCCAAAATTTCCCTCTCCTTTTTCTCACACCTTGACTTATGATCCCTCATACTGCATAGCATATCATCACATCTCACATTACATATTCTTCCTTTAGCAACTCATTGCATAGCTAGGGTTTGTGATCAGATGAATCTTAGAAGTAGTTTGAGCTATCTCAGAGGCCATGAAGCATTCCAAGATGGTCCATGAGTGTTCTATGATCATATTATGCCTCCAAGGGTTCTTGAAAGTCAAAAGATCACAAGAGATTGCATAGCCACCCAGGCAGGCTCAGGGCTCCTACACAGATGGCCATAAATTAGGGTTTTGGGTTTGAGGCCCTTACACTCAAACTTTTTGGCCACTCTTGATTCTATTGATCTATATATTTTATAAGGAGCGTGTGTATCAAATTTGAAGCAAAAACTCCTTGTGGAAGTCATCTGATCAAATGGTAACTTGTTGTGCAAGAAAAGTCAGAATCAGGGCATCTGAGGCCTCCATCAAGGGTACCAAAGGGTCATCTTCATCAATTTGAGGTCCTATGATCTTTATTTGATCTTAGGAATGTTTAGAAGTTCACAAGATTGAAGAATTTTGAGCCATTTGAAAACTTTCCATTTTTGGACATGACTTGTAATGGAGACTTTCCATTTTGGGAAAGATCTTCAACCTCCTCTTTCTTGATCAAAAAGGTCTCAAATGAATTTTCTTCAAACATGAAAGTTGTAAATTTGATCTTCCCATTTTCAAAAAGTACAAGAACTCTTCTTGATTCATCCTAGAACTCAAGATATGGCAAGTCAAAGTTGGGAAAAATCTTGTAATTTTCAAGTTCATGTCAAAGAGGGAAATGTGCAAAATGGTATTCCAGGCCTTTATGTGACCTCTAATACACTCAAATATATCATGCAATGATCAAACAACTTCTAAGGATCAGAATTGGGCCAAGAACCTAGGGTTTTCATGGCTTGCTTCTCAAGAAATGTCAAAGTTGTGAAATTGCAAAAACCTTACAAACTCTTGAATCAAGCCATACAACTCACAACTTTCAATCCAAAGGCCCTCCTTGAAGCCAGCTGAGGCAGCCCAAGACCTTAAATCACTTATGCACCATGCCATACCTCAAGTACACAAACTTTTGACTTTTTGCATTTCAAACCATACCAATCCCACAGTGCCGGAACAACTCTTCTGACCAATGGCAATTGATTATAGAAACCCTAAGAAGCATAGAACATAACACATCAAGCCTTGAAACAAACCAAGCATCAGATTGCACAAAATCCCTCAAAAACTTCCTCTCTTCGATTCTCTCAAACCAGCCATCAAACTTCCAAAATTATTTCACCAATCAACCACAAATCATCCATAGAACATTTCCCACCCATCACCATGGCCAGAAACATCCTAAACAAGAAACAAACATCCTAAACAAGAAACAAGATTTCTGTTGAACCAAAATTGAACCTCTCAAAATAGCCATTTTAAACTCCATTCAAGCATTCCACTAGCTTCAGGAGGTCCAAAGGAGTCATTTTGCACAAAAGGGAGGCCCTGAAAGCTCTAGTTTGAAGAACTCCAGTTCAGGTATTCATCAAGAACAAATTTTCCAAAACCTCTTTTTCTTGTTATAAATTGATTTTATATGTTGCACTAATCATCCTGATGTTTTTGGAATTGAAAATGATTGAGAAACAAGCATGTATTGTTGTTCTGAAAATTCGCCCGTAAAAATGTTTTGCTTCGATTATCTTTATTCAGGTGTTATAAATTGTTTTTGATTGTTGATTTATGTTCCATGATGTTTGGGGATCATTTCTGGGCAGGTTTGATGCATTTTAGTAGCGTGTAGAAGAAGTTGGGGTTGGGGGTTGGCTGGAGAAGACGACCGGAGCTTATCTCCGGTCGCCTGAGATTAATTAGGGTTTTGGTTGCCAGATTGAATGAGAGCCCTTAGATCATGTTTAGGTTAAGCAGCGAACGATCTAGATTATTCACTTAACCCTAATTTTAATTAATTAACTTAATTATAATTAATTAACTCAGATCAAACCATGGCCATTAGGTTACTTAACTTCTTCAGGAAGTAAGTAACCTATTCTCATTTCTCTTCTCTTTTCATCTACTTCTTCTTCCTTGGTGGCCATCTGAAGGTCTTTTCTTAAGCCTCACAAACCATAGTAATATCCAAGCATGATAAATTTAGGGTTGTACATAGTCTCCCATAGTCTTTTACCTTTTGAGTCTCCTTGAGTCTCTGCTTCTCATCTCATAATCAAGGCTAAACAGTTAAAGTTGTAAGACTCTGAATTAGGATTATGCATGTATCCTTATCTTAGGATGGAGTGTATAACTTTAATACTTAGTGTTAAACCTTTAAGTTGTTTTCACCTCCTAATCAAAACACCTAATAATCACTAAGACTCAAGCTTGTAACTTGGGCTTTATATTAGGAATACATCTCTGCCTGTTGGTTCAGAGGGACTAACCCTAGTGTTTAATGGACAAGTACCCCTCAGGTTTAGTCCTACAAACATAAAATTCATTTCTTAATCCCACCTTTAATTAAAATCCTATTTAATAAAGGCTTGTTATATAATGATTTTAATCCCTAACCATGGATTAAGTTGAGGTATCTTCCTCATCTTAAGTGTTCTCATCTATTATCCTTCTCTTAGGATGGTGTAATGAGTTCACTAATCCCTGATTAGAGATTAAACTCATTACTTAACACAAAACAAAATCCAAAAACACTTAATAATCACAAGTAGGTTAATGATCTTAATCCTGCATCATTAGGGTAATTAAGTTGGGATATCCATCTCATACTTAAGTATACTCATTATCCCTAATCAGGGATGATATAATTATTTTGCAAACCCTTGATTAAGGCTTAAGCTCATTATCCTATGCAAAACACCAAAAACAATAAAAAACTGAAAACACAAAAAATAAACAATAAACGTCTCCTCCGGGATTATTTTCTCATCACACTCACTCTGAAAACGAGAACTCGCTTCTTCCGTCTAATGCAAGACAGTTAGCACTCGAGCCAGACGAGTCATACACTTGAGCATAGACAAGCAAGCAGTTCACAACAAAATCTCTAAGTGTCATTGAGTTGAACTACGATGTTCTGACTTCCTCATTGCACGAGAGGATACGTAGGCATAACTTAACAATTATCGAACAAAAGTCTCTTTGTCTCCCCCCTCTCCTCCTCCCAGATTCTCATTCCTTAGCCTCAGTTTCGAGCACTCATTTTCTCCTTGCACTGACACTCTGTACATCCGCTCCTTCCTAGCTTTTTATGCACAGTTTAGCACATACATTATCCCCTTTTAAACACAATCAGGTATGCGTGGATCCCTTCGAGTACGACGGACGATCTGGGTGCTAATACCTTCTCAGGTCATAACCTACCCCCTTATTCAGTCTCTTTGGTTCGCAACCATCTTATCCATATCTTTCTAGGTTTATGCCTAGCTGGCGACTCTATTTCAACCTCAACCTCCAACATCACCGATGGTTCGCGTTTGCACCGGGATGAATATCCGGGGAGCGACAGTCATGAGCCATTTCTCGGAGATGGTGAACGTATTATTGCTATTTGGCTTTGAGAGTCTTAGATGTTTGACCTGGAGCACACCTGTGAGGTTGGGAGGGGTTTACAGGTTTTGCAGGAACCCTTGACCTCATCATACCCTTTGTTATCAATGTGATCTTATGTTCTGATATGATTATTATGGTTCTGGAGTTCTTGATCCTTTGGTTCTAAGTTACTTATCTGGGGTTATTATTCAGGGGACCTTTAGGTTTCAGACACTTGGTTCTTGGCTCCATGTTCAATATCCAGACAATTTCCAGACATTGATCACATGCGTTTCATTTGCATTGCAACATATCATTAATGATTTTGTTTTTCATTCTCGGGTTCATTTGTCATTTGTCTCCAGTCCCGATATATTCTGCTCAGAGATGGAGGACTCTCGCAATAAGAATATTCATTACAAGTTCTTCGACACTAAGGTTGACATGCTGAAGAAGATGATGGCTTTAATCACGTCCAATCACATTGAAGAATTCAAGAAGGCTTATGGGGATATCTTTGATATGGTAGTGGATTTGGATGCTTCAGACAGGAGTGCATTCATTCTTTTCTACAATATTATGACCCTTAACTGAGATGCTTGATGGAGATCAAAAGAGATACCGAGCGCAGAAGGATCAACAAGTCTCTGAGGGAAGCTTATTAGACCATCACCTTATGGCAGGAGAAATGGGACCAGAGTCAGAAGGAGCATAAAGAGAAGGAAAAGAATTATCTGATGCATTTGAGATATCATAAGGAAGAGCTGGAGCTAGCCCATCAGATGCGGAGAGAGAAGACTCAACAGTTAGAGCTAAGTCTGAAAGCATTAGAAGAAGCCCAAAAGGAGATATCATATCTTAAAGTGTTGACAGAAACCAAGAAGGCCAAGTCTGAGCCAGGACCTAGTGAGGGGATTTCATATGTCTTTATGCAACAGATCAGTGACCTACATGTATCTTTTGAGCATAGAGACATGTTGATCAAGAAGTTGATTAAAGACCCCACTCATCCAGACGTATCCAGATTGTTTGAAGCTATCAGGCATCTCAGTTAGAATCTGAAGGACGCCCAGTTTCCTAGGCCTTATTTTCTTTCTTTATGTTGTATCTGGATTACCTACAGGCTTGTTATATGAATCTTTGTTTATTTTCTCTGTTATTTCTCTAATACTTTATAAGACTTGTAACCCTTTGGGGAATCTCTTGTTTACTGCTGCCTTGTAGGATAATTTATGTTAATGTAGTCTTTTTAGCTTCTTAATCCTTGTATGCACTGGCACTGAGTCATGCCAGCTAGTTGAATATGAGTATCATGCAGAAGCTTCTTCTCGAAAGTCGGGGTCCTAAGCCATCTGGATTCCTTTATTGAATGCCAGAATTAGAGCACAAAAATCCTTGAGAATGAAACACAAACATTTGCATAGCATGCATATCACCTTTTGTTTATTTTGCAAATACAGGTTACATATTTCTGACTTCTCTACTTTTCAGGCACTATATCTAATCAAAGAAAGCATCTCCTGTATCATGGAACAACTCCAGACAGAAGTGACTGCAATGAAAGCCCAACTGGGGCCTTTTATGGTGGACATTCGAGCGTTGTCCCATGATCAGAAACTGTTAAGGGGAGAGGTCAACGGCATGAAGGCTCAGATGGACCGGGTTACACAAATGTTGAAAATCCTATTGAAGAAAGAAAATGGTCAGTTACTTGCTGCTGTAACTGAAGTGTTGTCTCCTCCCATTTTTGTGGAACCTGTGGATGATCAGGGTTTTTCCAAATTTCCATAGTCAGAGTTTTCCAATCAGCTGTTATCTCCTAAGGAGTTCAAGACAAGAAGGTATGAGAGGAAGTTTGATCTGATCCCCATGCCGTATGTGTAGTTGCTTCAACTTTTTCTAGAATTGAAGTTGATTAAGTTGATTGATGTAGAACCTCAGCACACCAGGTACCCTAGGGATTCAAATATCAAGGCCAGGTATGAATTTCACTCAAGAGAATTTGGGCACAATGTGGAGAACTGCAAGATGCTCAAGCATAAGGTCCAGGAAGTCATCGATTCAGGAGAAATCGGGTTTGCACCCATACAGGAGGCCAAGAAAAGTAATGTTCCTGCACTTGTTGTAAAAGGAAAAGATATGCTTCCCGTGGGTCAGTGATTATCTGTTGTTCGTAAGCCTTGGGTTCTGAAACTGCCACATCAACAAATGATGATTGAGATTTCCCCAGTCGTATGACTTAACTATCAGTAGAAGTGAGAAAGAGTTTTTTACCCTTTACCTATGGCTCCTGCCGACTTACTTCAATGCTTGCTTCATTTAAGGGTGATCGAGCTGCACAAGTTATCTCCCCCTTCTGCTACACTTCCAAAGGGATTGGATGTTAATGCTCACTGTGACTTTCATTTTGGGGCACCAGGTCATGATATCGAAGGGTGCAAATCCTTCCAGCATAGGGTGAAAGACTTAATTGACTCGGGAGTAGTCGAGTTTGGACCAACAGATGTGAAGGTGGTTGGTAATTTTGTTTTAGGGACTGCTAAAGAAGGTGGTAATACTTCTTTTTCTCCTAGATTTACCCTAAGTCATGAGCATACTCTTCATCTTGAGGTTTCCAAGGCCTCACGTCAACAACCAGCTCCCAATAGGGGAAGAAGGGTACAAGGACAGTTTAGACGCCCTAATCAACATCACCCACAAAATCGTCAACTACAGAGGCGAGGACCTAAGGTATCTGAAAGAGTGCATCCTCAGGTTCCAGTTCCTCGAAGCCAACTGCTTGCTCTCCTTCTCCAAGGCTTCTTGATCAAGTTAGGTCATGCTATGCCAGTGCCATATCCTTTTCCTCCAGACTACGACATGGCTGCTAGGTGCGAGTTCCACTCAGGAATGTTTGGACATAAGATTGATAATTGTATGGAGTTCGAACACGAGGTGCAAGGTTTGATTGATGCCAAAGTCATTACACCAGATGGGCTGCCTTTAAGCTGAGGTTTTCGGGTTAACATCCCAGTTTGCAGGGGAATCTTCAGACGTAATTAGTCCAGACAGAGTCAAGTCTCCTCAATGATTGCAATGTTAAGCTTTTTTACTGCATTCTTATTCATATTGTTTATCTGTTTGTTAAATGTTTTTATGCACGCATGAGACTTGTTTGTTTTTTAATGTTAATTATAACGAAACGCACATGTTTTTCTTGAAGTAATTCATTCGTATTTACTTATAATTTTGTGTATGTGCATTGCAATACCAACTGTTGTTTTTAAACTCTGTGATGGAGGATGACGAAATGAAAACGCAAAAATCTCCAGTTGTTTTCTCTTGAATAGGATCCTGTAACGATGCACAGACATTGTTTCAAATCCCAAACACCGGAGATATAAGGGAAATAGACCCTCGTTAACCCCTTTAAGACTTGAAGTAGGAGTTTTCTTTATGCATGAAAAAACCTTACATTTAACCCAGGGGCATGGTAAGTGTCAGCTAGTTGGACCGAGCGTTCAGACTTTCATAAAGGAGTGTGCATTTGAGGATCTATTACCTTTCATTGTACCAGACCAAGAGATCCAAAGACCAGAAACCACAATGGTTATCCTTCATTAATTGAAAAGTGGGACAATTACGACCCTTACAAAACAATCGAGACAAACAATGTCACACAATTTGTTCAAAAAAGAGAAAAAGAAAAGAAATGAAAAAGCCCGCTAAGTTGAGACTTGAAAACAAGCGACTTAGGCAAAAATCAGGGCCATCTTGCTGGACTCCGATTACAAAGGATACAAAAAGAGTCAGTCCAGTCAAAAATTAAGGATAAGCAAAAGAACGCAAAAGTGAAAGATAAAAAGGATTATACAAGAAAGATCCTCAAACAAGAACAAAGTCGTGTGATACAAACACAAAAGACAAAAAAACAAAAGACAATAAGGGTTATTGTTACTCCAACAACCTCAGTGGTGCTTAAACTGTTAGAGTCATTGGTTCCTCAACCATCACAAAACCCTTTTGAAAGGTGATCACTCATGAAAGTTATTTGAACATAGGTTTGAAGAACATCATGAAGAGGGGTGGGTACAAATGAACTTCGAGCCTATATCTTTTGTTTCCATAACCTTGAACCAGGTCACGATATAACCCTCAAAAGACCTAACTGAAACATGGTTATTTCGAGAGCATACTACCACAAGATTGCGTTCATGACTCCTATGAGTTATGCTAAAAGATCTTTGTTGGTATTGCATAAAAAATCAATGTTGTATCTTAACTAGTGATTCACTCACAAAGGTTTACGACATATTTTCAATAAAACTTCAAGATCAACATGTGTGTTTTATTAGAATTTTCATTCCCGGGATAAAACATTTTCTGCTTGCATACATTTGTTTGGCCTTATAGAAGTTTACATATGGAACCTTAGTCTAGAAGCTTAACCTTGTTGAGTTGAGAAGTCTGAAACTTCTAAAAGACAATCATGTCGAAGTGCACTTTTTCTAAGAAACTTTTTTAGAAGAGGTTTTTTTCTAACCAATTGGATTAAAGGCAGCCAGTCCGGGGCAATCACGTTGAGCAATCTCCCGAAGTTCAGTCAAACTAGGGAAATCACTTCAAGATCTAAATCTCAAAGAATAATCAGTCTGAGTTTTTCTTCAGAGCACAATCAGTCAGAGGAGATCACCTTGAGGCTTATATTGGGGAAGGCCACCCCAAGAGCAGGAAAAGTCACTCTCTACAGACGATTAACCAATCTAGACTTGGTTCATGATACTGGAGCAGAGCATCTCACGATGATGAGAAATCTTTCATAGATCTTCTTGTGACAAATTATTTCATAAACCATGTAATCGGGGGAAGTTATGTCAAGATTCAACGAATCTCTCTAAGAGTTTGAAGGCACTAGAGCATCTTGGATACCAGGTCTTCTGTAAAATCCTCTTGAGTTTATCTTCATGCAGTCAACTAGCCCATAAATGAAAGATGTTACCAAATGACATTCCCCACGAAGAGCATTATCCCTAACGAGAGATGTGTTACAACTCTTATCTCCAGTAGAAGGGCGATCCCCGACATCCCCAGGAGAGTTCAAGATGTAATCTTCCCCAGCTGAGTCTGAGCAGTTGAGCAGTTCTCATCCCCAAGCGGAGTTATCACAATGAAGCATTCCCAGCAGGAAGCTAAAGGCTTTGCTTCCCCACATAGTCTGAATTAATAGAATTCTTTCCTCAGCAAGAGTTTGACCTAGTAGGTCTCCCCAGCCAAGTCTGAAGATGGTCATTTCCCCGCAGAGTTTCATGTTTTGAACTTATTCATCATTGAAATATTCCCCAACGAGGTCGCCAATTTATTTTTGGTCAGTGTGACAAGTGATGTAGACAGTGTTCACATTCCTAAGCCAGGGTCAAGTATTGACAGAGTATCTTGATCTCATTTCTCAGGAGAATGTTAGTTAGAGTGTTCTCATCCCCAATGGAGTTACAAATGGTATTCTCCCCTACAAAGTTGTTACTCTCCTCTCAAATCAAGTAAGCCTGGTTTTATCGCTTTTGTCCTATGTCAATTGACTATTCTGGTTTTATCGCTTTTGTCCCGTGTCAACAGACTATTCCTGGTTTTATGGCCTTTGTCCCGTGTCAACAGACTATTCCTGGTTTTATCGCTCTGTCCCGTGTCAACAAATTATTTATGGTTTTATCGTTTTTGTCTAGTGTCAACGGATTATTCCTTGTTTTATCGCTTTTGTCCCGTGTTAAAGGACTATTCCTACATTGCTTTTGTCCCATGTCAATGGACTAACTTTGAATTGATCGTGTTGTCCAGTGTCAACAGACCAACCTTAGATTTTTATCTTTTGGAGATAGCATATCTTTGGAGAACCTTCTAGCATGTTTTTAGACGCATGGTTCTGGGAAGTACATCCTTTGAGAAAAGTCTTCTAGCGTGTGTTCAGACGCAGGATTATAATCAACATATTGTCCCCACATTACTCAGCTTAGGGTAAGTGAAGAGGGTCTTCTAGCGCATTTCTAGACGCAGGATCCTGACGGTGGGATTTAATCGTCAAAATGGTTTGAGGAATCTTCTAGCGCGTGTTTAGACGCATGATTCAAGTGTACAATTTACCATATCACTCAATTTCAAGCATGTGAAGAGAATCTTCCAGCGCGTGTTCAGACCCAGGGTTCTAATCATTACAATGTTATCACTTACTCTGTTGCAGAAGACGTGAAAATAATCTTCCAGTGCATTTCAAGATGTAGGATTCTAACATTGTTCAACATCTATCGAGTTTATTTATGGGTACTTGAAGAGGGTCTTCCAGCATATTTCTAGATGCAGGATCCTATGCATGTCTATCCCACAGACTTAAGTGCACCAATGGAAAACATATACAGGCGTAAGATTCGTAAGGAATCGCCCATTTTTTACAAGTCCACTGTTGCTGTGGCAAGCCAGTAGTCTCCTGGCATCGTTTAAAAGACATTTCCATTGTGTTTTGTATTATTGTTCACAACATCATGGTTTTCAAGCTGTGTTTTTCTTGTTCGGGTTTATATCTATTTTCTTCCTCAGCATAATGCAAATTTTCTGATTGTTTTTGGTATTCAATCATAGTTTATCTTGAACGTCTGATAGCTGACGCTCTCATCCTTTTCGAATTAACAGATGATTGAATAGGGGCAATTGTAACACCCCAAAATTTGCCCTCTCTTTTTCATGACATGGAGTATACATGCCATTGCATCTTTGCATAGAAAGACGAGGCATAACATCCATGGTTAGAAGCACAGGGCATGTGATCAGTCATCCATCAAGATGTGATTCTTCAAAGACAAGATTGAGAGCCAAGTTGTATTGCAACAATCCCACAAGGGATCCTCATATCTTGCACAAGCTCAAACTTTTCCTCAAAGCCCTGGAAGGGGTGTGGTTCATCAGGAATTCATCAGTGCAACTTCCTCCTACACAAGGAAACCCTAATTAGGGATTTTTCCCAAGATAGGCTATCCTCATAGCTTTTACCAATTCTTGTGGTCAAATACTTCTATATGTTATAATATTCCTACGGATGAAATTTGGCTCAAAAATTCATTAAGGAAGTCAGACATTGGTTCAGTTACTTGTATTGGAAGAAAGAAGTCAATTGTGAGAAGAAAAGTCAACCAGTGGATTTTTAGGGTTTCAATCAAACTCATCAGCTTCATGGGCCTTTATTTGATCAAAGAATAGCATGAAAGGTCTCAAATGTCAAAGATCAGGGGTTTGCAAGAAGTTTCTAAAATTGGAATTTTTTCAAGTGAAAACTTTCTATTTTTTGAAATCTTTGCCCTAATCATCAACTTATTATTTCATGATCAAAAAAGCTTCAAATGATTTTTCTTTGAACATCAAAGTTGTAGATCTTGACTTTCCCTTTCCAAATAGTACAAAAAAACCTTCATAGCGTTTCTAGAACTCAAGATATCATTTTTTGAAGTTAGAGGTCATTTTTAGGGTTTTTGGTGCATTTTTGGCAACTTCTCATTGGTCCATTTTTATTTCTCATATTTTTGTGGCTTGATTTCATTATTTCATAGAAAAAAGGGTAGTACAAGAGTGGCACATGTGAGGCATGAATCAACACGAACCACACATCTCTCACACACCCTATTTCCTTCTCTCAACTCACAAGAATCACACTTTTCATCACTCATAGCCACACATATTTAGCACCAAGAGAGGAAAGAAAATCATGTGAATTTTAGTAACCATGCAGCCTCATCACCATCCAATCACACCATCAGATCATCATCCATTTTTTATCATCTAGCAGAAACAACAACGCGTTCCAAAGTCCACCACATGTCCATGCTTCTTTCTACACATCATCCAATTCAAAAATATGTCATACGATGCTTGTTGAGTTTTGAAGAAAATGGTATAACAAACTCACCACAAAAATATGTCACACATTCAGCTATTGGGGAGAGAGGAATCCACTATTTGAGAGCTCCTCATTTTCATGCACGAAGCTTCTCATTTTCACACTGAGTTTTCTCATTTTATGCAACTCCTCTCATTTTTCTTGCTCACACTAAAAAGAAATTGAAATCTGAGTTTGATTTCCACAACTCTCACTACCTAAGTCTCCTATGAATCATCTTTGATATCACCTTGCATTCAGATTCATAGTGGAAGATCACCATTGAAGGTCAAACTTGCATTCATATTCTCTTTGTCTTCTCGTTTCCAAGGATCTAAGCCTTTATCTGGCCAGATACGAGTTCTAGGAAGATTAAGGAGCCTCTGGTTTTCTTTAAATCTCCAAGACAAGCTTCATTCAGGTTTGAACATTCAACTTATTTTTCTTCGGATTTGCCTTATTGTTGCTTATTTTAGTATGATTTTTATTGATCTGAAGTATATTAAATGCATAAAAGCTTTTAGATGCCTTAAATTATGATTTTTAGTTTTGAGATGTGAACTTTGAGCCTTCGATTCTCTCTATATATTGTGTGTTTGTGAAATGTGTTTGTAGATTCTTGATCCTTTTTGCACGAACTTTCATTTAGTATGTTATTTTTGTGTTTCTGGAAAAAAATTGCATCCTTCCACCGGCGTGTGGCCAGAGAACACGACCAGAGTCTTCTCCGGCCAGTGACTGTATTTCATCTTATGTTTTCCCAACTTAATCCGTGAGCCATACGATTTAGTTACATCTGATGGAGGAGAGGGTGACAACACATTAATGAGGAGGGTGTGGGGCACGTGATTCTCTTATTTTTTATTTTTTTATTTTCAATTTTAATGCTAGCCTTAGGATCTGTTGACTATAATGTGACTAGATCTAGTGCGTTGATTTTATTAACTTTCTCCTTGTTTGACTTGCATGATAGCCACTGGATGTGATTACTTGGTGAGATTGATTGTGGATAATACGATTTGATTACCTTGATTGTGGTTGACTATGAGTTTTATTGCGCATTAGGCTGCTTTGCTTTTTCCACCTCCCTTTAGGCCCATTTCCTTATATTGAACCTTATTGGGTTTCTGTTTGCACCCCCAGGCTTTTTTATTCTAATTTTATTTTCTTATTTCTTTTAGTTTCCTTTTTTAATTTTTAAAATCAGTTTTTGGTTTCTAAAAAATCCCAAACAATTCATAAATGATCTTTGACATATTATAAAAATTTTCCAATTTTTTTTTCTTTTTTTATTAATTTTTAGCCCTCGGAATTTATTTTCCTTTGATATTTTTTATTTCATGAACACTTTGGTTTGCTAATTTTCTATCTTGAGATCTATAAGAGCTATGAACCTAATTCTTTTTGCACTATATCAAGAACATGTTGAGATGTGTTAAAACATTTTTATATAATTTTTTAGGTCTTATTGGGCTGATTGTTGAGAGCTTGCTTTGAGCTTAAATATGTGAAACCCTAGTTTGCTTAGCCTAATTGTTTGAATGCCTTCGGTTCTTATTCTTGGTTTGCAATTTTTGCTAGATGCTTATACATTATGGTCCTTTGGGGGTTTAATATCATAAGTTTTTAGGCATGTTGTCGCTCCCCGGACTTTCGTCCCGGTGCAAACGTGAACCGTCGGCGATGTTGGAGGTTGAGGTTGAATAGAGTCGCCAGCTAGGCCTTTTTATCCCGAAGGAAAGGTAATGCTTCATAAACCTGGAAAGAGATGGACAAGACGGTTGCAAACCAAAGAAACTGAGTAAGGGGGTTGGTTATGACCTGGGAAGGTATTAGCACCCAGATCATCCGTCGTACTTGACGGGATCCACGCTTACTTGATTGTGTTTAAAGGGGGTAGTGTATGTGCTAAACTGTGCATAACAAGCTAGGGAGAAAAGAATGTACAGAGTGTCAGTGCAAAAAGAGGTATGAATTCAAATTAGGCTTAAGAAGAGAAAAGCTGGAGGGAGAGAGGGGGGAGACCTGGGGACTTTTGTTTGATAACTGTTAAGTTATGCCTACATATCCTCTCGTGCAATGAGGAAGTCAGAACGTCGTAGTTCGACTCAAAGATACTAGATGATTTTGTTGTGAACTGCTTACTTATCTATGCTCAAGTGTATGACTCATCTGGCTCGAGTGATAATTGTCTTGCATTAGACGGAAGAAGCGAATTCTCATTTTCAGAGTGAGTGTCATGAGAAAAGAATCCCGGAGGAGGTGTTTATTGTTTGTTCTTGTGTTTTCAGTTTTTTATTGTTTTTGGTGTTTTGCATATGGAAATGAGCTTAAGCCTAAATCAAAGGTTGTAAACTCATTATATCCTCCTTGATTAGGGATAATGAGCCTACTTAAGCATGAGATGAAGATCCCAACTTAATTACCATGATGATATAGGATTAAGATCATTAACCTACTTTGGTAATTATTAAGTGCTTTTGGGTTTTTGTTCAGTGTTATGTAATGAGTTTAATCTCCAATCAAAGATTAGTGAACTCATTTCACCATCCTAAGAGAAGGATGATAGATGAGAACACTTAAGCTGAAGAAGATACCTTAACTTAATCCATGGTTAGGGATTAAATTCATTATAATAACAAGCCTTTATTAAGTGGATTTTAATTAAGGTTGGATGAAGAAGTGTTTTTTATGTTTGCAAGACTTTAGCATGAGGGGGACTTGTCCATTGAACACTAGGGTTAGTCCCTCTGAACCACCAGGCAGAGATGTAACCCTAATATAAGGCCCAAGTTACAAGCTTAAGTCTTTAATGATTATTAGGTGTTTTTGATTGAAGGTGAAAACAATTTAAAGGTTTAGCACTAAGTATAAAAGTTATACACTCCATCCTAAGATAAGGATACATGCATAACCCTAATTCAGAGTCCCAAAACTTTAACTTCTTAGCCTTGATTATGAGATGAGAGAGAGAGACTCAAGGAGACTCAAAAGGTAAAAACTAAGGGGGACTATGTACAACCATAAAGCTATCATGCTTGGATGTTCCTATGGTTTGTGAGGCATGAAGAGAAGTCTTCAAGTTGGCCATCAAAGGAAGAGAAGCAGATGAAAAGAGAGAAAGAGAGAAGGATTAGGTTACTTACTTCATGAAGAAATTAAGTAACCTAAGAACAAGAGATAACATAAGTGAATGAGATTCACTTCAAACACAAACAAAGTGCATAAAAATAAAGAGAGAAAGAGAGGTTGGATGTGGATGCACATCCACATCCTGATTAACTTAACAATAAAGGCTTTTCGGAGAATGCCAAAGTAGTATCTCGATCAATGAGATTCTCTAGTCCAACAAAGTATTTCCTTAACAATAAAGGCTCTTTGGGGATACTTAGAACAATGGTACAAGATTTTCCAGATCAAGCGAAACAGTCCCCTTCAAGGGTTCTTCGGTGATACTAGAACAATATCTTTACCACAACATGCGATTCTTTGGGTCTTGCGAAGCAGATCCTTAACAATAAAGGCTCTTCGGAGAATGCCAAAGCAATATCTTGATCAAATTATCTGTTGGGGAAAACCAATCGACAGGAATTCACTCTGAGAGGAAGCACGCTAGCCCAGTTCTGCAGAGGAAAAGCTCACAAGATGCTTTTAGGATAACCTCTGCTTGTGGAGAAATAATAGTGAAAATGCTAGGGGTCATCATTATCAACCATAAAGTTGAAGAATGACTTGCTGGGGGAATAAATCTGTGAGCACATGCGGAGTATCAACTATTTTCAGAGGAATACTGCCGACTTTGATAGATTGTCTTGGATGAATGTCCTGAATCCTGCTATGCTATATTGTACATGAATATTATGCATTGTTTGATGCACAGTGATTCATATGATGCGATTGTTGAAATTTTGATGCAAATGATTTTGTATGATTGATATGATTGTGTTTGATGACATTCTTGCTTTCGGGCAGGAAAGATGCATGTCATGCATGTGACAATGTAGATGATTGGATATGTTGGAGATAAGCTTTTTGGTAGTTGCCAACGAAATTGGACTTTGGAAATATGCCACTCCACGGGTGGACTTTAGAGACGTAACATCATCAAAGGGTTGATGGAAAGGAAATCTTAGGTAACATCATCAAAGGGTTGATGGAAAAAAGAGTTTTAGCTATATCATCACCAAAGGGTTGGCAGACTCACTAGGGAGTGACATCGTCAAAGGGTTGACGGAAAGAAAAACTTAGGTAATATCATCAACAAAGGGTTGGCGGACCCACTAGGGAGTGACATAGTCAAAGGGTTGACTGAAAGAAAATATTAGGTAATATCATCAATGGGTTGATGAAGACGACTTTATTAGGGAGTGACATCGTCAAAGGGTTGACGAAAAAGAATAGTTGCAGGTATATCATTACCAAAGGGTTGGTGAATTATACTTGTTACAGAATATCATCATTAGAGGGATGATGAGAAAGATTTTCATCATCAGAGGGCTGATGGACAAGGAAAAGATTATGATATTGCCACCAAAGGGTTGATGGAATGGATTGATATTATGAGGGTGCCAACATGGTGGATTTTTGGTAGTTTGCCAATAGAGATTGGACTTTTGGGAATTATGAGGGCGCTAATAAAATTTGACTTTAGGCTTTTTGGTGGTTGCCAGTGAATATTGGACTTTCTAGAGGTGGTTGAGGGTATTGACTTCTCGACACTTGGTATTCGACGATGCTCTGATCGGAGGATGGATGCGACCATTTTTGGTGTCTCCAGTCTGATACATCGCTGGAATTTTAAGTTGCTGAGATAACTTCAACTTCTTTGACTAATGCGATAAGTTGACTTTCAAATGAGCACAACGACATAATCAATGCATGTTGATTATGCTTTGGCTCAACCCTAAGGCATCCTCTTATAACTTGCTTGCCCCAGTCTGTAGGGACTTTGAAGGAATCTTCTCCAAATTAAAGCCTCAGGAGTGATTGTACCCTGACACGACATGATGCAACTTGCCTCAGTATCTGGATCTCATGGGGATCTGCCCTCGTCTAAGCCTTTGGAAGAACTTGTCCTGAATTGACTGCTTGAGTGACTTGCCCCAGATAGGCTGAACATTGAGATAGTCTTCCTCTATGATTCGCTGATGCTTGGATTTGGTTTCTGACCAACCAATCTTCAGGTCAACACAATCATTGAAAGTCTTGCCCCTGATTAGGAGTGATCTTGATTCAAGTCAACACCAATTAATGCTCAAGTTCCTCTTTGACTTTTCCTTATTTAGAATTTTTTTGGTGCTAAATACTTACTTGCGATTAAAATTTGTTTGTTCAGAAATTGTAATTTTAATGCAATATTCATGCGAGCTTTGAAAAAACATTTAGTTGAATGATGTGATAGTGTGTGACGAATGGATCGATTGTCCAAACATAGTATTGATTTAACTAGTGATATGTGATACAACAAAGAGAAGATTAGCAAATATTTTTAGAAGCCGGTTTATGCAACCTCGCTGAAGTATGCTTTCAGAAAAACCCTGCCTCAATTATGTCTTTCAAGGGTTATATCGTGGTCTGGTTCACGGTTATTGAAACAAATGATATAGGCTCAAATGTTTTTGTACCCAACCTTTCGTGATGTTCTCCAGTCCTATGTTCAGCTAATCATCACACACATTTGTCTCCTATGAGAACTTGAAGGTGTAATAGTTGAAGATTATTCAAGACTTTCTTGAAATGTCAGTCATCTTATTCGATTTTCTTTGGATGTTAGTGACCCTTTTGATTTTGGATATGATGGTCACAACAACTTATTTTGTTTTTGCTCGAGGATTTTGAGGACCTCTCTTTTTTTGTATTGATCCCTAATTTTTGCATGGACCTTTTTTTTTTGAGTTTTTAGTCCATCGGGATTTACCCTAATTTTGGCCTAAGTCTCCTATTTGGATATTTGACTTAGCAGGCCTTCTATATTTTCTTATTTTCTCTTTTTTTATTTGTTGAAGGATTGTGACCGCCAAGTCATTGGTCATAGAAGGATCTCCAGATTGGGAGTTTCACCTTGTAATTTGGATGTGTAGTCAGGTTAACTGAACACTACCCTGCCCCGGGTTAAGCGTAAGGGTTTTGAATATCCGAAAGAAACTCCTACTTCTAGGCTCGAAGTGTTTGTCTAGGGATTAACTCCTTATCTCTCTAGTGTTTGGGGATTTGAAGCAATGCTTGTACATCATCAGCAAGGTTCTTTCCGAAAGCATATTATCAGCAATCATGGGTATTTCGTTTTCGTCATCCTCCCTCAAATATTTGCTAAACAATGTGGTAAAGGAGGTAAAGTGCATTTTTTTGTGATTTTTGTTGTAATAAGTGGGAAAATGTGAGTGAATACGAATGGATTTCCTCAAATCATGCATGTTCATTACATTAACTTTACCATTAAAGAACACAATGTTCTAAAAGCAAGTAGCACTTAACAGAAAAGAAACTACAAATGCAAAGTAATGACATGAGATAAATATTTCCAGTGATGAGGATCTGGGCTTTGATTTGTTGTTGGGAAGCTTTCTTCAAATTTGCTCTTCAAGATCAGTTTGAAAACCAACTTCACATGTATCCTCTGTAGATTCTTCCATGACATGGATTGAGGAAACCACATGATTGTTGATTTGAATGCCTTGAGGTGTGAATGAGAACCTCCTAGAGTCTGAACCTTGCTTTTGAGCACCTTACAATCTTTAGTTGAGTGCCCTAGTGCTCCTGCGTGGTAATCACATTGGGTGTTAACGTCAAAGTCTAGTGGATATGGAGGAATCACTGGGTCCAATACTTTTGGCACTATTAGTCCACTTTCGATCAAACGTGGGAGTATTTGACTTAATGGCATTGGAAGCAGAGTAAAATTCCTTTTTGGCTTTCTTGGCCTTGGTCGAGAATGCTGACAGAGCGCGTTCTGACGTTGGTATGACCGTTGAGAAGATCTTCGGTTCGTTTGAGGATATTGACCATAAAGAGGGTTGTGCATCTGATATGGGAATTCAGAAGATCGTTGGCTCTAAACAACTGACCTGCATGGGTACTATTGATAAGGCACTAGAGGTGGAGAATGTGGGGTTTCCCAAACTGCATTAATTTCCTCCTCTTGTTCTTCTTCTTGGGAACTGACAACTGATTCACTCTCATTAGTCTGGACGTCTGAGGTGTCTTGTACTTTTCTACTCTTGAGTAGGCTCTCAATGCGTTCTCCCACTGACACTAATTGTGAAAATCTAGGAAATGAACTACCTATCATTCTTTCGATGTACGGGCTTTGCAAGGTATCCATGAACAAGCCAACCAATTCTTTCTCTAAGATTGGTGGTTGAACATGAGAAGCTAACTCTCTCCATCTTTGAGCATACTTTCTGAACGATTCATCACTTTCTTGAGATAACCCTTGCAACTACATGCGGTCTGGAGCCATGCCAATATTATAGTCGTACTGCTTCATAAAAGCACTGGACAAGTCCAACCATGACTGGATCTGACTACTCTTTAGTTGTGTGTACCAATCCAATGATGCTCCACTCAAACTGTCTAGGAAACAATGAATCATCAGTTTATCATTCTTAGTATGAGTGGTTAGTTTTCTACAGAACATCACCAAATGATTCTTTGGACAACTATCTCCTCCATACTTCTCAAACTTTGACATTTTGAACTTCGGAGGGATTACCACGTCAGGCACTATGCACAAATCAGAAGTGTTCATTCCAAAACCATTATGTACTTGCAAGGCTTTAACCCTTTCTTCCAACACACGACATCTTTTTGCAATCTCAAGATCTTGAGGTTGTTCAGTATTCACTACCAGGTTTGACCCTTTGGAATTAGGCGCGGAGAATGAGAAGCTTTGATATTCCATGGCATCAACAGATGAAGAATTCATATCTTGGATAGTGTGACGTTCTTGTGCAACAGAATTCTCAATTATCGTTCGTTGAATGTTGTCATCTCTTTTTTCTAAGGCTATCATGGCCTCCACAAGTTGGTCCAATTGGTTCTTCATTGCATCCACATCTCCTCTTAACACAACATGACTTTTCTCCAACGGATTCATGGTCCTCAAAGCTACTTCAAGTCTGATGCAAGTGTCGAGATATCCACTGTGGTGTATGGTCAAAGTTTGGAATGAGTTATATGCTTTAAGGAAATGTTATGCAATATAAATGTGAATGAATGCAATGTAATGCAAAGCTCAGGATCACGAGTTCAACGGATTCTAAAGATGGAGTATGAAGGTATGATTTTTAAATCCAAGGTATCACATGTAACTCAAAACATCCTAATCGGTAGGAAGTAAGAGGAACGTTCTATAGTCTTTACCCATAAAACCCACTCACAGGATAGCTTCTACAGTGATGGTATTAAGGTAATCAAGGTCACGGATAATAATCGTATTAACGTCCTGCCACATGTTATCTGTATTATGACGATAATAACGATAAGGTCTACCTCAAATGGAGTTCTCATGTTAAGCGTATGAAGAGCGAGTCCTCGAAGACTAACACTACACAACTACCAACATTGAAACTGGTTCTAGGAGTGGTTCTAGAATCACAACCCTTTTATGAATCAGGTCATGCAATAGGCTAGTTGCGTTATGACGAAATCTACGAATAGGTCTACTCTCTAGAGGAGCTTTCATGTTAGGCTTGCAAGGAGCGGGTCCTTGGAGACTAACACTAATAACTACCAATTCTTACTTAGGTGTTATCTCCTTTTTCCAAAGCTTGGTTAAAAAGCATTACTTGTGATGTTAACCCATGATCAAATAAGCAAATATAATAATGAGCACTATGATAAAGAAGAAAGCGATAAATAAGCATAGATAACAATAATGGTAGACAAAGAAGACAATTAAAACAAGTCAACAAACAAGCACAAGAATAACCAAGTTAGGCTCGACTCTCTCTCGCAAATGAGTTATTCCCCGGAAGAGTCGCCATCTGTCGTACCTCGAAAAATATGATCCTCGCGAAGGACGCGGAAAAAACAAATAACAGAGTTGCCACCTAATTTTAATCTATTCCTAATAAAGTAAAAGGGAAATATAGATAAAACCTATAAAGGAAAGAACTTGGTCGTTGAAACCAAATTCTAGTTTCGGGAGTGTCGCTCCTGAAGACTTACGTCCCGGTGCAAACGCGAACGGTCGGCGATGTTGGAGGTTGAGGTTGAAGGTCGACGTAACTGCGCCAGCAGCGTGAATCTATGGTCGACCCAACAAACAGCTGTAGGCCGGCTGAATGTCCATCACATAGAAAGTAGTCTGAAAGACCTGCGGACCGATTATCACAGGCAGCTCCACCTCTCCAAGAACAGACCTCTTAGAACCATCAAAAGCCCTGACCACCAGATTGCTTGGTCGGAGAGCTATACCATCATATTCGAGCTTGACAAGGGCTTTCTTTGGCAAGACATTGAGTGAAGACTTAGTGTCAACAAGAACATGTGAGAGCACAACCCCTTTACACTCCAAGGTGATGTGTAAAGCTTTGTTGTGGTGACGACCCTCCGTTGTCAAGTCAGCATTGGTGAAACCTAGCCCATGGCTAGTATTAACATTGGACACCATTGTCTCAAGCTGATTCACTGTGATCTCCTCCGGCACGTAGGCAGCGTGCAAGACTTTAAGTAGTGTATCCCAATGAGCTTCGGAACACAACAACAGAGATAAGATGGAGATCTTGGAAGGGGTCTGGTGGAGCTGATCCACAACCTTGTAGTCACTTCTTTTAATTATCTTCATAAATTCATCCACATCTTGGTCAAAGGATGATTTATGGGCTTCTTTTGGTACAGGTTCTTCGGGTGCCACACTTTTACCTTTGGCTTTGGCAGCAGCCTCTGCCTCAGTATTGGTCTTTGGAGCTTGTGACGCGAAGAGGCGTCCGCTTCGGGTGAAGCCTCCGCCTCCCCCGACATTATCCACTTGGGGTGTGTGAACCGTAGAATCAAGAAGGACTCTTTCTCCGTTGCAGTAAAGGTCTGAACCATAGTGCCATGGTACAACATTGTCTTTAACATATGGAATGGGCCCCGGCACCGTGATGGTGATTGGACTGACTGCAGCAGAGGTAGGGACCGTTATTGTTTGTGGATCATAAAAGATCGTGACAGGACTTCTGGTTGATGGTGGTGGTGATTGATTGAAGCTTGGTTGTTGCTGAAACTGTTGCTGAGATTGTTGATAATTGTTGGAAACAGGGACCATTGCAGGGTCGTAAAAGATGGTGACTGTGGAAACGTCGTTGTTGGTGGTTGCTGTAGTTATAGAAGTGGATGCCATTGAACTGGTGTCTATTGAAGTGATGGAAGGAGTGGTTGTTGATTTTGTAGACGAGTCTGTAGGAACAATTGTCTTTGCAGTTGTAGGAGAAATACTTGTTGTTGAAAAAGGAGTTGCTGGTGTTGTAGAAGTTGTTATTGTTATTTGCAGGATACCCTCTCTAATCAAGCTATTGATGCCATTCCTCAAGCTTGCACACCCATTGACGGAAGCCTTGCAAGATTCACAGCAGGCCTCACAACCTGGAAACACCTGGCATTTTAAAAGCTGAGCTTTAACCTCTGCCAGAGGTGTTTGAATACTTGCAGTATCTTCAATTAAATTCATGGGTGAGCCCTCCTCTATTGCATTTATCCATGGCCCACCATGGTTGGGCATAGGATTCTTCGTGACATTAGGAGGTGGTGCAAAATTTAGGGCTTTTGAATCTACCGGATCCTGAACCTTCATGTGCAAAGCCCTGCACTTTTCTGTGGCATGACCAGGTGCATTAGAATGAAAGCACACCTGGCGTTGACGTCGTAATTTCTTGGAAGGTTCTGAGGATCTGGTGGAGCCAATGTCCTTAACTCGACAAGATTAAGCTTTAGGAGTTGTGGCAATAAGGTGGCATATTGCATTGGTATAGGGTCAATCACCCTATTGATCTGAGATGGCCACTGCTGGAAAGGGCGTTGTTGGTTGTTGTTGTTGTAGGATCTTTGTTGAGGAAACTGTGGTTGTTGAGGAAAATGTTGTAGTTGTTGAGTATATTGAGGATGTGGAGTAGGAATAGTAATGGCGGCAATTGATCTGGGCTGATATTGGGGTCTTCCTCTGCCCATATGTACAGAATTTGTTTCACCGGATCTGCGGGGCCCTGCAAATGGTTTCCTTGTACTGCTTGAACTGGCGCCATTGTCAGAAATCTTTCCCATTTTCAATAAGCTCTCAATTCTTTCCCCGACTATAACCACGTCTGCAAAGCTGATGGAAGAAAAAGCAGCCAATCTATCAATATAAGTCCCCTGGAGAGTGTTCATGAACATATCTGCCATTTCCCTTTCTGACATCGGGGGTTGAACGGCAGCAGCTAATTGCCTCCATCTTTGGGCGTACTCTCTAAAGCTTTCCCGGGAAGACTGTGACATTCCCATCAGAAGGGTTCTGTTTGGAGCCATGTCCAGATTATATTGATATTGACGAATGAAAGCTTCAGCCAAGTCTTTCCAATTCCTTACTGTGGCCCTGGTCAAATGAGAGTACCACTCCCGGGATGCCCCTGTCAAGCTATCCTCAAAATAAAACATCCACAGTTTTTCATCCATGGTGTAGGCTTTTAGTCTCCCCAGGAAAGATTGGAGATGGGTACGTGGGCAGGATGTACCGTTGTATCTTTCAAAACAGGGAGGTTTGAACTTGTGAGGAATTCTAACCCCCTCCACTAGTCCCATATACATGACATCAAAACCCAGAGAGTTTTGAGACTCCAGAGACCTTAGCTTTTCTACTATCTCGTTCAGCCGACGATCGTAGACTTTGTACCCTGCCCCAACCACAGTAAATTGCTCTTCCTGAGGGTCCTCTTACAAGGCCCTCCCTCTAGTGTTGCCTTGGGTGTTTCTTATAACATTGATGTCTGGGTTCAGATTAGGTCCAAACTCTGGGGGATCAGTACGAGGCTGTATGTGATCGTTGTTGCTGGTACCCCCTGTACCTGGGTGATTTTCTTCGGGGGTTTTCCGCTCGACTAATTCTCTCAGTCTCTCCTGGATCTGAGCCAATCCAGTCATCACTGCCATAAATTGGTTCATTTGGGCCCTCATATCAGTCCTTTCATTGGCTATTTGGGTTCTCACATCAGTCAAATCCTGTTGAACCTGATCCATTTGTAAGCCTGGAAGGTTGTTTCTTGTCGGATACCGGTGCACTCTATTGACGGGGAACACTCTTCTACGAGCAATGTTTCTTGAAATCACAACAAAGTGAGAAACAACAACAAAACAAAAACCTACAAAACAAAGAGAAGATGTTAATATGCAATGCAGGATGCCTATTTGTCCTCCAAGGGTATCCGGTTTGGTTCTTTGGTTTTGACCTCAAGGTAATGATGATGTTGCAGAGAGATAAAGCCCATGGAATAATACAAAACATATATTACAAAAATGTGAAGATACATAGTTTGATTACAACAAAGTCCCCATGATGGGTGAAAAATACATCAATAAAAAATACAATCAGAATGAAGTACAAATACAAGGAAATCAAACATCCAATCCATAATCATCCTCTCTGACTTCTTTCAGGAGAGCCTCGGTCACTGGGCCAACTGGGTGCTCTGTGATGGTCCTGATGAGAAGGTTCCTGGTGACTATGGCACTGGTCAACTTCTTATGCTTGTCCTGATCCTTTGATCTCTTCAACCCCGCCCGGAGCTTCAACTCAGAGATCTCCTTCTATGCTGCTAAAAAGGCCTCCTGACTCTTCTTTTCATTGGCTTCCAGCTGCTCTATCTTAGCCTGGGTCCTTTGATCTTCCTGTGAACGTGCCTCAGTGATCCTGATCCACCTAGCCTGACTCTCCTCTAAGTAATGCTCAGCTTTGGCCTTCTGAGTCTTGGCTTCCTTGCAAGCATTCTTCAACACTAACTCCCCTGCTCTAGCCCTTCTGATGTAATCATTTGTCTTCTCAATCTTGGTCAAGTGCTCAATCCGGAGCTTCTCTAACCTTTCATTATCCAGACGACTATCATTCCTCTCCCAGAGGGTCTTCTTCAAAGCTTCAGAGAGATGAGTATTCCTTTCCTTCAATTTCTCAAACTCCTCTAAACTGACAGTAGCTGTAGGCTCCACTGCTGATGGTCCAGGCACATCCTCTATGGTGAATGGCATGCGGGTGATCTGTCCTCTGGTACGAGACCAGTCAAGATACTGAGCTGAAGATATGTTGTTGCACTTGCCAAGAATAGCTGTCCCCTTAGTCTGAATATTGTCCCAAGCCCATGTTGCCTGTCTGACAATGGCAAGGTTGTGCTGAATGTCACAATAAAGGGTTTCTGTCAAGTCTTGCTCTCTTGGGGGATGTACCAAGGCATACCCTAATTTCCTTTTGAACAGAAAAGGGTTGTAGTTGATGCAACCCTTCACTCCAATAAGAGGTACATTGGGATACTGCCCACAACTGGTGATGATATCTTTGCCCTTGGTGCTCTGAGTGCACCATCTGATTTCTTCTGATGTAAGGGCAATCATTCTCTTATCCCAGTTCCTTGGCTGATGAGGATTCAAGAAAGTTTTCGACTTTGGCAAGTGCCTTAACAACCAACAGTAGAAGAGGGGTGCACAACATCTGACCAGTCTTCCCCTCTGCTTCTCATTCCTTTGATGCACTGAGTAGTAAAAGTCTCCAAGCAAGGTAGGGACTGGATTCCTCAACAGGAAGAGGTGGATAGCACTCTTGCTCACAAACTTAGGCTCGTCTGCAAACAAGATGACTCCATATATGCTAAGGGCTAGAAGAGCACAAACAATGTCCCACTTCCCTGCTGCAGCATGCAGGGTGGCCTGAGTAACCAAGATATCCAAATGAAGGCCTGGAATTCCAGCCTTAGTGGTCATGCTCTGGCCAATGAGGGTGGACTCCAAGTGCAAAGCCTTAGCTACATCTTCATTCTTAGGAGCAACCATCTCAGGGTTGAAGGGAATCCGTCTCCTGATGGGGACACCTAAAAACATGGAGAACTCTTCCATCAGTGGTCCCAACTGAAAATCTGGGAAAGTGAAGCATCTGAGAGGAGGGTCATAGAACTGGAGACAGGTGTGGATCATGCTCCTCTGTGATGCATCCAGGTCTATGATCATGTCCATAATGCCACCATAATGTTCCCTGAAAAAAGGTACATGATCAGGAGTGATGAGAGCCTGCATCTGCCTGATGCCTGTCAGAGTGGGCTCAAAGAAATGATAGGTGATATTGCTCTTCCTGGATGTGTCCATGCTGATAATGGATGCTGGTGAAGAAGACTGAGGATAACTGCTGATAAAGGCAACTGAAGAAGATGCTGAAGAAAAGTCTCTGATGAAGACAACTGGTGAAGAGAGCTGAAAAGAATCTCTGGTGAAGATAACTGATGGAGAGGTTGGTGCAGATAGCTGAAGGACTCTAAGCAGTAGAACAGGTCAAAACCAAACCAAAGATAAGATGTGGATACCCTGAAAAATAAATAGACAAATGTTAAATGATGCAAAATGATGTATGCAGAATGATATGCAAAGGGTTTGTGATCAAGTGCTGGATCTGTTAGTTGCCTTGATAGGGTCCATGTGTGTTCATAAGAACAGTCCAAAATGATACAACCTTAACAAAACTAGTAACAAAGGTATGATGAGGCCAAGGGTTCCTGCAAACACCCCAACCCCCTCACATGTATTGTTCTAGAACAAGGATCCTCAGACTTGGATCAGTTATGAGAAGTGTAAACACTTCTAACCCGAAGGTACAGTGTTTACAATAACCATAAAGGATCCTCCTCTAATTCACCTCAGATGATGAAGGTCATAAAAAGGTCATCCAGACTTAGCAGGCTTCCTAGACAGCCCTAGTACTACAGGAAATCCGTAGCACAGAGTTCTCAAGAAGAAACCCATGTCTGAACCGTGTTTCATATTCCCGCACCAGACCGAAATGGAATGGGAAAGAATATGAAGCCACTCTATCCTATGTGTCACTCAGGTCCCCGGTATGGAACCTTACTCACTCAATAATCCCTCCCACAAAAACAGACAAGAAATCCAACATAAATGGTATGATGATAATAGTATGAAATGCATATAAACAGTAAATGAAAGCAATAAATAAAGCTGTACAGAAAGCAATAAAAAAAGCACAAGTAGCACATAACACCCCCATAAACACAAATCAAACAAGCGCTAGGAGAAACCCACAAAAAGAACCAGATGCCCTGGTTGCAAGATTCTTCCCCAGCAGAGTCGCCAAGTTGTCGCTCCCCCGAAAAGACACCGGGTCCAATAGGGTACAGACGCGAACGGTCGGCGAAAAGAGAAATGAAGGTGAAGATGAATAAAGTCTCCAGCTAGGAATTTTTATCCCAAAGCAAAGGTAATGCTGCATAAACCTGGAAAGAGATGGATAAGAAGGTTGCGAACCAGAGAAACTGAGAAAGGGGGTTGGTTACAACCTGGGAAGGTATTAGCACCCAGATTGTCCATCGTACTCGACGGGATCCATGCTTAAAAGATTGTGTTTAAAGGGGTAGTGTATGTGTTATCTGTGTGCAAAAAAGCTGGAAAAGAAATGTACAGGTGTCAGTGCAAAAGGTGAATGCTCAGGAGCTGAGGCTAAAAAGAGAATGCTTAAAGAGGGGGAAGACAAAGAGAATTTTGTTCAATAACAGTTAAGTTATGCCTACGTATCCTCGCGTGCAATGAGGAAGTCAGAACACCGTAGTTCGACTCAAAGAGACTGAAAGATAAATTGACTGTCAACTGCTTGCTTGTCTATGCTCAAGTGTATGACTCGTCTAGCCTGAGTGCTAACTGTCTTGCATTAGACGGAAGAAGCAAGTTCTCGTTTGTGAGTGAGTGTGATGAGAAAAGAATCCCGGAGGAGACGATTATTGTTTGTTTTTGTGTTTTCAGTTTTGTTATTGTTTTTGGTGTTTTGCATAAGTTAATGAGCTTAAGCCTAAATCAAGGGCTTGTAAACTCATTATATCCTCCCTGATTATGGATAATGAGAATACTTAAGTATGAGATAAGCATCTCAACTTAATTACCATGATGATGTAGGATTAAGATCATTAACCTACTTGTGATTATTTAGATGTTTTTGGGTTTTTGTTTAGTGTTAAGTAATAAGTTTAATCTCTAATCACAGATTAGTGAACTCATTACACCATCCTAATAGAAGGATAATAGATGAGAACACTTAAGCTGAGGAAGATACCTCAACTTAATCCATGGTTAGGGATTAAATTCATTATATAAAAAGCCTTTATTAAGTGGATTTTAATTAAAGGGATGAGATTAAGAAATGGATTTTATAATTTGTAAGACAACTTGAGGGGGACTTGTCCATTAAACACTAGGGTTAGTCCTTTTTAACCATAAGGAAGAATTAGAACCCTAATGTAAGGCCCAAGTTACAAGATGAAGTCTTGATGATTATTAAGTGATTTGATTAAGAGGTTTAAAAAAATTAAAGGTTTAACACTTAGGATTAAAGTTATACACTCCATCCTAAGAGATGGATGCAGGCATAACCCTAATTCCAAAGTCCTAAAACTTTAAGAGTTTAGTCTCTGATTATGTAGATGAGAAGAGAGACTCAAGGAGACTCAAAGGTAAAACGCTAAGGGGACTAATCACAACCCTAATTATTATCATGCTTGGATATCCTATGGTTTGTAAGGCTTGAGAAATATCTTCAAGGAAGCCACCAATGGAAGAAGCAGATGAAAGGAGGAAGAAGCAGGAGAATAAGTTACTTACTTCACTGAAGAAGATAAGTAACTTAAAGAAATAAAGTGAGAGAGGATGAACATAAGTGAATCAAATTCAATTCAAAGACAAACAAAATTCACATGAATGAGATAAGAAGAAGTGAGAAGTGAAGGCAAATCCACCTCCCAAAATAACTTACCAAAAACTGAAAAGTGTTAGCATGAATGCATAAAGTATAAAGCATAAAGAAATGAAGTGAAATGAGATGAAATGACCAAAGTCAGAAGTGTTTATGCAATGTAAATGTCATGTAAGATGATGCAAAGCACAACAAAATGCATATGTATAATCATACAAAGATGAGATGCAAAGGAAGCATGCTTTGAAGTTTGAAAACTCATGAAAGTTTATGAAATGAAATGAATGCTAAACATGGCAAATGAATGAAGAAATGATCAAGCAAGGTTCTAACATGTCCTAAAATGTCTAAGATGACATATGAATGCATGAAATGTCATGGCAAGTTCATGTAATGATGCTTGTACAAGGTGAATGCAAATGAAAATGAGAAATTAGGGTTATATGGACATGTGAGATGCAAATGAACAAAACAGAAGCAAATGACATGATAAAAATTTGCAATCAATCTCAAACAAACCCTAATCCCGTACTAGTTCACACCCCAAAGGAGAAGGTCAGAAGCCTAACCAATCAAAAGTTATGATTTTCCTAAGTTTTCTAGGGTTTTTGGGTGGTTCAAAAGGAAAAATAAAAAAGAATCAACTTCAAACTCTTCTTTGTTAGGCAGAAATGATTTTTCATAGTTAGGGTTTAAAAATGTGATTTTTATGACCCTTAATTCAAAGAAAATTGGCAAACTATGATCAAACCTAAAAAGAAATTTATGTGAAGAGTTTGAAAATGTTTCTAAATGCATTGGGATGATTCATGATTTTTTTGGTGATTTTTAGAAACCTAAATGCATTTTTAATTAATTAAAAATAACATTTAAATATTTTAAAAATTCTTTTTTAATTCAAAAATAAAATAAAAATCATTTTTGGATGAAGAAAAATATTTAAAGTCAGAATGCAAAAGAAAATATTTTTGTGATGCTTTCTGATATTTTAAATAAATTATGCAAGAAAATGCAATAAAAATGAATTAAAATGCAATAAAAAGGAAAAGTCAGTGCATCCAATGGCTGAGGTTTAAATGAAAAAGGTGGGAGTTGACTAGCGCCTAAATGAAAGGCTGAGATTGATTCTGGCAATTTTAAATTAATTAAGTTAATTAATCTGGATTAGGGTTAAGTGAAAGGATCGGGGCCATCCAAACACGCGGGTAAACATGATCCAAAGGCTAATATTCAAACTGACGCGCTAACCCTAATTAATTAACCTAATCACTTTCAGGTGACCAGAGCTAGCTCCGGTCATCTTCTCCGGCGAGTCAAAATGCCAACTTCTTCCCTAGGTCACTAAACACCAAATTTCTTGCCCAGAAATGATCCCCAAACATCATATATCATGAATCCACAAACAAAACACATTTATCATTCGTAATAAAGCTGAATCGAAGCAAAAACATCTTAGGTCAAAAAGTTTCAGAAGCTTCATACATGGTCATTTCTCAAGCATTTTCAAAACAAATCACATCCCAATGATCAGTAGAGCATACAGATTCATATTGTAACTAGAAAAACAAGTTCTGTAAAAATTGTTATTGAGATATACCTGAGGTTGAGCTTTCTGATTCTGGGCTTTCTGGACTCCCTCTTGGTTCAAATCCACCCCAATGAACTCCCTGATGAGGAGGAGGAGCTTAGAGCAAGCTTGCAATGGCTGGTTTTGATAATTCAACTCTGCTGCACCAGAAATCGTGTTTTAGTTTAGCTGTGTTTTAGGCTATGGTCATGGGTGGGAAATGATCATTAGGTCATGTGGAGATGATTGGTGAAAAAAGATTGAAGTTTTATGGTTGTGTGATGATTTTCGAAGAGAGGAAGTTTTGGATGGATTTTGTGAAATCTGAGTGTTGGGATGATCCAGGCTCTTGTGTGTTGTGAAATGGCTTGCATAATGTTTGTTTAATCCAATGGGATTAATCAGAAAGTTGTTGTGGCACAGGCTGATTGGTATGGGGTGTTTTGCAAAAAAGTCAATTTTTGTGTACTTGAGGTATGGGCCATGTCAAGTCTGGTTTTTTGGGGTGTCTGGCCTCAGCAAGATTCATGGAGAGCCATAGAATCAAGATTATGCAGCTGGCACAAGTGGATGGAAGGATCCAAAGCATTTTGCAAATTTTGTGAGTTTTGGCCCTTTTGTGATTTCTTGAAGTTCAAGTCATGAAAATAATGAAAACTTGTGCATATTAGAAGTCATTAGAATGCTTGAACATGCCAAATTGCAAAATCCCTCTTTGACATGAAACTTGAAATTATAGGATTTTTGCCAACTTTGAAAGGCCATATCTTGAGTTATATGATGAATCAAGACATGTTCTTGTACTTTTTGAAAAGTGAAAGACCTAATCTACAACTTTCATGACCAAGAGTTTTTCATTTGAAGCATTTATGGTTATGAAAAAGGAGGTTGAAAAACTTTCCCAAAATGGAAAGTTTTCATTTCAAGTCATTTCCAAAAATGGCAAGTTTGCAATTGGCTCAAAATTCTTCAATCTTGTGAACTTCCAACCACTTCTAAGATCAAATAAAGATCATATAACTTCAATTTGATGAAAATACCCCTTTGGTTCCATTGTTGGGGGCCTCAGATGCCCTGATTTTGACTTAACTTGCTCAAGAAGTTACCCAGTGAACAAATGACCTCCACAATGAATTTCTTCATCAAACTTGGTACACATGATCCTCATAACATATTAAGAACATTAGAAACAAGAATGACCCAAAAATTTGGAGTTAAGGCCTCTGAAACCAAAACCCTAATTTTGGTCATCTGTGTAGTGAAAACCCTAGCTCTGCTTCCATGCATTTGCCTGTTCTTGTGATCCCTTGACTTTAATGAACTTTGAGGAGAATAATATCATGATAGAACACACATGGACTCTCTTGGAAAGCTTTGAGACCTTTGGGATAGCTCATATGGATTCTTGGATAGCTCAGATCACAAACCCAAGATGCAGATGAACTTGAACTTATGCAGTGAAACAAAAATGCAATATGAGGTGCAATGCTTATGCTTATGCAAAAATTAAAGATCAAAAGCCATGGTGTGGTATAAAGTGAGGGAAAATTTGGGGTGTTTACACTCAGGATTCCTATCAAAAATAGTGCTCCTTATTATGGCTTAGAGAAGATGCCTTCATGCAAAGACATATCTGACTCTTTTCATTTGGATTTATCCAAGGTCAGTAGAAGGCTGGATGCCTGCAAAGGTAAAGGACATTTCTTAGATTTTATTATCAAGGAAGCTTAGGATCTAGCCTCTGAAAGCAAATGGGCTAAGTTCATTACCCTGCTTGCTTTGATAGTGTATGGGATTAGTTTATTTCCAGGAGAGAAAGGATTAATCAGCATGGAAGCTATCATCATCTTTGTCAGAAGAAAAGAGGAAGGGACATGTGAATTGTTGTTCTCCCTTGTTTGCTGACTGGTTTGTAAGGTAACTCCCTAAATCAGGGCCTTTCCAGGATTTGAAGCAATCTTGGAAGTGGTCCAAAAGATTGATGGGCTTAACCTCAGTTGACATTGCTTGGGGATGCAATAGGGATCTTGTAGGCAAAGAAATCTTGGTTAGTTGTGGTGGCTTCCCAATTGTACCCTTGATAGGAAGAAAAGGTGGAATCAGCTACAATCCTATTTTGTCCAGAAAATAGTTTGATTATCATTTGAGAGATGTACCATTGATTGAGGAAATGAGTGAGTCACTATACTTTCCAGCAGAAGTTAACTTGAAGATGAGCATACTAGCATCCCAAGCTTGGGAGGTTAGAGTGATGAAAGTGTAGAAAGACTTTGGGAGAGTAGATCCCAAAACTTATGATCCTTTTGCCACCTGGTTGGAAGATCGTTTAGAGGCTTTGTTGCTCCCATTCTCTAAGGAACCACCTCTCTACCCTAAGGAGATAACACCCTCAACTTCAGTTCCTCTTCAGGAGTATTAGAAATTAGAGGCATTGATTAAGCAACTCAGATTGGAGAATCAAGAAGCTAATAACTCATGTCAGAAGCTGAAGATCCAGAACCAGAAATTGGAAGAAAGGGCTCACAAAGCTGAAGAAATGATCAGGATTAAGCAGCAAGACTTTCAGGAGAGAGAGCTTTATTTCAAAAAGAGGGGATTAGCTGAAGCTCATAGGGCAGACCAGCGCCGGAAATATAAGAAAGATTTGAATGAAGCTAATGAAACTATCACCATATGGCAAGAGAAATGGGAAGAAAACTTGAAGAAGCAGAAAGAGATAGAAATCATGTAGAAGTAAGAGATCAAAGGCCTTCAAGATTCTTTGGCTGAACAGGGAGATCTCCTTCAAAAGGCCTATATCCAAGAGGAGATTCACCTTAAAGATATAGCAAAGAGTCAGCAAGTAATGAAGGAAGCTCAGAAAGAGATAGAAGAGTTGAAGCTGAGAATTGATGTTAAGAGGACCAAGATTGATTCCATTACAAGCCAGGAGAGTGAAAAGGTGTTCCTACAACAAATTGAGGAATTGCATGCCTCCTTTGACCATAGGGATATCTTGATTCAAAATCTCATACAAGAACCATCACATCCAGATATAGCTCGCTGCTGCAGGGTGTCAAATGCCTTAGCTGGAGATTACAGGATGTAGACTTTCCTAGGCTTTAGTCTTGTATTCATGTGATTTGGAATACCCACAGGCTTGTTTTGGGAGTCCTCTCTCTTGATGTACTTTTTCTCTTTGATGTATGAACTTGTACCCTATGAGGGTTTTTCTATTCCTGTTTTCTTTTGATTTACCTGAAGTCTCTGGTTGATTATCTGTTGCACGGACACGAGATATTAAATGCTGCCACTTCATGACTGAGTATCACAACAAGGTATTCTTTTCTCAACACCGGAATGGGAAAGTAAACAAAAAACTTGAGGATAAAAGGGACACACTGCATTGCATACATACCATGTTCATTTTTTATTTATTTTGCATGTTTCTCCAGGTTACTTAATTTATCTGCATTTCAGACAAAGATTGCGTGAGCTGCCAAGACCCGGCACTTCAGACAAAACATTCCTCATCGTTACGCAACACGCAACAACCAAAGGACTATCATGGATGCTATGCAAACTGAGCTCAATGAACTCCGCACCAGGATGGGGGAATTTATGGTTATGATGCAAGGGATGGCCCAAGGACAACAAGATTTGAGGAATGCTATATAGGGGCTCAATCCTCCCCAGACTGGCCCTCCTGTAATCACTCCAGAAGTTCAAGTGAATCCTCCCAACACCAACAATGGAAAAGGTGGACCTCCAGTTCCAGAGCCTGGCACAACAACCTTCATCCCTGTGCAAGACCGACAAGAGGATCAGTTCCCTCCTTTTAACAATGATATGGAATTTGGCGTGGAAGGAAATTTTCAAGATTTTTTGCTGCTGGCTGAAAAGGTTAAAGCCCTTGAGTGTAGAGACACTCTTGGGATAGATGTATCTGACATGGGCCTAGTCCATGGGGTGGTCATTCCTCACAAGTTCAGACCACCTACTTTCGACAAGTATAACGATAATTCCTGCCCTAAAACTCATTTGCAGGCCTTTTACCGAAAGATTGTTGCCCACACTAGGGATGAGAAGCTCTGGATGTACTATTTCCAGGATAGTCTCTCCGGAGGATCCTTGGAATGGTACATGAAGTTAGAGAGAAGCTTTGTAAGAAGCTGGAAAGAGTTGGGAGAAGCTTTACTTAAAAAATATCCGTATAACATTGATATGGCGCCTAGTCACACTTAGCTCCAAAGTCTAACATAGAAAAATTCAGAGAGCTTCAAAGATTACGCACAGAGATGGCGTGAAGTGGCCGCCAGGGTGCAACCACCATTGCTAGAAAGAGAAATGGTAGACCTTTTCATGGATACTCTTCCCGGGAATTTCATGGAAAGGTTGGTTGGGTGTTCTTCAAGCGGTTTTTCAGATATTATCTTGACTGGCGAGAGGATAGAGAGTTGGATTAAGCAGGGAAAGATCCAGAATGGTGGTGCTTCAACTTTCGGTGTCAAGAAACCTTTCATAAAGAAGAGGGAAAGAGAGACTAGGGAAGTGTATGCACATGAAGCGGAGGTAATATAGGTTTTTATCAGCAAGTGGCTCCTGTCACTATCTCAGCTCAGCCTAATCAATAGCCAGTTCAACAACCGCAACAGCAGCGCCAACAAGGTTATCAGCAATAGAGGGCTCCTCGTCCCTATTATTCTCAGAAGACCAGAGAAAGGCATCTTGAAACTCCACCTATGTCTTACTCACAGCTCTTGAAGAATATTCTCCAGCTCCAAATGATCTAGCTCAGAACTTTACAACCTTTGAGGCCGAGGCAAATCCCCAAAGGTTATGACGCAAATGCCTGATGCGAATTCCATTCCAGAGCCCCCGGTCATACTACAGAAAACTGCAAAGCCCTGAAGCACGTCGTTCAAGACTTATTAGATTCCAAAGCGATTAATTTCGCTCCCACTCCGAATGTGATACAAAACCCCATGCCTCCTCACGGAGGTACAGTTGGGGCAATTGATGATGGAGAGAATCTGAATTTGGTGCGCAATGTCAATGACCTGCAAACTTCGTTGAGTACTGTCAAAGCTTGCTTGGCCCAGAAGGGTATCTTTCCAGGTTGTAAAAATGATTGTCCAGACTGTGCTAAGACTCCCGATGGTTGTAAAAATTTGAAAAAGGGGACACAAAGTATGATTGACGAAGGGGTCCTGCAGTTTGACAAAATTGTAAAAGAGAAAGAAGTTTCTACGGTGACCATCTTCTATGATCCATCACAAGTTCCTCCTCAAGCCAAAGTAGCACCAATAACTATCACTACTGCAGGGCTAGTGATGTACCAGAGTGATAAGGCCATCTCATGGCATTACGGAGGTGAAGTATATTGTAACGGCCAGAGCAAGATTTGGCCACACCTAGTATATCTCCATCTCAAGTAGAAAATGTTGGAGTGGGGGGTTTTACTAAGAGTGGAAGGTTGTTTGCGCTGGTGACACTGAGGAATAGTGTAATACCAGCCAGAGATACTACAGAAGCTCAAGCTAAAGCTAGAGAGAAGCAACCAGTAACTGCTAATGAGCCCACACCTGTGGTTGACCCTGACATTACATTTGACAAAGAAGCTGAAGAGTTTTTAAGAATCATCAAGAAGAGAGATTATAATTTGTGGACCATTTGCTACAGACTCCTTCAAAGATCTCCATCTTGTCTCTGTTAATGTATTATGACTCTCACATAAAAGCTCTCTTGAACATCCTGAACAAAGCCTATGTACCTCAGGATATCTCAATGAACCAATTAGAAACTGTGGTGTCCAGTGTCAACATCAGTCATGGATTGGGTTTACTGACATGTACCTGACGTCTGAGGGTCGCTCCCACAATCGGGCACTGCATATTTCTTTGGAGTGTAAGGGTGTAGTGTTATCCCATGGGTTGGTGGACACAGGGTCATCTCTGAATGTTATTCCTAAAAAGGCATTCATGAAACTGGATTACGATGGAGTTATTCTGAAGCCTAGTGACTTGGTGGTTCGAGCTTTTGATGGTTCGAGAAGATCAGTGTTTGGGGAAGTAGACCTGCCAATCAAGGTCGGTCCATAAGTATTCAACACTACATTCTATGTAATTGATATCCAGCCTGTGTATAGTTATTTACTAGGGAGGCCATGGATCCATTCGGCAGGGGCAATATCGTCTACGCTTCATCAGAAATTGAAATTTGTCTAGGAAGGGAAAATCATAACGGTCTGTGGAGAGGAGGATATCTTCATCAGTCATTTGGCTTCATTTAAATATGTAGAGATGGACGGTGAAATTGTTGAGACTCTGTGTCAAGCTTTCGAGCCCCTGGAGACTGAATTAGCATCCTCATCAGCCGCTTCTTCCGAAGAGTCAAAGAAGGGAGTCTCCATAGCATCTTACAAATAGGCTTTGAAGGTGTTGGAGTCAGGAATGCGAGAAGGATGGGGCAATCCAGTGGAAATATCGGAAAAGAAGGACATGTTTGGTGTTGGCTACCACCCTGGGAAGTCATCATCTGAACAGAGTTCCAGAGGTCTTCAAGGCCCGATTACCTTCACAAGTGCATGATGGGTTGATTATGGGAGTATCAGTGCAATGCAAGATGACACAGTTGATAGTGATTGTGACTTGGACGAGTGGATCAGACCTTGTGCTCCAGAGACTCATCTCAATAATTGGTCATCTGAAAGGCTCATTTCAGTCACTTCCTTCAAAGAGTAATGGTTTTTGTTTTTGTTTTTCCTGTATTCAAGCGTCGTGCCTTGCCCGGGGCATATTAGCTCATTGTAAGGGTTCCTTTGTTCCTAACACAATACCATGATCATTAATAAAGCTGACGTTTTGTATTCGTCCATGTTGTTCCTTGTCTTTCATTTTTGTCTTTGTTTTTAAAAAAAACGAAAGAAAAGTTTTAAAATGGCAATGTTTTCATTTTCTCAAACTCTTTCTAAAGCCTTGCATGAATCATCATTCATGTAGATGCTCTTCATCGGACCTTAACAATGACGACCCCGCTATGGCTAAGTATGACTTCAACAATCCGATTTACCAAGCCGATGAGGAAGGTGAAGAAGATTGCGAACTGCCTGAGGAGTTAGCCAGATTGCTTAAACGGGAGGAAAAGATGATTCAGCCGCATGAAGAGTGTAAACACCCCAAATTTTCCCTCACTCATATCACACCATGGCTTGTGATCTTTCATATTTTCATAAGCATATGCATACTATCTCACATTGCATATTTGTTTCATCTGCATAGTTCAAATTCATATGCATCTAGGGTTTGTGATCTTAGCAATCCAAGATTCATCTGAGCCACTCCAAAGGCCACAAAGCATTCCAAGAGGGTCCATGTGTGTTCTATCATCATATTATATCCCTCAAAGTTCATGGAAGTCAAGAAATCACAAGAACTGGCAAGGAAGGGAAGCAGAGCTAGGGTTTTCACTACACAGATGACCCAAATTAGGGTTTTGGTTTCAGAGGCCTCAACTCCAAATTTTTGGGCCATTATTGTTTCTAATGTTCTTAAGGTGTTATAAGGATCATATGTACCAAGTTTGATGAAGAAATTCATTGTGGAAGTCATTTGTTCACTGGGTAACTTCTTGAGCAAGTCAGAGCAAAATTAGGGCATCTGAGCCCCCCAACAATGGAACCAAAGGGGTATTTTCATCAAATTGAAGTTATATGATCTTTATTTGATCATTTAAGTTCTTGGAAGTTCACAAAATTGAAGAAATTTGAGCTAAACCAAAAGTTGCCAAAAATGGAAATGACTTGTAATGGAAACTTTCCATTTTGGGAAAGTTTTTCAACCTCCTCTTTCTTGATCAAAAATGCTTCAAAGGAAAAATTCTTGGTCATGAAAGTTGTAGATTAGGTCTTTCCCTTTTCAAAAAGTAAGAGAACATGTTCTAATTCATTATGGAACTCAAGTTATGATCCTTCAAAGTTGGCAAAAATCCTATAATTTTCAAGAATGCAAAAGAGGATTTTTTGCAAAACCACTTGCCAAGGCTTCTAATGACTTCTAACATGCTCAAATGTGACATAACATGATCAAGAAACTTCAAAATATCAAAATTGGCCCCAAGAATTGTGCATTTTCATGCCTTGAACTTCAAAAAATTCCAAAGGGGCCAAGACTTCCCAAAATTGCAAAATGGTATAGATCTTTCCACACACTTGTGCCAGCATGCAAAATCTGTTTCCATGGTCCTCCTTGAACTCAGCTGAGGCCAGACACCCCTTGCAACCAGACCTGCCATGACCCATACCTCAAGTACAACCAAACTTGACTTTTTGCAAATGAAGCCATACCAATCAGCATAGCCCACAACAACTCTTTTGACCTATCACGGCTTCACATACATGCCCTAAGGATCACATTTCATAACATCTTGGAGCTGGAATCATCCCATAGATTCAGATTCACAAAATCCTCAAGAAACTTCATTTCTTCGAAACTCCAAAACAAGCCATTAAAACTTCAAGCAAACTTCACCAATCATCTCCATACACCCTCTAGATCATTTCCCAACCATTAAACAAGCCTGAAACCTCAAGAATCAAAAACACGATTTCACCCCCCTTTGAACTGAAACTTCAAAACAGCCCAAATAAATTCATTCCAAACATCAAAGCATCCTCAGGAGGTCCATTGGAGTTGATTGGCACCAAGGAGAGGCCAAGATAACTCAGATTGAGAAATCCCAAGCTCAGGTATCATCAAGAACAAATTTTCCAGAACTTGTATTTTTTGTTATAGAAATGTTCTTCATGCTTCACTGATCACACTGCACCTTTTACTTTTGAAAATGATTGAATATTGAGCCTGTATCGTGCTTCTGAAACTTTTGCAGTTTTTATGTTTTGATTCGAATCTTATGTTTGATGCAATATAAATGTGGTTTGAAGGTTGATTCTTGTTTAGAATGATTAGGAGAGTGGATCTGGAAAGTTAGAGCTCCTAATTTGGCATAGGGAAGAAGTTGGGATTTTTGTCTTGCCGAAGAAGATGATCGGAGCTTGCTCCGGTCACCTGTAAGTCATTAGGGTTTGTAATTAGGGTTTAGTTTCCCAGTTTGAATTATGGCTGTAGGATGGTGATTAGCGCGTAAATGTGTGGCCTGGATCATTTCAGTTAACCCTAATTCTCAATTAATTAAATTAATCAAATAATTATCTCAGTTTGAATCTCCACCCTTGAATATGGCGCGCAGTAAATTCCCTCCCTTTTTTTTGAACCTGGACCACTGGATCAACATACTTCCACTTTTATTCATTTTTATTTCATTTTTATTCATTTTTCTTGCATATTTATTTTAAAATACTTAGAAAAATTCCAAAAATATTTCCTTTTGCATTTTTGTTTCAAATATTTTTCTTAATCAGAAAATGATTTTTATTTTATTTTTTGCATATAAAAAGTATTTTTAAAATATTTTAATGTTTATTTTAATTAATTAATTCAATTTAATTAATAAAAATAGCATTTAGGTTTCTAAAAATCACCAAAAACTTCATGTTGCATCTTAACACATTTAGAAACATTTTCAAACCCCTCATACAAATTTCTTTTTGGTTTTGATCATCATTTGACAATTTTCTTTGAATTTAGGTTTCATAAAATCACATTTTAAACCCTAACCTTTGAAAAATCTTTTCTGCCTAACCACAAAGGGTTTGAAGTTGGTTCTTTTTGCATTGTTTTACAGATGTCATGTAGTATCTAGGATATTTTTGGAATAAATTTATCTTGCATTTTTAATTTGTTTGGTATTTTACCTTGAAGATCACCCAAAACACCCTAGAAACTTAGGAAATTCATAACTCCTTCTAGGTTTAGCTTCTGACCTCCCCTTTTGGATGGTAACCTAATATACGTTTAGGTTTCCTTTGAGTGCATTTTCAATTTTTTATAATATCATTTGCTTCTGTCTTTGCCATTTGCATCTCATCCTTTTATTTAACCCTAATTTTGCATCTTCACTTACATCTTACTTTGCATTGCATGAACATATGAACTTGCCATGCCATTCTAAGCATTTGTATGTCATCTTAGACATCTTAAGACATTTCTTGAACATTGCTTGATCATTTATTCATGCATTTGCTATGCTTTGCATCCATTTCATTCCATAAACATCCATGTGTTTACATGCTTCCTACATGTTTCATTTGCATTCATTCTCTTGTATGATCACACACATGCATCTTGTATGCCTTTGCATCATATCATAACATCATTTGCATCATGTACATGCTTCTGGTTTTGGTCTTTGCCCTTGCATATACATTGTTTCATTTCATTTCTTTCCTTATGCATCTTGTGCTAACTTTTCAGGTTAATGGTAAGTTTGTCTGGGAGGTGGATTTGCCTTCACCTCCCACCTATTCCCATCATTCCATATTGCATCCTTGCTGCATTTTGTTTGTCTTTGAGTGGGCTTGCTCACTTGTGTTTCTCTTCCTTTCTTTCTTCAATTTTCTTATTTTCTTCAAAGAAGTAAGTAACTTGCTCTTCTTTCTCATCTCCCTTTCATCTGCTTCTTCCTTGGTGGCTTCCTTGAAGACTTCTCTTGAGCCTCACAAACCATAGGATAACTAAGCATGATAACTTTAGGGTTGTACATAGTCCCCCCTTTAGTATTTTTTTCCTTTGAGTCTTCTTTGTGTCTCTTTTCTCATCTCATAATTAGAGACTAAACCTTTAAGGTTTTAGGACTTTGGAATTAGGGTTATGCCTGCATCCTTCTCTTGGGATGGAGTGTATAACTTTAATCCTAAGTGTTAAACCCTTAATCTGTTTAAACCTCTTAATCAATCCATCTAATAATCACTAAGACATTAACTTGTAACTGGGCCTTACATTAGGGTTCTAATTCTTCCTTTATGGTTAAGAAGGACTAATCCTAGTGTTTAATGGACAAGTCTTCCTCAAGTTGTCTTACAAATCATAAAACTCACTTATTAATCTTACCACCTTTAATTAAAATCAACTTAATAAAGGCTGGTTTTGTCATGAATTTAATCCCTAACCATGGATTAAGTTGAGGTATCTTCCTCAGCTTAAGTGTTCTCATCTATTATCCTTCTATTAGGATGGTGTAATGAGTCCACTAATCTGTGATTAGAGATTAAACTCATTACTTAACACTAAAAAAAAACCCAAAAAAACATCTAAATAATCACAAGTAGGTTTATGATCTTAATCCCACATCATTATGGTAATTAAGTTGAGATGCTTATCTCATACTTAAGTATGCTCATTATCCCTAATCAGGGAGGATATAATGAGTTTACAACCTTTGATTTAGGCTTAAACTCATTAACTTATGACAAACTCCAAAGACAATAACAAAACTGAAAATACAAAAACAAACAATAATCGTCTCCTTCGGGATTCTTTTCTCATCACACTCATTCACGAACGAGAACTCGCTTCTTTCGTCTAATGCAAGACTATTAGCACTCGAGCCAGACGAATCATACACTTGAGCATAGACATGTAAGCAGTTCACAGTCAATTTATCTTTCAGTCTCTTTGAGTCGAACTACGATGTTCTGACTTCCTCATTGCACGAGAGGATACGTAGGCATAACTTAACAGTTATCGAACAAAAGTCCCTATGTCTTCCCCCTCTTTCAGCATTCTCTTTTAAGCCTCATTCCTGAGCATTTCACTTCTCTTTTGCACTAACACCTGTACATCCCTCTTCCAGCTTTTGCACACAGATAGCACATACACCTACCCCTTTTAAACTCAATCTTGTAAGCGTGGATCCCGTCGAGTACGACGGACAATCTGGGTGCTAATACCTTCCCAGGTTGTAACCAACCCCCTTTCTCAGTTTCGCTGGTTCGCGACCGTCTTATCCATCTTTTTCTAGGTTTATGCAACATTACCTTTCCTTCGGGATAAAAATGTCTAGCTTGCGACTCTATTCAGTTCACCCTCATCTTCTCCTTTCGCCGACCGTTCGCGTCTGTACCCTATCTGACAAGGTGTCTTTTCGGGGAGCGACAACTTGGCGACTCTGCTGGTGAATTTATATTGCAACCAGGGCTTCTGATTCTTTTTGTGGGTTCCTCCTAACGCTTGTTTGATTTGTGTTTACAGGGGTGTTAAGTGCTACTTGTGCTTATTTATTTATTTCTTTATTTATTGTTTTTTGTACAGCTTTATTTATTGCATTCATTTACAGTTTTATGCATTTAATACTATTGTCATATCATCGGTGTTGGATCTCTTGTCTTTTTTGGTGGGTGGGAATCATTGAGTGATTAAGGTTCCATACCGGGGACCTGAGTGACACATAGATTAGAGTGGCTTCATATTCTTTCCCATTCCATTTCGGTCTGGTGCGGGAATATGAAACACGGTTCAGACATGGGTTTCTTCTTCAGAACTCTGTGCTACGGATTTCCTGTAGTACTAGGGCTATCTGGGAAGCTTGCTAAGTCTGGATGACCTTTTATGACCTTCAGATCTGAGGTGAATTAGAGGAGGATCTTTTATGGTTATTGTAAACACTGTACCTCCGGGTTAGAAGTTGTCGTACCCCGAAAAATACGACCTCACGCGATCCGAAAGGACGGAGCCGCGCGCCGGACGGACTGAAGAGTCGCCACCTAATTCTATTTATTCTCGAAGAGGGAAAGGGGAGATATAGATAAAACCCGGGAGGAAAAGGATGAGGACAAAGGTCAACGGAACCATTGCCTGGGTTCGGGAGTCGGTTATGTATGGGGGAAGGTATTAGCACCCCCTACATCCATCGTACTCGATGGGAACCATCTAAGTTAACGCGCGCGAAAGGATGTTTATGCTTAAACGAATTGCTTGCTAGAGGGAAATGAGTTGAGTTATAAGTTAGATTGAACCTAGGTGCTCGGCAAGGATGGAGATCCTCGTGCCTACGTACTCCCGTGTGCAATGGGAAAGTCAGAGCCTCGTAGTTCGGCCTACTAAGGGTAATGGTTGTTGATTTTATTACCTTTCGTCGATGAAAGGGTTTAGGAGTTGAAATGCACTAAAGACTATGGATAGTTTATCTTGTCCAACAAGACGAGCGTCCTGCGTCGAAATAATCGGAGTGAGTAACGAGAGCTCGTTATCCTCCTTTCTACCGCTTAAGGCTCGTGGCGTACAAATCTTCTCGTTTTATTAGAATATTTTATTTCCTAAGACCGCTTGACGTTGGATCAAGGGTTTGGATCTAAAAAGAATCGTTTTGGTTTTTTTGAGGTTAGAGGGTAAATGCAAATGGAGGTTTATTTTGTGGTTTTGTCAGCGAGGCACGAAGTGCTCGGCTCGCAAAGTAGGGTGGATCCTAATAAACGAAACAAAATAAAATGGTGCGAGTGTGCAAGTGCAATCGCTTGGCGTTGGACCAAGGATTCAAAATTAAATAAAATACGGAAAATAAAATGCGTACAAAATAATGGGAGAGGGATACAAAATAAATACAGGGGATTGCGAGAAATAAAGAGGTCTCGTTGTAATTCGCCCAAGAGAAAGCGTGTGTGCAGTGTTTTTGAACTGTTCGAAGGCGTTCGGCCTTTTAATCGGGACACAACTATTCGAAGGCGTTGGACCTTTTAATCGAGAACAACTATTCGAAGGCGTTGGACCTTTTTGGGACGCGTCGAAATTTAGTTCGTGAACTACCTTAGAATCGATTCAAAATTGGAATCATTCTATAAAGAGTCGAAACATAATTTGAAATGCGAAATTAAATAAAATTAAATTAAATTGAAATAAAATAATGAATTAAATAATTAAATAAATTGAGTGATATTTGAAAATAATAAATAAATTGAATTAAATTAAATGTTTGTTTTGCCAAAATAATAAAAATGAATAATAATAATAAAAAAACTAATTACAAGAAGGGCCTCATATTGACCAAATATCACCGATTTAATGAAATCGGGCGAAAAATTGGCCTTTTGTCAAGTCATTGGCCCATTAATATTAAATAGAAAAGTAATAATAGTAAAAAGGGTTTAACTAGAAATTAGAACAACCTCTTAATAATAAACAAGAATCGATATAAAACAACAAAAATAAAACATATTAAAATTAAAAGAACAAAACATAATAAAATAAAAAATAATAAAAAAGTTGAACAAGAACAAAGAGGGATGTCGTGCCGATTTGTGGGTGGTGTGCTTAGCAGAAATATGGACCAAAGGCCCCCATGCCATATATATATATATATATATATATATATATATATATATATATATATATATATATATATATATATATATATATATATATATATATATATATATATATATATATATATATATATATATATATATATATATATATATATATATATATATATATATATAAAATAAAAAAAATAAGGAAAGTGAGAATTAAAAAAACGTGACTACATAAAAAGGGGTATAGCTCAGATTAAATTACCAAATTCAGAGAAAAAGCGACCTTCTTCTTCCTCGAAAACGTGCTCAAGTGCCCACCATGTCCAACTCAGAGATGCCGACAACGTCTCAGCTTCGTCCTCCTTTCTGTTCACGGCGGCGGCTGGTTCTCACAGTGGTGATAGCGGTTTCAGCCTTCACGGTTGTTGTAGGTTCGTGATGGAACAATTCTTGTTTGTGATTGGAATTGGATTTGCTTCGTTTTTGGGGTTTCCTTTTCTGAGGAAAATCACAGAAAAAGAAAACCCTTTTGAAGATTTCAACACCAATTTGTAGTGCGATGGGTGAAACCGAAGGAAAATTGAAAAAGTTTTGATTATGAGATGTGGGGTTTGTGAAAAATTGAATCTTTTTTTCAGATTGGTTGTGTTGAGTTTTAGGGTATATTTTTCTGTGGAAATTTCCGTGGAAAAATTGTGATGTATGTATGTGTGTTATTGATGGAGTAGAAAGAGGTTTGGTTGATGAAGGATGTGGTGTCAGGTGGTTGCGACTTTGTTGAAGGTTATGTGATATAAGGTTTGGTTACGGTTGAATGGAGGTGAGTGGTAAAAGGCTTGGCATGTTCTTCTTTCTTCTTCATCAATCTTTTTTTTGTTGAATAAAAAAAGATGGTTATGAAGTTGTGAAGCAGTGAGAATTTGAAATGGTTGAGGGAAGAAAAGTTGAAGAGTAAAGTATTAGAGGTTTTCTGTTATATTTTCCTTTGCGTCCGGAATCGAGAGAGTTGTAGGAATCCCTTTGTTGCGCGTTGCCCATGTGCTCTGGGTTAACGGAAATTCGATAGTGGAATTGGTGGTGATTGTACGAATTCTGTTGCTTGGGTGGGTCATGAATTAGAATAAAAGTTATGGTGCGTGTTGTGTATGTACAACTTTTTGCAATATTGGTGTAGCAGGCAAGATTAGCGGTGCAGCCCTTTGGCCCAGCTGGAGATGCTTTTTTTCTACTTTTGTAACATGAAGGCCTTCCCTTTTTTACAACGGCTGATTGATGAAAAAATTGGGTAGTAACTTACTACTACTACTACTAATAATAATAATAATAATAATAATAATAATAATAATAATAATAATAATAATAATAATAATAAAAGTGAAAAAGCAATAACAATAAATAAAATAAAATAAAATAAAAAAAAGTTAGAAATTAAAATGTAAATGAAAGTGAGAAATGAAAAATACTTATATTTTCTATCCCTTTTAATTAATATTATTATCTATTTATTTTTTATTTTTTTTGTGGTAAATGGACTAATTTTACTAAAATTAATATCAATAATAATAATTGAAATAAATTTAATATTAATGAAAATGAATAAAGAATAATAAAAAGAAAAACAAAACAAATAAAAGGAAATAATATAAACAGAAATACGAAATAATAATAATTGAAATGATAAAAAGAAATAAATTGAAAATAACAGACAATAGAAAGAAAATGGACATGTAATTAAGAAATGTAAATGAATAGCCAATGTATCGACTTTTCAACATCATAGGCAAACACCCTGATAACACTGGATGAGAATCCCGATTTTAATTTGAACCCGATGAAACACAAATTTTATTTTCCTAAAAAAAAAAACTGGTAGGACAAATTTGGGGTATGACAGAAGTGTTTACACTTCTCATAACTGATCCAAGTCTGAGGATCCTTGTTCTAGAACAATACATGTGAGGGGGTTGGGATGTTTACATGTTTGCAGGAACCCTTGGCCTCATCATACCATGTTACTAGTTTTGTTTTAAGAATGCACCACTTTGGACAATTCTTGTGAAACCCTGGACTTGTGACTCTTTATTTGAGTCCCCCACCTGGTCACTGGTTTTCTAAGCCTCCATCCGGACTTATGAACACACATGGACCCTATCAAGGCAGATAACAGATCCAACACTTGATCACAAACCCTTTGCATATCATTCTGCATACATCATTTTTGCATCATTGAACATTTGCCTATTTGTTTTACAGGGTATCCACCTTCTTGTCTTTGGTTTGGTTTTGACCTGTTCTGCTGCTCAAACTTCTTCAGTTATCTTCTCCAGCACCTTCATCAGTTTGTCTTCATCAGAGATTCCTCTCCAGTTTGTCTTCATCAGAGACCCTTCTTCAGCATCTTCTTCAGTGACCTTCATCAGCAGTTACCCTCAGTTTTCTCCACTAGCATCAGCATGGACACTTCCAGGAAGAGCAACATCACATACCACTTCTTTGAGCCTACTCTGACAGGCATCAGACAGATCCAGTCTCTCATTACTCCTGATCATGTCCCATTATTCAGGGAACATTATGGAGGCATATTGGACATGATCATGGACCTGGATGCATCCCATAGGAGCATGATCCATACTTTCTTGCAGTTTTATGATCCTCCTCTCAGATGCTTCACATTCCCTGATTTTCAGTTGGGACCTCTGCTAGAAGAATTTTCCATGTTGTTAGGTGTCCCTATCAGGAGAGGGATTCCTTTCAAACCTGAGATGGTTTCTCCCAGGAATGAAGACATAGCTAAGGCATTGCATTTAGAGCCTACCCTCATTGATCAGAGCATAACCACCAAGGCTGGAATCCCAGGCCTTCACTTAGACTTCTTGATCTCTCAGGCCACCCTGCATGCTGTAGCAGGGAAATGGGATGCTGTTTGTGCACTTCTAGCCCTCAGCATATATGGAGTTATCTTGTTTGAAGACGAGACAAAGTTTGTAAGCAAGAATTCCATTCACCTGTTCTTATTGAGGAACCCGGTTCCTACCTTGCTTGGAGACTTCTATTATTCAGTGCACCAAAGGAATGAGAAGCAAAGAGGAAGATTGGTCAGATGTTGTGCTCCCCTCTATTACTGTTGGTTATTAAGACATTTGCCGAAATCAGACACTTTCCTGAACCCTCATCAGCCAAGGAATTGGGCTAAGAGATTGATTGCCCTTACATCAGAAGACATCAGATGGTGCACTCAGAGCACCAAGGGCAAAGACATCGTTACTAGCTGTGGGCAGTATCCTAATGTGCCTTTGATAGGAGTAAAAGGTTGCATCAACTACAACCCTTTACTTTTCAAGAGGCAATTAGGGTATGCTTTGGTTCATCCCCCGTGAGGGAAAGACTTGACTGAAACCCTCTATTGTGTCATCCAGCACAACTCTGCCATTGTCAGACAGACAGCCTGGGCCTGGGACAACATTCAAAATAAGGGGACAACTATCCTTGGCAAATGCAACAATATAGCTTCAGCACAGTATCTTGATTGGTCTCGTACCAGGGTACAGATCACCCGGATGCCATTCACCTTAGAGGATGTGCCTGGACCATCAGCAGTGCAGCCTGCAGCTACTGTCGGTCTAGAAGAGTTTGAGAAGCTGAAGGAAAGGAATACTCAGCTCTCTGAAGCTTTAAAGAAGACCCTCTGTGAGAGGAATGACATCCGTTTAGATAATGAAAGGTTAGAGAGGCTCCGGATTGAGCACTTGACCAAGATTGAGAAGACGGACGACTACATCAGAAAGGCTAGAGCAGGAGAGCTAGTACTGAAGAATGCTTACAAGGAAGCAAAGGTTCAGAAGGCTAGGGCAGAGCATTATCTAGAGGAGAGCCAGGCTAGGTGGATCAGGATCACTGAGGCTCGTGCACAAGAGGATCAAAGAACCCAAGCTAAGATAGAGCAGCTGGAGGCTAGTGAGAAGAAGAATCAGGTAGCTTTGATAGCAGCACAGAAGGAGATCTCTGAGTTGAAACTCCGGGCGGGGTTAAAGAGGTCAAAGGATCAGGATAAGCACAAGAAGTTGACCAGTGCCATTTCCACCAAGAACCTCCTCATCAGGACTATCACAGAACACCCAGTAGGTCCAGTGACTGAGGCTCTCCTGAAGGAAGTCATAGAGGATGAATTTGGGCTGGATGTTTGATTTCCTTGTATTTTCTTTTGTCTGTACTTTTGATTTTGTTGTTGTATTTTAACCCACCATGGGAACGTTATTGTAATCAAACTATGTATCTTCACTCTTTGTAATATATATGGTTTGTATTATTTTTGTGGGCTTTATCTCTCTCTGCAACATCATCAACATTTCCTCAAGGTCTGGAAAGGTCAAAACTAGAGAACCAAACCGGATACCCTTGGAAGACAAATAGGCATCTTGCATTTCATACTAACATTTTCTTTGTTTTGTAGGTTTTTGTTTTATTGTTGTTTCTCACTTTGTTGTGGTTTCAGGAAACATTGCTCGCAGAAGAGTGTTCCCTGTCAACAGAATACACCGGTATCCGACAAGAAACAACCTTTCGGGACTACAGATGGATCAAGTTCAACAAGACTTGACTGAAGTGAGGGCCCAGATGGCCAATTAAAGGAAAGAGATGAGGGCCCAAATGAATCAATTTATGACAGTGATGACTGGTCTAGCTCAGAGCCAGGAAAGACTGAGGGAGTTGGTTGAGCGACAAACTCCCGAGGAACACCATCCAGGTACAGGAGGTACCAGTAACAACGATCACGTGCAGCCTCACACTGATCCACCAGAGTTTGGACCTCATATGAACCCAGACATCAATTCCATAAGAAATACCCTGGGTAACACTACTGGAGGAAGGGTCTTGCAGGAGGATCCTCAAGAAGAGCAGTTTACTGTGGTCGGGGCTGGAGACGAAGTTTACGACCGTCGGCTAGATGAAATTGCAGAGAAGCTAAGGTCTCTTGAATCCTAAAACTCTCTAGGTTTTGATGTCATGGACATGGGATTGGTTGAAGGGGTGAGAATTCCTCACAAGTTCAAACCCCCGTGTTTTGAAAGATACAATGGCACATCCTGCCCACGCAGCCACCTTCAGTCTTTCCTGGGGAGGTTGAAAGCTTACACCATGGACGAGAAGCTGTGGATGTTTTACTTTGAGGATAGCCTGACAGGGGCATCCCGGGAATGGTATTCTCACTTGACTAGAGCCACAGTAAGAAATTGGAAAGACTTAGCCGAAGCTTTCATCCGTCAGTATCAATATAATCTGGACATGGCTCCAAACAGGACCCTTCTAATGGGAATGTCACAGTCTTCCCGTGAAAGCTTTAGAGAGTATGCCCAAAGGTGGAGGCAACTAGCTACTGTTGTTCAGCACCCGATGTCAGAAAGAGAGATGGCAGACATGTTCATGAATACTCTCCAGGGTACCTATATTGACAGATTGGCTGCATTTTCTTCCACCAGCTTTGCAGATGTGGTGATAGATGGGGAGAGAATTGAGAGCTTACTGAAGATTGGAAAGATCTCCGACAACAGTGCCAGTTCAAGCAGTACAAGGAAGCCATTTGCTGGGCCCCGTAGATCTGGTGAAACAAATTATGTGCACATGGGAAGAGGGAGACCCCAATATCTGCCCAGATCAGTTGCTGATGTTACTATCCCTACTCCACCTCCTCAATATGCTCAACAACCACAACATTTTCCTCAACAGCCACAGTTTCCTCAACAGAGATCCTACAATAACAATAACAACAATCAACAAAAACGCCCTTTTGAACAGCGACCATCTCAGATCAACAGGGTGATTGACCCTATTCCAATGCCATATGCTACATTGTTGCCATAACTCCTAAATCTCAATCTTGTTGAGTTGAGGATATTAGCTCCACCTGATCCTCAGAACCTTCCGAGAAATTACGATGTCAACGCTAGGTGTGCTTTTCATTCTAACGCACCTGGTCACTCCACGGAAAAATTCAGGGCTCTGCATATGAAGGTCTAGGATCTGGTAGATTCGAAGGCCCTAAACTTTGCACCACCTCCCAATGTCATGAAAAATCTTATGCCAAGCCACAGTGGGCCAAGGATTAATGCTATAGAAGAAGGCTCACCCTTGATTTTAATAGAAGATATTGCAAGTATTTAGACACCTCTGGCAGAGGTTAAAGCTCAGATCTTGAAATGCCAAGTGTTTCCAGGTTGTGAGGCCTGTTGTGAATCTTGCAAGGTTTCCGAGGACGGGTGTGCAAGCCTAAGGGGTGGCATCAATAGCTTGATCAGAGAAGGCATTCTACAAATAACAACAACTGCTTCTACAACACCAGAAACTCTTTTGTCGACAACAAGTGATTCTTCTACAACTGCAACAACCATTGTTCCTACTGATTCATCTCCAACTTCAGCAACCATTTCTTCCTTCACTTCAACAAACAAAAGTTCCATTTCATCTCCTTCTACAACTCCAGCAACCACCAACAATTATGTCTCCCCAGTTACTATCTATTATGCACCTACAACGGTCCCAAATTCCAGCAACTTTCAACAACCTTAACAACAGTTTCAATCAAGCTTCAATTCATCACCACCAACATCCACATGAAGTCCAGTCATTATCTTCTATGATCCACAAACAATAACGGTTCCAACCTCTGCTGCAGTGAGCCTAGTCACCATCACGGTGCCGGGGCCAATTCCATATGATAAAGATAGTGTTGTACCATGGAATTATGGTGCTGACCTTTACTGCAATGGAGAAAAAGTCCTTCTTGATTCTTCTGTTCACACTCCCCAAGTGGATAATGTAGGGGGAGGCAGAGGCTTCACCCGAAGCAGACGCCTCTTTGTGTCACAAGCTCCAAAGACTAATACTGAGGCAGAGGTTGTTGCCAAAGCCAAAGGGAAAAGTGTGATACCTGAAGAACCTGCGCCAAAAGAGACTCATAAATCGTCCTTCGATCAGGATGTGGATGAATTATTTAGGATAATTAAAATAAGTGACTATAAAGTTGTGGATCAGCTCCACGAGACTCCTTCTAAGATCTCTATATTATCCATGCTGTTGTGTTCCGAAGCCCATCGGGATGCACTACTCAGAGTTCTGCACGCTGCCTACGTGCCAGAAGAGATCACAGTGAATCAGCTTGAAACAGTGGTGTCTAATGTCAATACTAGCCATGGGCTAGGTTTCACTGATGCTGATTTGACAACAGAAGGACGTCACCACAACAATGCTTTACACATAACCCTGGAGTGCAAAGGAGTTGTACTATCTCATGTTCTTGTAGACACTGGGTCCTCACTCAATGTCTTAGCCAAGAAAGCTCTTGTCAAGCTCGAATATGATGGAATAGCTCTCCGACCAAGCAATCTTGTGGTCAGGGCTTTTGATGGCTCCAAGAGGTATGTTCTTGGAGAGGTGGAGCTTCCTGTGATAATCGGTCCGCAGGTTTTTAAGACTACTTTCTATGTGATGGACATTCAGCCGGCCTATAGCTGTTTGTTGGGTCGACCATGGATTCACGCCACTGGTGCAGTAACGTCGACCTTTCACCAGAAATTGAAATATGAGTGGGAAGGACAGATTATCACCATCTGTGGTGAGGAGGACATATTTGTTAGCCATCTGGCTACATATAAATACATTGAGATGGATGGTGAAATCCATGAAACTATGAGCCAAGGGTTCGAGGCCCTGAATGTCAATGAGGCGACGACTGAAGTATTTGCTGCATCCCAGGAGGATAGGATGGGTACTTCAATTATCTCCTATTAGCAAGCCCGGAAGGTTGTTGAAAGTGGTAATGCCCAAGGCTGGGGCAAGCTGCTGCCAGTGGAGAAGAAGGAGGACAGATTCGGTTTGGGTTACAGACCATTCCGACAAGATCAATCAGAGGCTGCTAAAGAGCCCAAGTTCATCAATGGGGGGATGCTCACCCCAGATGCTATTAACAACCTGAAAGACGAGGCGGAAAGCGACAGCAACCTGGAGAGCTGGATACATCCAAGGATCCTGGGTCATCAAGTTCTTAACTGGTCTTCCCAGGAAATTATAAGGGTTACTCCTGCAGAGTAATTATTATTTCTTGCCTTTTTCAGCATGCATCAAGTCCTGCATCTTGCCCAATGTGTCAGGACTCATTTTGTAATAGGGCCATATTGTAATTTTGTGCAAATGAATTATCAATGAATATCGGACATCTTTTGTAAACAAGTCTTTTTTTTGCTCACTGTCTTTTCATTTTTCACTTTTGTACAAAACAATAAAATGGCAATGTTTTCAAAATAAATGACTTCATTTTCACTTTTTCTAAACAAGATTAAAATTGATCACTAAAATGAACAAATCTTAACCCTTGCAGAGATTATCCTCTAGATTGCACCGACAACAGCACCACTATGACCTTGTATGAATTCGACAATCCAATTAATCAAGTCGATGAAGGGGTTGAAGAAGACTATGGGTTACCGGAAGAATTAGCCAGGTTGTTGAGGCAAGAAGAGAAAGTGATCTCTCCTCATCAGGAGGAAGTTAAGATAGTTAATCTTGGTACCGAAGAAGATTCGAAAGAAGTAAAGATTGGGGCCAGTCTGCAGGCTTCAGTAAAAGAGCAGCTCATTGACATGCTTCGAGAATACGTCGACGTCTTTGCTTGGTCCTATCAAGACATGCCAAGTCTGGATATGGATATTGTTGTGCACAAGCTGCCTTTTAAAGAAGATTGCCCTCCAGTGAAGCAAAAGCTACGCCGTACTCGCCCAGATATGGCCATGAAGATTAAAGAAGAAGTACAAAAACAGTGGGACGCTTGTTTCCTTGCTGTAACTAGTTACCCGTCGTGGGTTGCTAATATTGTACCAGTGCCTAAGAAGGATGGCAAAGTACGTATGTGTGTGGATTACCGGGATCTGAATAGAGCTAGCCCGGAGGATGATTTCCCTCTACCTCACATTGATGAATTGGTCGACAACACAGCTCAGTTCTCAGTGTTTTCCTTCATGGATGGTTTTTCTGGTTATAATCAGATCAGAATGTCACCCGAAGACATGGAGAAAACCACCTTCATCACACCTTGGGGCACATTTTGTTACAAGGTAATGCCTTTTGGACTGAAGAATGTCGATGCGACTTATCAACAGGCTATGGTAACGTTATTCCACGACATGATCCACAAATAAATTGAATGCTACGTGGATGACATGATTGCCAAGTCCCTTACTGAAGAAGACCATCTGGTAAATCTGTTGAAGTTATTCAAGCGTCTGAGAAAGTATCAACTGAAGTTGAACCCCAACAAATGCACATTCGGGGTACGTTCCGGTAAGTTGCTGGGATTTATCGTAAGTGAAAAGGGAATTGAACTTGATCCTGACAAAGTCAAAGCCATTCAGGAAATTCCTGCACCCAGGACTGAAAAAGAGGTTTGGGGGTTCTTAGGTAGATTGAACTACATATCGAGGTTCATATCTCACCTCACTGCAACTTGTGAGCCCCTGTTCAAATTGTTAAGAAAGCAACAAACAGTCAGGTGGAACAAAGATTGTCAGAAGGCTTTTGACAAGATCAAGGAGTACCTGCAAGAACCTCCCATTCACATGCCTCCGATTGAAGGAAGACCTCTAATAATGTACCTAACAGTATTAAAAGGATCAATGGGGTGTGTACTGGGCCAGCATGACGAGTCTGGTCGAAAAGAGTATGCAATATACTACCTAATCAAAAAGTTTACCGACTGTGAACAACGTTATTCACTGCTCAAGAAAACTTGTTGTGCTTTAGCGTGGGCTGCTCGCCGGCTGAGGCAGTATATGTTGACCCACACTACCTTGTTGATATCAAAAATGGACCCCGTCAAGTACATATTTGAGAGGCCAGCACTTAACAGAAGGTTTGTAAGATGGCAAATGATTCTGACAGAGTATGACATTCAGTACACATCTCAAAAAGCCATCAAGGGCAGTGTACTGTCTGACTATCTAGCTGAGCAACCCATTGATGATTACCAGCCCATGAGATTTGACTTCCCTGATGAAGACATCATGTTCCTAAAAGAAAAAGATCATGAAGAGCCTATCCACACTGAAGGGCCTGACCCAGAAGAAGAGTGGACAATGATGTTTGATGGGGCTGTCAATATGAATGGTCGTGGAGTTGGTGCAGTGCTCATTACACCTAAAGGAGTTCATATGCCTTTCTCGGCAAAACTCACCTTTGCATGCACTAACAACGAAGCTGAATACGAAGCCTGTATCATGGGTCTTGAGGAAGCCATTGACCTCAGGATCAAGACTTTAACTATATTCAGGGATTCAGCTTTGGTAATCAATCAAACCAACGAAAAATGGTACACTCACCAAGAGCATCTGATTCCATACCGTGACTATACGAGAAGATTATTGACTTTCTTCACAACAGTCAAACTTGAGTACATTCCTCGAGACGAAAATCAGTTCGCAGATGCTTTGGCTACCATTTCCTCCATGATCAAGGTTCAAACTGCCAATTATGTGCCTCGGATTTCGGTACCTAGACTAGACCGACCAGCATATGTTTTCTCTGTGGACATTGCTAAAGATGACAAGCCTTGGTTCCATGACATCAAAAGCTTCTTAGTGGATCAAACATACCCACCTGGGGCATCATCCAATGACAAGAAGACATTAAGAAGGTTGGCCGGTAGTTTCTTCCTTAATGTTGATGGTTCATTATACAAGCGAAACTTTGACATGGTACTACTCAGATGTGTTGATAAGAAAGAAGCAGACTTACTGATGCACGAGGTGCATGAAGGATCTTTCGGTACCTATGCTGGAGGACATAGGATGGCTAAAAAGTTATTAAGATCGGGTTACTACTGGATCACAATGGATGCAAACTGTTGTGCCTATGCCAGAAAGTGCCACAAATGCCAGATCTATGCAGATAAAGTGAATGTACCTCCAAATCCTTTGAATGTGATGTCTTCACCTTGGCCCTTTGCCATGTGGGGCATTGACATGATTGGAAAGATCGAGCCGACTGCTTCAAATGCCCACAGATTCATCCTGGTAGCCATTGATTACTTCACCAAATAGGTTGAAGCAGCGCCATATGCAAACGTCACCAGACAAGTGGTAGCCAGATATCTGAAAAGAGACATCATCTGTCAATATGGAGTTCCCGAGCGAATCGTTACTGATAATGGTTCCAATTTGAACAACAAAATGATGGCAGAGCTATGCCGGGACTTCAAAATCCAACATCACAACTCTTCTCCTTACAGGCCAATGATTAATGGCGTTGTTGAGGCAGCTAACAAAAACATCAAGAAGATTGTGCAGAAGATGGTGGTTACATACAAAGACTGTAATGAGATGTTATCGTTTGCTTTGCATGGGTACCGAACCTCAATCAGAACGTCCACTGGGGCAACACCTTATCAGCTTGTGTATGGTATGGAGGCAGTCATACCTGTTGAAGTTGAGATACCCTCTTTACGGGTATTGATGGATGTAAAGATGGACGAAGCAGAATGGATCCGGTCTCGGTACAACCAACTGAATTTGATCTAAGAGAAAAGACTTGCTGCCATCTGTCATGGGCAGTTGTATCAGAAAAGGATGAAGAAAGCCTTCGATCAAAAAGTCAGGCTTCGGGAATACCAAGTGGGAGATCTTGTGCTAAAAAGACTTCTTCCTCCTCATACAGACTACAGGGGCAAATGGACTCCAAATTACGATGACCCATTCATAGTAAAGAAGGTTTTCTCCGGTGGAGCACTGATGCTCACTACTATGGACGGTGAAGATTTCTTATCCCCTGTGAATTCAGATGCAGTTAAAAAATACTTCGCATAATATGACCCGCTGGACATAGAAACAGAATGTAAGTCTAGGAAAAAATAGGGCATCCCGGCGAGTCAAAAACAGAATAAAAGACTCGGGCAAAAATAAGGGAAAATTGGAAAAAAAATGTACACCCGCTGAGTTAAAAAGCCGCATTGGACAGCTCAGGCAAAAATGGGTATCCCGGTGGATTGAAAACCCGAAAGTGCGATCCACGCAAAATCAGGGAATAAGCGAACAACTGCATTTTGAATTCGTCTGTATCACTCACAACGTGGCAAGCTTCGAAAGGACAAAGCATCAGTCAGAATCAGCTTTCTTCAGAAAGTAAGATAAGAAGAAAGTCAAGGTCATACAGGTCATAGCAAAGAAAGCTCACCGGAGCGTCGTCAACATTGCCAACACTTTTATTTTCTCAATTTATAGCAATCTCCTCATTCCAGGGGATTTGTTTCTTTGATTGTATTTGCCAATTTAGGGCACCCAAATTAATAAAATCAGATTTTCAGTCACACCTCTTCTTGTACATTTTTGTTTCGTTTGCAAAATGTCCAATATCCATGATATAATATTTGCATAAAACAAATGAGCCATTCTTAATAAATGTTTGCAGGAAATATATTAACTTTCAGGAATATCTAACTCCTATGACGGAATCCAGTAAGGGATACCTCGGGATGCTTGTGCGTTTCTTTGTCTTAACAGATTGCAGGTATTGGATATGCAGCATGGGGCATGCCAAGAAATATCTGGAAGGCTTTTCCCCAGCGGAGTTGTCAAGGCTTCCCCATCCCTAGCACAGGTCTACTCAACAAGAGCATCCCCAACCAATATCCCCACATAATTTCCAGTCTCTCCCCAGAAGAGCAATGCCTGAAACTCTTACACAACAAAGTGACGAAAGTTTCCTTCTCCCCAGCTCATTTCTCCTTGCGGATAGATCTATCAATGATCTATTTCCCCAAGCAGAGCTATATCTCCTAACAGATCTACCAATGATCTCTTCCCCAGCTGGGATATCCCTCAAAGCAGATCAGCCAGAGATCTTCAATGGGATCCGAATCCCGGATCGGTTTCTCTTTTGCATAATCATAGCATCCGCATCATAAATCACCTAAATAAGCGTAGCATTCCGTCTAATACGGAGCATTACGGAAAAAATCAAACATTTGCATGATCACAAGCCAGGTTGGAGCCAGTCACCTGCAACTACTATCAATATCTCATTAGCAATATATGAAACCAACATCCTTTTGCAAGTAAAAGCCAAAGTGTCCCCTTTGCACTCTCCAACACAAATGCCTGTTTATATATACTATTTCTACACTCGTCCGTGTCATATCATTCCCCTGCAGATATAAGCCAAAACATCCTCTTTGCATTCTCAAATACAAATACTTATACATACCTTTTTGACACTCGTCCGTGTCACTTCTCCCCAACACGGTTGCCAAAACACTTGTTGCAAACCAAACACTTATTTATAACACATTCTTTTTGACACCCGTCCGTGTCATCCTATCCCCACAGGTCGCCAGAACACCTTTTACCCTCTCACGTACAGATATTTGTTCATGACTTATATATGGTCTCTTTTGACGCCCGTCCGTGTCATACTTTCCTCAGCAAGTTGAACACTCGTCAGTGTCTTGATCATACTTCACAAACAAATCTATACTCACTTATACAGAAGTCTCTGATACTCGTCCGTATCTTGTATATATATTATTCCTCAACAGATTCAACACTTGTCTGTGTTCTTTGTTAACCAGTTGGTACTCGTCCGTATCAACATCTCTGAGCACGTGTCAGTGTTTGTTTCTATCAATACTCGTCTGTATCATGATCCTAAGGATGCTCGTCCGCATCTTTAATCTATACACAACATCAAACACATATACTTTTATTCTTAAGCGTAAACACTCGTCCGTGTTTACCATTCCCCAGTAAGTCACCAACAGAACAACTTCCTCATATCCGACATTCGTCCTATGTCGTGATACTTTCGGCAGTCGTCCCCTGCCAGGTGATCGTCCTTCACCTTTGGATGATCGTCCCTCATCTTTTCCTACAGCGGAGTCTCCATTATTGGAACCCTTTTCTATCCGACATTCGTCCTATGTCGTGATATTTTAGCAGCCGTCCCTTGCTAGGTGATCGTCCTTAACTTCTTGATGATCGTCCTTCATCATTTTTATCCGATGGCCGTCCCCGTCGTTGATCTTGTTATCCGACATTCGTCCTATGTCGTGATAAACCCCGAGAGCAGTCGTACCCTGCTAGGTGATCGTCCTTCACCTCTGGATGATCTTCCTTCATCATGCTTATCCGATGGCCGTCCCCATTGTCGACCTTTTCTATCCGACATTCGTCCTATGTCGTGATAAAGAGCAGCCGCCCCCTTCTAGGTGATCGTCCTTCACCTTTGATGACCGTCCCTCATCATTATTTCATTTATTCTTTAAACCGATGGCCTTCCCCGTTGTTGTTTACCTATACTTTGCAAACCTGATGGCGGTCCCCATCATTTCCTTTGCTTTAATCCCCAGAGAATCTTGTTTCTTTACCTGATGGCCGTCCCCGTCATGGTCTCTTTATTTCCCCAGCTTGTCGGTCGTCCCCGTTATTGCTTAACTTACCGCTTTATCCCCAGCAGTCGTCCTCTGCTCGATGGTCGTCCTCCATCGTCTTCATTTGATAATCATTCTATACTATTGTCGCTCCAACCAAAATGACACAGGGCCAAGAGGGGTACAGACGCGAACGGTCGGCGAAAGAGAAAGAGAACACACAAGGGTGAACTCAAAAGACAAGAGTCGCTAGCTAGGCATTTTTATCCCGGAGGAAAGGTAATGCTGCATAGACCTAGAAAGATATGGATAAGACGGTTGCGAACCAGAGAAACTGAGAAAGGGGGTTGGTTACAACCTGGGAAGGTATTAGCACCCAGATTGTCCGCCGTACTCGACGGGATCCACGCTTAAAAGATTTGTGTTTTAAAGGGGTAGTGTCAGTGCAATTTGTGTATCAAAGCTGGAAAGAATGCAAGTGTCGGTGTGAAAGAAAGGTGAAGTGTAAGAGAAATGTTAGTGTAAGAACAAGAGTGAAATGCTCAAGACAATGAGGCTCAAAGAATAATGCTGGAAAGAGGGGGAATATACAGAGACTTTTGTTCAATAACTGTTAAGTTATGCCTACGTATCCTCTCGTGCAATGAGGAAGTCAGAACACCGTAGTTCGACCCAAAGAGACTGAAAGATAAATTGACCTGTGAACTGCTTGCTTGTCTATGCTCAAGTGTATGACCTGTCTGGCTCAGGTGCAAACTGTCTTGCATTAGACGGAAGTAGCAAGTTCTCGTTTGTGAGTGAATGAGGTGAGAAAAGAATCCCGGAGGAGACGATTATTGTTTGTTTTTGTGCTTTCAATCTTTTATTGCTTTTGGAAGTTTGTCATACGAAAGTGAGCTTAAGCCTAAACCAAAGGGTTAGTAAACTCATCACATCCTCCCTCTGATTAGGGGTAATGAGAATACCTTAAGTGTGAAGTAAGCACCTCACACTTAATCACCATGGTGTAGGATTAAGATCATTAACCTACTTGTAATTATTTAGATGTTTTTTGTTGTTTTTGTTTAGTGTTAAGTAATGAGATTAAGCCATAATAAAGGATTTAATGGACTCATTACACCATCCTAATAGAAGGATAATAGATGAGAACAATTAAGCTGAGGAAGACTCCTCAACTTAATCCATGATTAGGGATTAACCTCTTGACAAAACAAAGCCTTTATTAAGTGGATTTTAGTTAATGATAAGATGAAGAAATGATTTCTATGGTTTGTAAGACAACTTGAGGGGGACTTGTCCATGAACACTAGGGTTAGTCCTTCTTAACCAATTAAGGAAGAATTAGAACCCTAATGCAAGGCCCAAGTTACAAGATTGATGTCCTAGTGATTATTAGATGGATTGATTAAAGGATTTAAACACATTAAGGGTTTAACACTTAGGATTAAAGTTATACACTCCATCCTAATAGAAGGATACAGGCATAACCCTAATCACAAAGCCTTAAAACCTTTAGGGTTTAGTCCTTGATTATGAGATGAGAAGAGAAGACTCAATGATGACACAAAGGTAAAAGCTAAATGGAGGACTAATCAAACCCTAATTTGTTATCATGCTTGGAGATCCTAGGGTTTATGAGGCTTAAGGGAGAAAGAATCTTCAAAGAGCCACCAAGGAAAGAAGCAGAGAGAAGGAGCAAGAAGCAGAGAGAAGCAAGACAACTTGCTTCACTTAAGAAGACAAGTTTCTTGAAGAAAGAAGGTGAAGAAGGAGCATGAATGAGCAAGCTCACTCTAAAGTAAAAGCAAAATGCAGCAATGATGCAAGAGAGGGATGAGAAGATATTGTGAGAAATGAAGGCAAATTCACTTCTCAAAACAACTTACCACCTGAAAAGTTAGCTAAAGAGATGGAATGCAATGCAAATGAGATGAAATTTCATGATGCAAACCAAAGTCAGAAGCATAAACATGATGTTAATGATGCTAAGAGATGATGCAAACACATGACAAGAGATGAGAATGATCAAACAAGCATAAGGATGCAAATGAGGTATGCTTTGAACCATGAGGATTCATGAATGTTTATGAAATGAAATGAACATATAACATGGAAAAGGAATGATGCAATGACCAAACATGATTCTAACATGTCCTAAGATGTATTGTGAATCATGTGGATGCACAAAATGTCATGGCAAGTCAATGGATGCAAACAAATGAGAGATGGGTGCAAGGGAAGGCACAAATTAGGGTTTATGATCAACACACAAAGCAAAATTCAAAATCAGAAGCAAATGACATGATAAAAAATTGAAAAATGCAATCAAAGATACCTTAAACTTATACAAGTTCACTGCCCAAAGAAGGGGACCTAACTCTTAACCTAGTGAAAGTTATGAATTTCTCAAGTTGGCTAGGGTTTCAAGGTACTTCATCATGAAAAATGCAAAACAAATTGAAAATGCAAGATCAAATTAAACCAATTTTATCCTATAAACTACATGCCATGAAGGATGCAATGCAAGAAGAACCATCATCAAACTCTCAAAGGTTAGGCAGAATGAATTTTTCAAAGTTTGAACCAAAATATTGCCTAAAAATGAAATTAATTCCAATGAAAATGATCAAAAGACATCAAGAACAAAAAAGAAATTTGGTTTGAGAGTTGGATAATGTTTCTAAATGTTTCTAAATGCAATGTGAATTTTTTTGTGATTTTTAAATACCTAAATGTATTTTTAATTAATTAATTTCCATTAACTAATTATAAATAAACATTTAAATAATTTAAAAATGATTTTTAATGCAAAAAATAAAAATAAAAATATTTTTGGGTTCTAAAAATTAATGAAATCTTTGACAAAAATTTTCATAATTTTTAAATGATTTTTGCTATTTTAAATAATTCGTATAAATAAATGCAAAGAAAATGAAAATAAAAATTAGAATAAATGGAAGTATGCACAATGAAGGGATCAGATGCAATCTGGGCTAGGAGAGGTTGACTTGGCGCCACATCCAATGGCCCAAGTTCAAACCTGGCTAAATTAAATTTTATAATTAATTAATCCTAGGTTAATTTAATTAAACACTGATTAGGGCTAAATGACAAGATCCAACCCTTCATTCATGCGCGGGAAAGTAGATCCAAGGGCCTAAATTTAAAGTTCCTAATTAATCACACTTAACCCTAATTAAACTCAGGCGACCGGAGATAAGCTCCAGTCGTCTTCTCCGGCCATCTTCCTCACCTGAATCACTCAAAACGCATCCCCAAGACTTCCAAATCTCCAGAATCAATCCCCCAACAATGGGTAACAAGAATCCAGGGCCAAAAACAGTTTATATTAACCACACAGTGAGAATCGAAGAAAACAAATTCTAGGGCAAAAGTTTCAGAGCAACACCAAATGCTCATTTCTGGCTCATTTTAAAAAATAAATAGATCCCCATGATCAGGGCAACACATAGAACAATATTCTAACAGGAAATCAGGGTTCTGGAAAATTTGTTCATCATGTTACCTGAGGTTGAGCTTTCAATCCAGGAGCTTTCTGCCTGCTTCTTTGCTTCAAAATGGCTCCAATGATCCTCTTGATGAAGCTTTGAAGCTTGGTTGGAGTTTAGAGTGGCTGGTTTGTGAGTTTGATGAAGTTTTGTTCAGTGAGGGGTGAGAATCGTGTTTCTGATTGAGGAGGTTTCAGGGACAAATGAGGCTTGGGAAATGATCAGAGGAACATGTTGAGTGATTCTATGAAGTTTGTTTTGGTGTTTGATGCTTGTCTGATGAGTTTCGAAGGAAAGTGCATAAGAGGTGAAATCTTGAAACTATGGCTTGTGAGAGAAATCAGGCTTAGTTGTGTTATGTGTTGAGTCACATTTGGTACATGTATCACACTTGGATAGGTCAGAGGAGTTGGTGTGGCCTAGCTTGATTGGTATGGGCCATTTTGCATAAAGTCAATGTTTTGTGTAAGAGAGGTATGGGTCAATGGCAGGCCAAGGACAAAGGGGTGTCCTGCGCAGCAAGGATTGAGGAGAGCCATGGAATCAGTCTTGAGGCCAATTAGCAAGTGGATTAGGGTTTGGAGAGGTTTTGCAATTTTGTGATCTTTTGGCTCTTTTGTGATTACTTGAAGCATAAGTCATGAAAATGGACAAATCTTTGGTGCATTCTGATTTTTAGGCATTGGTTTATGTTTGTGCAAAGGTTAGAAACCACTTTGAAGTCACATTTTGCCTTGGCAAGTGGTTTTGCAACTTTGCCTCTTTGGTACAAAACTTGAAATTATGTGATTTTTCCCAACTTTGACAAGCCATAACTTTTGATCCAAAATGAATTAGGACAAGTTCTTGTACTTTTTGAAAAGGGAATGATCCATTCTACAACTTTCATGACCAAAGTTTTCTCATTTGAAGCATTTTTGAATCAATTTGAGGAGGTTGAAAAACTTTCCCAAAATGGCAAGTTTACATTACAAGTCACTTTCCCAAAAAGGAAATTTTGCAAATGGCTTGAAATTCTTCAACTTTGTGAACTTCTGACATCTTCTATGATCAAATAAAGATCATACACATTCAAAATGATGAAGAACACCCTTTGGTTGGGTCATTGGGGGCCTCAGATGCCCTGATTTTGCACTGACTTGCTCAAGAAGTCATCCTTTGATCAGATGCCTTCCCCATTGAATTTCTTCATGAAAATTGATATGAATGATCCCTATACCATATAGAGACCAATAGAAACAAGAATGACCAAAAAATTTGGAGTTATGGCCTTTGAAACCAAAACCCTAATTCTAGGTCATCTGTGCAGTTAAACCTGGCTCTGCTTCCATGCCTTTTTCAGTTCTTGTGATTCTTTGACTTCTTTGATCTTGTGAGGATATAATATGATGCTTGAACATACAAGGACCCCTTTGAAGTGATTGAAGACCTCTGAAGTGGCTCAACTGACTCATGGATGGCTCAGATCACAAACCCTAGATGCAAATGACTTAGAAGCAATGTAGTGAATTAAAAATGCAATATGAGATGCTATGATTAAACTTATGCATATGAAGAGATCACAAGCCATGATGTGAATGGGTGAGGGAAAATTTGGGGTGTTTACAGCTGCCCCTATTCAATCATGAGTTAGCTGTGTAGGATGTAAGCGACAGCTTAACAGGCAAACAAGATAACTTGTGGTTGAATACCAAAGGACAGTCCAAAATTTGCACTCACAGAATGAAGAAGAAAAGGGATATAGATTGTAAAAGAAAATAAAGTATATATATATAAGGTGCGGGCGACGGAAGACGACCGTCGAGCAGAGGAAGACTGCTGGGGAAAGGGCAATGACGGGGACGGCCGACATGCTGGGGATATGAGAGATCGTGATGGGGGACGACCATCTAGTAAAGCTATAAGAATCTCTGGGGATTATAGGTAAATGAAATAAATGATGAGGTACGGTCATCAAAAGGTGAAGGACGATCACCTAGCAGGGGACGACTGCTTTGTTGGGGATAAGATGAGGGACGGTCGTCTAAGGTGAAGGACGATCACCTGGCAGGGGACGGCTGCCGAAAAGTATCACGACATAGGACGAATGTCGGATAAAAAAGGTCGACGATGGGGACGGCCATCAGACAAGCATGATGAAGGACGATCATCAAGAGGTGAAGGACGATCACCTAGCAGGGTACGGCTGCTAACAGGGTTTATCATGACATAGGACGAATGTCAGATAACAAGATCAACGATGGGGACGGCCATCGGATAAAATGATGAAGGAAGATCATCAGGAGGTGAAGGACGATCACCTGGCAGAGGACGGCTGTCGAAAATATCACGACATAGGACGAATGTCGGATAGGAAAGGGTTCTAATGAATAGAGACTCCACTGGGAATGATGAAGGACGATCATCACAAAGGTGAAGGACGATCACCTGGCAGGGTACGAATGCTAACAGGTATCATGACATAGGACGAATGTCAGATAGAAAGGAAATAGTTTAACAAGTTTTGTTGGGGACTTTGCTGGGGAATAGTAAACACGGACGAGTGTTTACATCAAAGAAATGAAAGGTATAAGTGTTTGGCACTATGTATAGATTAAAGATGCGGACGAGCATCCTTAAGACTATGATACGGACGAGTATCGGGTAGAAACAAACGCTTGACGCATGCTCAGAGATGATGATACGGACGAGTATCAACTAGTTAATAAAGAACACGGACGATTGTTGATTCCGAGGGGACTCTTCTGGGGAGTAATAGACACAGACGAGTGTCTAAATTCTAAAAAGAGGTAAAAGTAACCGGCATTGTGTATGGATTAAAGATGCGAACGAGCATCCCTAAGACTATGATACGGACGAGTATCAGTAGAAACAAACGCTGACACATGTTCAGAGATGATGATACAGACGAGTATCAACTAGTTAACAAAGAACACGGACGAGTTTCGAATCTAAGAAAGATAAATGGTGTATACAAGATATGGACGAGTATTTGTAGGAGTAAAAAGTATGAGTAACAAGTATGGGTAAGACACGAACGGGTGTCTGAAAAAGTGTATTATAAACAAGTGTGTGTTTTCCATAGTGTTTAGACAACTGTGCTGGGGAAGGTGACATGGACGGGTGCCAAGGGTTTGTATAGATATAGGAAAATATGTGGTGAGTGCAAAGGGGACGCTTTGGCTTTCTGCTGGGGTACAACATGAACGGGTGTCAAGGAGTATCTGTATCTTTAGGGAAAATGCCTTGGCTCTCTGCCGGGGAATTTTGGGGAGCATTTTGTACCTCATTGATGGATTGTCAGTATTCACAAGTGTTCAGTTCGACACATGGCTTATGACTATGAAATATGTTTGATTTTTGCCGTAATGCTCCGTTTTAGACGGAATGCTACGCTCTGTGGGGAAAATATGATGCGAATGCTATGATTATGCAAAGAACGATCCGGGACTCGGATCCCGTTGTTGTGAAGATCTCTGGCTGATCTATTTGAAGTGAACATCCCAGCTGGGGATAAGATCATCGGTAGATCTGATAAGATGTATCTGCATGGGGAGACAGATCACTGATAGACCTATCTCAGCAATGGGGGAACCAGCTGGGGTTTGTAGAAGCTTTCTTCACTCTGTTGTGATTTCTTCACGCGTTGCTCTTTTGGATAGAGGTTGAAACTCTGTGGGGAGGTAGTTCCCTGGTTGGTACTTGGCTGGGGAAGAAGAAAGATCACTGGAAGATCTTCCTAGAGATTTCTATAGGGATCCTGCTGAGGATGATACTTGACAGCTCAGCTGGGGAGAAAACACCTCCGGTGCTAATCTGGAAGACGGACTGAGTAGATAATGATTTGACAGCTTGCTGGGGAGAAGCTTTCATGCCCCATGTCGCGCTTTGAATACCTGCAATCCTGTAAAGACAAAGAAACGCACAAGTACCCTGAGGTATCCCTTACTGGATTCCATCATAGGAGTTTAGACACTCCCAGGAGTAAGTATATTTCCTGTAAGCATGTAATTCAGGAAAGACGCATCTGTATTTATGCGATCGACAAATTAATGACATCGGACACTTTTGCAAATAAAAGAGTACAAGGCAGTATGTGACTGAAAATTTGATTTTATTAATTCGAGTGCCCTGAATTGGCAAGATACAGTCATATAAACAAATCCCCTGGAATGAGGAGATTGTTACAAATTGAGAAACAAAAGGACGCTGGCAATGTTGATGACGCTTCAAGGAGCTTCCCTTTGCTATGACTCGTATGACATTTGACGTTCTTCTCGTCTTGCTTTCTGAAGAAAGCTGACTCTGAAAGAAGCTTGATCCTTTCGAAGCTCACCACGTTGTAAGTGATACAAACGAAGCTTGATCCTTTCGAAGCTCTGATCTTAGCAACTTCTTGGCCATGGCATGCCCTCCTGCATGGGTACCAAAGGATCCTTCGTGTACTTCGTGCATCAACAAGTCTGCTTTTGTTCTATCAACGCACCTGAGAAGTACCATATCAAAGTTTCTCTTGTACAGGGAACCGTCAGTATTCAGGAAGAAACTACCAGCTAGCCTTCTTAATGTCTTCTTGTCATTGGAAGATGCCCCAGGTGGGTATGTTTGATCCTCCAAGAAGCACTTAATGTCATGGAACCAAGGCTTATCATCTTTTACAACGTCTGCTGCAAATACATATGCTGGTCTGTCAAGTCTGGACACCGAAATCCGAGGCACAAAGTTGGCAGCTTGAACTTTGATCATGGATGAAATGGTAGCCAGAGCATCTGCAAACTGATTTTCGTCTCGGGGGATATACTCAACCTTGACAGTTGTGAAGAAAGTCAATAACCTTCTTGTATAGTCCCGATAAGGTATCAGATGATCCTGGTGTGTGTACCACTTTCCGTTGGTTTGATTAATTACCAGAGCTGAATCTCCGAACACAGTCAAAGTCTTGATCCTGAGGTCAATGGCTTCCTCAAGACCCATAATACAAGCTTCGTATTCAGCTTCGTTGTTAGTGCAGTTGAAGGTGAGCTTTGCCGAGAAAGGCATGTGAACTCCCTTAGGTGTAATGAGTACTGCACCAACACCACGACCATTCATGTTAACAGCCCCATCAAACATCATAGTCCATTCCTCTTCCGGGTCAGGCCCTTCAGTGTGAACAGGCTCTTCGTGATCTTTCGCTTTTATGAACATGATGTCCTCATCAGGGAAGTCAAATCTCATAGGCTGGTAATCATCAATGGGTTTCTCAGCTAGATAATCATACAATACACTGCCTTTGATGGCCTTTTGGGATGTGTACTGAATGTCATATTCTGTGAGGATCATTTGCCATCTTGCAACCCGTCCGGTAAGTGTTGGCTTCTCAAAAATGTACTTGACTGGATCCATCTTTGATATCAACAAAGTAGTGTGGGTCAACATATACTGCCTTAGTCGGCGAGCAGCCCACGCTAAAGCACAACAAGTTCTCTCGAGCAGTGAATAACGTTGTTCACAGTCGGTAAACTTTTTGCTTAGGTAGTAAATTGCATACTCTTTTCAACCAGACTCGTCATGCTGGCCCAACACACACCCCATCGACTCTTCTAATACTGTCAAGTACATTATCAGAGGTCTTCCTTCAACTAGAGGCATAGGGATCAGAGGCTCTTGTAAATATTCCTTGATTTTGTCAAAAGCCCTCTGGCAGTCTTCGTTCCACCTGACCGTTTGTTCCTTTCTTAACAGCTTGAACAAAGGCTCACAGGTTGCTGTAAGGTGAGATATGAACCTCGAAATGTAATTCAATCTACCTAAGAAACCTCGAACTTCTTTCTCAGTTTTCGGTGCAGGCATTTCTTGAATGGCTTTGACTTTGTCAGGGTCAACTTCAATCCCTTTTTCACTTACAATAAATCCCAGCAGTTTACCGGATCGCACCCCGAATGTGCATTTGTTGGGGTTTAACTTCAATTGGTACTTCCTCAGACGCTTGAATAGCTTCAATAGGTTCACCAGGTGGTCTTCTTCTGTGAGGGACTTGGCAATCATGTCATCCACATAACATTCAATTTCTTTATGGATCATGTCATGGAATAATGTTACCATAGCCCGTTGATACGTTGCACCAACATTCTTCAGTCCGAATGACATCACCTTGTAACAGAATGTGCCCCATGGTGTGATGAAAGTTGTCTTCTCCATGTCTTCAGGTGACATCTTGATCTGATTGTATCCTGAAAATCCATCCATGAAGGAGAATACTGAGAACTGAGCCGTATTATCAACCAATACATCAATGTGAGGCAAAGGGAAGTCATCTTTCGGGCTGGCTCTGTTCAGATCCCGGTAGTCCACACACATCCTCACCTTGCCATCCTTCTTAGGCACAGGTACAATATTAGCAACCCACGGCGGGTAACTAGTTACAGCAAGGAAACCGGCGTCCCACTGCTTTTGTACCTCTTCTTTAATCTTCATTGCCATATCTGGGCGAGTACGGCGCAGCTTCTGTTTTACTGGCGGGCAGTCTTCTTTCAAAGGCAGCTTGTGCATGACAATATCGGTGTCCAACACTGGCATATCCTGATAAGACCAAGCAAACACATCCACATACTCTCGAAGCATGTCAATCAATTGCTCTTTCACTGAGTCTTGTAAGCAGGCCCCGATCTTAACCTCTTTCACATCTTCTTCTGTACCAAGATTAACTGTTTCGACCTCCTCCTGATGAGGAGTGATAACCTTCTCCTCTTGCCTTAACAACCTATCTAGCTCTTCAGGTAGCTCATAGTCTTCTTCAACCCCTTCATCGGCTTGATTGATTGGATTGTCAAAGTCATACAAAGCCATAGCAGTGTTGTTGTCGGTGCAATCTGAAAGGCACTCTCTGCAAGGGTTTGGATTGTTCATTTTAATGATCAATTTTAATCTTGTTTAGAAAAAGTGAAATGAAGTTTTCATTTTGGAAAACATTGCCACTTTATTTTTGTACAAAAAGAAAAATGAAAAACAGTGAGCGGAAAAGAAAAAGACTCATTTGCAAAAGATGTCCGATATTCATTGATTAATCCATTTGCACAAAATTACAAGATGGCCCGATTACAAAATGAGTCTTGTCATCTTGGGCAAGATGCAAGACTTGATGCATGCTTAAAAATACAGGAAATAATAATTACTCTGCAGGAGTAACCCTTATAATTTCCTGGGAAGACCAGTTAAGGACTTGGCTCCCCGGGATCCTTGGACGTATCCAGCTCTCCAGGTTGCGGTCGCTTTCCTCCTCGTCTTCCAAGTTGTTTACAGCATCCGGGGTGAGCATCCCCCCGCTAACAAAATTGGGCTTCTTGGCAGCCTCTGATTGATCTTGTTGAGTTGGTCTGTAACCCAAGCCAAATCTGTCTTCTTTCTTTTCCACGGGCAACAGCTTGCCCCAGCCTTGGGCAGTACCCTCTTCAACAACCTTCCGGGCTTGCTGATAAGACGTCATGGAGGTTCCCAGTACAGCAGATGCTTCATTAATGTTTAAGGCCTCGAACCCCTGGCTCATGGTTTCATGGATTTCTCCATCCATTTCAATATACTTATACGTAGCCAGATGGCTAACAAAGATGTCTTCTTCCCCACAGATGGTGATGATCTGGCCTTCCCACTCGAATTTCAGCTTCTGGTGAAGGGTAGACGTAACAGCGCCAGCGGCATGGATCCAGGGTCTACCCAACAAACAGCTGTAGGCCGGCTGAATGTCCATCACATAGAAGGTAGTTTTAATGGTCTGCGGGCCAATCATCACAGGCAGATCAATCTCTCCAAGCACTGATCTTTTAGAGCCATCAAATGCTCTCACCACCAAATTACTCGGACGCAGTGCCAAGCCATCATACTCCAGCTTCACTAAGGCTTTCTTTGGTAGAACATTGAGTGAAGACCCAGTGTCCACCAGTACATGGGATAGAACAGCACCCTTGCATTCCAAGGTGATATGTAAAGCTTTGTTGTGGTTACGTCCTTCTGTTGTTAAGTCAGCATTGGTGAAACCCAGTCCATGACTGGTATTGACATTTGCCACCACAGTTTCTAGCTGGTTAACAGTAATCTCCTCTGGCACGTATGCTGCGTGCAGGACCTTCAATAACGCATTCATGTGAGCTTCAGAACACATCAACAGGGATAATATGGAGATTTTTGAGGGAGTTTGGTGAAGCTGATCCACCACCTTGTAATCACTTATCTTTATGATTCTCATGAACTCATCTACATCTTGCTCAAAAGATGTCTTCTGAGTCTCTTTGACAGCTGGCTCTTCAGGCACCACACTCTTTCCTTTTGCTTTAGCAGCGGCTTCTGCTTCAGCATTATGTCTTTGTACTTGTGAGGCAAAAAGGCGTCCGCTTCTGGTGAAGCCTCTGCCTCCCCCAACATTATCAATCTGTGGAGAAGAGATTGAAGAATCCAAAGTGATTTTCTCCCCGTTGCAGTAAAGATCAGAGCCATAATGCCAAGGTATAGCATTACTGCTTTCATATGGAACTGGCCCAGGTACCGTAATAGTAACTGGACTGACTGCTGCAGAGGAGGGTACTGTAATGGTGTGCGGATCGTAGTAAATTGTAACTGGTGATCTGGAAGGAGGTGCCACTACTTGTTGTTGGAAATTGTTGCTGACAGGAACATTTGACGGATCATAGTAGATGGTGACTGCTGAGATGTCTTCATTAATTTCTGTTGGCGTTGTAGAAGATTCTGCCAATAAGAAGGATGTTGATTTTGTAGAAGAAATGGTTGTTGACATCTGATTTGTTGAAGTGATGGATGAAGCCATTGTTGATGATATTGATGAATCGGTAGGAATAATGGTTGTTGCTGTTGTAGAAGAATCAGGAATTGTTGTCAGAGGAATTGCTGGATTTGTAGGCGCCGTTGTTGAGATATGAAGGATACCATCCTTGATAAGACTATCTATGTCGCTTCTCAAATTATCACACCCATTGACTGCAATGTTGCAATACCCACAACTGAGCTCACACCCGGGGAACACCTGGCACTCCAGAAGCTGAGCTTTAATTTTGACCAGAGGTGTTCGAATTTGTGCAACACTGGTGATCAGAGTAGATGGTTTGTCTTCCTCGATGGCATTAATCCTTGGCCCACCATGATTAGGCATAGGATTTCTATTGACATTTGGAGGGGGTGCGAAGTTGAGGGCTTTAGAATCCACCAGATCCTGAACTTTCATTTGCAAAGCCCTGCATTTCTCTGTGTTATGACCAGGTGCATTGGAATGGAAAGCACACCTGGCGTTGACATCGTAATTCTTAGGGAGATTGGAGGGATCTGGTGGTGCCAATGTCCTTAGCTCAACCAAGTTAAGTTTCAGGAGTTGTGGCAATAAAGCAGCATAAGGCATAGGGATAGGATCAATCACCCTATTTGCCTGTGATGGTCTTTGCTGAAAGGGTCTTTGTTGTTGATTGCTGTTATTGTTGTTGTAGGTTCTTGGTGGCGGATACTGGACTTGCTGCTGATAATGCGGTTGTTGTGGTTGTTGATAGGTTGGTTGCTGAGGAATCGGAGCTGGAATAGTAACAGTTGCTACTGATCTATGGACATACTGAGGTCTGCTCCTGCTGGCATGGATGGCATTTGTCTCTCCGGTCCTTCGAGGTCCCACAAAAGGCTTCCCGGGATTACTGGATGAACTTGCACCATTATCAGAGATCTTACCCATTTTCAAAAGGCTTTCAATCCTTTCCCCAGCTATAACTACGTCAGCAAAACTGGTGGAAGAAAAGGCAGCTAGCCTATCAATATATGTTCCTTGCAGAGTATTCATGAACATGTCGGCCATTTCTCTTTCCGACATGGGTGGTTGGACAACAGCAACAAGCTGTCTCCACCTTTGGGCATATTCCCTGAAGCTTTCTCTGGAGGACTGAGACATTCCCATCAGAAGGGTTCTGTTAGGAGCCATGTCTAGATTGTATTTGTACTGCCTGATGAAGGATTCAGCTAAGTCCTTCCAGCATCTGATAGTAGCTATGGTCAAGTGTGAATACCACTCTCTTGAAGCCCCAGTCAAACTGTCTTCAAAATAAAACATCCACAGCTTCTCATCCACGGTGTATGCTTTAAGCCTTCCCAGAAAAGACTGCAGGTGAGTTCGTGGACAGGAGGTTCCATTGTATTTCTCGAAGCACGGAGGTTTGAACTTGTGGGGAATTCTTACTCCATCCACTAACCCTATATCCATTACATCAAAACCCAAGGAGTTTTGAGACTCCAGAGATCTCAACTTCTCAGCAATTTCATTGAACCTACGGTCATAGACTTCATCTCCAGCTCCCATTACAGTGAATTGCTCCTCTTGGGGGTCTTCTTGTAAGATTCTCCCCCCAACAGTATTTCCTTGCACATTACCCGGGATATTGACTTCCAGATCTAGATGAGGTCCAAATACAGGTGGGTTAACATGAGGCTGACCCCTCTCATTGTTGCTTGTTCCTCTAGTCCCAGGATGAGGCTCCTCGGGGATTTGTCTTTCTACCAATGCCCTTAGCCTTTCCTGACTCTGGGCCAAGCCAGTCATCACAGTCATGAATTGGGCCATTTGGTTCCTCATCTCCACTCTTTCGTTAGCCATCTGGGTTCTGACCTCGGTCAGGTCTTGCTGTACTTGCTCCATTATAATACCCGGAAGGTTGTTGCGTGTAGGATACCGGTGTGCACGGTTGACGGGGAACACTCTTCTGCGAGCAATATTTCCTGAGACATAACAGAGTTAGAACAAATAAAATAATAACAAAACCTACAAAACAAAACAAAAGTTAGTATGCAATGCAGTATGCTTATTTATTTTCCAAGGTATCCGGCTCGGCTCCAGGTTTTGACCTTTCCAGACCTCGAGGAAGATGCTTTGATGTTGCTTGAGAAAAGAAAACCCAAATGGAAACAAACTAACAAATATATTACAAATGGTGCATAACACATAGTCTGTTTTTTACAACACATGCCCCTGAGGGGTCAAAATACAACAAAACAAAAGAAAATTGCATGAAATGGAAATGAACAACAAGCAAAGAAATCAAACATCTAATCCAAACTCATCCTCCTTAACCTCCTTCAAAAGTGCCTCAGTTACAGGACCAGCCGGATGCTCTGTAATAGTCCTGATGAGGAGGTTCCTAGTGGCAATAGCAGTGGTCAGCTTCTTGTGCCTGTCTTGGTCCTTTGACCTCTTCAAACCAGTCCTAAGCTTCAACTCTGAAATCTCCTTCTGGGCTGCCAGCAAAGCTTCCTGTTGTTTCTTTTCATTGGCCTCCAACTGCTCAATCCTGGCTTGAGTTCTCTTATCTTCTTGAGTACGAGCTTCAGTGATCCTGACCCACCTAGCTTGACTTTCTTGCAGATAGAGATCAGTCCTAGCCTTCTGAAGCTTGGCCTCCTTACAGGCATTCTTCAATATTTGCTCCCCAGCTCTTGATTTCTTGATATAGTCCTCTGCTTTCTCAATCTTGGCCAGATGCTCCACCCTAAGCTTCTCCATCCTCTCAATGTCTATACGACCATCACTCCTCTCCCAGAGGGTCTTCTTCAGAGCTTGAGACAGATTCCCATTCCTCTCCTTCAGCTTCTCAAATTCTTCCAGGCTGACAGTTGCTGCTGGCTGCACTGTGGAGGGTCCAGGTGTGTCCTCAATGGTAAAGGGCATCCTAGAAATCTGAGCTCTAGCATGAGACCATTCATAATACTGAGCTGAAGCCACATTATTGCACCTCCCAAGAATGGCCATCCCTTTGGTCTGGATGTTGTCCCAAGCCCAGGATGCTTGCCTGACAACAGCTAGATTAGGCTTTATCTCACAATACAGGGTCTCAGCTAGATCTTGCACTCTAGGAGGGTGTACTAAAGCATAGCCCAGTTGTCTTTTAAACAGCAAAGGATTGTAGTTGATGCAACCCTTCACTCCTACTAGAGGTACATTGGGGTACTGCCCACAGCTAGTGATTATGTCCTTGCCCTTGGTGCTCTGGGTGCACCATCTGATGTCATCTGAAGTCAAAGCAATAAGTCTCTTAGCCCAATTCTTCTGTTGGTGAGGATTCAGGAAGGCATCAGTCTTAGGTAAGTGTTTTAGCAGCCAGGTGTGGAATAGAGGAACACAGCATCTCACCAACTTTCCTCTTTGCTTCTCATTCCTCTGATGAATGGAATAATAGAAATCTCCCAGCAAGGTGGGTACTGGGTTCCTCAGAAGGAAAAGATGAATGGCATTCTTGCTGATAAACTTGGGCTCATCTGCAAATAGTATAACCCCATATATACTGAGGGCTAACAATGCACAAACTTCCCTCCATTCTCCCAAGGAGGCCTTCAGGATGGCTTGAGAAGTCAGAAAGTCTAAGTGCAAACCAGGGATCCCAGCCTTTGTTGTCATGTTCTGCTCAATCAATATAGGCTCCAGGTACAATGCTTTTGCCACCTCTCCATTGCTGGGAGAAGTCATTTCTGGGTTGAAGGGGACACCACCCCTGACAGGTACTCCAATCAATGATGAGAACTCCTCCAGCAGAGGTCCTAACTGAAAGTTCTGGAAAGTGAATCATCTCAAAGGAGGGTCATAAAACTGTAGGCAGGTGTGGATCATACTCCTCTGAGAAGGGTCCAGGTCCATAACCATATCAAGGATGTCTCCATAATGCTCTCTGAATAATGGGATGTGGTCTGGAGTGATAAGTGCCTGGACCTTCCTGATACCAGTCAACACAGGCTCAAAGAAATGGTATGAAATGTTGCTCTTCCTGGGTGCAGACATGAGTGCTGATGAAGAGCTAAAGACAAGTGCTGATGAAGAGCTGAAGACAGGTGCTGATGAAGATCAAAAATCAATACTGGAGATGAGCCACTGATAGGCTGGTGCTGGTGATGAAGGCAGCTGAAGCAGACAACTGATGAAGATGGCTAAAGCAGATAACTGATGAACAGAGGTCTATGCAGATGAAGGTGTCAAAACCAAGCCAAATAAAATGTGGATACCCTGAAAAACAAATAAACAAATGTTAAATGATGCAAATGATGATGTATGCAAATGATATGCAAGGGTTTGTGATCAAGCTGGATCTGATTATCTGTCTTGATATATAAGGCCCATGTATGTTCAGGAAATCCAGATGGAAGTTCAGAAATCCAGTAACCAAGGTGGGGGACTCAAATAAAGAGTCACATGTCCAGGGTTAAATCACAAGAACTGTCCCAAAATGAGGCACTCTTAACCAAAACAAAGTAACAGGGTATGATGTGGCCAATAGTACCTGCAAACCTGCAAACAGCCCAACCCCCTCACATGTAGTGTTCTAAAACAAGGATCCTCAGACTTGGATCAGTTATGAGAAGTGTAAACACTTCTAACCCGGAGGTACAGTGTTTACAATAACCATAAAAGATCCTCCTCTAATTCACCTCGGTTTCTGAAGGTCATAATAAAGGTCATCCAGACTTAGCAGGCTTCCCAGATAGCCCTAGCACTACAGGAAATCTGTAGCACAGAGTTCTCAAGAAGAAACCCACATCTGAACAGTGTTTCATATTCCCGCACCAGACCGAAATGGAATGGGAAAGAACATGAACCACTCTAGCCTAGGTGTCACTCAGGTCCCAGGTATAGGACCTTAAACTCTCAATAGAACCCCACCCATCAAAACAAAAACCAGATCCAGCAAGATAGCATGACAGTATGAAAAATGAAAAATTGTAAAGAAAGCAATAAATAAAGCTGTACATAAAGCAATAAATAAAGCAAGCAAATAAACACAATTAGCACATAATACCCCGGTAAACACAAATCAAACAAGCGCTAGGAGTAACCCACAAAAAGAACCAGAAGTCCTGGTTACAGTATAAGGGTCCCCAGCAGAGTCGCCAAGCTGTCGCTCCCACCAAAATGACACAGGGCCAAGAGGGGTACAGACGCGAACGGTCGGCGAAAGAGAAAGAGAACACACAAGGGTGAACTCAAAAGACAAGAGTCGCTAGCTAGGCATTTTTATTCCGGAGGAAAGGTAATGCTGCATAGACCTAGAAAGATATGGATAAGACGGTTGCGAACCAGAGAAACTGAGAAAGGGGGTTGGGTACAACCTGGGAAGGTATTAGCACCCAGATTGTCCGCCGTACTCGACGGGATCCACGCTTAAAAGATTTGTGTTTTAAAGGGGTAGTGTCAGTGCAATTTGTGTATCAAAGCTGGAAAGAATGCAAGTGTCGGTGTGAAAGAAAGGTGAAGTGTAAGAGAAATGTCAGTGTAAGAACAAGAGTGAAATGCTCAAGACAATGAGGCTCAAAGAATAATGCTGGAAAGAGGGGGAATATACAGAGACTTTTGTTCGATAACTGTTAAGTTATGCCTACGTATCCTCTCGTGCAATGAGGAAGTCAGAACACCGTAGTTCGACCCAAAGAGACTGAAAGATAAATTGACCTGTGAACTGCTTGCTTGTCTATGCTCAAGTGTATGACCTGTCTGGCTCAGGTGCAAACTGTCTTGCATTAGACGGAAGAAGCAAGTTCTCGTTTGTGAGTGAATGAGGTGAGAAAAGAATCCCGGAGGAGACGATTATTGTTTGTTTTTGTGCTTTCAATCTTTTATTGCTTTTGGAAGTTTGTCATAGGAAAGTGAGCTTAAGCCTAAACCAAAGGGTTAGTAAACTCATCACATCCTCCATCTGATTAGGGGTAATGAGAATACCTTAAGTGTGAAGTAAGCACCTCACACTTAATCACCATGGTGTAGGATTAAGATCATTAACCTACTTGTAATTATTTAGATGTTTTTTGTTGTTTTTGTTTAGTGTTAAGTAATGAGATTAAGCCATAATCAAGGATTTAATGGACTCATTACACCATCCTAATAGAAGGATAATAGATGAGAACATTTAAGCTGAGGAAAACTCCTCAACTTAATCCATGATTAGGGATTAACCTCATGACAAAACAAAGCCTTTATTAAGTGGATTTTAGTTAATGATAAGATGAAGAAATGATTTCTATGGTTTGTAAGACAACTTGAGGGGGACTTGTCCATTAACACTAGGGTTAGTCCTTCTTAACCAATTAAGGAAGAATTAGAACCCTAATGCAAGGCCCAAGTTACAAGCTTGATGTCCTAGTGATTATTAGATGGATTGATTAAAGGATTTAAACACATTAAGGGTTTAACACTTAGGATTAAAGTTATACACTCCATCCTAATAGAAGGATACAGGCATAACCCTAATCACAAAGCCTTAAAACCTTTAGGGTTTAGTCCTTGATTATGAGATGAGAAGAGAAGACTCAATGATGACACAAAGGTAAAAGCTAAATGGAGGACTAATCAAACCCTAATTTGTTATCATGCTTGGAGATCCTAGGGTTTATGAGGCTTAAGGGAGAAAGAATCTTCAAAGAGCCACCAAGGAAAGAAGCAGAGAGAAGGAGCAAGAAGCAGAGAGAAGCAAGACAACTTGCTTCACTTAAGAAGACAAGTTGCTTGAAGAAAGAAGGTGAAGAAGGAGCATGAATGAGCAAGCTCACTCTAAAGTAAAAGCAAAATTCAGCAATGATGCAAGAGAGGGATGAGAAGAGATTGTGAGAAATGAAGGCAAATTCACTTCTCAAAACAACTTACCACCTGAAAAGTTAGCTAAAGAGATGGAATGCAATGCAAATGAGATGAAATGTCATGATGAAAACCAAAGTCAGAAGCATAAACATGATGTTAATGATGCTAAGAGATGATGCAAACACATGACAAGAGATGAGAATGATCAAACAAGCATAAGGATGCAAATGAGGTATGCTTTGAACCATGAGGATTCATGAATGTTTATGAAATGAAATGAACATATAACATGGCAAAGGAATGATGCAATGACCAAACATGATTCTAACATGTCCTAAGATGTATTGTGAATCATGTGGATGCACAAAATGTCATGGCAAGTCAATGGATGCAAACAAATGAGAGATTGGTGCAAGGGAAGGCACAAATTAGGGTTTATGATCAACACACAAAGCAAAATTCAAAATCAGAAGCAAATGACATGATAAAAAATTGAAAAATGCAATCAAATATACCTTAAACTTATACAAGTTCACTGCCCAAAGAAGGGGACCTAACTCTTAACCTAGTGAAAGTTATGAATTTCTCAAGTTGGCTAGGGTTTCAAGGTACTTCATCATGAAAAATGCAAAACAAATTGAAAATGCAAGATCAAATCAAACCAATTTTATCCTATGAAGGATGCAATGCAAGAAGAACCATCATCAAACTCTCAAAGGTTAGGCAGAATGAATTTTTCAAAGTTTGAACCAAAATATTGCCTAAAAATGAAATTAATTCCAATGAAAATGATCAAAAGACATCAAGAACAAAAAAGAAATTTGGTTTGAGAGTAGGATAATGTTTCTAAATGTTTCTAAATGCAATGTGAATTTTTTTGTGATTTTTAAATACCTAAATGTATTTTTAATTAATTAATTTCCATTAACTAATTAAAAATAAACATTTAAATAATTTAAAAATGATTTTTAATGCAAAAAATAAAAATAAAAATATTTTTGGGTTCTAAAAATTAATGAAATCTTTGACAAAAATTTTCATAATTTTTAAATGATTTTTGCTATTTTAAATAATTCGTATAAATAAATGCAAAGAAAATGAAAATAAAAATTAGAATAAATGGAAGTATGCACAATGAAGGGATCAGATGCAATCTGGGCTAGGAGAGGTTGACTTGGCGCCACATCCAATGGCCCAAGTTCAAACCTGGCTAAATTAAGTTTTATAATTAATTAATCCTAGGTTAATTTAATTAAACACTGATTAGGGCTAAATGACAAGATCCAGCCCTTCATTCACGCGCTGGAAAGCAGATCCAAGGGCCTAAATTCAAAGTTCCTAAATAATCACACTTAACCCTAATTAAACTCAGGCGACCGGAGATAAGCTCCGGTCGTCTTCTCCGGCCATCTTCCTCACCTGAATCACTCAAAACGCATCCCCAAGACTTCCAAATCTCCAGAATCAATCCCCCAACAATGGGTAACAAGAATCCAGGGCCAAAAACAGTTTATATTAACCACACAGTGAGAATCGAAGAAAACAAATTCTAGGGTAAAAGTTTCAGAGCAACACCAAATGCTCATTTCTGGCTCATTTTCAAAAATAAATAGATCCCCATGATCAGGGCAACACATAGCACAATATTCTAACAGGAAATCAGGGTTCTGGAAAATTTGTTCATCATGTTACCTGAGGTTGAGCTTTCAATCCAGGAGCTTTCTGCCTGCTTCTTTGCTTCAAAATGGCTCCAATGATCCTCTTGATGAAGCTTTGAAGCTTGGTTGGAGTTTAGAGTGGATGGTTTGTGAGTTTGATGAAGTTCTGTTCAGTGAGGGGTGAGAATCATGTTTCTGATTGAGGAGGTTTCAGGGACAAATGAGGCTTGGGAAATGATCAGAGGAACATGTTGAGTGATTCTATGAAGTTTGTTTTGGTGTTTGATGCTTGTCTGATGAGTTTCGAAGGAAAGTGCATAAGAGGTGAAATCTTGAAACTATGGCTTGTGAGAGAGATCAGGCTTAGTTGTGTTATGTGTTGAGTCACATTTGGTACATGTATCACACTTGGATAGGTCAGAGGAGTTGGTGTGGCCTAGCTTGATTGGTATGGGCCATTTTGCATAAAGTCAATGTTTTGTGTAAGAGAGGTATGGGTCAATGGCAGGCCAAGGACAAAGGGGTGCCCTGCGCAGCAAGGATTGAGGAGAGCCATGGAATCAGTCTTGAGGCTAATTAGCAAGTGGATTAGGGTTTGTGAGAGGTTTTGCAATTTTGTGATCTTTTGGCTCTTTTGTGATTACTTGAAGCATAAGTCATGAAAATGGACAAATCTTTGGTGCATTCTGATTTTTAGGCATTGGTTTATGTTTGTGCAAAGGTTAGAAACCACTTTGAAGTCACATTTTGCCTTGGCAAGTGGTTTTGCAACTTTGCCTCTTTGGTACAAAACTTGAAATTATGTGATTTTCCCCAACTTTGACAAGCCATAACTTTTGATCCAAAATGAATTAGGACAAGTTCTTGTACTTTTTGAAAAGGGAATGATCCATTCTACAACTTTCATGACCAAAGTTTTCTCATTTGAAGCATTTTTGAATCAATTTGAGGAGGTTGAAAAACTTTCCCAAAATGGCAAGTTTACATTACAAGTCACTTTCCCAAAAAGGAAATTTTGCAAATGGCTTGAAATTCTTCAACTTTGTGAACTTGTGACATCTTCTATGATCAAATAAAGATCATACACATCTAAAATGATGAAGAACACCCTTTGGTTGGGTCATTGGGGGCCTCAGATGCCCTGATTTTGCACTGACTTGCTCAAGAAGTCATCCTTTGATCAGATGCCTTCCCCATTGAATTTCTTCATGAAAATTGATATGCATGATCCCTATACCATATAGAGACCAATAGAAACAAGAATGACCAAAATATTTGGAGTTATGGCCTTTGAAACCAAAACCCTAATTCTAGGTCATTTGTGCAGTTAAACCTGGCTCTGCTTCCATGCCTTTTTCAGTTCTTGTGATTCTTTGACTTCTTTGATCTTGTGAGGATATAATATGATGCTTGAACATACAAGGACCCCTTTTAAGTGATTGAAGACCTCTGAAGTGGCTCAACTGCCTCATGGATGGCTCAGATCACAAACCCTGGATGCAAATGACTTAGAAGCAATGTAGTGAATTAAAAATGCAATATGAGATGCTATGATTGAACTTATGCATATGAAGAAATCACAAGCCATGATGTGAATGGGTGAGGGCAAATTTGGGGTGTTTACAACTATCTTTTACAATTTATATCCCTTTTCTTCTTCTATCCAGCGAGTGCAAAGTTTGGACTGTCTTTGGTATTCAACCACAAGTTACCTTGTTTGTCTGTTAAGCCAGGTGCTTACATCCTGCACAGCTAACTCATGTTTGAATAGGGGCAGCTGTAAACACCCCAAATGTGCCCTCACTCATATCACACAATGGCTTGTGATCTTTCATATTTGCATAAGCATAGGCATACTATCTCACATTGCATATTTGTTTCATCTGCATAGTTCAAATTCATCTGCATCTAGGGTTTGTGATCTGAGCAATCCAAGATTCATATGAGCCACTCCAAAGGACACAAATCATTCCAAGAGGGTCCATGTGTGTTCTATCATCATATTATATCCCTCAAAGTTTATGGAAGTCAAGAAATCACAAGAACTGGCAAGGTAGGGAAGCAGAGCTAGGGTTTTCACTGCACAAATGACCCAAATTAGGGTTTTGGTTTCAGAGGCCTCAACTCCAAATTTTTGGGCCATTCTTGTTTCTAATGTTCTTAAGGTGTTATAAGGATCATATGTACCAAGTTTGATGAAGAAATTCATTATGGAAGTCATTTGTTCACTTGGTAACTTCTTGAGCAAGTCAGAGCAAAATCAGGGCATTTGAGGCCCCCAACAATGGAACCAAAGGGGTATTTTCATCAAATTGAAGTTATATGATCTTTATTTGATCATTGAAGTGCTTGGAAGTTCACAAAATTGAAGAAATTTGAGCTAAACCAAAAGTTGCCAAAAATGGAAATGACTTGTAATAGAAACTTTCCATTTTGGGAAAGTTTTTCAACCTCCTCTTTCTTGATAAAAAATGCTTCAAATGAAAAATTATTGGTCATGAAAGTTGTAGATTAGGTCTTTCCCTTTTCAAAAAGTACAAGAACATGTTTTAATTCATTATGGAACTCAAGTTATGATCCTTCAAAGTTGGCAAAAATCCTATAATTTTCAAGAATGCACCAAAGAGGATTTTTTGCAAAACCACTTGCCAAGGCTTATAATGACTTCTAACATGCTCAAATGTGGCATAACATGATCAAGCAACTTCAAAATATCAGAATTGGCCCCAAGAATTATGCATTTTCATGCCTTGAACTTCAAGAAATTCCAAAGGGGCTAAGACTTCCCAAAATTGCAAAATGGTATAGATCTTTCCATACACTTGTGCCAGCATGCAAAAACTGTTTCCATGGTCCTCCTTGAACTCAGCAGAGACCAGACACCCCTTGCAACCAGACCTACCATGACCCATACCTCAAGTACAACCAAACTTGACTTTTTGCAAATGAAGCCATACCAATCAGCATAGCCCACAACAACTCTTCTGACCTATCACAGCTTCACATACATTCCCTAAGGATCACATTTCATAACATCTTGGAGCTGGAATCATCCCACAGATTCAGATTCACAAAATCCTCAAGAAACTTCATTTCTTCGAAACTCCAAAACCAGCCATCAAAACTTCAAGCAAACTTCACCAATCATCTCTATACACCCTCCAGATCATTTCCCAACCATTAAACAAGCCTGAAACCTCAAGAATAAAAAACACGATTTCACCCCCCCTCTGAATTGAAACTTCAAAACAGCCCAAATAAATTCATTCCAAGCATCAAAGCATCCTCAAGAGGTCATTGGAGTATATTGGCACCAAGGAGAGGCCCAGATAGCTCAGATTGAGAAAGCTCAAGCTCAGGTATCATCAAGAACAAATTTTCCAGAACTTGTATTTTTTGTTATAGAAATGTTCTTCATGCTTCACTGATCACACTGCACCTTTTACTTTTGAAAATGATTGAATATTGAGCCTGTATCGTGCTTCTGAAACTTTTGCAGTTTTTATGTTTTGATTTGAATCTTGTGTTTGATGCAATATAAATGTGGTTTGAGGGTTGATTCTTGTTTAGAATGATTAAGAGAGTGGATCTGGAAAGTTAGAGCTCCTAATTTGGCCTAGGGAAGAAGTTGGGATTTTGGTTGGGATTTTCCTCTTTTATTCATTTTTATTTCATTTTTATTCATTTTTCTTGCATATTTATTTTAAAATACTTAGAAAAATTCCAAAAATATTTCCTTTTGAATTTTTGTTTCAAATATTTTTCTTAATCAGAAAATGATTTTTATTTTATTTTTTACATATAAAAAGTATTTTTAAAATATTTAAATGTTTATTTTAATTAATTAATTGAATTTAATTAATTAAAATAACATTTAGGTTTCTAAAAATCACCAAAAACTTCATGTTGCATCTTAACACATTTAGAAACATTTTCAAACCCCTCATACAAATTTCTTTTTGGTTTTGATCATCATTTGACAATTTTGTTTGAATTTAGGGTTCATAAAATCACATTTTAAACCCTAACCTTTGAAAAATCTTTTCTGCCTAACCATGAAGGGTTTGAAGTTTGTTCTTTTTGTATTGTTATACAAATATCATTTAGTATCTAGGATAATTTTGGCATAAATTTATCTTGAATTTTCAGTTTGTTTGGCATTTTACCTTGAAGATCACCCAAAAAACCCTAGAAACTTAGGAAATTCATAACTCCTTCTAGGTTTAGCTTCTGACTTCCCCTTTTGGATGGTAACGTAATATAGGATTAGGTTTCCTTTGAGTGTATTTTCAATGTTTTATAATGTCATTTGCTTCTGTCTTTGCCATTTGCATCTCATCCTTTCATGTAACCCTAATTTTGCATCTTCACTTACATCTTACTTTACATTGCATGAACATATGAACTTGCCATGCCATTCTAAGCATTTGTATGACATCTTAGACATCTTAAGACATTCCATAAACATCCATGTGTTTACATGCTTCCTACATGCTTCATTTGCATTCATTCTCTTGTATGATCACACACATGAATCTTGTATGCCTTTGCATCATATCATAGCATCATTTGTATCATGTACATGCTTCTGGTTTTGGTCTTTGCCCTTGCATATACATTGTTTCATTTCATTTCTTTTCTTATGCATCTGGTGCTAACTTTTCAGGTTAATGGTAAGTTTGTCTAGGAGGTGGATTTGCCTTCACCACCCACCTATTCCCATCATTCCATATTGCATCCTTTCTGAATTTTGTTTGTCTTTGAGTGGGCTTGCTCACTTGTGTTTCTCTTCCTTTCTTTCTTCAAGTTACTTATTTTCTTCAAAGAAGTAAGTAACTTGCTCTTCTTTCTTATCTCCCTTTCATCTGCTTCTTCCTTGGTTGCTTCCTTGAAGACTTCTCTTGAGCCTCACAAACCATAGGATAACTAAGAATGATAACTTTAGGGTTGTACACAGTCCCCCCTTTAGTCTTTTTTCCTTTGAGTCTTCTTTGTGTCTCTCTTCTCATCTCATAATTAGAGACTAAACCTTTAAGGTTTTAGGACTTTGGAATTAGGGTTATGCATGCATCCTTCTCTTAGGATGGAGTGTATAACTTTAATCCTAAGTGTTAAAACCTTAATCTGTTTAAACCTCTTAATCAATCCATCTAATAATCACTAAGACATTAACTTGTAACTTGGGACTTAAATTAGGGTTCTAATTCTTCCTTTATGGTTAAGAAGGACTAACCCTAGTGTTTAATGGACAAGTCCTCCTCAAGTTGTCTTACAAATCATAAAACTCACTTTTTAATCTTACCACCTTTAATTAAAATCCATTTAATAAAGGCTTGTTTTGTCATGAATTTAATCCCTAACCATGGATTAAGTTGAGGTATCTTCCTCAGCTTAAGTGTTCTCATCTATTATCCTTCTATTAGGATGGTGTAATGAGCCCACTAATCTGTGATTAGATATTAAACTCATTACTTAACACTAAACAAAAACCCAAAAAAACATCTAAATAATCACAAGTAGGTTTATGATCTTAATCCCACATCATTATGGTAATTAAGTTGAGATGCTTATCTCATACTTAAGTATGTTCATTATCCCTAATCAGGGAGGATATAATGAGTTTACAACCTTTGATTTAGGCTTAAACTCATTAACTTATGACAAACTCCAAAGACAATAACAAAACTGAAAAATACAAAAACAAACAATAATCGTCTCCTTCGGGATTCTTTTCTCATCACACTCATTCACGAACGAGAACTCGCTTCTTCCGTCTAATGCAAGACAGTTAGCACTCGAGCCAAACGAGTCATACACTTGAGCATAGACAAGTAAGCAGTTCACAGTCAATTTATCTTTCAGTCTCTTTGAGTCGAACTACGATGTTTTGACTTCCTCATTGCACGAGAGGATACGTAGGCATAACTTAACAGTTATCGAACAAAAGTCTCTGTGTCTTCCCCCTCTTTCAGCATTCTCTTTTAAGCCTCATTCCTGAACATTTCACTTCTCTTTTGCACTAACATCTATACATCCCTTTTCCAGCTTTTGCACACAGATAACACATACACCTACCCCTTTTAAACACAATCTTGTAAGCGTGGATCCTGTCGAGTACGATAGACAATCTGGGTGCTAATACCTTCCCAGGTTGTAACCAACCCCTTTTCTCAGTTTCTCTGGTTCGCGACCGTCTTATCCATCTTTTTCTTGGATTATGCAGTATTACCTTTCCTTCGGGATAAAAATGCCTAGCTGGCTACTCTGTTCAGTTCACCCTCATCTTCTCCTTTCGCCGACCGTTCGCGTCTGTACCCTATCTGACAAGGTGTCTTTTCGGGGAGCGACAAAGAGGCCATTGAAGTGATAAACCTGGTTACCGAAGAAGACAAGAAAGAGGTAAAGATCGGGGCTGTGTTAGAAGAATCTATCAAGACTTGTCTAATTTCCATGCTTCGATAATATGTCGATGTCTTTGCCTGGTCTTACCAAGACATGTCTGGTTTAGACACTGATATTGTGGTACACAAGCTGCCTTTGAGAGAAGACTGCCCGCCAGTGAAGCAAAAGTTGAGGCGCACACGCCCCAATATGGAAATCAAAATCAAGGAGGAAGTACATAAGAAATTTGATGCTGGATTCTTAGCAGTGACTAGTTACCCTCTGTGGGTTGCCAATATTGTACCGGTCCCTAAAAAAGACGGTAAAGTCAGAATGTGTGTAGATTACAGGGATTTGAATCGGGCCAGCCCTAAAGATGATTTCCCTCTGCCTCATATAGATGTGCTTGTTGATAATACTGCTCAGTTTTATGTGTTCTCTTTCATGGACGGGTTTTCAGGTTATAACCAGATTAAGATGTCTCCCGATGATATGGAAAAGACTACCTTCATCACGCCTTGGGGCACCTTCTGTTATAAGGTCATGCCATTTGGTCTGAAGAATGCTGGAGCCACTTACCAACGGGAAATGGTGACGCTATTTCACGACATGATCCATCATGAAATTGAGGTCTATGTTGATGATATGATAGCAAAATCCCAAACAGAAGAAGAGCACTTGGTCAATCTAGCAAAGTTATTTGACAGACTCCGGAAGTTCAAATTGAAGTTGAATCCGAATAAATGCACCTTTGGGGTCCGTTCCGGCAAGTTACTGGGTTTCATTGTTAGTGAGAGGGGAATTGAGGTTGACCCAACCAAGGTAAAAGCCATCTAGGAGATGCCTGAGCGAAAGACTGAAAAGCAAGTACGTGGTTTCTTAGGGAGACTAAACTACATTGCATGGTTTATCTCACACCTAACAGCCACGTGTGAGCCTATTTTCAAGTTTCTGAGGAAAAATCAGGCTATCAAGTGGAATGACGACTTCCAGCAAGCCTTTGACCGAATCAAGGAGTACTTGTTAGAACCTCCAATCCTCATGCCTCCAGTGCCAGGGAGACCCTTGATCATGTATCTTACTATGCTCGAAGGATCGATGGGATGTATGTTGGGTCAGCAAGACGAGTCTGGTCGAAAAGAGCATACCATTTACTACCTTAGCAAAAAGTTTACCGATTGTGAGACACACTACTCACTACTCGAGAAAACTTGTTGTGCTTTGGCATGGGTTGCTCGCCGACTAAGACATGACATGCTAACTCACACCACTTTCCTTATTTCCAAGATGAATCCTGTGAAATATTTCTTCGAGAAGCCAGCTTTAACAGGAAGGGTAGCCCGATGGCAGATAATTCTAACAGAATATGATATCCAGTACACTTTGCAAAAAGCAATCAAAGGGAGTGTATTGTCAGAATACCCGGCTCAGCAGCCCATTGACGATTATCAGCCCATGAGGTTTGAGTTTCCGGATGAGGACATCATGTTCCTCAAGTTGAAAGACTGTGAAGAGCCTCTTTCGGAGGAAGGGCCAGACCCTGAATCCAAATGGAAGTTGATGTTTGATGGAGCTGTAAACGTAAACAGAAATGGAGTGGGTGTTATTATCATCTCATCAGTAGGGTTCCATACACCTTTAGCTGCTCAGTTGACCTTCGAATGCACTAACAATGAGGCAGAGTATGAAGTTTGCATCATGGAGGTTGAAGAGGTAATCAGCTTGCGAATCAAGAACCTCGAGATCTTCGGAGATTCTGCTCTGGTAGTGAACCAAGTCAATGGCAAATGGTTAGTTCATCAACCTCACTTGGTTCCTTACAGGGATTATACCAGGAGATTGCTAACCTTCTTCACTAAGGTCAAGTTGAGTTATATTCCTCGAGATGAATATCAGTTCACCAATGCTCTAGCAACTTTATCATCCATGATTAAAGTTTGTCAAGAGAATTTTGTGCCTCGAATCATCGTCTCTCGTCTTGAAAGACCTGCCTATGTCTTTGCAGTTGACAATGGTGAGGATACTAAACCTTGGTATCATGATATAAAAACAATTCTTGAAGTCCCAAGAGTACCCGACCGGGGCATCCAGTAAAGATAAGAAAACTCTCAGAAGGCTAGCAGGTGGATTCTTCTTGTATCAAGATGATGTGTTATATAAGCGAAACTTCGACATGGTGCTACTCAGATGCGTGGATAGACACGAAGCAGACTTGTTGATGCAAGAGGTTCATGAAGGCTCCTTTGGTACCCACACTGGAGGACATGTTATGGCAAAGAAATTGTTGAGATCGGGATATTATTGGATCACCATGGAATCCGATTGCTGTAAATATTCCCGCAAATGTCACAAGTGCCAGATTTATGCTGATAAATTCCATGTGCCTCCGAATCCATTGAGTGTCATGTCTTCACCTTGGTCGTTCGCTATGTGGGGCATTGATATGATTGGCAAGATTGAGCCAACAGCTTCCAACGGTCACCACTTCATCCTGGTTGCTATAGACTGTTTCATGAAGTGGGTCGAAGCGGCGTCTTATGCCAATGTTACTAAACAAGTGGTATCCCGGTTTATCAAAAGAGATATTATTTGCCGTTATGGAATTCCCGAAAGAATCATTACTGATAATGGTTCTAACCTCAATAACAAGATGATGGTTGACTTGTGTCGGGATTTCAAAATAGAACATCACAACTCTTCGCCGTATCGCCCGAAAATGAATGGCGTCGTTGAGGCGACCAATAAGAACATTAAGAAGATCGTGCAGAAGATGTTGTGACGTACAAAGATTGGCATGAGATGCTCTCATTTGCACTACATGGGTACCTAACGTCTGTGCGTACCTCAACGGGGGCAACCTCATTCTCTTTGGTGTACGGTATGGAGGCAGTCCTACCAATCGAAGTTGAGATCCCCTCGTTGAGGTTAATGATGGACGTTAAGCTAGATGAAGCTGAATGGCTCCGGTCCAGGTGTAATCAACTGAGCCTCATTGAAGAGAATCGCCTAACAGTTGTATGCCATGGACAGTTGTATCAACGGCGGATGAAACAGGCTTTCGACAAGAAGGTACGGCCTCAAAGGTACATACCAGGTGACCTGGTGCTGAAAAGGATTCTTCCTCATCTTAACGATCACAGGGGCAAGTAGACACCCAATTATGAAGACCATTCGTAGTTAAAAAGGTTTTCTCAAGCGGAGCCTTGATGCTAACTACCATGGATAGAGAAGACTTCCATTCCCCTGTTAACGCAGACGCAGTAAGAAAATACTTCGTGTAAAAAGGACCTGCTGGATAAAAAATAGAATAAAGATCAAGGCAAAAATGGGCATCCCGACGAGCAAAAAACAGAATAAAAGGCTCGAGCAAAAATTAGGGAAATATTGAAAAAATGTACACCCGCTGAGTTGAAAAGCCACATCGGACAACTCAGGAAAAAAAGGGTATCCCGGTCGATTGAAAACCCGAAATGGTGATCCACACAAAAGAGGGACTAACACAAACGACTGCGATCTGCAAAGTCTATAATCCATCTGCAACTAAGGTTATTCTAAGGGTTGAAGACCAATCTAATCACCTTTCTCAAGGCGCAGAGCAACCGGAAAGTCTTGAAGATATACGAGTCATAGCCGAGTCGGAACTTAATGAGATCCATTTTTCACATTACCAATAGGGTAGTTTGTTTTCCCTTTTTGGCTATTTCCTCTTTCCAGGGAATTGCCTCCTATTGTAATGTCTATTCATGCCCATGTTCCAAATCAATAAAAATTCAATTTCAGTCAACTTGTGACTATTTTCTTCTTGTTTTTGTTTTTCATCTAGCATTGATTGATTGCAAAAACGTCCAGCAAACTTTGATTTTTATTGTGTGGTGAACATTCGAGTGCTTTCTAACTCATGCAGGAGGACAAAAACATCTAATACAACTCTAAAAAAGGTGTTAAGTGGCCGGGATGGTGATCCATACCATAAGCCTGGGGCATACAGTTCCAAACTAACTCTCTTTTGTTGCAGGCACTATCAATTGTGTTTACGCAGGTGCAGTTACGGTCGTTGCAAGTAGGGCTAAAGTGGATTTCCAGGAGGAATATTTCTGAAGTGCTTGAATCGGAACAGGTGTCTTCCCGTATGTTTCCTGTTATCCCAAGTAGAGATGAAAGTTGAAATCTTACCCAGCAACAATGACAAAAAGATTGTTTTTCTCCCCAAGCAGAGATTTCCCTTCAATGCAGGGGCGATCCCCGGCAATACAAGGAGTGTTTCTCTCTCCAGCAGGTTTCTTCCTCAGCTAGGTCATACCTCAGGTTCCCAGCCAAGTCAGTAGGTCTCCACTTCCCCATCAAAGTTCAAGAAGAGTCTATCTCCAGCAGGGTCTTGGCTCTCCAATCTCAAAGTCCAATTTATTTTTGGCAGTAACGGTAGTTCAGAGTCGGCGTATCATTAACAACGTTCCCTACAGAGTTGTTTCCTCCTCACCAGGATGGACCAGATCAATGCAGTGATCATCAGCTCTACCTAGTCAAGACACCTGGGATACTTGCAGTCTCCTTATCAGGAGATCCTTTTGCATTTTCATAGGCACACCTATCATTACATTTGCATCCTCTGAAGCGTAGCATTTCCATTGTCATGGAGCATTATGCCATAAATTCAAACATGTGCATGCCAGCATAGGCCAGTTTTGAGGTATATTACATACGACTCGGAACGTCACTTTCAACTTGAAGTACTCCCCACAGAGGATACTTTTACCAGGCATCTTTGTCTTTCCAAATCAATGTTTCTCATTACCTTTGAGTTCTGTTTTGTACAATGGTCTCGTTTTCAAGCCCTGTTTTATACAACAGGCTCCCTTTCTGTGGCTTGATTCGCTCAACAGTCACATTGTCAAGTTCTGTTTTGTACAATGGTCTCATTTTCAAGCCCTATTTTGTACAACAGGCTCCCTTTCCGTGGCTAGATTCGCTAAGTAGTCACGTCTTCGAGTTCCGTTTTGTACAATGGTCTCGTTTTCAAGCCCTATTTTGTACAACATGCCCCCATTCCGTGGCAAGATTCGCTCAGCAATCACGTCGTCGAGTTCCATTTTGTACAATGGTCTCGTTTTTAAGCCCTGTTTTGTACAACATGCCCCCACTTCGTGGCTTGATTTGCTCGACAGTCGCGTCGTAGGTTATCATTTTATACAACGGTCATGTTTGCCTGGGCTCTTGTTTATGTACAACGATCCCATTCCATTATCGAGTTTTGTTTTATACAATGGTCTCGTTTTAAGCCCTGTTTTCTACAACAGGCCCCCACTTTGTGGCTTGATTCGCTCAGCAGTCGCATTGCAGGTTATCGTTTTGTAAAACGGTCCTGTCTGCCTGGGCTCTCGTTTATGTACAACTATCCAATTCCATTATCGAGTTCTGTTTTGTACAATGGTCTCGTTTTTAAGCCCTGTTTTGTACAACAGGCCCCCACTCCGTGGCTTGATTCACTCAGCAGTCGCGTCACAGGTTATCGTTTTGTACAACGGTCCTGTTTGCCTGGGCTCTCGTTTATGTACAATGATACCATTCCATTATCGAGTTCCTTTTGTACAATGGTCTCATTTTTAAGCCTTGTTTTGTACAACAGGCCCTCACTCTGTGGCTTGATTCGCTCAGCAGTTGCGTCGCAGGTTATCGTTTTGTACAACGGTTATGTCTTCCTGAGCTCTCGTTTAAGTACAACGATCCCATTCCATTATCGAGTTCTGTTTTGTACAACGGTCTCGTTTTTAATCCCAGTTTTGTACAACAGGCCGCCACTCCGTGGTTTGATTCGCTCAGCTGTCGCGTCGCAGGTTATCGTTTTGTACAACGGTCCTGTCTTCATGGGCTCTCGTTTATGTACAACAATCTTGTTCCACCTGGTTCTAATCCCGCTACCTATTCAGATGTCAAAACAGAAGAAAAAAATAACCAAGAGCAGATGACACTTCCTTTATCCACTGAGTTCAAATTTCCAGGTTTTATTCGAGTATTCAATCACTCCACACCTTGAACGTCTAAACGTTGTTGCAGTTATTCGTTCAGGCTTGCAGATGATTGAATAGGGGCATCTGTAATACCTCAAAATTTTCCCTCTCATTTCCTCAACATCTTGCATAGCATTTAGCATAAATAAATTCATGAAATAATCAAGAACATTGCATCATGTGTATCAATGTTGAGGCATATGCATGTGATCTTTGATTGGAGCGACTTAAGTTTATACAAAGGCAACCAAAGGGCCATAAAGCTTATCAACCTTGTGCAAAGGGTTCATAACATCTCACAATTCTTCACTTGAAGTCACAAGCCATGAAAAGAATTGGATTGATCAAAGGAGGCAAGCAGTGCAACATCTCCTGATGAAAGGGGCCAAATTAGGGTTTCACTTCTAAAGGGCTTCTCAATGGAATTTTGATTTAAAGTGGATTCCATTATCTTATATATGATGTCAAGGTCTTAGGGTTAAAAGTTCATCCATAGAAACATGATGGAGGAATCAAGAGAAATCAAGAAAACCAAAACTTACCATTTTTGGAAAAATTAGGGTTTCCAAAAATGGCATGTTTTGGCCATTTTTGCAGCATCTTAAAGAGAGGCCTTCTCCTAAAATATGAGGGCTATCAAAATTCTACCTTTATCCAATTATAGAGTGCATATTAAGCTTCAAATCCATAGGTGGAACTCATTCATAACATCAAAATTGAGTGAGATATGATCATTCAAAGTTGGTGCAAATCAAGGCAAGCTAGGGCAAAACCAAGGCAGGCCTTGCCTCCTGTGCGCGTGCCAGGCAAGGCATTTCATCAAGCAGGTGGTGGGTCACAATGCAAGTCATTTTTCTCCATGTTAGAGGCCTCAAATGAAATTTCTTTGAACTACAAATTTGTTCCTTGCCATGTTTCCAACAACTTTGATGTTCAAAGATTTTTCATCTGATCAAAGGATTGAGAGCTATGGGAAGGCAAAGAGAAGGTGTTCAAAACTGAAAGCTTGCAGAGCATCTTGCAAAGGCAAGGGCAGGCAATGCAGGCCTTGGATGCAGTCTTGAGGCATGATCTTCCAAGGTCAATTTGAGTGACTTAGAGGGAAAATTCCATCTTGCATCAAACTTCAAACTTGTCCTATGCATCATCCTCTTCAAATTAAGCACAAGCATTCTGTGGATTGGTAGCTTGAGCTTGAAGAAATCACCAATGGGAATTCAATACTTCAAACTGTGTTTTTTGTATGCTAAGGCACTGCAACATGAGATTGTTTGGTTCAGTCAGGTTTGCAAGCATTATTTTCATTGGTTTTTATTACAAGGCTCATGTTTAGAGGTTCTGAGTATCATGTACAGGTCCATACATGTTGCAGCCATGCACACTAGTAGAGATCCAAGTATGAGAATTTCAAAGAAGCATCAGGCCTTGTATTCATGCTGAATTAATCAGCTTCACACCACAAATGTCATGAAGCATCACCATAACATCATGTTCTTCATCACATTCGAGCAAATAAGCTCAAGCTTAACTGAATTGCACTCCATTGCACCAAACACCTTCATTTTTCTCAAACTTGATCTCTAACTAAATTGCAATAACCACTTCCATTTGCACAAACTTTATCATTTTGCTCTGAAATTTCACCTTGCATTTCCTTCGACATTTTGCTTCGAGGAAGCTCCATTCTCCATCAATCTTCTTCATTCTTCCTCAGTTCAATACCATCATAGCATTGAGATTAAGATCCATGGATTCCATAGCTTGATTCTCCAAGTATCAGCCGTTGCACCTTCTTGTGTTGCACTGCATTTTGGATCAGATCATCATCAATCTCATCAATTCAGGATTGAGGTTCATCCAATCATCTTCATCATCAAGTGTTGCACAATTTCCATGGATTTCACAGCTTGAAGCTTCAAGAACACAACTCTGCAAACTCTCTGCTTCAAATCATTTCTTCTCAAGAATTCACATTCAGAGTGGTTATTTCATTCTATGAGGATCAAGAGCAATAACAAGAAGCTATTAGATTCTCCTAACTAGTTTTCTTCAACATTGGATACACTGCATTTCCCGGTTTTACATCAAATTTTCATTGCACGATTATGTTAATTTTATGATTTTTTCATGTTGATTGGAAGCTTATTAGAAGCATGGATCATCTGGCTAGTTTATAGGCCTTTTAGAGGCGTAGTTGCAGTTTTCAGGTTGAATTTGTTAGCTTCGATCCAACTTGTTCTTGCACAAAAAATGAAATTTAAAACTAGATTAGTGATGTAGGAAGTGTAAGGACTCCATTGATGGTCTTAGATTGCTTATTCATGGTGGTTTTAGAAAACCCTAGGTCAGGGGTGACCAGAGAAGATGACCGGAGGTCACTTCCGGTCACATGAACAGTGCCCTAGAATTAAGTTGAGTTTAAGTCACAGCCCTTGGATTGTCTTGATCCTACGCACCTAGTGTTGCCAGCAATTAAATGAGTATCATCCCTATCACGTGCCATTTTAGTGAGTGCTGAGAGATTGTGTGCTTGAAATCCACTCTGTTGCCATGTGTCATGAAATTTGGTCCTTTGATTCACCTTACTTTGACCTTGATTGTATTAACAAGATTGATCATGTGGTACTGGTGAGTCAAACATTGACTGGGCATCCACCATAAGTCAGTGTACCCAGCGTGCCTTGAACCTGGGCCTTCCTTGTTATCCACACCCCTAGCATGCTCATTCAAGGTCCAAATCAGTTTATTTTGTTACTTTTGACACCCCCAAGGCCCAATGTAAAAGTCAGTCCATTCAATTCTTTTTATTTCTTTTTCTTATTTAATTCCAATTTCGTTTTGGCTTATTAAAAATAGCAAAACTCTATAAAAATTACCAATTAATTCATGAGGGATCCTTGAATTTTTCTTTAATTTTACATTATTTTTGTTCATATTTTCCTTTTATTTGTTAGTCAGAATTAATTTCTAAAATGAATTAATTCCCTTTTTCTCTTTTTTTGACCAATCATCTTGTATATTTTCTTTCTCCCAAACCATAAAACATAAAGAACCCATTCTTTTTGCATTGACCAGTAGACTGATCAAAGTTCCTCACCATAGTTTTGTTTTAATTTTTAGGTCCCTTTAAGCCATGTTTTGAACCCTTGCCTTCACATACATGTTCATAAACCCTAATCTACTTTCATGCACTATTTGAGCTCTCAAAAATTAGAATCTTTATGAGATTTTTTGTATGCAATTCACTCTCTGGATTTTGTATTCAAGTGTCAAGTTTCATAATTTTTCATGACCATTTGGTATTTTTCCAAGTTACTTGGTTCACAAGTCATGTTTTTCGTCCTCCCATTCCTTTCCTTTGATACCATTAGTGTAAAACCTCTATGTTATTGCTTTGAGGTCTTAAACTTGGGTCTCTTAGGTCATTTAGTATGTGTATAAGAGTTGATTACAATCATTGGGTCCTTACCTTTAGTTTTTAGGCTTGTCTTGAGTCATAAGTCACACTTGTCCCATTTTAATCTAATCTTCCTCTTCCTTCCATCTTAAGCACTTCAAAATCCTCTTGCACATGATCTAACTTCATCTTATATTTGTTTTGAGTCTTATAAAGCTTTTGTGATCATCCATACTTGTTCATCTCATTTTTGAACCATTTTGCTTCTTTTTGAACTTCTTTTGCCACATAAAAGACCTTGAAACCCTAATGTGAACACCTAGCCTTAGGATGCTTCTTAACCCTTCTTTTGTGAACAATTTCCAAGTATAATTTCCATTTTATTTTGTTGACAAGCCCCTGGATTTTGTATGGGGAAACAAAATCACTTTGGTCTTTTCTTGAATTTTTTCTAAGTCTTTTTGTTGCATCTTTATAAACATGTTTCTATGTGCTTTCTCTCACCATTCAATTCCACATTTGCATACCTTTAACTTGAATCTCTTCTTTCTAATTTGATCTATTAATTTCCTTCACTTCCATATAGTTTCAAGTTCTGGATCTTTCCGTTATCTTTTATTTTAGGAGATTTTAGTTTAATAAACACTTAGGTTATCTTTATAACCCCATCCTTAGGGCTTTAGTGGTGCTTTAGGGCATAGTTTGACTTTAATTCAACTAATCCCTTTAGATACTTTTGAATTGGTTTAGCTACTGACTTTTTAAGTTTGATACCTTATAAGATACTTTAGGCTTATGCATTAACCTTAGGAGTTCACTAACATCTTTCCATAGTTAGTGTGAGTCGTTTTGAAGTTTGCCATGTCATAATTGTTCATACTTCTTCATCATGCTAACATTTGTTTTGTAGGGGGGAAGATGAGGTAATGATTCTTCATTCCTATATCTTATGCATTTGATTGCCTTTTCCTTAGCACTTGGTGCTTTGTTCATAGGTTCCCTTTTATTCTTTAGATTCAACTTAACTTCCTTAGGAAGTAAGTTGAATTCTAACTTGCTTTTCTTTTCCTTAGGTTAGAACACCTCATTAACCATAGGATCACCTATTTGTATATAATGGGATAACTTAGGGTGGTGTCTTAGTCCCCCATTAGCTTTGACCCTTTGCCTTTTGAGTCTTTCTTTTCTCATCTTCAAACAAAATAAAAAATACTTGATAAATGCATGAAAGAATCTCTTGTGTATAGCCTTATTCCATGGGGAACTTACATTCATTCCATCTTGGAATAGTGTGGGCTTGTCTAGCATGATGTACAAGTCTGATCAAGAGGTTATTTCACAAAGAAAACATAAAAGATACTTCTTCACACAAGTTACAAAAACATGTAATAAAGTTCAACAAGCTAGTGAACTTACACCTTAATCCTTGGAAACAAGTCTTGGATAAATTCTCCTTACTTGGTGTGCTTGTTCTATTATTCCATCTTGGAATGTAGTAGGAAGTACACATCCCATGGAAAAGAGTTTGAACTCACTTCCTTGTGCCAAATTCATACAAAACTCTTAAAAAGCAAACAACAAACAATAAGCGACTTTCCTGCGGGAACTTCTCTTCTCACCTCATTCATTTTCAACGCGAACTTGCGACGACTTGTCTCACATGCAAGATGGTAAACGCACTCGTACCAGACGGTCCTACAACACCTAAGCATAAACATACGTAGTTCTAGCATAAAAAACACAAATAAATAGTTCCCGCCTTAGTTAGGCGAACTACATCGACTCTTGTCCTCATTTTCCCAATGAGGTACGTAGGCAGCGGGGTAGGGCATGTGCGAGCACATTCTTTATTTTCCCTACATTTTCCCCATTCTTTCTTTTTGTTCTTTTTTTGTTCCATTTCTCATTTTAGTTCCAGTTCCAGTAGCAGTTCTTTGTTCAGCAGTATCTTATTTCTTACCCTTTGAAACAAACAAACAAACAAGCGTGGATCTCGTCGGGTACGACGGACGTTCTGGGGTGCTAATACCTTCCAGGTTGTAACCGACTCCCGAACCTAGATCTTTGGTTCACAGGACCTTGTCCTTTCTTTCTTCCTCAGGTTTGTGCAACATTACCTTTCCCATTCATTCGGGATAAAAATGTTTGGCTGGCGACTCTACCTTTTCCGCGCCACTTTCGCGTTTGTACTAGGATGAAAATCCCGTGAGTGACACTCTTTAATAAAACAAACCTCATAAATTATCCCAATTATCATTTTATCAAAGTACTTAAACAAAATTAACATCTTAATCCAAATAAAACAAAATCAACTCAAGCGAGAACCCATCCCGATGTTACTGGACACAGAGCGGGACTCCACTTCTAACTAACTCGACAACTCACTACCTTGGAGTTAAGCATGCACCGAGCTAACCTTGATTATCTGCAGGATGGCATAATAGACCATCACCAGAAGGCATGCAGGGTGAGTAAATTCACATTCAATAAAATAATATAGAAAATAAGAACTAAAAAAACATAACAACAATATCAATTTGTCATCACTAACTCAATTATACATAACATCATTATCATCACATCATAATAGAATTCATCATAACTCATTTATACACAACCTCAAGTACATCTCATCATTACACAAAATCAATGCAACTCATGCTATGTCATTTAGAATGATATGCAACCTCTTAATAATGCATGTGTGTAAGTGTAACACCCCAAATTCGATTATGAGTATTTGTGGCTTAATTAAGGATATATGAATGAATTGACAATTGGTGATTATGTGACTGATGTCGGTGGTGAAATTATTTTAGTAATATTAATAATAAGAATAATCATGTAGTATTATTCGGATTATTGATTATTATTTAAAATAATATGAGTGGAAGTATGAATGTTATGGTTGTTATTTTGGAATATAAGAGTATTTTTATATAATAAGGATAAATAGTGTTTTATTATACTATTTTATTATTATTATTATTGAAAATATATTAAAGAAAAGGGTAAGGTGGTCCTTTGGCGAAAATTATGAGGGTAAAGTGGGAAAAGACTTAACTGGGATAATTTTACCCAAATAGGAGAACACGATCAAAGTTCTCACTTATCGTATTCTTTTTGGTGAAGAGGAGCTTTGAGGAGAAGAAAAGAGGAAGGAGAAGCTCAGAGTCAGAAAGTTGCGAGGAACCTTGGATGAAGAGTATCAATCGGCGAAATTCTCTAAGGTATGGAGAGTTTTCATAATCTATTGTAATTGTATAAGAATTGGATTATGATTAGATTAGATTTGTATGAGTTTTGTGAGTTTAGGGGTTTTTGATTTAGGTTGAGTTTATGAGTAAACTCTTGATGAATTAGAGTGATAAAAATGTGTTGAATCATATAATTGATTGTATAACTTGTTGTCTCGATGTTATTGTGTTGATTGATGTATTGGAATGGTTTTGGGGTGGATTGATATGAAACCCGTAGTGAAATTGGAGTTTTGATGGTTGGAGTGCAGTCTGCATTGAGCAGCAGAGAACTGCTGTAAAGCGTGTGTTAACCGGTTAACGCTATGGGTTAACCGGTTAACCATTGCAATTTTGGTGTTTTAATGAAGTTTCGCTGGCGTTAACCGGTTAACGCTATGGGTTAACCGGTTAACACTGTTTGAAAGGCAAATTTCAATTCTTTAAAAATCCATAACTTTCAAACCGTAAGTCCGATTCGCATTCCGTTTGAAGCGTCGGAAAGAGCATGAATCAAACTTTATTTTGATGGATGAAAATGAGAGAAGTGGGATAATTTTCTGAACTGAGTTTTTATAAAGACGGATAGAATTACCTTATAATTTTACCGGGTTTGGGTCGAGTCTTGATGAGTTGAAATGGTTAATGAACCGGAGTTTTGGTGTATTATCTTGGGTTGTTGATGAACGAGGGTTATAGGCGTACTATCATGATGATAAATATTAGAAACGTGATTTTATTATAAATCGATGATTAGTTATTATGGATTAAAAGGAATGGTTTCTTGTGTTGTTAAAAATTGATTTTTATGATTATAAACACAATATTATTATGAATTGGTGTTTTGTTGTTGATGTGTTGTCATGACGAAAGATATTATTTTACGATGATTATTTGATGAACATGAAATGAATGGTGATGTCTTGATGTTTTGAGATGGCTAATGAGATGAGGTTTCGGTGTATTTTCACGATGAAATTATATGATTATTTGATGTTTGAACTGTTAGATATGAAATGAATGATTCGCATTTGACTTCTCGATGAATATTTACGGTGTAACGCATCATTGCATGTCATGACATTCACGATGGGGCTTCGGCCTATTTTGTAGCTTCAATCCCATTGTGTGGATTGAAGTGTCTCGATGATTACGGTGTGCTCCCTTGTGGAGGGTTGATGGTCATGTATCCATCTCATGGTGAAAATGGTACCACATGTATATTGCATATCAGGATGTTAGAATTGCATATTTTGGATGAATTTCATGACTGTGTTGGTGTTGATCTATTTTATGATAGTGTTGTGGTTGTTGTTGAGTTTAATTGTTAATGATGTTATGATATGTTAATCTAATTATTTATATTTCATATTCATATATGTTTATGATATATTATGATTACTCACCCTGCCTTCTTGGTAATGTTGCCTCTTTTGTGGGTAACTTGCAGATGTCGAAGAATAGTCCTGCAGTGCAATAGGAGTAATTCATGAGTCTCGGGGCATGCTTTAGTGTTCCTTAGGAGTGGTTCTGGTTTATGTGTCCTGCTCTGTGTCATGTAACACTGGGATGGGTTTCTTTTGTTAACTGTTTCAGTTATGTTATTGTTTGGATAAATGATTTCCTATTTATATGATGTTAAATTCAGGATGGTGAAAATTAATATTATGAAGTTTTTGAATTATGAAGTAAAATTCCGCTGTGAAATTTTTATGATATTATGATGTTGATTAACCCGTGTTACCGGACAGGACACTGTTGCATTGATTTTGATGATATGTAATACCCTTTATGATGATTACTCTGATATTATTTAAATATTATGTTTTGGGGTAGAGGGTGTTACAGTAAGCACCCCAAATTTTCCCTCATTTTTTCTCACACCTTGACTAATGATCCTTCATACTACATAGCATATCATCACATCTTACAGTGCATAGTCATCTCATTGCATAGTTGCATAGCTGATCAGATGAATCTTAGAAATGGTTTGAGCTATCTCGGAGGCCATGAAGCATGCCAAGATGGTCCATGAGTGTTATATGATCATATTACTCCTCCAAGGGTTCTTGAAAGTAAATATCACAAGAGATTGCAGAGTCACCCAGGCAGGCTCAAGGCTCCTACACAGATGACCAGAAATTAGGGTTTTGGGTTTGAGGCCCTTACACTCAAAAAATTTGGCCATTCTTGATTCTATTGGTCTATATATGTTATAAGGAGCATGTGTATCAAATTTGAAGCAAAAATTCCTTGTGGAAGTCATCTGATCAAATGGTAACTTGTTGTGCAAGAAAAGTCAGAATCAGGGCATCTAAGGCCACCAACAAGGGCTCCAAAGGGTCATCTTCATCAATTTGGGGTCCAATGATCTTTATTTGATCTTAGAAGTGCTTGGAAGTTCACAAGATTGAAGAATTATGAGCCATTGCAAAATTTTCTATTTTTGGGCATGACTTGTAATGAAAACTTTCCATTTTGGGAAAGATCTTCAACCTCCTCTTTCTTGATCAAAAAGGCTTCAAATGAATTTTCTTCAAACATGAAAGTTGTAGATTTGATCTTCCCATTTTCAAAAAGTACATGAACTCCTCTTGATTCATCCTAGACCTCAAGATATGGCAAGTCAAAGTTAGGAAAAATCTTGTAATTTTAAAGTTCATGCCAAAGAGGGAAATGTGCAATTTTGATTTCCATGCCTTCTCATTACCTCTAATGCATTGTAACACATCATAGAAACATAATGCAACATACCTTGACCAGAATTATGCTTTAAACCATAAGATTTCATGACTTGCTTCTCAAGAAGTGCCAAAGTTGTCAAAATGCAAAAAACCATACAAACTCATGAATCAAGCCATACAGCTCACCATTTTTGATCCAAAGGCTCTCCTTGAACTCAGCTGAGGCAGTCCAAGACCTCAAATCACTTCTTCCATGGCACATGCTTCAAGTACACCATTTTTGACTTTTTGGCCAATGGAGCCATACCATTCCCATAGTGCCCAACTACTCTTCTGGATCATTCTAATCTTCTATGCATAGCCTAAGGATCACAACACACAAGACACAAGAGCTCAGAACAAGCCAACACTCAGATTGCACAAAATTTGTCAAAAAACTTCCCTTCTTCGATTCTCATTACTCAGCCATTAAACTTCAAAAATCTCTTCACCATTCAATCACACATTACCTAAGGATCATTTCCCACCCATCACAATGGCCTGAAACACAACATACCAAGACTTCATTTTCTGCCATATCACAAATGGAACCCTCAAACCAACCACTATAAGCTTCATCCAAGCACTCCATTAGCTTCAGGGGGACCAAAGGAGTCACTTTGCACCAGGGGGACCAAAGAACAATTCTATATGCTTTGTAGATCATGCTGATGTGTTTAGAATTGAAAATGGTGTAGAAATGAGTATGTATTGTATCTCTGAAACTTTGCCCGTGAAAGTGTTTTTGCTTCTATTCATCATATACGTGTGTTATAAATCTTGTTTGAGGATTGATTTTGATTGTATGATGTTTGGGGATCATTTATGGGCAGTTAGTTTGGTGTTTAGTGGCTTGTAGAAGAAGTTAGGGTTGGGGCTTGCCGGAGAAGATAACCGGAGCTCATCTCCGGTCACCTGAAAGTCATTAGGGTTTAGGTCCCAAGTTTGAATCTCAACCCTTGGATGTTGATTAGGTTAACGCATGAATGGTCCAGATTAGATCATTAAACCTTAATTCTAATTAATTAAGTTAATTTATAATTAATTAATCAGATTAAATCATTGCCCTTGGATCACACGCGCAAGCCCTGTTTGAATTTAGGCCTTAGGATCTTAATACCCTTGGTCAAACAGTCTTTCAATCCTGGCCCTTGATCTCTTTTTCACGCAATATGGACCACTCCTTTTAATTACCTTGCATTTTATTTTTATTTTATTTTATTTCTTTTCTTTTATTTATTAAAAATAGTAAAACATTTTATAAAATTCTGATTTTTTGCATTCTCACTTTACACAATTTTAAAAACCCAAAAACATTTTTATTTTTAATTTTTACATTAAAAATCCATTTTTAAATCATTTAATTGTATTATTTAATTAATTCATTCATTTTAATTAACTAAAAATAATTTTAGGTATTTAAAAATCACAAAAAAAATCATGAAGCATTCTTACATGTTTAGAACAATTTACAAACTCATTTTACAAATTTATTTTAGGGTTTGATCACATTTTGACAATTAACCATGAATTAGGGTTTCTAAATTTCCTATTTTTCTAACCCTAACTTCAAAAATTCATTTATGATCAACCAAGATGAGTTTGTAAATGGTTCTTTTTACATTCTTTCATATTTGGTATGTAGTATCTAAGGTATTTATCTCATATTTTTGCATTGCATTTTCCATTTGTTTGGCATTTTTCATGACGATGTATCCAAAACCCTAGCCTAACTTAAAAAAACCATAACTTGACTTTGGTATAGCTTCTGACTTCCATTTTTGGGGTGTGATCTTATGTATGTTTAGGGTTCACTTGGTTGCAATTTCAATTTTTTATCATGTGCTTTGCTTTTGTTTTGATCATATGCATCTCATATTTTCTTAAAACCCTAATTTGTCATGTTCATTTGCATTCATCTTTGCATACCATCATCATATGAACTTGTCATGACATCTCATGCATTTGTATGTCATCTTAGACACCTTAAGACATGTGTGAATATTGGTTGATCATTTTTGCATCCATTTGACATGTTTTACATCCATTACATCTTATGTATGTTCATGTGTTCTTCAGCTTCTAACATGCTTGTTTTTGCATCCATCACTTGTATGATCATACATATGCATTGTATATGACTTTGCATCTCTCCATGACACATATGAATCATGTATTCACTTCTAGTTGGCATCATTGCATCTTCATATTTGCATCATTGCATCTTGTTTTACCTTATGCATTCATACTAACCATTGCAGGGGCTTATGGTAAGTTGAACAGGATGTGGATTTGCCTCCCCATCCAACCTTTTCTTATCCCTTAATTTGAATTTTTACTTGTCTTTGAAGTGAGTTTGACTCACTTGTTCTCTCTCTTTCTCCTTTTCTTTCTCTTAGGTTATTTAACTTCTTCAGGAAGTAAGTAACCTATTCTTTTTCTTCTTATCTTTTCATCTGCTTCTTCCTCCTTGGTGGCCATCTGAAGACTTTCTGAAGATCTTTCTTAAGCCTCACAAACCATAGGAATATCCAAGCATTTAGGGTTGTACATAGTCTCCCCTAGTTTTTACCTTTGAGTCTCCTTGAGTCTCTTCATCTCATCTCATAATCAAGGCTAAACAGTTAAAGTTTCAAACTCTAAATTAGGGTTATGCTTGTATCCTTATCTTAGGATGGAATGTATAACTTTAATACTCAGTGTTAAGCCTTTAAGTTATTTACACCTCCTAATCAAAACACCTAATAATCATTAAGACTTAAGCTTGTAACTTGGGCCTTATATTAGGGTTACATCTCTGCCTATTGGTTCAGAGGGACTAGCCCTAGTGTTTAATGGACAAGTCCCCCTCGGGTTTAATCTTACAAACATAAAATCCATTTCTTAATCCCATCTTTAATTAAAATCCACTTTAATAGAGGCTTGTTATATAATGATTTTAATCCTTAAGCATGGATTAAGTTGAGGAGTCTTCCTCATCTTAAGTGTTCTCATCTATTATCCTTCTCTTAGGATGGTGTAATGAGTTCACTAATCCCTGATTAGAGATTAAACTCATTACTTAAAACAAAACAAAATCCAAAAACACTTAATAATCACAAGTAGGTTAATGATCTTAATACTGCATCATTAGGGTAATTAAGTTGATATTTTCATATCATACTTAAGGAGACTCATTATCCCTAATCAGGGGTGATATAATGAGTTTACGACCTTTGATTAAGGCTGAAACTCATTATCTTATGCAAAACACCAGAAAAAATAAAAAACTGAAAACACAAAAACAAAAAAAACAAAAAAAACGTCTCCTCCGGGATTCTTTTCTCATCACATTCACTATGAAAATGAGAACTCGCTTCTTCTGTCTAATGCAAGATAGTTAGCACTCGAGCCAGATGAGTTATACACTTGAGCATAGACAAGCAAGCAGTTCACAACAAAATCAACCAGTCTCTTTGAGTTGAACTACAGTGTTCTGACTTCCTCATTGCACGAGAGGATACGTAGGCATAACTTAACAATTATCGAACAAAAGTCTCTTTGTCTCCCCCTCTCCTTCTCCCAACTTCTCTTTCTTTAGTCTCAATTTTTGAGCACTCGCTTTCTTTTTTCACTGACACTCTGTACATCATTTTCTCCCTAGCTTTCTATGCACAATTTAGCACATACACTATCCCCTTTTAAACACAATCAAGTAAGCATGGATCCCGTCGGGTACGACGGACGATCTGGGTGCTAATACCTTCCCAGGTCATAACCAACCCCTTTTCTTAGTTTCTTTGGTTCGCAACCGTCTTATCCATATCCTTCTAGGTTTATGCAGCATTACCTTTCCTTCGGGATAAAAATGCCTAGCTGGCGACTCTATTCAACCTCAACCTCCAACATCACCGACGATTCGTGTTTGCACTGGGATGAAAATCCGGGGAGTGACAGCTTGGCGACTCTGCTGGGGTATTGTGCAACCAGGGCTTCTGGTTCTCTTGTGGGTTTCTCCTAGTGCTTGTTTGTTTATGTTTATTGGGGGTGTTATGTGCTATTTGTGCTTATATTTTTTCTTTATTTACTGCTTCATGTACAACTTTATTTATTGCATTTACTTTATCGCTTTCATTTACCGCTTTCTGCATTTCATTTATTATTATCATATTATTATGTTAGATTGTTGTTACCTTTGTGGGTGGGGTATTCCAGTGAGAAAGGCTCAACATAAAGGCCTGAGTGACACAATGGATTAGAGTGGTTTTGTATTCTTTCCCAATCCATTTCGGTTTGGTGCGAGAATATGAAAACACAGTTCAGACATGGGTTTCCTTTTGAGAACTCTGTGCTACAGATTTTCTGTAGTGCTAGGGCTATCTGGGAAGCCTGCTATGTCTGGATGACCTTTTTAGATGACCTTCAGCATCTGAGGTGAATTAGAGGAGGATCCTTTATGATTAGGGTAAACATTGTACCTCCAGGTTAGAAGTGTTTACACTTCTCATAATAGATCAAAATCTGAGGATCCTTGTTCTAGACCAATACATGTGAGTGGGTTGGGTTGTTTACAAGTTTGCAGGAAACCTTGGCCTCAACATACCTTGCTACTGGAATGTGTTCTTAAGGTTGTACTATTTTGGACTAGTTCTTTGAAACCCTGGATTGTTGACTCTTTATTTGAGTCCCCCACCTGGTTACTGGTTCTCAGACATCCATCCGAAACTTTAGACACTCATGGATCCTACCAAAGGCAACTGATAATCCAGCACAGGATCACAAACCCTTGCATATCATAAGCATACATCATATTGCATCATTTAACATTTGTCTATTTGTTTTACAGGGTATCCATCTTCACTTTGGTTTGGTTTTGATTGTTCTTCTGCTCAGCCTATCTGCTTCAACACTTCTTCAACTATCTTCTTCAATTATCCTCTTCAGTTATCCCCTTCAACACACATATTCAACATGGATTCAACCAGGAAAAGCAACATCACCTACCACTTCATTGAGTATCCTTTAGCAGGCATCAGGCAGATGCAGGCTCTTATCACTCCTGATCATGTTCCCTTATTTAGAGAGCATTATGGTGGGATCCTGGACATAATCATGGATTTGGACACATTATAGAGGAGCATGATTCACACTTGTCTTCAGTTTTATGACCCTCCTCTACATTGCTTCACTTTTCCAGATTTTCAGATAGGACCTTTGCTAGAAGAATACTTTATGCTATTGGGTGTCCCTATCAGAAGAGGAATCCCTTTCAATCCTGAAATGACTCTTCCAAGGAATGAAGACATAGCTAAGGCATTACATCTGGAGGTAACTATCATTGATGAGCACATGACTTCCAAGGCTGGAATCCCGGGCCTTCATCTGGATTTCTTGGTTACTCAGGCTACAAAGCAAGCTGCAGTAGGGAATTGGGAAACTGTGTGTGCTCTCCTAGCCCTAAGCATTTATGGTATCATCTTGTTTGCAGACGAGCCTAAGTTTGTAGAATGCTATCAACATCTTCATGCTAAAGAACCCAGTTCCTACCTTATTGTTAGACTTTTACTACTCATTTCATCAAAGGAATGAGAAACAAGGAGGAAGACTAGTAAGATGTTGTGCACCTCTTTTCTACAGTTGGTTGATGAAGCATATGCCGAAGACAGAAGCTTTCCTGAATCCATATCAGTTAAGGAATTGGGCTAAGAGGATGATTTCCCTTACTTTAGAAGATATCAGATGGTGTACTCAGAACACCAAGGGCCGAGAAATAATAACAAGCTGTGGGCAATACCCAAATGTGCCACTTATTGGAGTAAAGGGTTGCATCAATTATAATCCTTTACTTTTCAAGAGACATTTAGGGTATGCTTTGGTAAATCCACCTAGGGAGCAGGACTTAGCAGAGTCTCTTTATTGTACTATCCTGAACAATCATGCCATTGTCCGACAAGCAGCCTGGGCTTGGGACAACATACAGACTAAAGGGACTGCTATTTTGGGGAAACGCAACAACATAGCCTCTGCTCGATACACTGAATGGTCACGCCTCAGAGGATAGATTACTCGTATGTCATTCACCCTGGAAGATGTATCAGGGCCATCAGCAGTTGAGCCCACAGCTACAATAAGCTTGGAAGAGTTTGAAAAACTAAAGGAAAGAAACACCCAGCTAGCTGAAGTCTTGAAGAAGACTCTTTGGGAAAGGAATGATGGTCGTCTAGACATTGAGAAGTTAGAGAAGCTACGCATCGAGCATGTAACCAAAATTGATAAGACTGAAGACTTCATCAGGAAAGCCCGAGCAGGAGAACTTGTGTTAAAGAATGCATGTAAGGAAGCAAAGATTCAAAGGGAAAGAGTTGAGCATTATCTGGAGGAGAGTCAGGATAGATGGGTCAGGATAACTGAGGCTCGTTTGAAAGAAGACCAGAAGATGCAAGCCAAGATAGAGCAGTTGGAAGCCAATGAGAAAAGAAGCCAAGAAGCACTACTAGCAGCTCAGAAGGAGATCTCAGAGTTGAAATTATGGGCGGGGTTAAAGAGATTCAAAGAACAGGACAAGTATCAGAAGATGACAAATGCCATTGCAACCAGAAACCTTCTCATCAAGACCATTACAGAGCACCCAGTTGGACCTGTGACTAATGCTCTCCTAAAGGAAGTCAGGGAGGATGCATATGGATTGGATGTTTGATTTTCTCTTTGTACTTGTTTTTGTACTTTAGCTCACCATGGTGTTTTTGTTTGTTGTACTCTTGAATTCGTTGTATTTTGATTCACCATGGGAGTTTGTTTGTTTGTAATTCATGAACTATTTGTATTTGGCATTGCCACTTGTTTTTATGGTTATGTATTGGATTTTTTTCATAGACTTCGTTTGCTTCAAACATCTTCATCTTCTCAAGAGAGGTCTGGAAGGTCAAAACCAAGAACCAAATTGGATACCCTCGAAAGACAAATAGGCATATTGCATTGCATTCTGACATATCCTTTGTTTTGCAGGTGTTTTGTTGTTTTTATTCACACTTTGTTGATTGTTTCAGGAAATATTGCTCACAGGAGGGTCTTTCCCGTTAATTGCATCCACTGGTATCCAACTCGACACAACCTTTCGAGTCTACAAATGGACCAGCTACAACAGGAACTAACAGATGTGAGGACTCAGATGACTGATGTAAGGACAGAAGTGAGGACTCAGATGAATCAATTCATGGCTGTGATGACTGGATTGGCACAGGCCCAGGAAATATTGAGGGAGTTAGTCGAGCGGAAAACCCCAGAGGATAACCACGCTGGTATTGGGGGTACAAGTAACAATGCACGTGATCAGCCGTGAACGACTCCGATAGTGTTTGGACCTCACAACAATCCTGAAGTTAATATCCTTGGGGATGGCCAAAGGAACACTGGAGAACGTATTCTGCAAGAAGACCCACAGGATGAGCAGTTTTCAGTGTTAGGTGCTGGGACAGATGAAGCTTATGACCATCGTCTGGATGAGATATCTGAGAAGCTGAGATCCCTAGAATCCCAGAACTCTTTAGGATTCGATGTGATGGATATGGGTTTAGTTGAAGGGGTAAGGATTCTTCACAAGTTCAAAACCCCGTGTTTTGAAAAGTATAACGGTACCTCCTGTCCTCGTACCCATTTGCAATCTTTTCTCGGAAGTTTGAAAGCATACACCATGGATGAGAAACTGTGGATGTTTTACTTTGAAGACAGTTTAACCGGGGAATCCAGAGAGTGGTATTCACACTTGTCAAGGGCTACCGTCAGGAACTGGAAAGATCTAGCTGAGGCCTTTATACGCCAATATCAGTACAACCTGGATATGGCACCTAATAGGACCCTCTTGATGGGTATGTCTCAATCATCAAGGGAAAGTTTTCGTGAGTACGCTCAAAGGTGGAGACAACTTGCTGCTGCTGTCCAGCCACCTATGTCTGAAAGGGAGATGGCTGATATGTTCATGAATACCTTGCAAGGGACCTACATTGATAGAATTGCTGCTTTCTCTTCCACTATTTTTGTTGATGTGGTTATAGCAGGCGAGAGAATTGAAATCCTATTGAAGATGGGTAAGATTTCTGATAATGGTTCTAGCTCCAGCAATGCGAAGAAACCCTTCTCAAGACCTCGAAGGACAGGCGAAACCAATGCAGTAAATGTTAATAGAGGTAGACCCCAGTACTTGCAAAGATCAATAGCTGCAGTCACCATCCCTACTCCAGCACCTCAGCAACAGTTTCCTCAACGGCAACAATAGTACCCTCCACAGCAACAAAGATCTTACAACAACAACAACTAACAACAACGTCCTTTCCAACAAAGGCCTTCTCAGGTTAATATGGTGATTGATTCCATCCCGATGCCCTATGCAGTCTTACTCCCATAGCTATTGAAGCTTACCTGAATGAACTAAGAACTTTGGCTCCACCAGATCCTTTGAATCTTCCAAGGAATTATGATGTTAACGCTAGATGTGCTTTTCACTCCAATGCACCTGGTCATTCGACAGAGAAGTGCAGGGCCCTGCACATGAAAGTCCAAGATCTGATTGACTCCAAAGCTTTGAATTTTGCACCTCCACCAAATGTCACAAAGAATCCAATACCGAATCACGGTGGGCCGAGGATTAATGCTATTGAGGAGGACCAACTAGCAATTCTGATTGATGATATTGCAAGTATTCAAACACCACTGGCCGAAGTAAAAGCTCGGTTATTGAAGTGCCAAGTGTTTCCGGGTTGTGAGGCCCATTGTAAAGCTTGCAAAGTTTCTGCCAATGGTTGTGCAAATCTGAAGAATGGTATCAGCAGTCTTATCAGAGGGGGAATTCTGCAAATCACATCAATGGTTCCATCTTCTACAAAGAACACAAAAATCTCTTCTACAACACCTGCAAACATTATCCCATCAGAATCTTATTCAACACCAGCAAAGGTCATTTCAACAGAATCGACTACAACAATAACCAACACCAGCAGTGACATTTCAACGGTTACCATCTATTATGATCCAGCAACCATCCATGTTCCGGATTCTTTCAACAACACTCACATCAACAACTTCCTGCACCTACGCAATCTTTAATCAGGCCTCCTGTCACCATCTACTATGATCCACATACTATCATAACTCCTTCTTCTGCTACAATTAGTCCGGTGACCATCACGGTGCCTGTGCCAATTCCTTATGATAACAATAGTGTCGTACCTTGGCATTATGGTCCGGATCTTTACTGCCAAGGAAGGAAGATCACCCTTGACTCCTCAATTTATACACCACAAGTTGACAATGTCGGGGGAGGCGGAGGCTTCACCCGAAGCGGACCTCTCTTCGCTTCACAAATCCCCAGAGTTAATGCTGAAGCAGAAGTTGCTGCCAAAGCAAAAGGCAAAAGTGTAGTGCCAGAAGAGCCAGCTGCAAAAGAAACTCAAAATACACCCTTTGATCAGGATGTAGACGAGTTTATGAGGATTATCAAAAGAAGTGATTACAAAGTTGTAGATCAACTCCACCAAACACCCTCTAAGATCTCCATACTATCTATGATCATGTGTTCCGAGGCTCACCGGAATGCACTACTCAAAGTCTTGCATGCAGCCTATGTGCCTGAAGAGATCACGGTCAGTCAGTTAGAAATGGTGGTCGCAAATGTCAATACTAGTCATGGACTAGGTTTCACCAATGCTGACTTGACTACAGAGGGGTGTAACCATAATAAGGCTTTGCATATCACTTTGGAATGTAAAGGTGTTGTACTTTCTCATGTCCTTGTTGATATCGGATCATCACTCAATGTGTTGCCGAAGAAAGCTTTAGTCAAGCTGGAGTATGATGGTCTTGCACTTCGTCCGAGCAATCTAGTTGTCAAAGCTTTTGATGGTTCAAAAAGATCGTTTCTCGGAGAAATTAAGCTGCCCGTGGTAATTGGCCCACAAGTTTTCAAAACTATCTTCTATGTGATGGACATACAGCCTACCTACAGCTGTTTGTTGGGTCGACCCTAGATCCACGCAGCTGGCGCAGTAACATCGACCCTTCACTAGAAGTTAAAATATGAGTGGGAAGGCCAAATTATCACCATCTGTGGAGAATAAGACATCTTTCTTAGTCACCTGGCTACATACAAGTACATAGAGATGGATGGGGAGATCCATGAAATCATGAGTCAGGGTTTCGAAGCTGTGAATATCAACGAAGCTACAACTGAGGTGTTTGCTGCATCCCAAGAGGAAAGGATGGGCACCTCAATTGCTTCCTAGAAACAGGTTCAGAAGGTTGTGGAAGAAGGGAATGCCCAAGGCTGGTGCAAGCTGCTAAAGGTGGAGATGAAAGAAGACAAATTCGATTTGGGTTACAGACCATCCCGACAAGTTCCAGAGGAGGCTACTGAAGCTCCCAAGTTCATAAGTGGGGGAATGCTGACCCCGGATGCTGTCAACACTTTGGAAAACGGGGCTGAGAGTGACTACAACCTGGAAAGCTGGATCCTTCCAAGAGTCTCGGGCAAACAAGTCCTCAACTGGTCTTCCCATGAAATTATAAGGGTTACTGCTGCAGAGTAATTATTATTTCCTGTTTTAAGCATGCATCAAAGTCCTGCATCTTGCCCAAGATGTTTTGGACTCATTTTGTAATAGGGCCATATGTATTTTGTGCAAATTGAATATTAATGAACAATGGACATCTTTTTGCAAACGATCTTTTTCGCTCCATGTCTTTTCATTTTTGTTATTTTCGCACAAAACAATAAATGGCAATGTTTTTCTCAATAATAAATTCATTCACTTTTTCTAAATAAGATAAAATCAATCACTAAAATGAACCAAGTCTCAACCCTTGCAGAGATAGCCCTCCAGATCACACCGACGACGACACTGCTATGACCTCGTATGACTTTGACAATCCGATTAATCAAGCAGATGAAGGGGTTGAAGAAGACTATGATTTACCTGAAGTGTTAGCCAGGTTATTGAGACAAGAGGAAAAGGTGATTGCTCCTCATCAGGAGGAGGTTGAGACTATTAATCTTGGTACCGAGGAAGATGTGAAAGAAGTGAAGATTGGAGCCAGTCTGCAAGCTCCAGTAAAAGAACAACTTATCAGTATGCTGCGAGAATATGTCGATGTGTTCGCTTGGTCCTATCAAGATATGTCAGGTTTGGATACAGATATTGTCATGCACAAGCTACCATTGAAAGAGGATTGTTCGCCAGTTAAACAGAAATTCCGCCATACTCGCCCGGACATGGCCATGAAAATCAAAGAGGAAGTACAAAAGCAGTGGGACGCCGGTTTTCTTGCTGTAACTAGTTACCCGCCGTGGGTTGCTAACATTGTACCCGTACCTAAGAAGGATGGCAAGATGCATATGTGTGTCGATTACCGGGATCTAAACAGAGCAAGCCCGAAAGATGACTTCCCATTACCTCACATTGATGTATTGGTGGACAACATAGCTTAGTTCTCAGTATTTTCCTTCATGGATGGATTTTCTGGATACAATCAGATCAAGATGTCACCTGAAGACATGGAGAAGACAACCTTCATCACACCATGGGGCACGTTCTGCTACAAGGTAATACCGTTTGGTTTGAAGAACTCCGGTGCAACATAACAACGAGTTATGGTAACATTGTTCCACGATATGATCCATACAGAAATCGAGTGCTACGTGGATGACATGATTGCCAAGTCCCAAACAGAGGAAAAGCATTTGGTAAATCTGTTGAAGCTGTTCAAGCGTCTGAGGAAGTATCAGTTAAGGTTAAACCCCAACAAATGCACATTTGGGGTACGTTTTGGTAAGCGGCTGGGTTTTATTATGAGCGGAAAAGGAATTGAGGTTGATCCCAACAAAGTCAAAGCAATTCAGGAAATGCCTGCACCTAAGACTGAAAAAGAAGTTCGAGGGTTCTTAGGTAGATTGAACAACATTTCAAGATTCATATCTCACCTCACTGCAACCTGCGAGCCCTTGTTCAAGCTGCTAAGAAAGGAACAAACAGTTTGGTGGAACGATGATTGTCAAAACGCTTTTGACAAGATCAAGGAGTATCTGCAAGAGCCTTCGATTCTCATGCCTCCAGTTGAAGGAAGACCTCTAATAATGTACTTGACAGTATTAGATGAATCAATAGGGTGTGTGTTGGGCCAGCATGACGAGTCTGGTCGAAAAGAGTATGCAATATACTACCTAAGCAAAAAGTTTACCGACTGTGAACAACGTTATTCACTGCTTAAGAAAACTTGATGTGCTTTAGCGTGGGCTGCTCGCCGACTAAGACAGTATATGTTGACTCATACTACCTTGTTGATCTCAAAAATGGACCCCATCAAGTACATATTTGAGAAGCCAGCACTTACCGGAAGGGTTGCAAGGTGGAAAATGATTATAACAAAGTATGACATTCAGTACACCTCTCAGAAGGCCATCAAGGGCAGTGTATTGTCTGACTATCTGGCTGAGCAACCCATTGATGACTATCAGCCTATGAAATTTGATTTCCCTGATGAAGACATCATGTTCTTAAAGTCAAAATATTGTGAAGAGCCTATTCACACTGAAGGGCCTGGTCCAGAAGAAGCATGGACTATGATGTTCGATGGGGCAGTTAATTATAACGGTCGTGGGGTTGGTGCAGTGCTTATTACACCCAAAGGAGTCCATATGCCTTTCTCAGCAAGTCTTACCTTTCCATGCACTAACAACGAAGCAGAGTACGAAGCTTGTATCATGGGTCTTGAAGAAGCCATTGACCTCAGGATCAAAACCTTGAATGTATTCGGAGATTCGGCTTTGGTGATCAACCAAACTAATGGCAAGTGGTATACTCATCAAGAGCATCTGGTTCCCTACCGTGACTATACGAGGAGATTATTGACTTTCTTTACAACAGTTAAGCTTGAATACATCCCTCGAGATGAGAATTAGTTTGCAGACGCCTTGGCCACCATTTCATCTATGATCAAAGTACAGACTGCTAACTATGTACCTTGGATTTTAGTATCCAGACTAGACCGACCGGCTTATGTCTTCTCTGTAGACACTATTACTGGCAATAAACCTTGATTCCACGACATCAAATGCTTCTTGGAGACTTAGACACACCCACTTGGGGCATCATCTAATGATAAGAAGACATTGAGAAGGCTAGCCGACAATTTCTTCCTCAATACTGATGGCTCCTTATACAAGCGGAACTTCGACATGGTCTTACTCAGATGTGTTGACAAGAAGGAAACAAACCTACTAATGCATGAAGTACATGAAGGTTCTTTCGGTACCCATGCCGGAGGACATGCAAGGGCAAAGAAATTGTTAAGATCAGGTTACTACTAGATCACAATGGATGCAGACTGTTGTGCCTATTCCAGAAAGTGCCATAAATGCCAGATCTACGCAGACAAAGTGCATGTGCCTTCCAATCCTTTGAATATATTGTCTACACCCTGGCCCTTCGCCACGTGGGGCATTGATATGATTGGAAAGATCGAGTCGACTGCTTCAAATGGCCAAAGATTCATCCTGGTAGCCATTGATTACTTCACCAAATGGGTCGAAGCAGCTTCGTATGCAAATGTCACCAGGCAAGTGGTAGCCCGATTTCTGAAAATAGATATCATCTGTCGATATGGAGTTCCCGAGCGAATCATTACAGATAATGGTTCAAACCTTAACAACAAGATGAAGACAGAATTGTGCTGAGACTTCAAAATTAAACATCACAACTCTTCTCCTTACAGGCCAAAGATGAATGGCGTTGTTGAGGTGGCTAACAAGAACATTAAGAATATTATGCAGAAGATGGTAGTCACATACAATGACTGGCATGAAATGTTACCATTCGCCTTGCATGGGTAGCGAACTTCCATCAGAACATCTACCGGGGCAACACCTTATCAGCTTGTGTATGGTATGGAGGTAATCCTACCTATTGAAGTTGAATTACCCTCCTTATGGGTAATGATGGATGTAAAACTGGATGAAGCAGAATAGGTCCGATCTCGTTATAACCAAATGAGCCTGATTGAAGAAAAGAGATTAGCAGCTATCTGTCATGTTCAATTATACCAGAAACGGATGAAGAAAGCCTTCGATCAAAAAGTCAGACCTCGGGAATATCAAGTGGGGGAGCTTATACTAAAAAGGATCCTTCCTCCTCATACAGACCACAGGGGCAAGTGGACACCAAACTATGAAGGTCCCTATGTGATAACTAAAGTCTTCTCGGGCGGAGCACTGATTCTCGCAGCCATGGATGGTGAGGACTTCCCGTCCCCTGTGAATTTAGATGCAGTTAAAAAATACTTCGCATAAATAACCCACTGGACATAAAAACAGAATGTAAGTCCAGGAAAAAATAGGGCATCCCGGAGAGTCAAAAACAGAATGAGAGACTCGGGAAAAAATAAGGGAAAAATTTGAAAAACAATGTACACCCGCTGAGTTGAAAAGCCACATCGGACAGCTCAGGCAAAAATGGGTATCCCGATGGATTGAAAACCTGAATGGGGGATCCACGCAAAATCAGGGAAAAAGCAAACAACTGCATTCAAAATTCGTCTTTATCACTCGCATAACATGACAAGCTTCGAAAGGACAAAGCGTCGGTCAGAATCAACTTTCTTCAGAAAGCAAGATAAGAAGATTGTTCAGGTCATACAAGTCATAGCAAAAGGAAGATTGAAGCATCAACTTTAACATTGCCGAATAGGACTTTTATTTTCTCAATTTTTGTAGCAATCTCCTCATTTCAGGGATTAGCTTCTTCAATGTACTCACCTATTCATGGCACGCAAATCAATAAAGTCAAAAATTCATTCACACTTTGTTTTGTACCTTTTCGTTTTGTTTGCAAAAATGTCCAAAGTTCGTAATACAACATTTGCATGAAAACATATAAGCCATTTTCAATGAATGCTTGCAGGAAATATGTGCTTTTAAGCAAATCTAACTCCTATGACGGAATCCGGTTGAGGATACCTCAGGACACTTGTGCATTTCCTTTGTTTAATAGGTTGCAGGTACTCAAGGCGGACAACCTTTCACCGCATGGGGCATATCAGGCACTATATCCCTAGCCAAGTCGACAGTGACATCATCAGAAGGACTACTTGACAAAAGTAATTCCCCCACGGAGCTTTTTATCCCCTTAGAGTATCCCCCACAAAGTTGATCCTCCAACAGATTACTTCCCGGAAGTTCTCTCCTCCCCAAGAAGGATCTCCAAAGCAATGCCTGAATCACTCTTCCGTAGCGAATGGACGGATCCTCTCATCCCCAGCATTGGATCCCCACAGAGTTCTTCCCCAGGAAGATCGTGTAGTGATCCTTTCTCCCCACAGATTGCCCAGTGATCCATTCTCCCAGTTGATTTCAGATCTCGGATCTCGTTTCTCTCATTTGCATAATCATAGCATTCACATCATTCCTCCCCAAACAGAGCGTAGCATTCCTTCTAATACGGAGCATTACGGCAGAAATCAAACATTTGCATGATCATAAGCCGGGTTCGAGCCAGTCACCTGCAAATACCTAAATCACTCCTCCAGCAATACGCAAAAAAAACTTATCCCCTGCAGATAAAAGCCAAAATGTCCTTTTTCCCTCTCAATGCAAATACTTGTACATACTTACACACGATTCTTCTGATACTCGTCAGTATCCTACTTTTACACAATTCTGGGATACTCGCCCGTATCTTATGCATCTCCCCGACAGAATAACACTCGTCCATGTTCTTTGTTCAAACAACTGATACAAGTCCATATCATCACTCCTTAAACACATGTCGGCGTTTGTTTCTATCGATACTCGTCCTTATCGTGGTTCTAAGGATACTCGTTCGTATCTTTAATTTATACACACTGTCGAAACACTTACCATTTTATTTTTAGGGCTTAAACACTCGTCCGTGTTTATCTATCCCCAGAAGTCGCCAACAAAAAAACTTTCTATCCGACATTCGTCCTATGTCGTGATATCTTTTAAGTGATTGTCCTTCACCTTTTGATGATTGTACCTCATCATTCATTTGATGGTCATCCCCAACGTCGATATTTTTATCCGGAATTCGTCCTATGTCGAGATAATCCCCAACAGAGCAGTCGTCCCCTGCTAGGTGATCTTCCTGCACCTCTTGATGACCGTACCTCAGCATTCATCTGATGGTCGTCCCCATTGTTGATCTTTTTATCTGACATTCGTCCTATGTCGCGATAACTCTCAGTAGTCGTACCCTGCTAGGTGATCGTCCTTCCCCTTTTGATGATTGTACCTCATCATTCATCCGATGGCCATCCCCATCGTCGATCTTTTTATCCGACATTCTTCCTATGTCGCGATAACTCTCAGCAGCCGTACCCTACTCGGTGATTGTTCTTCACCTTTTGATGATTGTCCCTATCATTGATTTATTTATTCTTGACCCGATGGCCATCCCCGTCACAGTGTCTTTATTCTTCAGCCTGACGGTCGTCCCCGTTAGTGATTTTAAATCCCCAGTAAAGTCGTTTTTCTTTACCCGATGGTTGTCCCCATCGCGGATTCTTGGTTCCCCAACATGATGGTCGTCCCCGTCAGTGCGTTTCTCACCGTTTTTATCCCCAAAAGTCGTCCTCTGCTCGATGGTCATCCTCCTTCGCTATCATTTGATATTCAGTCTATATTTTCTATTACAATTTATATCCCTTTTCTTCTTATAATAAAGAATGCAAATTTTGGACTATCTTGGTATTCAACCACAAGTTATCTTGTTGGTTTGTTAAGCCAGGAGGTTACATCCTACACAACTAACTCATGCTTGAATAGGGGCAGCTGTAAACACCCCAAATTTTCCATCTCTTTTTCTCACACCTTGACTTATGATCCTTCATACTTCATATCATATCACCACATCTCACACTACATAGTTATCTCATTGCATAGTTGCATAGCTAGGGTTTGTGATCAGATGAATCTTAGAAATGGTTTAGCTATCTCAGAGGCCATGAAGCATGCCAAGAGGGTCCATGAGTGTTATATGATCATATTATGCCTCCAAGGGTTCTTGAAATTCAAAAGATCACAAGAGATTGCAGAGTCACCCAGGCAGGCTCAGGGCTCCTACACAGATGACCAGAAATTAGGGTTTTGGGTTTGAGGCCCTTACACTAAATTTTTTTCCCATTATTTATTCTATTGGTCTATATATGTTATAAGGAGCATGTGTATCAAATTTGAAGCAAAAATTCCTTTTGGAAGTCATCTGATCAAATGGTAACTTGTTGTGCAAGAAAAGTCAGAATCAGGACATCTGAGACCACCAACAAGGGCTCCAAAGGGTCACCTTCATCAATTTGGGGTCTAATGATCTTTATTTGATCTTATAAGTGCTTGGAAGTTCACAAGATTGAATAATTATGAGCCATTGCAAAAGTTTCTATTTTTGGGCATGACTTGTAATGAAAACTTTCCATTTTGGGAAAGATCTTCAACCTCCTCTTTCTTGATCAAAAAGGCTTCAAATGAATTTTCTTCAAACATGAAAGTTGTAGATTTGATCTTCCCATTTTAAAAAATTACTAGAACTCCTCTTGATTCATCCTAGAACTCAAGATATGGCAAGTCAAAGTTGGGAAAATTCTTGTAATTTTCAAGTTCATGCCAAAGAGGGAAATGTGCAATTTTGATTTCCAAGCCTTATCATGACCTCTAATGCATTTCTAAACATCATAAAAACATAATGCAACACGCCTTGACCATAATTATGCTTTGAACCACAAGATTTCATGACTTGCTTCTCAAGAAATGCCAAAGTTATCGAAATGCAAAAAAAACCATACAAGAACTCAAAACAAGCCAACACTCAGATTGCACAAAATTTGTCAAAAAACTTCCCTTCTTTGATTCTCACTACTCATCCATCAAACTTCAAAAATCTCTTCACCATTCAATCACACATTACCTAAGGATCATTTCCCACCAATCACCATGGCCTGAAACACAACATACCAAGACTTCATTTTCTGCCATATCAGAACTGGAACCCTCAAACTAGCCACTATAAGCTTCATCCAAGCACTCAATTAGCTTCATGAGGACCAAAGGAGTCACTTTGCACCAGGGAAAGGCTTTGAAATCTCAGATTTGAAAAGCTCCAGTTCAAGTAACCTTCAAGAACAATTGTTCCAGAACCTTGATTTCTTGTTATAGAACGATTTTATGTGCTTTGTAGATCATGTTGATGTGTTTAAAATTGAAAATGGTATAGAAATGAGTATGTATTGTATCTCTGAAACTTTTCCCGCGAAAGTGCTTTTGCTTCGATTCATCATATATGTGTGTTATAAATCTTGTTTGAGGATTGATTTTGATTGTATGATGTTTGTGGATCATTTCAGGGCAGTTAGTTTGGTGTTTAGTGGCCTGTAGAAGAAGTTAGGGTTGGGGCTTGCCGGAGAAGATGACCGGAGCTCATCTCCGGTCACCTAAAAGTCATTAGGATTTAGGTCCCCCGTTTGAATCTCAGCCCTTGGATGTTTATTAGGTAAACGCATGGATGGTCAAGATTAGATCATTAAACCCTAATTCTAATTAATTAAGTTAATTTATAATTAATTAGTCAGATTAAATCATGGCCCTATGATCACGCGCGCAAGCCTTGTGTGAATTTAGGCCTTAGGATCTTCATACCCTTGGTCAAACACACTTTCAATCCTGGCCCTTGATCTCTTTTTCATGCAATCTAGACCACACCTTTTAATTACCTTGCATTATATTTTTATTTTATTTTATTTCATTTCTTTTCTTTTATTTATTAAAAATAGTAAAACACTTTATAAAATTCTGATTTTTTGCATTCTCACTTTACACAATTTTAAAAACCCAAAAACATTTTTATTTTTAATTTTTGCATTAAAAATCCATTTTAAAATCATTTAATTGTATAATTTAATTAATTCATTCATTTTAATTAATTAAAAATAATTTTAGGTATTTAAAAATCACAAAAAAAAATCATGAAGCATTCTTACATGTTTAGAACAATTTACAAACTCATTTTACAAATTTCTTTTAGGGTTTGATCACATTTTGACAATTAACCATGAATTAGGGTTTCTAAATTTCCTATTTTTCTAACCCTAACTTCAAAAATTCATTTCTAATCAACCAAGATGAGTTTGTAAATGGTTCTTTTTGCATTCTTTCATATTTGACATGTAGTATCTAGGGTATTTATCTCATATTTTTGCATTGCATTTTCCATTTGTTTAGCATTTTTCATGAAGAGGTATCTGAAACCCTAGCCTAACTTAAAAAAACCATAACTTGACTTTGGTATAGCTTCTGAATTCCATCTTTGGGTGTGATCTTATGTATGTTTAGGGTTCAATTGGTTGCAATTTCAATTTTTTATCATGTGATTTGCTTCTGTTTTGATCATATGCATCTCATACTTTCTTAAAACCCTAATTTGTCATGTTCATTTGCATTCATCTTTGCATACCATCATCATATGAACTTGTCATGACATCTCATGCATTTGTATGTCATCTTAGACACCTTAAGACATGTGTGAATGTTGGTTGATCATTATTGCATCCATTTGACAAGTTTTACATCCATTACATCTTATGTATATTCATGAGTTCTTAAGCTTCTAACATGCTTGTTTTTGCATCCATCACTTGTATGATCATACATATGCATTGTATATGACTTTGCATCTCTCCATGTCCCATTTGCATCATGTATGCACTTCTGGTTAGCATCATTGCATCTTCATCTTTGCATCATTGTGTAACACGGTGGGAGAACTAACTTTTAGTCATGTTGCGGATAGCAAGAGTCGCCACCGACTTTTATTTTATCCATGAGGAAAGGACTTACAAGAACAGGAAAGACCTATTTTTAAAAGACTTGAGTTCGGGGGGTAGGTTATACAAAGGGAAGGTGTTAGCACCCTTTATATCCATGGGCTCTTAGTTACTTAGCTCACTTAAATTGTTTTTGAAGAATGTGTAGTGTGTGATTAGAAATTTTTCTAAGTACTTTGTAATGATCCTCGTATGGATGTATACAAAGCCTTATTTGAAAATGTTTTGAAAATATTGTGAGGTGTGAAAAGTATTTTTGAAGAGTGAGCAAGCAACTTAAGAGAAACCTACCCTAGATTGAGTCTTTCATGTTCTTATGTTCTTTCAATGGTAAGATTATCCCTATTATTAAGGAATAGGTAGTCATTACCTTGGATGTATTAAGGGACATACATAGGGTCATCTGAATATAGGCAACTGTAGGGTGTCTTTAGCAATTCGTAGGGACTTATCATCTTTTATTCGAAGAGATAAGATCATTTATCGTAGTCAACCTCGAAGGGACTTGATCTTTAAAACTGTAGGGACTTGATGATATTTATGAAGGGACTAGCTTAAGACACCCTTTTTGACCTTTTGAATTAGGCAACTGAGAGGCAACCCTATGAAGTGCAAGATGGCGATCAAAGATCGACTTACGTGTGTGCGCGTTTATTTTCAAGTATTTATCTTTTTAAATTAATTTTTCTAAGTTGATTTTAATTACAAAAATATTATACACACCCTAGAATTACTAACCACACAGTAAAATATTTACAATAAATAAAGCAAAAAATATAAACCTATAAATATTACAAGGCTTTGGGACAATTACAATATAATCGAGAAATAATAATAATGATAAATATGAATAATAATAAATAAGCAATAATTAAATATTAGTAATAATAAAATAAGAATAAAGGTTAGAATAATAAAGGAAAAAAAATAAGGATTTTAGCAAGAAAAATTAATGTTAGAAAAGTTTTTTTAGAATTACTTAAGAAAATAAGTTTAATAGTAATAAACAAATAATAAAATATTTACATATTAAAACAAATAATGATTAATGATTTAATTAGGGTTTTGAAAATTAGGGTTAATGAAATTAATCTAAACCTAATTAGTTAATTTATTTACAAAAACATATACATGATAATAATAAACATAAACATATTATAAAATAAATAAAAACAATTTAAATTTAAGAAAATAAATTATGATTTTTGAAAATATGAAGTTTTTATAAAAAATATTATGATGTTTATTTAGAAATTATTTTAAATTATATTAAATTGGATTAAAGTTAAGAAAATAGTTAAAAATAAGAAAATACAAAAAAATGCTAAAACGATAGGACCTAGGATTTGAACCCATGTTCCTTACCTCAAACACCACTCTCAAAACCAGCTGAGCCAGCATGCGCTGGTGATAATCACATGACTCCAAATCATTATATTATAAACCTGCCAAAAAAAATAATTGTGAAAAAAAATGTGGGAACCTGGATTCGAACCCTTGCACATCAGCCAACAACCAAACACTCTAGCCACTAAGCCACATGGGGCGCATCTGCTAAAACAACAACAACAATTCATAATATATTAAGTTACATGAATAAAAGGAAAAATCAACAAAAGAATGCTGCCACCAAGAATCGAACCAAGGTTACCACCAACAATACGCGCTAACCATTACCACTGGGCCAAGCAACATCAACTGATATCATATTCAAACAAATTCATAAAATATTAAATCAATAATTTAAATTCCAGCTGCGCACCAAGCAACTTCATCTTCTTCATTATACCTGCAATATTTCCTGCGAATTCACTTGTGAAACTTCCTGCGAATAAAACCTGCAAATCTCATATCATCACAAATACGTAACGTTTCATCAAATTGATCACATGGTCATGATCCACAAACATCACACAGTTTATTTACAGTCTTAGAATCAATTTATAATGGCTAAATCGAAGAACCCTAAATTTTGTTCAAGAACCCTAACAATTGCAACTTTCGGTTTAGGTCATGATTCTTCCATCTTTTTGCCCTGAAATCATCTAAACATCACAACTAACAAGAATATATGGTTAGAATTCATTATCATTATACAAATAATCAAAATAAAAAAAATAAGAACAAGAACAATCGTGATTCAGTTTATGCCATATGTCATGTTTTAGATGTTGTAAATGATTCAAACAGGTTCAGTGATCATCTAGGAATGTTTTGCAACCTTCAAAACCTCTTGATACAACCTCTAGGTGAAAAACCGAATCTCACTTTTTGGATGAAAATTTGAAGTTTGAAGAGTGTTCTTGGAGGCAGGATTTCGTGTACTTGTGATTGTCTTGAGTTTGTGTATTTGTATGGAAGAGAATTAGGTCAAAATAACATGGATTTTTGGGCTTTGTAATTGTTACTTGATCATGAAGATTCACGCTTTCAAATATTGAAAAATATCTCATCAAACCTTTCTAATTTAGGCTAGCACGATTTTTCATGATTCCAATCAACTTTAAATGATTTTTAAGACTTTCTAGAAGAAGAATCATGTCCAAATATTGATTTTTAAATTTTATTTAGATTTAATTTGACTTTTAATGGATAAAATCAAAATAAATAATAAATAAATAATAAAAAATCAGAACTTGGTTGCTTTGGGTCGTGCTTGAGGTCTTTGTATGGATTGGATCACAACATTACAAGCCCATTTGGAGAAATTTGGTTTTAAGGCCCTATTTGCTTCATAAACCTCCCAACAATTTCCAAACTTTGCTAAGGCATATCTCCCTCAATTTTAAAGCTATGAAGGTGTTATTAGACATTTTGGAAAGCTTAGAGAGTCCTTTAACCAACCTCTTTGGTATCATGTCCATATCTTTTACCATTTTCAAGTTATGCCCTTTGGAAGATGTTGACTCTTTGTTGACTTTTGAAATGACCTATAATGTCTTAGCCCATACCTTCCAAATGAAGCATTTTTTGGCTTGGCTTGTGAGACACAAAGTTGTAGAGAATTCAATTTCCTTCAAAATGAGATTTTGGATGGAAAACATTTTGATGAAGCATGTGAATGTTATGACTGGTCAAAGTTCAGTTGACTTTTCCTGTGAAAACGCTAATTTAGAAACTCCTGATTCTTGATGATCTGAAATCTCCTTGATGAATCATGATCATCCCTTGATCAAATGATGAATTTTACTTCATAAACTTGATGTTGACAAAAAATCATGAAGTTTTACTTGGTTTGACCACAGTTGACCTCAGTTTGACTTTTTAACTACTTTGACTGATTTTAGCCTATCTGATCATCTGACTAAGCAAACCTTTTGGGAAAGCCTTGAAACTTGACATAGGGATTCTTGAAGACATATAGGATGCTATGAAGCTCACTTTAAGCCTTGGAAATCCATTTAGCCTGATGAAACTCAAAACCCTAGTTTAGGATGCATTGCTTAGGAGGATGCTTTGTCTGAGGGAATTGTCAAACTTTCTGACTAATTTTGAACGTTGTGAACCTTGTGAACCCCTTAGTACATAATGTCTGGTCTAGGTGAGGGCAAATTTTGGGGTGCAACAGCTGCCCCTGTTCAATTTTCTGAAACCTGAGGAGTTAGATTGGCCTGTGTGCCATTCGTGACTTGGAAGGTTGAAGGGGATTGAACACAAAAGCCCAAAAATTTGCACTCGTCGGTGCGTAAAGTAACACTGCTTGATTGATTGTATATGATGGGGGTGGGCTTAAAGATGCCACTCAGAGGAACTGGAGATGGGCTTATAGATGCCATCCATAATATCAGAAGGTGGTAGTATCTTTATGTTGTCACTGGATATCAGTACTAGGTCTTTGTATAGATCGTCTCTGTATTATCTCTGGGGAAAAAGAATATCCTTCATTAAGTATCAGTGCTTAGATCTTCTTATAGATCGGCTCTGAACCATCTTTAAGAACATACTTTAACTTAAGCATCAGAATCAAATCTTCGTGGCGGTTGCTTTTGACAATATCTTGGGCTAAGTACAAGATCTTTGTATCGATCATTTATGTACCATCCCACAGATAAACTGTTGTGTATACCATTAGAAATAAATCTTCGTAGCGATTATCTCTTTTGGAAATATCCTAAATTAGGTAATAGATCTTCGTATAGACCCATACCATCCCAAGGATAGAAAGAATATCAGGATTAAATCTTCGTGGCGATTGCTCCTGAACTTCTATTGAAAGAATCTCTTGGATTAAATGCTAGATCTTCGTATAGATCATTTACACACTATCCCAAAGATAGTTGACAATCAGAAATAAATCTTCGTAACGATTATCCTCTCTGGAAATATCCTGGATTAGGCACTAGATCTTCATATAGATCATTTACGTACCCTTCCGAGGACAACTTGAGCATTGATTATCAGAAATGAATCTTCGTAGCGATTATCCCTGAATTAAGTATCAGTACTAGATCTTCGTATAGATCGTCTCTGAACTGTTTTGAGTTGTTGATAATGTTTATCTTCCTGCAACTATCCTGAAAAGAAAAGGTTAGTTTATGCAATATGTATGCATGTATGGCATGATGTGCCTAAATAAATGTTTTATGCATTATGGATGTGTATGCTATGATATGATGTAAATGGTGTATGTATGAATCATGTAGCCTGAAGTGTCTGAATATCTCTGTATAACAACTGCTGGCTAGGGAAAATAAATCCCAGTTCGTTGCTGAGGAATATGAGGACTTCGTTCCCGTCTTGTTTGATAGTATGGTACTCAGAACCTCCCGTCTTTGTTCGTCGTACTTCTTATTGAAGGAATAAGTTCCTGAATATCCTGACTGAGGATAAAAGAGATGGACATAAATCTGAGGGGAGATATTACTTGAAGTATCTGAAAATATTACTCTGTGGGGATGAACCGGCGAAGCTTCGTTGAATTCCTACCTTCGTTCGTCTTTAGTAAATACTATTACTGCATTTTATGCATTTCTGGTAAACATCAATCATATTCAAAAGCATATATACATTCAAACACAACCAATGGACGTTTTCGTTTAGGTAAACAAGGTAAAAGTAAATATGGATTCAAAGACGAGATTTTATTTATTTTTAGAAAGTAGCCTATACACAGACAAGTTTGTACAAGGAGACAGAAATCCTAGTAAGAGGAATTCGTCGTAAAAGTTTGACAAAAACAAAGAAAAATAGCTATGTGAGAAATAATCCTATTGAGTTTCAATTCCACTATTGCCATTATCTTCAAGTATCTCATCCTTTGATGTTGAGATGGAAATGATTGGATTGATCTTTATCTATTTGAACTTGATTCAGGTAACCTAACTGGTTTGGGGTTACATGAGTGATCCAAACGAGACATATTCATACGATTTAATCCCTAACTTTTGCCTGGATTGCCCTTTCAGGTTTTCAATCCACCAGGATACCCTTTTTTGCCCAAGCCGCCTTTTCAGGTTTTCGACCTGTCGGGTGTACATTTTATATATATATATATATATATATATATATATATATATATATATATATCCCTAACTTTTGCCTGAACCCTTTTGGTTCGCCGGGATGCCCTTATTTTTGCCTAGGCCAGTCAACCTAGCGGGTCTCTTTTTATGCGTAGTATTTTTTAACTATGTCTGCATTTACAGGCTGTGGGAAGTCTTCACCATCCATAGTGGTAAGCATCATGGTACCTCCTGAGAATACTCTCTTGACTACAAATGGTCATTCATATGTAGGAGTCCATTTGCCTCTAGGATCACCCTGTGGTAATATGATACGTTTGATTACCAAGTCACCAGCCTGATATACCTTTTGCTTAACCTTCTTATTAAAAGCTTTGATCATCTGTTTCTGGTACATCTGACCGTGACAAACAGCTGCCAGCCTTTTCTCATCAATCAAATTTATCTGGTCAAGTCGAGTTTGAATCCACTCATCTTCATCCAAGCTTGCATCCTTCATGATTCTTAAGGAGGGGATCTGAACTTCAATGGGTAGAACTGCTTCCATTCCATAGATTAAGGAGAATGGGGTTGCCCCTGTTGAAGTACGTATTGTAGTACGATAACCATGAAGAGAAAATGGTAACATCTTATGCCAATCCTTATACATAACAGTCATCTTCTATAGAATCTTCTTGATATTCTTATTAGCAACTTCTAATGCCCCATTCATCTTTGGACGATACGGAGAAGAATTGTGATGCTTAATCTTGAACTGCGTGCAGAGATCAGTAATCATGGTGTTATTCAGATTAGAGCCATTATCTATGATAATTCTTTCAGGGATGCCATACCTACATATGAGATTATTCTTAATGAATCGAGCCACAACGTTCTTAGTAACAGATGCAAATGAGGCTGCCTCCACCCACTTTGTAAAGTAATCAATTGCAACCAGGATGAAACGATGCCCATTAGAAGCAGTAGGTTTGATCTCACCAATCATATTAATGCCCCACATGGCAAAAGGCCAAGGAGCAGTCAACACATTCAATGGAGCTGGAGGTATATGCACCTTATCAGCATAAATCTGACATTTGTGACATGTTTTGGAATGTTGATAGCAGTCAGCTTCCATGGTAGACCAATAGTAACCTGCTCTCAATATCTTTTTTGCCATGGTATGACCACTAGAATGAGTGCCAAAGATCCCATCATGCATGTCTTCAATAATCTATGTTGCTTGCTTCTTATCCACACAACGAAGCAAAGTCGAATCATGATTGCGCTTGTACAAAATTCCATTACTCAAGAAGAACTTAGCAGAAAACCTCCTCAGAAACTTCTTATCTTTGGCAGATGCCCCTTCAGGGAACTCCTGAGCTTCAAGATATCTTTTCACTTCATAGAACCAAGGCTTTCCTTCTATTTCTCTAGTGTCAATCTCATTGCAGTATGCAGGCTTCTCAAATCTGTCAATAGTGATCTTGGGAGCTTCATCATCCCAACTAATCTCAAACATAGATGCCATGGTTGCTAATGCGTCTGCCAACTGATTCTTTTCTCGTGGAATATGTCCAAAGGTAATCTCTTCAAAATATGGGATCAAGAACAAAACATGCTCTCTGTAAGGAATGAGGTTTTCATGCTTGGTATCCCAATCTCCTTTAATCTGACTAACTACCAAGCTGAATCTCCATATACGTCCAGGAACTGAATCTTCATCTCAATGGCAACTTTGATACCCATGATACATGCCTCATATTCAACCATGTTATTGGTACAATAAAAACAAAGTCTAGCAGTAATTGGGGTATGAGAACCTTCAGGGAAATGATCACAACACCAACACCGTTACCAAGCGCATTAGAAGCTCCGTCAAAAACCATAGTCCATCGGGATCCCTGTTCAGGTCTGTCATATTGTCCAGGTTCTTTGGTAACAATCATAATATCTTCATCCGGGAACTCAAAACTCATTGACTGATAATCATCCACTGCCTGATGAGGTAAATGATCGGCTACCACACTACCCTTAATGGCCTTCTGAGTAGTGTATTGTATATCGTATTCTGTTAAAATCATTTGCCATCTCGCTATTCGTCCGGAGAGAGCAGGTTTCTCGAATATGTACTTGATTGGATCCATCTTTGAAATCAACAAGGTAGTATGAGTCAACATATAATGTCTTAGTCGGCGAGCAGCCCATGCCAAAGCGTAACAAGTTTTCTCGAGCAGTGAGTATCTTGTTTCACAGTCGGTAAACTTTTTGCTAAGGTAGTATATTGCCTGCTCTTTTCGACCAGACTCGTCATGTTGCCCCAACACACACCCCATTGAGTTGTCTAATACTGTTAAGTACATAACCAAGGGTCTTCCATCAACTGGTGGCATCAAAATTGGAGGTTTTGGGAGATATCTCTTGATTTCATCAAAGGCTGTCTGGCACTCGTCATTCCATTCCATTACCTGATCTTTCTTCAACAACTTGAAGATTGGCTCACAGGTAGCAGTTAGCTGGGAAATAAATCTTGCAATGTAATTCAGTCGTCCCAAGAAACCTCTAACTTCCTTTTCAGTATGGGGAGCAGGCATCTCTTGTATAGCTTTTACTTTTGCAGGATCCACTTCAATACCTTTCCCACTGACAATGAAACCCAGGAGTTTACCAGACCTAACTCCAAAAGTACACTTATTTGGATTCAATCTCAGCTTGTATTTCTTCAACCTCTCAAACAGCTTATGCAGGTGATCAAGGTGTTGTTCTTCATTATGGGACATGGCTATCATATCATCCATATATACCTCTATCTCATGATGAATCATATCGTGAAACAAAGCCACCATAGCACGCTGATATGTTGCCCCGACGTTCTTCAAACTAAATGGCATCACTTTATAACAAAAGGTGCCCTAGTGTGTAACAAATGTAGTCTTCTCCATATCTTCAGGTGCCATCTTGATCTGATTGTAACCAGAGAAGCCATCCATGAAAGAGAATACCTTATGCTGAGCAGTATTGTCTACCAAAACATCAATATGTGGAAGTGGAAAGTCATCTTTAGGATTGGCCTTGTTCAAATCCCTGTAATCTACACACATGCGTACCTTACCATCCTTCTTAGGTACCGGTACCACATTTGCAACCCACTGAGGATAAGAAGTCACAGCTAAAAATCCTGCATCAAATTGTTTCATCACCTCTGCTTTAATCTTTTCTGACATTTCAGGATGCATGCGACGAACCTTTTGCTTCTTTGGACGACAATCTTCTTTTACCGATAAACGGTGAACCACAATATCAGTATCCAACCCTGGCATATCTTCATATGACCAAGCAAAGATCTCCACATAGTCACGTAACATCTGAATTAGTCTGCTCTTAACACCATCTTCTAGTTCAGCCCTTATCTTAACCTCTTTCCTATTTTCCTCAGTTTCCAGATTCACAACTTCGATTGGCTCTTCATGTGGCTGTATAACTTTCTTTTCTTGTTGTAACAACCTAGCAAGCTCTACAGGTACTTCACAATCTTCCTCCTTTCCATCTTCAGCTTGATAGATCGAATTCTCGAAATTATAATTGGCAATAGTAGAACTGTTATCAACAGGATCCAGAGTGGATGAGGATCTGCATTTTAATGATGTGGGTGTGTGTAAGAACACATAGCTGATAAAACAAAAATATAAATAAAAGAAAGACAAGGAGCACAATATTTACGAAAACGAAACGTCCATGGATTTTATTGAATGAAGTATGCAAATGAAATGACATCCCAAAACAAGCATGCCAATGTGCCCCGGGTTAGACACAAGGATTAAAAGGTTTTATTGTTCGAAATTACAAACTTAAAACAAAACACAGTAATAGTATTTACTCCTGACTAAAGGAGATAGGTATAACGTCTTCAGTCTTCTAATTGTTGAGCCCATCACCCATGGTAGGAAAGATCAAATCATCCAGGTTGTAGTCTTCATTACAGTCACCCACAACATTGATTTGATCTCTTATGACCCCTTGATTAGTGATACGAATAACACGAGCACGACGAACAGCCTGGCGAGATTCTGCAGTGAAACCCAAACCAAACTTGTCAAACTTGTAAGGGATGTTGGGAAGCTGACCCCAAATAGAAGAACCACCTTTTGCAACCACAACCTTAGCATCTTTGAGGGAAGCCGTTGCAGGAGGTATTCTAGTAACCACAGGAACATTTTCAGAAACAGGGACAGACTGAGGGACAGGAGCAGAGCAAGGAACAACTTCAAATGTTTGACACGGAGTTTCAACCATATCACCCTCCATTTCTACATATTTGAAAGTATTCACATGGCTAACCATGTACTCCTCTTCACCATAGACAGTGACAATTTTGTTTTTCACCAGATATTTCAACTTCTGATGCAAGGTGGAAGTCACAGCACCTGCCCCATGAATCCAGGGGTGTCCAAGCAAACAAGAATACGCATGACGAATATCTGTCACATAGAAGGTAGAATTGAAGACTTGAGAGCCTACTTTGATTGGGAGATCTACTTCTCCATGTACCACTCTTCTTGAACCATCAAAGGCCATCACCACTACATCACTTGGTCTTAACACCACATCTTCAGGACTGAGCTTGTCCAGAACCTCTTTAGGGAGCACATTTAATGAAGATCCATTGTCCACCAGTACATGAGACAAGGTAGTGCCTTTACATTCAATGGAGATATGTAGAGCTCTGTTATGGCTTCTCTTGGCAGGAGTCAGATCAGCATCAGAAAATCCCAAACCATTATCACTAGTCAGATGTGCGACACAATTCTCAAATTGATCCACAAAAATCTCGTTTGGCACATGAGCAGTCTTTAAGAACTTGATTAAGGCTTTAGCATGAGCCTCATAACATACAACAAAGATAACATGGAGATTTTGGAGGGAGTATGCCCCAACTGATCAACAATATCATATTCACTTTTGCGAATGATCTTCAGTACCTCTTCCATTTGTTAGAAATATTTTCAGCAGTCGGTGCCTCAGCTTGCACAGGTTCAATCATAGGACCCTTGCCCCGGGCATCAGTACTTGGCCCAGTAGTGGAGTTAGTAGTTGGAGTAACTGCACTTTTGGTGGTAGCTTGAGGGGAGAAAACTCTTCCACTTCTAGTGATCTTACTAGATCCAACAATATTATCAACATCAAGACTAGTATCAGAAATAGGTGCATCAGTCAAAGGTTCTTGTTTGACACCATGGATATAAACATCAGAACCATAATTCCAGGGTATAGCTTTATCAGAAGTATAAGGAACAAGGCCAGGAGTGGTAATGATCATAGGAGCCATTCTAACTTCAGCAACAGTCTTCACAAGGCCTTCAGCAGTAATCCTGACAGGACCCTTAGAGGTGATCCTGACAGGGCCTTTGGAGGTAATCTTCACTGGCACTTTATCAACCATAGATATATCTTCGAGCTTCGTACTTCGAGTCAGATGTTCACACATACCTTCAACAGAAGGTGTCCTCTCAAACAATATAGTGTAATTTTCCATGAGGCGTTGAATACCATCTTTCAACTTCCAGCAGCTATCAGGTTTGTAGGCATAATAGAAACAGTCTTCATTGCAACCTGGAAAGAAACCACCCTGCACCAGCTTCTTCTTGATAATGGATAAAGGAGTAGTGACATCTGCTACTGAGGATACATAGGAAACCTCATCAACAACTTGAACAGTCTTCTCATGATTGGGCATTGGAGCAGTGATCACATTTGGGGTCCCAGGAGGGTCAAATTCAATTTCTCCAGCTTCGATCCTGTCTTGAATCTTTTTTTTCAACACCCAGCAGTTGTTGGTGTCATGTCCTGGACTATTAGAATGATATGCACATCTTGCATTAGGATTGTATCGAGGAGAGGATGTATTAGGATTCTGAGGAGGATCCCTCAAAGTAATTAGTTCCCATTTCAACATGTGTTGCAAGGCTTGGGCCAATGACATGTTGATCTTGGTGAATTGTCTTCTAGGCTTCTGTTGATTGTTTTGTTGTTGCTCTGGTGCTGCAGGAGAAGGATTGGAGATGTGAACTCCTCCCACAGATTGGTGACTCCTGTTATGACTATGTTGCCCATACACAGCATTAGACTCCTTCTTTCCACTAGGGGGCTTCTTAGCAGTGTTTGGTGAAGAGGCACCCACTTGTATCTTACCACTTCTTATACCACTTTCCACACGTTCTCCAGTCATTATTAGCTCAGTGAAACCAGATGATGAGCTTCCAATGAGGTGACTATAGAAAGGACCATTCAACGTACTCATAAACATATCCACCAGCTCCCTATCAGTCAGAGGAGGTTGAACTCTGCCAGCCAGGTCTCTCCATTTCTGGGCATACTCTTTGAAACTCTCCTTAGCACCCATAGACATGCTTTGGAGCTGCATGTGAGTTGGTGCTAAATCAGCATTGTATTGGTATTTCCTATAAAAGGCCTCAGCAATATCATTCCAATCACGAATATTAACACTTTCAAGTTGATAATACCACTCCAATTGAGCTCCAGATAAGCTCTTTTGGAAGAAATGAATCCACCGCTTCTTGTCAGCAGTATGTGGCTGAATCCTCCGGACATAGGATCTCAGGTGCAGCTTAGGACATGAGACCCCATCATACACCACAAAAACAGGAACCTTGAAGCCAATAGGTATAACCACTCCAGAAACTAAACTCAGATCTTCAAAATCAAGCCCAAAAGATTTTTGTAGTTCCATAGCATTCATTCTATCTTCCAACATCTTGTATTTCTCCTCACTAGCAGGATCATGATAATAATTTGCCTCAAAATCAGAATCTCCCATAGTATCATGGAGACTACATCCCTCTTTCTCAGAATTCCCTGACTCAGAATTGTCAACCTCTTCCTTTGTCTTGATAGGACCTCTGAATCTTCTTCCCAGGTTGATAAGGCCTCCTGATTTTCTAGTCTTCTTCTTCTTCTTAGCCAGCAGTGTCTTCAGCTCATCTTGTCCCTTGGACAAGTTCAGGATCAATCTTGGAATTGTGCATTATGAGCCTGGAGATCCTTAACAGTTTGTTCGAGAGCCATTTCTGCTGAAATAAACAGCGAGAAGATAAGATACCTGTTCATAAGAAACCTGTGATGCAATGATATGGTATGTAAATGCGTATGCAATGTTTTCAAGGACCGCAAAATTTAAATTTGTTTAAACAACCACAAATGAAAACTTTTATTAGTAAGAAATAAACTTGTTTGCCTCTTAGGCTTACAATGAGGTGAAATAAATACAAAAATGGGGTTTTAAGTCTCCCATGGACGTTTCCTCTTTGTATGGAGGTATGTGTTGAGATTTCGCTCCTCGTGAAGTTTTCTTGTCAGCTCCAGGATTCTTTCTTGACTAGCTTTGAAATGAGTCTCAAAAGTATCCCTTTGCTCCTTCAACTGGATCCAGGACCTCTATAACTCTTCCACGTCAATGGGCATGTCTGGATGAAGGATGATATAAGGAGTATCTCCTTCAGCAACAGGCTCCATGGTAATTGGCAGGATAGCAGGATATGGCATCATAAGAGTTTGAGCACGTGCTCGTACCCATCTGAGATAAGGTTCCATAGGAATGGAATACTTTTGTTTCAGAGTCTTGTTGTCAACCTTGTTCACTTTACCCCAAGCTCGTATGAACCTCTGACGGTAACCTTGCAGATCGTTGTCGTAGTCGAACACAATACCCTGAATAAGCATGTCATGAGGACCATCACTTAGAGCATAACCAAACTGACGTAGAGCTAAAGAAGGGTTGTAAGTGATGCCCCCTCTTATGCCTATAAGTGGCACATTAGGGAACTCCCCACAATGGTCAATGATAGTAACATTCTCCATAGATCGAGAGCACCAATGAATATCTGAATAAGAAAGTGACGTAATCCTCTTAGACCACCTGAACCCTTGTTCATTCTTCATCACTGATCGAGGAAGGTGAGAAATAAACCCTCTAGACAATAGAGGTATACAACACATCATAGTTCCTCGTGCCTTCGTAGTATGGGTATGGAGAGAATGTAAGATGTCTCCAAGTAATGTAGGCACTGGATTATGAGTCAGAAATATGTTGATGGCGTGTACGTCTATGAACTAGTCTGGATTAGGGAACAACACTAAGCCATAGATCAATAGGTCTAAGATCTCCTCAAAAGCATCATAACTCATAGCCTTCAGGAACACTTGATCTTTCTCCATCAATACCTTAGCAAGAATACCCTTAACTCCACTCCTTGTTTCTAGGACAATGTCTGATTTCTTCAAATGTAAGGCTGCAGCAATGACTTCAGGTTTAGGCTCCTTCTCTAGGCCTGTGAAGGGTCTCTGATCAAGGATATGTATACCCAGAAGCTTGGAGAACTCTTCCATTGTAGGAACCAGCTGATAGTCGGGGAATGTGAAACAATGATGTTTAGGATCAAAAAACTAAAATAGGATACTCATCATGTCTTCATTGAACCTTGAAGTGACTATATCCAGTAGGTGACCATGCCTCTTGATGAATTGGGAGTTTTCAGAAACTTGAGAGACCAATTCCTTAAGCTTAGGAGGTATTCCTACAAAGTTGATCCGGATAGTATTCCAATGAGCAGAAGCCATGACCTACAACAAAGAACAAAGATAAATCCCTTGGTCCTTGAAATGGTTAGTGAAAATGCTATGCTTATGATGCATGATGATGTTATGATGTTATGATCAATCAAAAACATGTGGCACACACAAACAAGTCACACAATGGCCCTAGGTTTGAAGGTTTGTATGAGGTTTAAAGGTAAGTACCCTCCCTTGAAGTTTAGATGGTTCATCCTGTCCTATAAAGTAACCAGGTTCTAAGGGATCTCAATATCACTGATCCTTCCCAAGGGAGGTTGTTCAGTAGGCAACTTACTTGCCAACCAAAACCCTCCAAGTTTAGGATCTCAATGAGCGTAGCATCGAGTATCAATCAACTTCAGTCTTCACCAAAGCCAGTTATCTCACTACTTTCTAAAGGCCAAGATGAGATTACTAGGGTTCTAAAAGTTAGTTAGTGTATTGACAACATATGGCAACCTCATATTATCCTCAACTTGCTTAAGGAACATAAGCACCAACCAAGAAGTCACATTAACTATGGCCACCAGATCAACCATATCGGTATACGCCGTACAGTTTCCTTGGTCTATTGCCATTTACCTTAGGTACACTAGATCCGGGTTAGGATCTTTCATACATAAGAGCCCCAACAAGTAAAGTAAAGCAAATAAAGCAAACAAATTTAAAGTGATCTAATTCCTAAGGGTACCCCTCTTTTATTAATCCCCAGTAGAGTCGCCAGTTCTGTAACACGGTGGGAGAACTGAATTTTAGTCATGTTGCGGATAGCAAGAGTCGCCACCGACTTTTATTTTATCTATAAGGAAATGACATAAAAGAACAGGAAAGACTTATTTTTAAAAGACTTGAGTTCGGGGAGTAGGTTATACAAAGGGAAGGTGTTAGCACCCTTTATATCCATGGTTATCCATAGGCTCTTAGTTACTTAGCTCACTTAAATTGTTTTTGAAGAATGTGTAGTGTGTGATTAGAAATATTTCTAAGTACTTTGTAATGATCCTCGTATGGATGTATACAAAGCCTTGTTTGAAAATGTTTTGAAAATATTGTGAGGTGTGAAAAGTATTTTTGAAGAGTGAGCAAGCAACTTAAGAGAAACCTACCCTAGATTGAGTCTTTCATGTTCTTATGTTCTTTCAATGGTAAGACTATCCCTATTATTAAGGAATAGGTAGTCATTACCTTGGATGTATTAAGGGACATACATAGGGTCATCTGAATATATGCAACTGTAGGGTGTCTTTAGCAATTCGTAGGGACTTATCATCTTTTATTCGAAGGGACAAGATCATTTATCGTAGGCAACCTCGAAGGGACTTGATCTTTAAAACTGTAGGGACTTGATGATATTTATGAAGGGACTAGCTTAAGACACCCTACTTGACCTTTTGAATTAGGCAACTGAGAGGCAACCCTAAGAAGTGCAAGATGACGATCAAAGATCGACTTACGTGTGTGCGTGTTTATTTTGAAGTATTTATCTTTTTAAATTAATTTTTCTAAGTTCATTTTAATTACAAACATGTTATACACACCCTAGAATTACTAACCACACAGTAAAATATTTACAATAAATAAAGCAAAAAATATAAACCTATAAATATTACAAGGCTTTGGGACAATTACAATATAATCGAGAAATAATAATAATGATAAATATAAATAATAATAAATAAGCAATAATTAAATATTAGTAATAATAAAATAAGAATAAAGGTTAGAATAATAAAGGAAAAGAAAAAGGATTTTAGCATGAAAAATTAATGTTAGAAAAGTTTTTGTAGAATTACTTAAGAAAATAAGTTTAATAGTAATAAACAAATAATAAACTATTTACATATTAAAAATAATAATGATTAATGATTTAATTAGGATTTATAAAAAAATTAGGTTAAATATTAGGGTTAATAAAATTAGGGTTTTGAAAATTAGGGTTAATGGAATTAATATAAACCTAATTAGTTAATTTATTTACAAAAATATATACATGATATTAATAAACATAAACATATTATAAAATAAATAGAAACAATTTAAATTTAAGAAAATAAATTATGATTTTTGAAAATATGAAGTTTTTATAAAAAAATATTATGATGTTTATTTAGAAATTATTTTAAATTATATTAAATTGGATTAAAGTTAAGAAAATAGTTAAAAATAAGAAAATACAAAAAAAATGCTAAAAAGATAGGACCTGGGATTTGAACCCAGGTCCCTTACCTCAAACACCACTCTCAAAACCAGCTGAGCCAGCATGTGCTGGTGATAATCACATGACTCCAAATCATTATATTATAAACCTGCCAAAACAAAATAATTGTGAAAAAAAATGTGGGAACCTGGATTCGAACCCTTGCACATCAGCCAACAACCAAACACTCTAGCCACTAAGCCACATGGGGCGCGTCTTCTAAAACAACAACAACAATTCATAATATATTAAGTTACATGAATAAAAGGAAAATTCAACAAAAAGAATGATGCCACCAAGAATCGAACCAAGGTTACCACCAACAATACGCGCTAACCATTACCACTGGGCCAAGCAACATCAACTGATATTATATTCAAACAAATTCATAAAATATTAAATCAATAATTCAAATTCCATCTGCGCGCCAAGCAGCTTCATCTTCTTCATTATACCTGCAATATTTCTTGCGAATTCACTTGTGAAACTTCCTGCGAATAAAACCTGCAAATCTCATATCATCACAAATACGTAACGTTTCATTAAATTGATCACATGGTCATGATCCACAAACATCACACAGTTTATTTACAGTCATAGAATCAATTTATAATGGCTAAATCGAAGAACCCTAAATTTTATTCAAGAACCCTAACAATGACAGTTTTCGGTTTAGGTCATGATTCTTCCATCTTTTTGCCCAGAAATCATCTAAACATCACAACTAACAAGAATATATGGTTATAATTCATTATCATTACATAAATAATCAAAATAACAAAAAAATAAGAACAAGAACAATCTTGATTCGGTTTATGCAATATGTCATGTTTTAGATGCTGTAAATGATTCAAACAGGTTCGTGATCATCTAGGAATGTTTTGCAACCTTCAAAACCTCTTGATACAGCCTCTAGGTCAAAAACCGAATCTCAGTTTTTGGATGAAAATTTGAAGTTTGAAGAGTGTTCTTGGAGGCAGGATTTCGTGTCCTTGTGATTGTTTTGAGTTTGTGTATTTGTATGGAAGAGAATTAGGTCAAAATAACATGGATTTTTGGGCTTTATAATGGTTACTTGATCATGAAGATTCACACTTTCAAATATTGAAAAATATTTCATCAAACCTTTCTAATTTAGGCTAGCACGATTTTTCATGATTCCAATCAACTTTAAATGATTTTTAAGACTTTCTAGAAAAAGAATAATGTCCAAATATTGATTTTTAATTTTTATTTAGATTTAATTTGACTTTTAATGGATAAAATAAAAATAAATAATAAATAAATAATAAAAAATCAGAACTTGGTTGCTTTGGGTCGTGCTTGAGGTCTTTGTATGGATTGGATCACAACATTACAAGCCCATTTGGAGAAATTTGGTTTTAAGGCCCTATTTGCTTCATAAACCTCCCAAAAATTTCCCAACTTTGCAAAGGCATATCTCCCTCAATTTTAAAGCTATGAAGATGTTCTTAGACATTTTGGAAATATTAGAGAGTCCTTTAACCAACCTCTTTGGTATCATCTCCATATCTTTTACCATTTTCAAGTTATGCCCTTTGGAAGATGTTGACTTTTTGTTGACTTTTGAAATGACCTATAATGTCTTAGCCCATACCTTCCAAATGAAGCATTTTTTGGCTTGGCTTGTGAGACACAAAGTTGTATAGAATTCAATTTCCTTCAAAATGAGCTTTGGATGGAAAAAATTTGATGAAGCATGTGAAAGTTATGACTGGTCAAAGTTCAGTTGACTTTTCCTATGAAAACCCTAATTTAGAAACTCCTGATTCTTGATGATCTGAAATCTCCTTGATGAATCATGATCATCCCTTGATCAAATGATGAATTTTACTTCATAAACTTGATGTTGGCAAAAAATCATAAAGTTTGACTTTGGTTTGACCACAGTTGACCTCAGTTTGACTTTTTAACTACTGAGAGATTTTAGCCTATCTGATCATCTGACTAAGCAAACCTTTTGGGAAAGCCTTGAAAATTGACATAGGGATTCTTGAAGACATATAGGATGCTATGAAGCTCACTTGAAGCCTTGGATATCCATTTAGCCTGATGAAACTCAAAACCCTAGTTTAGGATGCATTGCTTAGGAGGATGCTTTGTCTGAGGGAATTGTCAAACTTTCTGACTAATTGTGAACCTTGTGAACCCCTTAGTACACAATGTCTGGTCTAGGTGAGGGAAAATTTTGGGGTGCAACACATTGCATCTTGTTTTACCTTATGCATTCATACTAACCATTGCAGGGGCTTATGGTAAGTTGAACAGGATGTAGATTTGCCTCCCCATCCAACCTTTTCTTATCCCTTCATTTGCATTTTTACTTATCTTTGAAGTGCGTTTGACTCACTTGTGCTTTATCTTGCTCCTTTTATTTCTCTTAGGTTACTTAACTTCTTCAGGAAGTAAGTAGCCTATTCTTTTTCTTCTTATCTTTTCATCTGCTTCGTCCTCCTTGCTGGCCCTCTGAAGACTTTCTGAAGATCTTTCTTAAGCCTCACAAACCATAGGAATATCAAAGCATGATAACTTTAGGGTTGTACATAGTCTCCCCTAGTTTTTACCTTTGAGTCTCCTTGAGTCTCTTCATCTCATCTCATAATTAAGGCTAAATAGTTAAAGTTTCAAGACTCTGAATTAGGGTTATGCCTATATCCTTATCTTAGGATGGAGTGTATAACTTTAATACTTAGTGTTAAACCTTTAAGTTTTTTACACCTCCTAATCAAAACACCTAATAATCATTAAGACTTAAGCTTGTAACTTGGGCCTTATATTACGTTTACATCTCTGCCTTTTGGTTCAGAGGGACTAACCCTAGTGTTTAATGGACAAGTCCCCCTCAGGTTTTATCTTACAAACATAAAATCCATTTCTTAATCCCACCTTTAATTAAAATCCACTTTAATAGAGGCTTGTTATATAATGATTTTAATCCCTAACCATGGATTAAGTTGAGGAGTCTTCCTCATCTTAAGTGTTCTCATCTATTATCCTTCTCTTAGGATGGTGTAATAAGTTCACTAATCCTTGATTAGAGATTAAACTCATTACTTAACACAAAACAAAATCCAAAAACACTTAATAATCACAAGTAGGTTAATGATCTTAATCCTGCATCATTAGGGTAATTAAGTTGAGATTTTCATCTCATACTTAAGTAGATTGATTATCCCTAATTAGGGGTGATATAATGAGTTTATGACCTTTGATTAAGGCTTAAGCTCATTATCTTATGCAAAACACCAAAAATAATAAAAAATTGAAAACACAAAAACAAACAATAAACGTATCCTCCAGGATTCATTTCTCATCACATTCACTCTGAAAACGAGAACTCGCTTCTTCCGTCTAATGCAAGACAGTTAGCACTCGAGCCAGACGAGTCATACACTTGAGCATAGACAAGCAAGCAGTTCACAACAAAATCAACCAGTCTCTTTGAGTCGAACTACGGTGTTCTGACTTCCTCATTGCACGAGAAGATATGTAGGCATAACTTAACAGTTATCGAACAAAAGTCTCTTTGTCTCCCCCCTCTCCTTCTCCCAGCTTCTCTTTCTTTAGTCTCAGTTTTTTAGCACTCGCTTTCTTCTTGCACTGACACTCTGTACATCCTTTTCTCCCTAGCTTTATATGCACATTTTAGCACATACGTTATCCCCTTTTAAACACAATTAATTAAGCGTGGATCTCGTCGAGTACGACAGACGATCTGGGTGCTAATAGCTTCCCAGGTCATAACCAACTCCCTTACTCAGTTTCTTTGGTTCACAACCGTCTTATCCATATCCTTCCAGGTTTATGCAGCATTACCTTTCCTTCGGGATAAAAATGCCTAGCTGGCGACTCTATTCAACCTCAACCTCCAACATCGCCGACGATTCGCGTTTGCACCGGGATGAAAATCCGGGGAGCGACAATGTGGTACTGAAACATCCTCATAGATGGACATTGGGCCATCAACCCTCCCCTAAGGGAGCACAACATAACATCATATCACTTCAATCCGCACAATCGGATTGAAGCTACCAATGGATCGAAGTCCCCTCATAATTCAATGCCATGAATGTAAGACACAATTATACACATATCATCCTCAAAGCATCATAAACATTGCATCTGCATTCATCATTTAATCGTCATTCTCATACTCATTCATACCATCATATTACATACTCATAGAACATCATACTACGCTCTTATCCAACATCATATTTCTAAGATTTCAAACTCATGGAAAATCAAATAAACACATACATCGCATAATCACTAATTCTCCTCATAAATCCCAAAAAAAACACACCATACAAAACTCTATAATATCATAGCAGCCTAAGACCTAAACCACTTCAAGAAAATAATCTTTGGAACACACAGAAAAAAATAATTTTTTTCAAACTTTCCAAGGCTCGCTAAGCGACCAACTCTCTGTTTGTGCTCGCTAAGAGCGCGTCGCGAATTTTGCAGAATTTTTTCTGCGATTCTCAGCCGTTTCCTTCTACAATAAACTCATTAAAACCCCATTTTTCACATCAGCATAGTAGCAAAAATCACATTTAACATCAACATTATATACTATAACATCAAATACATCATCCAACATCATTGTATTCATCAATTATCATGTAATCATCATCAAAACACAAACTTATCGATCAAAACCCTATACCCCAAAACTACACCACAAAACCCCCAATTCCATTCCTACATTATAATATCAAAAGGAAAATATTCTTTATACCTTAAATTTCGTAATCTTTCCAATGATTTCCTCAAAAACCTCTCCAAACTTCAAGACCTAGTTTCTCCTATTCTTCAGAGCTCTCCCAAAAGTGTGATAGTTCCAAATGATTGTACTCTCCAATCTTACCTTGTTTTGCCACTCTTGCCCATTGGCCCTCTTTAGTCTTTCCCCATAAAACCCTCACTAATTCCACATCAAATGACCATATTTCCCTTATCCTCTAACGTCTTTTATTTTATTTTATCTCAAATAATAAACTAAACTCACTAAACTTAATATTTCTAATATTCATAATATATTAATCCAACCCCCCAAAACTCCATAAAACATCAAATAACATCATAAACATAAAAATTAATAAGAAAACACATCAATTAAATTAAAACTGACTTTGGGGTGTTACAACTCTCCCCCACTTAAGAATTTTCGCCCTAAAAAATATACCTGAAGTAAACAATATTGGATACGACTCTTTCATTTGATCCTCTCGCTCCCAAGTCCAACTATCACCAGTTGGTCCTCCCCACAATACCTTCATCAAGGAAATCTCTTTACCTCTTAATCGCTTCATTTATCTACCCTCTATTCGCACTAGTGAAACCTCCATAGTCAAATTATCTCTTACTCGAACATCATTCATCTGAATCACATGTGATGGATCTGCAATGTACTTCCTTAGTTGTGACACATGAAACACATCATGCAAATTTGCAAGTGACGGTGGTAATGTAATCCTATATGCCACCTCTCTGATCCTCTGCGAAATCTGATACGGTCCAATGAAATGCGGAGTAAGCTTCCTGGACTTCAAAGCTCTTCCGACACCAGTCACTGGAGTAACCCTCAAGAACACGTGATCTCCTTCTTGAAATTCTAGTGCCTTACTCCTTTTATCATGATAACTATTTTGACTACTCTGCGAAGTCTTTATTCTCTCTTGAATCATACCAACACAATACTCAGGTCCGAGCACAATACTCTTTCTTGACTCATACCAACACAATGGAGTCCTACACCGCCTCCAATACAATGCTTCATACGGAGCCATACCAATGCTTGCATGAAAACTATTCTTATATGTAAACTAAATCAATGACAAATGACTATCACATGCACCCCCATGATCCAACACACAAGCCCTCAGTAAGTCTTCTAAAGATTAGATAGTCTGTTCCATCTGAGCGTCTGTCTGTGGATGATAAGTAGAACATATCATCAACATAGTTCCTAAAGCATCTTGTAAACTCTTCAAAAATCTTGATGTATACCGTGGATCCCTATCTGACATAATACTCGATGATATCCCATGCAACTTCACAATCTCATCAATATACATCTCTTCTAGCTTCGACATGGAATAATTAATCTTCATCAATAAGAAATGCCCCGACTTAGTTAATAGGTCGACAATCACCCAAATGGAATCATTTCCCTTCACCGTCTTCAACAACCCTGTCACAAAATCCATAGAAATGCTATCCCCTTTCCATTCCGGAATACTCAACGGTTGCATCATACCTAAAGGCTTTTGATGTTCAACCTTTGATTTATGGAAAATCAAACACGCATATACAAACTATGCAACATATCTCTTTATACCTGGCCACCAGAACAACTTCTGCAAATCATGATACATCTTAGTTACACCAGGGTGAATACTCAATCTACTTTGGTGTCCTTCTTCAAGAATACTTTTCTTTAACTCTGGAATATCAGGAATACACACGCGATTCTGAAACCTCATCATACAATTTTCATCAATTCAGAATTCTCTTCCGATACCTTGGTTAATCACAGACATCTGATCAACCAACCTCAAATCTGATTGTTGTCCTAAACGGATCTCTTCCACAATATCATTTGTCAATTTCAGCATACCCAACTTAACACTCTCATATGTATTTTCATACAGCAAACTCATGTCTCTGAACTGCTCAACCGTCTCAAGTTCTTTTACCATCAACATCGACATATGCAAAGTTTTCCTACTCAAAGCATCTGCAGCCACATTAGCCTTACCAGGGTGGTAACTCAAATCAAAATCAAAATCCTTCAACATCTCTAACCATCTTATTTGCCTCATGTTTAGTTCCTTCTGATCAAACAAGCATTTCAAACTCTTATGATTGCTGAACACCTCAAACCTCGATCCAAACAGATAATGTCCCCAAATCTTTAACACAAAAACCACAACTGCTAACTCTAAGTCATGGGTAGGATAGTTCCTCTCATGAACACATAACTTCCTAGAAGCATAGGCAACCACTTGACCATTTTGCATCAACACACCACCAAGATCCATTTTTGAAGCATCACAATACACCACAAAAGATTCATTCATATTCGGCAAAATCAAAACTGGAGCAGTTGTTAACTTATTCTTTAATTCAACAAAAATTTTCTTGCAAGCAACATTCTATACATAAGCCTGGCCTTTTCGAGTCAACTGAGTCAACAGCAATGCCAACTTAGAAAAAACCTTTATAAACTTGCGGTAGTAACCATCCAACCCAAGACAACTTCTGATCTTTGTAGTAGACTTCGGAGTTTCCCAATTCAACATGACATCAATCTTCGAAGGATCCACTAAAATCCCACCACTAGAAATCACATGGCCAAGGAAACTTACTTCCTTCAACCAGAACTCACACTTCAACAACTTAGCATAAAGTTTCTTCTCTCTCAACACTTGTAATACAATCCTCAGGTGTCATTCATGTTCTTCTTCCGACTTTGAATAAATCAGAATGTCATCAATAAAAACCACTACAAACTTATCCAAATACTCATGAAAAGTCTGGTTCATATACTCCATGAATACACCAGGTGCATTGGATACACCAAAAGGCATCACAGTATATTCATCGTGACCATATCTTGTCCATAAAGTTGTCTTCAAGATATTATCTACTTTAACTTGAATCCGATGATAACCCGACCTCGAATCAATCTTGCTAAAAAGGTAAGCTCCCACCAACTGATCCATCAAATCATCAATCCTCGGAAGTGGATATTTATTCTTGATAGTCACCTTATTCAATTGTCGATAGTCAACACATAACCTCATGCTACCATCCTTTTTCTTAACCAACAACACATGACCACCCCATGGAGAAACACTTGGGCAAACAAATTTCTTCTCAAGAATTTCTTCAAGTTGTTTCTCAACTCGCTCAATTCAGAAGCTGACATCCAATAAAGAGCCATCGACACTGGACTAGTAATTGGTACCAAATCCACAACAAACTCTACTTCACGCTTCGAAGGTAAATCACTAATATCATCTGGAAACACATCAAAAAATTCTCGGACAACAGGTAACTCAACACTCGCCTATTCACGGTTAACTTGTAATGCTGGAAACAACGCAAACATCTGGGTTTCATCTGCTAGAAGTTCATCCACTTGCTTCGCGGATAGAAACATCATCTCTCCACCATCACCAAACTCTGGAAACTCCATCGTCTTTTCATGACAATTAATATGCACCAAGTTAAACTCCAACCAGTTCATTCCAAGCACAACATCCAGATGGCACAAAGGAAAACACACTAAATCCATCAAGAAATCCCTACCATAAATGGTTAAAGTACATTTCAAACACACACGGTTAGTCGTAACTGAACCATCAACAGTCATTTCAATCAACATATTACCATTCATAACATTCAAAGGCAAATCAACCTGGTCCACACTCAATCGAAATAAATGAATGAGTAGCTCCAGTATCAATTATAGCAAACAACCCAACATCATTAATAAAACAAGTACCTCTAATAAAGTTGTCTTTCTTTTGATCATCTGAGCCACTCAAGGTGAACACTCTACCAGTATTCTAAGTCGTAGTAGCAACCTTCTTTGTATTCTGACACTGAGTGCTGATATGTCCCTCTTCACCATAATTGAAACAAGTTGGTTCAGCATTCATACACTCATCCTTCATATGGCTTTTTTACCACACCTATAGCATCTTATCACAGTAGTAGTGCACACAACAGATTTGTAACCTGCTTCGCCACACTTGTAGCCCTTGAGAGGAGTGGAACCCGCTCGTCCACTTGGCTTCTTCCCATCATTACCCTTTAGCTTCCCTTTATCATTTGGAGTCACATAAGGCTTCCCTCGAAACAGACCTTTGTCTTTCTTCTCACTCACCTGCTTATAGTGAGCAGATCAAGCTCAACTATCTTCATCATATATCCTACTCTTATCCACAAGCTCAGCATACCTGTGGATCTGCTGACACCCAGTCGCTTGCTTGATTTCTGGTCTTAGCCCATTTTCAAACATCAAACACTTAGATAACTCAGCATCAACACGGTTGTAGTGAGGACATAAATTCACCAACCTCTTGAACTTGACAGCATACTCTGCCACCGTCATGTTCCCCTGCTTCAGTTCCAAGAACTCAACCTCTTTCTTACCACAAGCGTCTTTAGAAAAGTACTTACCAAAAAATTCTATCCTGAACACATTCCAAGTTATCGCAGCCCCAACTCCTTCCAACCTCTGACGGGTATTATCCCACCAATCCTCAGCGTCTTCATCCAGCATATGGGTGCCAAACTGCACCTTCTGAGCATCAGAGCACGCCATAGTCCTGAAAATCTTCTCAATTTCCTTCAGCCACTTATGCTCGTTCTCCGGTTCATGGGATCCCTCAAACTTAGGCGGATTATTCCTCTGAAAAACCCCCAAAGCATGAAACTCATCACGAACATTATTCTGCGTCATAGCTTGAGCAAGTGCAGCTATCGCATCCGCAAGAGCACGATTTGAAGCTATTCTACAAACCATCAACAACATAAGAAAATAACTCAATCCTCAAAACACTCAAACGCAAAAACCGACACGACTAATAATGACACGACATGATCGGATAGGCCGACCTGCTCTGATACCACTATAATGTAACACCCTTTCTACCCCATCACAAGTTAAGAAATTTAAAGCAAATATCATAGTACAACTCATGAAAAAGGGCATCACATTACTTCTTAAATCAAAATTCATAAACATCACATTGAGTCATGTCTCGTAACACGGGTTAATAAAACTTTGAAAACACTTTAAATCTTTCTCAATAAATATGCAGCGGAAAAACAATACGACATAATTCCTCTTTAATAAAACAAACCTCATAAATTATCCCAATTATCATTTTATCAAAGTACTTAAACAAAATTAATATCTTAATCCAAATAAAACAAAATCAACTCAAGCGAGAACCCATCCCGATGTTACATGACACAGAGCAGGACTCCACTTCTAACTAAATCGACAACTCACTACCTCGGAGTTAATCACGCACCAAGTTAACCTTGAGTATCTGCAGGATGGCATAATAGACCATCACCTGAAGGCCAACAGGGTGAGTAAATTAACATTCAATAAAATAATATAGAAAATGAGAACTAAAAAAACATAACAACAATATCAATCTATCATCACTAACTCAATTATACATAACATCATTATCATCATTATCATCACATCATAATAACATTCATCATAACTCATTTATACACAATCTCAAGTACATCTCATCATTACACAAAATCAATGCAACTCATGCTATGTCATTTAGAATGATATGCAACCTCTTAATAATGCATGTGGTACCGAAACATCCTCATGGATGGACACTGGGCCATCAACCCTCCCCTAAGGGAGCACATCATAACATCATATTACTTCCATCCGCACAATGGGATTCAAGCTACCAATGGACCGAAGTACCCTCATAATTCAATGCCATGAATGCAAGATACAATTATACACACATCATTCTCAAAGCATCATAAACTTTGCATCCACATTCATCATTTAATCGTCATTCTCATACTCATTCATATCATCATATTACATACTGATAGAAAATCATACTACGCACTCATCAAACATCATATTTATAAGATTTCATAACTTATGGAAAATCAAATAATCACATACATCACATAATCACCAATTCTCCTCATAAATCCCCAAAAAACAGATCATACAAAACTCTATAACATCATAACAGCCTAAGACCTAAACCACTTCAAGAAAACAGTATTTGGAACACACAGAAAAAAAAATCATTTTTTTCAAATTTTCCAGGGCTCGTTAAGCGAGGAATCTTGCTCGCTAAGCTCCCAACTCTCTGTATGTGCTCTCTAAGAGAGTTGTGAGTCGCTAAGTGCGCGTCGCGAATTTTGTAGAATTTTTTATGCGGTTCTCAGCCTTCTTCTTCTGCGATAAACTCATTAAAAACCCACTTTTCACATCAGCATGGCAGCAAAAATCATATTTAACATCAACATTCTTTACTATAACATCAAATACATCATCTAACATCATTGTTTTTATCAATTATCATGTAATCATCATCAAAACACAAAATCATCAATCAAAACCTTATACCCCAAAACTACACCACAAAACCCCCAATTCTATTCCTACATTATAATATCGAAAGGAAAATACTCTCGATACCTTAAGTTCCATAATCTTTCCAATGATTTCCTCGAAAACCTCTCCAACCTTCTGTAAACACCCCAAATTTTCCCTCTCTTTTTTCTCACACCTTGGCTTGTGATCCTTTATATTGCATTGCATAAGCATACCATCTCACACTGCATAGTTATTTCACTGCATAACTGCATAGTTAGGGTTTGTGATCAGGTGAATCTTAGAAGTGGTTTGAGCTATTACAGAGGCCATGAAGCATGCCAAGAGGGTCCATGAGTGTTCTATGATCATATTATACCTCCAAGTTTTCTTTGAAGTCACAAAATTACAAGAGATTGCAGAGATGTCCAGGCAGGCTAGGAGCTCCTACACAAATGACATAGAAATTAGGGTTTTGGGTTTGACGCCCTTATACCCAAAAAAATTGGTCATTCTTGATTCTATTGGTCTATATATATGTAACACCCCAAATTTGCCCTCTTATTTTTAAGCATCATATCACATCATATTCATCATAAGCATATCATATTCTTGGCATCTTAGCATGGAAAGATGAGGCATAACATTCTCATGACCTAGCATTAGGCATATGATCATCTGTGGAGGGATTTGAAGCATCACAAGCCATGACAAGGGGCCGAATGGATTTGTTCAAGTCCTATGAGGAGTATACATTGCATTCACAAGCTTAGGGTCATTCATAAAAGCTCAAGAGGTGGGAAGATCATCATGGAATTCAGGCTAGGGCAAAGCTCCTACACAATGATCCCAAATTAGGGTTTGAGTTTCAAGCATGAAAACCTTGTGACTTTGGCCATTTCATTTGGACAAAGTTTCTCATATGTTAAGAGGATCCTAGGGATGAAATTTGGTGAGAAAATTCCTTGTGGAAGTCAGGTATTTCTTCAGTTGCTTGTAAATGAAGAAATTGGTCAACTGTGCATTTTAAAAGTCAACTGTGCATTCTAAATGTCAACTGTGAGATTTCCAAAGGTCCAACCCCATTTTTCCAGCCAAGGGATGTTCTTATAACCTTAGAAGAGGTTTGTCAAAGTCAAAGATCAAGAATCAACAGGTTTTGAGGTGTTTTGCATTTTTGGCATATGGTTGGTCATTAAAATTTCCATTTTTAGTAACATTTTGCCCTAATTTTCAAGTAAGCATAACTTGGTGAAAAAAGCTTCAAATGGATCACCACCAAACATGAAAGTTGAAGATTAAAGTCTCCCATTTTTAAAAAGTACAAGAGCATTTTAATAGCCCTCATGGTTTGAGAGGAAAGCCCTTCGAAAGTTGATGGATTTTTAGGGCATGGCATGATTTTCAAGTTTTCCACAAAAGCAAAATTTCATTTAACTTTTTTCCAAGTTGTTTGATGGACAAAATAAGGTCATAATGTTTCAATACAAGGCATGAGAAGAATTTTTGCCCAAGGAAGCAAGCAAATTCGTGCATAGGATGTGGTGTAATTCATAAGTTGCAAATTTGCATGAACATGAGAAATGCATGATCCTCACATCCAAGGGCCAAGATGATTTCTGTTTTGAATCAAGGGCAGGATTGTGATCACACATGAGCAAAGAGCGAGGGAAATGCACGAGAAAATCACCTCATCACACAAATCTTGCCAAATTTGCAATTTCACTCTCACACTCTCCTCTCACATGCATTTTCCCTCATTCTTTCAGCATTGAATATTGAGATCATATATAAGAAAACTAGGGTTTCATTCCACCCCAGATCATCACATTTTCATCATTCTAGAGTTTTTGCACCAAGAGCATTTCTCTTCGAATCTCATCACTGTCTCACTCTCTTCACAAACAAATTACATATTCTGAATCCTTGAAGCTTAAGGATCATTAATCCACCATTGGCTTAAGCTGAAGCTCAAGATTTCAAGTGGTGCCATTCAAGTGCAGTTGCTCTCCAACTTCATGATCCAGAGAAATTCAAGCTCTCTCTTGCATTTATTTTGCAAGGAGAGGTTAGAAGAAGTAGATCTGCAGTGCTTGGAGGCTTGTCTTGACCTATTTCGTGCTCTACAAGTTCAGGTAATCTACTGAATCCATGGATCTAGAAATGGTTTTTGATGTATGCATTGTGATCTGTGTGACATTCTGATGATTCTGAAAATGGATGGATATTGAAGTTGTATTGATGATTTGAAGTTTTATGGTTAGATTTGTTTTATGGTTAAATCTGTTTTATGGTCATTTTTGGATTCAGCATAGTTTAATTGTTTGATCTGGACGTGTTGATGCATTTATATGGAAGTTTGTTCATAGTTTTAATTTTCTGGTGCCGGAGCCCTAGCTCCGGTCACCGGATTCTGCACTTTGGTTTGCCTGAGCTCAAGGAAGAAGATGGTGTTATGGCCCTTGGATCCTTCATCTGGACGGCCTTCAGCGTGACAGCACATAAATGATCCACCATCCCCCTCACGTGTTTTTATGTTTTGGAAATTAATCTGAATTAATCATTGTGTTGCGCACCTCACCATAATGCCATGTTCTCTCACCCCTGACCAATTAAAGTGTTGACTTGGTTTAATGAATTGACTTATCCTGTGCGTTGGTTTGATCCAATGGTCCTTTGTTTTTCTGAATTTATTTGAATATCCATGTTAACTATGATAAGCTGCGCTGAGACCAATGGGCATGGATTGTTGTTCCCACCCCCCTGCGTGGAAGCCCATTTGTTTTAACTGGAAATGCTTGCTGAATGCACCCCCTGGCTCATCCTTTTATTTTTATTTCTTTTTGTTTTCATTTTAATTCCAGTTTGGTTTTCAATTAATAAAAATAGTTTTAGGTCTCCAAAAATTATAAAAAAATTCATGAAAGTTCCTTTGAGTTTTCTTTAATTTCTGATATTTTTATTTTCCATTTATTTTTATTTGGCACGTGGAAATTAATTGTTCCTTTTAATTAATTCATTTTATTTCATTTTGAAGCATGTTGACTTGTCCATTTTCTATCTTGATCATTATTTGGAATTTTTGGATGATTCTTTTTGCTCTGGATTCATGATGAAGTGTAGTTTATTGGTGATTTTTGTTTTGATTTTTAGAATCTTGATTAATTGATTTTGGCCTCTAACTTGTGAATGAAGCCATCTAACCCTAAGCCATGTTTGGACCCTCATTTGAATGATCAAGCTTATGATTCTTTCTCCCTCCTTTTGGCATGTTGTTATGGTATGATTGAAGGTCACTTGTGCAAGGTTGTGGAATTTTTGAATGCTCACTTGATTTGTTTTGAATTATTGTTCTTGGCTTGTCCCATTTTGTCTCTTTTGGATCATTTGTTCTCTACTTAGCTTAGAAGGGCACTTTTGCCAACTTCTTTAACTTGTTTAGAGCCTTATTAGGATGTTGATACCTCTCTGATCTTGGGTTGTGGTTTGTGTCTTAGGAATTTTGTGTTTGTTTGTTCTTGAAGTTCATTCACTTGTATGTATATCCACCTCACTTCCTTTGCTTCTTCCTTCTCATAATGTAAATGCTTGGCTATGTGCCCTTCTTCTCTTCATCTCCCTTGCTTCTTAGGCACTTTTCTAACATGATTAGGGTTCTGGTCTTGCACCTTGAGTTTGTAATTTGTTTATTTTTCTTTGCATCTTCTCATATTTGCTTTGTTTTGCCATGGTAATTCATGTTGCTTCATGTTAGGTTGTGTGGTTCTCTTCTCATTCTTGTGACTTGTATTTGCATTGGATGTTCATGTGTATGACTTCACTTCTGGTTGTATGGTTTTGGTATGGCATTATGTTCATTTTGTATTTCCTTTATACTTGTGTCACTAACCATTTCAGGGGCTTTGGTAAGTGAGAGTGTGGATGTGTTTCCCACATCTCCAAATCTCATCTCTTCTCTTTTTCTTATTATTTGTTCTAACCTTGTGTTTGTTGGGATTTGGCCTTACTTCCTCCCTCTTATATTCTTCTTTCTTCTCCTTCTCTTCTTCTTTCTTTCTTCTTTAGGATAGTAAACCTCACTAACCTAGGATTACCATTGCATGATAACTTTAGGATTCATTAGTCCCCCATTAGACTTTTACCTTTGTGATCCTTTTGTTTCTCTTCTCTTCTCATCTCAAAACCCTAAAGAAGGCACTTAATAAAGGTTGAAGTGATATCTTGAGCAATAGCCTTATCCCATAAGACACTTGTAGTCTTCCCATCTTGGGATAGTACAAGCTTGTCTTGTGATGCACAAGTCTGACCAGGGTATCATCTTCACCAAGAAAATCATAAAAAACACTTTTTCATTGTAAATACAAAAAAAACACTTATTAAGTTAATGAGTTAGTGAGCCTAAGCCCTAATCTTTGGATTCAAGTTTTGGGGATCTTCTCCTTACTTGAGTGTGCTTGTTCTATTATTCCATCTTGGAATGTAGTGACAAGTGCACATTCCATGGAAAAGAGCTTGAGTTCACTTCCTTGTGACACACTCATAAAAGCTTCATAAAAACACAAACAAACAATAAGCGTCTTTCCTTCGGGAATTCTTTTCTCATCTCCTTTGCTCCGTACGCGAACTTGCTCCTACTTGTCATTTTGCAAGACGGTTACGCACTCGTCGTCCGAGCCAACAACACCTGAGCATTGACATAGGCAGTTCAAGCCTTAAGACACAAGCAATCTTTTCCACCCCTAGTTAGGGGAACTACGACGACTCTGATCCTCATTGTCCAGATGAGGTACGTAGGCAGCGGGGTAGGGCCCGTTCGAGCACAATCTTTATTTTCCCTACATTTTTTCCTTTTCATTTCTTGTTCAGTTTCCCCTTGTTTCCTTTGTATCCAGTTTCAGTTTCAGTTTTGCAGCAACTTTCATTTCTTCACCCTTTGAAACAGATTTCTTTGCAAGCGTGGATCCCGTCGGGTACGGTGGACGATCTGGGGTGCTAATACCTTCCCAGGTCGTAACCGACTCCCGAACTCATTTTATTTGGTTCGCAGGACCTGTGTCCTTCCTTTTCTTTTCTTCGGTTTGTGCAGCATTACCATTCCCGTTCCTTCGGGATAAAAATGCCTGGCTGGCGACTCTACCTTTTCCGCGCCACTTTCGCGTTTGTACCAGGATGGAAATCCGGGGAGCGACAATATGGTATAAGGAGCATGTGTATGAAATTTGATGCAAAAATTCACTGTGGAAGTCATCTGATCAAATGGTGACTTGTTGTGCAAAAAAAGTCAGAATTAGGGCATCTGAGGCCTCCGTCAAGGGTACCAAAGGGTCATATTCATCATTTTGAGGTCCTATGATCTTTATTTGATCTTAGGAATGCTTGGAAGTTCATAAGATTGAAGAATTTTGAGCCATTTGCAAAGTTTCTATTTTTGGGCATGACTTGTAATGAAAACTTTCCATTTTGGGAAAGATTTTCAACCTCCTCTTTCTTGATCAAAAAGGCTTCAAATGAATTTTCTTCAAACATGAAAGTTGTAGATTGGATCTTCCCATTTTCAAAAAGTACAAGAACTCCTCTTGATTCATCATAGAACTCAAGTTATGATGGATCAAAGTTGGGAAAAATCACATAATTTTCAAGTTCATGTCAAAGAGGGAAATGTGAAAAATTATATTTCAGGCCTTTATGTGACCTCTAATCCACTCAAATACATCATGCCATGATCAAACAACTTCTAAAGATCAGAATTGGGCCAAGGACCTATGGTTTTCATGACTTGCTTCTCAAGTAATGTCAAAGCTGGAAAAATGCAAAATCTATGAGAACTCTTGAATCAAGCTGCACAGCTCATAGCATTTGATCCAACGGCCCTCCTTGAAGCTAGCTGAACACAGTCCAGCCAGAAAATCACTTCTGCACCATGCCATACCTCAAGTACACCCAACCTTGACTTTTTCCAATTTCTCCCATACTCTTATAATAGTGATCAGCAGCCTCTACAAACCTACTCCATGACCTATTCAAAGATTATGGGAGAGATATAGCAGCTCATTCAGCCTTAGAACACACACACACTTCAGATTACACAAAATCCTCTCAAAAACTTCATCTCTTCGAATCTCATTACACATCCATCAAACCTCAAATTTTCTTTCACCATTCAATCATACATGACCTAAGGAACATTTCCCACCCATCACCATGGCCTGAAACACCCTAAACAAGAAACACGATTTCTGTCAAACCAGAACTGAGCCTCTCAAAATAGCCATTATAAACTTCATCCAAGCATTCCATTAGCTGCAGGGGGACCAGAGGAGTCATTTTGCACCAAGGAAAGGCTCAGAAAGCTCCAGTTTGAAGAACTTTAGTTCAGGTATCCATCAAGAACAAATTTTCCAGAACCTCTTTTTCTTGTTGTAAATTGATTCTACATGTTATCCTGATCATCCTGATGTGTTTAGAATTGAAAATGGTGTAGAAACAAGCATGTATTTTTGTTCTGAAAAATTGCCCATGAAAATGTTTTGATTCGATTCTTGATGTTCACATGTTATAAATGATTTTTGTTTCTGGATTTGTGTTCTATGATGTTTGGGGAACGTTTCTGGGAAGATTTGATGTTTTTTAGTGACCTAGGGAAGAAGTTGGGGATTTGGATGGCCGGAGAAGACGATCGGAGCTTATCTCTGGTCGCCTGAGATTAATTAGGGTTTTGTTTCCAGATTGATTGTGAGCCATAGGATCCTGATTAGCTTAGAGTGTGAACGGTATAGATTAAATCATTAACCCTAATTTTAATTAATTAAGTTAATTATAATTAATTAACTCATGATGAACCTCAGCCATTAGATCACGCGCGCAAGGAGAGTTTAAATCTGATCCCTTAGATCTTCATACCTCAAGTCAAGCTGACTTGAGATCTCAGCCTTTGATTCATCTCCCACGCAATCCCAGCCCTCCATTCAGCATACTTTTCATTTTCTTTTTATTTATTTTGCATTTTGTTTCCTTTAATTATTTGAAATAGCAAATCATTTTCAAAAATTATGATCCTTTGCATTTTGTCTTTAAATAATTTTCAGAAACCAAAAACATTTTTATTTTTATTTTTTGCATTAAAAATCCATTTTTAAATCATTTAATTTTATTATTTAATTAATTCATTCATTTTAATTAATTAAAAATGCTTTTAGGTATTTAAAAATCACCAAAAAAATCATGAAGCATTCTTGAACATTTAGAACAATTTAGAAACTCATTTTACAAATTTCTTTTTGGGTTTAATCATGTTTTGACAATTGACCATGAATTAGGGTTTCCAAATTTCCTATTTTTCTAACCCTAACTTCAAAAATCCATTTCTGATCAACCAAGATGAGTTTGCATATGGTTATTTTTGCATTCTTTCATACTTTGCATATAGTATCTAGGGTATTTAACTCATATTTTTGCATTGCATTTTCTATTTGTTTGGCATTTTTCATGAAGAAGTACCCAAAACCCTAGCCTAACTTAGAAAAACCATAACTTGACTTTGGTATAGCTTCTGACTTCCATCTTTGGGGAGTGATCTTATGTGTGTTTAAGGTTCATTTGGTTGCAATTTCAATTTTTTATCATGTGTTTTGCTTCTGTTTTGATCATATGCATCTCATACTTTCTTAAAACCCTAATTTGCCATGTTCATTTGCATTCATCTTTGCATACCTTCATCATAAGAACTTGTCATGACATCTCATGCATTTGTATGTCATCTTAGATACCTTAGGACATGTGTGAACATTGGTTGATCATTGTTGCATCCATTTGGTATGTTTTGCATCCATTACTTCTTATGTGTATTCATGTGATTTCAATCTTCTAACATGCTTTCCTTTGCACCTCATCTCTTGTATGATCATACATGAACATTGTACATATCTTTGCATAATTTCATAACACATTTGCATTGTGTTTGAACTTCTGGTCTTGATCATTGCATCTTCATTTACCTTATTTCTTTTTGTTTCACATCTTATGCATTCATACTAACCATTTCAGGGACTTCAGGTAAGTTGTTTAGGATGTGGATTTGCCTCCACATCAAACTTTTTCTCATCTCCCCATTTTAATATTTATTTGTATTTGAAGTGAGTTTGACTCACTTATGCTCTCTCTTGCTCCCTTTCCTTCTCTTAGGTTACTTAACTTCTTCTAGAAGTAAGTAACCTATCCTCTTTTCTCTTCTCTTTCCATCTGCTTCTTCTTCCTTGGTGGCCATCTGGAGATCTTTCTTTAAGCCTCAAAACCAATAGGAATATTCAAGCATGATAACTTTAGGGTTGTACATAGTCTCCCCTAGTTTTTTACCTTTGAGTCTCCTTGAGTCTCTACTTCTCATTTCATAATTAAGGCTAAACAGTTAAAGTTTTAAAACTCTGAATTAGGGTTATGCATGTATCCTTATCTAAGGATGGAGTGTATAACTTTAATACTTAGTGTTAAACATTTAAGTTGTTTACACCTCCTAATCAAAACACCTAATAATCATTAAGACTTAAGCTTGTAACTTGTGCCTTATATTAGGGTTACATCTATGCCTGTTGGTTCAGAGGGACTAACCCTAATGTTCAATGGACAAGTCCCTCTTAGATTTAGTCTCACAAACATGAAATATATTTCTTAATCTCACCTTTAATTAAAATCCACTTTAATAAAGGCTTGTTATATAATGATTTTAATCCCTAACCATGGATTAAGTTGAGGAGTCTTCCTCATATTAAGTGTTCTCATCTATTATCCTTCTCTTAGGATGGTGTAATGAGTTCACTAATCCCTGGTTAGAGATTAAACTCATTACTTAACACACACAAAAATTCCAAAAAAACACTTAATAATCACAAGAAGGTTAATGATCTTAATCCTGCATCATTAGGGTAATTAAGTTGATATTTTCATGTCATACTTAAGTAGACTCATTATCCCTAATCAGGGGTGATATAATGAGTTTGCAAACCCTTGATTAAGGCTTAAGCTCATTATCTTATGCAAAACATCAAAAACAATAAAAAACTGAAAACACAAAAAACAAACAATAAATGTCTCCTCCGGGATTCTTTTCTCATCACATTCACTCTAGAAACGATAACTCTCTTCTCTCGTCTAATGCAAGACAGTTAGCACTCGAGCCAGACGAGTCATACACTTGAGCATAGACAAGCAAGCAGTTCACAACAAAATCATCCCAGTCTCTTTGAGTCGAACTACGGTGTTCTGACTTTCACATTGCACAAGAGGATACGTAGGCATAACTTAACAGTTATCGAACAAAATTCTCTTTGTCTCCCCCCTCTCCTCCTCCCAGTTTCTCTTTCCTTAGCCTCAGTTTTGAGCATTCACTTTCTTTCTGCACTGACACCTTGTACATCCTTTTCTCCCTAGCTTTTTTATGCAGAGTTCAGCACATACACCATTCCCCTTTTAAACACAATCAGGTATGCGTGGATCCCGTCGAGTACGATGGACGATCTAGGTGCTAATACCTTCCCAGGTCGTAACCTACCCCCTTACTCAGTCTCTTTGGTTCGCAATCGTCTTATCCATATCTTTCTAGGTTTATGCAGCATTACCTTTCCTTCGGGATAAAAATGCCTAGCTGGCGACTTTATTCAACCTCAACCTCCAACATCGCCGACGGTTCGCGTTTTCACCGGGATGAAAATCCGGGTGTAACACCCCAAATTTGCCCTCTCCTGTTTAGCATCATCATCATATCATAATCATCATCAGCATGTCATGTCCTTAGCATATTGCATAGAAAAATGAAGCATAGCACTTGCATATTCCAGCATAAGGCATATGATCAATCATCAGGGAAATTCAAAGCTCACGAGGCATGTTACAAGGTTGACATCAGGGTCAAAGGTTTAAAGAGGATTGAAGGTCAAAATCAGATCCAAACGGTTGGCGTCGGGTGATTCCTGAGGTTTCCTACCAAAAGGAGGGAAAATTCAAAATTCATTGGCGTTAACCGGTTAACGGATTGGTTAACCGGTTAATGGTTGCGAATTTTGAATTCCAGCAGCATTTTCAGTATGTGTGATTTGGTTCCAATTTCCAGTTTTCTGATTTTTATTAATTTGAATTAAAAAAGAAGGATCTAGAGCACTTATCCAAGCCTAATTCCATTGCTAAATCCTAATCTCTTTGCCAAACCATAATTTTGGATCCCAAGCCTAATTTTTGGCCCCAAAACTAAACCATATTTAATCCATTTCTCTCCAAACCAAGAGAGAGTTGTCTCATTTTTTTATTCTCATTCTGAATTTTCACTCCTCTCACTCAAAATTCTCTCACTTTTCTCTCCCAATTTTCCAAATCACCCAAAGTTCCTCTTTGAAGATCACATAACCTTGCCTTTAGGTGTGTAGATCTTGGAACTAGACCTCCATACATAGCTTCCTTGCATCATCTTGCTGGTTTAATTGGTGATTCAGATCTGGTTTGGGATATAGAAGTGCTTTTGGATCCAAAATTCTGCATCAAGACCTTGTTCTTGCATTTATTTTGCATGAAGTGTGAAGCTTAGCACCGGATCTTCAACGTTCTCCGCGAGATCTATCGTTTTCAGCTCAATCAACAATTACCAAAGCATACCTCAGCTTTGTAGGTTGGTTAATTTCAGATCTAGCTTTGTTTTAGCTTATTTACATGCTTGCGCTTTAGATCCGCCATGTGCTTGCGTATTTGCTTGTGTTGCTTGAATTGATTGATCGATTGGTAACCAGATCCATGTATTAATGTTCATGAGCTTGATGATGTCATTTAATGTGAATTGATACACTATTTTCATGCTCAATTGATTGCTGGTCTGGTGTGAGATTATTTGGAAAAGCTGGTTTGAACTGATTTTTCTGCAGGAATTGTTGTTGTTTTAACAGCGTTAACCGGTTAACGGATTGGTTAACCGGTTAACGCACCTTTTCTGTGTTGTTTTTCTGCAGGTTTTGACTGGTTAACCGGTTAACGCTTTGGTTAACCGGTTAACACTGAAGCAGTAGGCCATTTTTGGGCTATTTTGGGCATGTTTGATCCCCTTACATATTTTAAATGCCATGGATCATTATATGATCATTGAATATGATTGTTTGGGGTGATTTTCTTGCTGGTTGATGCATGCTTCTATGTTCTTGACACGCAAATGTTTGTATGTGCAAAGTTTGGCATGATTGTTTGATCTTTGTTGGTGTGAACTTTGAGCACGCTAATTCCATGATTTTTTATTGATGAACATGTGTTGGATTTTGCTAACATTTGTAGGGGCTCACGGTAAGAGAAGTGTGGATGTTCATCCACATTTCAAATCTTCATCCTTTCCCTTTTTGGTTTGCTTTATCTTTGTGCTTTTTGATGTGCCTTATGCCATCATGTGAGGCAATTCTTTTCCTCCCCCTTTAGGAGCAACTTATCTCCTTTAGAGGAGTAAGTTGCTCTCTAGCTTTTCCACTTCTTTTCTTCTCTTTGGTTCTTCTTTTCTCTTAGGATAGTTGAAACCTCACTAACCTTAGGACCACTCTTTTACATGATAACATTAGGTTTAGTCTTTCCCCATTTTAGACTTTTACCTTTTTGCTCTTTTGGTTCTTTCTCTTCTCGTCTCAAAAGAAAATCTAAAAAAACATTAATAATAAAAGAAGTGACTTCTTGCGTAATAGCCTTATTCCATGGGGCATATGTATGCATTCCATCTTGGAATAGTGCATTTGTCTAGCATGATGCACAAGTCGGATCATGAAGTCATTTTCATCAAGAAAAGCCCTAAAAAACACTTCTTCATTTTTAATCACTAATACACTTAATAAACTCAACAAGTCGATGAATTTGGGCCCTTGCCTTTGGAAACAAGTCTTGGATAAGTTCTCCTTACTTGGTGTGCTTGTTCTATTATTCCATCTTGGAATGTAGTAACAAGTACACATTCCATAGAAAAGAGCTTGAGTTCATTCTCTTGTGCCACACTAATAAAAAGCTCTAAAAAACACAAACAATAAGCGTCTTTCCTTCGGGAATTCTTTTCTCATCTCCTTCGCTCCGTCCACGAACTTGCTTCTTCTTGTCATTTTGCAAGACGGTTACGCACTCATTGTCCGAGCCTGCAACACCTGAGCATTGACATAGGAAGTTCAAGCCTTAATTCACAAGCAATCTTTTCTACCCCTAGTTAGGGGAACTACAGCGTCTCTGATCCTCATGTCCAGTGAGGTACATAGGCAGCGGGGTAGGGTCCGTTCGAGCATAATCTTTATTTTCCCTACATTTTTTCCCTTTTCATTTCTTTTTCAGTTCCCTTTTATTTTCTTTTTATCCAGTTCAGTTCCTTTTCTTCGCAACAACTTTCATTTCTTCGCCCTTTGAAACAGATTTCTTTGCAAGCGTGGATCCCATCGGGTACGGCGGACGATCTGGGGTGCTAATACCTTCCTAGGTCGTAACCGACTCCCGAATTCAGTTCTTTGGTTCGCAGGACCTTTGACCTTCCTTTTCTTTTCTTCTGGTTTGTGCAGCATTACCATTCCCGTTCCTTCGGGATAAAAATGTCTGGCTGGCGACTCTACCTCTTTCCGCGCCACTTTCGCTTTTGTACCAGGATGGAAATCCGGGGAGCGATAGCTAGCGACTCTGTTGGGGATGGCTATACCAGAGTATCTCTGGTTCCCCTTGAGAGTCAATCCTAGCGTTTGCGTGTTTCTGTTTCTTTAGGTGTTGATTGTGTGTTGTTGCGTGCTTATTTTACTATCGTTTATTTACAGTTTTATTTACAGTTTTATTTACTGCTTTCAGTATTTATATTCATGCATCATATATTATACTGGACTGTCTGGCTGCTGGTTTCTTTTTTTTCTGTGGGATTGGGAACTGTTATTGAGAGATGAGCTCGTAACTGGGGCTCGAGTGCACCCTAGGATTTAGAGTGGTTCCACTTTGGCTTCATGGCATCTTGCTATGTTGGTATTAGTGAGTTCCATGCCCAGACTGGCGACCTTCTTGGGAATGTATTGATATCAGAATATTTCTGGATCATTACAGGACCTCAATAGTTATGTGCCTCTGGGGACCGATCATTGAGGACCTTTGTGGAAACATCCCTCTCCAGTGGTGACAGTGGCAGACCACTTTCTGTGGCAAACCCATTCGCACTCGAGGGCCCACTGGGAACTCGCATAGGATGGCCTGGTTCTTTTATAGGAACTCAGTCAGAGCATTTGGTCGTATGACGATAGTATTATACCCCTCGGGATGAATGTACTATTGTTTCTCGATTCCAGCACTTGAAGTTGGGAACTTATAAAGGATGCTTGTTTTCCCGGACTCACGCTGAGGCCTCCCTGAGTAGTACATAATGCCAAACCGATTCCCTGATTTGGTCATAAGCCATTTCTCGGAAATGGTGAATGTATTATTGCTATTCGGCTTTGAGAGTCCGTGATGTTTGGCCTGGAGCACACCTGTGAGATTGGGAGGGGTTTACAGGTTTGCAGGAACCCTCAACCACATCATACCTCATTGCCAGTACAGTTCTATGATTTGATAAGGTTACATGGATTTTGGAGTTCTTAAGTCATCTGATATCAGATTTGGGGACTTATTCGAGACTGAATTCTTGTTCATGATGCTTTATTCAGAGGATCTTGGGTCTTGGTCACTTGAGTCCCGTGTTTCGTATCCAGACAGTCTCAGTCGTTGATCATATGCCTGCATTGCATTTGCATCGCATCATACTTGCATTAACTGTTTGTGTTTCCATTACAGGTTATCCTTCGTCTCAGTACCCAGTTCTGGTATTCATTGCCTTTCCAGATGACAGAAATCCAAGAGATACCCAGAAAAAGGAATATGCATTACACTTTTCCACAACCAGAGACTGGGAGTATTCATAAGCTGATAGACTTGATGACTGATAAGGTTTTAGCAAATTTCCGGAAGAAATTTGGGAAGGTTTTGAATTATGTAAGCAAGCCAACTGTTGATCAGAGGGATAGTCTTCATTCTTTATTGCAGTTTTATGATCCTCAACTGCGAGTCTTCGTATTTCCAGACTATATCATGGCTCCTACCTTGGAAGAGATTGCTAGCATCTTGAAGATTTCTATCGGAAAGGGTATTCCTTATTATGCTTCAGGGAAGGCTCCCTCGCATGCAGACATAGCCAGTGCTTGCCACCTCAGTGTGCTCAGAATCAAGATGGGATTAGAAGCTAGTGAGGGGAAAGGGATTGCCTTGGATTTCCTAGTGACAGAGGCTCACTTGTTTGCCCTAAGGAATAAGTGGGAAGGTTTCAATGCGTTACTAGCTTTGATGGTTTACGGGATAAGTTTGTTCCCAGGGGAGAAGGGGTTAATTGGTATAGAGGCAATTTCCATCTTTGTTCAGAAGAATCCAGTACCTATTTTGTCGGGAGATTTTTACTATAATGTTCATTACAGGAATGAGAAGAGAAAGGAATTTGTAAGCTGTTGTGCACCTTTATTCGCTGATTGGTTTGTTAAGCAACTCCCAAAGTCAGGATCGTTCAAAGAGTTGAAGCAAGATTGGAAGTGGTCTAGAAGATTGATGGGCTTGACCTCAGCCGATATATCTTGGGTAAGTAATAGAGACTTATTGGTAAGAGAAATGATTATCAGTTGTGGAGAGTTTCCCAATGTACCATTGCTGGGTAGGAAAGGAATGATCAATTATAATCTCGTACTGGTTCGGAAACAGTTTGGTTACTCTTTAAAAGATCCTCCCTCTACTGAAGAAATTTTGGAATCGTTGTATGCACCATTGGAAGGGAATGAGAAGCTAGTCACTCAGGTGTTTCAAGCTTGGAAGGTGAGGTTGAGTAAGGGAAAGAAAGAGTTTGGAAAAGTGGACGCTAAGACTTATCCCTCTTTTGCTGCTTGGATACAAGGAAGGGTTAATACTTTCTTCCTTCCATTTTCGGTTGAGGCTCCACTATATCCAAAGGAGGTACCGGTGAAAACTATTGTTTCTCTTGAAGATTACAAGAAGTTGGAAGCTCAGTTGCACGAGGTTCGGGTAGAGAATTCTGAAATGGCTAGTTTGTATCACCGTGCCAATCATGCTAAGAAAGAAGCAGAAGAAAAGCTACAGAAGATGCAGGATACCTTAGAAGCTAAAGAAAAGGAGTTTGCTGGGAGAGAAGCTCATTTTCAGAGATTGGGTTTAACAGAGTCAAAGAGAGAAGCGGAGCAAAAGAAGATTGTGAAGACTCTTAGAGAAGCTCTTCAATCCATTGCTTGGTTACAGGGCCAAAGAGAACAAGAGCAGAAGAAGTACAAAGAAAAGGGAGATTTATTTTAGGCGCATATGGAATTCAAGAAAGAAGAGGTCGAACAAGTTCGAAGGGAAAAGACTCAACAATTGGTACAGAGCCAGCTAGCCTTGGAGGAAGCAATAAAGGAGATAGCAGATCTCAAGCTGAGAGCAGGCGTCAAGAAGAACCGGACAGAGGTGGAGACTGCAGAAGAAGAGCCTAGATTTTCTTTAGTTTAGGGTTTTAGTTATTTGTTGCTTGTATCCAGACTACCTGCAGGCTTGTTGTAGGAGTCTTGTTTTATCTTCTTGTCTTTTGTATTGAATTGTAACCCTGCGGGGAATGTTGTTTTTGTCTATAACTCTGATTGTTGGTTTGTTCATGTTATGCAATGTTATTTTCCAATTACCGTTTCTAAATGAGCAAAGTTTGTTGTCATAAGCCATCAGGGTCTGAATACTCCTCAAAAGAGTTTGAAAAAGTCAGTTTCCAAAAGGTCATCTGGAGTGTTTTTCGTCAAAATACCAGAACTGGGGCATGTTAATGCCTGGACATGGAAACATGAATAGTTACATTGCATGCATATAACGTGTTTGTTGTTTTGCAGGTATGTCTCCAGTGTTCTAACGTTCATGTCACTTTCAGGCACTATAGCTCCCAAGAAGGTTCAGAGACAGTCAACGGTACACAAATACCCTACAAAGGTGAATAGAGAGAGAAATGGATCAGATGCAAGCAGATCTGTCTAACTTGAGGGAGAGAATGGACAAATTCATGACCCTCATGGCTGGGATGGGTCAAACTCAAGAGCGTCTGCGCGAAATGTTGGAGAACAATCAAGCCAGGAACAATGGGACAGCAGATGGAGGCAATCGCAATGGGGCTGGCGCCCGTCATGTTGAAATCCCTGTGGTGCAACCAGGAGTCACTATTGTCAATGATGGAGTGAATAATCTGTAGATGGATGGGTAGGACGAGCAGTTCACCTTATTAGATGAGGCAGAAGGCCAAGGGGTTGACATGAATAGAAGATTTGAAGAAAAGGCTGAGCAGATTCGTGCCATTCAGTCTCAGAGTTCTCTAGGGTTTGACATCACTGATATGGGCTTGGTGCTAGCGGTGAGAATTTCCTACAAGTTCAAGGTCCCTACTTTTGATAAGTACAACGGCACGGCTTGCCCGAAAACCCACCTTCAGTCATTTGTGGGAAGGATTGTTGCGCATACAGATGATGAGAAGTTGTGGATGTATTACTTCCAGGATAGTCTTGTAGGAGCTTCCTTGGAATGGTACATGAAGCTAAGCAGAGTCAATATTCGAAGCTGGAAGGATTTGAATGAGGCATTTGTGAAACAGTATCAGTATAATTTGAATATGGCTCCAAATCGTACCCAGTTGCAGACAATGTCTCAAAGTACTAAAGAAGGGTTCAAAGAGTACACCCAGAGGTGGCGTCAACTTGCTGCTCGAGTACAACATACTTTGTTGGAAAATGAAATGGCAGATATATTTATGGGAGCGTTGCAAGGGGTGTTTATTGAGAGAATGGCGTCTTGTTCGGCGACGAAGTTCAATGACATTGTGATAGCAGGAGAGAGGGTTGAAACTATGATGAAAATGGGGAAGATTCAAGACACTAGTGCAAGTAACTCAAGTGGTGTGAGAAAGGATTTCAGTGGACCTCCAAGAAGAAGGGAGGGTGAGACTAATGTTGTGTACGATCGAGGTCGGGGCCGCGGATACAGAGGATCTTATGAGCAGGTGGCAGTTGTCACCATCCCCACCGGTCCTGTGCAACAACAGCCGCAACGTAATAACTATCAGCAAAGGCAAGCTCGTCCAGCTAACAGGGTGCTCGAAGTCATCCCAATGACATACACGACACTACTTCAGAGATTGTTGGAGTTGAATTTGGTTCAGTTGAGGACGTTAGCACCACCTCCACCTGGAAAGCTTCCAGTGGGGTATGATGCTAATGCAAGATGCGCATTTCATTCAGGAGCTCCCGGGAACTCAACGGAGAAGTGCAGGGAATTGCAGCATAAGGTCCAAAACTTGATTGATTCAAAGGAAATTAACTTCGCACCGCCTCCAAATGTTACATCAAACCCCATTCCAAATCATGGAGGGGCTAGGATAAATGACGTTGACAGTGGCGAGAGTTTGAATTTAATCTTGAATGTGGATGAAGTGAATACCTCATTACTAGTCGTGAAAAGCAGATTGTTGAAAGGGCAGGTATTCCCAGGGTGTGACTATGATTGCGAGGGTTGTTTGAGTTCCGTTAATGGTTGTGGGGATTTGAAAGCTGGGCTGCAGTGTTTGATTGACGAGGGGTCCCTACAGTTTGACAAAGTTGCCTATAGAAGTGGTTGTGTCTCTACAGTGACAATCTATTTTGATCCTGCTGAGGTTCCTGTTCGGAGAGAGTCAGTGACTATCTATGTTCCCGAAGTGAGTCCAATGACCATTACTGTTCCGGGACCAATCCCTTATGCTGATGACAAAGCCATCCCTTGACACTATGGCTCGGACATGTACGTAGAAGGCGAGAAAGTGGAGAGTCAAGCAATAACAATTGACCCGACTGTTGTGAATGTCGGAGGAGTTGGTGGATTCACAAGGAGTGAGCGTCTCTTTGTTCCTCAAGCTCTTAGAGGTGATCATGAAGCTGAAGCTGCTACAAAGGCTAAGGGTAAGCAGACAGTAACTGAAGAGGTGACAACTCTTGCTGCCGGTCATGGCACTTTTGAAAAGGAAGTCGAGGAATTCATGAGAATAATTAAGAAAAGTGACTATAAGGTGGTTGAACAGCTGAAAATTAAACCCCGTCCAAGATATATATTCTATCACTGTTGATGTGTTCCCAAGCTCACCGAGAGGCTTTGCTAAAAGTCTTGCAAATGGCGTATGTACCACAAGAGATAACTGTCAACCAGTTGGAGGTTGTGGTAGGCAGCATAAACGCCAGCCATGGGTTGGGATTCACGGACAGAGATCTCACTTCTAAAGGACGCAATCACAATAAAGCCTTACATATCACCATGGAGTGTAAAGGAGCTGTTCTATCACACGTCCTGGTAGATACAGGCTCTTCTCTCAATGTGCTCCCTAAGAAGGCCTTAATGAAGCTGAACGTTGATGGCATCGTCTTGCGACCTAGTGACTTGATTGTGAAAGCCTTCGATGGGTCCCAAAGATCTGTGTTTGGGGAGGTGGAGCTACCTGTAAAGATTGGGTCTCAGGTGTTCAATAGTACTTTCTATGTTATGGATATTCAAACCGCTTATAGTTGTTTGCTGGGACATCCCTGGATTCACGCTGCTGGCGCAGTGACATCCACGTTGCATCAGAAGTTGAAGTATGTGGTAGACGGCTAGGTTATTACTGTATGCGGAGAAGAAGACATTTTCGTGAGCCTTCTGTCGACCTTCAAGTATGTGCAGATGGACGGGTAAATCCATGAGACACTTTGTCAGGCTTTTGAGACGGTCAATGTCAGTATGTTGTCTCCAGTAGTTCAGAACAGTGAGAAGGAAGGGACTCCTATCTACTCCTACAAGAAAGCTAGGGAGGTAGTTCAATCCGGAAAGGCCCGGGGCTGGGGAAAACTGCTGGAAGTGGAAACGAAGGATGACAAGTTTGGTCTCGGATATCAACCTGGTCAGTCCAGCTGGTCTCATGGTAGTAAGCCCATACCATTCACTAGCGCCGGAATGCTCAACTACATCAATGTTTGTGCAATAGATGCAGATGGGGATAGTGACTGTGACTTGAATGACTGGATTCACCCATGCGTACCTGGGGAGGAGCTCCGGAATTGGTCTGCTGAAGATTTTGTTCAAGTTACTTGGCACTCAAAGTAATTTTCTTTGTTCCCATTTTTATCATACTTCATATCAAATCCTGCACTCTGCCCAAGGTGCATGGATCCATATGTAGGGCCACCATGTTTTTAATGCATGTACTTGTTCCATGAAATAAAGGACGTTTTTCAGGAAAATTGTGTTCTCTTTCTTTCGTTTTAAAATTTTTCACAAAGAAAATAAAATGGCAATGTTTTTCTTTCCAGTGTTTTTGTGTGTTCGTGTCTCCTAAAGATTCTGAAATAAGCACATCATTTGTGCAGTGTTGATCATTCGGATTCCCGTGATAACGTTCCTGCTATGACTATGCATGACTTCGATAATCCTATCTACCAAGCCGATGAAGGGGTTGATGAAGACTGTGAACTCCCAGAAGAATTGGTCAGGTTGTTGAAACAAGAGGAAAGGGTCATTCAACCTCATCAAGAAGAAATAGAGATCATCAACATTGGGTCTGAGGAGGTAAAGAGAGAGATAAAGATTGGGGCCAGTCTGCAGGCCGAGGTAAAGAATGAGTTAATTGGTATGCTACGTGAATATGTGGATATCTTTGCCTGGTCGTATCAGGATATGCCAGGGTTGGATACTGACATTGTTGTGCACAAGCTGCCACTAAAGGAAGATTGTCCTCCCGTAAAGCAAAGGCTGAGAAGAACTAGCCCTGATATGGCTGTGAAGATCAAGGAGGAAGTTCAAAAGCAGTGGGATGCCGGGTTCCTTGCTGTAACTAGTTACCCACCTTAGGTAGCTAACATTGTGCCTGTACCGAAGAAAGATGGCAAGGTCCGGATGTTCATCGATTATCGGGACCTAAACAGAGCAAGTCCAAAGGATGACTTTCCATTACCTCACATTGATGTGTTGGTAGATAACACCGCTCAGTTCTCGGTATTTTCTTTCATGTATGGCTTCTCCGGGTATAATCAGATTAAGATGGCACCGGAAGACATGGAGAAAACGAAGTTCATTACCCCATGGGGTACATTCTGTTACAAGGTTATGCCCTTTGGATTGAAGAACGTCGGGGCAACGTATCAACAGGCTATGGTGACACTGTTCCACGATATGATACATAAATAAATTGAATGCTACATGGACGACATGATTGCCAAGTCCCGGGACGAAGAAGGGCATCTGATCAATCTCAAAAAGCTATTTGATAGGTTGATAAAGTACATAATGAGGTTGAATCCAAATAAGTTCACTTTCGGAGTGCGTTCCGGTAAGTTGCTGGGTTTCATTGTTAGCCAAAGAGGAATCGAGGTAGATCCTGGAAAAGTAAAAGCAATACAAGATATGCTTGCACCGAAAACAGAAAAAGAAGTGTGTGGGTTTTTAGGGAGGTTGAACTACATTTCTCGGTTTATATCTCATCTAACTGCCAGATGCGAGCCAATATTCAAATTGTTGAGAAAAGAGCAAATAGTCAAGTGGAATGAGGACTGTCAAAGAGCCTTTGAAAAGATAAAAGAATTTTTGCAGGAGCCTCAGATTCTAATGCCTCCAGTTCCAGGACGGCCACTTATCATGTACTTGACTGTGTTAGAAGGGTTGATGGGGTGTGTTCTAGGCCAACATGACGAGTCTGGTCGAAAAGAGCATGCTATTTACTATCTTAGCAAAACGTTTACCGACTGTGAATCTCGTTACTCACTGCTCGAGAAAACTTGTTGCGCTTTGGTATGGGCTGCTCGCCGACTGAGGCAGTACATATTGACCCATACCATATTGCTAATCTCAAAAATGGACCCCGTCAAGTACATTTTCGAGAAGCCAGCATTAACCGGAAGGGTTGCGAGGTGGCAAATGATCTTAACAGAGTATGACATACAGTATACTTCCCAGAAATCCATCAAAGGAAGTGTATTGTCAGATTATCTTGCACAACAACCGCTTGAGGACAACTATCAGCCCGTAAAGTTTGATTTCCCTAATGAGGACAGCATGTACCTCCAGGCAAGAGATTGCGAGGAACCACTTCCGAAGGAGGGGCCAGACCCTAAATCCCAATGGAAGTTGATGTTTAATGGGGCAGTCAATATCAACGGACGTGGAGTTGGTGTTGTTCTTATCACTCCTAAAGGTGTTCATTTTCCCTTCGCTTCCAGAATCACTTTTGGCTGCACCAACAATGAAGCGGAATACGAGGCGTGCATAATGGGAATAGAGGAGACCATTAATCTTCGGATTAAGACCCTCAATATATTCAGAGATTCAGCCCTCGTTATCAACCAGATTACCGGCAAGTGGTATACACATCAAGAACACTTAATTCCTTATAGGGATTATGCCAGAAGACTATTGACGTTCTTCACAACGGTTAAGCTTCAGTACATACCACGAGATGAGAATCAATTTGTCAATGCATTGGCTACTCTCTCTTCGTCCATCAAAGTTTTATGTTGGAACTATGTGCCCAGGATTGACACACCAACTTATGCTTTCTCTGTAGACGCAATGTCTGATGAGAAACCTTGGTATTTTGATATCAAGCTTTTCCTAGAAAAACAAGAATACCCAGTTAGGGCATCATCCAATGACAAGAAGACCTTGAGACGGCTTGCTGCTAGCTTCATCTTGAACGCAGATGGGGTTTTGTATAAGAGGAACTTTGACATGGTTTTGCTCAGATGCGTGGATAGACACGAAGCAGGTCTGTTAATGCAAGAAGTCCACGAGGGATCTTTCGGTACTCATGCAGGAGGACATGCAATGGCTAAGAAGTTGCTTAGATCAGGGTATTATTGGATAACAATGGATGCAGACTGTTGTTCGTACGCCTGTAAGTGCCACAAGTGCCAGATATATGAAGACAAGGTGTATGTTCCTCCTAGCCCGCTCAACGTCATATCATCTCCTTGGCCCTTTTCTATGTGGGGCATTGACATGATCGGAAAGATAGAGCCTATTGCTTCAAATGGTCATCGTTTCATCTTGGTTGCGATTGATTACTTCACCAAGTAGGTTGAAGCAGCATCTTATGCCAACGTCACTCGTCAAGTGGTAGCCAGATTTCTGAAAAGAGACATCATTTGCAGATACGGAGTGCCCGAGCGAATCATTACTGATAATGGTTCCAACTTAAACAACAAGATGATGGAAGAACTGTGTCGGGACTTCAAGATTCAACATCACAATTTTTCTCCTTACCGGCCAAAGATGAATGGCGCGATAGAGGCAGCTAACAAGAACATTAAGAAGATTGTGTAGAAAATGGTTGTCACTTACAAATATTGGCATGAGATGTTACCATTTGCAATGCATGGGTACCGAACGTCGGTCAGGACATCAACCGGGGCCACTCCTTTCTCATTGGTGTATGGCATGGAGGCAGTCTTGCCTGTTGAGGTAGAAATTCCTTCATTATGTGTGATGATGGACGTGAAACTTGATGAGGCTGAATGAGTATGTGCCTGATACAATGAGTTGTGTCTAATTGAGGAAAAGAGATTAGCGGCTATCTGTCATGGTTAGCTTTATCAGAGGAGAATGAAGTGAGCATTCGACCAACGAGTACGTACTCGGGAGTATCAAGTAGGCGAGCTTGTGCTCAAGAGGATCATTCCTCTAGGTTCAGATCACAGGGGGAAGTGGACCCCAAACTACGAAGGCCCATTCATAGTGAAGAAAGTTTTCTCAGGTGGGGCGCTGATGCTCACTACTATGGATGGAGAAGATTTCCAATCACTTGTTAAGTCGGACGCAGTTAAAAATACTTCGCATAAAAAGACCCGCTGGACACAAAAACATAATTAAAGTCCAGACAAGAAAAGGGCATCCCGGCGAGCTAAAAACAGAATAAAAAGCTTGGGAAAAAATTAGGAAAAACAAATATAAAATGTACACCCGCTGAGTTGAAAAGCCACATCGGACAGCTCAGGCAAAAAAGGGTATCCCGGTGGATTGAAAACCCGAAAGGGCGATCCACGCAAAACAAGGGAATAAGCGAACAACTGCGATCCGGGTAATCTGAACCAAATCATCGTTTCATACAGTTTGATAATATCAGAAGGATAGGAATCAGTCCCCTCGTCCTCTTCAGAAAGTTAAGGCAAGAACAGAAAGTCTTGAAGACATGCTAGTCATAGAGGGAATGAAACTCATTGGAATGTCGTGTACATTGCCATTAGGATAGTTTCTTTTTCTCAATTTTAGGGTAGTTACCTCTTTCCAGGTAGTTGCTTCCTGATGTAAGACTTTGCCTATTCAGAGGCCTTTCAATAAATGAATATGCAGTCATAAAGTCGTGTTGTGCTTCTTTGTTTGCAAGAATGTCCTGCGTTTTTGGCAAAAAGAGCATTGCATTTGAAACATGTTGATTTTTATGAAAAAAACTGACATGGCAGGGAAACAATTAAAATTATCTTTGAGTGTCGGGTGACAATGGATGAGCAGATCATACCATGCAAATCCCCGGGGCACCTGTGTGTATACTGTTGTTGCAGGTTTTGTAGGATGATGTTGCACTTCCCCAAGCAGAGAATGCTCCCCATCTGAGCTATGGAAATTGGAATCCCTAGCAGAATTTTAAATCTAATCAAAGATGGTGCCCTCCCCAAGTGGTGGTTGTTCTTCACAAGAAAGACATGGTTTCCCCAGTAGAGTTCAGATGGAATCATCCCCAGCTGAGCTAGAGCTAGTGGAATCCTCAGCGGAGTTTCAAATCCAACCGAAGGGAGTTGTGGCGGTCAGAGGATATTTTGACTGGATATTCCCCAGCCGGGTCGGGAGGTCGTCTCTTCCTCGGAGTTCATGATTGGTATGCAACCATCATTGAAATATCCCCAGCGAGTCCGCCAATTTATTTTTGGCCGGTATGACAAAGGTAGTGCAAACATTTGTTCACGTTTTATCTCTCAACCAAGTGTTGCCAGGAGATCTTGATTATTTCCCCAGTGGTATTCCAAGGTTAATAGAACAGTTCTTCTCCCCAAGCTGAGTCAGCAATAAGGTTTTCCCAGCAAGCAACTGAATGCCTGATTTCCCCACAAAGTTAGAATTTTCAGAATTCTCTCCCCAGCCGGAGTCGTGGCCAAGCCTATTCCTCAGCCGAGTCTGAAGAAAGTTAATCCCCACAGAGTTCATGTTTAGGTTTCACTCCCATCATCGAAATATTCCCCAGAGAAGTTTCCAGTCTATTTTGGCCATGTGATGATACGAACTATCATTCATCTCCCCAATCAGATTTAGGCATCATCGAAGCCTCTTGACCAGGTTCCCCTGCAGAGTCGGGATCATTTTTGCCAACCAGGGTAATCCGTTTTGTGCTCGTCTACATCTTCTGGAACTCGTCTGTGTTGGGTATCCCTTTTGTGTTCGTCTGCATCTCCCGGCACTCGTCTGTGTTGGGTACCCGCTTTATGCTCGTATGCATGATCCTAGCACTCGTTTGTGTTTGGATGTTTGATGGTTGCTCGTCTACAACTCCCAGCACTCGTCTATGTTTGATTTGGTTGTTGCTCGTCTGCAACTCCCAGCACCCATCTGTGTTTGATGTATGATAGTTGCTCGTCTGCATTCCCAGCACCCGTCCGTGTTTGATGTATGATAGTTACTCGTCTGCATTCCTAGCACTCGCTCGTTTGTGAATTATTCTCCCCGGTAGAGTTGTGTTTCTTACTGGGATGTCGTTGCTCATTTGCTTTCCCCAGCAGTCGCCTATGGTTGGTAGATGCTGTTGCTCGTATGCATGTTCCCCAGCACTCGTCCGTGTTTGACGTGTGATAGTTGCTCGTCCGCACTTCCCGGCACTTGCTCGGTCATGAATTTAATCCCCGGCGGAGTCGTGTTTCTTACTAGGCATTTAATTGCTCGTCTGCTTTCTTCGGCACTCGTTTGTGTTTGACATCTGGTTTTGCTCGTCTGCGTCGTCCCAACACTCGTCTGTGTTCACACTTTGTCGTTGCTCGTATGCTTTCCCCAGCAATCGCCTATGGTTGGTAGATAATAATGCTCGTCCACACTTCCCAGCGCTCGTCTGTGTTTAATACCTATTTGATGCTCGGCACTCGTTTGTGTTTGATATTTGCTTGTCGCTCGTCTACAGTCCCCAACACTCATCTGTGTTTGTTATCTGTTTGAAGCTCGCTCGTGTTGTTTGGATACTCGTCTGTATCATATTTCCCACTCGTCTGGGTTAGCTTATATCCATATGAATGCTGATTTGATAATCGCTTTGGTACTCGTCACTATTGTTACTCCAAATGCTCGTCTGTGTTGGATTTCTGGTATTCGTCTATATCAGTGGCTGATATTCGCCTGTATCATTTCCAGAAGCGTTCGTCTGCGTTTCTTAGATCATTGTCTGATATTCGTTTGTATCATTGACTTCTGGCACTCGTTTGTGTTCTCTTGATGATCATCTGATACTCATCTGTATTTAAGAGGTTTGATGTCCTGACGGTGGGATTAAACGTCAAAATGGTAACCGGTCCTGGCATAACAGGTTTATCCGAAGGAGGTTCGTATGTCTCAGAGACCACTTATCTACATAAGATTTGTGAAGAGGGTTCATCAAATCCTATTGTTGCACCTGGCGTAACAGGTTTGCTCAAAGAAGACTCGTCTGTCTTAGACCATATGTCTACGGATAACATATGAAAAGGGTTCGTCTATCTTGATTATGCATGTCTATCCCACAGACTTAAGTGCATTACCGGTCCTGGCGTAACAGGTTTATCCGAAGGAGGTTCGTCTATCTCAGATCATATATTGCAGAATGTATGAGGGCTCGTATGTCCAGCACCTGGCGTAATAGGGTTTTTTGAAGAGGGCTCGTATGTCCAGTACCTGGCGTAACAAGTGTGTTCGAGGAAGACTCGTCTTTCTAGGTTTTCTGTCCGAAGTAACAATTCAGTTTGGAAGGAGCTCGTCTGCTTTCTCCCCACTTCAGTCGCCAAAGCATCATTTGGTTGGGTTTATTTTCCATTGCTTGCATTCTCCAGCAGAGTGCAAATTTCAGGTCTTCTTGGTATTCAACCACAGTTCATCTTGAACGGTCGATAGCCATGCTACCGTCCTTTTCAGATTAATAGTTGCTTGAATAGGGGCAGCTGTAACACCCTAAATTTGCCCTCTCCTATTTAGCATCATCATCATCAGCATTTCATGTCATGTCCTTAGCATATTGCATAGAAAAATGAAGCATAGCACTTGTATATTCCAGCATAAGGCATATGATCAATCATCAGGGAAATTCAAAGCTCACAAGGCATGTTACAAGGTTGATATTAGGGTCAAGGGTTTAAAGAGGATTGAAGGTCAAAATCAGATCAAAACGGTTAGCGTCGAGTGATTCCTGAGGTTTCCCACCAAAAGGAGGTAAAATTCAAAATTCACTGGCGTTAACCGGTTAACGGATTGGTTAACCGGTTAACGGCTGCGAATTTTGAATTCCAGCAGCATTTTCAGCATGTGTGATTTGGTTCTAATTTCCAATTTTCTGATTTTTATTAATTTGAATTAAAAAAGAAGGATATAGAGCACTTATCCAAGCCTAATTCCATTGCTAAATCCTAATCTCTTTGCCAAACCATAATTTTGGATCCCAAGCCTAATTTTTGGGCCCCAAACCTAAACCATATTTAATCTATTTCTCTCCAAACCAAGAGAGAGCTCTCTCATTTTTTCATTCTCATTCTGAATTTTCACTCCTCTCACTCACAATTCTCTCACTTTTCCCTCCCAATTTTCCAAATCACTCAAAGTTCCTCATTGAAGATCACATAACCTTGCCTTGAGGTGTGTAGATCTTGGAACTAGACCTCCATACATAGCTTCCTTGCATCATCTTGCTGGTTTAATTGGTGATTCAGATCTGGTTTGGGATCTAGAAGTGCCTTTGGATCCAAAATTCTGCATCAAGACCTTGTTCTTGCATTTATTTTGCATGGAGTATGAAGCTTAGCACCAGATCTTCAATGTTCTCCGCGAGATCTATCGTTTTAAGCTCAATCAACAATTACCAAAGCATACCTCAGCTTTGTAGGTTGGTTAATTTCAGATCTAGCTCTGTTTTAGCTTATTTGCATGCTTGCGCTTTAGATCCGCCATGTGCTTGCGTATTTGCTTGTGTTGCTTGAATTGATTGATCGATTGGTAACCGGGTCCATGTATTAATGTTCATGAGCTTGATGATGCCATTTAATGTGAATTGATACACTATTTTCATGCTCAATTGATTTCTGGTCTGGTGTGAGATTATTTGGAAAAGCTGGTTTGAACTGATTTTTCTGCATGAATTGTTGTTGTTTTAACAGCGTTAACCGGTTAACGGATTGGTTAACCGGTTAACACACCTTTTCTGTGCTGTTTTTCTGCAGGTTTTGACTGGTTAGCCGGTTAACGCTTTGGTTAACCGATTAACACTGAAGCAGTCGGCCATTTTTGGGCTATTTTGGGCATGTTTGATCCCCTTACTTATTTTAAATTCCATGGATCATTATATGATCATTGAATATGATTGTTTGGGGTGATTTTCTTGCTGGTTGATGCATGCTTCTATGTTCTTGACACGCAAATGTTTGTATGTGCAAAGTTTGGCATGATTGTTTGATCTTTGTTGGTGTGAACTTTGAGCACGCTAATTCCATGATTTTATTGATGAACATGTGTTGGATTTTGCTAACACTTGCAGGGGCTCACGGTAAGAGAAGTGCGTATGTTCATCCACATTTCAAATCTTCATCCTTTCCCTTTTTGGTTTGCTTTGTATTTGAGCTTTTTTATGTGCCTTATGCCATCATGTGCGGCAATTCTTTTCCTCCCCCTTTAGGAGCAACTTATCTCCTTTAGAGGAGTAAGTTGCTCTCTAGCTTCTCCTCTTCTTTTCTTCTCTTTGGTTCTTCTTTTATCTTAGGATAGTTGAAACCTCACTAACCTTAGGACCACTCTTTTGCATGATAACATTAAGTTTAATCTTTCCCCATTTTAGACTTTTACCTTTTTACTCTTTTGGTTCTTTCTCTTCTCATATCAAAAGAAAATCTAAAAAGACATTAATAATAAAAGAAGTGACTTCTTGTGTAATAGCCTTATTACATGGGGCATATGTATCCATTCCATCTTAGAATAGTGCATTTGTCTAGCATGATGCACAAGTCGAATCATGGAGTCATTTTCATCAAGAAAAGCCCTAAAAAACACTTCTTCATTTTTAATCACTAAAACACTTAATAAATTCAACAAGTAGATGAATTTGGGCCCTTGCCTTTGGATACAAGTCTTGGATAAGTTCTCCTTACTTTGTGTGCTTGTTCTATTATTCCATCTTGGAATGTAGTAACAAGTACACATTCCATAGAAAAGAGCTTGAGTTCATTCTCTTGTGCACACTAATAAAAAGCTCTAAAAAAACACAAACAAACAATAAGCGTCTTTCCTTCGGGAATTCTTTTCTCATCTCCTTCGCTCCGTCCGCGAAATTGCTTCTTCTTGTCATTTTGCAAGACGGTTATGCACTCGTCGTCCGAGCCTGCAACACCTGAGCATTGACATAGGCAGTTCAAGCCTTTATTCACAAGCAATATTTTCTACCCCTAGTTAGGGTAACTACAGTGTCTCTGATCCTCATGTCCAGTGAGGTACGTAGGCAGCGGGGTAGGGCCCGTTCAAGCACAATCTTTATTTTCCCTACATTTTTTTCCTTTTCATTTCTTTTTCAGTTCCCTTTTAATTTCTTTTTATCCAGTTCAGTTCCTTTTCTTCGCAGCAGTTTTCATTTCTTCGCCCTTTGAAACAGATTTCTTTGCAAGCGTGGATCCCATCGGGTACGGCGGACGATTTGGGGTGCTAATACCTTCCCAGGTCGTAACCGACTCCCGAATTCAGTTCATTGGTTCGCAGGACCTTTGTCCTTCCTTTTCTTTTCTTCTAGTTTGTGCAGCATTATCATTCCCGTTCCTTCGAGATAAAAATTTGTGGTTGGCGACAATACCTCTTTCCGCGCCACTTTCGCGTTTGTACCAGGATGGAAATCCGGGGAGCGACACCTTCAAGCCCTAGTTTCTCCTCTTCTTCAGAGCTCTCCTCCCAAAAGTGCGATCGTTCCAAATGATCTCACTATCCAATCTTTCCTTCTTTTGTCACTCTTGCACATTGGTCCTCTTTAGTCTTTCCCCATAAAATCCTCATTAATTACCCATCAAATGACCATATTGCCCTTATCCCCTAATTCCTTTTATTTTATTTTATTTAATCTCAAATAATAAACTAAACCCATTAAACTTAATATTTCTAATATTCATAATATATTAAGTCAACCCCCAAAACTCCACAAAACATCAAATAACATCATAAACATCAAAATTCATAAGAAAACACATCAATTAAATTAAAACCGACTTTGGGGTGTTATAATGTCAGAATAACTGATGAACAGTCAGGCGGTCAGATGATCCAAGAATGCCCCCTGCAAGGTGCCCATGGGCATACTCCTTAAAATTTTCTTTGGACTTGGGCAGCCAGTTCGCGCCACCTTTGGGCATACTCCTTAAAACTTTCTTTGGATCCCTAAGACAAGTTCTGCAACTGGATGTTGTTTGGAGCAATATCAATATTATATTGATACTGCTTGAGAAAGGCTTCAGCTAAGTCTTTCCAGCTCCTGATAGAGACCCTACATAGCTTCATGTACCAGCTCAATGAAGCTCCAGATAAGCTATGTTGGAAGAAATGTATTTGCAGTTTCTCGTCATCGGTGTGAGGCGAGATTCTTCCAAAATAAGCTTGAATGTGAGTTCTAGGGCATGTAATGCCATTGTACTTGTCAAATGAGGGCACCTTGAACTTAGGAGGGATTTTGACTCTAGGCACAAGTCCCATATTGGTAACATCAATGCCTAGGGATTCTGACATTCCATGGCCTTAATCTTTTATGCCAGCTCTTTATACCTTCGATCTTTAACCTCGTTCACATTACCCATATCCGTTTCTAGAAGAGTGAATTGGTCCTCTTGTGTGTCTTCTAAAGTCACGCTGTAGGCAAAAAAACTCATTTGGAATTGGCACTCCGTTACGGGCATCATTCCCATCCACATTTCTAGTAGACGTTCCATCATTAACATTTCCTCGGGGTTGCTCAACCATCAATCTAAGACACTCCTGATTATGCGCCATACCGGTCATCGGTTTCATGAACTGGTCCATCCTCTATCAGAGCTCAGTGAGATCATTCTTCATTTTCTCAGTCATTCTTTCTTGGTTTCTTCGGGTAGGATATCGATGGAATCGTTGATCAACTATATTGCTTGCAATTGAATAAGTTAAGAAAATTGGATAACCTGTTAAAAGAAAAATGCAATATGATATGCATGTTATGCAATGTTATACTTTTCCTTCTCAAGGCCATTTATGTTTCAATTTCGGTTAATAATAATTTGGAAATCCAGATAGACTTTGGAACCCTTTGAGAAGAAGCATTCACGCGAAACTCAGGTAAGATGGTTGTGATGAAGAGGTGTATGGAACACGTGTTGGTGCATAGACAACAATCAGAAAGCTAAACCATATCTGATAACATAAAAATAAGCTCAAGAGCAACAAAATATCTCCCCGGAGGGTTATACGTTTCTGCAATAATGACAACAGAAAGAGTATAACAGATTCCCAAAACATGTCTGTGGATAATCAGGTACAATAAAAGAAAACTAGGTTCTATGGAACTCCACATCCTTCAACCTCCAACTAAATTGCTTGAAAGCGTCGAATAGTTGGGCAACATCTGGATTTCTTGGGTCTTTAATTAACTTCTAGATGAGCAGATCCCTTTGGTCAAAAGAAACATGCAGCTCGTTGATTTGTTGCAAGAATACCTCTTCATTCTCCCTATTGGGACCTGGCTCTGATCTAGCCTTCTTAGTTTCAACACAGATTTTGATTTCTTTTATCTTTTTCTGGGCATCCTCCATTGACCTCTGGTTATGTTCTAGCCTTTGGAGATAACTCCTACGATGCTCATGGGCTTTCTGAAGTTCTTTGTTCTGGCTTTCCAATTGTACTTGCAGATCTTCGATCTTCAGCTCTTATTCTTTCTCTACATCCTTCTGCTTTTTCTAATTAGCTTTCCATTTTTGCTGCCACAGGGTGATTGTCTCATTAGCTTCCTTCAAATACTTGTTGGTCTCCCTACGCTTTGCGGCTAGATTCTTCTCAATTAATCCTTTCTTGTAGAAAAACTTGTCTTTGTCCTCAAATTCTTTTTGTTTGTCCTTCAACCTCTTCTCAGCATTCTAGCTCTTTCTTCCAACCCTATGTTATGGCATTCCATCTTCTGACACGAACTATGATCCTTCTCATTCTTTACCCTGAGTTGATGAACTAGAGCTTCCATCTTTTGAAACTCTTCCAATGGTACAATGCTTTTAGGCTCAAGCACTGAAGGGGAGCTTGAGAAGAGAAAGGTAATAGAGAAATCTGAGCTTTCTTATTCAACCATGCATCGTATTCAGGAAACATTTGGTTGTTGCTCTTACCAAAGCATGTTACACCTCTTCTCTGGATAAGCTTCAAAGAGCCAACAACTTTCCTAACTAGTGGAAGGTTGTCTTTCACTGCGAAGTAGAAAGTCTTGGCTAATTCCAACTCCTCATAAATGTCTTTCAGAGCATACCCCAATTGCCTTCTTAGAAGAATCAGGTTATATATGATTCCCCGGGTTACTCCTAAGAGTGGCACATTCGGGTAACTCCCAAAGCTAGTGATGAAGTCCTTCCCCTTCAACCTCATGGTAATCTAGTTGAGGTCCTAGGAAGATAATCCCTGTAAACACCCCAAATTTTCCCTCACGTTTTCTCACACCATGGCTTGTGATCTTTCATTGTTGCATTTACATAAGCATTACATCTCATATTGCATATTTGTTTCGTCTGCATAGTTCCATTTCATCTGCATCTAGGGTTTGTGATCTAAGTAATCCAAGAAGTGATCTGAGCCATCCCAAAGGTCTTGAAGATTTCCAAGAGGGTCCATGTGTGTTCCATGATCATAATATGTTCCCCAAAGTTCATAAAAGTCAAAGGATCACAAAGAATGGCAAAGGTATAGAGGCAGAGCTAGGGTTTTCCTGCACAGATGACCAAAATTAGGGTTTTGGTTTCAGAGGCCTTAATCCCAAATTTTTTGGTCAATCTTGTTTCTAATGGTCTTAATATATTATAAGGATCATGTGTACCAAGTTTGATGAAGAAATTCATTGTGGAAGTCATATGATCATTGGGTAACTTCTTGAGCAAGTAATGGTAAAATCAGGGCATCTGAGGCCCCCATCAAGGGTACCAAAGGGTCATCATCATCATCATTTTGAGTCTTTATGATCTTTATTTGATATTATAAGTGGTTGGAAGTTCACAAAGTTGAAGAATTTTGAGCCAAATGCAAACTTGCTATTTTTGGAAGTGACTTGTAATGGAAACTTTCCATTTTGGGAAAGATTTTCAACCTATTCTTTCATGACCAAAACTGCTTCAAATGAAAAATTCTTGGGCATGAAAGTTGTAGATTAGGTCTTTCCCTTTTCAAAAATTACTCGAAAATGTCTTGATTCATCCTAGAATTCAAGATATGGCCTTTCAAAGTTGGCAAAAATCCTATAATTTTCAAGTTCATGCCAAAGAGGATTTTTTGCAAATTCAAGTTCCAAGCCATTTCATGACCTCTAATTGATTGCTAGGCATCATACAAACATAGTGCAATGCATTTGAACCAAAATTGTGCCTTGGATTGCAAGTTTCCACAAGACATTTTTCATGAAATTTTCAAAGAGGGAAAAAGTGTAAAACCTCTTGAAACCTTCCCTCCATTTGTGCCAGCTGCATAAAACCAATTATATGGCTCTCCTTGATGCAAGCTGAGGCCAGACACCCCTTGAAGCCAGCTCTGCCATGGCCCATACCTCCAAGTACACAAAATTGACTTTTTTGCAAAACCTCTCATACCAATCAAGTTGTGCCACACCAACTCTCTGAACCAATCACAATTGTTTATATTAACCTCAAGCATTCCAAAGCACACTACACACAAGCTCAGAACCTCCCACAAGTCAGCATTCACAAATTGGCCAAAACTTTCATCTCTTCGAAACTCTCATTATAAGAATCAAACCTCAAATCTTTTTCCACCAATCATCTCCACACATCACAAGGATCACAAACCACCCCTCACTTTGCCCAAAAAATCCACTGAATCACAAATACGATTTCTGCCACACCAGAACAAAACATCACAAACCAAGCCACACAAACTTGTTCTAAGCATTGCAACATCATCAAGGAGTTCATTGGGGGTGGATTGAACAAAGAAAGAGCCCAGAAAGCTCAGGGAGTGAAAGCTTCATCTCAAGTATTATCAAGAACATTTTTTCCAGAACTCCTATTTTAAGTTCCTAATTGATTCTATATGTCTCTCTGGTCATGGTGATGTGTTTAGTTTTCAAAATGGTTAAGAATCAAGCATGTATTTAACATCTAAAAGTTTTGAATATTTTTCCGTTTTGCTTCGATTCATGATTTTGGTGGAACATAAATGTTATTTGATGTTGGATTCATGCTTAGGGATGTTAGAGGATCATTTCTGGAGCTTTAGAGGGTCTGGTTTAGCCTAGGGAAGAAGTTAGGTGAAGAGGGTGACCGGAGAAGATGACTGGAGCTTGCTCCGGTAACCTGAGAGTGATTAGGGTTAGGTTTAGGGTTAATCAGCTCAGTTTAAATATGGACCATTGGATCTGGCTTCGCGCGCGTGTGTGTGGTTCAGATCATTTCACTTAAGTTTAAATTTTAATTAATTAAGTTAATAAGATTAATTAGCCAGCTTCAATCCAAGCCCTCCATCTGCGTGCGCAGTCAAGCCCAGTTTAAACCTCAACCCGCAGATCAGTTGACTTCCATTTTATTTCATTTTTATGGCATTTTCTTTTGCATTTTATTTAAAATAGTAAAACACATCACAAAAATATGATCTTTTGCATTTCTGATCCAAATATTTTTATTAACCCAAAAATGATTTTTATTTTATTTTTTGCATTTAAAAAGTATTTTTAAAATATTTAAATGTTATTTTTAATTAATTAATGGATTTTAATTAATTAAAATACATTTAGGTTTCTAAAAATCACAAAAAAATTCATGAACCATTCCAATACATTTAGAAACATTTTCAAACTCATCATACAAATTTCGTTTTAGGTTGGATCCTAATTTCACAATTTTCTTTGAATTAGGGTTCTTTAAAATCACATTTTCTAACTCTAATTTGAAAAATTCATTTTTGCCTAACCATGATGAGTTTGAACTTGATTCTTTTTGAATTGTTTCACATATTGCATGTAGTTTCTACGTTATTTTTCTCATGAATTTATCTTGCATTTTCAATTTGATTTGCATTTTCCTTTAAGAATCATCCAAAAAACCTAGAAAACTTAGGAAATTCATAACTTTCAATAGGATTAGCTTCTGACTTTCTCCTTTAGGGTTTGATCTTGTATGGAATTAGGGTTTGATTAAGCTTGATTTCAATTTTTTATCATGATGTATGCTTCTGTTTTGGTCATTTTCATCTCATACATTCATAAAACCCTAATTTCTCATGTTCATTTGCATTCACCTTTGCATATCATCATCATGTGAACTTGCCATGATATTTCAAGAATTTGTATGACATCTTAGACATCTTAGGACAAGTTAGAGCATTTCTTGATCATTTCTTCATTCATTTGCCATGTCTTGCATTCATTACATTTCATAAACATCCATGTGTTTTCATGCTTCTAAGCATGCTTCCTTTGCATCTCATCTTTGTATGATCATTCATATGCATCTTGTATGATTTTTCATCATCTCATATGCCTCTTACATTACATTTTCACTTCTGACTTTGGTCTTTACATCTCATTTCAATTCATTTCCCTTTGCTTTATGTCTTATGCATTCATACTAACATTTTCAGGAACCTTTGGTAAGTTATTTGGGAAGTTGATTTTCCTTCACTTCCCACCTCTTCTTATCTCATTCATATGTATTCTTACATGTCTTTGAAGTGAATCTAATTCACTTATGTTCCATCCTTTTTACTTTCTTTCTTTAAGGTTACTTATCTTCTTCAGGAAGTAAGTAACTTGTTCTTCTTTCTCTTTCCATCTGCTTCTTCCATTGGTGGCCTTGAAGATCTTTTCTCTTAAGCCTAAAAAACCATATGATACCCAAGCATGATAACTTTTAGGGTTATGTATAGTCCCCCTTAGTATTTTACCTTTGAGTCTCCTTGAGTCTCTCTTCTCATCTCAATAATTAGAGACTAAACTCATAAAGCTTTAGGACTTTGAATTAGGGTTATGCCTGCATCCTTCTCTTAGGATGGAGTGTATAAATTTAATCCTAAGTGTTAAATCTTTAATTTTTTTACACCTCTTAATCAAAACACACTATTAATTACCAAGGCTTTATCTTGTAACTTGGGCCTTACATTAGGGTTTTATCTCTTCCTTATGGTTAAGAGGGACTAACCCTATTGTTTAATGGACAAGTTCCCCTCAAGTAGTCTTACAAACTTAAAATCCACTTCTTAATCTCATCCCTTAACTAAAACCCACTTAATAAAGGTTTATTATATAATGAATTTAATCCCTAATCGTGGATTAAGTTGAGGTATCTTCCTCAGCTTAAGTGTTCTCATCTATTATCCTTCTATTAGGATGGTGTAATGAGTTCATTAATTTGTGATTAGAGATTAAACTCATTACTTAACACTAAACTAAAAACCAAAAAACACCTAAATAATAACAAGTAGGTTAATGATCTTAATCCTCCATCATCATGGTAATTAAGTTGAGATGCTTATCTCATACTTAAGTAGGCTCATTATCCCTAACCAGGGAGGATATAATGAGTTTACAACCTTTGATTTAGGCTTAAGCTCATTAACTTATGCAAAACACCAAAAACAATAACAAAACTGAAAACACAAAAAAAAAACAATAATGGTCTCCTCCGGGATTCTTTTCTCATCACACTCATTCATAAACGAGAACTTGCTTCTTCCTTCTAATGCAAGACAATTAGCACTCGAGCCAGACGAATCATACACTTGAGCATAGACAAGCAAGCAGTTCACAGTCAAATTCATTTTCAGTCTCTTTGAGTCGAACTATGGTGTTCTGACTTCCTCATTTCACGAGAGGATACGTAGGCATAACTTAACAGTTATCTAACAAAAGTATCTTTGTCTTCCCCTTCTTTCAGCATCCTTTTCTAAGCCTCATTTCCTGAGCAATTCACCTTTTACACTGACACTTGTACATTCATTCCTAGCTTTTGCACATAGATAGCACATACACTACCCCTTTAAACACAATCTTGTAAGCGTGGATCCCGTCAAGTACGACGAACAATCTGGGTGCTAATACCTTCCCAGGTTGTAACCAACCCCCTTTCTCAGTTTCTCTGGTTCGCAACCGTCTTATCCATCTCTTTCCAGGTTTATGCAGCATTACCTTTCCTTCGGGATAAAAATGCCTAGCTGGCGAATCTATTCAATTCATTTCATTTCTCTTTTTGCCGACAGTTCGCGTCTGCACCTTGGGACCCTAGTGTCTTTTCAAGGGAGCGACAGGTAACTCCCAAAGCTAGTTATGAAGTCCCTCCCCTTCAACCTCATTGTAATCTAGTTGAGGTCCTTGGAAGATAATTCACACAACCTTTGAGACCAAATAAAGTTAGGATCAGTGAAGGCTTTAGTGCTTGGAAAGTGTCTCATGAATCATTTGTAAAACAAATGAGCACAGCAGCATACTAGACCTCCCCATTTCTTTTTATTCTTGTAGTGTACTGAGTAGTACAAATCTCCTAGAAGATTGAGCACTGGATTCTTTAGAACAAAGAGATGGATTTCATTCATATCTACGAACTTGTCCATGTCAGCAAACAGAATGATCCCGTATATGGAAAGAGCCAAAATAGCACAAACAGAATCCCACCGAGCTTCCGCATCAAGTTCCTCAACTTTCTTCATCGAGAACTCTAGAGAAAAACAAAACATTCCTCCTTTGGTGGTACTTATATTTGCAGTTACCGCAGATGTGCTCAAATAAAGAGTTTTTGCAATATCAGCATGTGTAGGTTTAACCATCTCAGAGTTGAAGGGAATCTGATCCTGAAGAGGTACCCCAAAAATCAAAGCATACTCCTCTAGAAAAGGGCCTAAATGAAATTCATGGAACGTGAAGCACCTCAGTTGAGGATCATAGTACTGCAACAGAGTATGGATATCACTTTTCTCAAAATCATACAGCTCTACTGTCGTACCCCGAAAAATAAGACCTCACGCGATCCGAAAAGACGGAGCCGCGCGCCGGACGGACTGAAGAGTCGCCACCTAATTCTATTTATTCCCGAAGAGGGAAAGGGAAGATATAGATACAACCCGGGAAGAAAAGGATGAGGACAAAGGTCAACGGAACCATTGTCTGGGTTCGGGAGTCGGTTATGCAGGGGGAAGGTATTAGCACCCCCTACATCCATCGTACTCGATGGGAACCATCTAAGTTATCACGCGCGAAAGGATGTTTATGCTTAAACGAATTGCTTGCTAGAGGGAAATGAGTTTGATTATAAGTTAGATTGATCCTAGGTGCTCGGAAAGGATTGAGATCCTCGTGCCTACGTACTCCCGTGTGCAATGGGAAAGTCAGAGCCTCGTAGTTCGGCCTACTAAGGGTAATGGTTGTTCGTTTTATTACCTTTCGTCGATGAAAGGGTTTAGGAGTTGAAATGCACTAAAGACTATGGATAGTTTATCTCGCCCAACAGGACGAGCGTCTTGCGTCGAAATAATCGGAGCGAGTAACGAGAGCTCGTTATCCTCCTTTCTATCGCTTAAGGCTCGTGGCGTACAAATCTTCTTGTTTTATTAGAATGTTTTATTTCCTAAGACCGCTTGACGTTGGATCAAGGGTTTGGATCTAAAAGAGAAATGTTTTGGTTTTTTGGAGGTTAAAGGGTAAATGCAACTTGGAGGTTATTTTTGTGGTTTTGTTAGCGAGGCACAATGCGCTCGGCTCGCAAGGAGAGGTGGATCCTAATAAGCGAAATAATAACTGGAAAATAAAGTGCAAGTGTGCAAGTGCAATCGCTTGACGTTGGACAAAGGATTCAGAATTAAATAAAATACGGAAAATAAAATGTGCACAAAGTAATGGGAGAGGGATACAAAATAAATACAGGGGATTGCGCGAAATAAAGAGGTCTCGTTGTAATTCGCCCAAGAGAAAGCGTGTGTGCAGTGTTTTGAACGGTTCGAAGGCGTTCGGCCTTTTAATCGGGACACAACTATTCGAAGGCGTTGGACCTTTTAATCGAGCGCAACTATTCGAAGGCGTTGGACCTTTTTTGGGACGCGTCGAAATTTACTTCGTTTACTTCCTTAGAGTCGGTTTAAAGAAACCGTTCTATGAGGAGTCGAAACATAATTTTGAAAAGCGGAAATAAATGAATAAATTAAACTGCAAAAAATAAGTAGAATAATAAATTGAATAATTAAATAAATTAAATAATGTTAAGAATAAAAAAAATAAACTAAATTGATTTACATGTTTATTTGTCGAAATAATAAAATAATAAAAAATTAATTACAAAGAGGGCCTCATATTGACCAAATATCACCGATTTAATGAAATCGGGCGAAAAATGGCCTTTTGTCAAGTCATCGGCCCGAAACATATATATATATATATATATATATATATATATATATATATATATATATATATATATATATATATATATATATATATATATATATATATATATATATATATATATAATTTAATCCATTTTTCTAAAAACAAAGAAAACAAAATACTAACTAAGAAATAAAAATACAAGAATTAGATTATATATATACGATAAAAATGTAAACACAGTGGCTCATTATTGAATTTATGTGTTATTAATAGAAAAAATAATGGGCTTATATGCAACTTAACATACCAATGATAAAAATAAAAACTTCAGATAAAACATCCTCAGCTAGTGGTCATAAAAAAAAGAAAATAAAAAAATGGAAATAAAACCTTTTTTTTATTTTTAAATTAGTTTTATAGAAAAGAAACATAAAAACGTGAGTTTGTTGTTTATGGTGGTGTGCATAAAAACAGAATCATGGGCTTGGTCAGATACTTAATAATAATAATAAAATTTGAAACAAAATAAAACAAAATCTTCTATATATAAAATAGATCAATGGAGATAAATAGAATAAATATAAATAATAAAAAAAACTGAATCAAAAAGGGGGTTAATCCCTTTCTCCCTCACAAAATAAGAAAACAGAGCAGCAAAGGGCAAAAAGAACGAAGCCCAACCTTTCCAAAATGGAGCACGGCGGCGGCTTGGATTTCTCACCAATCTCGGATTCCCGCAGATTGACGATGAAACGGCTGGAGGTGGAGGGTCGTCGGAACCGTTCGTCTGAGTTCGGTTTTGACGGCGGTGGATCTGTTTTCGACTTGGTTCGAGTCAAATCTCCTGGTGGTGGCTGAGGCTTTCGCGCGACGGAGATGTGCGCGGCTGCTCTGTTTCTCTCGCGGCGCTGCTTTCACAGTGGGTTCTTGGTTCTACACATTCGTTCGTCGCAGGTTCGTTTGGATGGCTTGAATCGACGGCGCCGGTGGTTTTCGGGATGGTTCGCGGACGTGAAGGAAAGAGTGTTGTGCGGCGGCGCGGTGGAGCGTTACGGTCGGGCTTGTGCGGTGGGTTTTCAGTCACGGACGTACGTTTCTCGCGGGTGGTAGCTCGCGATTGTGTCTCTATGAAGCTTTTGTGGTCTCACTGCGTTTTATGGTTTTGTGATTTGGACTGAGGATTTGCTTCACTGTTTTCGGTTTTGAAGGTGGGTTAAGGTGGTGATGGGTTGCGATCCGGCGACGAAGGGTTTGATGGGATTCGGTTTTGTTTATGCGAGTGAATGGTTTTTAGAGGATGGCGGCCGCGGCGGAGGTTATGGGGGTTCTGGGCGGAAGTGTTTTGACGTGATTTGTGTTCCGTGTGAAAGATGAAGATATGAGAATAGTTTCAATTTCTGCGGATTTTACTTTTTCTGGATTTTGAGGTTTAGAATGATTTGTGGAAGGTCGTGAAGAAAATTAAGGAAGGTTTCTTGAGGTTTGTTTTTGTAGGTGGTAATGTTTGTGTTGACAACGGATGGTGGTGGATTGTCCTGAAGAAGAGCGTTTTTACTTTTTGATTTATTTGGTTTTCATTTTCTATTTTTTTTGGATTTTGAAAGTTTATATTTTCTAAAGCTTGGTGGTTTTGTATGATTTTTCTATATGGTTTTCTTTAGGCTAATCCCCAGCTTTTTAAGTGTGTAAATGAATGGTTTATTTATAGAGGCATTTGGGATGGATTTGGATAAGAGAAAAAGGAATCTTTGAAAATTTGTTGGAAATTTTTACAGGCTGGTTTGTTATGCTGTGAGGTAGTGGCTGTGGTGAATTAGTTGTTGCTATCCGTTGTGAGTGAAAACTTGTTTGTGATGTAGTGTTGTTGTGGCTGTAGTACAGATGAAGGTGGAATTGAGGACAGGCTGTATGGGGTTTTTGTGTTGTGGGAGTGGAAACCGAAAATTAGTGAATTGGAGATGGGTCAGGCTGTGTTTTGATTGTGAAGGTAACAATAATAATAAAACAATGGCTGATTTTAAATGGATAAAAACAATAACAATTATAATAATAATGATAATAATAATACTAATAATAAGAAATAACAATAATAATAAGAATAAAAATAAAGGTAATGGAAATATAATAATGGAAATATAATAATGGAAATAATACTAATAATAATAAAAGGCAATAATAATAAACTATAAAAAGATAATAAAAGATAGTAATAACAATAATGAGTTTTTTTTGTAATTTTGGAAATTGTAAATGGGTTTAAGAAAAAAATAAACTCACTTACCCTGACTTCTGCTGGGAAAAGGACTGGAAACTTGTGTTGATCCTGGATCCTGAACTATGCACGTATGTTTGATTGTTTTTTGAAACGGTATTCCATAACGATGGAGATACGATGCAAATGTTTATGCACTGAGATGTAAATTCGATAATGTTGGGGGATATGGAAAGTTGATTTATTTAGGTATGCATATGATGCATATGCTGCAAATGATTGATGTAAATGATGCTTATGACGTTGATGATTCATAATGATGCATATGAGTGATTGAAAGGTGCCAGCTTGGTGGACTTTTAGTCTGGTAGTTGCCAATAATGATTGGACTTCGGGTGGGTGGATGGCTTGATTCCCCGACACTCGATCTTTGATGTCGTTTGGTCAAAAAATGGATCTTGAAAGCTCCAAGCTTGATTATCTGTTGATGAGCGGAGCGACTTAATTGACACATGAAGACTAATTTTGCTTCGAATGGTTGATAACGTCTGGCAAGATCTGCCTGTTCAGCTGGGGAGGAGAGATAGGAAGATTTATTCCCTGTTTGCTTGCCCCTGCCCGTAGGGTATCTGAAATAAATTTGATGGGGAAGCTTTGACAATGGCCACGGCATGATCTGCCCCTGATTGAGCTGTTTGAAAATAATTTGCCCCTGATTGGGCTGTTGAAAGATGATTTGCCCCTGATTAGACCGTTGAAGTTTCTTGATTCATGTTGGCAATGAAGTTCAAATTTTTCTTTTGATTTCCCCTTGTTGGGATTGTACTGATGTCAAGCGCTGAATTGCAATTAAATTATTCATACATAAATGGTAGTGTTAATGTAACGTTCATGTAAGTTTTGAAAAAAATCAATTTATTTGTATGTTTGTGATAGTGTGACGAATGGACCGTTAACCCAAACGAGGTGCTGATTTAGAAATTGCGTGAAAGATGCAGCAAGAATAATGTGCAATTAAGATTGAATATTAGCAAATATATGGGAGTCAGTTTACGCAACCTTGTTGGTAATATGCTTTCAGAATAAACCGCGCCTCAATTAGGACTTTCGAGGGTTGTAACGTGGTTTGGTTAATGGTTAGAGAAACAAAGGATATAAGGCTCAAAGTTTGATTTGTACCCAACCCTTCTTCGTTATGTTCTCCAGTCCTACGTTCAATTAACTCTACACATGCATTTGTTTTGACGTTGGAAGAGTGAAGATGAAGCTTCAAAGTTTTCTTGAAGACGACAGTCATCTATTTTGTTGGTGACCCTTTGATTCTTGATTTGGTGGTCACTGATATTTGTTTTGCTTTTGCTGAGGATTTGAGTTCCTCTTTTGATTTATTTTTTTTGACTAAGTCTCCCTTTGGGTGCTCAACTTAGTGGTTTTTTCCTTTTCTATTTCTTTTGTTTGAATATTGTGACTGCCAAGTCATTCATTGATGTCCTCTGACAGGATGTCTCATCTTGCGATTCGAAGGTGTAGTCAGGTTAACTGAACAACTACCTTGCCCCGGGTTAAATGTAAGGGTTGTATCCGAAAGAAAGCTCCTACTTCTAGGCTCGAAGTGGTTGACTAGGGATTAACTCCTTATCTCTTCAGTGTTTGGGGATTTGAACAAATGCATGTACATCATTGACGAGCTTTATCTGAAAGCATACCGCAACAGTTATGGGTATTTCGTTTTCATCATCCTCCCTTAAATATTTGCTAAAGTGAAGTGAGGAAATATTTTTGTGATTTTGTGATAAATGATAAATAATTAGCGAATGCGAATAAACTGATTCAAAACATGCATAAACATAACATTAACATAACCAAGTACAAATAACAATGTTCAGAGCAAATAGTACTTAAACAAACATTACAAAATAACAGAAATGCAGAATAATAAATGGCACTGGCTGCCTTGATTTGAGGAACGAACTTCTCTTGATTGAATGCTTCAACGTTGGAGACTACTCAGCTAAGTCTTCAAGAAACCCTTCAAATGTCTTCACTTGTTGGCACCGTGTGGCGGCATTGGATCGTTCTGGACATTTGCATTTCTCGGAGTGAGAGTGAGGTCCTTAGAGTTGATCATATCCTGAATCAAGTGTTTAAAGGCATGGCAATTCTCGATTGTGTGACCTGGAGCGCCTTTGTGATACTCACAGCGAGCATTGGCATCATAGTTTCGGGCATTACCAGTCTAAGGTGGCATATCTCTCAAAGTAAGAGGTCATTTTGCCGTCAGTTTTTTAAAGATTTCGGTGTATGACATAGGCAGGGGATCAATGTGCCTATCATATCCTCTTGGTTGATATGGTGGAGGCTGTTGAGGAGCGCGTTGTTGTTGTTGACCAGGCCGTGGTGGATAAGCCGGTTGCTGGTATGGATTGGGCGCATACTGCGCAGCTGCAACCATAGGACGTGGATGTGGTTGATGAGCCATCTGAGGCGGAAATAAAGCTTGAAAGGCCTGCTGGTAAGGCATTGGAGGAATTGGCTGATATGGCATAGGAGCATATTGTGCAGTAGCAACATAGGGATACTGGTAGTAGGGAATTGGAGCAGGTGCACTCTGTTGGAAATTCCCACTTGCAGCAGAAACAGCATTTGTTTCGCCCTTTTTGTACCCGTTGAAAGGTTTCTTGACATTGGCTTGGTTGCTAGAACCTCCTTGAATCTTTCCGCTTTTCAGGCCTTCTTCGATTCTTTCTCCTACCATTACCATGTCAGAAAATCCAGAAGATACACTGCTGATCAGCTTTTCGTAGTATTGCCCCTGTAGGGTACCCATGAAGATATCGATCAGTTCACGGTCAACCAATGGAGGATGCACTATGGCGGCTAGCTGTCTCCAACGTTGGGCGTACTCCTTAAAGGATTCTCTCTCCTTTTGAGACATACTCTGAAGTTGAGTACGGTTAAGAGCAAGGTCAGTGTTGTACTTGTACTGCTTTTTGAATGCATCAGATAGATCAAGCCAAGTACGAACATTGTTGTGTTCGAGCTGCATGTACCATTCTAGAGACGCTCCAGACAGGCTGTCTTGGAAGCAATGGATCATAAGTTTGTCGTCTTTTGCATGAGCGGCCATTTTTCTGCAGTACATCCTTAAATGAAGCTCAGGATAGCTGAGGCCTTTGTATTTCTCGAATTCTGGCAGTTTGAACTTAGTGGGGATCACAACATCTGGAACTAAGCACATGTCTGAGGCACTCAGAGAAGTTGAATTGTGTCCTTCCATGATTCGGAGTTTTTCAGCTAACTTGCGGCACATCTTTATAGCTTCAGACTCTTGAGCAGCCTGAGGATTGGTGATTGGAACAGCAGTATGCATCTCATACTCAACTTGATGATTCTCTTCAGCTTGAGGAAACTGGACTTGAGTTGGAATAGGTTGAGCTTGAGGAATAGCACCAACAGTGACACCAGAAGCAGGTATTGGTTGGGAAGTGACTTCTTCAACAGCAGAAGTGAAGCCTGGAGGAAAACCGTAGACCAAAGGATATGGAAGTTAGACTGAAGGCATTGCTCGCAAGGTAGATCCTTGCACTTGAGCATTATTCATTGCGGCAGCAGCTTCGCGACGTTCTTCCATTCTTTCCAAAGATTGCAAAGTCTCATAAATCTGGTCAATCTTGCTCTTGACCGAGTCAATCTCCTCCCTCATAGCAGCTTGCTCTTCTTGAATTACGTCCATCAGTTTTCTAGTGTTGGCTCTAGTTAAGTATGATCGTCTAGCTCGATACGGGCATCGGGAAACCAGCTTGATTTACTGAAGATGGAGGAGCATGAAATAAGTTTTTTGGATTTTGGAATGAAATGCAAGATGAATAAATAATGCAAATGAGATGATATGCAAAGTCAGAATCCAGGATCACAAGATCAGGGTCTCATGAGTCCAAGGTACAGATGGAGGATACTCTGATCAAGAACTCACTGGGTAGACTCTAAAGTTTTAGGGATCCCAAAGTTATCAATTCATATGGCTGTTCACCATACACGCCATAAGCATGACGGTTGATTGACTCCACCATATGAATCTATTTTGGGTGAGATCTTCGTATCGACACCCACGAGAGCAAATTTTCTCGGGAGTCCATACTACGTGATCATCGACACGAGGCTTAAAACAAAGTCCTGGAGTTATGGAACTTTCTCAACTGTTTGATGTACGTGTCGATTTCATACATTCTTGACAGTCAATCAACTCCATTGAGTAAGTCTATTCCAAGTGAGGTTTTCGTATCGAGCCACGTGAGGGCGAACCCTGGTGCCCAATACTACGCAACCATCAACCGATGTTTTAACCAAAGGGTTCTAAAGGTCCTCAGAGTTAATGACCCTAATGAAAGCAACTGAGCACACACGTCAAGGACTTGACGGTTGTCAGTATTCTCATCAGAATCTACTCCAAGTGAGGTTTTCGTATCGACAACCCACGAGAGAGGTTCCCTCGGGAGCCCATACTACACAACCTCGCTAACTTAAGTTTATACTCGCAAGCCCGGGTATAGATCCTTTCCCTCAAGTTTCTTTTGCAAAGTATCGATCCAAATTATAGTACCAAGGAGCCACAAGATATATAAAATGGAATGCGATAAAGAAAGCGATAAAAATAAACAAGCAAGGCATAAAAGCAAACAACCAAACAAGCGTGGGAACCTAGACTAGGCTTCACTCACATAGGGGTGAACCAATCCCCACCAGAGTCGCCAGCTGTCGTACCCCGAAAAATACGACCTCACGCGATCCGAAAAGACGGAGCCGCGCGCCGGACGGACTGAAGAGTCGCCACCTAATTCTATTTATTCCCGAAGAGGGAAAGGGAAGATATAGATACAACCTGGGAAGAAAAGGATGAGAACAAAGGTCAACGGAACCATTGCCTGGGTTCGGGAGTCGGTTATGCAGGGGGAAGGTATTAGCACCCCCTACATCCATCGTACTCGATGGGAACCATCTAAGTTATCACGCGCGAAAGGATGTCTATGCTTAAACGAATTGCTTGCTAGAGGGAAATGAGTTTGATTATAAGTTAGATTGATCCTAGGTGCTCGGCAAGGATTGAGATCCTCGTGCCTACGTACTCCCGTGTGCAATGGGAAAGTCAGAGCCTCGTAGTTCGGCCTACTAAGGGTAATGGTTGTTCGTTTTATTACCTTTCGTCGATGAAAGGGTTTAGGAGTTGAAATGCACTAAAGACTATAGATAGTTTATCTCGCCTAACAGGACGAGCGTCTTGCGTCGAAATAATCGGAGCGAGTAACGAGAGCTCGTTATCCTCCTTTCTACCGCTTAAGGCTCGTGGCGTACAAATCTTCTCGTTTTATTAGAATGTTTTATTTCCTAAGACCGCTTGACGTTGGATCAAGGGTTTGGATCTAAAAGAGAAATGTTTTGGTTTTTTGGAGGTTAAAGGGTAAATGCAACTTGGAGGTTATTTTTGTGGTTTTGTTAGCGAGGCACAATGCGCTCGGCTCGCAAGGAGAGGTGGATCCTAATAAGCGAAACAATAACTGGAAAATAAAGTGCAAGTGTGCAAGTGCAATCGCTTGGCGTTGGACCAAGGATTCAGAATTAAATAAAATACGGAAAATAAAATGCGTACAAAGTAATGGGAGAGGGATACAAAATAAATACAGGGGATTGCGCGAAATAAAGAGGTCTCGTTGTAATTCGCCCAAGAGAAAACGTGTGTGCAGTGTTTTGAACGGTTCGAAGGCGTTCGGCCTTTTAATCGGGACACAACTATTCGAAGGCGTTGGACCTTTTAATCGAGCGCAACTATTCGAAGGCGTTGAACCTTTTTTGGGACGCGTCAAAATTTACTTCGTTTACTTCCTTAGAGCCGGTTTAAAGAAACCGTTCTATGAGTAGTCGATACATAATTTTGAAAAGCGGAAATAAATGAATAAATTAAATTGCAAAAAATAAGTAGAATAATAAATTGAATAATTAAATAAATTAAATAATTTTAAGAATAATAAAATAAACTAAATTGATTTACATGTTTATTTGTCGAAATAATAAAATAATAAAAAAATTAATTACAAAGAGGGCCTCATATTGACCAAATATCACCGATTTAATGAAATCGGGCGAAAAATGGCCTTTTGTCAAGTCATCGGCCCGAAACATATATATATATATATATATATATATATATATATATATATATATATATATATATATATATATATATATATATATATATATATATATATATATATAATTTAATCCATTTTTCTAAAAACAAAGAAAACAAAATACTAACTAAGAAATAAAAATACAAGAATTAGATTATATATATACGATAAAAATGTAAACACAATGGCTCATTATTGAATTTATGTGTTATTAATAGAAAAAATAATGGGCTTATATGCAACTTAACATACCAATGATAAAAATAAAAACTTCAGATAAAACATCCTCAGCTAGTGGTCATAAAAAAAAGAAAATAAATAAATGGAAATAAAACCATTTTTTATTTTTAAATTAGTTTTATAGAAAAGAAACATAAAAACGTGAGTTTGTTGTTTATGGTGGTGTGCATAAAAACAGAATCATGGGCTTGGTCAGATACTTAATAATAATAATAAAATTTGAAACAAAATAAAACAAAATCTTCTATATATAAAATAGAACAATGGAGATAAATAGAATAAAAATAAATAATAAAAAAACTGAATCAAAAAGGGGGTTAATCCCTTTCTCCCTCACAAAATAAGAAAACAGAGCAGCAAAGGGCAAAAAGAACAAAGCCCAACCTTTCCAAAATGGAGCACGGCGGCGGCTTGGATTTCTCACCAATCTCGGATTCCCGCGGATTGACGGTGAAACGGCTGGAGGTGGAGGGTCGTCGGAACCGTTCGTCTGAGTTCGGTTTTGACGGCGGTGGATCTATTTTCGGCTTGGTTCGAGTCGAATCTCCCGGTGGTGGCTGAGGCTTTCGCGCGGCGGAGATGTGCGTGGCTGCTCTGTTTCTCTCGCGGCGCTGCTTTCACGGTGGGTTCTTGGTTCTGCACTCTCGTTCGTCGCAGGTTCGTTTGGATGGCTTTAATCGACGGCGCCGGTGGTTTTCGGGATGGTTCGCGGACGTGAAGGAAAGGGTGTTGTGCGGCGGCGCGGTGGAGCGTTACGGTCGGGCTTGTGCGGTGGGTTTTCAGTCACGGACGTACGTTTCTCGCGGGTGGTAGCTCGCGATTGTGTCTCTATGAAGCTTTTGTGGTCTCACTGCGTTTTATGGTTTTGTGATTTGGACTGAGGATTTGCTTCACTATTTTCGGTTTTGAAGGTGGGTTAAGGTGGTGATGGGTTGCGATCCGGCGGCGAAGGGTTTGATGGGATTCGGTTTTGTTTATGCGAGTGAATGGTTTTTAGAGGATGGCGGCCGCGGCGGAGGTTATGGGGGTTCTGGGCGGAAGTGTTTTGACGTGATTTGTGTTCCGTGTGAAAGATGAAAACGGTAATATGAGAATAGTTTCAATTTCTGCGGATTTTACTTTTTCTGGATTTTGAGGTTTAGAATGATTTGTGGAAGGTCGTGAAGAAAATTAAGGAAGGTTTCTTGAGGTTTGTTTTTGTAGGTGGTAATGTTTGTGTTGACAACGGATGGTGGAGGATTGTCCTGAAGAAGAGCGTTTTTACTTTTTGATTTATTTGGTTTTCATTTTCTATTTTTTTTGGATTTTGAAAGTTTATATTTTCTAAAGCTTGGTGGTTTTGTATGATTTTTCTATATGGTTTTCTTTAGGCTAATCCCCAGCTTTTTAAGTGTGTAAATGAATGGTTTATTTATAGAGGCATTTGGGATGGATTTGGATAAGAGAAAAAGGAATCTTTGAAAATTTGTTGGAAATTTTTACAGGCTGGTTTGTTATGCTGTGAGGTAGTGGCTGTGGTGAATTAGTTGTTGCTATCCGTTGTGAGTGAAAACTTGTTTGTGGTGTAGTGTTGTTGTGGCTGTAGTACAGATGAAGGTGGAATTGAGGACAGGCTCTATGGGGTTTTTGTGTTGTGGGAGTGGAAACCGAAAATTAGTGAATTGGAGATGGGCCAGGCTGTGTTTTGATTGTGAGGGTAACAATAATAATAAAACAATGGCTGATTTGAAATGGATAAAAACAATAACAATTATAATAATAATGATAATAATAATACTAATAATAAGAAATAACAATAATAATAAGAATAAAAATAAAGGTAATGGAAATATAATAATGGAAATAATACTAATAATAATAAAAGGCAATAATAATAAACTATAAAAAGATAATAAAAGATAGTAATAACATTAATGAGTTTTTTTTGTAATTTTGGAAATTGTAAATGGGTTTAAGAAAAAAATGGACTTAATAAAAATAAGAAATAATAATAAGATAATAAAAAAGGTTTTTTTCGTGATTTTGTGATTAAGGATAAAGGAGCAATAATGAGCTTAAAGAAATAGTGATAATAATAAAAAAAAATTAATTTTGAATAAAGAATTAACTAATGAAAATAATTTATGATAAAGAGCAGAAATAAATTTTAGTTAGAAAATAAATATACCCTTTTTAGATTTTTTTGTTTTGAATAATAGACAGGAGAAAAAAAAACAATGCATATTTTGGATTTTTCGAAATATCGGACAAAACAACCAGTACACATTTTGTTTGGCAGAGAAACACATGTTTTTTTTATTTTCGAAATATATGTTAAACAGAGAAATAAAATGGTACAAGTTTTTTTATTTCTAGTAAAAATAAAAAGGGTAGGACAAATTTGGGGTATGACATCTACCACCATAGTCAGAATACCCTCATGAACCCTCCAGAAATCCTCAATGTGATCTGGGGTAATTAGAGCAATCATCTTATTCAGCATGTCGATCTTGGTGTCAAATAACTTGTAATGATTATTCTTCTTCCTTGAATCTTCCATCTCTGGATAAGAACTCTAACCGGAATCGGGAACAGTGTATAAACCCTGAGAATGAAAAACACAAATGGTTAATGATTTCATGATGCTTGGTGTCGCTCTCGGGATTTTCATCTTAGTACAAACGCGAAAGTGGCGCGGAAAAGGTAGAGTCGCCAGCCAGGCATTTTTATCCCAAAGGAACGGGAAAGGTAATGCTGCACAAACCTAAGGAAGAAGGAAAGGACAAGGTCCTGCGAACCAAAGATCTGGGTTCGGGAGTCGGTTACGACCTGGGAAGGTATTAGCACCCCAGATCGTCTGCCGTACCCGACGGGATCCACGCTTGCTTGTTTTGTTTCAAAGGGTAAGAAAATACGAGTGCTGCTGAATAAAACTGCTGACTGGAATGGGAATGGAAAGGAGAGAGGGAAAAAAGAGATCGAAAAGAAACAATGGGGAAAATGTAGGGAAAATAAAGAATGTGCTCGAACGGGCCCTACCCCGCTGCGTATGTACCTCATCGGGAAAATGAGGATCAGAGTCTAGGTGTATTTTTTTAAGAGTTTTTTATGAATTTGGCACAAGGAAGAGAATTCAAACTCTTTTCCATGGAATGTGTATTTGCTACTACATTCCAAGATGGAATAATAGAACAAGCACACCAAGCAAGGAGAATTTATCCAAGGCTTGTTTCCAAGGATTAGGGTCTAAGTTCACTAGCTTTTTGAACTTTATTAGATGTTTTTTGTAGCTTTTATGAAGAAGTATCTTTTAAATTTTTCTTTGTGAAACAACCCCTTGATAAGACTTATACATCATGCTAGACAAGCTTACACTATTCCAAGATGGAATGAATGTAAGTTCCCTTTGGAATAAGGCTATACACAAGGGATCCTTTCATGCATTTATTAAATCTTTTTGGATTTTGTTTGAAGATGAGAAAGAATACTCAAATCAAAAAAGGACAAAAATTAAGGGGGATTAAGACACAACCCTAAGTTATTTATTAAAATGGTGGTCCAAATGGTGAGTGAGGCTTTTCTAATCCTAAAGAGAAAAAGGAAAAGAGAGAAGAAAAAGGATGCAACTTACTTCCTAAGGAAGATAAGTTGGTCCTAACAAAATGAAATCCTACCAATCACAAATATGGAAGTAAAAGTTGAAGTAAATGCATAAAGGGAATGCATAAAAAATAAAGAGGATAAGGTGTAAGGAAGCATACCTTTCTCTCCCTACAAAACAAAGATTAGTGTATTTTATTAAAAATAATAAAGCAAACTCACACCAATTAAATCCTAATAACTCTAGGACTCAATCTAAACTCTATCTTAATTCTAAAAGAACTAAAAAAATGCTATAAAAAAAATTCAGCACCTACTACAGCCCCTAAATGCACAAATAGCTACCCAACAAAAGGCAAAGCACAAACAACTTTCTACAGCCAGCATACAACATGTAAAGATAAGTGTAGAAAGTCACATACAACATGAACAACATAACAAACAACATGTATTTTACAACACCTATATGCAAAGTCAACTATGAAATGTAAAATGCAGATTTGATTATTTTCATTTTTTAATGCATAAACTCAATGAAAAATGTACCAATTAATCATGAATATGCATTTGAACATAGATCAACATACATAATTGAATGAACATGAGCATTTTTTAGGGATTATGCAAGAATGCACCACATGATTTATTATGCAACAAGTATGCAAAATATGGCACATGAACATGGCATATGAACATAATGAGCATTGATCATGAATATGCAACATGATAGATCAACAAGAATGCCAAGCTCAATGCAAAATTCAGAATTGATTTGATGTGAATGATATGATCAAACATGCAAACAAATGCAACCAAATGCACATACATACATGGTTATGTGAAATGCATCATATATATTGATACAATGAAATGCAAATGAGTTAACGAATTGTGCGAAAGATGCAAAAACAGAATGCAACATGATTATTTACATGACAAAAAGTGTGTGGACATAGCAACAAAGTGCAAGAAGTCAAATTATACACAAATGAACACATAACGCGTAATATGCAACATGAACGGAAACGCATCGAAAAGACTCGAAATGGGGGAATGTGATGTTGAAACCAACATGTCGCTCCTACTAAATGAGGCTTGGTCATCTAGGGTACAGACACGAACGGTCGACGAAAGGAGAGAACACACAAGGGTGAACTGAAAAGAAAAGAGTCGCCAGCTAGGCCTTTTTATCCCGAAGGAAAGGTAATGCTGCATAGACCTAAGAAAAGGATGGATAAGACGGTCGCGAACCAGAGAAACTGAGAAAGGGGGTTGGTTACAACCTGGGAAGGTATTAGCACCCAGATTGTCCGTCGTACTCGACGGGATCCACGCTTGAAAGATTTGTGTTTTAAAGGGGTAGTGTCAGTGCTATTTTGTGTGCAAAAGAGCTGGAAAAGGATGTGCAGATGTCACTGTAAAAGAAGTATGGAGTGAAATAAAGGAGTGTTAGTGTAAAGAAAGAATGAAGCTCAAGATTATGAGGCTTAAAGAATAATGCTGGAAGAGGGGGATTATACAGAGACTTTTGTTCGATAACTGTTAAGTTATGCCTATGTATCCTCTCGTGCAATGAGGAAGTCAGAACACTGTAGTTCGACTCAAAGAGACTGAAAGGTAAATTTACTTGTGAACTTCTTGCTTGTCTATGCTCAAGTGTATGACCTATCTGGCTCAGGTGCTAACTGTCTTGCATTAGACGGAAGAAGCGAGTTCTCGTTTGTGAGTGAAGATGATGAGAAAAGAATCTCGGAGGAGACGATTATTGTTTGTTTTTTTGTTTTCAATCTTTTATTGCTTTTTGGAGTTTGTCATAAGTTAATGAGTTTAAGCCTAAACCAAGGGTTAGTAGACTCATCACATCCTCCCTCTGATTAGGGGTAATCAGAATACCTTAAGTATGAAGTAAACACCTCACACTTAATCACCATGATATAGGATTAAGATCATTAACCTACTTGCCTTTATTTAGATGTTTTTTGTAGTTTTTCGTTTGGTGTTAAGTAATGAGTTTAAGCCATAATCAAAGATTTAATGGACTCATTACACCATCCTAATAGAAGGATAATAGATGGGAACATTTAAGCTGAGGAAGATACCTCAACTTAATCCATGATTAGGGATTAACCTCATGACAAAACAAAGCCTTTATTAAAGTGGATTTTAGTTAATGGTAAGATTAAGAAGTGAATTTTATGATTTGTAAGACAACTTGAGGGGGACTTGTCCATTAACACTATGGTTAGTCCTTCTTAACCAATTAAGGAAGAATTAGAACCCTAATGCAAGGCCCAAGTTACAAGCTTGATGTCTTAGTGATTATTAGGTGGATTGATTAAAGGATTTAAACACATTAAGGGTTTAACACTTAGGATTAAAGTTATACACTCCATCCTAATAGAAGGATGCAGGCATAAGCTTAATCACCAAGCCTTAAAACCTTTAAGGTTTAGTCCTTGATTATGAGGTCAGAAAAGAAAACTCAAAGATGACACAAAGGTAAAACTAATGGGGGACTAATCAAACCCTAATTATTAACATGCTTGGGTGTTCCTAGGGTTAATGAGGCTTGCAAGAAGATCTTCAGAGAAACCACCAAGGAAGAAGCAGATGAAAAGAAAAGAAGCAGCAAGAAGCAAGACAACTTGCTTCACTTAAGAAGACAAATTGCTTGAAGAAAGAAGGAGGAGAGAGAGCATGAATGAGCAAGCTCACTCAAATACACAAGTAATAATTCAGCAATGAATGCATAAGAGAGATGAGAAGAGATGGTGAGAAGTGAAGGCAAATTCACTTCTCAAACACTTACCACTTGAAAAGTTAGTGAAAGAAAGTGAAGATGGAATGAAAATGAAAAGTATGCAATGATGCAAACCAAAACCAGAGGCATGTTTATGATGCTAATGATGCAAAGAGATGGCAAAAATGTATGGTATGATATGGAGATGATCATACTCATGAAGAGAATGCAAATGAGACATGTAAGAAGCATGAAAGTTCATGAATGCATATGACATGAAATGAAAGCAAAAACATGACAAATGGATGAAAAAAAATGATCAAGAATGATTCTAATATGCCCTAATATGTCTTACATGTCATATGGATGCACAAAATGTCATGGCAAGTTCATGTATGCAAGCCTATGAAGAATGAATGCAAATGAAGGCAACAATTAGGGCTTATGTACAAGATGCAATGCAAAATTCAAAATCAGAAGAAAATGACAAGATAGAAAATTGAAAATAGGATCAAAGGCACCCTAAACCTATACAAGTTCACTACCCAAAGGGGAAGGTCAGATGCTAAACCCTAAAGGACTTATGATTTTTCTAAGTTTGCTAGGGTTTTAAGGTACCTCACAAGGAAAAATGCAAAACAAAACAAAAATGAAAGATAAATTCATGCCAATTTTATCCTATAAACTACATGATATGTGTAATGCAATGCAAAAAGAGCCATTATCAAACTCTTCATGGTTAGGCAGGAAAGATTTTTCTAAGTTAGGGTCAAAATATTGACTTTAAAGAACCCTAAATCAAAAGAAAAATGTCAAAATGGATCAAGAACCAAAAATAAATTTGTATGAATGGTTTGATAATGTCTCTAAATGTGTCAAGATGCAATGTGATTTTTTTGGTGATTTTTAGAAACTTAAATGGTATTTTAATTAATTAATTTCCATTAATTAATTAAAATAAACATTTAAATATTTTAAAAATACAAATTTTATGCAAAAAATAAAATAAAAATTATTTTCAGAATGAGAAAAATATTTGAAAGGAAAATGCAAAAGATAAAAGTTTTTAGATAAGTTTTGCTATTTTTAATAAAATGGTAAAGAAAATGCAAATTAAATGAAAATTAAATGAATTTAAATGGAAGTCAACTAATCCATGGGCCAGGGTTTGAAGTTGGGACGCGGGAATTGACCAGCGCGCGCATCTGAATGGCTAATATTCAAACTTCACTAATTATGATTAAAGCCCTAATCTGAACCCTAATTACTCTCAGGTGACCGGAACAGTGTTCTGGTCATCTTCTCCGGCTAGCCAAACATGTTATCTCACCTAATACGTAACCTCAAGCCCTCAAACTTTCCAGAAATGATCCTCACATCACTCCCAACAAGAATCAGACAACAAAAATCATTTATTTACCATCAAGAACATGAATCGAAGCAAAACGGAAAATACATCAAAAGTTTTAGAAGCTTCATACATGCTTGTTTCTCAATCATTTTCAAACGTAAAGACATCATGATCATCAGGAGAGCACATAGAATCAATTAGGAACTTAAAATGAAGGTTCTAGAAAAAAAAGTTCTTGAGGCTACCTGAACTGAGGCTTTCGAAAATGGCACTGGATGACTGCTTCTTTGCCTCAAATTAGCTCCAATGATCCTCCTGAAGAGTTTGTGATGCTTGGTTGGAATTTATATGGCCTCTAAGTGATGTTGGCTGAAACTCAGTTCAAGAAATGTGAAAATCGTGTTTTTGATACAGGGTGTTTCAAAGCAAAATGAAGGGTGGGAAATGATCAGTGATGAATATGGAGTTGAATGGTGAAAAGAGTTTGGAGATTTGATGGCTGAGCTGTGTGTTTCGAAAGGTTTTGCAAGTTGGGGAGTTTTTGAGAACTTGGGCAATCTGAGGTTTTTAGGCTCAAAATCTTGTGTTATAAGCTGTGTTTGATCCACATAACAAGTTGTGATAGGTCAGAGAGTGGGTGGTGGCTTATGGTGATTGGTATGGGCAAGTTGCCAAAATGTCAACATGACTTGTACTTGAGGTATGGGCAAGAATACAGTTGGTCCTTGGGCATGTCCATGCGCAGCTGACTTCATGGATGTCCACAAATCCATTCTTGAGGCAATTCAGCAAAAGAGAAGAAAGTTATGGGGTGTTTTGCAATTATGTGATGTTTTGGCCCCTTTGAAAAAATCTTGATGATCAAGGCATGAAACTTGGGATTTCTTTGGGCAATTCTGAATTATAGGTCATGTACTATGTTTGTGTAATGGTTAGAGGTGTGTTTGAAGTCACAAAATGCTTTGGCAAGTGGTTTTGCAAGTTTCCCTCTTTGGCACATAAGTGAAATTTTGTGATTTTTCCCAACTTTGACAAGCCATATCTTGAGTTCTAAAATGAATTAGGCCAAGTTCTTGTACTTTTTGAAAAGGGAATGATCCAATCTACAACTTTCATGACCAAGAACTTTTCATTTGAAGCATTTTTGAATCAAAAAGAGGAGGTTGAAAAACTTTTCCAAAATGACAAGTTTGCATTACAAGTCACTTTCCCAAAATGGCAACTTTGCAAATGGCTTGAAATTATTCCATTTTGTGAACTTCTAATTTCTTATAAGATCAAATAAAGATCATATACACCTAAAATGATGGAGAAGACCCTTTGGTTGGATGATTGGGGGCCTCAGATGCCCTGATTTTGCACTGACTTGTTCAAGAAGTCATCTATTGATCAGATGCCTTCCCCATTGAATTTCTTCATGAAAATTGGTATGCATGATCCTCATATCATATAGAGACCAATAAAAACAAGAATGACCAAAAAATTTGGAGTTATGGCCTTTGAAACCAAAACCCTAATTCTAGGTCATCTGTGCAGTTAAGCTTGGCTCTGCTTCCATGCCTTTCTCAGTTCTTGTGATTCTTTGACTTCCTTGATCTTGGGAGGATATAATATGATGCTTGAACATACATGGACCCTCTTGAGATGATTGAATACCCTTGGAGTTGCTCATACCACAAACCCTAGATGCAGATGACTTTGAACTAATGCAATGAAGCAAAAATGCAACATGAGATGATATGATTGAATTTATGCAAATGAAAAGAATCAAAATCCATGGTGAAATGAGTGAGGGAAAATTTGGGGTGTTTAAACAACCTAGAAAATTCCCTAAAATGAGTACCTAAGCATGTATGAACATTAGAGGCACAAAGAAGAAAGAACAAGCAAGGAAAATAAGCTAAAATTCTGAATTTCTACAGTTTTAAACGGTTAACCAAATGGTTAACCCATTAACGCACCCCAGACAGCACTAAAAATGGCCAAAAATGCATGTATTAATCGGTTAACCAAAGCGTTAAACGGTTAACACTGAACAGAAAGTGAAAAATTGTTTTGAAATAAGTGCTTTTGGCCACAATCTTACTTCTAAACAACCCTAACACACATCTAATCATGTTAACACGAATTTCTACTCAATTAGGGCTTATTAACACATGCTAGAACCTACAACAAGCTACAACCTAGCTTCTAATCCATTAAACTCCACAAATCGCAAGCAAAACGTAACGAAAACATAATCAACCACAAAGTAATACAAAAAGCACTTAAAGAATGCCAAAATGGCGAGATGGAGAGAATAACTTAAATCAAGCATGGTTTTAGATCACCAACCTACAAAGCGGAGAAGTGCTTCGGTAAATGTTGCAAGAATCGGAGCTTGATCGGAAAGAAATCTGAAGAATCCGCGAATGCGCAAAATAAATGCGTTCTTGATGCTTGATACTTCTTGCACTTCCGATAAGTCGAAATCTTCACAAAAACCAGTAGCTTCTTCTTCCACAAAGCACAAATCAATGGAGGTTGGAGGCTAAGCTTTAAGATCTTCAAGTTCCAATGTGAAACTTGAAGATCTTCTTCAAAAAAAGCTTTGGTGAAAAGGGAAATGGAGGAAAAGTGAGAGAGAAAAAGTGATTCTATAAATTATGAGAGAGTGAAAAATTGGGAACCTTTTGCATTGAAGTGATTAATGATTATATAGGGGCTAGGCTTGGAGCTAGGTTTGGAAATGGAGTTAGGTTTAGGAATGGAGTTAGGTTAGTAGTTAGTTAGGGTCAGGGTTGGAGAAGGAATATTCCTTAGAATATTCCATGGAATACTCTAGAAGGTTGTGGAACATGGTAGAAGCATCCAAAGGAAATGGAGTGGAATTGAAGTGGAAAAACAAGAGGGAAATAATGAAAGGAAATGTGGAAGGAAAGTGGAAGGAAAAGTGGAGGGAAAGGTGAAATTAACAACTTTTCAAATGATTTTTTTTCCTTGAATGGTAAGTTTTGGTTTTCTTGATTTTTCATGATTCCTCCATCATTTATTGATCAATTTTGAGCCACAGGATCCTTGTAACCCTAATTTCATGATTTTGATCTCAAAAAGTCAGGAGTTGACTTTTTACTCAACCTGGTTGACTTTTCCCCGATTCCTTGATTTTCAATCCATCTGACCAATTGAACCTCTTCCAAAATGAATTTGTGGATGAAATTTGAACCCTAGGAACTTGACATCATATATAACACAAAGGAATCCACTTTGAATCAAAATTTCACTGAGAAGCCCAGTGGAAGTGAAACCCTAATTTGGCCTTTTTCATCGGGAGATGTTGCACTGCTTTCTTCCTTTGATCAAATCAAATCTTTCAATGGCTTGTGGCTTCAAATGAAGACTTATGGGATGTTGTGAACCCTTTGCATAAGGTTGAGAAGCTTTGTGACCCTTTGCTTTCCTTTGTATAGCCTTCAATTGCTCCAATCATTGATCACATACCTATGCCTTAGTTATGCTACACCTGATGCAATGTTGTTAGTTATTTCATGAACTCTTGTTTGCAAAATTCTATGCAAAAAATGTTGGGGAAATGAGAGGGAAAATTTTGAGGTATTACAGCTGCCCCTATTCAATCATCTGCAGGCCTGAATGAATAATTGCAAAAGCTTTTAGACGTTCAAGGTATGGAGTGATTGAATACTCGAATAAAACCTGGAAATTTGAACTCGGTGGATAAGAGAAATGTGATCTGCCTTTTATTTATCTTTTTTTTGTGTTTTGACCTCTGAATAGGTAATGGGAATAAAAGCAGGTGGAATAGGATCATTGCAATAGCCTGCAATGTGACTGCTGAGCGAATCAAGCCACAGAGAGGGTGCCTATTGGCGAAGCAGGGCTTAAAAATGAGACCGTTAGCGGAACGGAACTCGACAATGCGACTGCTGAGCAAATCAAGCCACAAAGAAGGTGCATGTTGGCGAAACAGGGCTTAAAAATGAGACCATTAGCGGAATGGAAAACTCGACAATGTGACTGCTGAGCGAATCAAGCCACAAAGAAAGGGTTCCTATTGGCTAAACAGGGCTTAAAAACGAGACCATTAGCGAAATGAGACTCGACAATGTGACTGCTGAGCGAATCAAGCCACAAAGAAGGGGTGTCTGTTGGCAAAACAGGGCATGAAAACGAGACCATTAGCGAAATGAGACTCGACAATGTGACTACTGAGCGAATCAAGCCACAAAGAAAGGTGTTTGTTGGCGAAACAGGGCCTGAAAATGAGACCATTAGCAAAATGAGACTCAACAATGTGACTGCTGAGCGAATCAAGCCACAAAGAAAGGTGCCTGATGGTGAAACAGGGCTTGAAAACTAGACCATTAGCAAAATGAGACTCGACAATGTGACTGCTGAGGGAATCAAGCCACAAAGAAAGGTGCCTCTTGGTGAAACAAGGCTTAACACGTGACTGCATTGATCTGGTTAATCCTTGTGAGGAGAAAACAACTCTGTGGGGAACATTGTTAATGATACACTGGCTCTGAACTGCCGCCATTGCCAAAAATAAATTGGGCTTTGAGATTGGAGAGCCAAGACCCTGTTGGAGATGGACCCTTCTTGCACTCTGATGGGGAAGTAAAGACTTTCTGACTTAGCTGGGAACTAGAAGTACGACACTGCTGAGGAAGCAACCTGCTGGGGAGGAAAGACACTCCTAGAACTACTGGGGATTGCCCCGGTATTGAAAGAACACCTTTGCTTGGGGAGGACAAACATCTTTTGTCATTACTGTCGGGGAAGAAACTTCAACTTCACTTCTACTGGGGATAACAGGAGACACACGGGGAAGGCACCTGTTCTTGTTCAAGTATATTGTTGAAGTATTCTTCTTGGAAATCCACTTTAGCTCTGCTAGCAATACATGTACCTGCACCTGCGTAAACACAACTGATAGTGCCTGCAACATGGAGAGTTAATTTTGGACCTATATGCCCCAAGCTTATAGTATGAATCATTATCCCAGCCACTTAACCTTTTTAGAGTTGTATTAAATGTTTCGATCCTCCTGCATAAGTTAGAAAACATTCAAATGTTCACAACACAATATAAATCACAATTTGCTGGACATTTTCGCAATCAATCAATGCTAGATAAAAAAACACAAAATCAACTAGTCACAAGTTGACTAAAATTGGATTTTTATTGATTTGGAACATGACCATGAATAGGTATTACAATAGGAAGCAATTCCCTAGAAAGAGGAAATAGCCAAAAAAGGAAAACAGACTATCCTATTGGCAATGTGAAAAATGGATCTCATTAAGTTTCGACCCGGCTATGACTCATATATCTTTAAGACTATATGTTTGCTCTGCCTCTTGAGAAAGGTGATTGGAATGGTCTTCAACCCTTAGAATAACCTCAGTTGTAGATGGATTACGAATTTCGTAGATTGCAGTCGTTCGTGTTAGTCCCTCTTTTGCGTGGATCTCCCTTTCGGGTTTTAAATCCACCGGGATACCCTTTATTTCCTAAGTTGTCCGATGTGGCTTTTCAACTCAGCGGGTGTACATTTTTTCAATATTTCCCTAATTTTTGCCCGAGCCTTTTATTTTGTTTTTGGCTCGCCGAGATGCCCATTTTTGCCTGGATCTTTATTCTATTTTTATCCAACGGATATTTTTACACTAAGTATTTTCTTACTGTGTCTGTGTTGACAGGGGAATAGAAGTCTTCTCCATCCATGGTTGTTAGCATCAAGGCTCCACCTGAGAAAACCTTTTTAACAACGAATGGTCCTTCATAATTGGGTGTCCATTTGCCCCTGTGATCGTTGAGAGGAGGAAGAATCCTTTTCAGCACCAGATTGCCTGGTATGTACCGTTGAGGCCATACCTTCTTGTCGAAAGCTTGTTTCATGCGTCGTTGATACAACTGTCCATGGCATACAGCTGTTAGGCATTTCTCTTCAATGAGGCTCAGTTGATTGTATCTGGATCGGAGCCACTCAGCTTCATCTAGCTTAATGTCCATCATTAACCTCAACGAGGGGATATTCACTTCGGTTGGTAGGATTGCCTCCATACCATATACCAATGAGAATGGGGTTGCCCCTATTGTGGTACGCACGGACGTTCGGTACCCATGCAGCGCAAATGCTAGCATCACGTGCCAGTCTTTGAATGTCACAACCATCTTCTGCACGATCTTCTTAATGTTCTTATTGGCCGCCTCGACGGCGCCATTCATCTTCGGACAATATGGAGAAGAGTTGTGATGCTCTATTTTGAAATCCCGACACAAGTAAGCCATCATCTTGTTGTTGAGGTTAGAACCATTATCGGTAATGATCCTTTCGGGAATTCCATACCGGCAAATAATGTCTCTTTTGATAAACCGAGCTACCACTTGTTTTGTAACATTGGCATAAGACGCCGCTTCGACCCACTTCGTGAAATAGTCTATGGTAACTAGGATGAAGCGGTGACCATTGGAAGCTATTGGCTCAATATTTCCAATCATATTAATTCCCCACATGGAGAACGACCAAGGTGAAGACATGAAACTCAATGGATTCGGAGGTACATGGACCTTATTAGCATAAATCTGGCACATATGACATTTGCGGGAATATTTACAGCAATCGGATTCCATGGTGATCCAATAATATCCCGATCTCAACAATTTATTTGCCATAACATGTCCTCCAGCATGGGTACCGAAGGAACCTTCATGAACCTCTTGCATCAACAGGTCTGCTTCGTGTCTATCCACGCATCTAAGCAGAACCATGTCGAAGTTTTGCTTGTATAGCACACCATCTTGATTTAAGAAGAAACCACTCGCTAGTCTTCTGAGGGTCTTCTTATCTTTACTGGATGCCCCAGTCGGGTACTCTTGAGTCTTCAAGAAGTGCTTGATATCATGGTACCAAGGTTTGTTATCTTCACCATTGTCAATTGTGAAGACATAGGCAGGTCATTCGAGATGGGAGAGCATGATTCGAGGCACGAAATTCTCTTGAAAAACCTTGATCATAGATGACAAAGTTGCAAGAGCATCAGCGAACTGATTTTCATCTCGAGGAATATAACTCAACTTGACCTTGGTGAAGAAGGTTAGCAGCCTCCTGGTATAATCCCTGTAAGGAACCAAATGAGGTTGGTGAAATAACCATTTGCCATTGACTTGGTTCACTACCAGAGCAGAATCTCCGAAGATCTCGAGGTTCTTGACTCGCAAGTTGATTGCCTCTTCAGCCCCCATGATGTAAGCTTCATACTCTGCCTCATTGTTAGTGCATTCGAAAGTCAATCGAGTAGCTAAAGGTGTATGGACCCCTTCTGGTGAGATGATAACAACACCTACTCCGCTTCCGTTCATGTTCACAGCTCCGTCAAACATCAATTTTCATTTGGATTCAGGGTCTGGCCCCTCCTTCGGAAGTGGTTTAGTCTTTCAACTTGAGGAACATGATGTCCTCATCCGGGAACTCAAATTTCATGGGTTAATAATCGTCAATTGGCTGTTGAGCCAGGTATTCTGACAATACACTCCCTTTGATTGCTTTTTACAAAGTGTACTGGATATCATATTATGTTAAGAGCATCTGCTATCGGGCTACCCTTCCTGTTAGAGTCGGCTTCTCGAAGATATATTTCACAGGATCCATCTTGGAAATTAGGAAAGTAGCGTGAGTCAGCATGTACTGTCTTAGTCGGCGAGCAGCCCATGCCAAAGCGCAACAAGTTTTCTCGAGTAGTGAGTAATGTGTCTCACAATCGGTAAACGTTTTGCTAAGGTAATAAATGGCGTGTTCTTTTCGACCAGACTCGTCCTGCTGACCCAGCAAACACCCCATCGATCCTTCAAGCACAGTAAGATACATGATCAAGGGTCTCCCTGGCACTGGAGGCATGAGAATCGGAGGTTCTAGTAGGTATTCCTTGATTCGGTCAAAGGCTTACTGGCCGTCTTCATTCCATTTGATGGCCTGATTCTTCCTCAGAAGCTTAAAAATAGGCTCACACGTGGCCGTTAGGTGCGAGATAAACCGTGCAATGTAGTTTAGTCTCCATAAAAAACCACGTACTTGCTTTTCAGTCTTTGGCTCAGGCATCTCCTGGATGGCTTTTACTTTGGCCGGGTCAACCTCAATTCCCCGCTCACTAACAATGAAACCCAGTAACTTGTCGGAACGTACGCCAAAGGTGCATTTGTTCGGATTCAACCTCAATCTGAACTTCCGGAGTCTGTCAAACAACTTTGCTAGATTGACCAAGTGCTCTTCTTCTGTTTGGGATTTTTCTATCATATCATCAACATAAACCTCAATCTCATGATGAATCATGTCGTGAAATAGCGTCACCATTGCCCGTTGGTAAGCGGCTCTAGCGTTCTTAAGACCAAACGGCATGACCTTGTAGCAGAAGGGTCCCCAAGGCGTGACGAAGGTAGTCTTTTTCATATCATCGGGAGACATCTTAATCTAGTTATATCCTGAAAACCCGTCCATGAAAGAGAACACAGAAAACTGAGCAGTATTATCAACAAGAACGCCTATATGAGGTAGAGGGAAATCATCTTTAGGGTTGGCCCTGTTCAAATCCATGTAGTCTACACACATCCTGACTTTACCGTCTTTTTTAGGGACCGACATAATATTGGCAACCCAGGGAGGGTAACTAGTCACGGCCAATAAGCCATCATCAAATTTCTTATGTACTTCCTCTTTGATTTTGATTTCCATATCAGGGCGTGTGCGTCTCAACTTTTGCTTCACTGGTGGGAAGTCTTCTCTCAAGGGCAGCTTGTGTACCACAATATCACTATCTAAACCAGGCATGTCTTGGTAAGACCAAGCGAAGATATTAACATATTCTCGAAGCATGGAAGTTAGACAAGTCTTGATAGATTCCTCTAATGCGGCCCCGATATTGACTTCTTTCTTGTCATCTTCGGTACCTAGGTTTATCACTTCAATGGCCTCTTCATGCGGCTGAATCATCTTTTCCTCCTGTTTAAGCAGGCTGGCTAACTCTTCGGGTAGTTTGCAATCTTCTTAACCTTCATCATCGGCTTGGTAAATTCGATTGTCAAAGTCATACTTAGCCATAGCAAGTTCGTCATTGATAAGATATGGTGACGAGCACCTGCATGAATGGTGATTCATGCAAGGCGTTAGAAAGAGTTCAAGAAAATGAGAAACATTGCCACTTTAAAACTTTTCTTTCTTTTTTTTGAAAACAAAAACAAAAAATGAAAGACAAGGAACAACATGGATGAATGCAAAACGTCAGCTTTATTAATGATTATGTTTTGTGTTAAGAACAAAAGAACCCTTACAATAAGCTACTATGCCCCGGGCAAAACATAGTGCTTGAGTACAGGAAAGACAAAAGCAAAAATCATTACTCTTCAAAGGAGGTGACTGAGATGAGCCTTTCAGATGACCAATTGCTAAGCTGAGTCTCTGGAGCACAAGGTCTAATCCACTCATCTAGGTCACAGTCACTATCAACCGTGTCATTTTGCACTACACTGATATTCCCATAATCAACCATTCCTGCACTCGTGAAGGTAATCGGGCCTTGACGACCTCTAGCGCTCTGTTCAGATGATGACTTCCCAGGATGGTAGCCAACACCAAACATGTCCTTCTTTTCTGATACCTCCAGTGGACTTCCCCAGCCTTCTCGCATTCCTGACTCTACCACCTTCAGATCCTATTTATAAGATGCTATGGAGACTCCCTTCTTTGACTCTTCAGAAGAAACTGTTGATGAGGATGTTATTTTAGTCTTCAGGGGCTCGAAAGCTTGACACGGAGTCTCAACAATTTAACTGTCCATCTCTACATATTTAAATGAAGCCATATCCTGATACGACCATGCAAACACATCCACATACTCTTTGAGAAGCTTGACCAATCTTTCTTTGATGTCTGCCCCAAGTGTTGTACCAATCTTGACTTCCTTCTTATCTTCATCGGTGCCAAGGTTGATGGTCTCTACCTGCTCCTTATGCGGCTGAAGATCTGTGTGCTCATTGTAACACCCTTCTACCCAAAAATAAAATATTTAAATAATATCAAAGTAATCATCGAGAAAGGGTATCACATTTCATCAGAAAAACAAACACACAGTGTCCTATCCCGTCGAATCCTATACTCTTGAAAATCTTGGTCTTACTTTTCCATATACTTTAACCTCGAATCATCTCAAGAAACTCCAAGCCTCATGCCACTTAATTTATCATCAAACAATAATTTTATTATCCAGAGTTTAACTACAAATTTCCACAATACTATTTACTCCCAACGTAACTTCATACCATCATTCTTAAATCTGACTAACATTCTTATATATGATTCTCCATCGATAATTCAAATAACACTCAAATGCCCAGCTCTACTTCAACTGATTCAACTCATATACTATACTAGTTAGTATGACGCATCTATTCCTCAATTATGATTTTGTCTATTATCAACAATAGATTAAGGATGGTCAGTTCCTCAATTTGTCAATAAATATCCGACAACCATAATAGCGGCATAAATAGTCGTTACCCAACACACTAGCGTACTTCAACTTATGTATAAAGTCCGTAGGCATAATTCTCCGCCAACTCTATAAGACTTATCAACATCTTCTTAGTTTCCTTAATTCCGACTTAGTCGATTTCACCAAGACATCCAAAATCCAATACACAATCCATCATACATGCCCTTGTATAACACTGCTTCAAATATTCTTATAACACCGGAGTCACTACAACATTAAGCACAATCCAATTTAGTTCTCTTCCATTCATGACTTTCATTCAAATTATAATTCTTAACAACACAATTCAAACATCATCTTCCTCTCAACATTACTATAATCTAACATCAAAATTTTAATCATCCTTATTACACATTTATGCATTCTCCAAATACTTATGCATTCCCTCTAATACCGACATATTATTATATTTCAATATTTCATCTTCCTAAAATTTCCAGCAAAACACTCCCCACTTTGAACGCAATTATCTTCTCCAATAAAGACCTCCAAATCAAAAACATATATTCTAACATGAAGATAATTTTGTGCAGATTTCAGAACTTCAAGAATCACTCAAATCCAACTTACGAGTAAAACGTTATTCCCCTTGCAATGGGACTGGTCAAGAATTCTCGTATGCAGAATTTTCCAAAATCAGCAGCAGACTTGACTAGTAAAACACACTTATCTTCCTTATCACAAACATCCCGAATGCAAATCTTATATGTAAACTGTAGGGAATTCTGTAAGCTTTCCAAAAAGTCCATAACCGCTTCATTTCAAGTCACGAGCAAAAAGTTATGCCACTTCTCGTGACAGCTGCTCCAAGATTTCAAAAACCAGAATTTTGAGATTGATGAACATAAGTTCAATCTCTCTCCTCTTTTTCTTCCAAACTCTATCAAGGATTTTACTCTAACTCTAGCTTCAAAATTTACTCAGCTTAATCCAACTACACTCAAAGCGAAACAATCTAGCGATTTGATCTGTCAACTTATCATTTCCATCAAAGTAAATATTCCTTCTCAAACAATTCCCACCTAAAATATACACACTTCTCTAACCCGACTGATACGAATTCAGGAGTCAAAACTCCTGCCGGTCCACAACAACATCGTCTTCACAACCTTGCACTCTCACAACCAACATCAACTCGAACCAATTTCTTCATACCAATAACATTTCGGAAGCAAGCTTCTCCCCCCACTTAATTCCAAACTAATCTCTACAAACAACAACTAGAAACCAACAAACAAGTGCCGACAGTGTTTCACACACATATCGCGCACTAGGGAAATAAACGACATTAACGACACTGGCCGGACAGACCGACCTACTCTGATACCACTAATGTAACACCCTTCTACCCAAAAATAAAATATTTAAATAATATCAGAGTAATCATCGAGAAAGGGTATCACATTTCATCATAAAAACAAACACACAGTGTCCTGTCCCGTAACACGGGTTAAACAACATCAAGAATAACATAAAGCATTTCGCAGCGGAATTTAAACTTCAAAATTCAAAACTTCATTAGTTTACTACATAAACATAATTTTCACCATCCTGAATTTAACATCATAAAATGGGAAAACATTTATCCAAATAATAACATAACTGAAAACATTTTAGCAAAAGAAAACCCATCCCAGTGTTACATGACACAGAGCATGACACATAAACCAGAACCACTAATAAGGAACACTAAAGATGCTCCGAGACTCGTGAAACTCCTATTGAACTGCAAGTCTACTCTTCGACATCTGCAAGTTACCCACGAAGGAGGCAACATTTCCAAGCAGGCAGGGTGAGTAATCATAATTTATCATAAATATATTAAAATATGGAATATAAATAAACTAGCATAAGCATATCATAACATCTTCAACCATATAATTCAGCAACAACAACTCAATCATGAACACCTTATAAAAATTCAGCAACAACAACTCAATCGTGAATTCATCCAGACATATGCAATTCCAACTATCATGATATGCAATTATGCATGTGGTACCAATTTCATCGTGAGATGGATACATGACCATCAACCCTCCACAAAGGAGCACATCGTGAATCATCGAGACACTTCAATCCACATAATGGGATTGAAGCAAATAAATAGGCCGAAGCCCCATCGTGAATATCATTAAATGCAATGATGCGTTACACCGTAAAATTCATCGAGAAATCAATTGTGCATCATTCATTTCATATCAACAACTCAACATCAATTAATCATATATTTCCATCGTAATAACACGTCAAAACCTCATTTCATTAGCAACCTCAACTCATCAAGACATAACCCATCATTTTTATGTTCAACAGATAATCATCATAAAATCATGTATTTCATCACGACAACACATTAACCATACTTCTTTTGTCAACCATACCACAAAACAATTATTCGAATCAACGAGACAACCAAATAAATCCCTTCATCAACAACAACAAAATGCCAATTCACAATAACATCATGTTTATAATCTTAAAACCAATTTTTAACAGCAAAGCAAACGACTTCCTTCATCAACAACAACAAATCGTCAACTTACAATAGAATCTTATTTATAATCATAAAACCAACTCAACGTTTTCTAAATATTCATCATTTAAAAATTTATCATTTCACTCATTTTATTTCATCAAATTAAAGTTCGTCTTGTTACCTTTCCGACGCTTCAAACGGGACCTAAATCGGAGTTACGGATCAAAAGTTATGAATTTTTCAAAGTAAAAGTGCCACTGTTACAGTGTTAACCGGTTAACCAAAGCATTAATCGGTTAACGCCTCATTTTTTCGCCCAAAACGCATATTTTTCACTGGTTAACGGGTTAACCAAAGCGTTAACCGGTTAACACCTGTACATAAGCAGTTTTCTGCTGTTTTTACGAATTCTACACCAAAATACCTCAATTTTTCATACGAATTCATTCCAATGAAACCCAAAACTTCTTACCAATCAAAATTAATCATATACAACAACAATATATCAATTCAAACATCAAACACACCATTCTAAATCATCTTATCAATCCTAATTCACCAATTCATACTCTTATAACTCAATATATGTCATCAAACCTAACAATCCCCGAAATCATACAAACCTAATCTATTCATAAACCAATTCCTATATAATTATAATAGATTATGAAAACACCCCATACCTTAGAGAATTTCGCCGATTGAGACACCTCTCCAAGGTTCTTCGTAACTTCCTAACTCTGAGTTTTTTCTCCTTCCTTTTTTCAGAGCTCTTTCCCAAAAACACGATAGATCCAATGTTGATCGTATACTCACTTTTACAAAAACTATCCCAGTTTATGTTTTTCCCAACTTAACCTTACTCTTTCTTCGTAAAGACCATTTTTCCCTTTTCCTCAATATTTTTATTAAATAATACTAATATAATAATACACTAATTATTCATATTATATAAAAGTACTCCTCATATTCCCAATTGACCAACATAACCTCCGTACCCCCACTTTTATTATTATCTAATAATAAACAATAATTTTGAATAATACTACATGATTGTTCTTATTATTAATATTATTAAAATAATATCACCACAATGCATCGGGCCACATAACCACTTATTTTCCAAAATTATCATATATCCTCAAATAAGCAACAATTACTCATAATCGAATTTGGGGTGTTACAACTCTCCCCCACTTACAGAATTTTCGTCCTCGAAAATTACCAGGAGTAGACATAGTCAGATACAACTCTTTTATTTGATCTTCTCGCTTGGAACTCAAGTGTTTTTCTCCTATCATCATGATAACTCTTCTGACGACTCTGCGACGTGTTCATCCTTTCCCAAATTATTTTTATCTTCCGTTGTCTCCTGGACAACCTCTGACCCAAGCACCAAACTCTCTCCTGAATCATACCAACACAATGGAGTGCGACAATGTCCACCATACAACGCCTCATATGTAGCCATTCTAATACTAGCATGAAAATTGTTGTTGTATGTAAACTCAACCAATGACAAATGACCATCCCAAGATCCTCCTTGATCTAAAACATAAGCTCTCAGCAGATCTTCTAAAGATTGTAATGTCATTTCCGTCTGACCATCCGTTTGTGGATGATAAGCAGAATTCATCCTCAATTTAGTACCCAAAGCATCTTGCAAACTCTTCCAAAACTTCGACATAAACCGCAGATCTCTATCTGATACTATACTCAAAGGTACACCCTGCAACTTCACAATTTCCTCAATATTAATCTCAACTATCCTCTACATAGAATAATTAATCTTCTTTGACAAGAAATGTGTCGACTTAGTTAATCAGTCAATAATTACCCACATCAAATCATTACCTCTTGTATTCTTAGGTAACCCAGTCACAAAATCCATGGAAATGTTATCCCATTTCCACTCAGGAACATTCAATGGTTGCATCATACCTGAAGGTCTCTGATGTTCAATCTTCGACTTCTAGCATGTCAAACAAACATATACAAATTCAGCAATACCCTTTTCATACCCGGTCACCAAAATAACCTACGTAAATCCTAATACATCTTCGTAGCGCCATGATGAATACTCAGTCGACTTTTATATCCCTCTAAAAAAAACACTTTCTTTAATTCCCGAAATGTCTGGAACACACAGTTTAAATCCAACATCAAAACAATCGACTATCAACATCGTCTTCATTCGCAAACAACAACTACACTGCACCACGCATTCGCTGCGCACTCTGATTACTCTGCAAAGTTCCAGGACTACCAAGTTTATTTCCAACTTCTTCAATCACCAAACCAACACATCCATAACACCTTCGATTTAACTCTTCTGAATTTCGTTTCAATATGTATTCTACTCTTGTAGTTACCGAATACATCCAACTTAAATTCATAAGGCAACACCTCCGAACGTTCAATCATAAATACAACCGCGACAACTTCCAAATTTTGGTCAAAAATTTACACACTTCATGAATTTCCAATTATCCTCAACACAACTACAACTTTACCATCTTAAATAATACCTCCTTCGAAAATTACCTTAAACACACTATATCATTATGACAATATAAGGTACATCGATACAACAGTTTCCATAAGATAACTCATATTTCTTTGCTTCTAATTAATCCAACGTATCGAATCCTCGATTCTTACTCATACTAACACACCTTTCATAAATTCTTATCCGAACCAACGCAACTAAAACAATTATCCATGTTCTAATCAAAATCACGCTTTAATAAACCCACTTATAATCTTACTTCTTCGGATTCTTTCAACTCAATTCAATCCTATACTCTTGAAAATCTTGGTCTTACTTTTCCATATACTTTAACCTCGAATCATCTCAAGAAACTCCAAGCCTCATGCCACTTAATTTATCATCAAACAATAATTTTATTATCCAGAGTTTAACTACAAATTTCCACAATACTATTTACTCCCAACGTAACTTCATACCATCATTCTTAAATCTGACTAACATTCTTATAAATGATTCTCCATCGATAATTCAAACAACACTCAAATGCCCAGCTCGACTTCAACTGATTCAACTCATATACTATACTAGTTAGCATGACGCATCTATTCCTCAATTATGATTTTGTCTATTATCAACAATAGATTAAGGATGGTCAGTTCCTCAATTTGTCAATAAATATCCGACAACCATAATAGCGGCAGAAATAGTCGTTACCCAACACAATAGCGTACTTCAACTTATGTATAAAGTCCGTAGGCATAATTCTCCGCCAACTCTATAAGACTTATCAACATCTTCTTAGTTTCCTTAATTCCGACTTAGTCGATTTCACCAAGACATCCAAAATCCAATACACAATCCATCATACATGCCCTTGTATAACACTGCTTCAAATATTCTTATAACACCGGAGTCACTACGACATTAAGCACAATCCAATTTAGTTCTCTTCCATTCATGACTTTCATTCAAATTATAATTCTTAACAACACAATTCAAACATCATCTTCCTCTCAACATTACTATAATCTAACATCAGAATTTTAATCATCCTTATTACACATTTATGCATTCCCTCTAATACCGACATCTTATTATATTTCAATATTTCATCTTCCTAAAATTTCCAGCAAAACACTCCCCACTTTGAACGCAATTATCTTCTCCAATAAAGACCTCCAAATAAAAAACATATATTCTAACATGAAGAGAATTTTGTGCAGATTTCAGAATTTCAAGAATCACTCAAATCCGACTTACGAGTAAAAAGTTATTCCCCTTGCAATGGGACTGGTCAAGAATTCTCGTATGCAGAATTTTCCAAAATCAGCAACAGACCTGACTAGTAAAACACACTTATCTTCCTTATCACAAACATCCCGAATGCAAATCTTATATGTAAACTGTAGAGAATTCTGTAAGCTTTCCAAAAAGTTCATAACTGCTTCATTTCAAGTCACGAGCAAAACGTTATGCCACTTCTCGTGACAGCTGCTCCAAGATTTCAAAAACCAGAATTTTGAGATTGATGAACATAAGTTCAATCTCTCTCCTCTTTTTCTTCCAAACTCTACCAAGGATTTTACTCTAACTTTAGCTTCAATATTTACTTAGCTTAATCCAACTACATTCAAAGCGAAACAATCTAGCGACTTGATCTGTCAACTTATCATTTCCATCAAAGTAAATATTCCATCTCAAACAATTCCCACCTTAAATATACACACTTCTCTAACCCGACTGATACGAATTCAGGAGTCCAAACTCCTACCGGTCCACAACAACATCGTCTTCACAACCTTGCACTCTCACAACCAACATCAACTCGAACCAATTTCTTCATATCAATAACATTTCGGAAGCACGCTTCTGCCCCCACTTAATTCCAAACTAATCTCTACAAACAACAACTAGAAACCAACAAACAAGTGCCGACAGTGTTTCACACACATATCGCGCACTAGGGAAATAAACGACATTAACGACACTGGTCGGACAGACCGACCTGCTCTGATACCACTAATGTAACACCCTTCTACCCAAAAATAAAATATTTAAATAATATCAGAGTAATCATCGAGAAAGGGTATCACATTTCATCATAAAAACAAACACACAGTGTCCTGTCCCGTAACACGGGTTAAACAACATCAAGAATAACATAAAGCATTTCGCAGCGGAATTTAAACTTCAAAATTCAAAACTTCATTAGTTTACTTCATAAACATAATTTTCACCATCCTGAATTTAACATCATAAAATGGGAAAACATTTATCCAAATAATAACATAACTGAAAACATTTTAGCAAAAGAAAACCCATCCCAGTGTTACATGACACAGAGCATGACACATAAACCAGAACCACTAATAAGGAACACTAAAGATGCTCCGAGACTCGTGAAACTCCTATTGAACTGCAAGTCTACTCTTCGACATCTGCAAGTTACCCACGAAGGAGGCAACATTTCCAAGCAGGCAGGGTGAGTAATCATAATTTATCATAAATATATTAAAATATGGAATATAAATAAACTAGCATAAGCATATCATAACATCTTCAACCATATAATTCAGCAACAACAACTCAATCATGAACACCTTATAAAAATTCAGCAACAACAACTCAATCGTGAATTCATCCAGACATATGCAATTCCAACTATCATGATATGCAATTATGCATGTGGTACCAATTTCATCGTGAGATGGATACATGACCATCAACCCTCCACAAAGGAGCACATCGTGAATCATCGAGACACTTCAATCCACACAATGGGATTGAAGCAAATAAATAGGCCGAAGCCCCATCGTGAATATCATTAAATGCAATGATGCGTTACACCGTAAAATTCATCGAGAAATCAATTGCGCATCATTCATTTCATATCAACAACTCAACATCAATTAATCATATATTTCCATCGTAATAACACGTCAAAACCTCATTTCATTAGCAACCTCAACTCATCAAGACATAACCCATCATTTTTATGTTCAACAGATAATCATCATAAAATCATGTATTTCATCACGACAACACATTAACCATACTTCTTTTGTCAACCATACCACAAAACAATTATTCGAATCAACGAGACAACCAAATAAATCCCTTCATCAACAACAACAAAATGCCAATTCACAATAACATCATGTTTATAATCTTAAAACCAATTTTTAACAGCAAAGCAAACGACTTCCTTCATCAACAACAACAAATCGTCAACTTACAATAGAATCTTATTTATAATCATAAAACCAACTCAACGTTTTCTAAATATTCATCATTTAAAAATTTATCATTTCACTCATTTTATTTCATCAAATTAAAGTTCGTCTTGTTACCTTTCCGACGCTTCAAACGGGACCTAAATCGGAGTTACGGATCAAAAGTTATGAATTTTTCAAAGTAAAAGTGCCACTGTTACAGTGTTAACCGGTTAACCAAAGCGTTAACCGGTTAACCAAAGCGTTAACCGGTTAACGCCTCATTTTTTCGCCCAAAACGCATATTTTTCACTGGTTAACCAGTTAACCAAAGCTTTAACCGGTTAACACCTGTACATAAGCAGTTTTCTGCTGTTTTTACGAATTCTACACCAAAATACCTCAATTTTTCATACGAATTCATTCCAATGCAACCCAAAACTTCTTACCAATCAAAATTAATCATATACAACAACAATATATCAATTCAAACATCAAACACACCATTCTAAATCATCTTATCAATCCTAATTCACCAATTCATACTCTTATAACTCAATATATGTCAACAATCCCCGAAATCATACAAACCTAATCTATTCATAAACCAATTCCTATATAATTATAATAGATTATGAAAACTCCCCATACCTTAGAAAATTTCGCCGATTGATACACCTCTCCAAGGTTCTTTGTAACTTCCTAACTCTGAGCTTCTTCTCCTTCCTTTCTTCAGAGCTCTTTTCCAAAAACACGATAGATCCAATTTTGATCGTATACTCACTTTTACAAAAACTATCCCAGTTTATGTTTTTCCCAACTTAACCTTACTTTTTCTTCATAAAGACCATCTTTCCCTTTTCCTCAATATTTTTATTAAATAATACTAATATAATAATACACTAATTATTCATATTATATAAAAGTACTCCTCATATTCCCAATTGACCAACATAACCTCCATACCCCCACTTTTATTATTATCTAATAATAAACAATAATTTTGAATAATACTACATGATTGTTCTTATTATTAATATTATTAAAATAATATCACCACAATACATCGGGCCACATAACCACTTATTTTCCAAAATTATCATATATCCTCAAATAAGCAACAATTACTCATAATCGAATTTGGGGTGTTACACTCATACTCAACTAATCTTGCCTGTTCTTCGGGAATGTCACAATCTTCCTCACTTTCATATTCCGCTTGGTAGATGGGCGAATCGAAGTTAGGAGAGAATATAAAGTCAATGGATTCAACAGTGTTTTCATTTGTTCTGCATATGGGAATGATTTTCTTTTATTAAAAGTGAAAATAGAGGGATGCAAGAAAACTTTTTATTAGCTTTGAAAGATTGCCATTTTCTTTTAAAAGTGAAAAGAGAAAAACAGTAAATAAAAATAAAGTAAGAATTTAACAAAATGCCTTCATTGATTGAATAACTAGAAAATGAGAAGGGGCCCTACAAAATGATCCCATAGCCTTGGGCAGAGCTAGGGAACTTTGAAAACACTTAAAGAAAACAATAAATTACTTTGACAATGGAAAAAATTCTGGGATCTCAACTGCCTCCCAATTGCCCAAAGCTGCTTCACACTGATAAACCAAATGATCCACATCTTCATTTTCAGCGTCCCCATTAACTGCATTGATCTGGTAGCTGTAACACGGTGGGAGAACTGACTTTAGTTATGTTGCGGATAGCAAGAGTCGCCACCGACTTTTATTTTATCCAAAGGAAAGGCATAAAAGAACAGGAAAGACCTTTTAAAAGATTTTTGGGTCCGGGGGGTAGGTTATGTAAAGGGAAGGTGTTAGCACCCTTTACATCCATGGTTATCCATGGGCTCTTAGTTACTTAGCTCACTTTAAAATGTTTTTGAAATGTGAAGTGTGTGAATAAAATTTTCTTAAGAGTTTCATAATGATCCATGTACGGATGCGTAAAAAACCTTTGTTTTGAAAATTGTTTAAAATGTGTGAAGTGTTTGAAAAGTTTTGAAGAGTGAGCAAGTAACTATGAGGAACCTACCCTAAGTTTAAGTCTTTTCTGTTCTTGAATCCTTTAAATGGTAAGACTATCCCTATTATTAAGGAATAGGTAGTCATTACCTTGGATGTGAGGGACAAGTAAAGGGACATCTGTATATGTAGGCAACTGTGGGGTGTATAAGCAATTTTGGAGGGACTATCATCTTTATTCGAAAGGGACAAGATCATTACGAAGGCAACATTCGAAAGGGACTTGATCTTTTATTTGTTAAGGGACTAGATGATGTGAAATTGAGGGACTTTGCTTTATACACCCTACTTGACCTTTTGTTTTAGGCAACATGAGAGGTATCCTTAAGGAAGTGAGATGGCGATCAAAGATCGACTTACGTGTGTGAGTGTACAATTTTGATATTTATCTTTAAATTAGTGATCTAAATTGATTTTAAACATACAAACATGTTTTTGCACTCCCTATTTACTAACCATAGCATAAATATAAATTATAAACATTATTACTAAATATTACATCCAGGAACAATTACATAATAATAATTAAGCAAAATATAATAAGCAAAATAAATAAATAGTTATAATTGGGTTAGTGAAAATAATAATAATAAAAATAATACCAAATTAAATGGGAGTTAGTAATAAATAAATATTATATAAACATAATCAATAATAATAATAATAAGCAAGAATATTATAATAATTAAAAGATCCAATTTTTATATAAACAATTATTTAAGATTAATAAGAAAAATATGAGCAATTATGCTAATTATTATAAATTTTAAGTTATATGCAAATTATAAAATTAAATTAATTATGAACATATTATAAAAATAAAATTATACTTATAAAATTAATCTAGCAATTTTCAACTATTTCTAAACATATATTAACAATTATTTACATGCAAAATTAAAAATATAAACAATTTAAAGAATATTTACATATTATGAAAATAGGATTAATTATAATTATATTTACAAAATTTTAATTATTTTAAATAAGGTTTAAGCAAATTATAAAATATGTACATTGTTGGATAAAATAGAATTAATTATAATCATGTTATTATATCTACAACATTAAATTAAGAATTTTAATTATTTTAAGCATATTTATACACAAGATTTAAATTAAAGAATAAATATAAACAAATTACATAATTAAAGTTTTTTTTTTTAAAATAAATAAATTAGAAATTATAACTAACAAATAAATTAATATTTACCATTAGGGTTTTATAAAAATAATTAGGTTTTATAGAAATATTAGGGTTAAGTAATTAATTTACAAAATAAAATAATTTATTTACAAATTATATATATATATTTAATAATAAGAACATATAACACATAAATATAAATAATTAAATTTTGCAAATTAAGTTTGATTAAAAAAAAATGAATTTTTGGTATAAGAAATAATATATATTTATTTTAACATTTTTAAGAAATTAATTAAATTTAATTACAAAATATAAACAAAATAAATAAGAGAATAAAAAAAAAGAAAGAAAACATGCCTGGGGCTGGGATCGAACCCAGGCCCTGAGCTTTGCCACCCTTAGACGTACAGAGTTACCACTGGGCTGCCTGCGCGTTGTGTACATAATCCCAACAACATTCCTTTTATTATATGCCCTGCAAAAATCATGAAAAAAAACAAAAACAACACAAAACGGCCTAAGGGGAATCGAACCCAGGCCAGAGAGCATTTACACATACACGTCCACCATCTGAGCTACATGCACATATTGATATTTCTACGAAAACAAAATCTATATAAATAATGCAAGAAAATTCAAAAATATTTTTACGCGCCAAGGAGTCGTCTCCTACCTCTCCCACTGCAAGATTATCTACGAATTTTAATACGAATTTTCTTGCGAACTTATTTTCGCAGGTATTCCTAGGTTTCTCTATATAGCATGAATTGATACGATTTGTCCAAATTACTTATACTATTCGATTACCCACGGTCCAAAGAGTTCAAATAAGTCTCCAAAGGTATTTATGCTGCCTGTATTGGGAAGCCCTAATTTAGGACCATAAACCCTAACAATGGTGTTTGAGCCTCCGTACACCAAAACTTCGATTCACCTGCCCAGAAACCATCCTCATACAATAAAAAACAAGATTAAATGCATAAAAACGATTTATAATGTATAAATGAGTGAAATCTAAAAATAAAAAATCAAGAACAATGTCCACTCGGGTTATGGCATGTAAGGAAGTTTTTGATGCTGTTGGCAATGCAAATACGTTCAATGATTATTTACAAGTGATTTGCAACCTTCAAAATCTTTTGATAGGGCCTCTATGCAAGAATCCGAATTGAGGTTTTTTAGGTGAGTTTTGAAAATTTGAAACTTTGCTCTTGAGGCTGGAAATTCGTCCCTAGTGCTTGCAGTGTCTTCAAGTATTTATAATGATTGAATTAGGTCAAAAAGAATGGATCTTGTATCATGAAAATTGATTACTTGATTATGAAGAAATCTCTCATCCAAAAATATCAAAAAAATCCAATATATTCTTACTATTTTGGCCTAGCACGAATTTGGATGTTGATAATTGGTCTTGAATGGAGTTTATGACTTTCTAGAAGAAGAATCACCCTTAAATATTGATTTTTTGATTTTATTTTGATTTAATATATATTTAAATGAATAAAATTCAAATAAATATTAAATAAAATAAAAAAAATCAGAAATTACATGGGTTGGGTCGTGCTTGGTGTTGTGGTGAAGTTTGGATCACAAGATTGCAAGCCCATTTGGAAGAATTTAGTTTTAAGACCCTATTTTCCTCATACACCACTCAAAAATTCCCCAACTTTGTAAGGGCATATATCCTTCAATTTTAATGCTATGAGGGTGTTCTTGGACATTTTGGAAAGCTTGAAGAGTCCTCTAACCAACCCCACTGGTTTCATGTCCATATCATTTGCCATTCTCAAGTTATGCCCTTTTGAAGTTGTTGACTTTTTGTTGACTTTCAAAAGGACCTATAATGTCTTAGCTCATACCTTCCAAATGAAGCATTTTTAGGCTTGGCTTGTGAGACACAAAGTTGTAGAGAATTCAATTTCCTTCAAAATGAGATTTGGATGGAGACTTGGTGATGAAGCATGTGGAAGTTATGGCTGGTCAAAGTTCAGTTGACTTTTACTCAGGAAACCCTAATTTAGAAACCTCTGATTCTTGATGATCTGAAATCTCCTTGATGAATCATGATCAACCCTTGATCAAATGATTAACTTTACTTCATATACTTGATGTTGGCAAAACATCATGAAGTTTGACTTTGGTTTGACCACAGTTGACCTCAGTTTGACTTTTTAACTACTTTGACTGATTTTGACTTATCTGATCATCTGACTGAGCAAACCTTTAAGAAAATTCTTGAAACTTGTCATGGGGGTTCTTACACACATATAAGATGTTATGAAGCTCACTTGAAGTCTTGGAAATTCATTTAGCCTGATTAAAGTCAAAACCCTAGTTTTGGATGCACTGCTTAGGAGGTGCATTGTCTGAGGGAATTGTCAACTCTTCTGACTATTTGTGAACTTTGTGAACCTTGTGAACCATCATAAAATGTCTTGTGAACCTTGTGAACCTCATGGGAGGTCTTGTGAACCTTGTGAACCTCATAAAGTGTCTTGTAGACTTCATGAACCTCATGAAAGGTCTTGTAAGTATTGTGAACCTTGCGAACCTTGTGAACCTTCTTAGTACACAAAGTCTTGTATTGTGAGGGCAAATTTTGGGGTGCAACAGCTACCCCTGTTCAATTTTCTGAAATCTGAGGGGTTAGATTGGTATATTTGCCAGTCGTGACCTGGAAGGTTGAAGGGGATTGAACACAAAAGCCCAAAAATTTGCACTCACCGGTGCGTAGGGTAGTATTGATGACTGGTTGTATATGCTTGAGTGGGCTTAAAGATGCCACTTGGAGAAAAGTTATTTAGATACATTTCTTGGAGGATAAAGCAGTCCAAAATATGAAGATATAATGATAGCTTTCAGGAGGATGAACAACGTCCTGAGGTAATGGTGATATGCTTTCAGGAAGATAAACAACGTCCTGAGGAAATGATATGCTTTCAGGAAGATAAACAACGTCCCGAGGTAGTAGTAATAGCTTTCAGAAGGATAAACAACGTTCTGAGGTAGGGGTGATAGCTTTCAGGAAGATAAACAACGTCCTGAGGAAGTGGTAACCTTTGAGAAGATAAACAACGGCCCAAGGTAATAATATGCTTTCAGGAGGATAAAGCAGTCCTGAGAATGATATGCTTTCAGGAGGATAAAGCAGTCCTGAGGGAATGATATGCTTTCAGGAGGATAAAGCAGTCCTGAGGTAGTGATATAATCTTTGGGAAGATAAACAACGGCCCAAGGTAATAATATGCTTTCAGGAGGATAAAGCAGTCCTGAGGGATTGATATGCTTTCAGGAGGATAAAGCAGTCCTGAGGTAGTGATATAATCTTTGGGAAGATAAACAACGGCTCAAGGTAATAATATGCTTTCAGGAGGATAAAGCAGTCCTGAGGGATTGATATGCTTTCAGGAGGATAAAGCAGTCCTGAGGGAATGATATGCTTTCAGGAGGATAAAGCAGTCCTGAGGTAGTGATATAATCTTTGGAAAGATAAACAACGGCCCAATAATTTGTTGATGAAATTTGTTGTTGGAGAATTAACCTGAAAACAAGGTAGCGTCTTGTATGGTAATATTAGTTTATGCATTATGTATGCATGTATAATATGATGCACCTAAGTAATGTATTATGCATTTATGGATATGTATGTTATGGTATGATGTAAATGATGTATGTATGATATGATGCTGCCTGAAGCGTCTGGATATCTTCGTATAACAACTGCTGGCCCGGGAAAATAAATCCCGATTCGTTGCTGAAGAATATGAGAAACTCGTCTTGTTTGATAATATATTATACATAACCTCCCGTCTTCGTTTGATAGTAGGGTATACATAACCTCCCGTCTGCTGGGGATAGTAAGGTATATATAACCTCCCGTCTTTTGTTCGTCGTACTCTTATTGGAAAGTACATTCCCGAATATCCGTATGAGGATAAAAGAGATGGATATAAATTCCAGGGGAGATGTGACTTGAAGTACTTCATGAAGATGGACTTGCCCTTACTGGAGATTTGTAACTGTCTTGTAAGAGTGAACCTGGTGAAGCTTCGTTGGAATCCTTCCCTCGTTCGTCCTTAGTAAATACTATTACTGCATTTTCATGCATTTCTGGTAAACATCAATCATATTAAGCATACATGCATTTCTGGTAAACATCAATCATATTCAAAAGCATACATACATTCAAACACAACCAATGGGCGTTTCGCTTATGTAAATAGGGTAAAAGTAAATCTGGATTCAGAGGGAAAAGTAAAGCTGAACTTGAAAACAGAATCGTTTCAACTTCGAGAGTGTATAACCAATTGGATTTGGAGCTCCTGAATTTTTTAACCTTCCTGAATACCTTCCCAGAAATCCTCATAGCTGGATCTGAAGTCATGATACTGATACCATCTGATACTACTGGCGTAGACAATTAATTTCCACAATGGCTTCTGCTGAGAATCCAATATCAAGGTAATAAAATGAGAGGAATGTGTCTTCAAATAGTGATGGACCATATACGCTCCGGGTATTAGATTTGAAAAGAAAGCATTGCCCCTTGGTTGAGGATGAATTGTCCCAAAAGGGAAGTATCTGAATGTAGTTACCTCAGGAGAACTAAGCAGAATGCCCCATAATAATATGCCCTAGACATCATGAACTTTGCAGTGTTACCCTTGGTAATTCAAATATATGAGAAGAGCTGCCCCTGGCTATTAAGCACTGTTGAATCTGGAACTGATTGCCCCGAATGATCTGAACAGTAACTTGGAATGCCCCCTTGATTAGGAAACAATGACCATGCCCCTGGCATTATGAATTCTGTAATGTTACCCTTGGCACTTCAGATAGATGAGGAGATCTGCCTCTGGCTGCTTAAACATAATTGAATCTTGTCCTGATTGCCCCAAATGAGTTAGGCAGTATCATGGCGTGCCCCCTTGATTGGGAGATAATGACTATGCCCCTTTGTATACATGGACTTTGATCCAGGAAGCAACTTTGTTTATCAGAAGGACTTTGAACATTCATCCTGTAAGTTTCTCGGTTTATCAAACACTCAAGTATATGTAAACAAATATATTAAAAAATGCAATGCTTATGTTTGTCTTGAAATTTTGAAAAAGAGTTATTTTTAGAAAAACATTTTTTGTGAAAACTGTGATATTAACTCAAGTTTTTTTTTTATAATAAGCCCTAAAGGAGTCAGGATACCTTTTTGTAGCAGTACGCTTTTCGAACTAACCATGCTTCAGTTAGGACTTTTAAAGGGTTGTAACGTGGCCTGGTTCATGGTTTAAGAAACAAAGGATAAAGGCTCAAATTTTATTTGTACCCAACCCAATCTCCCTGATGTTCTTCAGTCCTATGCTCAGTTAACTTATGCATTGAGGTTCCAAAGTAGTTTGGAATTGTAACACTGATATTTGTGATGGTTCAGCCACCAAAAATTTATTTGAACATTCAGTCATCTTTCTTTGTTGAGGATTCATAGTGACCTCCCTTTTTTTTCTTTTTTGGCTTTATTATCCCTTCCTTTTGCCTGAACTGTTTATTTCAAGGTTACAGTCAGCGGGATGTCTTAATGTTTTACTAAGTCTCCTTCATAGGTTTTGACTTAGTAAGCTTTTCTTTTGCTGGATATTGACTGTCAGGTTTAATGATTACAGAGAACCATCATTAGTTGTGTACAACACAAATAATTGACATATTTGAGTTAACCGAGTAACTACCATGCCCCGGGTTATGAATAAGGGTTTTAATTTGTGCGAAAATAAAAACTCCTACTTCATAGGCTCAAAAGGGTTGACTAGGGATTAACTTCCTTATATCTCCACTGTTTAGGAATTGAAACAATGCCTGTACATCGTCAGCCTAGTCTGTTCAAAAGCATATTGCTTAATATTATGGTATTGTTTTCGTCATCCTCCCTCTACAGGCTTATAGCTTTATCAGGAGTTAAATATCACAAGATAGAAATAAGAAGCATAGTTTTTAAATATAGTGAAACGAATGGATTAATTCAAGACAAACATATGCAATGCATTAATGAAAACAAAAGTTTAACATAATAGTAAGTGTTTAAACAAATAAAAGAAATTACAAATGAAAATTCAAATGTTGTCCCATCTAGTTGGTTGAATGTCTTCAATTGCAATCTGTGAACTTTGAGGAGCAGTATACTTCACCATGAAATCAAATTTTCCACTTGGACGTCCCAAGGTGCCCCCATATCTCAATAGGAATAGGTAGGCTTCCTTTCTTGCTACCTTGGGCAACTTGTCTTGCAGCTTCGGTGTTTGATGAACGATAGTAGAACTCAACTTGACCTTCTGGAGTAACTTCTAGGATTCCTTCGTCAATTAGATCTTGAATCTTTTTCTTCAATGTCCAATAACTATTAGTATCATGTCCAGGACAGTTGGAGTGATACCCACACCTTGCCTTGGGATTATAGCGAGGAGAGGAAGTTTTAGGATTTTGAGGAGGATTTTTCAAGGAAATTAGCTTCATCTCCAACAAGCATTGCAGAACTTGTGACATTGGCGTGCTGAATTTGATAAACTGTCTTCTACATCCCTTGTGTTGAGGTGGATTAACTTTACCAGGTCTTTTTTCCTTAACTGAAGAACAATCAGTGGCAACCGGTTTCTTACCTCCTTTTATCCTCATCTTTCTTTCAACCAAATCAGCTTTTTTTGATGGAGGTTGATTGACAATTAGATTCCTGACTCCATTGCTTTTAAATTTGTGGACAAAGGTTCTTAGCTCTTCTTGCCCCTGAGCTAAACTTTGAATAAGAGCCACCTGGTCATTCATCTGGATCCTTATTTCTGTTATCTCAGCTTGTAATTGTTTCAGATAATCATCCTTGTTGTCCTCAGGATTCTTCTCCTTAGCCAGCAGTGTCTTCAACTCATCTTGTCCCTTGGACAAGTTCATAATCAACTCTTGGAATTGTGCATTCTGAGCCTGGAGATCTTTGATAGTCTGTTCAAGAGCCATTTCTGAAATAAACAGTGAGAAGATAAGAAACCTGTGCACGATAAACCTGTGATGCAATGATATGGAATGTAAATGCGTATTCAATGTTTTCAAGGACCGCAGGATTTAAATTTGCTTAAACAACCAAAAAGGTAAACTTTTATTAGTAATAAATTTGTTTTGCCCTTTGGGCTTACAAAATGAAATGCCATAAATACAAGAGATGGGGTTTTAAGTCTCCCATGGACGTTTCCTCTTTGTGTTGAGGTATGAGTTGAGATTCCGCTCCTCGTGAAGTTGCTTTGTTAGTTCCAGGATTCTTTCTTGGCTTGCTTTGTAATGAGCCTCAAAAGTATCCCTTTGCTCCTTCAACTGGATCCAGGATCTCTGTAAGTCTTCCATGTCAGTAGGCATGTCTGGGTGAAGGATGGTATAAGCAGTATCTCCTTCAGCAACAGGTTCCATGGTAACTAGCAGGATAGCAGGATATGGCATCATGAGAGTCTGAGCACGAGATCGCACCCATCTGAGATAAGCCTCCATAGGAATAGTGTATTTAGGCTCCAGAGTCTTGCTGTCAACCTTGTTTACTTTTCCCCATGCTCGTATGAATCTCTAACGGTAACCTTGAAGATCGTTGTCGTAGTCAAACACAATGCCCTGAATTAACATGTCATGTGGACCATCACTCCGAGCGTAACCAAACTGTCGTAGAGCTAGAGAGGGGTTGTAGGTAATGCCTCCTCTTATGCCTAGAAGTGGCACATTAGGAAACTCCCCACAATGGTCAATGATAGTAACATTCTCTATAGATCTGGAGCACCAATGAATATCTGAATGCGAGAGTGACATGATCCTCTTTGACCACCTGAACCCTTGCTCATTCTTCATCACTGAGCGGGGAAGGTGAGAAATAAACCACCTAGAAAGCAAAGGTATGCAGCACATCAAAGTTCCTCGTGCCTTTTTAGTACGAGTATGAAGAGAATGTAGGATGTCTCCAAGCAATGTAGGCACTGGATTGTGACTCAGGAAGATATTGATGGCATGAACGTCTATGAACTGATCAGGATTGGGGAACAACACTAAGCCATAAATCAACAAGGCTAAGATCTCCTCAAAAGCATCATAGCTCATAGCTTTCAAGAACACTTGAGCTTTATCCATTAATACCTTAGCAAGAATACCCTTAATTTCGCTTCTCGTTTCTAGAACAATGTCAGACTTCTTCAGATGTAGAGCTGCAGCAACAACCTCAAGTTTAGGCTCTTTTTGCAAGCTTGTGAATGGTTTCTGATCAAGAACAGGTATACCTAGAAGTTTAGAGAACTCTTCCATGGTTGGAACCAGCTGATAGTCGGGGAATGTGAAGCAATGGTGCTTAGGATCAAATAACTGAAACAAAACACTCATCATGTCTTCATTGAACCCTGAAGTGACTAAATCCAGTAGGTGACCATGCCTCTTGATGAATTGGGAGTTTTCAGAAACTTGAGAGACCAATTCCTTAAGCTTAGGAGGTATTCCTACAAAGTTGATCCGGGTAGTATTCCTACGAGCAGAAGCCATGACCTGCAACAAAGAACAAAGATAAATCCTTTGGTCCTTGAAATGGTTAGTGAAAATGCTATGCTTATGATGCATGATGATGTTATGATGTTATGTTCAATCACAAACATGTGGCACACACAAACAAATCACACAATAGCCCTAAGTTTGAAGGCTTGCATGAGGTTTAAAGGTAAGTACCTTCCCCTAAAGTTTAGTTGGTTTATCCTGTCCTACAAAAGTAACCAGGTTCTAAGGGATCTCAATATCATTGATCCTTCACAAGGGTGGTTGTTCAGTAGGCAACTTACTTGCCAACCAAAACCCTCCAAGTTTAAGATCTCAATGAGTGTAGTATCGAGTATCAACCAACTTCAGTCTTCACCAAAGTCGGTTATCTCACTACTTTCTAAAGGCCAAGATGGGATGAATAAGGTTCTAAAAGTCAGTTAGTGTATTGACAACATATGGCAGCCTCATATTATCCTCAACTTTACTTAAGGAACATAAGCACCAACCAAGAAGTCACACTAACTATGGCCACCAGATCAACCATATCGGTATACGCCGTACAGTTTCCTTGGTCTATTTCCATTTACCTAAGGTACACTAGATCCGGGTTAGGATCTTTCACACATAAGAGCACCCAACAAGTAAAGTAAAGCAAACAAAGCAAACAAGTTTAAAGTGATCTAATTCCTAAGGGTACCCCTCTTTTATTAAATCCCCAGCAGAGTCGCCAGTTCTGTAACACGGTGGGAGAGCTGACTTTAGTTATGTTGCGGATAGCAAGAGTCGCCACCGACTTTTATTTTATCCAAAGGAAAGGCATAAAAGAACAGGAAAGACCTTTTAAGAGATTTTTGGGTTCGGGGGGTAGGTTATGTAAAGGGAAGGTGTTAGCACCCTTTACATCCATGGTTATCCATGGGCTCTTAGTTACTTAGCTCACTTTAAAATGTTTTTGAAATGTGAAGTGTGTGAATAAAATTTTCTTAAGAGTTTCATAATGATCCATGTACGGATGCGTAAAAAACCTTTGTTTTGAAAATTGTTTAAAATGTGTGAAGTGTTTGAAAAGTTTTGAAGAGTGAGCAAGTAACTATGAGGAACCTACCCTAAGTTTAAGTCTTTTCTGTTCTTGAATCCTTTAAATGGTAAGACTATCCCTATTATTAAGGAATAGGTAGTCATTACCTTAGATGTGAGGGACAAGTAAAGGGACATCTGTATATGTAGGCAACTGTGGGGTGTATAAGCAATTTTGGAGGGACTATCATCTTTATTCGAAAGGGACAAGATCATTACGAAGGCAACATTCGAAAGGGACTTGATCTTTTATTTGTTAAGGGACTAGATGATGTGAAATTGAGGGACTTTGCTTTATACACCCTACTTGACCTTTTGTTTTAGGCAACATGAGAGGTATCCTTAAGGAAGTGAGATGGCGATCAAAGATCGACTTACGTGTGTGAGTGTACAATTTTGATATTTATCTTTAAATTTGTGATCTAAATTGATTTTAAACATACAAACATGTTTTTGCACTCCCTATTTACTAACCATAGCATAAATATAAATTATAAACATTATTACTAAATATTACATCCAGGAACAATTACATAATAATAATTAAGCAAAATATAATAAGCAAAATAAATAAATAGTTATAATTGGGTTAGTGAAAATAATAATAATAAAAATAATACCAAATTAAATGGGAGTTAGTAATAAATAAATATTATATAAACATAATCAATAATAATAATAATAAGCAAGAATATTATAATAATTAAAAGATCCAATTTTTTATATAAACAATTATTTAAGATTAATAAGAAAAATATGAGCAATTATGCTAATTATTATAAATTTTAAGTTATATGCAAATTATAAAATTAAATTAATTATGAACATATTATAAAAATAAAATTATACTTATAAAATTAATCTAGCAATTTTCAACTATTTCTAAACATATATTAACAATTATTTACATGCAAAATTAAAAATATAAACAATTTAAAGAATATTTACATATTATGAAAATAGGATTAATTATAATTATATTTACAAAATTTTAATTATTTTAAATAAGGTTTAAGCAAATTATAAAATATGTACATTGTTGGATAAAATAGAATTAATTATAATCATGTTATTATATCTACAACATTAAATTAAGAATTTTAATTATTTTAAGCATATTTATACACAAGATTTAAATTAAAGAATAAATATAAACAAATTACATAATTAAAGTTTTTTTTTTTAAATAAATAAATTAGAAATTATAACTAACAAATAAATTAATATTTACCATTAGGGTTTTATAAAAATAATTAGGTTTTATAGAAATATTAGGGTTAAGTAATTAATTTACAAAATAAAATAATTTATTTACAAATTATATATATATATATTTAATAATAAGAACATATAACACATAAATATAAATAATTAAATTTTGCAAATTAAGTTTGATTAAAAAAAAATGAATTTTTGGTATAAGAAATAATATATATTTATTTTAACATTTTTAAGAAATTAATTAAATTTAATTACAAAATATAAACAAAATAAATAAGAGAATAAAAAAAAAGAAAGAAAACATGCTTGGGGCTGGGATCGAACCCAGGCCCTGAGCTTTGCCACCCTTAGACGTACAGAGTTACCACTGGGCTGCCTGCGCGTTGTGTACATGATCCCAACAACATTCCTTTTATTATATGCCCTGCAAAAATCATGAAAAAAAACAAAAACAACACAAAACGGCCTAACGGGAATCGAACCCAGGCCAGAGAGCATTTACACATACACGTCCACCATCTGAGCTACATGCACATATTGATATTTCTACGAAAACAAAATCTATATAAATAATGCAAGAAAATTCAAAAATATTTTTACGCGCCAAGGAGTCGTCTCCTACCTCTCCCACTGCAAGATTATCTACGAATTTTCTTGCGAACTTATTTTCGCAGGTATTCCTAGGTTTCTCTATATAGCATGAATTGATACGATTTGTCCAAATTACTTATACCATTCGATTACCCACGGTCCAAAGAGTTCAAATAAGTCTCCAAAGGTATTTATGCTGCCTGTATTGGGAAGCCCTAATTTAGGACCATAAACCCTAACAATGGTGTTTGAGCCTCCGTACACCAAAACTTCGATTCACCTGCCCAGAAACCATCCTCATACAATAAAAAACAAGATTAAATGCATAAAAACGATTTATAATGTATGAATGAGTGAAATCTAAAAATAAAAAATCAAGAACAATGTCCACTCGGGTTATGGCATGTAAGGAAGTTTTTGATGCTGTTGGCAATGCAAATACGTTCAATGATTGTTTACAAGTGATTTGCAACCTTCAAAATCTTTTGATAGGGCCTCTATGCAAGAATCCGAATTGAGGTTTTTTTGGTGAGTTTTGAAAATTTGAAACTTTGCTCTTGAGGCTGGAAATTCGTCCCTAGTGCTTGCAGTGTCTTCAAGTATTTATAATGATTGAATTAGGTCAAAAAGAATGGATCTTGTATCATGAAAATTGATTACTTGATTATGAAGAAATCTCTCATCCAAAAATATCAAAAAAATCCAATATATTCTTACTATTTTGGCCTAGCACGAATTTGGATGTTGATAATTGGTCTTGAATGGAGTTTATGACTTTCTAGAAGAAGAATCACCCTTAAATATTGATTTTTTGATTTTATTTTGATTTAATATATATTTAAATGAATAAAATTCAAATAAATATTAAATAAAATAAAAAAAATCAGAAATTACATGGGTTGGGTCGTGCTTGGTGTTGTGGTGAAGTTTGGATCACAAGATTGCAAGCCCATTTGGAAGAATTTAGTTTTAAGACCCTATTTTCCTCATACACCACTCAAAAATTCCCCAACTTTGCAAGGGCATATATCCTTCAATTTTAATGCTATGAGGGTGTTCTTGGACATTTTGGAAAGCTTGAAGAGTCCTCTAACCAACCCCACTGGTTTCATGTCCATATCATTTGCCATTCTCAAGTTATGCCCTTTTGAAGTTGTTGACTTTTTGTTGACTTTCAAAAGGACCTATAATATCTTAGCTCATACCTTCCAAATGAAGCATTTTTAGGATTGGCTTGTGATACACAAAGTTGTAGAGAATTCAATTTCCTTCAAAATGAGCTTTGGATGGAGACTTGGTGATGAAGCATGTGGAAGTTATGGCTGGTCAAAGTTCAGTTGACTTTTACTCAGGAAACCCTAATTTAGAAACCTCTGATTCTTGATGATCTGAAATCTCCTTGATGAATCATGATCAACCCTTGATCAAATGATGAACTTTACTTCATATACTTGATTTTGGCAAAACATCATGAAGTTTGACTTTGGTTTGACCACAGTTGACCTCAGTTTGACTTTTTAACTGCTTTGACTGATTTTGACTTATCTGATCATCTGACTGAGCAAACCTTTAAGAAAAGTCTTGAAACTTGTCATGGGGGTTCTTACACACATATAAGATGTTATGAAGCTCACTTGAAGTCTTGGAAATTCATTTAGCCTGATTAAAGCCAAAACCCTAGTTTTGGATGCACTGCTTAGGAGGTGCATTGTCTGAGGGAATTGTCAACTCTTCTGACTATTTGTGAACTTTGTGAACCTTGTGAACCATCATAAAATGTCTTGTGAACCTTGTGAACCTCATGGGAGGTCTTGTGAACCTTGTGAACCTCATAAAGTGTCTTGTAGACTTCATGAACCTCATGAAAGGTCTTGTAAGTATTGTGAACCTTGTGAACCTTCTTAGTACACAAAGTCTTGTATTGTGAGGGCAAATTTTGGGGTGCAACAGTAGCCTGCACTGGAAAACACCTCTTGAATGGTCTTTGGACGTCCTTTGACGGAGGTTGATGCTTCTTCCTTCACATGAGTTGGTTTGTAACCCAACCCGTAACGATCTAGCTTTCGCTTGACTTCAATGACATCACCCCAACCTTCATAGATTCCTTCTTCAATAGTGGAAATGGTACTTTTCAGCGATGCAAAAGATGGAATACCCTTCACCTTTGACTCGTCTACTTCCATGAGGACGACATTGGCTATCTCTAGAGCTTGGAAAGCAGTTTCCAAAGCATCTTCATCAGCCTCAATATAACTAAAGGAAGAAAGGTTGCTGACCATGAGATCTTCTTCACCAGACACAGTTACCAAATTATTATCGACTACAAACTTCATCTTCTGGTGTAAGGTAGAGGTGACTGCCCCAGCGGCATGGATCCAAGGTCTTCCCAGCAAACAACTGTAATTAGGGTTAATGTCCATAACCTGGAACGTGATTTTGAACACCTATGGTCCAATCAAGATTGGTAGGTCTACCTCCCCGATAACAGTCCTTCTTGACCCATCAAAAGCTTTCACAATCAGTGCATTGGGCCTCATCTCTGCCCCTTGATAAGATAACTTGGCAAGCGTTCTTTTCGGCAAAACATTCAATGAAGATCCTGTATCCACAAGAACTCTTGCTAAAGTATCCTCCTGACATTTTACAGATATATGAAGAGCACGGTTATGGTCCAAGCCATCCTTTGGAAGATCCTCCATACTGAAGCTGAGATTGTTACATGCAGTGATATTGGCAATGACTCCATCAAACTGATTCACAATTATATCATGCGTAACATGAGCTTGGGCTAGTAATTTCTGGAGAGCACCTCGAGGGGCCGGTGAATGCATAAGAAGTGATAAGATAGATATTTTGGAAGGCGTTTGATGTAGCTGATCAATAACCTTATAATCACTCTTCTTAATGATGCTGAGAAATTCTGCATCCTCTTCTTCCAAGACCAAACCTTTATCCTGGTTGACAACCGTGGGAATTACTTCTTTAGGTGGAACTGTACTGGCTTGCTGAGTATAAACACGACCATTGCGAGTTAAACGACTTGCACCTGCTATGTCAGCACTTGCCACTTTTGAACCTTCTTTATGACTAGCTTGTTCAAACTTCTGATGAACTCTCCCGGTATCATACTTCCACGGAACTGCTTTGGTATCTTCATAAAGGAAAGGGTTACTCCTTTGCTCAAACCTTGGTTCGGGCATATTGAAAATGGGCACCACAGGTTCTGGCATATTAAAGATGGGTTGAACTCTTGGGGACTCAGGCAGGTTGAACATTGGCACCAAGGTAGAATCAGATTCATGCAAGTTGAAAATGGGTTCAATCATTTCCACTTCATTTCTCTTCACGCGACCGCTTACTTGTAAAACACCCAGATTAATCAAACTTTGAACATCTCTCAAGACTAGTTCACATCCCTTTGGATTATTCGCACAAGCTTCACAATTCTTATGACAGTTCTTCAGTATACCCACCTCTACTAACTTCGCATGGAAGTCTCTAAGCGGGGTTTTGATCTCTGTGATGTTGGAAATCAAATCTTCGTCAGACTCGTCAATAATGGCATTTATGGACCCATGCTTAGGTAAAGGATTATTTTTAATATTCGGACCAGTATCTCCAAATGACAAAATGTTTTTATCCATTAGATCCTTCACAACATACCTCAAAGCAATACAATTTTCCAAATCGTGCCCCGAAGCACCTTCGTGGAACAAACAGTGGGCACTTGAGTTGTAACTTGGTGGAAGCGGATCTGGTGGAGGACCCAAAGGCCTTGGAGTAACCAAGCCTTTCTTCAGTAGTGAGGGATACAATTCAGTATAGGTCATAGGGATCCGAGTATGGGGAGGCCTTCCTCCTGGTCTTCTATTCTGAAAATTTGAAATTAGATGAGGAGCTGGAGTCCTCTGCTGGTAGGCTGAAACATTGGGTGCTCGTTGATAGCCTGTATTGTTGAGTATTGGTTGATAAGCTGGGATCACTGGAGCCGCTTGCTGATACATCGGTACTGCTATGTATAAACACTAATGCTGAGTATAAACACGACCATTGCGAGTTAAACGACTTGCACCTGCTATGTCAGCACTTGCCACTTTTGAACCTTCTTTATGACTAGCTTGTTCAAACTTCTGATGAACTCTCCCGGTATCATACTTCCACGGAACTGCTTTGGTATATTCATAAAGGAAAGGGTTACTCCTTTGCTCAAACCTTGGTTCAGGCATATTGAAAATGGGCACCACAGGTTCTGGCATATTAAAGATGGGTTGAACTCTTGGGGACTCAGGCAGGTTGAACATTGGCACCAAGGTAGAATCAGATTCATGCAAGTTGAAAATGGGTTCAATCATTTCCACTTCATTTCTCTTCACGCAACCGCTTACTTGTAAAACACCCAGATTATTGGTTGATAAGCTGAGATCACTGGAGCCGCTTGCTGATACATCGGTACTGCTTGAGTTGGCCGATACATTGGGACTTGTGGATTATATGACGGTTGAACTGCCGCCACATAAGGATGTTGAACATACTGTGGTGGGTAGACATACTGGTGTTGAGCCACATGTGGAGGCCTCTTCCAAAGCTGATTTCTCCTTTGACTCGTCATTATTGCATTTGTCTCGCCCTCTTTCTTTTTGTGGAAATTGCTGGTAAACTTCTTAACATTGTTTCCACTACCATTGTTGGAACTGCTAGATGCACCACTCATCTTTCCATTTGTCAGTCCAAGTTCAACCTTGATTCCCACAGCTACAAGGTCAGAGAAGCTAGCAGTTACGCTTCCCACCATTCTCTCAAAGAATTCGGGCCGCACTGTGTCAACAAACCAATCAGCTAACTCTTTTTCAGACAACGGGGGATCTACCTGAGAAGTGGTCCCTCTCCACCTTTGAGCATATTCTTTAAATGATTCAGAATCTTTTTGTGACATACTCAACAGCTGCCTCCTATCGGGAGCAAGGTCCATATTGTACTTGTATTGTTGGATGAAAGCATCTGTCAGGTCTTGAAAACTTTGGATCTTTGACTGATCTAGCGTTAAATACCACTTGGAGGAAATTCCCTTCAGGCTATCTTGGAAGCAATGGATCATTAATTTGTCATTGTTTACCTGCGCATCCATTCTTCGATAGTACATCAAGAGATGGTTCTTGGGACACGTTGCGCCCTCGTACATCTCAAAAGTGGGTATCTTGAACTTTGGAGGTATTACCAGTCCAGACACCAGACACATCTCTCTAGCAGCAACCCCAAAGATCTGGTCACCCTCAATTGCTCTTAACCTTTTCTCAAGGGTATCAAAATTCTCTTGCATCTTCTCATGTTTCTCATTTCCATTCTCAGACATATCTGGCACATCATATACCTGAGGGTCGTTAAAGTATGGTTGGGCACGGGTGTGCATAATGTCTGGTGTAAAATTAGTAACCGCGTGGTTCTCTTCATTAGTCACAGGAATAGTCTGCTGAGCAGCAAATCCTTGAGGGGGAGGTACAAAACCTTGGGAAGGAAATGCAAAACCCTGAGAAGGAGGTGCAAAACTTTGAGAAGAGAAACCTTGGGAAGGAGGAATAAAACTTTGAGAAGCAAAACCCTGGGGAGGGGGTACAAATCCGTGAGGAAGCCCAAAAGGAGGCCAGGTCACAGGAGTAGTGACTGATGGCGTAGGTTCAGTCGTTGCAGTGACAATCTCAGACACCACAGTCTGTTGGGTATCTAATTTTGCTCGAATGACTTGCAGCATTTCCATCATCTGACCCATATTTCCACGAAGATCAGAAAGCTCATCATTAACTTTGTCCATCTCTAGGTCTCTTTCAGCCATCTTCTTCTTGGTCTGGGCTCGGGTGGAATACTTGCGTGCGATCCTCAGTGTGACAGCTGGAAAGGAGTTGACGAGAATGAGTTTTTGACAAATGCAAATGCGGAGATGCACTCATGAGTAAAAAATGCAAATGCTTCAAGGGACTTAAGAAGTTATTGCAAAACATCAAAATGAGTAAAGTTTTCTTGTTATTTTTTTTTCAAAAAAATAAAAAACTGAAGTCCATTCATGGTAAAATATATGATGTTTACAACAAAAATCTCCTTGTTCTTTGAAACATTTACTAAAATGATGTGTATGATGCTGAGATGCAAAGATGCAGGGATGCGAGGATGCAAGGTGCCACAGGTAAATTCGGAGCCTTCTTAACAGGTGGGCTGTAGGAGATTGGTTCTACGTTTTGCTACCCATAAGTCCCTCTCACAGGATAGTTTCTACGGTGATGGTTTAAGGAGACTCAAGGTTACAGACGTTTATCGCACTAACGTCCCGCCGCAGGCTAGCTGCATTGTGACGATAATAACGATAAGGTCTACCTTGAGTGGAGTTCTCATGCTAGGCTGATAAAGGGGCGAGCCCTCGGAGCCTAACATTACACAACTACCAAAACTGAAACAGGTCTTAGGGGTTCCCAGAATCACAGCCCTTTCGTGAATCAGGTCACGCGACAGGCTAGCTGCGTTGCGACAAGATCTACGAAAAGTCTAACTATCTGGGGGAGCTTTCATGCTAGGCGTGCAAGGAGCGAGTCCTTGGAGACTAACACTACTAACATCCAATTCTAAACTTAGGTGTTCCCTCTGCTTTTTTCCACCACTCAAAATTTACTTGCAAAGTGACCCCAATATCCCACAGGCAGATAATATAATGAGCAAATAAAAGGAAAGTGGTAAAAGCATAAACAAACATAAATAACAAACATAGAGAAGACAAGAAGAGACAAGATCAAACAAATAAAAACACAAAGCTAAGTTAGGCTCGACTCTCTCTAGCATGGAGAAGTCCCCAGCAGAGTCGCCAACTGTCGTACCTCGAAAAAAATACGATCCTAAAACAAACAACAGAGTCGCCACGTAATTCTATTTATTCTATTTAAAGAAAAGGGAGATATATATACAACCTAAAGGAAGGATAAGAAATGGTCAACGAAACCAAATTCTAAGTTCGGGAGTCGGTTACGCAAGGGGAAGGTATTAGCACCCCTCACGTCCGTTGTACTCAACGGGAACCTCTTAGCTAAACTATGCGATTAAATGTTTGATCTTAAGTTTTTGTCTTCTAAATGAATGTTAATATGTTTGTTAAAGTTTTAAATTATTATTATTAAGACGGAGAAGAGATTAAAGTTTTTTAATATTGTGCTTCAAACGGAGAAATAATTAAATTTTTTATTAGGGTGCTCGCGAAGGATTAAAATCTCCGTGCCTATGTATTCCCTTGTGCAATGGGAAAGTCAGAGCTTCGTACTTCGTGCGACTACGGTTTGTGATTTTTAACTGAACGATTGTTTAAAATGCATTCTACTGCTAAGCGTTGACTTATACTCGCGGTGGAGGCTGAAGCGCTAGCTTACTTGCGAGATAGAATAATTTAAACAAAGTTCGTTTTAGAGAAAAGTGTTTGACTTTTGTTAAGGTGTTTTAAACAAAAGAGCGAATGAACCACGTCGCGTGGGGCTAGCCCAGGAGCGATTGCATTCCAAAACGTGCGGAGTGCTAGACTTCGGAATTCTGTTCTTTCGTTGATTAAATATGAAAATGACTTAAATTGGTTGGTGAGTTTTAAGTTGTTTTTAAGATATGAAAGAGTAAATGAAGCGCGTCGCATGGGGCTAGCCCATGAGCGATCCATTCTAGAACGTGCGGAGTGCTAGACTCCGGAGCTCCATTCTTTCGTAATTCGAATTTATAAAATGATTGAGATATTTTGACATACGAACGGTGATTGAACCACGTCGCGTGGGGCTAGCCCAGGAATGATCCAATCCCAGAACGTGTGGAGTGCTAGACTTCGGAGCTCTGTTTCCGTATGTTAATTTATGCGATTAGATATTTCGAAATACGGAAGGCGAATGGACCACGTTGCATGGGGCTAGCCCAGTAGCAGTCCATTCTAGAACGTGCGGAGTGCTAGACTCCGTAGTTCTGTTTCCGTATTTAAATTTTTAAATAAGTTGAATAATTGTTTTTTAGACGTTTTAGAATTAACGCGATTAAAACGAAGGAGTGAACGAAACATTACGCGTGGGGCTAGCTCAGTTGTGATTCGTTTCAGAACGTGCGGAGTGCTAGACTCCGGAGTTCCGTTCCTTGTTAAATTAATTAAGGCGCGCAATAAGTCGTGCAGATGGCGATCGCATAATGATCGGCTTACGTGTGTGTGAGATATAAGCGCATGAACTGCTAATTTGGCGTTGGACCAAGAAATTAAATTTATTTTGGAAAGATTACTATTTACATATTTTTGAACGATTATTCTTAATAGCTAAGGTTAAAGTACGAAACTACATTAATATAAGTGAGCAAGACCTACGATTAATATTCAAACAAAAGAAGTAGGCAACAGTTATCAAGTCGGTACCAGGTCATTGTGTAAATAAAAAAAAAGGTTAAAAATTTTCCCAATAATTTTCCAAGTAAAAGAGAATAATTGTATAATCAACACAACAACAACAAAAAAACAACTTTATTTTGTGAAAAATGTTATATATTTTTTTAGGATTTTTGGAAAGAAAAAAATCAAATAAATAAAAAGATAAAATGGACTTGCCTGTTTTTTTTTAGAGTTTTAAAATAATGAAAACCAAACAAATAATTCATAAAAAAGAAAGGAAATAAAAATAAGGAAGGCTGGGTGCACAAAAATGATTAAGGGGAGGTTGAAGGGAATGGGCCCAGCATGGGGGAGCCCAAGGCGCGGGTTGGGTCGGTATCAGGCGGGTCGGACTTGACCCTAGACCCAATCGTTTTATCTTTAAAAAATTGGGAAAGGAGAAGAACCCTAAATCATGACAGCAGCCGTTATCCCCTTGTTCAGCAAAAAAAAACAAAAACAGCAAACTCAAATGTTAATCAACGACTCAACAAGCTTTTTCTCGTACTACTCTCTCTTGACAATCTTTCTCTCGCGAACAAACCCTCTCAATCTCACTCGAAAACACAGAACAAAATCCTCTTCATGCTTGCATCTACCTTACTCAATGAGGAATAGAAACCAAAACGGATAACTACATTAAAGCAACAAAAACCGAGCTGATCAAGATCCAAAATAAAGAGATGGAACGATTACCAAAGAGGCGGAGACAACCCTTGTAATAGCCGGCAGTGTAGTTGAATCGCGACGGTTCGGTGAACGGTCCGGTCGTTGATTTGTCAGTGACTAAATGAGGATGGTGGTGCGATTCGTGGCGGAAATCGGCCGATTCGCGGCAGCTTTGGGCTTTGTTGAAGTGATCGTGAGGCTTGGTGAGGATTTTTGCTTCTGGGAAAAGGTGTTCTTGGTGAGTTTTGGTTGTTTCAATTCTTTTGACAATTTTTCTTAAGTTTTTCTTCTGTGAATTCCCCCCTCTGAATTTTTCAAAGTTCAAACAAAAGATCTTCCTTTGAAATTTCAAAAAGAAACCCCCCGAAAATCATCCCCCTGTGTCTGCGAAATGCTCCCCCTTTTATATGGCAAGATTATGGTTTCTTTTTGTGTTAGTTTTGAACTGGTATAACTTGTATCAGAAGTTTATTTGCTTTTGATGTCCTGTCTGTTTCCATTGCAGGGCCTGTTTATCGAGCAAGGAGTTTTTTTCACATTTTGGTATAAGCTGAGGCCAGTGCTCTTTGGTTGTTGACCTGCAGAGTTATTGAGTCCATGTTTGTTGTGAAGTAGTGGAGAGAGGGATGCCAGTCTGCAACCCTGTTTTGCAGCAGGTCTGAGTTTTTTTGTCTTCTTTTTGAAATTTGTCTGCTGTACGAATTCTACTCTTTGTGAAAAAGAAAGGTCCCCACTGACCTGTTCAAAGCTTCACCCTTTCCTGCCTTCTAAATCAAAGCCAAAATTGTTTTGTTTTCCAGTGCAGGTGATGAAATCTTGAAGCGTGCAAACGAAATGAACCTGTTTTGATGAATATCAGAGTCAACCTTTCTTTCTGTAGTAGGTATGTGCTTTGCTTTTTTTTCACATTTTCTCTTAAAACACCTACTAGTGCTGCTGCCCTATTTGTATAAATTTCTAAAACCTGCTTATTTCTTTGTGTGGTCCCTATTTGTTTTGTTGTCTTTGACCGTTGTACTGTAAAACAAAATCTTATTTTGCAGAAACTCAAATTGTCATTGGAATGCATATGCTAAACAATAAAATTGTAGTGAGTAGAATGATGAATTCGTTTGGTTATGTATAACATGTATGTGTGAAGAGATGAACTTGAATGATGATGCTTAAAATTGAATGCATTTAGTTTATGAACTTTGGATGATATTTGAATTATGATGTGATGTATTGGTAAATGGATGCTAATATATCTTATTTTATTATGTATGAGATGCTTGGGATAATGAATGGAGGGAGGCGTGGCTTGGAGTGGAAGAACAAACACGAAGACTCGGTGTCGAAAAATGAATTGAAAACTCGATGTCAAAAAGAAAAGTTTTAGGATAAACTTGTGTAGGTCTCTTGTGATAAAAAAAATGTAATCGACTTGTATTTCCTTTTATTTATAACTTGTGCACTTTGTCAAGATTTTGTAACAAATGTAGAATTGGTCTTGTAACACAAACATTTTACTTTGAATGAAGTTAGTTATTGGAAATGTGATTAGAAGCCTAGGATGAATTTGAAACATGGTTATGAGTTTGAGCCTTGAAGTGAAATTAAATTTAAAGTTTTGAAATTGAGTAAGAATTGAAAAGGAGGTAGGGATTGGATGGGATTGAAATGTAAATTAATACTTGAAAGGAATTGGACCATTTGAATTGAATCTTAAAAATGGAAATTGGAATTTAGCATTTGAAAGAAATTTGGAGTTTAGAGGGTTTGAGACTTGAATTGAGACCAAGAACTTGAATAAGAACTTAGAAAGAAAACTTGAGTTGGATTGAATTTTGGGATTTGAAACTAGAATTGGATCTTGAAATTGAAACTTTAAAAATAAAATTGAAATGAGGTTGGAATAACAATATGAATTGAAACTTGAAATTGGAACTTTAAACATATGTGAACATTGGAATTTAGAAATAAGCTTTGGACTTAAAACTAAACTATGAATTTAGAATTAGAAATATAAATTAAATAAAAAATAAATAGATAAATAATAATTAGAAATTACATTAGAATGGAAAATAAATGGTAAAAGAAAATTAGAATTATGAATTTGGACTTGAAATTAAAAAGAGTAAATAAAAACTAGGAAATGAAATTAGATAGAAATAGAAATTTGAAAAATGAAATGAAAATTGGAAAATAAAATTAAATGAGAAATAGAAACTAAAAGAACAGTGATATATATATATATATATATATATATATATATATATATATATATATATATATATAAAGTTAGATAAATAAAAATTACATTTTTTTTAAGAACTTTGAAAATAATTGGAAATAAAATTTAAGTTTAAAATTTAAGAATGAAAAAAAACAAAAAAAAAATAGGAATAGAAATAGAAATTAAAATTAAAAAACATGAAAATGAGTTAAAAGGTTAGAAATGGGAAATAGAAAAAAAAATTAAAAAAAAAATGCTTAGAAATAAACCTTGGAAATTTCTTTGTATGATGCGAGCGGTTAGGGGTAAAATTTGGGGTACAACAGATATGTACATAAGTTGTTTTTAAATTATTAGGATTAATCTACTTTCTCAGTCTCTATTGTTGGGCAGGTATTTTGAATTTTACTTATGAAAAATGGCAAAAGTGGGATCAAAATTTGAATTTAGATCATATAAAATACTAAAAGTGATGTTATATATGATAAGAGTATTATTTCACTAAAAGTTGATGTTTTAGGCTAATAAAAATTATGTTTTTTAAATGTTGGTTTGATGTTTTTTTATTGAAATGTAGAAAGAAGAACCTTTTAATTTATTTTAAAAAAAATAGAAAAAAAATATTAAAAAAAAAGAAGGCGGGCAAGCCCGCCACCTGCCAACCGGCCACCTTGGCGGGGCGGGCTAGACTTTTATGCCCATTTCAACTTGGCAGACATGTCCATCCCGCTATTTTTTTGGAGGGCTTTAGGCGGAGCGGGCACGGGGCAGGCGGCCTGTTTTGCCACCCTTACTTGAAACCAGGATGCTCAATACCACTGACATCACCGGAATGGATGACTCATTCGACCACAAATGTGGAGACGTGTCTGAATCGTTTTATGGAAAGAATGAAAGAATTTCAGTGATTGAACGACATTGAAAAGGCATTGAATGCTGAAAAGTCCAAAGGGTTGCCACCAATAGATTTATCCGGCGATTATTATTTTGATTCGTTTTGAATTCTTGTATAATCGAACAATTCATTGTAAATTTTTTAAGTTCAATATAATAGTCAATTTTGGATCATCATTGTTGTTCACGCATCTTTATATATTGAAGTGTTCAAATATTTCTGCACTAATAAAGTTGTTGTTCTGAGCTGAAAATGTATCAGCAAAAATTTCGTACATATACATACAGAAGCATCTGATGTTCCAACGTTCCGCAGATACATCCACGGAATTAAGTCATTCACGTCAGTTCCATGGATATACCTCCGGAAGCAGATAACATGAAAATGATTGGTCCATATTCATCTAGGTTTTCTATAAAATGGGGGCTTCATGTGTTCTCTTTCACACAAACACAAAAATGTCCCAATTGTATGATATCAAGATACGTTGGTATGTCACAAGTGTCTCCTACACCGACGGCAAAACACTCGAGCGGACTTTCAAACTCACCGATTTCACCACGCTTGATGATATCATCAACGAAATTCACTATCTCCTACCTTACAACGACCGAAGGAAGATTAAGAAGCTCGAATACCGTTCGCCTTCGGTTGACAACGAATGGGAACGTCGTGTTCAACAAATTCGAGCTCAAGAATAGTGACGATGTTAGGGCAATGTAGTGAACGTATTTAGTTTCGAAGAGAAATTTCTGCTCGAATTGAAAGCGACTTTAGGAAGAACGATCGATGAAATCTTGAAGATATGCCAACATCCACTTGGTTATTGAAGTGTAGCATTTAAATTTATGTTGCAATCATTAGAGTAATGTCTATGTCTATTTTATTTTATGAATGTTGAATTTGTGATTGCTATGTTCATTTGTGTTTATTCTGCCTGTGGGTCTCTTTTGCATTCATACTTAAGGAAAAGTTATGTAGATTCATCTACGGAATTAACCAAAAAAAAAAATATTAAAAAAAGATATCTCTGAAGATATATCTCCGAAAACAGAAAGGATATTTTGGGAAGTACGCATGAGTGGGATAAGAAATTCTCTATACGTGGTACATGAATATTTTTAGTGTTTGACTAAACTAAAATTGAATACTAAGACTAGGAAAAGTTGAACACAACAATCTACTAGTGCAAATTATGAGTGCACAAGTGAAGTTAAAGTCCAGTCAGATACGGTTCTTGAAACGAAAGTCGACATCTCGAGGAGACCTAGGATTCCTCCTTGCAGTAATCTGTATGAGTGCACCATCAACAAGCATGTGTTGCAGTACTCTTGTTATGTTCTTTGTGTCATCAATGCCAAGATGATGACTTCCCACAAAAGGTATCTGCAGCTGCTTCATCATTGTAACCATTCCTGGGGCCTGCAATCCATTATCAAGGAAAGATGTAATATTGTATATATGTTACGATTAATATAACATGGGGTGAAATTCAACACAGTCAAGTCGAAGACGTGACATAACATATTCCATGTACATGATAAAGCTGAAGTTGTTTATAAATGGTTTTGTACACTCGTGTCATTAATAGGAACAAAGTAATTAAGGACCCCTTTATCAAATATTTTAAAATTCACCAGGTTATTATTCTATCAGTTATGAAAACTTTTCATAGAACTTCTCGAGTAATTTTACTCTGATCATGATTGATGGGTTCTCAAAGACAAGCCCACACATGTTCCCAAAATAGGACAATAATGAAGAAGAAATCTATTGTTACAATCATAATTTACAGTTAAAGACTGTATACCCAAATCTAAAGACTAGACCATACCATTTATACTCCAAAATATAAATCTTAAATTGATTTTTAAAACCGAAGCATCCATAGAGCTATTATTAAACACTCCAATTAATCTATTGAACTATTTATGAAGCATTCAAGCACGGACTCCGACACGGACACCGGGATACGGCACGACACGGACACTCGAACACAGATAATGTTAAAACATAGGACGCAGACACCACTATATATAAGAGAATATTTAATGTTTATTTATCCATCTATAATTAAAAAAGTCGAAAATATTCTAATCAAAATTAATGTCTTTAATTCTATATTGATAACATAGATTAAAAACATGTATAACAATTTTAAATTTGTGTGAGATTTGTCCATAATATGTATAAAGGTGTGTTAAAGCAGAAGAAAAAAAAAAAATTTGTTTGAAACACTTGTCTGAATTGTCTAACATATGTGTTATGAGTGTCAACAATTGATTCAAAGAGTGTCGAATCAAAGAAAAAAAACCATTTTATAGTGGACATTTGTCTGTTTTTCCAACACTTCTTTGACTTTTCCGACACGTGTCGTACGGATGTCATACAAGTGTCGGACACCGATGTACGTCGGACACCATGATACGCCTACTCCTAGAGGTGTATGTGCTTGATAGACTATTTTCCCAAAGTTTCCATAATTCTAATTCTAAACGTTAAAAGAACTTACCCTCCTATTATAAAAGTTCAGATAGATATCTTTGAGATTAATCCATTCCATAAAATAGCAAGGAAGCTTTATCCTTGACACTTCACACTGTTGAGGGACCTTTGTTTTCAAATCCCAATTTCCACTGCAAAAGCAAAAGAGTTTTATTTAAAAGAAAAAGTGAAGTTATTCTAGACGTAAAAGGTAGGAAATTAATGTAACATTGCAAATAAGAAAATGTAAAAGTATAAGAGGTAAGGCATGAAAATAGTGACATTTACCAAGTTACAAATGCTGCACGATTAAGCTCTCCTCCAATCCATAGCTTTTGTTGCATTAACCAAGCTTCAAATTCTTCAATAACTTCCTTGAATGGTATGGCTGTATCATGCCAGACTCTAGCAGAAAAGAGCCAAACTGTTTTTATGATTAATCTAACCAATAACCAATCTTATTTAACTATTCTAACACATGCACCAAAAACATGAAATCATACCTTAACAACCTTAAATTACAAATATTGCAGTCAAAACTCTACATGAAGGACAAAATTTGGAAAAGAGTTGAACCTGCTTGTGTTAGGAAGCAAAAGCTAAACCCTAACAAAACTAGACAAGATTAAGAAGGACAATAAAATTAACTAAGAAAATTAAAATAACTTTTGATTTCATTGATTGATCCAAATGTCTCTATGAGACTACATTATATAATACTCTTAATGACTAATAGACCTAATAACAATACTCATAGTTAATAATATAAATGACTAACTAAAATAATATTCTAACTTAATTTAGTTATAATTCTGCTCCTATCATTACTCACCCCTTCAAGATCAACCTTGTCCTCAAGGTTGTAACAATAATGGCATAATATTTTTTTTTTCCTTCCCGGATCCCACTTTCTAAACCAAAAGCCTCTACTAGTGAAACCACATCCAACTGCAAATTGAAATTGATTCCTCATCAGTAGCACTTCTAAAATCAAATGAGGATGCTCATGTAGGGAATAACACATTTGCTGCCATGGCACTGACAAGAAGGACAACACATGAAGCTTCTCTCTTTTAGAGTTGGAAGTCTGCAAATTCTTTTCCAACTCAAGTACTATAGCATCAACAACTTTTGACAATGCAAGTTCTTGGTCTAGCCTTTGACAAGATTCAGCAGAATCCTCGTCAAATTTGTGTGAAAGCAGTCTCATAAAAGGTCCAACATGATGTGTAGCAGAAAAAGAACCAGTTGTTTCTTCTAATCCATACCACGCGGATGAATCAATATTTGAAAACGGTTGGAGTAAACCGGAATGATGGTGAACCCAAAGATGTGGATCATCGGAAATAGAATTAGTACTGCTAGAGCTACTATTACTGAAGCCAAACCTACCATCACGGGGCCCAATAGTTTCCGAAGTTGTTTTTGTCAAAAGTACTTGAACTAAGGTCAACCAAGAGCACACACTTTGTTCAGACATTTCAACAAACACGTTATGTGCAGAGTATACCCAACCAAAATTTGCATAGAAATTTATCAAATAAATCAACCGTTGTGTGTTACTCCGATCAGGTGGTTTCGGCGGAATTGCAAAATCAGTATCATGACAGAAGTTGTGAACGTGTTTGGACGAAAGCCAATACATGTTAGGACGAAAGCACAAAGCATGAATAATGGTGTTACCACCGGTGGTAGCATCAACTTCAGTCTTTAAATCAGTCTTCAAACCCTCAACAAAAATTGAGAAATCTGCAACTACCGTAACGGTTTGATCCATCGAAGATGACAACTCTTCAATCAATTCCATTACCACTTCGAAATCTGAGATTAAATTGTAAGAAAGGAAAAAGTATTCCATAACAGTCGCAGTTGTCCTTATCGTATGAGCTTTTGAAGTCGACACAAATTCCTCGGCATTGTTAAGCTCCCCACGCACCAAATAACCATCTTCCACTCTTCCAACTCGGCACAAAGTCGATATAAACTTGTCATATGTGACTGCGCTCAGCGTGAAATCCTGCTTCAAAGCAAGATGGATCAGCTCCTTCACCTCATTAACCTTGCACTCTCTAAACAAAGCATGGGCAATCGTGGTAAAGGTTTGTCTATCATAAAAAAAAAAATTATTGAGAGAACTTTTTAGCACATTGTATGCCTCCTTAACACTTCCATCCTTGCTACGCTGCCATTGAGGATGCCTTAGCTTGCAAGTGGCTATTTTAGACAGGTAAGGCTTGTAGTGCTTAGGTCCAGAAAATAAATGAATATTCTTCAACCCATGCTTTCTACATTTTGCCCACAGTTGCTTGCTGCTAACAAGCTTCAAAAGAGCATCTACAATAGACTTCTCATCATGGGGATCTATAAGTAGACCATTGTCGAGCACTTGATGAATATCAATAGGACCTCCCTTTTTAGTAGCAACCAGTGGAAAAACATAAGCAAATACCTCAATTAAGGTAAGACCAAATGGCTCAATGAAAGCAGGATTAATGAATACACCCTTTATCTTTGTTGCTAGTTGATAGATGTCAGGAGAATCAGATTGTGTGTGGTGTTTAGGATATGCCATTTTCCCGTACAAATCATACTTGTCAATCAGTTTAAGTACTGAGAGGAGAACAAAAGAAATTGTGCTTGACATTTTATGAATTCCGTCTCGGTTATCCATAATTAATGTGAGGTTAGCAAACTCTTTAAGAGGACGACATTCTCCAAATGCTTTCACCAAGGTTGTGATATTCTTTTTTGAATCTGGTCTTGCAAGAGTGAGTATCACACGTTTGCGTGGGTTGGAAAAGAAACAGATTATCTCAGACCAAATTGGTGGATATTGGGGAGCAGGGTGATCCAACATCCGTGATAAAACCTGCTTGTTATAACATTGTTCCATACCAAAAGAATTCAATATAGGAGTGTCAAAAACCCTTATGTCATTGCTAACACCATCAAGCATTCCAACAACCTCTTTAAGCGCATCAATGTTTGGCATTTGATCAAACACTTTGCGTGCACTATTCCGATAATTCATTTGGTAATATATGTTGAAGATATTAGTCCCAATGACAGAATTTGAACTAGTGTCGGCATCAACATCTGCAGGTTCAGCCCCGACACCGTTTCGACCAATAACACATAAGAATGTTAATGATGTTAAGTTAGTCGCAACCTTATCAAACAATGTCATTCCTGTTCCAGGTTCTCCAAATGAAAAGACTCCCTTTGGGGGCTTGAGCCATTCCTGATTCGCTACAAACTCTTCTTCATCAGAAATCAGAGGTGGTGGTGGTAGCGGTGGTCGATCAAAGATTGACGCTGGTGGTGATTCATGTGGTGAATGCTCTATCGCTAACTTTGTTTCTTCGTTCCGACATGTCACCGTAGTTGGTTCTTCTTCGACATCATCTTCAAAAGCTTGTAGATCTAAGGACTCCATTGAAACAAAACTTGTTTTTGGCGGTGGCGGTTCGCTGAGTTTGTTGAGAGGCTCGTGTGAAAGTTTGTTTGAAAATGAAGGTTTTGGGTAGGGGTGTTCGCGGGTTGGGTTGGGTCTAATTTGATTAAATCCAATACCCGACCCGATCAATATTCTTTGGGTTGGGTTGAGTGTTCAACCCGTAATTTCAAGATTATACCCGAACCAATCCAACCCGCTTATCAATGGGTTGGGTTGGGTTGGATTCGTGGGTCATCTACTAAACATAATTTTCAAATTCTAAATAAAATCTATCATTTAATTAACTTATTTATATTACAAAAAAATTTAAAAAATCATAAACTTTTAGTATTCAATTTGAATAAAATTTATTGGTTAATAAAAAATTAGAAAAATATACAAACGGTGTAGAGTATAATATAAAAAGTAAGATATATCTATCTTTGAATAGATAAAATTGATCTCTCAAATTTGATTTAGACTTATGTTTTTACCATTAATAAAAACTATAATTATATTAAAAAATATATGCATTCTAAGAATTATGCTAGATAATTTATAAATAAAATTAAATAAAAATAGTGTGAGATATATTAATGGGTTGGGTTCGCGGGTTCTTGGATTTAAAATTTCAAACCCGTTACCCGAACCAAACACCAATGGGTTTGAATGGGTTAGTTCGGGTTGGACCCGTGCATGATTGGGTTGGGTAAAAATAAGGGTTGGGTTGGGTTGGGTGAGTGGGTTCGCGGGTTGGCCCGTACCCATGAACACCCCTAGTTTTGGGGGTGATGGTGGCGGAAGTAAATTGAATCCAGGAAGTAAATTGGTTTTTGTATGCAACTTGCTCCTTGAACTTTCACCATCAGAGTCAGCAACACCAGAAATGGAAGAGATAAGATGAAATAATGTTTCATTTTTTTTGGAATGATAAAACTTTTGAGAGTTTTTGTGAGATATCTTCTTAAAACATATTTGAGACATTTTTAAATGGTTCGCAAAATCTCTTCTATTTTTAAAATGAATTTGATATTTACAATCAATTTTGGAGGAGTTGTTTGTTGGGTGTTGGAATTGATAGGAATTGTTATAGTAGTATGAATAATGAGATATAGAATAGGATGAATATGTGTTAGGTTTAGGTGTATGTGGTGAATACCCATGATTTGGATACAAATTTGGTGATGATGAACCATGTGTGTAATAAGGTGTAAAAAGTTCCCATGGAAAAGATGGAAATGAAGATGTGATAGGAGATGTAAAAGAATGGTTTGTGGGAAAGGTAGGAGGAATATTCCATGGATGATATGAAGGTGTATGATAAGGATAATCCATAGGAGGATATGAGTACATGAATGAGAGCACCAATTGTTAGGAAGCAAAAGCTAAACCCTAACAAAACTAGACAAGATTAAGAAGGACAATAAAATTAACTAAGAAAATTAAAATAACTTTTGATTTCATTGATTGATCCAAATGTCTCTATGAGACTACATTATATAATACTCTTAATGACTAATAGACCTAAAAGCCCAAATACTCCTAAGAGCCCAATAACAATACTCATAGTTAATAATATAAATGACTAACTAAAATAATATTCTAACTTAATTTAGTTATAATTCTGCTCCTATCAGCTTGTTAGACTCTTTTCGGTAGTACAAATGAAAACTGTAAAGATTATATATATATATATATATATATATATATATATATATATATATATATATATATATATATATATATATATATATATATATATATATATATATATATATATATATCATGAGTATGAGGAGTAGGGCTCTAAACAAAAGTAAGTTTCAATATGAAGCACGGACACCTCTAGAAGTAGGCGTGTCGCGGTGTCCGATACCTATATGACACTCGTAGGATACGTATCGGAAAAGTCTCCCAAGTGTCGAAGTCAGACAAGTGTCCCCAAAAAATTGATTTTTTTTCTTTGCTTCGACACATTTTGAATCGGTGTCCGATACTCATATGACATTCATACAACACGTAGTCCGATAATTCAAACAAGTTTTCTTTAAGAAATTGTATTTTTCTTTTCCTTAACACACTTTATACATTTTCTAGACAAATCTCACACGATTAAAAGAGTTAAACATGTATTGAATAATGATATCTATGAAGAATTAAAGATATAAATTATGGTTATAATATTTTTTTTAACTCTTTTGATATTAGATGATTAAATAAAGATATTAGATGATTAAATGAAACTCAAATATTATGACATATATAGCGGTGTCGGTGTCCTAGGTTTCTAACATATCAGTGTCGGAGTGTTCGTGTCCATGTCGTGTCGCGGTGTCCGTGTCGAAGTCTATGCTTCATAGGTTTCATACCTATCAACTCCAATTTTTCCATACTTTCCTTCAATGTATTCATTTATTCTTTGTTCAGTCATATTTGAGGGCCTCACAAACCTATTAGACAGGAACAACGGAAAAAAGAGTAAGACTGTAAGAGAAACAAAAAGAAATTAAAAAGTTGTGCAACATTTGATAATCCTCAAAAGTAAATTATATTTCTGAATTCATTAGAAACTAACTTAAGAAATCACAACATATTAATCTCAAATATTTTGCCAAACTCACAAGCCCGTTGTTGCATTTGAGGGTTCGAAACTGAAGAGCCTACTATAGTATTAGATATTTCTAATATTTCGCCATATCCAAGAAAAGTAATCTCAACAATATGTTTTCCTTTAAACATCTGTTCCCTTTAAATATCTTTTTTACAATGATTGAACACTACAAAGAGTAATATAGAGTTATCAAAATAAAGGATAATTAAAAAGAAAGACAAAATTCATCTTAGGCAATCAGAGAACACAGCTCTTACAAGACATGCTATAAAGTGGCAGAATAAAAACCTGTGGAAAATGTCTTCAACTTGCAATGTTTTTGCACTAACCATTAGTACCGGAAACTCTAGAATCTCAACCTTGCCCTCCAAATCAAGTACAAGGAAAAAGTCTAGATTTTGTGAGTGTATTTTGTTTAACTCAGCAATTTTCACTTGAAGCTCGTTGGAGCAATCATGATTAAACTTGTCAAGGTGAATAAGATCATACATCTACAAATTTGGAGAAAATAACACTATCAAAACGGTTAAAAATCAATCATCATCAATGTGTATCAATTAGAATCAATTGTAGTTATTGTATTACCTTATTGTATGCAACTCATACGATTAAAAATATTTTCATCAGACACACAACATTATACAGAAAAATACCTTTAGAATAAATGAGAAAAGTAATGAACACGAATAATGTTGTCAATATTTTAAATACAATAGACACATTTGATCAAACAGATGGCATGCAACCCAAAATTTCAAAGATAGGATGAACAAGGATAATCCAGAATCGGAAATATAGATAAAAGAAAAAGAAAAAGAAGGAACATTGCCTTGGTGCACTTTCCCTGTGTATGATACAAGCACATTGGTTTGAAGCGGGTGGTGTGAGACTGAGAAGTGGAAAGTGAAGCAGAGATGGTGAAGGAGTGGTTTGGAGGAAGAGAAAGAGGAGATGAGATTGAGAAGAGAGAAACGAAAGGATTACGATTACGGTGAGACAGAATGTTGAACAAGCAAGCTCTCACAAGCCCCATCCTCGAATGGAATTTGAAACGCACAAGCTGTTTGTTTTGTGATAAAATGGAGAAAGAGTCTTATAAAATACTCCCTCCCGCAATAATATTAATTAATTAGAAAACAAAATTAGTTAGAAAATAAAATATATTAGAAATTGAAATTGATCATTTATTTTAGGATATTTTTATTTTTAATAGATCACTCCTTAGAGAAAGAGTACTAATATTTTGTTAGAGAATAAAATTATATATATATATATATATATATATATATATATATATATATATATATATATATATATATATATATTAGAAATTAAAATTGATCATTTATTTTAAAATATTCTTTTATTTGAATAGATCACTCCTAATAGATCACTCGTTGGAAAAAGAGTAGATCACTCGTTGGAAAAAGAGTAGCAATATTTTGTATTTACAATCACATGTATAAACCAAATCTTTTATAAAAATGTTACTTTTAATTTTTTATAGATTTAGCTTCTTAACTTAAAATTGCTTGAGTAAAAAAAACTGAAGTGTTTATAAATTTTATTAGTTTAATTATTCTAGTCCAGGTTGAAATATCAATATAAAGATGAGGATTGGCTAAAGACATGTTAATGCTACTCTTGCAAAAGCATTAATTCGTTCATCGACTTGTCTTCGAATAACCCTAACATGTGAGCTTGAAAAAATAGGAGATAACATGCTTAAATAGTGAAATTGTTCATATATAAAAATAAATAATTTGTTAATAAAAATCGAGAGATAAATTAACTCTAAACATAAAGGTTAGGCAATTACGAAAGAAGACGGATAAGAGTAAATTCAATATTTCTCAAGTCTATTGAGGTCTAATAAGATCAAGATAATGTTGGATTCAGAGGTTTAGTAAAACTAGATAGTTCTACATCTTATTCTTGTCTTTTACTTGTGTGTCACTAACTAAAATTATTATTGATATGTAACCATGTTCTAAATGAAATTGAAATGAAATAAATGAAAAAATAATTATTATTATTGATATGGCAAAATTTGATACAAGCACATTAAAAGAACGAATTTGGAATGAAATAAATGAAAAAAAATGGGATTAAGTAGAAGGGGCGCCACACGCTTTCTAATCCAAGGGAGAATGATAAGCCTATGGATGAGGATCACCACAAGAAAAGGATTTCTTGATAAGATCAATTTTGGTCCAATCTAGAACCTAAGAGAAAATACTCTCCCTTACACAATGTGTAAAACTTAACCAAAACTCATTGATCCAACAAGAGATTCACGCCTCCTTTATATAGGGATGGCTTATGATGATCTAATAAGTAAAAAGATAACTCCTAGGAAACAAAAGGATTTCAATCACTAATTATCATGATTGTGGGGCTGAGTTATTACAAAGAAAGTGCAAAATAAATAAGAGATAGTGGGGTTCTTGAAAGGGCATAATAATGGAAAAATAAAGAAGAGTATGGGCAGAATTATGGCAACTCTTTATTTCCCACTTCTCTTACTATTTTTTCGTCAATTCCATGTTGGTTATTGGTAGTTCTTTTATTTTTCTTTATTATTATGCATTGTTTGGCCTTTTACACGTGCTTGGATGATAAGAATAAACTTGGGCTCTTTTTCTTCAATTTGGCCCATGACTTCTTTTGACTTGATCATAAAGTGAACTAAAGCATCATTGACTCTTCTTGCATGTCCCCTTGACATAGGACCTCCTAAACTTTGGATTATATCATATATGTCTTGGATTTTGTCTTCATCATTCCCTCCTCCTTGAAAAGAATTTGACCTCAAATTTAAACCATCATCACCTATATCAAAAGGTGATAAATCAACCACATTGAAAGTATTACTTATCCCATACTCACCTGGAAGTTCTATTTTGTAGGCAATGTCATTAATCCTTGAAAGGACTTGAAAGGGTCCATCTCCCTTAGATTGAAGTTTGGACTTCCTTTGTGATGAGGACATAATCCAAGACATAAATGATACAATCCAAAACTTAGGAGCTCCTATGACAAGGGCACATGCAAGAAGAGTCAATGAATTTTGGTTGAGTTTTACACATTGTGTAAGGGAAAGTATTTGCTCTTAGGTTCTGGATTGGACCAAAATTGATCTTATCAAGAAATCATTTTCTTGTGGTGATCCTCATCCATTGGCTTATCATTCTCTCTTGGATTAGTAAGTGTGTGGCGCCCCTTATACTTAACCCCATTTCTTATTTATTTTTTTCATTTTTTTCATTCCAATTCCGTTCTTTAATGTGCTTGTATCAAAATCTGTCATTTTCCTAATTATAAGGCAATTTATTTACTTTGAGTGACAAGAAAATTTAAAAGTCCAAAAGTTAAAGAAATTAGTTCAAGAATTTTGAAGGAAATGCATAACTCTCAGAAATTTGTGCATATTAAGTGGCAATCAGAGCATATTCCAAAAAAAATGTCAAATTATGGTAAATTATCTCTATTCTTGTTCTTCATTGTTATCCCTTTATCATTATAAAAAAATTCGAAAAAAAGTGTTACAAAAAAAGAAAAAATGGGATCTAATTGTTAAAGATTATGATTCACAAAAAAAAAGATTTTTTTTCTTTCATGCCACACTCTTAGAATTCTCCTTGTTTCTTTTGTTATATAGTCTTTTGTTGCTGTTTTTTTCGTTAAGCTTTTTGCGTGTTGATTATCATCTGAAATTGATTTCTTTGTGTTGATTCGTTTGGTTTCTCTAAAGAACTAAAATAGAAAATTGAGTGGTAAAAGGCATAGTGTTTTTATTATTAAAAAAAGCCAAAAATTGAGTGAAACATGAGTGATTGAGTGTAAACACATGAGTATAATGGTGAGGTCCATTTTTAAACACTTGTTACTAATTTCACAAAATTTTCACAACCATGTCTAGTCCATCTTCACCTAAAACAACAGTTATAATTGTTCAAATGAGATAAATGCATGACAATTTTGAAAGGTTGTTAAGAGAACAAGGTGAACAATTCCAACAAAGAATTGATGAGTTAGAAAGGAGGCCCCGAAATTCTAATGATGGTAGTGGTGATGAGGAGGAAAAAAGACGTAGAATGAGAGACATGGGGGAGATAATTTGAGGAGCATACAAATTAAAGTTCCATTTTTTGTTGGGAAGAGTGACTCAGAGGCATATCTAGAATGGGAAACTAAAATTGAACAAATTTTTAATTGTCACAATTATTCTAATGTTGAAAAAGTACAGGTAGCTTTCATTGAATTCAATGAGTATGCTTTAGTTTGGTGGGATCAATTGCAAAGATAGAAGGAGGTATGCGGAACGACCAATTGATACTTGGGAAGCCACGGTGGAAAACAAAGGTAAAACTATTACATCTTCTTCTTCAAGTGTTTCAACTAATAAAAATGTTAAGTGTTTTAAGTGTCAAGGACAAGGACACATTGCATCTCAACGTACAACAAAGAGAACTATGCTTATGGAAGAAAATGAAGAAATTGTTGAAAAGGAGGATGGTGATTATGACGAGGAGTTTGAAAAATATGAAGAAGAAATACCTAGTGGAGATTTAGTCATGGTGAGAAGAATGTTGGGAAGCCAAATAAAGAAGGAGGATACAAATCAAAGAGAAAACCTTTTTCACACAAGATGCTTTGTGCAAGGAAAGGTTTGTTCTTTAATTATTGATGGAGGAAGTTGTACAAATGTTGCTAGCACGCATTTTGTTTCTAAACTAATTTTGGAAACAAAACCTCACCCTAAGCCTTACGAACTCCAATGGCTCAATAAAAGAGTAGAAATGCTTGTTAATAAATAAGTTGAGGTCTGTTTTAAAATTGGAAAATATGAGGATGTAGTGTTATGTGATGTTGTACCAATGGAAGCTAGTCATTTGTTATTAGGTAGGCCTTGGCAATTTGATAGAAAATCCAATCATGATGAGTACTCCAATAAGTACTCTTTTATGTATCATGATCAAAAGATCAATCTTGTGCCATTAAATCCTAGTGAGGTTAGAGAAGATCAAAAGAAAATGAGAGAAAAAATGATCAAGAAAGAAAAGAAAAAGAAAAGAATGATAAAAAAGAAAAGAAAAAAAGTTTAATTGCAAAAAAAAAAAAAAGAGTTGTGAAGAAAGCAATTGTGTCACATCAACCCTTATACTTGCTCTTTTGCAAGGAGGTGCCTTTACTAACCACTATTTCTAATGAAAAAAATTTCCAAATTGTGTTGAGTCTCTTTTACATGAATTTAAAGAATTGTTTCCAAAAGAGGTATCAAGTGGTTTACCGCCTTTTAAAGGAATTGAGCATCATATTGACCTCAATCCGAGAGCATCCTTGCCTAATAGGCCAGCTTACCGAAGTAATCCACAACAAATTCAAGAAATACAAAGGCAAGTGGTTGAATTGGTAAGTAAAGGATTGGTAAGAGAAAGTCTAAGTCCATGTGCAGTCCCGATAATTTTAGTACCAAAAAAATATGGTACTTGGAGGATGTGCACTGATAATAGGGTTGTTAATAACATTACAATTAAGTATAGACATCCTATTCCTAGGCGAGATGATTTATTTTATGAATTATTTGGCGCATGCTTATTTTCTAAAATTGATTTGAAAAGTGGGTACCATCAAATCCAGATAGGGGAGGGGGATGAGTGGAAAACAACTTTCAAAACAAAATATGGTTTATATGAGTGGTTGGTTATGCCATTCGGACTAACTAATGCACCTAGCACTTTCATGAGACTAATGAACCATGTTTTGAGAGAGTTTTTGGACAAATTTGTTGTTGTGTTTTTTGATGATATCTTAATATATAGCAAAAATTCATCGGACCATTGGTCTCATTTAAGGGTTGTTTTGCAGGTGCTAAGACAAGAAAATTTATATGCAAATTTCGAAAAATGTGCCTTTTGCACCGATCATGTGATTTTATTAGGTTTCATTGTAAGCTTTAAAGGAGTCCATGTTGATGAAATCTAGGTGAAAGCAATTCAAGAATGGCCAACACCCAAAAATGTAAGTGAGGTAAGAAGTTTTCATGGCCTAGCTAGTTTTTATAGGAGGTTTGTAAAGAACTTTAGTGCCTTGGCTACGCCTCTTAATGAAATTGTAAAAAAGGAAGTTGGTTTTAAATGGGTTGAGAAACAAGAGCAAGCCTTTGATTCCCTTAAAGAAAAACTCACCCAAGCATTAATTCTTGCACAACCTAATTTTTCTAAATCTTTTGAAATTGAGTGTGATGCTTCCAATGTTGGAATTGGCGTTGTTTTGATGCAAGAAGGTCATACAATTGCTTATTTTAGTGAGAAATTAAAAGGGGATGACCTAAATTACTCAACTTATGATAAGGAATTGTATGCCTTAGTAAGGGCGTTGCAAACTTGGCAACATTACCTACTGCCCAAAGAATTTGTCATTCATAGTGACCATGAATCTTTGAAACATTTAAAAGGCCAAGATAAGTTGAAAAAGAGATGTGCCAAATGGGTTGAATTCCTTGAACAATTTCCATATGTGATTAAGCATAAGAAATGTAAGGCTAATGTAGTTGCAGATGCACTTTCAAGAAGCCATGTTTTACTTTCTATTCTTGAAACAAAAGTTTTTGGTCCTGAGCATATTAAAGATTAGTATGAAATTGACCTTGAATTTTCTTCAAAATTTTTAGCTTGTGAGCATGTTGTCTTCAATGGGTATTTTATGCACAATGGCTATTTATTTAAAGAAAAAAGACTATGTGTGCCTAAAGGCTCTATTAGATAATTGATCGGTGGTTTTTACTCTTTATTTTCCAATAGCATTTGTTGACTGTGTCCATTAAATTGTCTTTAGTTCCATTGCCTTTCATCGTTTTTCTAAGATTTTACGAGTTTTAGTCAAGCATGTTTAGTTTTTTCATTTTGTCACTTCTAGTTACTTGTTGCTTTGATTTAGTTTTTTTATGTCGTGTTTTCAGGTACACATGAAGTCATTGATTGGACACGCGCGAAACGGCCGTTCAGGTGCAAAAAATGGGATTTTAGTGAAGATTCGGAAGCCTGACACGGGTGCCCGTGTAACCTGACACGGCCCGTGTCAGGAAGCCTGGGGATGAAGATTGAATATAGAAGGAAATGGCCAAATCAGCAGCCTGACACGGCCGCCCGTGTCACAGGGTACAACCCGTGTCAGGTCTTATGGAGGGGATGCGCCCAAGCTTTGGTGATCCAGCAGCCTGAAACGACCCGTGTCAAGGCTCCTGAAGGAGGCATTTTTATTATTTTATTTTATTACACTTTAGTAATCTCCGAGGGTATTTTGGGTTTTTCGTTTAGTTGTTTGGGGTCTGATACATTAGGCTGATTGTGTGAGGAGAAAAACACTTTTGGTTTTTCGCACAAGTTTTTGGGGAGAAAGGCGATCTTGGAATGGTGGAAGCCATTGAAGTTCATTTGAACCCTATTACAAGTGTAATGTCTTTTCCTTATTTTTATAGTTTCATTATAGTTATCATGAACATGAGAGGCTAAACCCCTCAATGCTAGGGGGTGTCCCTGATTTCCATTGTATGACATTGATCTTTTTATTATAATATTTTCACTGCATTCTCATAATCGTTATGTTGTTTAATCGTTCGTAATGCAAAAACTAAATTGGAAAATAAGGTTTTCGATCTAAGCTTAACCGTAGGTAGGAATACCATAGTTAACGTCTTTTTCAAACAACAATATTTTATTAGACATCACCAAGGAATTGGGATGCCATAATTTAATCGTAAAACTTTTGGTATTCTAAAAGCTTTGTATTCTTTCTATACAACCAAGGAATTGGGGTATAAAGGTAATACCAAAGGGTTTTCCTTAAAGGAATTTTTGAAAACTAATCTTGAAAGGCGATAATGATTTAGCCTTGTGGTGAAATTGCCAATAATAAGTTATTTGTCATTATAAGGGTTTTCATACACCTTCCCTAGTGTTATTCTCATGTTTGTCATAACATCTTATTTTTATTAAGTACTTTTGCTTTGTCATTTGTAATCTCAAAAGTCAATTTTAAAACAACCCATAAACCTTTTGTTCAGTTGAATCACATAAAACTTATTTATTCTTACGTAGTCCTCAAGAGATCGACACTAGGGTAAACCCATTTTATTACTACAATCGATAAAATAGTGCACTTGCTATTTTTCCAATCAATAATTACTTGTAAAAGAGGCGCATAAGGGAAGACTAATGGGTCATTTTGGGGTTTCTAAAACTCTAAAATTCTTACAAGAACATTTTTATTGGCCTTACATGAAAATTGATGTTAAAATTTTTTGTTAGAGATACATTGTGTATAAAATGGCCAAATCAAAAGTTATGCCTCACAATTTGTATACTCCTTTGCATGTACCTGAATTTCCTTGGATTGACATTTCCATGGACTTTGTTTTGGTGTTGCATAGAACAAAGAATGTAAAAGATTCTACTTTTGTAGTTGTGGACATGTTTTTAAAAATGGCACATTTTATTCCATGTAAAAAGGTGGATGATTCTTGGCATGTTACCGATTTGTTTTATAAGGAAGTTGTGTGCCTACATGGCTTACCAATGAGCTTCGTCTCTGATCGTGACTCCAAGTTCTTAAGCCATTTTTGGAGAACTTTATGGGGAAAGGTGGGAACAAAGTTGTTATTTTCCACTACTTGTCATCCCTAAATAGATGGACAAACTGAGGTAGTAAATAGAACTATTTCTACTCTTCTTAGGGTTATTCTTAAAAAGAATTTAAAAATGTGGGAGGAATGCTTACATCATGTAGAATTTGCTTACAATAGGGTTTTCCATAACACTACATAACACTCACCTTTCGATGTTGTGTATGGTTTTAATCCCTTAAGACCTCTGATTTATTAGCATTGCCTAACACATCAATTTTGAAGCATAAAGATGGGAAAGCTAAAGCTGAATTTGTGAGAAAATTTCATGAACAAGTAAAATTGCAAATTTAAATGAAAAATGAAAGTTATGCAAAAAGTGTAAACAAATGGCAAAAGAAAGTTGTTTTTGAACCCGAGGTTTGAGTTTGGATACATATGGGAAAATAAAGATTCCCATCATAAAAGATGTCCAAACTTCAACCTAGGGGAGATGGCCTTTTTCAAGTCCTTTCAAGGATCAATGACAATGCTTACAAAATAGAACTTCTAGGTGAGTATGGGGTAAGTAATACTTTAAATGTGTCTGATTTATCTCCTTTTGATATAGGTGATGATGGTTTAAATTCGAGGTCAAATTCATTTAAAGAAGGGACGAGGACATAATCTAAGACATAAATGATACAATCCAAAGTTTAGGAGGTCCTATGACGAGGGCACGTGCAAGAAGACTCAATGAATATTGGTTGAGTTTTACACATTGTGTAAGGAAGAGTATTTACTCTTAGGTTATGGATTGGACCAAAAACGATCTTATCAAGAAATCATTTTCTTGTGGTGATCCTCATCCATAGGCTTATAATTCTCTCTTGGATTAGAAAGAGTGTGGTACCCTTTCTACTTAATCTCATTTCTTTTTTTTCTTCCATTTATTTCATTCCAATTTTGTTCTTTTAATGTGCTTGTATCAAATTCTACCATTTTCCCAATTATAAGGCAGTTTATTTACTTTGAGTAACAATAAAATTTAAAAGTCCAAAAGTTAACAAAGCTAGTTCAGGAATTTTGAATGAAATGCATAATTCTCAGATATTGGTGCATATCACTTCGTGATGGGGATCTTTATTTTCTCATATGTATCCAAACCCAACCCTCGAGTTCAAAAACAACTTTCTTTTTCCCTTTGTTTGCATTTTTTCCATAACTTTCAATTTTCGTTTCAATTTGCAATTTTACTTGTTCATGCAATTTTATCACAAATTCAGTTGTAACTTTCCCATCTTTATGCTTCAAAATAGATGTGTTAGGAAATGGTAACAAATCAAAAGTTATGCCTCATAGTTTGTATACTTTTTTGCCTGTACCTGAATTTCCTTAGATTGACATCCCATGGACTTTGTTTTGGGGATGCCTAGAACAAAGAATGGAAAATATTATATTTTTGTAGTTGTGGCCCCGTTTTCAAAAATGGCACATTTTATTCCATGTGAAAATGTGGATGATGCTTGTCATGTTATCGATTTGTTTTTAAGGAAGTGGTACGCCTACATGGCTTACCAAGGAGCATCGTCTTTGATTGTGACTCTAGGTTCTTAAGCCATTTTTGGAGGACCTATGAAATATTTGTATGAAAGTGACCTTGAATTTTCTTCAAAATTTTTAGCTTGTGAGCATGCTCCCTTCAATGGGTATTTTAGGCATAATGGCTATTTATTTAAAGAAAAAAGATTATGTGCGCCTAAAGGCTCCATTAGATAATTACTTGTAAAAGAGGCGCATGAGGGGATGTCTAATGGGTCATTTTGGGGTTTCTAAAACTCTAGAATTCTTACAAGAACATTTTTATTGGCCTCACATGAAAATTGATGTTCAAATTTTTTGTGAAAGAAGCATTTTGTGTAAAAAGGCCAAAAACTTTTGTTTCAAGAGTAAAAAGTAAAACATGCCTTCTTGAAAGTGCATCCGCAACTACATTAGCCTTACCTTTCTTGTGCTTAATCACATAAGGAATTGTTAAAGGAATTAAACCCACTTGACATGTCTCTTGTTCAACTTATCTTCCCTTTTAAATGTTTCAAAGATTCATGGTCACTATGAATGACAAATTATTTGGGTAGTAGGTAATTTTGCCAAGTTTGCAACGCCCTTTGTAACACCCCAATTCTACCCGATAATTATTAACAAAATCAGAGTATAAAAATTCCTCAAAAAACATGGGATATCACATTTTCAACTTAAGACCGAATAACATAAACTTCATTAATAATAAAGCTTTAAAAACAACGCAGCGGATTCATCAAAATTACAACTATAAAACAACTTCTAGTATTTTCAACATCAAATACTTCAACATGGTTTTCAAATAGAAACAACTAAAACAAGTTTATCAACTAAATAAAATCCAACATAAAACAAGACATGCGTTCATCCCCCCGAAGTGTTGTGTATCAGAGTGACAAACACCAACTCGAAGCTACTAAGTACTCGACTCTTGGTTACCTGCACGTTACCAACAGAGGGAAACATTCAAACAGAAGGGTGACAAATCTAATATTGAAATCAAGCATATGATAAATAATATATTGAATTAGTTTACACAAATCACCACTTCATAAACAACTAACAACCCGAAATCGACTTAAGAGACAACACCACAACATAATATAAAACTTGATATGAAACTTAGACAATGTGATGCATGTGGTACCAATGGAGAAAAACTCCCAAATTACAATCATGCCAATTAATAGAGACGTAAATACCATGCATGAGCCTTCAACTTTATATTGTCAATCCATACCAACTTATCGAGCAATCAGCTCCAACTTGAATCATGATATGCTATGTGACTCAACATGATTATCAACCAACAACAACTACAACAACATCACAATATAACTACATAACAACGTCCAACCTTGGATAAAGGCCTACAACTCATAAACTTTGCCACTTATAAGGCACTGCAACATAACTAACCAACAACAACTTTTCAACTTATAACAAACAACACAACACAATTACAACAAAGTATACCACACTCCTATCTACAAATCCCGACTAAACCGATTAATTAACTAGTTACTACATTCTGTTATTACTACTTGTCATTAAGTTATTAATAAGCTTCTATTAACTTCCTGCTACGCTGTAATAAGGAATTTATCAACACCTGCTACTGATGCTACCTTACTGTAATACCTCAAAATTTTCCCTCTCATTTCCTCAACATTTTGCATGGCATTTATCATACATAAGTTCATAAAATAACCAAAAACATTGCATCATGTGTGGCATAGCTAAGGCGTAGGTATATGATCAATGATTGGAGCAACTGAAGGCTATACAAGGGCAATCAAAGGGTCATAAAGCTTCTCAACATTGTGAAAAGGGTTCACAACATCCAACAAGTTCTCATTTGAAGCCACAAGCCATGGAAAGATTTGGTTTGATCAAGGGAGGCAGGCAGTGCAACATTTCCTTATGAAGAAGGCCAAATTAGGGTTTCATTTCTACAGGGCTTCTGCATGAAGTTTTGATTCAAAGTGGATTTCATTGTCTTATATATGATGACAAGTGCCTTGGGTTCAAATTTCATCCACAAATTCATTATGAAAGAGGTTCAATTGGCTAGATGACTGAAAATCAGGGATTTGGGGAAAAGTCAACCATGCTGAAGAAAAAGTCAACTCCTGACTTTTTGAGATCAAAATCATGAAATTAAGGTTACAAGGATCCTATGGTTCAAATTTGATCAAAAAATGATGGAGGAATCAAGAGAAATCAAGAAAACCAAAACTTACCATTTTTGGAAAATTAGGGTTTCCAAAAATAGCAAGTTTTGGCCATTTTTACGGCATCTTTAAGAGAGGCCTTCTCCAAAAATATGAGGGATATCTAAATTCTACTTGGAGCCAATTAAAGAGGGCATCTTGAGCTTCAAATCCATAGGTGGAACTCCTCCATAGCATAAAAAATGAGTGAGATATGATCTTGGCAAGTTTGAACAATTCAAGTCCCAAGGCAAGTCATGATTAAGGCAAATGCAGGCCAGCGCGCGCGCCCTTCCTAGCATATCATCAAATAGGTGGAGGTTCAAATGTCATGCCATTTTTCTTGGTAAAATATGCTTCAAATCATTTTTTGGTGAACTACAAAGTTGTTCCTTGATGCAATCCCTACAATATTGGTGTTCAAAGATTTTTTATTTGAGCAAGTCTTCTTGGGTTATTTGAGGGTCAAAGTGGAGAGGTTGCAACTGGCCAGCCATATGCCCATAGGCACAAGGCAAGCCAAATTTGTGTAGGCCAATGTGCAGTTTGGTGACTTGATTTTCATAGAGGCATTTAAGTGAATTAGATGTCATGTCTCATCATGGTTTGGATATCAAACTTGTTCCTTGTTCTTTCTACTTCAAATTGAGCATAAGAACTTCATCAATGGATGCCTTGATCATGAAGTTGCACCTCTTGGAAGATCACAACATGCAATCTGATTTCTTGCAGGCTAAGTCATTGGATCATAAGAGGATTCCACTTCATTTCAGCTTGCACACTTCAATTAGCATGCTACAATCACAAATCTCATGTCCAAGAGCTCAAGTTATCATGTGTGTGCATGATCACACCAATTGTTATGCATCCTCTCCAATCCAAGCCAAATGATGAGCTGCTAAGTATTGCAAGCAAGCTACACAATCAGATCAACTCAGCTTCATTGCATCATATTAAACCACACCATAAGCAACATGAAACTTGTAGCATGGAATTGATTTCCATTGAGAAGCTTCTGGATGTTACAGTTGTCATAACTGCCATAACTGCCATAACTACCTCACTCATTTAACCTCACTCACTCAATTAACCCAAGGGATGATTAATCATGGTTAAGAGCTCTATAAAGCAAGGTCATCACTTCAGTGCAAGGTTCAGCTTCATTCTTCACAAAAAATTGCAAAGTGCACTCTGAATTTTCACATTGCAAGAGGATTCGAGCAAGCATCATCTTCATTGATCTGGATCCATTCTTCATCCAGCCATCATCTTCATCATCTTAAGATCAATCATCATGCATTGCACAACCTAAAAGCTTCAAGATTCATCACTGCACATTGTTGAAGGATTCATTTCCATGGCTTGATCAGCTTCCTTGATGATTTTGTCCATTTTTGAAGTCAGAATAAATTTTCACTTTAATTGTTTCTCAATTTTCTCATTTTTGACCAATAAATTTGTTCATTTTTGTTCTCCCAAACCACATAGGATAAATATCCCATTCCTTTTGTATAACTTTAATAGCTCATTGAATTTCCTCAAAAGATTTTTCTCTGGATTTTTAGGTCATTGTTTGAGTCCTTTTGAGTCCATTATTTCACCTAGGTTCACATAACCCTAATTGCATTCTAATGATTCTTTCACCATTCAAAATTAGGATTTTTCATGAGATTTTTTGTACACATGTCATTCTCTGGATTGTGAGGTTCAATATAAAATTTCATGATTTTTCTAAGTCATTTGATATTTTTCTCAAGTTACTTAAGTCCTAAGTCATTTTGGTCCCTTTTAGAAGCTTCCTTCATCTCCATTTGAATAAGGCATTCATGTCATTGATCTAAGGTCTTGGTTATGATTCTTGTAGGTCACATTAGAGGTCCTTAAGTGTAGATTGCAATCATTAGGTCTTTATCTTTTGATTTTAGGGTTTGCTTGAGTCTTAATTTGCCTTTGATTTCTTTTGACCTAATTCTTCTTCATCCTCCATCTTAACCTTCAAAACCTATCTTGTGATGACCATTACATGTTTAAACCACATTTTAGCATTTTATCAAGTCCCTGGTCTTTGTATGGGGATTTCAAATCCTCTTATTCATATTTGAGTTTCTACTTTAAGTTTTTGTTCCTTTGAAGTTTCATATGCATTTCCTTCTTATGTTCATACCTTTCCACATATAGTTGGCATCTCTTTCACTTGAATCTCTTTATCCCCTTTTAGTTTTACATCTTAGAGGACTTTAGTGAGATGTTAACCCCTGGATTTTATATTCACCTTAGGGTTTATACATTTTTAGTTTACTTAACCCTTTAAGTTTCTTCATGTAACTTTACCTTAGCTCTCATTAGGGTTTAGTATCCTTTTAGGACATAGTTTGAATTGTTCACTCTTATTACTTAAGTTGAGTTTAGCTACTGAATGTTTAAGTTTACCATCTTATAGGGTGCCTTAGGCTTAGGTAGTTGTCTTAGGAGCTCACTAATCTTTTCCTCAGATAGTGTGAATTGTTTGTGAAGATTTACCATGTAATAATTGCTCATTTTGATTCATCATACTAATATTTGTTTTGTAGGGGTAAAGATGAGGTAATCACTTAATTCTTATTCCTTAATACATCTATTTGCTTTCACCTTAGCACCTTTTTGCTTTTTTCAGAGGGCTTCCTTCTTTCTTTAGATTTCATGGGGCACTTGCATTCATTCCATCTTGGAATGGTGTAGGCTTGTCTAGCATGAAGTACAAGTCTCATCAAGGGGTTGTTTCATAAAGAAAACATAAAAAATACTTCTTCACAAAAGCTACAAAAACATGTAATTAAGTTCAACAAGCTAATGAACTTAGACCCTAATCCTTGGAAACAAGTCTTGGATAAATTCTCCTTGCTCGGTGTGCTTGTTCTATTATTCCATCTTGGAATGTAGTAGCAAGTACACATTCCATGGAAAAGAGTTTGAATTCACTTCCTTGTGCCAAATTCATAAAAACTCTTAAAAAGCAAACAACAAACAATAAGCGACTATCCTGCGGGAACTTCTCCTCTCATCTCATTCATTCTCAATGTGAACTCGCAACGACTTGTCTCGCATCCAAGACGGTAAACACACTCGTACCATACGAGCCTGTAACACTTGAGCATAGACATACGCAGTTCCAGCATATAAAAAACATAAACAAATAGTTCCCGCCTAGTTAGGCGAACTACGTCGACTCTGATCCTCATTTTCCTGATGAGGTATGTAGGCAGCGGGGTAGGGCCCGTGCGGGCACACTATTTATTTTCCCTACATTTCCCCCTCATTCTTTCTTTTCATTCTCTTTTTCCATTTCTCACTCTTATTCCAATCCAGTTAGCGGTCTTTATTCAGCAACAGTTATTTTCTCACACTTTGAAACAAACAAACAAGCGTGGATCCCGTCGGGTACGGAGGACGGTCTGGGGTGCTAATACCTTCCCAGGTCGTAACCGACTCCCGAACCCAGATCTTTGTTTCGCAGGACCTTGTCCTTTCCCTCTTCCTCCGGTTTGTGCAGTATTACCTTTCCCATTCCTTCGGGATAAAAATGCCTGGATGGCGACTCTACCTTTTCCGCGCCACTTTCGCATTTGTACAAGGATGAAAATCCCAGGAGCGACAACTGGCGACTCTGTTGGGGATCGAACCCAGAATCTCTTGTTTCCCTTGTAGAGTCAATCCTAGAGCCTGTTTGTTTTATTTCTTTGGGTGTTTACATGTATGTTGTTGTATGCTTATTTACTGTTCTCGTTTACAGTTTACTTTACATCTTTATTTACTGCTTTCAGTATTTATTTTCACATGCATCATGTACTGGACTGTGCTGGTTTCATTTTTTCTGTGGGATGGGCTTTGTTACTGTGAGATAAGTCAAATACCTAGCTTGAGTAAAACTAGGATTTAGAGTGGTTCCACTTTGGCTTCATGGCATCTTGCTATGTTGGTATTAGTGAGTTCCACGCCTTGACTTGCGACCTTCTCGAAAATGTATTGACGCCGAAATCTTTCTGGGGCAATACATTACCTTCATAGTTATGTGCAGTCAAGGGACCGATCATTGAGAACCTTTGTGGAACCATCCCTCTCCAGTGATGACAGTGGCAGACCACATTTTTTTGGCGAACCCACTCCATCCGAGGGCCCACTGGGAACTCGCATAGGATGGTCTGGTTCTCTAATAGGAATCTAGTTAAGGAAAACTGTTCGTATGACGATAGTATTGTACCCTTCGGGATGAATGTACTATTGTTTCTCGATTCAGTGCTTGAAGTTGAGGACTTATGAGGGATGCTTGTTTCCTTGGACTTAGCTGAGACCTCCCTGAGTAGTACATAATGCCAAACCGATTCCCCGATTAGGTCATGAGCCATTTCTCGGAAATGGTGAACGTATTATTACTATTCGGCTTTGAGAGTCTGTGATGTTTGACCCGAGTAGCACACCTGTGAGATGGGGAGGGGTTTACACGTTTGCAGGAACCCTAAACTTAAACATACCTATTATTCCAGCATGCTTCAGTGATATGATCTTGTTATGCTAATTATGGATTCTGAAATCATGAACTCCTGATCAGAAAGATACTTGTGATGATATTGTGGCCTTGCACAAACACTTGATTACCTGATTCACTATACAGACACATTACTGATCATATGCCTTGCCTTGCATAACATCATAACATCATTAATCACTTGTGTTCTTTTTATTCTGAGGGTTCATTACCTCCTATTCCTGGTCATATTTGCTACTTCAACATGGAGATTCCAAGGAAGAGAAATGTCCATTATACTTTCCCACACCGAGAAACAGATGGTATTCAGAAGTTAATTAGCTTGATGGGTGACAAAGTGCATGATGATTTCAGAAAAGAGTTTGGAAATATCCTAGACAATGTGAATAAGCCAACCACTGACCAGAGGGATAACTTGCATTCTTTATTGCAGTTCTATGATCCATAGTTGAGGGTCTTTGTTTTCCCTGACTACATCTTGGCTCCCACATTAGAAGAGATATCCAGCATCCTCAGAATTCCCATAAAAAATGGTGCTCCTTACTATGGCTTAGAGAAGATGCCTTCATCCAAAGATATAATTGACTCCTTTCTTTTGGACTTATCCAAGGTTCGCAGAGGACTGGATGCCACCAAAGGTAAAGGACTTTTCTTGGGTTTTCTTATCAAGGAAGCTCAGGATCTGGCCTCTGAAAACAAATGGGCTAAGTTCAGTACCTTGCTTGCTTTGATAGTGTATGGGACCAGTTTGTTTCCAGGAGAAAAAAGGTTTAATCAGCATGGAAGCCATCACTATATTTGCCAAAAGAAATCCAGTGCCTACTTTGCTATGTGACTTTTACTATGGAGTCCACCACAGGAATGAAAAGAGGAAGGGACATGTAAATTGTTGTGCTCCCCTATTTGTTGATTGGGTTGTAAGGCAACTCCCTAAATCAGGGCCTTTCCAGGATTTGAAACAATCTTGGAAGTAGTCCAAAAGATTAATGGGCTTAACCTCAGTTGACATTGCTTGGGGATGCAACAGGGATCTTGTGGGAAAAGAAATCTTGGTCAGTTGTGGTAGCTTCCCAAATGTGCCCTTGATAGGAAGGAAAGGTGGGATTAGCTAGAATCCTATCTTATCCAGGAAAAAATTTGGTTACCCCTAAAGAGTTGTACCTTTGATTAAGGAGATGAGTGAGTATTTATACTTTCCAGCAAAAGGAAATCTCAAGATGAGTATACTAGCATCCCAGGCTTGGGAGGTTAGAGTGATGAAATGGAAGAAAGACTTTGGGAGAGTAGATCCCAAGACTTATAATTCTTTTGCCATCTGGTTGGAAGATCGTGTAGAGACTCTGTTGCTCTCATTCTCTAAGGAAACACCCCTCTACCCTAAGGAGGTAGCACCTACAACTTCAGTTCCTCTTCAGGAATATTAAAAATTAGAAGCCTTGATTCAGCAACTCAGGTTGGAGAATCAAGAAGCCTACAACTCATGCCAGAAGTTGAAAATGCAAAACCAGAAATTGGAAGAAAGGTCTCACAAAGCTGAAGAAATGGTCAGGCTCAAGAAGCAAGACTTTCAAGAGAGAGAGAGAGAGCTCTACTTCAAGAAAAGGGGATTAGCTGAAAATCACAAGGTGGCCCAGCGCCGGAAAGAGAAGAAAGAGTTTAATGAAGCTAATGAAGCTATCACCTTATGACAAGAGAAGTGGGAAGACAATTTGAAGAAGCAGAAAGAGCTGGAAGTCAAGCACAAGCTAGAAATCAAAAGTCTTCAAGATTCTTTGGATGGACAGAGAGAGCTCCTTCAGAAGGCTTATCATCAAGAGAAGAGTCGTCTCCAAGGTCTAGCAGGAAGTCAACAAGCAGTAAAGGAAGCTCAGAAAGAAATAGAAGAGTTGAAATTGAAAGTTGATGTCAAGAGAACCAAGACTGGTTCCACTACAAGCTAGGAAAGTGAAAAAGTGTTCCTACAACAGATTGAGGAATTGCATGCCTCCTTTGACCTTAGGGATATCCTGATTTAGAAGCTTGTGCAAGAACCTACGCATCCAGATATAGCTCAGCTGTTGCAAGGTGTCAAGCGCCTTAGTTGGAGGTTACAGGATGTAGATTTTCCTAAGCCTTAGTCTTGTATTCATATGACTTGGATTACCCACAGGCTTGTTGTGGGAGTCCTCTCTCTCTTGATGTACCTTTTGATGTATGAACTTGTACCCATTGAGGGTTTTTGCTATTATAGTTTCCTTTTGATTCACCTGAAGTCTCTGATTGTTTATCTATCGCACGGACACAAGATACTGAATGCTGCTACTGCACATCTGGATGTCCCACAATGTCTTCTTTTTTCTCAACACCGGAAATTGAAAGTAAACAAAACCTTGAGAATAAAAGGAACACACTACATTTCATACACATCATTTGCATTTTTCTTTGGTTTTGCAGGTTTTCTACAGGTTGCTTAACTTATCTGCGTTTCAGGCAAAGATTGCGGGAGCTGCCAAGACCCGACACTTCAGACAGAACATTCCCCATCGTTATGCAACACACAACAACCAGAGGACAGTCATGGACACTATGCAAATTGAGCTCAATGAACTCCGCACCAGGATGGGCGAATTCATGGTTATGATGCAAGGGATGGCCCAAGGACAACTAGATTTGAGGGCTGCAATCCAGGGACTCAACCCTCCTCAGGCCGATCCTCTTGTAGTCACTCCAGAAGTACAAGTAAATCCTCCCAACACCAACAATGGCCCAGGTGAACCTCCAGTTCCAGAACCTGGTACAACCTTCATTCCTGTGCAAGACAGGTAAGAGGATCAGTTTCCCCCCTTTAACATTGATATGGGATTTGGTGCGGAAGGAAATTTCCAGGACTTTTTGCTGTTGGCTGAGAAGGTCAAAGCCCTTGAGTGTAAGGACACTCTTGGGATAGACGTATCTGACATGGGCCTAGTCCATGGGGTGGTCATTCCTCACAAGTTCAGGCCACCTATTTTTGACAAGTATAACGGTAACTCCTGCCCCAAAACTCATCTGCAAGCGTTCTACCGAAAGATTACTGCCCATACCAGGGATAAGAAGCTCTGGATGTACTATTTCCAGGATAGTCTCTCCGGAGGATCCTTGGAATGGTATATGAAGTTAGAGAGAAGCTCCGTGAGTAGCTGGAAAGAATTGGGAGAAGCATTCCTTAAACAATATCAGTATAACATTGACATGGTGCCCAGTCGCACTCAACTCCAAAGTCTGACTCAGAAGAGCTCGGAGAGCTTCAAAGATTACGCACAGAGATGGCGTGAAGTGGCCGCTAGGGTGCAACCACCGCTGCTAGAAAGGGAGATGGTAGACCTTTTCATGGATACTTTTCCGGGGCACTTTATGGAAAGGTTGGTTGGATGTTCCTCAAGCGGATTTTCAGATATTATCTTGACCGGCGAAAGGATAGAGAGCTGGATCAAGCAAGGGAAGATTCAGAATTGGGGAGCTTCAACTTCTAGTGTCAAGAAACCCTTCTTGAAGAGAAGAGAAGGAGAGATTGGGGCAATATACACACATAGAGGCGGAAGTAATAGAGGTGTTTATCAGCAAGTAGCCCCTGTCACTATCTCAGCTCAGCCTGTTCAACAACACGTCCAATAACCGTAGCAGCAACGCCAACAAGGGTATCAACAAAGAGCCCCTCGTCCATATTATCCCCAGAAGACCAGAGAAAGACAATTTGAAACTCCACCTATGTCCTATTCTCAACTTCTGAAGAATCTTCTCCAACTCCAGATGGTTCAGCTCAGAACTTTGCAACCCCCGAAGCCGGGGCAACTCCCTGAAGGTTATGATACGAATGCCCGATGCAAATTTCATTCTGGAGCTCCCGGACATACCACAGAAAACTGTAAAGCCTTAAAGTATGTAGTCTGTTGCACCCCAAAATTTGCCCTCACAACACAAGACTTTGTATGCTAAGAAGGTTCACAAGGTTCACAAGATTCACAATGCTTACAAGACCTTTCATGAGGTTCATGAAGTCTACAAGATACTTTATGAGGTTCACAAGGTTCACAAGGTTCACAAGACCTCCCATGAGGTTCACAAGACATTTTATGATGATTCACAAGGTTCACAAAGTTCACTATTGGTCAGAAGAGTTGACAATTCCCTCATACAATGCACCTCCTAGGCAGTGCATCCAAAACTAGGGTTTTGACTTTAATCAGGCTAAATTAACTTCCAAGACTTCAAGTGAGCTTCATAACATCTTATATGTGTGTAAGAACCCCCATGACAAGTTTCAAAACTTTTCTCAAAAGTTTGCTCAGTCAGATGATCAGATAAGTCAAAATCAGTCAAAGTAGTTAAAAAGTCAAACTGAGGTCAACTGTGGTCAAACCAAAGTCAAACTTCATGATTTTTTGCCAACATCAAGTATATGAAGTAAAATTCATCATTTGATCAAGGGTTGATCATGATTCATCAAGGAGATTTCAGATCATCAAGAATCAGGAGTTTCTAAATTAGGGTTTCCTCAGTAAAAGTCAACTGAACTTTGACCAGCCATAACTTTCACATGCTTCATCACCAAGTCTCCATACAAATCTCATTTTGAAGGAAATTGAATTATCTACAACTTTGTGTCTCACAAGCCAAGCCCAAAAATGCTTCATTTGGAAGGTATGAGCTAAGACATTATAGGTCCTTTTGAAAGTCAACAAAAAGTCAACAACTTCAAAAGGGCATAACTTGAGATTCGTAAGTGATATGGACATGAAACCAGTGGGGTTGGTTAGAGGACTCTTCAAGCTTTCCAAAATGTCCAAGAACACCCTCATACCATTAAAATTGAAGGATATGTGCCCTTGCAAAGTTGGGAAATTTTTGGTTGGTTTATGAAGAAAATGGAGGTCTAAAACCAATTTCTTCCAAATGGGCTTGCCATATGATGACCCAATCCATACTATAACCTCATGCACGACCCAAGTCAACAAAAATCAGATTTTTTATCATTTTATTTTTATTTATTTTGATTTAATTCATTAAAAATCATTTTAAATTAAAATAAAATATAAAAGTCTAAGATTTAAAATGGATTAAGCTTCTAGAAAATCATAAAAGTGATTGGTATTGAAGTGGAAAGAAGATCATGTTGATTTGCCTAAAATAGAAGATGTTCATACAAAGATATTTGATTTTTAAGGCATAATCTCTTTGAATCTTTTTAGATCAAATTCTTCACACAAGCAATGATTTTTTCTGACCTAATTGATCACACTATAAATATATTACATAACCCTAACAAAAACACACGAATTTGCAGCCTCTAAGACCACTTTCAAACTTTCAAAATTCATCATATTTTTTGAAATTCGGATTCTAACATTTGGTAGTTTTTCAGGTGAATGGAGCATGTCAATCTCTTCCTTACATATCACTGAACATATACCAATGATCATATGCATCTAAAAGCCCACGAATTGGCCAAACCGAATCAAAGTTTTTAGACATTCATGAGTTTTTCGTTTTCATACATTGGTGTAAAATAAATTGTGTTTGACTGTTGATTCTTGTTTGTGATGAGCTAACAATCGTTTTTGGATACTTTGATTTGAGTTTTGGTACAGGATGAGTGATCCACCATTGTTAGGGTTCTTTGGCCGTTTTAGGGTTTCACGATTTATCAATGATAAATGAAATCTAAAACCATAGATCAATTCTAATTAACCTCTGGATCATGTTGGAACATTTAATTTGATGAAATTTTACTGTTTAATTGATGATTGAATTTCGTAGGGTTTGCTGCAAATGAAAAATCGCAGGTAAATTTGAAGCAAAATTCGCAAGAAAAATTGCAGGTCTGGAGGTTGAAGATGACTGGCGCGAATCCAGAATTTGAATTTAAACTTATATTATATATTAATGTTTGTATTATATGTATTGAGAAACACTGATGGCTTGGTGGTGAGTATACGCGTATGTGAAAGCAAGGTCTTGGGTTCGAAACCAGCCTTTGGGCAATTTTTTTTGTTCAATTAGTTTGTTTTACAGGATTAGAACAAAAGCATATAGAGGCAACATGTTGACAGCCAGCGCGCGCTAGCCTAGTGGAAATGCTATTGAGTTTCCAGGTAAAGGACCTGGGTTCAAATCCCAGGTCCTGTTTTTTTTGGTTTTTATTTTTTCTTGTTTTATTTTCTTATTATTTCTTTATACTATTTTCTAAAACTAATTTAAATACTTTTCTAAAATAAATTTAAACACTTTTCTAAAACAATATATGTAAATTATTTTTCTCTTAAAACTTATATTATATTTTTTTTTAATTGTATATTATTTAATAATTTTGTATATTAAATATATAAAACCTAATTATTTTCTTTATAAACCTAATTTATTTTAAAAAAACCCTAATTTCTTTTTCTATTCTTGTTTAATATTATTATTTATATTTAATTTAAGTTGTAAAAAATTAAAATTCTTAATTTTTTTTTTATAATATATAAATATTCTATCATTGTTTATAATTTAATTTTGCATGAAAATAATTCTTATTATATGTTAAAATTGCTAATTTAATTTTTGTAATTACAATTTATTTTTATGTTTATAATTAATTTTATAATTTATACACTTAACCTAAAATTTTATAATTAATATAATTGTTCATATTTTCTTATTAACCATTAAAATTTTGTTTATTATAATCTTTTTGTTTATTATTATTATTAATCATGTTTATTACTAACCCCATGTATTTTTTTAAATTATTATTATTATTATTTCTACTAACCCAATTATAATTGTTTATTTATTTTGCTTATTTATTTATTTTGATTATTTATTTAAATTGCTTTTATTATTATTTTTGTAATTGCTCCTGGATGTAATATTTTATAAATGTTTAAATTATTTATTTTTATGCCATGGTTAGTAAATAGGGAGTGTAAACATGTATGTTATTTAAAATTAATTTAGATCACCTAATTCAAAAGATAAATATTAAATTGAACACTCACACACGTAAGTCGATCTTTGATCGCCATCTCACTTTCTAGGGTTACCTCTCAGTTGCCTAATCAAAAGGTCAAGTAGGGTGTATAAAGCAAAAGTCCCTCAAAGTAAAGTCATCTAGTCCCTTAAACAATAAAAGATCAAGTCCCTTAATGGTTGCCTTTATAATGATCTTGTCCCTTTCGAATAATGATGACAGTCCCTCCAAAAATTGCTTAATACACCCTACAGTTGCCTACATTAAACAGATGTCCCTTTACTTGTCCCACACATCCAAGGTAATGACTACCTATTCCTTAATAATAGGGATAGTCTTACCATTTAAAGGATTCAAGAACAGAAAAGACTTAAACTTTAGGGTAGGTTCCTCATAGTTACTTGCTCACTATTCAAAAACTTTTCAAACACTTCATACTTTCAAACAAATTTTCAAACACAAGTTTTTTACGCATCCGTACATGGATCATTATCAAACTCTTATGAAAATTTCTATTCACACACTTCACATTTTCAAAAACATTTTAAAGTGAGCTAAGTAACTAAGAGCCCATGGATAACCATGGATGTAAAGGGTGCTAACACCTTCCCTTTACATAACCTACCCCCCGGACCCAAAAATCTTTTAAAAGGTCTTTCCTGTTCTTTTATGCCTTTCCTTTGGATAAAATAAAAGTCGGTGGCGACTCTTGCTATCCGCAACATAACTAAAGTCAATTCTCCCACCGTGTTACAGAACTGGCGACTCTGTTGGGGATTTAATAAAAGAGGGGTACCCTTAGGAATTAGATCACTTTAAATTGTTTGCCTTGTTTGCTTTATACTTACTTGTTGGGCTCTTATGTGTGAAAGATCCTAACCCGGATCTAGTGTACCTTAGGTAAATGGCAATAGACCAAGGAAATTGTACGGCGTATACCGATATGGTTGATCTGGTGGCCATAGTTAGTGTGACTTCTTGGTTGGTGCTTATGTTTCTTAAGTCAAGTTGAGGATAATATGAGGCTGCTATATGTTGTCAATGCACTAACTAACTTTTAGAACCCTAGTTAACTCATCTTGGCCTTTAGAAAGTAGTGAGATAACCGGCTTTGGTGCAGACTGAAGTTGGTTGATACTCGATACTACGCTCATTGAGATTCTAAACTTGGAGGGTTTTGGTTGGCAAGTAAGTTGCCTACTGAACAACCACCCTTGTGAAGGATCAATGATATTGAGATCCCTTAGAACCTGGTTACTTTTGTAGGACAGGATGAACCATCTAACTTCAGGGGAGGGTACTTACCTTTGAACCTCATGCAAGCCTTTAAACCTAGGGCTATTGTGTGACTTGCTTGTGTGTGCCACATGTTTGTGATTGAGCATAACATCATGACATCATCATGCATCCTAAGCATAGCATTTTCCCTAAACATTTCAAGGACCAAGGGATTTATCTTTGTTCTTTGTTGTAGGTCATGGCTACTGCTCGTAGAAACACCATCAGGATCAACTTTGTGGGCATACCTGCTAAGCTCAAAGAGTTGGTTTCTCAAGTGTCTGATCATTCCCAGTTCATCAAGAGACATGGCCACCTATTGGATCTAGTCATCTCAGGGTTCAATGAAGACATGATGAGTGTCCTGTTTCAGTTCTTTGATCCTAAGCACCATTGCTTCACATTCCCCGACTACCAGCTGGTTCCAACCATGGAAGAGTTCTCTAAACTTCTGGGTATACCTGTTCTTGATCAGAAACCATTCACAGGCTTGGAAAGAGAGCCCAAACCTGAGGTTATTGCTGCAACTCTACATCTGAAGAAGTCTGACATTGTTCTAGAAACGAGAAGCGGAATTAAGGGTATTCTTGCTAAGGTGTTGATAGAGAAGGCTCAAGTGTTCTTGAAGGCTATGAGTCATGATACTTTTGAGGAGATCTTAGCCTTGTTGATTTATGGCTTAGTATTGTTCCCCAATCCAAATCAGTTCATAGACGTTCATGCCATCAATATATTCCTGAGTCACAATCCAGTGCCTACATTGCTTGGAGACATCCTACATTCTCTTCATACTCGTACTACAAGGGCAAGAGGAACTTTGATGTGTTGCATACCTTTGCTATCTAGGTGGTTTATTTCTCATCTTCCTCGCTCAGTAATGAAGAATGAGCAAGGGTTCAGGTGGTCCAAGAGGATCATGTCACTCTCGCATTCAGATATCCATTGGTGCTCCAGATCTATGGAGAATGTCACTATCATTGACCGTTGTGGGGAGTTTCCTAATGTGCCACTTCTAGGCATAAGAGGAGGCATTACTTACAACCCTTATTTAGCTATACGACAGTTTGGTTACGCTCGGAGTGATGGTCCACATGACATGTTAATTCAGGGCATTGTATTTGACTACGACAACGATCTTCAAGGTTACCGTCAGAGATTCATACGATCATGGGGAAAAGTAAACAAGGTTGACAGCAAGACTCTGGAGCCTAAGTACACTATTCCTATGGAGGCTTATCTCAGATGGGTGCGATCTCGTGCTCAGACTCTCATGATGCCATATCCTGCTATCCTGCCAGTTACCATGGAACCTGTTGCTGAAGGAGATACTGCTTATACCATCCTTCACCCAGACATGCCTACTGACATGGAAGACTTATAGAGGTCCTGGATCCAACTGAAGGAGCAAAGGGATACTTTCGAGGCTCATTACAAAGCAAGCCAAGAAAGAATCCTGGAACTAACAAAGCAACTTCACGAGGAGCGGAATCTCAACTCATACCTCAACACAAAGAGGAAACGTCCATGGGAGACTTAAAACCCCATCTCTTGTATTTATTGCACTTCATTTTTGTAAGCCCAAGAGGCAAAGCAAGTTTATTACTAATAAAAGTTTACCTTCTTGTTCGTTTAAGCAAATTTAAATCCTGCGGTTCTTGAAAACATTGCATACGCATTAATACATCATATCATTGCATCACAGGTTTATTCGTGCACAAGTTTCTCATCTTCTCGCTGTTTATTTCAGCAATGGCTCTTGAACAAACAGTCAAGGATCTTCAGACACAAAATGCACAGTTCCAAGAGCTGATCCTGAACCTGTCCAAGGGGCAGGATGAATTGAAGACACTGCTGGCCAAGAAGACTAAGAAGACTAGAAGGTCAGGTGGCCTGATCAACATGGGAAGAAGGTTCAGAGGTCCTGTCAAGACCAAAGAACAGGTTGAAGACTATGAATCTGAAGAGTCTGAAAAAGAGGGAGGCAGTCTCCACAACACAGTGAGGGACTCTGATTCTGAGGCTAATTACTACCATGATCCTAATGAAGACAAATTCAAGATGCTGGTGGATAGAATGGATGCTATGGAATTACAGAAGTCTTCTGGGATGGATTTTGAAGATTTAAGTCTGATATTTGGGGTTGTCATACCCATTGGTTTCAAGGTTCCTACCTTTGTTGTTTATGATGGGGTCTCTTGTCCCAAGCTGCATCTGAGGTCTTATGTCAGAAGAATCCAACCTCACACTGCTGATAAGAAGTTGTGGATCCATTTTTTTCAAGAGAGCTTATCTAGAGCTCAATTGGAGTGGTATTATCAATTGGAGAGTGTCAACATCAGGGAGTGGAATGATCTTGCTGAAGCTTTCTATAAGCAGTATCAATACAATGTTGATTTAGCTCCCACTCGCATGCAACTTTAAAGCATGTCTATGGGTGCCAAAGAAAGTTTTAAGGAGTATGCTCAGAAGTGGAGAGATTTAGCTGGAAGAGTTCAACCCCCTTTAACTGACAGGGAATTGGTTGATATGTTCATGTGTACGCTGAATGGTCCGTTTTACAGTCATCTCATTGGAAGCTCATCATCTGGCTTCACTGAGTTGATAATGACAGGAGAGCGCGTGGAGAATGGTATAAAGAGTGGCAAGATCCAAGTGGGTACTTCTTCATCAGGTGCTGCAAAGAAGCCTCCCACTGGGAAGAAAGAATCCAATGCTGTTTATGGTCAACCTGATCGTAATAGAAGACATCAGTCTGTGAGTGCAGTTCATATTTCAAATCCAACTCCTACAACACCAGAGCAGCCACAGGGAAACCAATAGAGGGCTAGAAGACAGTTCACAAAGATCAACATGTCAATGGCTCAGGCATTGCAACACTTGTTGAAGGTTGAACTTATCACCCTGAAAGAGGCTCCTCAGAATCCCAATGTTACCTCTCCCAGGTACAATCCCAATGCACGATGTGCATATCATTCAAACTGTCAGGGACATGATACTAATAACTGCTGGGTCTTGAAGAACAAAATTCAAGATATGATTGAGGCTGGAGAAATTGAGTTTGACCCTCCGGGTACTCCAAATGTGATTACTGCTCCTATGCCAAATCACGAGAAGACTGTCAATGCCATTGATGAAGATTTGCATATCTATTCAGTTGCAGAGTTGACCACACCATTGTCTGTCATCAAGAAGAAGTTAGTGCAAGCGGGGTTCTTTCCAGGTTGTCGTGAAGACTGTTTGTATTGTACCTATAAGCCGGATAGTTGCTGGAAGTTGAGAGATGGAATTCAGCGTCTCATGGATAAGTATACCATAGTTTTTGAGAGGACTCCATCGTCTGTAGAGAGTATGGTGGATCATATTACTAAAGGTAGGAAGATTGAGGAGGTTGATATGGTTGATAGAGTGCCAGTAAAGATCACTTCAAAGGGACCTGTTAAAATCACTCATAAGGGTCCAATTAAGATTACTACTGAAGGCCCTGTGAAGGTTGTTGCTGAAGCCAGAGTGGCTCCCCTGGTCATTACCACTCCTGGTCCTATTCCATATACGTCTGATAAAGCTGTGCCTTGGCATTATGGTTCTGATGTTTATATCCATGGTGTTAAGCAGGAACCACTAGCTGATATGCCTGTTGATATTGACAATATTGCTGGGTCTAGTAAGATCACACGAAGTGGAAGAGTTTTCTCTCCTCTAGTTACTTCCAAAAATGCAGTTACTCCTGTTGCTACCTCCACCACTGATGCTCGGGGCAAAGGTCCTGTTATTGAGCCTATACCTACTGATGTGCCAGCTGTTGATGATCTTGCTAAGCAGATGGAAGAAGTATTGAAAATCATTCGCAAGAGTGATTATGACATTGTTGATCAGTTGGGGCATACTCCCTCTAAGATTTCTATGTTGTCCTTGTTGTTATGTTCTGAAGCTCATGCAAAAGCTTTGATCAAGTTTCTGAAGACTGCTCATGTACCCAATGCAATTTCTGTTGACCAGTTTGAGAATTGTGTTGCCCACCTGACTTATGATAACGGGTTAGGGTTTTCTGATGCTGATTTGACCCCTGCCAAGAGGGATCATAACAGGGCTCTGCATATCTCAATTGAATGCAGGGGCACTACCCTATCACATGTATTGATAGACAATGGTTCCTCTCTGAATGTGTTGCCCAAAGAAGTCCTGAATAAGCTGAGTCCTGAAGATGCTGTGCTGAAGCCCAGTAATATAGTGGTGAAGGCTTTTGATGGTTCTAGAAGAGTGGTGCATGGAGAAATTGATCTCCCGATCAAAGTTGGTTCTCAGGTTTTCAATGCTACATTTTATGTGATGGATATTCGTCCTTCGTACTCTTGTCTGCTTGGTCGTCCCTGGATCCATGGGGCAGGTGCTGTAACCTCTACATTACATCAGAAGCTAAGATACCCAGTGGAAGGAAAGGTTGTTACTGTCTATGGAGAGGAAGAATATTTTGTCAGCCATGTAAACACCTTCAAGTATCTGGAAGTGGAAGGTGAATATGTTGAAACTCCGTGCCAGACATTTGAAGTGGTCCCGTGGATTGTTAATGATTATGTAGCTCCTCCGGTTGTCAAGAAAGTTTCTGTGGTTACCAGAGTACCTCCAACAATGGCCTCCCTTAAAGATGCTAGAGCTGTAGTGGATGAAGGTGGTTGTACTATTTGGGGACAGCTTCCTGATATCCCATACAAGTCTGACAAATTTGGTTTGGGTTTCACTGCAGAGTCCCAGAAGGCTGTTCGTCGTGCTCGTGCTGTTCGTATCACCAATCAAGGGGTTATGAAGAACCAGATCAATGCTGTGGGGGACTATAATGAAGACTACAACTTGGATGCTTGGATTTTTCCTACTGTGGGTGCTGGACTCAATAATTGGAAAGCTGAAGATGTTATCCCTATCTCCTTTAGTCAGGAGTAAATACTATTACTGTGTTGTTGCTTTTTAAGTTTGTAATTTCTTGAACAATTAAACTTTCAAGCCTTGTGCCTTACCCGGGGCATAATGGTGTGCTTGTTACGGGCTGTCATTTCATTTGCATACTTCATTCAATAAAAATCAGTGGACGTTTCGTTTTCGTAAATATTGTGTTCCTTGTCTTTCTTTTTTTTTTTTTTTACCTTTATCAGCTATGTGTTCTTACACACACCCACATCACTAAAATGCAGATCCTCATCCACTATGGATCCTGTTGATAACAGTTCTACTATTGCCAATTATAATTTCGAGAATCCGATCTATCAAACTGAAGACGGAAATGAGGACGATTGTGAAGTACCTGTAGAGCTTGCTAGGTTGTTACAACAAGAAGAGAAAGCCATACAGCCACATGAAGAGCCAGTCGAAGTTGTGAATCTGGGAACTGAAGAAAACAGGAAAGAGGTCAAGATAGGGGATGATTTAGAGGATAGTGTCAAGAGCAGGTTGATTCAGATGTTACGTGACTATGTGGAGATCTTTGCTTGGTCTTATGAAGATATGCCAGGGTTGGATACAGACATTGTGGTTCACCGTTTACCAGTGAAAGAAGATTGTCGTCCAAAGAAGCAGAAGGTTCGTCGTATGCGTCCTGAGATGTCAGAAAAGATCAAGGCAGAGGTAATGAAACAGTTCAATGCAGGGTTCTTAGCAGTGACTTCGTATCCTCAGTGGGTTGCAAATGTGGTGCCGGTACCTAAGAAAGATGGTAAGGTACGTATGTGTGTGGACTACAGGGATTTGAACAAGGCTAGCCCCAAAGATGATTTTCCACTTCCTCATATCGATGTTCTGGTAGACAACACTGCTCAGCATAAGGTATTCTCTTTTATGGATGGTTTCTCTGGTTACAATCAGATCAAGATGGCACCTGAAGATATGGAGAAGACAACATTTGTTACACAGTGGGGCACTTTTTGTTATAAGGTGATGCCATTTGGTTTGAAGAATGCAGGGGCAACATATCAGCGTGCTATGGTGGCTTTGTTTCATGATATGATTCATCATGAGATAGAGGTATATGTGGATGATATGATAGCCAGGTCCCAGAATGAAGAGCAACATCTTGATCATTTGCATAAATTGTTTGAGAGGTTGAAGAAATACAAGTTGAGATTGAACCCAAACAAGTGTACTTTTGGAGTTAGGTCCGGAAAGCTCCTGGGTTTCATAGTCAGTGGAAAAGGTATTGAAGTAGATCCAGCCAAAGTGAAAGTTATACGAGAGATGCCAGCTCCCCGTACTGAGAAGGAGGTTAGAGGTTTCTTGGGACTATTGAATTACATTGCAAGATTTATTTCCCAATTGACTGCCATCTGTGAGCCAATCTTCAAGTTGTTGAAGAAAGATCAGGTGATGGAATGGAATGATGAGTGCCAGACTGCCTTTGATGAAATCAAGAGATATCTGCTAGAACCTCCAATTTTGATGCCACCAGTTGATGGAAGACCCTTGATTATGTACTTAACAGTGTTAGACAACTCAATGGGGTGTGTATTGGGGCAACATGACGAGTCTGGTCGAAAAGAGCAGGCAATATACTACCTTAGCAAAAAGTTTACCGACTGTGAAACAAGATACTCACTGCTCGAGAAAACTTGCTGCGCTTTGGCATGGGCTGCTCGCCGACTAAGACAGTATATGTTGACTCATACTACCTTATTGATTTCAAAGATGGATCCAATCAAGTACATATTTGAGAAACCTGCTCTCTCCGGAAGAATTGCAAGATGGCAAATGATTTTGACAGAATATGACATACAGTATACTACTCAGAAGGCCATCAAGGGAAGTGTTGTTGCTGATCATTTGGCTCATCAAGCAGTGGATGATTATCAGTCAATGAGTTTTGAGTTCCCTGAAGAAGACATTATGATTATTACCAAAGAACCTGGACAATATGACGGACCTGAACAAGGATCCCGATGGACTATGGTTTTTGATGGTGCCTCTAATGCACTTGGTAATGTTGTTGGTGTTGTGATTAGTTCCCCTGAAGGTTGCCATACCCCGATTACTGCAAGATTGTGTTTCTATTGTACCAATAACATGGCTGAGTATGAGGCATGTATCCTGGGTATTAAAGCTGCTATTGATATGAAGATTCAGTTCCTTGATGTGTATGGAGATTCAGCCCTGGTAGTAAGTTAGATTAAAGGGGATTGGGATACCAAGCATAATAATCTCATTCCTTACAGAGAGCATGTGTTGTCTTTGATCCCACATTTCAAAGAGATTACCTTTGGTCATATTCCACGGAGAGAGAATCAGTTGGCAGATGCATTAGCCACCATGGCATCCATGTTTGAGATCAGCTGGGATGATGAAGCTCCCAAGATTACTATTGATAGATTTGAGAAGCCTGCATACTGCAATGAGATAGACACAGAAGAGGCAGAGGAAAAGCCTTGGTTCTATGAAGTAAAAAGATATCTTGAAGCTCAGGAGTTCCCTGAAGGGGCATCTGTCAAAGATAGGAAGTTCTTGAGAAGGTTTTCTGCTAAGTTCTTTTTGAGTAATGGGATTTTATACAAGCGCAATCATGATTCAACTTTGCTTCGTTGTGTGGATAAGAAGGAAGAAATTGAGATTATGGAGGATATGCATGATGGGATCTTTGGCACTCACTCTAGTGGACATACTATGGCAAAGAAGATATTGAGAGCAGGTTACTATTGGTCTACTATGGAAGCTGATTGCTATCAACACTCCAGAACATGTCACAAGTGCCAAATTTATGCTGATAAAGTACATATACCTCCATCACCATTGAATGTGTTGACTGCTCCTTGGCCCTTTGCCATGTGGGGCATTGATATGATTGGTGAGATCAAACCTACTACTTCTAATGGGCATCGTTTCATCCTGGTTGCTATTGATTACTTCACGAAGTGGGTAGAGGCAGCTTCATTTGCATCTGTTACCAAGAATGTTGTGGCTCGATTCATTAAGAATAATCTCATATGTAGGTATGGCATCCCTGAAAGGATTATTACTGACAATGTTTCTAATCTGAACAACACTATGATTACTGATCTCTGCACGCAGTTCAAGATTAAGCATCACAACTCTTCTCCGTATCGTCCAAAGATGAATGGGGCAGTGGAAGCTGCTAATAAGAACATTAAGAAGATTGTACAGAAGATGACTGTGACTTAAAAGGATTGGCATGAGATGTTACCATTTGCTCTTCATGGTTATCGTACCACAATACGTACTTCAACAGGGGCAACCCCATTCTCCTTGGTCTATGGTATGGAAGCAGTTCTGCCCATTGAAGTTCAGATTCCCTCCTTAAGAATTATGAAGGATGCAGGCTTGGATGAAGATGAGTGGATTCAGACTCGACTTGACCAGATAAATTTGATTGATGAGAAGAGGCTAGCAGCAGTTTGTCATGGCCAGATGTACCAGAAACGGATGATCAAAGCTTTTAACAAGAAGGTTAAGCCAAAGGTATATCAGGTTGGTGACTTGGTAATCAAGCGTATCGTATTACCACAGGGTGATCCTAGGGGCAAGTGGACTCCTACATATGAAGGACCATTTGTAATCAAGACAGTATTCTCAGGAGGTGCCATGATACTTACTACTATGGATGGTGAAGACTTCCCGTAGCCTGTAAATGCAGACATAGTTAAAAAACACTACGCATGAAAAGAGACCCGCTAGGTTGATAGGCCTAGGCAAAAATAAGGGCATCCCGGCAAACCAAAAGGGTTTGGGCAAAAATTAGGGATATATATAAAAAGATGTACACCCGGCAAGTCGAAAACCTGAAAAGGCGGCTTGGGCAAAAAAGGGTATCCCGGTGGATTGAAAACCTGAAAGGGCAATCCAGGCAAAAGTTAGGGATTAAAGCGTATGACTATGTCTCGTTTGGATCACCCATGAAACTGCAACCAGTTGTGCTACTTACTCAAGTTTGAACAGATAAAGCTCAATTCAATCGTTTCCGTCTCAACAGCAGAAGATGAGATACTTGAAGATAATGGCAATAGTAGAATTGAAACTCAATAGGATTATTTCCCACATAGTTGATTCTCCTTGTTTTGTAAAAACTTTATGACAAAATCCTCTTACTAGGGTTTATGTCTCCTTGTACAAATTTACCCATGTATGGGTCACTCTTTGATATAAATAAAATTCCATTTTTGAATCCAGATTTACTTTTACCCTATTTACATAAGCGAAACGTCCATTGGTTGTGTTTGAATGTATTATGCTTTTGAATAAGATTGATGTTTACCAGAAATGCATGAATGCTTAATATGATTAATGTTTACCAGAAATGCATGTATGCTTAATATGATTGATGTTTACCAGAAATGCATGAAAATGCAGTAATAGTATTTACTATGGACGAACGAGGGAAGGATTCCAACGAAGCTTCACCAGGTTCACTCTTACAAGACAGTTACAAATCCCTCAGTAGGGCAAATCCATCTTCATAAAGTACTTCAAGTCACATCTCCCCTGGAATTTATATCCATCTCTTTTATCCTCATACGGATATTCGGGAATTTACTTTCCAATAAGGGTACGACGAACGAAGACGGGAGGTTATGTATACCCTACTATCAAACGAAGACAGAAGGTTATGTATACCTTGCTATCCCCAGCAGACGGGAGGTTATATATACCTTGCTATCCCCAGCAGACAGGAGGTCATGTATACCTTATTATCAAACAAGACAGGAACAAGTTCCTCATATTCTTCAGCAACAAACCGGGATTTATTTTCCCTGGCCAGCAGTTGTTATACGAAGATATCCAGACGCTTCAGGCAGTATCATATCATACATACATCATTTACATCATACCATACCATACATATACATAGATGCATAATACATTACTTAAGTACATCATATTATACATGCATACATAATGCATAAAACTAATATTATCATACAGAATGCTACCTTGTTTTCAGGTTAATTCTCCAGCAGACAAATTTCATCAACAAATTGTGACTATTGGGCCGTTGTTCATCTTCCCAAAAGTAATTATTACCTCAGGACTGCTTTATCCTCCTGAAAGCTTCTTATACCTCAGGACTGCTTTATCCTCCTGAAAGCATATTATTACCTCAGGACTGCTTTATCCTCCTGAAAGCTTCTTATACATCAGGACTGCTTTATCCTCCTGAAAGCATATTACTACCTCAGGACTTCTTTATCCTCCTGAAAGCATATCATCACCTCAGGATTGCTTTATCCTCCTGAAAGCTTACTCCCTCAGGACTGCTTTATCCTCCTGAAAGCTTCTTATACCTCAGGACTGCTTTATCCTCCTGAAAGCATATTATTACCTCAGGACTGCTTTATCCTCCTGAAAGCTTCTTATACATCAGGACTGCTTTATCCTCCTGAAAGCATATTACTACCTCAGGACTGCTTTATCCTCCTGAAAGCATATCATCACCTCAGGATTGCTTTATCCTCCTGAAAGCTTACTCCCTCAGGACTGCTTTATCCTCCTGAAAGCTTCTTATACCTCAGATCGTTGTTCATCTTTCTGAAAGCATATTATCCCCTCAGGACGTTGTTTATCTTCCTGAAAGCTATCATCAATCCCTCAGGACTGCTTTATCCTCCTGAAAGCCTCTTATACCTCAGAACGTTGTTCATCTTTCTGAAAGCATATCACTACCTCAGGATTGCTTTATCCTCCTGAAAGCTATCATTATATCTTCATATTTTGGATTGCTTTATCCTCCAAGAAATGTATGTGAAGAACTTTTCTCCAAGTGGCATCTTTAAGCCCACTCAAGCATACACAACCAAACATCAGTATTACTCTACGCACTGGTGAGTGCAAATTTTTGGGCTTTTGTGTTCAATCCCCTTCAACCTTCCAGGTCACGACTGGCAAACATACCAATCTAACCTCTCAGGTTTCAGAAAATTGAACAGGGGCAGCTGTTGCACCCCAAAATTTGCCCTCACAACACAAGACTTTGTGTGCTAAGAAGGTTCACAAGGTTCACAAGATTCACAATGCTTACAAGACCTTTCATGAGGTTCATGAAGTCTACAAGATACTTTATGAGGTTCACAAGGTTCACAAGGTTCACAAGACCTCCCATGAGGTTCACAAGACATTTTATGATGATTCACAAGGTTCACAAAGTTCACTATTGGTCAGAAGAGTTGACAATTCCCTCATACAATGCACCTCCTAGGCAGTGCATCCAAAACTAGGGTTTTGACTTTAATCAGGCTAAATGAACTTCCAAGACTTCAAGTGAGCTTCATAACATCTTATATGTGTGTAAGAACCCCCATGACAAGTTTCAAAACTTTTCTCAAAAGTTTGCTCAGTCAGATGATCAGATAAGTCAAAATCAGTCAAAGTAGTTAAAAAGTCAAACTGAGGTCAACTGTGGTCAAACCAAAGTCAAACTTCATGATTTTTTGCCAAAATCAAGTATATGAAGTAAAATTCATCATTTGATCAAGGGTTGATCATGATTCATCAAGGAGATTTCAGATCATCAAGAATCAGGAGTTTCTAAATTAGGGTTTCCTTAGTAAAAGTCAACTGAACTTTGACCAGCCATAAATTTCACATGCTTCATCACCAAGTCTCCATACAAAGCTAATTTTGAAGGAAATTTAATTCTCTACAACTTTGTGTCTCACAAGCCAAGCCCAAAAATGCTTCATTTGGAAGGTATGAGCTAAGACATTATAGGTCCTTTTGAAAGTCAACAAAAAGTCAACAACTTCAAAAGGGCGTAACTTGAGATTGGTAAGTGATATGGACATGAAACCAGTGGGGTTGGTTAGAGGACTCTTCAAGCTTTCCAAAATGTCCAAGAACACCCTCATACCATTAAAATTGAAGGATATGTGCCCTTGCAAAGTTGGGAAATTTTTGGTTGGTTTATGAAGAAAATGGAGGTCTAAAACCAATTTCTTCCAAATGGGCTTGCCATATGATGACCCAATCCATACTATAACCTCATGCATGACCCAAGTCAACAAAAATCATATTTTTAATCATTTTATTTTTATTTATTTTGATTTAATTCATTAAAAATCATTTTAAATTAAAATAAAATATAAAAGTCTAAGATTTAAAATGGATTAAGCTTCTAGAAAATCATAAAAGTGATTGGTATTGAAGTGGAAAGAAGATCATGTTGATTTGCCTAAAATAGAAGGTGTTCATACAAAGATATTTGATTTTTAAGGCATAATCTCTTTGAATCTTTTTAGATCAAATTCTTCACACAAGCAATGATTTTTCTGACCTAATTGATCACACTATAAATATATTACATAACCCTAACAAAAACACACGAATTTGCAGCCTCTAAGACCACTTTCAAACTTTCAAAATTCATCATATTTTTTGAAATTCGGATTCTAACATTTGGTAGTTTTTCAGGTGAATGGAGCATGCCAATCTCTTCCTTACTATCACTGAACATATACCAATGATCATATGCATCTAAAAGCCCACGAATTGGCCAAACCGAATCAAAGTTTTTAGACATTCATGAGTTTTTCGTTTTCATACATTGGTGTAAAATAAATTGTGTTTGACTGTTGATTCTTGTTTGTGATGAGCTAACAATCGTTTCTGGATACTTTGATTTGAGTTTTGGTACAGGATGAGTGATCCACCATTGTTAGGGTTCTTTGGCCGTTTTAGGGTTTCACGATTTATCAATGATAAATGAAATCTAAAACCATAGATCAATTCTAATTAACCTCTGGATCATGTTGGAACATTTAATTTGATGAAATTTTACTGTTTAATTGATGATTGAATTTCGTAGGGTTTGCTGCAAATGAAAAATCGCAGGTAAATTTGAAGCAAAATTCGCAAGAAAAATTGCAGGTCTGGAGGTTTAAGATGACTGACGCGAATCCAGAATTTGAATTTAAACTTATATTATATATTAATGTTTGTATTATATGTATTGAGAAACACTGATGGCTTGGTGGTGAGTATACGCGTATGTGAAAGCAAGGTCTTGGGTTCGAAACCAGCCTTTTGGCAATTTTTTTTGTTCAATTAGTTTGTTTTACAGGATTAGAACAAAAGCATATGGAGGCAACATGTTGACAGCCAGCGCGCGCTAGCCTAGTGGAAATGCTGTTGAGTTTCCAGGTAAAGGACCTGGGTTCAAATCCCAGGTCCTGTTTTTTTTGGTTTTTATTTTTTCTTGTTTTATTTTCTTATTATTTCTTTATACTATTTTCTAAAACTAATTTAAATACTTTTCTAAAATAAATTTAAACACTTTTCTAAAACAATATATGTAAATTATTTTTCTCTTAAAACTTATATTATATATTTTTTTTAATTGTATATTATTTAATAATTTTGTATATTAAATATATAAAACCTAATTATTTTCTTTATAAACCTAATTTATTTTAAAAAAACACTAAATTCTTTTTCTATTCTTGTTTAATATTATTATTTATATTTAATTTAAGTTGTAAAAAATTAAAATTCTTAATTTTTTTTTTATAATATATAAATATTCTATCATTGTTTATAATTTAATTTTGCATGAAAATAATTCTTATTATATGTTAAAATTGCTAATTTAATTTTTGTAATTACAATTTATTTTTATGTTTATAATTAATTTTATAATTTATACACTTAACCTAAAATTTTATAATTAATATAATTGTTCATATTTTCTTATTAACCATTAAAATTTTGTTTATTATAATCTTTTTGTTTATTATTATTATTAATCATGTTTATTACTAACCCCATGTATTTTTTAAATTATTATTATTATTATTTCTACTAACCCAATTATAATTGTTTATTTATTTTGCTTATTTATTTATTTTGATTATTTATTTAAATTGCTTTTATTATTATTTTTGTAATTGCTCCTGGATGTAATATTTTATAAATGTTTAAATTATTTATTTTTATGCCATGGTTAGTAAATAGGGAGTGTAAACATGTATGTTATTTAAAATTAATTTAGATCACCTAATTCAAAAGATAAATATTAAATTGAACACCCACACACGTAAGTCGATCTTTGATCGCCATCTGACTTTCTAGGGTTACCTCTCAGTTGCCTAATCAAAAGGTCAAGTAGGGTGTATAAAGCAAAAGTCCCTCAAAGTAAAGTCATCTAGTCCCTTAAACAATAAAAGATCAAGTCCCTTAATGGTTGCCTTTATAATGATCTTGTCCCTTTCGAATAATGATGACAATCCCTCCAAAAATTGCTTAATACACCCTACAGTTGCCTACATTAAACAGATGTCCCTTTACTTGTCCCACACATCCAAGGTAATGACTACCTATTCCTTAATAATAGGGATAGTCTTACCATTTAAAGGATTCAAGAACAGAAAAGACTTAAACTTTAGGGTAGGTTCCTCATAGTTACTTGCTCACTATTCAAAAACTTTTCAAACACTTCATACTTTCAAACAAATTTTCAAACACAAGTTTTTTACGCATCCGTACATGGATCATTATCAAACTCTTATGAAAATTTCTATTCACACACTTCACATTTTCAAAAACATTTTAAAGTGAGCTAAGTAACTAAGAGCCCATGGATAACCATGGATGTAAAGGGTGCTAACACCTTCCCTTTACATAACCTACCCCCCGGACCCAAAAATCTTTTAAAAGGTCTTTCCTGTTCTTTTATGCCTTTCCTTTGGATAAAATAAAAGTCGGTGGCGACTCTTGCTATCCGCAACATAACTAAAGTCAGTTCTCCCACCGTGTTACATAGTCCAAGACTTGGTAGATTCTAAAGCGATTAACTTCGCTCTTACTCCAAACGTGATACAAAACCCCATGCCTCCTCACGGCGGTACAGTTGGGGCAATTAGTGATGGAGAGAGTCTAAATCTGGTGTGCGGTGTCAATGACCTGCAAACTCCGTTGAATGCTGTCAAGGCTTGTTTGGCCCAGAGGGGTGTTTTTCCAGGTTGTGAAGACGATTGTCCAAGGTGTGCTGTAGCTCCAGATGGTTGTGAGTAGTTGAAAAAGGGGATCTAAAGCATGATTAATGAAGGGGTTTTACAGTTTGACAAAGTTGTGAAAGAAAGAGAAGTCTCTACAGTAAACATTTTCTATGACCCGTCTCAAGTTCCTCCACAAGCCAGAATATTACATATAACTATCACCACTGCAGGGCCAGTAATGTATCAAAGTGATAAGGTCATTCCTTGGCATTATGGTGGTGAAGTATATTGTAACGGCCAGAAGCAAGAATTGGCCACTTCTAGTACGTCTCCAGCTCAAGTAGAAAATGTTGGAGTAGGAGGCTTTACTAGGAGTGGGAGGTTGTTCGCACCAGAAACACTGAGAAACAGTGTGATACCACCCCGAGACACTGCAGAAGCCCAAGCTAAAGCCAGAGGGAAACAACTAGTATCTGCTAATGAGCCCACACCTGTGGCTGACCCAAACATTACATTTGATAAAGAGGCTCAGGAGTTCTTGAGAATCATCTAAAAGAGTGATTACAAGATTGTGTACCATTTGCAACAAACTCCATCCAAGATCTCTATCTTGTCCTTGTTAATGTGTTTTAACTCCCATCGAAAGGCTCTCTTGAACATCCCGAATAAAGCTTATGTACCTCAAGATATCTCGGTGAACCAATTGGAGACGGTGGTATCTAATGTTAATATTAGTCATGGGTTGGGCTTTACATACATGGATTTAACCTCTGAGGGTCGGGCTAACAATCGGGCATTGCATATTTCCTTAGAATGTAAATGTGCAATGTTATCTCATGTGTTGGTGGATACCGGATCATCCCTGAATGTTCTTCCCAAGAAGGCATAGATGAAGTTGGATTATGACAGAGTGATTTTGAAGCCCAGTGACCTGGTAGTTCGAGCTTTCGATGGATCAAGAAGGTCAATGTTTGGGGAGGTAGAATTGCCAATCAAAGTGGGTCCACAAATCTTCAACGCCACATTCTATGTAATGGACATACAACCTGCATATAGTTGTTTGCTGGGAAGGCCCTGGATACATTCGGCAGGGGCAGTAGCGTCCACACTCCATCAGAAGCTGAAGTTCGTCTGGGAAGGACAAATTGTAACAGTCTGTGGGGAAGAGGATATCTTCATCAGTCATCTGGCTTCATTCAAATATGTGGAGATGGATGGTGAGATAGTAGAGACTCCATGTCAGGCTTTTGAGCCCCTAAAAACTGAATTGGAATCTTCGTCAGCAACTTCTTCTGAAGAATCAAAGAAGGGGGTTTCCATAACTTCTTATAAATAAGCTTTGAAGGTAGTGGAATCAGGAACACGTGAAGGTTGGGGCAGTCCGGTAGAAGTGTCAGAAAAGAAGGATATGTTTGGTGTTGGCTACCATCCTGGGCAGTCATCATCTGAACAGAGTGCTAGAGGTCGTCAAGGACCGATTACCTTCACGAGTGCGGAAATGGTGGATTATGGAAGCATCAGTGTCGTGTAGGACGACACGGTTGATAGTGAATGTGACCTAGATGAGTGGATCAGACCTTGTGCTCCAAAGACTCAACTTAGTAATTGGTCGTCTAAAAGGCTTATCTCAGTCACCTCCTTTGAAGAGTAATGATTTTTTGCTTTTTGTCTTTCCTGTACTCAAGCACTATGTCTTGCCCGGGGCATAGTAGCTTATTGTAAGGGTTCTTTTATTCCTAACACAATTCATAATCATTAATAAAGCTGACGTTTTGCATTCATCCATGTTGTTCCTTGTCTTTCATTTTTGCTTTTGTTTTTCAAAAAGAAAGAAAAGTTTTAAAGTGGCAATGTTTCTCATTTTCTCAAACTCTTTCTAAAGCCTTACATGAATCACCATTCATGCAGGTGCTCGTCACCGGATCTTATCAATGACGACCCTGCTATGGCTAAGTATGACTTTGACAATCCGATTTACCAAGCCGATGAGGAAGGTGAATAAGATTGCAAACTACCCGAAGAGTTAACCAGACCGCTTAAACAGGAGGAAAAGATGATTCAGCTGCATAAAGAGGCTATCGAAGTAATAAACCTGGGTACCGAAGAAGACAAGAAAGAAGTTAAGATCGGGGTCGCATTAGAGGAATCTATCAAGACTCATATAATCGCCATGCTTCGAGAATATATTGATGTCTTTGCCTGGTCTTACCAGGACATGCCTGGTTTAGACACTGATATTGTGGTACACAAGTTGCCTTTGAGAGAAGACTGCCTGCCAGTGAAGCAAACGTTGAGGCACACGCGCCCTGATATGGAAATCAAAATCAAGGAGGAAGTACATAAATAATTTGATGCTGGTTTTTTGGCTGTGACCAATTACCCTCCATGGGTTGCTAATATTGTACCGGTCCCTAAAAAAGATGGTAAAGTAAGGATGTGTGTAGACTACAGGGATTTGAACAGGGCCAGCCCTAAATATGATTTCCCTCTACCTCAAATAGATGTGCTTGTTGATAATACTGCTCAATTTTTTGTGTTCTCTTTCATGGACGGGTTTTCAGGTTATAACCAGATTAAAATGTCTCCCGATGATATGGAAAAGACTAACTTCATCACGCCTTAGGGCACCTTCTATTACAAGGTCATGTCGTTTGGTCTGAAGAATGCTAGAGCCACTTACCAACGGGCAATGGTAACACTATTTCACGACATGATTCATCATGAAATTGAGGTTTATGTTGATGATATGATAGCAAAATCCCAAACAGAAGAAGGGCACTTGGTCAATCTAGCAAAGTTGTTTGACAGACTCAAGAATTTCAGATTGAGGTTGAATCCGAACAAGTACACCTTTGGGGTCCGTTCCGGCAAGCTACTGGGCTTCATTGTTAGTGAGCGGGGAATTGAGGTTGATCCGGCCAAAGTAAAAGCCATCCAAGAGATGCCTGAACTAAAGACTGAAAATCAAGTGCGTGGTTTCTTAGGCAGACTAAACTACATTGCACGGTTTATCTCTCACCTAACAGCCACGTGTAAGCCCATCTTTAAACTTCTGAGGAAGAATCAGGCCATCAAATGGAATGAAGACTGTCGGCAAGCCTTTGACCGAATCAAGGAGTATCTGCTAGAACCTCCAATTCTCATGCCTCTAGTGCCAGGGAGACCCTTGATCATGTATCTTACTGTGCTCGAAGGATCAATGGGGTGTGTGTTAGGTCAGCACGACGAGTCTGGTCGAAAAGAGCACGCCATTTATTACCTTAGCAAAACGTTTACCGATTGTGAGACACGCTACTCAATACTCGAGAAAACTTGTTGCGCTTTAACCTGGGTTGCTCGCCGACTAAGACAGTACATGCTGACTCACACCACTCTCCTAATCTCCAAAATAGATCCTGTGAAATATATCTTTGAGAAGCCAACTCTAACAGGAAGGGTAGCCTGATGGCAAATGATTCTAACAGAGTATGATATCCATTACACTTCGCAAAAAGCCATAAAAGGGAGTGTATTGTTAGAATACCTGGCTCAACAGCCAATTGACGATTATCAACCCATGAAGTTCGAGTTTCCGGATGAGGACATCATGTTCCTCTAGTCGAAAGACTGTGAAGAACCACTTACAGAAGAGGGGCCAGACCCTGGATCCAAATGGAAGTTGATGTTTGACGGAGCTGTGAACGTAAACGGAAGCGAAGTAGGTGCTATCATTATCTCACCAGAGGGTGTCCATATGCCTTTCCCTGCTCGGTTGACCTTCGAATGCATTAACAACGAAGCTGAGTATGAAGCCTGTATCATGGGGGTTGAAGAGGCAATTGGCTTGCGAATCAAGAACCTCGAGAACTTCGGAGATTCTGCTCTGGTTGTGAATCAGGTCAATGGTAATTGGTTAGTTCATCAGCCTCACTTGGTTCCTTACAGGGATTATACCAGGAGGCTGCTACTTTCTTCACCAAAGTCAAGCTGAGTTATATTCCTCGAGACAAGAATCAGTTCGCTGATGCTCTAGCAACTTTGTCATCTATGATTAAAGTTTTTCAAGAGAATTTCGTGCCTCGAATCATGGTCTCCCGTCTTGAAAGACCTGCTTATGTCTTTGTAGTTGACAGTGGTGAAGATAACAAACCTTGGTATCATGATATTAAGCACTTCTTGAAGACTCGGGAGTACCCGACTGGGGCATCTAGTAAAGACAGGAAGACCCTCAGAAGACTAGCAGGTGGTTTCTTCTTGAATCAAGATGGTGTGTTGTACAAGCGAAACTTCGACATGGTTCTGCCTAGATGCGTGGATAGACACGAAGCAGACCTGTTGATGCAAGAGGTTCATGAAGTCTCCTTAGATACCCATGCTGGAGGACATGCCATGGTCAAGAAATTGTTGAGATCGGGATATTATTGGATCACCATGGAATCCGATTGCTGTAAATACTCCCGTAAATGTCACAAGTGTCAGATTTATGCTGATAAGGTCCATGTACCTCCGAATCCATTGAGTGTCATGTCTTCACCATGGCCGTTTGCCATGTGGGTCATTGATATGATTGGCAAGATCGAGCCGGCAACTTCCAACAGTCACCGCTTCATCCTAGTTGCCATAGACTATTTCATGAAGTGGGTCGAAGCGGCGTCTTATGCCAACGTTACTAAACAAGTGGTATCCCAATTTATTAAAAGAGACATCATTTACCGGTACGGAATTCCCGAAAGAATAATTACTGATAATGGTTCTAACCTCAACAACAAGATGATGGCTGACTTGTGTCGGGATTTCAAAATAGAGCATCACAACTCTTCTCCATATTGCCCGAAGATGAACGGCGCCGTCGAGGCGGCCAACAAGAACATCAAGAAAATCGTGCAGAAGATGGTTGTGACATACAAAGACTGGCATGAGATGCTACTATTTGCGTTACATGGGTACAAAACGTCAGTGCGTACCTCAACAGGGGCAACCCCGTTCTCATTGGTATATGGTATGGAGGCAGTCCTACCTATTGAAGTGGAGATCTCCTCGTTGAGCCTCATTGAAGAGAAACGCCTAACAACTGTATGCCATGGACAATTGTATCAACGACGCATGAAACATGCCTTCAACAAAAAGGTACGACCTCAAAGGTATATACCAGGTGACTTGTTGCTGAAAAGGATTCTTCCTCCTCTTAACGATCACAGGGGCAAATGGACACCCAATTATGAAGGACCATTCGTGGTTAAAAAGGTTTTTCTCAGGTGGAGCCTTAATGCTAACAACCATGGATGGAGAAGACTTCCATTCCCCTGTCAATGCAGACGCAGTAAGAAAATACTTCGTGTAAAAAGACCTGCTGGATAAAAACAGAATAAAGATCCAGGCAAAAATGGGCATCCTGGCGAGCCAAAAACAGAATAAAAGGCTCGGGCAAAAATTAGGGAAATCTTGAAAAAAATGTACACCCGCTGAGTTGAAAAGCCACATCGGATAGCTCAGGCAAAAAAGGGTATCTCGGTGGATTGAAAACCCGAAAGGGCGATCCACGCAAAATAGGGACTAACACGAACGACTACAATCCGCGAAATTCGTAATCCATCTGTAACTGAGGTTATTCTAAGGGTTGAAGACCAATTCAATCACCTTTCTCAAGGGGAAGAGCAAGCGGACAATCTTGAAGACATGTGAGTCATAGCCGAGTCGAAAATTGATGAAATCCATTTTTCACATTGCCAATAGGATAGTCTGTTTTCCTTTTGGGCGATTCCCTCTTTCTAGGGAAATTTTTCTTGATGTAATTCCTATGCATGGCCATTTTCCAAATCAATAAAAATCCAATTTCAGTCAACTCGTGACTATTTACTTCTTGTTTTTGTTTTTCATCTAGCATTGATTGATTGCAAAAACGTCCAGCAAATTGTGATTTTTTTTATTGTGTTGTGAACATTTGAATGTTTTCTAACTCATACAGGAGGATCGAAACATTTAATACCACTCTAAAAAGGTTAAGTGGTTGGGATAGTGATTCATACCATAAGCCTAGGACATATAGGTCCAGAACTAACTCTCCATGTTGCAAGCACTATCAATTGTGTTTACGCAGGTGCAGGTACATGTGTTGCTAGCAGAGCTAAAGCAGACTTCCAGGAAGAATATTTCAACAACATACTTGAACAAAAACAGGTGCCTTCTCGTGTGTCTCCCATCATCCCCAGTAGAGTTGGAAGTTGAAATCTCCCCCAGCAAGGTAGCAGAAGATGGGTGTCCTCCCCAAGAAGAGACTTCCCTTCAATACAGGGGCAATCCCCAGCAGTACAAGGAGTGTCTTTCCTCCCTAGCAGGTTTCTTCCTCAGCTAGGTCATACCTTTGGTTCCCAGCCAAATAAGGAGGTCTCCACTTCCCCATCAGAGTTCAAGAAGGGTCCATCTCCAGTAGGGTCTTGGCTCTCCAATCTTAAAGTCCAATTTATTTTTGGCGATAATGGCAGTTCAGAGCCGGTGCATCATTAACAACATTCCCCGCAAAGTTGTTTCCTCCTCACCAGGACTAACCAGATCAATGCAGTGATCATTAGTTCCTTCCCAGTCAAGCCATCTGGGATACTTGCAGTCTCCTTCAAGGAGATCATTTTCCTTTTCTTATGCATAATCATCATTACATGTGCATCCTCCAAAGCGTAGCATTTCCATCATCATGGAGTATTACGCCAGAAATTCAAACATGTGCATACCAGCATGGGCCAGTTTTGAGGTATTTTATATACAACCTATAACATCTTCTCAACATGAAGTACTCCCCACAGAAGATACTTATACCATTTTCCAGGTATCTTTGTCTTTCCAAGTCAATGTTTGTCATTCTTTCCGTGGCTTAATTCGCTCAGCAGTCGCGTGTTTTCTTTGTGGCTTGATTCGCTCAGCAGTCACATTGTCGAGTTTCATTCCGCTAATGGTCTCATTAAGCCCTGTTTCGCCAACAAGCGCCTTCTTTGTGGCTTGATTCGCTCAACAGTCACATTGTCGAGTTCTGTTTCGCTAACGGTCTCGTTAAGCCCTGTTTCGCCAACATGCATCCTCTTTGTGGCTTGATTCGCTCAATAGTCACATTGCAGGTTATTGCAATAATTCTATTCCACCTTGTTCTCTTCCCGCTACCTATTCAGAGGTCGAAACAAAAGAAAAATAAATGAAAGGCAGATGGCATTTCTATTATCCACCGAGTTCAAATTTCCAGGTTTTATTCGAGTATTCAATCACTCCATACCTTGAATGTCTAAAAGCTTTTGCATTTATTGGTTCAGACCTGCAGATGATTGAATAAGGGTAGCTGTAATACCTCAAAATATGCCCTCTCATTTCCTCAACATTTTGCATAGCATTTATCATACATAAGTTCATAAAATAACCAAAAACATTGAATCATGTGTGGCATAGCTGAGGCATAGGTATGTGATCAATGATTGGAGCAACTGAAGGCTATACAAGGGCAATCAAAGGGTCATAAAGCTTATCAACATTGTGCAAAGGGTTCACAAAATCCCACAAGTTCTCATTTGAAGCCACAAGCCATGGAAAGATTTGGTTTGATCAAGGGAGGCAGACCATGCAACATCTCCTGATGAAGAAGGCCAAATTAGGGTTTCATTTCTACTGGGCTTCTGCATGAAGTTTTGATTAAAAGTGGATTTCATTATCTTATATATGACGACAAGTGCCTAGGGTTCAAATTTCATCCACAAATTCATTATGGAAGAGGTTCAACTGGCTAGATGACTGAAAATCAGGGATTTGGGGAAAAGTCAACCACGCTGAAGAAAAAGTCAACTCCTGACTTTTTGAGATCAAAATCATGAAATTAAGGTTACAAGGATCCTATGGTTCAAATTTGATCAAGAAATGATGGAGGAATCAAGAGAAATCAAGAAAACCAAAACTTACCATTTTTGGAAAATTACGGTTTCCAAAAATGGCAAGTTTTGGCCATTTTTGCAGCATCTTTAAGGGAGGCCTTCTCCCAAAATATGAGGGATATCTAAATTCTACCTGGAGCTAATTATAGAGGGCATCTTGAGCTTCAAATCCATAGGTGGAACTCCTCCATAGCATCAAAAATGAGTGAGATATGATCTTGGCAAGGCAAATGCAGGCCAGCACGCGCGCCCTGCCTGGTATATCATCAAACAGGTGGAGGGTCAAATGTCATGCCATTTTTATTGGTAAAAAATGCTTCAAATCAATTTTTTTGTGAACTACAAAGTTGTTCCTTGATGCAATCCCCACAATATTGGTGTTCAAAGATTTTTTATTTGAGCAAGTCTTCTTGGGCTATTTGAGGGTCAAACTGGAGAGGTTGCAATTGGCCAGCCGTAGCCCCATAGGCACAAGGCAAGCCAAATTCGTGCAGGCCAATGTGCAGTTTGGTGACTTGATTTTCATAGAGGCATTTAAGTGAATTAGAGGTCATGTCTCATCATGGTTTGAATATCAAACTTGTTCCTTGTTCTTTCTACTTCAAATTGAGCACAAGAACTTCATCAATGGATGCCTTAATCATGAAGTTACACCTCTTGGAAGATCACAACATGCAATCTGATTTCTTGCAGGCTAATTCATTGGATCATAAGAGGATTTCACTTTAGTTCAGCTTGCACACTTCAATTAGCATGCTACAATCACAAACCTCGTGTTCAAGAGCTCAAGTTATCATGTGTGTGCATGATCACACCAATTTCTATGCATCTTCTCCAATCCAAGCCAAATGATGAGCTGCTAAGTATTGCAAGCAAGCTACACAATCACATCAACTCAACTTCATTGCATCACATTAAACCACACCATAAGCAACATGAAACTTGCAGCATGGAATTGATTTCCATTGAGAAGCTTCTGGATGTTACAGCTGGCATAATTGCGTCACTCATTTAACCTCACTCACTCAGTTAACCCAAGGGATGATTAATCATGTTTAAGAGCTCTATAAAGCAAGGTCATCACTTCAGTGCAAGGTTCAACTTCATTCTTCACCAAAAATTGCAAAGTGCACTCTGAATTTTCACATTGCAAGAGGATTCGAGCAAGCATCATCTTCATTGATCTGGATCCATTCTTCATCCAGCCATCGTCTTCATCATCTTAAGATCAATCATCATGCATTGCACAGCCTAAAAGCTTCAAGATTCATCACTGCACATTGTTGATCTTCACTGCAGTTTGGATGCAAGCTCTTCAAATTGCCACAATCTTGCTTTCCTCTACCTCTATTCATCATCTGCATTGTGTTTAGGTTCATTTCCATGGCTTGATCAGCTCAAATAATCAAGGATTCAACACTACATATCATTGATTCTCACTGCATCTTCCTCAATTTCCCAAGATCCACGCATCACAGAGTGTTTATTCCACTCTTATTGTACTAAAGCAAGCTCAAGCATTCTAAGGAGTCTCATCTCTGGCCTTCTACAACAATTTGTCATCTCTGCAACTCAGGTATGTCCTGAACTTCTACTTGCTCGAATTGCACATTTCTAAGTGGTTTATGTTGCTTAAGGCCTGATAGAGGTTATGGATTGGCTGGCTAGTTGATATGCATCATAGATGCATAGATTCAATTTTCTCAAGTTTAGTTCTTGCTTTCGATTCTGGAAATTTAAGAACCTTAAGTAATTTTTGAAGCCATATTCATGATCAGTGGTGAGAGGTGAGTGCAATAGTGGTGGTAGAATTAATTTTCATGGAGAGTTAGAGAAACCCTAGGCCAAAGGTGATCGGAGAAGATGACCAGAGGTCACTTCCGGTCACCTGAACAGTAACCTTAGGTCAGTGGAGAGAATATAACGCAGCCATTGGATGTGTTTGATCCAAAAGTCCATGATACGCCAACACATTAAAATATTCGTGCCATTCACGTGTCCAAAATTCAACACAAAGTCTTCAGTTCCTTTTCACACCCCCCATGCGCTTGTGTTCAGCCCAATTGTGTTGGTTTTGTTACTTTTGGCACCCCCCAGGCCCAAACCATTTCTTTTCATTTTATTTTCTTTTCTCATTTTATTTCAATTTCGTTTCACATCATTAAAAATACCAAAAAGCCACAAAACATTCCAATTAAATTCACATAGGATCCTTATAATTTTCTCTAATTTTCCATATTTTTAGATTTTATTTTTGTCCATTTTTGAAGTCAGAATTAATTTTCACTTTAATTGTTTCTCAATTTTCTCATTTTTGACCAATAAATTTGTTCATTTTAGTTCTCCTAAACCACATAGGATAAATATCCCATTCCCTTTGTGTCATTTTAATAGCTTATTGAATTTCCTCAAAAGATTTTTCTCTGGATTTTTAGGTCATTGTTTGAGTCCTTTTGAGTCCATTATTCCACCTAGGTTCACATAACCCTAATTGCATTCTAATGATTCTTTCACCACTCAAAATTAGGATTTTTCATGAGATTTTTTGTACACATGTCATTCTCTGGATTGTGAGGTTCAATATAAAATTTCATGATTTTTCTAAGTCATTTGATATTTTTCTCAAGTTACTTAAGTCCTAAGTCATTTTGGTCCCTTTTAGAAGCTTCCTTCATCTCCATTTGAATAAGGCATTCATGCCATTGATCTAAGGTCTTGGTTCTGATTCTTGTAGGTCACATTAGAGGTCCTTAAGTGTAGAGTGCAATCATTAAGTCTTTATCTTTTGATTTTAGGGTTTGCTTGAGTCTTAATTTTCCTTTGCTTTTTTTTGACCTAATTCTTCTTCATCCTCCATCTTAACCTTTCAAAACCTATCTTGTTATGATTATTACATGTTTAAACCACATTTTAACATTTTATCAAGTCCCTGGTCTTTGTATGGGGATTTCAAATCCTCTTATTCATGTTTGAGTTTCTACTTTAAGTTTTTGTTCCTTTGAAGTTTCATATGCATTTCCTTCTTATATTCATACCTTTCCACATACAGTTGGCATCTCTTTCACTTGAATCTCTTCATCCCCTTTTAGTTTTACATCTTAGAGGACTTTAGTGAGATGTTAACTCCTTGATTTTCTATTCACCTTAGGGTTTATACATTTTATTTACTTAACCCTTTAAGTTTCTTCATGTAACTTTACCTTAACTCTCATTAGGGTTTAGTATCCTTTTAGGACATAGTTTGAATTGTTCACTCTTATTACTTAAGTTGAGTTTACCTACTGACTTGTTAAGTTTACCATCTTATAGGGTGCCTTAGGCTTAGGTATTTGTCTTAGGAGCTCACTAATCTTTTCCTCAGATAGTGTGAACTGTTTGTGAAGATTTACCATGTAATAATTGCTCATTTTGATTCATCATACTAATATTTGTTTTGTAGGGGGGAAGATGAGGTAATAACTTAATTCTTATTCCTTAATTCATCTATTTGGTTTCACCTTAGCACCTTTGTGCTTTGTTCATAGGGCTTCCTTCTTTCTTTAGATTTCAACTTAACTTCCTTAGGAAGTAAGTTGAATTCTAGCTTGTTCTTTCTTCTCCTTAGGTTAGAATACCTCATTAACCATGGGACCACACTTGTATATGGTAAGATAACTTAGGGTTGTGTCTTAGTCCCCCATTAGCTTTGACCTTTTCCTTTTGAATCTTTCTATTCTCATCTTCAAATAAAATTCCAAAAAGACTTAATAAATGCATGAAAGGATCCCTTGTGTATAGCCTTATTCCATGGGGCACTTGCATTCATTCCATCTTGGAATGGGTTAGGCTTGTCTAGCATGATGTAAAAGTCTCATCAAGGGGTTGTTTCACAAAGAAAACATAAAAAATACTTCTTCACAAAAGCTACAAAAACATGTAATTAAGTTCAACAAGCTGTGAACTTAGACCCTAATCCTTGGAAACAAGTCTTGGATAAATTCTCCTTGCTTGATGTGCTTATTCTATTATTCCATCTTGGAATGTAGTAGCAAGTACACATTCCATGGAAAAGAGTTTGAATTCACTTCCTTGTGCCAAATTCATAAAAACTCTTAAAAAGCAAACAACAAATAATAAGCGACTATCCTGCAGGAACTTCTCCTCTCATCTCATTCATTCTCAACGTGAACTCGAGACGACTTGTCTCACATGAAAGACGGTAAACGCACTCGTACCAGACGAGCCTGCAACACCTGAGCATAGACATACGCAGTTCCAGCACATAAAAAAAATAAACAAATTGTTCCCGCATTAGTTAGGCGAACTACGTCGATTCTGATCCTCATTTTCCTAATGAGGTACGTAGGCAGCGGGGTAGGTCCCGTGCGAGCACATTCTTTATTTTCCCTACATTTCCCCTATTCTTTCTTTTCATTCTATTTTTCCATTTCTCACTCTTATTCCAGTCCAATTAGCGGTCTTTATTCAGCAACAGTTATTTTCTCACCCTTTGAAACAAACAAACAAGCGTGGATCCCGTCGGGTACGACATACGGTCTGGGATGCTAATACCTTCCCAGGTCGTAACCGACTCCCGAACCCAGATCTTTGGTTCGCAGGACCTTGTCCTTTCCTTCTTCCTCAGGTTTGTGCAACATTACCTTTTCCATTCCTTCAGGATAAAAATTCCTGGTTGGCGACTCTACCTTTTCCGCGCCACTTTCGCGTTTGTACTAGGATGACAATCCCGGGAGCGACACTTACTGTGACTTAATTTTATTCTACCAATTCATCACAAAATTAATGATCAATTCTCTGTCATTTAATTACCATTCTTACTACTACTTTAATTGGTATTTTTCAGCTTAATTATACTACTGGAATTAATTAATGACAATATAAGTTAGAAGACACCATAGAATTACAACACAGAAACCAGAATAGCAAAATCCTCCCAGACCCGTGTGACCATCGTCACACTTAGTGATCCTTGTCACAGCTTGTGATGGTCTTCCCAAGGGATGTGACGGTCATCTCCCATCCCAGACAGTCTTTTGGCCTAAGGGACGGCCGTCCCACAGCCTAACCTGATACGTCTCTGTTTCGCTTACTCTTACTTCGTCTTTGTATCTTCTTCACGATCTCATCTCAGACTAATTTCCTAATTAACTCAGTACACCAATTCAACAACCACCCAACATACTCATACACAATCAACTAATAATCCATTTACGACTATTTCATCAATACAAATTAACCTTCATAATCTGCTAAAACAACTTATACGCCAAAACCACATATTTCTCACAAACAACTTAATTCATCAAACAACTTATAAATCAAAAACAACCTTTTTATCAAAATAACCTATTTTTCCACACTAACCAACAATGAACAACAATTTTGCACCCAATCCCAATATGAATTCATCACATAAACTCAATTATAAGGTTAGAACCCCATCCTTACCTATGGATTGAAGGCGTCTCTAACACTTTTCTATCGAAACCTAGCTTTTTCCTCTCATATGCACTTCACGTAACTGCCTCTTTTCCCATTTCTTATTCTTCTTATTACTAACCTAATTTCGCTAATCCTACTTAATTTATGGTTTTATTTTAATTATACTTAATCATTCTAATGGGCCTAAAATAGTACCCTCACCTTTTCTACTCTCACACCACAACCAAGCCTACTTACTAATATTATTATCTCAATAATAATTCTATTATTATTTCGACTTAATTACCTTGACCAACCCAACCACGACTTAACCATCAACTTAATTAATCTAACTTAGTCCAAATAACAACAATGCAACTTAAATCAACTTAATTGACTTATTCAACTTAATTCAAACCAACTTAGCAACTTTAACAAAAATCAAAACCAAACATACGACGGTATTTAATTAAATAATCAGGGCATTACAACTCTCCCCCACTTAGAACATTTTCGTCCTCGAAAATCTTACCTTTTTCAAATAACTCGGGATAAGATTCTCGCATCTTGCTTTCCAACTCCCATGTCATACTCTCTCCAACAGCTCCCAGCCAAACAACTTTCACCAAAGCAATCTCTTTGCCTCTTAAAGCCTTCATTTCACTTCCCTTAATTTGTACTGGCATCGTCTCCACAATGGGATTATCCCGTACTTACACATCATTCATACTAATCACATGAGATGGATAAGAAATGTACTTCCGAAGTTGCGACACGTGAAACACATCATACAAATTTGACAGATTAGGTGGTAAAGCCACACTATAAGCAACATTTCCAACTATGTCCAAAATCTGATGCGGACCTATAAAGCAAGGAGTAAGCTTCTTAGACTTCAATGCACGACCAACACTGGTTACAGGCATAACTCTCAAAAACACATGATCACCAGCTTGGAATTCCAAATCCTTCCTTCGCTTGTCGTGATAGCTCTTTTGCCGACTTTGAGAAGTTTTCATCTTCTCTCGAATCAACTTCACTTTCTCAGTAGTCTTTCAAACAATCTCGGGTCCAAGTACTACACTTTATCCAGATTCATGCCAACAAAAAGGAGATCTACATCTCCGACCATACAACGCTTCAAAAGGTTTCATTCTAATACTAGAATGGTAAATGTTATTATAAGTGAATTCTATCAAAGGAACACGAACCTCCTTGTTCAAGAACACACGGTCTTAGCAAATCCTCTAACGACTGAATAATTCTCTTTGTTTGACCATAAATTTGAGGATGATACCCTGAACTCAACCTTAACTTAAAACCCAATGACTCTTGCAAACTCTTCCAAAACTGAGAGGTAAACCTCATATCTCTATCTAACACAATACATAAAGGCATACCATGCAAATTAACAATCACACGAGTATAAATCTCTGCCAACTTAGCAACTAGAAAACGTATTTTAATAGGAATAAAATGAGCCGACTTATTAAGTGTCGCTCCCAAAGATTTGCATCCCGGTACAAGCCCAAACGGTCGGCGAAAAGAGAAAATGAAAATGAATTGAATAGAGTCGCCAGCTAGGCATTTTTATCCCGAAGGAAAGGTAATGCTGCATAAACCTAGAAAGAGATGGATAAGACGGTTGCGAACCAGAGAAACCGAGAAAGGGGGTTGGTTACAACCTGGGAAGGTATTAGCACCCAGATTGTCCGTCGTACTCGACGAGATCCACACTTATAAGATTCTGTTTAAAAGGGGTAGTGTTTGTGCTATCTGTGTGCAAGAGCTAGGAATGAATGTACATGTGTCAGTGCAAAAGGGGAATTGCTCAGGAATTAAGGCTCATAAAAGAATGCTGAAAGAGGGGGAAGACACTGAGACTTTTGTTCGATAACAATTAAGTTATGCCTACGTATACTCTCGTGCAATGAGGAAGTCAGAACACCGTAGTTCGACTCAAAGAGTCTGGAAATAAATTGACTGTGAACTGCTTGCTTGCCTATGCTCAAGTGTATGACTCGTCTAGCTCGAGTACCAACTGTCTTGCATTTATACGGAAGAAGTGAGTTCTCGTTTGTGAATGAATGTGATGAGAAAAGAATCCCGAAGGAGACGATTATTGTTTGTTTTTGTGTTTTCAGTTTTTTATTGTTTTTGGTTTTTTGCATAAGTTAATGAGCTTAAGCCTAAATCAAGGGCTTGTAAACTCATTATATCCTCCCTGATTAGGGATAATGAGCATACTTAAGTATGAGATAAGTATCTCATCTTAATTACCATGATGATGTAAGATTAAGATCATTAACCTACTTGTGATTATTTAGATGTTTTTGGGTTTTTGTTTAGTGTTAAGTAATGAGTTTAATCTCTAATCACAGATTAGTGAACTCATTACACCATCCTAATAGAAGGATGATAGATGTGAACACTTAAGCTTAGGACGACACCTCAACTTAATCCATGGTTAGGGATTAAATTCATTATATAACAAGCCTTTATTAAGTGGATTTAAATTAAAGGATGAGATTAAGAAGTGGATTTTATGGTTTGTAAGACAAATTGAGGGGGACTTGTCCATTAAACACTAGGGTTAGTCCCTCTTAACCATAAGGAAGAGATAGAACCCTAATGTAAGGCCCAAGTTACAAGATAAAGTCTTAGTGATTGTTAATGTGATTTGATTAAGAGGTGTAAACAAATTACAGGTTTAATACTAAGGATTTAAGTTATACACTCCATCCTAAGAGAAAGATGCAGGCATAACCCTAATTCCAAGTCCTAAAACTTTAAGATTTTAGTCTCTGATTAGTGAGATGAGAAGAGAGACTCAAAGAGACTCAAAGGTAAAAGTCTAAGGGGGACTATACACAACCCTAAAAGGAGTTTAGTCCCTGAAGCTTCTGAAATGCTTGAATGAGGCTTGTATGGCTTGGTTTTGGAAGTTCAGTTTTGATGAAGGAGGAATCGTGTTTTTGATTTAAGAGGTTTCAGGCCATTTTGAGGGTTGCTTTGTGTTTTATGAGTGATGTAAAGATGATTGATAAAGTTTGTTTTGAGGTTTGATGGTTGGTTTGTGCAATTCAAAGAAGGGGAGTTTTTTGGTGATTTTATGAATTCTTAGTTGTGTGATGATTTAGGCTCCAAGATGTTATGAAATGGGGTCTATGAGGCATGTATGTGAAGTCTTGATTGGTCAGAAGAGTGGTTGTGGCTCAGCTTGATTGGTATGGGAGGCTTTGCTCAAAAGTCAAATTTGTGTACTTGGAGGTATGGGCCATGGAAGAGATAGCTTTTTGGGGTGTCTGGCCTCATCAAGATTCATGGAGAGCCATAGAATGAGTTTGATGCAGCTGGCACAAGTGGATAGAAGGATCCAAGGCATTTTGCAAAGTTTGTGAGTTTTGGCCCCTTTGAGATTTCTTGAAGAACAAGTCATGAAAACAATGCAAACTTGGGCTAATTCTGATGTTTAGAAGTTGCTTTAACATGTTATGATGCATAGAAGTTGATTAGAGGTCATAAAAAGGCTTGGCTAGTGAAATTTCAAAATTCCCTCTTTGGCATGAAACTTGAAATTATGTGATTTTTGCCAACTTTGAAAGGCCATATCTTGAGTTCTAGGATGAATCAAGACATGTTATAGTACTTTTTGAAAAGGGAAAGACCTAATCTACAACTTTCATGTCCAAGAAATTTTCATTTGAAGCATTTTTGGTCATGAAAGAGGAGGTTGAAAATCTTTCCCAAAATGGAAAGTTTCCATTACAAGTCATTTCCAAAAATAGCAAGTTTGCATTTGGCTTAAAATTATTCAACTTTGTGAACTTCCAACCACTTAAATGATCAAATAAAGATCATAGAGACTCAAATTGATGATGATGACCCTTTGGTACCCTTGATGGAGGCCTCAGATGCCCTGATTTTGACTTTACTTGCTCAAGAAGTTACCCAATGATCAGATGACTTCCACAGTGAATTTCTTCATCAAATTTGGTACACATGATCCTTATAACATATTAAGAACATTAGAAACAAGAATGACCAATTTGTTTTGGAGTTAAGGCCTTTGAAACCAAAACCCTAATTTTAGTCATCTGTGCAGGAAAACCCTAGCTCTGCTTCCATTCCTTTGCCAATCTTTGTGATTTCTTGACTTTCATGAACTTTGGGGAGCATAATATGATTATAGAACACACATGGACCCTCTTGGAAAGCTTTAAGACCATTGGGATGGCTCATATTGATTCTTGGATTGCTAAGATCACAAACCCTAGATGCAAATGAAATGGAACTATGCAGATGAAACAAATATGTAACATGAGATGTAATGCTTATGTTAAAACAAAAATGAAAGATCACAAGCCATGGTGTGAGAAAAAGTGAGGGCAAATTTGGGGTGTTTATAGCTGCCCCTATTCAAGCATGAGTTAGCTGTGCAGGATGTAAGCGCCTGGCTTAACAGACAAACAAGATAACTTGTGGATGAATACCAAAGACAGTCCGAAATTTGCACTCGTTGTGGAGAAGAAGAAAAGGGATATAAACTGTAAAAGGTAGTATAGTATGGTTATCAAATGAAAGCAATGGAGGACGACCATCGAGCAGAGGACGACTTATGGGGGTAAAATGGTAATCAAAGCAATGACGGGGACAACCTACATGCTGGGGAATTAAAGAAACCGCGACGGGGACGACCATCGGGTAATAAAATAAGATTCTCTGGGGATTTAGACAAGCACAGATGGGGACGGTCATTAGGCTTTGGAAAGTAAAGTAAACAACGATGGGGAGGGTCATCGGGTTAAAAAAAATAAATGAAATATTTGATGAGGGACGGTCATCAGAGGTGAAGGACGATCACCTAGCAGGGGACGGCTGCTGGAAATATCACGACATAAGACGAATGTCGGATATAAATGGTTAACGATGGGGTCGCCCATCGGATAAGCCTGATGAAGGAAGATCATCAAGAGGTGACAGGCGATCACCTAGCAGGATACGGCTGCTCTCGGGGATTATCACGACATAGGACGAATGTCGGATAACAAGATCAACGATGGGGACGGCCATCAGATAAATGATGAGGGACGGTCATCAAAAGGTGAAGGACAATCACTTAGCAGGGGACGACTGCTAAACAAATATCACGACATAGGACGAAATGCCGGATAGAAGGTTCCAACAATGGGAGTTCCACTAGGGAAAAGGATGAAGTACGATTATCCAAAGGTGAAGGACGATCACCTGGCATGGGACGGCTGCCGAAAGTATCACGACATAGGACGAATGTCGGATAGGAGAAATTTGTTTTATTGATGACTTACTGGGGAATGGTAAACACGGACGAGTTCTTACCCTCTTTAAAATAAAAGGTATAAGTGTTTGACAGTGTGTATAGATCAAAGATGCGGACGAGCATCCTTAGGACCATGATATGGACGAGTATCGGTAGAAACAATACGCTGACACGTGTTTAAAGATGATGGTATAGACAAGTATCAATCGGTTAAATAAGGAACACGAACGAGTGTTTGATCTGCTGAGGAGGTAATATATACAAGATACGGGCGAGTATTAGATGATTGTATATGTACAAGCGTTGATCTACCGGTGAAGTATGTGCAAGACACGGACGGGCGTTTGACTTGATGGGGAAGTATGACACGGACGAGTGTCAAAAGGAATATGCACAAGTTATGAGCAAACATCTGTGTCTGAGAGTGCAAAAAGGATGACATAGACGAGTGTTGAAGAGAGCATGTATAAATATAAACAGGCATCCGTGTTTTGAGAGTGCAAAGGGGATGCATTGGCTTCTATCTGCAGGGGATATGAGTTTTGTATATTGTTGACGAAGTGATGACATTTGCAGGTGACTGGCTCGAACCTGGCTTGTGATCATGCAAATGTTTGATTTTTTCCGTAATGCTCTGTATTAGATGGAATGCTACGCTTATTTCGGTGAATATGATGAGAATGCTATGATTATGCAAATGAGAAGCTCGATCCGAGACTCGGAACTTGCAAGGATAAAGATCTCTGGCTGATCTGCTTGGAGGGATAACCCAGCTGAGGGGAATAGATCATTGATAGATCTGCCCGGAGGGAGAACTCTGCTTGGGGAAATAGATCATTGATAGATTTGCCCGGAGGGAGAACATTTTCTTGGGGAAATAGATCATTGATAGATCTGTCCGGGGAAATAAATCATTGATAGATCTGTCTGGGGATGAGAAAGTTTTAGCAACTCCGTTGGGGATATGTTTCAGGTACTGCTCTATTGGGGGAGGCAACTCTGTGGGGAATCAATTCCACCAACTCTGCTGAGGGTGAGAGAAATCTGGCATCTCTGGTGGGGAATACTAGGCTCTTTGACCACCTTGTTGTGAAAGATTTGTCAAGCATTGTTCGGGAGATCCCGTCCGGGGAGGAGATAACTCTTGGAAAATAGTGTGCTGGGGATTCAATGCTTGATATGCCCCATGTTGTGAAAGATTGTCTGTCTTGAGTACTTGCAACCTGTTAAGACAAAGGAAAACACACAAGTGTCCCGAGGTATCCTTAACCGGATTCCATCATGGGAGTTAGATTTACCTGAAAGTAATATATTTCCTGCAAGAATTTGTTAAAATGGCTCATACATTTTCATGCAAGTGTTGTATCATGAACTTTGGACATTTTGCAAACGAAACAAAAATGTACAAAAACAAAGTGTGACTGAAAACTCTAATTTTATTAATTTGTGTGCCCTTAATTGGCAAGTATAGTCAAAGAATCGAATCCCCTGAAATGAGGAGATTGCTGTAAATTGAGAAAATAAAAGTGTTGGCAATGTTGAAGATAACGCTCTGGTGAGTTTCCTTTGCTATGACCTGTATGACCTTGACATTCTTCTTATCTTGCTTTCTGAAGAAGGCTGATTCTGACTGATGCTTTGTCCTTTCGGAGTTTTCCATGTTGTGAGCGATACAGACGAATTCAGAATGCAGTTGTTCGCTTATTCCCTGATTTTGCATGGATCGCGCTTTCGGGTTTTCAATCCACCGGGATACCCATTTTTGCCTGAGCTATCCAATACGGCTTTTCAACTCAGCGGGTGTACATTTTTTTGCCCTTATTTTTGCCCGAGTCTTTTATTCTGTTTTTGACTCGCCGGGATGCCCTATTTTTGCCTGGACTTACATTATGTTTTTATGTCCAACGGGTCATTTTATGTGAAGTCTGACTTTCTGATCGAAGGCTTTCTTCATGCGCTTCTGATATAACTGCCCATGACAAATGGCAACTAATATTTTCTCTTCAATCAGATTCAGTTGATTGTACCGAGACCGGACCCATTATGCTTCATCCAGTTTCACATCCATCATCACCCGTAAGAAGGGTAGCTCAACTTCAACAGGTAGGACAACTTTCATACCATACACAAGTTGATAAGGTGTTGCGCCAGTAGATGTTATGATAGAGGTTCGGTACCCATGTAAGGCAAATGGTAGCATTTCATGCCAGTCTTTGTAAGTAACTACCATCTTCTGCACAATCTTCTTGATGTTCTTGTTAGCGGCCTCAACAGCGCCATTCATCTTTGGCCTGTAAGGAGAAGAGTTGTGATGTTAAATTTTGAAGTCCCGACACAGTTCTGTCACCATTTTGTTGTTCAAATTGGAACCATTATCAGTAATGATTTGCTCGGGAACTCCATATCGACAGATGATGTCTCTTTTCAGAAATCTGGCTACCACTTGTCTGGTGACGTTTTCATATGAAACTGCTTCAACCCATTTGGTGAAATAATCAATGGCTACCAGGATGAATCTGTGACCATTTGAAGTAGTCGGTTCAATCTTTCCAATCATGTCAATGCCCCACATGGCAAAGGGCCAAGGTGAAGACATCACGTTTAAAGGATTTGGATGCACATGCACTTTATCTGCGTAGATCTGGCACTTGTGGCATTTTCTGGCATATGCACAATAGTCTGCATCCATTGTGATCCAGTAGTAACCCGATCTTAACAACTTCTTTGCCATTGCATGTCCTCCGGCATGGGTGCCGAAAGAAACTTCATGTACCTCGTGCATCAGTAGGTTTGCTTCCTTCTTGTCAACACATCTGAGCAGGACCATGTCGAAGTTTCGCTTGTATAATGAACCATCATCATTGAGGAAGAAACTGCCGACAAACCTTCTTAATGTCTTCTTATCATTAGATGATGCCCCAGGTGGGTATGTATGATTCTCCAAGAAGCATTTAATGTCATTGAACCAAGGCTTGTCATCACTAGTAGTGTCCACAGAGAATACATATGCCGGTCTGTCTAGTCTGGATACTAAAATCCGAGGCACATAATTAACAACTTGTACTTTGATCATTGAGGAAATGGTAGCCAAAGCGTCTGCAAACTGATTCTCATCTCAAGGAATGTATTCAAGTTTGACTGTTGTGAAGAAAGTCAATAATCTCCTCGTATAGTCACGGTATGGAATCAGATGCTCCTGATGGGTGTACCACTTGCCGTTGGTCTGATTGATTACCAAAGCCGAATCTCTGAATACATTCAAGGTTTTGATCCTGAGGTCAATGGCTTCCTCAAGACCCATGATACAGGCTTCATATTCTGCTTCGTTGTTAGTGCAGGCAAAGGTGAGTTTTGCCGAGAAAGGCATATGAACTCCTTTAGGTGTAATGAGCACTGCACCAACTCCACGACCATTCATATTGACAGCCCCGTCAAACATCATAGTCCATGTTTCTTCAGGATCAGGCCCTTCAGTGTGAACTGGCTCTTCACAATCTTTTGCTTTCAAGAACATGATGTCTTCATCAGGGAAGTCAAATCTCATAGGCTGGTAATCATCAATCGGTTGCTCAGCCAGATAATCAGACAGTACACTGCCCTTGATGGCTTTCTGAGAAGTGTACTGAATGTCATACTCTGTTAGGATCATTTTCCATCTTGCAACCCTTCCGGTAAGTGCTGGCTTCTCAAATATGTACTTGACGGGTCCATTTTTGAGATCAACAAAGTAGTGTGTGTCAACATATACTGTCTTAGTCGGCGAGTAGCCCACGCTAAAGCACAACAAGTTTTCTCGAGAAGTGAATAACATTGTTCACAGTCGGTAAACGTTTTGCTTAGGTAGTATATTGCATACTCTTTTCGACCAGACTCGTCATGCTGGCCCAGCACACACCCCATTGACCCTTCTAATACTGTCAGGTACATTATCAGAGGTCTTCCTTCAATTGGAGGCATGAGAATTGGAGGTTCTTGCAGGTACTCCTTGATCTTGTAAAAAGCTTTCTGACAATCGTCATTCCACCTGACTGTTTGTTCCTTTCTTCACAGTTTGAACAGGGGTTCACAGGTTGTAGTGAGGTGAGATATGAACCTTGAGATGTAGTTCAATCTACCTAAGAACCCTCGAACTTCTTTCTCAGTCCTAGACGCAGGCATTTCCTGAATAGCTTTGACTTTATCGGGGTCAACTTCAATTCCCTTTTCACTTATGATAAATCCCAGCAACTTACCAGAACGTACTGCGAATGTGCATTTGTTGGGGTTCAACTTCAGCTGATACTTCCTCAGACGCTTAAACAACTTCAGCAGATTCACCAGATGGTCTTCTTCAGTAAGGGACTTGGCAATCATATCATCCACATAACATTCAATTTCTTTGTGGATCATATCGTGGAATAATGTTACCATAGCCCATTGATAAACTGCACCGGCGTTCTTCAGTCCAAACGACATTACCTTGTGTAACACCCTAAATTTGCCCTCTAGTTTTCTATCTTTGTCCGCAGTTCGTTTGCGTCTCATCTGCATGTCCATTAGATCGTTAAACATTTAGAATATCATGTGCATAAGACATGAGATCAGTGTCATTCAGAGGATTAGGGTTTCACGCTTTATTTGCAGATTATCAGGAGTTTAAAGTCTTAGCTATGCTGCTCTGTGACATCGTTTTCTTGTGTTAGGGTTTATTTCCCTGAAACAACGATCTTCAAGATTTTCACATCTGCAAGGACTATTCACTATGCATTTGGCTCATCATCTGGCTATGTTCTTCTTCATTAAGTTGTAAGGTCGTATGTATCCAGGTGGTGGTCGGAATTCGTCAGGATACCCAACGGTGGTTTGTGTGTGGTTTAATTTCAAAACCAGATTTGTCTATTCATCACTCTATGGGTGGTTTGTTTATGGATGTATTTTCTTTGGTGACTGGATCAGACATATTTAAGGCGATTCGGGGAATGATTGGCTGAGATGGTTATTATTTCAATTGCCAAATGTTCAGTGGGATTTGTGTTTACTTTGATTGAGACGTGTGAGGAATAATATCAGTTTGGTGTTGGTTTAAACTCAGTCAGTGACATCGATTGGAAATTTCGAGGGAGGATTTATTCAAGTTTATTTCAAATTTTATTCGATATCCATTTCGAAATCCAATTTTCTTTTATCCATTTTTAACCTACACCATAATCCAAAGCCCATTCATCTCTACTAATCATTTGTCCATATATTTTCGAATTCAAGTTCATAATCCATTTTATTTCTCATATTTTTCTTAATCCATTTTATTAATTCCTACCCAATACCCTTTTCTTTTTTTTCTCGATATCCATTTTAATTCATACTTTCCATAAACTCATTTATTTTTATTAACCATTATCCATCCATTTTTTCTTATGATTTCTTTTATCCATTAAATTCATTTTCATAAACCAAATATCCTTGCTTTATCATTAATCCACTTCATATTTCTTTTAATACAAATTGTTGTTCTTTTATTTATCAATTTTTAATATCCAAATTAATTTCAAATCTCATTCAAATCCAATGTGTTTCTTTAACCAATTAAACCCACAATCCTGAGCAAAATATAAAAGAGAAAGTTCTAGCTTTTTGATCAAACATAATATGGCCCATAAAATGATATGCAACAACCAATTTTCAGTGTACAACTCAGCCACAAACAGTTACCTGTACAACAATTATATTTATTTTTCCACACACTCATTGTCTTTCAACAAAGCCAACTTTTGACCTCACCACTCCAGCAATTTCACTACACACACACATAATCCAACGCACACCAAGCCATGAAAAATTTGATGCTCACAAACTTATCACCCCACGCCACTCACAACAAATTTGGCTACACATACAAGCAGTACAACTTTCCATCAACACACACACCCGTATAGGTTGCGTCAAAAAAATAGAAAATACCCTCAACAAAAAAGGCAAAAACCTTCACTCCCTCATTCAACAAACAAAAACGCACAGGACACCCTCAACAAACACAACAACAAACTCACTCCAAAAACGACACGGCCTTCGTACAACACTAACAGCGACGACGTAATTTGTGCAAAAACGTTTCAGCCAACTTAATACATTTTTCACTCCGCTTCTCTCGTTTGAATCTTTGGCCACTACTTTCTATAACAAACTCTCCAAAAAAAACTCTTTCGGGATCTCTGTATAAAACGCACACCACAAACGCACCTTCTGGATATCTCACCACTACTGAACCACCAACATCTTCACACCTTTCACCACCTTCTTCCATCATCTTCACCTCACACCCTTCACCGCACCTAAACCTTCTTCAACAACAACCTAACCAAATCTGAACCTCAGCTCACATCACCCTCTTCAAACCTTCAAACCACAGAACAACAACAAATCTCACTCAAATCAGAACAGAACAAAATAGAAGAAAAAGAGCTTGAGGTTAGGGACGAACACGGAATTTCGGTGTAGTTGAACAGAGATTCCGAGAGAGAACTTGTTTTTGCCATCCGCGTGAACACGAGGAGGAACCTCGGTGGAGACTTGGTCTTCTTTGTTTTTCCAGCACCGACGAATTCCGATTGGGCACCGACAACGTTTTGAGGGAGGCTCGCGGCAGAGTATTTGGTCTTTCCGGCACAAGATCGGTGATGGCGGTTTAAGATCCGCTGTGTTTTTTCTTCGACGATGGAGCGTGATGGGGGAAGGCATTTTGTTAGAAGAAGAAGAGGATCGGGATCTGCGGTTGATGTTGATTGTGTTTTTTAAATATAAACCCTTATTCTGTTTATTTGTTTTTTAAGCCTTCCTTTTTCTTTTTTTTAAGTTTTTTCATTTTTCTTTTTCTTTCTATAAATAAACCGGGTTGTGTTGTTGTTGATGGGCTCAAGGCCCACCGAATTTTCATAACCACACCACCAGATTTAGCATCTCACCCCTGTTCTATTTCTATTGGTTTTGTTTTTGTTCCTAATTGTTTTTGAGAATTGTTTAGTTTAGCTTTGAGATAAATTGCTAATATTTATTATTTTATTTAGTTAACTAAACATTTTGATTAGGATGTCAGTTTAATTTTCTTTATAATTTCAATTAGTTTCATTAATATTCGTTAAGAATTAAATATAGAATTGATTTAGATTTTTATATATTTAGTTTTGACTAATCCAATTTAATTAAATAGATTTGTGGTTAATATTTGGTTTTTTTTAGTTTGTGTTTGATGCTTTGTAGGTTTATTGCTTGATTGCGATGATGGAGGATGTTGCTCGATGTACCTTGTGACTTGTTTTCATAATCTTGTCGGGACTGCTGAGGTTTCTTGATGCAGACTGTGCTTAGTCCCTGATATCATTTGGATTAATTCCCATTGTTATTTCTGATTCCCTTTGACGCTGGGTGCGTATATTTGATACTCTGTTTCGTCCGAACTTGATGCCTAATACTTGTGCTTAATTGTTGGATCTCCTTATTTGTTCTGGACTCGATATTCATTTCTGAGATCTTGTGCGCATATTGAAGAGGCAACGGACCTTCTCCATTAGGTACCACTGAGGCCGATTTTACTTATTGCATGTTGTTACATCTTGAAGTCCTACTGGTGTAGGCTCTGTTTGTGCATTGTTCAATTATTTCGTACTGCATTCTCATCTCCTTATCTTATTTCTTATTCATCTCAATTTTTTCTTCCTCATCCTCTCCTATTTCTTTCTTAATTTGAGGTGCGCTTAGGCCACCATGGTTCTTCTCTTTCTCTTCTTCTTCTTCTTCTTCTTCTTCTTCTTCTTCTTCTTTTCTTTCCTTCTTCTCCATTCGGATAGAATTCAAACCTCACTAACCTAAGTTCACCCATGCATGACAACATGTAGGATTATTTAGTTCCCCTTAGATTCTTTACCTTTGAGATCCTTTTGGTGCTCTCTTTCTCTTCTCATCTTCAATCTTAATTATAATTCACTCTAATAAAGGTTGAGTCTTCTCATGTGACACGAGACTTTGCTATGAGATACTTGCACGCGTTTTGTTTCGGGGCGAGGTGTAGGTTATCTCTCTTGGTGGATAGGTCTTAGCATGAGATTACCTCACAAAGAAAAGCATAAAAAATACTTCTTAACCAAAAATCACAAAAACACTTAATAAATGCTAGTAGGTCAGTGTGTCTGAGCCTTCACTTGTGGGACTAGATTTGGGGATTTCCTCCATAGATAGGTGTGCCTCTTGCGCATTCCATTTCGGGATGGTTTGAGACGTACATATCCCAGTGAGTAAGACTTAGGTACACTTACCTATGCAAACTTCAAAGCAGAAAACTCATAAAAAATGCAAATAAACAATAAGCGTCTCTCCTTCGGGAATTCTTTTCTCATCTCCTTCGCTCTGTACACGAACTTGCTTCTACTTGTCACTTTGCAAGACGGTTATGCACTCGTCGTCCGAGCCTACAACACCTGAGCATTGACATTGGCAGTTCAAGCCTTAATTCACAAGCAATCCTTTCCACCCCTAGTTAGGGGAACTACGGCGACTCTGATCCTCATTGTCCAGATGAGGTACGTAGGCAGCGGGGTAGGGCCCGTTCGAGCACAATCTTTATTTTCCCTACATTTTTCCTTTTCATTTCATTTTCAGTTCCCTTTTCATTTCTTTTATCCAGTTCAGTTCATTTTCTTTGCAGCAACTTTCATTTCTTCACCCTTTGAAACAGTTTCTTTGCAAGCGTGGATCCCGTCGGGTACGGCGGACGATCTGGGGTGCTAATACCTTCCCAGGTCGTAACCGACTCCCGAACCCAGTCTCTTTGGTTCGCAGGACCTGTTTCCTTCCTTTTCTTTTCTTCTGGTTTGTGCAGCATTACCATTCCCGTTCTTTCGGGATAAAAATGCCTGGCTGGCGACTCTACCTCTTTCCGCGCCAGTTTCGCGTTTGTACCAGGATGGAAATCCGGGGAGCGACAGCTGGCGTCTCTGCTGGGGACAGTTCCTAACCAGGATCTCTGGTTCCCTTGAGAGTCAATCCTAGTGTTTGTGTGTTTCTGTTTCCTTGGGTGTTGACTGTTTGCCGTTGCGTGTTGTATTTTACTGTTGTTTGTTTACAGTTTATTTATAGCATTATTTACAGTTTTCAGTATTTATTTTCCGCATCATATATCATGCTGGACTGTCTGGACTGGTTTTCTGTTTGGTGGGTTCGAGTGATACTATTTCTGAGAGATAAGTCAAATACCCGGCTTGAGTGCACCATAGGATTAGAGTGGACATATTGTACTTGCATGTGACATGATGAGTGGCGATGTGTTTCACACCCAGACTGCGACCGTCTTGGAAATATCTTGTGTGGGGATTTCCTCCACTTCGGGATAGGACCTTGATAGTTATGTGCATCTGGGGACCGATCAATGAGAACCTTTGTGGAAACAACCTTCTCCAGTGGTGACAGTGGCAGACCATATTTTGTGGCAAACCCATTCGCACCCGAGGGTCCACAGGGGACTCACATAGGATGGTCTGGTTCTCTTATAGGAACTCAATCAAAGCATTTGGTCGTATGAGATTAGTACTGTATCCTACAGGCTGGATGTACTATTGTTTCTCGATTTCAGCGCTCAAAGCTGGGGACTTATAAGGGATGCTTGTTTTTCCCGGACTCAGCTGAGGCCTCCCTGAGTAATATATAATGCCAAACCGATTCCCTGATTTGGTCATGAGCCATTTCTCGGAAATGGTGAAAGTATTATTGCTATTCGGCTTTGAGAGTCCGTGATGTTTGACCCGGAGCACACCCGTGATATTGGGAGGGGTTTACAGGTTTGCAGGAACCCTTGACTTCAACATACCCTCATTACCAGTGCAGTCTTATTGTTTTGATCAGGTCACTATAATTATGGAGTGATTGACCTTTGGTTCTCGGTTACTATTTTGGGTTATTATATAGAGATCTTGTGGTTACAGACACTCGATTCTTGGCTCAGTATTCCAGATTCCAGACAGTTTCCAGATGTTGATCCCATGTCTTTGCATCTTTTGCATCATCATATTGCATTTTGCATTTGCACTTGCGTTGCATTGTCCTTTTCCAGAGAGCTCATCCTTCCTCTTTTGTCCATGGACAGCCAGCTGATTTCCCGGTACTCAGTTTCAACAAGTGGTAACTGTTGGAAGACGAAAAAAGTGGGTTGAAGCTTGACTGAGCAGTGTCAAGAGGTAAAAGGTCAGATTGGAAGCCGTCAGTAGCTATGTCAGAGAGCAACAATCAGAATGTTGAGTATCCACCTGGTTTCACTTCGATGACCAATACTTTGTATGGTCTTTCTCCTGATGAGGATCTTCCACAAGTGAACAATCTTACTCAAGCTCAGCTTGCGCAGACCCCGATCTTGAATCAGGGTGTACCTGAACCATCTGTTGTCCGAGGTGGACCTTCATCTTCTTCTGATGCTACGGATTATCAGAGCTTTGCTTTCCCTATGCCGAAGTCCCAAGGGGAAATCCCTCTTGCGAAAACCAAGGATCCACCAACTATTGATCCTGCTGAAAGGTTTCGTGTGTTGGATGAGCAACTCAAAGCCTTAGCGGATCCTGATGCCTTTGGTTTTGATGCTCTAAACCTGTGTTTGGTGCTTGGTCTTGTCATTACTCCAGATTTCAAAGAACCAAAGTTTGAGAAGTACACTGGTGTCAGTTACCTAAAGCGTCATTTGGTGATGTTCTGCAGAAAAATGACTTCTTATGCCCGCAAGGATGAGTTGATGATTTACTGTTTTCAGGACAGTTTAAGCGGGGCATCCTTAAGTTGGTATATGGATTTGGAAAGCAGTCGTATTCGATCTTGGAATGATTTATCCAGAGCTTTCGTAAAGCAATACTAGTACAATGTGGACATGGCGCCCTGTCACACGCACTTGCAGAGCCTATCTTAGAGGAGTGGTGAAAGCTTTTAGAGAATATGCACAGCGGTGGAAAGAGTTGGCAGCCCAAGTGCAACCACCACTTTCAGACAGAGAATTAGTTGACCTATTCGTGGGCACGTTGCAAGGTCCATACTTGGAAAGAATGAGTAGCATTGGGACATCAAACTTCTCTGATTTGATAATAGTTGGAGGACGCATTGAAAGTTTGCTCAAAAGTGGAAAGATCCAAGACTTTTCGAACACCCCAGCTAGTGAAGATGAATCTGTTGGTAGCTCCCAAGGGGAAGAAGGGTATGACGTCAGTGTAGTCTTGGCAAATATTGAACATTCTGGACCAACATCTTCTCAGATATCATCTTTTCCTAGGTCTGGTTACTCTTACGGACAACAAGCGATGCTCAGAGCACCATATCAGAAACCCTGGACTCCTCCTCGTCTAAATCTGCAAGCTCAGGGTCGAAGACCTCAAAATCAACTTCAGAGCTAGCCTAGGCATCGCAACAATCTGGAAAGAAGGAATGATCCTCTTCATCCAGTTCCCATGGCGTACAGTGAACTCTTGCCACATCTAATTCAGAGCTCATTGGTGGTTCCTAAGCCTCTCAAGCCGTTGTCAGAGCCGTACCCTCCAGGGTACAATCCTCATGAGCAGTGTGGGTATCATGGTGGGTCAATAGGGCATTCAACTAAAGATTGAAAAGCTTTTCAAGCCAAAGTACAACAGTTGAACGACAAGGGGTACATATCCTTTCCAGAAGGAAGCTTGGTTGTGCACGTCAACCTCTCGCCTGATTGAGTTCAAAGACTCCGCAGAAGCGTTTCCTAATTTCAGTGGCTCCGACAAGAAGATGTCATCAGAGCTGGTGATCATTGTATCCTTTTTATCATTTGCATTTGTAGTTTCTTTCCTGTTAGCAGCTACTTGTCTTTTAAGCATTGTTGTTTTGAATGGTAATGTTAATGTAGTGATCTTGCACTTTTTGAATCAATTATGTCGCATTCGCTCATTTTTTCTTTACTTGCATTGGAAAAAAAAGCAAAAACGAAAAAAATGCATCCATTTACCTCCCATTTATTTCACTGTTGTTTAACAGGTTTGAGGGAGGATGATGACAACTGAATACCCATAATTGTTGAAGGTATTACTTTCAGAGTAGAACCTGTTGACGATGTACAGGCATTGCTTCAATTCCCAAACATCGGAGGTATAAGGGAGATAGACCCTCGTCAACCCCTTTGAGCCTTGAAGTAGGAGTTTCTTTTCTAAATGGAAAAACCCTCACATTTAACCCGGGGCAGGGTAGTCATCAGTTAATTTGACCGAGCGTTCAAATTTCCAAAGGAGTGTGCATCCGAGGATCCATTACCTTTCATTCAATACACCTAAAGAGGTCAAGGGACGTGAACCACAATGGTTATCCCTCGCCAACAAAGGAATGAGGCGGTCATAACCCTTTCAGCAAGTCAGACAAACCAGTGTTACACGATTTGTTCAAAAAAAAATCAAAAAAATCAAAAAAAGAGAAAAGAAAGCCGCTAAGTCGGAAAAAAAAAAGTAAAAAACAAAGGACTTAGGCAAAAGTTAGGGCATCTCGCTGGACTTTAAAATCGAAAAACATTCAGAAAGAATCAGTCCAGGCAAAAAATTAGGGAGTAAAAAAAAATCAGACAGAAAAATCTTCCATTAGAACAAAATCGTGTGACTACAGACATAAGGACAAAAGGATGACTGTTACTCCAAGAAACCTTATGGGTGCTTAAACCGTCAACGTCATTGGTTCCTCAATTATTACAAAACCTTGCGAGAGGCGAGCGCTCAGGCCAAATTAGCTGAGCATAGGACTGGAGAACATCAAGGAGAATGGATGGGCACAGAAAAACTTTGAGCCATAAATCTTTCTTTCTAAAAAAACCCGTGAACTAGGCTACATCATAACCCTTGAAAGTCCTAATTGAATCAGGTTCAATTCTGAAAGCATACTGCGACAAGGTTGCGTAAACTGACTCCTAACGGTTTGTTAACTCAGCACTATGTTTGGACTAATCATCCATTCGTCACACACTGTCATAACATTTGAATAAATAAATTTTCAAAACTTGCATGTGAAATGCATTAAAATTACCATCTGTGAATGAGCAGTTTTAATTTCAAGTCAGTCTGTGACATCAGGGGAGTTCCTACAAAGAGCAATCAGAGGGAACTTGATCATTCAACAGTGATGACCAGAATCAAGAGCATCGTGTTAGCCTATGAATCAGGGGCATGTTATCTAGTGGTTTTGTCGACCAAGAAATCTGTCAGGGTAAAGCAAGTTCCTAAGCATCAGTTGACAGAGGGACGTCATTCAAGAATCAGTTGATCAGAGCTGAAATTACCAAACAGGGGAAGGTCTCCCGGAAATTTCTGTTGACCAAGGATATACTCTTCCAATGCTCAGTCAGAATGAGTCAAGTCGCTTCCACGCTCATGCTGGGACAAGACACCTCCAGAGCTCGCTAAGTGCAACTCTCCTCAGGAGAACGTCCAAGTTTGTCATGCCAAGAATCGGATAATCAGAGGTAGTCTGTTCAGAGACTCACCCAACTGGGGCAACTTTAGCTACACAGAGCAAGTTATATCAGTAATCTCAAAGTTCAAGATGAGTGTCGGGGAATCATGCTACCCACCCTCGCCTTTGTCACCCTTCTCAACTAGAAGCCTTGTCACTAAGACCTTTCTTCCCATCCTCGGGAGTTTTTGTAGCTTTTCATAAGCATTGCATAAGTCATTTGCATACGTTACTCATGTCGCTTGAGCATATAGAGCATACGCATCATAAGTGCATTGGGCATAACCTCGTAACATCAATTTCACACTCAGGGCCTCGTAACCCCAACTTATCGACACTTCAAAGTCCAGTTCTCGTCTGGCAACCACTTCAAAGTCCAGTTCTCGTCTAGTAAACAAACCCAAAGTCCAGTTCTCGTCTGGAAAACCAACTTCAAATACCAGTTCTCGTCTGGTAGGCGAATCTTTTAACCAGTTCTTGTCTGGTCACCTTTTCATTTAGCCTGTTGAACTCCAGTTCTCGTCTGGTAGTCATTCTTTTTCAGAGTCAATTCTCTTTTGACAATGAACCCCAAGGAGTCAGTTCTCGTCTGACGACTTATTCTTTGCCCATCAGTTCTGTTCTGTTGGCCTACCTTCAATAAATTGGTTCTCGTCTGGTGATTCACCTTCAAAGTCCAATTGCTTGGCAACCAAAATACCAAAAATATCTATTAACCTGGCCCGATCTCCCAACCATCTTTGTTTCATCATCACTTGTAGATCTCATATCATCATTTCCTTAGCATTTTAAGCATGCGTCTGCATCTTGCATCATTTTCATTGCATTTGCATACCGCATGGTTTCCATTTCTTCGTGTTGCAAGACGCAATTTGGTGCAGTTTTCTCAAGATCTGTGAATTTCTGCGAGAGTTTGAAGACACTGGGGCAATTCTGAATGCCAAGTCTTCTGTAAATCCTCTAGAGGTGATCCCTTCATAGACGATGCAATTTGAGGCATAATTAAGGAGTAGGGAATGCTTCTTCACTCATGTGATCAGTATGCAATTGTTGAACTCAGAAGCCGAAGCACTGTGTTAATTCTCAGGGAATGTCTGGTATTTATTTTACCAGCAAGGCATTGGAAGTTTATTTCTTCCCCGAGCATAAACTTTCCCTTCAGCCGACAAGGTTTCCTCGTGAGGAGTTGTTTATTCTCATTCAGTCAGAGTCCAATTTTCATTGGCATATCTTCCCAACACAATCGTCATACTATACCTGGGGCACAATTTCGTTTATTGTGATCTCATTCTCCAGCAAAGTCTCTCCTCAACAGAGTCTCTCCTCCGCAGAGCATTGCCAAACTTTTTCCTCAGCTAAGCCAGAGGGTTGGCATTTCCCCAGCTGAGTCAGAGCAGATGATATCCCCAGCAGAACTTCAAGGCCATTTGATTTGTTCTCATCCCCAAGCGGAGTTATCTTTCCACAGTGGAGTATTCCCGACAGGCAGCAGAAGGCATTGCTTCCCCACAGAGCTTAGAATTAGCAGAATTCTTTTCCCAGCAAGGATTATTTAACCAAGCATCTTTCCCAGCCAAGTCTGAAGATGGTTATTCCCCACAGAGTTTCATGATTGGGATTCACTCCCATCATTGACATATTCCCCATAGAAGTCGCCAATTTATTTTTGGTTAATGTAAGGACACAGACATTTGTTCATCCCCCCAACCAGAGTTAAGTGTCAAAGCCTCTTGACCTTATCCTCCCTAGCAGAGTTGTGATTCTTGTTGCCAATCAGATAATTATTGATTGCTCGTCTGCATTTCTCAACACTCGTTTGTGTTATCACTTTGCTATTGCTCGTATGCACTCCCTAGCACTCGTCTGTGTTTGGCATTTGTTTGTTGCTCGTCGGCATTCCTCAACACTCGTCGGCGTTTGATGTTAGCTGTGTGATGCTCGTCTGCATTTCCCAACACTTGTCTGTGTTCACGCTTTGTTATTGCTCGTCTGCATGCCTCAACATTTGTCTGTGTTTGAATTTAGATGTTTGTTGCTCGTCTGCAATCTTCTACATTCGTCTGTGTTTGAATTTAGATGTTTTTTGCTCATCTGCAGTCTCCTCAGCACTCGTCTGTGTTGATTATCTATTTGTAGCTTGTTTGCATGATTTAGATACTCGTCTGTATCATCCCTCACACTCGTCTGTGTCCTCTTGATAATTATCCAATGCTCGTCTGTGTTGAAGAGGTTTGAAGTCGTGACGGTGGGATTAAACGTCAAAATGGTTACCAGTCCTGGCGTAACAGGTTTATCCGAAGGAGGCTCGTCTGTCTCAGGCATCATTTATTAATGTCGCACCTGGCGTAACAGGTTTGCTTGAGGAAGGCTCGTCTGTCTTAGTTCATATATCCACGGATAATATATGAAGAGGGTTCGTCTACTTTGATTATGCATGTCTATCCCACAGACTTAAGTGCATCACAATTCCTGGTATAACAGGATTGTCCGAAGAAGACTCGTCTGTTAAAGTATTCTGATTCCAAATAACAGTTTCAACTTGGAATGGGCTCGTCTGCTTTCTCTCCACTTCAGCTACCAAAGCGTCATTTGGTTGGGTTTATTTCCCAGTTCTTGCATTCTCTAGCAGAGTGCAAATTTCAGGTTACTCTTGGTATTCAATCACTGTTTATCTCAAACGTTTGATAGCCGTTGCTCTCATCCTTTTCAGGTTAACAGTTGATTGAATAGGGGCAGCTGTAACACCCTAAATTTGCCCTTTGGTTTTCTATCTTTGTCCGCTGTTCGTTTGCGTCTCATCTGCATGTCCATTAGATCGTTAAACATTTAGAATATCATGTGCATAAGACATGGGATCAGTGTGATTCAGAGGATTAGGGTTTCATGCTTTATTTGCAGATTATCAGGAATTTAAAGTCTTGGCTATGCTGCTCTGTGACATCGTTTTCTTGTGTTAGGGTTTATTTCCCTAAAACAACGATCTTCAAGATTTTCACGTCTGCAAGGACTATTCACTATGCATTTGGCTCATCATCTGGCTATGTTCTTCTTCATTAAGTTGTAAGGTCGTATGTATCCAGGTGGTGGTTGGAATTCGTTAGGATACCCAACGGTGGTTTGTGTGTGGTTTAATTTCAAAACCAGATTTGTCTATTCATCATTCTATGGGTGGTTTATTTATGGATGTATTTTCTTCGGTGACTGGATCAGACAGATTTAAGGCGATTCGGGGAATGATTGGCTGAGATGGTTATTATTTCAATTGCCAAATGTTCAGTGGGATTTGTGTTTACTTTGATTGAGACGTGTGAGGAATAATATCAGTTTAGTGTTGGTTTAAACTCAGTCAGTGACATCGATTGGAAATTTCGAGGGAGGATTGATTCAAGTTTATTTCAAATTTTATTCGATATCCATTTTAAAATCCAATTTTCTTTTATCCATTTTTAACCTAAACCATATTCCAAAGCCCATTCATCTCTTCTAATCATTTGTCCATACATTTTCGAATTCAAGTTCATAATCCATTTTATTTCTCATATTTTTCTTAATCCATTTTATTAATTCCTACCCAATACCCTTTTCTTTTTTTCTTTATATCCATTTTAATTCATACTTTCCATAAACTCATTTATTTTTATTAACCATTACCCATCCATTTTTTCTTATCATTTCTTTTATCCATTAAATTCATTTTCATAAACCAAATATCCTTGCTTTATCATTAATCCACTTCATATTTCTTTTAATACAAATTGTTGTTCTTTTATTTATCAATTTTTAATATCCAAATTAATTTCAAATCTCATTCAAATCCAATGTGTTTCTTTAACCAATTAAACCCACAATCCTGAGCAAAATACAAAAGAGAAAGTTCCAGTTTTTTGATCAAACATAATATGGCCCACAAAATGATATGCAACAACCAATTTTCAGTGTACAATTCAGCCACAAACAGTTACCTGTACAACGATTATATTTATTTTTCCACACACTCATTCTCTTTCAACAAAGCCAACTCTTGACCTCACCACTCCAGCAATTCCACTACACACACACATAATCCAACGCACACCAAGCCATGAAAAATTTGATGCTCACAAACTTATCACCCCACGCCACTCACAACAAATTTGGCTACACATATAAGCAGTACAACTTTCCATCAACACACACACCCGTATAGGTTGCGTCAAAAAAATAGAAAATACCCTCAACAAAAAGGGCAAAAACCTTCACTCCCTCATTCAGCAAACAAAAACGCACAGGACACCCTCAACAAACACAACAACAAACTCACACAAAAAACGACACGGCCTTCGTACAACACTAACAACGACGACGTAATTTGTGCAAAAACGTTTCAGCCAACTTAATACATTTTTCACTCCGCTTCTCTCGTTTGAATCTTTGGCCACTACTTTCTATAACAAACTCTCCAAAAAAAAAAAACTCTTTCGGGCTCACTGCATAAAACGCACACCACAAACGCACCTTCTGGATATCTTACCACTACTGAACCACCAACATCTTCACACCTTTCACCACCTTCTTCCATCATCTTCACCTCACACCCTTCACCGCACCTAAACCTTCTTCAACAACAACCTAACCAAATTCGAACATTAGCTCACATCACCCTCTTCAAACCTTCAAACCACAGAACAACAACAAATCTCACTCAAATCAGAACAGAACAAAATAGAAGAAAAAGAGCTTGAGGTTAGGGACGAACACGAAATTTCGGAGAAGTTGAACAGAGATTCCGAGAGAGAGAACTTGTTTTTGCCATCCGCGTGAACACGAGGAGGAACCTCGGTGGAGACTTGGTCTTCTTTGTTTTTCCGGCACCGACGAATTCCGATTGGGCACCGACGACGTTTTGAGGGAGGCTCGCGGCAGAGTATTTGGTCTTTCTGGCACGAGATAGGTGATGGCGGTTTAAGATCCGCTGTGTTTTATCTCCGACGATGGAGCGTGATGGGGGAAGGCATTTTGTTAGAAGAAGAAGAGGATCGGGATCTGCGGTTGATGTTGATTGTTTTTTTTAATATAGACCCTTATTCTGTTTATTTGTTTTTTAAGCCTTTCTTTTTCTTTTTTTTAAAGTTTTTTTTCATTTTTCTTTTTCTTTCTATAAATAAACCGGTTTGTGTTGTTGTTGATGGGCTCAAGACCCACCGAATTTTCATAACCACACCACCAAATTTAGCATCTCACCCCTGTTCTATTTCTATTGGTTTTGTTTTTGTTCCTAATTGTTTTTGAGAATTGTTTAGTTTAGCTTTGAGATAAATTGCTAATATTTATTATTTTGTTTAGTTAACTAAACATTTTGATTAGGATGTCAGTTTAATTTTCTTTATAATTTCAATTAGTTTCATTAATATTCGTTAAGAATTAAATATAGAATTGATTTAGATATTTATACATTTAGTTTTGACTAAAACAATTTAATTAAATAGAATTGTGGTTAATATTTGTTTTTTTTTAGTTTGTGTTTGATGCTTTGTAGGTTTATTGCTTGATTGCGATGATGGATGATGTTGCTCGATGTACCTTATGACTTGTTTTCATAATCTTGTCGGGACTGCTGAGGTTTCTTGATGCAGACTGTGCTTAGTCCCTGATATCATTTGGATCAATTCCCGTTGTTATTTCTGATTCCCTTTGATGCTGGGTGCATATATTTGATACTCTGTTTCGTCCGGACTTGATGCCTAATACTTGTGCTTAATTGTTGGATCTCCTTATTTGTTCTGGACTCAATATTATTTTCTGAGCTCTTGTGCTCATATTGAAGAGGCAACGGACCTTCTCCGTTAGGTACCACTAAGGCCGATTTTACTTATTGCATGCTGTTGCATCTGGAAGTCCTATTGGTGTAGGCTCTGTTTGTGCATTGTTCAATTACTTCGTACTGCATTCTCATCTCCTTATCTTATTTCTTATTCATCTCAATTTCTTCTTCCTCATCCTCTCATATTTCTTTCTTAATTTGAGGTGCGCTTAGGACACCATGGTTCTTCTCTTTCTCTTCTTCTTCTTCTTCTTCTTCTTCTTCTTCTTCTTCTTCTTCTTCTTCTTCTTCTTCTTTTCTTTCCTTCTTCTCCATTAGGATAGAATTCAAACCTCACTAACCTAGGTTCACCCATGCATGACAACATGTAGGATTCTTTAGTTCCCCTTAGATTCTTTACCTTTGAGATCCTTTTGGTACTCTCTTTCTCTTCTCATCTTCAAACTTAATTTTAATTCACTCTAATAAAGGTTGAGTCTTCTCATGTGACACGAGACTTTGCTATGAGATACTTGCACGCGTTCCGTTTCGGGGCGAGGTGTAGGTTATCCCTCGAGGTGGATAGGTCTTAGCATGAGATTACCTCACAATGAAAAGAATAAAAAATACTTCTCAACCAAAAATCACAAAAACACTTAATAAATGCTAGTAGGTCAGTGTGTCTGAGCCTTCACTTGTGGGACTAGATTTGGGGATTTCCTCCATAGATAGGCGTGCCTCTTGCGCATTCCATTTCGGGATGATGTGAGACGTACATATCCTAGTGAGTAAGACTTAGGTACACTTACCTATGCAAACTTCAAAGCAGAAAACTCATAAAAAATGCAAACAAACAATAAGCGTCTCTCCTTCGGGAATTCTTTTCTCATCTCCTTTGCTCCGTACGCGAACTTGCTTCTACTTGTCACTTTGCAAGACGGTTACGCACTCGTCGTCCGAGCCTGCAACACCTAAGCATTGACATTGGCAGTTCAAGCCTTAATTCACAAGCAATCCTTTCCACCCCTAGTTAGGGGAACTACGGCGACTCTGATCCTCATTGTCCAGATGAGGTACGTAGGCAGCGGGGTAGGGCCCGTTCAAGCACAATCTTTATTTTCCCTACATTTTTCCTTTTCATTTCTTTTTCAGTTCCCTTTTCATTTCTTTTATCCAGTTCAGTTCATTTTCTTTGCAACAGCTTTCATTTCTTCACCCTTTGAAACAGTTTCTTTGCAAGCGTTGATCCCGTCGGGTACGGCGGACGATCTGGGGTGCTAATACCTTCCCAGGTCGTAACCGACTCCCGAACCCAGTCTCTTTGGTTCGCAGGACCTGTGTCCTTCCTTTTCTTTTCTTCTGGTTTGTGCAGCATTACCATTCCCGTTCTTTCGGGATAAAAATGCCTGGCTGGCGACTCTACCTCTTTCCGCGCCACTTTCGTATTTGTACCAGGATAGAAATCCGGGGAGCGACACCTTGTAACAAAATGTGCCCCAAGGTTTGATGAAGGTTGTTTTCTCCATGTCTTTGGGTGTCATCTTAATCTGATTGTATCCAGAAAATCCGTCTATGAAAGAAAATACCGAGAACTGAGCTGTGTTGTCGACCAATACATCAATGTGAGGTAATGGGAAATCATCCTTCGGGTTAGCTCTGTTCAGATCCCGGTAATCCACATACATATGCACCTTGCCATCCTTCTTAGGCACGGGTACAATATTAGCAACCCACGGCGGGTAACTAGTTACAGCAAGGAAATCGACGTCCCATTGCTTTTGTACTTCTTCCTTGATTTTCATGGCCATATCTGGGCGAGTGTGGCGCAAATTCTGTTTAACTGGAGGGAAATCTTCTTTCAATGGTAGCATGTGCTTGACAATATCCGTATCTAGACCTGGCATGTCTTGATAGGACCAAGCAAAGACGTCGACATATTCCCGAAGCATACTGATGAGCTGTTCTTTTACTGGAGCTTGCAGACTGGCCCCAATCTTTACTTCCTTCAGATCTTCCTTAGTACCAAGATTAATAGTTTCAATTTCCTCCTGATGAGGAGTAATCACTTTCTCTTCTTGCCTCAACAACCTGGCTAACTCTTCAGGCAACTCATAGTCTTCATCAACCCCTTCATCTGCTTGATTAATTGGATTGTCGAAGTCATACAAGGTCATAGCAGTGTTGTTGTCGGTGCAATCTGGAGGATTATCTCTGCAAGGTTTAAGATTTGTTCTTTTTAGTGATCGATTTTAATCTTGTTCAGAAAAATGGAGTTATTTATTTTGAAAACATTGCCATTTATTGTTTTGTGCGAAAAATAACAAAAATGAAAAGACAGTGAGCGAAAAGAGAATTGTTTGCAAAAGATGTCCATTGTTCATTGATATTCCATTTGCACAAAATACAAATATGGCCCTATTACAAAATGAGTCCTGACACCTTGGGCAACATGTAGGGCTTGATGCATGCTAAAGGCAGGAAATAATAATTACTCTGTAGGAGTAACTCTTATAATTTCCTGGGAAGACCAGTTAAGGACTTGTTGGCCCGGGATCCTTGGACGAATCTAGCTCTCCAGGTTGAGGTCGCTTTCAGCCTCGTCTTCCACGTTATTGTCAGAATCTTGGGTCAACATTCCCCCACTCACGAACTTGGGCTCCTTAGCAGCCACTGCTTGACCTTGTCAAAATGGTTTATAACCCAAACCGAATCTGTCCTCCTTCTTCTCCACAAGTAGCTGCTTGCCTCAGCCTTGGGCGTTTCCATCTTCAACAACCTTCCGAGCTTGTTGGTAGGAGACAATTGAAGTACCCATCCTATCTTCTTGGGATGCAACAAATACTTCAGTTGTCGCCTCATGGATGTTCAGTGCTTCGAAACCTTGGCTCATGGTCTCGTGGATTTCACCATCCATCTCAATGTATTTGTAGGTAGCCAGATGGCTAACAAAAACATCCTCTTCACCACAGATTGTGATCATTTTCCCTTCCCACTCGTATTTTAATTTCTGGTGAATGGTCGACGTAACTACGCCAGTGGCGTGAATCCATGGTCGACCCAACAAACAGCTGTAGGCCGACTGAATGTCCATCACGTAGAAAATAGTTTGAAAGACATGCGGGCCAATTATCACAGTAAGCTCCATTTCTCCAAGAACAGACCTCTTGGAACCATCAAAAGCTCTAACCACCAGATTGCTTGGTCGGAGAGCTATACCATCATATTCAAGCTTAACAAGGGCCTTCTTTGGAAAGACATTGAGTGAAGACCCAGTGTCAACTAGAACATGTGAAAACACAGCCCCTTTACACTCCATAGTGATGTGTAAAGCTTTGTTATGATGACAACCTTCCGTAGTCAAATCAGCGTTGGTGAAGCCTAGTCCATGACTAGTATTGACATTGGAAACCACTGTCTCTAGCTGATTTACCGTGATCTCCTCAGGCACGTAGGATGCGTGTAGGACTTTAAGTAATGCATCCCGATGAGCTTCAGAACACAATAGTAATGATAAAATGGAGATCTTGGAAGGAGTCTGGTGGAGCTGATCTACAAGCTTGTAACCACTTCTCTTGATTATCCTCATAAATTCATCCACATCCTGATCAAAGGATGTTTTATGAGCTTCTTTCAAGACTGGTTCTTCAGGAACCACATTTTTGCCTTTAGCTTTGGCAGCAGCCTCTGCCTCAGTGTTAACTCTTGGAATTTGTGACGCGAAGAGACGTCCGCTTCTAGTGAAGCCTCCGCCTCCCCCGACATTATTGATCTGTGGTGTGTAAGCTGAAAAATCAAGAGAAACTCTTTCCCCATTGCAGTAAAGGTCTGAACCATAGTGCCATGGTACAACATTATATTTTTCATATGGAATGGGTCCAGGTACCGTGATGGTGACTGGACTGAGTGCAACGGAATTAGGAACTGTTATTGTCTGTGTATCGTAATATATGGTAACAGGACTTCTGACCGATGGTGGTGGTGAAGGACTGAAGCTGGGTTGTTGTTGAGATTGTTGCTGAAAATTGTTGGAATCGGGGACAATTGCTAGGTCGTATTATATGGTGACTGTGGAGATGTCATTATTAATAGTTGTTGTAGTTGTAGAAGCGGATGCGATTGAACTAACATTTGTTGAAGTAGTGGAAGAAATTATTGTTGACTTTGTAGCAGAGTCTGTCGGAATAATTGTGTTTGAAGTTGTAGGCGGAGTGCTTGTTGTTGTTGTAAGAGGAATTTCTAATGTTGTAGAAACTGTTGATGTTATCTGCAGGATACCTTCTCTAATAAGGCCATTGATGCCACTTCTTAAACTTGCACAACCATTGGCGGAAACCTTACAAGATTCACAGCAGACCTCACAACCTGGGAACACCTAGCATTTTAAAACCTGGGCTTTAACCTCTGCCAGAGGTGTTTGAATGCTTGTAGTATCTTCGATTAAATTCATGGGTTGATCCTCCTCAATTGCATTTATCCTGGGCCCACCGTGGCTAGGCATAGGATTCTTTATGACGTTAGGAGGTGGCGCAAAATTTAGAGCCTTTGAATCAACTAGATCCTGGACCTTCATGTGCAAAGCTCTGCACTTTTCTGTGGTATGGCCAGGTGCATTAGAATGGAAGGCACATCTGGCATTGACGTCATAATTCCTTGGAAGGTTCTGAGGATCTGGTGGAGCCAGAGTCCTTAATTCAACAAGATTAAGCTTCAAAAGTTGTGGTAGCAAGATGGCATAGGGCATAGGTATAGGATCAATTACCCTGTTGACTTGAGATGGCCTTTGCTGGAAAGGACGTTGCTATTGGTTGTTGTTGTTGTATGACCTTTGTTGAGGAAAGTGTTGCTGCTGAGGGAAATGTTGTGGTTGCAGAGTGTATTGTTGTTGAGGAGGTGAAGTGGGAATTGTGACAGCGGCAATTGATCTTGGCATATACTGGGGCCTTCCTCTGCCCATGTGTACATAATTGGTTTCGCCCGACCTTCGAGGCCCTGCAAAAGGTTTCCTTGTGCTGCTAGAGCTGGCGCCTTTATCAGAAATCTTACCCATTTTTAACAAACTCTCAATCCTTTCTCCAACTATGACCACATCTGCAAAGCTAGTGGAAGAGAAAGCAGCCAACCTATCAATGTATGTCCCCTGTAGGGTGTTCATAAACATATCTGCCATTTCTCTTTCCGAAATTGGAGGTTGAACGACAGCAGCTAATTGTCTCCATCTCTGAGCATACTCTCTGAAGCTTTCCCTGGAGGATTGTGACATACCCATTAGAAGAGTTCTGTTAGGAGTCATGTCTAAATTGTATTGATATTGGCGTATGAAAGCCTCGGCCAAATCCTTCCAATTTCTGATTCTTGCCCTGGTCAGATGGGAGTACCATTCACGGGATGCTCCGGTCAAGCTATCTTCAAAATAGAACATCCATAGCTTCTCATCCATAGTGTATGCCTTCAATCTTCCCAGAAAGGATTGAAGATGGGTGCGAGGGCAAGAGGTTCCATTATATCTTTCGAAGCAGGGAGGTTTGAACTTGTGAGGAATTCTTACTCCCTCCACCAACCCCATATCCATAACATCAAACCCTAAGGAGTTTTGAGACTCCAGAGATCTCAACTTTTCTGCTATTTCATCCAGCCGACGATCATAGACTTCATCACCTGCTCCAACTACATTGAATTATTCCTCCTGAGGGTCCTCTTGCAAGGCACTCCCTCCAGTATTACCTTGGGTATTCCTGATAGCATTAATGTCAGGGTTAAGATGAGGTCCAAACTCTGGGGGATCAGTACGAGGTTGTCCATGATCATTGTTGCTGGTACCCCCTGTACCTGGGTGGTTTTCTTCAGGAGTTTGCCGCTCGACCAACTCTTTTAATCTCTCTTGGCTTTGGGCCAACCCAGTCATTACTGCCATGAATTGGCTCATCTGAGCCCTCATTTCAGTTCTTTCATTAGCCATATGGGTTCTCACATCAGTACAATCTTGTTGAACCCAGTCCATCTGTAAGCTCAGAAGGTTGTTTCTTATAGGATACTGGTGAACTCTGTTGATGGGGAAGACCCTCCTACGAGCAATGTTTTCTGAAACCACAACAATGTGAGAAAACAACAACAAAAACCTACAAAACAAAGAATGAGGTTAGTATGCAATGCAGTATGTCTATTTGTCTTCCAAGGATATCCGGTTTGGTTCTTTGGTTTTGACCTTCCAGGTCTCGAGGAATGATGATGTTGAAGAGAAATGAAGCCCGCAAAATATCACACAAACCATATATTACAAATTCAAAGGTACATAGTTCATGATTACAACAAGATTCCCATTGTGGGTCAGAATACAACAAAATCATCAAAAAGTACAACCAAAATAAAATACAAATACAAAGAAATCAAACATCCAGCCCAAAGTCATCCTCCCTGACTTCCTTCAGGAGAGCATCAGTTACTAGTCCAACTGGATGCTCTGTGATGGTCCTGATAAGAAGGTTCCTGGTGGCAATGGCATTCGTCAACTTCTTATACTTGTCTTGGTCCTTTGATCTCTTCAACCCCTCCCGGAGTTTTAACTCGGAGATTTCCTTCTGTGCTGCTAACAAGGCTTCCTGAATGTTCTTCTCATTAGCTTCCAGCTGCTCTATCCTAGCCTGGGTCTTCTGATCTTCTTGTGAACGAGCTTCAGTAATTCTGATCCATCTAGCCTGACTCTCTTCCAAGTAGTGCTCAGCTCTGGCCTTCTGAATCTTAGCCTCTTTGCAAGCATTCTTCAATACCAACTCCCCTGCTCGGGCTCTTCTGATATAATCACATGTCTTCTCAATCTTGGTAATATGCTCGATCCAGAGCTTCTCTAACCTCTCATTGTCCAGACGACTATCATTCCTCTCCCAGAGGGTCTTCTTTAGAGCTTCAGACAACTGGGTATTCCTTTCTTTCAACTTCTCAAACTCTTCTAAGCTGACTGTAGCTACAGGCTCTACTGCTGATGGTCCAGGCACATCCTCTAGGGTGAAAGGCATGCGGGTGATCTGTCCTCTGATACAAGACCAATCAATGTACTGAGCTGAAGCTATGTTGTTGCACTTGCCAAGAATGGTCGTCCCTTTTGTTTGAATGTTATCCCAAGCCCAGGCTGCTTGTCGGGGAATGACATGGTTATGCTGAATGTCACACTAAAGGGTTTCTGATAAGTCCTGCTCTCTTGGTGGATGTACTAAAGCATACCCTAGTTGTCTTTTGAACAACAAAGGATTGTAGTTGATGCAACCCTTTACTCCAATCAGAGGTACATTGGGATACTTCCCACAACTGGTGATTATGTCTCTGCCCTTGGTGCTATGAGTGCACCACCTGATGTCTTCTGAAGTAAGGGCAATCATTCTCTTAGCCCAGTTTCTTGACTGATGAGGATTCAGGGAAGCTTCTGACTTTGGCAAGTGCCTCAGTAACCAACAGTAGAAGAGAGGTGCACAACATCTGACTAATCTTCCCCTCTGCTTCTCATTTCTCTGATGCACTGAGTAGTAGAAATACCCTAGCAAGGTAGGAACTGGATTCTTCAGCAAGAGGAGATGGATAGAATTCTTGCTTACAAACTTAGGCTCGTTTGCAAACAAGATGCTACCATATATGCTAAGGTCCAAAAGAGCACAAACAGTGTCCCACTTCTCTGCTGGAGCATGACTAGTGGCCTGAGTAATCAAGAAGTTCAAATTGAAACCTGGGATTCCAGCCTTGGTGGTCATATTCTGATCAATGATGGTGGTTTCCAAATATAGAGCCTTAGTTATATCCTCATTCCTGGGAGCAGCCATCTCAGGGTTGAAAGGAATCCCCCTCCTGATGGGGACACCCAACAACATGGAAAACTCCTCTAACAAAGGGCCCAACTGAAATTCTGGAAAAGTGAAACATCTGAGAGGGGGGTCATATAACTGAAGGCAAGTGTGGATCATACTCCTCTATGATGCATCCAAGTCCATGATCATGTCCATAATGCCACCATAATGTTCCCTGAATAAAGGGACATGATCAGAAGTGATGAGTGTCTGAATCTGCCTGATGCCTGCCAGAGTGGGCTTAAAGAAATGGTATGTGATGTTGCTCTTCCTAGATGTGTCCATACTGATAATGGATGCTAATGAAGATAACTGAGGAGAAGCACTGATGGAGGTAACTGATTAAAGTGCTGAAGAGAATCTATGATGAAGATAGCTGATGAAGATGGCTGAAAAAGAAGAACAGTCAAAACCAAACCAAAGATACTGTGGATACCCTGTAAAACAAACAGACAAATGTTAAAATGATGTATGCAGAATGATATGCAAGGGTTTGTAATCAAGTGTTGGATCTGTTATCTGCCTTGATAAGGTCCATGTGTGTTCATAAGTCCGGATGAAGGCTTAGAGAACCAGTAACCAGGTGGGGGACTCAAATAAAGTGCCACAAGTCCAAGGTTTCATAGGATTAGTCCAAAATGATGTAACCATAAAACAAATCTGGTAACAGGGTATGATGAAGCCAAGGGTTCCTACAAACCTGTAAACATCCCATCCCCCTCACAGGTATTGTTCTAGAACAAGGATCCTCAGACTTGGATCAGTTATGAGAAGTGTAAACACTTCTAACCCGGAGGTATAATGTTTACATTAATCATAAAGGATCCTCCTCTAATTCACCTCAGATGCTTAAGGTCATCTAAAAGGTCATCCAGACTTAGTAGGCTTCCCAGATAGCCCTAGTACTACAAGAAATCCGTAGCACAGAGTTCTCAAAAAGAAACCCATGTCTGAACCGTGTTTCATATTCCCGCACCATACCGAAATGGAATGGGAAAGAATATAAAGCCACTTTATCCTATGTGTCACTCAGGCTCCCGGTATGGAACCTTACTCACTAAATATCCCTCCCACCAAGGCAAACAATAGATCCAGCACATGATATGATGACAGTAATATGAAATGCATAGACAGTAAATGAAAGCAATAAATAAAGTTGTACAGAAAGCAATAAACAAAAAGCACAAGTAGCACATAACACCCCCATAAACACAATTCAAACAAGCGCTAGGAGAAACCCACAAAAAGAAACAGAAGCCCTGGTTGCAAGATAAGGTCCCCAGCAGAGTCGCCAAGCTGTCGCTCCCAAAGATTTGCATTCCGGTACAAGAGCGAACGGTCGGTGAAAAGAGAAAATGAAAATGAATTGAATAGAGTCGCCAACTAGGAATTTTTATCCCGAAGGAAAGGTAATGCTGCATAAACCTAGAAAGAGATGGATAAGACTGTTGCGAACCAGAGAAACTGAGAAAGGGGGTTGGTTACTGTAGCGGTAAAATCGTGAGTATAAGCTATTGATTAACTTAACTCGATGTACACAGAGTCGCCACCGCGCTTTTCTTTATTTCCGAAAGGAAAAAGGTAAAAGAACGAATAAAAACCTAGGAGTCTAAAAGCAAAAGCTAAAAGAAACAAACAGAGAATGGGTAAGGGGATTGGTTACGAACCGGGAAGGTTTTAGGCACCCGACTCGTCCGTGGTACTCCACGGGAGCCCTTTGAAATATTTATTGCTTTTTGGTCTGAAATTGGTTTGTTTAAAAAATGATTGAAGAGGTGAAGAGAAGAATGTTTTTTAATGATTTTGTGTGTGATGAGGTTTTAATGCCACATGCCTACGTACCCACAAAGTGCAATGCGAGATCAAAACCTCGTAGTTCGTGGTACAAAATTTGAAAAGAAATAATGAGTTGTATCAATTTTAAAATGTAGAGATAAGTCGTCATCCTTTAGCGAATAATTCCGCTAGAAAAGATGAATCATATCTAAACATGTGAAAAGAAAAGGTGCACAAGGCACAAAAACAATTGAGTGGGTTTTGAGTTTTTTTAAAGTATGTAGAAAAGATTTTCAATATATTTACATGGATTAACATTTGTTTAGGGAAATAAAGTGAAAAGATTAAAAATCACTTGACCGAAGTCAAGGTTTGTTTATGAAAATGTTTGAAGTTTGAAAACAAAGAAGGTTTTTGAAATAGGGAGAAGTTTTGAAAATTTAAGAATGGGGAGGAGATGAAGGGACTATCCTAATACTTGGATTAAAAAGTTAAGAAAAGAGTTTACAAACCAATATGCATAATTCTTCAAAGTTGGGAATTCCATCTTCAAAGGCTAATGAAATAACTTGAGGCCGAGGTTTCTAATCCATTCCAACTTGAGCAAGGGGGAAGATCTTAAAGTCTAAGTCCATACTCCAAAGCAAGGGATAGTAACCATAGTCCGAAATTAGAAATCACAAGTCTTTTAAGTGTTTAATCCTTTATTAGTGTTTTGATATCCAAATGGACAAAATAAAAAAACACAAGCAACAATATAAACATAAACAAATGATATATGATATAATATGATAAAGCATAATAAAGAGATAAAGGAACGAGGAATTGAAATAAAAGGATATGGTGCGAGAGATTAAATTTAAACGGATTATATTCACATTATTATAATATTTACAATATAAGTGGTATGATGAACTTAATCAAGCACAACCACAACAAGGAATAATAAAATCGAGGCAACCGGATCCAAGTGGATCGCATTTCGAATCGGGACAACTTTAGGTCTATGTTAAGCAATTGCCGAGTAATTTACGAAGTAATTACACTACAAATGAGGCCGGCCACCACTAATTAAAGTGGAAAATATTCGTGCTAATACATGTTAGAGAAACGATATTATGGATCGTTCTCCGAAAACATGCCACACTAAAAGAAAAAGGAAGGTCTAATCTTAATCGAGATTTTCGTTGATTTTATCGAAAAGCAACCTATCACGATCTCAAAGTATGGAGAATGATCCAAATGATCATTCATCCATAGATTTGAAATAATGAAGATTAAACTTATCGGAAATCAACAATCTCGAATCGGAGATTGTCATCGACCAAAAGAGAAAAAGATGAAGAAAATGGATCTAAAAATAGATCCATAAAATAATTCAAAATATTTTTTAAAACTTTTCTAAAAAATTCTTTTCTAAATACTTTTTCTAAATTGTTTTCCTAACATATTTTCTTAAATCTCTTTAAAACATTTTTTCCTAATTCTTTTTACATAATATTGGAAAACAAACTTAAGAAAACAAAGGCTGATAATATAAAAAGATTAAAAAAAAACAAGAGAGGGGGAGGGGGATAAGATCCGCGGGTAAGGTGTGGATATTCAACGATCCACTTAGATCTAAACCCAAACCAATATATTTGCTTTTATTAAAATCAAATAAACATAAAAAAAAATATAAAAAAATGGAAAAAAGCAAAGAGAAGCAACAAAAGATCTTCTTCTCCCTTGGTGCGCAGCGGAAAGAAAAACAGGAGAAAAAGAACTCCTCTGATCCTCACCTTCACGAAACAACAAATCAATTCTCCTCTCTCACGCGATTTCAATTCTCTTCCTCTTCTTTCTTCTTCTTCTCCAAAAAAGCAAATCAAAGAAAGGGGTTTATAGATGATTGAGGCTGGTGACGAATTGATTTAGGGATTTGTAGATTTCGAAATTGGAAATTGAAATTGGGAGGAAACTTTTCAAGACTTATTCCAATAGGGTTTCTTGGGGCTATTGAAGCTTAGGAATTGAAGGAGAATGATGTTCTTTAAATAGGAGAAGAGGAAGAAAGCTTGATGCCGTTTTGAATTAGTTTGCGGGCGTTTTGGAAAGTGAGGGATGCGTGCTTAGTTGATTTCGTTTTCTGCGTTTTATTTCATTTTGCTATGCGTTTTGTTTTTGTGAATTTTAGGTGACGAATACGTGACTTGTGAGCTGGATGCGGCTTGGTAGAAAAGCTGAAGGTGCGGGCTTGGCTGTTGGGAAAGCTGGCTTAGAAATTTGTTGGGCACGGGTTGGCACAGTTTGCGTGAGGCTGATGTTGGATGTTTGGCTGGTACGGCCTGCTGGGCGCGCGGAAGCTGCTGGCTGAAGTTTTGCCTTGGCTTGTGTGGCTTGCGGCAAGTTGGTAGCTGGCAAAAGGCTTTGAAGGCATGCTGTTTTTTTTGTTTGGGAATATTGGCTTGAAGAATGATATGCCGTGGCTTGAAAAAATTGGAAGCTTGGGCAAAGGTGTACTTACAGCGTGAACAGCTGCGGGAAAGCTTGGAAAAGGCTTGACACGTGATGTGAAGTTTGGGGGAATTTTCACGCTGGGTGTTAGGTTTAGGCTGTACGGCTTATTGCGTGCGTATTGGCTTGGATAGGCTGGATTGCTTTGACTTGTTTCGTTATTCGTATGCGGCGAATTTTGGCTGATGCTTGTTTTCATTTTGCAGCCAGCTTGAAGTTTATGATACGGAATTGCTTCGGCTGGTGTTTTGCTGGCTTGTTGTTATGTTGTGAAAAGCTTTGGGCAATGCTTCGGCTTGAGGCCTTACGGGATGCAGGGCATGTGGAGTGTGGATCTAGGAAAGCATGTGGGGCCTGCGTGAGGAAATTGGCATGAAGGCTGATGTATATTATCTCTTTTTTTTTCATAATATATTTTTTCCACATGTTACAATGGGTGGGCCAAAATGGGCTAAAGATATTGGACTTGATTTTTTTTGTAAAAAATGGATATTAATAAAATGATTTTGGATAGAAATATGAATTGAATATAAAAAATGATTAAAAGTGGATAGAATGAAAGGAAATAATCGAGATAAATCGGATGACAACAAAAATCGAAATATGAATGGTTGTGGATAATAAGAAAAATGGATATGAATTAAAGAAATAATTGAAATGGATAATGGATAAGAATACAAGACATGGATAAAAAATGAATAAGGAGGATATTGAATTATCAAAATAAATCGGGTGAAAACGGATAATGAAAAATGATTATAGAAAATGAAATAAAGGATGAATAAATGGATATAAGAAATAGACAATGAAATGTGGATTAAAATTTATAAAGGTGAATGGTTTAAAAAATAAATAATGAAAGAGATAAGGAGCCCAGAGTCAAAAACTGATTTTTCTTGCACAAGTCACGGATAATAATGAACACAGTCGTTCCTGAACCACTAAACATTCCACAACTCAAGCCACAACCAACATTTGAAAATTGTCTGATTATTTGAATCCATTACTGAGGAAAATAAATCCTCAAATGAACTGCTGATAAACTGATGAACAAACCACACTTCACACAAAACATTGTCTGATAACCTAACTTGTACTTTGAAAACGCATTGTCCGAGAAATGAACCATTGGCACACACAACTGGTAGTCGAAACGAATCTTTTGATAGTTTGACCAATATTAGGTCAAACATCCACTTGAAATCGAATTATGACTGAATAAACACATCTGGATTGAAATCACTGCCCTATCCTTGAAATCCTGCAACACAGAGAAGAAGAAGAACACTGCAACATATTTTTGGTATTTTGGTTAGTGATCAGTAAATAAATAAATATAAAGAATTAAAAATAATGGTGATCCCCTGCGAAGCATAGACCCTACATCTGAGGAGAAACTCGAAAGCCAGTGCGATCTTGTTTGTATGCAAAAAAAATGCAGATGATATGCGAAGAAATCTTAGGGAAAAAATTAGGGTGTTACAGCTGCCCCTATTTAAGTTTCTTCAATCCGGAGATATGAAGATTGACATCTTCGTCTCTACTAGATGGGAGAGACTTAAATACAGAATACCCAATTTTTGTCCTAAGAGAACAAATGATATGATATGAAAATGATATGCAAACCCAAGATCTCTGTGGGGAAAATATGACCACCAGAGAACAACAAACACTTGGGGACACAGAAGAAAATCCCACTGGAGAAACAACCACAGACAACCAAAGAATTACCAGGAAAATAAATCACTGGATAACAGACTCCACTTGGGAAAAGATATGATATATTCAAGGAACAAGATTCAACCCGGGAAAGATAAACACCCTGCCAGGAATATCAATCAAACACAGTATTTGAATCTGAGAATGGAGAAATACTGAGTTGGAAAAGAATCATCAACTACCTATTTACTGGGTAGGAAATACAACAGACTCGACTATCAATTTACTGGATAGGAGCAGAGTCAAGAGGGATAACCTCGATTACCTTTTTACTGGGTAAGATATATTCTCAAACTACCTGATTTACTGGGTAGGAACTCAATCAAATTACCTTTTTTACTGGGTAAGATGAAAATATCTGATTCTATTACCTTTTTACTGGGTAAGAGGAAAATAACTTGACTACCGGATTTACTGGGTAGAACAAATCTCAACTACCTGATTTACTGGGTAGGAGCTTAAGCAAATGAAAACAAACTCTATTACCTTTTTACTGGGTAAGAGGCAGAAATCTCGACTACCGAATTTACTGGGTAGGAGTATAAGTAAAAGAACTTGATCAATTTGGTAATATTACCCACTATCGATTACTGACAGCTTAATTCCAAAGTAATAATACTCAAGCTGGAGAAAATGTTGCCCACTATCAAACAGTGATAGCTTAACTCCAAAGCAATATATCCATAAAAGGGGACCAAAGTTCGATCCAAGAACAAATTGGAAAGAAACGGTCAAACAAGACTCATCCCGAGGAGGAAATATCTCAACTGGGGAAAATTCCATCCAGATAATAAACTGGGGAGGAAGCTAAATCAAAATCATCCACGAGAACCAAGCTCAATGGGGAATTAGAAAGGATTAACACTTTCTGCTTAATGGTCGACACTCTAAACTTGAGAGAAAGACGACACACACACTCTGTGGGGAAAGTCCACACCAAAGAGCAGGGAACAATGATAAATGCAAGAATGCAAGCAAAAAATGCTATGCTTATGCGTATGAATATGCTTATGAATATGCTGACAAAACAGACATAAAGATAAGAAAAGGGTGACATGAACACCACAAAAACCGGATACTCGGCTAATCCCAAGGCAACAAGGCAGGGAAACATGCTGGAGATTCGACTTGAAATCTGCAGGGGAATATCATAAGCCATCAAAGGAATAAAATCCTACTACCAGGCTTAAATCATGAAGAGACAACATCTGCTAGGAATGTCATCCTGCTGAGGAAAGGTAATAATTTGCTAAGGATGGAAGTATTCTTGATAAAAAATCAAACTTCACGAGGAATAACTGTCATACCACTCCTGCTCCACTTGGGGATAGAGTGCAAGACCTGCTAAAAATCACATAGGAACCTGCTGGAAATTAAGTCATGTAGACCTATTGGGGATCCATATGGGGATATCAGAAGTTAACATCATAGCCAAAACACAGTTACGAGGGATTTTAAATCAATACCCACCATCAGGTAGAAGAAAACCTCTAAACTGACTGCTATATCAATACTTCTATATTCAAGGATGCAAACAATCAAACTGAGGAGCAAGAGCTCAGCTGGGGATTCCCAAAACTTCTCAAGTTAAAGATAACTCACTGAGGAAGAGATCAACACTCAGCTAGGGATTCTTTAAAACACATCCCTTCCAACAACTCTTATGGGGAATACATACAATCTCCATTCAACATCATGGTTGGGGAACAAAACATCATTAACATCAATCTGTCAAGACTATCCAGGAACTTCACATGGACACGATCGAATCAAACCCTGCTTTGGGAGAGACGAGTTACACACATCCAGACTTTACCATTCTTGGAAGCACTATTGATATCCTTTCTTTGTTCACATATCAAAAGAAAAATGTTTTTAAAATCTTCAAAAATTAAATTTATTAAATTTGTTTCAAAAATCATCATCAACAATAAATTGAAATTTTGTAAACAAAAACAATATAAAGAATTGCAAACAAATGGATAAAAGCTCAAATTCATTGATAGAATGGTAGTCAGCAAATGGCATGACTCCATGGATCATTACAAGTTTGAAAAAATGGTAAATATATGGAAAAGGGCTACATTGAGATACAATGATCACTATTCTCCCTATCAACTTTGAACTCCACTGTGTCCGAAACTTCAGTCAAGGATGAGTGAATAAGAATCTTTGATGAATAATTCTTCTGAGGGATAAAATCTGAAATCCTCGGTTGCTACAAGTGATCCAGTCTGTCGACGCAGTTACTTACCATGATCCCTAACTTTTGCCTAGATTGCCCTTTCGGGTTTTCAATCTACCGGGATAATTATTTCTGTTTATGTCTCTAATTTTTGCCTGGACCACCCTTTCGGGTTTTCAATCCACCGAGACGCTCATTTTTTCCTAAGCCTCCCTTTCGGGTTTTCAACTTAGCGAGCTGTTCTTTTATATTTTTTTTAGGCGAAGTATTTCTTGACTGCATCCGCATTCACAGGGCGAGTGATCTCCTCACCATCCATAGTTGCAAGAATTAATGAACCACCAGAGAAGGCTTTCTTAACAACATATGAGCCATCATAGTTCGGAGTCCACTTTCCCCGAGAATCTTTAAGGAAAGACTGAATCTTTTTGAGCACGAGGTCGCCTTCTCTGAATACACGAGGTTTGACCTTCTTGTCAAAAGCTTTCTTCATTCTTTGCTGGTACAACCGACCATGACACAAAGCTGTTATTCTCTTTTCTTCAATCAAATTCAACTGATCAAATCTACTTTGACACCATTCAGCCTCAGTCAACTTGGCTTCCATCAGAACTCTCATTGATGGGATCTCAATTTCGACGGGGAGCACTGCTTCTGTACCATAAACAAGTGAGAAAGGGGTTGCCCCTGTTGAAGTGCGGACAGATGTACGATACCCGTGCAAAGAAAACGGGAGCATCTCATGCCAGTCCTTGTACGTCACAACCATCTTCTGAATGATCTTCTTAATGTTCTTATTTGCAGCTTCAACAACCCCATTCATCTTCGGTCTATAAGGAGAGGAATTATGGTGTTGAATCTTGAAATCTTCACAAAGCTCTTTCATCATCTTATTATTCAAGTTCGAACCATTATCAGTAATGATTCTATTCGGAACACCATATCTGCAGATAATATTATTCTTGATAAACCGAACCACAACTTGCTTGGTCACATTAACATACGATGCCGCTTCCACCCACTTGGTGAAGTAATCAATTGCCACAAGAATAAAACGATGTCCATTCGAAGCCTTGGGTTCAATCATGCCGATCATATCAATTCCCCACATAGAGAAAGGCCATGGGGAAGAAATCACATTGAGATAAGCTGGTGGCACGTGAATCTTATCAGCATACACTTGACACTTATGGCACTTTTTCACATATTTGCAACAATCAGATTCCACTGTCAGCCAATAGTAACCTGCTCTCAACATATTTTTAGCCATTGCATGTCCATTAGCATGAGTGCCAAAAGATCCTTCATGAATTTCTTTCATTAACATGTCTGCTTCGTGTCTATCCACGCATCTGAGCAAGACCATGTCAAAATTTCTCTTGTAAAGCACACTTCCATTCAAGAAGAAATTGCCTGCCAATCTCCTCAAAGTCCTCTTATCTTTATCAGATTCCCCAAGTGGGTATTCTTGACTCTGGAGAAAACATTTAATATCATGATACCAAGGCTTGTCATCATGGACCTCTTCAACTGCAAACACATGAGCTGGTCTTTCAAGTCGCATCACACTGATCATGGGAACATCATTCCACTGGTGCACTTTTATCATAGAAGCTATAGTTGCCAAAGCATCCGCCATCTGATTCTCATCACGAGGCACATAATGAAACTCAACTTTGGTGAAGAAAGTTGATATCTTCCTGGCATAATCTCTATAAGGGATCAAGTGAGGTTGATGAGTCACCCACGTGCCCTGAATCTGATTAATTACCAAGGCAGAATCTCCATATACATCAAAATGTTTAATCCTCAGATCAATAGCTTCTTCAAGACCCATAATGCAGGCTTCATACTCAGCTTCATTATTGGTACAAGGAAAAGTCAACCTTACAGCAAAAGGAATATGTGAACCATGGGGAGTAATGATCATTGCCCCAATTCCTCTTCCACGTGCATTCACGGCGCCATCAAAAACTAAACCCCATCGAGATCTAGGCTCCGACCCTTCCTCAATCAAAGGTTCATCACAATCTTTCACTTTCAAAAACATCACATCTTCATCTGGAAAATCAAACTTGATTGGTTGGTAATCATCAATCGGTTGATGTGCCAAATAGTCAGCCAAGATACTACTTTTTATAGCTTTTTGAGTTCGGTACTCGATATCATATTCTGATAATAACATTTTCCAACGAGCAATCCTCCCAGTCAAAGCAGGCTTTTCAAAGATATACTTGATTAGATCCATTTTAGAGATCAACCAAGTTGTATGATTCAGCATATACTGGCGAAGACGCTTTGCATCCCAAGCTAAGGCACAACAAGTTTTTTCAAGCATGGAGTACCGAGACTCACAATCAGTGAATTTCTTACTCAAGTAGTAAATTGCATGTTCTTTTCTTCCAGATTCATCTTGCTGACCAAGCACACAACCCATAGAATCTTCCAACACAGTCAAGTACATGATCAAAGGTCAAGTACATGATCAAAGGTCTACCTTCCACCGGAGGAGACAAAATAGGAGGTTCAAGCAGATATTCTTTGATACTTTCGAACGCTTTTTGACAATCATCTGTCCAGACACAACCTTTATCTTTCCGAAGCAACTTGAAGATCGGAGCACATGTGGCAGTTATGTGAGAGATAAACCTCGAAATATAGTTCAAGCGGCCCAAGAATCCTCTTACTTGTTTTTCGGTTCTTGGAGCAGGCATTTCCTGAATAGCTTTCACTTTATCAGGATCAACTTCAATGCCTCTTTGGCTGACAATGAAACCTAGCAATTTTCCAGAACGTACACCAAATGTGCACTTGTTCGGATTCAGACGAAGCTTATACTTCCTTAACCTCTGAAACAACTTCAGCAAATGTTCAACATGATCCTCTTCAGTCTTCGACTTGGCGATCATATCATCAACATATACCTCGATTTCTTTATGCATCATATCATGGAAAAGTGTAATCATAGCTCTTTGGTACGTCGCACCAGCATTCTTCAATCCAAAGGGCATCACTCTGTAGCAAAATGTTCCCCATGGTGTAATAAATGTGGTCTTTTCCATGTCCTCGGGTGCCATCTTTATTTGATTATAACCGGAAAATCCGTCCATAAAAGAGAACACATCAAACTTAGCCGTATTGTCTACCAACATATCAATATGTGGCAATGGAAAATCATCTTTCGGACTGGCTTTGTTCAAATCTCTGTAATCAATGCACATTCGGACTTTTCCGTCTTTCTTCGGAACTGGAACAATATTGGCTACCCATTCAGGATAAGTTGACGTCACAAGAAAACCGACATCAATCTGCTTTTGAACCTCCTCTTTGATTTTTACTGCCATGTCGGGATGAGTTCTTCTCAGCTTCTGCTTTACAGGTGGACATTCAGGCTTCAACGGCAATCTATGCTCCACAATATCAGTATCAAGACCTGGCATGTCTTGACAAGACCAAGCAAATATATCAACATATTCTCTGAGAAGCTCTATAATCCTCTTCTTAACATCAGGACCAAGCAATGCTCCAACTTTGACTTCTTTCTTTTCATCATCGGAACCCAAGTTGACCATCTCTATTGACTCTCCATGAGGCTGAATAATCTTCTCCTCGTGCTCAAGCAACCGAGAAATTTCATCGGGAATCTCTTCATCATCCTCTTCCTCAGCTTCAAACACAGGGAATTCAAATATGGAGAGGGCATAGGATCATTGTTTTCAATGGGTTTATCAATCAATCTGCACAATGATTTTATTTTTATTTTAGAATATGAACAAAAGTGCAAACAATATGCAGATAAACAATCATTATATTTTTGGGTTTTTTATGTTACCATTTTTCAGAATAAAGCAAAAAGGAAAAACACATATGGAAATAACAAAATAACATTTTATTGATGATGATAAAATTTGAAACAAAGCCCGACAAGCATCACTTTCACCTTGGGCAGAGTGAAAGGATTTTTTGAAAGAAAATAAAAACAAATTACTTTGAAGAATGAACGATAAAAGGAACATCAACAGCGATCCAGTTCTGGCAAATCTTTCCATGCGTAACAAAGTCAAGCATTTCTTTGTCTTCATCATCTTCAATGATGGCAGCAGCGGAATGATCGTTGATAAATCCAGCACTTCAGAAGCCTTCTTGAATAGTCTTGGGATTATTAAGAACTGCACCTGGTGCAAAGCTGATACCAAAACCTTCCTTGTTGTCAACAACATTAATAATTCTTCCCCAACCATCAGACTGACCAGCTTCCAGCACTCGCATAGCATCTTTGAAAGAATACATGGGCATGGCATTCTTCTTAGCAGCATTATCCACAACAGAAAGAGCTTGAAACGAAGTTCCCACCTCTTCTTCGGCATCGATATAGGAGAAAGAAGACAAATTACTCACAAGCATCGCCCTTTCACCTTCAATGGTCACCAACTTCCCTTCTCTCACAAACTTCAACTTCTGATGAAGAGTGGATGTCACAGCTCCTGCCTCGTGGATCCATGGTCTTCCGAGGAGACAACTGTATGCGGGACGTATATCCATTACTTGAAAAGTAATCTTGAATATAAACGGTCCAATAAGAATAGGAAGATCCACTTCACCAATCACTGTCTTTTTCGACCCGTCAAACGCTTTTACAATAATCCCACTATGTCTCATGGGAGCTCCTTGAAACGCAAGCTTTGACAAAGTCGATTTTGGCATAACATTCAGAGACGATCCGGTATCAACTAGTACCTTGGACATGGCATCTTCCTGACAATTCACCGAAATATGCAAAGCCAAGTTATGATTTCTTCCTTCTTCAGGCAGATCGTCATCACAGAAGCTCAAATTGTTGCATGACGTGATATTAGCCACAATAATATCGAATTGATCAACAGTCACATCATGGTCAACATAAGCTTGATCCAGAATCTTCTGCAATGACTGCCTATGAGCCTCAGAACTCATCAAGAGCGATAAAACGAATATCTTCGAGGGAGTCTGCAACAACTGCTCAGTAATGTTATACTCACTCTTCTTTATCAATTTTAGCACCTCATCTTCACTATTACCAGGTTGTCCTGGTTGGGCGACAACATCCATAATCTGCTTATTTGCATTTGTATCTTCAACTCTCTTCGGAGGATCTGAAGCATACACTCTACCACTTCGGGTAACCTTCGTCACATCAGCAATGCTAACCACATACTTTGGAGTAGGAATAGGAACTTCCCTACCATTTTCTATCATCGTAGCATTATACCGGTGCGGAACAACTTTATCAGACTCATACGACATTGGACCAGGCACATTAATCACCAACGGAGTAACAACATTCTTGAGACTATCAAAAGAAATAACCACCCTCTCAGGAACAGTCCTCTCAGGAAGATTGAACTGAGGCATAATGACGTTCACTTCATTTTCATATTCATCTCTCTTTGCTGTTACTTCAATCAGCTTATCGTCCATCATCTTTTGAATATCCCTTTTAACAATCACGCAACCACGAGGATTCACCGAGCAAATACAACAACCAGCATAGTCGTGATCAATATCGTGATATTCACTCAAGAAAGCATGAATCTCCACCAAAGATCTTCGAATGTGACGGACCTCATAGATCTTGAACAGACCAGGACAACCATCAACCATATTCACAGACGCATTACCATGCTTCGGCAACGGATTTTTCTGCACATTTGGATTAACATCATTAAAATACAGAACATTGTTCCTCATCAATTTTTGTACTTCAAACTTCAATGGATAACAATTCTCAACATCATGCCCCGGGGCACCTTGATGAAAAGCACAACGAACCTCTGGCTTATACCACCATGGAATAGTCTCTGGAACTGGAGGTGGAGGACGAGTTTGCACAAGATTCTTTGCAATCAAGGATGGAAGAAAGTCCGCATACGACATCGGAATAGGATCAAAACTTGGCTTAGCCCGAGCCTGTTGATTACCACCTTGTTGCACAAAAGGTTGTTGATAACGAGGTTGATACTTTGGAATTGCTGGCACAGTTGGAGCCACATTAATCATCGGTGTTACGGAAGCCACATGCTGCGAATGGTGATTTCCACGACTGTGAGGTCTTCTATAACTTTCACGGGATACTGCATTAGTCTCATTTTCTTTCTTTTTCCCAAAGTTGAACCTTTTAGAGCTTGAACTATTACTATTCTCTTGACTTAACCGTCCCTCACGGACACCTTCTTCTAAACGCATCCCCATGCTCACCATTTCAGCGAAATCGGAAGGAGCACTTGCTATCATCCTCTCATAATAAAAAGAACCCAACGTCTTTAAGAAGATCTTCGTCATTTCTTTTTCTTCCAGCGGAGGAACAATCTGGGCTGCCAGTTCACGCCATCTCTGCGCATATTCTTTAAAAGTCTCTTTGTCCTTCTGGGACATAGCACGAAGTTGATCTCTATCAGGCGCCATATCAACGTTGTACTTGTACTGCCTCACAAAAGCTTCTCCCAAATCATTGAAGGTCTTGATTTGGCTATTATCCAAGCTCATATACCACCTCATGGGTGCACCGGTCAAACTGTCATGGAAATAGTGAATCAACAGCTTATCATTATCTGTCTGAGCAGACATCTTCCTAGCATACATAGTCAAATGGCTCAACGGGCAAGTGTTGCCTTTGTACTTCTCAAACTCGGGCAACTTGAATTTGTAAGGAACTTTAACATTAGGGACCAGACAAAGATCATAGGAATCTTTTCCGAACAAATCCTTATGCTTTAAGGCTCTCATCTCCCTCTGGATCTCAACAAAGCATCCCTGGAAGTCATCAAGTCTTTCAGCTACTCCAGCACCTTCACTGGGCTCAACATGGTAAATCATTTCATCATGATGTGGAATATTGTGCACAACAGGCGGTGCAGTAGTCACCACTGGAGGAAGAGTAGTCCACACTGGTGGTGGGAGAGTATTAAATGCAGCAGTCTCAGGCTGATGATGAGGACAATATCTAGCAGGCATAAAATCAACTGGCATGCCCCAAGGTGTGCTAGCAAGCATACGATAGCAAGGAGAAATAACAGTCTCAACAGGAATTGAAGCGGTAACAACCTCGGAGATGACAATATTCTGAACAGGAGAAGGAGGTGGCTGATTCTGAGCAGCCACCAAACTTTCCATCATAGCAGACACTCTTTCCAAGCTTTCCCTCAGATAAGTAACCTCTTCGTGCAGCTCGTGATTCTCTTGTTGCAAAGTTTCCATCACCCTTCTTCGAATAGCTCGAGTATCAAATCGGTGAGTCAGCTTGATAGGAGAACTGAATGAAGACCAAGAAACAACAATAAGATCCCTGGAGAACACTCAAAAAGCAAGACAAATGCGAGTATGATGCATGGTATGCGTATGCACATGCAAAGATTTCAAAGGATTATAAGATAACTTGCAATATTCATAAAGAAACACTTTTTGAAATACTTAAAAACTCATTCTCATTAAGATCAAAGTGAGGATTACAAATGAAGTACAAACATCAATAATCCTAATACATAAGAGGAAAAGTAAACTAGGCCTATGGAATCATATCCGAAGAAGTCCCGAATCATGTCTGATACTTCATACGAATCCTCTTGATCTCATTCTTGTACCGCTCTTCCATATCTTCCTTATCCTTCATTAACTTGTCGACAATGGCCTTCCATGCACCAGAAGTAGGAGGAATAATAGCTGGAGTACTAGAGGAAAATAAATCCTCTCTCGGCCTCTTCGTGACACGCCGCTCAAGTAGCTCAATAAGATCATCCTTTTCCTTCAGCTGCTCCTACATAGTAGTCCTCTCAAGTAGCCATTCTTCCTTCTCTTTCTTCATCTTCTCTAACTCTTCTCGAAGAGCCACCTTCTTATCAACGGGAGGTAAAAAAGAAGACAAAGGCAATATGGGAAACATAGGCTCCTCAGGTGGATAAGGCATCTTGAGCTTGGAAGCTCTAGATCGAACCGACTGAATATAACATTCAGAAGGAGGAAGGTGTTGTTTACCCAATTGACCCTTCTCTTTCCGGTGAACAACATGCCAAGAATGAGCAATCCTTTTCTTCATCTCTACATGATCAACACCATTAAGAAAGAAGAAACAGGATAAGGCAAGATTGTTTGGAATGTCCTTCAAACAATAACCGAACTGACGTCTAGCCAAAATGGGGTTGTAGCTAATTCCCCCACGTGTACCAAGAAGAGGTACATTAGGAAATTCTCCACAACTATCAATAAGAACTCCAGTGTCATAATGAGAACTATACCATGTCATGTCCTTATGAGAAAGTGACATCAACCTCTGAGACCATCTTCGATTCTCTCTATTGTCCTTGAAAACATCCGACTTCGGTAGGTGCAAAATAAACCACCTATAAAGAAGAGGCGCACAACATACAATCTCTCCATCACCTTTGGAGGTCCTATAGTGAAAAGCATGATACATATCTCCAAGCAAAGTAGGCACCGGGTTCTTCTTCAAGAAGATCTGAATAGCATTCTCATCCACAATACCATCCAAATTCGGAAACAAGACAATCCCGTAAATAAGCAGAGCAAGAATAGCCTCAAATGCATCCTTATGACCCAAAGTAAGTGAAGTAGAAGCCTTTCCCATCAAGAACTTAGCATTAATACCACGAACACTCCCCTTTGGAAGAAACTTCCCATTAAGATCGGATTCCTTAAGAAAAAGTGCTTTGGCGATGACCTTGATAGTAAGCTCCTTTTCTAAACCAGTGAAAAGAAACTCTTTGTCCAGAATAGGCAAACCTAACCAATGAGAATACTCCTCCAAAGTCGGCACAAGCTGATAATCCGGAAAAGTGAAATAATGATGCAACGGGTCATAAAACTGAGCCAAAGTAGGGAGAATCCCCTCAGGTACATCGGTATCCAACATATACAAAAGCTTCCCATGACATCTTCGGAACTCTTGGGTATCAACAACCAAAGCTCCTAGCTTTCTCAACTCTACAACATTAGGATTCTTGAAGGTGTACTTCTTTGTGTTCCTCCTTTCAAAATTCATAGCCATGGACATCTGAAATTTTGCAAAAGTTCCTTATAAGTCCTTTGAAATCTTACGAACAATGCTCATGAATGTATGATGGCATGTATGCAACAAACACAAACAAGATCACACAAGGCACACAGGCTTAGGTTCCGAGTCACGAGCATGAAGTCAAGGTAACAGAACACCAACCCACATAGGTAAGTACTAAGGTTTTGTCTTCATTGTACCTGCAGAAAACCAAAAGGGTGCTAACAGAGGTGCCCGGAGTTAACAGCCATCTTTAGAATATCACCGGTACGTTTGATTACTCCCCAACCGATAACATTCTTAAAATAGACCTCGTCCGAGTGTAGTATCGCGTGACAACCGCCTTAGGTTTACACCCAGACAGCTTCCGCACTACGTTCCTAAATTGGCTTAGATGGGTTAAGGGTTCTACGGTCCTCAGTATGATCAACTCAAGGTCGGAAAATAATGCCACGTACGATTACTCGTCATGACATTGATAGTCCAAGAGAGCCTAACCGAGTGGAGATTATCAAATTGATATTGCTTTGGACTACTCCATCGCATATCGCTTTAAATATCGCCGTCCTATCATAAGTTTCAACTCAGATCCAGGTCAGAATCTATCTCACACAGAGGATCACCAAAACCGAAACAGAACAACCAATTAACAAAGAAGTCAAACCAAAATAATAAATAAATCAAAGTAGGCTGAATCCGCTTAGAGATTACTCCCCATCAGAGTCGCCACTTTTCTGTAGCGGTAAAATCGTGAGTATAAGCTATTGATTAACTTAACTCGATGTACACAGAGTCGCCACCGCGCTTTTCTTTATTTCCGAAAGGAAAAAGGTAAAAGAACGAATAAAAACCTAGGAGTCTAAAAGCAAAAGCTAAAAGAAACAAACAGAGAATGGGTTGGTTACGAACCAGGAAGGTTTTAGGCACCCGACTCGTCCGTGGTACTCCACGGGAGCCCTTTGAAATATTTATTGCTTTTTGGTATGAAATTGGTTTGTTTAAAAAATTATTGAAGAGATGAAGAGAAGAATGTTTTTTAATGATTTTGTGTTTGATGAGGTTTTAACGCCACATGCCTACGTACCCACAAAGTGCAATGCGAGATCAAAACCTCGTAGTTCGTGGTACAAAATTTGAAAAGAAATAATGAGTTGTATCAATTTTAAAATGTAGAGATAAGTCATCATCCTTTAGCTAATAATTCCGCTAGAAAAGATGAATCATATCTAAACATGTGAAAAGAAAAGGTGCACAAGGCACAAAAACAATTGAGTGGGTTTTGAGTTTTTTTAAAGTATGTAGAAAAGATTTTCAATATATTTACATGGATTAACATTTGTGTAAGGAAATAAAGTGAAAAGGTTAAAAATCACTTGACCGAAGTCAAGGTTTGTTTATGAAAATGTTTGAAGTTTGAAAACAAAGAAGGTTTTTGAAATAGGGAGAAGTTTTGAAAATTTAAGAATGGGGAGGAGATGAAGGGACTATCCTAATACTTGGATTAAAAAGTTAAGAAAAGAGTTTACCAAACCAATATGCACAATTCTTCAAAGTTCGGAATTCCATCTTCAAAGGCTAATGAAATAACTTGAGGCCGAGGTTTCTAATCCATTCCAACTTGAGCAAGGGGGAATATCTTAAAGTCTAAGTCCATACTCCAAAGCAAGGGATAGTAACCATAGTCCGAAATTAGAAATCACAAGTCTTTTAAGTGTTTAATCCTTTATTAGTGTTTTGATATTCAAATGGACAAAATAAAAAAACACAAGCAACAATATAAACATAAACAAACAATATATGATATAATATGATAAAGCATAATAAAGAGATAAAGGAACGAGGAATTGAAATAAAAGGATAGGGTGCGAGAGATTAAATTTAAACGGATTATATTCACATTATTATAATATTTACAATATAAGTGGTATGATGAACTTAATCAAGCACAACCACAACAAGGAATAATAAAATCGAGGCAACCGGATCCAAGTGGATCGCATTCCGAATCGGGACAACTTTAGGTCTATGTTAAGCAATCGCCGAGTAATTTACGAAGTAATTACCCTACAAATGAGGCCGGCCACCACTAATTAAAGTGGAAAATATTCGTGCTAATACATGTTAGAGAAACGATATTATGGATCGTTCTCCGAAAATATGCCACACTAAAAGAAAAAGGAAGGTCTAATCTTAATCGAGATTTTCGTTGATTTTATCGAAAAGCAACCTATCACGATCTCAAAGTATGGAGAATGATCCAAATGATCATTCATCCATAGATTTGAAATAATGAAGATTAAACTTATCGGAAATCAACAATCTCGAATCGGAGATTGTCATCGACCAAAAGAGAAAAAGATGAAGAAAATGGATCTAAAAATAGATCCATAAAAGAATTCAAAATATTTTTTAAAACTTTTCTAAAAAATTCTTTTCTAAATACTTTTTCTAAATTGTTTTCCTAACATATTTTCTTAAATCTCTTTAAAACATTTTTTTCTAATTCTTTTTACATAATATTGGAAAACAAACTTAAGAAAACAAAGGCTAATAATATAAAAAGATTAAAAAAAAACAAGAGAGGGGGAGGGGGATAAGATCCGCGGGTAAGGTGTGGATATTCAACGATCCACTTGGATCTAAACCCAAACCAATATATTTGCTTTTATTAAAAATCAAATAAACATAAAAAAAAAATATAAAAAAATGGAAAAAAGCAAAGAGAAGCAACAAAAGATCTTTTTCTCCCTTGGTGCGCAGCGGAAAGAAAAACAGGAGAAAAAGAACTCCTCTGATCCTCACCTTCACGAAACAACAAATCAATTCTCCTCTCTCACGCGATTTCAATTCTCTTCCTCTTCTTTCTTCTTCTTCTCCAAAAAAGCAAATCAAAGAAAGGGGTTTATAGATGATTGAGGCTGGTGACGAATTGATTTAGGGATTTGTAGATTTCGAAATTAGAAATTGAAATTGGGAGGAAACTTTTCAAGACTTATTCCAACAGGGTTTCTTGGGGCTATTGAAGCTTAGGAATTGAAGGAGAATGATGTTCTTTAAATAGGACAAGAGGAAGAAAGCTTGATGCCGTTTTGAATTAGTTTGCGGGCGTTTTGGAAAGTGAGGGATGCGTGCTCAGTTGATTTCGTTTTCTGCATTTTATTTCATTTTGCTATGCATTTTGTTTTTGTGAATTTCAGGTGACGAATACGTGACTTGTGAGCTGGATGCGGCTTGGTAGAAAAGCTGAAGGTGTGGGCTTGGCTGTTGGGAAAGCTGGCTTAGAAATTTGTTGGGCACAGGTTGGCACAGTTTGCGTGAGGCTGATGTTGGATGTTTGGCTGGTACGGCCTGCTGGGCGCGCGGAAGCTGCTGGCTGAAGTTTTGCCTTGGCTTGTGTGGCTTGCGGCAAGTTGGTAGCTGGCAAAAGGCTTTGAAGGAATGCTGTTTTTTTTTGTTTGGGAATATTGGCTTGAAGAATGATATGCCGTGGCTTGAAAAAATTGGAAGCTTGGGCAAAGGTGTACTTACAGCGTGAACAACTACGGGAAAGCTTGGAAAAGGCTTGACACGTGATGTGAAGTTTGGGGGAATTTGCATGCTGGGTGTTAGCTTTAGGCTGTACGGCTTATTGCATGCGTATTGGCTTGGATAGGCTGGATTGCTTTGACTTGTTTCGTTATTCGTATGCGGCGAATTTTGGCTGATGCTTGTTTTCATTTTGCAGCCAGCTTGAAGTTTGTGATACGGAATTGCTTCGGCTGGTGTTTTGCTGGCTTGTTGTTATGTTGTGAAAAGCTGTGGGTAATGCTTCGGCTTGAGGCCTTACGGGATGCAGGGCATGTGGAGTGTGGATCTAGGAAAGCATGTGGGGCCTGCGTGAGGAAATTGGCATGAAGGCTGATGTATATTATCTCTTTTTTTTTGTTTCATAATATATTTTTTCCACATGTTACAATGGGTGGGCCAAAATGGGCTAAAGATATTGGACTTGATTTTTTTTGTAAAAAATGGATATTAATAAAATGATTTTGGATAGAAATATGAATTGAATATAAAAAATGATTAAAAGTGGATAGAATGAAAGGAAATAATCGAGATAAATCGGATGACAACAAAAATCGAAATATGAATGGTTGTGGATAATAAGAATAATGGATATGAATTAAAGAAATAATTGAAATGGATAATGGATAAGAATACAAGACATGGATAAAAAATGAATAAGGAGGATATTGAATTATCAAAATAAATCGGGTGAAAACGGATAATGAAAAATGATTATAGAAAATGAAATAAAGGATGAATAAATGGATATAAGAAATAGACAATGAAATGTGGATTAAAATTTATAATGGTAAATGGTTTAAAAAAAAAATGAAAGAGATAAGGAGCCCAAAGTCAAAAACTGATTTTCTTGCACAAGTCACGGATAATAATGAACACAGTCGTTCCTGAACCACTAAACATTCCACAACTCAAGCCACAACCAACATTTGAAAATTGTCTGATTATTTGAATCCATTACTGAGGAAAATAAATCCTCAAATGAACTGCTGATAAACTGATGAACAAACCACACTTCACACAAAACACTGTCTGATAACCCAACTTGTACTTTGAAAACGCATTGTCCGAGAAATGAACCATTGGCACACACAACTGGCAGTCAAAACGAATCTTTTGATAGTTTGACCAATATTAGGTCAAACATCCACTTGAAATCGAATTGTGACTGAATAAACGCATCTGGATTGAAATCACTGCCCTATCCTTGAAATCCTGCAACACAAAGAAGAAGAAGAACACTGCAACATATTTTTGGTATTTTGGTTAGTGATCAGTAAATAAATAAATATAAAGAATTAAAAATAATGGTGACCCCCTGCGAAGCATAGACCCTACATCTGAGGAGAAACTCGAAAGCCAGTGCGATCTTGTTTGTATGCAAAAAAAATGCAGATGATATGCAAAGAAATCTTAAGGCAAAAATTAGGGTGTTATAGTTACAACCTGGGAATGTATTAGCACCCAGATTGTCCGTCGTACTCGACGGGATCCACACTTAATTAATTGTGTTTAAAAGGGGTAGTGTTTGTGCTATCTATGTGCAAAAGCTAGGAATGAATGTACAGGTGTCAGTGCAAAAGGGGAATTACTCAGGAATTGAGGCTCAGAAAAGAATGCTGAAAGAGGGGGAACACACAGAGACTTTTGTTCGATAACAATTAAGTTATGCCTACGTATCCTCTCATACAATGAGGAAGTCAGAACACCGTAGTTCGACTCAAAGAGACTGGAAATAAATTGACTGTAAACTGCTTGCTTGCCTATGCTCAAGTGTATGACTCGTCTGGATTGAGTGCTAACTGTCTTGCATTTAGACGGAAGAAGCGAGTTCTCGTTTGTAAATGAATGTGATGAGAAAAGAATCCTGAAGAAGACGATTATTGTTTGTTTTTGTGTTTTTCAGTTTTTTTATTGTTTTTGGTGTTTTGCATAAGTTAATGAGCTTAAGCCTAAATCAAGGGCTTGTAAACTCATTATATCCTCCCTGATTAGGGATAATGAGCATACTTAAGTATGAGATAAGTATCTCACCTTAATTACCATGATGATGTAAGATTAAGATCATTAACCTACTCGTGATTATTTATATGTTTTTGGGTTTTTGTTTAGTGTTAAGTAATGAGTTTAATCTCTAATCACAGATTAGTGAACTCATTACACCATCCTAATAGAAGGATGATAGATAAGAACACTTAAGCTGAGGAAGACACCTCAACTTAATCCATGGTTAGGGATTAAATTCATTATATAACAAGCCTTTATTAAGTGGATTTTAATTAAAGGATGAGATTAAGAAGTGGATTTTATGGTTTGTAAGACAAATTGAGGGGGACTTGTCCATTAAACACTAGGGTTAGTCCCTCTTAACCATAAGGAAGAGATAAAACCCTAATGTAAGGCCCAAGTTACAAGATAAAGTCTTAGTGATTTTTAATGTGATTTGATTAAGAGGTGTAAACAAATTAAAGGTTTAACACTTAGGATTAAAGTTATACACTCTATACTAAGAGAAGGATGCAAGCATAACCCTAATTCCAAAGTCCTAAAACTTTAAGAGTTTAGTCTCTGATTAGTGAGATGAGATGAGAGACTCAAAGAGACTCAAAGGTAAAAGCTAAGGGGGAATATACACAACCCTAAAAGTTATCACGCTTGGATATCCTATGGTTTGTTAGGCTTAAGAGGAAAGATCTTTTGGGGCACCAATGGAAGAAGCAGATAAAAAGAGGAGGAAGGAGAAGAATAAGTTACTTACTTCCTAAAGAAGATAAGTAACTTAAAGAAAGAAAGTAAGAAGGATGGGACACAAGTGAATTAGATTCACTTCAAATACATGTAAAAATGCACATGAAGGAGATAAGAAGAGGTGGGAAGTGAAGGCAAATCCACTTCCCAAATAACTTACCCAATGTTCCTGAAAATGTTAGTATGAATGCATAAGACATAAAGCATAAAGAAATGAAATGAAATGAGATGAAAATACCAAAGTCAGAAGTGATTATGTAATGCAAATGGCATATGAGATAATGTAATGGCATACAATGTGCATATGAATGTCCATACAAAGATGAGATGCAAAAGAAGCATGCTTAGAAGTTTGAAAACACATGGATGTTTATGAAATGTAATGAATGCAAGACATGGAAAATGAATGAAGAAATGATCAAGAAATGTTCTAACATTTCCTAAGATGTCTAATATGACATATGAATGCTTGAAATGTCATGGCAAGTTCACATGATGATGATATGCAAAGGCGAATGCAAATGAACATGAGAAATTAGGGTTTTATGGATGTATGAGATGCAAATGAACAAAACAGAAGCATACAACATGATAAAAAATTGAAATCAAGCTCAAACGAACCATAAACCCATACAAGATCACATCCCAAAGGAGAAGGTCAGAAGCTAATCCTATTGAAAGTTATGACTTTCCTAAGTTTACTAGGGTTTTTGGGTGATTCTTAAGAGAAAATGCAAATCAAATTGAAAATGCAAGATAAATTCATGAGAAAAATAACCTATAAACTACATGCAATATGTGAAACAATGCAAAAAGAATCAAGTTTAAACTCTTCATGGTTAGGTAGAAATGAATTTTTCAAATTAGGGTTAGAAAATGTTATTTTTAAAGAACCCTAATTCAACGAAAATTGTGAAATTATGATCAAACCTAAAAAGAAATTTGTATGAAGAGTTTGAAAATGTTTCTAAATGTATTGGAATGGTTCATGATTTTTTTGGTGATTTTTTAGAAACCTAAATGTATTTTTAGTTAATTAAAATCCATTAATTAATTAAAAATAACATTTAAATATTTTAAAAATACTTTTTAAATGAAAAAAATAAAATAAAAATCATTTTTGGGTTGAGAAAAATATTTGGATCAAAATTGCAAGAGATCAAACATTTGTGATGTTTTTAACTATTTTAAATAAAATATGCAAAAGAAATAGAATAAAATAAAAATAAAATGGATTTAATGGGAAGTAAACGCATCTGAGGGTCCAGATTCAAACTGGGAGACAGACCATTGACTGCGCGCGCATTTTAAAGGTCCAGATCAAATCTGGCTAATTAATTGTGTTTTATTTAATTAAACATGAATTAAACCTAATGACTAATCTGGCCCGTTCACGCATTAAACTAATCAGGATCTAAGGGTCAAAAATCAATCTGGGCAACTAAACCCTAATTAGGGCTAAACATTTTCAGGTGACCGGAGCTAAGATCCGATCATCTTCTCCGGCAGGCCAAAACCTTATCTCCCTCCCAGGTCATGAAAACATGCCAAAATCTCCAGAATCAATCCCCTAACCTCAAACAACAAGAATCCACAAGCAAAAACAATTTATATTTCGCATACAGAGAGAATTGAATCAAACAATTTTTTACGGGCAAATTTTCAGAACATCATGAAATGCTTATTTTTCAACCATTTTCAAAAATAAAGATATCAGCATGATCAGGGAAGCATGTAGAATCATTTAAGAACTTAAAAGAAGGTTTCTGGAAAAATTGTTCTTGATGATACCTGAGGTGAAGCTTTCTCAATCTGAGCTTTCTGGACTTCTCCTTGATGCTAAACCAACCCTATGAACTCCCTGAAGCTTCTGAAATGCTTGAATGAGGCTTGTATGAATTTGTTTTGGAAGTTCAGTTCTGATGAAGGAGGAATCGTGTTTTTGATTTAAGAGGTTTCATGCCATTTTGAGGGTTTCTTTGTGTTTAATGAGTGATGCTGAGATGATTGATGAAGTTTGTTTTGAGGTTTGATGACTAGGTTGTGCAATTCGAAGAAGGGAAGTTTTTTGGTGATTTTGTGAATTCTGAGTTGTGTGATGATTCAGGCTCCAAGATGTTATGAAATGGGGTCTATGAGGCATGTATGTGAAGTCTTGATTGGTCAAAAGAGTGGTTGTGGCTCAACTTGATTGGTATGGGAGGCTTTGCTCAAAAGTCAAATTTGTGTACTTGGAGGTATGGGCCATGGCAGAGCTGACTTTTTGGGGTGTCTGGCCTCAGCAAGATTCATGGAGAACCATATAATGAGTTTGATGCAACTGGCACAAGTGGATGGAAGGATCCAAGGCATTTTGAAAAGTTTGTGAGTTTTGGCCCCTTTGAGATTTCTTGAAGATCAAGTCATGAAAACAATGCAAACATGGGCCAATTATGATGTTTAGAAGTTGCTTTGACATGTTATGATGCATAGAAGTTGATTAGAGGTCATAAAAAGGCTTGGCTAGTGAAATTGCAAAATTCCCTCTTTGGCATGAAACTTGAAATTATGTGATTTTTGCCAACTTTGAAAGGCCATATCTTGAGTTCTAGGATGAATCAAGACATGTTCTAGTACTTTTTGAAAAGGGAAAGACCTAATCTACAACTTTCATGTCCAAGAATTTTTTATTTGAAGCATTTTTGGTCATGAAAGAGGAGGTTGAAAATCTTTCCCAAAATTGAAAGTTTCCATTACAAGTCATTTCCAAAAATAGCAAGTTTGCATTTGGCTTAAAATTCTTAAAATTTGTGAACTTCCAACCACTTCAATGATCAAATAAAGATCATAGAGACTCAAAATGATGATGATGACCCTTTGGTACCCTTGATGGAGGCCTCAGATGCCCTGATTTTGACTTTACTTGCTCAAGAAGTTACCCAATGATCAGATGACTTCCACAGTGAATTTCTTCATCAAATTTGGTACACATGATCCTTATAACATATTAAGAACATTAGAAACAAGAATGACCAAATTGTTTGGAGTTAAGGCCTCTGAAACCAAAACCCTAATTTTGGTCATCTGTGTAGGAAAACCCTAGCTCTACTTCCATGCCTTTGCCAATCTTTGTGATTTATTGACTTTCATGAACTTTGGGGAGCATAATATGATTATAGAACACAAATGGACCCTCTTGGAAAGATTTAAGACCATTGGGATGGCTCAGATTGATTCTTGGATTGCTCAGATCACAAACCCTAGATGCAAATGAAATGGAACTATGCAGATGAAACAAATATATAATATGAGATGTAATGCTTATGTTAAAACAAAAATGAAAGATCACAAGCCATGGTGTGAGAAAAAGAGAGGGAAAATTTGGGGTGTTTACAGCTGCCCCTATTCAAGCATGAGTTAGCTGTGCAGGATGTAAGCGCCTGGCTTAACAGACAAACAAAATAACTTGTGGTTGAATACCAAAGACAGTTAGAAATTTGAACTTGCTAGGGAGAAGAAGAAAAGGGATATAAAATGTAAAAGGTAGTATAGTATGATTATCAAATGAAAGCGATGGAGGATGACCATCGAGCAGAGGACGACTGCTGGGGGTAAAATGGTAATCAAAGCAATGACGGGGACGACCGACAAGTTGGGGAAATAAAGAAACCGCGACGAGGACGACCATCGGGTAATAAAATAAGATTCTCTGGGGATTTAGACAAGCACGAATGGGGACGGTCATTAGGCTTTGGAAAGTAAAGTAAACAACGATGGGGACGACCATCGGGTTAAAAAAAATAAATGAAATATTTGATGAGGGAAGGTCATCAGAGGTGAAGGACAATCACCTAGTAGGGGACGACTGCTGGAAATATCACGACATAGGACGAATGTCGGATATAAATGGTTAACGATGGGGACGGCCATCGGATAAGCCTGATGAAGGACGATCATCAAGAAGTGACGGGAGATCACCTAGCAGGGTACGACTGCTCTCGGGGATTATCACGACATAGGACGAATGTCAGATAACAAGATTAATGATGGGGACGACCATCAGATAAATGATGAGGGACGATTATCAAAAGGTGAAGGACGATCACCTAGCAGGGGACGACTGCTAAAAAAATTTCACGACATGGGACGAAATGCTGGATAGAAGGTTCCAATAATGGGAATTCCACTAGGCAAAAGGATGAAGGACGATCATCTGAAGGTGAAGGACGATCACCTGGCAGGGGACGACTGCTGAAAGTATCACGACATAGGACGAATGTCGGATAGCAGAAAGTTGTTTTATTGACGACTTACTGGGGAATGGTAAACACGGACGAGTGCTTACCCTCTTTAAAATAAAAGGTATAAGTGTTTGATAGTGTGTATAGATCAAAGATGCGGACGAGCATCCTTAGGACCATGATACGGACGAGTATCAGTAGAAACAATACGCTGACACGTGTTTAAAGATGATGGTACAGATGAGTATCAATCGGTTAAACAAGGAACACGGATGAGTGTTTGATCTGCTGAGGAGGTAATATATACAAGATACGGGCGAGTATCAGAGGATTGTATATGTACAAGCGTTGATATGCTGGTGAAGTATGTGCAAGACACGGACGAGTGTTTGACTTGCTGGGGAAGTATGACACGAACGAGTGTCAAAAGGAATATGCACAAGTTACGAGATAACATTTGTGTCTGAGAGTGCAGAAAGGATGACACGGACGAGTGTCCAAGAGAGCATGTATAAATATAAACATGCATCTGTGTTTTGAGAGTGCAAAGGGGATTCTTTGGCTTTTATCTGCAGGGGATATAAGTTTTGTATATTGTTAACAAAGTGATGACATTTGCAGGTGACTGGCTCGAACCTGGCTTGTGATCATGCAAATGTTTGATTTTTACCGTAATGCTCCGTATTAGACGTAATGCTACGCTTATTTCGGTGAATATGATGCGAATGTTATGATTATGCAAATGAGAAGCTCGATCTGAGACTCAGATCCTGTAGGGATAAAGATCTCTGTCTGATCTGCTTGGAGGGATAACCCAGTTGGGGGAAGAGATCATTGATAGATCTGCCTGGAGGGAGAACTCTGCTTGGGGAAATAGATCATTGATAGATCTGCCCGAAGGGAGAACATTTGCTTGGGGAAATAGATCATTGATAGATCTGTCTGGGGATGAGAAAGTTTTAGCAACTCCGTTGGGGATATGTTTCAGGTACTGCTATACTGGGGGAGGCAACTCTGTGGGGAATTAATTCCACCAACTCTGCTGAGGGTGAGAGAAATCTGGCATCTCTGGTGGGGAATAGAAGGCTCTTTGACCACCTTGCTGTGAAAGAGTTGTAAGGCATTGCTCGAGAGATCCCGTCCGGGGAGGAGATAACTCCTGGAAAATAGTGTGTTGGGGATTCAATGCTTGATATGCCCCATGTTGTGAAAGATTGTCTGTCTTGAGTACTTGCAACCTGTTAAGACAAAGGAAAATGCACAAGTGTCCTGAGGTATCCTTAACCGGATTCCGTCATGGGAGTTAGATTTACCTGAAAGTAATATATATCCTTTAAGCATTTGTTAAAATGGCTCATACATTTTCATGCAAGTGTTGTATCATGAACTTTGGACATTTTGCAAACGAAACAAAAATGTACAAAAACAAAGTGTGACTGAAAACTCTGATTTTATTAATTTGTGTGCCCTGAATTGGCAAGTACAGTCAAAGAAGCGAATCCCCTGAAATGAGGAGATTGTTGTAAATTGAGAAAATAAAAATGTTGGCAATGTTGAAGATGACGCTCCGGTGAGTTTCCTTTGCTATGACCTGTATGACCTTGACGTTCTTCTTATCTTGCTTTTTGAAGAAGGCTGATTCTGACTGACGCATTGTCCTTTCGGAGTTTGCCATGTTGTGAGCGATACAGACGAATTCAGAATGCAGTTGTTCGCTTATTCCCTGATTTTGCGTGGATCTCCCTTTTGGGTTTTCAATCCACCGGGATACCCATTTTTGCCCGAGCTGTCCAATGCGGCCTTTCAACTCAGCGGGTGTACATTTTTTTTGCACTTATTTTTGCCCGAGTCTTTTATTCTGTTTTTGACTCGCCGGGATGCCGTATTTTTGCCTGGACTTACATTCTATTTTTATATCCAGCGGCTCATTTTATGCGAAGTATTTTTTAACTGCATCTGAATTCACAAGAGACGCGAAGTATTCACCATCCATGGTTGCGAGCATCAGTGGTCCACCTGAGAAGACTTTAGTTACGAAGTAGGGACCTTCATAGTTTGGTGTCCACTTGCCCATGTGGTCTGTATGAGGAGGAAGGATTCTCTTCAGAACAAGCTCTCCAACTTGGTATTCCCGAGGTCTGACTTTCTGATCGAAGGCTTTCTTCATGCGCATATAACTGCCCATGACAAATGGCAGCTAATCTTTTCACTTCAATCAGATTCAGTTGATTGTACCGAGATCGGACCCATTATGCTTCATCCAGTTTCACATCCATCATCACCCGTAAGGAGGGTAGCTCAACTTCAATAGGTAGGACAACTTCCATACCATACACAAGTTGATAAGGCGTTTCCCCAGTAGATGTTCTGATAGAGGTTCGGTACCCATGTAAGGAAAATGGTAGCATTTCATGCCAGTCTTTGTAAGTAACTACCATCTTCTGCACAATCTTCTTGATGTTCTTGTTAGCGGCCTCAACAACGCCATTCATCTTTGGCCTGTAAGGAGAAGAGTTGTGATGTTGAATTTTGAAGTCCCGACACAGTTCTGCCATCATTTTGTAGTTCAAATTGGAACCATTATCAGTAATGATTCGCTCGGGAACTCCATATCGACAGATGATGTCTCTTTTCAGAAATCTGGCTACCACTTGTCTGGTGAAGTTTGCATACGAAGCCGCTTCAACCCATTTGGTGAAATAATCAATGGCTACCAGGATGAATCTGTGACCATTTGAAGCAGTCGGTTCAATCTTTCCAATCATGTCAATGCCCCACATGGCAAAGGGCCAAAGTGAAGACATCACGTTTAAAGGATTTGGAGGCACATGCACTTTATCTGCGTAGATCTGGCACTTGTGGCATTTTCTAGCATAGGCACAACAGTCTGCATCCATTGTGATCCAGTAGTAACCCGATCTTAACAACTTCTTTGCCATTGCATGTCCTCCGGCATGGGTGCCGAAAGAACCTTCGTGTACCTCGTGCATCATTAGGTCTGCTTCCTTCTTGTCAACACATCTGAGCAGGACCATGTCGAAGTTTCGCTTGTATAATGAACCATCAACATTGAGGAAGAAACTGCCGGCCAACCTTCTTAATGTCTTCTTATCATTAGATGATGCCCCATGTGGGTATGTCTGATTCTCCAAGAAGCATTTAATGTCATTGAACCAAGGCTTGTCATCACTAGTAGTGTCCATAAAGAACACATATGCCAGTCTATCCAGTCTGGATACTAAAATCCGAGGCACATAATTAATAGCTTGTACTTTGATCATGGAGGAAATGGTAGCCAAACCGTCTGCAAACTGATTCTCATCTCGAGGAATGTATTCAAGTTTGACTGTTATGAAGAAAGTCAATAATCTCCTCGTATAGTCACAGTATGGAATCAAATGCTCCTGATGGGTGTACCATTTTCCGGTGGTCTGATTGATTACCAAAGCCGAATCTCTGAATACATTCAAGGTTTTGATCCTGAGGTCAATGGCTTCCTCATTACCCATGATACAGGCTTCGTATTCTGCTTCGTTGTTAGTGCAGGCAATGGTGAGTTTTGCCGAGAAAGGCATATGAACTCCTTTAGGTGTAATGAGCACTGCACCAACTCCACAACCATTCATATTGACAGCCTCGTCAAACATCATAGTCCATATTTCTTCTGGATCAGGCCCTTCAGTGTGAACTGGCTCTTCAAAATCTTTTGCTTTCAAGAACATGATGTCTTCATCAGGGAAGTCAAATCTCATAGGCTGGTAATCTCAATGGGTTGCTCAGCCAGATAATCAGACAATACACTGCCCTTGATGGCTTTCTGAGAAGTGTACTGAATGTCATACTCTGTTAGGATCATTTGCCATCTTGCAACCCTTCCGGTAAGTGTTAGCTTCTCAAATATGTACTTGACGGGGTCCATTTTTGAGATCAACAAAGTAGTGTGAGTCAACATATACTGTCTTAGTCGGCGAGCAGCCCACGCTAAAGCACATTAGGTTTTCTCGAGCAATGTATACTCTTTTCGACCAGACTCGTCATGCTGGCCCAACACACACCCCATTGACCCTTCTAATACTGTCAGGTACATTATCAGAGGTCTTCCTTCAATTGGAAGCATGAGAATTGGAGGTTCTTGCAGGTACTCATTGATCTTGTCAAAAGCTTTCTGACAATCGTCATTCCACCTGACTGTTTGTTCCTTTCTTAACAGTTTGAACAAGGGTTCACAGGTTGCAGTGAGGTGAGATATGAACCTTGAGATATTGTTCAATCTACCTAAGAACCCTCGAACTTCTTTCTCAGTCCTAGGTGCATGCATTTCCTGAATAGATTTGACTTTATCGGGGTCAACTTTAATTCCCTTTTCACTTACGATAAATCCCAACAACTTACCAGAACGTACCCCGAATGTGCATTTGTTGGGGTTCAACTTCAGCTGATACTTCCTCAGACGCTTAAACAACTTTAGCAGATTCACCAGATGGTCTTCTTCAGTAAGGGACTTGGCAATCATATCATCCACGAAGCATTCAATTTCTTTGTGGATCATATCGTGGAATAATGTTACCATAGCCCGTTGATAAGTTGCACCGGCGTTCTTCAGTCCAAACGGCATTACCTTGTAACAAAATGTGCCCAAGGTGTGATGAAGGTTTTTTTCTCCATGTCTTTGGGTGACATCTTAATCTGATTGTACCCAGAAAATCCGTCCATGAAAGAAAATACCGAGAACTGAGCTGTGTTGTCAACCAATACATCAATGTGAGGTAATGGGAAATCATCCTTCGGGCTAGCTCTGTTCAGATCCCGGTAATCCACACACATACGCACCTTGCCATATGTAAACACCCCAAATTTGACCTCACTCTTTATCCCACCATTGCTTGTGATCTTTCATTTTTGTTTTAACATAAACATTACATCTCATGTTGCATTTTTGTTCCACTGCATAGTTCAAGTTCATCTGCATCTAGGGTTTGTGATCTGAGCAATCCAAGAATCCATCTGAGCCATCCCAAAGGTCTCAAATCTTTCCAATAGGTTCCATGTGTGTTCTATCATCATATTATGCTCCTCAAAGTTCATGAAAGTTAAGGGATCACAAGAACAGGCAAAGGCATGGAAGCAGAGCTAGGGTTTTCACTACACAGATGGCCAAAATTAGGGTTTTGGTTTCATAGGCCCTAACTCCAAATTTTTGGGTCATTCTTGTTTCTAATGTTCTTAATATGTTATAAGGATCATGTGTACCAAGTTTGATGAAGAAAATCATTGTGGAAGTCATCTGTTTACTGGGTAACTTCCTGAGCAAGTTAAGTCAAAATCAAGGCATCTGAGGCCCCCAACAATGGAACCAAAGGGGTATTTTCATCAAATTGAACTTCAATGATCTTTATTTGATTTTAGAAGTGTTTGTAAGTTCACAAAATTGAAGAATTTTGAGCCAATTGCAAACTTGCCATTTTTGGAAATGACTTGAAATGCAAACTTTCCATTAAGGGGAAGATTTTCAACCTCCTCTTTAATGACCAAAAATGCTTCAAATGAAAAATTCTTGGGCATGAAAGTTGTAGATTAGGTCTTTCCCTTTTCAAAAAGTACAAGAACATGTTTTGATTCATCATAGAACTCAAGAATTGGCCTTTCAAAGTTGGCAAAAATCACATAATTTTCAAGTTCATGCTAAAGAGGGAATTTTGCAATTTCACTTGCCAAGCATTCTAATGACCTCTAATGTTCACAAACACTTCACAATATGTCAAATAAACTTCAAAAGATCAGAATTATGCATTGAACCTAGGGTTTTCATGACTTGTGATCCAAGAAACTTCAAAGAGGGAAATTTGCAAAACATGTGATAGCTCATGATCCAAGCCTTCCAGCACATCAAAATCAATCCCATGGCCATCCTTGAACCAAGCTGAGGCAAGACACCCCATGAAACCACCTTTGACCCGTGCCCATACCTCATAGTACAAAATCTTGACTTTTTGCAAAACCTCCCATACCAATCAGCCTGTGCCACAACAACTCTCTGGCCAATCAACATTGTTTATGTGGACATTAAGCAACTCATTTCATACAACACACAAGGCTAAAACCTCTCATACACTCAGATTGACAAAAACCTCAAGAAACCTTCATCTCTTCGAAATTCATAGCACAACCATTAAAACTTCAAACTTCTTCCACCAATCAACTCAGCATCACCCCAGGATCATTTCCCACCCATCACCATAGCCTAAAGCACTCTCAAACTCAAACACGATTTCTACAACTTCAGAAACAAAACACTCAAAATAGCCACTCTAAGCTTCACTCAAGCTTGTCAATAGTCTCAGGAGGTCAAAGGGGGTGGATTGCACAAAGGAGGAGCTCTGAAAGTTCATATTTGCAGTTCATCATCTCAGGTATTCATCTAGAAATTTTTTCCAGAAACGTGTTTTCATGTTATAGAATGATTCTACATGCTTTACTGATCACAATGATATGATTTGTTTTGAAAATGAGTGAAAAATGGCCATGTATGCTTGCTCTGAAATTTTGCCCGTGAAACTTGCTTGCTTTGATTCTTGTTGATGCAATATAAATGGATTTCATACCTGGATTATTGTTTAATGATGTTCATTGATCTTTTCTGGAGAGTTTGATGCATTGTTGTGAGGTTTTGAGAGAGTTCAGGGGAGAGTGTCATCAGAGAAGATGACCGGAGCTTAGCTCCGGTCACCTGAGATTAATTAGGGCTAATTAGGGTTAGTTTTCTAGTTTAAACGTGGACCATTGGATGTGTGTTTTAATTAGTGAATGGATGGCCCATATCATTTCATTAAACCCTAAACCTGATTAATCTATTTAATTAATTCAAATTATCCAGAATACATCCTGACCGTTCAAAGACGCGCGCAGTCAAACCCCTCCCCCCAGGTTCAAATCTCAACCACTGGATCAGATTACTTTCCATTTAATTAGTTTTTTTATTTCATTTTTATTGCATTTTCTTTCTCATTTATTTAAAAATAGCAAAACATTTTCCAAAAATATTTCCTTTTGCATTCTGATTTCAAATTTTTCTCAACCTGAAAATAATTTTTATTTTATTTTTTGCATTGAAAAAGTATTTTTAAAATATTTAAATGTTATTTTTAATTAATTAAAGTATTTTAATTAATTAAAAATGCATTTAGGTTTCTAAAAATCACCAAAAAAATCATGAACCATTCTAATGCATTTAGAAACATTTTCAAACTCTTCACACACATTTCTTTTTAGGTTTGATCATAGTTTACCAATTTTCTTTGAATTAAGGGTTATAAAAATCACATTTTTGAACCCTAACTTTAAAAACTCATTTCTGCCTAACTAAGAAGAGTTTGAACTTGATTCTTTTTGCATTGTGTTACATATTGCATGTAGTTTATAGGTCATTTTCCTCATGAATTTATCTTGCATTTTCAAATTGATTTGCATTTTTCCCTTTGAACCACCCAAAAACCCTAGAAAACTTAGGAAAATCATAACTTTTGATAGGTTAGGCTTTTTACCTTCTCCTTTGGGGTGTGACCTAATAAGGGATTAGGGTTTGTTTGAGCTTGATTTCAAATTTTTATCATGTCATATGCTTATGTTGTATCCATTTGCATCTCACATATCCATGTAACCCTAATTTCTCATGCTCATTTGCATCCACCTTGCATCATCATTGCATGAACTTGCCATGACATTTCATGCATTCATATGTCATATTAGACATCTTAAGACATGTTAGAACCTTGCTTGATCATTTATTCATTCATTTTCTATGTTTAGCATTCATTTCATTTCATGAACTTTCATGTGTTTTCAAACTTCAAAGCATGCTTCCATAACATCTCATCCTTGTATGATCATTCATATGTATATTGTATGACATTGAATCATATCACATGCCATTTACACAACATAAACACTTCTGAATTTGATCAATTCATCTCATTTCACTTCATTTCTTCATGCTTTATGCTTTATGCATCCATGCTAAGACTTTCAGGTTGTGGTAAGTTACTTTGAGAGGTGGATTTGCCTTCACCTCTCACATCTCCTTATCTCTTTCATTTACATTTTGTTTGTCTTTGAAGTGAATTTGATTCACTTATGTTTCATCTCTCTCACTTTCTTCCTTTAAGTTACTTATCTTCTTAGGAAGTAAGTAACTTACTCTTCTGCTTCCTCCTCCTTTCATCTACTTCTTCCATTGGTGGCTTCCTTGAAGATCTTTCATAAGCCTCATAAACCCTAGGGTATCCAAGCATGATAATGATTAGGGTTGTAATTAGTTCCCCTTAGCTTTTACCTTTGAGTCTCCTTGATTCTCTCTTCTCATCTCAATAATTAGAGACTAAACTCTTAAAGTTTTAGGACTTTGGAATTAGGGTTATGCCTGCATCCTTCTCTTAGCATGGAGTGTATAACTTTAATCCTAAGTGTTAAACCTTTAATTTGTTTAAACCTCTTAATCAAATCATCTAATAATCACCAAGACTTTATCTTGTAACTTGGGCCTTACATTAGGGTTCTAATTCTTCCTTATGGTTAAGAAGGACTGACCCTAGTGTTTAATGGACAAGTCCCCCTCAAGTTGTCTTACAAACCATAAAATCCACTTCTTAATCTCATCCCTTAATTAAAATCCACTTAATAAAGGCTTTGTTATAGAATGAATTTAATCCCTAACCATGGATTAAGTTGAGTTATCTTCCTCAACTTAAGTGTTCTCATCTATTATCCTTCTATTAGGATGGTGTAATGAGTCCACTAATCTGTGATTAGAGATTAAACTCATTACTTAACACTAAACAAAAACCCAAAAAAACATCTAATTAATCACAAGTAGGTTAATGATCTTAATCCTACATCATCATGGCAATTAGGTTGATATACTTATCTCATACTTAAGTAGGCTCATTATCCCTAATCAGGGAGGATATAATGAGTTTACAAGCCCTTGATTTAGGCTTAAGTTCATTAACTTATGCAAAACACCAAAAACAATAAAAAACTGAAAACACAAAAACAAACAATAATCGTCTCCTCCGGGATTGTTTTCTCATCACACTCATTCATAAACTAGAACTTGCTTCTTCCGTCTAATGCAAGACAGTTAGCACTCAAGCCAGACAAGTCATACACTTGAGCATAGACAAGCAAGAAGTTCATAGTCAATTTCCTTTTTTCAGTCTCTTTGAGTCGAACTACGGTGTTCTAACTTCCTCATTGCACGCGAGGATACATAGGCATAACTTAACAGTTATCGAACTAAAGTTTATGTGTCTTCCCCCTCTTTCAGCATTCTCTTTTAAGCCTCAGTTCCTGAGCATTTCACTCTCTTTTGCACTGACACATGTATATTTCTTTTCCAGCTTTTTACACACAGATAGCACATACACTACCCCTTTAAACACAATCTTATAAGCGTGGATCCCGTCGAGTACGACGGACAATCTGGGTGCTAATACCTTCCCAGGTTGTAACCAACCCCCTTTATTAGTTTCTTTGGTTCGCGATCGTCTTATCCATCTTTTTTCCAGGTTTATGTAGCATTACCTTTCCTTCGGGATAAAAATGCCTAGTTGGCGACTCTATTCATTCTCACCTTCATTTTCTCCTTTCGCCGACTGTTCACGTCTGCACCGGGATGCAAATCTTCGGGAGCGACTGCTTGGCGACTCTGCTGGGGACTTATGTCTTGCAACCAGGGCTTCTGGTTCTTTTTGTGGGTTTCTCTGAGCGCTTATTGATTTGTGTTTACGGGGGTGTTATGTGCTAGTTGTGCTTGTTGTTTATTGCTTTATTTATTGCTTTCTGTACAGCTTTATTTATTGCTTTCTGTACAGCTTTATTTATTGCTTTCATTTACTATTTATATGCATTTCATACTGTTATCATCATATCATTTGTGTTGGATCTTCTGTCTGTTTTGGTGGGAGGGTTATTGAGTGAGTAAGGTTCCATACTGGGGACCTGAGTGACACATAGGATAGAGTGGCTTCATATTCTTTCCCATTCCATTTCGGTCTGGTGCGGGAATATGAAACACGATTCAGACATGGGTTTCTTCTTGAGAACTTTGTGCTACGTATTTCCTGTAGTACTAGGGCTATATGGGAAGCTTGCTAAGTCTGGATGACCTTTTATGACCTTCAGCATCTGAGGTGAATTAGAGGAGGAACCTTTATGATTATTGTAAACAATGTGCCTCCGGGTTAGAAGTGTTTACACTTCTCATAACTGATCCAAGTCTGAGGATCCTTGTTCTTGAACAATACATGTGAGGGGGTTGATATGTTTATAGGTTTGCAGGAACCCTTGGCCTCAACATACCTTGTTACTGGTTTTGTTAAGATTGCATCATCCTTGACTATTCTTGTGAAACCCTGGACTTGTGACTCTTTATTTGAGTCCCCGACCTGGTTACTGGTTTTCTAAGCTTCCATCCGGACTTATGAACACACATGGACCCTATCAAGGCAGATAACAGATCCAACACTTGATCACAAACCCTTGCATATCATTCTGCATACATCATTTTGCATCGTTTAACATTTTTCTATTTGTTTTACAGGGTATCCATATCTTATCTTTGGTTTGGTTTTGGCCTGTTCTACTGCTCAGATTCCTTCGGCTATCTGCATCAGCTATCTTCATCAGTTATCTTCATCAGAGATCCTCTCCAGTACCTTCTCCAGTTATCTTCAGCAGTTCTCTCCAGTACTTCTCCTCAGTCTTCTTCACCAGCATCCATTATCAGCATGGACCCATCCAGGAAGAGCAACATCACTTATCATTTCTTTGAGCCCGCGCTGACAGGCATTTGACAGATCCAGACACTCATCACTCCTAATCATGTCCCTTTATTCAGGGAACATTATGGTGGCATTATGGACATGATCATGGACCTGGATGCATCCCAGAGAAGCATGATCCACACCTGTCTTCAGTTCTATGACCCTCCTCTCAGATGTTTCACTTTCCCAGATTTTCAGTTGGGACCTTTGATGGAAGAGTTCTCCATGTTGTTAGGTGTCCCCATCAGGAGGGGGATTCCTTTCAACCCTGAGATGATTGCTCCCAAGAATGAAGATGTAGCTAAGGCTTTCCACTTGGAGTCCACCCTCATTGACTATAATATGACCACCAAGGCTGGAATCCCAGGCCTTCACTTGGACTTTTTGGTTACTCTGGCCACCATTCATGCTGCAACAGGGAAGTGGGACACTGTTTGTGCTCTTCTGGCCCTCAGCATATATGGTATTATCTTGTTTGTAAACGAGCCTAAGTTTGTAAGCAAGATTGTTATCCACCTTTTCTTATTGAAGAATCCAGTCCCTACCTTGCTTGGAGACTTTTACTACTCAGTGCATCAAAGGAATAAGAAGTAGAGGGGGAGATTAGTCAGATGTTGTGCACCTCTCTTCTATTGTTGGTTGTTGAGGCACTTGCCAAAGTCAGAAGCTTTCCTGAACCCTCATCAATCAAGAAACTGGGCTAAGAGAATGACTGCCCTTACTTCAGAAGACATCAGATGGTGCACTCAGAGCACCAAGGGCAGAGATATCATCACCAGCTGTGGGAAGTATCCCAATGTACCCCTGATTGGAGTGAAATGTTGCATCAACTACAACCCTTTGTTGTTCAAAAGGCAATTAGGGTATGCCTTGGTACATCCACCAAGAGAGCAAGACTTGTCAGAAACTCTTTACTGTGACATTCAGCACAACCTTGCCATTGCCAGACAAGCAGCTTGGGCTTGTGATAATATTCAGACAAAAGGGACTGCTATTCTTGGCAAGTGCAACAAAATAGCTTCAGCTCAGTATCTTGATTGGTCTCGTATCAGGGGACAGATCACCCATATGCCATTCACCTTGGAGGATGTGCCTGGACCATCAGCAGTAGATCCTGCAGCTACAGTCAGTTTAGAGGAGTTTGAGAAATTGAAGGAAATGAATACTCAGCTTTCTGAAGCTCTGAAGAAGACCCTCTAGGAGAGGAATGATAGTCGTCTGGACAATGAGAGGTTAGAGAAGCTCCAAATCGAGCATATGACAAAGATTGAGAAGACAAATGATTACATCAGAAGGGCTAGAGCAGGGGAGTTGGTATTGAAGAATGCTTGCAAGGAAGCCAGGATTTAAAAGGCCAGAGTTGAACACTACTTGGAGGAGAGTCAGGATAGGTGGATCAGAATTAATGAAGCCCGCTCGCAGGAAGATCAGAGGACCTAGGCTAGGATAGAGCAGTTGGAAGCCAATGAGAAGAAGAGTCAGGAGGCCTTGTTAGCAGCACAAAAGGAGATCTCTGAGTTGAAACTCCGGACGGGGTTGAAGAGATCAAAGGACCAAGACAAGCACAAGAAGTTGACAAGTTCCATTTCCACCAGGAACCTTCTTATCAGGACCATCACAGAGCATCCACTTGTCCCAGTGACTGAGGCTCTCCTGAAAGAAGTCAGAGAAGATGATTATGGATTGGATGTTTGATTTCTTTGTATTTGTACGCCAGTTTGATTGTATTTTTGTTGTTGTATTTTGACCCACTATGGGAACTTTGTTGTAATCAAACTATGTATCTTTACATTTTGTTATATATGGTTTGTATTATTTCATGGGCTTTATCTCTCTTCAACATCATCATTCCTCGAGGTCTGGAAGGTCAAAACCAAAGAACCAAACCGGATACCCTTGGAAGACAAATAGACATCCTGCATTGCATACTAACTTCATTTCTTTGTTTTGTAGGGTTTTGTTTTTGTTTTTTCTCACTTTGTTGTGGTTTCAGGAAACATTGCTCTTAGAAGAGTCTTCCCCATCAATAGAATGCACCGGTATCCAACAAGAAACAACCTTCCGGGCTTACAAATGGACCAGGTTCAACAAGATCTGATTGACGTGAGAACCCAAATGGCCAATGAAAGGACTGAGATGAGGGCCCAGATGAACCAGTTCATGGCAGTGATGACTGGGTTGGCCCAAAGCCAAGAAAGACTGGGGGAGTTGGTCGAGCGGCAAACTCTAGAAGAAAACCACCCAGGTACAGGGGGTACCAACAACAACGATCATGTACAGCCTCGTACCGATCCCCCAGAGTTTGGACCTCATCTTAACCCAGACATCAATGCTATAAGGAATACCTAGGGCAACACTGGAGGGAGGGCCTTGCAGGAGGACCCTCAGGAAGAAGAATTTACTATGGTCGGGGGCAGGAGACGAAGTCTATGATCGTCGGCTGGACGAGATAGCAGAAAAGCTGAGGTCTCTGGAATCTCAAAACTCTTTGGGTTTTGATGTCATGGATATGGGACTAGTGGAGGGGGTTAGAATTCCTCACAAATTCAAACCTCCCTGTTTTGAAAGATACAATGGTACATCCTGCCCTCGTACCCATCTCCAATCTTTCCTGGGGAGATTGAAAGCCTACACCATGGATGAAAAGCTATGGATGTTCTATTTTGAGGATAGCTTGACAGGGGCATCCCATGAGAGGTACTCCCATTTGACTAGGGCCACAGTAAGGAATTGGAAAGATTTGGCCGAGTTTTTCATTCGCCAATATCAATATAATCTGGACATGGCTCCTAATAGAACCCTTCTAATGGGAATGTCTCAGTCTTCCCGGGAAAGCTTTAGAGAGTACGCTCAAAGATGGAGGCAATTAGCTGTTACCGTTCAACCCCCGATGTCTGAAAGGGAAATGGCAGATATGTTCATGAACACCCTCCAGGGGACTTACATTGATAGGTTGGCTGCTTTTTCTTCCACTAGCTTTGCAGACGTAGTCATAGTTGGGGAAAGAATTGAGAGATTATTAAAAATGGGAAAGATTTCCGATAACGGAACCGGTTTAAGCAGTGCAAGGAAACCATTTGCAGGGCCTCGCAGATCCGGTGAAACAAATTATGTACACATGGGCAGGGGAAGACCCCAGTATCTGCCTAGATCAATTGCCAATGTCACTATTCCTACTCCACCTCCTCAATACACTCAACAACCATAACATTTTCCTCAACAACAACAGTTTCCTCAACAAAGATCCTACAACAACAACAACAACCAACAACAACACCCTTTCCAGCAAAGGCCATCTCAAGTCAATAGGGTAATTGACCTTATACCAATGCCATATGCCACCTTGTTGCCACAACTCCTGAAGCTTAATCTTGTCGAGTTAAGGACTTTGGCTCCACCAGATCCTCAGAACCTTCCAAGAAATTATGACGTCAACGCCAGATGTGCCTTTCATTCTAATACACCTGGTCACACTACGGAAAAGTGCAGAGCTTTGCATATGAAGGTCCAAGATCTGATTGATTCAAAGGCCCTAAATTTTGCACCACCTCCTAATGTCACGAAGAATCCTATGCCCAACCATGGTGGGCCTAAGATAAATGCAATTGAGGAGGGCCAACCCATGAATTTAATTGAAGATACTGCAAGCATTCAAACACCTCTGACAGAGGTTAAAGCTCAGCTTTTAAAATGCCAGGTGTTTCCAGGTTGTGAGGCCTGTTGTGAATCTTGCAAGGTTTCCGTCAATGGGTGTGCAAGCTTGAGAAGTGGCATCAATGGCCTGCTCAGAGAAGGTATCCTACAAATAACAACAACAGCTTCTACAACATCAGCAACTCCTTTCTCAGCAACAACAAGTGTTTCTCCTACAACTGCAAAGACAATTGTTCCTACAGATTCGTCTACAAAATCAGCAACCACCTCTTCCATCACTTCAACAAACACCAGTTCAATTGCATCCACTTCTACAACTACAACAACCATTAGCAACGACGTCTCCACAGTCACCATATATTACGACCCTGCAACGATCCCTGATTCCAACAATTTTCAGCAACAATCTCAACAACAGTTTCAGCAACAACCAAGCTTCAATCAATCACCACCACCATCAATCAAAAGTCCTGTTACCATCTTTTATGATCCACAAACAATAACGGTTCCTACCTCTGCTGCAGTCAGTCCAGTCACCATCATGGTGCCAGGGCCCATTCCATACAAAAAAGACAATGTTGTACCATGGCACTATGGTTCAGACCTTTACTGCAACAGAGAGAGAGAGTCCTTCTTGATTCTTCAGTTCATACACCACAAGTGGATAATGTCGGGGGAGGCTTCACCCGAAGCGGACTCCTCTTAGCGTCACAAGTTCCAAGAGCTAATACTGAGGCAGAGGCTGCTGCCAAAGCCAAAGGTAAAAGTGTGGCACCTGAAGAACCTGTACCAAAAGAAGCCCATAAAACATCCTTTGATCAAGATGTGGATGAATTTTTAAGGATAATCAAAAGAAGCGACTACAGGGTTGTGGATCAGCTCCACCAGACTCCTTCCAAGATCTCCATCTTATCCATGCTGTTGTGTTCCGAAGCTCATCGGGATGCGACTACTTAAAGTCTTGCACGTAGCTTACGTGCCGGAGGAGATCACAGTGAATCAGCTCGAGACAGTGGTGTCTAATGTTAATACTAGCCATGGGCTAGGCTTCACCAACGCTGATTTGACAATGGAAGGTCGTCACCACAACAAAGCTTTACACATCACTCTGGAGTGTAAAGGGGCTATGCTCTCGCATGTTCTTGTGGACACTGGGTCTTCACTCAACGTCTTTCCAAAGAAAGCCCTTGTCAAGCTTGAGTATGATGGTATTGGTCGCTCTCCGACCAAGCAATCTAGTGGTCAGAGCTTTTGATGGTTCCAAGAGGTTTGTTCTTAGAAAGGTGGAGCTCCCTGTGATAATTGGCCCGCAGGTCTTTCAAACCACTTTCTATGTGATGGACATTCAGCCGGCCTACAGCTTTTTGTTGGGTCGACCATGGATTCACGCCGCTGGCGCAATTACGTCGACCCTGCACCAAAAAGTGAAATAAGAGTGGGAAGGGCAAATTATCACAATCTGTGGTGAAGAGGATATCTTTATTAGCCATCTGGCTACCTACAAATACATTGAGATGGATGGTGAAATCCATGAAACCATGAGTCAAGGGTTCGAAGCACTGAACGTCAATGAGGCGACAACTGAAGTATTTGCTCCATCCCAGGAAGATAGGATGGGTACTTCAATTGTCTCCTATCAACAAGCTCGGAAGGTTGTTGAAGATGGAAATGCCCAAGGCTGGGGCAAGCTGCTACCGGTAGAGAAGAAGGACGACATATTCGATTTGTGTTGCAAACCATACCGACAAGATTAAGCAGAGGTTGCTAAGGAGCCTGTCGCTCCCCGGATTTCCATCCTGGTACAAACGCGAAAGTGGTGCAGAAAAGAATAGAGTCTCCAGCCAGGCATTTTTATCCCAACGGGAATGGTAATGCTGCACAAACCAGAAGAAGGAAGAGGAAGGACACGGGTCCTGCGAACCAAAGAGACTGAGTTCGGGAGTCGGTTACGACCTGGGAAGGTATTAGCACCCAGATCATCCGCCGTACCCGACGGGATCCACGCTTGCAAAGAAAACTGTTTCAAAGGGTGAGGGTATGAAAGTTGCTGCAAAGAAAAGAAACTGGAACTGGAAAAGAAACTGAGAAAGGAACTGAATGAGAAAACAAGTAGAAAAAGTATAGGGAAAATAAAGATTATGCTCGAACGGGCCCTACCCCGCTGCCTACGTACCTCATCAGGACAATGAGGATCAGAGACGCCGTAGTTCCCCTAAAAAGGGGTAGAAAAGAAATTGCTTGTGAATTAAGGCTTGAACTGCCTATGCCATTGCTCAGGTGTTGCAGACTTGGACGAAGAGTGCGTAACCGTCTTGCAAAATGACAAGTAGGAGCAAGTTCGCGTACGGAGCGAAGGAGATGAGAAAAGAATTCCCGAAGGAAAGACGCTTATTGTTTGTTTGGTGTTTTTTAGAAGCTTTTCATGAGTGGAGTTTGCATAGGTAAGTGTACCTAAGTCTTACTCAATGGGATGTGTACGTATCACATCATCCCGAAATGGAATGCGCAAGAGGCACACCTATCTATGGAGGAAATCCCCAAAGCTAGTCCCACAAGTGAAGGCTCAGACACACTGACCTATTAACATTTATTAAGTGTTTTTGTGGTTTTTTTTTGGTTAAGAAGTGTTTTTTTAGCTTTTCTTTGTGAGATAATCTCATGCTAAGACCTATTCACCACGAGGGATAACTTACACCTCGCCCCGAAACGGAACGCGTGCAAGTATCTCATAGCAAAGTCCCATGTCACATGAAAGTACTCAACATTTATTAAGTGAATTAGAATTAAGTTTGAAGGTGAGAAGAGATAGCACCAAAAGGACCACAAAGGTAAAAGTCTAAGGGGAGACTAAAGAATCCTAAGTGTTGTCATGCATGGATATCCTAAGGTTAGTAAGGTTTGAATTCTATCCTATTGGAGAAGAAGGAAAGAAATGAAGAAGAAGGAGAAGAGGAGAAAGAGAGGAGTAAGGCCTAAGCCCAACAATCACAAGGTTAGTACAAATAAGAATAAGAAGAGAAGAGATAAGAATTGGAGATGTGGGAATCACATCCACACTTGTCACTTACTAGAGCCTCTGAAATAGTTAGTAAAATCCAGCACATGTTCATCAACAAAAACATGGCAATGACATATTCAAAGTTCACACCAATCAAGATCACACAATCATGCCAAACAATGTACATACAAGCATTTACGTGTCGAGAATACGGAAGCACGCATCAATCAACAAGAAAATCAACCAAACAAACATATTCAATGATCATATGAAGATCCATGACATTTAAAACAAGTAAGGGAATCAAACATGCTTGAAATAAGGCAAAAATGGCTTACTGCTTCAGTGTTAACCGGTTAACCAATCCGTTAACCGGTTAACCATTCCCAAACCTGCATAAACACAACACAATTCAGGTGCGTTAACAGGTTAACCAATCCGTTAACCGGTTAACGCTGTTAAGACAGCAACAAAAACCTGCAAAAATCAGCTCCCAACCAGCTTATTCCAAACAATCTCATACCAGTCCAGCAAGCATTTGAACATGAAGATAATGTATCAATTCACATTAAATGGCATCATCAAGCTTATGAACATTAATACATAGATCCGATTACCAATCAATCAATCAAGCAACACAAGCAAATATGCAAACATGTGGTGGATCTAAAGCTCAAGCATGCAAATAAACTAAAAACAGAGCTAGATCTGAATTTAACCAACCTACAAAGCCGAGGTATGCTTTGGTAGTTGTTGATTGAGCTGAAAACGATAGATCTCGCGTAAAACTTTGAAGATCCGATGTTAAGCTTCACACTCCGTGCAAAATAAATGCAAGAACAAACTCTGGATGCAGAATTTTGGATCCAAAAACACTTCTAGATCCCAAACCAGATCTGAATCACCACTAAAACCAACAAAAAGATGTAATGAAGTTATGGATGGAGGTCTAGTTCCAAGATCTACACACCTCAAGGCAAGGCTATGTGATCTTCAAAGAGGAACTTTGAGTGATTTGGAAAATTGGGAGAGAAAAGTGAGAGAATTATGAGTGAGAGGAGTGAAAATTCAGAAAATGAGAGTGAAAAATGAGGGAGAGATCCTTTTGGTTTGGAAAGAAATGATTAAATATGGTTTAGGTTTGGGGCCCAAAAATTAGGATTGGGATCCAAAATTATGGTTTGGGTAGTGTGATTAGGATGTAGCAATGGGATTAGGCTTGGACAAGGGCTCTAGATCCTTCTCTTTAATTTCCAATTAATTCAAAATGAATAAAATCAGAAAAAAGAAAAAAGGAGCAAAAATCACACATGCTGAATTGCTGCTGGAAATTCAAAATTCGTGGCCGTTAACCGGTTAACCAATCCGTTAACCGGTTAACGCCAGTAAATTTTGAATTTCCCTCCTTTTGGTGGGAACCTTCAAGAATAAACCGATGCCAACCGTTTTGATCTGATTTTGATCCTCCATCCTTTATAATTCTTTGACCCTGATGTCAACCTTGTAACCTGCCTTGTGAGTCTTGAATTTCCCTGACGATTGATCACATGCTTGATGCTGGAATATGCAAGTACGATGCTTCATTTTTCTATGCAATATGCTAAGGACATGATATGTTCATGATGAATATGATGTGATATGATGCTTAAAATGAAGAGGGCAAATTTGGGGTGTTACAGCTGCCCCTATTCAAACAACTGTTAATTTGAAAAGGACGATAGCACGGGATATCGACCGTTCAAGATAAACTGTGGTTGAATACCAAGAAGACCTGAAATTTTCACTCTGACGAAGAATGCAAAACTGTGAAATAAACCCAAACAAATGACGCTTTGGTGACTGCAGGGAAGAAGAAAGCAGACGAGCTTCTTCCAAGTTGAAACTGTTATCTGGAATAAGAATACTTTGACAGACGAGTCTTCTTCGAACAATCCTATTACTCCAGGAGCTGGACATACGAGTCCTCACACTGCAAGAATATGTGACGTGAGACAGACGAATCTCCTTCAGATATACCTGTTACGCCAGGACCGGTGATGCACTAAAGTCTGTGGGATAAACATGCATAATCAAGGTAGACGAACCCTCTTCATATATTATCCGTAGATATATGGTATAAGACAGACGAGTCTTCTTCGAGCAAACCTGTTACGCCAGGTGCAAAAATCATAATTGGTGCCTGAGACAGACGAGCCTCCTTCAGATAAACCTGTTACGCCAGGGCCGATAACCATTTTGACATTTATTCCCACAGTCAGGATTTTAAACCTCTTCAATACAGACGAGTATTGGATGATCATCAAGAGAACACAGACGAGTGTCATAAGTCAAGGATACAGACGAGTATCAGACAATGATCTAAGAAACACAGACGAGCGCTTCAAGCAATGATACAGACGAGTATCAGCCACTGGTACAGACGAATACCAGAGATTCAAACACAGACGAGCATTTGGAGTAGCCATACAAATAAGCACCAAGATAGTCAACAAATCCACACATGCAGATATGAGTTAACACAGACGAGTGCTGGGGATGATACAGACGAGTATCCAAACAAAGCAGACGAGCTTCAAACAGATAATAAACACAGACGAGTGCCGGAGAATGCAGACGAGCAAACAAATATAGATATCAAACCCAGACGAGTGCTGGAGAAGTGCAGACGAGCAAACAACAAAGACTACATATTAAACACAGACGAGTGTTGGGAATTGCAGACGAGCCACCACAAAGTATCCATATACCAAACACAGACGAGTGCTGAGAAGTGCAGACGGGCACTATCAAATGTCAAACACAGACGAGTGTTGAAAATTGCAGACGAGCAACAACATAGTATCCATAGGCCACTGCTGGGGAAAGCAAACGAGCAATACCATAGTGATAACACAGACGAGCGTTGAAAGATGCTGACGAGCAATAATAAAGTATGAACACAGATGAGTGCTGGGGAATGCAGACGAGCAACATCAAAGATCAAACACAGACGAGTGCTAGGGAGATGTATATGAGCACAAAGCGAATATCCAACACAGACGAATGCCAGGAAATGCAGACGAGCACAAACGGATACCCAACACAGACGAGTGCTAGGAAATGCATACGAGCAACAACAAAGTGTCCTGATTGGCAGCAGGAATATCAATTCTGCAGGGGAGAACCAGGTCAAGAGGCTTTGATACTTAACTCTGGTTGGGGATGAACAACTGTCTGTATCATCACACTGGCCCAAAAGTAAATTTGTAGACTCTCTGGGGAATATTCCAATGGTGGGAGTGAATCCCAAACACAAACTCTATGGGGAAGGATCATCTTAAGACTTGGCTGAGAAAGATGCTTCAACAATGCTCTAGCTAGGGAGAGAATTCTGCTAATTCTAAGCCCTATGGGGACATCAGACATTCAGCTTCCTGTTGGGCATACTCCACTGGGGAATAATAAACTGCTTGGACTACCTGCCAATGCTTAGCTGGGAAAAAAATCTGCTTGGGGAGAATGTGACGCCATCCTGCAACCTGCAACAATAGAAAACACAAGTGTGCCCCGGGGACTTGCATGGTATGATCTGTTCATCCATCATCACCCGACACTCAAAGAGGGTTTCAAATGTTTCCCTGCAATGTCATTTTTCTTTCAACTTATCACCATGTTTAAAATGCAATGCTATTTTTGCCAAAAATTCAGGACATTTTGCAAACAAAAATAAACACAACACAACTTTTTGACTGAATATTCTTTTTATTGAAAGGCCTCTGAATGGGCAAAGATTTACATCAGGAAGCAACCACCTGGAAAGAGGTAGCCACCATAAAATTGAGAAAATAAACTATCCTAATGGCAATGGGCACGGCATCCCAATGAGTTCCATTTCTGCTATGACCAGCATGTCTTCAAAACATTCCATTCTTGCCTTTGCCTTCTGAGAAGATGAGGGGGCTGATTTCTACCCTTCTGATATGGTCAAGTTGTACGAAACGACGATGTGGTTCAGATTACTCGGATCGCAGTTGTTCGTTTACTCCATTGTTTTGCGTGGATCGCCCTTTCGGGTTTTCAATCCACCGGGATACCCTTTTTTGCCTGAGCTGTCCAATGTGGCTTTTCAACTCAGCGGGTGTACATTTTTTTTATTTATTTTCCCTAACTTTTGCCCGAGCTTTTTATTTTGTTTTTAGCTCGCCGGGATGCCCTTTTTTTGCCTGGACTTTAATTCTGTTTTTGTGTCCAGCGGGTCTCTTTATGCGAAGTATTTTTTTAACTGCGTCCAAGTTAACAGGGGATTGGAAGTCATCTCCATCCATAGTGGTGAGCATCAGTGCTCCTCCTGAGAAGACTTTCTTCACTATGAATGGTCCTTCATAGTTTTGGGTCCACTTGCCCCTGTGATCTGAACCTGGAGGAATGATCCTCTTCAGTACAAGCTCTCCCACTTGATACTCCCGAGTACGTACTCGTTGGTCGAATGCTCGCTTCATTCTCCTTTGATAAAGCTGACCATGACAGATAGCCGCTAATCTCTTTTCCTCAATTAGACATAGCTGATTGTAACGAGCACGCACCCATTCAGCCTCATCAAGCTTCACATCCATCATCACACGCAATGAAGGAATCTCAACTTCAATAGGAAAGACTGCATCCATACCATATACCAGAGAGAAGGGAGTTGCCCCAGTTGACGTCCTGACTGACGTTCGGTACCCATGCAACGCAAATGGTAACATCTCATACCAATCTTTGTAAGTGACAACCATTTTTTGCACAATCTTCTTGATATTCTTGTTAGCTGCCTCTACTGCACCGTTCATCTTTGGTCGGTAAGGAGAAGAATTGTGATGCTGAATCTTGAAGTCCCGACACAACTCTGCCATCATCTTGTTGTTGAGATTAGAACCATTGTCAGTAATGATTCTTTCGGGCACTCCGTATCTGCAAATGATATCCCTCTTCAGGAATATTGCTACCACTTGACGAGTGACATTGGCATAAGATACTGCTTCCACCCACTTTGTGAAGTAATCAATCGCGACCAAGATGAAGCGATGACCTTTGGAAGCAGTAGGCTCTATTTTTCCGATCATGTCAATGCCCCACATAGAAAAGGGCCAAGGAGATGACATGAAGTTGAGCGGGCTAGGAGGAACATGCACTTTGTCTGCATATATTTGGAACTAGTGGCACTTACGAGCGAATGAACAACAGTCTGCATCCATTGTCATCCAGTAATACCCCGATCTCAGCAATTTCTTAGCCATAGCATGCCCTCCTGCATGGGTACTGAAAGATCCCTCGTGGACTTCCTGCATTAACAGGCTTGCTTCGTGTCTATCCACGCATCTGAGCAAGACCATGTCAAAGTTTCTCTTGTACAAAACCCCGTCTGTATTCAAGAAGAAGCTAGAAGCAAGTCGTCTTAAGATCTTCTTATCATTGAAAGATGCCCCAGTTGGGTATTCTTGCTTTTCTAGGAATAACTTGATATCAAAATACCAAGGTTTCTTGTCAGACATGACGTCTACAGAGAAGGCATGAGCTGGTGCGTCAAGCCTGGAGATGTCAATTCTGGGCACATAGTTCCGACACAAGACTTTGATAGACGAAGAAAGAGTGGCCAATGCATCGGCAAATTGATTTTCATCACATGGTATGTACTGAAGCTTAACTGTCGTGAAGAACGTCAATAGTTTTCTAGCATAATCCCTGTAAGGAATTAGATGCTCTTGATGCGTATACCACTTGCCGGTAACTTGGTTAATGACGAGGGCTGAATCTCCGAATATATCGAGGGTCTTAATCCGAAGATTAGTAGCCTCCTTTATTCCCATTATGTATGCCTCGTATTCCGCTTCATTGTTGGTGCAGCCAAAAGTAATTCTGGAAGCGAAGGGAAAGTGAACACCTTCAGGAGTAATAAGAACAACACCAACTCCACGTCCATTGATATTAACTGCCCCATCAAACATCAACTTCCATTTGGATTCAGGGTCTGGCCCCTCCTCCGGAAGTGGTTCCTCGTAATCGTTTGCTTTGATGTACATGATGTCCTCATCAGGGAAATCAAACTTCATTGGATGATAATCATCTTCAAGAGGTTGCTGTGCAAGGTAATCTGACAATACACTTCCCTTGATGGCTTTCTGAGAAGTATACTGGATGTCATATTCAGTTAAAATCATCTGCCACCTAGCAACCCTTCCGGTTAACGCTGGTTTCTCAAAGATGTACTTGACAGGATCCATTTTGGAAATTAGCAGTGTGGTATGGGTCAACATGTACTGTCTCAGTCGCCGAGCAGCCCATACCAAAGCGCAGCAAGTTTTCTCGTGCAGTGAGTAACGGGATTCACAGTCGGTAAACGTTTTGCTAAGGTAATAAATAGCGTACTCTTTTTGACCAAACTCGTCATGTTGGCCTAGAACACACCCTATTGACCCTTCTAGCACGGTCAAGTACATGATTAAAGGTCTTCCCTCCACAGGAGGCATTAGAATTGGAGGCTCCTGCAAATATTCTTTTATCTTGTCGAAAGCTCTTTGAAAATCATCATTCCACCTGACCGTTTGCTCTTTTCTTAGCAATTTGAGTATTGGTTCGCACGTGGTAGTTAGGTGAGATATGAACCGAGAAATGTAGTTCAACCTCCCTAAAAACCCGCACACTTCTTTTTCTGTTCTCGGTGCAGGCATATCTTGAATTGCTTTTACCTTTGCAGGATCTACCTCAATTCCTTTCTGACTAACAATGAAACCCAGCAATTTCCCGGAACGCACTCCGAAAGTGCACTTGTTTGGATTCAACCTCAGCTTGTATTTTATCAGTCTATCAAATAGCTTCTTGAGATTGACCAGATGCTCTTCTTCGTCTCGGGACTTAGCAATCATATCATCCACATAACACTCTATCTCCTTGTGTATCATGTCATGGAACAATGTGACCATCGCCCACTGATAAGTAGCCCCGACATTCTTCAAACCAAAAGGCATGACCTTGTAGCAGAATGTAACCCACGGGGTAATGAACGTTGTTTTCTCCATGTCTTCCGGCGCCATCTTAATCTGGTTATATCTGGAGAAGCCATCCATGAAGGAAAATACCAAGAATTGAGCAGTATTGTCTACCAACACATCAATGTGAGGTAACGGAAAGTCATCTTTTGGGCTTGCTCTATTCAAATCCCGGTAGTCAATGCACATCCGGACCTTGCCTTCCTTCTTTGGTACAGGTACAATGTTAGCTACCCAAGGTGGATAACTAGTTACAGCAAGGAATCCGAAATCCCATTGCTTCTGAACCTCCTCCTTGATCTTCATCGCCATGTCAAGACGAGTTCTTCTCAACTTCTGTTTCACCGGAGGACAGTCTTCTCTCAATGGTAGCTTATGCACAACGATATCGGTATCCAACCTTGGCATATCTTGATATGACCAAGCAAAGATATCCACATACTCACACAACATACTGATCAGCTCTTTCTTGACTTCGGCCTGCAGACTGGCCCCAATCTTGATCTCTTTCTTCACATCTTCACTACCAATGTTGATGATCTCAATTTCTTCCTGATGAGGTTGAATAACCCGTTCCTCTTGTTTCAACAATCTGACCAATTCTTCAGGGAGTTCACAGTCTTCCTCAACCCCTTCATCAGCTTGGTAGACAGGATTGTCAAAGTCATGCGTGGTCATAGCAAGAATGTTATCAATGGAATCCGGATGATCAACACTGCACAGATGATGTGCTTATTTCAGAATTTGCTTATTTTGAAAAGAGACGCAAACACAAAAAACAAAAAGGAAAAAACACATTGCCATTTTTATATTTTTTGTGAAAAATTTAAAACAAAGAAAGAGAACATAATTTGTCTGAAAATGTCCTTTTATTTCATGGTAAAATAAGTGCATAACAAACATGGTGGCCCAATACAATGGATCCTAGCATCTTGGGCAGAATATTGGATTTGACAATGCAGTATGATAATAAAAGGAAACAAATAGATTACTCTGAGTGCCAGGTAACTTGGACAATGTCTTCAGCAGACCAGTTCTTCAGCTCCTCTCCGGGCGCACACGGATGAATCCAGTTGTCCCAGTCACCATCACTGTCTCCATCTTGGCTTGTCACATAGATTTGGTTGCGGTCGAGCATCCCAACACTTGTAAAAGTAATGGCTTTACCACTTGGAGTAGATCCACCAGGCTGATAACCCAAACCAAACTTGTCGTCTTTCTTCTCCAGTTCCAGCAATTTGCCCTAGCCTTGGGCGCTTCCTGACTGAACTACCTCCTTGGCCTGCTTGTAGGAATGGATGGAGGTACCTTCTTTCCCACTGCTCTTCTCTACAGGAGTTAAGATGTTGACGTTAACTGCTTCGAAGGCTTGACATAGAGTCTCATGGATCTCTCCATCCATCTCCACATATTTGAACGTTTATAAGTGGCTTACGAAGATGTCTTCCTCTCCGCATACCGTGATTACCTGGGCATCAACCACATATTTAAGCTTCTGATACAGAGTGGAAGTTACAGCTCCAGCAGCGTGAATCCACGGGCGTCCCAACAAGCAGCTGTACGCGGGCTGAATGTCCATGACGTAGAAGACACTTTTGAATACTTGAGAACCTATTTTCACGGGTAACTCAACTTCTCCAAACACTGATCTTCTGGACCCGTCAAAAGCTTTAACAATCAAATCATTGGGTCTCAGGACTATACCATCAACATTGAGCTTCATTAATGCTTTCTTCGGAAGTACATTAAGAGAAGAGCCTGTGTCTACAAGGACATGCGACAACACAGCACCCTTGCACTCCATAGTAATATGCAATGCTTTGTTATGGTTTCAGCCCTCTGACGTGAGGTCTCTGTCTGTAAAGCCCAGCCCGTGGCTTGCATTCACATTTCCCACCACAGCTTCAAGTTGATTAACAGTGATTTCTTGAGGAACATACGTCGTCTGCAAGGCCTCTCTGTGTGCAGGAGAACACATCAGCAAAGATAGAATGGATATCTTGGAAGGTGTCTGGTTCAACTGCTCGACTACCTTATAATCACTCTTTTTAATGATGCGCATAAATTCCTCGACCTCTTTCTCAAACGTAACCTGCCTAGCAATAGGAGTTGTTGATTCTTCAGTCACAACTTGCTTTCCTTTAGCCTTTGCCGAAGCCTCAGCCTCAGGATCCCCTCTCAGAACTGGGGGAGCAAATAGACAACCATTTCTTGTGAAACCCCTAACTCCTCAGATGTTCACTACAGTCGGGTCAATAGCAACAGACTTACTCTCAACTTTCTGTCCAGCCACATACACATCTGAGCCGTAATGCCATGGAATGGCTTTATCGTCTGTATAAGGAACAGGCCCAGGCACGGTGATAGTCACAGGACTAACCTCAGGAGCATAAATGGTTACAGGCTCTCTTCTGGCAGGCATCTCAGCTTCATCATAGAAAATGGTTATTGTGGACACATCCTCAGCTTCATTATCAACTTTGTTAAACTGCAAAGATCCTTCATCAATCATACTCTGCAACCCCCTCCTCAGGTCTTCACACCCATTCTCTGAATTCAAACATTTCTCGCAATCAGAACCGCATCCTGGAAACACCTGACCTTTTAGCAACCTCTCTTTCACTACCAATAACGGAGTCTTCACTTCTTCTATGCTCAAAATAAGACTTAACTTCTCACCACTTTCAACAACATGTATCCTATCCCCTCCGTGATTCGGAATAGGGTTTGAAGTAACATTCGGTGGTGGTGTGAAATTAATCGGTTTGGAGTCTATCAGATCTTGAACTTTGTGATGTAGTGCCCTACGCTTCTCAGTTGAGTGCCCGGGTGCCCCTGAATGGAAAGCGCATCTTGCATTGACATCATACCCCACTGGAAGCTCTCTAGGAGGTGGTGGTGCCAAAGTTCTCAATTGAATCAAATTCAGGTCCAGCAATCTTGGTAGCAAAGCAGCATAAGTCATGGGGATTTCCTCAAGCACCCTATTAGCCGGGCGAGTTTTCCTTGGCTGATAAGGTCTTTGTTGATAGTTTTTACGTTGCGGCTGTTGTTGTTGCTGTTGTTGTTGAGGTTGCACCTGCTGCACAGGGCTGGAAGGAATTGTGACTGCTTCCACATGCTCATATGGTCTTCTATATCCTCGGCCCCGTTCTCGTCCAAACACAACATTGGTCTCTCCTTCCCTTCTTCTTGGGGGTCCACTGAAAGCTTTTCTTGCTCCATTCGAGCTGCTTGCACTTGTATCCTGGATCTTTCCCATTTTCAACAAGGTCTCTACCCTCTCTCCAGCAATTACTATGTCTTTGAACTTGGTACCCGAACAAGACGCCAATCTTTCAATGAACACACCTTGCAACGTCCCCATAAACATGTCAGCCATCTCATTCTCAAGCAGTGGTGGTTTCACTCTGGCAGCGAGCTGACGCCACCTGGCAGCGAGCTGACGCCACCTCTGAGCATATTCTTTGAAACCCTCCTTAGCAGTTTGAGACATGTGTTGCAATTGAGTGCGATTTGGAGCCATGTCCAAATTATACTGGTATTGTCTCACAAAAGCCTCTGCCAGGTCCTTCCAGCTCTTAATGTTGACTCTGCTTAGCTTCATATACCATTCCAAGGAGGCCCCGACCAGGATGTCCTAGAAATAGTACATCCATAGCTTTTCATCACCAGTGTGAGCAGCGATCCTCCCCACAAAGGACTGAAGATGGGTCTTTGGGCATGCTGTGCCATTGTATTTCTCAAAAGTTGGGACCTTGAACTTGTAAGGGATTCTAACCCCTGGAACCAAGCCCATGTCAGTAATGTCAAATCCCAAAGAATTCTGGGATTGAATAGCCTTGATTTGTTCTGCCATTTCCTCAAACTTCCTGTTCATCTCAGCCCCCTGACCCTCAGCTTCGTCCAGCAGAGTGAATTGTTCGTCTTGTCCATCCATTTGCACATTATTCAGTCCATCATTGATTATAGTAACCCCTGGTTGTGTTATAGGGATTTCAACCTGACGGGCGCCCGCACCGTTAAGATTACCTCCCTCAGCAGTACCGTTGTTTCTGGTTGGACCAGTTTCTATCAACTCCTGCAGACGTTCTTGATTCTGACCCATGCCTGCCATCAAGGTCATAAAATTGTCCATCCTTAGCCTCAAGTCAGCTAAGTCAGATTGCATCTGATCCATGATTCTCTCTCTGTTGACCTTTGTTGGATATCTGTGTGCGACTGTCTGTTCCCGAACTTTCATGGGAGCTATAGTGCCTGAAACAGAAAAGACATTAGGAACTGGTGGACATACCTGCAAAACAAGAAAACAAGTGATATGTATGCAATGCAGTTGTTTATGTTTCCAATCCCAGGTCATTCATGCCCCGATTCCGGTATTTAGCAAAGAAAACCAGATGGATATTGATCCTCAACTTTCAGAAACTTCGCATAGAAACCACATTCAAACCATAACAGCAGGCACAGAAAAAAGGTGAATTGAAAAACTGCATAACATAAATCAGCCCATTAGGCAAACATAACAGAGTTCCCCGTAGGGTACAAGTTTCTAAGGAGAAAACAAACAACCAGGATTCCCACAACATGCCTGTAGGTAATCCAAAAACAAGGGAAACAAACTAAGAAGCAAGACCACTACCTGAGGACCCTAAACCTCCCTCACTAAGCCCCAACTCAGACCCAGCCTTCTTGACTCCAGCCATCAACTTGAGGTCTTCAATCTCTTTAAGTGCTGCTTCTAAGGCTTGTTGGCTATCTGCTAACTGCTGAGTCTTCTCCCTTCGAATTTGGTGGACTTGCTCCACCTCTTCCTTCTTGAAAGCCATTTGCACTTCGAAGAACTCTTCTTTCTCTTTATATCTCTTCAACTCTTGCTCTCTCTGTCCCTGCAACCAGACAATAGATTGACGAGCTTCCTTGAGGGTCTTTGAATTCTTCTTTCGTTCAGCTTCTCTTTTTGCTTCCATCATTCCCAACCTGTGAAAGTGAGCTTCCCTTCCAGCAAAGTCTTTCTCTTTAGCCTCCAAGGTGGTCTACATCTTCAGCAATTTCTCTTCAGCTTCATTCTTGGCCCGGTTGGCAAGATGATACAGATTAACCATTTCAGTGTTCTCCACCCTGACTTCATGCAGCTGGGCTTCCAACTTCTTGAACTCTTCTAAAGACACAGTATCATTAGACTCAGCAGCTGGAGGAACTGGAGATGAGAATGGCGACAATACCCTTCTGGCTCTGTCTTTCAACCAAGCTTCATACTCCGGGAAGGTCTGATTATTAGACTTTCCAAAGCTAGCTATTCCTTCTCCCTTAATGCACTTCCAAGTTCCAACAACCTTCCTTACTAAAGGCATATTGTCCTTTACATGGAAGTAGAAACTAGGGGACAACCTCAATTCTTCTGGTACCTCTCTCAAGGCATATCCCAACTGTCTTCTCAACAAGATTGGATTATAATTGATCCCTCTAGTTACTCCCAATAAAGGTACACTAAGATAACTCCCACAGCTAGTGATGAAACGTGCACCTTAAAGCCTCTGAGTAATCCACCTGACATCCTTGGCAAGTAACCTTTCCAGCTTCTGAGCCCATACCAAGGTATGATCACTAAACACTCCAGTACTAGGCAGATGCCTCATGAACCACATATGAAATAAAGGAGCGCAACAACGAACTAAACTTCCCCTTTTCTTCTCAGTCTTGTAGTGCATCGAGTAATACAAATCTCCAAGCAACGTAGGCACAGGATTCTTCAACAAGAAGAGATGTATAGCATTCATATCTATGAACTTCTCCATATCTGCAAACAAAATAATGCCATAGATAGAAAGAGCCAAGATAACATAGACAACATCCCATTCTTCCTCAACAGCCAACTCTTCCACCTTCTTTTCCAAAGTCTCTAAAGAAAACCCAGGTACACCTCCCTTAATGATGGTCATAGAATTCACAACAGAAGTGCTCAAATAAAGAGCCTTAGCAATAGCCTCAGGTGCAGGTCTACTCATCTCAGCATTGAACGGAATCTGGTCTCAAACAGGAACCCCCAAGATCAAAGCATACTCCTCCAACAAAGGACCTAACTGAAAATCAGGAAAAGTGAAACAACGGAGCTGAGGATCATAATACTGAAGCAGGGTATGAATGACACTTCTCTCAGAAGGATCTAACTCTACCACCACATCCAGAATACTCCCATAAGCCTTCCTGAACCTCTCTACATGATTGGGTGTGATCAACTTCACCATCTTCTTTAACAGACCAACCTTAGTGTCAAAAAACTTGAAGTGAATATTCTGCTTGCGAGGATCTTCCATCTCTGAAAAGGATACCGGAACCGGAAGCAAAGATATGAACCTGTGAATGAAAACAAAACATGATTAATGATGAAATGATGCAATGCAAATGCAAATGCAAAGACATATGATCCATCTGAGACTGTCTGGAATCTGGATACCAAGGCCAAATGATCAGAAACCCAAGTCCTCTGGATAACAACCCACAAACACTCAGATAATCTCAGATAACCCAATCAGGAACCAGATAAACTCAAGAACTTCGGAACCAAAGTAACTGTATCAAAACATGAAACTGCACTGGTAACAAGGGTATGATGAGTCAAGGGTTCCTGCAAACCTGTAAACCCCTCCCAATCTCACAAGTGTGCTCCGGGTCAAACATCACGGACTCTCAAAGCCGAATAGCAATAATACTTTCACCATTTCCGAGAAATGGCTCATGACCAAATCAGGGAATCAGTTAGGCATTATGTACTACGCAGGGAGGCCTCAGCTGAGTCCGGGAAAAACAAGCATCCCTTATAAGTCCCCAGCTTCGAACGCTGAAATCGAGAAACAATAGTACATTCAGCCCGTAGGATACAGTACTATTGTCATATGACCAATGCTTTAAATGAGTTCCTATAAGAGAACCAGGCCATCCTATGCGAGTCCCCAATGGACCCTCGGGTGCGAATGGGTTTGCCACAAAATGTGGTCTGCCACTGCCACCACTGGAGAGGGTTGTTTCCACAAAGGTTCTCAATGATCGGTCCCCAGATGCACATAACTATCAAGGTCCTATCCTGAAGTGGAGGAAATCCCCACACAAGATATTTCCAAGACGGCCGCAATCTGGGCGTGAAACACATTGCCACTCATCATGTCACATGTGAGTACAATATGTCCACTCTAATCCTATAGTGCACTCAAGCCGGGTACTTGGCTTATCTCTCAGAAACAGTATCACCCGAGCCCACCAAACAGAAAACCAGTCCAGACAGTCCAGTATGATATATGATGCGGAAAATAAATACTGAAAACTGTAAATAAAGTTGTAAATAAGACTACAAATAAACAACAGAATAATACAACACACAACAACAAACAATCATCACCCAAAGAAACAAGAACAAACAAGCGCTAGGAGAGACTCATAGGGGAACCAGAGATTCTGGGTTCGTCCCCAGCAGAGTCGTCAGCTGTCGCTCCCCGGATTTCCAACCTGGTACAAACGCGAAAGTGGCGCGGAAAAGAATAGAGTCGCCAGCCAGGCATTTTTATCCCAACGGGAATGGTAATGCTGCATAAACCAGAAGAAGGAAGAGGAAGGACACGGGTCCTGCGAACCAAAGAGACTGAGTTCGGAAGTCGGTTACGACCTAGGAAGGTATTAGCTCCCAGATTGTCCGCCGTACCCGACGGGATCCACGCTTGCAAAGAAAACTGTTTCAAAGGGTGAGGGTGTGAAATCTGCTGCAAAGAAAAGAAACTGGAATTGGAAAAGAAACTGAGAAAGGAACTGAATGAGAAAACAAGTAGAAAAAGTGTAGGGAAAATAAAGATTGTGCTCGAACGGGCCCTACCCCGCTGCCTACGTACCTCATCAGGACAATGAGGATCAGAGACGCCGTAGTTCCCCTAACAAGGGGTAGAAAAGATATTGCTTGTGAATTAAGGCTTGAACTGCCTATGCCATTGCTCAGGTGTTGCAGACTCGGACGACGAGTGCGTAACCGTCTTGCAAAATGACAAGTAGGAGCAAGTTCGCGTACGAAGCGAAGGAGATGAGAAAAGAATTCCTAAAGGAAAGACGCTTATTGTTTTTTTGGTGTTTTTTAGAAGCTTTTCATGAGTGGAGTTTGTATAGGTAAGTGTACCTAAGTCTTACTCAATGGGATGTGTACGTCTCACATCATCCCGAAATGGAATGCGCAAGAGGCACACCTATCTATGGAGGAAATCCCCAAAGCTAGTCCCACAAGTGAAGACTCAGACAGACTGACCTATTAACATTTATTAAGTGTTTTTGTGGTTTTTTTTGGTTAAGAAGTGTTTTTTTAGCTTTTCTTTGTGAGATAATCTCATGCTAAAACCTATTCACCACGAGGGATAACTTATACCTCGCCCCGAAACGGAACGCGTGCAAGTATCTCATAGCAAAGTCCCATGTCACATGAAAGTACTTAACATTTATTAAGTGAATTAGAAATAAGTTTGAAGGTGAGAAGAGATAGCACCAAAAGGACCACAAAGGTAAAAGTCTAAGGGGAGACTAAAGAATCCTAAGTGTTGTCATGCATGGATATCCTAAGGTTAGTGAGATTTGAATTCTATCCTATTGGAGAAGAAGGAAAGAAAAGAAGAAGAAGAAGGAGAAGAGGAGAAAGAGAGGAGTAAGGCCTAAGCCCAACAATCACAAGGTTAGTACAAATAAGAATAAGAAGAGAAGAGATAAGAATTGGAGATGTGGGAATCACATCCACACCTGTCACTTACCAGAGCCCCTGAAATAGTTAGTAAAATCCAGCACATGTTCATCAACAAAAACATGGCAATGACATACTCAAAGTTCACACCAATCAAGATCACACAATCATGCCAAACAATGCACATACAAGCATTTACGTGTCGAGAATACGGAAGCACGCATCAATCAGCAAGAAAATCAACCAAACAAACATATTCAATGATCATATGAAGATCCATGACATTTAAAACAAGTAAGGGAATCAAACATGCTTGAAATAAGGCAAAAATGGCTTACTACTTCAGTGTTAACCGGTTAACCAATCCGTTAACCGGTTAACCATGCCAAAACCTGCATAAACACAACACAATTCAGGTGCGTTAACCGGTTAACCAATCCGTTAACCGGTTAACGCTGTTAAGACAACAACAAAAACCTGCAAAAATCAGCTCCCAACCAGCTTATTCCAAACAATCTCATACCAGTCCAGCAAGCATTTGAACATGAAGATAATGTATCAATTCACATTAAATGGCATCATCAAGCTTATGAACATTAATACATAGATCCGGTTACCAATCAATCAATCAAGCAACACAAGCAAATATGCAAACATGTGGTGGATCTAAAGCTCAAGCATGCAAATAAACTAAAAATAGAGCTAGATCTGAATTTAACCAACCTACAAAGCCGAGGTATGCTTTGGTAGTTGTTGATTGAGCTGAAAATGATAGATCTCGCGCAAAACTTTGAAGATCCGATATTAAGCTTCACACTCCGTGCAAAATAAATGCAAGAACAAACTCTTGATGCATAATTTTGGATCCAAAAACACTTCTAGATCCCAAACCAGATCTGAATCACCACTAAAACCAGCAAAAAGATGTAATGAAGTTATGGATGGAGGTCTAGTTCCAAGATCTACACACCTCAAGGCAAGGCTATGTGATCTTCAAAGAGGAACTTTGAGTGATTTGGAAAATTGGGAGAGAAAAGTGAGAGAATTATGAGTGAGAGGAGTGAAAATTCAGAAAATGAGAGTGAAAAATGAGGGAGAGATCCTTTTGGTTTGGAAAGAAATGATTAAATATGGTTTAGGTTTGGGGCCCAAAAATTAGGATTGGGATCCAAAATTATGGTTTGGGTAGTGTGATTAGGATGTAGCAATGGGATTAGGCTTGGACAAGGGCTCTAGATCCTTCTCTTTAATTTCCAATTAATTCAAAATGAATAAAATCAGAAAAAAGAAAAAAGGAGCAAAAATCACACATGCTGAATTGCTGCTGGAAATTCAAAATTCGTGGCCGTTAACCGGTTAACCAATCCGTTAACCGGTTAACGCCAGTAAATTTTGAATTTCCCTCCTTTTGGTGGGAACCTTCAAGAATAAACCGATGCCAACCGTTTTGATCTGATTTTGATCCTCCATCCTTTATAATTCTTTGACCCTGATGTCAACCTTGTAACCTGCCTTGTGAGTCTTGAATTTCCCTGACGATTGATCACATGCCTGATGCTGGAATATGCAAGTACCATGCTTCATTTTTCTATGCAATATGCTAAGGACATGATATGTTCATGATGAATATGATGTGATATGATGCTTAAAATGAAGAGGGCAAATTTGGGGTGTTACAGAGCCCAAGTTCATAAGTGGGGGATGCTCACCCCAAATGATGTCAATAACATGGAAGACGAGGTGGAAAGCGACCTCAACCTAGAGAGCTGGATTCGTCCAAGGATCCCGGGTCACCAAGTCCTTAACTGGTCTTCCCAGGAAATTATAAGGGTTACTCCTACAGAGTAATTATTATTTCCTGCTTTTTTCAGCATGCATTTAGTCCTGCATCTTGCCCAAGGTGTCAGGACTCATTTTGTAATAGGGTCATATTTGTAATTTTGTGCAAATGGAATATCAATGAATATCAGACATCTTTTTCAAACAATTTTCCCTCTCGCTCACTGTCTTTTCATTTTTGTTATTTTTCGCACAAAACAATAAAATGGCAATGTTTTCAAAATAAATAAATTTTATTTTTTCTAAACAAGATTAAAATTGATCACTAAAACGAACAAATCTCCACCCTTGCAGAGATTATCCTCCAGATTGCACCGATAACAACACTGCTATGACCTTGTATGACTTCGACAATCCAATTAATCAAGCTGATGAAGGGGTTGAAGAAGACTATGAGTTACTTGAAGAGTTAGCCAGGTTGTTGAGGCAAGAAGAGAAAGTGATTACTCCTCATTAGGAGGAGGTTGAAACCGTTAATCTTGGTACCGAGGAAGATTTAAAAGAAGTGAAGATTGGGGCCAGTCTGCAGGCTTCTGTAAAAGAACAGCTTATCAACATGCTTCAAGAGTACATCGATGTCTTTGCTTGGTCCTATCAAGACATGTCGGGTCTAGATACGGATATAGTCATGCACAAGCTACCCTTGAAAGAAGATTGCCCTCCAGTGAAGCAAATGATACGCCGTACTCGCCCAGATATGGCCATGAAGATTAAGGAAGAGGTACAAAAACAGTGGGACGCCAGTTTCCTTGCTGTAACTAGTTACCCGCAGTGGGTCGCTAACATTGTACCAGTGCCTAAAAAGGATGGCAAGGTGCGTATGTGTGTGGATTACCGGGATCTGAATAGAGCTAGCCCGAAGGATGATTTCCCATTACCTCACATTGATGTATTGGTCGACAACATAGCTCAGTTCTCGGTATTTTCTTTCATGGATGGATTTTCTGGGTATAATCAGATCAAGATGTCACCCGAAGACATGGAGAAAACAACCTTCATCACACCTTGGGGCAAATTTTGTCACAAGGTAATGCCGTTTGGACTGAAGAACGCCGGTGCAACTTATTATCGGGATATGGTAACGTTATTCCACAATATGATCCACAAGGAAATTGAGTGCTACGTGGATGACATGATTGCCAAGTCCCTTACTGAAGAAGACCATCTGGTAAACCTGCTGAAGTTGTTCAAGCGTCTGAGAAAGTACCAGCTGAAGTTAAACCCCAACAAATGCACATTCGGGGTGCGTTCTGGTAAGCTGCTGGGATTTATTGTAAGTGAAAAGGGAATTGAGGTTGATCCCGACAAAGTCAAAGCCATTCAGGAGATGCCTGCACCTAGGATTGAAAAGGAAGTTCAGGGGTTCTTGGGTAGATTGAACTACATATCAAGGTTCATATCTCATCTTACTGCAACCTGTGAACCCTTGTTCAAACTATTGAGAAAGGAACAAACAGTTAGGTGGAACGACGATTGTCAGAAAGCTTTCGAAAAAATCAAGGAGTACCTGCAAGAACCTCCGATTCTCATGCCTCCAGTTGAAGGAAGGCCTCTAATAATGTACCTGCCAGTATTAGAAGGATCAATGGGGTGTGTTTTGGGCCAGCATGACGAGTCTGGTCGAAAAGCGTACGCAATATACTACCTAAGCAAAAAGTTTACCGACTGTGAACAACGTTATTCACTGCTCGAGAAAACTTGTTGTGCTTTAGCGTGGGCTGCTCGCCGACTAAGACAGTATGTGTTGTCTCACACTACTTTACTGATCTCAAAAATGGACCCCGTCAAGTACATATTTGAGAATCCAGCACTTACCGAAAGGGTTGCAAGATGGAAAATGATTCTAACATAGTATGACATTCAGTACACATCTCAAAAAGCCATCAAGGGCAATGTACTGTCTAACTATCTAGCTGAGTAACCCATTGATGATTACCAGCCCATGAGATTTGACTTTCCTGATGAAGACATCATGTACTTAAAAGCAAAAGATTACGAAGAGTCTGTTCACACTGAAGGGCCTGACCTAGGAGAAGAGTGGACAATGATGTTTGACGGGGCTGTCAATATGAATGGTCGTGGAGTTGGTGCAGTACTCATTACACCTAAAGGAGTTCATATGCCTTTCTCGGCAAAAATCACCTTTGCCTGCACTAACAACGAAGCAGAATACAAAGCATGTATCATGGGTCTTGACGAAGCCATTGACCTTAGGATCAAGACATTGAATGTATTCGGAGATTCAACTTTGGTAATCAATCAGACCAACGACAAATGGTACACTCACCAAGAGTATCTGATTCCATACCGTGACTACACGAGGAGATTATTGACTTTCCTCACAACAGTCAAACTTGAGTACATCTCTCGAGATGAAAATCAGTTCGCAGATGCTTTAGCTATCATTTCCTCCATGATCAAGGTTCAAACTGCCAAAATGTGCCTTAGATTTTAGTATCCAGATTGGACCAACCGGCATACGTATTCTCTGTGGACACTGCTAAAGATGACAAGCCTTAGTTCAATGACATCAAATGCTTCTTAGAGGATCAGACATACCCACCTGGGGCATCATCTAATGATAAGAAGACATTGAGAAGACTGGCCGGTAGTTTCTTCCTTAATGCTGATGGTTCATTATACAAGCGAAACTTTGACATGGTTCTGCTCAGATGTGTTGATAAGAAAGAAGCAGACTTGCTGATGCACGAGGTGCACTAAGAGTCTTTCGGTACCTACGCTGGAGGGCATGTAATGGCAAAGAAGTTGTTGAGATCGGGTTACTACTGGATAACAATGGATGCAGACTGTTGTGCCTATGCCAGAAAGTGCCATAAATGCGAGATCTACACAGATAAAATGCATGTGCCTCCAAATCCTTTGAATGTGATGTCTTCACCTAGGCCCTTCGCCATGTGGGGCATTGACATGATTGGAAATATTGAACCAACTGCTTCAAATGGTCACCGATTTATCCTGGTAGCCATTGATTACTTCACCAAATGGGTTGAAGCAGCTTCATATGCAAACGTCACCAGACAAGTGGTAGCCAGATTTCTGAAGAGAGACATCATCTGTCGATATGGAGTTCCCAAACGAATCATTACTGATAATGGTTCTAATTTGAACAACAAAATGATGGCAGAACTGTGCCGGGACATCAAAATCCAACATCACAACTCTTCTCCTTACAGGCCAAAGATGAATGGCGTTGTTGAGGCAACTAACAAGAACATCAAGAAGATTGTGCAGAAGATGGTGGTCACTTTTAAAGACTGGCATGAAATGCTACCATTTGCTTTGCATGGGTACTGAACATCAATCAGAACGTCCAATGGGGCAACACCTTATTAGCTTGTGTATGGTATGGAGGCAGTCTTACCTGTTGAAGTTGAGCTACCCTCTTTACGGGTAATGATGGATGTAAAGCTGGATGAAGCAGAATGGGTCCAGTCTCGGTACAATCAGTTGAATTTGATCGAAGAAAAGAGGCTAGTTGCCATCTATCATGGGCAGTTATATCAAAAGAGGATGAAGAAAGCCTTTGATTAGAAAGTAAGACTTCGGGAATACCAAGTGGGAGATCTTGTTCTGAAAAGACTCCTTCCTCCTAATACAGACCACAGGGGCAAATGGACGCCAAACTACGAAGGCCCATTCATAGTAAAGAAAGTCTTCTCTGGTGGAGCACTGATGCTCACTACTATGGACGACGATGATTTCTTATCCCCTGTGAATTCAGATGCAGTTAAAAAATACTTCGCATAAAATGACCCGCTGGACATAAAAACAGAATATGAGTCCAGGCAAAAAATAGTGCATCCCGGCGAGTCAAAAACAGAATAAAAGACTCGGGCAAAAATAAGGGAAAATTGAAAAAAATGTACACTCGCTGAGTTGAAAAGCCGCATTGGACAGCTCAGGCAAAAATGGGTATCCCAGTGGATTGAAAACCCAAAAGGGCGATCCACGCAAAATCAGGGAATAAGCGAACAACTGCATCCTGAATTTGTCTGTATTACTCACAACATGGCAAGCTTCGAAAGGACAAAGCATCAGTCAGAATCAGCCTTCTTCAGAAAGCAAGATAAGAAGAACGTCAAGGTCATACAAGTCATAGCAAAGGAAGTTCACCAGAACGTCGTCGTCAACATTGCCAACACTTTTATTTTTCTTAATTTATAGCAATCTTCTCATTTCAGGAAACATGTTTCTTTGACTGTATTGGCCGATTCAGGGCACCCAGATTAATAAAATCAGAGTTTTCAATCACACCTCGATTTGTACATTTCTGTTTCGTTTGCAAAATGTCCAATATTCGTGATACAACACTTGCATAAAACAAATGAGCCGTTTGTATAAATGCTTGCAGGAAATATATTACTTTTAGGAAAGTCTAACTCCTATGAAGGAATCCGGTTAGGGATGCCTCGGGATACTTGTGCGTTTACTCTTGTCTTAACAGGTTGCAGGTATTCAATACACAACATGGGGCATACCAGGCATTGAATCCCCAGCATGTTACTTCCAAGAAATTATCACCTCCCCGAGCAGGGCCTGATAACTATTTCACAGCAAGATGGGCAAAGATTTTCCTATCCCCCACCAGAGTGTCAGATCTCTCATCCTTAACAAAGTTAATGGAACTGCCTCCCCACAGAGTTTCCATTCTTTCCCAAGAAGAGCAATGCCTGAAACCCATCCCCAACAAGGTGGCTGAAGCTTCCTTCTCCCCATTTGAGTTCTCCCTTCGGATAGATCTACCAGTGATCTTTCCCCTATAGCATTTGCATCATATTCACCAAATAAGCGTAGCATTCTGTCTAATACGGAGCGTTATGGCAAAAATCAAACATTTGCATGATCTCAAGCCAGGTTCGAGCCGGTCACCTGCAATTACCATCAATATTTCATCAGCAATACACAAAATACATCCCTTGCACAGAAAGCCAAAGCATCTCCTTTACACTCTCAAAACAGATGCCTGTTTATATTTATGCATGTTTGACACTCGTTCGTGTCATACCTTCCCCCGCAAGTCAAACACTTGTCTGTGTCTTTCTCTTACTTCACCAACAAACCAATACTCACTCATACTTATACAAAAGTCTTTGATACTCGTCCGTATATTGTTTTTATCACTCCTCAACAGATTCGACACTCGTCTGTGTTCTTTGTTAACCAGTTGGTACTCGTCCGTATCATCATCTTTGAACACGCGTCAGTGTTTGATTCTACCGATACTCTTCTGTATCATGGTTCTAAGGATGCTCGTCCACATCTTTAATCTATACACGTCGTCAAACACTTATACCTTTTATTCTTGAGCGTAAGCACTCGTTCGTGTTTATCGTTCCCCAATAAGTCGTCATCAAAACAAATTTCTCCTATCCGACATTCGTCCAATGTCGTGATACTTTCGGCAGCCATCCCCTGCCGGGTGATCGTCCTTCACCTTCGGATGATCATCCCTCATCCTTTTCCCCAATGGAACCTCCATTGTTGGAACCTTCTATCCGGCATTCATCCTATGTCGTGATATTGTAGCAGCTATCCCCTGCCAGGTGATCGTCCTTCACCTCTTGATGACCGTCCCTCATCATTTTCATCTGATGGCCATCCCCATCGTTAATCTTGTTATCCGACATTCGTCCTATGTCATGATAAACCCCGAGAGCAGCCGTACCCTGTTAGGTGATCGTCCTTCACCTCTTAATGATCGTCCTTCATCATGCTTATCTGATGGCCATCCCCATCGTCGACCTCTTCTATCCGGCATTCGTCCTATGTCGTGATATTTTCAACAGCCGTCCCCTGCTAGGTGATCGTCCTTCACCTTTGATGACCGTCCCTCATCATTATTTCATTTATTCTTTAACCGATGGCCGTCCCCATCGTTGTTTACTTTACTTACCAAAGCCTGGTGGCCGTCCCCATCATTGCTTTTCTTATTACTTTAATCCCCAAAGAGTTTTATTTTTATTACCTGATGGCTGTCTCCGTCATGGTCTCTTCATTCCCCCAGCTTGTCGGCCGTCCCCGTCATTGCTTTGCTTACTTTATCCCTAGCAGTTGTCCTCTGCTCGATGGTCATCCTCCGTCGCATTCATTTAATAATCATACTATACTACCTTTCACAGTTTATATCCCTTTTCTTCTTATCCCCAGCGAGTGCAAATTTCAGACTGTCTTTGGTATTCAACCACAAGTTATCTTGTTTGTCTGTTAAGCCAGACGCTTACACCCTACACAGCTAACTCATGCTTGAATAGGGGCAGCTGTAAACACCCCAAATTTTCCCTCACTCTTTATCCCACCATGGCTTGTGATCTTTCATTTTTGTTTTAACATAAACATTACATCTCATGTTGCATTATTGTTCCACTGCATAGTTCAAGTTCATCTGCATCTAGGGTTTGTGATCTGAGCAATCCAAGAATCCATCTGAGCCATCCCAAAGGTCTCAAAGCTTTCCAAGAGGTTCCATGTGTGTTCTATCATCATATTATGCTCCTCAAAGTTCATGAAAGTTAAGGGATCACAAGAACTAGCAAAGGCATGGAAGCAGAGCTAGGATTTTCACTACACAGATGGCCAAAATTAGGGTTTTGGTTTCATAGGCCCTAACTCCAAATTTTTGGGTCATTCTTGTTTCTAATGTTCTTAATATGTTATAAGGATCATGTGTACCAAGTTTGATGAAGAAACTCATTGTGGAAGTCATATGTTTACTGGGTAACTTCCTGAGCAAGTTAAGTCAAAATCAAGGCATCTGAGGCCCCCAACAATGGAACCAAAGGGGTATTTTCATCAAATTGAAGTTCAATGATCTTTATTTGATTTTATAAGTGTTTAGAAATTCACAAAATAGAAGAATTTTGAGCCAATTGCAAACTTGCCATTTTTGGAAATGACTTGAAATGCAAACTTTCCATTAAGGGAAAGATTTTCAACCTCCTCTTTCATGACCAAAAATGCTTCAAATGAAAAATTCTTGGGCATGAAAGTTGTAGATTAGGTCTTTCCCTTTTCAAAAAGTACAAGAACATATTTTTATTCATCATAGAACTCAAGATATAGCCTTTCAAAGTTGGCAAAAATCACATAATTTTCAAGTTCATGCCAAAGAGGGAATTTTGCAATTTCACTTTCCAAGCCTTCAAATGACCTCTAATGTGCACAAACACTTCACAATATATCAAATAAACTTCAAAAGATCAGAATTATGCATTGAACCTAGGGTTTTCATGACTTGTGATCCAAGAAACTTCAAAGAGGGAAATTTGCAAAACATGTGATAGCTCATGATCCAAGCCTTCCAGCACATCAAAATCAATCCCATGGCCATCCTTGAACCAAGCTGAGGCCAGACACCCCATGAAACCACCTCTGACCCGTGCACATACCTCATAGTACACAATCTTGACTTTTTGCAAAACCTCCCATACCAATCAGCCTGTGCCACAACAACTCTCTGGCCAATCAACATTGTTTATGTGGACATTAAGCAACTCATTTCATACAACACACAAGGCTGAAACCTCTCATACACTCAGATTGCCAAAAACCTCAAGAAACCTTCATCTCTTCGAAATTCATAGCACAACCATCAAAACTTCAAACTTCTTCCACCAATCAACTCAGCATCACCCTAGGATCATTTCCCATCCATAACCATAGCCTAAAACACTCTCAAACTCAAACACGATTTCTGCAACTTCAGAAACAAAACACTCAAAATAGCCACTCTAAGCTTCATTCAAGCTTGCCAATAGTCTCAGGAGGTCAAATGGGGTGGATTGCACAAAGGAGGAGCTCCGAAAGTCCATATTTGCAGTTCATCATCTCAGATAGTCATAAATAACTCTTTTTCCAGAAACGTGTTTTCATGTTATAGAATGATTCTACATGCTTTACTGATCACAATGATATGATTTGTTTTGAAAATGAGTGAAAAATGGCCATGTATGCTTGCTCTGAAATTTTTCCCGTGAAACTTGCTTGCTTCGATTCTTGTTGTTGATGCAATATAAATGGATTTCATGCCTGGATTCTTGTTTAATGATGTTCATTGATCATTTCTGGAGAGTTTGATGCATTGTTGTGAGGTTTTGAGAGAGTTCAGGGGAGAGTGTCAACAGAGAAGATGACCGGAGCTTAGCTCCGGTCACCTGAGATTAATTAGGGCTAATTAGGGTTAGTTTGCCAGTTTAAACATGGACCATTGGTTGTGTGTTTTAATTAGTGAACGGATGGCCCATATCATTTCATTAAACCCTAAACCTGATTAATCTATTTAATTAATTCAAATTAGCCAGAATACATCCTGACCGTTCAAAGACGCGAGCAGTCAAACCCCTCCCCCCAGGTTCAAATCTCAACCACTGGATCAGATTACTTTCCATTTAATTAGTTTTTTATTTCATTTTTATTGCATTTTCTTTCTCATTTATTTAAAAATAGCAAAACATTTTCCAAAAATATTTCCTTTTGCATTCTGATTTCAAATTTTTCTCAACCTGAAAATAATTTTTATCTTATTTTTTGCATTGAAAAAGTATTTTTAAAATATTTAAATGTTATTTTTAATTAATTAAAGTATTTTAATTAATTAAAAATGCATTTAGGTTTCTAAAAATCACCAAAAAAATCATGAACCATTCCAATGCATTTAGAAACATTTTCAAACTCTTCACACAAATTTCTCTTTAGGTTTGATCATAGTTTACCAATTTTCTTTTAATTAAGGGTTATAAAAATCACATTTTTGAACCCTAACTTTAAAAACTCATTTCTGCCTAACTAAGAAGAGTTTGAACTTGATTCTTTTTGCATTGTGTTACATATTGCATGTAGTTTATAGGTCATTTTCCTCATGAATTTATCTTGCATTTTCAAATTGATTTGCATTTTTCCCTTTGAACCACCCAAAAACCCTTGAAAACTTAGGAAAATCATAACTTTTGATAGGTTAGGCTTCTGACCTTCTCCTTTGGGATGTGACCTAATAAGGGATTAGGGTTTGTTTGAGCTTGATTTCAAATTTTTATCATGTCATATGCTTCTGTTTTATCCATTTGCATCTCACATATCCATGTAACCCTAATTTCTCATGCTCATTTGCATCCACCTTGCATATGCATCATTGCATGAACTTGCCATGACATTTCATGCATTCATATGTCATATTAGACATCTTAAGACATGTTAGAACCTTGCTTGATCATTTATTCATTCATTTTCCATGTTTAGCATTCATTTCATTTCATGAACTTTCATGTGTTTTCAAACTTCAAAGCATGCTTCGATAACATCTCATCCTTGTATGATCATTCATATGTATATTATATGACATTGAATCACCTCACATGCCATTTGCACAACATAAACACTTCTGACTTTGATCAATTCATCTCATTTCACTTCATTTCTTCATGCTTTATGCTTTATGCATCCATGCTAAGACTTTTAGGTTGTGGTAAGTTACTTTGAGAGGTGGATTTGCCTTCACCTCTCACATCTCCTTATCTCTTTCATTTACATTTTTTTTTGTCTTTGAAGTGAATTTGATTCACTTATGTTTCATCTCTCTCACTTTCTTCCCTTAAGTTACTTATCTTCTTAGTAAGTAAGTAACTTACTCTTCTGCTTCCTCCTCCTTTCATCTGCTTCTTCCATTGGTGACTTCCTTGAAGATCTTTCTTAAGCCTCATAAACCCTAGGGTATCCAAGCATGATAATGATTAGGGTTATAATTAGTTCCCCTTAGCTTTTACCTTTGAGTCTCCTTGAGTCTCTCTTCTCATCTCAATAATCAGAGACTAAACTCTTAAAGTTTTAGGACTTTGGAATTAGGGTTATGCCTGCATCTTTCTCATAAGATGGAGTGTATAACTTTAATCCTAAGTGTAAAACCTTTAATTTGTTTAAACCTCTTAATTAAATCATCTAATAATCACCAAGACTTTATCTTGTAACTTGGGCCTTACATTAGGGTTCTAATTCTTCCTTATGGTTAAGAAGGACTAACCCTAGTGTTTAATGGACAAGTCCCCCTCAAGTTGTCTTACAAACCATAAAATCCACTTCTTAATCTCATCCCTTAATTATAATCCACTTAATAAAGGCTTTGTTATATAATGAATTTAATCCCTAACCATGGATTAAGTTGAGGTATCTTCCTTATCTTAAGTGTTCTCATCTATTATCCTTCTATTAGGATGGTGTAATGAGTCCACTAATCTGTGATTAGAGATTAAACTCATTACTTAACACTAAACAAAAACCCAAAAAAACATCTAATTAATCACAAGTAGGTTAATGATCTTAATCATACATCATCATGGCAATTAGGTTGAGATATTTATCTCATACTTAAGTAGGCTCATTATCCCTAATCAGGGAGGATATAATAAGTTTACAAGCCCTTGATTTAGGCTTAAGCTTATTAACTTATGCAAAACACCAAAAACAATAAAAAACTGAAAACACAAAAACAATAAAAAACTGAAAACACAAAAACAAACAATAATCGTCTCCTCCGGGATTCTTTTCTCATCACACTCATTCATAAACGAGAACTTGCTTCTTCTGTATAATGCAAGACAGTTAGCACTCGAGCCAGACGAGGCATACACTTGAGCATAGACAAGCAAGCAGTTCATAGTCAATTTCCTTTTTTCAGTCTCTTTGAGTCCAACTACGGTGTTCTGACTTCCTCATTGCACGCGAGGATACGTAGGTATAACTTAACGGTTATCAAACAAAAGTCTCTGTGTCTTCCCCCTCGTTCAACATTCTCTTTTAAGCCTCAGTTCCTGAGCATTTCACTCTCTTTTGCACTGACGCTTGTATATTTCTTTTCCAGCTATTTACACACAGATAGCACATACACTACCCCTTTAAACACAAACTTATAAGCGTAGATCTCGTCGAGTACGACAGACAATCTGGGTGCTAATACCTTCCCAGGTTGTAACCAAACCCCTTTCTCAGTTTCTCTGGTTCGCGACCGTCTTATCCATATTTTTTCCAGGTTTATGCAGCATTACCTTTCCTTCAGGATAAAAATGCCTAGCTGGCGACTCTATTCATTCCCACCTTCATTTTCTCCTTTCACCGACCGTTCGCGTCTGCATCGGGATGCAAATCTTCGGGAGCGACACCATCCTTCTTAGGCACGGGTACAATGTTAGCAACCCACGGCGGGTAACTAGTTACAGCAAGGAAATCGGCGTCCCATTGCTTTTGTACTTCTTCCTTGATTTTTATGGCCATATCTGGGTGAGTGCGGCGCAACTTCTGTTTAACTGGAGGGAAATCTTATTTCAATGGTAGCCTATGCATGACAATATCCGTATCTAGACCTGTCATGTCTTGATAGGACCAAGCAAAGACGTCGACATATTCCCGAAGCATACTGATGAGCTGTTCTTTTACTAGAGTTTGCAGACTAGCCCCAATCTTTACTTCCTTCAGATCTTCCTCGGTACTAAGATTAACAGTTTCAATTTCCTCCTGATGAGGAGTAATCACTTTCTCTTCTTGCCTCAACAACTTGGCTATCTCTTCAGGCAACTCATAGTCTTCATCAACCCCTTCATCTGCTTGATTAATTGGATTATCGAAGTAATACAAGGTCATAGCAGTGCTGTTGTCGGTGCAATCTGGACGATTATCTCTGCAAGGTTTGAGATTTTTTCTTTTTATTGATATTTTAATCTTGTTCAGAAAAATGGAGTTATTTATTTTGAAAACATTTCCATTTATTGTTTTGTGCGAAAAATAACAAAAATGAAAAGACAGTGAGCGAAAAGAGAATAGTTTGCAAAAGATGTCCATTGTTCATTGATTTTCCATTTGCACAAAATACAAATATGGCCCTATTACAAAATGAGTCCTGACACCTTGGGCAAGATGCAGGGCTTAATGCATGCTAAAGGCAGGAAATAATAATTACTCTGCAGGAGTAACTCTTATAATTTCCTGGGAAGACTAATTAAGGACTTGTTGTCCCGGGATCCTTGGACGAATCCAGCTCTCCAGGTTGAGGTTGCTTTCAACCTCATCTTCCACGTTATTGACAGCATCTGGGGTCAGCATTCCCCCACTCACGAACTTGGTCTCCTTAACAACCTCTGCTTGATCTTGTCGGAATGATTTGTAACCCAAACCGAATATGTCCTCCTTCTTCTGCACAAGTAGCAGCTTGCCCCAACCTTGGGCATTTCCATCTTCAACAACCTTCCGATCTTGTTGGTAGGAGATAATTGAAGTACCCATCCTATCTTCCTGGGATGCAGTAAATACTTCAGTTGTCGCCTCGTGGACGTTCAGTGCTTCGAAACCTTGGCTCATGGTCTCGTGGATTTCACCATCCATCGCAATGTATTTGTAGGTATCCAGATGGCTAACAAAAATATCCTCTTCACCACAAATTGTTATAATTTGCCCTTCCCACTCGTATTTTAATTTATGGTGAAGGGTCGACGTAACTGCGTTAGTGGCGTGAATCCATGGTCGACCCAACAAACAGTTGTAGGCCGGCTGAATGTCCATTACGTAGAAAATAGTTTGAAAGACCTGCGGGCCAATTATCACAGGAAGCTCCACTTCTCCAAGAACAGACCTCTTGGAACCATCAAAAGCTCTAACCACCATATTGCTTGGTCGGAGAGCTATACCATCATATTCAAGCTTAACAAGGGCCTTCTTTGGCAAGACATTGAGTGAAGACCCAGTGTCAACTAGAACATGTGAAAGCACAACCCCTTTACACTCCAGAGTGATGTGTAAAGCTTTGTTATGATGACGACCTTCCGTAGTCAAATCAGCATTGGTGAAGCCTAGTCCATGACTAGTATTGACATTGGAAACCACTGTCTCTAGCTGATTTACCGTGATCTCCTCAGGCACGTAGGCTGCGTGCAGGACTTTAAGTAATGCATCCCGATGAGCTTCGGAACACAATAATAATGATAAAATCGAGATCTTGGAAGGATTCTGGTGGAGCTGATCCACAACCTTGTAATCGCTTCTCTTGATTATCCTCATAAATTCATCCACATCCTGATCAAAGATGTTTTATAAGCTTCTTTCAAGACTGGTTCTTCAGGCACCACATTTTTGCCTTTATCTTTGGCAGCAGCCTCTGCCTCAGTGTTAACTCTTGGAATTTGTGACACGAAGAGACGTCCGCTTCTAGTGAAGCCTCCGCCTCCCCCAACATTATCGATCTGTGGTGTGTAAGCTGAAGAATCAAGAGAAACTCTTTCCCCGTTGCAGTAAAGGTCTGAACCATAGTGCCATGGTACAACGTTATCTTTTTCATATGGAATAGGTCCAGGTACCGTGATAGGGACTGGACTAAATGCAGCGGAAGTAGGAACTGTTATTGTCTGTGGATCGTAATATATGGTAACAGGACTTCTGACCGATGGTGGTGGTGAAGGACTGAAGTTGGGTTGTTGTTGAGATTGTTGCTAAAAATTGTTGGAATCGGGGACCATAGTCGGGTCGTAGTATATGGTGACTGTGGAGATGTCATTATTAACAGTTGTTGTAGTTGTAGAAGCGGATGCGGTTGAACTAACATTTGTTGAAGTAGTGGAAGAAATGATTGTTGACTTTGTAGCAGAGTCTGTCGGAACAATTGTGTTTGAAGTTGTAGGCAGAGTGCTTGTTGTTGCTGTAAGAGGAATTGCTGATGTTGTAGAAACTGTTGATGTTATCTGCAGGATATCTTCTCTGATAAGGCCATTGATGCCACTTCTTAAACTTTCACAACCATTGGCGTAAACTTTACAAGATTCACAGCAGGCCTCACAACCTGGGAACACCTAGCATTTTAAAAGCTGGGCTTTAACCTCTTCCAGAGGTGTTTGAATGCTTGCAGTATCTTCGATTAAATTCATGGGTTGATCCTCCTCAATTGCATTTATCCTGGGCCCACCGTGGCTAGGCATAGGATTCTTTGTGACGTTAGGAGGTGGCGCAAAATTTAGAGCCTTTGAATCAACTAGATCCTGGACCTTCATGTGCAAAGCTCTGCACTTTTCTGTGGTATGGCCAGGTGCATTAGAATGGAAGGCACATCTGGCATTGACATCATAATTCCTTGGAAGGTTCTGAGGATCTGGTGGAGCCAGAGTCCTTAATTCAACAAGATTAAGCTTCAAACGATGTGGTAGCAAAGTGGCATAGGGCATAGGTATAGGATTGATTACCCTGTTGACTTGAGATGGCCTTTGCTGGAAAGGACGTTGCTGTTGGTTGTTGTTATTGTTCTTGTAGGACCTTTCTTGAGGAAAGTGTTGATGCTGAGGGAAATGTTGTGGTTGCGGAGTGTATTGTTGTTGAGGAGGTGGAGTGGGAATTTTGACAGCGGCAATTGATCTTGGCATATACTGGGGCCTTCCTCTGCCCATGTGTACATAATTGGTTTCGCCCGACCTTCTAGGCCCTGTAAAAGGTTTCCTTGTGATGCTAGAGCTGGCGTTGTTATCAGAAATCTTACCCATTTTTAACAAACTCGCAATCCTTTCTCCAACTATGACCACATCTGCAAAGCTAGTGGAAGAGAAAGCAGCCAACCTATCAATGTATGTCCCCTGTAGGGTGTTCATAAACATATCTGCCATTTCTCTTTCCGACATTGGAGGTTGAACGACAGTAGCTAATTGTCTCCATCTCTGAGCATACTCTCTGAAGCTTTCCCTGGAGGATTGTGACATACCCATTAGAAGAGTTCTGTTAGGAGCCATGTCTAAATTGTATTGATATTGGCGTATGAAAGCCTCGGCCAAATCCTTCCAATTTCTGATTGTTTCCCTGGTTAGATGGGAGTACCACTCACGGGATGCCCCAGTCAAGCTATCTTCAAAATAGAACATCCATAGCTTCTCATCCATTGTGTAAGCCTTCAATCTTCCCAGAAAGGATTGAAGATGGGTGCGAGGGCAAAAGGTTCCATTATATCTTTCGAAGCAGGGAGGTTTGAACTTGTGAGGAATTCTTACTCCCTCCACCAGCTCCATATCCATAACATCAAACCCTAAGGAGTTTTGAGACTCCAGAGATCTCAACTTTTCTGCTATTTCGTCCAACCGACGATCATAGACTTCATCTCCTGCTCCAACTACAGTGAATTGTTCCTCCTGAGGGTCCTCTTGCAAGGCATGCCCTCCAGTATTACCCTGGGTATTCCTGATAGCATTAATGTCAGGGTTAAGATGAGGTCCTAACTCCGGGGGATCAGTACGAGGTTGTCCATGATCATTGTTGCTGGTACCCCCTGTACCTGGGTGGTTTTTTTTTCCAGGAGTTTGCCGCTCGACCAACTCTCTTAATCTCTCTTGGCTTTGGGCCAACCCAGTTATTACTGCCATGAATTGGCTCATCTGAGCCCTCATTTCAGTTCTTTCATTAGCCATCTGGGTTCTCACATCAGTACAATCTTGTTGAACCTAGTCCATCTGTAAGCTTGGAAGGGTGTTTCTTGTAGGATACCGGTGAACTCTGTTGATGGGGAAGACCCTCCTACGAGCAATGTTTCCTGAAACCACAACAAAGTGAGAAAACAACAACAAAAACCTACAAAACAAGTATGCAATGCAGTATGTCTATTTGTCTTCCAAGGGTATCCGATTTGGTTCTTTGGTTTTGACCTTCCAGGCCTCGAGGAATGATGATGTTGAAGAGAAATGAAGCCTGCAAAATATCACACAAACCATATATTACAAAATGCAAAGGTACATAGTTCATGATTACAACAAGATTTCCGTGGTGGGTCAGAATACAACAAAATAATCAAAAAGTACAACCAAAATAAAATACAAATACAAAGAAATCAAACATCCAGCCCAAAGTCATCCTCCTAGACTTCCTTCAGGAGAGCATCAGTTACTGGTCCAACTGGATGCTCTGTGATGGTCCTGATAAGAAGGTTCCTGGTGGCAATGGCATTTGTCAACTTCTTATACTTTTCTTGGTCCTTTGATCTCTTCAACCCCTCTCGGAGTTTTAACTAGGAGATTTCCTTCTGTGCTGCTAACAAGGCTTCCTGACTCTTGTTCTCATTAGCTTCCAGCTGCTCTATCCTAGCTTGGGTCTTCTAATCTTCTTGTGAACGAGCTTCAGTAATTCTGATCCATCTAGCCTGACTCTCTTCGAAGTAGTACTCAGCTCTGGCCTTTTGAATCTTAGCCTCTTTGCAAGCATTCTTCAATACCAACTCCCCTGCTCGAGCTCTTCTGATATAATCATTTGTCTTCTCAATCTTGGTCATATGCTCGATCCGGAGCTTCTCTAACCTCTCATTGTCTAGACGACTATCATTCCTCTCCTAGAGGGTCTTCTTTAGAGCTTCAGACAACTGGGTATTCCTTTCTTTCAACTTCTCAAACTCTTCTAAGCTGACTGTAGCTACAAGCTCTACTGCTGATGGTCCAGCACATCCTCCAGGGTGAAAGGCATGCGGGTGATCTGTCCTCTGATACGAGACCAAACAATATACTGAGCTGAAGCTATGTTGTTGCACTTGCCAAGAATGGCAGTCCCTTTTGTCTGAATGTTATCCCAAGCCCAGGCTGCTTGTCGGGCAATGGCATGGTTATGCTGAATGTCACAGTAAAGGGTTTCTGATAAGTCCTGCTCTCTTGGTGGATGTACTAAAGCATACCCTAGTTGTCTTTTGAACAACAAAGGATTGTAGTTGATGCAACCCTTTACTCCAATCAGAGGTACATTGGGATACTGCCCATAACTGGTGATTAAGTCTCTTCCCTTGGTGCTCTGAGTGCACCACCTGATGTCTTCTGAAGTAAGGGCAATCATTCTCTTAACCCAGTTTCTTGACTGATGAAGATTCAGGAAAGCTTCTGACTTTGGAAAGTGCCTCAGTAACCAACAGTAGAAGAGAGGTGCACAACATCTGACTAATCTTCCCCTCTGCTTCTCATTTCTCTGATGCATTAAGTAGTAGAAATACCCTAGCAAGGTAGGAACTGGATTCTTCAGCAAGAAGATATGGATAGCATTCTTTCTTACAAACTTAGGCTCGTCTGCAAACAAGATGCTACCATATATGCTAAGGGCCAAAAGAGCACAAACAATGTCCCACTTCTCTGCTGCAGCATGACTAGTGGCCTGAGTAATCAAGAAGTCCAAATGGAGGCCTGGGATTCCAACCTCGGTGGTCATATTCTGATCAATGATGGTGGTTTCCAAATACAGATCCTTAGCTATATCCTCATTCCTGGGAGCAGCCATCTCAGGGTTGAAAGGAATCCCCCTCCTGATGGGGACACCCAACAACATGGAAAACTCCTCTAACAAAGGGCCCAACTGAAAGTCTGGAAAAGTGAAACATCTGAGAGGAGGGTCATAGAACTGAAGGCAAGTGTGGATCATACTCCTCTGTGATGCATCCAAGTCCATGATCATGTCCATAATGCCACCATAATGTTCCCTGAATAAAGGGAAATGATCAGGAGTGATGCGTGTCTGAATCTGCCTGATGCCTGCCAGAGTGGGCTCAAAGAAATGGTATGTGATATTGCTTTTCCTAGATGTGTCCATACTGATAATGGATGCTGATGAAGATAACTGAGGAGAAGCACTGATGGAGGTAACTGATGAAAGTGCTGAAGATAATCTTTGATGAAGATAGCTGATGAAGATGGCTGATGCAGAAGAACAGTCAAAACCAAACCAAAGATAATGTGGATACCCTGTAAAACAAATAGACAAATGTTAAAATGATCTATGCAGAATGATATGCAAGGGTTTGTGATTAAGTGTTGGATCTTTTATCTTCCTTGATAAGGTCCATGTGTGATCATAAGTCCGGATGAAGGCTTAGAGAACTAGTAACCAGGTGGGAGACTCAAATAAAGAGCCACAAGTCCAGGGTTTCATAGGATCAGTCCAAAATGATGTAACCTTAAAACAAATCTGGTAACAGGGTATGATGAAGCCAATGGTTCATGCAAACCTGTAAACATCCCATCCCCCTCACAGGTATTGTTCTAGAACAAGGATCCTCAGACTTGGATAGTTATGAGAAGTGTAAACACTTCTAACCCGGAGGTACAGTGTTTACATTAATCATAAAGGATCTTCCTCTAATTCACCACAGATGCTGAAGTTCATCTAAAAGGTCATCCAGACTTAGCAGGCTTCCTAGATAGCCCTAGTACTACAGGAAATCCGTAGCACAGAGTTCTCAAGAAGAAACCCATGTCTGAACCGTGTTTCATATTCCCGCACCAGACCGAAATGGAATGGGAAAGAATATGAAGCCACTCTATCCTATGTGTCACTCAAGCTCCCGGTATGGAACCTTACTTACTGAATATCCCTCCCACCAAGGCAAATAATATATCCAACACATGATATGATGATAGTAATATGAAATTCATAGACAATAAATGAAAGCAATAAATAAAGCTATACAAAAAGCAATAAATAAAGCAATAAACAAAAAGCACAAGTAGCACATAACACCCCCATAAACACAAATCAAACAAGTTCTAGGAGAAACCGACAAAAAGAAACAGAAGCCCTGGTTGCAAGATAAGGTCCCCAACAGAGTCGCCAAGCTGTCGCTCCCAAAGATTTGCATCCCCGGTACAAGCGCGAACGGTCGGCAAAAAGAGAAAATGAAAATGAATTAAATAGTGTCGCCAACTAGGCATTTTTATCCTGAAGGAAAGGTAATGCTGCATAAACTTATAAATAGATGGATAAGACGGTTGTGAACCAAAGAAACTGAGAAAGGGGGTTGGTTACAACCTGGGAAGGTATTAGCACCCAGATTGTCCGTCGTACTCGACGGAATCCACGCTTACAAGATTGTGTTTAAAAGGGGTAGTGTTTGTGCTATCTATGTGCAAAAGCTAGGAATGAATGTACAGGTGTCAGTGCAAAAGGGGAATTGCTCTGGAATTGAGGCTCAGAAAAGAATGCTGAAAGAGGGGGAAGACACAGAGACTTTTGTTCGATAACAATTAAGTTATGCCTACGTATCCTCTCGTGCAATGAGGAAGTCAGAACACCGTAGTTCGACTCAAAGAGACTGGAAATAAATTGATTGTGAACTGCTTGCTTGCCTATGCTCAAGTGTATGACTCGTCTGGCTCGAGTGCTAACTGTCTTGCATTTAGACGGAAGAAGCGAGTTCTCGTTTGTGAATGAATGTGATGAGAAAAGAATCCCGAAGGAGACGATTATTGTTTGTTTTTTTGTTTTCAGTTTTTTATTGTTTTTGGTGTTTTTTTTTGTAAGTTGATGAGCTTAAGCCTAAATCAAAGGCTTGTAAACTCATTATATCCTCCCTGATTAGGGATAATGAGCATACTTAAGTATGAGATAAGTATCTCATCTTAATTACCATGATGATGTAAGATTAAGATCATTAACCTACTTGTGATTATTTATATGTTTTTGGGTTTTTGTTTAGTGTTAAGTAATGATTTTAATCTCTAATCACAGATTAGTGAACTCATTACACCATCCTAATAGAAGGATGATAGATGAGAACACTTAAGCTGAGGAAGACACCTCAATTTAATCTATGGTTAGGGATTAAATTCATTATATAACAAGCCTTTATTAAGTGGATTTTAATTAAATGATGAGATTAAGAAGTGGATTTTATGGTTTGTAAGACAAATTGAGGGGGACTTGTCCATTAAACACTAGGGTTAGTCCCTCTTAACCATAAGGAAGAGATAGAACCCTAATGTAAGGCCCAAGTTACAAGATAAAGTCTTAGTGATTGTTAATGTGATTTGATTAAGAGGTGTAAACAAATTAAAGGTTTAACACTTAGGATTAAAGTTATACACTACATCCTAAGAGAAGGATGCAGGCATAACCCTAATTCCAAAGTCCTAAAACTTTAAGAGTTTAGTCTCTGATTAGTGAGATGAGAAGAGAGAATCAAAGAGACTCAAAGAGACTCAAAGGTAAAAGTCTAAGGGGGACTATACACAACCCTAAAAGTTATCACGCTTGGATATCCTATGGTTTGTTAGGCTTAAGAGGAAAGATCTTCAGGGGCACCAATGGAAGAAGCAGATGAAAAGAGGAGGAAAGAGAAGAATAAGTTACTTACTTCCTGAAGAAGATAAGCAACTTAAAGAAAGAAAGTAAGAATGATGGGACACAAGTGAATTAGATTCACTTCAAAGACATGTAAAAATGCACATGAATGAGATAAGAAGAGGTGGGAAGTGAAGGCAAATCCACTTCCCAAATAACTTACCCAATGTTCCTAAAAATGTTAGTATGAATGCATAAGACATAAATCATAAAGAAATGAAATGAAATGAGATGCAAAGACCAAATTTAGAAGTGATTATGCAATGCAAATGGCATATGAGATGATGTAATGTCATACAATGTGCATATGAATGTTCATACGAAGATGAGATGCAAAAGAAGCATGCTTAGAAGTTTGAAAACACATGGATGTTTATGAAATGCAATGAATGTAAGACATGGAAAATGAATGAAGAAATGATCAATCAATGTTCTAACATGTCCTAAGATGTCTAAGATGACATATGAATGCTTGAAATGTCATGGCAAGTTCACATGATGATGATATGCAAAGGTGAATGCAAATGAACATGATAAATTAGGGTTTTATGGATGTATGAGATGCAAATGAACAAAACAGAAGCATACAACATGATAAAAATTTGAAATCAAGCTCAAACAAACCCTAAACCCATACAAGATCACATCCCAAAGAAGAAGGTCAGAAACTAATCCTATTGAAAGTTATGAATTTCCTAAGTTTACTAGGGTTTTTGGGTGATTCGTAAGAGAAAATGCAAATGAAATTGAAAATGCAAGATAAATTCATGAGAAAAATAACCTATAAACTACATGCAATATGTGAAACAATGCAAAAAGAATCAAGTTCAAACTCTTCATGGTTAGGCAGAAATGAATTTTTCAAATTTGGATTATAAAATGTGATTTTTAAAGAACCCTAATTCAAAAAAAATTGTGAAATTATGATCAAACCTAAAAAGAATTTTGTATGAAGAGTTTGAAAATGTTTCTAAATGTATTAAAATGGTTCATGATTTTTTTGGTGATGTTTTAGAAACCTAAATGTATTTTTAATTAATTAAAATCCATTAATTAATTAAAAATAACATTTAAATATTTAAAAAATACTTTTTTAATGCAAAAAATAAAATAAAAATCATTTTTGGGTTGAGAAAAATATTTGTATCAGAAATGCAAGAGATCAAATTTTTGTGATGTTTTTAACTATTTTAAATAAAATATGCAAAAGAAATAGAATAAAATAAAAATAAAATGGATTTAATGAGAAGTAAACGCATCTGAGGGTCCAGATTCAAACTGGGAGAGAGACCATTGACTGCGCACGCATTTTAAAGGTCCAGATCAAATCTGGCTAATTAATTGTGTTTTATTTAATTAAACAGGAATTAAACCTAATGACTAATCTGGCCCGTTCACGCATTAAACTAATCAGGATCTAAGGGTCAAAAATCAATCTGGGCAACTAAACCCTAATTAGGGCTAAACATTTTCAGGTGACTGGAGCTAAGCTCCAGTCATCTTCTCCGGCAGGCCAAAACCTTATCTCCCTCCCCAGGTCATGAAAACATGCCAAAATCTCCAGAATCAATCCCCTAACCTCAAACAACAAGAATCCACAAGCAAAAACAATTTATATTTCGCATACAGAGAGAATCGAATCAAACAATTTTTTACGGGCAAATTTTCAGAACATCATGAAATGCTTATTTCTCAACCATTTTCGAAAATAAAGACATCAGCATGATCAGGGAAGCATGTAGAATCATTTAAGAACTTAAAAGAAGGTTTCTGGAAAAATTGTTCTTGATGATACCTGAGGTGAAGCTTTCTCAATCTGAGCTTTCTGGACTTCTCCTTGATGCTAAACCAACCCTATGAACTCCCTGAAGCTTCTGAAATGCTTGAATGAGGCTTGTATGGATTGGTTTTGGAAGTTCAGTTCTGATGAAGGAGGAATCGTGTTTTTGATTTAAGAGGTTTCATGCCATTTTGAGGGTTGCTTTGTGTTCTATGAATGATGTTGAGATGATTGATGACGTTTGTTTTAAGGTTTGATGGCTGGTTTGTGCAATTCGAAGAAGGGAAGTTTTTTGGTGATTTTGTGAATTCTGAGTTGTGTGATGATTCAGGCTCCAAGATGTTATGAAATGGGGTCTATGAGGCATGTATGTGAAGTCTTGATTGGTCAGAAGAGTGGTTGTGGCTCAGCTTGATTGGTATGGGAGATTTTGCTCAAAAGTCACATTTGTGTACTTGGAGGTATGGGCCTTGGCAGAGCTGGCTTTTTGGGGTGTCTGGCCTAATCAAGATTCATAGAGAGCCATAGAATGAGTTTGATGTAGCTGGCACAAGTGGATGGAAGGATCCAAGGCATTTTGCAAAGTTTGTGAGTTTTGGCCCCTTTGAGATTTCTTGAAGATCAATTCATGAAAACAATGCAAACTTGGGCCAATTCTGATGTTTAGAAGTTTCTTTGACATGTTATTATGCAAAGAAGTTGATTAGAGGTCATAAAAAGGCTTGGCTAGTGAAATAGCAAAATTCCCTCTTTGGCATGAAACTTGAAATTATGTGATTTTTGCCAACTTTGAAAGGCCATATCTTGAGTTCTAGGATGAATCAAGACATGTTCCAGTAATTTTTGAAAAGGGAAATACCTAATCTACAACTTTCATGTCCAAGAATTTTTCATTTGAAGCAATTTTGGTCATGAAAGAGGAGGTTGAAAATCTTTCCCAAAATGGAAAGTTTCCATTACAAGTCATTTCCAAAAATAGCAAGTTTGCATTTGGCTTAAAATTCTTCAACTTTGTGAACTTCCAACCACTTCAATGATCAAATAAAGATCATAGAGACTCAAAATGATGATGATGACCATTTGGTACCCTTGATGGAGGCCTCAGATGCCCTGATTTTGACTTTACTTGCTCAAGAAGTTACCCAATGATCAGATGACATCCACAATTAATTTCTTCATCAAATTTGGTACACATGATCCTTATAGCATATTAAGAACATTAGAAACAAGAATGACCAATTTTTTTGGAGTTAAGGCCTCTGAAACCAAAACCCTAATTTTGGTCATCTGTGCAGGAAAACCCTAGCTCTGCTTCCATGCCTTTGCCAATCTTTGTGATTTCTTGACTTTCATGAAATTTGGGGTGCATAATATGATTATAGAACACACATGGACCCTCTTGTAAAGATTAAAGACCATTGGGATGGCTCAGATTGATTCTTGGATTGCTCAGATCACAAACCCTAGATGCAGATGAAATGGAACTATGCAGATGAAACAAATATGTAATATGAGATGTAATGCTTATGTTAAAACAAAAATGAAAGATCACAAGCCATGGTGTGAGAAAAAGTGAGGGAAAATTTGGGGTGTTTACAGTAAGCCTATCAACAATCACCCAAATCGAATCATGTCCTCTTGAAGTATTAGGAAATCCTATCACAAAGTCCATTGAAATGCTATCCCATTTCCATTCTGGAACTTCTAACGGTTGCATCAACCTTACATGCTTCTGATGTTCAACTTTTGACTTTTGACAAGTCAAACATGCATACACAAAACGTATTACATCGTTCTTCATCCCAGGCCACCAGAACAAATTCTTCTAATCTTGACACACCTTTGTAGCACCTGGATGAATACTCAACTTACTTCTATGACTCACTTCGAGAATCATTCTCTTTATCTGCACATCATCAGGAATACAAATTCGACTATGGAACCTCAACACGCCTTGCGCATCCAACTTGAAATCATTATTCTCAGACTGATCGATTCTCACCATCGAATCTACAAACTTCACATCTAACTTATGAGCCTCTCTGATACTGTCTAGAAAATCATTATTAATCTTCAACATTCCCAACATAACACTCTTCGGTGTTACTTCACAAACTAGACTCATATCTCTAAACTGTTCAATTAGTTCCAACTCTTTAACCATCATTGCTGACATATGCAATGTTTTCCGACTTAAAGCATCAGCTACAACATTAGCTTTACCTAGATGATAGTTCAAACCAAAATCATAATCCTTTAATAATTCCAACCATCTTTGTTGCCTCATATTCAACACCTTTTGATCAAACAAATACTTTATACTCTTATGGTCACTAAACACTTCAAATCTAGAACCATAGAGATAATGCCTCCAAATCTTCAGCACAAAAACAACTGTAGCGAGTTCTAAATCATGCGTAGGATAGTTCTTCTCATGAGTTCTCAACTGCCTCGATGCATAAGCAACCCCTTATTATTCTGCATAAGCACTCCTCCTAAACCCATGATAGAAGCGTCACAATAGACCATAAATGGTTCCCCTGCGTTCGGTAACGTCAAAACCAAAGCCGACATCAACCCCTTCTTCAATTCGGTAAAATATTGTTCGCATTGAACATCCCACACAAAAGCCTTACTTTTACAAGTAAACTTAGTCAACGGAAGTGCCAACTTAGAAAAACCTTCCATAAACCGTCTAAAATAGCCAGCTAGACCCAAAAAGCTTCTAATCTCAGTAACCGACTTTGGAGTCTCCCACTGCAACACAACATCAACTTTAGATGGATCCACAACAACACCACTTCCTGAAATAACATGCCCAAGGAAATTAACTTCCTTCAACCAAAATTCACACTTAGATAACTTCGCATACAACTTCTTCTCTTTCAAAACTTGCAATACCAGCTTCAAGTGTTCTGCATGCTCTTCTTCCGACTTGGAGTAAATCAAGATGTCATCAATGAACACCACGATGGAACGATCCAAATAGGTATGAAACATACGGTTCATGTATTCCATAAATACTCCCGGCGCATTAGTAACACCGAAAGGCATCACGGAATACTCGTAATGTCCATAACGTGTTCTGAACACCGTCTTATGAATATTCTCATCTTTCACCTTAATCTGATGATAACATGACCTCAAATCGATCTTTCTAAACACACAAGCACCTACCAACTTATCCATCAAATCATCTATTCTCGGAAGCAAATACTTATTCTTAATCGTCACTTTATTCAACTGCCTATAATCAACACAAAGTCTCATACTTCCATCTTTCTTCTTCACTAACAACATTGGGGCTCCCCATGTTGATACATTAGGTAACGTGTTTTGTACACTACTTTCATGCATCTGGTGTGTGTAACAGGTAACAAAATAAAAAATGTAGCAGGTATACTTCTAATATCAGTAGTTAGTAATTATTTCTAGCAGTAGGTAAACAACATTGCAAATGTTTGGCATTAAAATAACAGTGTATTATAGTTGCATTAGACTGATATGTTTTAACACCAATAACACATGAATTTTAATATTTGGTTAGAGTACTCTTAACACACTTGAACAATTAAAATTTAAGGCACACACAAATTAAGAACAAGACCAAAGTACTTTATTAAAGCTTAGAAAATTGCAAGAGTCATAATTCAAAATAAGCTGAAAATTAAAAATCGACTAGAAATCAAATTTAACTAAATTTAAAATGCTAAAATTTTATAAAAATGCAAGAAAATTCTGATGAGTGTTGATGTTGAAATTTAGCCACGATTTTTGCGGACTAAGTCTATCGCATCTCTCAAATACTCAAACTGATCCATTGCCATATCTCTTAGAGTGATGATATCTATATGCAGGTCGCGGATGTCATGCTGCATGGTTTGCATCTCAGCTTGGAGGCTTTCTAAAGTAAGTTCAGGATTGTTTGTAGTAGGTGTAGGTTTCTCAGTAGATTTAAGTTTCTCTTTTTCGGGCTTCTCGACTTCTATCATATCATCTGAATCATAGTAGTTTGAGAGGGTCTTTGGATCTATTTCAACTTCGAACCAAGCATCTCCCGGTTCATAAATCGGCTCATCTAGATCATAAATCCAGTTGCGTTTACTATGCACACTTGTGAGCTCATGGTCAGGTAGCAATTAATGCGACACAACTACACCATTGATCAGAAGCTTAAAATGGTCAGGACCTCGGTCATAAATTATTTCCCTCTCAAAACAGAATGTGATATTCATAGGCCTAAACTCTCGAAGTGGTTTAATATTAGCTAGGTGGGTTCTAAATTCCATTGTATCAACAATCTTGGTAACTAGTCCACCTATCATGATTTGACGGTGTTCACTCTGAATAATTTTGCAGAATTTTGCAAACATGAAAGTCACCGCATTAACTTCTCTAGAGGTGAAAGCACATAACATAATGAATAATTCCTCTCTTGAAACAATGTTATCACTCTTAGGTTTTTCGAACAATGAATATGCTAGGATCATATGGAAGTATCTAATAGCTGGGTTATGAATCTCAGTGGACAACATAGGGTATAAATCATGATCAGGTCATCTTGAGATACTACTCCAAAAATGGTCTAACTCACCATGTGCAAGCAAATCCTCTTGTGGTTCCGAGAAAATGGAAGGGCCATCTGGAAACTTTAGAAGGTTATCCATCTCATGAATGTTAAACTCACAAGGGTATCCAAAAAGTCTAAACATTATTTTTCCTCTGGTTAAGCCTTTTCAACAGTTTGGGTTGTAAACCAATGAACTTAGGAATTCTAAGGTCAGCTCATAGTAGGTTCTATGTTTCCTAAGTTCAAATATCTCCCAGCCTAGCTAGCTAAACATGTAGTCAATGCTGGAACATATGCCTAAAGCTTTCATGGTAGGTACATGAGCAAATTTGGTTAAGGACATAGGCCGTAGGGCTAAAGCTTCGTAACGGCGCCTCTGGACGCCATCTCTAAATTCCACAGTCATATTGGTAGTCATGATCAGAGTTAGTGAAAAACAAAGAGAGAGAGAGAGAGAGAGAGAGAGAGAGAGAGAGTAGTAGAAGGTAGAAAAACTTTAAAAATCCTAGAACATACAATAAAACAAATAAACACAAAAATCAGTGAGTTTAAAGCATTTAAAAGTAAAAAATTTAAAAACGCATATAAAATACAAATTATAAAAATTAAATCGCGGGTTGCCTCCCACTAAATGCTTCATTTAAGGGAAACTAATCAAAGTTTTCTGATGGCAATTCTGCCAATTTCAAACCCATTGAAAATTCTTTGTCTTCTACGCAATTATACTGTTTAAGGCATTGTCCATTTACTATAAACGGTACACTAGACCTACCCTTAATTTCTATAGCGCCACTATTTAAAACTTTAGTTATTTCGAAAGGACTAGACCATCTAGATCGTAATTTTCCCGGAAACAACCTAAGTCTAGAATTGAATAAAAGAACGACGTCTCCCACACTGAATTCTTTCCTAGAAATTCGCTTGTCATGCCATTTCTTTGTTCTTTCCTTATATACACGGGCATTCTCGTAAGCGTCTAGTCTTAGTTCTTCCAATTCATGTAAGTCTAGAATACGTTTCTCACCTGCATTAGTGTAGTTAATGTTGAGAGTCTTAATTGCCCAATATGCCTTATGCTCTAACTCTACTGGCAAATGGCAAGATTTCCCGTAGACTAATTTGAACGGTGTGGTTCTGATGGGTGTCTTAAAAGCTGTTTTGTAGGCCCATAAAGCTTCAGGTAATTTAATAGACCAATCTTTTCTCGATGTAGCTACAGTTTTTTCTAGAATTTTTTTTATTTCTCTATTTGAAACTTCTACTTGTCCACTAGTTTGCGAATGGTAAGGTGTATCTACTCGATGTCTTACTCCATATTTTAATAAGAGTTTATCAAATATTATAGATATGAAATAAGAGCCTATGTCACTTATGACGAGTCTTGGTACACCGAATCTTGGGAATATATGCTCTTAAAAAGCTTTATGACTACTTGAGTGTCGTTTGTTGGAGAATTTATAGCTTCTATCCATTTTGAAACATAATCGACAACTACGAGTATGAATTTATTTCCAAAAGAAGATGGGAATGGTCCCATAAAATCAATTCCCCACACATCGAAAACTTCTACTTCAAGAATGGCTTTTTGGGGCATCTCATCGTACCTCGAGATGTTACCAGTGCATTGGCATCGGTCGCAATTTAGAATGGCGAGGTGAACATCTTTCCATAGAGTGGGCCAAAATAGGCCTAATTGAAGGATCTTCGCACAAGTCTTCGAAGTGCTTGCATGTCCACCGCAAGGAACGGAGTGGCAATGAAAGATTATGTTTTCCATTTCTTCATCTGGGACACATCAATGGTAAATACTATCGGGTCCTCGCTTGAAAAGAAACGATTCATCCCAGTAATACTATTTTAAATCATGGAAGAATTTCTTCTTTTGCTGATAGGTGAGATCTGGTGGAAGTATCCTGTCAGTTAAATAGTTAACTATGTCTGCGTACCATGGCAAAGTGGTTTGCGCACAAATTTATTCCACTGTTTCTTCTTGGATTTGTTTGTCTAAAGAAGATATCTTATGTTCTAATTGGGCTATAAGAAGTTAATTAGGGAAATCATAGTTAATTGGTATCGGGTCGAATTTAATTCCTTTCATACATAATAAGTGGTCTGCTACTACGTTGTTAGTCCCTTTCTTATCCTTAATTTCTAAATCAAACTTTTGTAGCAATAACATCCACCTTAGTAACCTAGTCTTTACATCCTTTTTACTTAGAAGGTATCCGATGGATGCGTTATCAGTATAGATGATTATTTTAGCTCCTACAAGGTAAGAATGAAATTTATCAAGTGCGAACATGACGACTAAGAGTTCTTTCTCTGTTGTGGCGTAATTCATCTAAGTAGGGTCTAAGGTCCTACTTGCGTAATATATAGCATAGAGTTTATTATATTTTCTTTGACCTAAGACTGTGGCAATAACATAATCACTCACATCACACATAACCTCGAATGGTAGCTTCCAATCGGGTGGTTGCATGATGGGTGCAGTGATTAGAGCTATTTTGAGGGTTTCAAATGCTTTTAAACAGTCTTCGCCAAAGATAAACTCATCGTCTTTCATTAATAAACATGTCAACGGCTTAGTGATTTTGGAGAAGTCCTTTATGAATCGTCGGTAAAAACCTGTGTGTCCTAGGAAACTTCTTATATCTTTCACGATTTTAGGCGGTTGAAGGTCTTTTATCACTTCTATCTTTGCTTTATCTACCTCGATGCCTCTATTGGATATCACATGTCCCAAAACAATTCCTTGTCTGACCATAAAGTGACACTTCTCCCAGTTTAGCACAAGATTCACTTTTACGCATCTCTCTAGTAACATTTCTAGGTTAGATAAACATCCTTCGAAACTTAGGCCGCATACGGAAAAATCAACCATAAACATTTCCATGATGTCATTTATGAAATCAGCGAAGATTGCCATCATACATCGTTGAAATGTTGCTAAAGCGTTACATAAACCAAATGGCATACGACGATAAGCAAATGTTCCGTAGGGGCATGTGAATGTTGTCTTTTCTTGGTCATTAGGGTGGATAGGAATTTGGAAAAATCCTGAGTAACCATCCAGGTAGCAAAAGTAAGAATGTTTGGATAGTCTTTCTAACATTTGATCGATGAAGGGCAAAGGAAAATGATCTTTCCGGGTAGCTTTGTTCAGTTTTTGGTAATTTATACACATTCTACTCCCGATTACTACTCTTTGTGTTATAGACTCACCTTTGGCGTTCTTAATGACTGTAATGCCTCCCTTCTTTGGTACAACATGTACTAGGCTAACCCACTGATTGTCGAATATTGGATATATAATTCCTGTGTCTAATAACTTCTTTACTTCGTCCATGACTATAGTACTTAGAATTAGATTAATCCTTCTCTGGGGCTCTCTAGAGGTCTTACAATCTTCCTCTAGCATAATGCGATGCATGAATATTAAAGGACTTATTCTGTTTAGATCATATATGTTATATCCTAATGCGGTTGGGTACTTTCTTAGGACATGTAAAAGTTTTTCGGTGTCGAGCTATCCTAAATCCGCATTCACTATAACTGGTCTTCTAAGTTCCGTATCGAGGAATTCGCATCTAAGTTTGTTAGGCAATGTTTTAAGTTTAATATAGGGTTTTTTCGGGCATGGCATTTGATTAGGTGTAAGAGTTAATCCTTGAATTTTGTTTTCGTCCTGATAAGGTTCTTTTGAGGTATCTTCTTGGAAGATCTCAGGAGATGGGATTTTCATTATATCGGAGTAGGTAATTTCTTCTTTTCCATTTCTCGCATGCATTCGTCAATGATATCAATGAAATAATAGGTATTGTCTATGGCTGGAGCTTGGAGGAGTTGGGTTAGAATAAATTCGACTTTCTATTCTCCTACTTCGAATGTCAGCCTGCCTTTCTTTACATCATGATAGCTCCTGCAGTAGCTAAGAACGGTCTTCCTAGTATAATAGGGGTTGTAGAATCTTCCTTGATGTCCATGATTATGAAATCAGTTGGGATGTAGAACTAATCTATTCGTACAAGAATGTTTTCTAGAATGCCTACTGGGAATTTAACTGAACAATCAGCTAGTTGAACTGACATCTTTGTTGGCCTTAGTTGTCCCATATCAAGTTTCTTGAAAATTGATAGCAGCATAACACTTATACATGCTCCTAAATCACACAGGGCTTTGTTTATGACAAAATTTCCTATTACATAAGGAATAGAGAAACTTCCAGGGTCCTTCAGTTTAGGAGGCATGTTATTTTGAATGATTGCGCTACACTCAACATTGAGTGTAACTGTTTCGTTCTCCTCGATTTTCTTTTTGTTAGATACGATTTCTTTTAGGAATTAAGCGTATGAGGGCATCTGAGTAATAGCTTCTGTGAAAGTTATGGTAATGTTTAACTGTTTCAGAAGCTCTACGAATTTCTTGAATTGTCCCATGGTTTTATTTGTTAACCATTGGGGGTACGAAATCAGTGGTTTATATGGTGGTGGAGGTACATAAGATTTTTCCTTTTCCTCAACCTCTTTTTCATTGGTTTCCTTTTCCTGTGGTTTATCGTTTTTCTCAGTTGATTTCTCAGGTTGTTGGTACATGGCTGGGTTTTCGGTTCTAGGATCGGCAGGTCCGTCCAACTCTTTTCCGCTCCTTAGTATGAATACATTTGCATGACCCTTAGGATTTGGTTGTGGTTGTCCATGAAAAGTTCCAGTTGGGGTAGAAGTGGATGCTTGTTGTTGGGATACTTGAGAAATTTGGGTTTCCAACATCTTATTATGAGTAGCTAAAGCATCGACCTTTGTCACCAATTGCTTTATTTGTTCACTAGTATGGATGTCTACTGTTTCTTCTTGGATTTGTTTGTTTGAGATTGAGTAGCAATGAGGTTTTCCATCATCAGTTCGATGTTTGATTTCCTAGGAACATTTGGATTGGGTGTAACAGCTTTTTGATATCCTGGTGGTGCAACTAGTGCTTGATTAGGCACATATAAGGCGTTGTTATTCTTGTAAGAGAAATTTGGGTGAATTTTCCATCCTGGGTTGTAGGTGTTAGAATAAGGGTTTCCTTGAGCATAGTTCACCTGATCTGTGGCTAATCCTGCAAGTAATTAACATTCGGGCAATGTGTGTCCTGGGATTCCACAAATTTCATAATTTGGAGTTACGGCAGCCATGGTGGATGGTGGTGTTATGGTCAAGTTATCGATTTTCTGAACTATGGCATCCATCTTGGCATTTACGTGATCGAAACTACTCACTTCATACATTCCTCCTTTAGTTTGGTTCTTCTCTACAAGTGTTATTTCTCCTCCCCATTGGCAATGGTTTTGAGCCATGTTCTCAATGAGGTTATAGGCTTCTTCGTAATGTTTATCCATAAGAGCGCCGCCCATGGCTGCGTCTATTGTCATCCTAGTGTTGTTGACGCTCCCTGGATTTTCATCCTAGTACAAACGCGAAAGTGGCGCAGAAAAGGTAGAGTCGCCAACCAGGCATTTTTATCCCGAAGGAACGGGAAAGGTAATGCTACACAAACCCGAGGAAGAAGGAAAGGACGAGGCCTTGCGAGCCAAAGATCTGGGTTCGGGAGTCGGTTACAACCTGGGAAGGTATTAGCACTCCATATCATCCACCATACCCGATGGGATCCACGCTTGTTTGTTTGTTTCAAAGGGTGAGAAATGAGATGCTGTTGAACAAATGAATTGTTACTGGAACTGAAGCTGAAATGAGAAAGGGAACTGGAAAAAGAGAAAAAAAAGAAAGGGGGAAATGTAGGGAAAATAAAGACTGTGCTCGAACGGGCCCTACCCCGCTGCCTATGTACCTCATCGAGAAAATGAGGATCAGAGTCGACGTAGTTCGCCTAACTAAGGCGGGAACTATTTGTTTGTATTTTTTATGTGCTGGAACTGTGTATGTCTATGCTCAGGTGTTGCAGGCTCGTCTGGTGCGAGTGCGTTTACCATCTTGCATGCAAGACAAGTCGTCGCAAGTTCGCGTTGAGAGTGAATGAGATGAGAAGAGAGTTCCCGCAGGAAAGTCGCTTATTGTTTGTTGTTTGCTTTTTAAGAGTTTTTATGAATTTGGCACAAGGGAGTGAATTCAAACTCTTTTCCATGGAATGTTTACTTGCTACCATATTCCAAGATGGAATAGTAGAACAAGCACACCAAGTAAGGAGAATTTATCCAAGACTTGCATCCAAGGATTATGGTCTAAGTTCACTAGCTTGTTGAACTTATTACATGTTTTTGTAGCTTTTGAAGAAATGTCTTTTATGTTTTCTTTGTGAAGATAGCCTCATGATCAGACTTGTGCATCATGCTAGACCAGCCTATACTATTCCAAGATGGAATGAATATGAGTGCCCCATGGAATAAGGCTATACACAAGAGACTATTTCAATCATTTATTAAAGTGTTTTTTAGCTTTTTTGTTTGAAGATGAGAGAAGAAGACTCAAATGGAGAAAGGACAAAACTAAGGGGGACTAAGACGCAATTCTAAGTTATTCATTCAAAAGATATCCTATGGTTAGTGAGGTATTCTAAATCTAATAATAAAAGATACTTAGGACTCAACTTACTTCCTAAGGAAGTTAAGTTGTTTATAAGAGAGCAAAAAGGGAAAGCCTGTGATCAAAGCACAAGGTGCTAAGGTAATCACCATTAAAATGCATAAGAGATGAGAATGAAGTAATGCTTACCTCAATCTTCCCCCCCCCTACAAAACAAATGTTAGCATGATGAAGTATTTTGAACAATTAGAACATGGTAAAATTCAAAAGAGAACTCGCACTAGCTAATGAAAGCATTAATGAACTTCTAAGCCTAAAGTCAAGTTCTAAGGAATCTTATATGCTATCTAGATTCTAAGGGAAGGAACTAAAACCTATCAAAATGGACTAGGTTTATAAAGTGAAACAAACTCAAACTATACCCTAATGTAGCACTAAACCCTAATGAAAGCTAAGGAGAAGTTATAAGAGAAATTTAAGTACCTAAACATGGTAAAATTACCTAAGGTCAATAGTGAAGGTAAAGTCTAGAACCTAACACTAAATGAAAGTTTTAATGACATGAAATCAAATGAGAAAGAAAAGATTCAAGTCATAAGGATTCAAACATAAGAATGAATGATGAAAGAATGAATATGGATACATGGTTTTAAAAATAAGACAAAAGACTTGAAAAGAAAAACCAAATATGAGAAATGAATATTGGACTCCTCATACAAAAACCAGGGACTTGATGAAAAGTTGAGATGGAAATTGGATTCACAAAATGCTCACAAGTGGAGTAGTAAGAAATGCATTATGGTTAAAGGACTCAAAATTAGGGTTTTAAGACCTTAATATGACAGATGGTACCAAAAGGGATACAAGACTCAAAGCTTGAAATAAATACATGGATATGATCACAATGCACTTATGAAATACAAAACAAAGATATTACAAGGTTAAAGTGTTCACAAAGTAGACATTGAGAAGTTAAGATGAAAGGAGAAGTGAAATTAGGTCAAATGAGGGCATACCTGACTTATGGTTCAAGAAATCCTAAAACTCAAAAGGTAAGGACCTAAAATTGGTACACAACATTTAAGAACATTCAAAAGAACCTATAAGACTCAAAATAAAGACCTCAAAGGAATGACATAAATGCCTTACTCAAATTGCATAAGAGGAAGTGAGAAAGATGACCAAAATGTGACTTATGGTGCAAGCAACTTAGAAAAATACCAAATGGCTTTGAAAAATGATGAAACTTAATATCTAGGATCATAATCCAGAATATGATTCATGTCTAAAAAATCTCACAAAAACTCATATTTTTGCCTAGTCAAATAAATGCTAGAATTGAATTAGGGTTCATAGGGACCAAGGTGAAACAAAATGACTCAAAAGGATACCAAACAAGACCTAAAAATCAAGACAAAAATATTTTTGGGAAGTTTAATGAGTCCTCTGGATAGGGCAAAAAGAATGGAAATTATATCAATTATGGTTTTAGAGAACAAATATATACAAAAGGATTGGTCAAGAAAAGAGAAAATTGGGAAACAATTAATTGAAGAATTAATTATGCTTCAAAAATAATAGAAAAATGGAATTAAAAAATGTGGAAAATTAGTAAAAATGTTCAAGATCATGTATGAATTTATTTAGGATTTTTGGTGACCAAATGGCCTTTTATTTAATTGAAAATGAAAATGAAAATAAAATGAGAAATAAAATAAAAGAAAATATGAACCAATGGGCCTGAGGGGTGCAAAAAGTGAAGATTTACACTGAAATGGGCTAACATGCATGTGCAAGGGGGTGTCATAAGAAGCTGAAGAAGTTTGTTCACAAATTATGGCATATGAAGAGCACGTGAATTTTAATGTGCTGGTGAGTTTGTGAGCGTTAGATTGATCAGATCCAAGGACTGGGACTTAAAGATGCAATAAATCCTAGGGCACTGTTCAGATGGTCGGAGCTAGTCTCCAGTCATCTTCTCTGATCACAATCCGACTAGGGCAACCACAAACCACCATAAAAATGGAAACCAAAGCTATCAATATGTTCCTCATGCTTCATACATCACTAATCTAGCCTCAAATTTCATTTATCACACACACACACACATATCAAATCGAAGCCAAGAAAATCTTGACCTAAAACTGAAACTAACCACCTAAGGTGCATATCAACTAGCCAGTGAATCCAATGCTTCTTCTAACAAGCTTCGCGCAACACAAAACAAGTCAGATAAACTAAAATTATGTAAGTTGAATCTCAAAGGAACCTGAATTGCAGAGATACCAAAGGTTGAAGAAAACCAGAGATGAGGATCCGAATATGCTCTAAACTCTTTGTTGATCTACAATGGAGTGAAATAAACACTCAACACTTGTGTAATTTTGTGGAATTGATGAAGATGCAGAGAAATTCAGAATTGTGCAGTGAAAAATCCTTGGAGAATCAAGCTGAGCAATCCCTAGTTCTTGTGTACAAGATGATGATGGTGATGAATTGAAGAAGAATGGATCAAGGTTGATGAAGACGAATATTTCATCAGAGTAATAAGCAATTTAATCATTTAGACACATATTAATATTTCATCAGAGTAATATTTGAAACATGGTATAAAAGGGGCAATGCCACTTATACTTGAATATTTAAAACATACAACACCTGCTCAATTAAAGATATGCAACAAACGAGGTAACTTGCACACACAAGGATTTCATCCTTACACCCGTATTCATTTAATTCAAATAACAACGGAAACCACATAACAATTTCAAACTTATATACTTATCATAAATATATCCACAAGTTTGAATCACCAAGATAATGCCATGTTTACATAGAACATTTCACATCAAAATACATATACAAATGTATTCACAAAAGGCATCATTGCCAACCCTAACTACCCGGTGCTACATATCAGAGCCAACCGACCAAAAGATGAAGACGAGCTTCACAAAAATATCATCCAACAACCTACTCTTCAATGCCTCGTAGAGCATCATAAAACAGCAGAAGGGTGAGAAACATTATCATAATAACATTGCATATAATTATATATCTCAACATATAAAATGCACATAAAACATATTCTCACCATAAATCATTCCTTATCACCTATACATATCGCAACGTGTACATCAATACCAATCAAACATATTAATTACACACAATTCACCAATTCACATAAACTTACATTATTTATGTTTATTCCTCAATTCTATTCATTCCGCATAAACATACGTCTAGCTATGTTTAATCACACATATACATTACAAATGTATAACTCACATACATATACATATATCAAACATGCATATATACAAACAAGCATGTCTCATCACACATACTATCATCTCCATAATACTCCAAATAAACATATGCACATTCATGTTTATTTCTGCATATCATAATTAAAATGATAATATGGAACTCATAGAGAACGACACACGACTCTATGCAGATGCAATGCGGTACCGACTCAACAGTTCAGCATGTTCACTCAGGAACCAAATGGAATCAACGCTTGTTACCTAAAGTAACTCCCTGTCAGGCACACGGTGTTCCCCATTGCTCACACCCCACATGGGCACACAATGTTTATGGATTGCTTACACCCCACACGGGCACACAATCCGATTGCTCACACCCCACACGGACACACAATCAATGTGAATAAATCACCCATCGCTCACACCCCACACGGGCACACGATGTTTCTGGATTGCTCACACCCCACACGGGCACACAATCTGATCGCTCACACCCCACATGGGCACACGATCATATTGTAGTCATCACTCACACTCCACATGAGCACACGATGCTACAACAGATTCACAAAGAATCCCACGGGACAAAAATGCATACATTATGCTTTACATGCAAAATGACACACAACATTCTTGAAAATGCATACATTATTCACAACATAATTATGCAATCAACTCATTCAGTTAACATACATTTGGATACAATTCAAGCAAGGTATTCATTTGCCAACGGCCACAACATCACCTCGAACTCACAATTCCACAGTTAACTTATTTACGTTTTATCGAAAAAGTCGGGTGAAAGTCAGCTAAACATTTCATTTCTTAGCATCATTAGTTTCTACACGTTTCTAGCTTCAAATCGATATAAGGAACACTAAAAACGGATACCCTAAACTAAGGCTACGGATTAAAACACAATTTTCTCAAAAACCTACAGGCTCGCTGAGCGCCCTCTCGCTCGCTGAACGAGAATTTCCCTGGAACTTTCGCTGAGCGAGGGATAGCTCGGTGAGCGACCACTGCGATTTCCAGAATTTCTCAGCTTCGTGACAGTCACCCTAAACCCATCCAAACCTCCAAAATATTCTATAAACATGATCAACAACATATTCTAGCTACCATACTTCGATTACAACGATTTCTAACTGATTAATCCTCTAATTTCTCACATTTTCTCTAAAACCCTAACTATTCATCTTCTCTAAAATTCCATCATAACCAAACTCAACCAATCAAACACATACATAATCATACGCAATATCAAGATAACAATTCTTATCACCCTTACCCGATTATTTTGTCTACGCAGAGCAATCTTGATCAAAACCTAGTTTTTCCTCTTTTTCTCCTTCTTCTCCTATATTTCTCTTCTATTTCCTTTCTATCTCTTTTTCTTTCTATTTCCTTTTCTTTTCTCTTCTCTTAACTTATACTCTTTTCTCTCTATTTTCTATTCTTTCTCTTACTAACTATTCTCCCCCCCAAATATCATTTTTCTCACAAAAATATAATTCAATCTAATTCTAACTTATCACTAATTAGTAAATGTCTAAAATACCCTCTTATCCAATTTTACCCGAAAATTTACAAAATGGTACAACCACATATCAAACCAACATATCACATTAATTCCTCAACATATCATATCATCATGATAATTTCACAAATAAAACAATTATCATTCAAATAAAATGAAAGACTCCACAAAATTGGGAAAATCGAATCGGGGCGTTATAACTCTCCCCCACTTTTGAAATTTTCGTCCTCAAAAATATTATCTGATCCAAACAACTCCGGATATGACTCGTGCATCCTACTCTCCAATTCCCAAGTCATATTGCCTTCTGCAACGCCTCCCCACGCCACTTTCACAAGCACAATATCTTTGCCTCTAAACTTCTTGATTTCACGATCCAAAATCCTAACCGGCAAAGCTTCCACCGTATGGTTATCTCTTACTTCAACTTCGTCCATGGGAATAACATGTGACAGATCCGGAACATACTTCCGAAGATGTGAAATATGGAACACATCATGCAAATTCGAAAGATTCGGAGGCAACGCCATACAATAAGCCACAACACCCACTCATGCAGTAATCTGATACAGCCCAATAAAATGAGAAGTCAACTTCTTTGACTTCACAGCACGACCCACACCCGTAACCGGTGTAACTCTCAAGAACACATGGTCGCCTTCCTGAAACTCAAGATCCTTCATTCTCTTGTCATGATAACTCTTTTGTCTACTTTGAGAAGCTCTCATCTTCTCCCGAATAAACTTTACTTTTTCCGTCGTTTGTTGTACCATCTCCGGTCTAACTACCGTTCTTTCCCCGGTTTCATGCCAACACAAAGGTGTTCGACATCTCCGACCATACAAAGCCTTAAATGGTGCCATACCAATACTCGAATGAAAACTATTATTATAGTTGAACTCAATCAACGCTAAATAACTATCCCAAACACCATCTTGCTCTAGCACACAAGCACGCAACAAATCCTCCAACGATTGAATTATCCTCTCGGTTTGACCGTCCGTTTACGGATGGTAAGCCGAACTCAATCTTAGCGTAGAACCCAAATCCTTTTGCAAGCTTTCCCAAAACCTCGATGTAAATCTAGGATCTCTATCCAATACAATACTCTTAGGAACTCCATGCAACTTCACAATCATAGAAACATAAATCTCGGCTAGCTTCTCCAAAGAATAACTAATATCAATCGGAATAAAGTGAACAGATTTAGTAATCCTATCCACAATTACCCAAATATCATTATGACCTCTTTGCGTATTCAGCAAACCCGTAACAAAATCCACCGATATACTATCCCATTTCCATTCCGGAATATCCAACGGTTGCATCAAACCACTAGGCTTCTGATGTTCCACCTTAGACTTCTGACAAGTCAAACACGCATAAACGAAATGAGCTACATCTCTCTTCAATCCGGACCACCAAAAGATCTTTTTCAAATCTTGATACATCTTATTCACACCCGGATGTATACTTAAATTACTCCGGTGTCTCTCTTCCAATATCATCTTTTTCAACTCCTCATCGTCGGGAATAAAAATACGACCACGGAATCTCAAAACTCCAAAATTATCAACCTTGAAATCCTCATTCTCATTCATCATCAAATCAACAAATTTCAAATCCAACTTTTGCTTTTCATAAACGGTTGCAAGAAAATCATTCTTAACACGTAGCATACCAAGTCTCACGCTTCTCGACGTCATCTTGCAAACCAAACTCATGTCTCTAAAGTTCTCCAAAAGTTCCCATTCCCTTATCATCAATGAGGACATATGTAACAACTTACGACTCAAGGCATCGGCCATCACATTCGCCTTACTTGGATGGTAATTCAGACCAAAATCATAATCCTTCAAAAGTTCTAACCATCTCCTTTGTCTCATGTCCAATTCCTTTTGATCGAATAAATACTTCAAACTTTTGTGATCACTAAAAACTTCGAACCTCGCACCATAAAGATAATGCCTCCAAACTCTTAGAGCAAAAACTAGAGCCGCTAGTTCCAAATCATGCATAGGATAATTATTTTCATGCACCCTCAATTGTCTTGAAGCATAAGCTGCAACCTTTCCATCTTGCATCAAAACACCACCTAACCCAAACAATGAAGCATCACAAAACACCACGAATGGTTCCGTCAAATTCAGCAAAATCAAGATCGGAGCCGTTGTTAACCTTCTCTTAAGTTCCATAAAACTCTCTTCACAATGAATATCCCAAATAAAAGCCTTTCCTTTACAAGTCAACTGCGTTAACGGAAGTGCCGACTTTGAAAATCCTTTTATAAACCTCCAATAATAACCCGCGAAGACTAAAAAGCTTCGAATCTCCGTAACCGATCTAGGAACTTCCCATTGCATTACCGCATCAATCTTGGATGGATCAACACTAATACCACCATCGAAAATAACATGCCCAAGAAACCTTACCTTCGACAACCAAAACTCGCACTTTGACAACTTAGCATACAATTGTTTCTCTTTCAAAATCTATAACAAAATCCTTAAATGCTTTTCATGCTCTTCTTGAGACTTAGAATAAATCAAAATGTCGTCGATGAACACAACCATAAAATGATCCAACTGTTCATGAAAAATATGATTCATGTATTCCATAAACACACCTGGCGCATTAGAAACTCTGAATGGCATCACGGAATACTCGTAATGACCATACCGTGTCCTAAAAGCCATCTTTTGAATAACCTCCTCTTTCACACGAATCTGGTGATATCCTGATCTCAAATCAGTCTTACTAAAAACACGCGCACCAACTAATTGGTCCATCAAATCATCGATCCTCGGAAGCGGATACTTGTTCTTAATTGTCACCTTGTTCAACTGTAGATAATCAATACATAACCACATACTTCCATCCTTCTTCTTTACTAACAATACCGGCACACCCCAAGGAGAAACACTCGGCCTAACAAACCTCTTATCCAACAAGTCATTCAACTGCTTTTTCAATTCTACCAACTTTGAAGCTGACATACGATACGGTGCCATCGAAATCGGTCTAGTACCCGGAACTAGATCAATAGAAAACTCAACTTCTCTTTCCGGCGGTACATCCTTAATATCATTCGGAAACACTCCTGGAAAATCACACACCACTGGAAACCTACTTATATCCACTTCGCTCTCCACTGACAGCAATGCAAACAAACCAAACAATTGAGCTTTGTCCACTAAACGTTTCTTCAACTCTTTTGTGGATAGGAAACTCTCTTCTTCATCATCATCCAAAGAAGGAAACCTTACTAACTTATGATAGCAATCTATATGAACTCTATTAAACTGCAACCAGTTCATACCCAAGATCACGTCCAAACCTTCCAACGGCAAACAAACTAAATCCATAACAAAATCTTTACCATACATGGTCAAAGAACAACTTACACACACCAAAGAAGTAGTTACCGACCCTGAAGCAGGAGTCTCAATAACCATCTCACCACCCCAAGAAGACATAAACAAATTCAAACGCTTAGCGCACTCAAGAGGAATGAACGAATGAGTCTCTCCTGTATCAATAATAGTAACTAAAGGTGTACTATTAATAAAGCATGTACCTTTAATCAAACAGTTTGCACTAGTAGTATCCTTCCCTGCTAATGCAAACACCTTTCTGCCCGCCTGGGCTTGCTTCGGCTTAGTACACTTAGTACTAATGTGACCAACTTCCCCACAATTGAAGCACTTCACAACGTTCCTCCTACACTCGGTAGTAGCATGTCCAAGACCTCCACAGTTTGAACATTTCACAATATTCTTCCCACACTCAAAAGACTTGTGGCATAAATCGCCACACTTGTAACACTTAACGGGACCAGAACTCCCTCCACCAGATCTCCTGAAAAGTTTCCCCTATGTTTTCCCTTATCAGCGGGTGTCACATAAGGTCCACTTCTAGCTTGTTTCTTCCCTTTCCTCTCATTCACACTCTTGTAATGTGTAGAACGAGCTTTGCTATCTTCTTCAAAAATTCTACAATATTCTGTCAAATCTGAAAACCTTATAATCCTTTGATATTCCACAACTTGCTTAATCTGAGGACGCAAGCCATTCTCATACTTAATGCACTTAGAAAACTCAGTAGTAGCAGCAGCATAATGAGGATGAAACTGAACCAATTCCACAAACTTTGCAGTATAGTCAACCACTGACATACTACCTTTCTTCAGTTCAAGGAATTCCATCTCTTTCTTTCCCTTCACACTCTCAGGGTAGTACTTCCCTAAGAACTCAGTACGGAAAACTTCCCAAGTTATCTCTTCATCCTCCTCCTCAAGAGCTTGACTTCTACCAACCCACTAATCATCGGCTTCTTCCTTCAGCATGTGAGAACCAAGCCTCACCTTACTCTCTTCAGCATAGTCCATGACTCTGAAGATTCTTTCAATCTCCTTCAACCAATTCTGAGCACCATCAGGATCGAATCTTCCCTTGAAGACCGGCGGTTGATTCTTCCTGAACTCATCATTAGCATTCATATTCGGCGCTCCCTGCATCGCCCTAGCCATTTCTTCCAAAGCAGCAGCCATATCATTTTCATTTCTACCAGCCATATTCTGATTGTTCCCAAAGACAACAACAAGATTAAACAAAACTTCAATCATAACAACATCAAGACAGACACAACTGACTCGAACACTGGCTCTGATACCACTTAATGTAACACCCCCTTTCTATACCCCAAATAAGCAGTTAAACCATTTAGACACATATTAATATTTCATCAAAGTAATATTTGAAACATGGTATAAAAGGGGCAATGCCACATTATACTTGAATATTTAAAACATACAACACCTGCTCAATTAAAGATATGCAACAAACAGGGTAACTTGCACACACAAGGATTTCATCCTTACACCTGTATTCATTTAATTCAAATAACAGCGGAAACAACATAACAATTTCAAACTTATATACTTATCATAAATATATCCACAAGTTTGAATCACCAAGACAATGCCATGTTTACATAGAACATTTCACATCAAAATACATATACAAATGTATTCACAAAAGGCATCATTGTCGACCCTAGCTACCCGGTGCTACATATCAGAGCCAACCGACCAAAAGATGAAGACGAGCTTCATAAAAATATCATCCGGCAACCTACTCTGCAAAGCCTCGTAGAGCATCATAAAACAGCAGAAGGGTGAGAAACATTATCATAATAACATTGCATATAATTATATATCTCAACATATAAAATGCACATAAAACATATTCTCACCACAAATCATTCCTTATCACCTGTACACATCGCAATGTGTACATAAATACCAATCAAACATATTAATTACACAAAATTCACCAATTCACATAAACTTACATTATTTATGTTTATTCCTCATTTCTATTCATTTCGCATAAACATACGTCTAGCTATGTTAAATCACACATATACATTACAAATGTATAACTCACATACATATACATATATCAAACATGCATATATACAAACAAGCATGTCTCATCACACATACTATCATCTCCATAATACTCCAAATAAACATATGCACATTCATGCTTATTTCTGCATATCATAATTAAAATGATAAAATGCCACTCATAGAGACCGACACACGACTCTATGCAGATGCAATGCGGTACCGACTCAACAGTTCAGCAGGTTCACTCAGGAACCAAATGAAATCATCGCTTGTTACCTAAAGTAACTCCCCGTCGGGCACACGATGTTCCGATTTTCTCACACCCCACATGGGCACACAATGTTTATGGATTTCTCACACCCTACACAGGCACACAATCCGATTGCTCACACCCCACACGGGTGTCGCTCCCCGGATTTCCATCCTGGTACAAACGCGAAAGTGGTGCGGAAAGAGGTAGAGTCGTCAACCAGGCATTTTTATCCCGAAGGAACGAGAATGGTAATGCTGCACAAACCGAAGAAAAGAAAAGGAAGGACACATGTCCTGCAAACCAAAGAGACTGGGTTCGGGAGTCGGTTACAACCTGGGAAGGTATTAGCACCCCAGATCGTCCTCCGTACCCGATGGGATCCACGCTTGCAAAGAAATCTGTTTCAAAGGGTGAAGAAATGAAACTGAAACTGGATAAGAAAGAAAAGAAAGGAGGAAAATGTAGGGAAAATAAAAGAGTGTGCTCGAATGGGCCCTACCCCGCTGCCTACGTACCTCATCTAGACAATGAGGATCAAAGTCGCCCTAGTTCCCCTAACTAGGGGTAGAAAAGATTGCTTGTGAATTAAGGCTTGAACTGCCTATGTCAATGCTCAGGTGTTACATGCTCGGACGACGAGTGCGTAACTGTCTTGCAAAATGACAAGTATGAGTAAGTTCGCGGATGGAGCGAAGGAGATGAGAAAAGAATTCCCAAAGGAAAGACGCTTATTGTTTGTTTGTGTTTTTTAGAATTTTTATTTGGGTGTGGCACAAGAGAATGAACTCAAACTCTTTTGCATGGAATGTGTACTTGCTACTACATTCCAAGATGGAATAATAAAACAAGCACACCAAGTAAGGAGAACTTATCCAAGACTTGTTTCCAAAGGCAAGGGCCTAAATTCATTGACTTGTTGGATTTATTAGGTGTTTTAGTGAAAAAAATGAAGTATTTTTTAGGGTTTTTCTTGATGAAGATGACCTCATGATCCGACTTGTGCATCATACTAGAAAAATCAACTATTCCAAGATGGAATGAATACATATGCCCCATGGAATAAGACTATTACACAAAAGGTCACTTCTTTCTTTATTAATCTTTTTTATGGTTTTGTTTTGAGATGAGAAGAGAAAGAACCAAAGGAGCAAAAAAGGCAAAAGTCTAAAATGGGGAAAGACTAAACCTAAAGTTGTCATGCAAAAGTGGTCCTAAGGTTAGTGAGGTTTCAACTATCCTAAGAGAAAAGAAGAACCAAAGAGCAGCAAGAAGAAGAGGAGGAAAGAGCTAGCAAGCAACTTACTCCTCTAAAGGAGATAAGTTGCTCCTAAAGGGGGAAGAAAAGAGTTGCCTCACATGATGGCATAAGGCGTATCAAAAAGCACAAAGAGAAAGCAACTTAAAAAGAAAAGGTGAAGAGATGACATGTGGATAAACATCCACACTTTTCTTACCATGATCCCCTGCAAGTGTTAGCAAAAATCCAGCATATGTTCATCAACAAAACTCATGGAAATGGAATGCTCAAAGCTCACATCAACAAAGATCATACAACATGCCCAATTGCGCATACAGGAATTTACGTGTCGAGAACATGGAAGCATGCATCAACCAGCAAGAAAATCACCCTAAACAATCATATTCAATGATCATACAATGATCCATGGAAATTAAAACTTGTAAGGGGATCAAACAAGCTCAAAATAGCTCAAAACAATCATTTTGCTTCAGTGTTAACCGGTTAACCAAAGCGTTAATCGGTTAACCATGCCAAACCTTCAAAAAACAACACAGAAAACAGATGCGTTAACTAGTTAACCAAAGCGTTTACCGGTTAACGCTGTCAAAACAGCAACAATTCCTGCAGAAAATCAGCTCAAAACCAGCTTATCCAAATAATCACACACCAGACCAGCAATCAATTATGCATGAAATAAATGAATTAATTCACATTAATTAACATCGTTAAGCTCATGAACATTAGCACACGGATCCGATTACAAATAAACCAATCAATTCAAGCAAAACAGAGCTAGATATGAATTAAACCAACCTACAAAGTTGAGGTATGCTTTGGTAATTGTTGTTTGAGCTGGAAATGAGAGATCTCACAGAAAACTTTGAAGATCTGGTGCTAAACTTCACACTCCATGCAAAATAAATGCAAGCAAAGGGTATTGATGCAAAATTTTGGATCCAAAAGCACTTCTAATTCCCAAACTAGATCTGAATCACGAATTAAACCAGCAAAATGATGCAAAGGAGCTATGGATAGAGGTCTAGTTCCAAGATCTACACACCTTAAGGTAAGGTTATGTGATCTTCAAAGAGGAACTCTTAGTGAATTTGGAAAATGTGGGAGAGAAAATGAGAGAATAGTGAGAGAGAAGAGTGAAAATTCAGAATGAAGAATGAAAAATGAGAAAGCCCCCCCTTGGTTTGGAGGGAAATGGATTAAATAAGGTTTAGGTTTGGGGCCCAAAATTTAGGCTTGGGATCCAAAAATATGGTTTGGTAAAGTGATTAGGATTTAGAAATGGAATTAGGCTTGGATTAATGATCTAGATCCTTCTCAACAATTCAAATAAATAAAAAAATCAGAAATTTGGAAATTTGGAGCCAAAGCACATGCTGAATTTGCTGCTGAAATTTAAAATTCGCAGCCGTTAACCGGTTAACCAAAGCGTTAACCGGTTAACACCAGTGAATTTTGAATTTTCCCTCCTTTTGGTGGGAAACCTTAGGAATAACCCGGCGCCAACAGTTCTGACCTGATTTTGATCCTCAATCCCTTTTAAGGCTTTGACTGTGATATCAAACTTGTAATGTGCCTTGTGAGCTTTGAATTTCCCTGATGATCGATCATATGCCTTATGCTGGAACATGAGGGTACTATGCTTCATTTTCCTATGCAATATGCTAAGGATATGACATGCTTATGATGATTATGATATGATGATGATGCTAAACAGGAGAGGGCAAATTTGGGGTGTTACACCTGCCTCTAATTTTTAGGCCCCAAACCTAATTCCATTCCCAAACCTAGATCCAAGCCTAGCCTATATATATTCGTTAATCACTTCATTGCAAATGGTTCACACAATTTCCCAAATTTTTCACTCTCTCACAATCACTTTTTCTCTCTCACTTTTCCTCCATTTTCCTTTTTTCACCAAATCTTTTTTGAATAAGCTCTTCAAGTTTCACATTGAAACTTGAAGATCTTGAAGCTTAGCCTCCAACCTCCATTGATTTGTGGATTGTGGAAGAAGAAGCTACTGTTTTTGGTGAAGGTTTCGACTTATCGGAAGCACACGAAGGTTCAAGCATCAAGAACGCATTTATTTTGCGGATTCGCGGTTTTCTTGATTTTCTCTTCGATCAAGCTCTGATTCTTGCAATAATTACCGAAGCACTTCTCCGCTTCGTAGGTTGGTGATCTAAATCACTTCTTCTTTAAGTTATTCTCTTCATCTCGCCATTTCGGCATTCTTTAATTGCTTTTTGTTTTGCTTGCGATCGACCACGTTTTCGTTATGCGTTGCTTGTGATTTGTGATTTTTAATGATTTAGAAGCTAAGGTGTAGATAATCATAGGTTCTAGCATGTGTAAATAAGCCCTAATTGAGTAGAAATTAGTGTTAACATATTCCTAGGTATGTTAGGATCATTAAAAGTGAGTTTGTGGCCAAAAGCACTTATTTCTAAATCTTTTTTACATTCTGGATCAGTGTTAACCGGTTAACCATTTGGTTAACCGGTTAACACATGCGTTTTAGCCACAAACAGGGCAGTTTTAGGTCCGTTAACCGGTTAACCATTTGGTTAACCGGTTAACGCTGTTTATTTTTGGATTTTTTTGTTTATTTGATTGCTCATTCTTGCTTTCTAGTTTCTTCAATGTTTATACATGTTTAGGTATTGATTTTAGGGAATTTTTGGGTCCATTTCCAGTAGCTCATTCCCCCATTTCGAGTCGTTTCGATGCGTTTCCGTTCATGTCGCGTATTATGCGTTTTTGTATTCCTTTGTGCATAGCTTGGTTTCTTGCATTTTTGTTGCTATGTTTGTGCATTATTTGGCATGTGATTAATCATGTTGCATTCTGTTTTTACATGTTTTGCATTGCATTAAATCATTTTTCATTTCATTGTATTAAGATATGTTGCATTTCACATAATCATACATGTATGTGCATTTGGTTGCATTTGGTTGCATGCTTAATCCTATCATGTACATCAATTCAATTCTGAATTTTGCATTGAGTTTAGTATTCTTGTTGAGCTATCACATTGCATTGTTCATAATCAATGATCATCATGTTCATATGCCATGTTCATGTGCCACTTTTTGCATTACTTGTTGCATAATCAACCATGTGATGCATTCTTGCATGATCCTTCGAAAATGCTCATGTTCATTCAATTATGTATGATGATCCATGTTCAAATGCATGTTCATGATGAATTGGTGCATGTTTCATTAAGTTTGTGCATTAAAAAAATGAAAATAATCAAATCTGTATTTTGCATTCCATAGCTGTTTTTGCATATAGGTGCTGTAAAATGCATGATGTTTGTTATGCTTGCATGTTGTATTTGACTTTTTACACCTACCTTTTCATGCTGCATGCTGGCAGTAAAAAACTGATTTGTGTTATTCATTGTTTTAATAGTTGTTTGTGTGTTAGGGGCTGTTGTAGGTGTTGAATCTTTGTTTTAGCATTTTTTAGTACCTTTAGAATTAAGATAGAATCTAGATTGAGTCCTAGAATTAGGAGGATTTAATTGTTGTGTGTTTGCTTTATTATTTTTAATAAAATGCAACATTAATTTTTTTTTTAGAGGGAGGGAAAGGTATGTTTCCTTACACCTTACCCTTTTTTTTTTTGCATTCCTTTTATGCATTTAATTCATTTCTTTCCTTCCATATTTGTGATTGGTAGGATTTCCCCTTTGTTAGGACCAACTTATCTTCCTTAGGAAGTAAGTTGCATCATTTTTCTTATTTCTTTTTCTTTTCTTCCTTAGGAATAGAAAAACCTCATAAACCATTACGATCTTCCTTTTGTATATAATAAATAACTTAGGGTTGGTCTTAGTCCCCCTTAGATTTTGTCCTTTTCCGATTTGAGTCTTCTTCTCTCATCTTCAAACAAAATCTAAAAGACACTTAATAAAAACCGAACGTTCTTGTACGCCATGAGACTTTGTTGCGGAGTACTTATACACGTCCTGTTTCGGGGCGAGGTGTAAGTATTTACCACGATGGATAGGTCTTAGTATGAGAATGTTCACAAACAAACTCCAAAACAATTCTCATAAAAGACAATCAACAAAGACATTGTGTCTTCTCTTCTCATTTCCTAATCTTTGCGGACGAATGCGACTTGCCTCGACAATTCGAACAACAATACGGTAAACACCCTCGAGTCAGAGCCGGTAACACCTGAGCTAGAGCTATGGCAACGTCATCATAAAAAAACATAAAAATAGTTCCCGCCTTAGTTAGGCGAACTACGTCGTCTCTGATCCTCATTTTCCCGATGAGGTACGTAGGCAGCGGGGTAGGGCCCGTTCGAGCACATTCTTTATTTTCCCTACATTTCCCCCTTTCTCCATTTCCATTCTCTTTTTTTTAGTTCCCTCTCTCGTTTCAGTTCTATTCCATTTAGCAGTTTTATTCAGCAGCAATTATTTCTCACCCTTTGAAACAAACAAGCAAGCGTGGATCCCGTCGGGTACGGTGGACGGTCTGGGGTGCTAATACTTTTCCAGGTCGTAACCAACTCCCGAACCCAGATCTTTGGTTCGCAGGACCTTGTCCTTTCCTTCTTCCTCAGGTTTGTGCAGCATTACCTTTCCTGTTCCTTCGGGATAAAAATGTCTGGCTGGCGACTCTACCTTTTCCGCGCCACTTTTGCGTTTGTACTAGGATGAAAATCCCGGGAGCGACACGTTTCAGGCAAATATTGTGCGAGCTGCTAAGACCCGACACTTCAGACAGAACATTCCCCATCATTACGCAACACGCAACAACCAGAAGACAGTCATGGACGCTATGCAAACTGAGCTCAACGAACTCCGCACTGGGATGGGTGAATTCATGGTCATGATGTGAGGGATGGCCCAAGGACAACAAGATTTGAGGGCTGCAATCCAGGGACTCAACCCTCCTTAGACTGATCCTCCTGTAGTCACTCCAGAAGTACAAGTGAATACTCCCAACACCAACAATAGCCTAGGTGGACTTCCAATTCTAGAATCTGGTACAACCTTCATTCCTGTGCAAGACAGACAAGAGGATCAGTTTTCCCCCTTTAACAATGATATGGGATTTGGTGTGGAAGGAAATTTCTAGGACTTTTTGTTGCTGGCTGAGAAAGTCAAAGCCTTTGAGTGTAAGGAAACTCTTGGGATAGATGTATCTGACATGGGCATAGTCCCTGGGGTGGTCATTCCTCACAAGTTCAGGCCACCTACTTTTGACAAGTATAATGGTAACTCCTGCCCCAAAACTCATCTGCAGGCGTTCTACCGAAAGATTGCTGCCCATACTAAGGATGAGAAGCTCTGGATGTACTATTTCCAGGATAGTCTCTCCGGAGGATCCTTGGAATGGTATATGAAGTTAGAGAGAAACTCCGTGAGAAGCTGGAAGGAATTGGGAGAAGCATTCCTTAAATAATATCAGTATAACATTGACATGGCGCCCAGTCGCACTCAACTCCAAAGTCTAACTCAGAAGAACTTAGAGAGCTTCAAAGATTACGCATAGAGATGGCATAAAGTGGCCACTAGGGTGCAACCACCGCTGCTAGAAAGAGAGATGGTGGACCTTTTCATGGACACTCTTCCCGGAAACTTTATGGAAAGGTTGGTTGGATGTTCTTCAAGTGGTTTTTCAGATATTATCTTGACTGGCGAGAGGATAGAAAGCTGGATCAAACACGGGAAGATTCAGAATGGGGGCGCTTCAACTTCTGGTGTCAAGAAACCCTTCCTGAAGAGGAGAGAAGGAGAGACTAGGGCAATGTATGCACAGAGAGGCGGAGGTAACAAAGGTGTTTATCAGCAAGTGGCCCCTGTCACTATCTCAGCTCAGCCTGTTCAACAACAAGTCCAACAACCACAGCAGCAACGCTAACAAGGGTATCAACTAAGAGCCCCTCGTCCATATTATCCCCAGAAGACCAGAGAAAGACAGTTTGAAACTCCACCTATGTCCTATTCTCAGCTTTTGAAGAATCTCATCCAGCTCCAGATGGTTCAGCTCAGAACTTTGCAACCCCCGAAGCCGGGACAACTCCCTGAAGGTTATGATACGAACGCCCGATGCGAATTCCATTCCGGAGCCCCCGAACATACCACGGAAAAATGTAAAGCCTTAAACTATGTAGTCCAAAACCTGGTAGATTCTAAAGCGATTAACTTCGCTCCTACTCTAAACGTGATACATAACCCCATGCCTCCTCACAGGGGTGAAGTTGGGGAAATTAGTGATAGGGAGAGTCTAAATCTGGTGTGCAATGTCAACGACCTGCAAACTTCGTTGAAGGGTGTTAAGGCATGTTTGGCCCAGAGGGGTGTTTTTCCAGGTTGTGAAGACGATTGTCCAAGGTGTGCTCTAGCTCTAGATGGTTGTGAGCAGTTGAAAAAGGGGATCTAAAGTATGATTAATGAAGGGGTTTTACAGTTTGACAAAGTTGTGAGAGAAAGATAAGTCTCTACAGTAACCATTTTCTATGACCCATCTCAAGTTCCTCCACAAGCCAGAATAGCATCGATAACTATCACCACTGCAGGGCATGTATCAAAGTGGTAAGGCCATTCCTTGGAATTATGGTGGTGAAGTATATTGTAATGGCCAGAAGCAAGAATTGGCCACTTCTAGTACGTCTCCAGCTCAAGTAGAAAATGTTGGAGTAGGAGGCTTTACTAGGAGTGGGAGGTTGTTTGCGCCAGAAACACTGAGAAACAGTGTGATACCACCCTGAGACACTGCAGAAGCCCAAGCTAAAGCTAGAGGGAAACAGCCAGTATCTGCTAATGAGCCCACACCTGTGGCTGACCCAGACATTACATTTGATAGAGACTGAGGAGTTCTTGAGAATCATCAAGAAGAGAGATTACAAGATTGTGGACCATTTGCCACAAACTCCATCGAAGATCTCTATCTTGTCCTTGTTAATGTGTTCTGACTCCCACCGGAAGGCTCTATTGATCATCCTGAATAAAGCTTATGTACCTCAGGATATCTCGGTGAACCAATTGGAGACGGTGGTATCTAGTGTCAATGCCAGTCATGGATTGGGCTTTACAGACATGGATTTAACCTCTGAGGGTCGGGCTCACAATCGGGAATTGCATATTTCCTTAGAATGTAAAGGTGCAATGCTATCTCATGTGTTGGTGGATACCGGATCATCCCTGAATGTTCTTCCCAAGAAGGCATTGATGAAGTTGGATTATGACGGAGTGATTTTGAAGCCTAGTGACATGGTAGTTCGAGCTTTCGATGGATCGAGAAGGTCAGTGTTTGGGGAGGTAGAATTGCCAATCAAAGTGGGTCCGTAAGTCTTCAATGCCACATTCAATGTAATGGACATACAACTTGCATATAGTTGTTTGCTGGGAAGGCCCTGGATACATTCGGCAGGGCAGTATCATCCACACTCCATCAGAAACTGAAGTTCGTCTGGGAAGGACAAATTGTAATAGTCTGTGGGGAAGAGGATATCTTCATCAGTCATCTGGCTTCATTCAAATATGTGGAGATGGATGGTGAGATAGTAGAGACTCCATGTTAGGATTTTGAGCCCATGAAGACTGGTTTGGCATCTTCATCAGCAGCGTTTTCTGAAGAATCAAAGAAGGGGGTTTCCATAACTTCTTATAAGCAAGCTTTGAAGGTAATGGAATCAGGAGCGCGAGAAGTTTGGGGCAGTCCAGTATAAGTGTCAGAAAAGAAGGATATGTTTGGTGTTGGCTACCATCCTGGGAAGTCATCATCTGAAGAGAGCGCTAAAGGTCGTCAAGGCCCGATTACCTTCACGAGTGCGGGAATGGTGGATTATGGGAGCATCAGTGTTGTGCAGGACGACGCAGTTGATAGTGACTATGACTTAGACGAGTGGATCATACCTTGTGTTCTAGAGACTCAGCCCAGCAATTGGTCGTCTGAAAGGCTTATCTCAGTCACCTCCTTTGAAGAGTAATGATTTTTCTTTTGTCTTTCCTGTACTCAAGCGCTATGTCTTTCCCGGGGCATAGTAGCTTATTTTAAGGGTTCTTTTGTTCCTAACACAATTCATAATCATTAATAAAGCTGACGTTTCACATGCATCCATGTTGTTCCTTGTATTTCATTTTTGCTTTTGTTTTTCAAAAAGAAAGAAAAGTTTTAAAGTAGCAATGTTTCTCGTTTTCTCAAACTCTTTCTAAAGCCTTGCATGAATCACCATTCATGCAGGTGCTCGTCACCGGATCTTATCAATGACGACCCTTCTATAGCTAAGTATGACTTTGATAATCCGATTTACCAAGCCGATGAGGAAGGTGAAGAAGATTGTGAACTACCCGAAGAGTTAGCCAGAATGCTTAAACAGGAGGAAAAGATGATTCAGCCGCATAAAGAGGCCATCGAAGTAATAAACCTAGGTACCAAAGAAGACAAGAAAGAAGTTAAGATCGAGGCTGCATTAGAAGAATCTATTAAGACTCGTCTAATTGCCATGCTTCAAGAATATGTTGATGTTTTCGCCTGGTCGTACCAAGACATGCCTGGTTTAGGCACTGACATTGTGGTATACAAGTTGCCTTTGAGAGAAGACTGCCCACCAGTGAAGCAAAAGTTGAGGCGCATGCGCCCTAATATGGAAATCAAAATCAAGGATGAACTACAGAAACAATTTGATGCTGGTTTTTTGGCTGTGACCAGTTACCCTCCATAGGTTGCTAATATTGTACCGGTCCCTAAAAAAGACGGTAAAGTCAGGATATGTGTAGACTACATGGATTTGAACAGGGCCAGCCCTAAAGATGATTTCCCTCTGCCTCACATAGATGTGCTTATTGATAATATTGCTCAGTTTTATGTGTTCTCTTTCATGGACGGGTTTTCAGGTTATAACCAGAATAAGATATCTCCCGATGATATGGAAAAGACTACCTTCATCACGCCTTGGGGCACCTTCTGTTACAAGGTCATGCCGTTTGGTCTAAGAATGCTGGAGCCACTTATCAACGGGAAATGGTGACGTTATTTTACGACATGATTCATCATGAAATTGAGGTTTATGTTGATGATATGATAGCAAAATCCCAAACAGAAGAAGAGCACTTGGTCAATCTAGCAAAGTTGTTTGACAGACTTCAGAAGTTCAGATTAAGGTTGAATCCGAACAAGTGCACCTTTGGGGTCCGTTTCGGTAAGCTACTGGGCTTTATTATTAGTGAGCAGGGAATTGAGGTTGATCCATCCAAAGTAAAAGCCATCCAAGAGATGCCCGAGCCAAAGACTGAAAAGCAAGTGTGTGGTTTCTTAGGGAGACTAAACTATATTGCGCGGTTTATCTCTCACCTAACAGCCACGTGTGAGCCCATCTTTAAACTTCTGAGGAAGAATCAAGCCATCAAATGGAATGAAGATTATCAGTAAGCCTTTGACCGAATCAAGGAGTATCTTCTAGAACCTCCAATTATCATGCCTCCAGTGTCGGGGAGACCCTTGATCATGTATCTTACTGTGCTCGAAGAATCAATGGGGTGTATGTTAGGTCAACATGACGAGTCTGGTCGAAACGAGCATGCCATTTATTACCTTAGCAAAAAGTTTACCAATTGTGAGAAACGCTACTCACTACTCGAGAAAACTTGCTGTGCTTTGGCATGGGCTGCCCGCCGACTAAGACAGTACATGCTGACTCACACCACTCTCCTAATCTCCAAAATGGATCCTGTGAAATATATCTTCGAGAAGCCAGCTCTAACAGGAAGGGTAGCCCGATGGCAGATGATTCTAACGGAGTATGATATCCATTACACTTTGCAAAAAGCAATAAAAGGGAGTGTATTGTCAGAATACCTGGTTCAATAACCAATTGACGATTATCAACCCATGAAGTTCGAGTTTCTGGATGAGGACATCATGTTCCTCAAGTCAAAAGACTGTGAAGAACCACTTCCGGAAGAGGGGCCAGACCTTGAATCCAAATAGAAGTTGATGTTTGACGGAGCTGTGAACGTAAACGGAAGCGGAGTAGGTGTTATCATTATCTCACCAGAGGGTATCCATATGCCTTTCGCTGCTCGGTTAACCTTCGAATGTAACAACAACGAAGCTGAGTATGAAGCCTATCATGGGGGTTGAAGAGGTAATTGGCTTGCGAATCAAGAACCTCGAGATCTTCGGAGATTCTGCTATGGTTGTGAATCAGGTCAATGGTAAATGGTTAGTTCATCAACCTCACTTGGTTCCTTACAGGTATTATACCAGGAGGCTGCTAACTTTCTTCACCAAAGTCAAGCTAAGTTATGTTCCTCGAGACAAAAATCAGTTCGCTGATGCTCTAGCCACTTTGTCATCTATGATTAAAGTTTGTCAAGATAATTTTGTGCCTCGAATCATGGTCTCCCATCTTGAAAGACCTGCTTATGTCTTTGCAGTTGACAGTGGTGAAGATAACAAACTTTGGTATCATGATATCAAACACTTCCTGAAGACTCAGGAGTACCCAACTGGGGCATCCAGTAAAGATAAGAAGACCCTCAGATGATTAGCAGGTGGTTTTTTCTTGAATCAAGATGGTTATGCTCAGATGCGTGGATAGACACGAAGCAGGCCTGTTGATGCAAGAGGTTCATGAAGGCTCCTTTGGTACCCATGCTGAAGGACATGCTACGGCCAAGAAATTATTGAGATCGGGATATTATTGGATCACCATGGAATCCGACTTCTGTAAATACTCCCGTAAATGTCACAAGTTCCAGATTTATAATGATAAGGTCCATGTACCTCCGAATCCATTGAGTGTCATGTCTTCACCTTGGCCGTTCGCCATGTGGGGCATTGATATGATTGGAAAGATTGAGCCAACAGCTTCCAACGGTCACCGCTTCATCCTGGTTTCCATAGACTATTTCACGAAGTGGGTCGAAGCGGCGTCTTATGCCAACGTTACAAAGTAAGTGGTAGCCCGGTTTATTAAAAGAGACGTCATTTGCCGGTACGGAATTCCCGAAAGAATCATTACTGATATGGTTCTAACCTCAACAACAAGATGATGGCTGACTTGTGTCGGGTTTTCATAATAGAGCATCACAACTCTTCTCCTTATCGCCCGAAGATGAATACCGCCGTCGAGGCGTCCAACAAAAACATCAAGAAGATCGTGCAGAAGATGGTTGTGACATACAAAGATTGGCATGAGATGTTGTTGTTTGCGCTACATGGGTACAGAACGTCAGTGCGTACTTCAACCGGGGAAACCCCGTTCTCATTGGCATATGGTATGGAGGAAGTCTTGCCAATTAAAGTGGATATCCCCTCGTTGAGGTTAATGATGGACATTAAGCTAGATGAAGCTGAGTGGCTCCGGTCCAGGTATAATCAACTGAGCCTCATTGAAGAAAAACGCCTAACAGTTGTATGCCATGGATAGTTGTATCAGCGGCGCATGAAACAGGCTTTCGACAAGAAGGTATGGCCTCAAAGGTACATACCAGGTGACCTGGTGTTGAAAAGGATTCTTCCTCCTCTTAACGATCACAGGGGCAAATGGACACCTAATTATGAAGAACCATTTGTGGTTAAAAAGGTTTTCTTAGGTGGAGCCTTGATGCTAACAACCATGGATGGAGAAGACTTCCATTCCCCTGTCAACACAGACGCAGTAAGAAAATACTTCGTGTAAATAGACCCGCTGGATAAAAACAGAATAAAGATCCAGGAAAAAATGGGCATCCCGGCGAGCCAAAAACTGAATAAAAGGCTCGGGAAAAAATTAGGGAAATTTGGAAAAAAAATGTACACCCATTGAGTTGAAATGCCACATCGGACAACTTAGGGAAAAAAGGGTATCCCGGTGGATTGAAAACCCGAAAAGGCGATCCACGCAAAAGAGGGACTAACACGAACGACTGCGATCTACGAAATTCGTAATCCATCTGTAAATAAGGTTATTCTAAGGGTTGAAGACCATTCCAATTACCTTTCTCAAGGGGCAGAGCAAGCGGATAGTCTTAAAGATATACAAGTCATAGCCGGGTCGAAACCTGATGAGATCCATTTTTCACATTGCCAATAGGATAGTATGTTTTCCTTTTTTACTATTTCCTCTTTCCAGGGAATTGCTTCCTATTGTAATGACTATTCATGGCCATGTTCCAAATTAATAAAATTCAATTTCAGTCAACTTGTGACTAGTTGCTTTTGTTTTTGTTTTTCATCTAACATTGTTTGATTGCAAAAACGCCCAGCAAATTGTGATTTTTATTGTGTTGTGAACATTTGAATGCTTTCTAACTCATGCAGGAGGACCAAAACATTTAATACAACTCTAAAACGGTTAAGTGGTCGGGATAGTGATTCATACCATAAGCCTGAGACATATAGGTCCGGAACTAACTCTCCATGTTGCATGCACTATCCATTGTGTTTACGCAGGTGCAGGTACATGTGTTGTTAGCAGAGCTAAAGCAGACTTCCAAGAGGAATATTTCAACAACATACTTGAACAAGAACATGTGCCTTCCTGTGTGTCTCCTATTATCCCCAGTGGAAGTGAGGTTGAAGTTCTTCCCCAGCAGTAATGAAAAAAGATGTTTGTCTTCCCCTAGCAGAGGTTTCCCCTCAATACAGGGGCAATCCCTAGCAGTACAAGGAATTTCTTCCTCCCCGGCAGGTTGCTTCCTCAGCAATGCCATACTTCTGGTTCCCTAGCCAAGCCAGAAGGTTTTCACTTCCCCATCAGAGTCCAAAAAAGGGTCCATCTCCAGCAGGGTCTTGGCTCACCAAATTCAAAGTCCAATTTATTTTTTGGCAAAGGCGGCAGTTCAGAGTCGGCGTATCATTAACAACATTCCCCGCAAAGTTGTTTCCTCCTCACTAGGACTAACCAGATCAATGCAGTGATCATCAATTTCTTCCCAGTCAAGCCATTTGGGATACTTGCAGTCTCCTTGTGAGGAGATCCTTTGCATTTGCATATGCATAATCATAATCATAATCACATGTGCATCCTCCAAAGCGTAGCATTTCCATCATCATGGAGCATTACGCCATAAGCCCAAGCATACACATGCCAGCATGGGCCAGTTTTGAGGCATTTTACATACAACTTGTAACATCCTCTCAACCTGAAGTACTCCTCACAGAAGATACTTATACCATTTTCCAGGCATCTTTGTCTTTCCAAGTCAATGTTTGTCATTCTTTCTGTGGCTTGATTCACTCAGCAGTTGCGTGTTTTCTTTGTGGCTTGATTCACTCATCAGTTACATTCTCGAGTCCCATTCCGCTAATGGTCTTGTTAAGCCCTGTTTTGCCAACAGGCACTTTTCGTGACTTGATTCGCTCAGCAGTTGCGTGTTTTTCTTTGTGGCTTGATTCGCTCAGCAATCACATTGTCGAGTCCCATTCCACTAATGGTCTCGTTAAGCCCTGTTTCGCCAACAGGCACTTTCTGTGGCTTGATTTGCTCAACAATCGCGTATTTTCTTTGTGTCTTGATTCACTCAACAGTCACATTGTCGAGTTCTGTTTCGCTAACAGTTTCGTTAAGCCCTGTTTCGCCAACAGGCATCCTCTGTGTGGCTTGATTCGCTCAGCAGTCACATTGCAAGTTATTGCGATGATTCTATTCCACCTGGTTCTATTTCCGCCACCTATTAAAAAAAAATAAAAAATATAAATAAATAAAAGGCAGATGGCATTTCTATTATCCACATAGTTCAAATTTTAAGGTTTTATTCGAGTATTCAATCACTCCATACCTGGAACGTCTAAAAGCCTTTGCAATTATTCGTTCAGGCATGCAGATGATTGAATAGGGGCAGCTGTAATACCTCAAAATTTTCCCTCTCATTTCCCCAACATTTTGCATGGCATTTAGCATACATAAGCTCATAAAATAACCAAAAAAAACATTGCATCATATGTAGCATAATTGAGGCATAGGCATGTGATCAATGATTAAAGCAACTAAAGGCTATACAAAGGAAATCAAAGGGTCACAAAGCTTCTCAACATTGTGCAAAGGGTTCACAACATCCCACAAGTTCTCATTTGAAGCCACAAGCCATGGAAATATTTTGTTTGATCAAAGAAGGCAAGCAGTGCAATATCTCCTAATGAAAAATGCCATTTTAGGGTTTCATTTCTACTAGGCTTCTGCATGAAGTTTTGATTCAAAGTGGACTTCATTGTCTTATATATGATGACAAGTGCCTAGGGTTCAAATTTCATCCACAAATTCATTATGGAAGAGGTACAATTGGCCAGATGACTGAAAATCAGGGGTTTGGGGAAAAGTCAACCATGCTGGAGAAAAAGTCAACTCCTGGTTTTTTGAGATCAAAATCATGAAATTAGGGTTACAAGTATCCTATGGTTCAAATTTGATCAAGAAATGATGGAGGAATCAAGAGAAATCAAGAAAACCAAAACTTACCATTTTTGGAAAATTAGGGTTTCCAAAATGGCAAGTTTTGACCATTTTTGCAGCATCTTTAAGAGAGGCCTTCTCCCAAAATATGAGGGATATTAAAATTACACTTTGAGCCAATTAAAGAGGGAATCTTGAGCTTCAAATCCATGGGTGGAACTCACCTATATCATAAAAAAAAAGAGATATGATCTTGCAAAGTTGAAGCAAACTAGGGAAAAACTAGGCCATGGGCGAGGCAATTGGTAGGCCAGCGCGCGCACCCTGCCTGACATATCATCAAACAGGTGGAGGGTCAAATATCAAGCCTTTTTTCTTAGTCAAAAACACTTCAAATCAATTTTATGTGAACTACAAAGTTGTTCCTTGATGCAATCCCTACAATATTGGTGTTCAAAGATTTTTCATTTGAGCAAGTCTTCTTGGGCTACTTGAGGGTCAAAGTGGAGAGGTTGCAACTGGCCAGCCATAGGCCCATGGGCACAAGGCATGCCAAATTCGTGCAGGCCAATATGCCGCCTTGTGACATGCTATGCAATGGTCATTTTGAGATGATTAGAGGCCATCATTCATCATGGTCCAAACACCAAACTTGTTCTATGATCCCTCCACTTCAATTTGAGTCCAAGAATCATTTGAAATGATTGCTTGAGATGGAAGAGATCTTCCATTGAAAGTCATGATTCTCAACTGTTTGCTTGGATGGAAAGGAATTGCACATAGCTTCACTTCAACTCATTTTCATTGACATTATTCATCACATTCAGATCAAAGGCATTGCTCTAAGAGGATATGATCTCATGAATGCATCTCCACACCATTGCCATGCACTTCACATCAGGTAAGCTAATTGGATCAAACATGGCTGCATCTAAATCACATTGTATTCCACCATAAGATCATGTATGCAAATGTATTGGATTCAAATGTTCAAGCATAAACAAGCTGCATTGAAATACTTGCTAGACCATGCTTTTTGCTATGCACCTCATAGAACTTATGTTAAAAAGACTATAGTCAGCAGATCATGCTACTCATTGCCATCATCTAATCCCTACCATAAACTGCATGAAGCTTGCAACATATGATCCAACTCGAGTAGAAGCTTCCAGAATGCACAACTGGCATAACTGAATCTAACTAACCCTAACAAAATTGACTAAATGGCAACCAACTTGACTCAGTTAACCAGGCTAATTAACCATGGTTATAGCTTCTGATCATTGGTGAAGGAGTCTATAAAGAGAAGAGTGCAGTGAATTGTGAAGCTCTCTCACCATTTTGTTCAATTCACACCATAGAAGTTCACACAAATCCTCTTTGCATTCTCTCTGCATTTTGCCTCGAGCAGCCTCCATCCTCATCACTCCAACCTCAATCTTCCTAAATTCATCTTCATCATCACCTCAAGCATGGCTTCCATGGATTACTAAGCTTGATTCCTCAAGAATCACATACTATAACTTTGTGGTTGCACTGCACTTTGGACTGAAACTTCTCAATATTCATCTCTCTATCATTGATCTTCATCAAGTCATCATCAATATCATGTGTTGCACCATTTAAGTGGATTGCTCAGCCTGAATTGTCCAAGGAACTGGCTATGCATATCATTGATCCTCACTGCACTTGTTTCAATTTCTCAAGATCCACCAAGCACAGAGTGTTTATTTCACTCTTGTTGTGTTATAGCAAGATCAAGCAACTCAAGGAACCTCATCTCTGGCCTTCTTGCAACAGTTGGAGGATTCTGCAATCCAGGTATGCTCTGAGATTACACTTGTTTAAAATGCTTATTTTCCATTAGTTTCATGTCAATTGAAGCTCAATAGGAGCATTATAAAATTTGGCTAGTTGATAGACCTCATACAGGTGCAGATCCAGTTTTAGGTTGGTGTTTGTTGGCTTTCTATTTGATCTTTTCATGAGTGATAAATGGATTGTGAGGGTAGATTCTTGATCAGTGAAGTGAGGCGAGCATTGTTATGGTTTTAGATTTCATTTTCATGGAGAATTGGAGAAACCCTAGGCCTGGGGTGACCGGAGAAGATGACCGAAGGTCACTTCCGGTTACCTGAATAGTAACCCTAGGCCGGAGCTATCTTTATAACCCAACCACTAGATTCATCTGATCCAAGGGCCATTAGCGTGCCAGCAAATTAAAATTCTCGTGCTCATCACGTGCTTCAATTTGTGAACAAAGTCTCTGTTGACTTGTTGACTTCAAATTGGCACCCCCAGCGTGTTTGAACCAAGCCCAGTCATGTTGTTTTGTTCACTAAACGCACTCCCAGGCCCAATGTCATTTGTTCCATTTTATTTTATTTTTATATTTTATATCATTTTCGTTTCCTATTTTTAAAAATACCAAAAAGCCATGAAAAATTCCAATTAAATTCAAATAGGATCATCATAATTTTTTTTAATTTTCCATATTTTTGGATTTCATTTTTGTCCATTTTTTAGATCAGAATTAATTTTCATTTTATTTGTTCTCTTATTTTCTCATTTTTGACCAACTAATTTGCTCATTTTTGTTCTCACAAACCATATAGGATAAATATCCCATTCTTTTTGTGTCATTTTAATGGTTCATTACACTTCCCCAAAATATTTTTTTCTGGATTTTTAGGTCATTGTTTGGGGTCCTTTTAAGTCCATTCTTCCACATAAGTCACATAAACCCTAATTTCATTCTAATGATTCTTTCACCACTCAAAATTAGGATTTTTCATGAGATTTTCTGCACACATGTCATTCTCTGGATTTTGAGGTCTAATGTTAAATTTCATAATTTTTCTAGGTCATTTGATATTTTTCCCAAGTTGCTTAAGTCCTATGTCCTTTTTGGTCCCTTTTAGAAGCTTCTTTCCTCTCCATTTGAATAAGGCATTCATGCCATTGATCTAAGGTCTTGTTTCTGATTCTTGTAGGTCACATTAGAGGTTCTTAAGTATAGAGTATAAGCATTAGGTCCTTATCCTTTTATTTTAGGGTTTGCTTTAGTCATAAGTTGTCTTTGCTTCATTTTGACCCAATTCTTCTTCACCCTCCATCTTAACCTCTCAAAACTAATTTTTTGATAACCATTGCATGTTCAAATAACATTTTAGCATTTCATCAAGTCCCTGGTCTTTTTATGGAGATTTCTAATCTTTTTATTCATGTTTGAGTTGTACTTTAAGTTTTTTCTTCCTTTGAAGCTTTATATGCATTTCCTTCTCATTCTCACACCATTCCACCTATAGTTTCCATCTCCTTTACTTGGATCTCTTCATCCCCTTGTAGTATGACATCTTAGAGGGCTTTAGTGAGATGTTAGTCCCTGGACTTCCTATTTAACTTAGGGTTTATACCATTTTAGTTTACTTAACCCTTTAAGTTTCTTAATGTGGCTTTACCTTAGCTCTCATTAGGGTTTAGTTTCTTTCCAAGACATAGTTTGAAGTTGTTCACATTTGTAGCTTTAGAATACTTAAGTTGAGTTTAGCTACTGACTTTTTAAGTTTGCCATCCAATAAGTTGCCTTAGGTTTAGGTATTTGTATTAGGAGTTCACTAATCTTTTCCTTAGATTGTGTGGATTATTTGTGAAGATTACCATGTAATAATTGTTCATTTTTCTCCATCATGCTAACATTTTTTTGTATGGGGGAAGATGATGTAATCACTTCATTCTTATTCCTTTGTGCATTTATTTGACTTGCCTTAGCACCCTTGTGCTTTGTTCATAGGGTTCCCTTTCTCTCTTTAGATTCAACTTAACTTCCTTAGGAAGTAAGTTGAATTCTAACTTGTTCTTTCTTCTCCTTAGGTTAGAATACCTCATTAACCATAGGACCACACTTGTGCATGATAAGATAACTTAGGGTTGTGTCTTAGTTCCCCAGTAGCTTTGACCTTTTCCTCTTGAGTCTTTCTCTACTCATCTTCAAACAAAATCCAAAAATACTTAATAAATGCATGAAAGGATCCCTTGTGTATAACCTTATTCCATGGGGCACTTGCATTCATTCCATCTTGGAATGGTGTAAGCTTGTCTAGCATGATGTACAAGTCTTATCAAGGGGTTGTTTCACAAAGAAAATCTAAAATTTACTTCTTCACAAAAGCTACAAAAACACTAAATAAAGTTCAGCAAGCTAGTGAACTTAAACCCTAATTCATGGAATCAAGTCTTGGATAAATTCTCCTTACTTGGTGTGATTGTTCTATTATTCCATCTTGGAATGTAGTAGCAAGTACACATTCCATGGAAAAGAGCTTGAATTCACTTCCTTGTGCCAAATTCATACAAAACTCTTAAAAAGCAAACAACAAACAATAATCGACTTTCCTGTGGGAACTTCTTTTCTCACCTCATTCATTCTCAACGCGAACTTGCGACGACTTGTCTCGCATACAAGACGGTAAACTCACTCGTACCAGATGAGCCTGTAACACCTGAGCATAGACATATGCAGTTCCAGCCATAAAAAACACAAACAAATAGTTCCCGCCTTAGTTAGGCGAACTGCGTCGACTCTGATCCTCATTTTCCCGATGAGGTACGTAGGCAGCGGGGTAGGCCCGTTCAAGTACATTCTTTATTTTCCCTACATTTTCCATTCTCATTTCCAATTCCTTTTCCCTTCCTCATTTCCAGTTCCAGTAGCAGTTCTTTGTTTAGCAACATTCTTATTTCTCACCCTTTGAAACAGACAAACAAGCGTGGATCCCGTCGGGTACGGAGGACGGTCTGGGGTGCTAATACCTTCCTAGGTCGTAACCGACTCCCGAACCCAGATCTTTGGTTCATAAGGCCTTGTCCTTTCCTTCTTTCTTAGGTTTTTGCAACATTACCTTTCCCATTCATTCGGGATAAAAATGTTTGGCTGACGACTCTACCTTTTTCGCGCCACTTTCGCGTTTGTACTAGGATGAAAATCCCGGGAGCGACAGCATGTTCTTGGACTTCCAATGCATGCCACTTGTCTTTGTTCAATTTTAAAAGAAACATAACTTTTCCCTCCAATATTGATCTCAACTGCTGCATATTTTCCATTCCAAGGATACACGGTCGAAGCTAATTCTTTTATAGATAGAAAATATTCTAAGTTTGCATCCTTATATTCCTTGCGTCTTCGACTCAGGCCTCTTCAGATTTAATTTAGTCGAAGCCTTTTCCTTTCTACCAAAACATAACACTAAAGTAAATGTTTCCTAAAGTCAATTAGGTGTCGAAATTAGGAGCTAACAGGGACACCCTTCAAGTTACCCATGAAGGTGCAACCTAGGTAAAAAGGACAAGGATGGATACATTAACTCGTGAATATGAACTTTTCAAAATGAAACATTAAAAAAATATTTATCAAATGCATAAACGTTTTATCCATATTGTAAATCTCATGAGAACACTTAGAAAAAAATTCAAAATGAGGACTAGGTTGTAGAATTTCTTAGATGCTTAAACCATAGTTGGTGTCCTAAAGTCACTGCAATTTATGAATATAAGAACTTGTCATCCATGGATTGGCTACTATATTTGGTAAATTATAGGAATACGAGATGAAGTTGAAGAGACAAGTTGATGACGAAGAAGGTGACACGAAGAAGAATAAAAGTCTTGCACTAAAAGTTACAAACATCAAAGATATGGAGTCAGGAGATGAAGATTTCCAAACCGAAAGTAATAAAACATGGGATTCATGTTTCAAAATTTCAAGGAATTCCTAAGGTACGAAAAACAAACTTCAAAATTTTAGAAGCAAAGTGAAGAAGGATCCTGATTCATTCTTACAAGCCATTAATATGGAAAGAAATGGCCCATATGACCAAATTTCCTTCAAAACTAGAACCATCAAAGGGACCAGAATTAGAATCAAAGAAAATTTAAAAAAAAAAACTTAAAGAGAAGCAAAGATAACCTACATATCTTGAGACGAAAATGATATGTAATCCTCATGTAAGAAAGAAGCAAACATTTGTCTAATGGCAAATCATGAAGAAGATGCGGTAACTTCACTCTGGTTGATATTTGTAAATATATAGTGTTAAGAGTATTTGTATATATAATAGTCCCACATCGATTATATCATGTAATAAGTTGTAATCTCTCTATATATAATAATGTTTTCGTAGTGCTTTTCAAAACACACAGTTTATTCAAATGTTTCTTAGTATTTTGTATTTCAACATGGATTTAGAGCCTACTGAGAGAGAATCATTTACCGTGATTTACCCAGTTGACTCAATGTCTTCCGATGAGAATTTTTTTGCAATGTGTGTCATAACTATGGTTTACCTTCCATACACTATAGTGACTCATTCCGACAACAGTTTTTAAAAATTCTCCAATCATAATTGCATTGCCACCGTCCGCCGCCACCGCTACTGTTCCTAGTGACCTTTTGGAAAACTTAGCTTAACGGCATAATCGCCTCCTTCGATCTGGCTTTTCTCCACTTTTTCAGCGACGAAAACCTTTGCATGCTCCCACACGCATGGACACATCCGACGGTTGTTCGAGTGATATTTTCTCTCTACAATTACTCATGGCTACTCCTTACAACTTTATGCTAAACTACGATGATTTCCTTATATGGTATCAGAATTATCAAAACTCAGATTCAAATGTTACACTATTACACACTGGTAATTCATCTTTTTACCTCTCTCAATCATCTTCTCTTAGACCTTGGGTCCTTTATTTTGGTGTATTGTTCATGTTACTGGTAATAAAACTCTTTTCTTTTCCCTCTCTACCTCTAATTTCTTACCTACTATAACTTCTGCCAATGGTTATCAAACCTGATCTGAAGGGATTGGTATTTTTCAAATTCTACCTTCTCTATTTGTTACTTTTGTCTTTTATGTTAAAAATTGTCCATTTAATTTACTATCAGTCATTCGTTTAACTAGTTCTCTTGATTGTAGTGCCACCTTCACTAAAATATTGTTACCATGCAGGATAGAAGTTCGGGACAGATAATTGGCGTCGGATGTAAGTATCAAGGCTTTTATTACCTCTCAGTGTCATCTTAGACATGCTCAACCAAAGATTTTACACTCACTATCCATGTTCGGTTAGTTCATCCCAGTCTTTCCAAATTACCTAAGTTGGTGCTAAATTTATCGAATGTATTTAATTTACGTTATGAGTCGTTTCAGTTAGGGAAACACACTCGTAGTAAATTTCCCAATCAAGTTAATAAATGAGCTTCGTCCCTTATTGAGTCTAGGTGTTTTGTCACCTTTATTGATGATTTTTCACGTTGCACGTGGTTATTTTTCATGAATAATAGATCAGAATTATTCCTTTTTTTGAACAATTTTATCAAGAAATAAGAACTCAATTCAATGTGTTTATCCGTACCTTAAGAAGTTAAAATTCCTATGAATATTTATCCAAAAAATTTCAAAATTTTATATCACATAATGGTATTCCCCATCAAACATATTTCCCTCACACACCTCAAAAAAACGGGGTAGCCGAACACAAAAATCGGCATCTTGTAGAAACCACTTGAACCTTACTTCTCCATGGTAATGTTCCAATTTGATTTTGGGGGGACGTTGTGCTAACGACATGTTACCTTATAAATCGCATGCCATCATCTGTCCTTAAAAATAAAATCTTTCATTCAATCCTTTTTCCCAATTCCTCGACTCACCCAATTCATCCCCGGGTCTTCGGGTCCTCATGTTCTGTATATAATCTCTCTCCTGATCTTGATAAACTATCAGCTCGATCACTAAATTGTGTCTTTCTTGGTTATCATCGATCCGATAAATGGTATCATTTTAAACACATACTCTACAATGATACCTCATATCAGCCGATGTTACCTTCTTCGAGCCTGTTCCATATTTCATGTCCAGCCAAACAACTCCGGAATCCCTTCAAGAAAGTATAACCATACCTCTTCCGGAAGTCCCGTCTGCCATTGTCCCCCATCATTTTAGAGAACCTGTCCCACTAGATACCTCCTACATTTAACCCTCTAACTTCTCGCCCATTTCAGACATATCAGCGTCGTCAACCAAAGTTTTTCATACATGTCCCTAAGTTCGTACATGTCCGTGAAGTCATTGGAGACTCTCTTTCAATGCTCTCGCCATCACCATATCCAATCTTGCAACTTGATTCCGATCTTCCGATTGCCTTCGAAAAGGTATACGCCAAACACAAAATCCTTCTCCATATTATATTGATTTATGTTATCATTGTCTTTACCCTTTGCACTATACTTGTTTGTTTTCTTTGTCATCTATTTGTATTCCTAAAAGTATAGGTGAAACATTATCTCACCCAGAATGAAGGCAAGCAATGATTAACAAAATGTGTTCTCTTCAAAGTAGTGGTACCTGGGAATTGGTTCCTCTACCCCATGGGAAATATTTAGTAGGTTTTTGTTGGCTTTAAACAGTGAAGGTTGGTCGAGATGGTAAGATTGATCGATTCAAAGCCCGATTAGTAGACAAATGATACATTCAATTATTTTGTTGGATTATAGTGATACCTTTTCACCTATAGCCAAGATGGAATCTGTTAGACTTCTTCAAGCTATTGCATCCATTCGACATTGGTCTCTTCATCAACTTGACATCAAAAATGCTTTTTACATGGTGATCTTGAAGAGGAAGTATATATGGAGAAACCACCTGGGTTTGTTGCTCAGGGGGAGTCATCGAATATGGTGTGTAGGCTACACATGTCTCTTTACGGTCTTAAGCAATCTGCGAGAGCTTGGTTCGGAGATTCAACAATGTAGTACAACAATTTGATATGGTCTGTAGTGAAGTTGACCATTCTGTTTTTTTATCGTCAATAGCCCAACGATGTATTTATCTTATTGTGTATGTATATGATATTGTCATAACTATTAGTGATAAACAAGGAATACTCCAGTTAAAACAACATTTCTTGAATCAATTTCAGACATAAGATCTTGGTAAACTCTGTTATTTCTTATGTATTGAGGTAGCTCAATCTAAAGATGGCTTGGTGATATCTTAACAGAAATATGCTTTGGATAGTTTGGAAGAAACAAGTTTGTTGAATACTAAACCAACTGATACTCATATGTATCCAAGTGTCAAACTACTACCCAGTCAGGGAGCCTCTACCTGACTCGGGATGGTATAGGAGTGGTTGGAAAGTTGAATTATCTCACAGTCACTCGTCCGAACATTTTTTTTATAGACAGTATGGTAAGCTAGTTCTTAAATTCCCCTTGTCAGGAACACATGGATGCGGTTATCCGGATTCTGAGATACATTAAATGTGCTCCAAGAAAATGTCTAGTGTATGAAGATAAAGGACATACTCAAATAGTTGGATACTCTGATGCTGAATGGGCAGGGTCACCCATAGATAGATGATCCACCTCTAGTATTGTCTACTTGTTGGAGGAAACCTTATATCCTGGAAAAATAAGAAACAAATTGTTATTGCAAGACCAAGCGTCGAGGCAGAGTATAGGGTCATGGCAATGGAAACATGTGAACCTTTTTGGTTAAAATAATTTCTCAAGGAACTTCAAATTGAAGAAGCAAGATCAATGCCACTTATTTGTGATAATCAGGTTGCATTGCACATTACTTAAATTCTAGTTTTCCATGATAAAACCAAACGTATTGAGATAGACTTTCACTTTATTAGAGAGAAGATCGAGTCAGGTGACATCGTCATAAGCTTTGTCAACAGTAACAATTAATTAGCAGACGTTTTTACAAAATCCCTATGAAACTCGAGAACTAATTATATATATAACAAGCTTGGTACATTTGACTTATATGCTCAAGCTTTAAGGGGAGTGTTGATATTTGTAAATATATAGTGTTAAAAATATTTGTATATATAATAGTTCCACATTGATTATATCATGTAATTATTTGTAATCTCTCTATATATAATAATGTCTTTGTAGTGCTTTTCAAAACACACGGTTTATTCAAATGTCTCTTAGTCTTTTGTATTTCACCAACTCTGATATGTAACATTGGGGACAAGGTTTTTTGTTACTTGTTATGTTTCTCTATGAAATGTTTTAAGTTATTTCATTAGTTATTGGTGTTGAGACGAATAACTTATTCATTTTGAATTTTTTGATGTTTTATTCCACTACTTTATTGTTATATTTTGTTGAGTAAGGCATTTGGTGATGAATGTATAATGCCCTATTTGAAAATTTTAATTGAATTATTTTATAAATAAAGATTTTGGTTTTAGGGTGTTACATTGGTTCTCCCTAAGGGCATGATACCTGTCACCCAACATGTCACCACTCTTACTTACCAAAATCGTCATCCCTGACAATCGGGGCACTGTTTTTGTTAGGGAGCACTGACAGGTCGGACCGTCACTGGTATGATGCCTGGCATCCCCCTCAGAGCAATGTTGGGTCAACTATCATGATGGTGATGCTAGTCACTGCTGTGCATATTGCATAATCTATGATTTCCACCATTTGAGCCCCTCCAAAGCTCCGAGTTCAATTATGATTCGCCTAAAATTCACAACAATTCATATAACAATAATCATTAAATAATTAACACATCAATAACACACATATTGGATATTTATTTAAAAATCATCACCAAATCATCATTATGTTCATACTTTGAAAACCCTTAATCATGAACAATACAATTCAAATTTCATACATTAATCCATTTGAATTTTAGTAATCAACATATTACATAAACAACATCATACACAACTATCTCAAGGCCCAAGACCTCATTAATGGAGGATGGAAAAGAACAAAGAAGATTGGACTTTGACTTGGAATCCTCTTCTAGGATCACTCTTTATCCTTTATGAAAAACACCCATAGATAATAACCCACTTACCTAATATTTGCAGAAAAAAGATTGGACTTTGACTTGGAATCCTCTTCTAGCTAGGTTTTGTTCTTGTCTCTCATCTCTTATTCTTCAACTTCTCACGTACTACCATCTCTCTCTCTCTCTCTCTCTCTCTCTCTCTCTCTCTCTTTTCTCTCTCTCTCTCTCTCTCTCTCTCTCTCTCTCCTACTTTTCTATTTAAAAATAAATTTTAAAAATAACTAATGTAATTTCATTATTTCTATTTCCTCCCTTCAACTATTGGAAAATCTTTCTTTACCACTTCGACTCTACAAATATAATATTTTCCACCTCATGTCTTAATATCATATCATTTCACTATATTTTTAATATTTTAATTAATTAAAAAAATAGAGATAAATTCTACAAAATCTATCCAACCTCTAATAATGTCAAACAAATCATTAAAGCACTCCAATAAATCATTTAAACATTTAAAACTCAATTAGAATAAAATAATTTTAAAATTGGGGTGTTACATTATATTTAAATTATGCAAAATATCATTTTTAGTCATGTATCTTTAGGGTGAGGTTCATTTTGGTCCTTCAATTTCAAAAAGGACTATTTAGGTCCCTCAACATTTCAAAACGTGTCATGTTAGTCCTTTCCACCAAAATTTCACTACCGATGTTAATTTTTTGCTGACGTGTAACCTTTAACTTTTGTAATAGACTTAACGACAGAAAAAAAGGACAACATTTTTTTTCGGGTTTAATTTGATTCTTCATCTTCCCTAAAACTGAAAAATTCAAAATCCATAATTCCTCAAATCCACCAATTTCTTCAATTCAACATCCAAAAACAATTAATTTACCAAAATTACTTCATTTCTGAAAATGAGTACAATTAATTTAATGTGAGTACACACATTGAATGCCATTGTTTTTGAATTATTATCCCTCTTATCTCATTGATACATGAATTATAAAACTCTTCCTCGTCTTGTCTCGTCTAGTCTCTTCCTATATATATATATATATATATATATATATATATATATATATATATATATATATATATATATATATATATATATATATATATATATATATATATATATATATATATATATATATATATATATATAGGAAGAGACTAGACGAGACAAGACGAGGAAGAGTTTTATAATTCATGTATAAATGAGATATGAACATGTCCTTTTTATTTATTTGTTTTGATTATGAAATTATGTCATTTTTAATAGAATGGATCTTGGATTGATTTCGTTGGTTTTTTTAGTTGTGTGGTTATGGATTGATTTTGATCATTTTTATAGCTGGAAATGTTTGTGCACGACATGCTATAATTAAGTTCTAATATAAAGTTATTAAGAGCATGTACCCAACATAATTGTCCTACAACTTATAAATGTTGGGTAGAGGATAAAAATCTTTGGGGAAAGCTCTCTTAAGGTTGGTTTAGTCAATGCACATATGTGATTTTCCACTGGGCTTCTTGACCAATACCATGTTGGATAGCAATTTTATGTGGTTCAATTTTGATATAATGTTAGTTTGAAGGAACATGTCCGTGATGCTTTTGGTGGATTTAAGTTTCTCAAGTGATTGATGTCGTCTCCTTTGAGCAACTTATTTGGTAGTAAGGTCTTTGTTCAATTGATAGTAAGCCAAATTGGGGTCGATTCATTACATCTCCTTGCGGAATCAAACAAATAATTCATTTTTGGCTTTAAGGCATATAATGAATATGTCTTTCACAAAGCTATGGAGATTTCCCTCAATCTTTATAATACACGTCGGATTGTCGTAGAGTTGGATGGATATGAAACTACCATATGGAATTGGCATGTGTATCTTTATCATGGCATCGACATGAAGAGGTATCTTTGTTTTGTGCTCTTCCTCAAACATAGCCTCATATTAATGGGTGTCAAAGTCTGTGACATTGTTGTCTAGGGGTTGCTTCCCGAAAGAGCTGACCTCATTTACCTTCCTTTTCTCTTGGATGGAGATTGCGCACAAGTTCCTGTAGAGATTTATCAAAGTAATGGGCTTCTTCCAAGTATATGTATATAGTCACTACTTCGTCCCTAAAGTTGTGGTACTTTATCTTGAAGTGGACAATGGATGACACGGCCTAAGGCTACTATATTGGATCTCCCTATAATACAAGTGTAGATTTACTTGAATTGGACATGAATTGGACGTCTAAGGTCCTTGAATCATTATGTTCTCTAAAGGTAACCAACAACTCAATGAAACCCTAAAGACATTTTATCATTTCATTGAAGCCTTGCAATTTTATTCCCATGTATGCCATTGGGGTTTCTTTTCTCATGGCAACCTATATGAAAAAATTGGCATGCATAATTTCATATGAAATTCCTTGGTCAATGAGAATTCGCGAAATTTCAAAATTGACCATGGTTGTCGTTATTATTAACAAAAATATCTCATTTGTTTTGTTTTCGCGAAACTTAAGATGGATGCATTCATCGATATCGTGCTCGTGACAATTGTGAAACATATAATATTTTGTTTTGTTTTTGTGTGTTGACTCACGACTTGAAAACATTTTATACAAATTTTTTCAAATTATGTGTTGTCACATTCTCACATGATTCTTTTTGTGGATGATGTATGTAACAGCCGAGAATCGGAAGATTTGAACTTTTGACCCTTAAAAATGTCATATTTAAATTACTCATTAAAAAATAAATAAATTTGTGTAGTATTTATAATATTTAACATTTTTGTAAGTAAAAAAAAGGAAAAATACGTATGAGTTCATTTTAAATTCTTGATGTGACTTTGTTCAACCTTGAGCTGAGATAAGTTTGATGATTAATTATTTATATTTCCCTTGCATGATGTTGACAAGATTCATACAAAGCAATGTTGATGATCATCACCCCATTATCATGTATGAATCAAATTGATGTCATATCGAACACTTCATCTCTATTAAAAAAAATGTAGAACTTATCGTTTCTCTTTTTCTTTTCCTTTAGTATATAGAGACTTATCATTTCAAAAATAATGGCAAACACGTGTTTTAAAGATATTGTTTAATAATTTAAAATCGATAAGTTTTCATAAAGAATTGTATATTCAATATATCAACAATTAAAACTCTGAATAAATAGTTTTTAATTTAAAATCTTTTAACAATACTTTTAGAAGATTAGTTAGGAAGAATTCGGTGTTAAGAAATAGGAAGCCAAATGAGAAATGAGTTGGTATGATTTGTGGAGAGAGATGCATGCAAGTACGTGTCAATTACTTAAAACTGTCGTATGGAAAACTGTAACTTATCTTATTGATCGTCTTGTGTATTAGTCAGAAGTTCGACCAATCAAGTTATTTCTATAAAAACACGTCTCAAGAAGTCAAATGTAAATTTATCTTATTAATCGTTTTGTATATTTTTCTTTATCCAACTTGAAAGTTAATCAACTAGTAATAGTTTTTCAGTGGTAGTTTTTTTTTCTTTTGTCCCTAAATTGTTTCTAAGATGGTTAAATATTGTGTATAGGTATCTTAGAAATAATTGAGGGACAAAAGAAAAAAAAACTTAAAAACAACTATGATTTGGAGTAATTTAAAAAAACTTACTTTTTAAATAAGTTGATGATATTTATAAAAAAGACTATTTGACTAATCATTGAATTGAACTTTTATATGATAATCATTTAACTGTTTTTACATATAAATTGTAAATGCTCTCTCAGTTGGGGATACACAACGTCTCACATCACACTGCATCATTTCATGTAAACATGATCGATTATGTGCAAGTGCAACAAATACATTTCATATAAATTGTCTTTGTTTTATGTTCCAGGGAGAATGGAGACGTTTCTCATTTATTTTCATCGTGTGTTATAAGCGGGGTGGTGTGGGTGAAAGTTTTTTTTGGTTGGGCATTCAAGAGTTTACTGAAACATCTTGTTGTGATCATGCTATCTTGTGGTTTATGAGGATGTTTAATAGGTGTAAGGTGGAGAAGACGTCTTCGATTTGGTTCATAACATGCTGGAGTATTTGGACATCTCGTAATAACATTTTGTTCATAGAAGAGATTGCTAACATTGATAATATTTTCCATCGAATTGTTTTTTTATCTTGGAGATGGATAGCTTTAAGTTATAGAAACCGGAGATTTTGTAGTGTATACAAGTGGACTAAATGTCCTTTGGACTTTCTGTAATTTCTCGGTTAAGTTTTGTCTTTGTTTTGTAATGGGTTTGGAGAATCCCTTTTTCTCCCTTTAATTCATTCTTTGCTTATAAAAAAAAAATCTCAATTTTTGAAAAATTCATTTTTTTCATAAATATTAATAGAAATAAAAATATATTATAATAAAAATCTAATAAATAAAAAAACGATATGATAAAATGCCCCAAATTTTCATCCAAGACATTACTTGGAGATAGTAAAAATACTTATTTAAACAAAATAAAAGGTTTTGAACTTAATCAAACTCATAGACAATTCAAGTTCATAAGCGGAAAATCACCGCATTTCTAATTCATTTGAAGTAACATAAATAAATAACTAAAACTATTGTGATTTTTTTTCTTCTGGAAATGTAATACCCCGTAAATTATTTTAATACTCTGAATAATATTAATCGATATCAATAGGGTTCCGGATTGCTCTAAAATATTTTAACAAAAATATTTGTAACAATCGGTGAATTAATTAATATTAACTAATATTATCTGACTCAGAGGTTTTATAATATTTTAGATTAAAAGACATTTTTAGATACCCTCTATTTGGATCCATTGGATATATTTTGTTATATAAAAAATATATTTCTTTTCTCATTTTTGTGAGAAAGTTGGTAGAGAAGAAAGAAAAGAAAGAAAAGAGGAAAAGAAAAGGAAGAGAAGAGAAGTGAATGCCCTAGAGCTCAAATCCACCATTCTTCATCATCCGTCCATCAAATTGACTCAATTTCTCCGTCAATCTTCATCTCTTTAGGTGGGTTCTTAGATAGAAACTTTTGTTTTAGTTTTTGGTTGAGTTATGAGTTATGAGTTTTTAGGGTTTTGTAAAAATCTTAGAATAAAAAGTTTAAACGGTTAAAAATCGATAAAATCAAAGTATGTTGTTTAATATATGAGTATATTCATGTTTGGTGGATGATTCCTCTATTTTATGATGTTTTATATGAGTTTTGAAACTTGGAGAAGAATTGTTACGAAACTGAATTTTTTTCTGGTTTCGCAGAACTCGCTTAGTGAGCGAGTTAAATTCTGGGAAGGCTCAATACAGGGGGACTTTCCCACTTAGCGAGCAGAACCTCGCTTAGCGAGACCTGAGAATTATTGTTTTGTGTTTTAATTCATAACTTTTGTTTCAGGTGTCCGTTGAGACGCGACGGCCGGGGAGACATAATTAATTCGTGGATTTGAATCCCTTAATGGATGACTGTGACCCGTGCTGAAGTGCCCTAGTGTGGCTGGGCAGGGAAAGTATCCATTAGGATAAGTAACGAGTGACCCGTGTCGAGATCTCCGTGTGTGGGATGGCGAGGGAAAGTTACTTTGTGGTAAGGTACCGTGACCCGTGCTGAACTGCCCTTGTGGGGTTGGGCAAGGAAAGTACCTTAGATAAATAATGAGTGACCCGTGTTGAAGTGTCTTTGTGTGGCTAGGAGGGGAAAGTTATCTATACGTTAAGGATCGAGTGACACGTGTCGTATTTCCCTTGCGGTTGGCCGGGGAAAGATACCTTAAAGCACATTGTGCTCCGTTTATTGTTTTCACTTGATGTCTTTAGTTGATATGTGAAATCGAAGTCTTGATTTTTCCCCGACTTGAGTAGTGGTTTGATTCGAACCTTTAGAGCCGAGAGAACTCTAAGATAGGGAACTCAGTAAGATTTTTTATATCACCCCATGTTGTTGTTAATCTTTCAGGTACTTCAAGTTCCGCAAAGGGTAAGGATAAGGCAGTTTGATTATCCTTAGTTGTTTGATGGCTTTTCTTTCGCTGTGGAATTTTGAGATCCTTGGATCTATTTCTTAGACTTTTACTTTTTGAACATCTTGTATAATTATATAGCCTTTAGTATTAGTACCTTATGTTGTAGTGGTTATACTTATGCAATGTCTTACTAAGAACTTTGTAATATTTCAATACCAAATATGAACTTATATATGGAAATATGTTTTGTTGTATGCATATTATATATGGGTATTAAAGTTGGTATCAGAGCCTGTCGTATCCTCGACCTAGCCTTGGAATATTCTGAGTATTTATTTCCTTTCATATACGTAACCTCGCGATATAATTAAATATTATGTTTATGGTATTGAGCCTGATCAACTTAATCCTATCTTGATGACATTCAGGGATATGGCTTGTGGACGTAGAACTCGTGGTCGGCCTAGTGCCACTCCTTCTGTTAGTGATTAGCCAGTTGGTGAAGGGAATGCTCCTCTGTTCCAGTTCATGCAGCATATGCAGCAACAACAGAACCAGTTTATTGAGGAGATGATGCACCAAATGAATGGGGGTCTTCATCCTCAGGTGGTCGTTCCTAAAACTAAAGGTGGAACTTTTCGTGATTTCTTCCGCAAGAATTTCATGGTGGTTTGGATCCGGTTAAAGCTCATGAATGGATAACTGGGATGGAGAGAACCTTTCAGGTCGTGCTGTGCAGTGAAAAGAATAAGGTGACCTTTGCGTCGCATTTGTTGAAAGGTCCTGCAGCTAGGTGGTGGGAGAGTGCTTCTACTCTCATGACTGTGCAGGGGGTTCCGAAGGTGTGGGAACAATTTAAGACAACTTTCATGGAGAAGTATTTTCCAAGTTCTTTGAGGACCCAGAAAGAGTTTGAATTTCAACAACTAAGGCAAGGAAATATGACTGTGGCCAGTTATGCAGAAAAGTTTGAAGACATGGCGGCTTATTCTAGGCAAGCTATGTATTCTCCGTATGAGAAGTGGAAAATTGATCATTTTTTTGTTTGGTTTGAGGGCCGAGATTTCTCATAGTGTCTCGCGGATGGAGTTCATTACTTATTCTGAAATGTTAAGACAATGATATGTAGCTAAACATAGTTTGAAGAAAATGCAGACTGAAGCGAATGCTGGAAGAGTTGTTCAAAGTGATCGTGGAAGGGCGAATCAACCTTTTAGGCCAAGGCCCAAACCCTTCAAAGGGAAACAAGTTCAAAGTATCGGACCTAACACTCCACCCTTGTGTACGTTGTGTAACAAGCGTCATTTTGGTAAGTGTCAAGGTGGATGGATAAGGTGTTATAATTGTAATGAAGCGGGCCATATGTAAAGAGATTGTACCAAGCCAAATAATCAAGTTCAAGGAAGGGTGTATACCCTAGATGCATGGAATACCAAAGCCGACAACTCTCTTATTGTGGGTACATGTCTTGTTAATGAACATCCTTATTTTGTTTTATTTGATTATGGAGAAACACATTCTTTTGTGTCTACTAGTTGTGTGAAGTGACTTGGGTTGCGAGCTATTCCATTGTCTCCTCCTATGGTGGTTACTACCGCCATGGACGAAATGGTTGAGACACCTCTGATGTGTGAAAATTGTACTTTGTTTATGGACGGTAGAGTCTTCCAGATTGATCTTATTTGTCTACCCCTTAAGAAAGTCGATGTTATCCTTGGAATGGATTAGTTATCTGCTAATTTTGTGTTTATTGGGTGTGAAGAGAAGTTGATCATCATTCCATCCGTGGAAGCGTCTCCGAAGGATGTGTTGACAACGATCTTAGAAGGTACGGTTGGAATGGTAAACTTTTTGTTTGAAAAGGAGAAATCTGTTTTACTGGTCCTTACTAAAGAGGAGATTAATGGTCAGCAAGTTTTGAATATTCCAATAGTTTACGAATTCCCTGAAGTCTTTCCCGAGGATGTCACTTCCTTACCTTCAACGAGGGAAGTTGAATTCTTAATTGACCTGATATCGGGGACGACTCCTATATTTGTTTCTCCTTATCGGATGACACCACTTGAATTAAGAGAATTGAAGGATCAGTTAGAGGATTTGATGGTGAAGCATTTTGTTAGACCAGGTGTTTCACCGTGGGGAGCTCCTATTCTATTGGTAAAGAAGAAGGACGGTAGTATGAGTTTATGTATTGATTACCGTAAGTTGAACAAGGTTACTATCAAGAACAAGTATCCCTTACCGAGGATAGACGACCTTTTGGATCAATTGAAAGGAGCCTTTGTGTTCTCGAAGATTGATCTAAGGTCGGGCAATCATCAGATTCTCGTAAAGAGTTCCGATGTACCGAAGACTATGTTCAGAACCTGTTATGGCTATTATGAATTCCTTGTGATGCCTTTCGGTGTGACGAATGCTCCAGATGTTTTTATGGACTACATGAACCAGATATTTCAAGCTTATTTGGATCAGTTTGTTGTAATCTTTATTGATGACATCCTTATTTATTCTCGTACTCCACGAGAGCTCGGAGAGCATCTGAGGATTGTTTTATCGATACTGCAAGAGAAGTAACTTTTTGCCAAGTTAGAGGGTGTGAGTTTTGGATGTTAGAAGTCATGTTTCTTGGACATGTTAAATCTCAAGGAGGTGTAGCAGTGGATCCGTCAAAGATTGAAGCAGTGATAAATTGGGAGAGACCAAGGAATGTTTCCGAAGTGAGATGTTTCTTAGGTTTGGTAGGTTACTACAGAAGGTTCATCAAAGGTTTTTCTCAGTTGTCGTTACCATTGACTAAGCTTACTAGAAAGGACTTTGCTTACAAATGGGATTCTATTTGTGATCAAAGTTTCGTGTGTTTGAAAGAAAGATTGACAACGGCTATAGTGTTGATCATTCCCGATCCTAGGAAATCTTACGAAGTGTTTTGCGATGCTTCTAAGATGGGATTAGGAGGTGTTCTTATGCAAGAAAGTCAAGTTGTGGCTTATGCTTCTCGACAGTTGAAGGTTCATGAGAAGAACTATCTAACTCATGATTTGGAATTAGTGGTCGTTGTGTTTACTCTAAAAGTGTGGCGGCATTATCTGTATGGTGTGCGCTTTGAGATGTTCAGTGACCATAAGAGCTTGAAGTATATTTTTGATCAGAAGGAGTTAAATATGAGACAAAGAAGGTGGATGGAGTACTTAAAGGATTATGATCTACATTTGAAGTATCATCCGGGAAACGAGAACAAAGTGGCAGATGCTTTAAGCCGAAAAGTGATTCATGGTGCCGAATTGATGGTGTTGGAATATGCATTATTGAAGAAGTTTCGAGATCTAAATCTTCAATTTGTATGGACTCAAAATGGTGTGATTATGGGAAATTTGAATATCAATTCTACCTTAAGAAGCGAGATTCAACAAACACAGGTTCGAGATGAGAAGTTGCAAGGGATGTTACTCCAACCGGGTTTTATAAGAGCGTTGGATGGGATTATCCTAATTAACCAAAGAATTTGTATTCTGAATGATGATGTGTTAAAGAGAAAGATTTTGGAGGAAGAACATAAAGGTACTTTTACAATACATCTGGGTTCTTTGAAGATGTATCAATATTTAAAGAAAGAGTATTGGTGGTTCGGTATGAAGAAGGATATTGCGGTGTTTGTGTCTAAGTGTGCGGTGTTCCATATAGTGAAGATCGAGCACCAAAGACCAGGTGGTTTATTACAACCTTTGGATATTCCAATTTGGAAGTGGGATAGTATTTCTATGGATTTTGCTGTGGGCTTATGATGGGAAAATAACATGTGTACTATTTTTGCCCACTGTAGTAATAATAGGGAAAATTCCTCGAATATCGATCTCGAGGACTGCGTAGCAAATTAAGTTTTATAACTGTTTCAATTGAACAAAAGTTCTTTGGGGTTGGTTTAGATATTATCAAATGACTTGCGAACATAAAATTTAGGAAAATAATAAGGATGGCAAATATGAGAATTATACTAGGGAAGGTGTATGAGAAATTCTTATAATGATAAATTATTTATATTCGTTAAAATAACACTGCAACTAAAACACTACCGCCTTTCAAATCTAGTTTTTAAGAGATTCCTCTAAGAAAAACCTTTGGTATTCCTTCTATACCCCAATTCCTTGATTGTATAGAAAGAACACCAAGCTTTTGCACATCAAAAGTTTTTACGGTTAAATATGATATCCCAATTCCTTGGTCATATGCGATAAAAAGTTTTGATTGAAAAACATTAATTGTGGCATTCCTACCTACTGTTAACCGACGATTAAAAATCTCATTTTCCAATATTGATTTTTATAATAAGATCGGATCAATCAACACAATGAATATAGAAACAGTGAAATTCATAAAATCAAATTCAATGTCATTACAAAAAACTCAGGGACACCCCCCTAGCATTGGGGGGTTTAGCCACTCATATTCAAAACAATGAAAATCACATACATAAGGAAAAGAGACATTACAATATTCAAAGGATTGGGTGGATCGTCAATTGCTTCCGCGTTTGATCGATCCTTCTTCTCCTCTCTTAATCTGTTGTTCTCTCCTAAGCGTGAAAATTCCTAAATCAAAAGTGTTTTCTTCTCAGTCACGATCAGCCTAATGTATCAGATTACAAAATTACATACAAAATACTTAAACTGCCCTAAGCACATAAGAATAGGAAATGACAAATTTTTGCATCCAGGTGCCATGACACGGGCCGTGTCGTGTGTCACGGGCACCCGTTTCAGGCTGCTGGAGCTTTGGTTGCGCATATCATCAATGGGGACCATGACACGGGCCCTGTCATGTGACACGGGCACCCGTGTCATGCTTCTGCATTTCCTAAGGTCTTGTCCAAGTCTGAGCTTTCATTGCCATCCTGACACGGGCCGTGTCAAGTGACACGGGCCGTGTCAGGTGACACGGGCACCAGTGTCAGGCTTCTGAAACCCCCTTTATCTCTGTTTCCTTGCACTCTGATCGCCATTGCATTAGTATCTGATCACCAGCTTGTTAAATGCCTGAAAACACACTAAAACAACCAAATTAAATGCACCAACGATAAAAACGATAAACATAAAACGTGCTCGCCACATACGGGAATATCAAGAAACAACATAAACACAAGACTCAAAAACACAAAAAAAAGAGCCAACAACTAAAATAGCTTGAAATATATGACTGAAAATTACCCATCAAACTCCCCCGAACTTGAAATTTTGCTTGTCCTCACGCAGAAAGTTTGCATAAATGCACAAGTCAACCATTCGTTACTGAAACTTTCGAGATGAAATAAGGATACTCGTACTTGAGTTTTGTTACAAGTCACCGGAAGGGTACTCTTAGTACTTCTCTCTCAATAAAAGTATCATACAAACACCAAACCGCGGTAGCACCATGGACCTCAATCCTCTTTTTGGTAACCTCTCCGACTATGCTTTGGGGTTAGGTCTTCCTATCAATTTTCCCCCCTTTTCATTCGAACAATCGTTTTAAGGTTTTTTTGTAATTTTTCATTGTATGTACAAGATTGATCAATCAAAGAAATGTTTAATTTTTTTTGAGACACCGTTATTTTCTTGTCACTTAAGGACGACTTTTAGGTTCAATCGCCGTTAGGTTGAATAATCGGGTGAGGGTTACCCAAATTAGAGGGATCAATTGTCTAATTGTCTCTCTTTTTTTTCGGTGAATTTTCTCTTCTTTTTTTCTTTTTCTCGATCAACCTTGCACAGACAATTAGTAATGATGAAGCCTGACTATCATGATAAACTATTAATGGGGTACTTCTCAGATTAAAGTACCATGGCACAAATATACATGTATGACTCATTACTTACTCAGAGGATTCAATGTGTTTGCATTATACCTCCACGTCAAGATTTTTCTAATTTCTTCACCTGGTTCCTTTTCACTTAACTCTCTATACTTTTTCCTCACCTCACTCGCAAGACAAAACCTCTCGTTTTTTTAGTTCAGCTCAGGGGTGCTTTCACAAATGATTACAATTATACATTCAAGCAGTACAAACTCGCAAACAGCACCAAAAACATAAAACAGACAAAACAAAACAAAATAACTAAATGAAACCCTCCCACACCAAAACTCAGCAGTGTCCTCACTGATGGAGAGCTAGTGCGAACATGGGACTCATAGGGATTACTGAGGTGGAGGCTGGTCTCGCAGATGCATCTGATTCAACCATTCGTGCATTTCTCCTATGAGTTTGCCTTGGCGGATTTGCTCTCTACCTTGTCGGGTCTGCTCTTCTCCTTATTTTGTCTGCTCACTCCGGAGATAACATATTTCATTCTGCATCCACTCCCATTCCTATTTACTAATGCTCCAAGAACCCGTTTCTTGATTACGCGAGTTATCAACTGGTGGTATAGGGTCCATTTCAGGTTGATAACCTTCTTCGCCATCCGTACTGTAGAATCAGAATGTGCCTAAGAGGGGGGGTGAATTAGGTGTTATCAAAATTTTCTCGATTCTTTTTCTTAGATGGATGGATTTTGCTTTAACGGTTAAAGAACAAAAACTATAAAGCAGAAAAGTAAAGAACACACGGAGGTTTATCCTGGTTCCCTTCACAATCTGAAGGTACATCCAGTCCCCTTTCCAAACCGAAAGAGATTTTCACTAGTTTTCTTTAGAACAGTACAACCTATCACACCTTCAATGGTGAGGCCTACTTTCTAACAAAACTATACAAACAAGTGTGCAAGAACAATCCTCTTGCCATACTAACCCTTATGTCCAAACAATCCTTGGAACACAAGTCACAAAATAGAAAGACACTTTCTATAATATTGTTTGAGTGAGAGTACAATGAAATGATATCAATAAAATTGATCTTCTCCTATAATCAAGAATTCACTATAAATATTCAACACAAGTGTTCAAGACAAAATATGAAAATTATGAACTTATGAACACTTTTGAAAGATGAAGATAATTTGAATAAAGTGAATTTGATTGTATGAAAATATTTGAAATTTTTCTAGGAGGTTATTTTGAATTTGAAAATGTTAGAATTTATAATAGATGAAACACCTATTCAAAAAGGTATGAAAATTTGAAAACAAATTCTTTTGAAAAGGTATTAAATCTTATGAAAGAAAATCATGAAGAGGTGTAACTTTAACAAAATATTTGAATTTAAAAAGAAACAATTTTTCAAACTTTCTTCAGTGTTAACCGGTTAACCAAATAGGTTAATCGGTTAACGCCTATGAACGTTACCACAGAATTTGAAAATTGCTGCCGTTAACCGGTTAACCCATATGGTTAACCGGTTAACACTGTTAAAATTCAGAAAAATATTTCTGTTAAAAGTGTTAAACCAGTTCCAATTTTATTTTCAAAAACTATGCACATGCAATAAAATTATGAAGATTATGTTGAACACTTGTATATCATATTTAAGAGTTACTTATTGATATACCTAAGCCTTGAGACAAGTCTTGAAAGTGTAGCACAAAATCTTGAATCGATCGGAAACATTCCATTGATGATGCATAGCCATGGTCTTGATCGTTTGTTGTCATCTCGACTTTTTGCAATCTGGAATGAGCTTGAATAATGTTGACGTCATCAAAACAAAGAACTTGAAGTATGCTTCTACACGTACCTGCAACATCTTCAAAAACAACTTCGTCGTCCTATAAAGGACTCTCATATAACCAATTAGCCTCGTTTTCAATACTGATAAAATCAGGCGCAGGCAAGGCTAACGGGTGATGATTATGGCTAACCAAAGAATAATAATCATTAAAAACCTTAATCATACCTTGTGTAGTGAGAGTAGCAAGGTCAATTTTTGTTTTACCTGCAACAGTTGGTTCCTCCCTCAGAAGAGCATCATATCCAAAGTGTTCAGCTATTTGAGTTATCATTCCTCCCACCGATATCTCACCAGAATTAGCATTTTCCACTCGTTTCAGATGATCGGCTACAAAAGCCGCTACATTGATTAGCTCCTTGTTGGCCATGCCGTATAGCAAGTATAACTCCTTCTGAGTTGCTACTCATGTACTGTCTCCTCTACAGAACAAGGTATACGCCATACCTTTTTGTGTATATCTGAAGCACGGGTTGTGAATGCAGGACGCCTTTGCCACTTTTACGATATACTCAGGATTTCCTATGATGGCTTTCCAGAAATCACCTGCAGCAAAAGTACTCGGGGGAGATCCAGGTCCGAAGCTAGGAAGCTTCAGAACTTCTCCCAGTTCAGCCACAGACAACGAATGATCAGTATTAAACAGACGGAACCTTAATGTCCCGAAATACTCTTCGTCAAAATCCGTCCACTTGTGTTTTAGCTAAAACTCCAAAGAACTCAGAAATTCAAAGGTAATGCGCTCAAAGGTTGGCGCTTCAAATTGCATAAATTCAAGCATGCCCAGAGTATGAAACATTCTATGCACTTCAAATCTCAGTCCTAAATTATCTAGAGTATCATTACAAATATACCTTGTCGGAATCAACTTACGCTTGACCAATACCGAGTATTTCCTCTGATGCTCAGGATCCTCGAATAAAATTTCGTGAGTGTTCTCCATACGGTGGGCTCTCTTACGGGGGCGAGATGGTTCAGCCACAACCTTTCCAGTGTCCCTTCGTCGAGGCATTCTCAAATTCCTATAAAAATAAACAAACGAAATTCGAAATTCGGATTAGAAGAAAACGTCACCGTATGAGTGACAAGGAAGGTGAGAGGAACACTTTTTGTGAAGAAGGTATAGTGTTTGGGTGAGTGGGTGTTAGAGAAAATGAAGGTTTTTAGGGAGAAGAAAAATGGAGGTTAGATTTTTAGAGATGAAGAGTTTGGAAAAGAAGAGAGATTATGGTGAAAAAGAAAAGTAAAAAGGATAAATGAGGGTTAATGAGTGGTGGAGGTTACAAAATTCGTGGGCCCCACTCATTAAAGAGATAAAAAAATTGAAAATGTGGTAATCCGCCTCTCTGACACGGGCCGTGTCGCGTGACACGGGCACCCTTATCAGGCCCCTGCAAAAGAAGAACATGAGCATAAAATCAGAAAAGACCCAGGACCTGCATCACGGGCCGTGTTATGTGACACGGGCACCCGTGTTGCACCTCTGATTTCCACCAAACTCAGCAAAACAATCCTGTCCACATATCCTCCTGACACAGGCCGTGTTATGTGACACGGACACCTGTGTCAGGGCCCTGAATTTGCTCAAACACAAGTTTCACACGATATTTAGATCGTTTCTCCACTTTGTCTTTCCTCCACCTGATCTGTGAGAAATTTATTCAACCTACCTTCAAAATGAACAAATAAATATGAATAAAAAAATATCGTGGGTTGCCTCCCACTCAGCGCTGCATTTAACGTCGCATGGCTCGACGGTCACTCGTCCTACGGGTAAGACGAATGACATTGGCATGATCTCTAGGTTGTCCTTGGAAATAAGGTTTCAACCTTTGCCCGTTCACTTTGAATATGTCTCCATTAGACTAATTTTTTATCTCAACCGCCCCATGCGGGAAGACACGATGTACCTCAAAGGGTCCCGACCACTTAGACTTTAGTTTCTCGGGAAACAATTTCAGCCTTGAGTTATACAGTAAGACAAGTTGTCCTTCCCAAAAGTATTTCCATTGAATTCTCTTGTCATGCCATTTTTTGTTTGATCTCTATAAACTTTGGCATTCTCATACGCCCGGTTCTGGAATTCCTCTAACTCGTGAAGTTGAAGGATGCGAGAGCTTCCGACCTTAGATAGGTCCATATTCAAATACTTAGAAGCCCAAAACGCCTTGTGTTCTAGTTCCAAAAGTAAATGACACGCCTTTCTGTAAACCAACTGATACGGTGACATGTCGATCGGTGTTTTGAAAGTTGTTCAGTATGCCCATAGAGCGTCATCTAACTTAATAGACCAATCCTTCCGAGATGAGTTCACTGTCTTCTCCAGAATTTGTTTGAGTTGTCTATTTGATACCTCTACTTGGCCAATTGTTTGCGGATGGTATGGAGTGGCTACCTGGTGTTTCACATTATACTTTTGTAGAAGCCTCTACATGAGGTGATTTAGGAAGTGGGTTCCTCCATCACTTATTAGAGCTCTAGGCACACCAAATATTGCGAATATATTATCCTTCAAGGATCTTGTAACCACTTTTGCATCATTGGTGGGTAGTGTCATCGCTTCCACCAACTTTGACACGTAATCCACATCAACCAAAATGTATGTCTTTCTGAATGACTGAGGAAATGGTCCCATAAAGTCTATTCCCCACACATCAAATAACTCAACTTCAAGCATAAAGTTTTGGGGCATCTGATTTATTCTTGATATGTTCCCAGTCCTCTGACAACGGTCACACTCCTTCACCAACTGCTGAGCATCTTTGAATAAAGTAGGCCAATATAGCCCTGATTGAAGGACTTTAGCTGTTGTCCTGTCACCACTGAAATTCCCTCCATACTCGAAATCATGACATGCTTTCAGTACATCTTTATGTTCTTCTTCGAGTACACACCTTCTGACCAAACCATCCACTCCTCTTTTATATAGAAACAGATCATCCCATAAATAAAACTTGCAATCATGAACAAACTTTTTTCTTCTGTTAGAGTCAAAATCGTCAGGTATAATACCACCGACCAGATAGTTTGCATAATCCGCAAACCATGGAACACCCTTCATAGATAAGATGTGTTCATCTGCGAACTCATCCTTTGTAGGATGCTTGTCCTTATTTTATTCAATAGGTGACATCCGTGAAAGGTGATCTGCTACAGTGTTCTCACAACCTTTCTTATCGCGAATCTCCACATCAAATTCCTGGAGGAGTAAAATCCACCTCAATAGTCTTGGCTTTGAATCCTGTTTAGCAAAAAGATACTTCAAAGCAGCATGGTCAATATAAGCAATCACTTTTGAACCCAACAGATATTGCCTGAATTTATCAAAGGCATATACCACATCTAACAACTCCTTCTCGGTAGTTGCATAATTCATCTGTGCAGGGTTCAAAACGTGACTAGCATAGTAAATAACAAGCAATAGCTTATTTTTTTGCTGCCCCAAAACACCCCTGACAGCAATATCACTAGCATCGCACATAATCTCAAAGGGTTGAGACCAGTCAGGGGCAATCACAATGGGCGCCGACACTAATTTATTTTTCAGAATCTCAAAAGCATCGACGCACTCTTTATCAAACACAAAAGCCTTATCTTTAACCAATAGAGTAGTTAAAGGTTTGGCTATCTTAGAGAAGTCTCTTATGAACCTGCGGTAAAAACCTGCATGTCCTAAGAAGCTTCTTATACCTTTCTCATTAAAAGACGGTGGCAACTTTGAGATTACTTCCACTGTTGCTTGATCGACTTCGATCCCTTTGTGAGAGATCTTATGACCAAGAACAATGTCATCTCGTACCATAAAATGGCTTTTTTCCCAGTTAAGGATCAAATTACTTTCCTGACATTGCTGCAAAACAAGTGAAAGGTTAGCTAAACAGTTATCAAATGAAGACCCAAACACAGAGAAGTCATCCATGAAGACTTCCATGTGTTTCTCAAGCATATCAGCGAAAATGGAGGTCATGCATCTTTGGAATGTAGCAGGGGCGTTACATAGACCGAATGACATCCTCCTATAGGAAAAAACACCATACGGGCATGTAAACACCGTCTTCTCTTGATCTTCCGGTGCAACCACAATTTGGTTGTATCCGGAGTAGCCATCCAGAAAACAATAGTAATAATGCCCAGCCAATATCTCCAACATCTGGCCAATGAACGACAACAAAAAATGGTCCTTTCTAGTGGCCAAGTTCAACCTTCTGTAATCAATACACACTCTCCAACCAGTAATCGTTCTAGTAGGAATCAACTCATTCTTTTTATTGGTTATTAGAGTTGTTCCTCCCTTTTTGGGAACCACATGGACCGGGCTCACCCAAGCACTATCTGATATAGGATAAATCAATCATGCATCTAACAGCTTAACAACTTCCTTTCTCACAACCTCCTTCATAACAGGGTTCAATCTCCTTTGGGGCTGCACAACCGGTTTTTGATCTTCCTCTATTAGTATTTTGTGCATGCACATAGTAGGACTTATACCCTTGAGGTCTTCAATTTTCCAACCAATGGCTCCCTAAAACTTTTTAAGAATTCCAATCAACTTTTCCTCTCGCACACTTTTCAAATTAGAGCTAATAATAGCGGGGCATTTTTCTTCAGTGTTAAGAAAGACATATTTGAGATTTTTAGGTAGTTGTTACAACTCAAAGCTCTTTGGCTTGTCCTCATCTCCATCAACCACTATAGGTTGCCTTAGCTCTTCCCACCGATGGGTTCTGGATCTTTTTAGGATGGGTTGAGTTTCAAACATTGCTACCACTTCCATATCACTACTTTCAACTTCCTTATCATCCTCAAAAATAGACATGCTCAATACCCTCTCTAGCGGCAATTGGGACACACTCTCTAAATGTTCACTAGCTTCCACTTGTTCTAACACTTGTATTTTACTACTAGTTCCAACATCATCTTTATACTTCAAAGTGTTCCTCACGTCAATTTTTAACTCTTCATCGTACACTTTCAAAGTAAGTGTTCCCCCTTCCATATCTATCATAACTCCCCCGGTTTCCAAGAATGGTCTGCCCAAAATTAACGGAATTTATTCATCTTCCGGCATTTCAAGAATCACGAAATCAACCGAAAACACAAACTTGTCCATTCTCACAAGGGCATCATGGACTACTCCATAAGGCCGCCTCACGGAATGATCTGCAAACTAGAGAGTCATCCGAGTGTCTTGAACAACACCAATACCCAACTTTTTGTAGATGGATAGAGGCATTAAACTAATGCTTGCTCCCAAATCAATTAGAGCTCTCTTGAACAATCGGTCGCCAATAGTGCATGGAATGGTGAGAGCTCATTTGTCCTTCGTCTTCACCAAAATCTTTAGTCTCTGCAAAATAGCACTACAAGTTTCAGTTAGAAGAATAGGTTCAGCCTCCATTGTTCGCTTTTTAGCGATGATATCTTTCATGAATTTGGCATAGGTGGGAATTTGCTCAAGTGCTTTAAGTAATGGAATATTCAGCTCCAGCTTCTTGAACAACTCCAGGAACTTCTCAAAATTCTCCTCTTGTTGTCCTTTCTTTTTATTTCTTATTGGATAGGGAAGTTTGATCACCGGTTTTGGTTCCACCATTTTTTCTTTAGTTACCGGTGTTAGGGTTACTCCTTCCTCTTCTTTTATTTCTAGTTCCACTTCAATCATTTGATCCTCACTCTCAGAATTATCTTTCACCTCTTTATTTGCTTTCCTTCTTCGCGTTGTGACTGCATTGACTTTGTGATTGTCTTTTGGATTTGTTACAATTGCACTTGGGAGGGCCCCTGGAGTTTGAGGAATTGCAAGATGTTGGGCAATTTGACTCATTTGCACTTCAAGGTTCTTGATTGAGGCTCCATTATTTCTTAAGTTACTCCTTGTTTCTTCTTGGAATTTAGAATTGTGAGCGGCCATCTTTTCAATGGCAATTTCCCAATCCGCCTTTCTTGGAACCTGTGGTTGGTGTTTGTAGATGTTTAGAATTGGCAGAATTTTTGACCAACAAGAATTGTTGAATTCAGTTCAGGATGTTCTATCAGATGATGGGACATTATCAAACAGAGTATAAGAACTTAATTCAGGATGTCACACCAGATGTTGGGACATTGTGTTAATGATTTAAGTTCAGTTTTTCAGGATGTCCCAACAGATGTTGTGACATCTCAAACCTGCTACCAGAATTAATTAATGACTAACTGATCTGAGAAATTTAAGGAAAGCTATCTGGAATTAATTATGGATGGACAAAAACAGAATAAGGCGCATCTGTAGGAAGTGTTGTTATGAGACTTCAATTTTATTAAACTTGTAAACAAGATCACTGTGTGATTGAGGGGGAGTGAGTTGGTACTCATATCTAAGTTGTGTCTTAGGTAGAAATTGCATTAGGTAGATATTAAGTGAAAGATTAAACTGGGTGGTTTAAGTCTAGAATTAATATTACTTATAGTGGATTTCCTCCTGGCTTGGTAGCCTCCAGATGTAAGTGTGGTTATACACTGAACTGGGTTAACAAACTACTGTGTTGTTTAATTTTCTTGCAATTTAAGTTTTGGTTAAATTTGTCAAGTGTTGGAACATCTCATTCGACATCTCATACCTGATCACAGAATTTCAATTGGCATCAGAGCAGGCACCCTGCCTGTTTATACTGGGTGAGATCTAGGGAATACAAATTCTGGAAACATGGACAAAGGTATAGGATCAGTAAATAGACCACCTATACTGGATGGATCTAATTATGACTACTGGAAACCAAGAATGATTGCATTCTTAAGATCACTTGACAACATGGCCTGGAGAGCAGTCAACATTGGATGGGAACATCCTGTCCAAGACACCAAAGATGGATCAAAAGTGTTGAAACCTGAAGAAGAATGGAGTAAGGAGGAAGAAGATTCAGCACTAGGCAACTCCAAGGCCTTAAATGCTTTATTCAATGGCATTGATAGGAACATCTTTAGACTTGTGCATCACTATGAGCTGGCCAAAGATGTTTGGGACACTCTCAAAACAACTCATGAAGGAACATCAAAGGTAAAGATGTCAGGACTTCAACTTCTCACCACCAAGTTTGAAAACTTGAGAATGAAGGAAGATGAGACAATTCATGAATTCTACATGAACATCTTAGAAATAGCCAATACTTCTGGAGCCTTGGGAGAAAAGATGACTGATGAAAAGCTTGTAAGAAAGATTCTCAGATCTTTGCCAAAAAGATTTGACATGAAAGTCACAGCAATAGAAGAAGCTCAAGACATATGCACAATTAAAGTTGAAGAACTCATTGGTTCCCTTCAAACATTTGAGATGGGAATGAATGACACAAATGTAAAGAAGAACAAAAGCATAGCCTTGGTGACAAATACTGATGAAGAAGAAGATGATGAATCAGAAACTGGTGAAAGCTTATCAGACAACATTGCTATGCTTGGAAGACAATTCAAACAGATTCTCAGAAGGATGGAAGACAAATCCAAACCAAGTGGAAGATACACAAACTCTTTTGAGAACAAAAGATCTTATGATGCTAATAGAAGGTCAAATTATGATGAAAAGACCAGTCAAGAAAAAGGAATTAAATGCCATGGATGTGAAGGATATGGACACATCAGGAATGAATGTCCTACCTACTTAAAAAGGCAAAAGAAAGGACTCTCTGTAACCTGGTCTGATGAAGACTCAGGAGGTGATTCAGAAGAAGAATCAGCTAAGCATATCACTGCTCTAGCTGGATTATGTGAATCTGAAAGTGAATCCAGTGATGGGGAGCTTACTTTTGAAGAACTTGAGCAATCATACAGAGAACTATTCAAAAGAAGCACTGAAATATGCAGTGAGAGTATAAAGCTAAAGAAGCAGATTAAGGCACTAAAGGAAGAAAAAGCAAGTGATCTAGAGATCATTGACACCTTGAAAAATGAAGTAAGTCTTCTCAACTCCAAGTTGGAACACATGTCCAAATCTGTTAGAATGCTGAACAGTAGCTCAAGTACACTGGATGTTATTCTCAACAACAATAAGCATTCAGGGGATAAAAGTGGACTGGGATTTAACAGAGTTCATAAGGATGAAGCTAGCTCTAGCAAAACTACTTCAAAGTCCATACAGTCAAACAAAATGTTCCAACAGATGCCTCAACATCATGAAAAGAACACAAAGTCAAACATAATGTTCCAACAGATGTCTCAACATTCTGAAAAGAACATAATGAATAAGAAGTATCAAAGATGGATATGTCATCATTGTGGAAGATTTGGACATATCAAACCTCATTGCTATAAGTTGCATGGATATCCAAATCAGATGTATCAGCAACCTCCTAAGCAGAAGATAGAAGTTACCAAGAAAGTTCTGCATAGACATCAAAGAGATCAGCAACCCCCTAAGCAGAAGACAAAGGTCTTCAAGAAGGTATGGAGACCAAAAGCTAGTCTTCATCCTGATCAAAGCTACATGCCCAAGAACAAAATCAACAAACAACCTTGGTGCTCTACTAATGAACAATACACAGGGCAGAGGTATCAAAAGAAATCTCAACTCAAATGGTCAAAGAAAGGTGTTGCATATATAGCTCATACTTCACTAAGAGTATCAGCTAAAGAAGACTGGTACTTTGACAGTGGATGCTCAAGACACATGACTGGACTGAAGAATTTGCTAGTAGACTTAAAGTCATATTCATCCAGATATGTAACCTTTGGAGATGGAGCTAAAGGAGAAATCAAGGGAGTTGGGACCTTGGACTGTCCAGATGTACCAAGACTAGATGATGTGTTGCTGGTTAAAGGTTTAACTGCTAACCTGATCAGCATAAGTCAATTATGTGATCAAGGGTACAGTGTAAACTTTACCAAAACTGAATGCATAGTGTCTAACAAAGAACAAAAGGTTGTCATGAAAGGAGCCAGATCTAAAGACAACTGTTACATGTGGGAACCTCAAGACTTCAGTCTCACTTCAACTTGCTCTTTAGCTAAAGAAGAAGAAGTGAAACTATGGCACCAAAGACTAGGTCATCTTCATTTCAGAGGCATAAAGAAAATCATATCTATGGATGCTGTGAGAGGTATTCCTAAACTGAAGATTGATGATGGCAAAATATGTGGTGAATGTCAAATAGGCAAGCAAACCAAGATGTCCCATCCAAAGCTCCAACATCTGACAACTTCCAAAGTTTTGGAATTATTGCATATGGATCTTATGGGACCTATGCAGGTTGAGAGCCTTGGTGGTAAGAGGTATGCCTATGTAGTGGTTGATGAATTTTCAAGATATACATGGATAAATTTCATCAAAGAAAAGTCTGATGTATTTGATGTATTCAAAGACTTATGCCAAAGAATACAAAGGGAAAAAGCCAGCTGTGTGATCAGAATAAGAAGTGATCATGGAAAAGAATTTGAGAACCAAAAATTCTTAGATTTCTGTTCTTCAGAAGGAATCAATCATGAATACTCTTCACCAATCACTCCTCAACAGAATGGGATTGTTGAGAGGAAGAATAGAACTATTCAAGAATCAGCAAGAGCTATGATCCATGCCAAAAAGTTACCTTTGTACTTCTGGACTGAAGCTATGAACACAGCTTGTTACATTCATAACAGAGTTACTCTAAGGAAAGGAACTTTGTCCACAATCTATGAAGTCTGGAAAGGCAGAAAACCCACAGTGAAGTACTTCCATGTGTTTGGAAGTAACTGTTATATTCTGGCAGATAGGGAACAAAGAAGAAAAATGGATCCTAAAAGTGATGAAGGGATTTTTCTTGGATACTCTATAAACAGCAGAGCATATAGAGTATTTAATTCTAGAACCAAGGTTATCATGGAGTCCATAAATGTGATAATTGATGATGCTCCTACAGATGTTCCAGAAGATGTTGGAACATCTGCTGATATCAAAACTGAAGCTGAAGAAAAGAGTAATCATTCTGACTTCACTCAAATTGATGCAAGGACAGAACAATCCAGCAAACCTCCCTCCATCAGAATCCAGAAAGATCATCCCAAAGATTTGATAATTGGTGATCCCAACAGAGGTGTAAGCACTAGATCAAAAGAAGTGATTTCAGGTTCCTGCTTTGTTTCAAAAATAGAACCTAAAAACATCAAGGAAGCTTTTACTGATGAATACTGGATTTGTGCTATGCAAGAGGAATTAGGTCAATTCACAAGGAATGAAGTGTGGAATCTTGTTCCTAGACCTGATGACATAAATGTGATTGGAACTAAATGGGTGTATAAGAACAAGTCAAATGAACAAGGAGTTGTTACAAAGAACAAAGCTAGACTTGTAGCTCAAGGATACACACAAATTGAAGGAGTAGACTTTGATGAAACCTTTGCACCAGTAGCAAGGCTTGAATCAATCAGACTACTTTTGGGAATTGCTTGTATCTTAAAGTTCAAGCTATTTCAAATGGATGTGAAAAGTGCCTTTTTAAATGGATATCTTAATGAAGAGGTATATGTAGAACAGCCTAAAGGATTTGTTGATCCAAGCTGTCCAAATCATGTATACAAACTAAAGAAGGCTCTTTATGGTCTGAAGCAAGCTCCAAGAGCATGGTATGAAAGGCTGACTACTTTTCTTATCAAGCAAGGATACAGGAAAGGTGGAATTGACAAAACCTTGTTTGTTAAAGATGAAGAAGGAAATGTCATGATTGCTCAAATATATGTAGATGACATTTTCTTTGGTGGGATGTCAGACAGGATGGTTAAACATTTTGTCAACCAGATGGAATCTGAATTTGAAATGAGTCTAGTAGGAGAATTAACCTACTTTCTTGGACTGCAAATAAAGCAAATGGAGGACTCCATGTTCATTTCCCAAAGCAAGTATGCTAAGAACATAGTCAAGAAATTTGGGATGGACAGTGCTACTCGTAAGAGAACTCCTGCCCCCACACATTTAAAGCTAACTAAAGATGACAAGGGTGAGAATGTAGATCAAAGCCTATATAGAAGTATGATTGGAAGCTTGTTATATCTGACTGCTAGCAGACCAGACATAGCATTTGCAGTAGGTGTATGTGCAAGATATCAAGCTGATCCAAAAGTTAGTCATCTTAACCAAGTCAAGAGAATTCTGAAATATGTTAATGGTACTTGTGACTATGGCATAATGTACTTTCATGGATGCAAACCAATTCTCACTGGCTTCTGTGATGCTGATTGGGCTGGAAGTGCTGATGACAGAAAAAGCACTTCAGGAGGATGCTTCTTCCTAGGAAACAATTTGATTTCTTGGTTTAGTAAGAAACAAAATTGTGTATCCTTATCTACTGCTGAAGCTGAATATATAGCAGCTGGAAGCAGTTGTTCACAGTTGGTTTGGATGAAGCAAATGCTCACTGAGTACAATGTCCCACAAGATGTCATGACATTGTACTGTGACAACTTAAGTGCAATTAACATATCAAAGAATCCTATCCAACATAGCAGGACCAAGCATATTGATATCAGACATCATTTCATCAGAGATCTTGTAGAAGAGAAAGTGATTTCATTGGAACATGTAGCTACAAATCTGCAGTTGGCTGATATATTTACCAAAGCCTTGGATGCTACTCAATTTGAAAACTTAAGGGGCAAATTGGGAATCTGCTTATGTGAGATTTAGCAGTTATGGAGATGTGCCAACATGTCATATGACATTGTGTGGCATAAGCACCAAATGGCAACACCAGTCTGGTCAAGCACCTTGGGTATTCCATTCCTAAAAATTCTCCAAGTAACGGCTACTTATATAATATCAGCTTGCTTTCAGCTATCCATATTCTCATCATACTCTCAAAAACGAATTGCATTCTCTAACTGTCTTTCAGAAATCATCAAACCTAAAACTCTTCATCCACCTCTTTCGAAAATGTCTCAAAACCCTAACATTTCTGAAGAAATCCTCAACAAGGAAGATGTGGTGCATGCAACCCCCATTTCTGTGGTACCCATGGATTCAACTCCAATGGACAAAATCAGAGGAAGTGTTCCTCTTTCTCAAAAGCCAAGAACTCCAAAAAGAACAAAAGATCAAGTTTTCAGCAAGACCAAAGGCATACCTTCACCATTATACAACACTCCAAAAGCTTTTGAATACGTGGATGATTCCATAAAGGAGTTGGTAACCAAGATCCTATCTGAACAAAGAGTGGTAAGTGGCATATCTATCCCTCTGAACACCATGCCAGCTCCACAAGAAGATCAACAAACTCAGGCTGAAAAGGACACTCCTGCTCAACAGGATGTCCCAATAGATGTTGAAACATCTGAGGACCAGCAAAAGGCCTCATCTGATGCTGCTGTTGAATCATCTGAGGACCAGAAAAAGGCCTCCACTGATAGTGATGAAGAAATATCTGAGGACCAGCACAAGGCCTCCAATGAAGATCAAATCTCTATTGAACCATCAGCTGAAGAGGAGACTGCTCAACCTCCTCCTGTTGTGAACCTAGAGCATGATTCTGATACAGAAATCATTGCTTCTGTAAACCCTAGCATAGCCAAAAGGCTTAAGACTAGGAAAGAAAAGATGCATGCAGGACCTGCAATTCCTGAGAAGAAGCAAGCTACACCAAAGAAGGACAAAGCTAAAGTTGTCTTTGGTCCTACAAAACAATGGAGCAAAGTCCAAACACAAAAGAGGAAAGCTGTCACTCCTCCAGATTCAGATGTTGAAGAAGATGTCCCAACATCTCCTCCAAAGAAGAAACCAGCACCCTCAAGGTCATCAACTGTTGTTCCAGAAGCTCCTTTGGACAACATCTCCTTTCATCATGTTTCAAGTGTGAATAGATGGAAGTTTGTCTATCAAAGAAGGGTAGCACTTGAAAGAGAACTGAGCAGTAATGCACTTGAGTGCACAGAGCTAATTGATCTCATTTCTTCTGCTGACCTTTTCAAAACTGTCTCCAACTTCTCTCCTTGCTATGAGCTGCTTGTCAAGGAATTCATAGTCAATCTCCAAGAAGATTGTGCTAATGGTAAGTCTGCTGACTTTAGAAAAGTATATGTAAGAGGAAGGTGTGTAGAATTCTCTCCTAGGGTTATCAATCACTACCTTGGAAGAGAATCTGATGGCCCAAATGAGTTAAGGAAGACTGATAACCAGGTTTGCAAGGTTATTACTGCTAACCAGGTCAAGGCTTGGCCAGTTAAAGGGAAGCTCTCAGTTAGCATGCTGACAAGGAAATATGCCATGCTGAATAGGATTGGTACAGCAAACTGGGTACCTACTAACCATACATCCTCAATATCAACTGGATTGGGGAGGTTCATTTATGCTGTGGGCACTCAAACAAAGCTGGACTATGGAGCCTATATCTTTGATCAGACATTGAAGCATGCTGGATCATCTGCAACTAAACTGCCAATTGCCTTCCCTTCCTTGCTGTGTGGAATAGTGCTAAGTCAGTATCCTGGTATCCTCACTGAGAAGGACACAATTTGAAAAAGAGAAAGCCCTCTGGCCTTCCACTACAAGCTGTTCTTGAGTCATCATGCAGCTGATGTTGAAGCACCCTCTGGGACATCTGCTGGTCCTTCAAAGGCAAAGTCTCCAATCTCCAAAGCTGCATTGATTGCTGAATTGAAGAGCACTTGCAAAGAACTGGATGCAAGGAAGCAGAAGCTTGAGGAGATTATCCAAAGGCTGGAGATTGAAGAAAGTGCTCAGAAAGCTGCTACTTCTGATGAGGAGACTGAGGAAGAGGAAGAAACTGACTGTGAGGAGTCTGAGTGAAAAACTGTATGTGAGGAAAAATGTAATGACTGCTGCATTGTAATTTTGAATTAGTAACTTTGGCCCCAAATTTATGTCTAACAAGGGGGAGAACAACAACAACAATGTATGATGTTGTTTAGTTATTAATGAAAAACTTCTGTTTGCTTCTGAACTGAATCAGTTTTGTTAATGAAAATTTATGGTGCAACAAGTCTGAATACATGTATGTTTGAGGGGGAGTAAACTCACACATGACTTAACAGAAAAGAACTACTATACTCTGATAAAAGAACTTCTGCTGCACTCTGATAACCAGAAAAATATGTTAGCCAAAAATTAGCCAAAGGGGGAGTTTGTAGATGTTTAGAATTGGCAGAATTTTTGACCAACAAGAATTGTTGAATTCAGTTCAGGATGTTCTATCAGATGTTGGGACATTATCAAACAGAGTATAAGAACTTAATTCAGGATGTCACACCAGATGTTGGGACATTGTGTTAATGATTTAAGTTCAGTTTTTCAGGATGTCCCAACAGATGTTGTGACATCTCAAACCTGCTACCAGAATTAATTAATGACTAACTGATCTGAGAAATTTAAGGAAAGTTATCTGGAATTAATTATGGATGGACAAAAACAGAATAAGGTGCATCTGTAGGAAGTGTTGTTATGAGACTTCAGCATAATCAGAAGAACTAAATCACCTAGAATCTAGGAAGTAACAAACCCTAATTCAAGGTGGAAGCTGCATGCGTTTTAGGACTGGATTAATCTACAGAAAGCCCAAAATACATACACCTATTTAAGCAACAGAATATCTCAGAATTGAGTATGAATTTAAGAAGACAAAATAGGGTGTATTGTGTTTTAATAGCAGGTTGTTTTTATTGTACCACTTTATGAGCTTTTAAGCAAAAGTGTATTTTTGTCTTGATTGAAACTGTGAAGTAAGATCAAGCTGTTTTGTTTGAAGTATGACTTCAATTTTATTAAACTTGTAAACAAGATCACTGTGTGATTGAGGGGGAGTGAGTTGGTACTCATATCTAAGTTGAGTCTTAGGTAGAAATTGCATTGGGTAGATATTAAGTGAAAGATTAAACTGGGTGGTTTAAGTCTAGAATTAATATTACTTATAGTGGATTTCCTCCTGGCTTGGTAGCCTCCAGATGTAAGTGTGGTTATACACTGAACTGGGTTAACAAACTACTGTGTTGTTTAATTTTCTTGCAATTTAAGTTTTGGTTAAATTTGTCAAGTGTTGGAACATCTCATTCGACATCTCATACCTGATCACAGAATTTCAGTATTGTTGTTGCTGGGGCTGGTATGGTTGTTGGCCTTGAACCGATTTCTGAATGTTCCCTTGTTGATATTTCCATGAGAATTTGGGGTGATTTTTCCACCCCGGATTATATGTGTTGGCATACGGGTTGTTCTCCCTCAACATATTAATTTATTCAGCCTGTTCTTGAGTTGCCAAACAATGCATGGCAAAGTGTGGTCCACAACAAATCTCACAAATCACCGCTTAAACTGGTTCCACCTGTGCCACTGTCTGTGTGCTAATATTCATTTTATTCCACCTTCTTTTAACTTCTGCAGCGATTTGATCCTCCATTTTAATAACTTGCTATGTCAGCTTTAATCAATCTTACCATCGGGTTGACTCATAGTGCGATCATACAATTCAAGATGCTCATTAGCAGCAATTGCTTCTATGATTCTTTTGATACCAGTGGTTGTTGAAAAGTTTGTTGAGCCACCTCCAGCAGTATATAAGTTGTTTTGTCTTGAGTCGCAATCCATTTACAAAGTTTTGCAAATGCTCGGTCGCATCCATATTATGAGTAGGACACGTTGTCAGATGCCTTTTGAATCTCTTGTACGCATCTCCAAGTGATTCACCCTCTTTTTGTTTGAAATTGACAATATCGTATCTTTTTCTAATGAAAACCGAGGCAGAAAAATATTCGTTGAGGAATGATGTTTCCATCTCTTGCCATGTTGTGATACTCGCAACTGGGAGTGAGTAGAACCACTCTTCTGCATCATCAGTAAGTGTAAATGGAAACATCACAAGTCTTTTTGCCTCCTCAGAGTGACCTTCAATCTTTAAAGATGTAGTGGTAGTAAGGAATCACTGAAGATGCTTGTTTGCATCCTCATTGATTCTTCCGGAAAAAGGTTTGCTCTCCAACTGGCGAATGGTGGAAGGATGTAACTTGAAATGTGCAACATTCACCGGTTGGTTAACAATAGTCATCCGGTTGGGTTGAGCATTAGCTCCTCCATAGTCACCTAACAGTCTTTCTATAGGAGGTTGATTTCCTGCCATGTTACCAAATCTTGGATTTGTCTCCCTGTCGGAGTCAGAGTCACTGTGCTCAGAATGCACAGATATTTCGTCTTCTGTTTCCTGATTCAGGACACTGGGACCTGCACAAACAGTTGCCAGTCTATCAATTCTTTCCTTGCAGCGTCTCTTGTGCAAAGCTCTTTTTGGTTCTGTGTCAAAGTAAAATTTAACAGAGGTCTGACCTCGCATAAATAGTTAGACAAAAGTTAGAATAGATAACAAAATTTCAATAACACTTAAAATAGCAGAAAAATAAAATTTTAGTCGCAGAGCAACAAAATTTCAATTGAAACAAGAAAATAAACTTAATATTTGGTAGTCCCCGGCAACAGCGGCAAAAACTTGATGGTATAATAGCAAGTGTACTATTTTTTCCCACTGTAGTAATAATAGGGAAAATTCCCCGAATATCGATCTCGAGGACTGCGTAGCAAATTAACTTTTTTAACTGTTTCAATTGAACAAAAGTTCTTTGGGGTTGGTTTAGATATTATCAACTGACTTGCAAACATAAAATTTAGGAAAATAATAAGGATGACAAATATGAGAATTATACTAGGGAAGGTGTATGAGAAATTCTTATAATGACAAATTATGTATATTCGTTAAAATAACACTGCAACTAAAACACTACCGCCTTTCAAATCTAGTTTTTAAGAGATTCCTCTAAGAAAAACCTTTGGTATTCCTTCTATACCCCAATTCCTTGATTGTATAGAAAGAACACGAAGCTTTTGCACATCGAAAGTTTTTACGGTTAAATATGATATCCCAATTCCTTGGTCATATGCAATAAAATGTTTTGATTGAAAAACATTAACGGTGGCATTCATACCTACTGTTAACCGATGATTAAAAATCTCATTTTCCAATATTGATTTTTATAATAAGATCGGATCAATCAACACAATGAATATAGAAGCAGTGAAATTCATAAAATCAAATTCAATGTAATTACAAGAAACTCAAGGACACCCCCTTCCATTGGGGGGTTTAGCCACTCATATTCAAAACAATGAAAATTACATATATAAGGAAAAGAGACATTACAATATTCAAAGGATTGGTTGGATTGTCAATTGCTTTCGCGTTTGATCGATCCTTCTTTTCCTCTCTTAATTTGTTGTTCTCTCCTAAGCGTGAAAATTCCAAAATCAAAATTGTTTTTTTCTCAGTCACGATCAGCCTAATGTATCAGATTACAAAATTACATACGAAATACCTAAACTGACCTTAGAACATGAGAATAGGAAATGACAAATATTGGCATCCAGGTGCCATGACACGGGCCGTGTCGTGTGACACGGGCACCTATGTCAGGCTGCTGGAACTTTGGTTGCACATATCTTTAATGGGGACCATGACACGGGCCGTGTCATGTGACACGGGCACCCGTGTCATGCTTCTGCAATGCCTAAAGTCTTGTCCAAGTCTGAGCTTTCATTGCCATCCAGACACGAGCCTTGTCAGGTGATATGGGCACCCGTGTCAGGCTTCTTAAACCTCTTTTTTCTCTATTTCCTTGCACTCGGATCGCCATTGCATTAGTATCTGATCACCAGCTTGTTAAATGCCTTAAAACACACTAAAACAACCAAATTAAACGCACCAACGATAGAAACGATAAACATAAAATGTGCTCGCCACATACGGGAATAACAAGAAACAACAAAAACACGAGACTCAAAAACACACAAAAAAATAAGAACCAACAACTAAAATAGCTTGAAATATATGACTGGAAATCACCGATCAGCTTACCTAGTACTCAAGGTGGTTATGGTTCTGTTTGGGTGATTGTAGATCGACTAATGAAATCTGCGCATTTCTTAGACGTGAAGACAACATACAAGGCAAGTCATCTTGCGAGATTGTTTATTTCTGAGATTGTAAGGTTGCATGGTGTTCCATCTAGTATTGTGTCAGACAGAGATCCAAAGTTTACTTCGAGGTTTTTGAAAGTGTTCCAACAAGCTATAGGTACGAACGGATGGTTAGATGGAACGTACAATTCAAACAATGGAAGATATGTTAAGAGCTTGTGTGTTGGAGAGCAAATGAAATTGGAAGGAACTTTTACCTTTGATCGAGTTCTCTTACAATAACAGTTACCATGCGAGCATCAAAATGGTTCCGTATGAGGCTTTATATGTAAGGAACTGGAGGACGCCTTTGTGTTGGTCGGAGGTTGGTGAAGATAGAATTTTGGGACCCGAAGTTATCCAAGAGACTACAGAAAGGATTCAAATGATTCGAGAGAAAATTAAGCAAGCCCAAGATCGTCAAAAGAGTTATAATGACAATCGAAGAAGACCTTTGGAATTTGATGAAGGTGACCATGTTTATTTGAAGGTTACTTCGAGATTGAGATTGAAAGGATCATTTAAGTCGCGCAAATTAAGCCCGAGATACGTAGGACCGTATCATATCTTAGAAAGGATTGGTGAAGTTGCTTACATGTTAGCCTTACCACCCTCTCTGTCTGAAATGTATGATGTTTTTCATGTATCTCAACTTCGTAGGTTTGTTCCTGATCCCCTTCAGTCTATTCTGCCGAATTCTATCGAGATAGAGGCAGATTTGACTTTCGAACACCAACCGATTCGGATTGTTGGAAGAAAAACCAAAGTGTTAAGAAACAAGGAGATTCCACTTGTTACGGTACAGTGGGATGTGGCGCATCCGGGAGATGCTACGTGGGAGCTAGAATTAGAGATGCGGGAGTTGTATCCTCACCTGTTCAAGTAAACTTTAAATTCGAGGATGAATTTCTATTTAAGGGGGGATGATGTAATACCCCGTAAATTAATTTAATACTCTGAATTATATTAATCGATATCAATAGGGTTCGGATTGCTCTAAAATATTTTAACAAAAATATTTAGAATAAATAGTGAATTAATTAATATTAACTAATATTATCTGACTCACAGGTTTTATAAAATTTTGGATTAAGAGACATTTTTGGATACCCTCTATTTGGACCCATTGGATAGATATTTTGTTATATAAAAAATATAACATTTCTTTTCTCATTTTTGTGAGAAAGTTGGTAGAGAAGAAAGAAAAGAAAGAAAAGAGGAAAAGGAGAGGAAGAGAAGATAAGTGAATGCCCTAGAGCTCAAATCCACCATTCTTCATCATCCGTCCATCGAATCGACTGAATTTCTTCGTTAATCTCCATCTCTTGAGGTGAGTTCTTAGATAGAAACTTTTGTTATAGTTTTTGGTTGAGTTATGAGTTATGAGGTATTAATTTTATAGGGTTTTGTAGAAATCTTAGAATCAAAAGTTTAAAAGGTTAAAAATTGATAAAATCAAAGTATGTTGGTTAATATATGAGTATATTCATGTTTGGTGGATGATTCCTATGTTTTATGATGTTTTAGATGAGTTTTGAAACATGGAAAAGAACTGTTACGAAACTGAATTTTTTTCTGGTTTCACAGAGCTTGCTTAGCGAGCGAGTTAAATTCTGGGAAGGCTCAATACAGGGACTTTCCCGCTTAGCGAGTCGACCCTCGCTTAGCGAGACCTCGAAGTTATTTTTTTGTTTTTTAATTCATAACTTTTGTTTCGGGTGTCCGTTCTTGGTGTCCCACATATCATTTTGAAGCTAATAATATGTTCTATCTTTTAAGACCAATAAATATTATTTTCACCCGACTTTTCTGGTAAACCGTAAATCGAATTGTTTAACTAATTGTGAGATTTTTGAAATAAAAAGTTATAACTTGTGAGGTAGTTAGGATTACCCTAGGTTGATACCAAATTGTTTTAGATACATAACAACGTCTAGACTTCGATACTCGAATAGTATCCTCATGCTAAATAGTTGTGAACGGATGGAGGATATGTTCCCATCGTGTTAAAATCCTAATTTAGTTATGTTTAGCTCGTGTCGAGGTCCCATGAGATGGGACGGCCGGGAGACATAATTAATCAGTGGATTTGAATCCCTTAATGGATGACTGTGACCCGTGCTGAAGTGCCCTTGTGTGGCTGGGCAGGAAAAGTATCCATTAGGATAGGTAACGAGTGACCCGTGTCGATATCTCCTTGTGTGGGATGGCCGGGGAAAGTTACTTTGTGGTAAGGTACCGTGACCCGTGTTGAAGTGCCCTTGTGTGGCTGGGCAAGGAAAGTACCTTAGATAGATAATGAGTGACCCGTGTTGAAGTGTCTTTGTGTGGATGGGCGGGAAAAGTTATCTATACGTTAAGAATCGAGTGACCCGTGTCGTATTGCCCTTGTGGTTGGCCAGGGAAAGATACCTTAAAGCACGTTGTGCTCCATTTATTTATTTTCACTTGATGTCTCTAGTTGATATGTGAACTTGAAGTCTAGATTTTCCCCCGACTTGGGTAGTGGTTAGATTCAAACCTTTAAAGCCGAGAGAACTCTAAGATAGGGAACTCACTGAGATGTTTTATCTTACCCCATGTTGTTTTTATTCTTCCATTGTGGACTGTTGAGATCCTTGGATCTAGTTCTTAGACTTTTACTTTTTGAACATTTTTATAATTATATAGCCTTTTGTATTAGTACCTTATGTTGTAGTGGCTATACTTAAACAATGCGTTACTAAGAAGTTTGTAATATTTCAATACCAAATATGAACCTATATATGAAAATATGCTTTGTTGTATGCATATTACATATGGGTATTACAGAAAATCCATTAATGTTGTTGTAAGGGGTAAATTTTCATTAACCATAATTCATTCGTCCCCACAATCACACATCAAGCAAACATAAATCATTTTGGAACTCCACATTTGTACCTAAAATATCGTTGTAAGGGGTCAGTTTCCATTAACCACAATCCATGTCAAACTAAATTAAACAGGAGTTAAGAATCAGATAAATATAAATATATATGTCATGTCAAAGAGAAATAATTAAAGGAAAATTCCCAAAAAAATTATTAGTATCGAATTGTAACCATATACACATAAAGAAATCAACTAAAAACAACGTTAAAGTGTTATATACAAAAACATTCATGCTCTTAAACTATATGATCTGGATATTTCAGTCTTTCACTAAGGTACTACACATAATTCATTCCATAGAAATGGAGAAAATAATTTGTCACTAAGACACCACACAAAAATACATATATCATGTCATGATTATAAGATGCAAGGACATCACTAAGACAATCACATAAAGACCTGTATATGCCACTAAGACAATCATACAAAAATTCTAATCCACCACTAAGACAACCACTAAATAGTGTAATATTTTTTCATTTAATTTACAAGTTTAAGCAATAATTTACATCCATTTAATTTGATAGTTTACAAAATAGACTACATAATTTTAAGAAGATAGTCTCTTTATTAATTACTTTAACAAAATATGTTAATGTATTTAATATATTACAAACTAACTAACCTACTTATTATAATACTTTTTCTTTATTGATAAATGCACTTTTACTATATTTGTGCCATATATATATATATATATATATATATATATATATATATATATATATATATATATATATATATATATATATATATATATATATATATATAAGGATCGGCCCAAAGACCAAGCAACCTAGGCAGGTTTTAGGCCTCAAAAGTTTAAGCTTAATAAAACTCATAATTTTTTAATATACCATATAAGAAAAAATGAGTCTACCAATGTTACCAAATTGCCCTATGGACACATGTCACTCATTTAACAAACTTAATTTTAAAATTTCACTCCTTCTTCTTTCCACACTCCCGCTACCTACCTCCAATATGCTCTGCTTTTCAAACGCAAACCAAAGCACATCATTTCATCCTTTCCCACCATAACATTTCACTTCTCCTCCTACCTTTACATTGTCTCTCTCTCTCTCTCTCTTTCTCTTCAGACAGATTTCCCTCTTCAATTTTGAACAACTAAGAAACTTCACTCTCTTTATACTTTCATCCCATTCATCTGCATCCAAGCTAACAAAAAATGGCTCATCCGTTTGAGTCAGTTGCACACATCAACAACACGAAAGACTTGTAGAAACTTGTTGTGAAGATACATCACAAATGAAAGGTGACAACGGGTAACAAAGAACATTTCGAAATGATTGTGGTAGACAAACATGTGAGTTTTCGGTTTTTTTGGACGGGTTTCGTTTAGGGTTTCCAAATGAACGGTTGTTTTTTGTTTGTATTAGCTGTTCAGCTTTTCTGAATGTTGTTTGAGCTGGTTTTTGTTGTTTTTTTTATTTTGTCCCTTTGATTTATGTTGTTATTTTGTGTTGTTAAAGTTGGTTTCTTGATGTTTTGATATATTATTGTAGTGACTTAAATGATTGCCACTTTTTCTTGTATGTCTCGTACGACTTTGTTGTTTGATAGTGGTTCTTATTTTTTTGGGTCTATAGGTTCATAACATTCATGTTGTTGTTCCAACTATTTTGAGACAAGCTTTTGACGCTACTTTGACCGTTAATGCAACTTGTACAATGTCCAACTTTCAAGTTGTTCCAAACGACCTGGTTTTCAAACTAACTACTCACAACTTTATCTTAAAATTCACTTGAGGTACAACCGTCGGAGATATCGAGAAACATGACATCGCTGATAAGAAACTTCAACTTACGTCTTTCGCGGACATAATATCGGGGAAATCGCCCAAGAATCTTCTGATAGGTAATACTCTAGCCTTCCATGTTTCCTACATTTTTTTCTATAACATTTTTATACCAAAGGTAACATAAATGCTACTTCTGTTATATGTAGACGTTATAGGTGTTGTCGATGAAATTGGATACTTCCAATCTCATTACGGTGGAAAGAAGGCTCAGGTCAACTTCATTTTGAGGGACTTATGATATTCGTTATTACTTTCTAAACTTTGTTTCATTCCAACTTCCTCACATGACATGCAACTTGTGATTATGCTTATCATGTCCTTTTCTTTGCCTTAATGACAACACACTTCATTGTACTCTGTGGGAGACCTATGCTTTGGAGTTCTTTGATTACAAGCAAAAACATCAGGATGCAATAAAACCAACTGTTGTTTTACTAAAATATGCTAAGGTTAAAGAAGAAGGTTAGTTAACGCATAAATTTCATTCCTTTTTTGATACCGACCGACATGATTTTGAGAACTTATTTTAATTTTTCTTATGTTTTGTAGGCAAGTATCCTCTGGCAGTTACAAACACCTGTAACATTACAAAGATCCATATCAACGGCGATATTCCCGATATCACTCATTTTCTAAAAACGTAATTTCGTTATTCATATACATGATTTATTAGATGTATGTATTTTATTTTGACATCATTAGATTTTTAAGTTTAACCAGAGCATGAGAACTGCAGTTTTCCCGATGACTTTAAATTTGGATAGAATTCATCCTCAGCAACAAGCAGTCGTTCGTGGTCCCATCAGTCTTCAGGATCTCACCTTACCCCCACTGAATTTTTTTTTATCAAAGGCTATTCCGCTACCGTTATGTGAAATCATTTCATTACATGAGGTTGTTGACTTGTGTTTTAAACATTTTTCTTATTCTTTTGATATAGCCTTACAAAACTCATTGACAATGATTCGTGGTACTTTCAGACAACTTTCTGCGTCACCGTTGCAAAAACGGAGAGGCTCATTGCTCACCAAATGGTTGGCATTACAGAGCTTGTCCTCAATGTCCTCAGGTTGCAAAAGGTGACAAAGCACCTTTCTTTTGTCGCGACGGACACAGAACCGAGGCCGAAATCTGGAGGTTGGGGACCTATTATTTTTTCAGTGCAGTTTGCTTTCTAATGATCACCTACCTCTTTTATCCTGTGTTTTTCTTAAAAATATCTTTTCATTATCACAATTTGTTATTTGTTTTATTCTTCCATTTACATTCAATCTTTGTGTCGAAGGTATAAAATTGAGATTGGGGTCAAGCAATTTGGTTGTTGTTCAAGCTTCATTTTCTGGGACCGCGAAGCAACGAAGCTTCTAAAAACATCTTCCGTCGAGTTGCGTGCTACAATGATAGAAGTATGTGTACCTAAACTTCTGTGGACTTGTGTATTTAATACTATGTGTTTTGTTAATTCTACTCGTCTTATTGCGTCATGTTTTTTTTAACATTAGGTCGGCATTACTGATCCACTTGAGTTACCACTTGGATTGGATGTAACGTTGGGCCTGAAATATACTTTCAAAGTTAAGTGGTGTCCAAAGTTTAAGAGTTGCTCTGTTGTGGAATATTTGGACGATGACGAACTTATTAAAAAATTTGAGGCTTCCAGTGTTGTTGATCATATCAAAAAATTTATTCTTATGGATTCTCAGTCTAACTAGATATCCAGTCAAACCTTTCATATTTGTTTTCTACAAACATGTGCATTACAATCGTTTAAAACCATGACTCTTACGACTAATATATGTCCATTGCTACAGCTATTGGAAAGTGTTGTTGTAGATGAACCGTGTGAAAACGTTTCCTCCGTAAAGGTACTTTTTTTTTACAAATGAGTTTTTTTACTTGGCCAAGACTATGTGCCTAACCTTAAATCTCATATTTATTGAATGCCATTATGATTTTTCAATACTGGTTTAATAGTATAACAACTACTAAATGTTTCATCATATTTTCTGTCTCATGTAGGATGCTGACATTACATCTACACACATTCCCGATCTGGGGATACCTAAATCCAACATCAAGAGGACATCACCGGACATTGCGGTTGATTCTTCCCTCAATGATAATCCGGATGGCGATCTTTCATCGACCAAACCTAAGAAAGTCATCAAGCGCGGGAAGAAAAACTCTAACCTCTGATTCATGCTTCTCAGACACTCCTTCACAACTTATTTTGATATTTCTAAAAGAAAAAATTATGTCTTTTGTATTTGTGATCTTTTGATGCCTTGCTCTTTTTGGGTAATGAATATGTAATTTCCGTCACATTCAACATTATGGAATTTTTTTGGAAGATGTAAATCAATATATGTAAATTATTTAAGCAAGTTTAATCTTTTCTATTTCAATATCTTAATACCTACATATTTATAAACATACAATAATTTCTAAGCAAGTCTTACCTACATCTTTATATTTAAGAAAGTTTGTTATTGACAAAGTCTTTCCTGACAAGTTAATATGAATAACTCCTTTCCAGTAAACAAATCCAATGTCCTTTTATTGTTTTGCGCCATCTTATCCCAACTGATCCAACAAAACCGAAATATATGTGATAATTTCTAAGTACCAACTAACTATACAATTCATATTTGTTAATATATTAATACCAACTACTTACAACACTACAAACTTCCTTCGTTAACACGAGTTGGTGTGTTGTTGTATAAAATGCAGAAAATTGTATTTTCACACTGTGCAGCCGCATCTGTCTATCAATTAGTCAAATCACTACACCTTACTTTTGATATTTATAAAGACTAAATATCTACCATGTTCACAATAAAAGATTATATAAACATGTGCTACATTTAATATAATATGCAGTCTAACCTACTTTTGCTATTTCTTGGGACTAACCACCACACATCATTACTTATCACCTTTTTTGTACTTTCATCATCCAAAATCTTTGTTTAATATACTTTCCAACTCAGTTTTCTTTTATTCCTAACATTATACAAAAGTAAACATTACATGTATAAAAATTATGAAAATCATATATCCATGCTTTACTAACGTTTATCACCATAATTGATATTACCAATATTTTCAAATATTATTTTGGCGCAAACTTTTATAAAATGGTTGATATCAATGAAACACCGGCTTCTATTGCAAGGAAAAGGAGAAGAACTTTGATAGTTTTGAAGAAGCATAATACTTCGATTTTTATGGTATCAACTTCGAAACCATGTATGTCAGGTCCATCCTCTGGTGGATTAACCAAACTACCATTGGCTGATGTAGGAAACATAATTGGTACTGCCCCTTCCACAAGGCATGTATTGTCAAACTCCATGCAAAAATGAATATGTTTCGATATGTTTCATGGAATTAATTTGTTTCCATCGTTCAATTCATTGTTCTCAGGCGCTGGATCATCTTCTGTGTTTAATAATTCCATGAATTCTTATGATCTAAGCACAATTCAAGGTAATGCATATATTGCAAAACAAAGACTACCAGTCCTGCCACCTAACAATGTTGGTCATACAAGTACTTCAATGGTATCTCCAAAGTATCATACCAGCCAAATAAGTCAATTGAGACGGCCATGTATTTTGTCTGATATGGACCGACGACATGTTAGGTCTTCCTACTCAAATTTAGAAGCATCTACCCTCTAATAACACCACTATTGCAGGACTTCCACACCTTAGCGTGATCACCACACAAAACACATATCATATGTCTGCAGCTTATTCATCATCTGATGTCAACTCAAGTTATGTATCTGACGACAATCTGAGAATTTCATCGGATTCGGAAGATGATGCTTTAAAAGCTACAAAAGACGATCATCTTCAAGGTTGTTATTTCTTTGAATTTCATTTACAATATATATCATTTTCCGAATGTGTAATTTACTCTACTTTATTGTTGTAACCTAGAGTACTATGACATAGGAACTCCTGTATGGGAATGCGAGCATTGTCAGGCTTTGATGTGGTAATGGGAACGGAAAGGTAAGCACAAACATGTCGTCGTTGCTAAGATTCATATTTGTTGTAAGAGCGGTAAGGTGGTTGTGCCACTGATGAAACAGCCTCCTCCTCTCCTACAACAACTCCTTTTTTTATTGAACATCTCCGCATAGTAAAACAATTCAGCAAAACATTAGGACATACAATGTTATGTTCTCCTTCACTTCACCTGGGATGAAGTTTGATACAACTTATTCAAGAGGCATCGGTCCTCCTACTTTGCAACTTCATGGTCAAACATGTCATCGAATCAGAACCATGCTTCCAGAGATTGGTGCGCAACCATAATATGTGCAACTATACATCTTTGACACTGATAATGAGGTCCATAATAAGATTAACTATTTTAGGTATTAAGTCAATTTTTTGTAACTACTATCATGCACTTTACTAACAAATTTTACACACGTTATTTTATTTTGGATTTTAATGTTTACTTTTTTTGTGTGACACTGCCATAGATAATAAGAATATTGAAAAAGATATAGTCACAAACTTGAAATATATGTTGGATGAGTTCAATGTTCATGCTAAAGCATTTCGAATGACTCGGGATGTATTGAAGGATAATACCTTCTAAGATTTGAGGTTGAAACTGATGTCAAGTAGATCCGGAGATGGTCAGGTTTATAACACACTAACTATTTCTGAGGTTGTTGCGCTCATTGTCGGTGATGTTGACACTGCAGAACAAAGGGATGTCATAATACATGAGCGCGAAGGTGGCTTGCAGCGAATCGATGAGTTTCATCCAGCATATCTTGGGTACCAATACCCCTTGATTTTAGCTTATGGGGAAGATGGTTACAGGGATAACATTCTACATAAAAACAAGCATGAACAAATTGTCACAAGGCAAAACAGACAAACTATTAAAGATTGGCTTTGCTTTCGACTCCAGGAATGCAGAGATGAACCAAAAACAATGCTCCATTCGAGGCGCCTATTCCAACAATTTTTGGTCGACGGTTACACTATGATGGAGACCGAGCGGATGAATTGGTTGCAAAAAAATCAGAATAAATTAAGAGTGGGAAAGTATAGCAACATACAACAACAGCCTACTGATGGAAGTTCATCCGAAAGTAACAAGGAAGGGAGACATGTTATGTTGCCTTCAAGTTTTGTGGGAAGCAAGCAGTTCATGGACCAACTCTATTTTGACGGAATGGCGATTTCAAGTAAGTTGGGTTTTCCGAACCACTTTATTACCTTTACATGCAACCCAAATTTGGAAGAAATCAAACGGCAGTTGGATTCCCATTACTTACATGCGAGCGAACGTCCTGATATTATGGCTAAGGTGTTCAAGATAAAATTCAACCAACTTATGCGTGACATAACTAAGAAACATGTACTTGGCCATGTTATTGCATGTAAGTCTTAATTTTGAGTTGTCCTTATTATTTGTTATCATTCTTTTATTCTATCGACTCTTTGAATCTTCTTATTATAATCAGTTATGTACACAATCGAATTCCAAAAAAGAGGGCTCCCCCACACCCACATTCTTATATTCTTGCATCCACAAAGTAAATATCCCACCCCTTCTGACATTGACTGAATCATTTCTGCTGAGATACCTGACCCTGAGCTTCACCCTACCTTGTACAATTTGGTCAAATCCTATATGGTCCATGGACCCTATGGAAAAGCTAGGGAATCATCTTCGTGTATGAAGAACAAGAAATGATGTAAGTTCTTTCCTAAGTGATTCATAGAAAATACAATTGTCGATGTCAAAGGCTATCCTCTGTACAGGAGACGGTCATCTACACACATAACTAAAAAATGGGATACCTTTGGACAATAGACACGTCATACCTTACAACACTATACTACTATTGAAGTAGCAGGCGCATATTAACACAAAGTGGTGTAATCAGAGTACGTCGATCAAGTATCTGTTCAAATATATACATAAGGGATATGATAGAATTACTGCTTCCGTTTCCAAAGCAAACAATGGCATATCAAATGGTTATGAACATGTTGATGAAATTAAACAATACCTTGATTGTAGATACATCTCTCCTTGCGAGGCAAGTTGGCGAGTATTTGCTTACAACATTCATGGAAGGAAACCGACTGTGGAACATATGTTTTTCAATCTTATCGATGAGAAACACCTGTACTACACCGATTATGACCGCATGGAGAACGTCTTGGAAAGAGAAAGTGTTACAGAATCCATGTTTTCTTCATGGTTGGTTGAAAATCGGACTTATGAGCATGCCAAGGAATTAACATACGGCCACTTCATTACCATGTTTGTATACTATAAAACAAGGTAGGATATGGAAGCCTCGAAAGAAAGGGTTTACGATTGGTTGTTTGATTTGGGTTCCCCCATCAAAGGGGGAATTATTTTATCTATGGATATTGCTAATTGTGGTGAAGGGACCAACAAGTTATAAAGAAATAAGGAAGGTTGGTGGAACACAGTACGACACATTCAGGGATGTGTGTTTTGCACTAGGTTTCCTTGAGGATGATAGGGAATACATTGGGGCTATTAAAGAAGCCAGTGAATGGGGATCTGGACATTTTCTGCAGAAGCTTTTCGTGATAATGCTTATGTCGGGAATTATTAACCGTCCTTATCATGTATGGAATGAGTCATGGGTGCTACTGTTTGACAGACTTCTGCAACACCAAATACTATTGGCGCAAAACAATGGTAATAATTATACAACTGAAACTTTTTGTATGTTTGTTCTTGGTTGCAAAACCATAGAGAACACAATATTTGATATATATATTCACAATTATTACAATGACTTGCTTATTTTAGAACACCTATTGTTCTGTATGTTTAATTTCAATTTCCTGATAAAGTCTCCAACTTTTGTAGATCTGGTTTTAAGTGATACATAGTTGCAGAACCTTGCCCTGCTTGAAATTGAGTAGTTGCTTCAAACTAATCAGAGAATGATGCGCGATTTCAATCCAATTCTGTATCCGGGCGGTTATGTTTTGGAACAAATGGGAAATATATTCATATACAACGAAAGGAGTTACGATATTCCAACCATGCAGGCCAAATTTAATACACTACATTCTACTCTTACAGGTACGTGTATTTATGAATTGTGTATAATTCCTGTGTTTTTCGACGGTTATACTATGAATAGATATGATTATTTCTTCTCAGGTGAGCAGCTCGACATATATGATACAATCATGTCAGCGGCTATTTCTAAAAAATGAGGGGTATTCTTCCTTCATGGTTACAGAGGTACCAGGAAAACATACATGTGGAGGACACTCTCAAGTGCAATTAGATCCAAGCACGACATAAGTTTGACCGTCGCAACAAGTGGGATAACATCATTGTTATTACCGGATGGGAGGACGACTCACTCAAGGTTTAAAATACCTATCCCTACATTGGATAACTCGACTTGTGACATTGGTTATAAAGAGAATTTGGCATAGCTGCTCAGACAAGCAAAACTAATAATTTGGGATGAAGCCCTTATGGCTAACAAATGGTGTTTTGAAGCTCTGGATAGAACATTAAAAGATATCATGAGTAGCAATAGAAACTCAAAAGAAATTTTTGGAGGCAAGGTTGTCGTTTTCGGTGGGGATTTCAGACAGATTTTGCTTGTTATACTATGTGGTAGTCGCTCATACATTGTCCTTGCAACTATTAACGCTTCATACATTTGGAATTACGTCAAGTTATTAACATTAACAAAAAATATGCGCCTGACATCCGGATCCACCGAACAAGAAAGGAATGAAATTTCAAAGTTCTCATATTGGTTACTAAAAATAGGGGAAGGTCGCGTTGGTGGACAGAACGATGGCACCGCAAAAATAGAATTTCCACCTGACATGCTCATTAATGATTTTGAAGATCCAGTTGTTGCAATTGTGACAAGTACTTATCCGGATTTTCTCAAAATTTTTAATGATATTAACTACCTTCGAAGTAGGGCAATACTGGCTTCCACACTTTATATGGTAGACACCATCAATGATCATGTTCTGGGAATCATGACAGGTTTGGAAAAGATTTTAATTTCTTTTATTTTCTTCTATATCTTAAATTATATATTTTTTTCTGTCTCTAACCTATCTAAACAGGTGTATTCCATGTTTCCTGAATTTTTTCATTTTTTTCGATTTTCCTTCAAGGTGAATTGAAAGATTTCTATAGTTGTAACTCTGTAGATCGGCCTGAAATACACGACCAGGACATACTGGATGTTCTGACGCCTGAGTTTCTAAGCTATTTGAAAACATCTGACATGCCTAACCATCACATTAAGTTGAAAGTTGGAACGCCTATTATGTTGATGCGGGACATCGATCAATTTGAAGGCTTGTGTAATGGTACACGTCTTATCGTTACTAAAATGGCTATGCATGTTCTTGAAGCATGTATTATGGGTGGAAAGAATAACAACAACGTTTTCTATATTCCAAGGATGAAAATGTCGCCTTCTCAATCTCCCTGGCCTTTCAAACTGAGCTGAAGACAATTTCCAATCATTGTCTCTTATGCAATGACTATCAACAAGTCGTTGGGCTAGTCATTAGATTTTGTTGGCCTGTACATTCCTCGAGATGTCTTTACTCATGGCCAGATATACCTCTCTCTATCAAGAGTTACAAGCAAGAAGGGAATAAAAGTCTTGATCCACGATGAAAACAACATGGCAAAAAACAACATGGCCAAAAAACAACTACAAACATCGTATACAAGGAGGTTTTCAACAATGTTTGAATTGGTTCATATGCATCTTAATTCCTCATTGATTATTCAGAGTATTCACTGAATCGCGGGTGAGTTTTTTTATAGATTCTTTTTGGAGTCCACTTTTAAGGGGGCGAACGTCTGATAGCCACTAGAGGCCATTGCCTACTGTAAATGCCTCATTTTTGTATTATAGTCGCAGCATATGAAATTTGAATATTTTGAGATTTTAAAGTTTCAACAATACAATAATTTCAATAGATGTTGTTCACATGACTATTACTAACTAATAAAAACATTTCATTTTTATAAATAATGCATTATAACATTTCATAATTGTTACCCGAAATAAAGATACCATTGTCGGCGATCACATGTATCTTTTTCGGCCATTTTTCCTACAATACAAATTCCAGCATTAAAACAAGTTTTCAAAAACAAACAATGACATCAAAAAAACTAATGGAGTTAGGTTGTATTAAAAACATGCCTCACAGTCACAGAGCTACTTAAATTTGTAAACCAAGTTGTTTTTCAGGAACCTATGGCACAGTGTATACATGACATTTCCAGTACAATGATGTCGTATCAAATCGAAATTGTAGTTTGTCTCCTGCTTTGAATTTGTTAATGTTGCAATATTCATCCCAACCATAGCCCAATTTTGTTCGTCGACTGTCACCAACGTGAAACAGTTTCTTCAACTTCGCCTGCCCATTATCACCACACAACAACAAATCTTCGTATTGATACTGGCTTAGCACTTTTGTAAAATCCTCCTGCAGCCTCTATAGTTGCAAATGACACACATTAAGATCTACTTATAGGGCTCTCATTAATCATATATTTTGTAACATGGAATTTATAATCAAGTGGGAAACATAACTAATCTTGGGAGATCCACACTCATGGTGGTTAGTGTGTGGTCAAAAACATAAATTTCTGACTTATACACATATCTACTGTGGAAATAAGATAAATCACGGAAATGGTTAACCTCTGTAAATTTATTGACAACAAAGTTGTTGTTTCCATAGGAACCAAATGTAACCACAACATCATTTGGTAAGTCGTAGTATGAGGCCATATTCGGCCAACCACTTATGACAAGTGGATGAACCTTTGTTGGTTATAGATCAGTTCACGGTGCACACCCATGTTGTTGAGAATCGTCCATGACTTACTTATATCAATATCAAATGCTTTCACAAAATTTTCATTAACTTCTGCAAATTTCTGAAAGCATAATAGATCTTTTAAATTCAATAATGGAACTTTATCAAAACTTGTGATTTTGGGTTTTGCTACAGATTTGTATGAGGAAATTTAATTGTACTTGTGAAGAGATTTTCGCAACATTGAAAAAATCAACGACTTCCGAATGTTCTAAAATTCCACACTTATGTGATGATTCTGGAATACTTGGATGGGGGAGGCAAGCGATTTATGGGAAGTGAAAGAAATTAGAAATACTCTTCAATGTTTATGAAGGATACAATACACAACTATTATTTTATATCCTTTATAGCTCACCTACCATTTTCATTTTTCACATGGCATCATTATTTAATTGTTGTTTTGGAATCTCATAAAGTCATTAAAGGACAAACCACTACATGTGGTTTCACGTGACAACAAAACCTTTCTTTAGTTTATTTGTTTTAATTGTTTTTTCAATCACATTTTGTTTGCAATGACTATAAAAACAAATACACTTTTTTTTGGATAAATTTAAAAGACATAGTCAAACATATAACACATGTTTTCATTGGATTATGAATCACTATCTTGTCTTATTATTTAACCCAAAATAGAATATATGACCAATAATTTTCCTGTATGATGAGAATGAGATAAAAACAAAAATATGCACACCATAGAATATATGACCAATAATTCACATGCATTTTTAACTTCCATGCATACGTTAAGAATATGAAAACAGTCAATATAACCTGTAACTGATTATATATTTAAAAAAAAAGTACTACAACTTCAACTAAAATAAAACCATTACAAATCAATATTTGTCCTGCAGTTGTGATATAAACTGCACAAAATAGAATCCTGATATAACATCATCAACATTCACACCTTACAAAATAACATTTTCACAATTTCATTACAACCATAAACAAGGGTACACTTGCAGAATACAATGTCAACCCATCTTTCAAGCTCTTGCCAACGTTACGATGATGCATGTTGCATGCGGATACCTGATAACAAAGTGAAGTTATCTCCATTTTCAATCACTCTCCTTTTTGCCAAAGAATACCACCCATGCCCGATATGCTGCTCAACATGCTTCCCCCTTTGGCGGGTCGTCACAACACAAGTATAACTCTCGATAATGTCGGTATTGTAGAGATCAATCTCACTTACTCCATCAAGGCAACCAATGCGAATCACATTTTGAGGTAATTGATGCACAAGTTCATTTATATGAATCAACTATGGAAGTGTTACAAACTTAAAAATTTGTTTTGAGGTTACAAATATTATACTTACAAGAACGTTGTTCATGGAGGAATTCACATTTTTAATTACCTTCTCCCAAGATAAGTGATTAACAACAGCATGAACTTCACCATTATCACAGTCAGACAGACGAATTTCGTCTTTGGAGATGGAAGCAATCAAAATTTAAATTTGATGTGTTGTAAATAATAAACGACATGTCAAACTACATTACAATGTTCTCTAACACACATTCTGATTTTATCTTTCAGGATTTCTAAGACCATAAAATTAATTCAATTCAAAGTTGCATTTTGATATAAACATTACATTTAACATGTACACTGTAAAATGTAACAAAGACACAATTAATACCTTGACGAGTCAGATGAAATTATACAAACTTCATTCATCCTCGAAGGAGGACGTGAAGCTCCAGCATCGTTTGCATTGTGACTGAATCAATTAAGTGGACATAACATATGAGACTTCTAATACACATATAAAGGAATAAAACTACCCATCCAACTTAAAATATAGAACTTTTGGTACCTCCCATGAACATTTATGAACAAAGCTTTTTTTAGTCTGGAACACTTGGGTCTTTTGTTGGGACATATATGCCTCCACCCATCAACAAGCTTCAGTTTTCCTCTCTTTTCCATCATCTCTTCCTCCGCCTCCAACTCGTCTATAAATTTTCCAAAAGCAGATTTTCTAGCACTGTGTAAATCATGTATCAAAACACCATTAATGATCTATTTGCATGTAAATACAAAATAAAATTCAACGTAAAAGAAGTGACAGACTATATGAGAACATAAAATCATTCTGCAAGAGTAATACATTACATTATATTTGCCCTAACAAAATCACAACGGTTTGATTGTCATCGATAATAACATGCAAGTGTTTTTTTCTCCTAAAACAGCTATTTCAATACATGAAGAACAAAAATTGACTTACCTGTTTTGAACTTCATCATCGTTTACCTCCACCTTTGTGTTGTTCGGGTTACTTCCTTCCATTTTGTTGCCTATCTAAATCAGGGTTTTCATGGTGGCTTCGGTATGGGTAGATGAGACTGATGAAAACAGGTGGTTGGAGCAAATGATAATGAAGCTATTAGTTGACGTTTTTTTAGAGTGGGTTGATTATGGATTTTGATGTTACCGCACGAGAGAATATTATTAAAGTTTAAAATTGGAATGTCATACCCAATACCAATAACAACGTGTTTGTATTGAGAAACTTTAAATGGTCTAATATTAAATTTCTTTGTCAACTATTTGCTTTTCTAAGTACACTATTAAACTAAAAAAATATTATAACTTATTTAGTTTTTTATTTTAATGTTATATATATAACATATCATTTTAACAAGTATTTATATTTTCAATCAGTATACCTTTTCAATTAACAAGTATTTATATTTTCAATCATTATACATTAGTTACATATATTATCATAGTTGAGTTGGTAAAATGTAGGTTTTCTTTTCCTTTTGCTCTTGAGTTTAACTCTTAGCAACCACAAAATTATTATTTTAGCTCAAATGCACTTTTGGTCTCCCTACTTTGATATTTTTTAACTTTTATTCCTCCATTTTAAAAACCAATTTTTTTGGTCCTGAAATTTACATCACTAGAAATTTGGTTGGTCTCCCTCTAATTTTGCACTTGTGGCAGTGGTGATTGGGATAAAAAAGTATTTTTAATTATGTGGCATTAGTGATTGGACTAATATATTAATTAATATTTTTCATTAAAAAATAAATAATTATTTTTAATAATTATTTTAATATTAATTAGTCAAAATACCTTAAGATAAATATATTAGGCCTAGCCACGTTGGCCCACACAGTTACTTTTAATTTTGAAACTTGTTGCAGGAATACACATTGTAAACACCAAACTTTCTCTAAGAAAAACGACGTGGAACTAAAGTTGTTGGTGAAGTATGTTTCCTTCTTTTAAACTTGACCACCTTTTGACTTATGTATTGTAGAGGTAAAAAACATAGGGATGAATCCAGAAGCAAAGAATGATTTATTGAAAAATATAGAAATCGCAAACATCAACGGCAAAATCACGTCAACTTCAACGAAAAAAAGCCTTATTGTAATATTAAATTGCTAACAATAGGGTAAAATGTATAAACAATCTTACAATCCAGAAGTGACGAAATACCTTACAATCATATCATTTTCTTGGAGTATATTAAATAGATAAAGCTAAAGTTTACAACATTTTCCAAGAATACTTTTCCCCATCTAAAGACTGATACTTAAGAGCTTTTAACAAAGTTCTTACAACTTAACCTATTTTAGAATGCCTAGTTAACTTGTTCAGAGTTCCTTGGTTAAACATCAAAAAAATGTTAGTGGTAAACATGTTTTATATCATTTGATTACTTTTTTGAGTTCTTCTGCATTGTTTTTAGGTTTGATCACATTTATATCAAAATCACATTTTATTTCTCCCCCTTTTTAGCATCATCAAAAAGTTGAATAGTTAAACATATTGAAGGAAAATGATATTGATTCTGATAAAGAAATGCATAACAATTAGATAATATGAGAGTAAGCATTCTTAAATGTAAACACTTTATTCAAGATCAAAAGCGACATATCATTAATGAGTTTGGAATACAAAATCAAAACATGAAGTAGTGAAAACAAAGCATGAACAAAATGAATTTATTAGTCATCAAAGTCTTCAACATGATCTACTCTAGCACATCTTTCCTCATAAAGTGCATTCTCTGGTCCAAGCCTACTTAATAGACCCCAAAGATCTTCTTTGAGCAGAATCTCAAATATCATCCTCCCGTAAGGAATATAGGAATGTGTTTGAGTTCTTGAGACATAAATTGAATGTTTCAAGTGATTGAAAATGGTTTTGGTAATTTTGATCTTAAAGTGATGTGTTAATAGAAAAATAAATTTTTTATCATCGTGAGTCAAAACGCTTCTTACATATGCACGAGGACAGAGATTGGTCAAGGAAAATCTAAACCAAGTTCTGACAGAGGAACAAAGTTTTTCAGGATTGTTTGGTTCAAAAGGATTTGAGTCATCGAAGAGAACCCTACACCTTTCTACCAATCCTAGGTCGGTTTGTTAGTCAATAATAGTGACTCCAGAGGAGATACATTTTGTGACTCACTATTGAGGATATAGTGATAGAGATGATAATTCGATAAAATTATAACTGGATAATGTTGCCATCCTTATTGATTTTGGCATAATTCCTTTACAAGGACATGATAGATAGGGCCATTTAACACGAGGTAGTAACCAGACTAAGATTGAATATGCATGCTCCTCACAATATCCAGACCACTATGTTGGAGTTGAGCGATATATGGCCGTTTTCTGGGATGATTTCTAGGGCATCTACATTTCCTCGAAAAGTCATGACACACATTGTTTAAAGTACAAAAGAAACTTTTAAAAAGGTAACTATTTAGGTTTTAGATGAGAGAAGTTTGAGGAGGAATTTCTAAATTTTATAGGAAAATGAAGGTAGAGAATAAATTGATGGTTACTATTCCCTAGGTAGGTTATGAGTGGATAATTGGGAAGTGGAAGGAGCAGTTAATCTCTTTAATGAGGGAATATAAAACAATATGAAAGAGAATTTGTTTTCCTATGAGTGGTGAGAATAACTGACACACATTATTGATTTGACGAGAGATGGCGGTTTCTCGAGATCATTTAAAACTTTACATTTTCCTTTATTTTTAGTCGTTAATCCTAAAAACTTCCAAGCTTTAGATCAAACAAAAATAATTATACCAGAATCTTTGAATCTTCATATTCAATTCCAGTTGTCCATAGTAATAAAATAACTATGTAAGAGTTAATCATACCACAAGTCTTTTATTTATGGAAAAGAAAATTCTTCATTAATTTAAAAGAAATACACGTGCAGAGATGATTAATACATCAAAGAAGGACAAACATGAATTCATAAAACAAACAAAAGTACAAAAACTAGAATGATGACTTAGTTCTAAAAGACATTCATTTACGAGAACCATTGGCTATTAAAGGTTTCACATAACTTTCGTTCAAGACAAGAATTTGGACCAACTCGAACTCTTCAAATTGTTTGCATAATCCCTGCTCCGAAGAGGACCTCTGTTAGAACCCTTCCATAGAGAATAAAGGATTTGTCCATGGTTCTTGATAGAATTATTGTCTCTTTTAGGTGGTCAAAGATTAGTTGGGGCAGATCTATGGGAGCTGGCTTGAGTAGACACATGATGAGAAGCTTATCCTCATGATACAAAAATTATTTGTTATTATTGCAAGGGCGAAGGTTTGTTAAAATAAACATAAACCATCCTTTTGCAGGGGGTAAGAGTTTTTCTGGATTTGTGGGCTCAAAGGAATATTCTTTGTTGAACAAATAATGCATTTTAGCATTAGAGGTACATCGAATGGAGTTGTGACTGAGTGCTATACCTCTCTTAGGACAATTAATGGCTTCAACAATGTTTGCGGAGTTAAAAGAAATAGGAAGACCAAAAATGTGAGAAGAGATGGTCAGACCATCAATGCTAATATATGCGTTGATCCAAAAATATTTTACAATGTTTGGATATATTGAGCCTCTTAACATATGCAGGTATCCATTCCAATTTTTAAAATTGATTCCACGATGAAAGTCTCGACCAGCGCCTGCAGGAATTGTTGGTCGCTTTTCATGTATGACTTCTTAGAGATCATAGTTGCCATGAAAGGTTCTTGGAGTTAATTAATGATTTGACATTTCAAGAGAGTTTTGAATGATGGATAGTTATGGAATGAGATGTTATGGAGAAACTAGATATGACTTTAAATAGAAGATGAGAGTAAGTGGATTATTAATTGAGAAAGTTTTGACATGACTTATTCATTATTAATTAGAAGGTAGAGTAAATGTGGACTAGTTTATTGACACATAAGGATTTATGAGAGAAGGACTTGAAAGAGATCTTGGATAATCAGAAATTACTTATATTCATCTAAGTAGGTGAAGAAAGTTTTATCACACTGTAATATATTGTAGATGTAATATATATCAAGTACAGAGATTTGACAGGAATTTCAAATATGGCAAAGCAAAATCTATCCTAAAGATATGAAGTAAATTTGTTTAAATGAGACAAGATATTTTTAGCTCATTCTTATGTTCTCAAGATATATCATGATGATTTGCAATTATGACAAAAATCATATTATGTGCTCACATTTATCTAGAAAATTTATCATAAGATTTTCTCTTGGAAAGAGAGTATATCATAAAGTTATACTTATTTGTCAATTCACAGTTTATACTTGCACATAAACTAATCATTTATGGATAAAAGGAATTGTACCTTGAGATTATGATATCTTCATAGTGATCCTTTATCTGGGTGTTCTTCATTCTGACTTTTGCCTCTACCTTCGGCCTTCCTTGAAGAATCTTCTGATCAACTTTTTATTTATAGCATCTGAGTATTCCATTTTTCTTCTACTGTTGAGAGAGCGGTTGTTGATTTCCTCTTGCTTTGATCATGAATCATATTTATTTCAATCCCATAAGTGTTTTTTCAGAGGGTGGATCTAATTCTGATAGAAGGGTCCTTGATAGGGATTTTGTCAACTTTATTCTGCTTTCTTCAAAGATATCTTCTAGAGATTCTTGAAAGAATACATTTCTGATTCCTCCCATTCTTTATAAATTCTCTGTATTTTGATGTATGAAGAGAATAAACATTTTCTGAACATTTGAACTCTAGTTTGAAAACTAGAATCAATCTTCTTATCAGATGGTCTTCTCATTCTTCTGTTCAGGAATATCCATCAGATTCTGAGAACAATCCATAGATTGCAGATATCCTAATATTTAGTAGCAGAAGGTCTATCTTCAATCAAGCTTCTTTTAACCCAGATGCTTGTTTTCATATGTTCAATAATTCCTTAGCTTAAACATAAACTTCTAAGAAGTTACGTGCTTGAGAAAGTTGATTGACATCTCAAAACATCTTTTGACTTTGTTTCCCGATGCAGAACATTTTCAAATACAAGTTTTATCAGACTTGAATGTAACATGAGATATAGTCTAAATGAAATTCTTGCAATGCTGAGCTAACTTATCCAAAGTTTGTTTATCACATCTTTTTCTGAAAAGAATGTCTACTGATTTCTTCATTTAGAACAACATCAGTGACTTAAATCCTCCTGGCTTAGAATAAATGACTTTTGTTTTTGCATCTTCAGAATCCATGATTCGTACATCATGGATTTCTGAGAAGAATATCAAATAACATTCTGACAGATTACAATTTGTTTAAATTAGATAGAATCTCAAGTTAACATAACTTAATCATCTCAAAATACATCCTTGATCAGATTCTTGTTAGATCAATAAGATTTCTTTCCTGAATATTCTTCAGTTTTTTGCGAAGCTTTTCAAAGAAGACATCATTTAGATTTGCATAGAATCTTCTAACTATTTGATCAGTTAGACTTCAAATGTTCTGTCTTGGAAGAATCATTTCTTAGAGATTTCAATTTCTCTGTTTATGATTTCTGACTTCTTCTTCCAGCTTCATCAAGAAGTGCTTATGAATCAAAATCATAAGTTAACAATCATCCTTTTTATTTTGAGATAATTTCTAATGAGCTTCATATGAGAAAGTCAAGGTTGGACTAATTCGTTTCTTGAAAACATCTCATACTCATAAGAAATTAATCCTCATCAAACAACACTTGTTCTTCTGATGATTTGATTTTTGAGCATATAAGTTGTTCATCCAATAAGCATTCAACAAATATTAATCCTTATCTGATGAGTCTTTCTTGTCCGCTGATTCTTTAATCTTTTTTTATTGTTTCAATGAAGGAGATTTTGGTTGTTGACAACTTTAATCTTCATAGAATCAATGACTCGCTCAGAGTAATTTGTTCGATTATAATTTAGTAATCAATCATCTTATGATATGAGACTAAATTGTAAGTGGATTGAAAACTCGCCCAGAGTATTTCATCACACACCACATGGATCTTTATCTGAAACTGTTAGGTGTTTGATATCACTTAATAACAAAACCGGGGCTCTGATACCAGTTGAAGGTGCGAGAAATTCAAGAAAGGGGGTTTGAATTGCATTCTTCCTCTTTTAATTATTTTTTTTCTAATCTTTTCTGCTTTTAAGATATCATCAGAGTCTACAAGGTAGATTCTGATTAGTTGTGCAGAAGCATACCAAATCAGAATCTATAATACATAAGCATAAACAAAGAGCAGAAGTAAATGACACGTAATACATCTTGGTTCACTTGAGCAACTCTTAAGCTAATCCAGTCCACCATTCAAATGTGATTTCACCTTGACCTCAAGGACTTAATGCACTAATCAAACTGATTATTACAAATGCATTGGCAACTGCTAGTGACTAACCTTCTGATGAAATGTTCATGGATCTAACCCAGATATGACGTTCATCAACCTATCAGAATCTGATCAACATGATCTTTTGTAGGTTTTCCCACGGTGATATCCATCATGGATCTTAATGAGAGTCCGACCTTCACTCGGTCCTTTATGAGATATGACTATCATGTCTTCTCAAGTCTTCTGATCTTCACTTGATCGCTTTAGGAAATCATAATTCTAACAGAATTTATATTCTGGAGATTAAATTTGATGCTTCTAAATAAGTAGATAAACTCCTAAGTTTAAGTACAAATAAATACGACTGTGTTTGAGCATGATGTAAGCAACAACTTCATGCTTTCTTCAGATTCTACAAGGATGTATGTGGTTGAAGTTTAATGACATCATATAGATTTTCTTCATTGAGCAAGTTTCAAGCAGCAACTCCTTGCTTCAGATCTTCAATAAGCTCAAATGAAATGATTGATGATTTGAATGTTCTTCAAAAATATCCGCATTCATCAACTCTTGTGCTTTCTGATTATTGTTATTTTGATCGATGATCGTTGAGTTTCAACAACAATGGTTGTGTGTTGGTTCAACATAAGTTTTTATGTTAATGGTTGCAACAAACATTTCTCCAACAACATTTTTTCAAAGTATGTGCTCTTTTGCTTTATATATCCGAGCAGAATAGATCTTGAAAGGTCTGGTGGCTATGAAAAAGAGTCGTTATACAATGATGTAGGTAGTACAATCATGTTTCTTCTTTTCCATATTTCCAGCTTGTTGAGAAGATGTGAGACAAGAAGTTTAGCACAATGTACTATCATTTTTTAACGGTAACATTAGTCTTAAAAACATCAGAGGCTTCTGATAGTTAATAAATGAAGCATGAGTAAAGAATTTATGGTTTAGGTATTTAGATGCTTTAGTCTTCAGTCTTCAGAACTTGCTCATTCAAAGTCTTGTCTTCAGGAATTCAACACTTTGTTCTTCAAACCTTTCATCTTCAAGTCTTCAGAGTCTTCAGCATTTTGTTCAGTAAGAACGTTGTCTTCAGAGTTTTCAGCACTTGATATTTAGAGTCTTAATCTTCACAACCTTTGAGTCTCCAGTACTTGGTTCTTCATAAGATTAACACCTTGAGAAGCTTCGCTAGCTTCAGAGTCTGAACCACTTTTCAGAACAGAGTCCACTAGAGCATTGCAGCCGTAATATACAACATCCTTAGTGTAAACACCCCAAATTTTCCCTCACTTTTTCTCACAACATGGCTTGTGATCTTTCATTTTTTGTTTTAACATAAGAATACCATCCCATATTGCATATTTGTTTCATCTGTATAGCTCCATTTCATCTACATATAGAGTTTGTGATCTGAGCAATCCAAAGAATCAATCTGAGTCATCCCAATGGTCTTGAAGCTATCCAAGAGGGTCCATGTGTGTTCTATGATCATATTATGCTCCCCAAAGTTCATGGAAGTCAAGAAATAACAAAGATTGGCAAAGGCATGGAAGCAGAGCTAGGGTTTTCCTACACAGATGACCAAAATTAGGGTTTTGGTTTCAGAGGCCTTAACTCCAACTTTTTTGGCCATTCTTGTTTCTAATGTTCTTAACATGTTATAAGGATCATGTGTACAAAGTTTGATGAAGAAACTCATTGTGGAAGTCATCTGATCATTGGGTAACTTCTTGAGCAAGTTAAGTCAAAATCAGGGCATCTAAGGCCCCCGACAAGGGTACCAAAGGGTCATTTTCATCAAATTGAAATTCTATGATCTTTATTTGATCTTAGAAGTGGTTTGAAGTTCACAAGATTGAAGAATTTTGAGCCAATTGCAAACTTGCCATTTTTGGAAATGACTTGTAATGGAAACTTTCCATTTTGGGAAAGATTTTCAACCTCCTCTTTCATGACCAAAAATGCTTCAAATGAAAAATTCTTGGACATGAAAGTTGTATATTAGGTCTTTCCCTTTCCAAAAAGTACTAGATCATGTCTTGATTCATCCTAGAACTTAAGTTATGGCCTTTCAAAGTTGGCAAAAATCCTATAATTGTCAAGTTCATGTCAAAAAGGGATTTTTTGCATATTAGCATTTCAAGCTTCTAAGTGACCTCTAATGTACAAAAACACTTCATAACATGTCAAGACAACTTGCCTAAACCAGAATTGGCCCAAGAATTTGGCATTTTCATGGCTTGAATCACAAGAAATTCCAAAGTTGGAAAGTTGCAAAACACATGACTTCTCTTCATCTAAGCCTTCCAGCTGCACTCTTTTGATCCAAGGGCCATCCACAAACTCTGCTGAGGCCAAGACACCCCTTGAAACAGCTCTACACCATGCCCATACCTCAAGTACACAAATTTTACGTTTTTGCAAAACCTCCCATACCAATCAAGTTGTGCCACTAACCACTCTCTGACCAATCAAGACATTACAAACAAAGATTATGGAGCTCATTTCACATAACACACAAGCCTGAAACATCTTAGAACTTAGATTGCACAAAATTTGTCAAAAGTTTCCCTTCTTCGATTCTCACACCTCAACCATCAAAACTCCAAATTCCTTTCACCATTCAACCACACACAACCTAAGGATCATTTCCCATCCCTCACCATGGTCTGAAACCAGCTCAAACCAAAACATGATTTCTGTATACTCAGAACTGAAACTCAAAAAACAGCCATTAAAAACTTTTTCTAAGCATCACAACATCCTCAGGGGGTCCATTGGAGTTGATTTGCGCAAGGGAGAAGGCCAAAAAGCTCAAAACTACAAAGCTTCATCTCAGGTATCATCAAGAACAATTTTTCCAGAACTCCTTTTTCTTGTTATCAAATGATTCTATATGCTTAGCTGATCACTCTGATATGTTTAGAATTGAAAATGGTTGAGAAATGAGCATGTATGGTTGTTCTAAAACTTTGCCCGTGAAATTGTTTTTGATTCGATTTGCATGATTTTTGTGATATAAATGATGTTTGATGAGTGATTTTGCTTGTATGATGCTTGGGGATCATTTCTGGGCAACTAATTTTGGGTGGGTGGCCTATAGAAGGATCTAGGTTTTTTGGTTCACCGGAGAAGATGACCGGAGCTTGTCTCCGGTCACCTGAAAGTGATTAACCCTAATTAGGGTTTAGCTGCCCAGTTTGAATTCTGACCCATGGATGTGTTTTACCCGCGTGTACGAATGGCCAGGATTGATCCATTTAACCCTAATCTCATTTAATTAAGTTAATTAATTTAAATTACTCAGATTGAATCCCAGCCACCCATTTACGCGCCAGTCAACTCCCTCCAATTTTGTTTGAATCTGGGCCTTTGGATACGCTGACTTCCCATTAAATCCATTTTTAATTCATTTTATTTTATTTCTTTTGCATAATTTATTTAAAATAGTTAAAAACATCACAAAAATATTTCCTTTTGCATTTCTGATCCAAATATTTTTCTCAACCAAAAAATTATTTTTATTTTATTTTTTGCATTTAAAAAGTATTTTTAAAATATTTAAATGCTATTTTTAATTAATTAATGGATTTTAATTAATTAAAAATTCATTTAGGTTTCTAAAAATCACCAAAAAAATCATGAACCATTCCAATACATTTAGAAACATTTTCAAACTCTTCATACAAATTTATTTTTAGGTTTGATCATAATTTCACAATTATCTTTGAATTAGGGTTCTTAAAAATCACATTTTCTAACCCTAATTTGAAAAATTCATTTCTGCCTAACCATGAAGAGTTTGAACTTGATTCTTTTTGCATTGTTTCACATATTGCATATAGTTTATAGGTTATTTTCCTCAAAAATTTACCTTTCATTTTCAAATTGATTTGCATTTTCCTTTGAGAATCACCCAAAAACCCTAGTAAACTTAGAAAATTCATAACTTTCAATAGGATTAGCTTCTGACCTTCTCCTTTGTGGTTTGACTTTGTATAGGTTTAGGGTTTGATTGAGATTGGTTTCATTTTTTTATCATGTTGTATGCTTCTGTTTTGTTCATTTGCCTCTCATATGTTCATAAAACCCTAATTTCTCATGTTCATTTGCATTCACCTTGCATATTCATCATGTGAACTTGCCATGACATTTCAAGCATTCATATGTCATCTTAGACATCTTAGGACATGTTAGAACATTGCTTGATCATTTCTTCATTCATTATCCATGTGATGCATTCATTTCATTTCATAAACATCCAAGTGTTTTCAAGTGTCTAAGCATGCTTTCATGACATCTCACCTTTGTATGATCATTCATATGCATCTTGTATGACTTTGCATCATCTCATATGCCTTTTACATTGTATTTTCACTTCTGAATTTGGTCTTTGCATCTCATTTCAATTCATTTCTTCATGCTTTATGTCTTATGCATTCATACTAACTTTTCAGGAACTTTTGGTAAGTTATTTTGGGAGGTGGATTTGCCTTCACTTACCACTTCTTCTTATCTCATCCATATGAATTTTACATATCTTTGAAGTGAATATTGTTCACTTATGTTCCATCCTTCTTACTTTCTTCCTTTAAGTTACTTATCTTCTTCATGAAGTAAGTAACTTATCCTTCTCCTTCCTTCTCTTTTCATCTGCTTCTTCCATTGGTGGCCTTGAAGATATTTTCTCCTAAGCCTAATAAACCATAGGATGTCCAAGCATGATAACATTTAGGGTTGTGTATAAGTCCCCTTAGTCTTTTACCTTTGGGTCTCCTTGAGTCTCTCCTCTCATCTTAATAATCAGAGACCAAACACTTAAAGTTTTAGGACTTTGGAATTAGGGTTATGCCTGCATCCTTCTCTTAGGATGGAGTGTATAACTTTAATCCTAAGTGTTAAATCTTTAATTTGTTTAAACCTCTTAATCAAAACATACTAATAATCACCAAGACTTTATCTTGTAACTTGGGCCTTACATTAGGGTTCTATCTCTTCCTTATGGTTAAGAGGGACTAACCCTAGTGTTTAATGGACAAGTACCACTCAAGTTGTCTTACAAACTTAAAATATACTTCTTAATCTCATCCCTTTAATTAAAATCCATTTAAAAAAGGCTTGTTATATAATGAATTTAATCCCTAACCATGGATTAAGTTGAGGTATCTTCCTCATCTTAAGTGTTCTCATCTATTATCCTTCTATTAGGATGGTGTAATGAGTTCACTAGTCTGTGATTAGAGATTAAACTCATTACTTAACACTAAACAAAAACCGAAAAACATCTAAATAATCACAAGTAGGTTAATGATCTTAATCCTACATCATGGCAATTAAGTTGAGATGCTTATCTCATACTTAAGTAGGTTCATTATCCCTAATCAGGGAGGATATAATGAGTCTGCAAGCCCTTGATTTAGGCTTAAGCTCATTAACTTATGCAAAATACTAAAAACAATATCAAAAATAAAAACACAAAAATAAACAATAATCGTCTCCTTCGGGATTCTTTTCTCATCACGCTCATTCATAAACGAGGACTCGTTTCTTCCGTCTAATACAAGACAGTTAGCACTCGAGCTAGACGAGTCATACACTTGAGCATAGACAAGCAAGCAGTTCACAGTCAATTTATCTTTCAGTCTCTTTGAGTTGAACTACGGTGTTCTGACTTCCTCATTGCACGAGAGGATACGTAGGCATAACATAACAGTTATCGAACAAAAGTTTGTGTCTTCCCCCTCTTTCAGCATTCTTTTCTAAGCCTCATTTCCTGAGCAATTCACCTTTTGCACTGACACCTGTAAATTCATTCCTAGCTTTTGCACACAAATAACATATACACCTACCCCTTTAAGTATAATCTTGTAAGCGTGGATCCCGTCTGTAACACCCTAATTTTTTCCCTAAGATTTCTTCGCATATCATCTGCATTTTGCATACAAACAAGATCACACTGGTTTCGAGCTTCTTCTCAGATGTGGGTCTATGCTTCGCAGGGGATCACCATTGTTTTTACTTCTTTACATTTGTTTATATTTACTGATCACTAACCAAAATACAAAAAATATGTTGCAGTGTTCTTCTTCTTCTTCTCTGTGTTGCAGGTTTTCAAAGACAGGGCATTGAATTTGATTCAGATGCGTTTGTTCAGTCACAATGCGTTTTCAGATGGATGTTTGACCTAATCTGGTCAAACTATCAAAATATTGTGTCGACTGAAAGTTGTGTGTGCCAGTGGTTTATTCCTCAGACGATGCGTTTCCAAAAGTTCAAATGGTGTTGAGTCTGAAAGTTGTCAGTTATCAGACAGTGTTTGGTTCGAAGTTTGGTTTGAATCTTCAAGTGTTTATCAGTTCATCGGTTCTTCAGTTCATCAGCGATTCATCTGAGGATTTATTTTCCTCAGTTTGGTTGCGAATCATCAGGGCATAATCATATAGTTTTTCAGATGACAATTATGGCTTGAATTGCAATTTATTCAACTGTTCAGTGGTTCTGTGATTGGCTGTATTCATTTCATCAGAGGCTTGTGAAAAAATAATCAGGATTTGTTGTGGGCTTGAGAACCAAATTCCATCCATTATTCACTTCTTGATTAAACCATCTTATCCAAATTACCTGATTATCCATTTTTTTTATTATCCACAAAAGTTCCAAATTCTAAACTCTTCGATTCCCTTTTTCAAATAACCACTTCCAGTTATCCACCAAATCCAGTTTCCCGATTATTTCATTTTTATTTTTGATATTTCAATTTTCATTTTTTTATCCATAACCATTTTCCCAAATATTTTGATAATCCATTTCATTTTTTTCTTCTTCCAATTTTTATCAAATAAATATAAATCAAATCATTTTTTTAGACCATATTTTATTTTTAGAATCCATTTAGTAATAGATAAAAAAAATTAATTATTATTATTAGTTAAACCATTTTACATCTTTTGTTTTTACTATTTGTTTTTTCTACAACAAACTTTCACTCACAGACTATCCGCACGTGCAAAACCCCACTTCACCTCAACTTCACATCACCAGGCCCTTTGCCATCCGCAACATGCCCTGGCCCACCAAGCCTAACTTTTCCCATCCGTAAGCCATTCACCCCACAAGCTTGCCAAACTTCATGCCAGCCCCAAGCAAAAGCCTCACATCATTGCACTTATTCCCAGCTGCACACCCAGCCACAATTCCCAGTCAACATCAGCTTCCAAAAGAACAACAAAAACCTTACCACAAGCTTATCAGGCCCAACGTCTTCCCGCGTACGTATCTCCGGCTCCACGCGAAAACAACAACAGCAACAAAGTCTCACGTCCAGCCGCACGCGCTAGCCAAGATCCTCACAAACAACAAGCAACAAACAAATTCCAAGGCTTCAGCTTCAAGCCGTTTCCGTACCACAACTCCTGGCCCACAACAAGTCTTTCACAAGCCAAGCACAAACAGCTTCAAACAAAAATAATAAGCCAGTACAACAACTCTTCACGCATTCAACAAGCCAACAACAAATTCAACAAATCACGTCTCAGCTCCCGCGTCACAGCCAACGCCGAAACAACCCGAAGCCAACCTGCACAAAGCCTCAGCCGCAGCAAATTCATCCTCACGCGTATCCTGCATCAGGCCCAAGCCAACTTTCCCGCACACGAGCTTCATCTGCACGCTTCTCGCACGAGCAACAAACACACCTGAAAATCAAAATCGAAACGCAAGACAAATGGAAACAAAACGCAAATCAAAAATCAAAGATAAATGAAAACAACAAAACGCAGAAATTAAAGGGAAATGAACACGAGAACACCGTGACCTCACCAAAACGCATTTCAATGGTTCAAAACGGCATCTCCCAAATCTTTTTCCCCTTCTATAAATTGAGTCCCTTCTCTCTCACAAAGATCAAGCTTTCATAGCCAAAGAATCCCTGCCAAACTAATTCTCAAATCTCAAAATCCCTAATCACAATCCATTTCATCTTCAAAATCTGAAACCCTCTCTCAATTTTCCTAACCATTCCCTCAATCAACCATCAATATATAACAATTTCAAAACCTAGTTGAAGTAAAAAAAAAGAGAGAAGCCGAGAAAGGCCAAGAGGAAGAAGAAATCGAAAGTTGAAGAAGAAGAAGAAGAGAGGTCCGCGAGTTGTGAAGGTGAGCCTTGGAATAGTGTCGCCGCGTTTCCCCTGTTCGTGTGTGTGTTTGCGAGAAGAAGAAGAAGACCAGTTCTTCTATTTTCTTATTTTTTATATTTTCTTATTTTTAATTTGTTTTAATAATAAGGATAAGAGTAATGTGAGTTCTGGTGTTGGGCCTAAGGCCATGAGTTTTGTTGCTTATCCACCTCCCTGACCCGCGGATTCCATCCCCATTCCCTTTTGCTTTATTTTTTTCTTTATCTTGTTTTCCATTTAATTAGCTTTGATTTATAAATGTTTTTTTACAATTTCTTTTTATTAAAGAATTTTAAGAAATGTTGTTTTAGAAAAATATTTGAAAAGTATTTTTTTCTTAGAAACATTTTTTAGAAAAGGATTTATTTAATGAAAAGAGTTTAAAAAATGATTAAAAATTATTTCAAATTTCTTTTTATGGATCTATTTTTTAGATCCATCTTTTCTTCATCTTCTTTTATTTTTGGTCGATGACAATCTCCGATTCGAGATTGTTGATTTCCGATTGGTTTAATCTTCATTATTTCAAATCTATGGATGAATGATCATTTGGATCATTCTCCATACTTTGAGATCGTGATAGGTTGCTTTTCGATGAAATTCAACGAAAATCTCGATTAAGATTAGACCTTCCTTTTTCTTTTAGTGTGGCATATTTTCGGAGAATGATCCATTATATCGTTTCTCTAACATGTATTAACACAAATATTTTCCACTTTAATTAGTGGTGGCCGGCCTCATTTGTAGGGTAATTACTTCGTAAATTACTCGGCGATTGCTTAACATAGACCTAAAGTTGTCCTGATTCGAATTAAGATCCACTTGGATCCGTTTGCCTCAATTTTATTATTCTTTGTCGTGGTTGTGCTTGATTAAGTTCATCATACCACTTTATATTGTAAATATTATAATATTGTGAATATAATTGTTTAAATTTAATCTCTCGCACCTTATCCTTTTATTTTAATCTCTTGCTCCCTTATCTCTTTATTATGCTTTATCATATAATATCATATATCATTTGTTTATATTCATATTGTGCTTGTTTTTTTTATTTTGTCCATTTGGATATCAAAACAATTAATAAAGGATTGAACACTTAAAAGACTTGTGACTTCTAACTTTGGACTAATGGTTACTATCCCGAGCTTTTTTGGAGAATGGACTTAGACCTTAAGATCTTTCCACCTTGCTCAAGTTGGAATGGATTAGAAACCTCGGTCTCAAGTTACTTCCTTAGCCTTTGAAGAGGAAATTCCGATCTTTGAAGAGTTGTGCATATTTTGGTTTGGTAACTTCTTTCCTTAACTTTTAATTCAAGCATTAGGATTAGTCCCTTCATCTCCTCCCCATTCTTTAATTTTCAAAACTTCTTCCTATTTCAAAAACCTTCTTGTTTTCAAACTTCAAACACTTTCTTAAATAAACCTTGACTTAGGTCAAGCGATTTTTAAACTTTTCATTTTTATTTCCTTAAACAAATGCTAATCCATGTAAATATATCAAAACCATTTTCTTACATACTTTAAAAAACCCAAAACTCATTCAATTGTTTTTGTGCCTTGTGCACCTTCTCTTTTTACATGTTTAGATATGATTCATCCTTTCTAGCGGAATTATTCGCTAAGGGATGACGACTTATCTCTACATTCTAAAATCAATTCAACCCATTTGTTCTTTTCAAATTTTGTACCACGAACTACGAGGTTTTGATCTCGCATTGCACTTTGTGGGTACGTAGGCATAAGGCGTTAAAACCTTATCAAACACAAAATCATTAAAAAATATTCTTCTCCTCATCTCTTCCATCTTTTCAAAAAACCAATTTCAGACCAAAAAGCATTAAATATTTCAAAGGGCTCCCGTGGAGTACCACGGATGAGTCGGGTGCCTAAAACCTTCCCGGTTTATAACCAATCCCCTTACCCATTCTCTGTTTATTTCTTTTAGCCTTTGCTTTTAGATTCCTAGGTTTTTGTTCGTTCTTTTACCTTTTTCCTTTCGGAAATAAAGAAAAGCGCGGTGGCGACTCTGTGTTCATCGAGTTAAGTTAATCAATAGCTTACACTCACGATTTTACCGCTACAGAAAAGTGGCGACTCTGCTGGGGAGTAATCTCTAAGCGGATTCAGCCTACTTTGATTTATTTACTGCTTTGGTTTGATTTGTTGGTTATTTGGTTGTTCTGTTTCGGTTTTGGTGATCCTCTGTGTGAGATAGATTCTAACCCGGATCTGAGTTGAAACTTATGATAGGACGGCGATATTCTAAGCGATATATGATGGAGTAGTCCAAAGCAATATCAATTTGATAATCTCCACTCGGTTAGGCTCTCTTGGACTATCAATGTCATGACGAGTAATCGTACGTGGCATTATTTTCCAACCTTGAGCTGATCATACTGAGGACCTTAGAACCCTTAACCCATCTAAGCATATTTAGGAACGTAGTGCGGAAGCTGTCTGGATGTAAATCTAAGGCGGTTGTCACGCGATACTACACTCGGACGAGGTCTATTTTAAGAATGTTATCGGTTGGGGAGTAATCCAACGTACCGGTGATATTCTAAAGATGGTTGTTAACTCCGGGCACCTCTGTTAGCACCCTTTTGGTTTCTTGCAGGTACAATGAAGACAAAACCTTAGTACTTACCTGTGTGGGTTGGTGTTCTGTTACCTTGACTTCATGCTCGTGACTCGGAACCTAAGCCCGTGTGCCTTGTGTGATCTTGTTTGTGTTTGTTGCATACATGCCATCATAACATTCATGAGCATTGTTCGTAAGATTTCAAAGGACTTATAAGGAACTTTTGCAAAATTTCAGATGTCCATGGCTTTGACTTTTGAAAGGAGGAACACAAAGAAGTACACTTTCAAGAATCCTAATGTTGTAGAGTTGAGAAAGCTAGGAGCTTTGGTTGTTGATACCCAAGAGTTCCGAAGATGTCATGGGAAGCTTTTGTATATGTTGGATACCGATGTACCTGAGGGGATTCTCCCTACTTTGGCTCAGTTTTATGACCCGTTGCACCATTGTTTCACTTTTCCGGATTATCAGCTTGTGCCGACTTTGGAGGAGTATTCTCATTTGTTAGGTTTTCCTATTCTGGACAAGGAGTTTCTTTTCACTGGTTTAGAGAAGGAGCTTACTATCAAGGTCATCGCCAAAGCACTTTTTCTTAAGGAGTCTGATCTTAATGGGATGTTTCTTCCAAAGGGGAGTGTTCGTGGTATTAATGCTAAATTCTTGATGGGAAAGGCTTCTACTTCACTTACTTTAGGTCATAAGGAGGCATTTGAGGCTATTCTTGTTTTGCTTATTTACGGGATTGTCTTGTTTCCGAACTTGGATGGTATTGTGGATGAGAATGCTATTCAGATCTTCTTGAAGAAGAACCCGGTTCCTACTTTGCTTGGAGATATGTATCATGCTTTTCACTATAGGACTTCCAAAGGTGACGGAGAGATTGTATGTTGTGCGCCTCTTCTTTATAGGTGGTTTATTTCGCACCTACCAAAGTCAGATGTTTTCAAGGACAATAGAGAGAATCGAAGATGGTCTCAGAGGTTGATGTCACTTTCTCATAAGGATATGACATGGTATAGTTCTCATTATGACACTGGAGTTCTTATTGATAGTTGTGGAGAATTTCCTAATGTACCTCTTTTTGGTACACGTGGGGGAATTAGCTACAACCCCATTTTGGCTAGACGACAGTTCGGCTATTGTTTGAAAGATGTTCCAAACAATCTTGCTTTATCCCGTTTCTTCTTTCTTAATGGTGCTGATCATATAGAGATGAAGAAAAGGATTGCTCATTCTTGGCATGCTGTTCATAGGAAAGAGAAGGGTCAATTGGGTAGACAACACCTTCCTCCTTCCGAATGTTATATTCAGTGGGTTCGATCTAGGGCTTCCAAGCTCAAGATGCCTTATCCACCTGAGGAGCTTATGTTTCCCATATTGCCTTTGTCTGCTTTTCTACATCCCGTTGATGAGAAGTTGGTTCTTCAAGAAGAGTTAGAGAAGATGAAGAAAGAAAAAGAAGATTGGTTACTTGAGAGGGCTACTATGCAGGAGCAGCTGAAGGAGAAGGATGATCTTATTGAGCTACTTGAGCGGCGGGTCACGAAGAGACCGAGAGAGGATTTATTTTCCTCTGGTACTCCAACTATTATTCCTCCTACTTCCGGTGCATGGAAGGCCATTGTCTACAAGTTGGTAAAGGACAAGGAAGATATGGAAGAGCGGTACAAGAATGAGATTAAGAGGATTCGTATGAAGTATCAACCAGGATTCGGAGCTTCTTCGGATATGATTCCATAGGCCTAGTTTACTTTTTCTCTTATGTATTAGGATTATTGATGTTTGTACTTCATTTGTAATCCTCACTTTGATATTAATGAGAATGAGTTTTTAAATATTTCAAAAATGTCTCTTTATGAATATTGCATGTTATATTATAATCCTTTGAAATCTTTGCATTTGCATACACATATCATGCATCATACTTGCATTTGTCTTGCTTTTTGAGTGTTCTCCAGGGATCTTATTGTTGTTTCTTGGTCTTCATTCAGTTCTCCTGTCAAGCTGATTCATCGATTTGATACTCGAGCTAATCTGAGAAGAGTGATGGAAACTTTGCAACAAGAGAATCGCGAGCTGCGCGAAGAGGTTACTTATCTGAGGGAAAGCTTGGAAAGGGTGACTGCTATGATGGAAAATTTGGTGGCTGCTCAGAATCAGCCACCTCCTAGTCCTCCTGTTCAGAATACTGTCATCTCTGAGGTTGTTACCGCTTCAATTCCTGTTGAGACTGTTATTTCTCCTCGCTATCTTATACCTGCTAGCACACCTTGGGGCATGCCAGTTGACTTTTTTCCTGCTGGTTATCGTCCTCCTCATCATCCTGAGACTGCTGCATTTAATACTCTCCCACCACCAGTTTGGACTACTCTTCCTCTAGTTGTGACTACTGTACCGCCTGTGGTGCACAATATTCCACACCATGATGAAATGATTTACCATGCTGAGCACAATGAAGGTGCTGGAGTTGCTGAAAGACTTGATGACTTCCAAGGACGCTTTGTTGAGATCCAGAGGGAGATGAGAGCCTTGAAGCATAAAGATTTGTTCGGAAAAGATGCTTATGACCTTTTTCTGGTCCCGAATGTTAAAGTTCCTTACAAATTCAAGTTGCCCGAGTTTGAGAAGTACAAAGGCAACACTTGTCCGTTGAGCCATCTGACGATGTATGCAAGAAAGATGTCTGCTCAGACTGATAATGATAAGCTGTTGATTCATTATTTCCAGGACAGTTTGACCGGTGCACCCATGAGGTGGTATATGAGTTTGGATAATAGCCAAATCAAGACCTTCAATGATTTGGGAGAAGCTTTTGTGAGGCAGTACAAGTACAACGTTGATATGGCGCCTGATAGGGATCAACTTCGTGCTATGTCCCAGAAGGACAAAGAGACTTTTAAAGAATATGCGCAGAGATGGCGTGAGCTGGCAGCCCAGATCGTTCCTCCGCTGGAAGAAAAAGAAATGACGAAGATCTTCTTGAAGACATTGGGTTCTTTTTATTATGAGAGGATGATAGCAAGCGCTCCTTCCGACTTCACTGAAATGGTGAGCATGGGGATGCGTTTAGAAGAAGGTGTCCGTGAGGGACGGTTGACTCAAGAGAATAGCAATGGCTCAAGCTCTAGAAGATTTAACTTCGGGAAAAAGAAAGAAAATGAGACTAATGCAGTATCCCGTGAAAGTTATAGAAGACCTCACAGTCGTGGGAATCACCATTCGCAGCATGTGGCTTCTGTAACACCGATGATCAACGTGGCTCCAACTGTGCCAGCGGTTCCCAAGTATCAACCTCGTTATCAGCAACCTTCTGTGCAACAAGGTGGTAATCAACAAGCTCGAGTTAAACCAAGTTTTGATCCTATTCCTATGCCGTATGTGGACTTTCTTCCATCCTTGATTGCAAAGAATCTTGTGCAAACTCGTCCTCCACCTCCAGTTCCAGAGACTATTCCATGGTGGTATAAGCCAGAGGCTCGTTGTGCTTTTCATCAAGGTGCCCCGGGGCATGATGTTGAGAATTGTTATCCATTGAAGTTTGAAGTACATAAATTGATGAGGAACAATGTTCTGTATTTCAATGATGTTAATCCAAATGTGCAGAAGAATCCGTTGCCGAAGCATGGTAATGTGTCTGTGAATATGGTTGATGGCTGTCCTGGGTTGTTCAAGATCTATGAAGTACGTCATATCCGAAGATCTTTGGTGGAGATGCATGCTTTCTTGAGTGAATATCACGATATTGATCACGATTATGCTGGATGTTGTATCTGCTCGGTGAATCCTCGTGGCTGCGTGATTGTTAAAAGGGATATTCAAAAGATGATGGACGATAAGCTGATCGAAGTAACAGCAAAAAGAGATGAATATGAGAATGAAGTGAATGTCATTATGCCTCAGTTCAATCTTCCTGAGAGAGTTGCTCCTGAGAGGGTGGTGATTTCTTTCGATAGTCGCAAGACTGCTGTTACTCCATTGGTGATTAATGTGCCCGGTCCAAGGCCATATGAATCTGATAAAGCTGTTTCGTACCGGTATAATGCTACGATGATAGAAAATGGTAGGGAAGTTCCTCTTCCTACTCCAAAGTCTGTGGTTAGCATTGCTGACGTGACGAAAGTTACCCGAAGTGGTAGAGTGTATGCTTCAGACCCTCTGAGGAGAGTTGAAGATACCAGTGTGAGTAAACAGATTATGGATGCTGTTGTCCAATCGGGCCAAGCTGGTAATAGTGAAGATGAAGTGCTAAAGTTGATAAAGAAGAGTGAGTATAATATTTCGGAGCAGTTATTGCAGACTCCCTCGAAGATATCAGTTTTGTCTCTTTTGATGAGTTCTGAGGCTCATAGGCAATCATTACAGAAGATTCTGGATCAAGCATATGTTGACTATGATGTGACTGTTGATCAATTCGATAGTATTGTGGCGAATATCACGTCATGCAACAATTTGAGTTTTTGTGATGACGATCTGCCTGAAGAAGGAAGAAATCATAACTTGGCGTTGCATATCTCGGTGAATTGTCAAGAAGATGCTATGTCCAAGGTGCTAGTTGATACCGGATCGTCTCTGAATGTTATGCCAAAGTCGACATTGTCAAAGCTTGCGTTTCAAAGTGCTCCCATGAGGCACAGTGGGATTATAGTGAAGGAGTTTGACGGGTCGAAGAAGACAGTGATTGGAGAAGTGGATCTTCCTATTCTTATTGGACCTTTTATATTCAAGATTACTTTTCAAGTAATGGATATACGTCCCGCATATAGTTGTCTCCTCGGAAGACCATGGATCCACGAGGCAGGAGCTGTAACATCCACTCTTCACCAGAAATTGAAGTTTGTGAGAGAAGGGAAATTGGTGAACATTGAAGGTGAGAGGGCGATGCTTGTGAGCAATTTGTCTTCTTTTTCTTATATTGATGCTGAGGAAGAGGTGGGAACTTCGTTTCAAGCTCTTTCTGTCGTGGATAATGTTGCTAAGAAGAATGCCATGCCCATGTCCTCTTTCAAAGATGCTATGTGAGTGCTGGAAGCTGGTTAGTCCGATGGTTGGGGGCGAATTATTGATGCTGTCGACAACAAGGAAGGTTTTGGTATCGGCTTTTCACATGGTGCAGTTATCAAAGATCCAAAGACTATTCAAGAAGGCTTCAGAAGTGCTGGATTTATCAACAATCATTTTGTTGCTGCCATCATTGATGATGATGAAGATGAAGAATTGCTTGACTTTGTTACGCATGGAAAGATTTGCCAGAACTGGATTGCTGTTGATGTTCCTTTTATCGTTCATTCTTCAAAGTAATTTGTTTTTATTTTCTTTCAAAAAATCCTTTCACTCTGCCCAAGGTGAAAGTGATGTTTGTTGGGCCTTGTTTCAAATTTTATCATCATCAATAAAATGTTATTTTGTTATTTCCATATGTGTTTTTCCTTTTTGCTTTATTCTGAAAAATGGTAACATAAAAAACCCAAAATAATAATAATTGTTTATCTGCATAATGTTTGCACTGTTGTTCATATTCTAAAATAAAAATAAAATCATTGTGTAGATTGATTGATAAACCCATTGAAAACAATGATCCTATGCCCTCTCCCAACTTTGAATTCCCTGTGTTTGAAGCTGAGGAAGAGGATGATGAAGAGATTCCGGATGAAATTTCTCGGTTGCTTGAGCACGAGGAGAAGATTATTCAGCCTCATGGAGAGTCTATAGAGATGGTCAACTTGGGTTCTGAAGACGAAAAGAAAGAGGTCAAAGTTGGAGCATTGCTTGGTCCTGATGTTAAGAAGAGGATTATAGAGCTTCTCATAGAATATGTTGATGTATTTGCTTGGTCTTATCAAGACATGCCAGGTCTTGATACTGATATTGTGGAGTATAGATTGCCGCTGAAGCCTGAATGTCCACCTGTAAAGCAGAAGCTAAGAAGAACTCATCCAGATATGGCAGTAAAAATCAAAGAGGAGGTTCAAAAGCAGATTGATGCCGGTTTTCTGGTGACGTCAACTTATCCTGAATGGGTGGCCAATATTGTTCCAGTTCCGAAGAAAGACGGAAAAGTCCGAATGTGCGTTGATTACAGAGATTTGAACAAAGCTAGTCCGAAAGATGATTTTCCATTACCACACATTGATATGTTGGTAGATAATACGGCTAAGTTTGATGTGTTCTCTTTTATGGACGGATTTTCCGGTTATAATCAAATAAAGATGGCACCCGAGGACATGGAAAAGACCACATTTATTACACCATGGGGAACATTCTGCTACAGAGTGATGCCCTTTGGATTGAAGAATGCTGGTGCGACGTATCAAAGAGCTATGACTACACTTTTACATGATATGATGCATAAAGAAATCGAAGTATATGTTGATAATATGATCGCCAAGTCGAAGACTGAAGAAGATCATGTTGAACATTTGCTGAAGTTGTTTCAAAGGTTAAGGAAGTATAAGCTTCGTTTGAATCCGAACAAGTGCACATTTGGTGTACGTTCTGGAAAATTGCTAGGTTTCATTGTCAGCCAAAGAGGTATTGAAGTTGATCCTGATAAAGTGAAAGCTATTCAAGAAATGCCTGCTCCAAGAACCGAAAAGCAAGTCAGAGGATTCTTGGGCCGATTGAATTATATCTCAAGGTTAATCTCTCACATGACTGCCACATGTGCTCCGATCTTCAAGTTGCTTCGTAAAGACAAAGGTTGTGTCTGGACAGATGATTGTCAGAAGGCATTTGAAAGTATTAAAGAATATCTGCTCGAACCTCCTATTTTGTCTCCTCCGGTGTAAGGTAGACCGATGATCATGTATTTGACTGTGTTGGAAGATTCCATGGGTTGTGTGCTTGGTCAGCAAGATGAAACTGGAAGAAAAGAACATGAAATTTACTACTTGAGTAAGAAATTCACTGATTGTGAGTCTCGGTATTCCATGCTAGAAAAAACTTGTTGTGCCTTAGCTTGGGCTGCAAAGCGTCTTCGCCAGTATATGCTGAATCATACGACTTGGTTGATCTCTAAAATGGATCCAATCAAGTATATCTTTGAAAAGCCTGCTTTGACAGGGAGGATTGCTCGTTGGCAAATGTTATTATCAGAATATGATATCGAGTACCGAACTCAAAAAGCTATAAAAAGTAGTATCTTGGCTGACTATTTGGCACATCAACTGATTGATGATTACCAACCAATCAAGTTTGATTTTCCGGATGAAGATGTGATGTTTTTGAAAGCGAAAGATTGTGATGAACCTTTGATTGAGGAAGGGCCGGAGCCTGGATCTCGATGGGGTTTAGTTTTTGATGGTGCTGTGAATGCACGTGGAAGAGGAATTGGGGCAATGATCATTACTCCCCATGGTTCACATATTCCTTTTGCCGCAAGATTGACTTTTCCTTGTACCAACAATGAAGCTGAATATGAAGCCTGCGTTATGGGTCTTGAAGAAGCTATTGATTTGAGGATTAAACATCTGGATGTGTATGGAGATTCTGCCTTGGTAATTAATCAGATTCAGGGCACGTGGGTAACTCATCAACCCCACTTGATCCCCTATAGAGATTATGCCAGGAAGATATCAACTTTCTTCACCAAAGTTGAGTTTCATTATATTCCTCGTGATGAGAATCAGATGGTGGATGCTTTAGCAACCATAACTTCTATGATAAAAGTACACCAGTGGAATGACGTTCCTATGATTAGTGTGATGCGACTTGAAAGACCAGCTCATGTGTTTGCAGTTGAAGAGGTCCATGATGACAAGCCTTGGTATCACGATATTAAATGTTTTCTCCAGAGTCAAGAATACCCACTTGGGGCATCTGATAAAGATAAAAGGACTTTGAGGAGATTGGCAGGCAATTTCTTCCTGAATGGAAATGTTCTTTACAAGAGAAATTTTGACATGGTCTTGCTCAGATGCGTGGATAGACACGAAGCAGACATGTTAATGAAAGAAATTCATGAAGGATCTTTTGGCACTCATGCCAATGGGCATGCAATGGCTAAAAAGATGTTGAGAGCAGGTTACTATTGGCTGACAATGGAATATGATTGTTGCAAGTATGTGAAAAAGTGCCATAAGTGTCAAGTATATGCTGATAAGATTCATGTGCCACCAGCTTATCTCAATGTGATTTCCTCTCCATGGCCTTTCTCCATGTGGGGAATTGATATGATTGGCATGATTGAACCCAAGGCTTCGAATGGACATCGTTTTATTCTTGTGGCAATTGACTACTTCACCAAGTGGGTGAAAGCGGCATCGTATGTTAATGTGACCAAGCAAGTTGTGGTTCGGTTTATCAAGAATAATCATATCTGCAGATATGGTGTTCCGAATAGAATTATTACTGATAATGGTTCGAACTTGAATAATAAGATGATGAAAGAGCTTTGTGAAGATTTCAAGATTCAACATCATAATTCCTCTCCTTATAGACCGAAGATGAATGGGGTTGTTGAAGCTGCGAACAAGAACATTAAGAAGATCATTCAGAAGATGGTTGTGACATACAAGGACTGGCATGAGATGCTCCCTTTTGCTTTGCATGGGTATCGTACATCTGTCCGCACTTCAACAGGGGCAACCCCTTTCTCACTTGTTTATGGTACAAAAGCAGTGCTCCCCGTCGAAGTTGAGATCCCGTCAATGAGAGTTCTGATGGAAGCTAAGTTGACTGAGGCTGAATGGTGTCAAAGTAGATTTGATCAATTGAATTTGATTGAAGAAAAGAGAATTACAACTTTGTGTCATGGTCGGTTGTACCAGCAAAGAATGAAGAAAGCTTTTGATAAGAAGGTCAAACCTCGTGTATTCATAGAAGGCGACCTCGTGCTCAAAAAGATTCAGTCTTTCCTTAAAGATTCTCGGGGCAAGTGGACTCCGAACTATGATGGCCCATATGTTGTTAAGAAAGCCTTCTCTGGCGGTTCATTAATTCTTGCAACTATGGATGGTGAGGAGATCACTCGCCCTGTGAATGCGGATGCAGTCAAGAAATACTTCGCCTAAAAAAATAAAAGAACAGCTCGCTAAGTTGAAAACCCGAAAGGGCGGCTTAGGCAAAAATGAGCGTCTCGGTGGATTGAAAACCCGAAAGGGCGGTCCAGGCAAAAATTAGAGACAAAAACAGAAATAATTATCCTGGTAGATTGAAAACCCGAAAGGGCAATCTAGGCAAAAGTTAGGGATCATGGCAAGTAACTGCGTCGACAGACTGAATCACTTGTAGCGACCGAGGATTTCAGATTCTATTATTCAGAAGAATTTCCCATCAAAGATTCTTATTCACTCATCCTTGACTGAAGTTTCGGACACAGTGGAGTTCAAAGTTGATAGGGAGAATAGTGATCATTGTATCTCAATGTAGCCCTTTTCCATGTATTTACCATTTTTCAAACTTGTAATGATCCATGGAGTCATGCCATTTGCTGACTACCATTCTATCAATGAATTTGAGCTTTTATCCAATTGTTTGCAATTCTTTATTTTGTTTCTGTTTACAAAATTTCAATTTATTGTTGATGATGATTTTTGAAACAAATTTAATAAATTTAATCTTTGAAGATTTTAAAAACATTTTTCTTTTGATATATGAATAAAGAAAGGATATCAATAGTGATTCCAAGAACGGTAAAGTCTGGATGTGTGTAACTTGTCTCTCCTAAAGCAGGGTTTGATTCGGTTATGTCCATGCGAAGTTCCTGGATAGTCTTGACAGGTTGATGTTAATGATGTTTTGTTCCCCAACAATAAGCATGAACGGAGATTGTATGTATTCCCCAGAAGAGTTGTTGAAAGGGATGTTCTTATGAATCCCTAGCTGAGTGTTGATCTTTTCCTCAGCAAGTTATCTTTGAAGCATTGGGGATCCCCAGCTGAACTCTTGTTCCTCAGTTTGAGTTGTTTGCATCTTGGAATATAGAAGTATTGATATAGCAGTCAGTTTAGAGGTTTTCTTTTACCTGATGTTGGGTACTGATCTAAAATCCCTCGTAACTGTGTATTGGCTATGATGTTAATTTCTGATATCCCCATATGAATCCCCAGTAGGTCTGCATGTGTTGATTTCCAGCAGGTCCCTATGTGATTTTTAGCAGGTCTGGCACTCTATCCCTAGGTGGAGCAGGAGTGGTATGATAATTATTCCTCGTGAAGATTGATTTTTATCGAGAATATTTCCATCCTCAGCAGATTATTATCCTTTCCTCAGCAGGATGATATTCCTAGCAGATGCTGTCTTATCATGATTTAAGCCTTGTAGTAGGATTGTATTCCTTTGATGGCTTATGATATCCCCCTGCAGAGTTCAAGTTGAATCTCCAGCAGGTTTCCCCGCATTGTTGCCTTGGGATTAGCCGAGTATCCGGTTGTTGTAGTGTTCATGTCACCCGTTTCTTATCTTTATGTCTGTTTTGTCAGCATATTCATAAGCATATTCATACGCATAAGCATAACATCGTTTGCTTGCATTCTTGTGTTTATCATTGTTATCTGCTCTTTGGTGTGGACTTTCCCCACGGAGTGTGTGTGTCGTATTCCCCTCAAGTTTAGAGTGTCGACCACTAAGCAGAAAGTGTTAATCCTTTCTAATTCCCCACTGAGTTTGTTTCTCGTGGATGATGTTGATTCAGTTTCCTCCCCAGTTTATTACCTGGATGGAATTTTCCCCAGTTGAGATATTTCCTCCTCGGGATGAGTCTTGTTTGACCGTTTCTCTCCAATTTGTTCTTGGATTGAACTTTGGTCCCCTCTTGTGGATATATTGCTTTGGAATTAAGATATCATTGTTTGATAGTGGGCAGTATTTTCTCCAGCTTGAGCTTTGTTGCTTTGGAATTAAGCTATCAGTAATCGATAGTGGGTAATATTACCAAATTGATCAAGTTCTTTTACTTGTGCTCCTACCCAGTAAATTCGGTAGTCGAGATTTCTGCCTCTTACCCAGTAAAAAGGTAATAGGGTTTGTTTTCATTTGCTTAAGCTCCTACCCAGTAAATCAGGTAGTTGAGAATTGTTCTACCTGGTAAATCCGATAGTCAAGTTATTTTCCTCTTACCCAGTAAAAAGGTAATAGAAATTGTTTCCATTTGATCGAGTTCCTACCCAGTAAATCAGGTAGTTGATCATACTCCTATCCAGTAAGTCGATAGTCGAGTCCCTTATACTCCTGCCCAGTAAATCAGGTAGTTGAGATTTCTTACCCAGTAAAAGGTAATTGAGGTTATCCCTCTGAATTTTGCTCCTATCCAGTAAATTGATAGTCGAGTTTGTTATATTTCCTACCCAGTAAACAGGTAGTTGATGATTTCTTTTCTAACTCAGTATTTCTCCATTCTTGGATTCAAATACTTTGTTTGATTGATATTCATGGCAGGGTGTTTATCTTTCCCTGATTGAATCTTGTACCTTGATTATATCATATCTTTTCCCAAGTGGAGTCTGTTATCCAGTGATTTATTTTCCTGGTAACTCTTTGGTTGTCTGTTGTTTCCCCAGCGGGATTTTCTTCTGTGTCCCCAAGTTTTTGCTTTTCTCTGGTGGTCATATTTTCCCCACGGAGATCTTGGGTTTGCATATCATATTCATATCATATCATGTTCTCTTAGGACAAAAATTGAGCATTCTGTATTTAAGTCTCTCCCATCTTGTAGAGACGAAGATGTCAATCTTCATATCTCCAGACTGAAGAAACTTAAATAGGGGCAGCTGTAACACCCTAATTTTTGCCCTAAGATTTCTTCGCATATCATCTGCATTTTGCATACAAACAAGATCGCACTGGTTTCGAGCTTCTTCTCAGATGTGGGTCTATGCTTCGCAGGGGATCACCATTGTTTTTACTTCTTTACATTTGTTTATATTTACTGATCACTAACCAAAATACAAAAAATATGTTGCAGTGTTCTTCTTCTTCTTCTCTGTGTTGCAGGTTTTCAAAGACAGGGCATTGAATTTGATTCAGATGCGTTTGTTCAGTCACAATGCGTTTTCAGATGGATGTTTGACCTAATCTGGTCAAACTATCAAAATATTGTGTCGACTGCAAGTTGTGTGTGCCAGTGGTTTATTCCTCAGACGATGCGTTTCCAAAAGTTCAAATGGTGTTGAGTGTGAAAGTTGTCAGTTATCAGACAGTGTTTGGTGCGAAGTTTGGTTTGAATCTTCAAGTGTTTATCAGTTCATCGGTTCTTCAGTTTATCAGCGATTCATCTTAGGATTTATTTTCCTCAGTTTGGTTGCGAATCATCAGGGCATAATCATACAGTTTTTCAGATGACAGTTGTGGCTTGAATTGCAATTTATTCAACTGTTCAGTGGTTCTGTGATTGGTTGTATTCATTTCATCAGAGGCTTGTGAAAAAATAATCAGGATTTGTTGTGGGCTTGAGAACCAAATTCCATCCATTATTCACTTCTTGATTAAACCATCTTATCCAAATTACCTGATTATCCATTTTTTATTATTATCCACAAAAGGTCCAAATTCTAAACTCTTCGATTCCCTTTTTCAAATAACCACTTCCAGTTATCCACCAAATCCAGTTTCCCGATTATTTCATTTTTATTTTTGATATTTCAATTTCCATTTTTATATCCATAACCATTTTCCCAAATATTTTGATAATCCATTTCATTTTTTTTTCTTCCAATTTTTATCAAATAAATATAAATCAAATCATTTTTTTAGACCATATTTTATTTTTAGAATCCATTTAGTAATAGATAAAAAAAATTAATTATTATTATTAGTTAAACCATTTTACATCTTTTGTTTTTACTATTTGTTTTTTCTACAACAAACTTTCACTCACAGACTATCCGCACGTGCAAAACCCCACTTCACCTCAACTTCACATCACCAGGCCCTTTGCCATCCGCAACATGCCCTGGCCCACCAAGCCTAACTTTTCCCATCCGTAAGCCATTCACCCCACAAGCTTGCCAAACTTCACGCCAGCCCCAAGCAAAAGCCTCACATCATTGCACTTATTCCCAGCTGCACACCCAGCCACAATTCCCAATCAACATCAGCTTCCAAAAGAACAACAAAAACCTTACCACAAGCTTATCAGGCCCAACGTCTTCCCGCGTACGTATCTCCGGCTCCACGCGAAAACAACAACAGCAACAAAGTCTCACGTCCAGCCGCACGCGCTAGCCAAGATCCTCACAAACAACAAGCAACAAACAAATTCCAAGGCTTCAGCTTCAAGCCGTTTCCGTACCACAACTCCTGGCCCACAACAAGTCTTTCACAAGCCAAGCACAAACAGCTTCAAACAAAAATAATAAGCCAGTACAACAACTCTTCACGCATTCAACAAGCCAACAACAAATTCAACAAATCACGTCTCAGCTCCCGCGTCACAGCCAACGCCGAAACAACCCGAAGCCAACCTGCACAAAGCCTCAGCTGCAGTAAATTCATCCTCACGCGTATCCCGCATCAGGCCCAAGCCAAGTTTCCCGCACACGAGCTTCATCCGCACGCTTCTCGCACGAGCAAAAAACACACCTGAAAATCAAAATCGAAACGCAAGACAAATGGAAACAAAACGCAAATCAAAAATCAAAGATAAATGAAAACAACAAAACGCAGAAATTAAAGGGAAATGAACACGAGAACACTGTGACCTCACCAAAACGCATTTCAATGGTTCAAAACGGCATCTCCCAAATCTTCTTCCCCTTCTATAAATTGAGTCCCTTCTCTCTCACAAAGATCAAGCTTTCATAGCCAAAGAATCCCTGCCAAACTAATTCTCAAATCTCAAAATCCCTAATCACATTCCATTTCATCTTCAAAATCCGAAACCCTCTCTCAATTTTCCTAACCATTCCCTCAATCAACCATCAATATATAACAATTTCAAAACCTAGTTGAAGTAAAAAAAGAGAGAGAAGCCGAGAGAGGCCAAGAGGAAGAAGAAATCGAAAGTTGAAGAAGAAGAAGAAGAGAGGTCCGCGAGTTGTGAAGGTGAGCCTTGGAATAGTGCCGCCGCGTTTCCTCTGTTCGTGTGTGTGTTTGCGAGAAGAAGAAGAAGACCAGTTCTTCTATTTTCTTATTTTTTATATTTTCTTTTTTTTAATTTGTTTTAATAATAAGGATAAGAGTAATGTGAGTTCTGGTGTTGGGCCTAAGGCCATGAGTTTTGTTGCTTATCCACCTCCCTGACCCGCGGATTCCATCCCCATTCCCTTTTGCTTTATTTTTTTTTCTTTATCTTGTTTTCCATTTAATTAGCTTTGATTTCTAAATGTTTTTTTACAATTTCTTTTTATTAAAGAATTTTAAGAAATGTTGTTTTAGAAAAATATTTGAAAAGTATTTTTTTTTAGAAACATTTTTTAGAAAAGGATTTATTTAATGAAAAGAGTTTAAAAAATGATTAAAAATTATTTCAAATTTCTTTTTATGGATCTATTTTTTAGATCCATCTTTTCTTCATCTTCTTTTATTTTTGGTCGATGACAATCTCCGATTCGAGATTGTTGATTTCCGATTGGTTTAATCTTCATTATTTCAAATCTATGGATGAATGATCATTTGGATCATTCTCCATACTTTGAGATCGTGATAGGTTGCTTTTCGATGAAATTCAACGAAAATCTCGATTAAGATTAGACCTTCCTTTTTCTTTTAGTGTGGCATGTTTTCGGAGAACGATCCATTATATCGTTTCTCTAACATGTATTAACACAAATATTTTCCACTTTAATTAGTGGTGGCCGGCCTCATTTGTAGGGTAATTACTTCGTAAATTACTCGGCGATTGCTTAACATAGACCTAAAGTTGTCCCGATTCGAATTAAGATCCACTTGGATCCGTTTACCTCAATTTTATTATTCTTTGTCGTGGTTGTGCTTGATTAAGTTCATCATACCACTTTATATTGTAAATATTATAATATTGTGAATATAATTGTTTAAATTTAATCTCTCGCACCTTATCCTTTTATTTTAATCTCTTGCTCCCTTATCTCTTTATTATGCTTTATCATATAATATCATATATCATTTGTTTATATTCATATTGTGCTTGTTTTTTTTTTTTTTTTGTCCATTTGGATATCAAAACACTTAATAAAGGATTGAACACTTAAAATACTTGTGACTTCTAACTTTGGACTAATGGTTACTATCCCGAGCTTTTTTGGAGAATGGACTTAGACCTTAAGATCTTTCCCCCTTGCTCAAGTTGGAATGGATTAGAAACCTCGGTCTCAAGTTACTTCCTTAGCCTTTGAAGAGGAAATTCCGATCTTTGAAGAGTTGTGCATATTTTGGTTTGGTAACTTCTTTCCTTAACTTTTAATTCAAGCATTAGGATTAGTCCCTTCATCTCCTCCCCATTCTTTAATTTTCAAAACTTCTTCCTATTTCAAAAACCTTCTTGTTTTCAAACTTCAAACACTTTCATAAATAAACCTTGACTTAGGTCAAGCGATTTTTAAACTTTTCATTTTTATTTCCTTAAACAAATGCTAATCCATGTAAATATATCAAAACCATTTTCTTACATACTTTAAAAAACCCAAAACTCATTCAATTGTTTTTGTGCCTTGTGCACCTTCTCTTTTTACATGTTTAGATATGATTCATCCTTTCTAGCGGAATTATTCGCTAAGGGATGACGACTTATCTCTACATTCTAAAATCAATTCAACCCATTTGTTCTTTTCAAATTTTGTACCACGAACTACGAGGTTTTGATCTCGCATTGCACTTTGTGGGTACGTAGGCATAAGGCGTTAAAACCTTATCAAACACAAAATCATTAAAAAGTATTCTTCTCCTCATCTCTTCCATCTTTTCAAGCAAACCAATTTCAGACCAAAAAGCATTAAATATTTCAAAGGTTTCCCGTGGAGTACCACGGATGAGTCGGGTGCCTAAAATCTTCCCGGTTCATAACCAATCCCCTTAGCCATTCTCTATTTATTTCTTTTAGCCTTTGCTTTTAGATTCCTAGGTTTTTGTTCGTTCTTTTACCTTTTTCCTTTCGGAAATAAAGAAAAGCGCGGTGGCGACTCTGTGTTCATCGAGTTAAGTTAATCAATAGCTTACACTCACGATTTTACCGCTACACCGTCGAGTACGACGGAAAATCTGGTTGCTAATACCTTCCCAGGTTGTAACCAACCCGCTTTCTCAGTTTCTCTGGTTCGCAAACGTCTTATCCATCTCTTTCCAGGTTTATGCAGCATTACCTTTCCTTCGGGATTAAAATGCCTAGCTGGTGACTCTTTTCAATTCAACCTCATTTCTCTTTCGCCGACCGTGCGTGTTTGCACCGGGATGTAAATCTTTGGGAGCGACAGCTTGGCGACTCTGCTGGGGATCCTTATCTTGCAACCAGGGCTTCTGCTTCTTTTTGTAGGTTTCTCCTAGCGCTTGTTTGATTTGTGTTTATGGGGGTGCTATGTGCTACTTTTGCTTTTTGTTTATTTCTTTATTTATTTCTTTATGTACAGCTTTATTTATTGCTTTCATTTACTGTTTATGCATTTCATATTATTGCCATCATATCATTGTGCTGGATCTGTTGTTTACCTTGGTGGGAGGGATACTCAGTGAGTAAGGTTCCATACCGGGAGCCTGAGTGGCACATAGGATAGAGTGGCTTCATATTCTTTCCTATTCCATTTCGGTCTGGTGCGGGAATATGAAACATGGTTCAGACATGGGTTTCTTCTTGAGAACTATGTGCTACGGATTTCCTGTAGTACTAGGGCTATCTGGGAAGCCTACTAAGTCTAGATGACCTTTTAGATGACCTTCGGCATCTGAGGTGAATTAGAGGAGGATCCTTTATGATTAATGTAAACACTGTACCTCCGGGTTAGAAGTGTTTACACTTCTCATAACTGATCCAAGTCTGAGGATCCTTGTTCTAGATCAATACCTGTGAGGGGGTTAGGATGTTTACTGGTTTGCAGGAACCCTTGGCCTCATCATACCCTGTTACCAGTTTTGTTTTAAGATTGCATCATTTTGGACTGATTCTATGAAACCATGGACTTGTGACTCTTTATTTGAGTCCCTCACCTGGTTACTGGTTCTCTAAACATTCCTCTGGATTTCTGAACACATGGACCTTATCAAGGCAGATAACAGATCCAGCACTTGATCACAAACCCTTGCATATCATTCTGCATACATCATTTTGCATAATTTTAACATTTGTCTATTTGTTTTACAGGGTATCCACATCTTATCCTTGGTTTTGGTTTTGACTATTCATCTGCTCAGACATCTTCATCAGATATATTCATCAGCTATCTTCATCAGTGATTCTCTTTAGCACCTTCATCAGTTTCCTTCATCATTGTTTCTCCTCAGTTATCTTCATCAGCATCCATTGTCAGTATGGACTCATCCAGGAAGAGCAACATTATTTATCATTTCTTTGAGCCCTCCTTAGCAGGCATCAGGAAGATTCAGACACTCATCACCCCTGATCATGTCCCTTTATTCAGGGAACATTATGGTGGCATCGTGGACATGATCATGGACTTGGATGCATCACAGAGGAGTATGATCCACACTTGCCTTCAGTTCTATGACCCTCCTCTCAGATGTTTCACCTTTCCAGACTTTCAGTTGGGCCCTTTGTTAGAGTAATTTTCCATGTTGTTGGGTGTCCCCATCAGGAGAGGGATTCCTTTCAACCCTTAGATGACTGCTCCCAGGAATGTGGATATAGCTAAGGCTCTGTATTTGGAATCCACCATCATTGATCAGAATATGACTACTAAGGCTGGAATCCCAGGCCTCCATTTAGACTTCTTGATTACTCAGGCCACCAGTCATGCTACAGCAGGGAAGTGGGACACTGTTTGTGCTCTTTTGGCCCCTAGCATATATGGTATCATATTGTTTGCAGACGAGCCTAAGTTTGTAAGAAAGAGTGCTATCCATCTTTTCTTGCTGAAGAATTCAGTTCCCTCCTTGCTAGGGGATTTCTATTACTCAGTGCATCAGAGAAATGAGAAGTAAAGGGGAAGACTAGTCAGATGTTGTGAACCTCTCTTCTATTGCTGGTTATTGAGACACTTGCCAAAGTCAGAAGCTTTCTTGAATCCTAATCAGTTAAGAAACTGGGCTAAGAGAATGATTGCTCTCACTTCAGAAGACATCAGGTGGTGTACTCAGAGCACCAAGGGTAGAGACATAATCACCAGCTGTGGGCAGTATCCCAATGTACCTCTGATTGGAGTGAAAGGTTGCATCAACTACAACCCTTTGCTGTTTAAAAGGCAACTAGGGTATGCCTTGGTACATCCACCAAGAGAGCAGGACTTATCAGAAACCCTGTACTGTGACATTAAGAATAATCATGCTATCATCCGACAAGCAGTCTGGGCTTGGGATACTATTCAGACAAAAGGGACTGCCATTCTTGGCAAGTGCAACAACATAGCTTCAGCACGGTATATTGATTGGTCTCGTATCAGAGGACAAATTACCCGCATGCCTTTCACCCTGGAGGATGTGCCTGGACCATAAGCAGTAGAGCCTGTAGCTACAGTCAGCTTAGAAGAATTTGAGAAGTTGAAAGAGAGGAATACCCAGCTTTCTAAAGCGTTGAAGAAGACCCTTTGGGAGAGGAATGATAGTCGTCTGGACAATGAAAGGTTAGAGAAGCTCCGAATTGAGCATATGACCAAGATTGAGAAGATAGATGATTACATCAGAAGAGCCCGAGCAGGGGAGTTAGTGTTGAAGAATGCTTGCAAAGAAGCCAAGATTCAGAATGCCAGAGTTGAGCACTACTTGGAAGAGAGTCATGCTAGATGGATCAGAATTACTGAGGCTCGTTCACAATAAGATCAGAAGACCTAGGCTAAGATAGAGCAGCTGGAAGCTAATGAGAAGAAGAGTCAGGAAGCCTTGTTAGCAGCACAGAAGGAAATCTCTGAATTGAAACTCCGGGCGGGATTGAAGAGATCCAAAGACCAAGACAGGTATAAGAAGTTAACAAATGCTATTGCCACCAGGAACCTTCTTATCAGGACCATCACAGAGCATCCAGTTGGACCAGTGACTAATTCTCTCATGAAGGAAGTCAAAGAGGATAATTATGGGCTGGATGTTTGAATTCTTTGTATTTGTACTTCATTTTGTTTGTACTTCTGTTTATTTTGTTGTATTTTGACCCAACATGAGGGCTTATTGTAATCACAAAACTATGTACCTTTGCATTTGTAATATATGGTTTGTGTGTTATTCTGTGGGCTTCATTTCTCTTCAACATCATCATTCCTCGAGGTCTGGAAGGTCAAAACCAAAGAACCAAACTGGATACCCTTGGAAGACAAATAGACATCCTGCATTGCATACAAACTTCATTTTTTGTTTTGTAGGTATTTTTGTTGTTGTTTCTCACTTTGTTGTAGTTTCAGGAAACATTGCTTGTAGGAGGGTCTTCCCCATCAACAGAGTTCACCGGTATCCTACAAGAAACAACCTTCTGAGCTTACAGATGGACTAGGTTCAGCAAGATCTGACTGATGTGAGAAACCAGATGGCTAATGAAAGAACTGAAATGAAGGCTTAGATGAACCAGTTCATGGCAGTAATGACTGGATTAGCCCAAAGCCAAGAAAGATCAGGAGAGTTGGTCGAGCAGCAAACTCCTGAAGAAAATCACCCAGGTACAGGGGGTACCAGCAACAATGATCATGTACAGCCTCGTACTGACCCCCCAGAGTTTGGGCCTCATCTCAACCCTGACATTAATGCTATCAGGAATACGCAGTGTAATACTGGATGGCGTGCCTTGCAAGAGGACCCTCAGGAGGAACAATTTACTGTAGTTGGGACAGGAGATGAAATCTATGATCGTCGTCTGGACGAGATAGCAGAAAAGTTGAGATCTCTGGAGTCTCAAAACTCCTTAGGGTTTGATGTTATGGATATGGGGCTAGTGGAGGGAGTAAGAATTCCTCAAAAATTCAAACCTCCCTGCTTTGAAAGATACAATGGAACATCTTGCCCTCGCACCCATCTTCAATCTTTCCTGGGAATATTAAAGGCTTACACTATGGATGAAAAGCTATGAATGTTCTATTTTGAAGATAGTTTGACAGGGGCATCCCGTGAGTGATACTCTCATCTGACTAGGGCAACAATAAAAAATTAGAAAGATTTGGCCGAGGATTTCATTCGCCAATATCAATATAATCTAGACATGGCTCCTAACAGAACTCTTCTAATGGGTATGTCAAAATCTTCCAGAGAAAGCTTCAGAGAGTATGCTCAGAGATGAAGGCAATTAGCTGTTGCCGTTCAACCTGCAATGTCGAAAAGAGAAATGGCAGATATGTTTATGAACACCCTACATGGGACATACATTGATAGGTTGGCTGCTTTCTCTTCCACTAGCTTCGCAGATGTGGTCATAGAAGGAGAAAGGATTGAGAGTTTATTAAAGATGGGTAAAATTTCTGATAATGGTTCCAGTTCAAGCAACACAAGGAAACCATTTGCAGGGCCTCGAAGGTCGGGCGAAACCAATTCTGTACACATGGGCAGAGGTAGGCCCCAGTATATGCCAAGATCAATTGCCGCTGTCACAATTCTCGCTCCACCACCTCAACAAAAATACACTCCGCAACCACAACATTTCCCTCAGCAGCAACATTTTCCTCAACAAAGGTCCTATAACAACAACAACCAACATCAATGTCCTTTCCAGCAAAGGCCATCTCAAGTCAACAGGGTAATCGATCCTATCCCGATGCCCTATGCCACTTTGTTACCACAACTTTTGAAGCTTAATCTTGTTGAATTAAGGACTCTAGCTCCACCAGATCCTCAGAACCTTCCACGGAATTACGACGTCAATGCCAGATGTGCCTTCCATTCTAATGCACCTGGCCACACCACAGAAAAGTGCAGAGCTTTGCACATGAAGGTCCAGGATCTAGTTGATTCAAAGGCTTTAAATTTTGCACCACCTCCTAATGTCACGAAGAATCCCATGCCCAGCCATGGCGGGCCTAGGATAAATGCAATTGAGGAGGATCAACCCATGAGCTTAATTGAAGATACTACATGCATTCAAACACCTCTGGCAGAGGTTAAAGGCCAGCTTTTAAAATGTTAGGTGTTCCCAGGTTGTGAGGCCTACTGTGAATCTTGCAAAGTTTTTGTCAATGGGTGCGCAAGCTTAAGAAGTGGCATCAATGGCCTTATCAAAGAAGGTATCCTGCAGATAACATCAACGGTTTCTACAACATCAACAATTTCTTCTACAACAACAACAAACACCCCTATTACAACTTCAAAGACAATTGTTCCGACAGACTCGTCTACAAAGTCAACATTCATCTCTTCCACCACTTCAACAAATGTTAGTTCAACCGCATCCGCTTCTACAACTACAATAACCATTAACAACGACATCTCCACAGTCACCATATACTACGACCCAGCAATGGTCCCCGATTCCAACAATTTTCTGCAACAATCTCAAAAAAGCTTCAGTCTTTCACCACCACCATCAGTCAGAAGTCATGTCACCATATATTATGATTCACAAACAATCACAGTTCCTACTTCCGCTGCAGTCAGTCCAGTCACCATCACGGTACCTGGATCCATTCCATATGAAAAAGATAATGATGTACCATGGAACTATGGTTCAGACCTCTACGGCAATGGGGAGAGAGTCGTTCTAGATTCTTCAACTCATACACCACAGGTCGATAATGTCGGGGGATACGGAGGCTTCACTAGAAGTGGACGTCTCTTCGCGTCACAAATTCCAAGAGTTAATGCTGAGGCAGAGGCTGCTGCCAAAGCTAAAGGCAAAAATGTGGTGCCAGAGGAACCTATTTTGAAGGAAGCTCATAAAACATCCTTTGATCAAGACGTGGATGAATTTAAGAGGATAATCAAGAGAAGCGATTACAAGGTTGTGGATCAGCTCCACCAGAATCCTTACAAGATCTCCATTTTATCATTGCTATTGTGTCCTGAAGCTCATCGGGATGCATTACTTAAAGTCCTGCATGCAACCTACGTGCCTGAGGAGATCACGGTAAATCAGCTAGAAACAGTGGTTTCCAATGTTAATACTAGTCATGGACTAGGCTTCACTAACGCTGATTTGACTACAGAAGGACGCCATCACAATAAAGCTTTGCACATCACTCTAGAGTGTAAAGGGGCTGTGCTTTCACATGTTCTAGTTGACACTGGGTCCTCACTCAATGTCTTGCCAAAGAAAGCCCTTGTCAAGCTTGAATATGATGGTATAGCTCTCCAACCAAGCAATCTGGTGGTTAGAGCTTTTGATGGTTCCAAGAGGTCTGTTCTTGGAGAAGTGGAGCTGCCTGTGATAATTGGTCCGCAGGTCTTTCAAAATACTTTCTATGTGATGGACATTCAGCCGGCCTACAGCTGTTTGTTGGGTCGACCATGGATTCACGCCGCTGATGCAGTTACGTCGACCCTTCACCAGAAATTAAAATACGAGTGGGAAGGGAAAATTATCACAATCTGTGGTGAAGAGGACATTTTTGTTAGCCATCTGGCTACCTACAGATACATTGAGATGGATGGTGAAGTCCACGAGACCATGAGCCAAGGTTTCGAAGCACTGAACGTCAATGAGGCGACAACTAAAGTATTTGCTGCATCCCAGGAGGATAGGATGGGTACTTCAGTTGTCTCCTATCAACAAGCTCGGAAGGTTGTTTAAGATGGAAGCGCCCGAGGCTGGGGAAAGCTGCTACCTGTGGAGCAGAAGGAGGACAAATTCGTTTTGGGTTACAAACCATTCCGACAAGATCAAGAAGAGGCTGCTAAGGAGCCCAAGTTCGTGAGTGGGGAAATGCTGACCCCAGATGCTATCAATAACGTGGAAGACGAGGCTGAAAGCGACCTCAATCTGGAGAGCTGGATTCGTCCAAGGATCCCAGGCCAACAAGTTCTTAACTGGTCTTCCCAGGAAATTATAAGGGTTACTCCTGCAGAATAATTATTATTTCTTGTTTTTAGCATGCATCAAGTCCTGCATCTTGCCTAAGGTGTCAGGACTCATTTTGTAATAGGGCCATATTTGTATTTTGTGCAAATGGAATATCAATGAACAATGGACATCTTTTGCAAACAAATTTCTTCTTCGCTCACTGTCTTTTCATTTTTGTTATTTTTCGCACAAAACAATAAAATGGCAATGTTTTCAAAATAAATAACTTCATTTATTCTGAACAAGATTAAAATTGATCACTAAAAAGAACAAATCTCAACCCTTGCAGAGATAATCCTCCAGATTGCACCGACAACATCACTGTTATGACCTTGTATGACTTCGACAATCCAATTAATCAAGCTGATGAAGGGGTTGATGAAGACTATGAGTTGCCTGAAGAGTTGGCCAGGTTGTTGAGGCAAGAAGAGAAAGTGATTACTCCTCATCAGGAGTAAATTGAAACTGTTAATCTTGGTATCAAGGAAGATTTGAAAGATGTGAAGATTAGGGCCAGTCTGCAAGATCCAATAAAAGACCAACTTATCAGTATGCTTCGGGAATATGTCGACGTCTTTGCTTGGTCCTATCAAGACATGCCATGTCTAGATACAAATATTGTCATGCACAGGCTACCATTGACAGACGATTGCCCGCCGGTTAAACAGAAGTTGCGCCGCACTCGCCTGGATATGGCCATGAAGATTAAGGAGGAAGTACAAAAGCAGTGGGTAGCCGGTTTCCTTGCTGTAACTAGTTACCCGCCGTAGGTTGCTAACATTGTACCCGTGCCTAAGAAGGATGGCAAGGTGCGTATGTGTGTGGATTACCGGGACCTGAACAGAGCTAGCCCGAAGGATGATTTCCCATTACCTCACATTGATGTATTGGTCGACAACACAACTCAATTCTCGGTATTTTCTTTCATGGATGGATTTTCTGGGTACAATCAGATCAAGATGTCCCCCGAAGACATAGTGAAAACAACTTTCATCACACCGTGGGGCACATTTTGTTACAAGGTAATGTCGTTTGGACTGAAAAACGCCGGTGCCACTTATCAACGGGCTATGGTAACATTGTTCCACGATATAATCCACAAAGAAATAGAATGCTATGTGGATGATATGATTGCCAAGTCCCTTACTGAAGAAGACCATCTGGTGAATCTGCTGAAGTTGTTTAAGCGTCTGAGGAAGTATCAGCTGAAGTTGAACCCCAACAAATGCACATTCGTGGTACGTTCCGGTAAGCTGCTGGGTTTTATCGTAAGTGAAAAGGGAATAGAGGTTGATCCCGACAAAGTCAAAGCCATTCAGGAAATGCCTGCACCTAGGACTGAGAAAGAAGTTCGAGGGTTCTTGGGTAGATTGAACTACATCTCAAGGTTCATATCTCACCTCACTGCAACCTGTGAACCTTAGTTCAAGTTGTTAAGAAAGGAACAAACAGTTAGGTGGAACGACGGTTGTCAGAAAGCTTTTGACAAGATCAAGGAGTATCTGCAATAACCTCCGATCCTCATGCCTCCAATTGAAGGAAGACCTCTGATAATGTACCTGAAAGTATTAGAAGGGTCAATGGGTAGTGTGTTAGGCCAGCATGATGAGTCTGGTCGAAAAGAGTAGGCAATATACTACCTAAGCAAAAGGTTTACCGACTGTGAACAACGTTATTCACTGCTCGAGAAAACTTGATGTGCTTTAGCGTGGGCTGCTCGCCGACTAAGACAGTATATGTTGACTCACACTACCTTGTTGATCTCAAAGATGGACCCCGTCAAGTACATATTTGAGAAGCCAACACTTACCGGAAGGGTTGCAAGATGGCAGATGATCCTAACATAGTATAACTTTCAGTACACATCTCAAAAAGCCATCAAAGGCAGTGTATTGTCTGATTATCTGGCTGAGCAACCCATCGATGATTACGAGCCTATGAGATTTGACTTCCCTGATGAAGACATCATGTACTTAAAAGAAAAATATTGTGAAGAGCCAGTTCACACTGAAGGGCCTGATCCAGAAGAAACATGGAATATGTTGTTTGACGAGGCTGTCGATATGAATGGTCGTGGAGTTGGTGCAGTGCTCATTACACCTAAAGGAGTTCATATGCTTTTCTCGACAAAAACTTACCTTTGCCTGCACTAACAACGAAGCAAAATATGAAGCCTGTATCATGGGTCTTGAGGAGGCCATTGACCTCAGGATCAAAACCTTGAATGTATTAGGAGATTCAGCTTTGGTAATCAATCAGACCAAAAAAAAATGGTACACTCATCAGGAGCATCTGATTCCATACCGTGACTATACGAGGAGATTACTGACTTTCTTCACAATAATCAAACTTGAATACATCCCTCGAGATGAGAATCAGTTTGCAAACGCTTTAGCTACCATTTCATCCATGATCAAAGTACAAACTGCCAATTATGTGCCTCGGATTTCTGAAAAGAGACATCATCTGTCGATATGGAGTTCCCGAGCGAATCATTACTGATAATGGTTCCAAATTGAACAACAAAATGATGGCAGAACTTTGTCGGGACTTCAAAATCCAACATCACAACTCTTCTCCTTACAGGCCAATGATGAATGGTGTTGTTGAGGCCGCTAATAAGAATATCAAGAAGATTTTGCAGAAGATGGTAGTTACCTACAAAGACTGGCATGAGATGCTACCATTTGCCTTACATGGATACCGAACCTCAATCAGAACATCTACTGGGGCAACGCCTTATCAGCTTGTGTATGGTATGGAAGCTGTCCTACCTGTTGAAGTTGAACTACCCTCCTTACAGGTACTGATGGATGTGAAACTGGATGAAGCAGAATGGGTCCGGTCTCGATACAATCAACTGAATCTGATTGAAGAGAAAAGATTAGCTACAATCTGTCATGGGTAGTTATATCAGAAACAAATGAAGAATGCCTTCGATCAGAAAGTTAGACCTCGGGAATACCAAGTGGGAGAACTTGTTCTGAAGAGAATCCTTCCTCCTCATACAGACCACAGGGGAAAGTGGACACCAAACTATTAAGGTCCCTATGTGATAACCAAAGTCTTCTCGAGTGGAGCACTAATGCTAGCAACCATGGATGGCGAAGACTTCCCGTCTCCTGTGAATTCAGATGCAGTTAAAAAATACTTCGCATAAAATGACCCGCTGGACATAAAAACAGAATGTACGTCCAGGAAACAATAGGGCATCCCAGCGAGTCAAAAATAGAATAAAAGACTCGGGCAAAAATAAGAGAAAAATTAGGGAATCCCGGTGGATTGAAAACCCGAAAGGGCGATCCACACAAAATCAAGGAATAAGTGAACAACTGCATTCTGAATTCGTCTGTCTCACTCACAAGATGGCAGGCTTCGAAAGGATAAAGCGTCAGTCAGAATCATCCTTCTTCAGAAAGCAAGATAAGAAGAATGTTAGGGTCATACAGGTCATAGCAAAGGAAGCTCACTGGAGCGTCGTCGTCAACATTGCCAACACTTTTATTTTCTCAATTTACAACAATCTCCTCATTTTAGGGGATTCGCTTCTTTTGACTGTACTTGACAATTCAGGGCACACGAATTAATAAAATCAGAGTTTTCAGTCACACTTTATTTTTGTACATTTTTGTTTCGTTTGCAAAATGTCCAATGTTCGTAATACAACACTTGCATAAAACATATGAGCCATTTTAACAAATGCTTGCAGGAAATATATTACTTTCAGGTAAATCTAACTCCTATGACGGAATCTGGTTAAGGATACCTCGGGACCCTTGTGCATTTTCATTTGTCTTAACAGGTTACAGGTACTCAAGATAAACCATCTTTCGCAGCACGGGGCATGTCAAGCATTGAATCCCCAACATGATACTTCCCAGAAGTTATCTCCTCTTCGAGCAGGACCTCCCGAGTAGTACCTGACAACTCTTCCACATCAAAGTGATTCAAAGAGCTTTCTTTCCCCCATCAGAGATGCCAGATTTCTCTCATCCTCAGCAGAGTTGGTGGAATTGATTCCCCACAGAGTTGGCTCCCCAGTAGAGCAATACCTGAAACACATCCCCAATGGAGTTGCTAAAACTTCCTCATCCTCATTAAGGAGTTCTCCCTACAGACAAATATACCAATGATCTATTTCCCCCAAGCAGATTTCTCCTTCCAGGCAGATCTATCAATGATTTATTTCCCCAGTCGGGTTATCCCTCCAAGCAGATCAGCCAGAGATCTTTACCCCCGCAGGATCCGAGTCTCGGATCAGCTTCTCATTTGAATAATCATAGCATTCACATCATATCTCCCAAAATAAGCGTAGCATTTTGTCTAATATGGAGCATTACGACAAAAATCAAACATTTGCATGATCACGAGCCAGGTTCGAGCCAGTCACCTGCAGATACCATCATTACAATATACAAAACTCATATTGCATGCAGATAAAAACCAAAGCATCCCCTTTGCATTCTCAAAATACAAATGCCTGTTTATATTTATACACACCCTTTTCGACACTCGTCTGTGTCATCCTATCCCCCACAGGTCGCTAGAATACCTTTTTGCACTCTCAAATACAAATATTTGTTCACATCTTGTACATATTCCTTTTGGAACTCGTCAGTGTCATACTTTCCCAGCAAGTCAAACACTCGTCCGTGTCCCTTGCCCCCATTTTTCGACACTCGTACGTGTCTTGCATATACTTCACCAACAGATCAACACTTGTACATATGCAATCGTCTGATACTCGTCCGTATCGTGGTCCTAAGGATGCTCGTCCGCATCTTTAATCTATACACGCTGTCAAACACTTATATATTTTATTTTTGAAAGCGTAAGCACTCGCCCGTGTTTACCATTCCCTAGTAAGTCACCAACAAAAACAACTTTCTTCTATCCGACATTCGTCCTATGTCGTGTTACTTTCGGCAGCCGTCCCCTGCCAGGTGATCGTCCTTCACCATCGAATGATCGTCCTTCATCCTTTTCCCCAGTTGAATCTCCATTTTTGGAACCTTCTATCCGACATTCGTCCTATGTCGTGATATATTTTTAGCAGTCGTCCCCTGCTAGGTGATCGTCCTTCACCTTTTGATGACCGTCCCTCATCATTTATCCGATGGCCGTCCCCATCGTTGATCTTGATATCTGACATTCGTCCTATGTCGTGATAATCCCCGAGAGCAGCCATACCCTTCCAGGTGATCATCCTTCACCTCTTGATGATCGTCCTTCATCATGCTTATTTGATGGTCGTCCCCATCGTTGATCTTTTCACTATCCGACATTAGTCCTATGTCGTGATAATTTTAGCAGCCGTCCCCTGCTAGGTGATCGTCCTTCACCTTTTGATGACCGTCCCTCATCATTATTTCATTTATTCTTTAACCCGATGGCCGTCCCCGTCGTGGTCCTTTTCCTTTTCCTGATGATCGTCCTTCATCAGTTTTAAACTGATGGTCGTCCCCATTGTTGTTTACTTTACTTTCCAAGCCTGATGACCGTCCCCATCATTTCTTTTCTTTAATCCCCGGAGAATTTTATTTTATCACCCGATGGCCGTCCCCGTCGCGGTTTCTTCATTTTCCCAGCTTGTCGGTCGTCCCCGTCATCACTTTGCTTACCATTTTATCCCCAACAGTTGTCCTCTGCTCGATGGTCGTCCTTCATCGCTTTCATTTGATAATCATACTATACTACCTTTTACAATTTATATCCTTTTTCTTCTTATCCCCAGCGAGTGCAAATTTCGGACTGTCTTTGGTATTCAACCACAAGTTATCTTGTTTGTCTGTTAAGCCAAGCGCTTACACCCTGCACAACTAACTCATGTTTGAATAGGGGCAGCTGTAAACACCCCAAATTTGCCCTCACTTTTTCGCATACCATGGCTTTTGATCTTTCATTTTTTTTAACATAAGCATACCATCCCATATTGCATATTTGTTTCATCTGCATAGCTCCATTTCATTTGCATCTAGGGTTTGTGATCTGACCAATCCAAAGAATCAATTTGAGCCATCCCAATGGTCTTGAAGTTATCCAAGAGGGTTCATGTGTGTTCTATGATCATATTATGATCCCCAAAGTTCATGGAAGTCAAGAAATCACAAAGATTGGCAAAGGCATGGAAGCAGAGCTAGGGTTTTCCTACACAGATGACCAAAATTAGGGTTTTGGTTTCAGAGGCCTTAACTCTAATTTTTTTGGTCATTCTTGTTTCTAATGTTTTTAACATGCTATAAGGATCATGTGTACCAAGTTTTATGAAGAAACTCATTGTGGAAGTCATCTGATCATTGGGTAACTTCTTGAGCAAGTTAAGTCAAAATCAGGGCATCTGAGGCCCCCAACAAGGGTACCAAAGGGTCATTTTCATCAAATTGAAATTCTATGATCTTTATTTGATCTTATAAGTGGTTGGAAGTTCACAATATTGAAGAATTTTGAGCCAATTGCAAACTTGCCATTTTTGGAAATGACTTGTAATGGAAACTTTCCATTTTGGGAAAGATTTTCAACCTCCTCTTTCATGACCAAAAATGCTTCAAATGAAAAATTCATGGACATGAAAGTTGTAGATTAGGTCTTTCCCTTTCCAAAAAGTACTAGAACATGTCTTGATTCATTCTAGAACTCAAGTTATGGCCTTTCAAAGTTGGCAAAAATCCTATAATTTTCAAGTTCATGTCAAAAAGGGATTTTTTGCATATTGGCATTTCAAGCTTCTAAGTGACCTCTAATGTACACAAAAACTTCATAACATGTCAATAAAACTTGCCTAAACTAGAATTGGCCCAAGAATTTGGCATTTTCATGGCTTGATTCACAAGAAATTTTAAAGTTGGAAAGTTGCAAAATACGTGACATCTCTTCATCCAAGCCTTCCAGCTGCACTCTTTTGATCCAAGGGCCATCCACAAACTCTGCTGAGGCCAAGATACCCCTTGAAACAGCTCTGCACCATGCCCATACCTCAAGTACACAAATTTGACATTTTTGCAAAACCTCAAATATCAATCAAGTTGTGCCACTAACCACTCTCTTACCAATCAAGACATTACAAACAAATATTATGGAGCTCATTTCATATAACACACAAGCCTGAAACATCTTAGAACTCAGATTGAACAATATTTGTCAAAATATTCCCTTCTTCGATTCTCACACCTCAGCCATCAAAACTCCAAATTCCTTTCACCATTCAACCACACACAACCTAAGGATCATTTCCCACCCCTCACCATGGCCTGAAACCAGCTCAAACCAAAACACGATTTCTGCATACTCAGAACTGAAACTCATAAACCAGCCATTAAAAACTTATTCTAAGCATCACAACATCCTTAGGGGGTCCATTGGAGTTGATTTGCGCAAGGGAGAAGGCCAGAAAGCTCAAAACTGCAAAGCTTCATCTCAGGTATCATCAAGAACAATTTTTCCAGAACTCCTTTTTCTTGTTATCAAATGATTATATATGCTTAGCTGATCACTCTGATATGTTTAGAATTGAAAATGGTTGAGAAATGAGCATGTATGGTTGTTCTGAAACTTTGCCCGTGAAATTGTTTTTTATTCGATTTGCATGATTTTTGTGATATAAATGATGTTTGATGAGTGATTTTGCTTGTATGATGCTTGGGGATCATTTTTGGGAAACTAATTTGGGGTGGGGTAGCCTGTAGAAGGATCTAGTTTTTTTGGTTCACCGGAGAAGATGACCGGAGCTTGTCTCCGGTCACCTAAAAGTGATTAACCCTAATTAGGGTTTAGCTGCCCAGTTTGAATTCTGACCCTTGGATGTGTTTTACACGCGTGTACGAATGGCCAGGATTGATCTACTTAACCCTAATCTCATTTAATTAAGTTAATTAATTTAAATTACTCAGATTGAATCCCAACCACCCATTTACGCGCCAGTCAACTCCCTCCAATTTTGTTTGAATCTGGGCCTTTGGATGCGCTGACTTCCCATTAAATCCATTTTTAATTCATATTATTTTATTTCTTTTGCATAATTTATTTAAAATAGTTAAAAACATCACAAAAATATTTCCTTTTGCATTTCTGATCCAAATATTTTTCTCAACCCAAAAATGATTTTTATTTTACTTTTTTCATTTAAAAAGTATTTTTAAAATATTTAAATGTTATTTTTAATTCATTAATGGATTTTAATTAATTAAAAATGCATTTAGGTTTCTAAAAATCACCAAAAAAATCATGAACCATTCCAATACATTTAGAAACATTTTCAAACTCTTCATACAAATTTCTTTTTAGGTTTGATCATAATTTCACAATTATCTTTGAATTAGGGTTCTTAAAAATCACATTTTCTAACCCTAATTTGAAAAATTCATTTCTGCCTAACCATGAAGAGTTTGAACTTGATTCTTTTTGCATTGTTTCACATATTGCATATAGTTTATAGGTTATTTTCCTCATAAATTTACTTTTCATTTTCAAATTGATTTGCATTTTCCTTTGAGAATCACCCAAAAACCCTAGTAAACTTAGAAAATTCATAACTTTCAATAGGATTAGCTTCTGACCTTCTCCTTTGGGGTTTGACTTTGTATAGGTTTAGGTTTTGATTGAGCTTGGTTTCATTTTTTTTATCATGTTGTATGCTTCTGTTTTGTTCATTTGCCTCTCATATGTTCATAAAACCCTAATTTCTCATGTTCATCGCATTCACCTTGCATATTCATCATCATGTGAACTTGCCATGACATTTCAAGCATTCATATGTCATCTTAGACATCTTAGGACATGTTAGAACATTGCTTGATCATTTCTTCATACATTTGTCATGTGTTGCATTCATTTCATTTCCTAAACATCCAAGTGTTTTAAAGTGTCTAAGCATGCTTTCATGACATCTCACCTTTGTATGATCATTCATATGCATCTTGTATGACTTTGCATCATCTCATATGCCTTTTACATTGCATTTTCACTTCTGAATTTGGTCTTTTCATCTCATTTCAATTCATTTCTTCATGCTTTATGTCTTATGCATTCATACTAACTTTTCAGGAACGTTTGGTAAGTTATTTTGGGAGGTGGATTTGCCTTCACTCCCCACTTCTTCTTATCTCATCCATATGCATTTTACATGTCTTTGAAGTGAATATTGTTCGCTTATGTTCCATCCTTCTTACTTTCTTCCTTTAAGTTACTTATCTTCTTCATGTAGTAAGTAACGTATCCTTCTGCTTCCTTCTCTTTTCATCTGCTTCTTCCATTGGTGGCCTTGAAGATATTTTCTCCTAAGCCTAACAAACCATAGCATGTCCAAGCATGATAACTTTTAGGGTTGTGTATAAGTCCCCCTTTGTCTTTTACCTTTGGGTCTCCTTTCGTCTCTCCTCTCATCTCAATAATCAGAGACTAAACTCTTAAAGTTTTAGGACTTTGGAGTTAGGGTTATGCCTGCATCCTTCTCTTAGGATGGAGTGTATAACTTTAATTCTAAGTGTTAAACCTTTAATTTCTTTAAACCTTTTAATAAAAACACACTAATAATCACCAAGACTTTATCTTGTAACTTGGGCCTTACATTAGGGTTCTATCTCTTCCTTATGGTTAAGAGGGACTAACCCTAGTGTTTAATGGACAAGTCCCCCTCAAGTTGTCTTATAAACTTAAAATTCACTTCTTAATATCATCCCTTTAATTAAAATCCATTTAATAAAGGCTTGTTATATAATGAATTTAATCCCTAACCATGGATTAAGTTGAGGTATCTTCCTTAGCTTAAGTGTTCTCATCTATTATCCTTCTATTAGGATGGTGTAATGAGTTCACTAGTCTGTGATTAGAGATTAAACTCATTACTTAACACTAAACAAAAACCCAAAAACATCTAAATAATCCTAAGTAGGTTAATGATCTTAATCCTACATAATCATGGCAATTAAGTTGAGATGCTTATCTCATACTTAAGTAAGTTCATTATCCCTAATCAGGGAGGATATAATGAGTCTGCAAGCCTTTGATTTAGGCTTAAGCTCATTAACTTATGCAAAACACCAAAAACAGTAACAAAACTGAAAACACAAAAACAAACAATAATCGTCTCCTTTGGGATTCTTTTCTCATCACACTCATTCATAAATGAGGACTCGCTTCTTCAGTCTAATGCAAGACAGTTAGCACTCGAGCCAGACGAGTCATACACTTTAGCATAGACAAGCAAGCAGTTCACAGTCAATTTATCTTTCAGTCTCTTTGAGTCGAACTCTGGTGTTCTGACTTCCTCATTGCACGAGAGGATACATAGGCATAACTTAACAGTTATCGAACAAAAGTCTCTGTGTCTTCCCCCTCTTTCAGCATTCTTTTCTAAGCCTCATTTCCTGAGAATATCACCTTTTGCACTGACACCTGTACATTCATTCCTAGCTTTTGCACACAGATATCACATACACCTATCCCTTTAAACATAATCTTGTAAGCGTGGATCCCGTCGAGTACGACGGACAATCTGGGTGCTAATACCTTCCCAGGTTGTAACCAACCCCCTTTCTCAATTTCTCTGGTTCGCAACCGTCTTATCCATCTCTTTCCAGGTTTATGCAGCATTACCTTTCCTTCGGGATAAAAATGCCTAGCTGGCGACTCTTTTCAATTCAACCTCATTTCTCTTTCGCCGACCGTTCGCGTTTGCATCGGGATGTAAATCTTTGGGAGCGACACTTAGATCTTTCTAATTGTGAACAGATACAGAAGCCTGCTTGCTTCTACAATATGCTTTGTAGCTTCTGCCACACATAGTAACCTGTGTATTTATCTTTGGCTCACATCTTGATGGTGTTTCTTTAATCTAATATCTTCATTGAATATGATCTGCACATAAACACGCATTAGAACATAAAAGGTTCTTTTACAAATACTCTTTGGTAACATCAAAACCTAGAGATGATTTGTAGAACAAATCTTGTTCTTATAGAGCCTTCCAGTAGTACTAAGATGCATGAAAGTGGTTCCAAAAGAAAAAAAGATCCAGACATCAGTGTTATCTTGCAAAATAGGCAGAGACGAAGGTTCCAACAGCTACAAATCGCAATAGTCTCTCTTATCATCAATTGAATGGAAGCTCCAACCTATCAGCCACAAATTTCTCAACAACAAAATTATCACCAAAATCAACAACAATATCAACAAAATCAACATCAGCAACAACAATCACGGTATCAACAACAACAACAACAACCTCTGCAATAGGCTCACCCGCAATACAACAATAATTATACTCAAAGGTCACCAAATGTTGATCTTATACCAATTCCATATGCAAAGCTATTCCCGACTTTGCTAGAATAGGGGCATATTCAAACTAAGTATCCTCATGTTCTCCCAAAGGATCCTTCTTATTGCTTTAAGGCTAATCAGTTTTTCCCCTATCATCAGGGAGCGCCCGGTCACGGTATTGAAAATTGTTTTAGCTTCAAGGTTGATGTTCAAAGACTAATCAAGAATGTGATATTGTCTTTCAAAGACACAAATCCAAATGTTTAATTTAACCCACTACCTCAACATGGGAAAGATTCAATAAACATGGTATATGGATGCCCAAGCGCTTTCCGGATTTTTGATGTTCGACTAATGAATAAAAACTTGGTAAAAACGTATGCTAGGCAAAGTGGATTTGGTATCATACCACCATATAACTATCATCATTGCAGGATCTGTTCCAAGAATAATTAAGGATGCTACATTGTATGAAAATACCTTCAAGAGCTGATGGATCAATAGTATATTCATGATTACAGGGACATAGACAACTATTGTATTAACATGGTGCATGGTTTCCCTAGACAAATTGTAGTTTATGACATCAGATACATTAGAGAGTCATTGGTCAAAAGGCACAAATGCTTGTACGAAATTAATTACTTTGGTTCCGAACACCATGATCATACAACTTGCAGAATTTATCACAAAAGCCGACATGGTTGTTCTCATATCCATAATGATATCTAGGGATTACTAGACACAAGAGCCATCTTAGTTTATCATGAAAGAGAATCCATTAATTATGATGAGGATGTTTATGCCATAATTCCTTAAATAAATGAATCAGAACATGTGGAAATTCCTTACAACAATAGAAGGTGAAATTCTAGTGTGACAGACTCAGATGTCGAATACGATTTTGAGACATCTGATCTGTTACTTATTAAACATGACAAGGTACAAACAGTAGCATCATAAATATCTGATATACCAGATTCTAACTATCCTACAGGATGTTTAGACAGCTGGTTTGACATTCAGCAAGAATACTACATTATATATAAAACAAAAAAGCAATAACGAACACATTCAAATTGTTAACCCAGTTCGATGCAAACTCATCTACTCTGGGGGCTACCAAGCCAGGAAGGAAATCCACTATGTAGTATCAATTCAAGGACCCACAACAAACTACTCTATTTACAATCCTCTCACTTAATCACTACCAATGCAACTTCTACTTAGGAACTCCTAAATATGAGAAACCTATCTCACTCCCTCTCAATCACAACAGTGATATCCAACTTAACAATTTAGAATCAGAAGACACACTTCCATGAAAATACATAAACTTTGCTTCAAAGTTTTAGTCAAGTACATAATACCTCTTGCATAAAAGCTTCGAGGATTACAAAGAAAAACAACCCAGCTGAATAAATCTTTTGGCATACGGCTGCTACAAGAACTCAACTCTAATGATACAACATTTACATATTTGGTTGGTTGCTAAACCTAGGTTACAAGGTTTATTTTTATAACCTAATCCCAACTGGATTTTGGTCCTAAAAATGCAACATAGTGTAACACCCTAATTCTTGCATACAAACAAGATCGCATTGGTTGCTCGGTTCTTCTCAGGTTAGGTTTATGCCTCACAGGGGATCACTGTTGCTTTTTAAATTGCTTTATTTATTTATGTATACTAACCATTAATTAAAATCCAAAAATATTTTTTTTTCTTTCACTAACATTTTCAGGAAGAGGAACCATTGAAAATACCAAAAATAGAAGTCCTGCAGCTCGAGTAAAATTTCACAGATAAAACTCGAAGTTGATCAGCAAGTAATTCAAATTTATCTGATCAAGAAATTTCCAAGTTAATTGATTCATTCAAGGAATTCTAAGGTTCATGTGTTTATTTCCATGCCTTCTTCGACGTACAAAGGAATCGGGCCACAATAACCAAGCAATCATGTTTGAATAAAAAATTCAAATTTATGCTTGGTTAACCGGTTAACCATTTCCAATGTAAATTGGTTAACCGGTTAACCAATGTGAAATTTGAATTTTTCATTCAAATTCAGCACCCTTGGATCATTGATATATTTGGAATTTTCTAGATCCATTGCCCTCTGATTTCTCTACATCACTTTGATCATTTCCTACCATAAACCCTCACTAATCACCACTCTTTTCCATTTCCCACCAAATTTGAAATTACCAAACCTAATTTTAATTACCAAAGCAAGCTCCATTCTACCAAATTCCGTTACCTAAGGCCTTTAAATAGGACCATAATTTCATTCATTCACCAAGCTTTGAAGAGCCAACAAATCCCTTGCAAAATACATCCCCAAAACCAAATATCTCACTAAAGCTCTTTTTCTTTCTTTTGAAGTTACCAAGAATTCACATTGAGTTATTGATTAACTTGAGCTAAACCTTCTGTAAACATCCCAAATTTTCCCTCACTTTTTCTCATTATGGCTTGTGATCTTTTCATATAGCATTGCATAAGCATATCATCTCACTACATAGTTCATTTCATCTGGATCTAGGGTTTGTGATCTGAGCAATCCAAGAAGTGATCTGAGTCATCCCAATGGACTTGAAGTATTCCAAGAGAGTCCATGAGTGTTCTATGATCATCTTACATCTCCAAGAAGTCTTTGAAGTCACAAAATCACAAGGGATTGCATAGAGGTCCAGGCAGGCTAGGGTTTTCTACACAAATGACCTAAAATTAGGGTTTTGGGTTTGAGGCCCGTAATTCCAAATTTTTTGGTCATTCTTGTTTCTAATAGTCTCAATATGTTATAAGGAGCATGTGTACCAAATTTGATGAAGAAATTCATTGTGGAAGTCATCTGATCAACTGGTAACTTATTGTGCAAGAAAAGTCAGAATCAGGGCATCTGAGGCCCCCAACAATGGAACCAAAGGGTCATTTTCATCAATTTGAGCTTCCATGATGTTTATTTGATCTTAGAAGTGGTTAGAAGTTCACAAGATTGAAGAATTTCAAGCCATTTGCAAACTTTCCATTTTTGGACATGACTTGTAATGGAAACTTTCCATTTTGGGAAAGATTTTCAACCTCCTCTTTCTTGATCCAAAATGCTTCAAATGAAAAATCCTTAAACATGAAAGTTGTAGATTGGATCTTCCCATTTTCAAAAATTACAAGAAATCCTCTTGCTTCAACCTAGAACTCAAGATATGATCTTTCAAAGTTGGGAAAAATCTTGTAATTTTCAAATATGTGCCAAAGAGGGATTTTTGCAAATTCAGGTTCTAAGCACTTTCGTGACTTCTAATTGACCTCTTAGCATCATAACAACATCACATGAATTGCCTTGATCAGAATTATGCCTTGGATTACAAGTTTCTATAAGCCAATTTCACAAAATTTCCAAAGGGGCCAAAATGCAAAATACATGCTATCTCTTACATCAAGCCATCCAGATCATCACAAACCATCCCATGGCTCTCCTTGAAGTTGGTTGACGCAGGACACCCCTTGAAACATGCTCTGACTCATGCCATGCCTCATAGTACACAACGTTGACTTTTTTGCAACTTGGCCCATACCAATCACACTACACCATCACCCACTTTCTGATCAATCACATTGGCTTATACTAACCCTAAGGACCTCATTTCATAACACACACAAGCCTGAATCAAGCAAGAAGCTCAGAATCACAAAAATCCCTAAAGCTTTCATTCCTTAAAATCTCTCAACACAACAATCAAAACTCAAAAATTCCTTCACCAATCATCTCCATATAACCTATAGAACACAAACCAACCATCAAAATGGCCTGGAACATTCCCAAACAAAAAAACAATTTCTGAGTTATCAGAACCAAACATCACAAACCAGCCATCACAAACTTGTTCTAAGCCTTTCAGAAGCACAAGGGGGATCATAGGAGTGGTTTTGCACAAGCGAGGAGGTTAGAAAGCTCAGATTGAGAAAGCTTCAACTCAGGTAACCATCAAGAACAAATTTTTCAGAACTTCTGTTTTAAGTTATAAATTGATTCTATGTGATGTATTGATCATGGTGATATGTTTACATTTGAAAATGGTTAAGTTTTAAGCATTTCATAGCCTTCTGAAAGTTTTGTACAATTTTCCGTTTTGCTTCGATTCATGAATTTGATGAAATATAAATGGAATTTGTTGTTGGATTCTTGTTCTTTGATGTCTAATGAATGCTTCTGGAGATTTTGGTGTGTTATCATGGCCTAGGGAGTGATATAGGATGTGTGAGCTGCCGGAGAAGATGACCGGAGGTCTTCTCCGGCCACCTGAGAGTCATTAAAACCCTAATCCATAATTAATTCCTCAGTTTAAATTTAGGCCGTTAGATTGTGTTTCTTGCGTGTGTGGAGGGCCAGGATCAGTTCATATAAACCCTAATCCTGGTTAATTAGATTAATTAGGTTTAATTAAATAATTTTTCCAGATTCAATCCTAGCCTTAGGATAGCACGCACGGTCTTCCTAGGTTTAAATCTCAACCTTCAGATTAGATTACTTCCCATTTTATTTGGTTTTTATTTCATTATTATTTCATTTCTTTCCACATTTATTTTAAAATAGCAAAAGCAATTTAAAAAATCTCATTTTCTGCATTTTTACTTTAAATATTTATCTTAACTCAAAACCATTTTTTATTTTAATTTTTGCATTTAAAAAGTATTTTTAAACATTTAAATGTTTTTATTTAATTAATTAATTGATTTTAATTGATTAAAAATACATTTAGGTTTCTAAAAATCACCAAATAATTCACGAGGCATTATTATACATTTAGAAACATTTTCAAACTCACCATACAAATTTCTTTTTAGGTTTGATCACATTTTCACAATTATCTTGAATTAGGGTTCTTAAAAATCACATTTTCCAACCCTAACTTGAAAAAATAACTTCTGGTCAACCATGATGAGTTTGAACTTGATTCTTTTTGAATTTTTTCACATATTGCATCTAGTATCTAGGTTATTTATTTCATAATATTTCATTGCATTTTCAATTTGATTTGCATTTTTCCCTTAGAAGTATCCAAAACCCCTAGTTAACTTAGGAAATCCATAACTTTCACTAGGTTTAGCTTCTGACCTTCTCCTTTGGTGAGTTATCTTGTACATGTTTAAGGTTTGTTTGAGTTAAATTTAAAAAAATTCTCATGATGTATGCTTCTGTTTTGGTCATATGCATCTCATATTGCCTTAAAACCCTAATTTCTCATGTTCATTTGCATTCATCTTTGCATAGCTCAATCATATAAACTTGCCATGAGATTTCATTAATTTGTATGACATATTAGACATCTTAAGACATGCTTGAACATTGCTTGATCATTTCTTCATTTATTTTCTATGTTTTGCATTCATTACATTTCATGAACATCCATGTGTTTTCATGCTTCTAAACATGCTTCCATTGCATCTCATCCTTGTATGAACATTCATAAGCATTATGTATGACTTTGCATCATCTCATAAAACATTTTCCTTGCACATACACTTCTGGTTTTGGCCTTTGCATCTTTATTCATTTCATTTCCTTTTGCTTTGCATCTTATGCATTCATACTAACATTTCAGGGGCTTATGGTAAGTTGTTCTGGATGTGGATTTGCCTCCACATCCTCCCTTATTCTTATCTCTTCATATGCATTCTTTAATTGTCTTTGAAGTGAACTTGCTTCAATTATGCTCTCTCATTCTTACTTTCTTTCTTTTAGGTTACTTATCTTCTTCATGAAGTAAATAACTTATTCTCCTTTCTCCTTCCCTTTTCATCTGCTTCTTTTCCTTTGGTGGCCTTCCGGAAGATCTTCTCTCAAGCCTCACAAACCATAGGTTATCCAAGCATGATAATTTTTAGGGTTGTATATAGTCCCCCATAGCTTTTTACCTTTGAGTCTCCTTGAGTCTCTCTTCTCATCTCATAATCAGAGGCTAAACACTTAAAGCTTTAGGACTTTGAATTAGGGTTATGCCTGCATCCTTATCTTAGGATGGAGTGTATAACTTTAATCCTAAGTGTTAAACCTTTAATTTTTTTACACCTCTTAATCAAAACACCTAATAATGATCAAGACTTAAGCTTGTAACTTGGGCCTTATATTAGGGTTCCATCTCTTCCTTATGGTTAAGAGGGACTAACCCTAGTGTTTAATGGACAAGTCCCCCTCATGCTAAAGTCTTACAAACATAAAACTCACTTCTTAATCTCACCCTTTAATTAAAATCCACTTAATAAAGGCTTGTTATATAATAAATTTAATCCCTAACCATGGATTAAGTTGAGGAGTCTTCCTCAGCTTAAGTGTTCTCATCTATCATCCTTCTCTTAGGATGGTGTAATGACTTCACTAATCCCTGATTAGAGATTAAACTCATTACTTAACACTAAACAAAAATAACAAAAAACATCTTAATAATCACAAGTAGGTTAATGATCTTAATCCTATATCATCCTGGTAATTGAGTTGAGATGCTTAACTCACACTTAAGTAGGCTCATTATCCCTAATCAGGGAGGATATAATGAGTTTACAACCTTTGATGTAGGCTTAAGCTCATTATCCTATGCAAAACACCAAAAATAATAAAAAACTGAAAACACAAAAAAAAACAATAATCGTGCCCTCCGGGAATCTTTTCTCATCACACTCATTCAAAAACGAGAACTCGCTTCTTCCGTCTAATGCAAGACGGTTAGCACTCGAGCCAGACGAGTCACACACTTAAGCATAGACAAGCAAGCTGTTCATAGTCAAAATCATCCAGTCTCTTTGAGTCGAACTACGGTGTTCTGACTTCCTCATTGCATGAGAGGATACGTAGGCATAACTTAATAGTTATCGAACAAAAGTCTCTTTGTCATCCCCCTCTTTCAGATTTTATTTCTAAGCCTCAGTCTTGAGCATCTCACCTTTCTTTTGCACTGACACACTGTACATTCTCCCATAGCTTTTATACACAGTCAGCACATACACTCCCCCTGTTAAAACACAATCAAGTAAGTGTGGATCCCGTCGAGTACGACGGACGATCTGGGTGCTAATACCTTCCCAGGTCGTAACCAACCCCCTTTCTCAGTTTCTCTGGTTCGCAACCGTCTTATCCATACCCTTCCAGGTTTATGCAGGATTACCTTTCCTTCTTGATAAAAATGCCTAGCTGGCGACTCTATTCAACCTCAACCTCCAACATCGCCGACCGTTCGTGTCTGGACCAGGGATGTAAGTCTTTCGGGAGCGACAATTTGGCGACTCTGTTGGGGACATTTGCAACCAGGGTTTCTAGTTCTCTTGTGGGTTTCTACTAGCGCTTGTTTGATTTATGTTTATGGGGGTGTTATGTGCTATATGTGCTTTTGTTTTTGCTTTATTTATTGCTTTTTGTACAGCTTTATTTACTGCAATTACTTTATCGCTTTCGTTTACTATTTTATGCATTTCATTTTTTTCATATATGTGCTGGATTTGTTGGTTTGCCTTGGTGGGAGGGGTATTCCTGTGAGAAAGGTCCAACACAAAGGCCTGAGTGACAGACATAGGATTAGAGTGGCTTCATATTCTTTCCCATTCCATTTCGGTCTGGTGCGAGAATATAAAACACGGTTCAGACATGGGTTTCTTCTTGAGAACTATGTGCTACGAATTTCCTGTAGTGCTAGGGCTATCTGAGAAGCCTGCTAAGTCTGGATGAACTTTTTAGATGACCTTCAGCATCTGAGGTGAATTAGAGGAGGATCTTTAATCATTAATGTAAACATTGTACCTCCGGGTTAGAAGTGTTTACACTTCTCATAATAGATCCAAGTTTGAGGATCCTTATTCTAGAACAATACCTGTGAGTGGGTGGGTTGTTTACAGGTTTTCAGGAACCCTTGGCCTCAACATACCCTATTATTGATATTGTTTTAAGGTTACACTATTTTGGACTGATCTTATGAAACCCTAGACTTGTGACTCTTTATTTGAGTCCCCCACCTGGTTACTGGTTCTCAGACCTTCATCCGGACTTCTGAACACTCATGGACCCTATCAAAGGCAACAGACAATCCAGCACTTGATCACAAACCCTTGCATATCATTCAGCATACATAATTTTGCATCATTTAACATTTGTCTATTTGTTTTACAGGGTATCCACATCTTCTTTGGTTTGGTTTTGACCGTTCTTCTGCTCAGATATCTTCTTCAGCCATCTTTTCCAGATATCTTCTTCAACTGTCTTCTTCAGCTATCTGCATCAGCTTCTTTCATCAGTTATCTTCTTCAGTTATCTTCAACAGCACCCATTGTCAATATGGACTCATCCAGGAAGAGCAACATCACTTACCACTTCTTTGAGTACCCTTTGACAGGCATCAGGCAGATTCAGGCCCTTATCACTCCTGATCATGTTCCTTTATTCAGAGAGCATTATGGTGGTATTATGGACATGATCATGGACTTGGATGCATCACAGAGGAGCATGATTCACACCTGTCTCCAGTTCTATGACCCTCCTCTCCGATGTTTCACTTTCCTAGACTTTCAGATAGGTCCTTTGTTGGAAGAGTTTTCCATATTGTTGGGTGTCCCTATCAGAAGAGGAATTCCTTTCAACCTTGAGATGACTACTCCTAAGAATGAAGACATAGCTAAGGCTCTACATTTGGAATTTACTATCATTGATCAGCATATTACCACCAAAGCCGGAATCACAGGCCTTCATTTGGACTTCTTAATCACCCAGGCTACCAGTTATGCAGCTACTGGGAAGTGGGAAACTGTTTGTGCCCTCCTGGCTCTTAGTATATATGGTATCATCTTGTTTGCGAACGAGCCTAAATTTGTAAGCAAGAATGCTATCCATATCTTCATGCTCAAGAATTCAGTTCCTACCTTGCTAGGGGATTTCTACTACTCAGTGCATCAAACAAATGAGAAGCAGAGGGGAACACTAGTCAGATGTTGTGCACCTCTCTTCTATCGTTGGTTGATGAGACATATGCCAAAGACGGAAGTTTTCCTGAATCCACATCAGTCAAGGAATTGGGCTAAGAGGATGATTTCCCTTACATTAGAAGACATCAGGTGGTGTACTCAGAACACCAAGGGCAGGGACATAATTACAAGTTGTGGACAGTATCCTAATGTACCTCTTATTGGAATGAAGGGTTGCATAAACTACAATCCTTTGCTTTTCAAAAGACAGTTAGGGTATGCCCTGGTACACCCACCTGTAAACACCCCAAATTTGCCAGCACTTTTTCCCACACCATGGCTTGTGGTCTTTCATTTTTTCATAAGCATGGGCATACCACCTCATATTGCATATTGTTTCATCTGCATAGTTTCATTTCATCTGCATCTAAGGTTTGTGATCTAAGCAATCCAAGAAGTGATTTGAGCCATCCCAAAAGTCTTGAAGCTTTCTAAGAGGATCCATGTGTTCCATGATCATAATATGTTCCCCAAAAATCATAAAAGTCAAGAGATCACAAAGAATGGCAAAGGCATAGGGGCAGACTGAAGATTTCCTACACAGATGACCTAAAATTAGGGTTTTTGTTTCAGAGGCCTTAATCCCAAATTTTTTGTTCATTCTTGTTTCTAATAGTCTTAGTATGTTATAAGGATCATGTATACCAAATTTGATGAAGAAATTCACTGTGGAAGTCATCTGATCATTGGGTAACTTCTTGAGCAAGAAAAGTCAAAATCAGGGCATCTGAGGCCTCTTTCATGGGTACCAAGGGATCATCATCATCATTTTGAGTCTCTATGATCCTTATTTGATCTTAGAAGTGTTTGTAAGTTCACAAAGTTGAAAATTTTGAGCCAAATGCAAACTTGTTATTTTTGGAAATGACTTGTAATGGAAACTTTCCATTTTGGGAAAGATATTCAACCTATTCTTTCATGACCAAAAATGCTTCAAATGAAAAATTCTTGGGCATGAAAGTTGTATATTATGTATTCCCATTTTCAAAAAGTACAAGAAAATGTCTTGATTCATCCTAGAACTCAAGATATGGCCTTTCAAAGTTGGCAAAAATCCTATAATTTTCAAGTTCATGCCAAGGAGGGAATTTTGCAATTTCACTTGCCAAGCCATTTCATGACCTCTAATCAACTTCTATGCATTATAACATGTCAAAGCAACTTCAAAAGATCAGAATTGGCCTTTGAACCTAGGGTTTTGATGGCTTGATTCACAAGAAATCTCAAAATGGCCCAAATGCATAAGCCTTTTAAACTCTTGATCCAAGCCATCCAGCTGCATAAAAATGATCCTATGGCTCTCCTTGAAGCTGGCTGAAGCAGTACAAGCCCAGAAACCAGCTCTGCCATGGCGTGGCACCCCAAAATTTGCCCTCTGGTTTTCTATCTTTGTCTGGATTTTTGTTTGCTTTTATCATCTCAATTTCCATTAGATCATTAACTTTTAGAATTCATATCATGTGCATAAGGCATGGGATCAATATCATTAGAAGGATTAGGGTTTCATACCATATCCGTGGATTATCAGGAATTCAAGGGTTTGGTTATGCAACTATCAGCAAAATCATTTTGTTATGCTCTTATCACAAAATCAGGGTTTATTTCCCTGGTTTGGTGATCTTCAAAGACTTCACACCAGCGCAGACTATTCACCTATGCCTCTGGCCCATCATCAGGCTATTCCTCTATTATCAAGGTTTTTCTTCTTTCTCAGCCTCTCAGGAGTTTGTTATCAATGCCAGTGGACTATTTCTCAACCAGTGTGTGTCCAAGATTCAAATGTTATGGGTGGAGTATCTGCAGGTTATTGAGAAGTGGTTAAGGAGAAGTTTAATTTCAAAGGCAGACTCATCATAGATTCAATTGTGCTCACTTTGTGGATTTTATCTTTTCTGGAGATTGATTCAGACGAAGTCAAGTGATTCAGAATTTATTATTAAGGATTCAGAGGTTTATTCAAGAAAGTCAAGTTTGGTGAATGCTCAGGTTAAATGTGAATTCGAGTGTCACATAGGAGAGATCATCTGGAACCAATTTAGTTTTAATTGGAGTTTGGTGCAAGTTGCAGTGCAATCCATGTTTCAAATTTTATTCATTAATTTCTTTTTCTTTCTCTCTCTTAATTCATTTCCAAAATTAAGCCATATTCTTTCTTTTTCCCAATTCCATTGTCTTTGTTCAAAAAAATCATTAAGCCCTTTTCTTAATTTCCTCAATTAATTAATTACCCAAATATTCATGATTCATTTTATATACCAATTTCCATATTTTACATCCATTTCATTTTTAAATTTAATAACCACATTTTATTTCATATTTCACCTTTACAAATAATAAACCAATATGGTACAGGCCTCATGTCAATTCCCACAAACGTTCGGCCAAGGGGACCCATTCACGGCACCCTCATCACGCCATTTTGACAATCTCATGCGATTTCACCATGGTCCCACCTTTATGCTATGTGACTCTCAACCAATTTTCAGCATGCTATATTTACAAGAGGCACCTCACTTTCTTCATGGCATCATTTTTGTTTCCATTCGAGATTCCATCCCACACACAAAAACGTACAATAATTCCTCACACAACCAATTCATGCTTTCCATCCACAACAATACAACCAAACCTCACTCCCACTACAAACACGGAGACCTCGACCTCCATCCTCTCACCTCTTCAAACCAAATTTCCATCAAACCTTGAGCCCTCTTCATGCACAATACACACTCATTTCATCACTCTTCACGCTGAAACCTCACCTTTACAAGGACATAACACCAACTCCATTCAACATTCCCATAAAAAACAACACAGCAAAACCGAAAACCATTTTTTCCCTTCATTTTCAATACACCTCAGTCATATTCTTCAGCTTTTCTTCAAACTCCTGTATCTTCACAAACAACTAAACCAAATCCTCTCTCAACTTCACAAACCTTCAACACGACTCCTTCATAATCCCACCGAACACCCATTTCGGGATCACCCTCCAAAACCAAAAAAACTGAGACCTGCATAACCAAACACACAAAACCATTTCCTCTTCCCAACCCCCAAATCCGCTGACCATCACCATTTTGACGTGACCTTCAACCTTCAACCCTTGCGTTTCGTCGCTAACACCATAAGCACTGCCATTCTCTGCAAAATACACACACCCGACCACCATATTTCAGCCTCACTACAACAACCAAACAAACCGCGGATCCAGAAACAGAACCAAGCCAAAAATCAGAAGAGAGTGTAGGAGATGAAGAGAAAAGTCAACAACAACACAAAGCCAAAACATAGTGTGAGAAATAGAAGAACAATGCACAAACCTTGACGCGGAAGTTCGACTCACAAAAACGTTGAGACAGAGGCGTTCACGGTGGTGAACCTTTGAGTGGTTACCAGTCGAACTCACACCCGATCCGTCAAGCCAAATCGCGGCCGAATTAGTTTGTTACCGTGAGGCGCGAGTGAGATCAGTGAATAGAGGTTGGTGGAGGAGGTTGTCCGACGATTGCGTGGTCGGCGTGTGGTTCACGGACCCCCTTTTTTGTTGTATCGGCGATGAGAGACCGAGAGGCGAAGAAGAAGAAACAGGGGAATCACTTATTTTTCTGCTTTCACATTGATAACTTTTTGCATTTTGGTTTCTCTTATTTTCTTTTGGTCATCTTTAGCATAAATTTATGGATTGGGCTTTGACCTATGAGCTGCTAATCACCACCTCCGATTCTCCTTGAGAGGTGGTTGTTGTTGTTGTTAGGCTATTTAAGCCCATCAATTCTTCTAATCACCCATGCTGATCCAGCAAACCTCCTCCCCTTTTTCTTCTTCATTTTATTTGATTTAATTTCCTTTTTTTTCTTTTATGTTATTTTCTATTTGTAATAGTTTTAAATCTTGATTAACTTAGTTTTAGTTTTTTTAAACTAATAATATTAGTTTTGGTTGGAGCTATGAAAACTTTGATATGTATTTAATTTTTGGGATTAATTCATGATTAAAAGTTGGTGTTAGTTAGTTGTTAATTTTTGTTAATAGTTTATAAATAAGTGTTGCAAATCATGGATTAGGATTTTTGTTAATTGTAAATTGTTTCTTTGGATAGTGGTTTACAAATTTTATTATTAATTCTTGATTTTGATTTTGTTTAACATCATGTTCAGGTTCCATGCTAATGGTAATGGGATTTGAGTTTATTTGTTAAAGTTGTGATCAAACTACCCATGTGGATTCGTGATGTTGAACACCTGAGTCTTACTGGACTAATTGTGTGAAGCTTCTGACAAGTGTTCTTGATTTCTTGTGAGCATATTGAAGAGGAAACGGACCTTTTCCGTTAGGTACCACTGAGGCCCGATTTTATCTTGTTGCATGTTGTTGCATCTGGAAGTCCTGCTGGTGTAGGCTCTGTTTGTGCATTGTTCGATTGCTCCATTCTGCATTCTCATCTCCTTATCTCCATTCTTATTCATCTTATTTCTTCTTCCTCATCCTCTTTTATTCTTTCTAACTTGAGGTGTGCTTAGGCCACCATGGTTCTTCTTCCTCCTATTTCTTTTCTCATCTCCTCCTCCTTTAGGATTATAAACCTCACTAACCTAGGATTTTCTATGCATGATAACAATTAGGACTCATTAGTCCCCCATAAGATTTTACCTTTGAGATCCTTTTGGTGCTCTTTCTCTGCTCATCTCAAAACCCTAAAAAACATCTTAATAAAGATTGAAGTGATATCTTGAGCAATAGCCTTATCCCATGAGACACTTGAAGTCTTCCCATCTTGGGATAGTACAAGCTCGTCTTGTGATGCACAAGTTTGATCAGTATATTATCTTCACCAAGAGAATCATAAAAAACACTTCTTCACTGTAAATACAAAAAAACACTTAATAAGCTAATGAGTTAGTGAGCTTAGGCCCTAATCTATGGATTCGAGTTTTGGAGATCTTCTCCTTACTTGAGTGTACTTGTTCTATTATTCCATCTTGGAATGTAGTGACAAGCGCACATTCCATGGAAAAGAGCTTGAGTTCACTTTCTTGTGACACACTCATAAAAAGCTTCATAAAAAACACAAACAAAAAATAAGCGTCTTTCCTTCGGGAATTCTCTTCTCATCTCCTTTGCTCCGTACGCAAACTTTCTCCTACTTGTCATCTTGCAAGACGGTAACGCACTCGTCGTCCGAGCCTGCAACACCTGAGCATTGACATAGGCATTTCAAGCCTTAAGACACAAGTAATCTTTTCCATCCCTAGTTAGGGGAACTATGGCAACTCTGATCCTCATTCCCGATGAGGTACGTAGGCAGCGGGGTAGGGCCCGTTCGAGCACAATCTTGATTTTCCCTACATTTTTCCTTTTCTTTGCTTTTATCCAGTTCAGTTCCTTTTCTTTAGCAGCAACTTTCATTTCTTTACCCTTTGAAACAGTTTCTTTGCAAGCGTGGATCCCGTCGGGTACGGCGGACGATCTGGGTGCTAATACCTTCCCAGGTCGTAACCGACTCCCGAACTCAGTCTCTTTGGTTCGCAAGACCTGTGTCCTTCCTTTCTTTTCTTCTGGTTTGTGCAGCATTACCATTCCCGTTCCTTCGGGATAAAAATGCCTGGCTGGAGACTCTATTCTTTTCCGCACCACTTTCGCGTTTGTACCAGGATAGAAATCCGGGGAGCGACACATGGCCCATACCTCAAGTACACCAATCTTGACTTTTTGGCCAATGGAGCCATACCATTCCCACAGTGCATATCTAATCTTCTAAATCATTCCAATAGTTTATGGATTGCCTCAAGATCATAAACTAAGCATGCCATGAGCTCAGAACATACACAACATCAGATTTCACAAAATTTGCAAAAACCTTCCCTTCTTCGATTCTCTCAAACCATCCATCAAACCTCAAAAATTCTTTCACCATTCATTCAAAAATCATCCATAGAACACAAACCAACCATTACCATGGCTTGAAACCTCATAAACCAAAGCTTCCATTTCTGCCATATCAGAATCTAGCCACCCAAAATAGCCCCTTTCAAAGCATTTTAAGCATCCCAATAGCTTCAGAAGGAACAAAGGAGCTCATTTGCACAAGTGGGAAGTTCTGAAAGCTCACCATTGAAGGTTTCCAGCTCAGGTATGGTCAAGAACATTTTTTTCTCAAAGCTTTGATTTCTTGTTATAAAATGAAACTGCATGCTCTAAGGATCACAATGATGTTTTTAGAATTGAAAATGGTTGAGAAATGAGGATTTCATGAACTTCTGAAACTTTGCCCGTATTTATGTTTTGATTCGATTCAGCTTGTTCATGAAACATAAATGTTGTTTGATGTTTGATTTGAGTTGCTAGAAGTATGGGGATCATTTTTGGGCAGTTAATTTGGGGTGGGGTAGCCTGTAGAAGGATTTAGGGTTATTGGTTCACCGGAGAAGATGACTGGAGCTTGTCTCCGGTCATCTAAGAGTAATTAGCCCTAATTAGGGTTTAGTGCCCAAATTGATTTGAGCCCTTAGATGCGTGATTAGCTCAGCGAAGGAACGACACATATTAGTTCATTAAGGTTAATTTCTGATTAATTAAAATAAATATAATTAATTAGCCAGGTTTGATCCCAGCCCTTGAAACACGCGCGCAGTCAAACCTCCCCCCTCCAGTTCAAATCTGAGCCTTTGGATCCTCTGACTTTCCATTTAATTCATTTTTAATTCATTTTCTTTTCATTTCTTTTGTGCATTTTATTTAAAATAGCTAAAAACATCAAAAAAATATGATTTCTTGCATTTTTGTTTCAAATATTTTTCTTAACCTGAAAAAAAATTTTATTTTATTTTTTGCATTAAAAAAGTATTTTTAAAATATTTAAATGTTATTTTTAATTAATTAATGGATTTTAATTAATTAAAAATGCATTTAGGTTTCTAAAAATCACCAAAAAATTCATGAACCATTCCAATACATTGATAAACATTTTCAAACTCACCATACAAATTTATTTTTAGGTTTGATCACATTTTCACAATTTTCTTTGAATTAGGGTTCATAAAAATCATATTTTCAAACCCTAATTTGAAAAATTCATTTCTGCCTAACCATGATGAGTTTGAACTTGGTTATTTTTGCTTTGTTTCACATATTGTTGATAGTTTCTAGGTTATTTTTCAAATGATTTTATCTTGCATTTTCAATTTTATTTGCATTTTCCATTTAGAAGCACCCAAAAACCCTAACAAACTTAGAAATTTCATAACTTTCTTTAGATTAAGCTTCTGACTTGCTCCTTTGGGTTGTGATCTTATATGGGATTAGGGTTTATTTGAGCTTGATTTAAATTTTTTATCATGTTGATTGCTTCTGTTTTGGTCATATGCATCTCATGTTGTCTTAAAAGCCTAATTTTGCATCTTCAATTGCATTCTCCTTTGCATATCATCATAATATGAACTTTCCATGACATTTCAAGAATTTGTATGACATCTTAGACATCTTAGGACATGCTTGAACATTTCTTTATCATTTCTTCATTCATTTGTTATGCTTTGCATCCATTACATTTCATGAACATCCATGTGTTTTCATGCCTTTAAACATGCTTCCTTGGCATCCCATCTTTGTATGATCATTCATATGCATATTGTATGACTTTGCATAATATTATATTCCATTTAAATTTTATTTTAACTTCTTACTTTGGTCTTTGCATCTCATTTCATTTCATTTCCTTTTGCTTTATGTCTTATGCACCCATACTAACATTTCAGGTACTTTTGGTAAGTTATTTGGGAGGTGGATTTGCCTTCACCTCCAGCCTCTTCTCATCTCATTCATATGCATTCTTACTTGTCTTTGAAGTGAACTTGCTTCACTTATGTTCTCTCCTTCATACTTTCTTTCTTTTAAGTTACTTATCTTCTTCAGGAAGTAAGTAACTTATTCTTCTTCTTCTTTCTCTTTTCATCTGCTTCTTCCATTGGCGGCCTTGAAGATCTTTTCTCTTAATCCTCACAAACCATAGGATATCCAAGCATGATAAATTTTAGGGTTGTATAGTCCCCCCTAGCTTTTTTTACCTTTGAGTCTCCTTGAGTCTCTCTTCTCATCTCAATAATCAGAGACTAAACTTTTAAAGCTTTAGGAATTTGGAATTAGGGTTATAGCTGCATCCTTATCTTAGGATGGAGTGTATAACTTTAATCCTTAGTGTTAAACCTTTAATTTGTTTACACCTCTTAATCAAAACACATAATAATCACTAAGACTTTATCTTGTAACTTGGGCCTTACATTAGGGTTCTATCTCTTCCTTATGGTTAAGAGGGACTAACCCTAGTGTTTAATGGACAAGTCCCCCTCAAGTTGTCTTACAAACTTAAAATCCACTTCTTAATCTCATCCCTTAATTAAAATCCACTTAATAAAGGCTTGTTATAATGAATTTAGTCCTTAACCATGGATTAAGTTGAGGTATCTTCCTCAGCTTATGTGTTCTCATCTATTATCCTTCTATTAGGATGGTGTAATGAGTTCACTAATCTATGATTAGAGATTAAACTCATTACTTAACACTAAACAAAAACCCAAAAACATCTAAATAATCACAAGTAGGTTAATGATCTTAATCCTAAATCATCATGGTAATTAAGTTGAGATGCTTATCTCATACTTAATTAGGCTCATTATCCCTAATCAGGGAGGATATAATGAGTTTACAACCCTTGATTTAGGCTTAAGCTCATAATCCTATGCAAAACACCAAAAGCAATAAAAAAAACTGAAAAAACAAAAACAAACAATAATCGTGTCCTTCGGGATTCTCTTCTCGTAACACTCATTCACAAACGAGAACTTGCTTCTTCTTTCTAATGCAAGACAATTAGCACTCGAGCCAGACTTGTCAAACACTTGAGCATAGACAAGCAAGCAATTCACAGTCAATTTATTTCTAGTCTCTTTGAGTCAAACTACGATGTTCTGACTTCCTCATTGCACGAGAGGATACGTAGGCATAACTTAACAATTATCGTACACAAGTCTCTGTGTCTTCCCCCTCTTTCAGCATTATTTTCTAAGCCTCAGTTCCTAAGCAATTCCCACCTTTTGCACTGACACCTGTACTTTCTTTCCCTAGCGTTTGCACACAGATAGCACATACACCTACCCCTTTTTAAACACAATATTGTAAGCGTGGATCTCGTCGAGTACGATGGAATATATGGGTGCTAATACCTTCCCAGGTCATAACCAACCCCTTTCTCAGATTCTCTGGTTTGCAACCGTCTTATTCTCGCTCCCAAAGATTTACATCCCGGTGCAAACGTGAACGGTCGGCGAAAGGAGAAAATGAGACTTGAATTGAATAGAGTCGCCAGCTAGGCATTTATATCCTGAAGGAAAGGTAATGCTGCATAAACCTGGAAAGAGATGGATAAGACGGTTGTGAACCAGAGAAACTGAGAAAGGGGATTGGTTACGACCTAGGAAGGTATTAGCACCCAGATCGTCCATCGTACTCGACGGGATCCACGCTTATAAGATTGTGTTTGAAAGGGGATAGTATATGTGTTAAACTGTGCATTAAAAAGCTAGGGAAATAAAATACAGGTGTCAGTGCAAAAGGGTGAATTGCTCAGGAACTGAGGCTTTAGAAAAAGAATGTTGAAAGAGGGGGAAGACACATAGACTTTTGTTCGATAAATGTTAAGTTATACCTACATATCCTCTCATGCAATGAGGAAGTCAGAACACCGTAGTTCGACTCGAAGAGAATGAAAATAAATTAACTGTGAACTGCTTGCTTGTCTATGCTCAAGTGCATGACTCGTCTGGCTCGAGTGCTAACTGTCTTGCATTAAACAGAAGAAGCAAGTTCTTGTTTGTGAATGAGTGTGATGAGAAAAGAATACTGGAAGAGACGATTATTGTTTGTTTTTGTGTTTTTCAGTTTTTTTTATTGTTTTTGGTGTTTTGCATAGGACTATGAGCTTAAGCCTAAATCAAGGGTTGTAAACTCATTATATCCTCCCTGATTAGGGATAATGAGCCTACTTAAGTGTGAGATAAGCATCTCAACTTAATTACCATGATGATGTAGGATTAAGATCATTAACCTACTTGTGATTATTTAGATGATTTTGGGTTTTTATTTAGTGTTAAGTAATGAGTTTAATCTCTAATCACAGATTAGTGAACTCATTACACCATCCTAATAGAAGGATAATAGATGAGAACACTTAAGCTGAGGAAGATACCTCAACTTAATCCATGGTTAGGGATTAAATTCATTATATAACAAGCATTTATTAAGTGGATTTTAATTAAGGGATGAGATTAAGAAGTGGATTTTAAGTTTGTAAGACAACTTGAGGGGGACTTGTCCATTAAACACTAGGGTTAGTCCCTCTTAACCATGAGGAAGAGATAGAACCCTAATGTAAGGCCCAAGTTACAAGATAAAGTCTTTGTGATTATTAATGTGTTTTGATTAAGAGGTTTAAACAAATTATGGTTTTAACACTAAGGATTAAAGTTATACACTCCATCCTAAGAGAAGGATGCAGGCATAACCCTAATTCCAAAGTCCTAAAGCTTTAAGAGTTTAGTCTCTGATTATGAGATGAGAAGAGAGAGTCAAGGAGACTCAAAGGTAAAAAGGCTAGGGGGGACTATACACAACCCTAAAAGTTATAATGCTTAGATATCCTATGTTTTGTGAGGCTTAAGAGGAAAGATCTTCAAGGCCACCAATGGAAGAAGCAGATGAAAGGAGAAAGAGAAAGAAGAATAAGTTACTTACTTCCTGAAGAAGATAAGTAACTTAAAAGAGATAAATTAAGAAGGAGGGAGCATAAGTGAAACAAGTTCACTTCAAAGACAAATAAGAATGCATATGAAGAGAAAAGAAAAGGTGGGAGGTGAAGGCAAATCCACCTCCCAGATAACTTACCCAAAACCTCCTGAAATGTTAGTATGGATGCATAAGACATAAAGCAAAAGGAAATGAATTGAAATGAGATGCAAAGACCAAAGTCAGAAGTGAAAATGCAATGTAAATGACATATGAGATTATGCAAAGTCATACAAGATGCATATGAATGATCATACAAAGATGAGATGCAATGGAAGCATGTTTAGAAGCATGGAAACACATGGATGTTCATGAAATGTATGAGATGCAAAGCATAGAAAATGAATGAATAAATGATCAAGAAATGTTCTAGCATGTCTTAAGATGTCTAAGACTTCATACAAATGCTTGAAATGTCATGGCAAGTTCACATGATGATGATATGCAAAGATGAATGCAAATGATCATGAGAAATTAGGGTTTTAAGACAACATGAGATGCGTAAGACCAAAACAGAAGCACACTTCATGATAAAAAATTGAAATCAAGCTCAAACAAACCCTAATCCCATATGAGATCACACCCCAAAGGAGAATGTCAAGAGCCTAACCTAATGAAAGTTATGAAATTCCTAAGTTATTTAGGGTTTTTGGGTGATTCTTATGGGAAAATGAAAATCAAATTGAAAATGCAAGATAAAATCATGAGATAAATAACCTAGAAACTATATGCAATATATGAAACAATGCAAAAAAAATCAAGTTCAAACTCATCATGGTTAGGCAGATATGAATTTTTCAAGTTAGAGTTAGAAAATATGATTTTTAAGAACCCTAATTCAAAGAAAATTGAGAAATGATGATCAAACCTAAAAAGAAATTTGTATGATAAACTTGAAAATGTTTCTAAATGTATTGGAATGATTCATAAATTTTTTGGTGATTTTTAGATACCTAAATGCATTTTTAATTAATTAAAATCCATTAATTAATTAAAAATAACATTTAAATACTTTAAAAATACTTTTTTTGATGAAAAAAATAAAATAAAAATTATTTTCAGGTTAAGAAAATTATTTGGATCAAAAATGCAAAATATGAGAATTTTTTGATGTTTTTAACTATTTTAAATAAAATGAACAAAAGAAATATAAAGAAAATGAATAAAAATGAATTAAAATGGAAGTATGCAGATCCAAGGGTTGAGATTCAAACGTGGAAGGTGGGAATTGACTGCGCACGTGATTGTGTGGTCAGGATTTAATCTGGCATAATTATTGATTAAACCTAATTAACTAAACTAATTAAAAGATTAGGGCTTTAATGGAGCATCTGGGTCGTCCATCCACGCGCAAAACAAAGATCCTAAGGTCCACATTTAAACTGATCCCTAAACCCTAATTAGAACCCTAATTACATTCAGGTGATCGGAGCAAGCTCCAGTCATCTTCTCCAGCGAGGCAAAAAACCTAGGTTGATCTACAGGTCACCCCACCCCAAATTATCTGCCCAGAAATGATCCCCATGCCTCTAGCAACTCAAATCAAACACCAAACAACATTTATGCTTCATAATCATGGTGAATCGAATCAAAACATAAATACGGGCAAAGTTTCAGAAGCTTGTGAAATCCTCATTTCTCCACCATTTTCAAAAATTCAAAGTGCAAAATGATCAGGGAAACAAGCTCTATCACATTGTAACTTAAAATTAAAGCTCTGAGAAAAATGTTCTTGAGGTATACCTGAGATGGAGCTTTCTGATTCTGGGCTTTCTAGACCTCTCTTTGGTGCAAATCAACTCTAATGGACTTCCTATGGATGCTATGATGCATGGAACAAGCTTGTAATGGCTGATTTTGATGATCCAGTTCTGCTGCACCAGAAATCGTATATTTGCTTTGTGAGCTTTTAGGCCATTTTAATGGATGGTTTGTGTTCCTTGTGATGTGTAGAGATGATTGGTGCAAAGAATTGTGAGGTTTGATGGTTGTGTTGGCAGATTCGAAGAAAGGAAGTTTTTGACAAATTTTGTGAAAGCTGAGTTGTGGGAGGATTTAGGCTTATGTGTGTTGTGAAATGAGCTCCATAATGTTTGTGTGTAATGTCTTGATTGGTCAGAAGGTTGGTGATGGCATAGTTTGATTGGTACGGGCAAGTTGCAAAAAAGTCAAAAGTTTTGTACCTTAAGCATGGGCCATGGCAGAGCTGGCTTTAGGGGTGTCTTGGCCTCAACATGATTTGTGGATGGCCCTAGGATCAAAGTTATGCAGTTGGCACAAGTGGATGAAGAGTTTCATTAGGTTTTGCAATTTTCCATCTTTTAGAAATTTGTGAAAATGTCTTGATGAATCTTGCAATCCAAGGCACAATTTTGGTTCAAATGCATTGCATTATGTTTGTATGATGTTTAGAAATCAATTAGAGGTCATGAAATGGCTTGAAACTTGAATTTGCAAAAAATCCTCTTTGGTATGAACTTGAAAATTATAGGATTTTTGCCAACTTTGAAAGGCCATATCTTGAGTTCTAGGATGGGTCAAGACATGTTCTTGTACTTTTTGAAAATGGGAAGACATAATCTACAACTTTCATGCCCAAGAATTTTTCATTTGAAGCATTTTTGGTCATGAAAGAATAGGTTGAAGATCTTTCCCAAAATGGAAAGTTTCCATTACAAGTCATTTCCAAAAATAGCAAGTTTGCATTTGGCTCAAAATTCTTCAATTTTGTGAACTTCCAACCACTTCAATGACCAAATAAAGATGATAGAGACTCAAAATGATGATGATGACTCTTTGGTACCCTTGATGGAGGCCTCAGATGCCCTGATTTTGACCTTACTTGCTCAAGAAGTTACCCAATGATCAGAAGACTTCCACAATGAATTTCTTCATCAAATTTGGTACACATGATTTTATAACATATTAAGACCATTAGAAATAAGAATGACCAAAAAATTTGGGATTAAGGCCTCTGAAACCAAAACCCTAATTTTTAGGTCATTTGTGCAGGAAACCTTCAGTCTGCCTCTATGCCTTTGTCATGCTTTGTGATCTCTTGACTTTTATGGACTTTGGGGAACATATTATGATCATGGAACACACATGGACCTTCTTGGCATGCTTCAAGACCTTTGGGATGGCTCAGATCACTTCTTGGATTGCTCAGATCACAAACCCTAGATGTAGATGAAACAAATATGCAATATGAGGTGGTATGCCTATGCTTATGCAAGAATGAAAGATCACAAGCCATGGTGTGAGAAAAAGTGAGGGCAAATTTGGGGTGTTTACAACTGCTCCTATTCAAGCATGAGTTAGCTGTGCAGGATGTAAGCACCTGGCTTATCAAACAAACAAGATAACTTGTGGTTGAATACCAAAGACACTCTGAAATTTGCACTCGTTGGGGAGAAAAAGAAAAGGGATATAAATTGTAAAAGGTAGTATAATATGAGTATCAAATGAAAGCGATGGAGGACGACCATCGAGCAGAGGACGACTGTCGGGGATGAAAATCGGTAAGTAAAGCAATGACGGGGACGACCATCATGCTGGGAAATAAAGAAACTACGACGGGGACGGCCATCGGGTAGGGAAATAAAATTCTCTGGGGATTGAGAAAAACATTGATGGGGACGACCATCAGGATTGGAAAGTAAAGTAAACAACGACGGGGACGACCATCGGATTAAAGAATAAATGAAATATTTGATGAGGGACGGTCATCAAAGGTGAAGGACGATCACCTAGCAGGGAACAACCTGCTCTTTATCACGACATAGGACGAATGCCGGATAGAAAAGGTCAACGATGGGGACGGCCATCAGATAAGCATGATGAAGGATGATCATCAAGAGGTGAAGGACGATCACCTAGCAGGGTACGACTGCTCTTGGGGATTATCTCGACATAGGACGAATGCCGGATAACAAGATCATTAATGGGGACGGCCATCGGATAAATGATGAGGGACGGTCATCAAAAGGTGAATGACGATCACCTAGCAGGGGACGGATGCTCTTTATCATGACATAGGACGAATGCCGGATAGAAGGTTCTAACAATGGGGATTCCACTAGGGAAAGGATGAGGGACGGTCATCCAAAGCTGAAGGACGATCACCTGGCAGGGGACGGCTGCTGAAAAGATCACGACATAAGATGAATGTCGGATAGGAGAAAGTTGTTTTACTGGCGACTTACTAGGGAATGGTAAACATGGACGAGTGCTTACACTTTAAAGGTATAAGTGTTTGACAATGTATATAGATTAAAAATGCGGACGAGTATCCTTAGGACCACGATAAGGATATGTATTGGTAGAAGCAAACACTGACATGTGTTTAAGGATGATGATACGGACGAGTATCAACCGATTAAGCAAGGAAAACGGACGAGTGTTGGATCTGCTGAGGGGTGATATACAAAAGATACAAACGAGTATCAAAGACTTCTTATACAAGTATGTACAAGTGTGATATGCTGAGGACATATGTGCAAGACTCGGACGGATGTTTTTGACTTGCAGGGAAAGCACGACACGGACGAGTGCCGAAAAGAACATGAACAAATATTTGTATTGAGAATGTAGAAGGTATTCTGGCGACCTGCGGGGGATAAGATGACACGGACGAGTGCAAACAAGATGTCTTGTCTCTTATCTGTAGGAGATAAGTTTTGTATATTGATGGTGAGGTGGTGATGGTATTTGCAAGTGATTGGCTCGAACCTATCTTGTGATCATGCAAATTTTTGATTTTTGCCGTAATGCTCCGTACCAGACAGAATGCTATGCTTATTTGGTGAATATGATGCGAATTCTATGATTATGCAAATGAGAAAACTGATCCGAGATTCGGACCCTGTGGGGAGAAAGATCTTTGGGCGATCTATCTGGAGGGGGAACTCAACTTGGGGACAGAGATCATTGATTGATCTATCCGGAGGGAGAATTCAGTTGGGGAGGAGAAAGTTTCAGCAACTCCGCTGGGGATGTGTTTCAGGCATTGCTCGGGAGGTTCTGCTTGGGGAGGAGATGACTTCTGGGAAGTAATATGCTGGGGATTTAATGCTTGATATGCCCCATCTTGCGAAAGATTGTCTGCCTTGAGTACCTGCAACCTGTCAAGACAAAGGAAAACACACAAGTGTCCCGAGGCATCCTTAACTGGATTCTGTCATAGGATTTAGATTTTCCTGATAGCAACATATTTCCTGCAAACAAAAATGGCTCATATGTTTTATGCAAGTGTTGTATTATGAACATTGGACATTTTGCAAACGAATCAAAAATGTACAGAACAAAGTGTGACTAAAACTTCTGATTTTATTGATTTGTGTGCCCTGAATAGGCAAGTACAATCAAAGAAGCGAATCCCCTGAAATGAGGAGATTGTTGTAAATTGAGAAAGTAAAGTGTTGACAATGTTGAAAATGACGCTCCGGAGAGCTTCCTTTGCTGTGACTTGTATGACCTTGACGTTCTTCTTATCTTGCTTCCTGAAGAAAGCATATTTTGACTGACGCTTTGTCCTTTCAGAGCTTGCCATGGGTGATACAGACGAATTCAGAATGCAGTTGTTTGCTTATTCCCTGATTTTGCATGGATCGCCCTTTCAGGTTTTCAATCCACCGGGATACCCATATTTGCCTGAGCTGTCCGATGTGGCTTTTCAACTCAGAGGGTGTTCATTTTTCTTAATTTTTCCCTGAGTCTTTTATTCTGTTTTTTTTACTTGCCGGGATGCCCTATTTTTGCCTGGACTTACATTCTGTTTTTATGTCCAGCGGGTCTTTTATGCGAAGTATTTTTTAACTGCATCTGAATTCACAGGAGACGGGAAGTCTTCCCCATCCATGGTTGCGAGCATCAGTGCCCCACCCGAGAAGACTTTAGTTTTCACGTAGGGACCTTCATAGTTTGGTGTCCACTTGCCCCCGTGGTCTGTATGAGGAGGAATAATTCTCTTTAGAACAAGCTCTCCCACTTGGTATTCCCGAGATCTGACTTTCTGATAGAATTTCTTCATTCGCTTCTGATATAACTGCCCATGACAAATGGCAGCTAATCTTTTCTCTTCAATCAGATTCAGTTGATTGTACCGAGATCGGACTCATTCTTCCTCATCTAGTTTCACATCCATCATTACCCGTAAGGAGGGTAGCTCAACTTCAACATGCAGGATGTCTTCCATACCATACACAAGTTGATAAGGTGTTGCCCCATTAGACGTTCTGATGGAGGTACGGTACCCATGCAAGGCAAATGGTAGCATCTCATGCCAGTCTTTGTAGGTGACTACCATCTTCTGCACAATCTTTTTGATGTTCTTGTTAGCTGCCTCAACAACGCCATTCATCTTTGGTCTGTAAGGAGAAGAGTTGTGATGTTGAATTTTGAAGTCCCGACAAAGTTCTGCCATCATCTTGTTGTTCAAATTGGAACCATTATCAGTAATGATTCGCTCGGGAACTCCATATCGACAGATGATATCCCTTTTCAAAAATCGAGCTACCACTTGTCTGGTGATGTTTGCATATGAAGTTGCTTCAACCCATTTGGTGAAGTAATCAATGGCTACTAGGATGAATATGTGACCATTTGAATCAGTTGGTTCAATCTTTCCAATCATATCAATTCCCCACATGGCGAATGGCCAAGGTGAAGACATTACATTCAAAGGATTCGGAGGCACATGCATTTTATCTGCGTAGATCTGGCATTTTCTGGCATAGGCACAATAGTCTGCATCCATTGTGATCTAGTAGTAACCTGATCTTAACAACTTCTTTGCCATTGCATGTCCCCTAGCATGGGTACCGAAAGATCCTTCATGTACTTCGTGCATCAGTAGGTCTGCTTCCTTCTTGTCAACAGATTTGAGCAAGACCATGTCGAAGTTTCGCTTGTACAAAGAACCATCAGTATTGAGGAAGAAATTATCGGCTAGCCTTCTTAATGTCTTCTTATCATTTGATGATGCCCTAGGTGGGTATGTCTGAGTTTCCAAGAAGCATTTGATGTCGTGGTACTAAGGCTTGTTATTAGTGACAATGTCCATAGAGAATACATATGCCGGTCTGTCCAGTCTGGATACCAAAATCTGAGGCACATAATTGGCAACTTGTACTTTGATCATGGATGAAATGGTAGCCAAAATGTCTGCAAACTGATTCTCATCTCGAGGGATGTATTCAAGTTTAATTGTTGTGAAGGAGGTCAACAATCTCCTCGTATAGTCACGGTAGGGAATCAGATGCTCTTGATGAGTGTACCATTTGCCGTTGGTCTGGTTGATTACCAAAGCTGAATCTCTGAATACATTCAAAGTTTTGATCCTGAGGTCAATGGCTTCCTCAAGACCCATGATACAAGCTTCGTATTCTGCTTTGTTGTTAGTGCAGGCAAATGTGAGTTTTGCCGAGAAAGGCATATGAACTCCTTTAGGTGTGATAAGTACTGCACCAACCCCACGACCGTTGCAATTAACTGCCCCGTCAAACATCATAGTCCATGCTTCTTCCGGATCAGGACCTTCAGAGTTAATAGGTTCTTCGTAATCTCTTGCTTTCAAGAACATGATGTCTTCATCGGGGAAGTCAAATCTCATAGGCTGGTAATCATCAATGGGTTGTTCAACCAGATAGTCAGACAATACACTGCCCTTGATCGCCTTTTGAGAAGTGTACTGAATTTCATACTCTGTTAGAATCATTTGCCATCTCGCAACCCTTCCGGTAAGTGTTGGATTCTCAAATATGTACTTGACTGGATACATTTTTGAGATCAACAAGATAGTATGAGTCAACATATACTCTCTTAGTCGGTGAGCAGCCCACGCTAAAGCACAACAAGTTTTCTCGAGCAGTGAATAATGTTGTTCACAGTCGGTAAACTTTTTTCTTAGGTAGTATATTGCATACTCTTTTCGACCAGACTCGTCATGCTGGCTCAACACACACCCCATTGACTCTTCTAATACTGTCAGATACATGATTAGAGGTCTTCCTTCGATTGGAGGCATAAGAATTGGAGGTTCTTGCAAATATTCTTTGATCTTCTCAAAAGCCCTCTGACAGTTATCGTTCCACCAAAATGTTTATTCGTTTCTTAACAGTTTGAACAAGGGTTCGCAGGTTGCAGTGAGATGAGATATGAACCTTGAAATGTAGTTCAATCTACCTAGGAACCCTCAAACTTCTTTTTCAGTCTTAGGTGCAGGCATCTCCTGAATAACTTTGACTTTATCGGGATCAACCTCAATTCCTTTTTCACTTACAATAAAACCCAATAGCTTACCAGAACGTACCCCGAATGTGAACTTGTTAGGGTTCAACTTCAACTGATACTTCCTCAGACGCTTAAACAATTTCAGTAGATTCACCAGATGATCTTCTTCTGTAAGGGACTTGGCAATCATATCATCCACATATCATTCGATTTCTTTGTGGATCATATCATGGAATAATGTTACCATAGCCAGTTGATATGTGCGCCGGCGTTCTTCAGACCAAACGGCATTACCTTGTAACAAAATGTGCCCCACGGTGTGATGAAAGTTGTCTTCTCCATGTCCTCAAGTGACATCCTAATTTGATTATATCCTGAAAATCCGTCCATGAAAGAGAATACCGAGAACTGAGCTGTGTTATCCACCAATACATCAATGTGAGGTAATGGGAAATCATGTTTTGGGCTAGCTCTGTTCAGATCCCGGTAATCCACAAACATACGCACCTTGCCATCCTTCTTAGGTACGGGTACAATGTTAGCAACCTACGATGAGTAACTAGTTACAGCGAGAAAATCGGCGTCCCACTGCTTTTGTACTTCTTCCTTTATCTTCATGGCCATATCTGGGCGAGTACAGCGTAGCTTCTGTTTGACTGGAGGACAATCTTCTTTAAGTGGCAATTTGTGCATGACAATGTTTGTATCTAGACCCGGCATATCTTGATAGTACCAAGCAAAGACGTCAACATATTCCCGAAGCATACAGATGAGTTGTTCTTTCACTGGAGCTTGCAGACTGGCCCTGATCTTCACCTTTTTCACATCTTCCTCGGTACCAAGATTGACAGTTTCAACCTCCTCCTGACGAGGAGCAATCACTTTTTCCTCTTGCCTCAACAACCTAGCCAACTCTTCAGGAAAATCATAGTCTTCATCAACCCCTTCATCTGCTTGATTAATTGGATTGTCGAAGTCATACAAGGTCATAGCAGTGCCGTTGTCGGTGCAATCTGGAGGATTATCTCTGCAAGGGTTGAGATTTGTTCATTTTTGTGATTGATTTTAATCTTGTTTAGAAAAACTGTGAATGGAGTTATTATTGAAAAAAAAACATTTCCATTTATTGCTTTGTGCGAAAATAACAAAAATGAAAAACAGTGAGCGAAAAAAGAAGATCGTTTGCAAAAGATGTCCATTTGTTCATTAATCATTCATTTGCACAAAATACAAATATGGCCCTATTACAAAATGAGTCCTGACACCTTGGGCGAGATGCAAGACTTGATGCATGCTTAAACAGGAAATAATAATTACTCTGCAGGAGTAACTCTTATAATTTCCTGGGAAGACCAGTTAAGGACTTGTTGGCCCGGGACTATTGGACGAATCCAGCTTTCCAAGTTGAAGTCGCTTTCGGCCTCGTCTTCCACATTATGACAGCATCTGGGGTTAGTATTCCCCCACTTACGAACTTGGGCTCTTTAGTAGCCTCTACTTGATCTTGTCGGGATGGTTTGTAACCCAAACCGAATTTGTCTTCTTTCTTCTCCACGGGTAGCAGCTTGCCCTAGCCTTGGGCGTTCCCGTCTTCGATAACCTTCCGAGCTTGTTGGTAGGAGACAATTGAAGTACCCATTCTATCCTCTTGGGATGCAGCAAATACTTCAGTCGTCTCCTCATTGACATTTAGTGCTTCGAACCCTTGGCTCATGGTCTCGTGGATCTCACCATCCATCTCAATATATTTGTAAGTAGCCAGATGGCTAAAAAAATGTCCTCCTCCCCACAGATTGTGATAATTTGCCCTTCCCACTCATATTTTAATTTCTGGTGAAGGGTCAACGTAATTGCGCCAGCGGCGTGAATCCAAGGTCGACCCAACAAACAACTATAGGCCGGCTGAATGTCCATCACGTAGAAAGTAGTTTGAAAGACTTGCGGGCCAATTATCACAGGCAGCTCCACTTCTCCAAGAACATACCTCTTGGAACCATCAAAAGCTCTGACCACCATATTTCTTGGTCGGAGAGCTATACCATCATATTCAAGCTTAACAAGGGTTTTCTTTGGCAAGGCATTGAGTGAGGACCCATTGTCAACTAGAACATGTGAAGGCACAACCCATTTACACTCTAGAGTGATGTGCACAGCTTTATTATGATTACGACCCTCCGTAGTTAAATCAGCATTGGTGAAGCCTAGTCCATGACTAGTATTAACATTAGAAACCACCGTCTCTAGCTGATTAACCGTAATCTCCTCAGGCACGTAGGCTGCGTGCAGGACTTTAAATAATGCATCCTGATGAGCTTTGGAACACAATAGCAGTGATAGAATGGAGATCTTGGAGGGAGTCTGGTGGAGCTGATCCACAATATTATAAACTTCTCTTGATTATCCTCATGAACTCGTCTAAATCCTGATCAAAGGACGTCTTCTGAGTTTCTTTTGTAACTGGTTCTTCAGGCACCACATTCTTGCCTTTAGCCTTGGCAGCAGCTTCTGCTTCAGCATTAGTTCTTTGGAATTGTGAGGCAAAGAGACGTCCGCTTAGGGTGAAGCCTCTGCCTCCCCCCACATTATCAATATGTGGTGTAGAAGTATCAAGAGCAACTTTCTTCCCATTGCAGTAGAGGTCTGAACCATAGTTCCATGGCACAGCATTATCTTTTTCATACGGAATGGGTCCAGGTACCGTGATGGTGACTTGACTGATTGCGGAGGAAGTAGGAACTGTTATTGTCTATGGATCGTAATAGATGGTAACAGGATTTCTGACTGATGGTGGTGGTGAAATACTGAAGTTGGGTTGTTGTTGAGATTGTTGCTAAAAATTGTTGGAATCGGGGACCATTGTCGGGTCATAGTAAATGGTGACTGTGGAGATGTCATCATTGATGGTTTCTGTTGTTGTAGAAGCGGATGCAATTGAACTAATGTTTGTTGAAGTGGTAGAAGGGATGGTTGTTGACATTCTAGAAGAATCTGTTGGAATGATTGTTGTTGAAGTTGTAGGAGAGGTGTTTGCTGGTGTTGTAGGAGGAAAAGTTGTTGATGTTGTAGAAGTTGGAAATGTTGATGTGATTTGCAAGATACCTTCTCTGATAAGACCATTGATGCCACTTTTTAAACTTGCACAACCATTGGCGGAAATTTTGTAAGATTCACAGCAGGCCTCACAACCTGGGAACACATGGCATTTTAAAAGTTGGGCTTTAACCTCGGCCAGAGGTGTCTGAATACTTGCAGTATCTTCAATTAGGTTCACTGGCTGATCCTCCTCAATTGCATAAGTCCTGGACTTTCATGTGCAAGGCTCTGCACTTCTCTGTTGTATGGCCAGGTGCATTGGAATGGAAGGCACATCTGGCGTTGACATCATAATTCCTTGGAAGGTTCTGAGGATCTGGTGGAGCCAGAGTCCTCAATTCAACGAGATTGAGCTTTAAAAGTTGTGGTAGTAAAGCGGCATAGGGCATCGGGATGGGATCAATTACCTTGTTGATTTGAGAGGGCCTTTGCTGGAAAGGACGTTGCTGTTGGTTGTTGTTGTTGTTGTAAGATCTTTGTTGAGGAAATTATTGTTGCTGAGGGAAATTTTGTGGTTGTTGAGGATACTGTTGTTGAGGTGCTGGAGCGGGAATAGTTACATCGGCTATTGATCTCGGCATGTTCTGAGGCTTACCTCTGCCCATGTGTACTGAATTGGTTTCACCTGTCCTAGGGGGCCCTGCAAAAGGTTTCCTTGTGTTGCTGGAACTGGCACCATTATCTGAAATTTTGCCCATCTTTAGCGGACTCTCAATTCTCTCTCCAGCTATAACTACATCCGCAAAGCTGGTGGACGAGAAAGCAGCAAGTCTGTCAATGTATGTTCCTTGCAGGGTGTTCATAAACATGTCGGCCATCTCTCTTTCAGACATTGGAGGTTGGACAGCAGCAGCAAGCTGTCTCCACCTTTGGGCATACTCCCGGAAGCTTTCTCTTGAAGACTGTGACATACCCATTATGAGAGTCCTGTTGGGAGCCATGTCTAAGTTATATTGATACTGGCGTATGAAAGCCTCAGCCAAATCCTTCCAGTTTCTAGCTGTTGCCCTGGAAAAATGAGAATACCATTCACGGGATGCCCCGGCCAGACTGTCCTCAAAGTAGAACATCCACAACTTTCTGTCCATGGTATAAGCCTTTAATCTTCCCAGAAAGGACTGCAGGTGAGTCCGTGGACAAGAGGTACCGTTTTATCTCTCAAAGAAAGGTATCGTTATATCTCTCAAAACAACAACAAAAATACCTACAAAACAAAGAATGAGGTTAGTATGCAATGCAGTATGCCTATTTGTCTTCCAAGGGTATCCGGTTTGGTTCTTTGGTTTTGACCTTCCAGACCTCTAGGAATGATGATTTTGGAGAGAAATGAAGCCCAAGAGATAAACCCAAGTAATACATAAACCATATATTACAAATGAAAAAAGGTACATAGTTTATGATTACAAACAAGTTCCCATGGTGGGTCAAAATCAAGGAATACAACCAAATTATCATGAGAGATAAAGTACAACCAAAATGAAATGCAAATACACAGAAATCAAACATCCAGCCCAAAGTCATCCTCTCTGACTTCCTTCAGGAGAGCATCAGTCACTGGTCCAACTGGATGCTCTGTGATGGTCCTGATAAGAAGGTTCCTGGTGGCAATAGTACTTGTCAACTTCTTATACTTGTCTTGGTCCTTTGATCTCTTTAACTCCTCCCAGAGTTTCAACTCGGAGATTTCCTTCTGTGCTGCTAACAAGGCTTCTTGACTCTTCTTTTCATTAGCTTCCAACTGCTCTATCCTAGCCTGAGTCTTCTGATCTTCCTGTGAACGAGCCTCAGTAATTCTGATCCATCTAGCCTGACTCTCCTCTAAGTAGTGCTCAGCTCTGGCCTTCTGAATCTTGGCTTCTTTGCAAGCATTCTTTAATACCAACTCCCCTGCCCGGGCTTTTCTGATGTAATCATCTGTCTTCTCAATCTTGGTCATATGCTCAATCCGGAGCTTCTCTAACCTCTCATTGTCCAGATGACTATCATTCCTCTCCTAGAGGGTCTTCTTCAGGGCTTCAGAGAGCTAAGCATTCCTTTCTTTCAACTTCTCAAACTCCTCTAAACTGACTGTAGCTACAGGCTCTACTGCTGATGGCCCTGGCACATCCTCCAGGGTAAATGGCATGTGGGTGATCTGTCCTCTGATGCGAGACCAATCAATGTACTGAGCTGAAGCTATGTTGTTGCACTTGCCAAGAATAGCAGTCCCTTTTGTATGAATATTATCCCAAGCCCATGCTGCTTGTTAGACGATAGTATGATTATTCTGAATGTCACAATAAAGGGTCTCTGATAAGTCCTTCTCTCTTGGTGGATGTACTAAGGCATACCCTAACTGCCTTTTGAAAAGCATAGGATTGTAGTTGATGCAACCCTTCACTCCAATAAGAGGTACATTGGGATACTGCCCACAACTTGTAATTATATCTCTGCCTTTGGTGCTCTGAGTGCACCGCCTGATGTCTTCTGAAGTGAGAGCAATCATTCTCTTAGCCCAATTTCTTGAATGATGAAGATTCAAGAAAGCTTATGTCTTTGGCAAGTGTCTCAATAACCAACAGTAGAATAGAGGTGCACAACATCTGACTAATCTTCCCCTTTGCTTCTCATTTCTCTGATGCACTAAGTAGTAGAAATCCCCTAGCAAGGTAGGAATTGGATTCTTCAGCAGGAAGAGATGGATGGCATTCTTGCTTTCAAACTTAGGCTCGTCTACAAACAAGATGATTCCATATATACTAAGAGCCATGAGAGTACAAACAGTTTCCCACTTCCCAACTGCAGCATGACTGGTGGCCTGAGTGATCAAGAAGTCCAAATGGAGGCCTGGGATTCAAGCCTTAGTGGTCATATGTTGATCAATGATGGTGGTTTCCAAATATAGAGCCTTAGATATGTCTTCATTCCTAAGAGCAGTCATCTCAGGGTTGAAAGGAATCCCTCTCCCGATGAGGACACCCAACAACATGGAAAACGCCTCTAACAAAGGGCCCAACTGAAAGTCTGGGAAAGTAAAGCATCTGAGAGGAGGGTCATAGAACTGAAGGCAAGTTTGGATCATACTCCTTTGTGATGCATCCAAGTCCATGATCATGTCCATGATACCACCATAGTGTTCCCTGAATAAAAGGACACGATCAGGAGTGATGAGTATCTGAATCTGCTTGATGCCTGCTAAAGAGTGCTCAAAGAAATGATAGGTGATGTTGCTCTTCCTGGATGAATCCATACTGGTAATGGATGATGATAAATATAACTAAGGAGAAGTACTAATGAAGACAACTGATGAAGATGGTAAAGGAGATCTCTGATGAAGATTACTGATGAATATCTCTGATGAAGATGTCTGAGCAGAAGAACAGTCAAAACCAAACCAAATAAGATGTGGATACCCTGTAAAAAAAATAGACAAATGTTAAAATGATGTAAAATAGTGTATGCAAAATGATATGCAAGGGTTTGTTATCAGGTGCTGGATTTGTCATTTGCTTTGATAGGGTCCATGTGTGTTCATAAGTCCAGATGGAAGCTAGAGAACCAATAACAAGGTGGGGGACTCAAATAAAGAGTCACAAGTCCAGGGTTTCATAGAATAAGTCCAACATAGTGTAACCTTAACAATATTAGTAACAGGGTATGATGAGGTCAAGGGTTCCTGCAAACCTGTAAAAATTCCAAACCACTCACAGGAATTGTTCTAGAACAAGGATCCTCAAACTTGGATCTATTATGAGAAGTGTAAACACTTCTAACCTGGAGGTACAATGTTTACCCTAATCATAAAGAATCCTCCTCTAATTCACCTCAGATGTTGAAGGTCATCTAAAGAGGTCATCCAGACTTAGCAGGCTTCCTAGATAGCCATAGTACTATAGGAAATCCGTAGCACAGAGTTCTCAAGAAGAAACCCATGTCTGAACCATGTTTCATATTCCCGCACCAGACCGAAATGGAATGGGAAAGAATATGAAGCCAATTTAATCCTATGTGTCACTCAGGCTCCTGATGTGGAACCTTACTCACTGAGTTACCCCTCCCACCAAGGTAAACAACAAATCCAGCACAGGTGATATGATGACAATAATATGAAATGCATAAAACAGTAAATGAAAGAGATAAAGTAAATGCAACAAATAAAGTTGTACAGAAAGCAATAAATAAAGCAATAACAAAAGCACACATAGCACATAATACCCCCAATAAACACAATCAAACAAGCACTAGGAGAAACCCACAAAAGAACCAGAAGCCCTTGTTGCAAAGGTAAAATCCCCGGCAGAGTCGCCAAGTTGTCGCTTCAAGAGATTTACATCCCGGTGCAAACGCGAACGGTCGGCGAAAGGAGAAAATGAGACTTGAATTGAATAGAGTCTCCAGCTAGGAATTTTTATCCCGAAGGAAAGGTAATGGTACATAAACCTGGAAAGAGATGGATAAGACGGTTGCGAACCAGAGAAACTGAGAAAGGGGGTTGGTTACGACCTAGGAAGGTATTAGCACCCAGATCGTCCGTCGTACTCGACAGGATCCGCGCTTATAAGATTTTGTTTGAAATGGGATAATATATGTGCTAAACTGTGCATTAAAAAGCTAGGGAAAGAAAATACAGGTGTCAGTGCAAAAGGGTGAATGTCTCAGGAACTGATGCTTTAGAAAAATTAATGCTGAAAGAGGGGGAAGACACAGAGACTTTTGTTCGATAACTGTTAAGTTATGCCTACGTATCCTATCGTGCAATGAGGAAGTCAGAACACCGTAGTTCGACTCAAAGAGACTGAAAATAAATTGACTGTGAACTGCTTGCTTGTCTATGCTCAAGTGTATGACTCGTCTGGCTCGAGTGCTAACTGTCTTGCATTAAACGGAAGAAGCAAGTTCTCGTTTGTGAATGAGTGTGATGAGAAATGAATCCCGGAGGAGACAATTATTGTTTGTTTTTGTGTTTTCATTTTTTTATTATTTTTGGTGTTTTGCATATGCTTATGAGCTTAAGCCTAAATCAAGGGTTGTAAACTCATTATATCCTCCCTGATTAGGGATAAGGAGCCTACTTAAGTGTGAGATAAGCATCTCAACTTAATTACCATGATGATGTAGGATTAAGATCATTAACCTACTTATGATTATTTAGATGTTTTTGGGTTTTTGTTTAGTGTTAAGTAATGAGTTTAATCTCTAATCACAGATTAGTGAACTCATTACACCATCCTAATAGAAGGATAATAGATGAGAACACTTAAACTGAGGAAGATACCTCAACTTAATCCATGGTTAGGGATTAAATTCATTATATAACAAGCCTTTATTAAGTGGATTTTAATTAAGGGATGAGATTAAGAAGTGGATTTTAAGTTTGTAAGACAACTTGAGGGGGACTTGTCCATTAAACACTAGGGTTAGTCCCTCTTAACTATGAGGAAGAGATAGAACCCTAATGTAAGGCCCAAGTTACAAGATAAAGTCTTTTTGATTATTAATGTGTTTTGATTAATAGGTGTAAACAAATTAAAGGTTTAACACTAAGGATTAAAGTTATACACTCCATCCTAAGAGAAGGATGCAGGTATAACCCTAATTCCAAAGTCCTAAAGCTTTAAGAGTTTAGTCTTTGATTATGAGATGAGAAGAGAGACTCAAGGAGACTCAAAGGTAAAAAGCTAGGGGGTACTATACACAACCCTAAAAGTTATCATGCTTGGATATCCTATGGTTTGTGAGGCTTAAGAGGAAAGATCTTAAAGGCCACCAATGGAAGAAGCAAATGAAAGGAGAAAGAGAAAGATAAGTAACTTAAAAGAGAGAAAGTAAGAAGGAGGGAGCATAAGTGAAACAGGTTCACTTCAAAGACAAATAAGAATTCATATGAAGATAAAAGAAAAGGTGGGAGGTGAAGGCAAATCCACCTCCCAGATAACTTACCCAAAAGCTCCTAAAATGTTAGTATGGATGCATAAGACATAACGCAAAAGGAAATGAATTGAAATGAGATGCAAAGACCAAAGTCAGAAGTGAAAATGCAATATAAAAGGCATATGAGATGATGCAAAGTCATACAAGATGCATATGAATGATCATACAAAGATGAGATGCAATGGAAGCATGTTTAGAAGCATGGAAACACATGGATGTTCATGAAATGTATGAGATGCAAAGCATAGCAAATGAATAAAGAAATGATCAAGCAATGATCAAGCATGTCTTACGATATCTAAGATGTCATACAAATGCTTGAAATGTCATGGCGAGTTCATATGATGATGATATGCAAAGATGAATGCAAATGATCATGAGAAATTAGGGTCTTAAGACAACATGAGATGCATGTGACCAAAACAGAAGCACACTTCATGATAAAAAATTGAAATTAAGCTCAAACAAACCCTAATCCCATATGATATCACACCCCAAAGGAGAAAGTCAAGAGCCTAACCTAATGAAAGTTATGAAATTCCTAAGTTATTTAGGGTTTTTGGGTGATTCATAAGGGGAAATGCAAATCAAATTGAAAATGTAAGATAAAATCATGAGATAAATAACCTAGAAACTATATGAAATATGTGAAACAATGCAAAAAGAATCAAGTTCAAACTCATCATGGTTAGGCAGAAATGAATTTTTCAAGTTAGGGTTAGAAAATATGATTCTTAAGAACCCTAATTCAAAGAAAATTGAGAAATTATGATCAAACCTAAAAATAAATTTGTATGATGAATTTGAAAATGTTTCTAAATGTATTGGAATGGTTCATGAATTTTTTGGGGATTTTTAGAAACCTAAATGCATTTTTAATTAATTAAAATCCATTAATTAATTAAAAATAACATTTAAATACTTTAAAAATACTTTTTTTGATGCAAAAAATAAAATAAAAATTATTTTCAGGTTATAAAAATTATTTGGATCAGAAATGCAAAATATGAGAATTGTTTGATGTTTTTAACTATTTTAAATAAAATGAACAAAAGAAATATAAAGAAAATGAATTAAAAATGAATTAAAATGGAAGTATACAGATCCAAAGGTTGAGATTCAAACGTGGAAGGTGGGAATTGGCTGCGCGCGTGATTGTGTGGTCAGGATTCAATCTGGCATAATTATTGATTAAACCTAATTAATTAAACTAATTAAAAGATTAGGGATTTAATGGAGCATCTGGGTCATCCATCCACGCGTGAAACAAAGATCCTAAGGTCCACATTCAAACTGATCCCTAAACCCTAATTAGAACCCTAATTACATTTAGGTTACCGGAGCAAGCTCCGGTCATCTTCTCCGGCGAGGCAAAAACCCTAGGTTGCTCTACAGGTCACTCCACCCCAAATTATCTGCCCAGAAATTATCCCCATGCCTCTAGCAACTCAAATCAAACACCAAACAACATTTATGCTTCATAATCATGGTGAATCGAATCAAAACATAAATACGGGCAAAGTTTCAGAAGCTTGTGAAATCCTCATTTCTCCACCATTTTCAAAAATTCAAAGTGCAAAATGATCAGGGAAACAAGCTCTATCACATTGTAACTTAAAATTAAAGCTCTGAGAAAAATGTTCTTGAGGTATACCTGAGATGAAGCTTTCTGATTCTGGGCTTTTTGGACCTCTCTTTGGTGCAAATCAATGCTAATGGACTTCCTGAGGATGTTATGATGCTTGGAACAAGCTTGTAATGGCTGATTTTGATGATTCAGTTCTGCTGCACCAGAAATCGTATCTTTGCTTTGTGAGCTTTTAGGCCAATTTAATGGATGGTTTGTGTTCCTTGTGATGTGTAGAGATGATTGATGCAAAGAGTTGTGAGGTTTGATGGTTGTGCTGGCAGATTCGAAGAAAGGAAGTTTTTGACAAATTTTGTGAAAGCTGAGTTGTGGGAGGATTTAGGCTTGTGTGTGTTGTGAAATGAGCTCCATAATGTTTGTATGTAATGTCTTGATTGGTGAGAAGGTTGATGATGGCATAGTTTGATTGGTATGTGCAAGTTTCAAAAAAGTCAAAAGTTTTGTACCTCAAGAATGGGCTATGGCAGAGCTTGCTTTAGGGGTGTCTTGGCCTTAGCATGATTTGTGTATGGCCCTAGGATCAAAGTTATGCAGTTGGCACAAGTGGATGAAGAGTTTCATTAGGTTTTGCAATTTTCCATCTTTGAGAAATTTGTGAAAATTTCTTGATGAATCTTGCAATCCAAGGCACAATTTTGGTTCAAATGCATTGCACTATGTTTGTATGATGTTTAGAAATCAATTAGAGGTCATGAAATGGCTTAAAACATGAATTTGCAAAAAATCCTCTTTGGTATGAACTTGAAAATTATAGGATTTTTGCCAATTTTTAAAGGCCATATCTTGAGTTCTAGGATGAGTCAAGACATGTTATTGTACTTTTTGAAAATGGGAAGACATAATCTACAACTTTCATGCCCAAATGGTTTTCATTTGAAGCATTTTTGGTCATGAAAGAATAGGTTGAAGATCTTTCCCAAAATGGAAAGTTTCCATTACAAGTCATTTCCAAAAATAGCAAGTTTGCATTTGGCTCAAAATTCTTAAATTTTGTGAACTTCCAACCACTTCAATGACCAAATAAAGATCATATAGACTCAAAATGATGATGATGACCCTTTGGTACCCTTGATGGAGGCCTTAAATGCCCTGATTTTGACCTTACTTGCTTAAGAAGTTACCTAATGATCAGAAGACTTCCACAATGAATTTATTCATCAAATTTGGTACACATGATCCTTATAATATATTAACACCATTAGAAACAAGAATGACCAAAAATTTTGGGATTAAGGCCTCTGAAACCAAAACCCTAAATTTTAGGTCATCTGTGCAGGAAACCTTTAGTCTACCTCTATGCATTTGTCATGCTTTGTGATCTCTTGACTTTTATGGACTTTGGGGAACATATTATGATCATGGAACACACATGGATTGCTCAGATCACTTCTTGGATTGCTCAGATCACAAACCCTAGATGCAGATGAAATGGATTATGCAGATGAAACAAATATGCAATATGAGGTGGTATGCATATGCTTATGCAAGAATGAAAGATCACAAGCCATGGTGTGAGAAAAAGTGAGGGAAAATTTGGGGTGTTTACACTTATCCATCTCTTTCTAGGTTTATGCAGCATTACCTTTCCTTCGGGATAAAAATGCCTAGCTGGCGACTCTTTTCAACCCTTTTCTCTTTCGCCGACCGTTCGCGTATGCACCGTGGGACTTAATGTCTTTTCCGGGAGCGACGACTTGGCGACTCTGCTGGGGAGGTTATTTCTTGCAACCAGGGCTTCTGGTTCTCTTTGTGGGTTTCTCCTATCGCTTGTTTGATTTGTGTCTATGGGGGTGTTATGTGTTGTATGTGCCTTTTGTTTATTGCTTTATTTATTGCTTTCTGTACAGTTTTACTTATTGCTTTCATTTACTATTTTATGCATTTCATATTATTATCATCATATCATGTGCTGGAGCCTGTGTGACACATAGGATTAGAGTGGCTTCATATTATTTCCCATTCCATTTTAGTCTGGTGCGGGAATATGAAACACGGTTCAAGCATGGGTTTCTTCTTGAGAACTTTGTGCTACGGATTTCCTATAGTACTAGGGCTATCTAGGAAGCCTGCTAAGTCTGGATGACCTTTTAGATGACCTTCAGCATCTGAGGTGAATTAGAGGAGGATTCTTTATGATTAATGTAAACACTGTACCTGCGGGTTAGAAGTGTTTACACTTCTCATAATAGATCCAAGTCTGAGGATCTTTGTTCTAGAACAATACCTGTGAGTGGGTGGGGTTGTTTACAGGTTTGCAGGAACCCTTGGCCTCAATATACCCTGTTACTGATATTGTTTTAAGGTTACACTACTTTGGATTGATCTTATGAAACCTTGGACTTGTGACTCTTTATTTGAGTCCCCCACTTGGTTACTGGTTCTCTAGCCTTCATCTGGATTTCTGAACACTCATGGCCCCTATCAAAGCAGATAACAAATCCAGCACCTGATCACAAACCCTTGCATATCATTTTGCATACATCATTTTGCATCATTTAACATTTTTCTATTTTTTTTACAGGGTATCCACATTATCTTTGGTTTCGTTTTGATTGTTCTTCTGCTCAGCCATCTTCATCAGTTGTCTTCCTCAGAGATCTTCTTCAGCTGATATCTTCTCCACTTGTCTTCATCAGTATTTCTCCTCAGTTATCTTCATCAGCATCCATTCTCAGTATGGACTCATCCAGGAAAAGAAATATCACATACCATTTCTTTGAGCCCTCCCTAGAAGGCATCAGGCAGATTCAGACACTTATCACTCCTGATCATGTCCCTTTTATCCAGAGATCATTATGGTGGTATTATGGACATGATCATGGACTTGGATGCATCACAGAGGAGCATGATCCACACTTGCCTTCAGTTCTATGACCCTCCGCTCAAATGTTTCACTTTCCCAGACTTTCAGATGGGTCCTTTGTTGGAAGAGTTTTCCATGTTGTTGGGTGTCCCCATCAGGAGAGGAATCCCTTTCAACCCTAAGATGACTGCTCCTAGGAATGAAGACATAGCTAAGGCTTTACATTTGGAAAACACTATCATTGATCAGCATATGACCACCAAGGTTGGAATCCCAGGCCTCCATTTGGACTTCTTGACCACTCAGGCCACTAGTCATGCTGCAGCAGGGAAATGGGAAACTGTTTGTACTCTCTTGGCTCTTAGTGTTTATGGAATCATCTTGTGTGCAGACTAGCCTAAGTTGGTAAGCAAGAATGTTATCCATATCTTCCTTCTGAAGAATCCAGTTCCTACCTTGCTAGGGGATTTCTACTACTCAGTGCATCAGAGAAATGAGAAGCAGAGGGGAAGACTAGTCAGATGTTGTGCACCTCTCTTCTACTGTTGGTTATTGAGACACCTGCCAAAGACAAAAGCTTTCTAGAATCCTCATCAGTCAAGGAATTGGGCAAAGAGAATGATTGCTCTCACTTTAGATGACATTAGGTGGTGTACTCAGAGCACCAAGGGCAGAGATATAATTATAAGCTGTGGGCAATATCCCAATGTACCTCTTATTGGAGTGAAGGGTTGCATCAACTACAATCCTTTGCTTTTCAAAAGGCATCTAGGGTATGCCTTAGTACAACCACCAAGAGAACAAGATTTGGCAGAGACCCTTTACTGTGATGTTCAGAATAATCATGCCATCATCCGACAAGTAGTCTGGGCTTGGGATAACATACAGACAAAAGGGACTGCTATTCTTGGCAAGTGCAACAACATAGCTTCAACTCAGTACATTGATTGGTCTCGCATCAGAGGACAGATCACCTGCATGCCATTTACCCTGGAGGATGTGCCAGGGCCATCAGCAGTAGAGCCTGTAGCTACAGTCAGTTTAGAGGAGTTTGAGAAGTTGAAAGAAAGGAATGCTCAGCTCTTTGAAGCCCTGAAGAAGACCCTCTGGGAGAGGAATGATATTCGTCTGGATAATGAGAGGTTAGAGAAGCTCCGGATCAAGCATATGACCAAGATTAAGAAGACAGATGATTACATCAGAAAAGCTCGGGAAAGGGAGTTGGTATTAAAGAATGCTTGCAAAGAAGCCAAGATTCAGAAGGCCAGAGCTGAGCACTACTTAGAGGAGAGTCAGGCTAGATGGATCAAAATTACTGAGGCTCGTTCACAGGAAGATCAGAAGACTCAGGCTAGGATATTGCAGCTGGAAGCTAATGAGAAGAAGAGTCAGGAAGCCTTATTAGCAGCACATAAGGAAATCTCCGAATTGAAACTCCGGGCGGGGTTGAAGAGATCAAAGGACCAAGACAAGTATAAGAAGTTGACAAATGCCATTGCCACCAGGAACCTTCTTATCAGGACCATCACAGAGCATCCAGTTGGACCAGTAATTGATGCTCCCCCGAAGGAAGTCAAGAAGGATTACTTTGGGATGGATGTTTGATTTCTTTGTATTTGTATTTTATGTTGGTTGTACTTTTTGATGATTTTGTTGTATTCTGACCCACCATGGGAATTTTGTTGTAATCACAAACTATGTATCTTTGCATTTGTAATATATGGTTTATGTGTTATCTTTTGGGCTTTATTTCTCTTCAACATCATCATTCCTCGAGGTCTGGAAGGTCAAACCCAAAAGAACCAAACCGTATACCCTTGGAAGACAAATAGACATATTGCATTGCATACTAACCTCATTCATTGTTTTGTAGGTATTTTTGTTGTTGTTTTCTCACTTTGTTGTGGTTTCAGGAAACATTGCTCGTAGGAGGGTTTTCCCCATCAACCGAGTTCACCGGTATCCTACAAGAAACAACCTTCCTAGCTTACAGATGAACCAAGTTCAGCAAGATTTAACTGACGTGAGAACTCAGATGGCTAATGAGAGAACTGAGATGAGGGCTCAGATGAACCAGTTCATGGCAGTAATGACTGGGTTGTCCCAAAGCCAAGAAAGATTAAGAGAGTTAGTCGAGCGGCAAACTCCCGAAGAGAATCATCCAGGTACAGGAGGTACCAGTAATAATGATCATGGGTAGCCACAAACAGATGCGCCAGAGTTTGGACCTCACCTCATGTCGCTCCCATCAAAAGACACCTGGTCAGAAGGGGTACAGACGCGAACGGTCGGCGAAAGAGAAGAACTGATAAGAGTCGCCAGCTAGGCATTTTTATCCCGAAGGAAAGGTAATGCTGCATAAACCTAAGAAAAGATGGATAAGACGGTCGCAAACCAGAGATACTGAGAAAGGGGGTTGGTTACAACTTGGGAAGGTGTTAGCACCCAGATTGTCCGCCGTACTCGACGGGATCCATGCTTGAAAGATTTGTGTTTAAAGGGGTAGTGTCAGTGCTATTTTATTTGCAAAAGCTAGAAAAGATATACAGGTGTCGGTGCTGGAAAGAAGTGTGAAGCTCAAGACTATGAGGCTCAAAGAATAATGCTGGAAGAGGGGGAATATACAGAGACTTTTGTTCGATAACTGTTAAGTTATGCCTACGTATCCTCTCGTGCAATGAGGAAGTCAGAACACCGTAGTTCGACTCAAAGAGACTGAAAGATAAATTGACTTGTGAACTGCTTGCTTGTCTATGCTCAAGTGTATGACCTGTCTGGCTCAGGTGCAAACTGTCTTGCATCAGACGGAAGAAGCGAGTTCTCGTTTATGAGTGAAGGAGATGAGAAAAGAATCCCGGAGGAGACGATTATTGTTTGTTTTTGTGTTTTCAATCTTTTATTGCTTTTTTGAAGTTTGTCATAAGTTAATGAGCATAAGCCTAAACCAAGGGTTAGTAAACTCATCACATCATCCCTCTGATTAGGGATAATGAGAGTACCTTAAGCATGAAGTAAGCACCTCACACTTAATCACCATGATGTAGGATTAAGATCATTAACCTACTTGTAATTATTTAGATGTTTGTGGAGTTTTTGTTTAGTGTTAAGTAATGAGTTTAAGCCATAATCAAAGATTTAATGGACCCATTACACCATCCTAATAGAAGGATAATAGATGAGGACATTTAAGCTGAGGAAGGCTCCTCAACTTAATCCATGATTAGGGATTAACCTCATGACAAAACAAAACTTTTATTAAATGGATTTTAGTTAATGGTAAGGCTAAGAAGTGAATTTTATGGTTTGTAAGACAACTTGAGGGGGACTTGTCCATTAACACTAGGGTTAGTCCTTCTTAACCAATTATGGAAGAATTAGAACCCTAATGTAAGGCCCAAGTTACAAGCTTGATGTCTTAATGATTATTAGGTGAATTTATTAAAGGACTTAAACACATTAAGGGTTTAACACTTAGGATTAATGTTATACACTCCATCCTAAGAGAAGGATACAGGCATAACCTTAATCACAAAGCCTTAAAACCTTTAAGGTTTAGTCCTTGATTAAGAGATGAGAAGAGAAGACACAAAGATGACACAAAGGTAAAACTAATGGGGGGACTAATCAAACCCTAATTGTGATCATGCTTGGGTGTTCCTAGGGTATGTGAAGCTTGCAAGAAGATCTTCAAGAAAGCCACCAAGGAAGGAGCAGGATGGAAGTAAAGGAAGTAGCAAGAAGCAAGACAACTTACTTCACTTAAGAAATTAAGTTGTCTGAAGGAAGAAGAAAGAGAAAGGGCATGAATGAGCAAGCTCACTCTAACACAAAGATAAAATGCAGCAATGATGCATAAGAGAGATTAGAAGAGATTTTGAGAAGTGAAGGTAAATTCACTTCTCAAACACTTACCACCTGAAAAGTTAGCAACAAGAGAAGAAATGAAATGCAAATGAGATGAAATGCAGAGGTGAAAACCAAAGTCAGAAGCATATCAAGATGTAAATGATGCTAAGAGATGATACAAATGGTTGTCATGAGATGTGGATGATCATACAAGTAAGGAATGAATAACTTATGAAAGTTCATGAAAACTTATGAAATGCAATGGATGCATAACATGGAAAATGGATGATGCAATGATCAAACATGATTTCAATATATCCTAAGGTGTCTCACATGTCATGTGGATGCACACAAAGTCATGGCAAGTTCATGTATGCAAACATATGAGAGATGAATGCAAATGAAGGCAAAAAAAAATAGGGTTTATGAACAAGATGCAATCCAAAATCCAAAACCAGAAGCAAATGACATGATAAAAAATTGAAAATAGGATCAAAGGAACCCTAAACCTATACAAGTTCACTTCCCAAAGGGGAGACCTAAATCTTAACCTAATGGAAGTTATGATTTTCTCAAGTTTGCTAGGGTTTTAGGGTGCCTCACAATGAAAAATGCAAAACAAATTGAAAATGAAAGATAAATTCAAACCAATTTTATCCTAGAAACTACATGATATGAGGAATGCAATGCAAAAAGAAAAAACATCAAACTCTTCATGGTTAGGCAGAAAGGAGTTTTCTAAGTTAGGGCAAAAATAATGACTTTTAAAGACCCTAAATCCAAAGAAAAATGTCAAAGTAGGTCAAGAATCAAAAAGAAATTTGTTTGAAGGGTTTGATAATGTTTCTAAATGTATCAAGATGCAATGTGATTTTTTTGGTGATTTTTAGAAACTTAAATGCTATTTTAATTAATTAATTCTCATTAATTAATTAAAATAAACATTTAAATATTTTAAAAATACGAATTTTAGGCAAAAAATAAAATAAAAATTATTTTTAGAATGAGAAAAATATTTGTAAGGGAAATGCAAAAGATAAAAATTTTTGAAAGTGTTTTACTATTTTTAATAAAATGTAGAAAGAAATGTAATTAAAATGAAAATTAAATGAATTAAAATGGAAGTATGTTGATCCAGTGGCCCAGATTCAAATAAAAAGGGGAGGGAATTGACCTGCGCGTGCAAATCGACGGCCCACATTCAAACTACGCTAATTACGTCATTAAGCCCTAATCTGAACCCTAAACATTTTCAGGTGACCGGAACAGTGTTCCGGTCATCTTCTCCGGCTAGCTTCTCAAGCAATCTCACTCAATACGCAACCCCAAGCACTAAAACTCTCCAGAAATGATCCTCTCTTCAACCCCAACAAGAATCAACCATCAAAATTCATTTATTCATCATCAAAAGCACGAATCAAAGCAAAACGGAAAACAACTCAGAAATTTCAGAAGCTTATGAAATGCTTATTTCTCAACTATTTTCAAAACAAACCATATCATGGCAATCAGGGGAACACATAGAATCATTCTATAACATAAAATGAGATTTCTGGAAAAATAAATGCCATGGCTACCTGAAGTTGAGCTTTCGAAACAGGAGCTTTCTGGCCAGTTCTTTGCCTCAAATCCACTCCAATGATTCCCCTCAAGAGCTTGTGATGCTTGGTTGAAGCTTAAATGGCCTCAAAAGGAAGTTGGCAGAAGTTCAGTTCATGAAATGTTGAAATCGTGTTTTTGATTCTGAGTGTTTTGGGGCAAAATGAAGGGTGGGAAATGATCAGTGATGATTATGGAGTTGTTCTATGGAATTTGTTTTGAGGTTTTATCGCTGAGTTGTGAGTTTCGAAAGCTTTTGCAAATTTGGGGAATTTTGTGTGTGCTGTCTTCTTGGAGGTTTCAGCTTGTGTTATGTTATGTGTTGGGTTGCTTTTGGTACACATATCATGTTTGGATAGGTCAGAGGGTGGGTGCTGGCCTAGGTTGATTGGTATGGGCAAGTTGCAAAAATGTCACCAACTTGTGTACTTGAGGTATGGGCTGGTTTAGTGGCTGTTTTAAGGCATGGCACGAGTCAACTTGCTTCAAGGAGGTCCATGGAAGTCATAGTTTGTAGCTGGCACAAGTGGCTGAAGAGATTTGATCCATTTTGCAATTTTGGGGAAGTTTGGCCACTTTTGAATTACTTGAAGTTCAAGGCATGAGAATTGGGGTTTCTTTGTGCAATTCTGAATTTTAGGTCATGTGTGATGTTTTTGAAATGCTTAGAAGTCACTTTGAGGTCACATTTGGCTTTGGCAAGTGTTTTTGCAAACTTCCCTCTTTGGTGCATAAGTGAAATTTTGTGATTTTTCCCAACTTTGCAAGGCCATAACTTGAGTTCTATGATGAATTATATCAAGTTCTTGTGCTTTTTGAAAATGGGAGGATCCAATCTACAACTTTCATGACCAAGAATTTTTCATTTGAAGCATTTTTGAATCAAAAAGAGGAGGTTGAAAAACTTTCCCAAAATGGCAAGTTTACAATACAAGTCACTTTCCCAAAATGGCAACTTTGCAAATGGCTTGAAATTCTTCAATTTTGTGAACTTATAACTTCTTCTAAGATCAAATAAAGATCATATACACCCAAAATGATGGAGAAGACCCTTTGGTTGGATGATTGGGGGCCTCAGATGCCCTGATTTTGCACTGACTTGCTCAAGAAGTCATCTATTGGTCAGATGCCTTCCCCATTGAATTTATTCATAAAAATTGGTATGCATGATCCTCATATCGTATAGAGACCAATAGAAACAAGAATGACCAAAAAATTTGGAGTTATGGCCTCTGAAACCAAAACCCTAATTTTAGGTCATCTGTGCAGTTGAACCTTGCTCTGCTTCCATGCCTTTCTCAGTTCTTGTGATTTTCTGACTTTCTTGATCTTGGGAGGACATAATATGATGCTTGAACATACATGGACCCCCTTGAGATGATTGAAGACCTTTGGAGTTGCTCAGATAGCTCAGGGATTGCTCAGATCACAAACCCTAGATGCAGATGACTATGAATCAATGTAGTGAAGCAAAAATGCAATATGAGATGATATGATTGAACTTATGCAAATGAAAAGATCACAAGCCATGGTGTGACATTAGTGAGGGAAAATATGGGGTGTTTACAGCTTCCACTATTCAAGCATGAGTTAGCTGTGCAGGATGTAAGCGACGGCTTAACAGGCAAACAAGATAACTTGTGGTTGAATACCAAAGACAGTCCAAAATTTGCACTCACTGATTATGAAGAAGAAAAGGGATATAGATTGTAAAAGGAGGTAAAGTATGATTATAAAGTGCGGGCGACGGAGGATGACCGATACGTTGGGGAAATGGAGGCATCATGATTGGGACGACCATCAAGCAAAGAAATAAGACTCTCTGGGGATTTTAAGTTAAAGGCAATGATGTGGACGGCCATTAGGTTTGAAATGAATGATGAGGGACGGTCATCAAAGGTGAAGAACGATCACCTAGCAGGGGACGACTGCTCTGTTGGGGATAAGATGAGGGACGGTCATCTAAGGTGAAGGACGATCACCTGGCAAGGTACGGTTACCGAAGGTATCACGACATAGGACGAATGTCGGATAGGAAGAGTCGACGATGGGGGCGGCCATCGGATAAGCATGATGAAGGACGATCATCAACAGGGTGAAGGACGATCACCTGGCAGGGGACGGCTGCTCTCGGGTTTATCATGACATTGGACGAATGTCAGATAAAAAGATCAACGACGGGGACGGTCATTGGATAAAATGATGAAGGACGATCATCAAGTGGTGAAGGACGATCACCTAGCAGGGGACGGCTGCTAACATATCGCGACATAGGATGAATGTAGGATAGGAAAAGGGTTCCAATAATGGAGACTCCGCTGGGGATGATGAAGGACGATCATCAAAAAGGTGAAGGACGATCACCTGGCAGGGTACGGCTGCCGAAAGTATCATGACACAGGACGAATGTCAGATAGAAAGGAAATTTGCTTTTTACTGGCGATTTGCCGAGATCCCTTCTGGAGAATGGTAGACACAGACGAGTGTCTAATTTCAAGAAAGAAAGGGTATAAGTGTTTGACGCTGTGTATGGATTAAAGATGCGGACGAGCATCCTTAAGACTACAATACGGACGAGTATCGGTAGAAACAAATGCTGACGCATGTTCAGAGATGATGGTTCGGACGAGCACCAACTGGTTAACAAAGAACACGAACGAGTGTCGAATCTGAGGGAGACAAGTGGTGTATACAAGATACGGACGAGTATCTGTATGAGTAAAGTATGTACGAGTGAGGCACATACGAGTGTTCAACTTGCTGGGGAGAGCATGACATGGACGGGTGTCGGAAGAAGTGTATTATAAACAAGTATTTGATTTACAAAGTGTTTAGGCAACTATGCTGGGAGAGGTGACACGGACGGGTGTCAGGGAAATGTATATATATGTATCTGTCTGTAGAGAACGTTCGGGCGACTTTACTGGGGAATGATGACACGGACGAGTGCCAAAAGGAGCATGTATCTATATTTATGAGTGCAAAGAGGATGCTTTGGCTTTCTGTCGGGGAATTTAAGAGGTATTTTGTGTATTACTGATGTGGTATTGTTGGTATTTACAGGTGCTTGATTCAAAACATGGCTTATGATTATGCAATATGTTTGATTTTTGCCGTAATGATCTGTATTAGACGGAATGTTATGCTCTGGGGGGTATGATGCGAATGCTATGATTATGCAAAAGGCACCGATCCGGGATTCGGATCCCGTCGCGGTGAAGATCTCCGGCTGATCTGCTTTGAAAGCAATATCCCAGCTGGGGGAGAGATCATTGGTAGATCTGATAAGATGTATGACTGCTTGGGAAAACAGGTCACTGGTAGACCTATCTTAATGATGAGGGGCCCAACTGTGGTCTGTGGGAGCTTTCATCACTTAGTTGTGAAACCTTCAGACATTGCTCTTTTGGATAGAGACTGATATTCTGCGGGGAGATGGTTCCCTATCTAACACTTGGCTGGGGAGGAATGATCATTGAACGATCTTCCTAAAGTCCTGTAGGGATTCTGCTGAGGATGATGATTTTGACAACTCAGCTGGGGAGGATGAGCATCTGCAATCCTGTTATGACAAAAACGCACAAGTACCCCGAGGTATCCCTTACCGGATTCCATCATAGGAATTTAGACACTCCCGGGAGCAAATATATTTCCTGTAAGCATTAATTTAGAAAATATGCATTTGAATTAATGCAATCAATATTTATAAGGACATCGGACATTTTTGCAAACGAAAATAAAATGTACGAGACAAAATGTGACTGAAAATCTGATTTTATTAATTTGGGGTGCCCTGAATTGGCAAGTACAGTCAAAGAAACAAATCCCCTGAAATGAGGAGATTGTTACAAAATGAGAAAACAAAAAGATGCTGGCAATGTTGATGACGCTTCAGTGCTTCCCTTTTGCTATGACTTGTATGACATTGACTTTCTTCTCATTCTGCTTTTTGAAGAAGGCTGATTCTGACCGATGCTTTAACCTTTCGAAGCTTGCCGTGTCGTGGGTGATACAGACGAATTCAGAATGCAGTTATTTGCTTATTCCCTTATTTTGCGTGGATCGCCCTTTCGGGTTTTCAATCCACCGGGATACCCATTTTTGCCTGAGCTGTCCAATGCGGCTTTTCAACTCAGCGGGTGTACATTTTTTATTTATTTCCCTTATTTTTGCCAGAGTCTTTTATTCTGTTTTTGACTCGCCGGGATGCCCTATTTTTGCCTGGACTTACATTCTGTTTTTATGTCCAGCGGGTCATTTTATGCGAATTATTTTTTAACTGCATCTGAATTCACAGGGGACAGGAAGTCTTCACCATCCATAGTACTGAGCATCAGTGCTCCACCAGAGAAAACTTTCTTTACTATGAATGGACCATCATAATTTGGAGTCCACTTGCCCCTGTGGTCTGTATGAGGAGGAAGGAGTCTTTTCAGCACAAGAACCCCTACTTGGTATTCCCGAAGCCTGACTTTCTGATCGAAGGCTTTCTTCATTCTTTTCTGTTAAAGTTGCCCATGACAAATTGCAGCTAACCTCTTTTTTTCGATCAGACTCAGTTGTTCGTACCAGGATCGGACCCACTCTGCTTCATTCAGCTTGACATCCATCAGTACCCGTAAGGAGGGTAATTCAACTTCAACAGGTAGGACCGCCTTCATACCATACACAAGCTGATACGGTGTTTCCCTAGTGGATGTTCTGATTGAAGTACGGTACCCATGTAAGGAAAATGGTAACATTTCATGCCAGTCTTTGTAGGTGACCACCATCTTCTGCACAATCTTCTTGATATTCTTGTTAGCAGCCTCTACAACACCATTCATCTTTGGCCTGTAAGGAGAAGAATTGTGGTGTTGGATCTTGAAGTCCCGACATAGCTCTGCCATCATTTTGTTGTTCAAGTTGGAACTATTATCAGTAATGATTCGCTCGGGCACTCCATACCGACAGATGATGTCCCTCTTCAGGAATCGGGCTACCACTTGTCTGGTGACATTTGCATATGAAGCTGCTTCGACCCATTTGGTGAAATAATCAATGGCTACCAGGATGAATCTGTGGCCATTTGAAGCAGTCGGTTCAATCTTGCCAATCATATCAATGCCCCACATGGCAAAGGGCCTAGGTGAAGACATCACATTTAGAGGATTCAGAGGCACGTGCACTTTATCTGCATAAATCTGGCATTTATGGCATTTCCCGGCATAAGCACAACAGTCTGCATCCATTGTGATCCAGTAATAGCCTGATCTTAACAACTTCTTAGCCATCGCATGCCCTCCAGCATGGGTACCAAATGATCCTTCGTGCACCTCGTGCATCAACAAGTTTGCTTCTGCCTTATCAACGCATCTGAGAAGTACCATATCAAAGTTTCTCTTGTACAAGGAACCATCAGCATTCAGGAAGAAACTACCAGCCAACCTTCTTAATGTCTTCTTGTCATTGGATGATGCCCTAGGTGGGCATGTTTGATCCTCCAAGAAGCATTTGATGTCATAGAACCAACGCTTATCATCTTTAACAACATCTGCTGAGAATACATATGTTGGTCTGTCAAGACTGGACACTGATATTTGAGGCACAAAGTTGGCAGCTTGAACTTTGATCATGGACAAAATGGTAGCCAGGGCATCTGCAAACTGATTTTCATCTCGAGGGATATACTCAAGCTTGATTGTAGTGAAGAAAGTGAGTAACCTCCTTGTATAATCCCAGTAAGGTATCAGATGATCCTGGTGAGTGTACCATTTGCCGTTGGTTTGATTAATTACCAGAGCTGAATCTCCGAACACAGTCAAAGTCTTGATCCTGAGGTCAATGGCCTCCTCAAGACCCATAATACAAGCTTCGTATTAAGCTTCGTTGTTAGTGCAGTTAAAAGTGAGCTTTGCCGAGAAAGGCATGTGAACTCCCTTAGGTGTAATGAGTATTGCACCAACACCACAGCCATTCATATTAACAGCCCCATCGAACATCATAGTCCATTCTTCCTCTGGGTCAGGCCCTTCAGTGTGAATAGGCTCTTCATGATCGTTTGCTTTTATGAACATGATGTCTTCATCAGGGAAGTCAAATCTCATAGGCTGGTAATCATCAATGGGTTGCTCAGCAAGATAATCGGATAATACACTGCCTTTGATAGCCTTCTGAGAGGTGTACTGAATATCATACTCTGTGAGGATCATTTGCCATCTTGCAACCCGTCCGGTAAGTGCTGGCTTCTCAAAAATGTACTTAACTGGGTCCATCTTGGAGATCAATAAAGTGGTGTGGGTCAACATATACTGTCTCAGTCGGCGAGCAGCCCACGCTAAAGCACAACAAGTTTTCTCGAGCAGTGAATAACGTTGTTCACAGTCGGTAAAATTTTTGCTTAGGTAGTAAATTGCATACTCTTTTCGACCAGACTCGTCGTGTTGGCCCAGCACACACCCCATTGACTCTTCTAATACTGTCAAGTACATGATTAGAGGTCTTCCTTCAACTGGAGGCATAAGGATCGGAGGCTCTTGTAGGTATTCCTTGATTTTGTCAAAAGCCCTTTGGCAGTCTTCATTCCACCTGACTGTTTGTTCTTTTCTTAACAACTTGAACAAAGGTTCACAGGTTGCTGTAAGGTGAGATATGAACCGTGAGATGTAGTTCAATCTACCTAAGAACCCCCGAACTTCTTTTTCAGTCTTCGGTGCAGGCATTTCTTGAATGGCTTTGACTTTATCAGGGTCAACTTCAATCCCTTTCTCACTTACAATAAATCCCAGCAGCTTACCGGATCGCACCCCGAATGTGCATTTGTTGGGGTTTAACTTCAATTGGTACTTCCTCAGACGCTTGAATAGTTTCAACAGATTCACCAGGTGGTCTTCTTCTGTAAGGGACTTGGCAATCATGTCATCCACATAACATTCAATTTCTTTGTGTATCATGTTGTGGAATAATGTTACCATAGCCCGTTGATAAGTGGCACCAGCATTCTTCAGTCCAAATGGCATCACCTTATAACAGAATGTGCCCCAGGGTGTGATGAAAGTTGTCTTCTCCATGTCTTCAGGTGACATTTTGATCTGATTATATCCTGAAAATCCATCCATGAAGGAGAACACCGAGAACGTAGCCATATTATCGACCAATACATCAATGTGAGGTAAAGGGAAATCATCTTTCGGGCTGGCTCTGTTCAGGTCCCGGTAATCCACACACATCCTCACCTTGTCATCTTTCTTAGGCACAGGTACAATGTTAGCAACCCACGGCGGATAGCTAGTTACAGCAATGAAATCGGCGTCCCACTGTTTTTGTACCTCTTCTTTTATCTTCATTGCCATATCCGGGCGAGTACAGCGCAACTTCTGTTTTACTGGCGGGCAGTCTTCTTTCAGAGGTAGCTTGTGCATAACAATGTCGGTGTCCAACCCGGGCATATCCTGATAAGACCAAGCAAAAAAATCCACATACTCCCGAAGCATGTTAATCAGTTGCTCTTTCACTGAATCTTGCAGGCAGGCCCCGATCTTGACTTCTTTCAAGTCTTCTTCTGGAGGGCACTTTGTGCAAGGGTTTAGATTTGTTCATTTTAGTGATCAATTTTATCTTGCTTAGAAAAAAGTGGAAATGGAGTTATTTATTTTGAAAAACATTGCCATTTTATTTTTGTACAAAAAATAAAGAATGAAAAACAGTGAACGAAAAAGAAAAGACTCATTTGCAAAAGATGTCCTGATATTCATTAATTGATCTTTGCACAAAATACAAGATGGCCCGATTACAAAATGAGTCCAGACATCTTGGGCAAGACGCAGGACTTGATGCATGCTTAAAAAACAGGAAATAATAATTACTCTGCAGGAGTAACTCTTATAATTTCCTAGGAAGACCAGTTTGAGACACGGTTCCCCGGGATCCTTGGACGTATCCAGCTTTCCAGGTTGCGCTCATCTTCTGACTCATCTTCCAAATTATTCACAGCATCCGGGGTGAGCATTCCCCCGCTGACAAACTTGGGCTCCTTTGCAGCCTCTGGTTGATCTTGTCGAGTTGGTCTGTAACCCAACCCGAATCGGTCCTTTTTCTTCTCCACGGGCAGCAGCTTGCCCTAGCCTTGGGAGGTACCTTCTTCAACAACCTTCCGGGCTTGCTGATATGATGTGATAGAGGTCCCAAGCACAACTAATGTTTCATTAATATTAAGGGCCTCAAACCCTTGGCTCATGGTTTCATGAATCTCCCCATCCATTTCAATGTATTTGAAAGTAGCAAGCTGGCTAACGAAGATATCCTCCTCCCCACAAATGGTAATGACTTGGCCCTCCCACTCGAATTTTAACTTCTGGTGAAGGGTTGATGTCACAGCGCCAGCGGCGTGTATCCATGGTCTACCCAATAGACAACTGTAGGCAGGCTGTATATCCATCACAAAGAAGGTCGTTTTGAAAACCTGTGGGCCAATCATTATTGGCAATTCTATCTCTCCCAGAACTGATCTTTTAGAACCGTCAAAGGCTCTCACTACCAAGTTACTCGGGCGTAATGCCAATCCATCATACTCCAGCTTCACAAGGGCTTTCTTGGGTAGGACATTGAGGGATGACCCTGTGTCTACCAACACGTGAGAAAGAACTGCACCCTTACACTCCAAGGTAATGTGCAAAGCCTTATTGTGATTGCGACCTTCCGTTGTCAGATCAGTGTTGGTAAATCCTAGTCCATGACTAGCGTTGACATTTCCAACTACAGCCTCTAACTAATTGAAAGTAATCTCCTCCGGCACATAAGTTGCGTGCAAGACCTTTAGTAGTGCGTTCCGATGAGCCTTAGAGCATATTAGCAACGATAATATGGAGATCTTGGAAGGCGTTTGGTGAAGCTGGTCCACCACCTTGTAATCACTTTTCTTTATGATTCTCATGAATTCATCAACCTCTTGATCAAAAGGAGTCTTCAAAGCTTCTCTAGCAACTGATTCTTCTTGCACCATGCTCTTCCCTTTTTCCTTGGCAGCAGCTTCTGCTTCAACAACGGGACTTGGAGTTTGCGAGGTAAAGAGACGTCCGCTTCTAGTGAAGCCTCCGCCTCCCCCCACATTGTCTATCTGAGGTGAAGAAGTTGATGATTCTAAAGTGATTTTCTGCCCTTCGCAGTATAGATCTGAACCATAATGCCAAGGGATGGCATTATTGCTTTCGTAAGGAACTGGCCCAGGTACTGTGATAGTGACCGAACTGATAGCAGCTGCAGAGGGGTCCACAATTGTATGTGGATCATAGCATATGGTAACTGGTGCTCTGACAGGAGTAGCATTTGGTTGTGAGTTGTTGGTAGGAACATTTGCAGGATCGTAGTATATTGTAACCGTTGAGACATTTTCATTAATTATTACTAATGTTGTAGAAGGTACTGTTGACTGGATGGGTGTTGAAGTTGTAGCAGGAATGGTGATTGTACTTGCATCCGTTGAAGTGGTTGATTGAGCAGTTGTTGGAGTTGTAGTAGAATCCGTTGGAACAATGGTTGCTGCCATTGTAGGAGTATCTGTGGTTGTTGATGAAGGAATTGTTGGAGTTGTAGTAGTTGTTGTCGTAATCTGAAGGATGCCATCCTTAATAAGACCGTCTATGCCGCTTCTCAGCCTTTCACACCCATTGACTGCAATATTGCAATATCCACAGCCGAGCTCACACCTGGGGAACACTTGGCATTCTAACAACTGAGCTTTGATTTCAACCAGAGGTGTTCGGATCTGTGCAACACTGGTGATTAAGGTAGATGGTTTGCCTTCTTCTATAGCATTAATCCTAGGCCCGTTGCGACTAGGCATTGGATTTCTTGTGACATTTGGAGAAGGTGCGAAGTTGAGAGCTTTTGAGTCCACCAAATCCTGGACTTTCATCTGTAGGGCCCTGCATTTTTCAGTATTATGCCCCAGTGCGTTTGAGTGGAATGCACACCTGGAATTTGCATCATAGTTCTTTGGCATATTGGCGGGATCCGGAGGTGCCAATGTCCTTAACTCAACGAGGTTGAGCTTCAGGAGTTGTGGCAAGAGTGCAGCATACGACATTGGAATTGGGTCAATTACCCTGTTTTCCTGTGATGGTCTTTGTTGAAAGGGACGCTGTTGTTGGTTGTTATTGCTGTTGTTGTAGGTTCTCTGTTGCGGATAATGAACTTGTTGTTGATACTGTGGTTGTTGTTGTTGAGGATATGCTGATTGTTGAGGAATCGGAGTTGGAATGGTAACTGCTGCTACTGACTGGTGTACATACTGAGGCCTGCCCCTGCTTGCATGAATGGAATTTGTCTCACCGGCCCTTCGGGGTCCCACAAAAGGCTTTATGGGATTGCTAGATGAACTTGCACCACTGTCGGAAATTTTTCCCATCTTTAAAAGGCTTTCAATCCTCTCACCAGCTATGACCACATCAGCAAAACTAGTAGAGGAAAAAGCAACCAGTCTATCAATGTAGGTCCCTTGCAATGAATTCATGAACATGTCAACCATTTCCCTTTCTGACATGGGTGGTTGGACATCAGCAGCAAGCTGTCTCCATCTTTGGGCATACTCCCGGAAGCTCTCTCTGGAAGACTGAGACATTCCCATCAGGAGGGTTCTATTGGGAGCCATGTCCAGGTTGTACTGATATTGTATGATAAAAGCTTCAGCCAAATCTTTCCAGCACCTTATGGTGGCCCTAGACAAATGTGAATACCACTCTCTTGAAGCCCCAGTCAGACTATCTTCAAAGTAGAACATCCACAACTTTTCATCTGTAGTGTAAGCTTTGAGTCTTCCCAGAAAAGACTGCAGGTGAGTTCGTGGACAGGAGGTACCATTGTACTTTTCAAAGCATGGGGGTTTGAATTTTTGGGGGATTCTCACCTCATCCACTAGCCCCATGTCCATCACATCGAAGCCCAAATAATTCTGAGACTCCAAAGATCTTAACTTCTCAGCAATTTCGTCCAATCTCCTGTCATATACTTCATCTCCAGCCCCCATAACAGTAAATTGTTCTTCTTGGGGATCTTGCAAGATTCTCCCCCTAGCAGTATTACCTTGCACATTTCTCGGGATGTTAACTTCTGGATCCTGATGAGGTCCAAATACTGGTGGGTCAATACGAGGCTGGCCCCGTTCATTGTTAATAGTTCCTCCCGTTCCAAGATGTGGCTCCTCAGGAGTTTGTCTTTCCACCAGCTCTCTTAACCTTTCTTGACTCTGGGCTAAGCCAGTCATCACTGCCATGAATTGAGACATCTGGTTTCTCATCTCTACTCTCTCATTAGCCATATGATTTCTGACCTCAGTCAGATCTTGCTGTACTTGTTCCATTTGAATACCGGGAAGGTTGTTACGAGTCGGGTACCGGTGCGTGCGGTTGACAGGGAACACTCGGCGACGAGCAATGTTTCCTGAAGTCACAACAAAGTTAGAAACAATAATAATAACAAAACCTACAAAACAAAACAAAATTTAGTATGCAATGCAGTATGCTTATTTGTTTTCCAAAGTATCCGGTTTGGATCTTGGTTTTGACCTTTCCAGACCTCGAGGAAGATGCTTGATGTTGTTCAGAGAAAAGCCCAAATGGAAACAAACTAAAATATATTACAAATGGGGAATAATACATAGTTTGTTTTACAATACATGCCCATGGAGGGTCAAAATACAACAAAAGGAAATGTACATCAAATGGAAGCAAACAACAAGCAAAGGATCAGACATCCAGTCCAAACTCATCTTCTCTGACCTCCTTCAGGAGTGCCTCGGTCACCGGACCAGCTGGGTGCTCTGTAATGGTCCTAATGAGGAGGTTCCTGGTATCAATGGCAGTGGTCAGCTTCCTATGCCTATCCTGGTCCTTTGATCTCTTCACTCCTGCTCTGAGCTTCAACTCTGAAATCTCCTTTTGGGCTGCCAACAAAGCTTCCTGCTGCTTCTTCTCACTGGCCTCTAGCTGTTCAATCTTGGCTTGAGTCTTTTGGTCTTCTTGTGTACGGGCTTCAGTGATCCTGACCCACCTAGCCTGACTCTCTTGCAAATAGAGCTCAGTCCTAGCCTTCTGAATTTTGGCCTCTTTACAGGCATTCTTCAGTATTTGTTCCCCAACTCTTGCTTTCCTGATGTAGTCCTCTGTCTTCTCAATTTTGGCAAGATGCTCCACCCTAAGCTTCTCCAATCTCTCAATGTCCAGACGACCATCACTTTTTTCCCAAAGAGTCTTCTTCAAGGCTTGAGATAAGCTCTCATTCCTTTCTTTCAACTTCTCAAATTCTTCTAGGATGACAGTTGCTGCTAGCTGTACTGCAGATGGTCCAGGTATGTCTTCCAAGATGAAAGGCATTCTGGTAATTTGAGCTCTAGTACGGGACCAGTCATAATACTGAGCTGAAGCAACATTATTACACCTTCCAAGGATAGCTACCCCATTTGTCTGGATGTTGTCCCAAGCTCAGGATGCTTGTCTGACAGCAGCTGAATTAGGTTTTACTTCACAATACAGGGTCTCAGCTAAATCTTGTCCTCTAGGAGGGTGAACCAAAGCATAGCCCAGTTGTCTCTTAAACAGCAAAGGATTGTAGTTGATGCAACCCTTTACTCCTATCAGAGGTACATTTGGGTATTGTCCACAGCTGGTGATAATGTCCTTGCCTTTGGTGCTCTGGGTGCACCATCTAATATCATCTGAAGTCAAGGCAATGAGCCTCTTGGCCCAGTTCTTCTGTTGGTGAGGGTTCAAGAAAGCATCTATCTTAGGCAGGTGTTTGAGCAGACAGGTGTAAAAAGCACAGCATCTTACCAACTTCCCCCTCTGTTTCTCATTCCTCTGATGAATGGAGTAGTAAAAGTCTCCCAGCAGTGTAGGCACTGGATTCTTTAGAAGAAATAGATGGATGGCATTCTTGCTGACAAATTTAGGTTCATCTGCAAACAATATAACCCCATATATGCTGAGGGCTAACAGTGCACAGACTGCCCTCCACTCTCCCAATGAAGCCTTCAGGATGGCCTGAGAAATCAAGAAGTCCAAATGCAAACCAGGGATCCCAGCTTTTGTTGTCATACTTTGTTCAATCAAGGAAAGCTCTAGGTACAATGATTTTTCTACCTCTTCATTTCTGGGAGCAGTCATCTCTGGGTTGAAAGGGATTCCACCCCTGATAGGTACTCCAATCAAAGAAGAAAACTCTTCCAGTAGAGGCCCTAACTGAAAGTCTGGGAATGTGAAGCATCTCAAAGGAGGGTCATAAAACTGCAAGCATGTGTGGATCATGCTTCTCTGAGAAGGGTCAAGGTCCATAACCATATCCAGGATACCTCCATGGTGCTCTCTAAACAGTGGGATGTGGTCAGGTGTGATAAGTGACTGGACCTGCCTGATACCAGTCAACACAGGCTCAAAGAAATGGTAGGATATATTGCTCTTCCTGGGAGTAGTCATGAGTGCTGCTGAAGAAACTGAAGATAAGTGCTGATGAAGATCACAGACTGATGCTGGAAATGAGCCACTGACAGGCTGATGCTGGTGATGATGAAGATAACTGAAGCAGATAACTAATGAAGCAAAGGTCTATGCAGGAGAAGGGGTCAAAACCAAACCAGATATGATATGGATACCCTGAAAAGCAAATAAACAAATGTTAAATGATGCAATGATGATATATGCAGATGATATGCAAGGGTTTGTGATCAAGCTGGATCTGATTATCTGTCTTGATATAAGTCCATGTGTGTCCAAAGGTCCAGATGAAGGTTTAGAAATCCAGTAACCAAGGTAGGGGACTCAAATAAAGAGTCACATGTCCAGGGTTAATCACAAGAACTGTCCAAAGTGGAGTACTCTTAAACAAAACAATAACAGGGTATGATGTGGCCAAGGGTACTTGCAAACCTGTAAACAGCCCAACCCCCTCACAGGTAGTGCTTTAGAACAAGGATCCTCAAACTTGGATAAGTTATAAGACGTGTAAACACTTCTAACCCGGAGGTACAGTGTCTACAATAACCATAAAAGATCCTCCTCTAATTCACCTCAGATTCTGAAGGTCATAATAAAGGTCATCCAGACTTAGCAGGCTCCCCAAATAGCCCTAGCACTACAGGAAATCTGTAGCACATAGTTCTCAAGAAGAAACCCACATCTGAACCGTGTTTCATATTCCCGCACCAGACCGAAATGGAATGGGAAAGAACATGAACCACTCTAGCCTAGGTGTCACTCAGGTCCCAGGTATAGGACTTTAAACTCTCAATGGAACCCCACCCACAAAAACTGAAAACCAGATCCAGCAATGACAGTATGAATTATGCATAAGACTGTAAAGAAAGCAATAAATAAAGCTGTACACAAAGCAATAAATAAAGAAAAATAAATAAACACACATAGCACATAACACCCCAGTAAAAACAAATCAAACAAACGCTAGGAGGAACCCATAAAAAGAACCAGAAGCCCTGGTTACAATATAAGGTTCCCCAGCAGAGTCGCCAAGCTGTCGCTCCCACCAAAAGACACCTGGTCAGAAGGGGTACAGACGTGAACGGTCGGCGAAAGAGAAGAACTGAAAAGAGTCGCCAGCTAGGAATTTTTATCCCGAAGGAAAGGTAATGCTGCATAAACCTAAGAAAAGATGGATAAGACGGTCGCAAACCAGAGATACTGAGAAAGAGGGTTGGTTACAACCTGGGAAGGTGTTAGCACCCAGATTGTCCGCCGTACTCGACGGGATCCACGCTTGAAAGATTTGTGTTTAAAGGGGTAGTGTCAGTGCTATTTTATGTGCAAAAGCTGGATTAGATATACAGGTGTCGGTGCTGGAAAGAAGTGTGAAGCTCAAGACTATGAGGCTCAAAGAACAATGAGGAAGTCAGAACACCGTAGTTCAACTCAAAGAGACTGAAAGATAAATTGACTTGTGAACTTCTTGCTTGTCTATGCTCAAGTGTATGACCTGTCTAGCTCAGGTGCAAACTGTCTTGCATCAGACGGAAGAAGCGAGTTCTCGTTTATGAGTGAAGGAGATGAGAAAAGAATCCCGGAGGAGAAGATTATTGTTTGTTTTTGTGTTTTCAATCTTTTATTGCTTTTTTGAAGTTTGTCATAAGTTAATGAGCTTAAGCCTAAACCAAGGGTTAGTAAACTCATCACATCATCCCTCTGATTAGGGGTAATGAGAGTACCTTAAGCATGAAGTAAGCACCTCACACTTAATCACCCTGATGTAGGATTAAGATCATTAACCTACTTGTAATTATTTAGATGTTTGTGGAGTTTTTGTTTAGTGTTAAATAATGAGTTTAAGCCATAATCAAAGATTTAATGGACCCATTACACCATCCTAAAAGAAGGATAATATATGAGGACATTTAAGCTGAGGAGGGCTCCTCAACTTAATCCATGATTAGGGATTAACCTCATGACAAAACAAAACCTTTATTAAATGGATTTTAGTTAATGGTAAGGCTAAGAAGTGAATTTTATGGTTTGTAAGACAACTTGAGGGGGACTTGTCCATTAACACTAGGGTTAGTCCTTCTTAACCAATTAAGGAAGAATTAGAACCCTAATGTAAGGCCCAAGTTACAAGCTTGATGTCTTAATGATTATTAGGTGAATTTATTAAAGGATTTAAACACATTAAGGGTTTAACACTTAGGATTAAAGTTATACACTCCATCCTAAGAGAAGGATACAGGCATAACCTTAATCACAAAGCCTTAAAACCTTTAAGGTTTAGTCCTTGATTAAGAGATGAGAAGAGAAGACACAAAGATGACACAAAGGTAAAACTAATGAGGGGACTAATCAATCCCTAATTGTGATCATGCTTGGGTGTTCCTAGGGTTTGTGAAGCTTGCAAGAAGATCTTCAAGAAAGCCACCAAGGAAGGAGCAGGATGGAAGGAAAAGAAGCAGCAAGAAGCAAGACAACTTACTTCACTTAAGAAGATAAGTTGTCTGAAGGAAGAAGAAAGAGAAAGGGAATGAATGAGCAAGATCACTCTAACACAAAAATAAAATGCAGCAATGATGTATAAGAGAGATTAGAAGAGATTTTGAGAAGTGAAGGCAAATTCACTTCTCAAACACTTACCACCTGAAAAGGTAGCAACAAGAGAAGAAATGAAATGCAAATGAGATGAAATGCAGAGGTGAAAACCAAAGTCAGAAGCATATCAAGATGTAAATCATTCTAAGAGATGATACAAATGGTTGTCATAAGATGTGGATGATCATACAAGTAATGAAGGTGCAAATGAAACATGAAAGGAGGCATGAAAGTTCATGAAAACTTATGAAATGCAATGGATGCATAACATGGAAAATGGATGATGCAATGATCAAACATGATTTCAATATATCCTAAGGTGTCTCACATGTCATGTGGATGCACACAAAGTCATGGCAAGTTCATGTATACAAACATATGAGAGATAAATGCAAATGAAGGCAAAAAAAATAGGTTTTATGAACAAGATGCAATACAAAATCCAAAACTAGAAGCAAATGACATGATAAAAAATTGAAAATAGTATCAAAGGAACCCTAAACCTATACAAGTTCACTGCCCAAAGGGGGAGACCTAAATCTTAACCTAATGGAAGTTATGATTTTCTCAAGTTTGCTAGGGTTTTAGGGTGCCTCACAATGAAATATGCAAAACAATTTGAAAATGAAAGATAAATTCAAACCAATTTTATCCTAGAAACTACATGATATGAGGAATGCAATGCAAAAAGAACCAACATCAAACTCTTCATGGTTAGGCAGAAAGGATTTTTCTAAGTTAGGGCAAAAATAATGACTTTTAAAGACCCTAAATCCAAAGAAAAATGTCAAAGTAGGTCAAGAACCAAAAAGAAATTTGTTTGAAGGGTTTGATAATGTTTCTAAGTGTATCAAGAGGCAATATGATTTTTTTGGTGATTTTTAGAAACTTAAATGTTATTTTAATTAATTAATTCTCATTAATTAATTAAAATAAACATTTAAATATTTTTAAAATACGAATTTTATGCAAAAAAATAAAATAAAAATTATTTTTAGAATGAGAAAAATATTTGAAAGGGAAATGCAAAAGATAAAAATTTTGGAAAGTGTTTTACTATTTTTAATAAAATGTAGAAAGAAATGTAATTAAAATGAAAATTAAATGAATTAAAATGGAAGTATGCTAATCCAGTGGCCCAGATTCAAATAAAAAGGGGAGGGAATTGACCAGCGTGCGCAAATGGATGGCCCACATTCAAACTACGCTAATTACGTCATTAAGCCCTAATCTGAACCCTAAACATTTTCAGGTGACCGGAACAGTGTTCCGGTCATCTTCTCCGGCTAGCTTCTCAAGCTATCTTACTCAATACGCAACCCCAAGCCCTAAAACTCTCCAAAAATGATCCTCTCCTCAACCCCAACAAGAATCAACCATCAAAATTCATTTATTCATCATCAAAAGCACGAATCAAAGCAAAACGGAAAACAACTCAGAAATTTCAGAAGCTTATGAAATGCTTATTTCTCAACTATTTTCAAAACAAACCATATCATGGCAATCAGGGGAACACATAGAATCATTCTATAACATAAAATGAGATTTCTGGAAAAATAAATGCCATGGCTACCTGAAGTTGAGCTTTCGAAACAGGAGCTTTCTGGCCAGTTCTTTGCCTCAAATCCACTCCAATGATTCCCCTCAAGAGCTTGTGATGCTTGGTTGAAGCTTAAATGGCCTCAAAAGGAAGTTGGAAGAAGTTCAGTTCATGAAATGTTGAAATCGTGTTTTTGATTCTGAGTGTTTTGGGGCAAAATGAAGGGTGGGAAATGATCAGTGATGATTATGGAGTTGTTCTATGGAATTTGTTTTGAGGTTTTATCACTGAGTTGTGAGTTTCGAAAGCTTTTGCAAATTTGGGGAATTTTGTGTGTGTTGTCTTCTTGGAGGTTTCAACTTTTGTTATGTTATGTGTTGGGTTGCTTTTGGTACACATATCATGTTTGGATAGGTCAGAGGGTGGGTGCTGGCCTAGGTTGATTGGTATGGGCAAGTTGCAAAAATGTCACCAACTTGTGTACTTGAGGTATGGGCTGGTTCAGTGGCTGTTTTAAGGCATGGCACGAGTCAACTTGCTTCAAGGAGGTCCATGGAAGTCATAGTTTGTAGCTGGCACAAGTGGCTGAAGAGATTTGATCCATTTTGCAATTTTGGGGAAGTTTGGCCCCTTTTGAATGACTTGAAGTTCAAGGCATGAGAATTGGGGTTTCTTTGTGCAATTCTGAATTTTAGATCATGTGTGATGTTTGTGAAATGCTTAGAAGTCACTTTGAGGTCACATTTGGCTTTGGCAAGTGTTTTTGCAAACTTCCCTCTTTGGTGCATAAGTGAAATTTTGTGATTTTTCCCAACTTTGCAAGGCCATAACTTGAGTTCTATGATGAATTATATCAAGTTCTTGTGCTTTTTGAAAATGGGAGGATCCAATCTACAACTTTCATGACCAAGAATTTTTCATTTGAAGCATTTTTGAATCAAAAAGAGGAGGTTGAAAAACTTTCCCAAAATGGCAAGTTTACAATACAAGTCACTTTCCCAAAATGGCAACTTTGCAAATGGCTTGAAATTCTTCAATTTTGTGAACTTCTAACTTCTTATAAGATCAAATAAAGATCATATACACCCAAAATGATGGAGAAGACCCTTTGGTTGGATGATTGGGGGCCTCAGATGCCCTGATTTTGCACTGACTTGCTCAAGAAGTCATCTATTGGTCAGATGCCTTCCCCATTGAATTTCTTCATAAAAATTGGTATGCATTATCCTCATATCATATAGAGACCAATAGAAACAAGAATGACCAAAAAATTTGGAGTTATGGCCTCTGAAACCAAAACCCTAATTTTAGGTCATCTGTGCAGTTGAACCTGGCTCTGCTTCCATGCCTTTCTCAGTTCTTGTGATTTTCTGACTTTCTTGATCTTGTGAGGACATAATATGATGCTTGAACATGCATGGACCCCCTTGAGATGATTGAATACCTTTGGAGTTGCTCAGATAGCTCAGGGATTGCTCAGATCACAAACCCTAGATGCAGATGACTATAAATCAATGTAGTGAAGCAAAAATGCAATATGGGATGATATGATTGAACTTATGAAATTGAAAAGATCACAAGCCATAGTGTGACATTAGTGAGGGCAAATTTTGGGTGTTTACACATCAACCCAGAAGTCAATGCTATCATAAATACCCAAGGAAACACTAGAGGTCGTGCCTTGCAGGAGGACCCTCAAGAGGAACAGTTTACACTAATTGGTGTTGGGGATGAAGCCTATGATCATCATCTGGATGAAATAGCAGAGAAGTTGAGATCTTTGGAGTCCCAAAACTCTTTGGGATTTGATGTTATGGACATGGGTTTGGTTGAGGAAGTCAGGATTCCTCACAAATTCAAGCCTCCTTGCTTTGAGAGATATAATGGTACCTTTTGTCCACGTACTCACATGAAGTCCTTTCTGGGGAGACTGAAGGCTTATACCATGGACGAAAAATTGTGGATGTTCTACTTCGAAGACAGCCTGACCGGGGCATCCCGTGAATGGTATTCTCACTTGTCCAGAGCAATAGTCAGGAACTGGAAGGATTTGGCCGAAGCTTTCATACGCCAGTATCAGTATAACTTGGACATGGCTCCCAACATGGCCCTCCTAATGGGTATGTCACAGTCTACAAGAGAGAGCTTCCAGGAGTATGCCCAAAGATGGAGACAGCTTGCTGCTGCTGTCCAGCCTCTGATGTCTGAGAGAGAAATGGCCGACATGTTTATGAACACCCTACAGGGAACATACATTGACCGACTTGCTGCTTTCTCGTCCACCAGCTTTGCGGATGTAGTTATAGCTGGGGAGAGAATTGAGAGTCTATTGAAGATGGGAAAAATTTCAGACAACGGTGCTAGTTCCGGCAATGCAAGGAAACCTTTTGCAGGACCTCGTAGGACAGGTGAGACCAACTCAGTGCACATGGGAAGAGGTAGGCCTCAGTACATGCCAAGAACAGTAGCTGATGTCACCATTCCAGCCCCGGCACCTCAATAGCAGTATCCTCCACAACCACAACACTTACCACCACAACAACAATTTCCTCAACAGAGATCTTACAATAATAACAATCAGCAACAACAGCCGTTTCATCAAAGGCCTTCACAAATAAACAGGGTTATCGATCCCATTCTGATGCCCTATGCTACCTTACTTCCACAATTATTAAAGCTCAACCTGATCGAATTGAGGACTCTGGCTCCACCGGATCCCCAGAACCTTCCAAGAAACTATGATGTTAATGCCCGGTTTTCCTTCCACTCAAATGCACCTGGCCATACTACAGAGAAATGCAGAGCCTTGCATATGAAGGTTCAGGATTTGATTGATTCCAAGGCAGTCAACTTTGCACCTCCTCCAAGTGTTACCAAGAATTCTATGCCTAGCCATGGTGGGCCTAGGATAAATGCCATTGAGGAGGATCAACTAGTGAACCAAATTGACAATGTTGCAAGCATTCAGACACCTCTGGCTGAGGTTAAGCCCAGCTTTTGAAATACCAAGTGTTCCCGGGTTGTGAGGCCCAGTGCGAAGCTTGCAAGACTTCTATAAATGGTTGTGCAAATTTGAAGACTGGTGTCAACAATCTTATCAAAGAAGGCACTTTACAGATCACTTCAGCAGTTCTAGCTCCAACAACATCAATAACCATTCCTTCTACAACTCCAGCACATGTCATTCCATCAGATGTCACTCCTACAACTTCAACAACAATCATTCCAACAGATTCTTCTACAATATCAACAAACATCCCTTCTTCAACAACAACAGACATCAGCTCAACACATCCTTCTACAACAAGAACAACCATCAATAAAGATATTTCCATAGTTACTATTTACTATGATCCTGCAACAATCCACGTTCCAGGTTCTTTCAACAATCAACAACTCTATCAACAACAACAACCATCATCACCAGCACCATCTCCGGTCAGACCTCCTGTCACAATTTATTATGAACCTCAGACTGTCTCAGTTCCTTCTTCCACATCAATCGATGTGGTTACTATCATGGTACCAGGACCAGTTCCATATGATAACAGTAGTGTCGTGCCTTGGCACTATGGCTCAGATTTGTATTGTGACGGAAAGAAAGTCACTATTGACACTTCTACACCACAGATTGACAATGTGGGGGGAGGCGGAGGCTTCACCCAAAGCGGACGTCTCTTTGCCTCACAATTCCCAAGAACCAATGCTGAAGCAGAAGCTGCTGCTAAGGCTAAGGGTAAGAGTGTAACACCTGAAGTGCTTATTTCCAAGGAAGCTTAGAAGACATCCTTTAACCAGGATGTAGACGAGTTCATGAGAATAATCAATAGGAGTGACTACAAGGTTGTGGACCAGCTTCATCAGACCCCCTCCAAAATCTCTATCCTATCACTGCTTATGTGTTCCGAAGCTCATAGGATTGCACTTCTCAAAGTCTTGCATGCAACTTACGTGCCAGAAGAGATTACAGTTAATCAACTAGAAACAGTGATTTCAAATGTCAATACTAGCCACGGGCTAGGTTTTACTAATGTTGATCTAACTACGGAGGGCCGTAACCATAATAAGGCTTTACACATCACCTTGGAGTGTAAGGGTGATTTTCTCTCTCATGTCTTGGTTTACACTGGGTCTTCTCTCAATGTTCTCCCAAAGAAAGCCTTGGTCAAGATGGAACATGATGGTATTTGTTTGCGTCCAAGTAACCTGGTAGTGAGAGCCTTTGATGGTTCTAAAAGACCGGTTCTTAGAGAAATTGAGTTGTCTGTGGTGATTGGCCCACAAATCTTCAAAAGTGACTTCTACGTGATAGACATTCATCCTACATATAGTTGTTTGTTGGGTCGGCCATGGATTCATGCCGTTGGCGCTGTAACGTCAACCCTTCACCGGAAGTTGAAATACGAATGGGAAGGTCAAATCATCACAATCTGTGGGGAAGAGGATATCTTCATTAGTCATCTAGCTACTTACAAGTATATTGAGATGGACGGAGAGATCCATGAGACAATGAGCAAAGGGTTTGAAGCCTTTAATGTCAATGAAGCAACAGTTGAAGTGTCTGGTACTTCCATTTCCTCTTATAAGCAAGCTCGGAAGGTTGTTGAGGACGGGAACACCCAGGGCTGGGGCAAGCTGCTGCAAGTCCAGATCAAGGAAGACAAGTTCGGGTTGGGTTACAAACCATCTCGACAGGTCCAAGAGGAGGCTGCTAAAGCTCCCAAGTTTATCAGTGGGGGAATGCTAACCCCGGATGCAATCAACAATGTGGAAGACGAGGCTGAAAGTAACTTCAACCTGGAGAGTTGGATTCGTCCAAGGGTCCTAGGCCAGCAATTCCTTAACTGATCTTCCCAGGAAATTATAAGGATTACTTCTGCAGAGTAATTATTATTTCCTGTTTAAGCATACATTAAGTCATGCATCTTGCCCAAGGTATCAGGACTCATTTTGTAATAGGGCCATATTTGTATTTTGTGCAAATGAATAATTAATGAACAAATGGACATCTTTTGCAAACGATCTTTTTGTCGCTCATTGTCTTTCATTTTTGTTATTTTCACACAAAGCAATAAATGGCATGTTTTCAAAATAAATAACTCCATTCACACTTTTACTAAACAAGATTAAAATCAATCACTAAAATAAACAAATCTCAACCCTTGCAGAGATAATCCTCCAGATTGCACCGACAACGGCACTGCTATGACCTTGTATGACTTCGACAATCCAATTAATCAAGCTGATGAAGGGGTTGATGAAGATTATGAGTTACCTAAAGAGTTGGCTAGGTTCTTGAGACAAGAGGAAAAAGTGATTGCTCCTTATCAGGAGGAGGTTGAGACCATCAATCTTGGTACTGAGGAAGATGTGAAAGAGGTAAGGATTGGAGCTAGTCTACAAGCTCCGGTGAAAGAACGGTTCATCAGTATGCTTTGGGAATATGTTGACGTTTTCACTTGGTCCTATCATAATATGCCAGGTCTAGATACGGATATTGTCATGCACAGGATGCCACTGAAAGAAGATTGTCCGCCAGTTAAACAAAATCTATGTTGTACTCGCCCAGATATGGCCATGAAAATTAAAGAGGTACAAAAGGAGTGGGACGCCGGTTTTCTCGCTGTAACTAGTTACCCGCCTTGGGTTGCTAATATTGTACCTGTACCTAAGAAGGATGGCAAGGTATGTATGTGTGTGGATTACCGGGATTTGAACAGAGCTAGCCCGAATGATGATTTCCCATTACCTCACATTGATGTATTGGTGGACAACACGGCTCAGTTCTCGGTATTTTCTTTTATGGACGGATTTTCTGGATACAATCAGATTAAGATGTCACCTAAAGACATGGAGAAGACAACCTTCATCACACCTTGGGGAATGTTCTATTACAAGGTAATGCCGTTTGGTCTGAAGAACGCCGGTGCAACATATGGGCTATGGTAACATTGTTCCACGATATGATCCATAAAGAAATCGAATGCTATGAGGATGATATGATTGCCAAGTCCCTTACAGAGGAAGATCATCTGGTGAATCTGCTGAAATTGTTCAAGCGTCTGAGAAAGTATAAGTTGAAGTTGAACCCCAACAAATGCACATTCGGGGTGCGTTCCAGTAAGCTGCTGGGTTTTATTGTAAGCGAAAAAGGAATTGAGGTTGATCCCGACAAATTGAAAGCCATTCAGGAGATGCCTGCACCTAAGACTGAAAAAGAAGTTCAAGGGTTCTTAGGTAGATTGAACTACATCTCAAGGTTCATATCTCATCTCACTACAACCTGCGAACCCTTGTTCAAGCTGTTAAGAAAAGAACAAACAGTTAGGTGGAACGATGATTGTCAGCAAGCTTTTGAAAAAATCAAAGAGTATCTGCAAAAACCTCCAATTCTCATGCCTCTAGTTGAAGGAAGACCTCTGATAATGTACCTGACAGTATTAGAAGAATCAATGGGGTGTGTGATGGCCCGCATAACGAGTCTGGTCGAAAAGAGTATGCAATATAATACCTAAGCAAAAAGTTTACTGACTGTGAACAACATTATTCACTGCTCGAGAAAACTTGTTGTGCTTTAGCGTGGGCTGCTCGCCGACTAAGACAGTATATGTTGACTCATACTAACTTATTGATCTCAAAGATGGATCCGGTCAAGTACATATTTGAGAAGCCATCACTTACCGGAAGGGTTGCAAGATGGTAAATGATTCTGACGGAGTATGACATTCAGTACACCTCTCAAAAAGCCATCAAGGGCAGTGTATTGTCTGATTATCTGGCCGAGAAACCCATTGATGATTACCAGCCTATGAGATTTGACTTCCCTGATGAAGACATCATGTTCTTGAAAACAAAATATTGTGAAGAGCCTATTCACACTGAAGGGCCTAATCCAGAAGAAGCATGGACTATGATGTTTGACAGGGCAGTTAATTTTAACGGTTGTGGAATTGGTGCAGTGCTTATCACGCCCAAAGGAGTTTATATGCCTTTCTCAGCAAAGCTCACCTTCGCTTGCACTAACAACGAAGCAGAATACGAAGCTTGTATCATGGGTCTTGAGGAAGCCATTGACCTCAGGATCAAAACCTTGAATGTATTTGGAGATTCAACTTTGGTAATCAATCAGACCAACGGCAAGTGGTACACTCATCAGGAGCATCTGATACCCTACTATGACTATACGAGGAGATTATTGACCTTCTTCACAACACTTAAGCTTGAATACATCCCTCGAGATGAGAATTAGTTTGCAGACGCTTTGGCTACCATTTCATCCATGATCAAAGTACAAACTGCTAATTATGTGCCTCAGATATTAGTATCCAGACTGGACCGACCGACATATGTATTCTCTGCGGACACTACCACTGACAACAAGCCATGGTTCCATGACATCAAATGCTTCTTGGAAAATCAGACATTCCCACTTGGGGCATCGTCAAATCATAAGAAGACATTGAGAAGGCTAGCCGGCAGTTTCTTCCTCAATACTGATGGCTCCCTATACAAGCGAAACTTCGACATGGTCTTGCTCAAATGTTGACAAGAAGGAAGCAGACCTGTTGATGCATGAAGTACATGAAGGTTCTTTCGGTACCCATGCCGGAGGACATGCAATGGAAAAAAAGTTATTAAGATCAGGTTACTACTGGATCACAATGGATGCAGACTGTTGTGCCTATATGCCAGAAAATGCCACAAATGCCAGATCTACGCAGATAAAGTGCATGTGCCTCCGAATCCTTTGAATGTAATGTCTTCACCTTGGCCCTTTGCCATGTGGGGCATTGATATGATTGGAAATATTGAACCGACTGATTCAAATGGTCACAGATTCATCCTGGTGGCCATTGATTACTTCACCAAATGGGTTGAAGCAGCTTCATATGCAAACATCACCAGACAAGTGGTAGCTAGATTTCTGAAAAGAGACATCATCTGTCGATATGGAGTTCCCGAGCGAATCATTACTGACAATGGTTCCAATTTAAATAACAAGATAATGGCAAAACTTTGTCGGGACTTCAAAATTCAACATCACAACTCTTCTCCTTACAGGCCAAAGATGAATGGCGTTGTTGAGGCCACTAACAAGAATATCAAGAAGATTGTGCAGAAGATGGTAGTCACCTACAAAGACTGGCACGAGATGCGACCATTTGCCTTGCATGGGAACCGAACCTCTATCAGAACATCTACAGGGGCAACACCTTATCAGCTTGTGTACTGTATGGAGGTTGTCCTACCCGTTGAAGTTGAACTACCCTCCTTACGGGTAATGATGGATGTGAAACCGGATGAAGCAGAATGGGCCCGGTCTCGGGACAATCAACTGAATCTAATTGAAGAGAAAAGATTAGCAGCCATCTACCATGGGCAGCTATATCAAAAGCGAATGAAGAAAGCCTTCGATCAGAAAGTCAGACCTCGGGAATACCAACTGGGAGAGCTTGTTCTGAAAAGACTTCTTCCTCCTCATACAGACCACATGGGTAAATGGACGCCAAATTACAAAGGCCCATTCATAGTAAAGAAAGTTTTCTCTGGTAGGGCATTGATGCTCACTACTATGGATGGCGAGTATTTCTTATCTCCTATGAATACAAATGCAGTTAAAAAATACTTCGCATAAAATGACCCGCTGGACATAAAAACAGAATGTAAGTCCAGGCAAAAATAGGGCATCCCGGCGAGTCAAAAACAGAATAAAAGACTCGGGCAAAAATAAGGGGAAAAAAAATGTACACCCGCTGAGTTGAAAAGCCACATCGGACAGCTCAGGCAAAAATGGGTATCCCGGTGGATTGAAAACCCGAAAGGGCGATCCACGCAAAATTAGGGAATGAGCGAACAACTGCATTTTGAATTCGTCTGTATCACTCACAACATGGCAAGCTTCGAAAGGACAAAGCGTCAGTCAGAATCAGCCTTCTTTAGAAAGAAAGATTAGAAGAACGTCAAGGTCATACGGGTCATAGCAAAGGAAGCTCACTGGAGCGTCATCTTCAACATTGCCAACACTTTTATTTTTCTCAATTTACATCAATCTCCTCATTTCAGGGGATTCACTTCTTTGACTGTACTTGCCTATTTAGGACACACAAATCAATAAAATCAGAATTTTCAGTCACACTTTGTTTTTGTACATTTTTGTTTTGTTTGCAAAATGTACAAAGTTCATGATACAATACTTGCATAAAAAAACATATGAGCCATTTTTTAATAAATGCTTGCAGGAAATAGGTGGCTCTCAGACGAATCTAACTCCCATGACGGAATCCGGTTGAGGATACCTCGGGACACTTGTGCATTTCCTTTGTCTTAACAGGTTGCAGGTACTCAAGGCAGACAAACTTTCACAGCGTGGGGCATATCAAGCATGGTATCCCCAGCCAAGTCAGCAATCGCATCATCAGCAGGACTCTTTGGCAAGAAATATTTCCTCGAGAAGTTCCCCCCCAGGATCCCTTGAGGAATTCATCAATCCCCAATATATTACTCTCCAGAAATTATCTCCTCCCCAAGCGGGATCTCCCAAGTAATGCCTGACAGCTCGTCCACAGAAAAGTGGTCAAAGAATTTGCTTCCCCACAGAGTTGCCATTCTCTCCCCAATAGAGCAATGCCTGAAACACATTCCCAGCAGAGTTGTTGAAACTTCCTCATCCCCAGCTGAGTTCTCCCTCCAGACAAATCGCCCAGAGATCTTTCTCCCCGCAGGATCTAGATCTCAGATCGGGTTTCTCATTTGCGTAATCATAGAATTCGCATCATATTCACCAAATAAGCGTAGCATTCCATCTAATACGGGGCATTACGACAAAAATCAAACATTTGCATGATCATAAGCCAGGTTCGAGCCATTTGCCTGCAAATACCATATTCACCTCATCAGCAAAATACAAAACTCATATCCCCTGCAGATAAAAGCCAAAGCACCCCTTTGCACTCTAAAACACAGATACCTGTTTATGTTTATATATGTTCTTTTCGACACTCGTCCGTGTCATCTTTCCCCTGTAAGGTCTCCAGAATACCTTCTATATTCTCAATACAGATATTTGTTCATACTTGTACATATTCTTTTCGGCACTCGTCCGTGTCATACTTCCCCAGCAAGTCAAACACTCATTTGTGTCCCTTGCCCAATCTTTTGACACTCGTCCGTGTCATGCACATACTTCACCAGCAGATCATACTTGTACAGAAGTCTTCGATACTCGTCTGTATCTTGTATATATCATCCCTCGGGAGATTCAACACTTGTCCGTGTTTCTTGCCTAAACGATTGATACTCGTCCATATCATCGTCCTTGAACACGTGTCAGCGTTTGTTTCTACTGATACTCGTCTGTATCGTGGTCCTAAGGATGCTCGTCCGCATCTTTAATCTATACACACTGTCAAACACTTATACTATTTATTTTAAGGCGTGAGCACTCGTCCGTGTTTACCATTCCCCAGTAAGTCGCCAATGAAACGACTTTCTCTTATCCGACATTCGTCCTATGTCGTGATACTTTCGGCAGCCATCCCCTGCCAGGTGATCGTCCTTCACCTTTGGATGACCGTCCCTCATCCTTTCCACAGTGGAATCCCCCATTGTTGGAACCGTCTATCCGGCATTCGTCCTATGTCGCGATATCTTTTTAGCAGTCGTCCCCTGCTAGGTGATCGTCCTTCACCTTATGATGACCGTCCCACATCATTTATCCTATGGTCGTCCCCATCATGGATCCTTTTATCCAGCATTCGTCCTATGTCGCGATATCTTTTTAGCAGCCGTCCCCTGCTAGGTGATCGTCCTTCACCTTATGATGATCGTCCCTCATCATTTATCCGATGGCCGTCCCCATCATGGATCCTTTTATCCGGCATTCGTCCTATGTCACGATAACCTCCAAGAGCAGCCGTACCCTGCTAGGTGATCGTCCTTCACCTCTTGATTGTCGTCCTTCATAATGCTTATCTGATGGCCATCCCCATCATTGACCTTTCCTACCCGACATTTGTACTATGTCTAGATAAAGTGCAACCGTCCCTTGCTAGGTGATCATCTTTCACCTTTGATGATCGTCCCTCATCAAATATTTCAGTTATTCTTTAACCCGATGACCGTCCATGTCGTAGTCCCTTTTTCTTTCCCTGATGATCGTCCTTCATCAGCTTTTATCCGATGGCCGTCCCCATCGTTGCTTACTTTATTTTCTAAGCCTGATGGTCGTCCCCATCTATGCTTGTCTCAATCCCCAGAGAATTTTATTGCCTTACCCGATGGTCGTCCCCGTCGTGGTTTCTTTATTTTCCAGCAGGATGGTCGTCCCCGTCATTGCTATGCTTACCATTTTACCCCCAGCAGTCGTCCTCTGCTCGATGGTCGTCCTCCATCACTTTCATTTGATAATCATACTATACTACCTTTTACAATTTATATCACATTTCTTCTTCTCCCAGTGAGTGCAAATTTCGGACTGTCTTTGGTATTCAACCACAAGTTATCTTGTTTGTTTGTTAAGCCAGGCGCTTACATCATGCACAGCTAACTCATGCTTGAATAGGGGCAGCTGTAAACACCCCAAATTTGACCTCACTTTTTCTCACACCATGGCTTGTGGTCTTTCATTTTTGCATAATCATAGGCATACCACCTCATATTGCATATTGTTTCATCTGCATAGTTTCATTTCATCTGCATCTAGGGTTTGTGATCTGAGCAATCCAAGAAGTGATCTGAGCCATACCAAAAGTCTTGAAGCTTTCCAAGAGGATCCATGTGTGTTCCATGATCATAATATGTTCCCCAAAGTTCATAAAAGTCAAGAGATCACAAAGAATGGGAAAGGCATAGGGGCAGACTGAAGATTTCCTACACAGATGACATAAAATTAGGGTTTTGGTTTCAGAGGCCTTAATCCCAAATTTTTTGGTCATTCTTGTTTCTAATGGTCTTAATATGTTATAAGGATCATGTATACGAAATTTGATGATGAAATTCATTGTGGAAGTCATCTGATCATTGGGTAACTTCTTGAGCAAGAAAAGTCAAAATCAGGGCATCTAAGGCCTCTATCATGGGTACCAAGGGGTCATCATCATCATTTTGTGTCTCTATGATCTTTATTTGATCTTAGAAGTGTTTGGAAGTTCACAAAGTTGAAGAATTTTGAGCCAAATGCAAACTTGATATTTTTGGAAATGACTTGTAATGGAAACTTTCCATTTTGGGAAAGATATTCAACCTATTCTTTCATGACCAAAAATGCTTCAAATGAAATATTCATGGGCATGAAAGTTGTAGATTATGTCTTCCCGTTTTCAAAAAGTACAAGAACATGTCTTGATTCATCCTAGAACTCAAGATATGGCCTTTCAAAGTTGGCAAAAATCCTATAATTTTCAAGTTCATGCCAAGGAGGGAATTTTGCAATTTCACTTGCCAAGCCATTTCATGACCTCTAATCAACTTCTATGCATCATAACATGTCAAAGCAACTTCAAAAGATAAGAATTGGTCTTTGAACCTAGGGTTTTGATAGCTTGATTCACAAGAAATCTCAAAATGGCCAAAATGCATAAACCTTGTAAACTCTTGATCCAAGCCATCCAGCTGCATAACAATGATCCTATGGCTCTCCTTGAAGCTAGCTGAAGCAGTACAAGCCCAGAAACCAGCTCTTCCATGGCCCATACCTCAAGTACACCAATCTTGACCTTTTGGCCAATGGAGCCATAACATTCCCACAGTGCATATCTAATCTTCTGACTCATTCCAATAGTTTAGGGATTGCCTCAAGATCATAAACTAATCATGCCATGAGCTCAGAACATACACAACATCAGATTTCACAAATTTTGCAAAAACCTTCCCTTCTTCGATTCTCTCAAACCATCCATCAAACCTCAAAAATTCTTTCACCATTCATTCAGAAATCATCCATAGAACACAAAGCAACCATTACCATGGCCTGAAACCTCATAAACCAAAGCTTCCATTTCTGCCATATCAGAATCGAGCCACCCAAAATAGCCCCTTTAAAAGCATTCTAAGCATCCCAATAGCTTCAGAAGGAACAAATGAGCTCATTTGCACAAGTGGGAGGTTCTGAAAGCTCACCATTGAAGGTTTCCAGCTCAGGTATGGTCAAGAACATTTTTTCTCAAATCTTTGATTTCGTGTTATAGAATGAAACTGCATGCTCTAAGGATCACAATGATGTTTTTAGAATTGAAAATGGTTGAGAAATGAGGATTTCATGAACTTCTGAAACTTTGCCCGTATTTATGTTTTGATTCGATTCAGCTTGTTCATGAAGCATAAATGTTGTTTGATGTTTGATTTGAGTTGCTAGAAGTATGGGCATCATTTCTGGGCAGCTGATTTGGGGTGGGGTAGCTTGTAGAAGGATTTAGGATTTTTGGTTCACCGGAGAAGATGACCGGAGCTTGTCTCCGGTCACCTGAGAGTAATTAGTCCTAATTAGGGTTTAGTGCCCAGATTGATTGTGAGCCATTAGATGTGTGATTAGCTTAGCGAAGGAACGACCCAGATTAGTTCATTAAGGCTAATTTCTGATTAATTAAAATAAATATAATTAATTAGCCAGGTTTGATCCCAGCACTTGAAACACGCGCGCAATCAAACCTCCCCCCTCCAGTTCAAATCTGAGCCCTTGGATCCTCTGACTTTCCATTTAATTCATTTTTAATTCATTTTCTTTTCATTTCTTTTGTGCATTTTATTTAAAATAGCTAAAAACATCAAAAAAATATGATTTCTTGCATTTTTGTTTCAAATATTTTTCTTAACCTGAAAATAATTTTTATTTTATTTTTTTGCATTAAAAAAGTATTTTTAAAATATTTAAATGTTATTTTTAATTAATTAATGAATTTTAATTAATTAAAAATGCATTTAGGTTTTTAAAAATCACAAAATAATTCATGAACCATTCCAATACATTTAGAAACATTTTCAAACTCACTATACAAATTTCTTTTTAGGTTTGATCACATTGTCACAATTTTCTTTGAATTAGGGTTCTTAAAAATCATATTTTCAAACCCAAATTTGAAAAATTCATTTCTTCCTAACCATGATGAGTTTGAACTTGATTCTTTTTGCTTTGTTTCACATATTGCATATAGTTTCTAGGTTAATTTTCTCATGATTTTATCTTGCATTTTCAATTTTATTTTCATTTTCCCTTTAGAAGTAACCAAAAACCCTAGCAAACTTAGAAATTTCATAACTTTCTTTAGGTTAAGCTTCTAACTTGCTCCTTTGGGTTGTGATCCTATATGGGATTAGGGTTTGTTTGAGCTTGATTACAATTTTTTATCATGTTGATTGCTTCTGTTTTGGTCATATGCATCTCATGTTGTCTTAAAACCCTAATTGTGCATCTTTATTTGCATTCTCCTTTGCATATCATCATCATATGAACTTTCCATGACATTTCAAGAATTTTTATGACATCTTAGACATCTTAAGACATGCTTGAACATTGCTTGATAATTTCTTCATTCATTTTCTATGCTTTGCATCCATTACATTTCATGAACATCCATGTGTTTTCATGCCTTTAAACATGCTTCCTTGGCATCCCATCTTTGTATGATCATTCATATGCATATTGTATTACTTTGCCTCATCTTATATGCCATTTACATTGCATTTTCACTTTTGACTTTGGTCTTTGCATCTCATTTCATTTCATTTCCTTTTTCTTTATGTCTTATGCCCCCATACTAACATTTCAGGTATTTTTGGTTAGTTATCTGGGAGGTGGATTTGCCTTCACCTCCACCCTCTACTCATCTCATTCATATGCATTATTACTTGTCTTTGAAGTGAACTTTCTTCACTTATGTTCTCTCCTTCATACTTTCTTTCTTTTAAGTTACTTATCTTCTTCAGGAAGTAAGTAACTTATTCTTCTTCTTCTTTCTCTTTTCATCTGCTTCTTCCATTGGCGGCCTTGAAGATCTTTTCTCTTAAGCCTTATAAACCATAGGATATCCAAGCATGATAAATTTTAGGGTTGTATAGTCCGCCCTAGCTTTTGTTTACCTTTGAGTCTCCTTTAGTCTCTCTTCTCATCTCAATAATCAGAGACTAAACTTTTAAAGCTTTAGGACTTTGGAATTAGGGTTATGCCTGCATCCTTATCTTAGGATGGAGTGTATAACTTTAATCCTTAGTGTTAAACCTTTAATTTGTTTACACCTCTTAATCAAAACACCTAATAATCACTAAGACTTTATCTTGTAACTTGGGCCTTACATTAGGGTTATATCTTTTCCTTATGGTTAAGAGGGACTAACCCTAGTGTTTAATGGACAAGTCCCCATCAAGTTGTCTTACAAACTTAAAATCCACTTCTTAATCTCATCCCTTAATTAAAATCCACTTAATAAAGGCTTGTTAAAATGAATTTAGTCCCTAACCATGGATTAAGTTGAGGTATCTTCCTCAGCTTAAGTGTTCTCATCTATCATCCTTCTATTAGGATGGTGTAATGAGTTCACTAATTTGTGATTAGAGATTAAAATCATTACTTAACACTAAACAAAAACCCAAAAACATCTAAATAATCACAAGTAGGTTAATGATCTTAATCCTACATCATCATGGTAATTAAGTTGAGATGCTTATCTCATACTTAAGTAGGCTCATTATCCCTAATCAGGGAGGATATAATGAGTTTACAACCCTTGATTTAGGCTTAAGCTCATAATCCTATGCAAAACACCAAAAGCAATAAAAAAACTGAAAACACAAAAACAAACAATAATCGTCTCCTTCGGGATTCTCTTCTCATCACACTCATTCACAAACGAGAACCTGCTTCTTCCGTCTAATGCTAGACAGTTAGCACTCGAGCCAGATTAGTCATACACTTGAGCATAGACAAGCAAGCAGATCACAGTCAATTTATTTTCAGTCTCTTTGAGTCGAACTACGGTGTTCTGACTTCCTCATTGCACGAGGATACGTAGGCATAACTTAACAATTATCGAACAAAAGTATATGTGTCTTCCCCCTCTTTCAGCATTCTTTTCTAAGCCTCAGTTCCTGAGCAATTCCCACCTTTTGCACTGACACCTGTACTTTCTTTCCCTAGCTTTTGCACACAGATAACACATACACCTACCCCTTTTTAAACACAATCTTGTAAGCGTGGATCCCGTCGAGTACGGCGGACGATCTGGGTGCTAATACCTTCCCAGGTCGTAACCAACCCCTTTCTCAGTTTCTCTGGTTCGCAACCGTCTTATCCATCTCTTTCCAGGTTTATGCAGCATTACCTTTCCTTCGGGATAAAAATGCCTAGCTGGCGACTCTATTCAACCCTTTTCTCTTTCGCCGACCGTTCGCGTCTGCACTGTGGGACTTAATGTCTTTTACGGGAGCGACACCACCTCAAGAGTAGGACTTAGCAGAGTCACTTTACTGTGTTGTTCAGAATAATCATGCCACCGTCCAACAAGCAGCATGGGCTTGGGATAACATACAGACTAAAGGGATTTCTATTTTGGGGAAGTGTAAAAACATAGCTTCAGCTCAGTACACTGAATGGTCTCGAATCAGAGGACAAATTACTCGCATGCCATTCACCCTGAAGTCAATGTTATCGGAAATACCCAAGGAAATGCAGGAGGTCGTATTCTACAAGAAGATCCTCAGGATGAACAGTTCACAGTAATTGGTGTGATGGATATGGGTTTAGTGAAAGGAGTCAGAATTCCTCACAAGTTCAAGCCTCCATGCTTTGAGAAGTACAATGGTACCTCCTGTCCTCGTACTCACCTTCAATCCTTTATGGGAAGATTGAAAGCTTACACCATGGATGAGAAGTTGTGGATGTTTTACTTCGAAGATATCTTGACCGGGGCATCCCGTGAGTGGTATTCCCACCTATCTAGAGCTACAATCAGGAACTGGAAGGACTTAGCTGAAGCTTTTATACGCCAATATCAGTACAAACTGGATATGGCACCCAATAGGACCCTCCTAATGGTTATGTCTCAGTCTTCAAGAGAGAGTTTCCGGGAATATGCCCAAAGATGGAGACAGCTTGCTGCTGCTGTCCAGCCTCCTATGTCCGAAAGGGAAATGGCTGACATATTCATGAACACATTGCAAGGAACCTACATTGACCGACTTGCTACTTTCTCTTCCACCAGTTTTGCTGATGTGGTTATATCTGGTGAGAGAATTGAAAGTCTCTTGAAGATGGGTAAGATTTTTGACAACAGTGTTAGCTCCAGCAGTGCAAGGAAACCTTTCTCAGGACCTCGTAGAATGGGCGAAACTAATTCAGTTCATATGGGCAGAGGTAGGCCTCAATACATGCCAAGATTAGTGGCTGATGTCACCATTCTTGCTCCAGCACCTCAACAATAGTATCCTCAACAACCACAACACTTCCCACGGCAACAACAGTTTCCTCAACAGAGATCTTACAACAACAATCAGCAACAACGTCCGTTCCAGCAAAGGACTTCACAAATCAACAGGGTTATCGATCCCATCCCGATGCCCTATGCTACTTTACTCCCACAGTTATTGAAGCTCAACTTGATCGAATTAAGGACTCTGGCTCCACCAGATCCTCAGAACCTTCCAAGAAACTATGATTTCAAGGCTAGATGTGCTTTTCACTCTAATGCACCTGGCCATACAACAGAGAAATGCAGATCCTTACACATGAAAGTCCAGTACTTAGTTGATTCAAAGGCTTTGAATTTTGTACCTCCTCCAAATGTCACAAAGATTTTGATACCGAATCACGGTGGATCGAGGATCAATGCTATTGAGGAGGACCAACCATCTATCCTGATAGATGACGTTGCAAGCATTCAACACCACTGGCCGAAGTGAAAGCTCAGTTGTTGAAGTGTCAAGTGTTTCCAGGTTGTGAAGCCTGTTGTAAAGCTTGCAAGATTTCTGCCAATGGTTGTGCTGATTTGAGAAAGGGTATCAACAGTCTTATCAAGGAAGGCACTCTACAGATCACTTCAATAGTTCCAGCTCCTACAACATCAACAACCATTCCTCCTACAACACCAGCAAACATCACTTCATCAGATATCACTCCTACAACTTCAACAACAATCATTCCAACAGATTCTTCTACAACATCAACAACCATCCCTTCTTCAATTTCAACAGACATCAGTTCAGTAGCACCCTCTACAACAACAACAACTATCAACAATGACATTTCCACAGTCACCATTTACTATGATCCGACCATAGTTCATGTCCCGGATTCTTTCAATGACTTTCAACACCATCAACAGTCACATCAATAACTCCCTGCACCTGCACCATCTGTAATCAGACCTCCTGTCACAATTTACTATGATCCAGAAACTGTCCAACTCCTTCTTCCGCAACAATCAGCCCGATTACCATCACGGTACCTGGACCAGATCCATATGACAGCAGTAGTGTCGTGCCTTGGCATTACGGCTCAGATTTATATTGCAACAAAAAGAAAGTCACTCTTGATTCTTCAACTTCTCCACCAAAGATTGATAATGTCGGGGGAGGCGGAGGCTTCACTCGAAGCAGACGTCTCTTCGCGTCACAATTTCCCAGAGTTAATGCTGAAGCAGAAGCTGCTGCCAAAGCAAAAGGCAAGAGTGTGGTGTCGGAAGAACCAATTTCTAAAGAAACTCAAAAGACACCCTTTGATCAGGATGTAGACGAGTTCATGAGAATAATCAAGAAGAGTGACTACAAAGTTGTGGACCAGCTCCATCAGACACCCTCAAAAATCTCTATACTATCATTGCTCATGTGTTCTGAGGCTCACCGGAATGCACTTCTCAAAGTCTTACACTCAGCTTACGTGCCCGAAGAGATTACGGTTAATCAGCTAGAAACGGTGGTTTCAAATGTCAATACTAGTCATGGACTAGGGTTCACCGATGCTGATCTGACTACGGAGGGCCGTAACCACAATAAGGCTTTACATATCACCTTAGAGTGTAAAGGTGTTGTACTTTCTCATGTTTTGGTTGACACTGGGTCGTCTCTCAATGTTCTTCAAAAGAAAGCCTTGGTCAAGATGGAATATGATGGTCTTGCACTCCGTCCGAGAAACCTGGTTGTAAGAGCCTTTGATGGTTCTAAGAGATCGGTTCTTGCAAAAATAGAGCTGCATGTGGTAATTGGCCCACATATTTTCAAAACTATCTTCTATGTGATGGACATTCAGCCTGCCTACAGCTGTTTGTTGGGTCGACCCTGGATTCATGTTGCTGGCGCCGTAACATTGACCATTCACCAGAAGTTAAAATACGAGTGGGAAGGCCAAATTATCACAATCTGTGGGGAGGAGGACATCTTTGTCAGTCATCTAGCTACTTATAAGTACATTGAGATGGATGGGGAGATCCATGAAACTATGAGTCAGGGTTTTGAAGCCCTCAATGTCAATGAAGCAACAACTGAAGTGTCTGGTACTTCAATCTCTTCTTACAAACAAGCTCGGAAGGTTGTTGAAGACGGGAATGCCCAAGGCTGGGGAAAGATGCTGCAAGTTCAGATCAAGGAAGACAAATTCGGTTTGGGTTACAGACCATCCCGACAGGTCAAAGTTTATCAGTGGGGGGATGATGACCCCGGATGCAATCAACAATGTGGAAGATGAGGCTAAAAGCGACTTCAACCTGGAAAGTTGGATTCGTCCAAGAGTCCCAGGCTAGCAAGTCCTCAACTGGTCTTCCCAGGAAATTATAAGGGTTATTGCTGCAGATAATAATTATTTCTTGTTTAAACATGCATCAAGTCCTGCATCTTGCCCAAGGTGTCATGACTCATTTTGTAATAGGGCCATATATGTATTTTTTGCAAATGAATGATTAATGAACAATTGACATCTTTTGTAAACAATCTTTTTCTCTCACTGTCTTTCATTTTTGTTATTTTCGCACAAAACAATAAATGGCAATGTTTTTCTCAACAATAACTCCGTTCACTTTTCTCCAAATAAGATAAAATCAATCACTAAAATGAAAAACTCTCAACCCTTGTAGAAATAATCCTCCAAATTGCACCGACAATGATACTGCTATGACCTCGTATGACTTCGACAATCTGATTAATCAAGCAGATGCGGGGGTTGATGAAGATTATGATTTGCCGGAAGATTTACCCAGGTTGTAAAGACAAGAGGAAAAAGTGATTGCTCCTCATCAGGAGGAGGTTGAAACTGTCAATCTTGGTACCGAGGAAGATGTGAAAGAGGTGAAGATCCGAGCCAGTCTGTAAGCTCCAGTGAAAGAATAACTCATCAGTATGCTTCGAGAGTATGTCGACATATTTTCTTGGTCCTATCAAGATATGCCAGGTCTAGATACAGATATTGTCATGCACAAGCTGCCATTGAAAGAAAATTGTCTGCCAATTAAACAGAAGTTGCGCCGTACTCTCCCAGACATGGCCATGAAAATCAAAGAAGAAGTACAAAAGCAATGGGATTCTGGTTTTCTTGCTGTAACTAGTTACCTGCCATGAGTTTCTAACATTGTACTTGTACCTAAGAAGGATGGCAAGGCGCGTATGTGTGTGGATTACCGGGATCTGAACAGAGCCAGCCCGAAGGATGATTTCCCATTACCTCACATTGATGTATTGGTGGACAACACAACCTAGTTCTCGGTATTCTCTTTCTTGGACGGATTTTCTAGATACAATCAGATTAAGATGTCACCTGAAGACATGGAGAAGACAACCTTCATCACACCTTAGGGCACATTCTGTTACAAAGTCATGCCATTTGGTCTGAAGAACACCGGTGCAACATATAAACGGGTTATGGTAACATTATTCCATGATATGATCCATAAGGAAATTGAGTGCTATGTGGAAGATATGATTTCCAAGTCCCTCATAGAAGAAGATCATTTGGCGAATTTTCTGAAATTTTTCAAGCGTATGAGAAAGTATCAGTTGAAGTTGAACCCCAACAAATGCACATTTGGGGTACATTCTAGTAAGCTGCTGGGTTTTATCGTAAGTGAAAAAGGAATTGAGGTTGATCCCGATAAAGTCAAAGCTATTCAGGAAATGCCTGCACCTAAGACTGAGAAAGAAGTTTGAGGATTCTTAGGTAGATTGAACTACATCTCAAGGTTCATATCTCATCTCACTGCAACCTGTAAACCCTTGTTCAAGCTGTTAAGAAAAGAGCAAATAGTCAGGTGGAACGATGACTGTCAGAGAGCTTTTGACAAGATCAAAGAATATCTGCAAGAACCTTCAATTCACATGCCTCCAGTTGAAGGAAGACCTCTAATCATGTATCTGATTAGAAGAATCAATGAGGTGTGTGTTGGGCCAGCATGACGAGTCTGGTCAAAAAAAGTATGCAATATACTACCTAAGCAAAAAGTTTACCGACTGTGAACAACGTTATTCACCGCTCGAGAAAACTTGTTGTGCTTTAGCGTGGGCTGCTTGCCGTCTAAGACAGTATATGTTGACTCATAATACCTTATTGATCTCAAAGATGGATCCAGTCAAGTACATATTTGAGAATCCAGCACTTACTGGAAGGGTTACCAGGTGGCAAATGATTCTAATAGAATATGACATTCAGTACACCTCTCAAAAGGCCATCAAAGGCAGTGTATTGTCTGACTATCTGGCAGAGCAACCCATTGATGATTACCAGCCTATGAGATTTGACTTCCCTGATGAAGACATCATGTTCTTAAAAGCAAAAGATTGTGAAGATCATATTCACACTGAAGGGCTTGACCCATAAGAAGGATGGACTATGATGTTTGATGGGGTAGTTAATTGCAACGGTCGTGGTGTTGGTGCAGTGCATATTACACCTAAAAGGGTTCATATGCCTTTCTAAGCAAGGCTAACCTTTGCCTGCACTAACAATGAAGCAGAATACGAAGCTTGTATGATGGGGCTTGAGGAAGCCATTGACCTTAGGATCAAAACCTTGAATGTATTCGGAAATTCAGCTTTGGTAGTCAACCAGACCAACAGCAAGTGGTACACTCATCAGGAGCATCTGATTCCCTATCGTGACTATACGAGGAGATTGTTGACTTTCTTTACAACAATTAAGCTTGAATAAATCCCTCGAGACGAGAATCAGTTTGCAGACGCTTTGGCTACCATTCTTCCATGATCAAAGTACAAGCTGTTATTATGTACCCCGGATTTTGGTATCCAGACTGGACAGACTGGCATATGTATTCTCTGTGGATATTGTTACTGATAACAAGCCTTGGTTCCACGACATCAAATGCTTCTTGGAAACTAAAACATACCTACCCAGGGTATCGTCAAATGATAAGAAGACATTAAGAAGGTTGGCCGGCAGTTTCTTCCTCCATACTGATGGCTCTTTGTATAAGCAAAATTTCGACATGGTCTTGCTCAAATGTGTTGACAAGAAGGAAGAAAACCTATTGATGCACGAAGTACATGAAGGTTCTTTCGGTACCCATGCTGGAGGACATGCAATGGCAAAAATATTATTAAGATCAGGTTACTACTGGATCACAATGGATGCAGACTGTTGTGCCTATGCCAGAATATGCCACAAATGCCAGATCTACGCAGATAAAGTGCATGTGCCTTTGAATCCTTTAAACGTAATGTATTCACCTTGGCCCTTCGCCATGTGGGGCATTGATATGATAGGAAAGATTGAACCAACTTCTTCAAATTGTCATAGATTCATTTTGGTAGCCATTGATTACTTCACCAAATGGGTTGAAGCAGCTTCGTATGCAAACGTCACCAGACAAGTGGTAGCTCGATTTCAGAAAAGGGATATCATCTATCGATATGGGGTTCCTGAGCGAATCATTACTGATAATGGTTCCAATTTGAACAACAAGATGATAGCAGAACTTTGCCAGGACTTCAAAATTCAACATCACAACTTTTCTCCTTACAGGCCGAAGATGAATGGTGTTTTTGAGGCAGCTAATAAGAATATCAAGAAGATTGTGCAGAAGATGGTAGTCACCTACAAAGACTGGCACAAAATGCTACCATTTGCCTTGCAGGGGTACCGAACCTCTATCAGAACATCTACTGGGGCAACACCTTATCAGCTTGTGTATGGTATGGATGTTGTCCTACCTATTGAAGTTGAACTACCCTCCTTACGGGTAATGATGGATGTGAAACTGGATGAAGCAAAATGGGTCCGGTCTCGATATAATCAACTGAGTCTGATTGAAGAAAAGAGATTAGCAGCCATCTGTCATGGGCAGTTATATCAGAAGCAAATGAAGAAAGCCTTCGATCATAAAGTCAGACCTCGGGAATACCAAGTGGGAGAGCTTGTGCTGAAAAGACTTCTTCCTCCTTAGACAGACCACAGGGGAAAATAGACACCAAACTACGAAGGCCCATTCATAGTAAAGAAAGTTTTCTCTGGCGGAGCACTGATGCTCACTACTATGGATGGCGAGGATTTCTTAACTCCTGTGAATTCAAATGCAGTTAAAAAATACTTCGCATAAAAGACCCGCTTGACATAAAAAGAGAATGTAAGTCCAGGAAAAAATAGGGCATCCCGGCGAGTCAAAAACAGAATAAAAATACTCGAGCAAAAATAAGGGAAATTGAAAAAAAAGTACACCCGCTGAGTTGAAAAGCCACATCGGACAGCTCAGGCAAAAATGGGTATCCCGGTGGATTGAAAACCCGAAAGGGCGATCCACGCAAAATCAGGGAAAAAGCGGACGACTGCATTCTGAATTCGTCTGTATCACTCACAACATGGCAAGCTTCGATAAAGCATCGTTCAGAATCAACCTTCTTCAGAAAGCAAGATAAGAAGAGCGTCAAGGTCATACAGGTCATAGCAAAGGAAGCTCACCGGAGCGTCAGCTTCAAACATTGCCAACACTTTTATTTTCTCAATTTACAGCAATTTCCTCCTTTCAAAGATTCGCTTCTTCACTGTACTTGCCTATTTATGGCACACAAATCAATAAAATCAGAATATTCAGTCACACTTTGTTTTTGTATATTTTTGTTTCGTTTGCAAAATGTCCAAATTTCATAATACAACACTTGCATGAAAACATATAAGGCATTTTTAATAAATGCTTGCAGGAAATATGTTGCACTCTTGAGCAAATCTAACCCCTATGGAAGAATCCGGTTGAGGATACCTCGGGACACTCAGCACAGGGGCATATCGAGCATTATATCCCTAGCCAAGTCAGCAATCACCTCATCAGCGGGGTTACTTGACAGAAGTATTCCCCCACGAAGTTGTCATCCCCTCAGAGGGTCCTTCGAGAAACTCATTAAATCCCTGGCGTGTCGCTTGCACGAAGGAATCACAACGGATTACTTCTCAGAAGTTCTCCCCAAGCAGGATCTCCCGAGCAATGCCTGAACTGCTCTTCTCTAGCGGAATTGCCGAAGCCTCCTCATCCCCAGCATGAGTCTCTTCAATAGAAGCTTCCCCAGCCGGGATCCCCACAGAGTTCCCTAAGAAGATCATTCGGTGATCTTTTCTCCCTACAGATCGACCAATGACCTCTTTCCCCAGTGGGTTCTCCTTCCAGACAGATCGCACAGAGATATTTTTCAAAGGAAGAATCGGATCTCGGATCAGTTGTCTCATTTTTCATAATCATAGCATTCGCATCATTTTCCCCATGCAGAGCGTAGCATTCCGTCTAATACGGAGCATTACGACAAAAATCAAACATTTGCATGATCATAATCCAGGTTTGAGCCAATCACCTGCATCATCAGAATCACTTCACCAACAATATACAAAACTTATCCCCCACAGACAAAGCCAAAATACTTTTTGCACTCTCAATACATACTTGTACATATTCGTTTTTTGACACTCGCCCGTGTCATACTTCCCCAACAAGTCAAACACTCGTCCATGTCCCTTGCTCAATCTTTTTGACACTTGTCTGTGTCTTGCACATATTTCCAGCAGGTCAAACACTTGTACATACTCATACACAATCCTCTGATACTCGTCCGTATCTTGTATATATCACCTCCCCGGCAGATCAAACACTCGTCTGTGTTCCTTGCTTAACCGGTTGATACTCGTCTATATCATCATCCTTAAACACGTGTCAGCGTTTGCTTCTATCGATACTCGTCTGTATCTTGGTCCTAAGGATGCTCGTCCGCATCTTTAGTCTATACACATTGTCAAACACTTATACCGTTTATTTCAAAGCGTAAGCACTCGTCCGTGTTTACCATTCCCCAGTAAGTCACCAACAAAACAACTTTTCTATCCGACATGCGTCCTATGTCGTGATATTTTTGGCAGCCGTCCCCTGCCAGGTGATCGTCCTTCACCTTTGGATGACCGTCCCTCATCCCATCCCCAGTGGAACCCCATTGTTGGAACTTTCTATCTGGCATTCGTCCTATGTCACAATATCTTTTTAGCAACCGTCCCTTGCTAGGTGATCGTCCTTCACCTTTTGATGACCGTCCCTCATCATTATTCTGATGGTCGTCCCCATCGTCGACCTTTGTTATCCGGCATTCATCCTATGTCGAGATAATCCCCAAGAGCATCCGTACCCTGCTAGGTGATCGTCCTTCACCTCTTGATGATTTTCCTTCATCATGCTTATCTGATGGCCGTCCCAATCGATGATCTTTTCTATCTGGCATTCGTCATATGTCGTGATATTTTCAGCAGCCGCCCCCTGCTAGGTGATCGTCCTTCACCTTTTAATGACCGTCCCTCATCATTATTTCACTTATTCTTTTACTCGATGGCCGTCCCCTTCGCGGTTTATTTACCCTTTAACCTGATGGTCGTCCCCGCCAGTGCTTGCCTCATTTCTTTAATCCCCAGAAAGTTTTATTTCTTTACCCGATGACCGTCCCCGTCGCGGTCTCTTTATTTCCCAGCATGATGGTTGTCCCCGTCATTGCTTTACTTACGGTTTTTATCCCCAACAGTCGTCCTCTACTCGATGGTTTTCCTCCATCGCTTTCATTTAATAATCATACTATACTACCTGTTACAATTTATATCCCTTTTCTTCTTCTCCCCAACGAGTGCAAATTTCGGACTATCTTTGGTATTCAACCACAAGTTATCTTGTTTGTCTGTTAAGCCAGGCGCTTACACCCTGCACAGCTAACTCATGCTTGAATAGGGGCAGCTGTAAACACCCCAAATTTGCCCTCATTTTTTCTCACTATGGCTTGTGATCTTTTCATATAGCATTGCATAAGCATATCATCTCACTGCATAGTTCATTTCATCTGCATCTAGGGTTTGTGATCCGAGCAATCCAAGAAGTGATCTGAGCCATCCCAATGGACTTGAAGCATGCCAAGAGGGTCCATTAGTGTTCTATGATCATCTTACATCTCCAAGAAGTCTTTGAAGTCACAAAATCACAAGGGATTGCACAGAGGTCCAGGCAGGCTAGGGTTTTTTACACAGATGACCTAAAATTAAGGTTTTGGGTTTGAGGCCCTTAATCCTAAATTTTTTGGTCATTCTTTTTTCTAATAGTCTCAATATGTTATAAGGAGAATGTGTACCAAATTTGATGCAGAAATTCATTGTGGAAGTCATCTGATCAACTGGTAACTTATTGTGCAAGAAAAGTCAGAATCAGGGCATCTGAGGCCCCCAACAATGGAACCAAAGGGTCATTTTCATCAATTTGAGGTTCTATGATCTTTATTTGATCTTAGAAGTGGTTATAAGTTCACAAGATTGAATAATTTCAAGCCATTTGCAAACTTTCCATTTTTGGACATGACTTGTAATGGAAACTTTCCATTTTGGGAAAGATTTTCAACCTCCTCTTTCTTGATCCAAAATTCTTCAAATGAAAAATCCTTAAACATGAAAGTTGTAGATTGGCTCTTCCCATTTTCAAAAAGTACAAGAACTCCTCTTGATTCATCCTAGAACTCAAGATATGATCTTTCAAAGTTGGGAAAAATCTTGTAATTTTCAAATATGTGCCAAAGTGGGATTTTTGCAAATTCAAGTTCGAAGCACTTTCGTGACCTCTAATTGACCTCTAAGCATCATAACAACATCACATGACTTGCCTTGATCAGAATTCTGCCTTGGATTACAAGTTTCTATAAGCCATTTTCACAAAATTTCCAAAGGGGCCAAAATGCAAAACACATGCTATCTCTTACATCAAGCCATCCAGATCATCACAAACCACCCCATGGGTCTCCTTGAAGTTGGCTGAGGCAGGACACCCCTTGAAATAAGCTCTGACTCGTGCCATGCCTCATAGTACCCAACATTGACGTTTTTTCAACTTGGCCCATACCAATCACACTATGCCACCACCCACTTTTTGATCAATCCCATTGGCTTATACTAACCCTAAGGACCTCATTTCATAACACACACAAGACTGAATCAAGCAAGAAGCTCAGAATCACAAAAATCCCCAAAGCTTTCATTCCTTTGAATCTCTCAACACAACCATCAAAACTCAAAAATTCCTTCACCAATCATCTCCACATAACCTAAAGAACACAAACCAACCATCAAAATGGCCTAAAACATTCCCAAACAAAAATACGATTTCTGAGTTATCAGAACCAAACATCACAAACCAACCATCACAAACTTGTTCTAAGCCTTTCAGAAGCACAAGGGGGGTCATTTGAGTGGTTTTGCACAAGAGAGGAGGTCAGAAAGCTCAGATTGAGAAAGCTTCAACTCAGGTAACCATCAATAACAAATTTTCCAGAACTTGTGTTTTAAGTTATAAATTAATTCTATGTGATGTACTGATCATGGTGATATGTTTACTTTTGAAAATGGTTAAGTTTTAAGCATTTCATAGCCTTCTGAAAGTTTTGTACAATTTTCCGTTTTGCTTTGATTCATGAATTTGATGAAATATAAATGGAATTTGTTGCTGGATTCTTGTTCTTTGATGTCTAATGAATGATTCTGGAGATTTTGGTGTGTTATCATGGCCTAGGGAGTGAGATAGGATGAGTGAGCTGCCGGAGAAGATGATCGGAGGTCTTCTCCGACCACCTGAGAGTCATTAAAACCCTAATCCATAATTAATTCCTCAGTTTAAATTTAGGCTGTTAGATTGTGTTTCCCGCGTGTGTGGAGGGCCAGGATCAGTTCATTTAAACCCTAATCCTGATTAATTATATTAATTAGGTTTAATTAAATAATTTTGCCAGATTCAATCCTAGCCTAGGGATAGCGCGCGCAGTCTTCCTAGGTTTAAATCCCAACCTTCAGATTAGATTACTTCCCATTTTATTTGGTTTTTATTTCATTTTTATTTTGTTTCTTTCCACATTTATTTTAAAATAGCAAAAACAATTTAAAAAATCTCATTTTCTGCATTTTTACTTTAAATATTTTTCTTAACTCAAAAAAAATTTTATTTTTATTTTTTCATTTAAAAAGTATTTTTAAAACATTTAAATGTTTTTATTTAATTAATTAAATGATTTTAATTTATTAAAAATACATTTAGGTTTCTAAAAATCACCAAAAAAATCATGAGGCATTCTTATACATTTAAAAACATTTTCAAACTTACCATACAAATTTCTTTTTAGGTTTGATCACATTTTCACAAGTATCTTTGAATTAGGGTTCTTAAAAATCACATTTTCCAACCCTAACTTGAAAAAATCACTTCTGGTCAACCATGATGAGTTTGAAATTGATTCTTTTTGAATTGTTTCAAATATTGCATCTAGTATCTAGGTTATTTATTTCATAATTTTGCATTGCATTTTCAATTTGATTTGCATTTTTCCCTTAGAAGTATCCAAAAACCCTAGTTAACTTAGGAAATCCATAACTTTCACTAGGTTTTTCTTCGAACCTTCTCCTTTGGTGAGTGATCTTGTACATGTTTAAGGTTTGTTTGAGATCAATTTAAAATTTTTATCATGATGTATGCTTCTGGTTTGGTCATATGCATCTCATGTTGCCTTAAAACCCTAATTTCTCATGTTCATTTGCATTCATCTTTGCATAGCTATATCATATGAACTTTCCATGACATTTCATTCATTTGTATGACATCTTAGACATCTTAAGATATGCTTGAACATTTCTTGATCATTTCTTCATTCATTTGCTATGTTTTGCATTCATTACATTTCATGAACATCCATGTGTTTTCATGCTTCTAAACATGCTTCCATTGCATCTCATCCTTGTATGAACATTCATAAGCATTATGTATGACTTTGCATCATCTCATAACACATTTTCCTTGCACATACACTTCTGTTTTTGGCCTTTGCATCTTTATTCATTTCATTTCCTTTTACTTTGCATCTTATGCATTCATACTAACATTTCAGGGGCTTATGGTAAGTTGTTTGGGATTTGGATTTGCCTCCACATCCTCCCTTCTTCTTATATATTCATATGCATTCTTTACTTGTCTTTGAAGTGAACTTGCTTCACTTATGCTCTCTCATTCTTACTTTCTTTCTTTTAGGTTACTTATCTTATTCAGGAAGTAAATAACCCATTCTCCTTTCTCCTTCCCTTTTCATCTGCTTCTTTTCCTTTGGTGGCCTTCCTGAAGATCTTATCTCAAGCCTCACAAACCATAGGATACCCAAGCATGATAATTTTTAAGGTTGTATATAGTACCCTATAGCTTTTTACCTTTGAGTCTCCTTGAGTCTCTCTTCTCATCTCATAATCAGAGGCTAAACACTTAAAGCTTTAGGACTTTGAATTAGGATTATGCCTGCATCCTTATCTTAGGATGGAGTGAAGTGTTAAACCTTTAATTTATTTACACCTCTTAATCAAAACACCTAATAATGATAAAGACTTAAGCTTGTAACTTGGGCCTTACATTAGGGTTCCATCTCCTCCTTATGGTTAAGAGAGACTAACCCTAGTGTTTAATGGACAAGTCCCCCTCATGCTAAAGTCTTACAAACATAAAACTCACTTCTTAATCTCACCCTTTAATTAAAATCTACTAAATAAAGGCTTGTTATATAATGAATTTAGTCCCTAACCATGGATAAGTTGAGGAGTCTTCCTCAGCTTACGTGTTCTCATCTATCATCTTTCTCTTAGGATTGTGTAATGAGTTCACTAATCCCTGATTAGAGATTAAACTCTTTTTTACACTAAACAAAAAAACCAAAAAACATCTTAAAAATCACAAGTAGGTTAATGATCTTAATCCTATATCATCCTGGTAATTAAGTTGAGATGCTTATCTCACACTTAAGTAGGCTAATTATCCCTAATCAGGGAGGATATAATGAGTTTAGACCCTTTGATTTAGGCTTAAGCTCATTATCCTATGCAAAACACCAAAAACAATAAAAAACTGAAAACACAAACACAAACAATAATCGTCTCCTCCAGGATTCTTTTCTCATCACACTCATTCAAAAACGAGAACTCGCTTCTTCTGTGTAATGCAAGACGGTTAGCACTTGAGCCAGACGAGTCACACACTTGAGCATAGACAAGCAAGCAGTTCATAGTCAAAATCATCCAGTCTCTTTGAGTCGAACTACGGTGTTCTGACTTCCTCATTGCACGAGAGGATACGTATGCATAACTTAACACTTATCGAACAAAATTCTCTTTGTCATCCCCATCTTTCAACTTTTCTTTCTATGCCTCAGTCTTGAGCATCTCACTTTTCTTTTGCACTGACACACTGTACATTCTCGCATAGCTTTTATACACAGTCAGCACATACACCCCCCCCCCCTTTTAAAACACAATCAAGTAAGTGTGGATACCGTCGAGTACGAAGGACGATTTGGGTGCTAATACCTTCCCAGGTCATAACCAACCCCTTTCTTAGTTTCTCTGGTTCACAACTATCTTATCCATACCCTTCCAGGTTTATGTAGCATTACCTTTCCTTCGGGATAAAAATGCCTAGCTGGCGACTCTATTCAACCTCAACCTCCAACATCTCCGACCGTTCGCGTCTGCACCGTTGACGTAAGTCTTTTGGGAGTGACACCTTCATCCTTCTCTTTTCTTGTTCATCAATTGCAGTAGATCTAGCTTGATTTGGTCCAATTTGAAGAAGTGCTTTTGGTAATTCACTCTTTTTATAAACCCATATTCACCATCAACATTCAAGATGTAGATCTTTGGTGCCTTGGTTTCTAGATCCTTTGGATCTTAATTTTTTATTTGATTGCAGGGATTTCACTGTATTTTGATTTTAAAATTCGTGCAAATTCAGATCATGATCACCAAGTGTTTGAAAAAGGTGTTAAAAATGGATCATGGTGAATTTTTGCAATTTTTCTGCTACTAGTTTAGTTTTAACTATTTAACCATTTTCAGTATAATTTGGTTAACCGGTTAACCAGTTTTAAACTGTGTAGGATTTGAAAATTGGTTGTGATAACTGGTTAACCATTTCCAATGCATTCTGGTTAACCGGTTAACACAAGTCAGAGGCATTGTTTTGGCTTGTTTTAAGCTCCTTTTTGGTTCCTCTTTCTTCTTCTTCTTCCTCCTTTTTATTTTTACATTGGGAAGTACTTTTGGGATTGATTTCTCCTTAATTCAATGAACTTTGGGTGTAGATTAGAGTAGTTAATGTTCATCAATTCAAAACTACCTTTAAGTGGATTATTCAATTCATTTAAGGTACTTTGCATTAGTGATATATTTTCAAGCTTGAATCCACTGAGATGAGTGATTGAACTTAAGGATGGAATAACACCATGAGTGTGACTCAATTTGGTATTCATCTTTAGTTTCATGCAGTATTGCGTCCGGATAACGATTTACATATCGTTTATCTCGCATGCATTAGCACTAATATTGTTCACCTTAATTGGTGGTGGTTGGCCTCATTTGTAGGGTAATTACTTCGTAAGTTACTCGTCGATTTCTTAACATAGACCTAAATGCACCCCGACTTTGGAATAAAAATCAAATTGGGTACTTGCACTTTCGTGGACCGGAACTTTTGTTGGTCGCGTAATCCCAAAATGTTTAATCATATTGCATTAAGAATCGAGACTTATGAAGGTTTGATGCGTAGGTGTTTTGGGTCTCCCAATCGCCTTTCATATTTCATTGAATTCGATTCGATTAGCGTTGATTAATTGCTATAGTGTAAGATACTATGCAGATCCGGTTGCCTTTCGATTTTGGTTACACTTTTGGTTGTGGTTGATTAAGTTCATCATACCACTTTTATGAAAATATTATTATACGATTATTACTATTAATTTTTTAGATTCTTGCACCTTAATTTCTTTTTCTATTAACATTTAAATTCTGGCACTTTTATTGCTTTTATTTTGTTTTGTTTTATTATGCTTTGTTCATCCATTATCATGTTTATTATTTTCTCTTATTTTGTTATGTTGATTTTCCTTTTGTCCATTTGGACACAAAATCATTAATAAGGGATTAAACCTCTAAAAAACTTGTGATCTTAATCTTCGGACTATTGGTTACTATCCTTGGCATTGGAATGAAGTTTTGGACTTAGATTTTAGGATACCTCTCATTTTCCTTGATCTTCATAAAGTTGGTACTTGTCTTTATTTGGCCATTTGCTAGCTTATAAGGATGGAACTCTTGTGCTCATAATTGGAAGTATCATCAATTTTGGTTAGATCTTCCTTCCTTTATCTCTTTATTTTCTTTTATTAGGATAGTCCCTTCATCTCCACCCTTTCTTTAATTTTCAAAATCTTCTCTCTTTTTCAAAGGATTCCTTTTTAAAATCATCACTTCTTTAATAAACAAAACCTTTGCCAGGTGGCTTTTACTATTTACTTTCTTTTCTTTTAAAACCAATGCATCTAACCATTTTTACCTTAATTCAAAAAATAAAAAGAATCAAACTCATTCAAGTTGTTTTGTGCCTTTGTGCACTTTTGTTTGTTTTCTTTAAAAGAGTGTCGGTTATGAGTCATTATTCTTTAGAGGGTGCAAGTCTTTCAATATCCATGGTTTTAGTTTGATGTAATTGAGCCTCTTGTCATTCGTGGGGGTTTAGTGGCATACTTGTTGATTTTTATCCGAGTTGGAGCCCTCCCTATAATGATGTATGAGTTCATGCCTTCATTCTCATGGTAGTTTGTTTGGATATCCACTTGAAGATGACAAATTCTCTTCACTTAATAAAAACCAATTACAACCAACCCTTTTCTTTATTTGTACCACTAACTACGAGGTTTTGATCTTGCATTGCACTTTATGGGTAAGTAGGCATGAGGTGGTAAACCTCTCGAAACACAAAAATATTAAAAAAATAATTCTTTTCTCATTCCTCCACTCTCATTTAACTAACTTCTTTCTAACCAAAAGCAATAAATTTTTCAAAGGGCTCCCGTGGAGTACCACGGATATTTTGGGTGCGTAAAACCTTCCCATTGTGTAACCTATCCCCTTACATGTTTCTCTGTTATGTTTCTTTAGCTTTTTGGTTTTAGATTCATTAGGATTTATTTGCTCTTTTTTCCTTTTCCTCTTGGAATAAAAATAAAGCGCGGTGGCGACTCTGTTTACTTTGAGTTAAGTTAACTAATATCTTACACTTATGTTTTTACCGCTACAGAAAAGTGGCGACTCTACTGGGGAGTAATCTCTAAGTGGATTCAGCCTACTTTGATTTATTTACTGCTTTGGTTTGGTTTGATTTGTTTGTTATTTGTTTGTTCTGATTCGGTTTTGGTGATCCTCTGTGAGTGAGATAGATTCTAACCCGGATCTGAGTTGAACTTATGATAGGATGACGATATTCGAAGCGATACGCGATGTAGTAGTCCAAAGCTATATCAATTTGATAATCTCCACTCGGTTAAGCTCTCTTGGATTATCAATGTCATGATGAGTAATCATACATGACATTATTTTCCGACCTTGAGCTGATCATACTAAGGACCGTAGAACCCTTAACCCATCCAAGCCAATTTAGGAACGTAGTACGGAAACTATTCGGGTGTAAACCTGAGGTGGTTGTCACGTGATACTACACTCGGACGAGGTCTTTTTTAAGAATGTTATCGGTTGGTGAGTAATCCAACATACTGATAATATTCTAAAGATGGTTGTTAACTTCGAGCACCTCTGTTAGCACCCTTTTGGTTTTCTGCAGGTACAATGAAGACAAAACCTTAGTACATACCTGTGTGGGCTGGTGTTCTTATCCTTGACTTCATGCTTGTGACTCGGAACCTAGACTCGTGTGCTTTGTGTGATCTTGTTTATGGTTGTTGCATCCACGCATTCATACATCATAAACATCATTGCAACCGTTTTTAAGGAAAACAACTCGGATTGTTGCAAATATGGACAAGGGAAATGCTCCTTTTGTGAAAGATTTAAATAAAAGTAGATATGCCCGTGCTCTCAATGTTTCACATGTTTGCAATAATCGAGTCAATTCCTTGAAAAATGGAAAGTAAAAGAAAAAGCTTTGCATTCATCATTTGCATGTGCTTGTCTCAAACAAAAGCTCATTTGTCCTTTCGTCTTTGTACCAGTTGGTTGATTTCTCGGCATTTGTATCGGATTCTAAGTGATTACTGTGGGATAATGGAGAGGACAGAGAATGTTAATCTCATGTCAAGTTTCAAGGTGATGACCAATCTGATGTATGACTCTCCTCTAGATAGCATGGTTCCACAGTTGGATGTTCCTATTCAGTCTCAATATTTGTAAGGTAGCCTAGTTGCTCAAGTTGATGAAGGGGATTTCCAATTTCAGATGAATATTCCAAATCCTCAAAGTGTCCATCCTGTGACAAAGCTGATTGATTCTAGATTTGTGGAACTCGAGAAAGGATGTTATGATTTTGAGGAACAATTGAAGATGATTACAGGACTCAACACATCTGGCTTTAATAAAGAGGACGTATGTTTGGTACCAGGCGTGGTTATTCCTCTAAACCTCAGAATGCCTGGTTTTGAAATATACAAGGGTGTCAGTTGTCCAAAATACCATTTGACGATGTTTTGTCGGAAGATGGACGCTCATGTCAAAGACGATAAGCTGATGATTCACTGCTTTCAAGATATTTTATATGGAGGATCCCTAATGTGGTATATGAAACTCAAAAGGAATCATATTCAATCTTGGGAAGACCTATCTGCTGATTTGGTGAAACAGTACAAGTACAATGTTGATATGGAGCCAGACCGTAATCAACTTCGGGCCATGTCCCAGAAAAACAATGAAATCTTTAAGAGGTATGCGCAGAGATGGTGCGAGTTTGCTGCTCAAGTTTGTACTCCATTGGAAGAAAAAGAAATGACCAAGATCTTTTTGGAAACTCTCAGTCCTTTCTATTATAAGAAGATGGTTGCTAGTGCACCCACTGACTTTGCTGAAATGGTGAACATGGAAATGAGACTAGAAGAAGGTGTTCGTGAAGGACAGTTAACCAAAGAAGGGAGATCTGCTAGATTTCATAAAAAGAAAGATGGAGAAGCCAATGCTATGTTTCAAAAGAGGTATAGGAGAAACAATCAACGTCATTAACAAGTGGCATCCGTAACCCCTGTTGCTAAGCAAGACAATGTTCAAGAGAAAGCACAGTTTGATCCAATCCCAATAACTTACAGTCAATTGTGGTCTTATTTCGCTCGAAACCCGGTAGTGACACCTAGAAAGACCAGAGCAATGAGATCCCGTCCTCCTTGGTACAACCTAGATACCAGTTGTGAATTTCATGGTGGGTGATAGGGCATCCGATTGAAGAATGCAAGGTTTTTCAAGAACAGGTTCAAGAGATGATCGACAATGAGGTGTTAACCTTTGAAGGAGAAATCCCATGTGTGAATGGAGTGCCTTTATCCTGAAGAATCAATAAGATTGAGGATATGCCTATTGTCAAGAGCTCAGACTAGGAAAATCTCCTCAGATCTTTAGTTCATTTGCTGCAACTTTATTTGTAATCTTTCATGATTGTTAATGCTTTGTTTGCATGTAAGAACTTGTTTGTTTTGAATATTAATCATAATGTGATGTGCATGTTTATCTTGAAGTGACCCATTTGCTTTCACTCATTTAATTTGTTTTTTGCATTGCAATACCAACTTATTGTCTAAACTCTCGGAGGGAGGATGATGAAGTGAAAACGCAAAATTTCTGGTCGTGTGCTTTTAAATAAGGCCTTGCTGATGATGTAAGGCATTGTTTCAAAATCCCAAACACCGGAGATATAAGGAAGATAATCCTTTGTTAACCCCTTTAAGCCTTGAAGTAGGAGTTTCTTTTCTAAATCAAAAAAACCCTCACATTTAACCTTGGGGCTGGGTAGTCTTCAGTTAATTTGACCAAAGTGTCCAAATTTTAAAAGGAATGTGCGTCTAAAAGAAAACCACAATGGTTATCCCTCATCCATGAAGGAAGGAGACAGTCACAACCTTGTTTAACAAAGTCAGATAAGCCAATGTCACACGATTTGTTAAAAAAAGAGATAGAAAGAAAAAGAAAAGAAAAGCCCGTTAAGTCGAAAAAATTGAATGACTTAGGGAAAAAGTTGGGGCATCCCGCTGGACGTAAAAATTCAAAAAAAAAAATTGTCCAGGCAAAATTTAGGGAAAATAAAAGAATAAGAATCGCGAAAAACGAAAAGAAAGGATTAAAAAAGAAAAATCCTCATCAAGAGAACAAATTTGTGTGACTACCAAGTCAAAAGCTGGTAGGTTGACTATTATTCCCTGAAAATTCTCATTGGATCTTAAACTGTCAACCTCATGGGTTCTTAAACCGTTAGTTTAATCCTTTTGAGAGATGAACCTTTGTGTTAAATTAGCTAAATATAAGACCGAAGGACATCACGGAGATTGGGTGGGTACAAATAAATTTTTGAGCCTAAAAATCATTTCATCTGAAAACCGTGAACCAGGCCAAGTTATAACCCTCAAAAGACCCAATTGAAGCAGGGTTTGTTTTGAAAGTGTACTTCAACGAGATAGCGTTCCTGACTCCCATGAGTTGTGCTTAAAAGATCTTTGTTGGGATTGCATATGCATTCAAAAATCAATGTCGTATCTAAACTAGTGATTCATTCACAAGGTTTTGCGACATATTTTCAATAAAAAATTCAAGATAAACATATGTGTTGCATTAGAATTATCATTCTCAGATATAGATTTTCTGCTTGTGTACATTGGCTTGAAATCGTGAAAGCTTACATATGAGCATCAATTATGAGTCAAATCATTTGAGGTCTGAAACTCTGAAGAGTGATTGGCAAGTTATCTCAAGAATGAATATATCCAGGGGCATGTTTCCTGAAGACTTTGTTGAGTATGAGCAAGTCTGCTTTCCCAGTTGATGATTTCATAGGGGGAAAAGTTTGAAGACTTCGTTGATCAAAGAGTGTGCCAAGTTTAGTTAATATGGGGTAGTTACGTCGAGATTCGATGAATCCCTCTAAGAGTTAAAGACGTTGAGGCAAATTATCTCAAGTATTTATGGTACAAAGTTTCCTCTTAGTGTAAAATCCTTTGAAGACCATGTAGTCTTGGGGCAAAATCTATGAATTGTGAACTCCCCATATAGTTGGTAATCAGATGTTGGTACCTGCAACAATGTTGATCTCTCTAGACTATGAAATCTAGATTGAGACTGCATTTATTTTGTACATATACTTTGTCTCCCTAGGAAGAATCTATTGAAGGTTCCCCGATGAAGACGAACTTTATACCTCGACAGTAGGTGCATTCTTAGTTAAACTCGGCAGAAGGTAGTTTCTCTCCAAGAATCTCGGTAGTAGATATCTTGGACGATTTCAACGAAATATTACGTTAGACCTCGACAGAAGGTAGTTCTATTTTCTTTGATCAGCCTCGGCAGAAGGTGTTTCCTCTTGTTTACTGGTAAGTCTCGGCAGAAAATTTCTAGTTAACCTGAACAAAAGTTATTTTATTTCCAAGAATCTCGACAATATATTTTTCGGATGATTTCAAAAGAAGAATCTCATAGTTGATCTTGATAGAGGATGTTTTATTTGATTCTCTGGTTAATCTCGGCAGTAGATCTCCCGCAGACTTCAACATAAGATGTTTTCTTTCTTTTCAGAATCTCGGCAGTAGATTTCGTGGTTAGTCTCGGCAATAGACTTTTCCAGTTGATATATTTTGAAATTCCCATAGAGGATCTCGACAGTAGGTTCTCCAAGTGGAGTTTGTTAGAGGATTTCGTTAAACATTTTCTCTTGACTTACCTTAAGTGGTTACTTCAAAGGGTATTTGGCTTGATTTATGAATGAGGAAAGAATATTAATAGTTATTCCAGGGATGGCAAAGTCTTGATGTGTGTAATTTGTCTCTCCCAAAGCAAGGTTTGATCTAGTTGTTTCTCTATGCAATTTTCGAATAGTCTTGGCATATTGATTATAATGATGTTTTGCTCCCCAAACGGCAGGTATGAGTGGAGATTGTTTATTGTATGAATGTTCCTAGTTTAAGTTCCAATTTTTCCCCAGAAAAAGTTTTGGAAGGGATATTCTTGAGAATCCCCAGCTTAGTTATGATCTCTTCCTCAGCAGTTTATCTTTGACTTGAGAAGCATTGGGAATCCTTAGCCGAGTTCTTGTTCCTCAGCTTAAGTTGGTTGTATCCCTTAGCAGAAGTATTGATATAGCAGTCAGTTTAGAGGTTTTCTTTCACGTGATGGTGGTATTGATTTAAAATCCCTTATAACTGTGTTTTGGCTATGGTGTTAACTTCTGGTGTTCCCATGTGGGTCAGCAATTCCGAAATTTTCAGTGATGAATGATCTCCATAGATCTTTCCCACAGATCTCAAATAGGCCTGCGTGTGATGGTTTCAAGCAGGTTCTTATCTGATCTTCAGCAAGTCTTGCACTCTTTCCCCAAGTGGAGCAGGAGTGGTATGACGGTTATTCCTCGCAAAGTTTGATTTTTATCAAGAATTATTCTATCCCTAGCAGGGATTGTGGAAGCTTTTCCCATCCCCGACAGATTATTACTTTTCCTCAGCAGGGTGGTGTCCCTATGCAGAGTTGATGTTTGATGTTTGATACTCCAGTAGGCTATGCTTTATTTTCATCACTGGTAGATCTTTATCAGGTTTCCCCAAAACAGAGTTATGAAGGTATTTGTCCCCATCAAAGTTTAAACAGTGATATTTCCCTCTTTTCCCCAAAGAGTATGGAAAATTTTGTGTTGTTGGTGTTCCTCTAACATATTATTCTCTCAGAGTGGAATTTTTAATATTATCCTTTTACGAATTCCTGAAGATTGCTTTGTGGATTAGATCCCTAGAAAATGTTTCCTCAATATGAGTTAAGCCTTGTATTAGGATTTTATTCCTTTAATGGCTTTTGATGCTCCCCTGCAGGATTTCAAATTGAATTTCCAGCAGGATTTCCCAACCTTTTTGTCTTATGATTAGCCGAGTATCTGGTAGTTGTGGTGTTTATGTCACTCGTTGCTTATGTCTGTTTTTTGAGCATATTCATATGCATATGCATGGCATCATTTGCTTGCATTCTTGCATTTATCATTGTTCCCCGCTCTTTTGTGTGGATTTTCCCCACAGAGTGCGTGTGTTGTCTTCCTCTCAAGTTTAGAGTGTCAACCCTTAAGCAGAAAGTGTTTATCCTTTCTAAATTCCCCACTGAGATTGTTCCTCGTGGATGATATTTATTCAGTTTCCTCCCCAATTTATTATCTGAATGGAACTTTCCCCAGTTAAGATATTTCCTCCTCGGGATGAGACTTGTTTGACTGTTTCTCTCCAACTTGTGCTTGGATTGAACTTTGGTCCTTTTGGTGAGTTTTTATTGCTTTGGAATTAAACTATCATTGTTTGATAGTGGACAATATTTTCTCCAGCTTGAGTATATTACTTTGGAATTAAGCTATCAGTTATTCGATAGTGGGTAGTATTACCAAACTAATCAAGCTCTTTTGCTTGTGCTCCTACCTAGTAAATCCGGTAGTTGAGAATTCTTTTTTCTACCTAGTAAAAACTTAATAGAGGTTGTTTCTCTTTGCTTGTACTCCTACCCAGTAAATCAGGTAGTTGAGAATTATTTTAACCTCTACAGATTTTTCTACCTAGTAAATAGGTGGTAGAGGTTATCTCCTTTTGTTGTGCTCCTACCCAGTAAATCCGGTAGTCGAGAATTCTTTTAACATCTACAGATTTTTCTACCTAGTAAACTGGTAGTGGAGGTAATCCCTCTTTGTTTTTATCCTATCCAGTAAATCGATATTTGAGTCCCTTGTTTTCCTACCTAGTAAACCGGTAGTGGATGATTCTTTTCCAACTCAGTATCCCTCCATTTTTGGACTCGTATACTTTGTTTGTTTGATATTCCTTGGCAGAGTGTTTACTCTTCCTTGTTGAACCTTTTACCTTGATTATATCTTATTTTTCCCCAAGTTGAGTCAGCTATCCAGTGATTTATTTTCCTGGTAAACTCTTTTGGTGTCTTTTATTTTCCCCAACGGGATTTTCTTTTGTGTTCCCAAGCTTTTGCTTTCCTCTGGTGGTCGTGTTCTCTCCACAGAGATATTGGGTTTTCATATCCTATTCATATCATATCATGTTCTCTTAGGACAAAAAATGGGTTTTCTGTATTTAAGTATCTCCCATCTTGTAGAGACGAAGATGGCAATCTTCATATCTTTAGATTGAAGAAACTTAAATAGGGGCAGCTGTAACACCCTAATTTTTGCCCTTAGTTTTCTTAGCATTTCATCTGCATCTTACATACAAACAAGATCGCACTAGTTGCTCGGTTCTTTCCGGGTTAGGTTTATGTCTCACAGAGGATCATCGTTTCCTTTTAAATTGCTTTATTTGTTTATGTTTACTAACCATTAATTAAAATCCAAAAATATTTTTTTTTCTTTCACTAACATTTTCAGGAAGAGGAACCATTGAAAATGCCAAAAATAGAAGTTCTGCAGCACGAGTAAAATTTCACAGACAAAAGTCGAAGTTGATCCGTAAGTAATTCAAATTTATCTGATCAAGAATTTCCCAAGTTAATTGATTCATTCAAGGAATTCCAACGTTCATGTGTTTATTTCCATGCCTTCTTCGACGTACAAAGGAATTGGGCCACAATAACCAAGCAATCATGTTTGAATAAAAAATTCAAATTTATGCCTGGTTAACCGGTTAACCATTTCCAGTGTAAATTGGTTAACCAGATAACCAGTGTGAAATTTGAATTTTTCATTCAAATTCAGCACCCTTAGATAATTGATATATTTGGAATTTTCTAGATTCATTGTCCTCTGATTTCTCTACATCACTTTGATCATTTCCTATCATAAACCCTCACTAATCACCACTCTTTTCCATTTCCCACCAAATTTGCAATTACCAAACCTAATTTTAATTACCAAAGCAAGCTCCATTCCACCAAATTCCCATACATAAGGCCTTTAAATAGGACCATAATTTCATTCATTCACCAAGCTTTGAAGAGCCAACAAATCCCTTGCAAAATACTTCCCCAAAACCAAAAATCTCACTAAAGCTCTTTTTCTTTCTTTTGAACTTATCAAGAATTCACATTGAATTCTTGATTTACTTGAGCTAAACCTTCATCCTTATCTTTTCTTGTTCGTCAATTGCAGTAGATCTAACTTGATTTGGTCCAATTTGAAGAAGTGCTTTTGGTAATTCACTCTTTCCATAAACCCATATTCACCATCAACATTTAAGATGTAGATCTTTGGTGCCTTGATTTCTAGATCCTCTGGATCTTAATTTTTTTTTTGATTGTAGGGATTTCACTGTATTTTGGTTTTAAAATTCGTGCAAATTCAGATCATGATCACCAAGTGTTTGAAAAAGGTTTTAAAAATGGATCATGCTGAATTTCTGTAATTTTTTTGCTACTGGTTCAGTGTAAACCGATTAACCATTTTTAGTGTAATTTGGTTAACCGGTTAACCAGTTTTAAACTGTGCAGGATTTGAAAACTGGTTACGATAACCGGTTAACCATTTCCAGTGCATTCTGGTTAACTGGTTAACACAAGTCAGAGGCATTTTTTGGCTTGTTTTAAGTTCCTTTTCGGTTCCTCTTTCTTCTTCTTCTTCCTCCTTTTTATTTTTACCTTGGGAAGTACTTTTGGGAGTGATTTATCCTTAATTTCAATGAACTTTGGGTGTAGGTTAGAGTAGTTAATGTTCATCAATTCAAAACTACCTTTAAGTGGATTATTCAATTCATTTAAGGTACTTTACCTTAGGGATACATTTTCATGCTCGAATCCACCGAGATGAGTGATTAAATTTAAGGATGGAATAACACCATGAGTGTGACTCAATTTTGTATTCATCTTTAGTTTCGTGCGGTATTGCATCCGGATAACGATTTACATATTGTTTATCTCGCATGCATTAACACTAATATTGTTCACCTTAATTGGTGGTGGCCGGCCTCATTTGTAGGGTAATTACTTCGTAAATTACTCGGAGATTGCTTAACATAGACCTAAATGTGCCCCGACTTTGGAATAAAAATCTAATTGGGTAATTGCACTTTCGTAGACCGGACCTCTTGTTGGTCGCGTAATCCCAAAGCGTTTAATCATATTGCATTAAGAATCGAGACTTATGAAGGTTTGATGCGTAGGTACTTTGGGTCTCCCAATCGCCTTTCAAATTTCATTGAATTTTATTCGATTTTCCTTGATAAATCGTTATAGTGTAAGATGCTAAGCAGATCCGGTTGTCTTTCTATTTTGGTTACTCTTTTGGTTGTGGTTGATTAAGTTCACCATACCACTTTTATGTAAATATTATTATACTATTATTACTATTAATATTTTAGATTCTTGCACTTTAATTTCTTTTGCTATTAACATTTAGATTCTTGTACTTTTATTGCTTTTATTTTATTTAGCTTTATTATGTTTTATTCATCCATTGTCATGTTTATTATTTGCTCTTATTTTGTTATGTTGATTTTCCTTTTGTCCATTTGGACACAAAAACATTAATAAAGGATTAAACCTCTAAAAAACTTATGATCTTAATCTTCGGACTATTGATTACTATCCTTGGCATTGGAATGAAGTTTTGGACTTAGATTTTAGGACACCTCTCATTTGCCTTGATCTTCATGAAGTTGGCACTTGCCTTTATTTGGCCATTTGTTAGCTTATAAGGATGGAACTCTTGTGCTCATAATTGGAAGTATCATCAAGTTTGGTTAGATCTTCCTTCCTTTATCTCTTTATTTACTTTTTTTAGGATAGTCCCTTCATCTCCACCCCTTCTTTAATTTTCAAAATCTTCTCTCTTTTTCAAAGGATTCCTTTTTAAAATCATCACTTCTTTAATAAACAAAACCTTTGTCAAGTGGCTTTTACTTATTTTCTTTCTTTTCTTTTAAAACCAATTATTCTAACCATTTTGACCTTAATTCAAAAAATAAAAAGAATCAAACTCATTCATGTTGTTTTGTGCCTTTGTGCACTTTTGTTTGTTTTCTTTAAAAGAGTGTCGATTATGAGTCATTATTCTTTAGTCGGGTGCAAGTCTTTCAATCTCCATGGTTGTAGTTTGATTTAATTGAGTCTCTTGTCATTCGTGGGGGTTTAGTGGCATACTCATTGATTTTTATCCGAGTTGGCGCCCTCCCCATAATGATGTATGAGTCCATGCCTTCATTATCATGGTAGTTTGTTTGGCTATCCACTTGAAGATGAAAAATTCTATTCACTTAATAAAAATCAATTACAACCAACCTTTTTCATTATTTGTACCACAAACTACGAGGTTTTGATCTCGCATTGCACTTTGTGGGTACGTAGGCATGAGGTGGTAAACCTCTCCAAACACAAAAATATTTAAAAAATAATTTTTTTCTCACCCCTCCACTCTCATTTAACAAACTTCTTTCAAACCAAAAGCAGTAAATATTTCAAAGGGCTCCCGTGGAGTACCATATACATTTTGGGTGCGTAAAACCTTCCCATTGTGTAACTTATCCCCTTACCCGGTTCTTTGTTGTGTTTCTTTAGTTTTTTGCTTTTAGATTCATTAGGATTTATTCGCTCTTTTTTCCTTTTCCATTTGGAATAAAATAAAAGCGCGGTGGCGACTCTGTTTACTTTGAGTTAAGTTAACTAATAGCTTACACTCATGTTTTTACCGCTGCACATAGCAGCTTCTACAATCATGCAGAAAAATATGCTACAAACAAGATCTTCAAAAATAACAACTTCCTAAAATATCTCTAAATATAGAAAGTTTATATTTATTCAATATTTGTCTTAAATTTAAATTTGAATCTTCAAGATCTTTAAATCAGCGCCACAAGGATTGCTTTGAATTTTCTAAATATTCTGCTTCTGTTAAATAATAACAGAATCTCTAATCCACCTGTACCAGTTCATGATGTCGAATGAACTGTCTTGACATACTATTCGACATGTTGTTCTAGATGTTGAAACACTTCAACTCAACATGTTTAGGCACACAATAGGACTTCCTTTCTTTAACATGCTCTTTATTTTGCAAGATCTTATATTTTTTATTGCTGCTATATTTGTTTTACAAAATTAATTCCAATCCTATAAATACATAACTTATAATCTCCCATTTGGAATATTTTGGCTAAAACAAAAAATACAAAAAAATACAAGAAAGATTATAGCAACAATACAGAAAAAACAACAACAACCTTTTCTTCATCATGTTAGGACATGTTGTAAACACCCCAAATTTGCCCTCACCCATTCACACCACGGCTTGTGATCATTTCATATGCATAAACACAATCATAATATCTCATACCACAATTTTGGTTCATTACATGGATTCAAAGTCATCTGCATCTAGGGTTTGTGATCTGAGCAATCCAAGAGCTTCTTGAGCCACTCCAAAGTCATCAATCACTTCAAAGAGGTCTATATGTGTTCAAGCATCATATTATATCCTCTCAAAGTCAAGAATGTCAAAGAATCACAAGAACTGGGTTTGGTGTGGAGGCAGAGCCAGGCTTGACTGCACAGATGACCTAAAATTAGGGTTTTGGTTTCAGAGGCCATAACTCCAATTTTTTTGGTCATTCTTGTTTCTATTGGTCTCTATGTGGTATAGGGAGTGTGCATATCGATTTTCATGAAGAAATTCCATGGGGAAGTCATCTGATCAAGAGTTGACTTTTCAAACAAGTCAGTGCAAAATCAGGGCATCTGAGGCCCCCAATGACCTAACCAAGGGTTGATCTTCATCATTTTGAGTGTATATGATCTTTATTTGATCATGGAAGAATTTTGAAGTTCACAAAATTCAAGAATTTGAAGTTTTTGCAAAGTTGACTTTTTAGGGCATGGTTGACTTTTAATGAAATTTCATTTTATGCAACTTTTTCAACCCTTGCTTTTTGATCCAAAAATGCTTCAAATGGAAAAACTTTGGTCATGAAAGTTGTAGATTAGATCTTTCCCTTTTCAAAAAGTACAAGAACATGACCTAATTCATTTTGGATCAAAAGTTATGGTGTGTCAAAGTTGGCAAAAATCACTAATTTTCAAATATGCACCAAATGAGAAACTTGCAAAAACTTTGTACCAAGGCATTTGTGACTTCTAATTCATGTCTAACCATTACACAAACATCACATGTGACCTAAAAGTCAGAATGGACCAAGAGTTTCTCATGTTTCATGGCCTTGGGAGCAAGATATTTCCATGTGAACTAAAAGTGAGCAAGTTGCAAAACCATCATCACACTTCCATCCACTTGCTGCCTATGATGCTGAACCATTCTAGCCTTTCCCTCACACCATGCTGCGCAGCCCACACCACTTGTACTAGCCTAGAACATGACCCATGCTTCTCTTACACAAGAGTGGACATTTTGCAAAAGTGGCTACACCTATCACAGCAGCACAAGTCACATCCTCTGACCAATGGGATTAATTTATACAAACAAAATGCTAGCAAAACCACACAAGAGGCCAGCCTGAAACAAGCCTTAGCATCACATTCCCATTTTCACTCCCTCAAGCAAAAGCCTTCGAATCTCATTCCACAGGCCATAAACACTCAAACAAACTCCACTAATCATCTCACCATGCTTCATTGAACCCAAACCAACAAGACATAAGCCTGAAACCAGCAAGAACTCAGCTTCCCCATTTTTCACTCTCAAAGCCAAAGCCTTCGAAACTCTTTATACAGGCCACAAACACTTAAACAAACTTCACAAACCTTCTCCACTCATCACCCTGATCACAAAGAACCCCTCACCATTGCCTGAAACAGCCTGAATCCAAAACACGATTCCTTCACTTCACTGAACAGAACTTGTTCAATCTCCCAAACTAGCCAACAAAAACTCCTTCTAAGCATCCAGACATCATCAAGGGATCAAAGGGAGTGGATTGCATCAAGAGGAGAGGTCAGAAAGTTGCAAGATTGAAAGCTTCGAAACTCAGGTAGCTCAAGAACATTTTTTCCAGAAATCCTTTTTTAAGTTCTAAATAGATTCTATATGTTCTCCTGATCATTCTGATGTCATTGGTTTTGAAAATGGTGAAGAAATAAGAGTTTAATCATGTTCTGAAACTTCCTGACCTAAAAATGTTTTGCTTCGATTCATGAGATTGATGAAATATAAATGTTGTTTGTGTTAGGGTTTTGACTCAGTGGGTTGTGGGAATCATTTCTGTGTTTTTAGATTTCATTTTAGTTACGTTTTGAGAGTTTTAGAAATTTTCAGGTGGGGTTCCCACCGGAGAAGACGACCGGAGGTCTTCTCCGGCCACCTGAAAATAATTAGGGTTTTAATCCTGTAATTAAGGCAGTTTGAATTTCGTGCGTTGGATCAGTTGACTTGTTTGACTTCGCGCGCGTGTGTGTGGCTGAGATTCACCATTAGAAACCCTAATCACATTTAATTAATTCATAATTCAGATTAACCAAGTTTGAATGTGGTCCATCAGATCTGGCGCGCAGTCAACCCTTTCCTTGCCAGATTCAATCTCAGCCTTCCATCCTGCATACTTCCATTTATTTTGATTTTTTATTTCAATTTTTCTCATTTAATTTGCACAATTTATTAAAAATAGCGAAAAGGCTTTAAAAATTATGAAATTTTTTGTCAAGAGTTTCATTAATTTTTAAAACACAAAAATATTTTTATTTTCATTTTTAGCATTAAAAAAGTATTTTTAAATATTTAAAAGTTTATTTTTAATTGATTAATGAAAATTAATTTATTAAAAATACTTTTAGGTATTTAAAAATCACCAAAAAATTCATGAAATGCTTTAAGACATTTAGGAACATTGTCCAACCCTCAAACCAAATTTCTTTTTTGATCTTGATGCATTTTGAGAATTTTTCATGGAATTAAAATCATTTTTATGCATTATTTTGATCCAAACTTCCAAAAATCATTTCTGCCTAACCCTAAAGAGTTGGACCTTGATTCTTTTTGCATTGAATTGTGTTTAGCATGTAGTTTGTGAGATTAAATGGCCATGATTTGATCTTTCATTTTCAATTTGTTTGATGATTTTCTTGTTAAGGAACCCTAAAACCCTAGAAAACTTAGGAAAATCATATCTTGAGTTAGGTTAAGAGTTGAGACTTCTCCTTTGGGCAGTGAGTTAGTATAGGATTAGGGGTCCTTTGAGTGCATTTTCAATTTTTTATAATGTTGTTTGCTTCTGATTTTGGTTTGTGCTTGATGCTTTGATCATAAACCCTAATTTGGGCCTTCATATGCATCCATCTTGCATTTGCACTCATACCTTGACTTGCCATGACATGTTATGCATCCATGTGATTCATCTAACATCATAAGACATATTGAAAGCATGTTTGATCATTGCATCTCTCATTTGCCATGTTGCATGCCATATGCATCTCATAACTTTTCATGTATGTTCATGTGTCTTAACTTGCTCCATTTGCATCCATGAGCTTGTATGATCATCTCCATTTGTTGTCTCATGTTTGTAGCATCTCATAGCATCATTATCACCTCATGTATGCTTCTGGTTTTGGTTTCATCATACCATTTCATCTCATTTTGCATTGCTTTGCATTTCTTTTCTAACCTTTCAGGTGGTAAGTGGATTTGAGAAGTGAATTTGCCTTCACTTCTCATACTTTCTTCTCATCTCTCTCTTGCATCCATGCTGCATTTTTATGTGTGTTTGAGTTTGAGCTTGCTCATTCTTTTTCTCCTTCCTTTCTTTCCTCAAGTGACATGTCTTCTTCAATGAAGCAAGTTACTTTGCTTCTCCTGATCCTTTCATCTGCTTCCTGGTGGTTCCTCTGAAGACTTCTCTTGTAAACCTCACAAACCTTAGGAATAACCAAGCATGATAATGATTAGGGTTCTGATTAGTCCCCAACTTAGTTTTTACCTTTGTGTCTCATTGAGTCTTCTCTTCTCACCTCTTAATCAGGGACTAAACCCTAAAGGCTTTAAGGCTTTGTGATTAAGTTTATGCCTGCATCCTTCTATTAGGATGGAGTGTATAACTTTGATCCTAAGTGTTAAACCCTTAATGTGTTTAAATCTCTTAATCAATTCACTTAATAATCATCAAGACATCACACTTGTAACTTGGGCCTGGCATTAGGGTTCTAATTCTTCCTTAATTGGTTAAGAAGGACTAACCCTAGTGTTAATGGACAAGTCCCCCTCAAGTTGTCTTACAAACCATAAAATTCACTTCATCATCTTATCATTAAATAAAATCCACTTAATCAAAGGCTTGTTTTGTCATGGGTTTAATCCCTAATCATGGATTAAGTTGAGGAGCTTTCCTCAGCTTAAGCATTCTCATCTATTATCCTTCTATTAGGATGGTGTAATGAGTCCGTTTAATCCTTGATTATGGCTTAATCCCATTACTTAACACTAAACAAAAACACCAAAAACACCTAAATAATCACAAGTAGGTTAATGACCTTAATCCTGCATCAAAGGTGATTAAGTGTGAGAATCTGACTTCACACTTAAGGTACTCTCATTACCTCTAATCAGAGGGATGATGTGATGAGTTTACTAAATCCATTGGTTTAGGCTTAAGCTCATTAATCTATGACAAACTTTCCAAAGCAGTAAAAGACTGAAAACACAAAAACAAACAATAATCATCTCCTTCGGGATTCTTTTCTCATCTCATTCACTCACAAACGAGAACTTGCTTCTTCCGTCTAATGCAAGACAGTTTGCACCTGAGCCAGACAGGTCACACACTTGAGCATAGGCAAGTAAGCAGTTCACAAGTCAATTCATCTTTCAGTCTCTTTGGGTCGAACTACGGTGTTCTGACTTCCTCATTGCACGAGAGGATACGTAGGCATAACTTAACAGTTATCGAACAAAAGTCTCTGTATATTCCCCCTCTTTCCAGCATTTTTTCTCTTAGCCTCATTATCATGAGCAATTCATTCTCATTCTTACACTGACACATCATTATATACTTCACTTCTTTTACACTGACACCTGTACATTTTGTTTTCCAGCCCTTTTACACACAAATTGCACTGACACTACCCCTTTAAACGCAAATCTTTTAAGCGTGGATCCCGTCGAGTACGGCGGACAATCTGGGTGCTAATACCTTCCCAGGTTGTAACCAACCCCCTTTCTCAGTCTCTCTGGTTCGCGACCGTCTTGTCCATATCTTTCTAGGCCTATGCAGCATTGCCTTTCCTCCGGGATAAAAATGCCTAGCTGGCGACTCTTTTCATCTCCAGTGAGTTCACGGCTGTGTGTTCTCATTGTCCCTCTCGCCGACCATTCGCGTCTGTACCTTTATTTGGGCCGGTCCCATCTATCGGGAGCGACACATGTTGCTTGACATCTTCCTCAACAACCTTTCTCAGCATCAGTGGGAGTAGCAGTGGACAAGGAGTAGAAAGTCCTGAACACTTGGCCGAACTAATCCATTACTACACCTATCCATTCAGGTTCCCAGAAACATTCCTCTAAGGCTGAGAAGTACTCCCCCTCAAGGAGACCAATGGTAGCATAAGAGAACAAGAGTCTCATTCCCTTATGTAACTAAGAACACAAGTCACAATTGTGTTTATAACTCATGACACAAGTCACAAAGACTAAGCTACAACATCCATCTTGACATCCCAACCACCACACAAGAACATGTCTGACACAACCATTGGAACAACAACTCTAAGCACCCCATCTAAACAGACATTTTCTCCCCCTTTTTAGCAAAAAAATTGGAAAAGACAACCCTCACAACACCAAACCCATGCAGTACTCACCCAAATACAGAGAAAGCCTATAAGAGAAAAGAAAGGATGAAACCACTCACATGCTGAATGAGGAGAAATGCTCTCTATATATTGTAGGTTAAGACATAGATAGTAACCGAATATCTTTGAATGCAGATGCGTTCTTGGTCAAGGCCCGTTATTTTAGGTGCAAAAACTTCTACACCAAATAAAGGAATCGTCCAAAACAAATAAACACACGTTTCACACTTTACAGCCAACACCGTCCATAACCAATCCTAGTTAGGCTCAACACACACATGTTCTGAAACATGTTCTGACATCCAACCACATATTGTCTGCTAGAAACACTACATGCATGGTTCACAACCCCTTCAAGATCCAAATAACACTACAGATAATAATTTTATCCAGATGAATCCATACAGCCCATATTTAGCAGACCATGTTACAACATGATATGTGACATCACATACACTTATCAAAGAAAGCCATTCTGAATAAGAGCAATCAAGTGCACTTGGTATTACTCCTTTCAACCAAGTCATATATCGTCAGAATCAAAAAATAAACACTACTGTTGCTCCCCGGATTTCCATCCTGGTACAAACGCGAAAGTGGCGCGGAAGAGAATAGAGTCGCCAGCCAGGCATTTTTATCCCGAAGGAATGGGAATGGTAATGCTGCACAAACCAGAAGAAACGAAAAGGAAGGACAAAGGTCCCGCGAACCAAAGAATCTGAGATCGGGAGCCGGTTACAACCTGGGAAGGTATTAGCACCCCAAATCATCCGCCGTACCCGACGGGATCCACGCTTGCAAATAAAACTGTTTCAAAAGGGTGAAGAAATGAAAGCTGCTGCAAAACTGAAACTGAAACTGGATAAAAGAAAGGAAAAAGGGAAATGACAAAGAAATGAAAAGGAAAAATGTAGGGAAAATAAAGATTGTGCTCGAACGGGCCCTACCCCGCTGTAGCGGTAAAATCGTGAGTGTAAGCTATTGATTAACTTAACTCGATTAACACAGAGTCGCCATCGCGCTTTTCTTTATTTTCGAAAGGAAAAAGGTAAAAGAACGAATAAAAACCTAGGATTCTAAAAGCAAAGGCTAAAAGAAATAAACAGAGATTGGGTAAGGGGATTGGTTATGAACCGGGAAGGTTTTAGGCACCCGACTCATCCATGGTACTCCACGGGAGCCCTTTGAAATACTTATTGCTTTTTGGTCTGAAATTGGTTTGTTTAAAATGATGGAAGAGATGAGGAGAAGAATATTTTTTAATGATTTTGTGTTTGATAAGGTTTTAAAGCCTTATGCCTACGTACCCACAAAGTGCAATGCGAGATCAAAACCTCGTAGTTCGTGGTACAAAGTTTGAAAAGAATAAGTGGGTTGAATTGATTTTAAGATGTAGAGATAAGTCGTCATCCCTTAGCGAATAATTCCGCTAAAAGGGATGAATCATATCTAAACATGTAAAAAAGGTGCACAAAGGCACAAAATATTTGAATGAGTTTTGAGTTTTTTTTAATGTATATGAGAAAATGGTTTTAATATATTTACATGAATTAATATTTGGTTAAGAAAATAAAAGGAAAAGGTTAAAAAATCGCTTGACCGAAATCAAGGTTTGTTTATGAAAGTGTTTGGAGTTTAGAAAACAAGAAGGTTTTGAAATAGGAAGAAGTTTTGAAAATTAAAGAATGGGGAGGAGATGAAGAGACTAGTCCTAATGCTTGAATTAAAAGATAAAGAAAGAAGTTACCAAACTATAATATGCACAATTCTTCAAAGATCGGAATTTTCTCTTCAAAGGTTAATGAAGTAACTTGAGGCCGAGGTTTCTAATCCATTCCAACTTGAGCAAAGGGAGATCCTAGGAGTCTAAGTCCATTCTCCAAAAGCAAAGGGATAGTAACCTTAGTCCACAATTATAAGTCACAAGTTTTTCTTTAAGAGTTTAAGCCTTTATTAAGTGTTTTGATATCCAAATGGACACAATAAAAACAAGCACAATATGAATATAAACAAGCACAATATGAATATAAACAAATGATATATGATATAATATGGCAAATTATAATAAGGAGATAAGGGAGCAAGAGATTAAAATAAAAGGATAAGGTGCGAGAAATTAAATTTAAACAATTATATTCACATTATTATAATATTTACAATATAAGGTGGTATGATGAACTTAATCAAGCACAACCACAACAATGAAAATAAAATGAGGCAACCGGATCCAAGTGGATCTTTAATCGAATCGGGACAACTTTAGGTCTATGTTAAGCAATCGCCGAGTAATTTACGAAGTAATTACCCTACAAATGAGGCCGGCCACCACTAATTAAAGTGGAAAATATTCGTGTTAATACATGTTAGAGAAACGATATAATGGATCGTTCTCCGAAAACATGCCACACTAAAAGAAGAAGGAAGGTCTAATCTTAATCGAGATTATCGTTGAGTTTTCTCGAAAAGCAACCTATCACGATCTCAAAGTATGGAGAATGATCCAAATGATCATTCATCCATAGATTTGAAATAATGAAGATTAAACTTAATCGGAAATCAACAATCCCGAATCGGAAGATTGTCATCGACCAAAATTAAAAAGAGATGAAGAATAATGGATCCAAAATAGATCCAATAAAAGAAAACAAAACATTTTTAAAATCATTTTCTAAACTATTTCTAAAAATCTTTTCATTAACATATTTCTTCTAAATTGTTTCTCTCAAATATTTTCTAAAATATTTTTCAAATTGCTTTTCTAAAATAAAATTCTAAAGATATTTTTTCTAAATTTCTCTTAAAGAATTACTTAATAATATTCTAATAATATTATTAAAGTAATTCTTTTCTAAAAAAAACTTTAACAAAGCTTTAAACAATGACAAGAGAAAATAAATAAACAAAAGGGAGGGGGGATGATGAGAATCCGCGGGTCAGGTACAACCAGAAACAGATCAAGCCTTAAGCCAAATCAAAATCACTAATATTCTTACTTATAAAACAAATCAATTAAAATAAATAAATAAAAAAAACAGATAGAAGAATACAACTTCTTCTTCTTTACGATGAAAGGGAACAAGAAACAGGGCAAACAAAACACAAATTCACATGTTGGCGGCAAGTCCCTCACGGCTCACCTTCACACAGATCAACACGAAAATTCTTCTCTCTTCTCAAATCGCGACAAAAGCTCTTCCTCCCTTTCTCACTTTCGGATTCTTCTCTCTCAATCTCTTCTTCTTCTTAAAATTTAGATTCAATTAGGTTTCAATGGAGGTTTGAAGATTGGAGGGGATTTAGAGATTTCAAAAATTGATTGAGGATTTGAAAGAGGGTTTCGGATTTGAAAAGGAAATAGAGTTAGGGATTTTGATTTTGGAATTTGGATTCAGATTAGGCAGAGCTTCGAGGTGCTATTGAAGCTTTATTATTGAGTGAGAGAGTTCCTCAATTTATAGGAGAAGAGGTCAAGAAATCGTTTCCATTTTGAGGTGCTCACGGATGCGTTTTGGAACTTCACGAAATTCTCGTGTGAGTTTGATTCTGTTTTCATTTGCTTTGCGTTTTATCTCTTTTTTGATTGCGTTTTGTTGTTGTGAGTTTCAGGTGCTTGGCTCGTGATGATTTGCGTGATGCGGCTTGTGCACGGCTTGTACATTTTGTTTGTGTGTTATTGCTTTTAATACCTTGCTGTGAAGTCTTGTTGTTTGATGCGTGCAGGGGGCTTCAATAAAATTGGGCTGGACGCGTTTTGTGTGTGATGCTTGAAGATGACTTGTGAAAGTTTGTTTGTGCAGCATCTTTGGGGCTAGCGCACGGGATGCACGTGATATTTGCATAAGTTTATTACGGATTGAGGCTTGTATATGGCTGAGGTAAGGTAATACGTTTAGCTTGTGCGGGCCATAGTACAAGGCATACGGCTTGCAAGTGTAAACACCCCAAATTTTCCCTCACCCATTCACACCATGGCTTGTGATCATTTCATATACATAAATCCAATCATAGTATCTCACACCACATTTTTGATTCACTGCATTGTTTCAAAGTCATCTGCATCTAGGGTTTGTGATCTGAGCAATCCAAGAGCTTCTTGAGCCACTCCAAAGGTCATCAATCACTCCAAAGGGGTCCATGTATGTTAAAGCATCATATTATATCCTTTCAAAGTCAAGAATGTCAAAGAATCACAAGAACTGAGAATGGTATGGAAGTAGAGCCAGGTTTGGCTGCATAGATGACCTAGAATTAGGGTTTTGGTTCCAGAGGCCATAACTCCAAATTTTTTGGTCATTCTTGTTTCTATTGGACTCTATATGGTATAGGGGGCATGCATATCAATTTTCATGAAGAAATTCCATGGGGAAGTCATATGATCAAGAGTTGACTTTTCAAGCAAGTCAGTGCAAAATCAGGGCATCTGAGGCCCCCAATGACCCAACCAAAGGGTGTTCATCATCATTTTTGATTGTGTATGATCTTTATTTGATCATGGAAGATGTTGGAAGTTCACAAAATTGAAGAATTTCAAGTCATTTGCAAAGTTGACTTTTTGGGAAAGTTTGACTTTTGATGAAATTGCCATTTTGGGAAACTTTTTCAACCCTTGCTTTTTGATTCAAAAATGCTTCAAATGGAAACACTTTGGTCATGAAAGTTGTAGAATGGATCATTCCCTTTTCAAAAAGTACAAGAACATGACCTAATTCATTTTGTATCAAAAGTTATGGCTTGTCAAAGTTGGCTAAAATCACAAAATTTGAAGTTTTCTACCAAAGAGACATTTTGCAAAATGGTTTGTTCAAGTGTTCTAAAGGCCTCAAATGTGTATCATTTCTTCACAACATGATCATATGACCTCTAAAATTCAGAATGGGCCAAAGAACTTGGCACTTTGATGCCTTGAAACTCAAGAAATCTCAACGAAACCAAACTTGAACCAACTTGCAAAACTTATCACAAGTTATAAACCACTTGTTGCATTGCCTCTAAACCTTTTTCATAGCATTCCTTGATTCAAGCTGAGACAAAGCAAGCCAAAAAGCAAGTTGTACCATAGCCCATACCTCAAGTACACATCAAGTTGACATTTTGGCCAAAGACCCATACCAATCACCATAGGCCACCAACAACTTTCTGACCTATCCCCTTTTGATACATGGACAAAACCCAGCCTAACACATAACACAACACACTCTGATCTTGCCCACAAGCCATAGTTATCATTTTTGCTCCAACTTGCATTTTCATTCGAAACACTCTCCACAGGCTGCAAACACACAAACCAACTTCACAAATCAACTCAGCACACCTCACTGATCAAAAACCACCCATCACCATAGCCTGAAACTCCCTGAATCAAAAACACGATCACCACCCTCCCTTGAACAGAACTTCTGCCATCTCTCAAACCATCCATTATAAACTTCAAACAAGCATTGAAAGCTTCTCAGGGGGTCCAGTGGAATTGATTGAAAGCAAGAAACCATCCAGAAAGTGCCAGAAACCAAAGCTTCAGTTCAGGTAGCCATCTCAAACTTTTTTTTCCAGAAACTCCATTTTAAGTTCTTAAATGCTTCTATGCACTCCCCTGATCATGGGGATATGATTATTTTTGAAAATGGTTGAGAAACCAGGATGTATGAATGCTCTGAAACTTTTTTGCCCTAGGAATGTTTTGCTTCGATTTGGCTGATTGATGAATGAAAAATGATGTTTGTTTGGGGGTTTTGATTTAGTTTCGAATGGGGATGATTTCTGGGCCTTTAGTTTTCATTTTCATGGAGTTTTGAGGATTTTAGCAACTTTCAGGTGAGGGTCTTGCCGGAGAAGACAACCGGAAGTCTTCTCCGGCCACCTGAAAGTGTTTAGGGCTAATCCATGTAATTAAATGCAGTTTGAATTTGGTGCGTTAGATGAGTTGACTTAGGCTGACTGGCGCGCGTTTGAATGGCTAGGATGTGTCCTCAGAAACCCTAATCCTCATTAACTTAATTAATCCAATTTAATTAATTCATAAATCTGATTTAACCAGGTTTAAACTTGGGCCATTGGATGTGGCGCCAAGTCAAACTTCCTTTGCCCAGAACGCATCTGATCCATCCATTGCTCATACTTTTCATTTTATTAACTTTTATTTCACATTTTTCTTATTTAATTTGTGCATTTTATTAAAAATAGTAAAACTTATTCAAAAATTCTGAAAATTTTTATGCAACCTTTTATTAATTTTCAGAAACCAAAAAAATTTTTATTTTTATTTTTTGCATTAAAAAATATTTTTAAATCATTTAAAAGTTTATTTTTAATTAATTAATGAGAATTAATTAATTAAAAATACTTTTAGGTATTTAAAAATCACCAAAAAATTCATGAAACCTTTAAAATCATTTAGAAACATTGTCCAACCCTCAAACCAAATTTCTTTTTTGATCTTGATGTCTTTTGACAATTTTTCATGGAATTAATTTCATTTCAAGGCATTATTTTGATCCAATCTTTGAAAATTCATTTCTGCCTAGTCTTTAAGAGTTGGACTTTGATTCTTTTTGCATTGTGTCTTGCATATCATGTAGTTTATAGGATTAAATTGGCATGATTTGATTTTGCATTTTCAATTTGTTTGACATTTTTCTTGGCAAGGTACCTCAAAACCCTAGCAATCTTAAGAAATTCATAACCCTCATTAGGTTAAGAGTTAGAACCCCTCCTTTGGGAAGTGAGTTTGTATAGGTTTAGGGTTCCTTTGAATGCATTTTCAATTTTTTATCTTGATGTTTGCTTCTGGTTTTGATTTTTGTTTTGTGCATTGATCATAAACCCTAATTTGGGCTTCCTTTTGCATTCATCTTGCTTTTGCCTGCATACCATGACTTGCCATGACATTTTGTGCATCCATTTGATTCATAATACATCTTAGGACATATTAGAATCATGTTTGATCATTGCATCTTTCATTTGCCATGTTGTATGTCATTTGCATTTCATAACTTTTCATGTATGTTCATGGTTCTAAGCATGATTCTCTTGCATCCATATGCTTGTATGATCATTCCCATCTCTTGTCATGTGTGTACATCATCTCCTATCATCATTATCATCATGTATTTGCTTCTGGTTTTGATTTGTATCATGCCATTTCATCTCATTTTGCATTGCATTGCATTCCTTTTACTAACTTTTCAGGTGGTAAGTCACTTTGAGAAGTGAGTTTGCCTTCACTTCTCACAATTTCTTTTCATCCCTCTTATGCATCATTGCTGCATTTTGTCTTGTGTTTGAGATTGAGCTTGCTCATTCTTCTTCATCTCACTTTCTTCCTTCAAGTGACTTGTCTTCTTAAGTGAAGCAAGTTACTTTGCATCTCTTGGCTCCTTTCATCTGCTGCCTGGTGGTTTCTCTGAAGATGTCTCTTGTAAACCTCACAAACCTTAGGAACAACCAAGCATGACAATAATTAGGGTTTTGATTAGTCCCCCATTTAGATTTTATCTTTGTGTCATCTTTTGTGTCTCTCCTCTCATCTCATAATCAGGAACTAAACCCTAAAGGCTTTAAGGCTTTGTGATTAAGCTTATGCCTGCATCCTTCTATTAGGATGGAGTGTATAACTTTAATCCTAAGTGTTAAATCCTTAATGTGTTTAAATCCTTTAATCAACTCACTTAATAATCATCAAGACATCAAGCTTGTAACTTGGGCCTTGCATTAGGGTTCTAATTCTTCCTTAATTGGTTAAGAAGGACTAACCCTAGTGTTAATGGACAAGTCCCCCTCAAGTTGTCTTACAAACCCTAAAGCTCACTTCATCATCTAATCATTAACTAAAATCCACTTAATAAAGGCTTTGTTTTGTCATGAAGTTAATCCCTAATCATGGATTAAGTTGAGGAGCTTTCCTCAGCTTAAACTTTCTCATCTATTATCCTTCTATTAGGATGGTGTAATGAGTCTGTTTAATCCCTGATTATGGCTTAATCTCATTACTTAACACTAAACAAAAACAACAAAAACATCTAACTAATCACAAGTAGGTTAATGATCTTAATCCTACACCATGGTAATTAAGTGTGAGAAGCTGACTTCACACTTAAGGCATTCTCATTACCCCTAATCAGAGGGAAGATGTGATGAGTTTACTAAATCCATTGGATTAGGCTTAAGCTCATTAACTTATGACAAACTTTCAAAAGCAATAAAAGACTGAAAACACAAAAACAAACAATAATCGTCTCCTCCGGGATTCTTTTCTCATCACCTTCACTCATAAACGAGAACTTGCTTCTTCCGTCTAATGCAAGACAGTTTGCACCTGAGCCAGACAGGTCATACACTTGAGCATAGACAAGTAAGCAGTTCATTGGTCAATTCATCTTTCAGTCTCTTTGGGTCGAACTACGGTGTTCTGACTTCCTCATTGCACGAGAGGATACGTAGGCATAACTTAACAGTTATCGAACAAAAGTCTCTGTATATCCCCCCTCTTTCCAGTATCATTCTTTTGGCTTCATAGTCTTGAGCTTCATTCATTTCTTACACTGACACTTCTCTTATACACTTCACACTTCCTTTACACTGACACCTGTACATCCTTTTCCAGCACTTTTATACACAAATTGCACTGACACTACCCCTTTAAACACAAATCTTTTAAGCGTGGATCCCGTCAAGTACGACGGACAATCTGGGTGCTAATACCTTCCCAGGTTGTAACCAACCCCCTTTCTCAGTCTCTCTGGTTCGCAACCGTCTTATCCATATCTTTTCTTAGGTTTATGCAACATTACCTTTCCTTCGGGATAAAAATGCCTAGCTGGCGACTCTTTCCATTTCATCCTTTCGCCGACCGTTCGCGTTTGTACCTTATTTGAGTTAGTCTCATTTATCGGGAGCGACAGCTTGGCGACTCTGCTGGGGAACCTTATACTGTAACCAGGGCTTCTGGTTCTTTTTGTGGGTTCCTCCTAGCGCTTGTTTGATTTGTGTTTGCTGGGGTGTTATGTGCTATTTGTGCTTGTATATTTGTTTTATGTACAGTTTGTTTACTGCTCTCTTTACAGCTTTATATACATCATACTGTCATACTGTTCTGGCTGGATCTGGTTTTATTGCTTTGGTGGGTGGGGTTCTATTGAGAGTTGAGGTCCTATACCTGGGACCTGAGTGACACCTAGGCTAGAGTGGTTCATGTTATTTCCCATTCCATTTCGGTCTGGTGCGGGAATATGAAACACGGTTCAGATATGGGTTTCTTCTTGAGAGCTCTGTGCTACAGATTTCCTGTAGTGCTAGGGCTATCTGGGAAGCCTGCTAAGTCTGGACGACCTTTAGTATTGACCTTCAGAAACTGAGGTGAATTAGAGGAGGATCTTTTATGGTTACTGTAAACAATGTACCTCCGGGTTGGAAGTGTTTACACTTCTCATAACTGATCCAAGTCTGAGGATCCTTGTTTTAGAACACCACCTGTGAGGGGGTTGGGCTGTTTACAGGTTTGCAGGTACCCTTGACCTCAACATACCCTGTTACTTTGTTTTGATTAAGAGTACTCCATTTTGGAACAGTTCTTATGATTTTTAACCCTAGACATGTGACTCTTTATTTGAGTCCCCCACCTTGGTTACTGGACTTACGAACCTCCATCTGGACTTCTTGAATATACAATGACCTATATCAAGGCAGTTAATCAGATCCAGCTTGATCACAAACCCTTTGCATATCATTTGCATACATCATCATTGCATCATTTAACATGTGCTTATTTGTTTTTTAGGGTATCCATACTATATTTTGGCTTGGTTTTGACCCCTTCATCTGCATAGACCTATCTTCACCAGTATCTGCTTCGGCTATCCTCATCAGCTACCTGCTTCAGTCATCTACATCACCAGTCTCAGCCTGTCAGTGGCCCATCTTCTAGTATCAGTCTCCATCATCAGCATCTGTCTCAGCTCTTCATCAGCAGACATGGCACCCAAGAAGAGCAACATCTCCTATCATTTCTTTGAGCCTGAGCTAGCTAGCATCAGGAAGGTCCAGGCCCTGATTACTCCAGACCATATACCACTATTCAGAGAACATTATGGAGGCATCCTTGATGTGGTTAGGGATTTGGACCCTTCCCAGAGGAGCTTGATTCATACTTGCCTGCAGTTCTATGATCCCCCTCTGAGGTGCTTCACCTTCCAGAATTTTCAGTTGGGACCCTTGTTGGAAGAGTATTCATCACTGATTGGTGTACCTATCAGGGGTGGAGTCCCCTTCAACCCTGAGATGGCCTTTCCTAGCAATGAAGAGGTGGCAAGGGCATTGTATCTGGAACCAGTTCTGATTGGGCAGAACATGACAACAAAGGCTGGAATCTCTGGTCTACACTTGGATTTCTTAACCTCCCAGGCTATCCTGAAGGCCTCCTTGGGAGAATGGAAGGCAGTCTGTGCATTATTAGCCCTCAGCATATATGGGGTTATATTATTTGCAGATGAGCCTAAGTTTATTAGCAAGAATGCAATCCATCTTTTCATTCTGAGGAACCCAGTGCCCACCTTACTGGGAGATTTCTACTACTCTGTTCACCAAAGGAATGAAAAGCAGAGAGGAAGATTGGTGAGATGCTGTGCTCCCCTATTCCATACCTGGCTGCTCAAACACCTGCCCAAGACTGATGCATTCTTGAATCCTCACCAACAAAAGAATTGGGCTAGGAGACTTGTTGTTTTGACCTCAGATGACATCAGGTGGTGCACCCAGAGCACCAAGGGCAGGGACATCATTACTAGTTGTGGGCAGTTCCCCAATGTACCTCTGATAGGAGTGAAGGGTTGCATTAACTACAACCCTCTTCTATTCAAAAGACAGCTGGGCTATGCATTGGTCCACCCTTCTAGAGTACAAGATCTAGCTGAGACCCTTTATTGTGAGATCAAGCCTAATCTGGCTATTGTCAGACAAGCATCCTGGGCTTGGGACAATGTCCAGACTAAAGGGGTAACCATTCTTGGGAGATGCAACAATGTGGCCTCAGCTCAGTATTATGAGTGGTCTCATGCCAGGGCTCAAATTTCTGGGATTCCCTTCACCATTGAGGATGTACCTGGACCATCCACAACACCACCTCCAGCCACTGTCAGCCTGGAGGAGTTTGAGAAGCTCAAAGAGAGGAATGAGAATTTGTCTGAAGCCTTGAAGAGAACCCTCTGGGAGAGGAGTGATGGTCGTCTGGACATTGAAAGGTTAGAAAAGCTTAAGGTGGAGCATCTAGCCAGGATTGAAAAGTCAGAGGACTACATCAAGAAGTCAAGGGCTGGGGAGCAGATTTTGAAGAATGCCTGTAAAGAGGCCCAGTTCCAGAAGGCCAGGACTGACCTCTATCTGAAGGAAAGCCAAGCTAGGTGGGTCAGGATCACTGAAGCTCGCACTCAAGAGGATAAAAGAACTCAGGACAAGATTAAGCAGTTGGAGGCTAATGCAAAAGAGCAACAGGAAGCCCTATTAGCAGCCCAGAGGGAGATCTCAGAATTGAAGCTCAGGGCTGGTGTGAAGAGGTCAAAGGACCAGGGTAGACACAAGAAGCTAACCACTGCTATCACCACCAGGAATCTTCTCATCAGGAACCTCACAGAGCACCCAGCTAATCCTGTGACTGAAGCACTTTTGAAGGAAGTCCAGGAGGATGAGTTTGGTCTTGGTGTCTGACTTTTGCTTGTTGTTGCTTTCATTTCATGTACTTTTCTTTTATGTTGTATTTTTGACCCCTCAGAGGGCATGTATTGTAAAAAACAAACTATGTATGATTCTCCATCTGTAATATATTCATTAGTTTGTTTCATCTGAGTTCTTTTTCTCTCAAGCAACATCAGAGCATCCTCTTCAGGGGTCTGGAAAGGTCAAAACCAAATGCCAAGCCGGATACCTTGAAAACAAATAAGCATACTGCATTGCATACTAACCTTTTGTTTTTGTTTTGTAGGTTTTGTTTTGTTTTTGTTACTAACTCTGTTGTGGTTCAGGAACTATTGCTCGACGTCGGGTGTTCCCACTCAACCGTCCACACAGATATCCTACCCGCAACAACCTTCCGGGTATACAAATGGACCAAGTACAGCAGGACCTTACAGAGGTCAGGACTCAAATGGCCAATGAGAGACTGGAAATGAGAAATCAGATGACCCAGTTTATGGAGGTGATGAATGGATTGGCACAGAGCCAAGAGAGATTAAGGGCATTAGTAGAAAGGCAGACCCAGGAGGAACCCCATCTAGGGACTAGGGGAACGAGCAACAATGAGAGGGTTCATCCTCATGTTAATCCTCCAATGTATGGACCCCACCTTCATCCAGAGATCAACATCCCTGCTAATGTGCAAGGGAATGCCACTGCAGGCAGAGTATTACAGGAAGACCCCCAGGAAGATCAATTTACTGTGATGGGAGTTGGGGATGAAGCCTATGACAGAAGGCTAGATGAAATTGCTGAGAAATTGAGATCCCTGGAGTCTCAGAATTCCTTGGGCTTTGATGTTATGGACATGGGTCTAGTGGACGGGGTAAGGATTCCCCACAAATTTAAACCTCCGTGCTTCGAGAAGTACAACGGAACTTCCTGTCCACGAACCCACTTACAATCCTTTCTGGGGAGGCTGAAGGCATATACCATGGATGAAAAGCTATGGATGTTTTATTTTGAAGATAGCTTAACAGGAGCTTCAAGGGAATGGTACTCTCACTTGACTAGAGCAACCATCAGATGCTGGAAGGACCTAGCTGAGGCCTTTATTAGACAATACCAGTACAACTTGGATATGGCTCCTAACAGGACCCTCCTGATGGGAATGTCTCAATCATCCAGGGAAAGCTTCCGGGAATACGCCCAGAGGTGGAGACAGCTTGCTGCTGCTGTCCAGCCACCCATGTCGGAAAGGGAAATGGCTGACATGTTTATGAACACCCTCCAAGGGACATACATTGACAGGCTAGCTGCCTTTTCTTCCACTAGCTTCGCTGACGTAGTCATAGCTGGGGAAAGAATCGAGAGCTTATTAAAGATGGGCAAGATTTCTGACAATGGTGCGAGCTCGTCCAGCAACCCCAGAAAACCTTTTGTAGGTCCAAGAAGAACTGGTGAGACCAATGCTATTCAGGCCAGCAGGGGCAGGCCACAATATGTTCATAGGTCAGTGGCAGCAGTCACCATTCCCTTTCCACTTCCTCAGCAACCAACATATCAACCACAGCAACAACCCCATTACCAGCAACAAACTCAGTATCCTCCTCAAAGAAACTACAACAACAACAACAACAACAACAACAATCAGCAAAGACCATTTCAACAGAGACCGTCTCAGGCCAATAGGGTGATTGATCCAATCCCTATGCCTTATGCCGCTTTACTGCCACAGCTCCTGAAGCTCAACCTAGTTGAGTTAAGGACGTTGGCGCCACCAGATCCTTCCAGTTTGCCAAGAAATTACGACGCCAACGCCAGATGCGCTTTTCACTCCAACGCACCTGGCCACAGTACAGAGAAGTGCAGAGCTTTACAGATGAAGGTGCAAGACCTGGTAGATTCTAAAGCTCTAAACTTTGCACCCCCGCCAAATGTTAACAAGAACCCTATGCCCAACCATGGAGGGCCCAGAATTAATGCTATTGAGTAAGATATGTCGTCTTTCTTGATAACCAGTGTTGGGTAAATTAGGACACCCCTGGTAGAGATTAAAGCTCAACTCCTTGAATGCCAGATATTCCCTGGGTGTGAGCTCGGGTGCGGTTATTGCAACATTTCGGTAAATGGATGTGACAACTTGAGAAGCGGCATAGACAGTCTTATCCAGAATGGTTTACTTCAAATCACAACATCAATACCTTCAAATCCAGCAATCTCTCCGACAACAGTTCCAGAATCTCCTACAACTGCAACAACAATTATTCCAAACAATTCTTCAGTTTCATCAACAATTGCTTCAAATATCATTTCGACAAGTCAGACACCAACAAACATTCCTTCTACAACATCAGCACCCCTCTATTCAGAATCTTCTCCTACAACACCAGCAAATATCTCAGCAGTCACTATTTATTATGATCCGTCAAGTATTCCTCCGAACAACAATTTTCAACAACAAGCAGTGGCATCTCCTGCCATATCACCAGTTACTATCTACTATGATCCACATACTATTGCAACACCCTCCTCTGCTGCAGTCAGCCCGGTTACCATCACGGTACCTGGGCCCGTTCCATATGAAAGCAGTAATGCCATCCCTTGGCATTATGGCTCTGACCTGTACTGCAATGGGGAGAAAATCACTCTTGAATCTTCAACTTCTTCTCCACAGATTGACAATGTCGGGGGAGGCGGAGGCTTCACCAGAAGCGGACGCCTTTTTGCCTCGCAATCACAAAGACCTAATGCCGAAGCAGAAGCTGCTGCCAAAGCAAAGGGAAAGAGTGTAATATCTGAAGAACCCATTCTCAAGGAAACTCAGAAGACATCTTTTGAACAAGATGTAGACGAGTTTATGAGAATCATAAAGAGGAGTGATTACAAGGTGGTGGATCAGCTTCACCAAACTCCCTCAAAAATCTCCATTCTATCCCTGCTGATGTGTTCCGAAGCTCACCGGAATGCATTACTAAAAGTCTTGCACGCAGCATATGTGCCAGAGGAGATCACCGTTAATCAGCTGGAAACCGTGGTAGCAAATGTCAATACCAGCCATGGATTGGGTTTTACCAATGCTGATCTAACAACTGAGGGATGCAACCATAATAAGGCTTTACATATCACCCTGGAATGCAAGGGTGCTGTTCTATCACATGTACTGGTAGACACTGGGTCTTCACTCAATGTCTTACCAAAGAAAGCCTTGGTGAAGCTGGAGTATGATGGCTTGGCCTTGCGTCCAAGTAATTTGGTAGTAAGAGCATTTGACGGCTCCAAGAGATCAGTGCTAGGAGAGATTGATCTACCTGTGATGATTGGCCCATAGACGTTTAAAATAACCTTCTATGTGATGGATATTCAGCCGGCCTACAGCTGTTTGTTGGGTAGACCTTGGATTCATGCCGCTGGCGCAGTTACGTCTACCCTTCACCAGAAGTTAAAATTCGAGTGGGAGGGCCAGATCATCACCATTTGTGGTGAAGAAGATATTTTTGTTAGCCATCTGGCTACATACAAATACATTGAGATGGATGGGGAGATCCATGAAACCATGAGTCAGGGATTTGAAGCCCTGAACATTAATGAAGCATCTGCTGTACTTGGGACCTCAATGACATCTTATCAGCAAGCCCGGAAGGTTGTGGAAGAAGGGACTGCCCAAGGCTGGGGCAAGTTGCTGCCTATAGAGAAGAAGGAGGATAGATTTGGGTTGGGTTACAAACCAACTCAACAAGATCAAGCGGAGGCTGCTAAGAAGCCCAATTTTGTCAGTGGGGGGATGCTTAGCCCCGATGCAGTAAACAACTTGGAAGATGAGTCGGAAGATGAGCACAACCTGGAGAGCTGGATACGTCCGAGGATCCCGTGGAGCCGTATCTCAAACTGGTCTTCCCAGGAAATTATAAGGGTTACTCCTGCAGAGTAATTATTATTTCCTGTATATTTTAAGCATGCATCAAGTCTTGCATCTTGCCCAAGATGACAAGACTCATTTTGTAATCGGGCCATCTGTAATTTTGTGCAAATAGATCAATCAATGAATATCGGACATCTTTTGCAAATGAGTCTTTTTCTTTCCTGCTCACTATTTTTCATTTTTCTTTTTGTACAAAAATAAAATGGCAATGTTTTCAAAATGATAAACTTCATTTCACTTTTTTCTAAACAAGATTAAAATCAATCACTAAAATGAACAATCTAAACCCTTGCGGAGAGTGCCTTTCAGACTGCACCGACAACAGCACAGCTATGGCTTCGTATGACTTTGACAATCAAATCAATCAAGCCGATGAAGGGGTTGAAGAAGATTTTGAGCTTCCTGAAGAGCTAGCCAGGTTGTTAAGGCAAGAGGAGAAGGTTATCACTCCTCATCAGGAGGAGATTGAAACAGTTAATCTTGGTACGGATGAAGACGTGAAAGAGGTTAAGATCGGGGCCTGCCTACAAAACTCAGTGAAAGAACAACTGATTGATCTGCTTCGGGAGTATGCGGATGTGTTTGCTTGGTCTTACGAGGATATGCCAGGGTTGGACACCGATATCGTCATGCACAAGTTGCCACTAAAAGAAGACTGCCCGCCAGTAAAACAGAAGTTGCGCCGTACTCGCCCGGATATGGCAATGAAGATAAAGGAAGAGGTACAAAAGCAGTGGGACGCCGGGTTCCTCGCTGTAACTAGCTATCCACCGTGGGTTGCTAATATCGTACTTGTGCCTAAGAAAGACGGCAAAGTAAGGATGTGTGTTGACTACCGGGATCTGAATAGAGCCAGCTCGAAAGATGATTTCCCATTACCTCACATTGATGTATTGGTTGATAATACGGCTCAGTTCTCGGTATTCTCCTTCATGGACTGATTTTCAGGATACAATCAGATCAAAATGTCACCTGAAGACATGGAGAAGACAACTTTCATCACGCCCTGGGGCACGTTCTGTTACAAGGTGATGCCATTCGGACTGAAGAATGCAGGTGCAACATATCAACGGGCTATGGTAACATTATTCCATGATATGATCCATAAAGAAATCAAATGTTATGTGGATGACATGATTGCCAAGTCCCTCACAGAAGAAGACCACCTGGTAAATCTGTTGAAGTTATTCAAGCGTTTGAGGAAGTACCAACTGAAGTTGAACCCCAACAAGTGCACATTCGGGGTGCGATCTGGTAAGCTGCTGGGTTTTATTGTAAGCGAGAAAGGGATTGAGGTTAACCCTGATAAAGTCAAAGCCATTCAAGAAATGCCTGCACCGAAAACTGAGAAAGAAGTTCGAGGGTTTCTAGGTAGATTGAACTACATTTCCAGGTTCATATCTCACCTTACAGCAACCTGTGAACCCTTGTTCAAGCTGCTAAGAAAAGAACAGACAGTCAGGTGGAACGAAGACTGCCAGAGGGCTTTTGACAAGATTAAGGAATACTTGCAAGAACCACCAATCCTAATGCCTCCAGTCGAAGGAAGACCTCTGATAATGTACTTGACAGTATTAGAGGAGTCAATGGGGTGTGTGTTGGGCCAGCATGACGAGTCTGGTCGAAAAGAGTATGCAATATACTACCTGAGCAAAAAGTTTACCGACTGTGAACAACGTTATTCACTGCTCGAGAAAACTTGCTGTGCTTTAGCGTGGGCTGCTCGCCGACTGAGACAGTATATGTTGACCCACACCACTTTGTTGATATCCAAAATGGACCCAGTAAAGTACATTTTCGAGAAGCCAGCTCTTACCGGACGGGTTGCAAGATGGCAAATGATCCTCACAGAATACGACATCCAGTACACATCTCAGAAATCCATCAAGGGCAGTGTATTGTCTGATTATCTTGCCGAGCAACCTATTGATGATTACCAGCCTATGATATTTGACTTCCCTGATGAAGACATCATGTTCATAAAAGCAAAAGATCATGAAGAGCCTATTCACACTGAAGGGCCTGACCCGGAAGAAGGATGGACTATGATGTTTGATGGGGCTGTTAATATGAATGGTCGTGGTGTTGGTGCAGTACTCATTACGCCTAAGGGAGTTCACATGCCTTTCTCTGCAAAACTCACCTTTAACTGCACTAACAACGAAGCTGAATACGAAGCTTGCATTATGGGTCTTGAGGAAGCCATTGACCTCAGGATCAAAACATTGACTATATTCGGAGATTCAGCTCTGGTAGTTAATCAAACCAACGGCAAATGGTACACCCACCAGGATCATCTGATACCTTACAGGGATTATACAAGGAGGTTATTGACTTTCTTTACAACGGTCAAGCTTGAGTATATCCCTCGAGACGAAAATCAGTTTGCAGATGCTCTGGCTACCATTTCATCCATGATCAAAGTTCAAGCTGCCAACTTTGTGCCTCGGATTTCAGTGTCCAGACTTGACAGACCAGCATATGTATTTGCAGCAGACGTTGTCAAAGATGATAAGCCTTGGTTCCATGACATTAAGTGCTTCTTGGAGGATCAAACATACCCGCCTGGGGCATCTTCCAATGATAAGAAGACGTTAAGAAGGCTAGCTGGTAGTTTCTTCCTGAATACTGATGGCTCCCTGTACAAGAGAAACTTTGATATGGTACTCCTCAGATGCGTTGATAGAACAGAAGCAGACTTGTTGATGCAAGAGGTGCACGAAGGATCCTTTGGTACCCATGCAGGAGGGCATGCCATGGCTAAGAAATTGCTAAGATCAGGCTATTACTGGATCACAATGGATGCCGACTGTTGTGCCTATGCCAGAAAATGCCATAAATGCCAGATCTATGCGGATAAGGTACATGTGCCTCCCAATCCTCTGAATGTGATGTCTTCACCCTGGCCCTTTGCTATGTGGGGCATTGACATGATTGGGAAAATTGAGCTGACTGCTTCAAACGGCCACAGATTCATCTTGGTAGCCATTGACTATTTTACCAAGTGGGTTGAAGCAGCTTCCTATGCAAATGTTACAAGGCAAGTGGTAGCCCGATTTCTGAAAAGAGACATCATCTGTCGGTACGGAGTTCCCGAGCGAATCATTACTGATAATGGTTCCAACTTGAACAACAAAATGATGGCAGAGCTATGCCGGGACTTCAAGATCCAGCACCACAATTCTTCTCCTTACAGGCCAAAGATGAACGGCGCTGTTGAGGCAGCTAATAAGAATATCAAGAAGATTGTGCAGAAGATGGTAGTCACCTACAAAGACTGGCATGAAATGCTACCGTTCGCCTTGCATGGGTACCGCACGTCAATCAGAACATCCATTGGGGCAACACCGTATCAACTTGTGTATGGTATGGAGGCAGTCCTACCAGTTGAAGTTGAACTACCCTCCCTACGGGTACTAATGGATGTTAAGCTGAACGAAGCAGAATGGGTCCGATCCCGATACGAACAACTGAGTCTGATCGAAGAGAAAAGATTGGCTGCAATCTGTCATGGACAGCTGTATCAGAAGAGAATGAAGAAAGCCTTCGATCAGAAAGTCAGGCTCCGAGAGTACCAAGTAGGGGATCTTCTGCTGAAAAGACTCCTCCCTCCTCATACAGACCACAGGGGCAAGTGGACTCCGAACTATGAAGGACCATTCGTAGTGAAGAAAGTTTTCTCCGGTGGAGCACTCATGCTCAGTACTATGGATGGTGAAGACTTCCCGTCCCCTGTGAATTCAGATGCAGTTAAAAAATACTTCGCATAAAAATGACCCGCTGGACATAAAAACAGAATGTAAGTCCAGGCAAAAATAGGGCATCCCGGCGAGTCAAAAAAAGAATAAAAGACTCGGGCAAAAATAAGGGAAAGTAAACAAAAAAAAACGTACACCCGCTGAGTTGAAAAGCCACATTGGACAACTCAGGCAAAAATGGGTATCCCGATGGATTGAAAACCCGAAAGGGCGATCCATGCAAAATAAGGGAATAAGCGAACAACTGCATTCTGAATTCGTCTGTATCACCTACAACTTGGTAAAGCTTCGAAAGGACCAAGCCTCTTTCAGAATCAGCCTTCTTCAGAAAGCGAGACGAGAAGAACGTCAAATGTCATACGAGTCATAGCAAAAGGGAAGCTCCTCGAAGCGTCGTCAACATTGCCAACATTTTGTTTCTCAATTTATAAGCAATCTCCTCATTTCAGGGGATATGCTTCTTTGACTGTATCTTGCCAATTCAGGGCATACGAATTAATAAAATCAGATTTTCAGTCATGTCTCGTCTCGTACACTTTATTTTCATTTGCAAAATGTCCGATGTCTTTAAGATACTGATTGCATAAACACAGATGTTTCTTCTCTAAAGAATGTGTGCTTGCAGGGAATATATTTACTCCCAAGAGTGTCTGAACTCCTATGATGGAATCCGGTAAGGGATACCTCGGGATTACTTGTGCGTTCCTATCTTTGCAGGATTGCAGATATTCAAAGCACGACACGGGGCATGAAAACTTCGCTTCCAGCAAGCTGGCAAATCAATACTCACTCAGCCTTAACACCAGAAATGTTTTCTCCCCAGCTGAGTTGCCACTTGTTGTTTCTCCCCAGCCGAGTTACCATTTACTATTCCTCCACAGTCAAGCCAGGGAACCATCTCCCCACAGAGTGTCAATCTCTACCCGGAAAAACAACACACGAAGGAATCACAACAGAGTGAAGAAAGCTCCTACAAACCCCAGCTGGGTCCCTTATCACCAAGAATGGGTCTATCAGTGACTTATTCCTCCAAGCAGATACATCTAATCAGATCTACCAATGATCTCATCCCCAGCTGGGATGTCCACTTCAAACAGATCGACCAGAGATCTTCATGGCAATGGGGTCCGAATCCCGGATCGGTATCTTTTGCATGATCATAGCATTCGCATCATATTCACCAAACAAAGCGTAGCATTCCGTCTAAATACGGAGCATTACGACAAAAATCAAACATGTTGCATAATCATAAGTCATGGTCTGAATCAAACACTTGTGAATAATGGCAATCCATCAACAATATACAGAATGCTCCCCAGATTCCCCAGCAAATAGTTAAAGCAGTTGCCTTACACTCCCAAACCTCAGTACATACTCTTTGTGGCACCCGTCCGTGTCACATCCCCAACAGAAAGCCAAAGCATCCCCTTTGCACTCACAGATACTTATATATAACTTTCTTGACACCCGTCCGTGTCACCATCCCCAGCATAATTACCTAAACACTTTGTATAGCATATACTTATTTATAATATACCTCTTGACACTCGTCCGTGTCAAACCCTCCCCAGCAGGTTAAACGCTCATCTATACACCACTCACACTCATACTCTTATTCCACACATACGGATACCCGTCCGTATCTTGTATATACCACTTATATCCTCTCAGATTCGACACTCGTCCGTGTTCTCTGTTAACCAGCTGGTACTCGTCCGTACCATCATCTCAGAACATGCGTCAAGCATTTGTTTCTACCTGATACTCGTCCGTATCATAGTCTTAAGGATGTTCGTCCGCATCTTTAATCCATACACCGTGTCAAACACTTATGTCTTCTCGAATATTAGACACTCATCTGTGTCTACTATTCCCCAGATGAGTCCCCCCAGAATCAACACTCGTCTGTGTTCTTTGTTAACCAGGTGATACTCGTCCGTATCATCATCTCTGAACACGTGTCAGTATTTGTTTCTACCTGATACTCGTCCGTATCATAGTCTTAAGGATGCTCGTCCGCATCTTTAATCTATACACAGCGTCCAAACACTTATACCTTTTGTTCTTGGATATAAACACTCGTCCGTGTTTACTATTCCCCAGTAGATCGCCCGCAAAGCAAAATTTCTTTTCTATCTGACATTCGTCCTATGTCATGATAAACCCTGATAGCAGCCGTACCCTACTAGGTGATCGTCCTTCACCTCTTGATGATCGTCCTTCATCATGCTCATCCGATGGTCGTCCCCATCGTCGACCTTTTATCCGACATTCGTCCTATGTCGTGATTTTTAGCAGCCGTCCCCTGCTAGGTGATCGTCCTTCACCTCTTGATGATCTTCCTTCATCATTTTATCCGATGGCCGTCCCCATTGTTGATCTTGTTATCTGACATTCGTCCTATGTCATGATAAACCTTGAGAGCATCCGTCCCCTGCTAGGTGATCGTCCTTCACCTCTTGATGATCGTCCTTCATCATGCTCGTCCGATGGCCGTCCCCATCGTTGACCTTTTATCCGACATTCGTCCTATGTCGCGATACTTTCGGCAGCCGTACCCTGCCAGGTGATCGTCCTTCACCTTAGATGACCGTCCCTCATCTTGTCCCCAACAGAGCAGCCGTCCCCTGCTAGGTGATCGTCCTTCACCTTTGATGACCGTCCCTCATCATTATTTCATTTATTCTTTAACCCGATGGCCGTCCCCGTCGTGGTCCCTTTTCCTTTTCCTGATGATCGTCCTTCATCAGTTTAGCCCGATGGCCGTCCCCATCGTTGTTTGCATTACTTTACGAACCTGATGACCGTACCTCATCATGTACTTTTACATACTCCCCAGAGAATCTTACAGCTTTACCTGATGGCCGTCCCCATCATAATCCCCTTTATCCCCAGCATGTCGGCCGTCCCCGTCATTGCCCTTTACCCCAGCAGTCGTCCTCTGCTCGACGGTCGTCCTCCATCGCCCACACTTTATAATATACTTTATTTTCCTTTACAATCTATATCCCTTTTCTTCTTCATTCTGTGAGTGCAAATTTTGGACTGTCTTTGGTATTCAACCACAAGTTATCTTGTTTGCCTGATAAGCCATCGCTTACATCCTGCACAGCTAACTCATGTTTGAATAGGGGCAGCTGTAAACACCCCAAATTTGCCCTCACCCATTCACACCATGGCTTGTGATCATTTCATATACATAAATCCAATCATAGCATCTCACACCACATTTTTGATTCACTGCATTGTTTCAAAGTCATCTGCATCTAGGGTTTGTGATCTGAGAAATCCAAGAGCTTCTTGAGCCACTCCAAAGGTCATCAATCACTCCAAAGGGGTCCATGTATGTTCAAGCATCATATTATATCCTTTCAAAGTCAATAATGTCAAAGAATCACAAGAACTGAGAATGGTATGGAAGCAGAGCCAGGTTTGGCTGCATAGATGACCTAGAATTAGGGTTTTGGTTCCAGAGGCCATAACTCCAAATTTTTTGGTCATTCTTGTTTCTATTGGTCTCTATATGGTATAGGGGGCATGCATATCAATTTTCATGAAGAAATTCCATGGGGAAGTCATATGATCAAGAGTTGACTTTTCAAGCAAGTCAGTGCAAAATCAGGGCATCTGAGGCCCCCAATGACCCAACCAAAGGGTGTTCATCATCATTTTTGATTGTGTATGATCTTTATTTGATCATGTAAGATGTTGGAAGTTCACAAAATTGAAGAATTTCAAGTCATTTGCAAAGTTGACATTTTGGGAAAGTTTGACTTTTGATGAAATTGCCATTTTGGGAAACTTTTTCAACCCTTGCTTTTTGATTCAAAAATGCTTCAAATGGAAAAACTTTGGTCATGAAAGTTGTAGAATGGATCATTCCCTTTTCAAAAAGTACAAGAAAATGACCTAATTCATTTTGGATCAAAAGTTATGGCTTGTCAAAGTTGGCTAAAATCACAAAATTTGAAGTTTTCTACCAAAGAGACATTTTGCAAAATGGTTTGTTCAAGTGTTCTAAAGGCCTCAAATGTGTATCATTTCTTCACAACATGATCATATGACCTCTAAAATTCAGAATGGGCCAAAGAACTTGGCACTTTGATGCCTTGAAACTCAAGAAATCTCAAAGAAACCAAACTTGAACCAACTTGCAAAACTTATCACAAGTTATAAACCACTTGCTGCATTGCCTCTAAACCTTTTTCATAGCATTCCTTGATTCAAGCTGAGCCAAAGCAAGCCAAAAAGCAAGTTGTACCATAGCCCATACCTCAAGTACACATCAAGTTGACATTTTGGCCAAAGACCCATACCAATCACCATAGGCCACCAACAACTTTTTGACCTATCCCCTTTTGATACATGGACAAAACCCAACCTAACACATAACACAACACACTCTGATCTTGCCCACAAGCCATAGTTATCATTTTTGCTCCAACTTGCATTTTCATTCGAAACACTCTCCACAGGCTGCAAACACACAAACCAACTTCACAAATCAACTCAGCACACCTCACTGATCAAAAACCACCCATCACCATAGCCTGAAACTCCCTGAATCAAAAACACGATCACCACCCTCCCTTGAACAGAACTTCTGCCATCTCTCAAACCATCCATTATAAACTTCAAACAAGCATTGAAAGCTTCTCAGGGGGTCCAGTGGAGTTGATTGAAAGCAAGAAACCAGCCAGAAAGTGCCAGAAACCAAAGCTTCAGTTCAGGTAGCCATCTCAAACTTTTTTTCCAGAAACTCCATTTTAAGTTCTTAAATGCTTCTATGCACTCCCCTGATCATGGGGATATGATTATTTTTGAAAATGGTTGAGAAACCAGGATGTATGAATGCTCTGAAACTTTTTTTCCCTAGGAATGTTTTGCTTCGATTTGGCTGATTGATGAATGAAAAATGATGTTTGTTTGGGGGTTTTGATTTAGTTTCGAATGGGGATGATTTATGGGCCTTTAGTTTTCATTTTCATGGAGTTTTGAGGATTTTAGCAACTTTCAGGTGAGGGTCTTGCCGGAGAAGACGACCGGAAGTCTTCTCCGGCCACCTGAAAGTGTTTAGGGCTAATCCATGTAATTAAATGCAGTTTGAATTTGGTGCGTTAGATGAGTTGACTTAGGCTGACTGGCGCGCGTTTGAATGGCTAGGATGTGTCCTCAGAAACCCTAATCCTCATTAACTTAATTAATCCAATTTAATTAATTCATAAATCTGATTTAACCAGGTTTGAACTTGGGCCATTGGATGTGGCGCCAAGTCAAACTTCCTTTGCCCAGAACGCATCTGATCCATCCATTGCTCATACTTTTCATTTTATTAACTTTTATTTCACATTTTTCTTATTTAATTTGTGCATTTTATTAAAAATAGTAAAACTTATTCAAAAATTCTGAAAAATTTTATGCAACCTTTTATTAATTTTCAGAAACCAAAAACATTTTTATTTTTATTTTTTGCATTAAAAAATATTTTTAAATCATTTAAAAGTTTATTTTTAATTAATTAATGAGAATTAATTAATTAAAAATACTTTTAGGTATTTAAAAATCACCAAAAAATTCATGAAACCTTTAAAATCATTTAGAAACATTGTCCAACCCTCAAACCAAATTTCTTTTTTGATCTTGATGTCTTTTGACAATTTTTCATGGAATTAATTTCATTTCAAGGCATTATTTTGATCCAATCTTTGAAAATTCATTTCTGCCTAGTCTTTAAGAGTTGGACTTTGATTCTTTTTGCATTGTGTCTTGCATATCATGTAGTTTATAGGATTAAATTGGCATGATTTGATTTTGCATTTTCAATTTGTTTGACATTTTTCTTGGCAAGGTACCTCAAAACCCTAGCAATCTTAAGAAATTCATAACCCTCATTAGGTTAAGAGTTAGAACCCCTCCTTTGGGCAGTGAGTTTGTATAGGTTTAGGGTTCCTTTGAATGCATTTTCAATTTTTTATCTTGATGTTTGCTTCTGGTTTTGATTTTTGTTTTGTGCATTGATCATAAACCCTAATTTGGGCTTCCTTTTGCATTCATCTTGCTTTTGCCTGCATACCATGACTTGCCATGACATTTTGTGCATCCATTTGATTCATAATACATCTTAGGACATATTAGAATCATGTTTGATCATTGCATCTTTCATTTGCCATGTTGTATGTCATTTGCATTTCATAACTTTTCATGTATGTTCATGGTTCTAAGCATGATTCTCTTGCATCCATATGCTTGTATGATCATTCCCATCTCTTGTCATGTGTGTACATTATCTCCTATCATCATTATCATCATGTATTTGCTTCTGGTTTTGATTTGTATCATGCCATTTCATCTCATTTTGCATTGCATTGCATTCCTTTTACTAACTTTTCAGGTGGTAAGTCACTTTGAGAAGTGAGTTTGCCTTCACTTCTCACAATTTCTTTTCATCCCTCTTATGCATCATTGCTGCATTTTGTCTTGTGTTTGAGATTGAGCTTGCTCATTCTTCTTCATCTCACTTTCTTCCTTCAAGTGACTTGTCTTCTTAAGTGAAGCAAGTTACTTTGCATCTCTTGGCTCCTTTCATCTGCTGCCTGGTGGTTTCTCTGAAGATGTCTCTTGTAAACCTCACAAACCTTAGGAATAACCAAGCATGACAATAATTAGGGTTTTGATTAGTCCCCCATTTAGATTTTATCTTTGTGTCATCTTTTGTGTCTCTCCTCTCATCTCATAATCAGGAACTAAACCCTAAAGGCTTTAAGGCTTTGTGATTAAGCTTATGCCTGCATCCTTCTATTAGGATGGAGTGTATAACTTTAATCCTAAGTGTTAAATCCTTAATGTGTTTAAATCCTTTAATCAACTCACTTAATAATCATCAAGACATCAAGCTTGTAACTTGGGCCTTGCATTAGGGTTCTAATTCTTCCTTAATTGGTTAAGAAGGACTAACCCTAGTGTTAATGGACAAGTCCCCCTCAAGTTGTCTTACAAACCCTAAAGCTCACTTCATCATCTAATCATTAACTAAAATCCACTTAATAAAGGCTTTGTTTTGTCATGAAGTTAATCCCTAATCATGGATTAAGTTGAGGAGCTTTCCTCAGCTTAAACTTTCTCATCTATTATCCTTCTATTAGGATGGTGTAATGAGTCTGTTTAATCCCTGATTATGGCTTAATCTCATTACTTAACACTAAACAAAAACAACAAAAACATCTAACTAATCACAAGTAGGTTAATGATCTTAATCCTACACCATGGTAATTAAGTGTGAGAAGCTGACTTCACACTTAAGGCATTCTCATTACCCCTAATCAGAGGGAAGATGTGATGAGTTTACTAAATCCATTGGTTTAGGCTTAAGCTCATTAACTTATGACAAACTTTCAAAAGCAATAAAAGACTGAAAACACAAAAACAAACAATAATCGTCTCCTCCGGGATTCTTTTCTCATCACCTTCACTCATAAACGAGAACTTGCTTCTTCCGTCTAATGCAAGACAGTTTGCACCTGAGCCAGACAGGTCATACACTTGAGCATAGACAAGTAAGCAGTTCATTGGTCAATTCATCTTTCAGTCTCTTTGGGTCGAACTACGGTGTTCTGACTTCCTCATTGCACGAGAGGATACGTAGGCATAACTTAACAGTTATCGAACAAAAGTCTCTGTATATCCCCCCTCTTTCCAGTATCATTCTTTTGGCTTCATAGTCTTGAGCTTCATTCATTTCTTACACTGACACTTCTCTTATACACTTCACACTTCCTTTACACTGACACCTGTACATCCTTTTCCAGCACTTTTATACACAAATTGCACTGACACTACCCCTTTAAACACAAATCTTTTAAGCGTGGATCCCGTCAAGTACGACGGACAATCTGGGTGCTAATACCTTCCCAGGTTGTAACCAACCCCCTTTCTCAGTCTCTCTGGTTCGCAACCGTCTTATCCATATCTTTTCTTAAGTTTATGCAACATTACCTTTCCTTCGGGATAAAAATGCCTAGCTGGCGACTCTTTCCATTTCATCCTTTCGCCGACCGTTCGCGTCTGTACCTTATTTGAGTTAGTCTCATTTATCGGGAGCGACAGCAAGCTTCAGCTGTTGCTTTGTTTTGCAAAATGCCTTGGAGGCTTGGTAAGTTGCCTTTGGCTGATGGGAGTGTGGGCTAGGAGCAAAGGCGTGATGCGTACGGGTATTGACGGATACGGCGTGTGGGATAGCTGACGAGTTTGTGAGCCATTTTGGCTTGAGATGATGTGAAATGAAAGGTTCATGACTTGTGGGGCCTGCAGTTGGGAGTGTGTACGGCTTGAATTGATGGAGAGAAATGCGGAAGCTTGGCTGGGCAAGTTTAATGACGTGAGGTTGTTTGTGCTGGGCCTTGAAGTCAAGTGGCGTGTTTGGTTGTGTAGCTTTGGCAAGTTGTGGGCAAGGAAATGTTTGGAGACTTGGGCCAAAGACTTGGCAAAAGGAAATGTAGTATATTAAAATGTTTTGGACTTTGTGATTAAACAAAACTATGATATTCTATTAGTGTATTTTAAAATGGATAAAAATGAAATTGGTGGACTTAAATCTATAAAAAAAATAATCAAAGTAAAATAAAATGATTTATGGATATTTGGTAAATGGATTATATAAAAAAAAATGAGAAAGAAGAAAAAAAATGAATTAGGCTTAGAGTTATGAATGGAGAAATAGGAGAAAAAAAAATGAAAAGTATGAATAATGGATTTAATGGATTATATAAAAAAAATGGATAAGGAAATTGGGTAAAGAAAAATAATGGGAAATGGTTATTTGAAAAGAATCGAAAAGTTTAGGATTTGGAATTTTTGTGAATAATAAAAAAAAGATAATCGGGTAATTTGGATAAGATGGTTTAATCAGGAAATGGATAATGAATGGAATTTGGTTTTCAAGCCCACAACAAATCTCGATTTTCTTGCACAAACCTCTGATGCAAATGAATCACAGCCAACACAGACCCACTGAATATTTCTCAACTCAAGCCAACTGTCATCTGAAAAGTGTCTGATTATGCCCTGATGATTCGAAACCAAACTGAGGAAAATAAATCCTCAAATGAATCACTGATGAACTGAAGACCCGATGACCTGATAGCCACTTGAAGATTCAAACCGCAACACACTGCCTGATAACTGATGAACAAACCAAACATTGCACAAGAAACAACTGTCACCCAATCCAACTTGTACTTTGAAAATGCATTGCCTGATGAATGAAATACTGGCACACTCAACTGACAGTCAACACAATCTTTTAATAGTTTGACCAGATTAGGTCAAACATCCACTTGAAATCGCATTGTGATTGAACAAACGCATCTGAATAAAATTATGGCCCTGTCCTCGCAAACCTGCAACACAGAGAAGAAGAAGAACATTGCAACATTTTTTTGTATTTTGGTTAGAGGTCAGTAAATAAACAAATATAAAACAATAAAAATAATGGTGATCCCCTGCGAAGCATAGACCCAATATCTGAGAAGAAACTCGAAAGCCAGTGCGATCTTGTTTGATATGCAAAATGCAGATGATATGCGAAACAATCTTAGGGCAAAAATTAGGGTGTTACAGCTGCCCCTATTTAAGTTTCTTCAATCCGGAGATATGAAGATTGACATCTTCGTCTCTACAAGATGGGAGAGACTTAAATACAGAAAACCCAATTTTTGTCCTAAGAGAACAATGATATGATATGAATATGATATGCACACCCAAGATCTCTGTGGGGAAAATAATGACCACCAGAGAAAAGCACAACTTGGGGACACAGAAGAAAATCCCGCTGGGGAAACAACAGACAATCAAAGAGTTACCAGGAAAATAAATCACTGGATAACAGACTCCACTTGGGAAAAGGTATGATAAACAGGGAACAGTATCAACCAGGGAAAATCAACACCCTTCCAGAAATATCAACCAAACAAAGTATTCGAATCCAAGAATGGAGAAATACTGTGTTAGATAAGAATCATCAACTACCTGATTTACTGGGTAGGAAATATAACAAACTCGACTATCAATTTACTGGATAGGAGTAAAATGCAGAGGGATAACCTCAACCACCTTTTTATTGGGCAAGAAACTCTCAACTACCTGATTTACTGCGTAGAGAATATAAAAGAACTCGACTATCGATTTACTGGATAGGAGTGAAATACGGAGGGATAACCTCAATTACCTTTTACTGGGTAAGGAATAAAGAACTCAACTATCCATTTACTGGATAGGAGTATGATCAACTACCTGATTTACTGGGTAGGAACTCAATCAAATGGAAACAACTTTTATTACCTTTTTACTGGGTAAGAAGAAGAAATATCGGCTACCGGATTTACTGGGTAGAAACTCAATCAGATTACCTTTTTATTGGGTAAGAGGAAAATAACTTGACTACCGGATTTACTGGGTAGAACCATTCTCGACTACCTGATTTACTGGGTAGGAGCTAAAGCAAAGGACAAACTTTATTACCTTTTTACTGGGTAAGAGGAAAAATCTCGACTACCGAATTTACTGGGTAAGAGCACGAGTAAAAGAACTTGATAAATTTGGTAATATTACCCACTATCGATTTACTGATAGTTTAATTCCAAACAAATAATATCCACAAAAGGGAACCAAAGTTCAATCCAAGAACAAATTGGAAAGAAACGGTCAAATAAGACTCATCCCGAGGAGGAAATATCTCAACTGGGGAAAATCCATCCAGATAATAAACTGGGGAAGAAACCGAATCAACGTCATCCACGAGAAACAAACTCAGTGGGGATTTAGAAAGGATTAACACTTTCTGCTTAATGGTCGACACTCTAAACTTGAGAGGAACACGACACACACACTCTGTGGGGAAAACCCACGCCAAAGAGTAGATAACAATGATAAACGCAAGAATGCAAGCAAACAATGCTATGCTTATGCGTATGAATATGCTGACAAAACAAACATAAAGATAAGAAACGGGGGACATGAACACCACAACAATCGGATACTCGGCTAATCCCAGGCAACAATGCAGGGAACAACTGGAGATTCAATCTTGAAATCTGTAGGGGAATATCATAAGCCATCAAAGGAATACAATCCTACTACAAGGCTTAAATCATGATAAAACAGCATCTGCTAGGAATATCATCCTGCTGAGGCAAAGGTAATAATCTGCTGAGGATAGAAATATTCTTGATAAAAATCAAACTTCACAAAGAATAACTGTCATATCACTCCTGCTCCACCTGGGGATAGAGTGCAAGATTTGCTAAAAATCACATAGGAACCTGCTGGAAATCAACACATGCAGTCCTACTGGGGATCCATATGGGGATATCAGAAGTTAACATCATAGCCACAACACAGTTGCGAGGGATTTTAAATCAGTACCCAACATCGGATAAAAGAAAACCTCTAAACTGACTGCTATATCAATACTTCTATATTCAAAGATGCAAATAATCAAGCTGAGGACATGAGCTCAGCTGGGGATTCCCAATACTTCTCAATTCAAAGATAACATGCTGAGGAAAATAACAAAACCCAGCTAGAGATTCTGAACATCCCTTCCAACAATTCTTCTGGGGAATACATACGATCTCCATTCAACATCATGGTTGGGGAACAAAACATCATTAACATCAATCTGTCAAGACTATCCAGGAACTTCATATGGACACAACCGAATCAAACCCTGCTTTGGGAGAGACAAGTTACACACATCCAGACTTTACCATTCTTGGAGTCACTGTTAATATCCTTTCTTTGTTCATATATCAAAAGAAAAATGTTTTTAAAATCTTCAAAAATTAAATTTATTAAATTTGTTTCAAAAATCATCATCAACAATAAATTGAAATTTTGTTAACAGAAACAATATAAAGAATTGCAAACAATGGATAAAAGCTCAAATTCATTGATAGAATGGTAGTCAGCAAATGGCATGACTCCATGGATCATTACAAGTTTGAAAAATGGTAAATACATGGAAAAGGGCTACATTGAGATACAATGATCACTATTCTCCTTATCAACTTTGAACTCCACTGTGTCCGAAACTTTAGTCAAGGATGAGTGAATACGAATCTTTGATGAATAATTCTTCTGAGGGATAGAATCTGAAATCCTCAGTTGCTACAAGTGAGTCAGTCTGTCGATGCAGTTACTTGCCATGATCCCTAACTTTTGCCTAGATTGCCCTTTCGGGTTTTCAATCTACCGGGATAATTATTTCTGTTTTTGTCTCTAATTTTTGACTGGACCGCCCTTTCGGGTTTTCAATCCACCGAGACGCTCATTTTTGCCTAAGCCGCCCTTTCGGGTTTTCAACTTAGCGACCTGTTCTTTTATTTTTTAGGCGAAGTATTTCTTGACTGCATCCGCATTCACAGGGCGAGTGATCTCCTCACCATCCATAGTTGCAAGAATTAATGAACCGCCAGAGAAGGCTTTCTTAACAACATATGGTCCATCATAGTTCGGAGTCCACTTGCCCCGAGAATCTTTAAGGAAAGACTGAATCTTTTTGAGCACGAGGTCGCCTTCTCTGAATACACGAGGTTTGACCTTCTTATCAAAAGCTTTCTTCATTCTTTGCTGGTACAACCGACCATGACACAAAGCTTTAATTCTCTTTTCTTCAATCAAATTCAACTGATCAAACCTACTCTGACACCATTCAACCTCAGTCAACTTGGCTTCCATCAGAATTCTCATTGATGGTATCTCAACTTCAACGGGGAGCACTGCTTCCATGCCATAAACAAGTGAGAAAGGGGTTGCCCCTGTTGAAGTGCGGACAGATGTACAATACCCATGCAAAGCAAAAGGGAGCATCTCATGCCAGTCCTTGTACGTCACAACCATCTTCTGAATGATCTTCTTAATGTTCTTATTCGCAGCTTCAACAACCCCATTCATCTTCGGTCTATAAGGAGAGGAATTATGGTGTTGAATCTTGAAATCTTCACAAAGCTCTTTCATCATCTTATTGTTCAAGTTCGAACCATTATCAGTAATGATTCTATTCGGAACACCATATCTGCAGATAAGATTATTCTTGATAAACCGAACCACGACTTGCTTGGTCACATTAGCATACGATGCCACTTCCACCCACTTGGTGAACTAGTCAATTGCCACGAGGATAAAACGATGTCCATTCGAAGCCTTGGGTTCAATCATGCCAATCATATCAATTCCCCACATAGAGAAAGGCCATGGGGAAGAAATCACATTGAGATAAGCTGGTGGCACGTGAATCTTATCAGCATACACCTGACACTTATGGCACTTCTTCACATATTTACAACAATCAGATTCCATTGTCAACCAATAGTAACCTGCTCTCAACATCTTTTTAGCCATTGCATGCCCATTGGCATGAGTGCCAAAGGATCCTTCATGAATTTCTTTCATCAACATGTCTGCTTCATGTCTATCCACGCATCTGAGCAAGACCATGTCAAAATTTCTCTTGTAGAGCACATTTCCATTCAGGAAGAAATTGCCTTCCAATCTCCTCAAAGTTCTTTTATCTTTACCAGATGCCCCAAGCGGGTATTCTTGACTCTGGAGGAAACATTTAATATCGTGATACCAAGGCTTGTCATCATGGACTTCTTCAACCGCAAACACATGAGCTGGTCTTTCAAGTCGATTCACACTGATCATAGGAACATCATTCCACTGGTGCACTTTTATCATAGAAGCTATAGTTGCTAAAGCATCTTCCATTTGATTCTCATCACGAGGAATATAATGGAACTCAACTTTGGTGAAGAAAGTTGATATCTTCCTGGCATAATCTCTATAGGGGATCAAGTGAGGTTGATGAGTCACCCACGTGCCCTGAATCTGATTAATTACCAAGGCAGAATCTCCATACACATCGAGATGTTTAATCCTCAAATCAACAGCTTCTTCAAGACCCATAATGCAAGCTTCATACTCAGCTTCATTGTTGGTACAAGGAAAAGTCAATCTCGCGGCAAAAGGAATATGTGAACCATGGGGAGTAATGATCATTGCCCCAATTCCTCTTCCACGTGCATTCACAGCACCATCAAAAACTAAACCCCATCGAGATCCAGGCTCCGGCCCTTCCTCAATCAAAGGTTCATCACAATCTTTCACTTTCAAAAACATCACATCTTCATCTGGAAAGTCAAACTTGACAGGTTGGTAATCATTAATCGGTTGATGTGCCAAATAGTCAGCCAAGATACTACTTTTTATAGCTTTTTGAGTTTGGTACTCGATATCATATTCTGATAATAACATTTGCCAACGAGCAATCCTCCCAGTCAAAGCAGGCTTTTCAAAGATATACTTGATTGGATCCATTTTAGAGATCAACCAAGTCGTATGATTCAGCATATACTGGCGAAGACGCTTTGCAGCCCAAGCTAAGGCACAACAAGTTTTTTCAAGCATGGAATACCGAGACTCACAATCAGTGAATTTCTTACTCAAGTAGTAAATTGCATGTTCTTTTCTTCCATTTTCATCTTGCTGACCAAGCACACAACCCATGGAATCTTCCAACACAGTCAAGTACATGATCATCGGTCTACCTTCCACCGGAGGAGACAAAATAGGAGGTTCAAGCAAATATTCTTTAATACTTTCAAACGCCTTATGGCAATCATCCGTCCATACACAACCTTTATCTTTTTGAAGCAACTTGAAAATCGGAGCACATGTGGCAGTCATGTGAGATATAAATCTCGAAATATAGTTCAAACGGCCCAAGAATCCTCTGACTTGCTTTTCGGTTCTTGGAGCAGGCATTTCCTGAATAGCTTTCACTTTATCAGGATCAACTTCAATACCTCTTTGGCTAACAATGAAACCTAGCAACTTTCTAGAACGTACACCAAATGTGCACTTGTTCGGATTCAGACGAAGCTTATACTTTCTTAGCCTTTGAAATAACTTCAGCAAATGCTTAACATGATCCTCTTCAGTCTTCGACTTAGCGATCATATCATCAACATATACTTTGATTTCTTTATGCATCATATCATGGAAGAGTGTAGTCATAGCTCTTTGGTATGTCGCACCAGCATTCCTCAATCCAAAGGGCATCACTCTGTAGCAGAATGTTCCCCATGGTGTAATAAATGTGGTCTTTTCCATGTCCTCAGGTGCCATCTTTATTTGATTGTAACCGGAAAATCCATCCATAAAAGAGAACACATCAAACTTAGCCGTATTATCTACCAACATATCAATGTGTGGCAATGGAAAATCATCTTTCGGACTGGCTTTGTTCAAATCTCTGTAATCTACGCACATTCGGACTTTTCCGTCTTTCTTCGGAACAGGAACAATATTGGCCACCCATTCAGGATAAGTTGACGTCACAAGAAAACCTGCATCAATCTGCTTTTGAACCTCCTCTTTGATTTTTACTGCAATGTCTGGATGAGTTCTTCTGAGCTTCTGCTTCACAGGTGGACATTCAGGTTTCAATGGCAATCTATGCTCCACAATATTAGTATCAAGACCTGGCATGTCTTGATAAGACCAAGCAAATACATCAACATATTCTCTGAGAAGCTCTATAATCCTCTTCTTAACATCAGGATCAAGCAATGCTCCAACTTTGACTTCTTTATTTTCATCATCGGAACCTAAGTTGACCATCTCTATAGACTCTCCATGAGGCTGAATAATCTTCTCCTCGTGCTCAAGCAACCGAGAAATTTCATCTGGAATCTCTTCATCATCCTCTTCCTCAGCTTCAAACACAGGGAATTCAAAGTTGGGAGAGGGCATAGGATCATTGTTTTCAATGGGTTTATCAATCAATCTGCACAATGATTTTATTTTTATTTTAGAATATGAGTAAAAGTGCAAACAATATGCAAATACACAATTATTATATTTTGGTTTTTTTTTTATATTACCATTTTTCAGAATAAAGCAAAAATAAAAAACACATATGGAAATAACAAAATAACATTTTATTGATGATGATCAAATTTGAAACAAAGCCCGACAAACATCACTTTCACCTTGGGCCAAGTGAAAGGATTTTTGAAAGAAAATAAAAACAATTACTTTGAAGAATGAACGATAAAAGGAACATCAACAGCGATCCAATTCTGGAAAATCATTCCATGCGTCACAAAGTCAAACATTTCTTCGTCTTCATCATCATCATCAATGATGGCAGCAGCGGAATGGTCGTTGATGAATCCAGCACTTCGGAAGCCTTCTTGAATAGTCTTGGGATCTTTGATAACTGCACCTGGCGCAAAGCCGATACCAAAACCTTCCTTGTTGTCGACATCATCAATAATTCGCCCCCAACCATCAGACTGACCAGCTTCAATCACTCGCAAAGCATCTTTGAAAGAAGACATGGGCATGGCATTCTTCTTAACAACACTATTCACAACAGAAAGAGCTTGAAACGACGTTCCCACCTCTTCCTCGGCATCAATATAAGAAAAAGAAGACAGATTACTCACAAGCATCGCCCTCTCACCTTCAATGGTCACCAATTTACCTTCTCTTACAAACTTCAACTTCTGATGAAGAGTGGATGTTACAGCTCCAGCTTCGTGGATCCATGGCCTTCCGAGGAGACAACTATATGCGGGACGTATATCCATTACTTGAAAAGTAATCTTGAATATAAACGGTCCAATAAGAATAGGAAGATCCACCTCTCCAATCACGGTTTTCTTCGACCCATCAAACGCTTTCACTATAATCCCACTGTGCCTCATGGGAGCACCTTGAAATGCAAGCTTTGACAAAGTCGATTTTGGCATAACATTCAGAGATGATCCAGTATCAACGAGCACCTTGGACAAAGCTTCTTCTTGACAATTCACCGAGATGTGCAACGCCAAGTTATGATTTCTTCCTTCTTCAGGCAGATCATCATCACAGAAGCTCAAATTGTTGCATGACGTGATATTCACTACAATACTATCAAATTGATCAACCGTCACATCATGGTCCACATAGGCTTGATCAAGAATCTTCTGTAACGACTGCCTATGAGCCTCAGAACTCATCAACAGAGACAACACTGATATCTTCGAGGGAGTCTGCAATAACTGCTCAGAAATATTATATTCACTCTTTTTTATCAACTTTAGCACTTCATCATCACTATTACCAGATTGGCTCGATTGGACAACAGCATCCATAATCTGTTTACTTGCACTGGTATCTTCAACTCTCCTCGGAGGGTCTGAAGCATACAATCTACCACTTCGGGTAACTTTCGTCACATCAGCAATGCTAACCACAGACTTTGGAGTAGGAAGAGGAATTTCCCTACCATTCTCTATCATCGTAGCATTATACCGGCACGGAACAGCTTTATCAGATTCGTATGGCATTGGACCAGGTACATTGATCACCAATGGAGTAACAGCAGTCTTGCGACTATCGAAAGAAATAACCACCCTCTCAGGAGCAACCCTCTCAGGAAGATTGAACTGAGGCATAATGACATTAACTTCATTCTCATATTCATCTCTTTTTGCTGTTACTTCAATCAGCTTATCGTCCATCATCTTCTGAATATCCCTCTTAACGATCACGCAACCACGAGGATTCACCGAGCAGATACAACAACCAGCATAGTCGTGATCGATATCGTGATATTCACTCAAGAAAGCATGCATTTCCACCAAAGATCTTCGGATATGGCGAACTTCATAGATTTTGAACAACCCAGGACAACCAGCAACCATATTCACAGACGCATTACCATGCTTTGGCAACAGATTCTTCTGCACATTAGGATTAACATCATTAAAATACAGAACATTATTCCTCATCAATTTTTGTACTTCAAACTTCAGTGGATAACAGTTCTCAACATCATGCCCCGGGGCACCTTGATGAAAAGCACATCGAGCTTCTGGCTTATACCACCATGGAATAGTCTCTGGAACTGGAGGTGGAGGACGAGTTTGCACAAGATTCTTTGCAATTAAAGATGGAAGCAAGTCTGCATACGACACAGGAATAGGATCGAAACTGGGCTTAGCCCGAGCTTGTTGATTACCACTTTGTTGCACAGAAGGTTGCTGATAACGAGGTTGGAACTTTGGAACTGCTGGCACAGTTGGAGCCACGTTAATCATCGGTGTTACGGAAGCCACATGCTGCGAATGGTGATTCACACGACTGTGAGGTCTTCTATAACTTTCACGGGATACTGCATTAGTCTCATTTTCTTTCTTTTTCCCGAAGTTGAACCTTCTAGAGCTTGAACCATTACTGTTCTCTTGAGTCAACCGTCCTTCACGGACACCTTCTTCTAAACGCATACCCATGCTCACCATTTCAGTGAAGTCAGAAGGAGCGCTTGCTATCATCCTTTCATAATAAAAAGAACCCAACGTCTTCAAGAAGATCTTCGTCATTTCTTTTTCTTCCAACGGAGGAACAATCTGGGCTGCCAGCTCTCTCCATCTCTGCGCATATTCTTTAAAAGTCTCTTTGTCCTTCTGGGACATAGCACGAAGTTGATCTCTATCAGGCGCCATATCATCATTGTATTTGTACTGCCTCACAAAAGCTTCTCCCAAATCATTGAAGGTCTTGATTTGGCTATTATCCAGACTCATATACCACCTCATAGGTGCCCCGGTCAAATTGTCCTGGAAATAGTGAATCAGCAGCTTATCATTATCAGTCTGAGCAGACATCTTCCTTGCATACATAGTCAAATGGCTCAACGGACAAGTGTTTCCTTTGTACATCTCAAATTCGGGCAACTTGAATTTGTAAGGAACTTTAACATTTGGGACCAGACAAAGATCATAGGCATCTTTCCCGAACAAATCCTTATGCTTCAAAGCTCTCATCTCCCTCTGGATCTCAACAAATCGTCCCTGGAAGTCATCAAGTCTTTCAGCAACTCCAGCGCCTTCACTAGACTCAGCATGGTAAATCATTTCATCATGATGCGGAATATTGCGCACCCCAGACGGTGCAGTAGTCATAATTGGAGGAAGAGTAGTTCATACTGGTGGTGGGATAACATTAAATGCAGCAGTCTCCTGATGATGGGGAGGACGATATCCAGCAGGAAAAAAGTCAACAGGCATGCCCCAGGGCGTGCTAGTAGGTATACGGTGGCGAGGAGAAACAACAGTCTCCACAGGAATGGATGCGGTAACAACCTCTGAGATGACAGTATTCTGAACAGGAGGACTAGGAGGTGGCTGATTCTGAGCAGCCATCAAATTTTCCATCATAGCAGTCACTCTTTCCATGCTTTCCCTCAGATATGTAACCTCTTCGCGCAGCTCGCGACTCTCTTGTTGCAAAGTATCCATCACTCTTTTCCGATTAGCTCGAGTATCAAAGCGATGAGTCAGCTTGACAGGAACACTGGATGAAGACCAAGAAACAACAATAAGATCCCTGGAGAACACTCAAAAGCAAGACAAAATGCAAGTATGATGCATGTTATGTATATGCAAATGCAAAGATTTCAAAGGATTATAAGTTAACTTGCAATATTCATAAAGACACATTTTTGAAATACTTAAAAACTCATTCTCATTAATATCAAGATGAGGATTACAAATGAAGTACAAACATCAATAATCCTAATACATAAGAGGAAAAGTAAATTAAGCCTATGGAATCATATCCGAAGAAGTCCCGAATCCTGGCTGATACTTCATACGAATCCTCTTGATCTCATTCTTGTACCGCTCTTCCATATCTTCCTTATCCTTCACCAACTTGTCGACAATGGCCTTCCAAGCACCAGAAGTAGGAGGGATAGTAGATGGAGTATTAGAGGAAAATAAATCCTCTCTTGGCCTCTTCGTGACGCGCCGCTCAAGTAGCTCAATAAGATCATATTTCTCCTTAAGCTGCTCCTGCATAGTAGTCCTCTCAAGTAACCATTCTTCTTTCTCTTTCTTCATCTTCTCTAACTCTTCTTGAAGAACCAACTTCTCATCAACGGGAGGAAGAAAAGCAGACAAAGGCAATATGGGAAACATAGGCTCCTCAGGTGGATAAGGCATCTTGAGCTTGGAAGCTCTAGATCGAACCCACTGAATATAACAATCAGAAGGAGGAAGGTGTTGTCTACCCAATTGACCTCTCTCTTTCCTATGAACAGCATGCCAAGAATGAGCAATCCTTTTCTTCATCTCTATATGATCATCACCATTAAGAAAGAAGAAACGGGATAAAGCAAGATTGTTTGGAACATCCTTCAAACAATAACCGAACTGTCGTCTAGCCAAAATGGGGTTGTAGCTAATTCCCCCACGTGTACCAAGAAGAGGTACATTAGGAAATTCTCCACAACTATCAATAAGAACTCCAATGTCATAATGAGAACTATACCATGTCATGTCCTTATGAGAAAGCGACATCAACCTCTGAGACCATCTTCGATTCTCTCTATTGTCCTTGAAAACATCCGACTTCGGTAGGTGCGAAATAAACCACCTATAAAGAAGAGGCGCACAACAAACAATCTCTCTGTCACCTTTGGAAGTCCTATAATGAAAAGCATGATACATATCTCCAAGCAAAGTAGGAATCGGGTTCTTCTTCAAGAAGATCTGAATAGCATTCTCATCCACAATACCATCCAAGTTCGGAAACAAGACAATCCCGTAAATAAGCAAAGCAAGAATAGCCTCAAATGCATCTCTATGACCCAAAGTAAGTGAAGTAGAAGCCTTTCCCATCAAGAACTTAGAATTAATACCACGAACACTCCCCTTTGGAAGAAACTTCCCATTAAGCTCGGATTCCTTAAGAAACAGTGCTTTGGCGATGACCTTGATAGTAAGCTCCTTCTCTAAACCAGTGAAAAGAAACTCTTTGTCCAGAATGGGCAAACCTAACCAATGAGAATACTCCTCCAAAGTCGGCACAAGCTGATAATCTGGAAAGGTGAAACAATGGTGCAACGGGTCATAAAACTGAGCCAAAGTAGGGAGAATCCCCTCAGGCACATCAATATCCAACATATACAAAAGCTTCCCATGACATCTTCGGAACTCTTGGGTATCAACAACCAAAGCTCCTAGCTTTCTCAACTCTACAACATTAGGATTCTTGAAAGTGTACTTCTTTGTGTTCCTCCTTTCAAAAGTCATAGCCATGGACATCTGAAATTTTGCAAAAGTTTCTTATAAGTCCTTTGAAATCTTACGAACAATGCTCATGAATGTTATGATGGCATGTATGCAACAAACACAAACAAGATCACACAAGGCACACAGGCTTAGGTTCCGAGTCACGAGCATGAAGTCAAGGTGACAGAACACCAACCCAAATAGGTAAGTACTAAGGTTTTGTCTTCATTGTACCTGCAAGAAACCAAAAGGGTGCTAACAGAGGTGCCCAAAGTTAACAGCCATCTTTAGAATATCACCGGTACGTTGGATTACTCCCCAACCGATAACATTCTTAAAATAGACCTCGTCTGAGTGTAGTATCGCGTGACAACCGCCTTAGATTTACATCCAGACAGCTTCCACACTACGTTCCTAAATTGGCTTAGATGGGTTAAGGGTTCTAAGGTCCTCAGTATGATCAGCTCAAGGTCGGAAAATAATGCCACGTACGATTACTCGTCATGACATTGATAGTCCAAGAGAGCCTAACCGAGTGGAGATTATCGAATTGATATTGCTTTGGACTACTCCATCACATATCGCTTCGAATATCGCCGTCCTATCATAAGTGTCACTCAGATCCGGGTTAGAATCTATCTCACACAGAGGATCACCAAAAACCAAAACGGAACAAACAAATAACAAACAATTCAAACCAAAGCAATAAATAAATCAAAGTAGGCTAAATCCGCTTAGAGATTACTCCCCAGCAGAGTCGCCACTTTTCTGTAGCGGTAAAATTGTGAGTGTAAGCTATTGATTAACTTAACTCGATTAACACAGTCGCCACCGCGCTTTTCTTTATTTCCGAAAGGAAAAAGGTAAAAGAACGAATAAAAACCTAGGATTCTAAAAGCAAAGGCTAAAAGAAATAAACAGAGATTGGGTAAGGGTATTGGTTATGAACCGGGAAGGTTTTAGGCACCCGACTCATCCATGGTACTCCACGGGAGCCCTTTGAAATACTTATTGCTTTTTGGTCTGAAATTGGTTTGTTTAAAATGATGGAAGAGATGAGGAGAAGAATATTTTTTAATGATTTTGTGTTTGATAAGGTTTTAAAGCCTTATGCCTACGTACCCACAAAGTGCAATGCGAGATCAAAACCTCGTAGTTCGTGGTACAAAGTTTGAAAAGAATAAGTGGGTTGAATTGATTTTAAGATGTAGAGATAAGTCGTCATCCCTTAGCGAATAATTCCGCTAAAAGGGATGAATCATATCTAAACATGTAAAAAAGGTGCACAAAGGCACAAAATATTTGAATGAGTTTTGAGTTTTTTTTAATGTATATGAGAAAATGGTTTTAATATATTTACATGAATTAATATTTGGTTAAGAAAATAAAAGGAAAAGGTTAAAAAATCGCTTGACCGAAATCAAGGTTTGTTTATGAAAGTGTTTGGAGTTTAGAAAACAAGAAGGTTTTGAAATAGGAAGAAGTTTTGAAAATTAAAGAATGGGGAGGAGATGAAGAGACTAGTCCTAATGCTTGAATTAAAAGATAAAGAAAGAAGTTACCAAACTATAATATGCACAATTCTTCAAAGATCGGAATTTCCTCTTCAAAGGTTAATGAAGTAACTTGAGGCCGAGGTTTCTAATCCATTCCAACTTGAGCAAAGGGAGATCCTAGGAGTCTAAGTCCATTCTCCAAAAGCAAAGGGATAGTAACCTTAGTCCACAATTATAAGTCACAAGTTTTTCTTTAAGAGTTTAAGCCTTTATTAAGTGTTTTGATATCCAAATGGACAAAATAATGTTGGTGTAAGCCCTAGAGGCCAATACTTTTTGGTACTTGTATCGGATTATTCGTTTAATAATAAAAGGCATTTCTTTATTATGTTTGTCTTTCAGAATAATAAAGTCCCTAGAATAGTTAGTCTGTTTAATGAAATGTTAAGTGTGACTTAATCATGAGATCCCATTAAACATAAAGACATTATTCTTAAAATATCCGTAGTCAAGCTTTATTGCAAAGTGGGATAACATTAAAGCATTGAGACTATTATGAAGATAGACTGATGATCACATCTCATGGATCATGGATAAAGAGTTATCAAGTCTTGACATAGGTATAAATATTAGGAGTAATATTTATACCGGATTGACCCGCTATGAGAATACTACATAGTATGTTATGCAAAGTGTCATAAGTTATTCTCATGGTGATAATGTTGTATTACCACCCTTCGACCTGAATCCACTATGGACCCTAGATGTAGAGTCGGGTGCTTTATTGCTGATCAAACATTATCCGTAACTGGATGATCATAACGACAGTTGATGGGCACTCCACGAAGCATACTGAGGGACATGAGTGTCCTAGATGGAATTTGCCAATCCTGCATAACAGGAGAAATGTCTAAGGGCCCAATATTGAACTGGACAAGGATGACACAGTGTATTCCTTGTGTTCAATATAGACATAGGGGCAAAAGGGTAATTGTACAAACATATATTATCACGAAAAAGGTTTTGTCAGATCACATGACATTTTCGTGACTTGGGTAGCAGTGATGTGTTGCTAGATACCACTCACTGTTTATTATGTTAAATATATAATTTAATATAATTACCAACGTTACGAAATCCTACAGGGTCACACACATAAGGACAGTTTGATAAGAGATAGAGAAATCAAAGGAACACCGTAAGGTACGGTGCACTTAAGTGAAAATAGAAATTCGGATAATATAATAATAATTATTGTTATTTTATAATGGTTATAAAATAATAATAAAATAAATATATTTATTATAATAATAGTTATTATAATAATATATAATATTATTATGGATCATGTGAATTGGGCTTTTAGCCCGCAGCCCACAAGAGAGTCTATAAAAGGAACCCTTGTGATGAAGCTTTCACTTGATGCAATTTCGTTTTTGATTCTCTTTTCTCACTCAAATAATTCCGTTCGTAAGCAGCTAGCACTGTGACCGGAAGCTGTTCGTGTGGACTGAGTAGAGGCGTTGCACTTCATCAACGCTTGTGATCGCTGCATCAAAGATCTGAATCGCCACAAAGAGGTAACGATTCTATCACTGACCATGCTCATTCGTAAGGATCACTAAAGGAAATTTTTGTTTTCCGCTGCGTTTAGATCGCAATTTTCCTTCAGTGGTATCAGAGCCACTTACGAAACCATGGATCTGATAGCTGTTAAATTTCCGTCTTTTCTGTATTTAATTCGATTAAAACACAGAATGAATTTAACAATAAACGATTAATTAAATTTGGCATCTGTTGTGTACGATTTGGATGATTGATGTTGATTATGCTTCAGAAACCGACATTAGTATGGTGAAGTTGTGCGATACATTGATCATCCATAGGTTACACAATTAGATCGATCACTTTTATATAAGATATAAGAAATTCTGATGCAAAGATGGTATATGGGATATACTGTTTTGATTTCATCCATTCAATCACATAAGGATTGTAATTCTTTTGAAAGATCATCATTTTCATTCGCTTCGGAATCCGACGTTAGTATGGTGAAGCAATGACATGTTGATCTATCATATTGAGTTATCAATCGAGTTGTGTTTGACGGCATGAAATTGTTGCATTAGGATTAATGGTAGTACAAGTGTTGTATTGCCGCAGACTTTTCCGGTTGGGGTTGTAAATGCACAAAAGTTGTGCAGGAAACGACGTGAAATACAATGAAGTGTTCATAAAATTTTTCGTCGGGGCGCTGCCCCTAACAACCCCGCAAGGAGGCGCTGCCCCCTTGACCCCCGTCCGCTGAACCACCGTCCGCTGACCGGGCAGCGGAACCCCCGGCTAAGTCTGCAAAGTGTGATCAATCAGCCGAAATTTAATTTAGTTTATTTAATTATCGGAATTTTAAACTAATAATAAAAGTGTGTTTATTATTATTTATTTGTGGTGATCAGTTATGGCCTTAGTTTATCCTTTATTATTGTTTTGGGATTTTTAAATACGGCCTGCGTGTCGTGCCTCTCTCTCAATCTCTTTATGTAACTTCTTTTCTCATCTCACTCCCTCGTATGTAAAACGAGTTTTCTTATATGTAATGTAATATTATGTTATGAAGAAAAAAAGAAGTATTCAATATTAAAGGAGGATAACCTTGGAGATCATGCTTGGAGAAGCTTAGATCGTTATTAGGTTAGCTTAGGTTCTCTCATTGGCTTGAGAGAACAATTGCGTTAGGGGCCATAATTGTATCTTTTTATATGTATGTTGATGCATGTAATTGTATGTTGATGCATGTGAGAGACGTTTTGCATGTTAAGCCGGTGAGATCAAACTAATAACAAATTCCCTCAAAATTAAATATTAAGTTTATACTTTCCAATTTTTAGCACTCATCAAGACTAGTATCGAGCATTGTAGGTTTCGCCTACGCGAGGTGCATGTTCTATATTAGTAAGGTGTGATGGGATAATTGTAATATCCAATTGCTAAAACAATGGGTCAAACTTAACTAAACAAATTATAATAAGATTATACATGTTTAGAAGCAAGAATTGGGAATGATTCATGTGATGGATCAGAATAAGGAGTTATTCACCCAATTGAAAATATTCGAGAGTTGTATGAGATACAATTGGAAGGAGTTCCTACCTAAATAACTTAGTTTTGTGTAATCAGCCTAACGCTGACTTAAAACAAAGTGAAACATGGATCTCGACCCACTAGAAAGTCTTCCAACGGGATTTTCCGAATCAAATGATGAGGGTCATTTGTTTTGAATAAAATAGTGGGAGCATATTTGATTAAAGGCCTAATTAAATATGTTGTTTTTAATGATACTTATATTTTCATATTTCTCTTGTAGATTACCATGACAACAAACACATCGAACAATATTTTGCGATCCATCCTAGATAAGGAAAAATTGTCTGGGACAAATTTCCTGGATTGGCACCGTAATCTGAGGATTGTCCTCAAGCACGATAAGAAGCTGTATGTCTTGGAGACACCAGTTCCTGAGGAGGAACCTCCTAGTTCTGCACCAAAGGCAGAAAGAGATGCTTATAAGAAGCATTTCGATGATGCCAATGAAACCGCTTGCCTCATGCTTGCTACCATGAACTCTGAGTTGCAAAAGCAACACGAGAACATGTCTGCGTTCGATATGATCGGACATCTGAAAATGCTTTATCAAGAGCAAGCAAGAAATGAGAGGTTTCAGGTTTCAAAGTCCCTTTTTAACAGCAAGTTAGCTGAGGGAGCCCTTGTAAGTCCCCATGTACTCAAGATGATTGGGTATGTGGAGAACCTTGACAGATTAGGGTTTCCCCTTGGAAAAGAACTTGCGATTGATCTGATCTTGCAATCGTTGCCAGAGAGCTTCAGTCAGTTTGTCCTGAATTTCAATATGAATGACTTGGACAAAAGTCTTCCAGAACTGCTAGGCATGTTGAGAACTGCTGAGCAGAATATGAAGACAAAAGGGAAATCCATTCTGATGGTCAGTAATGGAAAGAAACAGAACAAGAGGCCCATCAAACAGGGTGGTAGAGGGAAAGGCAAGGAAGTTGCCAAACCCAAACCCACTCCTCCTGTTTTGAAGCCTAGTGGAGGAATAGCAAAGGAGGGCACTTGCTTCCATTGCGGTAAGACCGGACATTGGAAGAGAAATTGCCCAAAGTACCTGGAAGATAAGAATAATGGAGTAGAGACTTCAAATTCAGGTATTTTTGTTATTGAAATTAATTTATCTACTTCTGCATCATGGGTATTAGATACTGGATGCGGTTCTCACATTTGTACTAATGTGCAGGGGCTAAAAAGGAGTAGAGATTTGGCTAAAGGTGAAGTTGACCTACGAGTTGGCAATGGAGCAAAGGTTGCTGCTTTAGCTGTAGGAACTTATGTTTTAACTTTACCTAGTGGTTTAATAATTCAGTTAGAGAACTGTTATTATGTACCTGCAATTAGCAGGAATATTATTTCCGTTTCTTGTTTGGACAAGTTTGGTTTTTCATTCATAATAAAGAACAATTGTTGCTCCATTTATTTGAATGATATATTCTATGCTACTGCAAAAATGAATAATGGACTATATGTCCTTGATCTTGAAATGCCAATTTATAACATTAATACTAAAAGGTTGAAACCTAATGAGTTGAATCCAACTTACCTTTGGCACTGTCGATTAGGCCACATAAATGAGAAACACATTTCCAAACTCCATAAAGATGGACTCTTGGACTCTTTTGATTATGAATCATATGAGACATGCAGATCTTGTTTAATTGGAAAGATGACAAAGTCTCCATTCACAGGAAAAGGTGAAAGGGCTAATGATCTTTTGGCACTCATACATACTGATGTATGTGGACCACTGAACATACCAGCCAGAGGAGGTTTTCAGTACTTCATCACTTTTACTGATGACTTCAGTAGATACGGATATGTGTATTTAATGAAACACAAATCTGAGTCCTTTGAAAAGTTCAAGGAATTCAAGAATGAAGTACAAAACCAACTAGGTAAGAATATTAAAGTTCTTCGATCAGATCGAGGCGGTGAATATTTAAGCCTAGAATTTGATGACCATCTAAAAGAGTATGGGATTCTATCCCAACTTACTCCTCCTGGAACACCACAATGGAATGGTGTATCTGAGAGAAGAAATCGAACCTTGTTAGACATGGTCCGATCCATGATGAGTCACGCCGATCTTCCAAACTCCTTTTGGGGACATGCATTATTAACAACAGCTTACACACTTAACCGTGTTCCATCCAAAAAGGTTGATAAGACACCATATGAGATATGGAGTGGTAAGAAACCACATATGTCTTACATGAAGATTTGGGGTTGCGAAGTTTACGTCAAACGACAAATTTCAACCAAGCTTGAGCCCAAATCTGACAAATGCTTATTTGTGGGGTATCCTAAAGAAACAAGAGGATATTACTTCTACAATCCTTCTGAGGGCAAAGTGTTTGTCGCTCGAACTGGAGTCTTTCTGGAAAGGGATTTTATTTCCAAAGGAAACAGTGGGAGGAAAATAGAGCTTGAAGAAATTCAAGAATCACAAAACATTGAAACACCTATGGAGGAACTAGAGCAGGAAACACAAGTAGTTGTGGAAGAGCAACCTGCTCAAGTAGAACAAGACCAGCGTAGGTCAAGCAGGATACATCACCAACCTGAGAGATATGGATATCTCATAAGTGATCAGGGTGATGTATTACTCATGGATCAAGATGAGCCTGTGACCTATAAAGAGGCCATAACTGGTCCTGAGTCTGAGAAGTGGCTAGAAGCCATGAAATCTGAAATGGATTCCATGTACACAAACCAGGTTTGGACCTTGGTAGAACCTCCTATAGGAGTTAACCCTATAGGATGCAAGTGGGTCTTCAAGAAGAAGACTGACATGGATGGTAAGGTACATACCTATAAAGCAAGACTGGTTGCAAAAGGCTATAAACAAATTCATGGGGTTGACTATGATGAAACCTTTTCACCAGTTGCAATGCTTAAATCTGTTCGGATTTTACTTGCCATCGCTGCATATCATGATTATGAAATATGGCAGATGGATGTCAAAACTGCTTTCCTTAATGGGAATCTTCTTGAGGATGTGTACATGACACAACCTGAAGGATTTGACATACCACAAGATGCCCAAAAGATATGCAAGTTACAGCGATCAATCTATGGATTGAAGCAAGCTTCCAGAAGTTGGAATCTTCGTTTTGATGAAACCGTAAAACAATATGGATTCATCAAAAATGAAGATGAACCTTGTGTCTACAAGAAGGTTAGTGGGAGCATGATCGTGTTTCTGGTATTATATGTAGATGACATATTACTCATTGGAAACGATGTCCCTACCTTGCAACAAGTGAAGACTTGGTTAGGGAATTGTTTTTCTATGAAAGACCTAGGTGAAGCAGCCTATATATTAGGAATTAGGATCTATAGAGATAGATCACAAAAACTGCTTGGCCTAAGTCAGAGTACATACATAGATAAAGTGTTGAGACGCTTTAATATGCATGATTCCAAGAAAGGATTCATACCTATGCAACATGGTCTGTGTTTATCAAAAACACAATCCCCTTCAACTAAGGAAGAAAGGGATCGCATGAATAAGATTCCATATGCATCTGCAATAGGATCTATCATGTATGCCATGTTATGTACTCGACCAGATGTCTCGTATGCATTAAGTGCAACGAGTAGGTACCAATCTGATCCCGGTGATGCTCACTGGGTAGCTGTCAAGAATATCCTTAAGTACTTGAGAAGGACTAAGGATTCATTCTTGATATATGGAGGTCAGGAAGAGCTTGATGTAATTGGTTACACTGATGCTAGCTTCCAGACAGATAAGGATGATTTTAGATCACAATCTGGTTATGTGTTCTGTCTCAATGGTGGCGCTGTGAGCTGGAAAAGTTCAAAGCAAGAAACAGTTGCTGATTCTACAACTGAGGCCGAGTATATTGCTGCCTCAAATGCAGCAAAGGAAGCTGTTTGGATCAAGAAGTTCATTAGTGAACTTGGCATAGTCCCTAGCATTGTGGATCCCATTGGTTTATATTGTGATAACAGTGGTGCTATCGCACAAGCTAAGGAGCCTAGATCTCACCAACGATCCAAACACATACTTAGGCGTTATCACCTCATTCGAGAGATAATCGATCGGGGAGATGTGAAGATATGCAGAGTACCTACACTTGACAATATCGCTGACCCATTAACAAAGCCTCTTGCGCAACAGAAGCATGATGGTCATACTAGATCTATGGGTATTAAGGGTATGCCTAATTGGCTCTAGTGCTAGTGGGAGATTGTTGGTGTAAGCCCTAGAGGCCAATAATTTTTGGTACTTGTATCGGATTATTCGTTTAATAATAAAAGGCATTTCTTTATTATATTTGTCTTTCAGAATAATAAAGTCCCTAGAATAGTTAGTCTGTTTAATGAAATGTTAAGTGTGACTTAATCATGAGATCCCATTAAACATAAAGACATTATTCTTAAAATATCCGTAGTCAAGCTTTATTGCAAAGTGGGATAACATTAAAGCATTGAGACTATTATGAAGATAGACTGATGATCACATCTCATGGATCATGGATAAAGAGTTATCAAGTCTTGACATAGGTATAAATATTAGGAGTAATATTTATACCGGATTGACCCGCTATGAGAATACTACATAGTATGTTATGAAAAGTGTCATAAGTTATTCTCATGGTGATAATGGTGTATTACCACCCTTCGACCTGAAACCACTATGGACCCTAGATGTAGAGTCGGGTGCTTTATTGCTGATCAAACATTATCCGTAACTGGATGATCATAACGACAGTTGATGGGCACTCCACGAAGCATGCTGAGGGACATGAGTGTCCTAGATGGAATTTGCCAATCCTGCATAACAGGAGAAATGTCTAAGGGCCCAATATTGAACTGGACAAGGATGACACAGTGTATGCCTTGTGTTCAATATAGACATAGGGGCAAAAGGGTAATTGTACAAGCATATATTATCACGAAAAAGGTTTTGTCAGATCACATGACATTTTCGTGACTTGGGTAGCAGTGATGTGTTGCTAGATACCACTCACTGTTTATTATGTTAAATATATAATTTAATATAATTACCAACGATACGAAATCCTACAGGGTCACACACATAAGGACAGTTTGATAAGAGATAGAGAAATCAAAGGAACACCGTAAGGTACGGTGCACTTAAGTGAAAATAGAAATTCGGATAATATAATAATAATTATTGTTATTTTATAATGGTTATAAAATAATAATAAAATAAATATATTTATTATAATAATAGTTATTATAATAATATATAATATTATTATGGATCATGTGAATTGGGCTTTTAGCCCGCAGCCCACAAGAGAGTCTATAAAAGGAACCCTTGTGATGAAGCTTTCACTTGATGCAATTTCGTTTTTGATTCTCTTTTCTCACTCAAATAATTCCGTTCGTAAGCAGCTAGCACTGTGACCGGAAGCTGTTCGTGTGGACTGAGTAGAGGCGTTGCACTTCATCAACGCTTGTGATCGCTGCATCAAAGATCTGAATCGCCACAAAGAGGTAACGATTCTATCACTGACCATGCTCATTCGTAAGGATCACTAAAGGAAATTTTTGTTTTCCGCTGCGTTTAGATCGCAATTTTCCTTCAAATAAAAACAAGCACAATATGAATATAAACAAGCACAATATGAATATAAACAAATGATATATGATATAATATGGAAAAATATAATAAGAAGATAAGGGAGCAAGAGATTAAAATAAAAGGATAAGGTGCGAGAAATTAAATTTAAACAATTATATTCACATTATTATAATATTTACAATATAAGGTGGTATGATGAACTTAATCAAGCACAACCACAACAATGAAAATAAAATGAGGCAACCGGATCCAAGTGGATCTTTAATCGAATCGGGACAACTTTAGGTCTATGTTAAGCAATCGCCGAGTAATTTACGAAGTAATTACCCTACAAATGAGGCCGGCCACCACTAATTAAAGTGGAAAATATTCGTGTTAATACATGTTAGAGAAACGATATAATGGATCGTTCTCCGAAAACATGCCACACTAAAAGAAGAAGGAAGGTCTAATCTTAATCGAGATTATCGTTGAGTTTTATCGAAAAGCAACCTATCACGATCTCAAAGTATGGAGAATGATCCAAATGATCATTCATCCATAGATTTGAAATAATGAAGATTAAACTTAATCGGAAATCAACAATCCCGAATCGGAAGATTGTCATCGACCAAAATTAAAAAGAGATGAAGAATAATGGATCCAAAATAGATCCAATAAAAGAAAACAAAACATTTTTAAAATCATTTTCTAAACTATTTCTAAAAATCTTTTCATTAACATATTTCTTCTAAATTGTTTCTCTCAAATATTTTCTAAAATATTTTTCAAATTGCTTTTCTAAAATAAAATTCTAAAGATATTTTTTCTAAATTTCTCTTAAAGAATTACTTAATAATATTCTAATAATATTATTAAAGTAATTCTTTTCTAAAAAAAACTTTAACAAAGCTTTAAACAATGACAAGAGAAAATAAATAAACAAAAGGGAGGGGGGATGATGAGAATCCGCGGGTCAGGTACAAACAGAAACAGATCAAGCCTTAAGCCCAATCAAAATCACTAATATTCTTACTTATTAAAACAAATAAATTAAAATAAATAAATAAAAAAAACAGATAGAAGAATACAACTTCTTCTTCTTTACGATGAAAGGGAACAAGAAACAGGGCAAACAAAACACAAATTCACATGCTGGCGGCAAGTCCCTCACGGCTCACCTTCACACAGATCAACACGAAAATTCTTCTCTCTTCTCAAATCGCGACAAAAGCTCTTCCTCCCTTTCTCACTTTCGGATTCTTCTCTCTCAATCTCTTCTTCTTCTTAAAATTTAGATTCAATTAGGTTTCAATGGAGGTTTGAAGATTGGAGGGGATTTAGAGATTTCAGAAATTGATTGAGGATTTGAAAGAGGGTTTCGGATTTGAAAAGGAAATAGAGTTAGGGATTTTGATTTTGGAATTTGGATTCGGATTGGGCAGAGCTTCGAGGTGCTATTGAAGCTTGATTATTGAGTGAGAGAGTTCCTCAATTTATAGGAGAAGAGGTCAAGAAATCGTTGCCGTTTTGAGGTGCTCACGGATGCGTTTTAGAACTTCACGAAATTCTCGTGTGAGTTTGATTCTGTTTTCATTTGCTTTGCGTTTTATCTCTTTTTTGATTGCGTTTTGTTGTTGTGAGTTTCAGGTGCTTGGCTCGTGATGATTTGCGTGATGCGGCTTGTGCACGGCTTGTACATTTTGTTTGTGTGTTATTGCTTTTAATACCTTGCTGTGAAGTCTTGTTGTTTGATGCGTGCAGGGGGCTTCGATAAAATTGGGCTGGACGCGTTTTGTGTGTGATGCTTGAAGCTGACTTGTGAAAGTTTGTTTGTGCAGCAGCTTTGGGGCTAGCGCACGGGATGCACGTGATATTTGCATAAGGTTATTACGGATTGAGGCTTGTATATGGATGAGGTAAGGTAATACGTTTAGCTTGTGCGGGCCATATTACAAGGCATACGGCTTGCAAGCTTCAGTTGTTGCTTTGTTTTGCAAAATGCTTTGGAGGCTTGGTAAGTTGCCTTTGGCTGATGGGAGTGTGGGCTAGGAGCAAAGGCGTGATGCGTACGGGTATTGACGGATACGGCGTGTGGGATAGCTGACGAGTTTGTGGGCCATTTTGGCTTGAGATGATGTGAAATGAAAGGTTCATGACTTGTGGGGCCTGCAGTTGGGAGTGTGTACGGCTTGAATTGATGGAGAGCAATGCGGAAGCTTGGCTGGGCAAGTTTAATGACGTGAGGTTGTTTGTGCTGGGCCTTGAAGTCAAGTGGCGTGTTTGGTTGTGTAGCTTTGGCAAGTTGTGGGCAAGGAAATGTTTGGAGACTTGGGCCAAAGACTTGGCAAAAGGAAATGTAGTATATTAAAATGTTTTGGACTTTGTGATTAAACAAAACTATGATATTCTATTAGTGTATTTTAAAATGGATAAAAATGAAATTGGTGGACTTAAATCTATAAAAAAAAATAATCAAAGTAAAATAAAATGATTTATGGATATTTGGTAAATGGATTATATAAAAAAAAATGAGTAAGAAGAAAAAAAATGAATTAGGCTTAGAGTTATGAATGGAGAAATAGGAAGAAAAAAATGAAAAGTATGAATAATGGATTTAATGGATTATATAAAAAAAATGGATAAGGAAATTGGGTAAAGAAAAATAATGGGAAATGGTTATTTGAAAAGAATCGAAAAGTTTAGGATTTGAAATTTTTGTGAATAATAAAAAAAAGATAATCGGGTAATTTGGATAAGATGGTTTAATCAGGAAATGGATAATGAATGGAATTTGGTTTTCAAGCCCACAACAAATCTCGATTTTCTTGCACAAACCTCTGATGCAAATGAATCACAGCCAACACAGACCCACTGAATATTTCTCAACTCAAGCCAACTGTCATCTGAAAAGTGTCTGATTATGCCCTGATGATTCGAAACCAAACTGAGGAAAATAAATCCTCAAATGAATCACTGATGAACTGAAAACCTGATGACCTGATAGCCACTTGAAGATTCAAACCGCAACACACTGCCTGATAACTGATGAACAAACCAAACTTTGCACAAGAAACAACTGTCACCCAATCCAACTTGTACTTTGAAAACGCATTGCCTGATGAATGAATTACTGGCACACTCAACTGACAGTCAACACAATATTTTAATAGTTTGACCAGATTAGGTCAAACATCCACTTGAAATCGCATTGTGATTGAACAAACGCATCTGAATGAAATTATGGCCCTGTCCTCGCAAACCTGCAACACAGAGAAGAAGAAGAACATTGCAACATTTTTTTGTATTTTGGTTAGAGGTTAGTAAATAAACAAATATAAAACAGTAAAAATAATGGTGATCCCCTGCGAAGCATAGACCCAATATCTGAGAAGAAACTCGAAAGCCAGTGCGATCTTGTTTGATATGCAAAATGCAGATGATATGCGAAACAATCTTAGGGCAAAAATTAGGGTGTTACACCCGCTGCCTACGTACCTCATCGGAAAAATGAGGATCAGAGATGTCATAGTTCCCCTAACTAGGGGTGGAAAAGACTGCTTGTGTCTTAAGGCTTAAACTGCCTATGCCAATCCTCAGGTGTTGCAGACTCGGACGACGAGTGTGTAACCGTCTTGCAAAATGACAAGAAGAAGCAAGTTCGCGGACGGAGCGAAGGAGATGAGAAAAGAATTCCCGAAGGAAAGACGCTTATTGTTTGTTTATGTTTTTTTAGAGCTTTTTATTGGTGCGGTACAAGAGAATGACCTCAAGCTCTTTTCTATGGAATGTGGACTTGTATTACATTCCAAGATGGAATAATAGAACAAGCACACCAAGCAAGGAGAATGTATCCAAGACTTGTTTCCAAAGGCAAGGGCCTAATTTCATTGACTTGTTGAATTTATTAGGTGTTTTAGTGATTAAAAATGAAGAAGTTTTTTTTAGGGTTTTTTTCTTGATGAAGATGACTTCATGATCCGACTTGTACATCATGCTAGACAAATGCACTATTCCAAGATGGAATGAATACATATGCCCCCATGGAATAAGGCTATTACACAAGAAGTCACTTCTTTTTATTAATGTTTTTTAGGTTTTGTTTTGAGATGAGAAGAGAAAGAGACCAAAGGAGCAACAAGGTAAAAGTCTAGAATAGGGAAAGACTAATCCTAATATTAGCATGCAAAAGGGGTCCTAAGGTTAGTGACGTTTCAACTATCCTAATGAAGAAAAAGGAAGGAAAGAAACCAAAGAAGACCAAGAAGAAGAGGAAGCAAGAGCTAGCAAGCAACTTACTCCTCTAAAGGAGATAAGTTGCTCCTAAAAGGGGAAAAAGAGAGTTGAATTACATTATGGCATAAGGCACATCAAAGCACAAAAAGAAAGCAACTTAAAAAGAGAGAAGGATGAAGAATTGAAATGTGGATGAACATCCACACTTCACTTACCATAAGCCCCTGAAATGTTAGCAAAATTCCAGCAAGTTGTTCATCAATAAAATCATGGCAAAGGCATGTTCATAGCTCATGAACCAAGATCAAACAAACATATCAAACATAGCACAAATAAGCATTTACGTTTCGAGAACACGGAAGCTTACGTCAATCAGTAAGAAAAAATCACACAAACAATCATATTCAATGATCATATAATGATCCATAGTATTTAAAATAATTATGGGAATCAAACATGCTTGAAATAAGGCAAAAATGGCTCACTGCTTCAGTGTTAACTGGTTAACCAAAGTGTTAACCGATTAACCAATCAAAAACCTGCATAAAATAGCATAAATCAGGTGCGTTAACCGGTTAACCAATTCGTTAACCGGTTAACGCTGTTAAGACAGCAGCAAAAACCTGCAAAAATCAGCTCACAACCAGCTTATTCCAAACAATCTCATACCAGTCCAGCAAGCATTTGAACATGAAAATAATGCATCATTTCACATTAAATGGCATCATGAAGCTTATGAACATTAACACATGGATCCAGTCACAAATTGATCAATCGATTCAATCAACACAAGCAAATACGCAAGCACATGGCGGATCTAAAACGCAAGCATGCAAATAAGCTAAAACAGAGCTAGATCTGAAATTAACCAACCTACAAAGCTGAGGTATGCTTTGGTAATTGTTGATCGAGCTGAAAACGATAGATCTCGCGCAAAACTTTAAAGATCCGGTGCTAAGCTTCACTCTCCGTGCAAAATAAATGCAAGAACAAGCTCTTAATGCAGAATTTTGGATCCAAAAGCACTTCAAGATCCCAAACCAGATCTGAATCACCACTAAAACCAGCAAAAGGATGCAATGAAGCTATGGATGGAGGTCTAGTTCCAAGATCTATACACCTCAAGGCAAGGTTATGTGATCTTCAAAGAGGAACTTTGAGTGATTTGGAAAATTGGGAGAGAAAAGTGAGAGAAATGTGAGTGAAAGGAGTGAAGATTCAGAAAAATGAGAGTGAAAAATGAGGGAGAGGTCCTTTTGGTTTGGAGAGAAATGATTAAATATGGTTTAGGTTTGGGGCACAAAAATTAGGCTTGGGATCCAAAATTATGGTTTGGGTAGTGTGATTAGGATGTAGCAATGGGATTAGGCCATGACAAGTGCTCTAGATCCTTCCTTTTAATTTCCAATTAATTCAAAAATGAATAAAATCAGAAAATGAAAATTGGAGCAAAAATCACACATGCTGAATTGCTACTGGAAATTCAAAATTCGTGGCCGTTAACCAGTTAACCAATCCGTTAACCGATTAACGCCAGTGAATTTTGAATTTCCCTGCTTTTGGTGGGAGCCTTCAAAAATAAGTCGGTGCCAACCGTTTTGATCTGATTTTGATCCTCAATCCTTTCTTTAGGCTTTGATCCTGATGTCAACCTTGTAAAATGCCCTGTGAGCTACGAATTTCCCTGATGATTGATCATGTGCCTTATGCTGGAATATGCAAGTGCCATGCTTCATTTTTCTATGCAATATGCTACGGATATGACATGCTTATGATGACTATGATATGATGATGATGCTAAACAGAAGAGGGAAAATTTGGGGTGTTATAGCTGCCCCTATTCAAGCAACTATTAATCTGAAAAGGACGGTAGCACGGCTATCGACCGTTCAAGATGAACTGTGGTTGAATACCAAGAAGACCTGAAATTTGCACTCTGCTGGAGAATACAAGCAATGGAAAATAAACCCAGCCAAATGACGCTTTGGCGACTGAATTGGGGAGAAAGCAGACTAGCTCCTTCGAAGTTGAATTGTTACTTCAGATAGAAAAACCTAGACAGACGAGTCTTCTTCAAACAAGCCTGTTAGGCCGGGTGCTGGACATACGAGCCCTCTTCAAACAAACCTGTTACGCTAGGTACTGGACATACGAGCCCGCATACATTTTGCAATATATGACCTGAGATCCTTCGGATAAACCTGTTACGCCAGGACCGGTGATGCACTTAAGTCTGTGGGATAGACATGCATAATCCGGATAGACGAACCCTCTTCATATGTTATCTGTAGACATATGGTTTAAGACAGACGAGCCTTCCTTGAGAAAACCTGTTACGCCAGGTACGACATTAGGATTTGACGAACCCTCTTCACAAATCTTGCGCAGATAAGTCGTGCTTGAGATAGACGAACCTCCTTCGGATAAGCCTGTTACGCTAGGACTGGTAACCATTTTGACGTTTAATCCCACCGTCAGGACTTCAAACCCCCTCAATACAGACGAGTATTGGATAATCATCGAGAGAACACAGACGCATGCCAAAAGTCAAGGATATAGACGAATATCAGACAATGATCTAAGGAACACAAACGAGCGCTTCAGGCGGCGATATAGACGAATATCAGCCACTGATACAGACGAATACCAGAAATCCAACACAGAAGAGCGTTTGGAGAGGCGATACAGACGAGTACCCTAGCAACTATCAAATCGGCATTTATGGATATAAGCTAGCACAGACGAGTGGGAAGGATGATACAGACGAGCATCCAACGAATAACAAACACAGACGAGTGTTGGGGATTGCGGACGAGCAACAACAGATTTCAAACACAGACGAGTGCTGGGAAGAATCAAACAGTGGTTACACACAAACGAGTGCTAAGGAATGCAAACGAGCAAATATCATACACAGACGAGTGCTGAGGAATGCAGACGACCATCAGACAGATACCACACACGGACGAGTGTTAAGGAATGCAGACGAGCATCAAACAGATAACAAACAAAGACGGGTGTTGGGGACTGCATACGAGCATCACATAGATACCAAACGAATACTGGGGAATGCGGACAAGCATCAACATCTACCCCACACAGGCGACTGCTGGGGAATATATACGAGCATCAAATGAGTATCAAACACAGACGGGTGCCGAGGAATAAGCAACAGCAGATTTCAAACACAGACGAGTGTTGGGAAGGTAAACGAGCGATGACATTCCAGTAATAAACACGAATCTGCCGGGGATAATACCTCACAAACGAGTGAGTGCTGAGGAGAGCATACAAGCTGGAGACGAGCAACCGTCAAATATCAAACACAGACGAGTGCTGGAGAAAGCATACGAGCAACGAGATGAATACGAACAAAGACGAGTGTTGGGGCAATACGGACGAGCAATAAACAGATTTCAAACACAGACGAGTGTTGGGAAGCATCAAACAGTGGTTACACGCAGACGAGTGCTGAGGAATGCAGACGAGCAAATAATTGCTTAGCAAGAAACACGACCCTGCCGAGGAGAATAATTCACAAATGAGTGAGAGTTGGGAGTGCAGACGAGCAACTAGTAAATATCAAAACACAAACGAAATGCTGAGGAGTGCGGACGAGCATCAACATCTACCACCCATAGGCGACTGCTGGGGAAAGCATACGAGCGATGACATCCTGGTAATAAACACGACTCTGCCGGGGAGAATATTTCACAGACGAGTGAGAGCTGGGTGTGCAGACGAGCAACCAGTAAATATCAAAACACAAACGAATATTGAGGAATGCGGACGAGCACAAATGAATATTCAGCCCAGACGAGTGCCAGGAGATGCAACCGAGCACAAAACGGATGTCCAACACAGACGGGTGCCGAGGAAATGCAGACGATCACACTTCGAAATGCCCTGATTGGCAACAAATAATCCCGACTCTGCAGGGGAACTCTGATCAAAAGCCTTGACGATGCCTAAATCTGACTGGGGAGATGAACAACGATTTGTATCATCGCATGGCCAAAATAAATGGGCAACCTCTCTGGGGAATACTCTAATGACGGGAGTAAATCTCGATTATGACTCCGCGGGGAAATGAAGACCTTCAGACCCGGTTGGGGACGATGCTTGGTCAGAGCCTAGCTGGGGACTTCACTGGGGAGACAAGCATTCAGTTGTTCGCTGGGGAGACTGCTTGGTTAAATAACCCTTGCTGGAAACATGTGTTCAGCTGCCTACTGGGAATAGCCCTATTGCTGACTCCTCTTGGGGATTTTACTGGAGAAGAACTATTCTATTAACCCTGGAACTCTGCTGGGGAAATAATCAAGATCCCCTGGCAACACTTGGCTGATGAGCAAGTGTCTGCAGTACCCTGTCACACCGGCCAAAAATAAATTGGCGGACTGGCTGGGTATACTTCAATGATGGTTGCGTACCAATCGTGAACTCTGAGGAAGAGACAATCTCCCGTCCCGGCTGGGGAATACCTGGTCAAAAAGTCTTCTAACCGCCACAACTTCCTTCAGTTGGGCTCAAAACTCCGCTGAGGATCTCACCTGCACTAGCTCAGCTGGGGAAAATTCCATCTGAACTCTACTGGGGAAAACACGCGTCTTTCTTGTGAAGCAACACCACTTGGGGCCACTATCTCTGATTAGATTTGAAAATCTGCTAGGGATTCCACTTTCCATGGCTCACTTGGGGAGCATTCTCTGCTTGGGGAAATGCAACATCATCTTGCAAAACCTGCAACAACAATATACACACATGTGCCCCGGGGATTCGCATGGTATGATCTGTTCATCCATTGTCACCCGACACTCAAAGATTTGTAATTTTTCCCTGCCATGTCAATTTTGTTTCAGAAAAATCAACATGTTTCATATGCAATGTTCTTTTGCCCAAAATTCAGGACATTTTTGTTTTTGCAAAATAAAGAAAACACAACGCAACTTTTGACTAAATACTTATTTATTGAATGGCCTCTGAATAGGCAAAGTTTTACATCAGGAAGCAACTACCTGGAAAGAGGTAGCTACTAAAAATTGAGAAAAGTAATTATCCTAATGGAAATGTACACGACATTCCAATGAGTTTCCTTCCCGCTATGACCAGCATGTCTTCAAGACTTTTTGTTCTTGCCTTTGCTTTCCGAGGAGGATGAGGGAACTGATTCATATCCTTCTGATACTATCAGACTGCATAAAACGGTGATTTGGTTCAGATTACCCGGATCGCAGTTGTTTGCTTTTTCCCTTGTTTTGCGTGGATCGCCCTTTCGGGTTTTCAATCCACCGGGATACCCTTTTTTGCCTGAGCTGTCCGATGTGGCTTTTCAACTCAGCGGGTGTACATTTTTTCATTTATTTCCCTAACTTTTGCCCGAGCTTTTTATTCTGTTCTTAGCTCACCGGGATGCCCTTTTCTTGCCTGGACTTTAATTCTGTTTTTGTGTCCAACGGGTCTATTTATGCAAAGTATTTTTTAACTGCGTCCGAGTTAACAAGAGACTGGAAATCTTCTCCATCCATAGTAGTAAGCATCAGCGCCCCACCTGAGAAAACTTTCTTCACTATGAATGGGCCTTCGTAGTTTGGGGTCCACTTGCCCTTGTGATCTGAACCTGGAGGAACGATCCTCTTGAGCACAAGCTCGCCTACTTGATACTCCCGAGTACGTACTCGTTGGTCGAATGCTCGCTTCATTCTCCTATGATAAAGCTGACCATGACAGATGGCCGCTAATCTCTTTTCCTCAATTAGACACAACTGATTGTATCGAGCACGTACCCACTCAGCCTCATCAAGCTTCACGTCCATCATCACACGCAATGAAGGAATTTCTACCTCAACAGGCAAGACTGCTTCCATGCCATACACCAAAGAGAAATGAGTTGCCCCAATTGACGTCCTGACTGATGTTCGGTACCCATTCAGTGCGAATGGTAACATCTCATGTCAATCTTTGTAAGTGACAACCATCTTCTGCACAATCTTCTTAATATTCTTGTTAGCCGCCTCTACCGCACCACTCATCTTTGGACGGTAAGGAGAAGAATTGTGATGTTGAATCTTGAAGTCCCGGCACAGTTCTGCCATCATCTTGTTGTTTAAATTGGAACCATTATCAGTAATGATTCACTCGGGCACTCCGTATTTGCAAATGATGTCTCTTTTCAGAAATTTGGCTACCACTTGACGAGTGACATTGGCATAAGATGCTGCTTCAACCCACTTGGTGAAATAATCAATCGCAACCAAGATGAAATGATGACCGTTTGAAGAAGTAGGCTCTATCTTCCCGATCATGTCAATGCCCCACATAGAAAAGGGCCAAGGAGATGACATGACGTTGAGCAGGCTTGGAGGAACATGCACCTTGTCTGCATATATCTGGAACTTGTGGCACTCACGGGCATACGAACAACAGTCCGCATCCATTGTTAGCCAATAGTACCCTGATCTCATCAACTTCTTAGCCATTGCATGCCCTCCTGCATGAGTACCGAAAGATCCCTCTTGGACTTCCTCTATTAACAGGCCTGCTTCGTGTCTATCCACGCATCTGAGCAAGACCATGTCAAAATTCCTCTTATACAAAACCCCATCTGTATTCAAGAAGAAGCTGGCAGCAAGTTGTCTCAAAGTCTTCTTATCATTAGATGATGCTCCAGCTAGGTATTCTTGTTTTCCTAAGATAAGCTTGATATCAAAATACCAAGGTTTCTCATCAGACACTACGTCTACAGAGAAAGCATAAGCTGGTGTGTCGAGCCTGGAAATGTCAATCCGGGGCACGTAGTTCCAACACAAGACTTTGATGGACGAAGAGAGGGTAGCCAATGCATCGACAAATTGATTCTCATCTCGCGGTATATACTGAAGCTTAACTGTTGTGAAGAATGTTAACAGTCTTCTGGCATAGTCCCTGTAAGGAATTAAGTGTTCTTGATGTGTATACCACTTGCCGGTAATCTGATTAATTACGAGGGCTGAATCTCCAAAAATATCGAGGGTTTTAATCCGAATATTAATAGCCTCCTCTATTCCCATTATGCACGCCTCGTACTCCACTTCATTGTTGGTGCAACCAAAAGTAATTCTGGCAGCGAAGAGAAAATGAACACCTTCGGGAGTGATAAGAACGACACCAACTCCACGTCCATTGATTTTGACTTCCGCATCAAACATCAACTTCCATTTGGATTCAGGTTTTGGCCCCTCCTCCGGAAGAGGTTCCTCGTAATCTCTTGCATTGAGGTACACGATGTCCTCATCAGGGAAATCAAACTTCATCGGCTGATAGTCGTCTTCAAGCGGTTGCTGTGCAAGATAGTCAGACAATACACTTCCTTTGATGGCTTTCTGGGAAGTATATTGTATGTCATACTCTGTTAAGATCATTTTCCACCTTGCAACGCTTCTGGTTAACGCCGGTTTCTCGAAAATGTACTTGACATGGTCCATTTTTGAGATTAGAAATGTGGTATGGGTCAAGATGTACTGCCTCAGCCGGCGAGCAGCCCATACCAAAGCGCAACAAGTTTTCTCGAGTAGTGAATAACGGGATTCAGAGTCGGTAAACTTTTTGCTAAGGCAGTAAATAGCACACTCTTTTCGACCAGACTCGTCATGTTGGCCTAGAACACACCCCATCGACCCTTCTAACACAGTCAAGTACAAGATAAGCGGTCGTCCTGGAACTGGAGGCATTAGAATCGGAGGCTCCTGCAAATATTCTCTTATCTTTTCAAAGGCTCTTTGGCAGTCCACATTCCACCTGACCGTTTGCTCTTTTCTCAACAATTTGAATATTGGCTCGCATGTGGCAGTTAGATGAGATATAAACCGAGAAATGTAGTTCAATCTCCCTAAAAACCCACACACTTCTTTTTCTGTTTTCGGTGCAGGCATATCTTGTATTGCTTTAACTTTTGCAGGATCTACCTCGATTCCTCTTTGACTAACAATGAAACCCAGTAATTTACCAGAACGCACTCCGAAAGTGCACTTGTTTGGATTCAACCTCAATCTATACTTTTTCAATCTATCAAATAGCTTTTTGAGATTGACCAGATGCTCTTCTTTGTTTTGGGACTTGGCAATCATGTCGTCTATTGCACCCCAAAATTTTCCCTCACCTAGACAAGACATTGTGTACCAAGGTGTCCCAAGAGATTCACAAGGTTCACAAGGTGTCCCAAGAGGTTCACAAGGTTCACAAGGAATCCTAAGAGGTTCAAAAGGTTCACAAGGTGTCCCAAGAGGTTCACAAGGTTTACAAGGAATCCTAAGAGGTTCATAAGGTTCAGAAGGTTCACAATTAGTCAGAAAGTTGACACTTCCCTCAGACAACGCATCCTCCTAAGCATGCATCCTAAACTAGGGTTTTGAGTTTCATCAGGCTAAATGAATTTCCAAGGCTTCAATTAAGCTTCATAGCATCCTATATGTCTTCAAGAATCCCTATGTCAAGTTTCAAGGCTTTCCCAAAAGGTTTGCTCAGTCAAATGATCAGATAGGCTAAAATCAGTCAAAGTAGTCAAAAAGTCAAACTGAGGTCAACCGTGGTCAAACCAAAGTCAAACTTCATGATATTTTGCCAACATCAAGTATATGAAGTAAAATTCATCATTTGATCAAGGGTTGATCATGATTCATCAAGGATATTTCAGATCATCAAGAATCAGGAGTTTCTAAATTAGGGTTTTCATAAGAAAAGTCAACTGAACTTTGACCAGCCATAACTTTCACATGCTTCATCAAAAAATTTCCATACAAAGCTCATTTTGAAGGAAATTTAATTCTCTACAACTTTTTGTCTCACAAGCCAAGCCTAAAAAAGCTTCATTTGGAAGGTATGAGCTAAGACATTATAGGTCATTTTAAAAGTCAACAAAAAGTCAACATCTTCCCAAGGGCATAATTTGAAAATGGTAAAGGATATGGACATGAGACCAATGAGGTTGGTTAGAGGACTCTCTAATCTTTCCAAAATGTCTAATAACACCCTAATATCCTTAAAATTGAGGGAGATATGTCTTTGCAAAGTTGGGAAATTTTTGGGAGGTTTATGAAGCAAATGGGGCCTTAAAACCAAATTTCTCCAAATGGGCTTGCAATGTTGTGATCCAATCCATACAAGGACCTCAAGCACGACCCAAAGCTACCAAATTCTGATTTTTTATTATTTATTTATTATTTATTTTGATTTTATCCATTAAAAGTCAAATTAAATCTAAATAAAATATAAAAATCAATATTTGGACATGATTCTTCTTCTAGAAATTCTTAAAAATCAATTAAAGTTGATTGGAATCATGTAAGATCAGATTGACCCAATTTAGAAAGGTTTTATAAGATATTTTTCAATATTTGAAAATGTGAATCTTCATGATCAAGCAATCACTACAAAGCCCAAAAATCCAGCTTCTTTTGACCTAATTTTACTTCATACATATATACACAAACTCAAAACACATACAAGGACACGGAAATTCTGCCTCCAAGAACACCATTGAATTCCAAATTTTCACACAAAAAGGCACATTCGGTTTTTGACTTAGATACACTTTCAAGGCAAAAAAAAAGGTTGCTTTGGCTTCCTTGAGACTCACTGATCATGTTTCGATCATCCCCAACATCAAAACCATTACATATTGCATAAACCGAATCAATGTTATTGCACTTTTATGTTTTTTTCGTTTTCTAATATTCGTGCATGATAAATTGTGTTTGATGGTTGTTTTGTGTTTGTAATGAGCTCAGGAACGTTTCTGGATAATCTAATTTAAGTTTCGATGCAGGACCAGGAAGTTGCCATTGTTAGGGTTTAGGGTGGCCGTTTAGGGTTTCTCCATTAAACCAATATAAATGAATTCTAAAGACATCATTGAACTGGATTTGATATGTGGATCATGTTTATATAATCAATTTATTGAAATTTTACGTATTATAAGAGATTCAATTTCGCAGGTTCTTGAAGGAAAGAATTCGTAGGAAAATTCATAAATATATTCGCAGGAAATTTTGCAGGTATGATGAAGAAGATGAAGATGCTTGGCGCGCAGCTGGAATTTGAATCTTAGACATAATATTTTATTATTTTGTTTTCATATTATATCAGCTAACGTTGCTTGGCCCAGTGGTAATGGTTTGTGTGTGTTATTGGTTGTGACCTTGGTTCGATTCTTGGTGACAACATCCTTTTTGTTGATTTTTCCAATATTCAACTGATTTAATATATTATGTTTAATTGGTGATTAGCTTGCAGACGCGCCCCATGTGGCTTAGTGGTTGGAGTGTTTGGTTGTTGGTTGATGGACAGGGGTTCGAATCCAGGTTCCCACATTTTTGTTCATAATTGTTTTGTTTTAGCAGGATTATAATATAATGAATTTGTTCCATAATGCTATCACCAGCGCGTGTTGGCCTGATTGGTTTTGATGTTGTGTATTGAGGTAAGGGACCTGGGTTCAAATCCCAAGTCCTATCTTTTTAGGGCTTTTCCTCATTTTTTTTCTTATTTTAACTATTTTCTTATTTTATTAATTTAATTCAATATAATTAAAATAGTTTCTAAATAATAATTAATAATATTCTCATAAAACTTTATATTTTCAAAAATCATATTTTATTTTCTTAAATTTAAATTATGTGTATTTATTTCATAATATGTTTATATATATAATTATTATATTTTTTTGTAAATAGATTAATAATATATTTTTTATAATCAAAACCCTAATTTTCTTAAACATTAACCCTAATTTTTTGTCAAAACCTAATTTTTATCTTAACCCTAATATTTAACCTAATTTTTTTAAAACCATAATTAACCATTAATCCTTATTTTAATATGTAAATAGTTTATTATTTGTTTATTATTAATCTTATTTTTCTAATTAATTCTTAAAAACTTTTCTAACATTAATTTTTCTTGTTAATTTCTTATTTCTTTTATTTTATTATTCTAACCTTTATTCTTATTTTTTATTATTACTAATATTTAATTATTGCTTATTTATTATTATTTATATTTATCATTATTATTATTTCTCGATTATATTGTAATTGTCCCAAAGCCTTGTAATATTTATAGGTTTATATTTTTGCTTTATTTTTATAAATATATTTATTGTATGGTTAGTAATTTAGGGTGTGTATAACATGTTTGTAATTAAAATCAACTTAGAATAATTAAATTAAATAAGATAAATAGTTGAAAATAAACACGCACACGTAAGTCGATCTTTGATCGCCATCTTGCACTTCCTAGGGTTGCCTCTCAGTTGCCTATTTCAAAAGGTCAAGTAGGGTGTCTTAAGAAAGTCCCTTCATAAATATCATCAAGTCCCTTCAGTTTATAAGATCAAGTCCCTTCGAGGTTGCCTACAATAAATGATCTTGTCCCTTCGAATAAAAGATGATAAGTCCCTACGAATTGCTAAAGACACCTTACAGTTGCCTATATTCAGATGACCCTACACATGTCCCTTAATTACATCCAAGGTAATGACTACCTATTCCTTAATAATAGGGATAGTCTTACCATTGAAAGAACATAAGAACAGTAAAGACTTAATATAGGGTAGGTTTCTCTTAATTACTTGCTCACCTTTCAAAATGCTCTTTACACCACACTTTTCAAACAAATTTTCAAAAACAAGGCTTTGTATACATCCATACGAGGATCATTACAAAGTACTTAGAAAGTTTCTAATCACACATTATACTCTTGCAAACAAACAAAGTGAGCTAAGTAACTAAGAGCCCATGGATAACCATGGATATAAAGGGTGCTAACACATTCCCTTTATATAACCTACCCCCCGAACTCAAGTCTTTTAAAAATAGGTCTTTCTTGTTCTTTTATGTCCTTTCCTTTTGGATAAAATAAAAGTCGGTGGCGACTCTTGCTATCCGCAACAAGACTAAATGTCAGTTCTCCCACCGTGTTACATCGTCCACATAGCATTCAATTTCCTTATGTATCATATCGTGAAACAATGTTACCATAGCCCGCTGATACGTTGCCCCGACGTTCTTCAATCCAAAGGGCATAACCTTATAACATAATGTACCCCACGGGGTAATGAACGTCGTTTTCTCCATATCTTCCGGCGCCATCTTGATCTGATTATACCCGGAGAAGCCATCCATGAAAGAAAATACCGAGAACTGAGCAGTGTTATCTACCAGCACATCAATGTGAGGTAACGGAAAGTCATCCTTTGGACTTGCTCTGTTTAGATCCCAATAATCGACGCACATCCGGACCTTGCCATCTTTCTTCGGTACCGGCACAATGTTAGCTACCCAAGGTGGGTAGCTAGTCACAGCAAGGAACCCAGCATCCCACTGTTTCTGAACTTCCTCCTTGATCTTCATAGCCATATCAGGGCTAGTTCTTCTCAGCTTTTGCTTCACGGGAGGATAGTCTTCCCTCAATGGCAGCTTGTGCACCACGATGTCAGTATCTAGTCCTGGAATATCCTGATACGACCAGGCGAAGATATCCACATATTCACGCAGCATACCAATCAACTCCTTCTTAACCCCGACCTGCAGACTGGCCCCAATCTTTATCTCTCTCTCTCTCTTCACATCTTCCGTCCCGAGGTTGATGATCTCTATTTCTTCCTGATGAGGCTGAATGACCCTTTCCTCTTGTTTAAACAACCTAACCAATTCTTCTGGGATTTCACAGTCATCCTCAACCCCTTCATCAGCTTGGTAGATAGGATTGTCAAAGTCATGCATAGTCATAGCAGGAACGTTATCACGGGAATCTGAATGATCAAAACTGCACAAGACGTGCTTATTTTAGAATCTGAAGGAGACACAAACACACAAAAACACAAGAAAGAAAAACATTGCCATTTTATTTGCTTTGTGAAAAATTTTAAATGAAAGAAAGAGAACACAATTTGCTTGAAAAAAATGTCCTTTATTTCATGAAAAAATAAAATGCATTAAAAACATGGTGGCCCTACAAATGGATCCATGCACCTTGGGAAGAGTACAGGATTTGACATGCAGTATGATAAAAAATGGAAACAAAGAAAATTACTTTGACTGCCAGGTAACTTGAACAAAATCTTCAGCAGACTAGTTCCGGAGCTCCTCCCCAGGCACGCATGGGTGAATCCAATCATCCAAGTTGCAGTCACTATCCCCGTCGGCATCTGTTGTGTAAACATGGTTGTAGTCGAGCATTCCAGCGCTTGTGAATGCTATGAGCTTCCCGCCATGAGACCAGCTGGATTGACCAGGTTGATATCCAAGACCGAACTTGTCATCTTTCTTTTCCATTTCCAACAATTTGCCCCAGCCCTGGGCATTTCCGGATTGAACTACCTCCTTAGCTTGCTTGTAGGAGTAGATAGGAGTCCCTTCCTTCTCACTGTTCTGAACTGCTGGAGACAAATTACTGACATTGACCGTCTCAAAAGCTTGGCAAAGTGTCTCATGGATTTCCCCGTCCATTTCTACATACTTGAAGGTTGACAGATGGCTCACGAAAATGTCTTCTTCTCCGCACACGGTAATAACCTGGCCATCTACCACATACTTCAACTTCTGATGCAACGTGGATGTCACTGCGCCGACAACATAAATCCAGGGACGTCCCAGCAAACAACTATAAGCGGGTTGAATATCCATAACATAGAATGTGCTCTTGAATATCTGAGACCCAATCTTTACTGGTAGCTCCACCTCACCAAACACAGATCTTTGGGACCCATCAAAAGCTTTCACAATCAAATCACTAGGTCGCAAGACGATGCCATCAATGTTCAGCTTCATGAGGGCCTTCTTAGGGAGCACGTTGAGAGAAGAGCCTGTATCCACCAGGACATGTGATAGAACAGCGCCCTTGCACTCCATGGTTATATGCAAGGCTTTGTTGTGATTGCGTCCTTCAGGAGGGAGATCTCTATCTGTGAATCCCAACCCATGGATGGCGTTTATGCTGCCTACCACAGCTTCCAACTGGTTGACAGTTATCTCTTGCGGTACATACATCATTTGCAAAACTTTCAGCAATGCCTCTCGATGAGCTTAGGAACACATCAGTAATGACAGAATGGATATTTTGGACGGGGTCTGATTCAAATGTTCAACCACCTTGTAGTCGCTTTTCTATATTATTCTCATGAATTCTTCGACTTCCTTTTCAAAAATGCCCTGATGGGCAGCAGGAGTTGTCACCTCCTCAGTTGATATCTGTTTACCCTTAGCCTTCACAGCAACTTCAGCTTCAGGATCCCCTGTAAGAGCTTGAGGAGCAAAAAGACGCCCACTCCGCGTAAATCCCCCAACTCCTCCGACATTCACAACAGTCGGGTCACTTGTCAATGCTTGACTCTCCCCTTTCTGGCCTTCAACGTACACGTCCGAGCCATAGTGCCACGGGATGGCCTTGTCATCAGTATAAGGGACTGGTCCCGGAACAGTAATGGTCACTGGACTCACTTCGGGAACATAGATGGTCACCGACTCTCTCCGGGCAGGAACTTCAGCAGGATCAAAATAAATCGTCACTGTAGACACACATCCATTTCTGTTAGCAACTTTGTCAAAATGAAGCGACCCCCCATCAATCAAACATTGTAGCCCAACCTTCAAATCCCCAAAACCATTAACGGAACTCAAACAACCTTCGCAGTCAGAATCGCACCCTGGAAAAACCTGCCCTTTCAACAATCTGCTTTTCATGACTAACAAGGAAGTCTTCACTTCATCCACATTCAAGATTAAGTTCAAACTCTCGCTACCATCAACGGCATTTATCCTGGCCCCTCCATGATTTGGAATGGGGTTTGATGTAACATTTGGAGGTGGTGCAAAGTTGATCGCTTTTGAGTCAATCAGGTCTTGGACCTTATGCTGCAATGCCCTGCACTTCTCTGTTGAGTGCCCGGGAGCTCCTGAATGAAATGTGCATCTTGCATTAGCATCATACCCCACTGGAAGCTCTCCAGGTGGAGGTGGTGATAACGTCCTTAACTGAACCAAATTCAACTCCAACAATCTCTGAAGTAGTGTCGTGTATGTCATTGGGATAACTTCGAGCTCCCTGTTAACTGGACGAGTTTGCCTCTGCTGATAAGGCCTTTGCTGATAGTTATTACACTGCGGTTGTTGCTGTTGTTGCTGCACAGGACCTGTGGGGATGGTGACAGCGGACACCTGCTCATAAGATCCTCTATATCCGCGGCCTCGACCTTGACCAAACATAACATTAGTCTCTCCATCCCTTCTTCTTGGAAGTCCACTAAAAGCCTTTCTCACTCCACTTGAGCTACTTGCACTAGTGTCTTGAATCTTTCCCATTTTCAGAAGAGTCTTAACTCTCTCTCCTGCTATCACGATGTCGTTGAACTTCGTTGCCGAACAAGACGCCAGTCTCTCAATAAACACCCCTTGCAGCATTCCCATAAACATATCTGCCATTTCATTCTCTAGCAAGGGAGGTTGCACTCGAGCAGCAAGCTGACGCCATCTCTGGGCGTACTCTTTGAACCCTTCCTTAGCATTCTGAGACATTGTCTGCAACTGAGTATGATTTGGAGCCATATCCAAATTATACTGATACTGCTTCACGAATGCCTCAGCCAAATCCTTCCAGCTTCGGATATTGATTCTGCTTAACTTCATGTACCATTCCAAGGATGCTCCTACAAGACTATATTGGAAGTAATACATCCATAGCTTTTCATCATCTGTATGCGCAGCAATTCTCCCCACAAAGGACTAAAGGTGGGTTTTCGGGAACGCCGTGCCGTTGTACTTATCAAAAGTGGGAACCTTGAACTTGTAGGGAATTCTCACCCCTGGCACCAAGCCCAAATCAGTGATGTCAAACCCTAGAGAGCTCTGAGATTGAATGGCGCGAATTTGCTCAGCCATTTCTTCGAACCTTCTATTCATGTCGACCCCTTGGCCTGTCGCCTCATCCAGCAAAGTGAATTGTTCATCCTGCCCATCCATCTGCAGGTTATTCACTCCATCATTGACAATAGTAACCTCTGGTTGCACCACAGGGATTTCAACATGATGGGCGCCAACCCCGTTGCGATTGCCTTCATCTACTGTTCCATTGTTCCTGACTTGATTGTTCTCCACCATCTCATGCAGACGTTCTTGAGTTTGACCCATCCCAGCCATGAGGGTCATGAAATTGTCCATTCTCGTCCTCAAGTCATCCATATCTGCTTGCATCTGATCCATTGCTCTCTCTCTGTTCACCTTTGTAGGGTATTTGTGCACCGTTGACTGTCTCTGAACCTTCTCTGGAGCTATAGTGCCTGAAAGTGACATGAACGTTAGAACACTGGAAAAATACCTGCAAAACAACAAACACGTTATATGCATGCAATGTAACTATTCATGCTTCCATGTCCAAGTATTAACATGCCCCAGTTCTGGTATTTTGACGAAAAATACCCCAAATGACTTTGCTGGAAACTAACTTTTTCAAACTCTTTTGAGGAGTATTCCGACCCTGGCTTCCTAAGACAACCAACTTCGCTCATTTAGAAACGGTGGGAAGAAACATTGCATAGCATGAACAAACTACCGACAGTCAGAGTTATAGACAAAAACAACATTCCCCAAAGGGTTACTAGTACAAATGACAGAAAGATAAAGCAAGACTCCTACAACAAGCCTGTAGGTAGTCTGAATACAAATATTAATAAACTAAAACCCTAAGCTAAAAGGAATATCTGGGCTCCTCTTCTGTAGTCACCACCTCTGCTCGGCTCTTCTTGACGCCTGCTCTTAGCTTAAGATCTGCAATCTCCTTCATTGCTTCTTTCAAGGCTAGTTGGCTCTGCTCCAATTGCTGAGTCCTTTCCCTTCGTATCTTGTGGGCTTGTTCGACCTCTTCTTTCTTGAATGCCATCTGCGCCTCAAAGAACTCTTCCTTTTCCTTGTACTTCTTCTGCTCCTGTTCTCTTTGGCCCTGTAACCAAGATATGGATTGATGAGCTTCTCTGAGAGTCTTCACAATCTTCTTATGCTCCGCTTCTCTCTTCGACTCCGTTAAACCCAATCTCTGGAAATGAGCTTCCCTCCCGGCAAACTCCTTTTCTTTAGCTTCTAAGGTAGCCTGCATCGTCTGTAGCTTCTCTTCCGCTTCTTGCCTAGCATGATTGGCACGGTGATACAAACTAGCCATTTCAGAATTCTCTACCCGAATCTCGTGCAACTGAGCTTCCAACTTCTTGTAATCTTCAAGAGAAACAGTGGTTTGTACCGATACCTCCTTTGGATATAGCGGAGCCTCCACTGAAAACGGCAAGAAAAAGGTATCGACCCTCCTTTGTATCCAAGCTGCAAAAGGGGGATAGGTCTTATGGTCTACCTTTCCGAATTCTTTCTTACCCTCCCTAACCTTCGATCCTCAAGCCTGGGATGCTTGGATAACCAACCGCTCATTACCTTCGGCCGGAAAATACAAAGTCTTCGCTATTTCTTCATCTGATGGAGGATCCTTCAGCGGATAACCAAATTGCTTTCTGGACAGCACAAGGCTACGACTTATCACTCCTTTTCTGCCTAGTAGCGGCACATAGGGAAACTCACCACACCTTGTAATAAACTCCTTCCCTACCAAGTTTCTGCTACATCCCCAAGCTATGTCATCCGATGTTAATCCCATTAATCTTCTAGCCCATTTCCAATCTTGCTTAAGATCTTTGAATGGTCCTGACTTTGGAAGCTTCTTAGCAAACCACTCAGCAAACACGGGAGCATAACAATTCACACACCTTTTTCTCTTCTCATTTCTATGATGGACACCGAAGTAAAAGTCTCCCAACAACGTAGGCATCGGGTTTCATTTGATGAACAGAATGATAGCATCCAAGCTTACCCATCCTTTCTCTCATGGGAACAGACTTATCCCGTAGACCATTAGTGCTAAAAGCGCACTGAACTCTAACCATTTTCCTCCCAAAGCAAACATACGGGCTTCTGTGATAAGAAAATCCAGATTTAATCCCTTCCCTTTACTGGCTTCTAACTCCATCTTCACTCGAAGCATACTCAAATGACAAGCACCTGCAATGTCCTTGTACGGGGGACAGCTCTCCGCAGCATAATAGGGAACACCATTCTTGATAGGACTCTTCAGGATATCAGAAATCTCTTCCATTGTGGGAGCCAGGACGAAGTTAGCAAACACGAAAATTCTCAACTGAGGGTCATATAACTGCAACAAAGAATGAAGACTATCTCTCTGATCGACAGTAGGTTTATTCATGTAGCCCAATATCTTCCCATACCGGCTTCTGAAATCATTTGAAACCTTGTCACTCATCAAGTCTACCAGTTTCTGAATACTCTCGGTTTCGGGTTGCGGAAAAGTGTAATGAACATTCCTTTTTCTGGGTATCTCTTGGATTTCTGTCATCTGGAGAAACAATGAATACCAGAACTGGGTACAGAGATGAAGGATAACCTGTAATGGAAACACAAACAGTTAATGCAAGTATGATGCGATGCAAATGCAATGCAGACATGTGATCAAGCACTGGGATTGTCTGGATACGGAACACAAGACCCAAGTGACCAAGAATCACGATCCTCTGAATAAAGCCTCATGAACAAGAATTCAGTCTCAAATAAGCCCAAAACCCAAAGATCCAAATCCATGTAGCCTTATCAAACCATATAACTGTACTGGCAATGAGGTATGATGAGGTCGAGGGTTCCTGCAAACCTGTAAACTCCTCCCAATCTCACGGGTGTGCTCCGGGTCAAACATCACGGACTCTCAAAGCCGAATAGCAATAATACATTCACCATTTCCGAGAAATGGCTCATGACAAAATCAGGGAATTGGTTTGGCATTATGTACTACTCAGGGAGGCCTCAGCGTGAGTCCGGGGAAAACAAGCATCCTTTATAAGTTCCCAGCTTCAAGCACAGGAATCGAGAAACAATATTACATTCATCCCGAAGGGTACAATACTATCGTCATACGACCAGATGCTTTGACTGAGTTCCTATAAAAGAACTAGGCCATCCTATGCGAGTTCCAAAGTGGGCCCTCGGGTGCGAATGGGTTTGCCACAAAATGTGGTCTGCCACTGTTGTAACACGGTGGGAGAACTGACTTTAGTTATGTTGCGGATAGCAAGAGTCGCCACCGACTTTTATTTTATCCAAAGGAAAGGCATAAAAGAACAGGAAAGACCTTTTAAAAGATTTTTGGGTCCGGGGGTAGGTTATGTAAAGGGAAGGTGTTAGCACCCTTTACATCCATGGTTATCCATGGGCTCTTAGTTACTTAGCTCACTTTGAATTGTTTTTGAAAATGTGAAGTGTGTGAATAGAAATTTTCATAAGAGTTTGATAATGATCCATGTACGGATGCGTAAAAAACTTGTGTTTGAAAATTGTTTGAAATTGTGAAGTGTTTGAAAAGTTTTTTTGAATAGTGAGCAAGTAACTATGAGGAACCTACCCTAAAGTTTAAGTCTTTCTGTTCTTGAATCCTTTAAGTGGTAAGACTATCCCTATTATTAAGGAATAGGTAGTCATTACCTTGGATGTGTGGGACAAGTAAGGGACATCTATTTATATAGGCAACTGTAGGGTGTATTAAGCAATTTTGGAGGGACTGTCATCATTATTCGAAAGGGACAAGATCATTATAAAAGGCAACCATTTAAGGGACTTGATCTTTGATTATGAAGGGACTAGATGACTTTTCTTTTAAGGGACTTTGCTTTATACACCCTACTTGACCTTTTTTGAATAGGCAACATTGAGAGGCAACCATAGAAAGTGAGATGGCGATCAAAGATCGACTTACGCGTGTGAGTGTTTAATTTTAAATATTTATCTTATAATTTAAATGATCTAAATTCAATTTTAAATATCATACATGTTTACACTCCCTATTTACTAACCATAGCATAAAAATAAATAATTTAAATATTACAAAAAATTACATCCAGGAACAATTACAACAATGATAAATAAACAATTTAAATAAATAAAGCAAAAGATATAATAATAGTAAAAATTGGGTTAGTGAAAATAATAATAATAATCACAATTTTTAAAAATAAAGGGGTTAGTAAAAATCATGTAATAACAATAATAATAAAAATAAACAAATATATTATAATAAACAAAATTTTAATGGTTAGTAGAAAAATTATGAACAATTATATCAATTATTATAAATAAATTAAATAAATTATGAACACATTATGAAAAATAAATTATAATTAAAAATTAAATTAGCAATTTTTAAACATATAATAGAAATTATTTACATATATATTTAATTATAAACAATGAGAAAATATTTTCATAAATAACTTGAACATTTTAATTTCTACACATATTTATATACAAAATTTTAAGTTTATAAACAATTTATGTATTTAAGAAAAAGTTAGATTAATAGTAATAGATGAAAAAGAAATTAGGGTTTAATTTTATTTACAAAATAATTTATTAACTAAATAATTATATATATGTACATATTAACAAATAAATAAAAAACCTATAAAGAAATAAAAGGTGATAATTTTGATTTTGAAAAAAAATAATATAAGTTTTTTCTAAAAAAAATGATTTATATATATTTTTAGAAATTTATTAAGATTAATTTTAGAAAAGATAATATAAGAAATAATAAAGAAACAAAATTAAAAGAAAACAAAAAAATCAAAAAAACAGGACCTGGGATTTGAACCCAGGTCCTTTACCTGAATAACTAAGGACATAACCACTGGGCTGCGCTGCACCTGGTGCAAGAAGAATGAGCTCAAATTTGTTTTGTTCTTTAAACCTAAAAAATCAAAAAAATAGAAAGAAAACAAAAGGTCTGGGGGATTCGAACCCAGGACCTTACACACAAGTACATGACCATTCCAGCTAGATGAGTGAACCTGATAACAAACCAACTACAATTGATAATATATTATATTCAATGAATAAAAGAGAAAAACTCAAAAACATTGTCACAGCCAGGATTCGAACCCTTGCCCTTCAACCAAACACACGCTAGCCTTACCACTGGGACAAGCGTTGGCTTGTGATATTAAACAGATAATAAAACATAAAATATTTAAAGTAAAATTCAAATTTCCAGAACGCGCGCAGGACCTTCTTCTTCCTCCATACCTGCAAAATTACCTGCGAAAATTGTTACGAGTTTTCTTGCGAATTTAGTTTCGCAGGTTTTCCTATGTTTCTTCATTCATCACCAAATCTGTAAAATTTTGACAAATTGAATACACCATTTGGATCCTCAGGTTATATAACATTCAATCATTCCATTAGAATCTATTTAAATTATGTAAATCATAAAACCCCAATTTGGAGCTTAGAACCCTAACTATGGCCGATTGTAATATAGGGCATGAAGCTTCACGAAAACTATCCAGAAAGCATCTATGGATCATCACAAACACAAATCAGGCATTAAATTCAAACAACAATGGTTAATTATATGAAAACGAAAAAATTCAAATGGAGGAGAAAACGTGATTCGGTTTATGCTTTTCATGGCACTATGAATGATTATGATGGTTGCTACATGATCAATGAATCATCAGGAAGCTATTGCAATCTTTAAATTGTCCTGAAAGTACCTATAACTTGGAAACCGAAATCAAGTTTTGGTGTGGTTTTTTGAAGTTTGGAGACAAGGTGAGAGGCTGCCAAAATCGTGTCTTGTGCTAGGTTTTTGTTAAGTACTTATAGGAGGATCAATTTAGGTCAAAAAGTTGGATAGTTGTGTAGAAGATTTGATTCAAAAAGATTCACAATGATAAGCTTTGAAATTTCAATATTTTTGCATCAACACTTTCTATTTCAAGCCAATCAATGTTATCCTTGTATCAATTTGTTCCATGTTGAATTCATGACTTTCTAGAACCAAAAATAAAATTAAATCTTCATATTTAATATTTTATTTAAATTTAAAATGATTTTAAGTATAAAAAATCATAATAAATTAATTAAATAAAATAAAAATTATGAAAATATCATAGAATCATGATGTCATGGATTGCTTTGGGTCATTAAAAGTTCAGCCCATTTAACAAAATTTGGTTTTAAACCTCCATTTGCTTCATAAACTTCCCTAAAATTTCCCAACTTTGCAAGGGCACATATCCTTCAATTTTAATGGTATGAGGGTGTTCTTGGACATTTTGGAAAGCTTAAAGAGTCCTCTAAACAACCCCACTGGTTTCATGTCCATATCATTTACCAATCTCAAGTTATGCCCTTTTGAAATTGTTGACTTTTGGTTGACTTTCAAAAGGACCTATAATGTCTTAGCTCATAGCTTCCAAATGAAGCATTTTTGGGCTTGGCTTGTGAGACACAAAGTTGTAGAGAATTCAATTTCCTTCAAAATGAGCTTTGAGTGGAGACTTGGTGATGAAGTATGTGAAAGTTATGGCTGGTCAAAGTTCAGTTGACTTTTACTAAGGAAACCCTAATTTAGAAACTCCTGATTCTTGATGATCTGAAATCTCCTTGATGAATCATGATCAACCCTTGATCAAATGATGAATTTTACCTCATATACTTGATGTTGGCAAAAAATCATGAAGTTTGACTTTGGTTTGACCACAGTTGACCTCAGTTTGACTTTTTAACTGCTTTGACTGATTTTGACTTATCTGATCATTTGACTGAGCAAATTTCTGAGAAAAGTCTTGAAACTGGTCATGGGGGTTCTTATACACATATAAGATGTTAAGAAGCTCACTTTAAGTCTTGGAAGTTTATTTAGCCTGATTAAAGTCAAAACCCTAGTTTTGGATGCACTGCTTAGGAGGTGCATTGTCTGGGGGATTTGTCAACTCTTCTGACCAATTGTGAACTTTGTGAACCTTGTGAACCATCATAAAATGTCTTGTGAACCTCATGGGAGGTATTGTGAACCTTGTGAACCTTGTGAACCTCATAAAGTATCTTGTAGACTTGATGAACCTCATGAAAGGTCTTGTAAGCATTGTGAATCTTGTGAACCTTGTGAACTTCATAAAGTGACATGTAGACTTCATGAACCTCATGAAAGGTCTTGTAAACATTGTGAATCTTGTGAACCTTGTGAACCTTGTGAACCTTCTTAGCATACAAAGTCTTGTATTGTGAGGGCAAATTTTGGGGTGCAACAGCTGCCCCTGTTCAATTTTCTGAAACCTGAGGGGTTAGATTGGTATGTTTGCCAGTCGTGACCTGGAAGGGTGAAGGGGATTGAACACAAAAGCCCAAAAATTTGCACTCACCAGTGCATAGAGTGATACAGATGGCTAGTTGAATATGCTTGAGTGGGCTTAAAGATGTCACTTGGAGAAAAGTTCTTCAGATACATTTCTTGGAGGATAAAGCAATCCAAAATATGAAGGTATAATGATAGCTTTCAGGAAGATAAAGCAGTCCTGAGGTAATAATAAGCTTTCAGGAGGATACAACAGTCCTGAGATATTGATAATATGATTTCAGGAGGATGAAGCAATCCTGAGGTAATGATGATAGCTATCAGGAGGATGAAGCAGTCCTGAGGTAATAATATGATTTCAGGAGGATAAAGCAATCCTGAGGTAATAATATGATTTCAGGAGGATAAAGCAATCCTGAGGTACAAGAAGCTGTCAGGAGGATAAAGCAGTCCTGAGGTAATAATAAGCTTTCAGGAGGATGAAGCAATCCTGAGGTATTGATGAGCTATCAGGAGGATGAAGTAATCCTGAGGTACAAGAAGTTGTCAGGAGGATAAAGCAGTCCTGAGGTAATAATAAGCTTTCAGGAGGATGAAGCAATCCTGAGGTATTGATGAGCTATCAGGAGGATGAAGCAATCCTGGGGTACAAGAAGCTGTCAGGAGGATAAAGTAGTCCTGAGGTACAAGATGATGTCAGGAGGATAAAGCAGTCCTGAGGTGATAGTATGCTTTCAGGAGGATAGAGCAATCCTGATGAGATAATAAGCTTTTAGGAGGATGAAGCAGTCCTGATGTAGTAGAAGTTTTTCAGGAGGATGAAGCAGTCCTGATGGATGATATGCTTTCAGGAGGATAAAGCAATTCTGAGGGATGATAACTTTCAGGAGGATAAAGCAGTCCTGATAATCACAAGTCTGTTTGCTGGAGAATTAACCTGAAAACAAGGTAGCATTCTGTATGATAATATTAGTTTATGCATTATGTATGCATGTATGATATGATGCACCTGAGTAATGTATTATGTATCTATGTATATGTATGGTATGATGTAAATGATGTATGTATGATATGATGCTGCCTGAAGCGTCTGGATATCTTTGTATAACAACTGCTGGCCTGGGAAAATAAATCCCGATTCGTTGCTGAAGAATATGAGGAACTTGTTCCCGTCTTGTTTTATACATAACCTTCCGTCTGCTGGGGATAGTAGGGTATAGATAACCTCCCGTCTGTTAGGGATAGTAGGGTATAGATATAACCTCCGTCTTCGTTCGTCGTACTCTTATTGGAAAGTAAATTCCCGAATATCCGTATGAGGATAAAAGAGATGGATATAAATTCCAGGGGAGATGAGACTTTATGAAGATGGATTCGTCCTACTGAGGGTTTGTGACTGTCTTGTAAAGATGAACCGGCGAAGCTTCGTTGAAATCCTTCCCTCGTTCGTCCTTAGTAAATACTATTACTGCATTTTCATGCATTTCTGGTAAACATCAATCATATTAAGCATTCATGCATTTTTGGTAAACATCAATCATATTCAAAAGCATACATACATTCAAACACAACCGATGGACGTTTCGCTTATAGGGTAAAAGTAAATCTGGATTCAAAAGATTGAATTTATTTATATCAAAAAGTGACCCATACACGGGTAAATTCGTACAAAGAGACATAAACCCTAGTAAGAGGATTTTGTCATAAAGTTTTACAAACAAAGAGAGTCAGCTATGTGGGAAATAATCCTATTGAGTTTCAATTCTACTATTGCCATTATCTTCAAGTATCTCATCTTCTGCTGTTGAGACGGAAACGATTGAATTGAGCTTTATCTGTTCAAACTTGAGTAAGTAGCACAACTGGTTGCAGTTTCATGGGTGATCCAAACGAGACATAGTCATACGCTTTAATCCCTAACTTTTGCCTGGATTGCCCTTTCAGGTTTTCAATCCACCGGGATACCCTTTTTTGCCCAAGCCGCCTTTTCAGGTTTTCGACTTGCCGGGTGTACATCTTTTTATATATATCCCTAATTTTTGCCCAAACCCTTTTGGTTTGCCGGGATGCCCTTATTTTTGCCTAGGCCTGTCAACCTAGCGGGTCTCTTTTCATGCGTAGTATTTTTTAACTATGTCTGCGTTTACAGGCTGTGTGAAATCTTCACCATCCATAGTGGTGAGTATCATAGCACCTCCTGAGAATACTGTCTTGACCACAAATGGTCCTTCATATGTTGGAGTCCACTTGCCCCTAGGATCACCCTGTGGTAATATGATACGCTTGATTACCAAGTCACCAGCCTGATATACCTTTGGCTTAACCTTCTTGTTAAAAGCTTTGATCATTCGCTTCTGGTACATCTGGCCATGACAAACTGCTGCTAATCTCTTCTCATCAATCAAATTTATCTGGTCCAGTCGAGTCTAAATCCACTCATCTTCATCCAAGCCTGCATCCTTCATAATTCTTAAGGAGGGAATCTGAACTTCAATGGGCAGAACTGCTTCCATACCATAGACTAAGGAGAATGGGGTTGCCCCTGTTGAAGTACGTATTGTGGTACGATAACCATGAAGAGCAAATGGTAACATCTCATGCCAATCCTTGTAAGTAACAGTCATCTTCTGTACTATCTTCTTAATGTTCTTATTAGCAGCTTCAACTGCCCCATTCATCTTTGGACGATACGGAGAAGAGTTGTGATGCTTAATCTTGAACTGCGTGCAGAGATCAGTAATCATAGTGTTGTTCAGATTAGAGCCATTGTCAGTAATAATCCTTTCAGGGATGCCATACCTACATATGAGATTATTCTTAATGAATCGAGCCACAACATTCTTGGTAACAGATGCAAATGAAGCTGCCTCCACCCACTTCGTGAAGTAATCGATAGCAACCAGGATGAAACGATGCCCATTAGAAGCAGTAGGCTTGATCTCACCAATCATATCAATGCCCCACATGGCAAAGGGCCAAGGAGCAGTCAACACATTCAATGGTGATGGAGGTACATGGACTTTATCAGCATAAATTTGACACTTGTGACATGTTCTGGAATGTTGATAGCAATCAGCTTCCATGGTAGACCAATAGTAACCTGCTCTCAATATCTTCTTTGCCATAGTATGTCCACTAGAATGAGTGCCAAAGATCCCATCATGCATATCTTCCATAATCTCAATTGCTTCCTTCTTATCCACACAACGAAGCATAGTTGAATCGTGATTGCGCTTGTACAAAATCCCATTACTCAAAAAGAACTTAGCAGAAAACCTTCTCAGAAATTTCCTATCTTTGACAGATGCCCCTTCAGGGAACTCCTGAGCTTCAAGATATCTTTTTACTTCATAGAACCAAGGCTTCTCTTCTGCCCCTTCAGTGTCAATCTCATTGCAATATGCAGGCTTCTCAAATCTATCAATAGTAATCTTGGGAGCTTCGTCATCCCAACTGATCTCAAACATGGATGCCATGGTGGCTAATGCATCTGCCAACTGATTCTCTCTTCGTGGAATATGTCCAAAAGTAATCTCTTTGAAATGTGGGATCAAAGACAACACATGCTCTCTGTAAGGAATGAGGTTATCATGCTTGGTATCCCATTCTCCTTTAACCTGACTTACTACCAGGGCTGAATCTCCATACACATCAAGGAACTGAATCTTCATATCAATAGCAGCTTTAATACCTAGGATACACGCCTCATACTCAGCCATGTTATTGGTACAATAGAAACAAAGTCTGGCAGTAATCGGGGTATGGCAACCTTCCGGGGAAGTGATCACAACACCAACACCATTACCAAGTGCATTGGAAGCACCATCAAAAACCATAGTCCATCGGGATCCTTGTTCAGGTCCGTCATATTGTCCAGGTTCTTTGGTAATAATCATAATGTCTTCATCAGGAAACTCAAAACTCATTGATTGATAATCATCCACTGCTTGATGAGCCAAATGATCAGCTACAACACTTCCCTTAATGGCCTTCTGAGTAGTATACTGTATGTCATATTCTGTCAATATCATTTTCCATCTTGCAATTCTTCCGGAGAGAGCGGGTTTCTCAAATATGTACTTGATTGGATCCATCTTCGAAATCAATAAGGTAGTATGGGTCAACATATACTGTCTTAGTCGGCGAGCAGCCCATGCCAAAGCGCAACAAGTTTTCTCGAGCAGTGAGTATCTTGTTTCACAGTCGGTAAACTTTTTGCTAAGGTAGTATATTGCCTGCTCTTTTCGACCAGACTCGTCATGTTGCCCCAACACACACCCCATTGAGTTGTCTAACACTGTTAAGTACATAATCAAGGGTCTTCCATCAACTGGTGGCATCAAAATTGGAGGTTCTAGCAGATATCTCTTGATTTCATCAAAGGCAACCTGGCACTCATCATTCCATTCCATCACCTGATCTTTCTTCAACAACTTGAAGATTGGCTCACAGATGGCAGTTAATTGGGAAATAAATCTTGCAATGTAATTCAATCGTCCCAAGAAACCTCTAACCTCCTTCTCAGTACGGGGAGCTGGCATCTCTCGTATAACTTTCACTTTTGCAGGATCCACTTCAATACCTTTTCCACTGACAATGAAACCCAGGAGTTTACCAGACCTAACTCCAAAAGTACACTTGTTTGGGTTCAATCTCAACTTGTATTTCTTCAATCTCTCAAACAATTTATGCAAATGATCAAGATGTTGTTCTTCATTCTGAGATCTGGCTATCATATCGTCCACATATACTTCTATCTCATGATGAATCATATCATGAAACAAAGCCACCATAGCACGCTGATATGTTGCCCCTGCATTCTTCAAACCAAATGGCATCACTTTATAACAAAAAGTGCCCCACTGTGTAACAAATGTTGTCTTCTCCATGTCTTCAGGAGCCATCTTGATTTGATTGTAACCAGAGAAACCATCCATGAAAGAGAATACCTTATGCTGAGCAGTGTTGTCTACTAGAACATCAATATGAGGAAGTGGAAAATCATCTTTGGGGCTGGCTTTGTTCAAATCTCTGTAGTCTACACACATACGTACCTTACCATCTTTCTTAGGAACTGGTACCACATTTGCAACCCACTGAGGATAAGAAGTCACAACTAAGAACCCTGCATTGAACTGTTTCATTACCTCTGCTTTGATCTTTTCTGACATCTCAGGACGCATACGACGAACCTTCTGCTTCTTTGGACGACAATCTTCCTTCACTGGTAAACGGTGAACCACAATGTCTGTATCTAACCCTGGCATATCTTCATAAGACCAAGCAAAGATCTCCACATAGTCACGTAACATCTGAATCAACCTGCTCTTGACACTATCCTCTAAATCAGCCCCTATCTTGACCTCTTTCCTGTTTTCTTCAGTTCCCAGATTCACAACCTCGACTGGCTCTTCATGTGGCTGTATGGCTTTCTCTTCTTGTTGTAACAACCTAGCAAGCTCTACAGGTACTTCACAATCGTCCTCATTTCAGTCTTCAGTTTGATAGATCGGATTCTCGAAATTATAATTGGCAATAGTAGAACTGTTATCAACAGGATCCAGAGTGGATGAGGATCTGCATTTTAGTGATGTGGGTGTGTGTAAGAACACATAGCTGATAAAGCAAAAATAAAAGAAAAGAAAGACAAGGAACACAATATTTACTAAAACGAAACGTCCACTGATTTTTATTGAATGAGGTATGCAAATGAAATGACACCCCGTAACAAGCACACCATTGTGCCCCGGGTAAGGCACAAGGCTTAAGAGTTTTATTGTTCAAGAAATTACAAACTTAAAAAAAGTAACAACACAGTAATAGTATTTACTCCTGACTAAAGGAGATAGGGATAACATCTTCAGCTTTCCAATTATTGAGTCCAGCACCCACAGTAGGAAAAATCCAAGCATCCAAGTTGTAGTCTTCATCATAGTCTCCCACAGCATTGATCTGATCCTTCATAACCCCTTGATTGGTGATACGAATAGCACGAGCACGACGAACAGCCTTCTGAGACTCTGCAGTGAAACCCAAACCAAACTTGTCAGACTTGTATGGGATATCAGGAAGCTGACCCCAAATAGTACAACCACCTTCATCCACCACAGCTCTAGCATCGTTGAGGGAGGCCATTGCCATTGTTGGAGGTACTCTAGTGACCACAGGAACTTTCTTCGCAACAGGAGGAGCTACATAATCATTAACAATCCAGGGAACTACTTCAAATGTCTGACACGGAGTTTCAATGTATTCACCTTCCATTTCCAGATACTTGAAGGTATTCACATGGCTGACAAAATATTCTTCCTCTCCATAGACAGTAACAACCTTTCCTTCCACCGGATATCTTAGCTTCTGATGTAATGTAGAGGTTACAGCACCTGCCCCATGGATCCAGGGACGACCAAGCAAACAAGAGTACGAAGGACGAATATCCATCACATAAAATGTGGCAGTAAAAACCTGAGAGCCAACTTTAATTGGAAGATCAATTTCCCCATGCACTACTCTTCTAGAACCATCAAAAGCCTTCACCACAATATTACTGGGCTTCAGCACAGCATCTTCAGGACTCAGCTTGTTCAGGACTTCCTTGGGCAACACATTTAGAGAGGAACCATTGTCTATCAATACATGGGACAGGGTAGTGCCCCTGCATTCAATTGAAATATGCAGAGCCCTGTTATGATCCCTCTTGGCAGGGGTCAAATCAGCATCAGAAAATCCCAACCCATTATCATAGGTCAGGTGGGCAACACAATTCTCAAACTGGTCAATAGAAATTGCATTGGGTACATGAGCAGTCTTCAGAAACTTGATCAAGGCCTTGGCATGAGCCTCAGAACATAGCAACAAGGACAACATAGAAATTTTTGAGGGAGTATGCCCCAACTGATCAACAATGTCATAATCACTCTTGCGAATGATTTTCAATACTTCCTCCATCTTCTTAGAGAGGTCATCAGCAGCTGGCACATCAGTAGATATAGGCTCAATAACAGGACCCTTGCCTCGAGCATCAGTGGTAGAGGTAGCAGTAGGGGTAACTGCATTCTTGGAAGTCACTGGAGGAGAGAAGACTCTTCCACTTCGCGTGATCTTACTTGATCCAGCAATATTATCAATATCAACAGGCACATCAGCTAAGGGCTCCTGCTTAACACCATGGATGTAAACATCAGATCCATAATGCCAAGGCATAGCCTTATCAGACGTATACGGAATAGGACCAGGCGTAGTAATGACCATAGGAGCCACTCTGGCTTCAGCAACAACTTTCACAGGACCTTCAGCAGTAATCCTGATTGGACCTTGATGGGTGATTTTAATAGGTCCCTTTGAAGTGATTCTTACCGGCACTTTATCAACTATGTCAACCTCTTCAGTCTTCTTACCTTTAGTAATATGCTCCACCATACTCTCCACAGAAGGTGGTCTTCTTTCAAACACTATGGTGTAATTATTCATGAGACGTTGAATTCCGTCCTTCAACCTCCAACACTTATCTGGATTATACTCACAATAAACACAATCTTCACGACAACCTGGAAAGAACCCTGCTTGTACTAACTTCTTCCTGATGACAGACAATGGGGTGGTCAACTCTGCAACTGAATAGATATGTAAATCTTCATCAATGGCATTGACAGTCTTCTCGTGATTTGGCATTGGAGCAGTAATCACATTTGGAGTACCCGGAGGGTCAAACTCAATCTCTCCAGCCTCAATCATATCTTGAATTTTGTTCTTCAAGACCCAGCAATTATTAGTATCATGACCCTGACAGTTTGAATGATATGCACATCGTGCATTGGGATTGTACCTGGGAGAGGTAACATTAGGATTCTGAGGAGCCTCCTTCAAAGTAATAAGTTCAGCCTTCAACAAGTGTTGCAATGCCTGAGCCATTGACATGTTGATCTTCGTGAACTGCCTTCTAACCCTCTGTTGGTTGCCCTGTGGCTGCTCTGTTGTTGCAGGAGTTGGATTTGAAATATGAACTGCACTTACAGACTAATGCCTTCTATTACGATCAGGTTGACTATAAACAGCATTGGATTCTTTCTTCCCAGTGGGAGGCTTCTTTGCAGCACCTGATGAAGAAGTACCCACTTGGATTTTGCCATTCTTTATACCATTTTCCACTCGCTCTCCTGTCATTATCAACTCAGTGAAGCCAGATGATGAGCTTCCAATGAGATGATTGTAAAAAGGACCATTCAGCGTACACATGAACATATCAACCAATTCCCTGTCAGTTAAAGGGGGTTGAACTCTTCCAGCTAAATCTCTCCACTTCTGAGCATACTCCTTGAAACTTTCTTTGGCACCCATAGACATGCTCTGAAGCTGCATGCGAGTGGGGGCTAAGTCAGCATTGTATTGATACTGTTTATAGAAAGCTTCAGCAAGATCATTCCACTCCCTGATGTTGACACTCTCCAATTGATAATACCACTCCAACTGAGCTCCAGATAAGCTCTCTTGGAAAAAGTGGATCCACAACTTCTTATCAGCAGTGTGAGGTTGGATTCTTCTGACATAAGACCTCAGATGCAGCTTGGGACAAGAGACCCCATCATAAACAACAAAGGTAGGAACCTTGAAACCAATGGGTATGATAACCCCAGATATCAGACTCAAATCTTCAAAATCCAGCCCAGAAGATTTCTGCAACTCCATAGCATCCATTCTATCCACCAGCATCTTGAATTTGTCTTCATTAGGATCATGGTAGTAATTGGCCTCAGAATCAGAGTCCCTCATAGTGTTGTGGAGACTGCCTCCCTCTTTTTCAGATTCTTCAGATTCATAGTCTTCAACTGGTTCTTTGGTCTTAGCAAGACCTTTGAACCTTCTTCCCATGTTGATCAGGCCACCTGACCTTCTAGTCTTCTTAGTCTTTTTGGCCAGCAGTGCCTTCAATTCATCCTGCCCCCTGGACAGGTTCAAGATCAGCTCTTGGAACTGTGCATTCTGTGCCTGAAGATCCTTAACTGTTTGTTCAAGAGCCATTGCTGAAATAAATAGCAAGAAGGTGAGAAACCTGTGCACAATTATAAACCTGTGATGCAATGAGATGATATGTGAATGTATATGCAATGTTTTCAAGGACCGCAGGATTTAAATTTGCTTAGACAAATATGAAAGTAAACTTTTATTAGTAATAACTTTGTTTTGCCTCTTGGGCTTACAAAAAATGAAATAAGTACAAGAGATGGGGTTTTAAGTCTCCCATGGACGTTTCCTCTTTGTGTTAAGGTATGAGTTGAGATTCCGCTCCTCGTGAAGTTGCTTTGTTAGTTCCAGGATTCTTTCTTGGCTTGCCTTGTAATGAGCCTCAAAAGTATCCCTTTGCTCCTTCAACTGGATCCAAGATCTCTGCAAGTCTTCCGTGTCAGTAGGCATGTCTGGGTGAAGGATGGTATAAGCAGTATCTCCTTCAGCAACAGGTTCCATGGTAACTGGCAGGATAGCAGGATATGGCATCATGAGAGTATGAGCACGAGATCGCACCCATCTGAGATAAGCCTCCATAGGAATAGTGTACTTAGGCTCCAGAGTCTTGCTGTCAACCTTGTTCACTTTCCCCCATGCTCGTATGAATCTCTGACGGTAACCTTGAAGATCGTTGTCGTAGTCAAATACAATGCCCTGAATCAACATGTCATGTGGACCATCACTCCGAGCGTAACCAAACTGTCGTAAAGCTAGAGAGGGGTTGTAGGTAATGCCTCCCCTTATGCCTAGAAGTGGCACATTAGGAAACTCCCCACAACGGTCAATGATAGTGACATTCTCCATAGATCTGGAGCACCAATGAATATCTGAATGCGAGAGTGACATGATCCTTTTGGACCACCTGAACCCTTGCTCATTCTTCATTACTGAGCGAGGAAGGTGAGAAATAAACCACCTAGATAGCAAAGGTATGCAACACATCAAAGTTCCTCTTGCCCTTGTAGTACGAGTGTGAAGAGAGTGTAGGATGTCTCCAAGCAATGTAGGCACTGGATTGTGACTCAGGAAAATGTTGATGGCATAAACATCTATGAACTGATCTGGATTGGGGAACAACACTAAGCCATAAATCAGCAAGGCTAAGATATCCTCAAAAGCATCATAACTCATAGATTTCAAGAACATTTGAGCCTTCTCTATCAACACCTTAGCAAGAATACCCTTGACTCCACTTCTCGTTTCTAGAACAATGTCAACCTTCTTCAGATGTAGAGCTGCAGCAATAACCTCAGGTTTAGGCTCCCTTTCCAAGCCTGTGAATGGTTTCTGATCAAGAACAGGTATGCCCAGAAGTTTAGAGAACTCTTCCATGGTTGGAACCAGCTGGTAGTCGGGGAATGTGAAGCAATGGTGCTTAGGATCAAAGAACTGAAACAGGACACTTATCATGTCTTCATTGAACCCTGAGGTGACTAGATCCAATAGGTGGCCATGTCTCTTCATGAACTGGGAGTGATCAGACACTTGAGAAACCAACTCTTTAAGCTTAGCATGTATGCCCACAAAGTTGATCCTGATAGTGTTTCTACGAGCAGAAGCCATGACCTGCAACAAAGAACAAAGATAAATCCTTTGGTCCTTGAAATGGTTAGTGAAAATGCTATGCTTATGATGCATGATGATGTCATGATGTTATGCTTAATCACAAACATGTGGCACACACAAACAAGTCACACAATAGCCCTAGGTTTAAAGGCTTGCATGAGGTTTAAAGGTAAGTACCCTCCCCTAAAGTTTAGTTGGTTCATCCTGTCCTACAAAAGTAACCAGGTTCTAAGGGATCTCAATATCATTGATCCTTCACAAGGGTGGTTGTTCAGTAGGCAACTTACTTGCCAACCAAAACCCTCCAAGTTTAGAATCTCAATGAGCGTAGTATCGAGTATCAACCAACTTCAGTCTTCACCAAAGCCGGTTATCTCACTACTTTTCTAAAGGCCAAGATGGGATAACTAGGGTTCTAAAAGTTAGTTAGTGCATTGACAACATATGGCAGCCTCATATTATCCTCAACTTGACTTAAGGAACATAAGCACCAACCAAGAAGTCACACTAACTATGGCCACCAGATCAACCGTATCGATATACGTCGTACAGTTTCCTTGGTCTATTGCCATTTACCTAAGGTACACTAGATCCGGGTTAGGATCTTTCACACATAAGAGCCCAACAAGTAAGTATAAAGCAAACAAGGCAAACAATTTTAAAGTGATCTAATTCCTAAGGGTACCCCTCTTTTATTAAATCCCCAGCAGAGTCGCCAGTTCTGTAACACGGTGGGAGAACTGACTTTAGTTATGTTGCGGATAGCAAGAGTCGCCACCGACTTTTATTTTATCCAAAGGAAAGGCATAAAAGAACAGGAAAGACCTTTTAAAAGATTTTTGGGTCCGGGGGGTAGGTTATGTAAAGGGAAGGTGTTAGCACCCTTTACATCCATGGTTATCCATGGGCTCTTAGTTACTTAGCTCACTTTGAATTGTTTTTGAAAATGTGAAGTGTGTGAATAGAAATTTTCATAAGAGTTTGATAATGATCCATGTACGGATGCGTAAAAAACTTGTGTTTGAAAATTGTTTGAAATTGTGAAGTGTTTGAAAAGTTTTTTTGAATAGTGAGCAAGTAACTATGAGGAACCTACCCTAAAGTTTAAGTCTTTCTGTTCTTGAATCCTTTAAGTGGTAAGACTATCCCTATTATTAAGGAATAGGTAGTCATTACCTTGGATGTGTGGGACAAGTAAGGGACATCTATTTATATAGGCAACTGTAGGGTGTATTAAGCAATTTTGGAGGGACTGTCATCATTATTCGAAAGGGACAAGATCATTATAAAAGGCAACCATTTAAGGGACTTGATCTTTGATTATGAAGGGACTAGATGACTTTTCTTTTAAGGGACTTTGCTTTATACACCCTACTTGACCTTTTTTGAATAGGCAACATTGAGAGGCAACCATAGAAAGTGAGATGGCGATCAAAGATCGACTTACGCGTGTGAGTGTTTAATTTTAAATATTTATCTTATAATTTAAATGATCTAAATTCAATTTTAAATATCATACATGTTTACACTCCCTATTTACTAACCATAGCATAAAAATAAATAATTTAAATATTACAAAAAATTACATCCAGGAACAATTACAACAATGATAAATAAACAATTTAAATAAATAAAGCAAAAGATATAATAATAGTAAAAATTGGGTTAGTGAAAATAATAATAATAATCACAATTTTTAAAAATAAAGGGGTTAGTAAAAATCATGTAATAACAATAATAATAAAAATAAACAAATATATTATAATAAACAAAATTTTAATGGTTAGTAGAAAAATTATGAACAATTATATCAATTATTATAAATAAATTAAATAAATTATGAACACATTATGAAAAATAAATTATAATTAAAAATTAAATTAGCAATTTTTAAACATATAATAGAAATTATTTACATATATATTTAATTATAAACAATGAGAAAATATTTTCATAAATAACTTGAATATTTTAATTTCTACACATATTTATATACAAAATTTTAAGTTTATAAACAATTTATGTATTTAAGAAAAAGTTAGATTAATAGTAATAGATGAAAAAGAAATTAGGGTTTAATTTTATTTACAAAATAATTTATTAACTAAATAATTATATATATGTACATATTAACAAATAAATAAAAAACCTATAAAGAAATAAAAGGTGATAATTTTGATTTTGAAAAAAAATAATATAAGTTTTTTCTAAAAAAAATGATTTATATATATTTTTAGAAATTTATTAAGATTAATTTTAGAAAAGATAATATAAGAAATAATAAAGAAACAAAATTAAAAGAAAACAAAAAAATCAAAAAAACAGGACCTGGGATTTGAACCCAGGTCCTTTACCTGAATAACTAAGGACATAACCACTGGGCTGCGCTGCACCTGGTGCAAGAAGAATGAGCTCAAATTTGTTTTGTTCTTTAAACCTAAAAAATCAAAAAAATAGAAAGAAAACAAAAGGTCTGGGGGATTCGAACCCAGGACCTTACACACAAACACACAAGTACATGACCATTCTAGCTAGATGAGCGAACCTGATAACAAACCAACTACAATTGATAATATATTATATTCAATGAATAAAAGAGAAAAACTCAAAAACATTGTCACAGCCAGGATTCGAACCCTTGCCCTTCAACCAAACACACGCTAGCCTTACCACTGGGACAAGCGTTGGCTTGTGATATTAAACAGATAATAAAACATAAAATATTTAAAGTAAAATTCAAATTTCCAGAACGCGCGCAGGACCTTCTTCTTCCTCCAGACCTGCAAAATTACCTGCGAAAATTGTTACGAGTTTTCTTGCGAATTTAGTTTCGCAGGTTTTCCTATGTTTCTTCATTCATCACCAAATCTGTAAAATTTTGACAAATTGAATATACCATTTGGATCCTCAGGTTATATAACATTCAATCATTCCATTAGAATCTATTTAAATTATGTAAATCATAAAACCCCAATTTGGAGCTTAGAACCCTAGCTATGGCCGATTGTAATATAGGGCATGAAGCTTCACGAAAACTATCCAGAAAGCATCTATGGATCATCACAAACACAAATCAGGCATTAAATTCAAACAACAATGGTTAATTATATGAAAACGAAAAAATTCAAAAGGAGGAGAAAATGTGATTCGGTTTATGCTTTTCATGGCACTATGAATGATTATGATGGTTGCTACATGATCAATGAATCATCAGGAAGCTATTGCAATCTTTAAATTGTCCTGAAAGTACCTATAACTTGGAAACCGAAATCAAGTTTTGGTGTGGTTTTTTGAAGTTTGGAGACAAGGTGAGAGGCTGCCAAAATCGTGTCTTGTGCTAGGTTTTTGTTAAGTACTTATAGGAGGATCAATTTAGGTCAAAAAGTTGGATAGTTGTGTAGAAGATTTGATTCAAAAAGATTCACAATGATAAGCTTTGAAATTTCAATATTTTTGCATCAACACTTTCTATTTCAAGCCAATCAATGTTATCCTTGTATCAATTTGTTCCATGCTGAATTCATGACTTTCTAGAACCAAAAATAAAATTAAATCTTCATATTTAATATTTTATTTAAATTTAAAATGATTTTAAGTATAAGAAAACATAATAAATTAATTAAATAAAATAAAAATTATGAAAATATCATAGAATTTTCGTGCATGATGTCATGGATTGCTTTGGGTCATTAAAAGTTCAGCCCATTTAACAAAATTTGGTTTTAAACCTCCATTTGCTTCATAAACTTCCCTAAAATTTCCCAACTTTGCAAGGGCACATATCCTTCAATTTTAATGGTATGAGGGTGTTCTTGGAAATTTTGGAAAGCTTAAAGAGTCCTCTAAACAACCCCACTGGTTTCATGTCCATATCATTTACCAATCTCAAGTTATGCCCTTTTGAAATTGTTGACTTTTGGTTGACTTTCAAAAGGACCTATAATGTCTTAGCTCATACCTTCCAAATGAAGCATTTTTGGGCTTGGATTGTGAGACACAAAGTTGTAGAGAATTCAATTTCCTTCAAAATGAGCTTTGAGTGGAGACTTGGTGATGAAGTATGTGAAAGTTATGGCTGGTCAAAGTTCAGTTGACTTTTACTAAGGAAACCCTAATTTAGAAACTCCTGATTCTTGATGATCTGAAATCTCCTTGATGAATCATGATCAACCCTTGATCAAATGATGAATTTTACCTTATATACTTGATGTTGGAAAAAAATCATGAAGTTTGACTTTGGTTTGACCACAGTTGACCTTAGTTTGACTTTTTAACTTCTTTGACTGATTTTGACTTATCTGATCATTTGACTGAGCAAATTTCTGAGAAAAGTCTTGAAACTGGTCATGGGGGTTCTTATACACATATAAGATGTTAAGAAGCTCACTTGAAGTCTTGGAAGTTTATTTAGCCTGATTAAAGTCAAAACCCTAGTTTTGGATGCACTGCTTAGGAGGTGCATTGTCTGGGGGATTTGTCAACTCTTCTGACCAATTGTGAACTTTGTGAACCTTGTGAACCATCATAAAATGTCTTGTGAACCTCATGGGAGGTATTGTAAACCTTGTGAACCTTGTGAACCTCATAAAGTATCTTGTAGACTTCATGAACCTCATGAAAGGTCTTGTAAGCATTGTGAATCTTGTGAACCTTGTGAACTTCATAAAGTGACATGTAGACTTCATGAACCTCATGAAAGGTCTTGTAAACATTGTGAATCTTGTGAACCTTGTGAACCTTCTTAGCACACAAAGTCTTGTATTGTGAGGGCAAATTTTGGGGTGCAACAACTGTCACCACTGAAGAGGGATGTTTCCACAAAGGTCCTCAATGATCGGTCCCCAGATGCACATAACTATCAAGGTTGTGTATTACAACAGAAAAATTCCGGCATAATACATTTCCAAGACGGTCGCAAGTCTGGGTGTGGAACTCACTACTACCAACATAGCAAAATGCCATGAAGCCAAAGTGACCGTCCACTCTAAGTCCTATGGTGCACTCGAGCCCCGGTTACGAGCTCATCTCTCAGTAACAATTCCCAGTCCCACAGAAACAAAGGAAACCAACACAGCCAGACAGTCCAGTATAATGAAGCATGAATATAAATACTGAAAACTGTAAATAAAGCTGTAAATAAAACTATAAATAAACAATAGTAAAATAAACACGGAACAACAAACAATCAAAACCCAATGAAACAGAAACACGCAAGCGCTAGGATTGACTCTCAGGGGAACCAGAGATACTCTGGTTAGGACGTCCCCAGCAGAGTCGCCAGCTGTCGCTCCCCGAATTTCCATCCTGGTACAAACACGAAAGTGGCGCGGAAAAGAATAGAGTCGCCAGCCAGGCATTTTTATCTCGAAGGAATGGGAATGGTAATGTTGCACAAACCAGAAGAAACGAAAAGGAAGGACAAAGGTCCTGCGAACCAAAGAATCTGAGATCGGGAGTCGGTTACGACCTGGGAAGGTATTAGCACCCCAAATCATCCTCCGTACCCGACGGGATCCACGCTTGCAAATAAAACTGTTTCAAAAGGGTGAAGAAATGAAAGCTGCTGCAAAACTGAAACTGAAACTGGATAAAAGAAAGGAAAAAGGGAACTGACAAAGAAATGAAAAGGAAAAATGTAGGGAAAATAAAGATTGTGCTCGAACGGGCCCTACCCCGGTGCCTACGTACCTCATCAGAAAAATGAGGATCAGAGTCGTTGTAGTTCCCCTAACTAGGGGTGGAAAATACTGCTTGTGTCTTAAGGCTTGAAATGCCTATGCCAATGCTCAGGTGTTGCAGACTCGGACGACGAGTGCGTAACCGTCTTGCAAAATGACAAGAAGAAGCAAGTTCACGGACGGAGCGAAGGAGATGAGAAAAGAATTCCCGAAGGAAAGACGCTTATTGTTTGTTTGTGTTTTTTAGAGCTTTTATTGGTGCGGCATAAGAGAATGAACTCAAGCTCTTTTCTATGGAATGTGGACTTGTACTACATTCCAAGGTGGAATAATAGAACAAGCACACCAAGCAAGGAGAACGTGTGCAAGACTTGTTTCCAAAGGCAAGGGCCTAATTTCATTGACTTGTTGAATTTATTAGGTGTTTTAGTGATTAAAAATGAAGAAGTGTTTTTTAGGGTTTTTTTCTTGATGAAGATGACTTCATGATCCGAATTGTACATCATGCTAGACAAATGCACTATTCCAAGATGGAATGAATACATATGTCCCTATGGAATAAGGCTATTACACAAGAAGTCATTCTTTTTATTAATGTTTTTTAGGTTTTGGTTTGAGATGAGAAGAGAAAGAAACCAAATGAGCAACAAGGTAAAAGTCTAGAATGGGGAAAGACTAATCCTAATATTAGCATACAAAAGGGGTCCTAAGGTTAGTGAGGTTTCAACTATCCTAATGAAGAAAAAGGAAGGAAAGAAACCAAAGAAGAGCAAGAAGAAGATGAAGCAAGAGCTAGCAAGCAACTTACTCCTCTAAAGGAGATAAGTTGCTCCTAAAAGGGGAAAAAGAGAGTTGAATTACATGATGGCATAAGGCACATCAAAGCACAAAAAGAAAGCAAGTTAAAAAGAGAGAAGGATGAAGAATTGAAATGTGGATGAACATCCACACTTCACTTACCATAAGCCCCTGAAATGTTAGCAAAATTCCAACAAGTTGTTCATCAATAAAATCATGGCAAAGGCATGTTCATAGCTCATGAACCAAGATCAAACAAACATATCAAACATAGCACAAACAAGCATTTACGTGTTGAGAACACGGAAGCTTACATCAATCAGCAAGAAAAAATCACCCAAACAATCATATTCAATGATCATATAATGATCCATAGCATTTAAAACAATTATGGGGATCAAACATGCTTGAAATAAGGCAAAAATGGCTCACTGCTTCAGTGTTAACCGGTTAACCAAAGCGTTAACCGGTTAACCAGTCAAAAAACTGCATAAAACAACACAAATCAGGTGCGTTAAGCGGTTAACCAATCCGTTAACCGGTTAACGCTGTTAACACAGCAACAAAAACCTGCAAAAATCAGCTCACAACCAGCTTATTCCAAACAATCTCATACCAGTCCAACAAGCATTTGAACGTGAAAATAATGCATCAATTCACATTAAATGGAATCATGAAGCTTATGAACATTAACACATGGATCCGTTCACAAATCGATCAATCGATTCAATCAACACAAGCAAATACGCAAGCACATGGCGGATCTAAAACGCAAGCATGCAAATAAGGTAAAACAGAGCTAGATCTGAAATTAACCAACCTACAAAGATGAGGTATGCTTTGGTAATTGTTGATCGAGCTGAAAATGATAGATCTCGCGCAAAACTTTAAGGATCTGGTGCTAAGCTTCACTCTCCGTGCAAAATAAATGCAAGAACAAGCTCTTGATGCATAAGTTTGGATCCAAAAGCACTTATAGATCCCAAACCAGATATGAATCACCACTAAAACCAGCAAAATTATGCAATGAAGCTATGGATGGAGGTCTAGTTCCAAGATCTACACACCTCAAGGCAAGGTTATGTGATCTTCAAAGAGGAACTTTGAGTGATTTGGAAAATTGGGAGAGAAATGTTTGAGAATTGTGAGTGAAAGGAGTGAAGATTCAGAAAAATGAGAGTGAAAAATAAGGGAGAGGTCCTTTTGGTTTGGAGAGAAATGATTAAATATGGTTTAGATTTGGGGCCCAAAAATTAGGCTTGGGATCCAAAAATATGGTTTGGGTAGTGTGATTAGGATGTAGCAATGGGATTAGGCTTGGACAAGTGCTCTAGATCATTCCTTTTAATTTCCAATTAATTCAAAAATGAATAAAATCAGAAAATGAAAATTGGAGCAAAACTCACACATGCTGAATTGCTGCTGGAAATTCAAAATTCGTGGCCGTTAACCGGTTAATGCCAGTGAATTTTGAATTTCCCTCCTTTTGGTGGGAGCCTTCAAAAATAAGCCGGTGCCAACCGTTTTGATCTGATTTTGATCCTCAATCTTTTCTTTAGGCTTTGATCCTGATGTCAACCTTGTAAAATGCCCTGTGAGCTACGAATTTCCCTAATGATTGATCATGTGCCTTATGCTGGAATATGCAAGTGCCATGCTTCATTTTTCTATGCAATATGCTAAGGATATGACATGCTTATGATGACTATGATATGATGATGATGCTAAACAGGAGAGGACAAATTTGGGGTGTTACAACTACTCCCCTTTAACTTCACAAATCCAGCTGCATAAAAATGTAACACTCTCCCCCTATCAAGGATAACACATCCTTCTTTGTACTTTGATGAATGGAAAACATGAGACGCATCTTCATGTCTTCAAGAGCTCACTCTTTGTTCAATCCATAATTGAACACAATCACCCCTTGTACCAAAACACATGATCCCTTCTTGGTTTGTTGTTACCACAAGCTACAACTGTTGATCATCTTCTTGCTATCAGGACTTGACACTAGGCCTACATTACCTTCACGGTCTTTAGGCCCTACACTTCATGCAATATTCATCCAAACTAATTCTGACATTAGAATCAATCTGTGAATATCTACATTCAAACGTTCAAGTAATCAATACCTGATCTACTTCAAGTCTACAATCTTCTTCCAAGACAGATCATCTACTTCATCATTCTCCCATATGATTAAGTAGACTAAAATTAGAACCAAATAAAGACAATCATTCCAGACAATGTCTTCACATCAGTTACCACATCTTCCATACACCAAGACGTCATCATCATGATTCTTGATGTGCTCCACCCACTGGACTTACTAAGGCATGTAATCCAAGAACTGAATATCTTCAACAATATTATGCCACCAGCTTGAATCAGAAATCCAGAAAGAGAGATAAACTCTCATCCACCTTCAAGAAGAACAAAAATCCTTAAGTCTTCAACTCATCACCCTTCAATACTATGATGTTGACCATTACTTCACCTGAACGTTGGAATATTACTATTGGAATATGTTTCCAACATTGCCCTCCAACGACTAAATTGAAGACTTGGAAGCTTGAAAAAATGTTGGTTGATGTTGGTTAGTTAATGAACCAACAGAAGATGAACATCAATGAAGAAAATTAAGATATTGATGAGAATCAAAAATCAAGATATTGATTAATGAAATGGTATGAAATACCATTGTAGCTGCTGCAACATGCTGAAGATCAAATCAAATGTGCAAGTCAAAATAATGCAAGAAATCTACAAAGATACTATGAGTTGAAGCTTGAAGAAGAAATGTAAATAAGCCTTTGTGTCTTAATAAAGAAAAGCTCGATTGTATGTATGTGTACACTACAATTTAAAATGATTACATCATGTGTAACTAGTCAAGTGAGACATCAATAAGTGAAGCATAATAACTTAGTTGATCTTAATGGTTATTCTGGAATAAGCATTATATGCTTAGAAAGAAGCTCAAATCTCATGAAAAGAATCCTTAATGCTCATCATCAGAGAACTTCTAAGAAATACAGAACTAGACACTTTATAATCTCTTAGAGATTTATCATTAGATAGTTTTGTAATAGAAAGCAACAAGTTGTTGCTCACATCTTTCTAGAAACACTTAGGTGTTCATGTACTTCATTTGTGTAATATTCTTATAAGAAGCATTAAGTGTACATGAGAAAATCCTTTGTAGAAAGGTAGTGTAAATCCTTGTTGAAGGTGGCTAAAAATCCTTTTTGAGAAAGGTAGCGTAAAGCATTGTTGAAGGTAAATTATTCCTTGAGTGGCTATTTGAGATAGTATTATACTCAAGATGGCCAAACACGACTTAGAGGTTGATTCCTTGAGAGGCTTTGAGATCTAGGATTCTCAAGAAGGCAATGGTGGTTTCCATTGTGGTTGTAATCATGTTGATGGTTATTGGAGTAAGTCCTTATGAGAAGGCAAATCACCTTGAGGAGTGGACTAGAAAACTTCGTTAATAGTGAACCAGGATAAAAATAATTGTGTTATTTATTTTTATTGTCATTGTTAGATTTACATTCATAATTCCGCAAAAGGGAACAAATGTGAAGATGAAGACAGGTTGTCATTGTGTTCAAAAAGTGATGTTCATATTAAGTATAATAATCTCCAAGCTAGATCTTAATGATCTAAGAGTGTTGGTTTCTCAAGATCTACCTATGATGAAGATAAGTCTGTTGACAAGAAAACCACTTTATATAAGGGAGATGAGCTTTGTCATGTCATATAAGTCTACCACAACTTCAAAAGGGACAAGCCTGTGAAGAAAGCATGAAATACTTATAAGAAAAGGCTAAAGAACACAAGAGATGTTTCTATGTCCTATAAAGGAATCAGAGAAGAAGAACGAACTAACATACAATTTTGAGGTGATGTTAGAACGTTTGATGCAGAAGATATCTCTAGAAGACAAAGTAGTTTCTTATGCAGCATGTAACACGGTGGGAGAACTGACTTTCTATAAATGTTGCGGATAGCAAGAGTCTCCACCGACTTTTATTTTATCCATATGTAAAGGATATAAAAGAACAGGAAAGACCTATTTTAAAAGACTTGAGTTTGGGGATAGGTTATATAAAGGGAAGGTGTAAGCACCCTTTATATCCATGGTTATCCATGGGCTCTTAGTTACTTAGCTCACTTAATTGTTTTGAAAGTGTGAAGTGTGTGATTAGAAAAATTTTCTAAGTACTTTGTAATGATCCTCGTATGGATGTATACAAAGCCCTATTTTTAAAATATTTGAAAATAGTAAGGTGTGAAAAGTTTTTTAAAGGGTGTGAGCCAGTAACTTAGAGTTCCTACCCTAGACTAAGTCATTCATGTTCTTTTATATTCTTTCAAGGGTAAGATTGTCCCTATTATTAAGGAATAGGTAGTCATTACTTTGGATTTTATTAAGGGACGGGCGTAGGGTCATCGTGTGGTCAACGAAGGCAACTTAAAGGGTGTCTTTAGCAATTGGGAGGGACTATCATCTTTTACCGAAGGGACAAGATCATCGTAGGAAACATCATAGGGACTTGATCTTTTAAACCGGGGAAGGACTAGATGATTTTATTTGGATATGTATTTTGCTTAAGACACCCCCATTTTAGAGGGACCTGACCATATTAAGGCAACAGAGAAGGGTAACCCTAGGAGGTGCAGACGACGATCGTAGAACGATCGACTTACGTGTGTGAGTGATTTTATTCAGATATTTAATCTTTTTAATTAAATTATCTAAGTCCTTATTAATTTCAAATTACGTTTTGCACTCCCTATTTACTAACCATTAAATAAAATAAATAAAATGAAAAAAAACTGTAAATCCTACGCTATTACATCGCTTTGGGGCAGATACATAATAATCAGGCAGAAAAAATAAATTACATTAATAATAGCCTATACATTTTACTAATAATTAAAATAAGACAAAAATAAAAATAAATAAAGAACAAGAAAGCAAAACTAAATAAATTAAGTTTTGAAATTAGGGTTAGGAAAAAAAATTAGGGTTTTAAGCAAAATTTAGATTTTTAAAAGAAAATTAAACTAATTATTAATTATAATTAACTAATTTAGAAAAATATACAAAAACAAAATACATACAAAATCATTATTAATTTATGAAAATATAAAGAAAATTTAATTACGTACATAATTATGGTTAAAGAAATAATTAGGGATTTAATTAGAATAAAATAAAGTTATTAAGCATTTTTTAGAAAAATATTAACTAAGTTATTATTTTATTAGTCAAATTATATAAAAAAAATATTAACATTTAAAGAAAACTAAATATTTGTATAAAAAATATTAGTGGAGTTATTTAAGAAAAAGGTTTTTAAAATAAATTAAAATTATTATTAGTTAGTTATTTTAGAAAAAAGAAATTAATTAAAAACAATAAAAAGAAGAAATCATGAAAAAAAACAGAAAAGTTACACAAAAAGGACATGGGAATCGAACCCAGGTCCTGGACGTCCCAAGGATACACCACCAACCAGCTGAGCTACACGCACTTGCGTATCAATTCTGCAAAGCAAAACAACAAAAGCGTTATCAAAATTTTAAAAATCCTAGACGCGCCAAAGGTCTTCTTCAACCTCCCGCCCTATGAAATTTCCTGCGAAATTTCTTGGGGTGTTTTGTTGCGACTTTTATCGTATGAAACCTGCAAAATTGAAAACCTGCAAAACAAGTGAAATTCGTCCAAATTGATTGTACTAATAACTTGTCCAGGTCCTACACAGTTCAAATTCATCAATCAATCTTATTTATATAGTCTAAATTGTAAAACCCCAAAAGCTTGGTCGAAACCCTTGTTATGGAAAAACGTGATTATGGCCATGGAACTCAAAACAAGCTATCCAGATTTCTTCTATACTTCAAAATAAACACAAATTGATAGTTAGAATCAAGTTTTAATGGTAAAATGTATAAAAATGCAAAGCCAAAAATATGAAGGAAAAAACGTTTCGATTAGAGCATTCGGCCATGGATGTGATGACAATGATGATGGAGATAGTTTATGGACCTCCCAAGGAACAATCTTACACCTTTAAATCGTGTTGAATGGGCCTGAATAATGGAAACTGAATTTCAACTTTGGAGTGAAATTTTGAAACTTGAAAAACCTCTACCTCTTTGAATTTTCATCCTCCCTCGTGTTGGTTTTGTTAGTGTATATGTAGTGAATGAGATTAGGTCAAAATATGGGCCTCTTGTGCACAATTTTGGATGTCTTCAATCAACTTTAAATGTCATATAAATCATTCTAGAACCATGATTTGATTTATTATTTTATTTTTCATATTTTATTTTCATTAAAATTGAATTTTAATAAATAAAATCCAAAATAATATAAAATAAAATTTAAAAATCAGAATAATTTTTCATTGGGTCGTGAATGACTTTATCTTTGAGATTGGGTTGCAATTTTATGGGCCCATTTGGAAAAATTTGAAGTTAAGACCTTTTTTGTTTCATACACCCCTTGAAAATTTCCCAAATTTGACAAGGCACAACTCCCTCAATTTTAAAGCTATGAGAGTGATCTTGAACTTTTTAGAAATCTTAGATAGTTCTCTAACCAAACGTTTTGGTCCCATGTCCATATCTTTTACCATTTTCAAATTATGAGCTTTGGAAAAAGGTGACTTTTTGTTGACTTTCAAAAGGACCTATAATGTTTTAGCTCATACCTTCCAAATGAAGCATTTATGGCATTGGCTTGTGAGACACAAAGTTGTATAGAATTCAATTTCCTTCAAAATTAGCTTTGGATGGAAAATGTTTGATGAAGTATGTGAAAGTTATGGCTGGTCAAACTTCAATTGACTTTTACTGTGAAACCCTAATTTAGAAACTTCTTGATTCTTGATGATCTGAGATTTCCTTGATGAATCATGATCAAATCTTAATCAAATGATGAATCTTACCTCATAATCTTGATTTTGACAAAAAAAATTGAAGTTTGACTTTGAGTTGACCACAGTTGACCTCAGTTTGACTTTTTTACCAAGTTAACTGATTTTTGGATATATGAACATTTGACTTGTCAAACTTATTGGGAAAGCTCTGAAACTTGACATGGGGATTCTTGAAGAAATGTGTGATGTTATGAAGCTCACTTGAGGCCTTGGAAGTCCATTTATCATGGTGAATTTCAAAAGCCTAGTTCTGGATCCATTGTTCAAGAGGAGGTTTTGTCTTCAATCCTTTTGACCAATTGTGAACCTTGTGAACCTTCTGAACCTAGAAACCATTGAGAAATCTTGAGACACATTATCTTGATTGTGGGAGGGAAAATTTTGGGGTACAATAGCTGCCCTTGTTCAATTTTCTGAAACCTGAGGAGTTAGATTAGCATGCACACCATTCGTGACTTGAAGGTTGAAGGGGATTGAACATAAAAGCCCAAAAATTTGCACTTGCTGGTGCGTAGAGTAACATATTGGTTGGTTGTATTGATTGAATGGGCTTAAAGATGCAATTCGGAGAAAAAGTTCTTCAGATACACTTCTTGGAGGATGAAGCAGTCCAAAATGTAACTTGATGCAGTCTTGGGGAATATAGCAGTCCAAGAAATTGTTTGATGTAGTCCTAGAGGGTAGAGCAGTTCAAGATTATCCTGGGTTTAGCAACCCAAGGTATTGTGATATAGCTTTTGGGGGGATAAAGCAGCCCAGGGTATTGTGGTATAACTTTTGGGGGGATAAAGCAACCCAAGGTATTGTTGTAACACCCCAAAATTTACCCACTCATTTTCATAGAATCTTAGTTGTAAACACCCCAAATTTTCCCTCTCTTTTTTCTCACACCTTGGCTTGTGATCCTTCATATTGCATTGCATAAGCATACTATCTCACTGCATAAGTTGCATAATTAGGGTTTGTGATCAAATGAATCTTAGAAGTGGTTTGAGCTATCTCAGAGGCCATGAAGCATGCCAAGAGGGTACATGAGTGTTATATGATCATATTATACCTCCAAGTTTGCTTTAAAGTCACAAAATCTCAGAGGATTGCACAGCTACCCAGGCAGGCTTAGGGTTTCCTACACAGATGACCAAAAATTAGGGTTTTGGGTTTGAGGCCCTTACACTTAAAATTTTTGGCCATTCTTGATTCTATTGGTCTATATATGTTATAAGGAGCATGTGTATCAAATTTGAAGCAAAAATTCATTGTGGAAGTCATCTGATCAAATGGTAACTTGTTGTGCAAGAAAAGTCAGAATCAGGGCATCTGAGGCCTCCATCAAGGGTACCAAAGGGTCATCTTCATCAATTTGAGGTCCTATGATCTTCATTTGATCTTGGGAATGGTTAGAAGTTCACAAGATTGGAGAATTTTGAGCCATTTGCAAAGTTTCCATTTTTGGACATGACTTGTAATGTAAACTTTCCATTTTGGGAAAGATTTTCAACCTCCTCTTTCTTGATCAAAAAGGCTTCAAATGAAATTTTTTCAAACATGAAAGTTGTAGATTGGATCTTCCCATTTTCAAAAAGTACAAGAACTCCTCTTGATTCATCCTAGAACTCAAGTTATGATGGATCAAAGTTGGCAAAAATCACATAATTTTCAAGTTCATGCCAAAGCGGGAAATGTGCAATTTTGCTTTCCAAGCCTTCTCATGACCTATAATGCACTTCTACACATCATAGAAACATAATGCAACTTGTTTAGACCAGAATTGTGCCAAGAACCAAGGATTTTCATGACTTGCATCCCAAGATTTCTCAAAGTTGTGAAAATGCAAAACACATACAATCTCATGATCCAAATGCTACAGCTCATCACAAATGATCCAAGGGTGCTCCATGAAGTTAGCTGATGCAGAAACACCCTTCAAAACATCTTTGTCCCAGCCCATGCCTCTAGTTCACAAAATCTTGACTTTTTGCATTCCATGCCATGCCAATCCCACAGTGCCACAAAAACTCTTCTGACTAATAGCATTGTTTATACAAACCCTAAGAAGCATAAAACACATAACATCAAGCCTTGAAATAGACAATATCATCAGATTGCAAAAATCCTCTCAAAACTTCATCTCTTCGAATCTCTTCACCAAGCCATCAAACTTCACATTTTCTTTCAGCAATCAACTCCACATCATCTAAGGAACAAATACCACCCATTGCCATGGCCTAAAACTCAACACACAAGAACTCCATTTTCTGCCAAACCAGAACCACACATCATAAAATAGCACATTTAAACTCCATCAAAGCATTTCAATAGCTTCAGGGGGACCAGAGGAGCCATTTTGAACCAAAGGGAGGCTTTGAAAGTTCAAGTTTGAAGAGCTTCAGTTCAGGTAGCCTCCAAGAACATTTTTTCCAGAACTTCCTTTTCTTGTTATAAATTGAATCTACATGTTATCCTGATCATCATGATGTATTTAGATTTGAAAATGAGTGAGAAATGACTATGTTATGATGTTCTGAAAGTTTGGCCGTGAATTTGTTTTGTTTCGATTCTCTTGATTCACTTGTTATAAATGTCATTTGAATGTTAACTTGAGTTGAGTGAAGTTAGGGGAGTGTTTCTGCGCAATTTTCATGGAGTGGGATGGCCTATAGAAGAAATTAGGGTTGGGGATTCGCCAAAGAAGGTGACCGGAGCTTCCCTCCGGCCACCTGAAGGCCATTAGGGTTTAATCTTGTTTTTGTTTCCAGATGCAACCACATCCCTAGGATCTTGTTTTAATTAGCACACGAACGACCCAGATTCCTCATTAAACCCTGATTTCTAATTAATTAAATTAAACCTAATTAATTAAATCAGATTAATTATGGACCATTGGATAACGCGCGTAGTGAATTTTTGAATCTAGACCCTTGGATCAGACTACCCCAAGTCACACTAACTTCCCTTCACAGCCCTTGATCTCATCAACTTTGCATCCTGGCCATCCATTGTGATTACTTTGCATTTCTTTTTATTTATTTTGCATTTGTTTTCTCATATTTATTTAAAATAGTAAATCAGTTTATAAAAATATGATCTTTTGGACTTTCACTTTAAATAATTTTCAGAAACCAAATTTTTTTTTTTTTTTGCATTAAAAATCTATTTTTAAATCATTTAATTGTATTATTTAATTCATTCATTCATTTTAATTAATTAAAAATACTTTTAGGTATTTAAAAATCACCAAAAAATCATGAAGCATTCTTACATATTTAGAACAATTTACAAACTCATCTTACAAATTTATTTTAGGGTTTGATCATACTTTAACAATTAACCATGAATTAGGGTTTCCAAATTTCCTATTTTTCTAACCCTAACTTCAAAAATTAATTTATGATCAACCAAGATGAGTTTGCACATGTTTCTTTTTCCATTCTTTCATACTTTGCATGTAGTATCTAGGGCATTTAACTCATATTTTTGCATTGCATTTTCTATTTGCTTGGCATTTTTCATGAAGAAGTACCCAAAACCCTAGCCTAACTTAGAAAAACCATAACTTGACTTTGGTATAGCTTCTGACCTCCATCTTTGGGGAGTGATCTTATGTGTGTTTGGGGTTAATTTGGTTGCATTTTAAATTTTTTATCATGTTTTATCCTTCTGTTGTGGACATGTGCATCTCATACTTTCTTAAAACCCTAATTTGCCATGTTCATTTGCATTCATCTTTGCATACCTTCATCATATGAACTTTTCATGACATCTCATGCATTTGTATGTCATCTTAGATACCTTAGGACATGTATGAACATTGGTTGATCATTTTTGCATCCATTTGGTATGTTTTGCATTCATTACTTCTTATGTGTATTCATGTGATTTCAAGCTTCTAACATGCCTTCCTTTGCACCCCATCTCTTGTATGATCATGCATAAACATTTTACATGTCTTTGCATCATTTCATAACACATGTGCATTGTGTTTGCACTTCTGGTCTTGATCATTGCATCTTCATTTGCCTTATTTCCTTTTGTTTCATATCTTATGCATTCATACTAACTTTTCAGGGGCTTCAGGTAAGTTGTTTAGGATGTGGATTTGCCTCCACATCTAACCTCTTCTTATCTCTTAATTTTCATCTTTATTTGTCTTTGAAGTGAGTTTGAATCACTTATGCTCTCTCTTGCTCCCTTTCTTTCTCTTAGGTTACTTAACTTCTTCAGGAAGTAAGTAACCTATTCTCCTTTCTCTTCTCTTTTCATCTGCTTCTTCTTCCTTGGTGGCCATCTGAAGATCTTTCTCTAAGCCTCACAAACCATAGGAATATCCAAGCATGATAGCTATAGGGTTGTACATAGTCTCCCCTAGTTTTTACCTTTGAGTCTCCTTGAGTCTCTGCTTCTCATCTCATAATCAAGGCTACACAGTTAAAGTTTTAAGACTCTGAATTAGGGTTATGCATGTATCCTTATCTTAGGATGGAGTGTATAACTTTAATACTTAGTGTTAAATCTTTAAGTTGTTTACACCTCCTAATCAAAACACCTAATAATCATTAAGACTTAAGCTTGTAACTTGGGCCTTATATTAGGGTTACATCTCTGCCTGTTGGTTTAGAGGGACTAACCCTAGTGTTCAATGGACAAGTCCCCCTCAGGTTTAGTCTTACAAACATAAAATCCATTTCTTAATCCCACCTTTAATTAAAATCCACTTTAATAAAGGCTTGTTATATAATGATTTTAATCCCTAATCATGGATTAAATTGAGGAGTCTTCTTCATCTTAAGTGTTCTCATCTATTATCCTTCTCTTTGGATGATATAATGAGTTCACTAATCCCTGATTAGAGAATAAACTCATTACTTAACACAAAACAAAATCCAAAAACAAATAATAATCACAAGTAAGTTAATGATCTTAATCCTGCATAATTAGGGTAATTAAGTTGAGATTTTCATCTCATACTTAAGTAGACTCATTATCCCTAATCATGGGTGATATAATGAGTTTACGACCCTTAATTAAGGCTTAAGCTCATTATCCTATGCAAAACACCAAAAACAATAAAAAAACTGAAAACACAAAAAACAAACAATAAACGTCTCCTCCGGGATTCTTTTCTCATCACACTCACTCTGAAAACGAGAACTCGCTTCTCCCGTCTAATGCAAGACAGTTAGCACTCAAGCCAGACGGGTCATACACTTGAGCATAGACAAGCAAGCAGTTCACAACCAAAACACCAAGTCTCTTTGAGTCGAACTACGGTGTTCTGACTTCCTCATTGCACGAGAGGATATGTAGGCATAACTTAACGGTTATCGAACAAAAGTCTCTTTGCCCCCCCCCCCTCTCCTCCTCCCAGTTCTCTTTCCTCTGCCTCAGTTTTGAGCACTCACTTTCTTCTTGCACTGACACTCTGTACATCCATTCCTCCCTAGCCTTTTATACACAGTTTAGCACATACACTATCCCCTTTTAAACACAATCAGGTATGCGTGGATTCCGTCGAGTACGACGGACGATCTGGGTGCTAATACCTTCCCAGGTCGTAACCTACCCCCTTACTCAGTCTCTTTGGTTCACAACTGTCTTATCCATATCTTTCTAGGTTTATGCAGCATTACCTTTCCTTCGGGATAAAAATGCCTAGCTGTCGACTCTATTCAACCTCAACCTTCAACATCGCCGACACCAGTTCGCGTTTGCACCGGGATGAAAATCCGAGGAGCGACATTAGCATACCATCTCGCATACGTAACATTGCATTTATGCATAAGTGGAGCATGTCATTCATAGGATGAGGCATATCATAAGCGGGAAGTGCTCTAATTCAAGTGTGGTTGTTCAGTTTGTGATACAATTCAGATGGATATGTTTGACCTGATCGTGGTCAAAATATCGAGGGATTATTTTAAATTGCAAGTCATTTCCGTTGGTGGTTATTTCTTAGACGATTTATTCTCCCGGAGAGTGATTCAAACATGTTCAAAGTATTCATGGTTTAATTAGTCAGAAGTTAAGAGGATGATCAATTCAGTAAGTTATTTGTGGTCAGGAATGTGTTTCATAAATTTTAACCAGATATTTGGTGGAATTGGTTTTAGTTTGATTTGTGGTTTTGGTCCAATTTTGATTCATGATTAGTTTTTGTCCTCAAGGATTGATTCATTTTGGTTTCAAGAACGACTCTTTTTGGATTCGATTCAATTTTTATGGTTCAAGATTCCAAAGGATTTGGTCATGGACCGATTTCAGATGTTATTAGAATTGAGATGTTATTCGGACACGATTCGATTCGGTTCTATTTCATTCCTTTATTCATCATTACTGGTCATGAAGATTCAAAATCAAGTATTACTTCAAAAAAAACTTGGACCATATCTAACTATCAAGCTAAACATTGTGCAAGCCCTACATTGATTCTAAGAGTACATGGCATTGATTCAAATATATCAAATAGAAATATGGAGTGCCTGCACCAAAGGGACTAAGTTTACATATGAGTATTTATTTTAAAACAAGGCATACATAAAGATTCATAAAATCCAAAACAAAATTTGAAACTACAAAGTGTCTTCATGAACCAAATACCAAGGTCCTATTACACCATAAGCCAACAAACTGTATTACATTATGAGCAAGATGTCAGAAGGAATCTCCGAACAAATTTTGAAAAGATTAGCTAGTCAACAAGCAAATGATGTACAAGCATATTTGGTCTGTGAATACCGATACAATATGTATTGCCTTTAGTTGATGTTTAGAGCATTCCTTGTAATTTGTTGTACAATTCGTTACAGTGAAGGTTCGAAGTCAAACAAATCAAGGACGGGATCAAGCTCGGTCTCATACACATAACTTGCACATCCTGAGAAGGGATTCCACCCTCTAGGCCAGATCCTCACCATCAATCTTCATGTTCCCTCTTCAATACAAATCACCACTCTGCAACAATCTCCAACCAATTCTGCAGCTCCTTCATCACCTCCACCACTTCAAAGGCTCCTCTCGTTTTTTCCTGCAATCACAAGAATTCGCAGATGAACACTAACGTCAATTAATAACCACAAACCTTGTCAACGAGATTCAATGAGAACGTATCTCAATAACACAACAACAACACAGTCTCGCGAAATCAGAAGTGGAAGAAGAGCGAATGGAAAATCTGCGAAAATCAAATCGCGAAACTTACCGAGCGAAGCTTCAATTCATCACTGAGATTCGAGGAGGTCCATAACAGGAAAACAGAAAATAACTCAACAAGAAAACTCTGCTAAATCTCGGCGATTCTCTTCAACCATATCCTTCAATCTCTCTTCTCCAATCTGCCAATCAACATCATTTTCTGCACAACTTTCCTTTGATCTCCACCCTCCATCTGCATTTTACAATGATAAAACAAAGCAAGAATTAAGTGAACACTCAAGAGGAAAAGCAGAGGACTATAACTCAAATCAGTTACAAAGCTTATAACAAAAAATCTAACTGAATTTTACCTGAGAAAGTTCCAGAACTATCCTTGATCCATGCTCTATAAATCAGAAACTGAACACCATTTTTCTTCTTCTTCAATCATTCTTCTTCACCAAAATTATGAAGCTGAATCTTCACCATTCTCTGATTTTTCTTCCTCATTCTCCACCTTCTGAACCTGATGCTTCCTCCCATTTTTTGAACCTCGTCTTCATCAATCACCCTAAATAACCATAATCCTTCTACAACCTCAGGGATTCGTCCTCATCGATTGAGCTTTGGTCAGCATCATTGAACTCGTCATCAATCTCATTGGAACGAATCATACTCTGATTTTCTGCAAAGGGTTCAAGCCAAGTAACCTGCAACTCACGGAAGGGAAGTATCATCAAGATTCATCAACATCAATTCAATAGAATCATCAAACATGCAGAATCGAGAATACACAAGGAGAAGGAGAATTGGAGATGAGTCATACCTGAACGGAATTGTGTAGCACGTGAAAGCGTCTTCGTCACATCTGCATCGTGTTCGTCTTCGAAACTTCATCTTCAACGAGTCAAAGCCTTGTTCGCGTCTTCATCTTCGACAATATAAGGTACGAATCATTTTCGCCTCATTCTCAGGTGTTCTTGATCGGTGTGGTTTTAGCACCATTGTTTCAACTCGCATTTATCGACTATGAGTTTGAGAGTGTGAGTTAGGTGTTGGCTCGAGCGAACTGAGAAGGTTGAGTTTAGGGCGATGAGTTTGGAAGTTCTGGTGAGGTTGTTCATAGCGTTTAGGTTGTGTTTGCGGTTTGAATGGAAGAAGGTGATCGAGTTGGCTAATCGAAGAAGAAGAGGAAGGTTAGGGTGGAGATAGGGCGACGAAACAGGCTGAGAAAGTTGAGGGTGGCGGCGTGAAATAGGAAAGGGAAAGAGACCTAGGGTTTTGTTTTGACTATAACGAGTTCTCCCCCCCCCTTTGTTTCTTCTTTTTGGTTTATAACTTTAATCATTAAAAACTAACTTAATGGAAATTATAAGAATATGAGAAGATTAATGGAAAAATCAAGAGAATTAATCCACATTAATACTCAATTAATCCAGATTAACTGCACCGTTACATTTCCATAGAGATAGGATTAAAATAGATTTTTTGGTTCCCCAGCCACACCAGCTGTGACACTTGTCACCGTTCGGTAGGCTACTTCAACGGTTAATCCTACGTGTGGTAGTACACAATAATAACCATATTCATGGGTGTGTAAATCACTTGATAATAATACATTAGAAGTCAACAAGATCACACGATTCAGATGAGGTCAACTATGTTGACCGTGCACTCACCACATGCACCCTCCATGACTGCTGTGTTTTGGGCCTTTTTCACTTGCTTTTCGCACCACCCATTTTGGGTCCATTCATCTTTTTAACTAAAAAACATTACTACTTGCACCCCTTCACCATTTTCTTGTTATTTTAATTTCTGTTTAGTATAGTTTTAATTTTAATCAATAAAAAATATCAAAACTTGTAATAAAATTCTATAAAAATTACTATAGTATTATAACTCATTTTAGAACTTTTCCACATTTTTATTTTCTGATTTTTTACCATTTTTTAATTTTATTTCGATTTTCCATTTAATTAGTTTTCTATTGAATTCTTTCATCTACGCTTCATTTTGTACAATTTGTTTCTCCCACTTCCCATTTTTGCCCCATTCTTTTTGCTATGTTTAGAGAACTCATAGAGGTACCTAGAATAATTTTTGTTACATTTTTTAGGCCATTTTAATTACTGTTTTGATAGTGTTGTTTGTGTAAATTTATGAATAAATTTTAGATAGATTTAAGTGACCATTTGACATAGTTAGGTTGTGAATTTTAAGGAGATTTTTTAACACAACATTAGATTCAGGTTAGGGGCCTTAGGGAATTAATTTCATATTTTTTCCAGGACCATTACTATTTTTAGGGCTTTGATTTTATTCAACTTTTCCACTGTAAATCCATCTAATTTTATCTTAGGGTTTTATGGTTGCATTAGGATATAGTTTGATTAGGTTTGATCTTGAAACCTTAGAACCACTTGATTTGGCTTAGATACTGAATTTAGAAGCTTGATATCATTTAGGATTCTTTAGTTTTAGGACTTAGGCTTAGAATTCCTTTAAGTGTGTTTACATGATGTGTATACCTTTTATATTTGTTTTATGTGTTTAATATGCATGTTGAAACTAATGCTTCTTTTTCCTTTATATTTTTTTATGGTGTTTGCCTTAGTATTCGTATTCCACTTTTATAGGCTTCCCCATCTTTAGAACTAACTTAACTTCCTTGGGAAGTAAGTTGAGTTCTAATTCTCTTTTTCTTCTTTTCCTTCCTTAGGATTAGAAAAACAACACAAACCATTAGGATCCCCTTTTGAATATAATAACTAATTTAGGGTTGCGTCTTAGTACCCTTAGTTTTTTCCTTTTTTCAACTTGAGTCTTTCTTTCTCACCTCATGAAGAAAATAATATACTTAATAAAGGATGAATATTCTTATACGCCATGAGACTTTGTTGCGGAGTACTTATACGTGTCCTGTTTCGGGGCGAGGTGTAAGTATTTCCCACGATGGATAGGTCTTAGTATGGGAACTGTAACACCCCAAATTTTCCCTCTCCTGTATAGCATCATCATCATATCATATTCATCATCAGCATGTCATGTCATTAGCATGTTGCATAGAAAAATGAAGCATGGCACGCGCGTATTCCAGCATAAGGCATATGATCAATTATCTGGAAAAGTCAAAGCTCACAAGGAAGGCTACAAGGTTGACGGCAGGGTCAAATCCTAAAGAAAGGATTGAGGATCAAAATCAGATCAAAACGGTTGGCACCGACTTATTCTTGAAGGTTCCCACCAAATGGAGGGAAATTCAAAATTCACTAGCGTTAACCGGTTAATGGATTGGTTAACCGGTTAACGGCCACGAATTTTGAATTTCTAGCAGCATTTCAGCATGTGTGATTTTTGGTCCAATTTCCATTTTCTGATTTTTATTCATTTTTGATTTAATTGGAAATTAAAAGGAAGGATTTGGAGCACTTGTCCAAGCCTAATCCCATTGAAAAGTCTTAATTACACTACCCAAACCATAATTTTGGATCCCAAGCCTAATTTTTGAGCCCCAAACCTAAACCATATTTAATCATTCCTCTCCAAACCAAGAGGACCTCTCCTCATTTTTTTCACTCTCATTTCTGAATTTTCACTCTTCTCACTCATAATTCTCTCACTTTTCTCTCCCAATTTTCCAAATTACTAAAAGTTCCTCTTTGAAGATCACACAACCTTGCCTTTAGGTGTGTAGATCTTGAAACTAGACCTCTATCCGTAGTTTTATTGCATCTTTTTGCTGGTTTAATTGGTGATTCAGATCTGGTTTGGGATCTAGAAGTGCTTTTGGATCCAAAATTCTGCATCAAGAGCTTGTTCTTGCATTTATTTTGCATGGAGTGTGAAGTTTAGCACCGGATCTTCAAAGCTTTGCGCGAGATCTATCGTTTTCAGCTCGATCAATAATTACCAAAGCATACCTCGGCTTTGTAGGTTGGTTAATTTCAGATCTAGCTCTGTTTTAGCTTATTTGCATGCTTGCGTTTTAGATCCGCCATATGCTTGCGTATTTGCTTGCGTTGATTGAATTGATTGATCGATTTTTTACCGGATCCATGTGTTAATGTTCATAAGCTTCATGATGCCATTTAATGTGAATTGATGCATTATTTTCATGTTCATATGCTTGCTGGTCTGGTATAAGATTGTTTGGAAAAGCTGGTTGTAAGCAGAGTTTTGCAGGATTTGCTGTTGTCTTAACAACATTAACCGGTTAACAGATTGGTTAACCGGTTAACGCACCTGATTTATGATGTGTTTATGCAGGTTTTGACATGGTTAACCGGTTAACACTGAAGTAGTGAGCCATTTTTGCCTTATTTCAAGCATTTTTGATCCCCTTACTTGTTTTAAATGCCATGGATCATTGTATGATCATTGAAGATGATTGTTTGGGTGATTTTCTTACTGATTTATGCATGCTTATATGTTCTCGACACGTAAATGCTTATTTGTGCCATGTTTGATATGTTTGTTTGATCTTGGTTCATGAGCTTTAAACGTGTCATTGCCTTGATTTTATTGATGAACAACTTGTTGGGATTTTGCTAACATCTCAGGGGCTTATGGTAAGAGGAGTGTAGATTTTCATCCACATTTCAACTTTTCATCCTTCTCTTTTTTTAAGTTGCTTTCTCTTTGTGCTTTGATGTGCCTTATGCCATCATGTAATTCAACTATTTTCCTCCCCCTCTAGGAGCAACTTATCTCCTTTAGAGGAGTAAGTTGCTTGCTAGCTCTTGCTTCCTCTCCTTCTTGTTCTTCTTTGTTTCTTCTTCTTCATTAGGATAGTTGAAACTTCACTAACCTTAGGACCACTTTTGTATACTAATATTAGGATTAGTCTTTCCCCATTTTAGACTTTTACCTTTTTGCTCCTTTGGTTTCTTTCTCTTCTCATCTCAAAAAAAAATCTAAAAAACACTAATAAAAAGGAAGTGATTTCTTGTGTAATAGCCTTATTCCATGGGGGCATATGTATTCATTCCATCTTGGAATAGTGAATTTGTCTAGCATGATGCACAAGTCGGATCATGAAGTCAACTTCATCAAGAAAAACCCTAAAAAACACTTCTTCATTTTTAATCACTAAAACACTTAATAAATTCAACAAGTCAATGAAATTAGGCCCTTGCCTTTGGAAACAAGTCTTGGATACGTTCTCCTTGCTTGGTGTGCTTGTTCTATTATTCCATATTGGAATGTAGTAGCAAGTACACATTCCATGGAAAAGAGCTTGAGTTCATTCTCTTGTGCCACACAAATAAAAAGCTCTAAAAAACAAAAACAAACAATAATCGTCTTTCCTTCGGGAATTCTTTTCTCATCTCCTTCGCTCCGTCCGCAAACTTGCTTCTTCTTATCATTTTGCAAGATGGTTACGCACTCGTCGTCCAAGTCTGCAACACCTGAGCATTGACATAGGCAGTTCAAGCCTTAAGACACAAGCAATCTTTTCCACACCTAGTTAGGGGAACTACGACGTCTCTAATCCTCATTTTCCCGATGAGGTATGTAGGCAGCGGGGTAGGGCCCGTTCGAGTACAATCTTTATTTTCCCTATATTTTTTCCTCTTTGTTTTCTTTTTCATTTCTTATTCTCATTTTCAGTTTTGTAGAAGTTTTCATCCCCTCCCCTTTTGAAACTTTTTCTTTGCAAGCGTGGATCCCGTCGGGTACGGCGGACGATTTGGGGTGCTAATACCTTCCCAGGTCGTAACCGACTCCCGGGCTCAGTTTCTTTGGTTCGCAGGACCTGTGTCCTTCCTTTTCGTTTTCTTCTGGTTTGTGCAGCATTACCATTCTCGTTCCTTCGGGATAAAAATGCCTGGCTGGCGACTCTATTCTTTTCCGCGCCACTTTCGCGTTTGTACCAGGATGGAAATCCGGGGAGAGACAACTGTCGACTCTGCTGGGGAACTCTGGTCAAAGGCTTTGACGATGCCTAAATCTGGTTGGGGAAATGAATGACGATTTGTAGCATCTCATGACCAAAATAGATTAACGACTTCCCTGGGGACTACTCCAATGGCGGGAGTGAATCTCAATTAGGAGCTCTGCGGGGAAATGACGACCTTCTGACCCAGCTGAGGATGATGCTTGGTCAGACCCTAGCTGGGGACTTCATTGGGGAAGCACTCAGTTGCTCGCTGGGGAGACTGCTTGATTAAATAACCCTTGCTGGAGAGAGAATTCTGACCATTCTAACTTTGTGGGGAAGTAAGGCCTTCAGCTGCCTACTGGGAATTCACTGTGGAAAATAACCCACTTGGGGAGAAGAACTGTTCGTTTAACCTTGATGCTCCGCTGGGAATATGACCAAGATATCCTGGCCAAAAATAAATTGGTGGACCCTCTGGGGATATTTCATGATGATTTCATACCAAATATGAACTCCAAGGAAGAGACGACCCCCTAACCCGGCTGGGGAATATTCAGTCAAATTGTCTTCGCCCACCTCAACTCTCTTCAGTTAGGCTTGAAACTCCGCTGAGGATCCCACTTGCTCTAGCTCAGCTGGGGATGATTCCATCTGAACACTACTGGGGATAACCGCGTCTTTCTTACGAAGAACACCACTTGGGGATGACACCATTTCTTATTAGATTTGAAAATCTGCTAAGGATTCCACTTTCCATGGCTCACTCGGGGAGCATTCTCTGCTTGAGGAAGTGCAATATCGCCCTGCGAAACATGCAACAACAATATACACACATGTGTCCCGGGGATTTGCGTGGTATGATCTGTTCATCCATTGTCACCTGACACTCAAATATTTTTAATTGTTTCCCTGCCATGTCAATTTTGTTTTAGAAAAATCAACTTGTTTCATATGCAATGTTCTTTTGCCAGAAATTCAGGACATTTTTTTGCAAAATAAAGAAAACACAACGCAACTTTATGACTGAATATTCATTTATTGAATGGCCTCTAAATAGGCGAAGTTTTACATCAGGAAGCAACTAACTTTAAAGAGGCAGCTACCGTAAAATTTGAGAAAAGAAACTGTCCTAATGGCAATGTACACGGCATTCCAATGAGTTTCCTTCCTGCTATGACCAGCATGTCTTCACGACTTTCTGTTCTTGCCTTTGCTTTCTGAAGAGGATGAGAGGAGTGATTCCTAACCTTCTGATACTGTCAGACTGCACGAAACAGTGATTTGGTTCAGATTGCCCGGATCGCAGTTGTTTGCTTATTCCCTTGTTTTGTGTGGATCGCCCTTTCGGGTTTTCAATCCACCGGGATATCCTTTTTTGCCAGAGTTGTTCGATGTGGCTTTTCGACTCAGCGGGTGTACACTTTTTTATATTTATTTCCCTAACTCTTTGCTCGAGCTTTTTATTTTGTTTTTAGCTCGCCGGGATGCCCTTTTCTTGCCTGGACTTTAATTTTGTTTTTGTGTCCAGCGGGTCTGTTTATGCGAAGTATTATTTAACTGCGTCCGAGTTAACAGGAGACCGGAAATCTTCTCCATCCATAGTGGTGAGCATCAGCGCCCCACCTGAGAAAACTTTCTTCACTATGAATGGGCCTTCGTAGTTTGGGGTCCACTTGCCCCTGTGATCTGAACCTGGAGGAATGATCCTCTTGAGCACAAGCTCGCCTACTTGATATTCTTGAGTACGTACTCGTTGGTCGAATGCTCGCTTAATTCTTGGGCTCGTTCATGCACTATAGCTCCCAAGAAGGTTCAGAGACAGTCAACGGTGCACAGGTACCCTACAAAGGTGAACAGAGAGAGAGAAATGGATCAGATGCAAGCGGATCTGGCTGACTTGAGGACAAGAATGGACAACTTCATGATCCTCATGGCTGGGATGGGTCAAACTCAAGAGCGTTTGCATGAGATGGTAGAGAACAATCAAGTCAGGAATAATGGAACAGCAGATGGAGGTAATCGCAACGGGGCTGGCGCCCGTCAGGTTGAAATCCCTGTGGTGCAACCAGGGGTCACTATTGTCAATGATGGAGTGAATAACCTACAAATGGATGGGTAGGATGAGCAATTCACTTTGCTGGACGAGGCGGAAGGCCAAGGGGTTGACATGAATAGAAGGTTCGAAGAAATGGCTGAGCAGATCCGTGCCATTCAATCTCAGAGCTCTCTGGGGTTTGACATCACTGATTTAGGCTTGGTGCCTGGGGTGAGAATTCCCTACAAGTTCAAAGTTCCCACTTTTGATAAGTACAACGGCACGACGTGCCCAAAAACTCATCTGCAGTCATTTGTGGGAAGGATTGTTGCGCATACAGATGACGAAAAGTTCTGGATGTATTACTTCCAGGATAGTCTTGTAGGAGCTTCCTTGGAATGGTACATGAAGTTGAACAGAGTCAATATCCAAAGCTGTAAGGATTTGGCTGAGGCGTTTGTGAAGCAGTATCAGTATAATTTGGATATGGCTCCAAATCGTACTAAGTTGCAAACAATGTCTCAGAATGCAAAGGAAGGGTTCAAAGAGTACGCCCAGAGGTGGTGTCAGCTTGCTTCTAGAGTACAACCTCCCTTGCTAGAGAATGAAATGGCAGATATGTTCATGGGAATGCTGTAAGGGGTGTTTATTGAGAGACTGGCGTCTTGTTCGGCAACGAAGTTCAACGACATCGTGATTGCAGGAGAGAGGGTTGAAACTCTTCTGAAAATGGGGAAGATTCAAGACACTAGTGCAAGTAGCTCAAGTGGAGTGAGAAAGGCTTTCAATGGACCTCCAAGAAGAAGGGAGAGAGAGACTAATGTTATGTTTAGTCGAGGTCGGGGCCGCGGATATATAAGATCTTATAAGCAGGTGGCCGCTGTCACCATCCCCACAGGTCCTGTACAACAACAGCAACAACTGCAATAGCCGCAACATAATAACTATCAGCAAAAGCCTTATCAGCAGAGGCAAGCTCGTCCAGCTAACAGGGTGCTCGAAGCCATCCCGATGATGTACACGACACTACTTTAGAGATTGTTGGAGTTGAATTTGGTTCAGTTGAGGACGTTAGCACCACCTCCACCGGCAGAGCTTCCAGTGGGGTATGATGCTAATGCAAGATGCACATTTCATTCAGGAGCTCCCGGCACTCAATAGAAAAGTGCAGGGCATTGTAGCATAAGGTCCAAGACCTGATTGATTCGAAGGCGATCAACTTCGCACCGCCTCCAAATGTTACATCGAACCCCATTCCAAATCATGGAGGGGCCAGGATAAACACCGTTGACAGTGGCGAGAGTTTGAATTTAATCTTGAACGTGGAAGAGGTGAAAACTTCGTTGTTAGTCGTGAAGGACAGATTGCTGAAAGGGGAGGTTTTTCCAGGATGTGATTACGACTGCGAGGGTTGTTTGAGTTCAGTTAATGGTTGTGGAGATTTGAAGGTTGGGCTGCAATGTTTGATTGACGAGGGGTCCCTACAGTTTGACCAAGTTGCTAACAGAGATGGTTGTGTGTCTACAGTAACAATCTATTTTGATCCTGTTGAAGTTCCTATCCGGAGAGAGCCGGTGACCATTTATGTCCCCGAAGTGAGTCTGGTGACCATTACTGTTCCGAGACCAGTTCCTTATGTTGATGACAAGGCTATCCCTTAGCACTATGGCTCGGACGTGTACGTAGAAGGCCAAAAAGTGGAGAGTCAAGCGGTGACAAGTGACCCGACTGTGGTGAATGTCGGAGGAGTTGGGGGATTTACAAGGAGTGGGCATCTTTTTGCTCCTCAAGCTCTTAGAAGTGATCCTGAAGCTGAAGCTGCTGCGAAGGCTAAGGGTAAAAAGATAGCCACTGAAGAGGTGACAACTCCTACTGCCGGTTAGGGCACTTTTGAAAAAGAAGTCGAAGAATTCATGAGGATAATTAAGAAAAACGACTATAAGGTGGTTGAACAGCTGAATCAGACCCCGTCCAAGATATCCATTTTGTCGTTGCTGATGTGTTCCCAAGCTCACTGAGAGGCATTGCTGAAAGTAAATGGCGTATGTACCACAAAAGATAACTGTCAACCAGCTGGAAGCTGTGGTAGGCAGCGTAAACGCCAGCCATGGGTTGGGATTCACGGATAGAGATCTCCCTCCTGAAGGACGCAATCACAACAAAGCCTTGCATATCACTATGGAGTGCAAGGGTGTTGTTCTATCACACGTCCTGGTAGATACATGCTCTTCTCTCAATGTGCTCCCTAAGAAGGCCCTCATGAAGCTGGACGTTGATGGCATCGTCTTGCGACCTAGTGATTTGATTGTGAAAGCTTTTGATGGGTCCCGAAGATCTGTGTTTGGTTAGGTAAAGATACCAGTGAAGATTGGGTCTCAGGTGTTCAAAAGCACATTCTATGTTATGGATATTCAACCCGCTTATAGTTGTTTGCTAGGACGTCCCTGGATTCACGCTGCTGGCGCAGTGACATCCACGTTGCATCAGAAGTTGAAGTATGTGGTAGACGGCCAGGTTATCACTATGGGAGGAGAAGAAGACATTTTCGTAAGCCATTTGTCAACCTTCAAGTATGTGGAAATGGACGGAGAAATCCACGAAACGCTTTGTCAAGCTTTTGAGACGGTCAATGTCAGTAATTTGTCTCCAGCGGTTCAGAGCAACAAGAAGGAAGGGACTCCTATCTACTCCTACAAGCAAGCTAAGGAGTTAGTTCGATCTGGAAATGCCCAAGGCTGGGGCAAGTTGCTGGAAATGGAAAAGAAAGACGACAAGTTCAATATCAGATATCAACCTGGTCAGCCCAGCTGGTCTCATGGCGGGAAGCCCATAGCATTCACCAACGTTGGAATTCTCGACTATAGCCATGTTTGTGCAACAGATGCCGATGGGGATAGTGACTGCGACTTGGATGACTGGATCCACCCATGCGTACCTGGGGAGGAGCTCCGGAACTGGTCTGCTGAAGATTTTGTTCAAGTTACTTGGCTGTCAAAGTAATTTTCTTTGTTTCCATTTTTATCATACTGCATGTCAAATCCTGCATTCTGCCCAAGGTGCATGGATCCATTTGTAGGGCCACCATGTTTTAATGCATTTTATTTTCCATGAAATAAAGGACATTTTTTCAAGCAAATTGTGTTCTCTTTCTTTCGTTTTAATATTTTTAACCAAAGCAAATAAAATGGCAATGTTTTTCTTTCTTGTGTTTTTGTGTGATTGTGTCTCCTTCAGATTTTGAAATTAGCACATCTTGTGCAGTGTCGATCATTCGGATTCCTGTGACAACGTTCCTGATATGACTATGCATGACTTCGACACTCCTATCTACCAAGCTGATGAAGGGGTTGAGGAAGACTGTGAACTCCCGGAAGAATTGGTCAGGCTGTTGAAACAAGAGGAAATGGTCATTCAACCTCATCAGGAAGAAATAGAGATCATCAACATCGGGACTGAAGATGTGAAGAGAGAGATAAAGATAGGGGCCAGAGTGTCGGCCGGGGTAAAGAAGGAGTTGATTGGTATGCTACGTGAATATGTGGATATTTTCGCCTGGTCGTATCAGGATATGCCAGGACTAGATACTGACATCGTTGTGCACAAGCTGCCATTAAGGGAGGACTGCCCTCCCGTGAAGCAAAAGCTGAGAAGAACTAGCCCGGATATGGCTATGAAGATCAAGGAGGAAGTTCAGAAGCAGTGGGATGTCGGGTTCCTTACTATGACTAGTTACCCACCTTGGGTAGCTAACATTGTGCCTGTACCGAAGAAAGATGGCAAGGTCCGGATGTGCGTCGATTATCGGGATTTAAAAAGAGCAAGTCCAAAAGATGACTTTCCATTACCTCACATTGATGTGCTGGTAGATAACACCGCTCAGTTCTCGGTATTTTCTTTCATGGATGGCTTCTCCGGGTATAATCAGATCAAGATGGCACCGGAGGACATGGAGAAAACGACGTTCATTACCCTGTGGGGTACATTTTGTTACAAGGTTATGCCCTTTGGATTGAAGAACGTCGGGGCAACGTATCAGCAGGCTATGGTAACATTGTTCCACGATATGATACATAAGGAAATTGAATGCTATGTGGACGACATGATTGCCAAGTCCCGGGACGAAGAAGAGCGTTTGGTCAATCTCAAAAAGCTGTTTGATAGATTGATAAAGTACAGATTAAGGTTGAATCCAAACAAGTGCACTTTCGGAGTGCGTTCTGGCAAGTTGCTGGGTTTCATTGTTAGTCAAAGAGGAATCGAGGTAGATCCTGCAAAAGTAAAAGCAATACAAGATATGCCTGCACCGAAAACAGAAAAAGAAGTGCGGGGGTTTTTAGGGAGATTGAACTACATTTCTCGGTTTATATCTCATCTAACTGCCACGTGCGAGCCAATATTCAAATTGTGTAAGAAAAGAGCAAACGGTCAGGTGGAATGAGAACTGTCAAAGAGCCTTTGAAAAGATAAAAGAATATTTGCAAGAGCCTCCGATTCTAATGCCTCCAGTTCCAGGACGGCCGTTTATCATGTATTTGACTGTGTTAGAAGGGTTGATAGGGTGTGTTCTAGGCCAACATGACGAGTCTGGTCGAAAAGAGCATGTTATTACTACCTTAGCAAAAAGTTTACCGACTATGAATCTCGTTACTCACTGATCGAGAAAACTTGGTGCGCTTTGGTATGGGCTGCTCGCCGACTGAGACAGTACATGTTGTCCCATACCAACTACTAATCTCAAAAATGGACCCCGTCAAGTACATTTTCGAGAAACCAGCGTTAACCGGAAGGGTTGCAAGGTGGCAAATGATCTTAACAGAGTATGACATACAGTATACTTCCCAGAAAGCCATCAAAGGAAGTGTATTGTCAGATTATCTTGCACAGCAACCGCTTGAAGACGACTATCAGCCGATGAAGTTTGATTTCCCTGATGAGAACATCGTGTACCTCAATGCAAGAGATTGTGAGGAACCTCTTCTGGAGGAGGGGCCAGACCCTGAATCTAAATGGAAGTTGATGTTTGATGGGGCAGTCAATATCAACGGACGTGGAGTTGGTGTCATTCTTATCACTCCTGAAGATGTTCATTTTCCCTTTGTTGCTTGAATTACTTTTGGTTGCACCAACAATGAAGCGGAATACGAGGCGTGCATAATGGGAATATAGGAGGCTATTAACCTTCAGATTAAGACTCTCGATATATTCGGAGATTCAGCCCTCGTTATCAACCAGATTACTGGAAAGTGGTATACACATCAAGAACACTTAATTCCTTATAGGGATTATACCAGAAGATTGTTGATGTTCTTCACAACAGTTAAGCTTCAGTACATACCATGAGATGAGAATCAATTTGCCGATGCATTGGCTACTCTTTCTTCGTCCATCAAAGTCTTGTGTTGGAACTATGTGCCCAGGATTGACGTTTCTAGGCTCGACGCACCCGCTTATGCTTTCTCTATAGACGCAGTGTCTGATGAGAAACCTTGGTATTTTGATATCCAGCTTTTCCTGAAAAACCAAGAATACCCTGCTGGGGCATCATCCAACGACAAGAACACCTTGAGACGACTTGCTTCTAGCTTCTTCTTGAATACAGATGGTGTTTTGTATAAGACGAACTTTGACATGGTCTTGCTCAGATGCGTGGATAGACACGAAGTAGACCTGTTAATACAAGAAATCCACGAGGGATCTTTCGGTACTCATGCAGGAGGACATGTTATGGCTAAGAAGTTGTTGTGATCAGGGTATTATTGGCTAACAATGGATGCAGACTGTTGTTCATACGCCCGTAAATGCCACAAGTTCCAGATTTATGTAGACAAAGTGCATGTTCCTCCAAGCCTGCTTAATGTCATGTCATCTCTTGGCCCTTTTCTATGTGGGGCATTGACATGATCGGGAAGATAGAGCCTACTGCTTCAAACGGTCATCGTTTCATTTTGGTTGCAATTGATTATTTCACCGGGTGGATTGAAGCGGCATCTTATGCCAATGTCACTCGTCAAGTGGTAGCCAGGTTTCTGAAAAGAGACATCATTTGCAGATACGGAGTGCCCGAGCGAATCATTACGTATAATGGTTCCAATTTAAACAACAAAATGATGGAAGAACTGTGTTGGGACTTTAAGATTCAACATCACAATTCTTCTCCTTACCGACCAAAGATGAATGGCACGGTAGAGGCAGCTAACAAGAATATTAAGAAGATTGTGCAGAAGATGGTGGTCACTTACAAAGATTGGCATGAGATGTTACCATTCGCGCTGCATGGGTACCAAACATCGGTCAGGACGTCAACAGGGGCAACTCCTTTCTCATTGGTGTACGGTATGGAGGCAGTCTTGCCTGTTGAGGTAGAAATTCCTTCATTGCGTGTGATGATGGATGTGAAGCTTGATGAGGCTGAGTGGGTACATGCCCGATATAATCAGTTATGCCTGATTGAGGAAAAGAGATTAACGACTATCTGCCATGGTCAGCTTTATCAGAGGAGAATGAAGCGAGCATTCGACCAACGAGTACGTACTCGGGAATATCAAGTAGGCGAGCTTGTGCTCAAGAGGATCGTTCCTCCAGGTTCAGATCACAGGGGCAAGTGAACCCCAAACTACGAAGGCCCATTCATAGTGAAGAAAGTTTTCTCAGGTGGGGCGCTGATGCTCACCCCTATGGATGGAGAAGATTTCCGGTCTCCTGTTAAATCGGACGCAGTTAAAAAATACTTCGCATAAACAGACCCGCTGGACACAAAAACAGAATTAAAGTCCAGGCAAGAAAAGGGCATCCCGGCGAGCTAAAAACAGAATAAAAAGCTCGGGAAAAAGTTAGGGAAATAAATATAAAAAAGTGTACACCCGCTGAGTTGAAAAGCCACATCAGACAGCTCAGGCAAAAAAGGGTATCTCGGTGGAATGAAAACCCGAAAGGGCGATCCACGCAAAACAAGGGAATAAGCGAACATCTGCGATCCGGGCAATCTGAACCAAATCACCGTTTCGTGCAGTCTGACAGTATCAGAAGGATAGGAATCAGTCCCCTCATCCTCTTCGAAAAGCAAAAGCAAGAACAGAAAGTCGTGAAAACATGCTGGTCATAGCAGGAAGGAAACTCATTGGAATGTCGTGTACATTGCCATTAGAACAGTTTCTTTTCTCAAATTTTACGGTAGCTACCTCTTTCCAGGTAGTTGCTTCCTGATGTAAAACTTTGCCTATTCAGAGGCCATTCAATAAATGAATATTCAGTCATAAAGCAACTTTGTGTTTTCTTTATTTTGGAAATAAATATCCTGAATTTATGGCAAAAGAACATTGCATATGAAACATGTTGATTTTTCTGAAACAAAATTGACATGGCAGGGAAACAATTAAAAATCTTTGAGTGTTGGGTGACAATGGTTGAACATATCATACCATGCAAATCCCCGGGACACATGTGTGTATATTGTTGTTGCAGGTTTTGCAGGGTGATATTGCACTTCCTCAAGCAGAGAATGCTCCCCGAGTGAGCCATGGAAAGTGGAATCCTTAGCAGATTTTCAAATCTAATCAGAAATGGTGTCATCCCCAAGTGGTGTTCTTCGCAAGAAAGACGCGGTTATCCCCAATAGTGTTCAGATGGAATCATCCCCAGCTGAGCTAGAGCAAGTGGGATCCTCAGCGGAGTTTCAAGCCCAACTGAAGAGAGTTGAGGCAGGCGAAGACAATTTGACTGAATATTCCCCAGCCGGGTTAGGAGGTCGTCTCTTCCTCGGAGTTCATATTTGGTATGCAATCATCATGAAATATCCCCAGCGGGTCCACCAATTTATTTTGGCCAGGATATCTTGGTAATATTCCCAGCGGAGCTTCAAGGTTAAGCGAACAGTTCTTCTCTCAAAGCGGGTTATTTTCCCCAATGAATTCCCAGTAGGAAGTTGAAGGCCTTACTTCCCCACAATGTTAGAATTGTCAGAATTCTCTTTCCAGTAAGGGTTATTTAATCAAGCAGTCTCCCAAGAGAGCAACTGAGTGCTTCCCCAGTGAAGTCCCCAGCGAGGGTCTGACCAAGCATCATCCTCAGCCGGGTCGGAAGGTCGTCATTTCCCCGCAGAGCTCCTAATTGAGATTCACTCCCGCCATTGGAGTATTTCCCAGGGAATTCGTTAATCTATTTTAGTCATGAGTTGCTACAAACCGTCATTCATTTCCCCAGCCAGATTTTGGCATCGTCAAAGCCTTTGACCAGAGTTCCCCTGCAGAGTCAGGATTATTTGTTTCCAATCAGGGCATTTCGAAGTGTGCTCGTCTGCATCTCCTGGCACTCGTCTGTGTTGGGTATCTGTTTTGTGATCGTACGCATCCCCTTCAACACTCGTATGCGTTTGACATCTGTTATTGCTCGTCTGCATACCCCAACACTCGTCTGTGTTTGACATCTGTTATTGCTCGTCTGCATACCCCAACACTCGTCTGTGTTTGACATCTGTCTGTTGCTTGTCCGTGTTACCCCAGCACTCGTCCGTGTTCGCATTCTGCTTGTTACTCGTATGCTTTCTCCAACACTCGTCTGTGTTTGATATTTGATAGTTGCTCGTCTGCTACTTATATGCTCTCCTCAGCAGTCACTCGTTTGTGAGGTATTATCCCCGGCAGAGTCGTGTTTATTACTGGAATGTCATTGCTCGTTTGCCTTCCCCAGCGGTCACCTATGATGGGTAAATATTGATGCTCGTCCGCACCACCCAACACTCGTCTGTGTGTGATATCTGTTTGTTGCTCGTCTACATTCCTCGGCAATCGTCGGTGTGTGATATTTGTTTATTGCTCGTCTGCATTCCTTAACACTCGTCTGTGTGTAACCTCTGTTTGGTGCTCAATACTCGTCCGTGTTTGAAAATTGGGTTGGTTGCTTGTATGCTTTCTCCAACATTCGTCTGTGTTTCTTATCTATTTTGAAGCTCGTCTGTATCGTCCTCACACTCGTCTGTGTTGACTTATATCTGTATGAATGATGATTTGGTATTGGCTCTGGTACTCGTCTGTATTGCTTCTCTAAATGCTCGTCTGTGTTGGATTCCTGGTATTCATCTATATCAGTGGCTGATATTCGTCTATATCATCGCCTGAAGCGCTCGTTTGTGTTTCTTGGATCATCGTCTGATATTTGTTTGTATCATTGACTTCCGGCACTCGTCTGTTTTCTCCTGATAATCATCCAATATTCGTCTGTATTGAAGAGGTTTGAAGTCCTAGAGATGGGATTAAACGTCAAAATGGTTATCGGTCCTGATGTAACAGGTTTATCCGAAGGAGGTTCGTCTGTCTCAGAGCACAACTCATCTACGCAAGATTTGTGAAGAGGTTTCGTCAAATCCTAATGTTGCACCTGGCGTAACAGGTTTGCTCAAAGAAGACTCGTCTGTCTTAGACCATATATCCACGGATAATATATGAAGAGGGTTCGTCTATCCTGATTATGAATGTTTATCCCGCAGACTTAAGTGCATCAACGGTCCTGGCGTAACAGGTTTATCCGAAGGAGGTTCGTCTATCTCAAGTCATATATCACAAAATGTATGAGGGCTCGTATGTCAGGCATCGGGCGTAATAGGTTCATTTGAAGAGGGCTCGTATGTCCAGCACCTGGCGTAACAGGTTTGTTCAAAGAAGACTCGTATGTCTAGGTTTTTATATCCTAAGTAACAATACAACTTGGAAGGAGCTCGTCTGCTTTCTCCCCGCTTCAGTCTCCAAAGCGTCATTTGGCTGGGTTTATGTCCCATTGCTTGCATTCTCCATCAGAGTGCAAATTTCAGGTCTTCTTGGTATTCAACCACAGTTCATCTAGAACGGTCGATAGCCGGGCTACCGTCCTTTTTCAGATTAGCAGTTGCTTGAATAGGGGCAGCTGTAACACCCAAAATTTACCCTCTACTATATAGCATCATCCTCATATCATATTCATCATCTGCATGTCATGTCCTTAGCATGTTGCATAGAAAAATGAAGCATGGCACGCGCATATTCCAGCATAAGGCATATGATCAATTATCTGGAAAAGTCAAAGCTCATAAGGCAGGCTACAAGGTTGACGGCAGGGTCAAAGCGTAAAGAAAGGATTGAGGATCAAAATCAGATCAAAACGGTTGGCACCGACTTATTCTTGAAGGTTCCCACCAAAAGGAGGGAAATTCAAAATTCACTGGCGTTAACCGGTTAACGGCCACGAATTTTGAATTTCCAGCAGCATTTCAGCATGTGTGATTTTTGGTCCAATTTCCATTTTCTGATTTTTATTCATTTTTTATTTAATTGGAAATTAGGAAGGATCTAGAGCACTTGTTCAAGCCTAATCCCATTGACAATTCTTAATCACACTACCCAAACCATAATTTTGGATCCCAAGCCTAATTTTTGGGCCCCAAACCTAAACCATATTTAATCATTCCTCTCCAAACCAAGAGGACCTCTCCTCATTTTTGTCACTCTCATTTCTGAATTTTCACTCTTCTCACTCATAATTCTCTCACTTTTCTCTCCCAATTTTCCAAATTACTCAAAGTTCCTCTTTGAAGATCACACAACCTTGCCTTGAGGTGTGTAGATCTTGGAACTAGACCTCCATCCATAGTTTCATTGCATCCTTCTGCTGGTTTAATTAGTGATTCAAATCTGGTTTGGGATCTAGAAGTGCTTTTGGATCCAAAATTCTACATCAAGAGCTAGTTCTTGCATTTATTTTGCACGGAGTGTGAAGTTTAGCACCAGATCTTCAAAGCTTTGCGCGAGATCTATCGTTTTCAGCTCGATCAACAATTACCAAAGCATACCTCAGCTTTGTAGGTTGGTTAATTTCAGATCTAGCTCTGTTTTAGCTTATTTGCATGCTTGCGTTTTAGATCCGCCATATGCTTGCGTATTTGCTTGTGTTGATTGAATTGATTGATCGATTTTTGACCGGATCCATGTGTTAATGTTCATAAGCTTCATGATGCCATTTAATGTGAATTGATGCATTATTTTCATGTTCATATGCTTGCTGGTCTGATATAAGATTGTTTGGAAAAGCTGGTTGTAAGCTGATTTTTGCAGGATTTGCTGCTGTCTTAACAGCGTTAACCGGTTAACGGATTGGTTAACCAGTTAATGCACCTGCTTTGTGCTGTGTTTATGTAGGTTTTGACATGGTTAACCGGTTAACGATTTGGTTAACCGGTTAACACTGAAGCAGTGAGCCATTTTTGCCTTATTTCAAGCATGTTCGATCCCCTTACTTGTTTTAAATGCCATGGATCATTGTATGATCATTGAATATGATTGTTTGGGTGATTTTCTTGTTGATTTATGCATGCTTCCGTGTTCTCGACACGTAAATGCTTGTTTGTGCCATGTTTGATATGTTTGTTTGATCTTGGTTCATGAGCTTTAAACGTGCCATTGCCTTGATTTTATTAATGAACAACTTTATGGGATTTTGCTAACATTTCAGGGGCTTATGGTAAGAGGAGTGTGGATTTTCCTCCACATTTCAACTTTTCATCCTTCTCTTTTTTTAAGTTGTTTTCTCTTTGTGCTTTGATGTGCCTTATGTCATCATGTAATTCAACTATTTTCCTCCCCCTCTTGGAGCAACTTATCTCCTTTAGAGGAGTAAGTTGCTTGCTAGCTCTTGCTTCCTCTCCTTCTTGTTCTTCTTTGTTTCTTCTTCTTCATTAGGATAGTTGAAATCTCACTAACCTTAGGACCACTTTTGCATGCTAATATTAGGATTAGTCTTTCCCTATTTTACACTTTTACCTTTTTGCTCCTTTGGTTTCTTTCTCTTCTCATCTCAAAACAAAACCTAAAAAAACACTAATAAAAGGAAGTGATTTCTTGTGTAATAGCCTTATTCCATGGGGGCATATGCATTCATTCCATCTTGGAATAGTGCATTTTTCTAGCATGATGCACAAGTCGGATCTTGAAGTCATCTTCATCAAGAAAAACCCTAAAAAACACTTCTTCATTTTTAATCACCTAAACACTTAATAAATTCAACAAGTCAATGAAATTAGGCCCTTGCCTTTGGAAACAAGTCTTGGATACGTTCTCCTTGCTTGGCGTGCTTGTTCTATTATTCCATCATGGAATGTAGTAGCAAGTAAACATTCCATGGAAAAGAGCTTGAGTTCATTCTCTTGTGCCACACAAATAAAAAGCTCTAAAAAACAAAAACAAACAATAATCGTCTTTCCTTCGGGAATTCTTTCCTCATCTCCTTCACTCCGTCCGCGAACTTGCTTCTTCTTGTCATTTTGCAAGACGGTTACGCACTCGTCGTCCGAGTCTGTAACACCTGAGCATTGACATAGGCAGTTCAAGCCTTAAGACACAAGCAATCTTTTCCACCCCTAGTTAGGGGAACTACGACGTCTTTGATCCTCATTTTCCCGATGAGGTACGTAGGCAGCAGGGTAGGGCCCGTTCGAGCATAATCTTTATTTTCCCTACATTTTTTCCTCTTTGTTTTCTTTTTCATTTCTTTTTCTCATTTTCATTTCATTTTCAGTTTTGCAGCAGTTTTCATCCCCTCACCCTTTGAAACTTTTTCTTTGCAAGCGTGGATCCCGTCGGGTACGGCGGACGATTTGGGGTGCTAATACCTTCCCAGGTCATAACTGACTCCCGAGCTCAGTTTCTTTTGTTCGCAGGACCTGTGCCTTCCTTTTCGTTTTCTTCTGGTCTGTGCAACATTACCATTCCCGTTCCTTCGGGATAAAAATGCCTGACTGGCGACTCTATTCTTTTCCGCGCCACTTTCGCGTTTGTACCAGGATGGAAATCCAGGGAGCGAAAGGAACATTCACAAACATATTTGTCACACCCCAAATTTTACCCCTAACTTTTTCATATCATGCATTCTGGGTGTATTGTAGAACATTTTGGATTTACAACAGTTTTCAGGACCTTGTTCCCGTGAAGTGAACGTTTAGGTTTTACTTTGAATTATCGGTCTGGTTGCAATTTTTAAACTAATTCTAATTCATTTGTCAAATTTCATTTATAAGCATGATTTAGTGTTTCTTTTCATTTTCCAGTTCTTAAATTAAATTTTATTTTCTATTTCAAATTTGTAGTTCATTACTAGATTTTAAACTTAAATTTTTATTTATCATTTTCCAGTTCTTAAATTAAATTTTATTTTCTATTTCAAATTTGTAGTTCATTACTAGATTTTAAACTTAAATTTTATTTATTTTCAAAGTTTCTGTTAAAAAGTGTAATTTTATTCCCAATTTTCGAAATTTTATTTCTATTCCCAATTCTCAAAGTTTTTTATCTCTAAATATATTTTTCTTTTTTTTTGTTCTTAACTTTTATTTTAATTCACTTTTATTTTTTGTCACTTCAAGTTTGATTCAGGATTTTAAAGATATTGAAGTTTATTAGGATGTTGATTTTTGGTCCAATTCAATTATGGTTTATTTTGAATTAAGATCATCTCTTTTGATTCATTCAGTCTCCATTGTCGGAGGTCAGTTTGATTGCAATTGAGTTTCAATTTTAAGTAAGATCTTATGGATTCAAATAACTATTAAAAGCATGTTTCACATAGGTGAAGAGTGCAAACAAAAGTGGTAGTCAAAAGTCCATAATACATTTACAAATTCAACAATAAAGGGAGCCCATGATTTTACAAGTGAAACAAAAACATCAACAGCAAAAATCCTTACGGAAAGAAAACAAAGATCAGTGTGAAAAAACCATCCTACCCTACTTTACTCTGCTGCCAAGACCTGTCAAACACAAAAAAGGCCCAGGGTCAAAAAAATAGAGGAAGCCAGAAGGGGACCACAAGCCTTTCCCATTAACAGACAAAAACAAACAAGCAGGGAGGTTCAGACCTGCTGTAGAAGCAGAGTGGCAGGTTGCAACAAGCTTAGAAACAACATCTTTAGGGGTCAACAACAAGGACCTGCATTTTTGTTTATACCAAAATGTGATTAGTTCTTACACCAGCCTGTACCCTGCGTTTACAATACGCATGCCTCTCTCTGCAGTACGATATACACGAACCAATGTCCCAAACCCTGCATCAAAGAAAAGCAAAAAGCAGACTTTATCACAAATCAAAGGCAAGGATAACGTGTTTTAAGATACAACAGGCTGAGTTTCACGGTTTCGGCAAAAATAGCTTCTTAATATATTTCTTGGACAAAATTCAAACCAAAACTCTATCAGTATAAGAAGAGGACATCAAATACAAAAAAGGGGGACGGAAAAAAGAACATCAAAAACAATTTCAAAAACAAAAACTCAAGAACGTCAACAAAAGGAGGGATTTCAAAAAAAAGAAAAATAGTTATCAGCAAAAAACAAAACCTTTTGCAAACTGAAAATTCATCAGTGAAAAAAGGAGAGACTGAAAAAAAAGAAACGGAAACTCATAAACCTTGCTTTTTTGGGTGACCTTTGGTTTCTCGCGAACAAGCAAACGACCCGCTACTGCCGCGCATCCTCCCTTCACCATCATCACCGAAGAAGGCAGAGGAGACCGAAAAGGCACAAAGGGTTAGAGGACGAACCTTCAAGCATCCCCGTGACTTCGTCGGAAACTCATCAGATCTAATCTGGTTACGTAAGTTCTTAACTCTTTTCTTGTTACCTTTTTTTCTTTGTGTTGTGTTGATGCGTAACCCTCTGCAATTCGGAGGAATTTTATTGTTGTTTGCTTGTATTTTGACTCTACGAGTTAGGTTTTTCTTACACTCTTTTATGGGTTAGTGTTTGAGGGTTTAGAGTTCGAATCCTTAAGATTCAGACTCATGGTAAGGCTAGGCTAGGTTTGAGGCAATCGGAAGTCATGGTGGAGAGAAATTGTGGTTGAGATTCTGAGAGAAAGGCGATTGAGATGTTGAGGGAGAGATTGAGCGTTTGAAAGGGGAAATATTTTTCTGGCTTTGTAAGAACTTCCTCCGGTATTGATTTCTAGGTTTTTTTTCATTTTTTTCCTTTTTCAGCTCATAAAATCAAACCGGGTTGAACCCGGCCCGCTCCCCCTGCCGCGGGTCCTTCCCCTTTTGGGCTTGCTGGACCGGTTTTCACCCGTTGCTTGTTACTTTTTTTTTTCTCAGTTTTCTTTTATATGTTTTGTTTTGTTAACTATTAGTTTAGTTTGTTTAGAAATATAGTTATGTTAATTAAGTATGATAAACATTATTTTTTTTTTATATTATTAAGTCTGTTAAATTATATTCTATTTGCTTATTTGTTTTCTTGTAAAAATATAATAATAGTAATATTAATTTTTAATTTAGTTAATTAATTAATTACTTCTCCATAATTTTATTTTTATTTTTTTATATATGATGTACATTTGGGTTTCTTGCTCCCTATTTAGCTATATGATGGTAATGTATGACTTGCACGACTTGAATTCTTCTCTCTCTCTTTTCGACTATAGTGTGTTAATCAAGACACGAATATAACGTTTCTGAACAACAATTTAAATCTTTTCTTCAAACATAAATTTAATTTCTTGGCCCAACGCCAAGTGAATTAAAAATCATCACGCCTACACTGCACACACGTAAGTCGGTCTTATGATCGCCATCTGCACAATCCTTTTTACGCTCCTTAACTAATTTAACAAGGGATGGAGCTCCGGAGTCTAGCACTCCGCACGTTCTAGAACGAACTACAAATGGGCTAGCCCCACGCGTATTGTTCGTTCACTCCTTCGTCATTAATTACACATCATTTTTAAAAAAAACGTTAAAAAAAAACAATTATCCAATCTTTAATTAAATAAAAATTACGAAAACAGAACTCCGGAGTCTAGCATTCCGCACGTTCTGGATTGAACCGCAACTGGGCTAGCCCCACGCGATGGTTCAATCGCCATTCGTATATCCAAATATTCAAATCATTTATCAAAATAATTACGAAAAAAGGAACTCCGGAGTCTAGCATTCCGCACGTTCTGGATTGAACCGCAAATGGGCTAGCCCCACGCGATGGTTCAATCATCATTCGTATACCAACAAATTTAAATCGTTTTCCTAATTAAATTACGAAAACAGAACTCCGGAGTCTAGCATTCCGCACGTTCTGGATTGAACCGCAAATGGGCTAGCCCCACGCGATGGTTCAATCATCATTCGTATACCAACAAATTTAAATCGTTTTCCTAATTAAATTACGAAAACAGAACTCCGGAGTCTAGCATTCCGCACGTTCTGGATTGGACCGCAACTCGGCTAGCTCCACGCGATGGTTCAATCACCATTCGTATATTCAAATTATTTAAATTAAATTACGAAGACAGAATTCCGGAGTCTAGCATTCCGCACGTTCTGGATTGGACCGCAACATGGGCTTGCCCCACGCGATGTGTTCATTCGCCCTTTCGTTTAAATCATCTTAACCAAATTCAAACACTTTTTTCCCTAAAATGAACATTGTTTAAATCATTCTATCTCTCGAACAAGCTAGCGCTTCAGCCTCCACCGCGAGTATAAGCCAATGCTTAACAGTAGAATGCATTTCAAACAATCGTTCAATTAAAAAATTGCAAATCGTAGTAGCACGAACTACGAAGCTCTGACTTTCCCATTGCACAAGTGAATACGTATGCACGAATATTTTAATCCTTCGCGAGCACAATAATAAAAAAATTATTTATTTTTCCGTTTAAAGCACCCTAATAAACATTTAATCTTTTCTCCGTCATAATAATAATAATTTAAAACTTTAAACAAACATATTAACAATCATTTAGAAGACAAAAACTTAAGATCAAACATTTAATCGCATAGTTAAGCTAAGAGGTTCCCGTTGAGTACAACGAACGTGAGGGTGCTAATACCTTCCCCTTGCGTAACCGACTCCCGAACTTAGAATTTGGTTTCGTAAACCATTTCATATCCTTTATTAGGTTGTATCTATATATCCCTTTTCTCTCGTAGAATAAATAGAATTAGGTGGCGGCTCTGTTGTTTTGTTTTAGGATCGTATTTTTTGAGGTACGACAGTTGGCGACTCTACTGGGGATAGCTCCATGCTAGAGAGAGTCGAGCCTAACTTAGCATTGTGTGTTTATTTGTTTGATCTTGTCTTTTCTTGTCTTCTCTATGTTTATTATTTATGTTTGTTTATCTGTTCTTTTACCGCTTTACTCTATTGCTCATTATATTTGTCTGTGGGATCTTGGGGTTTATTTTTGCAAGTAAATTTTGAGTGGTGGAAAAAGCAGAGGGAACACCTAAGTTTAGAAGTGGATGTTATTAGTGTTAGTCTCCAAGGACTCGCTCCTTGCACGCCTAACATGAAAGCTCCCCCAGATAGTTAGACTTTTCATAGATCTTGTCGCAACGCAGCTAGCCTGTCGCGTGACCTGATTCACGAAAGGGCTGTGATTCTGGGACCCCCTAGGGCCTGTTTCAATTTTGGTAGTTGCGTAATGTTAGGCTCCAAGGACTCGCTCCTTGCACGCCTAACATGAGAACTCCACTCAAGGTAGACCTTATCGTTATTATCGTCACAATGCAGCTAGCCTGCGGCGGGGCATTAATACGATAAACGTCCGTGACCTTGGGTTTCCCTAAACCATCACCATAGAAACTATCCTGTGAGTGGAACTTATGGGTAGTAAAACGTAGAACAACTCTCTTACAGCCCACCTGTTAGGAAGGTTCTAAATTTACCCGCTTCACCCTTGCATCCTTGCATCTTTGCATCTTAGCATCATATGCATCATTTTAGCAAATGCTTCAAGGAACAAAGAAGTTTTGTTGCAAACCTCATAAATTTTACCTGGAATGGATTTCAGTTCATTAGTTTTGGGAAATGACAAGAAACCTTACCCATTCTGACATTTTGCAACAACTTCTTAGGTCCTTTGAGGCATTTATTAAATTTTTTACTCATGTTTGCATCTTTGCATCTGCATTCTGTCAAAACTCATTCTCGTCAACTCCTTTCCAGCTGTCACACTGAGGATCTCCTGCAAATATTCAACCCGAGCCCAGGCCAAGAAGAAGATGGCTGACAGGGACCCCGAAACGGACAAAGTGAATGAAGAGCTTTCTGATCTTCGTTGAAATATGGGTCAGATGATGGAAATGCTGCAGGTCATCCGAGCAAAATTAGACACCCAACAGACTGTAGTGTCAGAGATTGTCACTGCAACGACTGAGCCTACGTCATCAGTCACTACTCCTGTGACCTGGCCTCCTTTTGGGCTTCCTCATGGATTCGTACCTCCTCCTCAGGGTTTCGCTTCTCAAAGTTTTATCCCTCCTTCCCAAGGAATTGTTGCTCAGGGTTTTTTCCCTCCTTCCCAAGGCTTCGCTTATCAAAGTTTTATTCCTTCTTCTCAAGGACTTGCTGCTCAGGGTTTCTTCCCTCCTTTCCAAGGTTTCGCTTCCCAAAGCTTCGCACCTCCTTCTCAGGGTCTTGTATTTCCTTCCCAAGGTTTTGTACCTCCCCCTCAAGGATTTGCTGCTCAGCAGACTATTCCTGTGACTAATGAAGAGAACCACGTGGTTACTAATTTTACACCAGACATTGTGCACACCCGTGCCCAACCATACTTCAATGATCCTCAGGTGTATGACGTGCCAGATATGTCGGAGAATGGAAATGAGAAACATGAGAAGATGCATGAGAATTTTGAGACCATTGAGAAAAGGTTAAGAGCAATCAAAGGCGACCAGATCTTCGGGGCTGCTGCTAGAGAGATGTGTCTGGTGTCTGGTCTGGTAATTCCTCCAAAGTTCAAGATACCCACTTTTGACATGTACGAGGGTGCAACGTGTCCTAAGAATCACCTCTTGATGTATTATCGAAGAATGGTTGCGCAGGTGGATAATGACAAGTTAATGATCCACTGTTTCCAGGACAGTCTGAAGGGAATCTCCTCCAAGTGGTATCTAACGCTAGACCAGTCGAAGATTCGCAGTTTTCAAGACTTGACAGATGCTTTCATCCAGCAGTACAAATACAATATCGACCTTGCTCCCGATAGAAGGAAATTGTTGAGTATGTGACAGAAGGATTCCGAATCATTTAAAGAATACGCTCAGAGGTGGAGAGGGACCGCTTCTCAGGTATATCCCCCGTTGTCTGAAAAGGAGTTAGCTGATTGGTTTGTTGACACGGTGCGACCATAATTCTTCGAGAGAATGGTGGGAAGCATAACGGCTAGCTTCTCTGACCTTGTAGCTGTGGGGATTAAGGTTGAACTTGGACTGAAAAGTGGAAAGATGGGTGGTGCGTCTAGTAGTTCCAGCAATGGTAGTGGAAATAATGTCAAGAAATTTACCAGTAACTTCCACAAGAAGAAAGAGGGTGAGACAAACGCAATTATAACAAGTCAAGGGAGAAATCCGCTTTGGCAGAGGCCTCCACCTGTGGCTCAACCCCAGTTTGTCTACCCACCGCAGTTTGTTCAACATCCTTATGTGGCGGCAGTTCAACCGTCATACGATCCATAAGTCCCGATATATCGGCCAACTCAAGCAGTACCGATATATCAGCAAGCGGCTCCAATGATTCCAGCTTATCAACCAATGCTCAACAATCCAGGCTATCAACGAGCGCCCAATGCTTCAGCCTACCAGCAGAGGACTCTAGCTCCTCATCCAAATTCCAACTTTCAGAATAGAAGACCAGGAGGAAGGTCTCCCCATCCTCGGATCCCTATGACCTATACTGAATTGTATCCCTCACTACTGAAGAAAGGCTTGGTTACTCCAAGGCCTTTGGGTCCTCCACCAGATCCGCTCCCACCAGGTTACAACTCAAGTGCCCACTGTTTGTTCCATGAAGGTGCTCCGGGGCACGATTTGGAAAATTGTATTGCTTTGAGGTATGTTGTGAAGGATCTAATGGATAAGAACATTTTGTCATTTGGAGATACTGGTCCGAATGTTAAGAATAATCCTTTACCTATGCATGGGTCCATAAATGCCATTGTTGACGAGTCTGACGAAGATTTGATTTTTAACGCCACAGAGATCAAAACCCCACTTAGAGACTTCCATGCGAAGTTAGTAGAGGTGGGTATGTTGAAGAACTGTCATAAGAGTTGTGAAGTTTGTGCGAATAATCCAAAGGGATGTGAACTGGTCTTGAGAGATGTCCAAAGTTTGATTAATCTGGGTGTCTTACAAGTAAGCGGTCGTGTGAAGAGGAATGAAGTGGCAATGATTGAACCCATTTTCAACTTACCAGAATCTGATTCTACCTTGGTACCAATGTTCAATCTGCCTGAGTCCTCCAGGGTTCAACCTATCTTTAATATGCCAGAACCTGTGGTACCCATTTTCAATATACCTGAATCAGGGATTGAGCAAAGGAGGAACCCTTTCCTTTATGAAGATACCAAAGCAGTTCCGTGGAAGTATGATACAGGGAGAATTCATCAGAAGCTTGAACAAGCTAGTTCAAAAGTGGCAAGTGCTGACATAGCAAGTGCAGGTCGTTTAACTCGCAGTGGCCGTGTTTATACTCAGCAAGCCAATACAGTTCCACCTAAAGAAGTAATTCCCACTGTTGTCAACCAGGACAAAGGGGTGGTCTTGGAAGAAGAGGATGCGGAATTTCTCAGAATCATTAAGAAGAGTGATTATAAGGTTATTGATCAGCTACATCAAACGCCTTCCAAAATATCTATCTTATCACTTCTTATGCATTCACCGGCCCATCGAGGTGCTCTCCAGAAGTTACTAGCCCAAGCTCATGTTATGCATGATATAACTGTGAATCAGTTTGATGGAGTCATTTCCAATATCACTGCATGTAACAATCTCAGCTTCAGTATGGAGGATCTTCCAAAGGATGGTTTGAACCATAACCGTGCTCTCCACATATCTGAAAAATGTCAGGAGGATACTTTAGCAAGAGTTCTTGTGGATACAGGATCTTCATTGAATGTTTTGCCGAAAATAACGCTTGCCAAGTTATCTTATCAAGGGGCAGAGATGAGGCCCAGTGCACTGATTGTAAAAGCTTTTGATGGGTCAAGGAGGACTGTTATTGGAGAAGTCGATTTGCCAATCTTGATTGGACCACAGGTGTTCAAAATCACTTTCCAGGTTATGGACATCAATCCTAATTACAGTTGTTTGTTGGGAAGACCTTGGATCCATGCTGTTGGGGCAGTCACTTCTACCTTACACCAGAAGATGAAGTTTGTGGTCGATAATAAACTGGTAACTGTGTCTGGTGAAGAAGATCTCATGGTCAGCAACCTTTCCTCCTTTAGCTACATTGAGGCTGATGAAGATGCTTTGGAAACTGCTTTCCAAGCTCTAGAGATAGCCAATGTCGTCCTTATGGAAGTGGAAGAGCCAAAGGAGAAAGGCATTCCGCCATTTGCATCATTGATGAGTACCATTTCCACTATTGAAGAAGGAAGCTACCAAGGTTGGGGTGATGTCATTGAAGTCAAGAAAAAGCTAGATCGCTATGGGTTGGGTTACAAACCAACTCATGTGAAGGAAGGATCGTCAACCTCCGTCAAAGGACATCTAAAGACCATTCAAGAGGTGTTTTCCAGTGCCGGCTATCAGATCAATGACATTAATGGGGATACTGAAGATGAAGATGTGGATCATTTGGTTTATCAGTGTGAAGCAGCTTTGGGAAATTGGGAGGCAGTCGAGATCCCAGAATTTTTTCCATTGTCAAAGTAATTTATTGTTTTTCTTTAAGTGTTTTCAAAGTTCCCTAGCTCTGCCCAAGGCTATGGGGTCATTTTGTAGGGCCCCTTCTCATTTTCAAGTTAATCAATCAATGAAGGCATTTTGTTAAATTCTTACTTTGTTTTTATTTACTGTTTCTCTCTTTTCACTTTTAAAAATGAAAATGGCAATCTTTCAAAGTTAAATAAAAAGTTTTCTTGCATCTCTCTATTTTTTCACTTTTAATAAAAGCAAATCATTCCCATATGCAGAACAAACGAAAACCCTGTTGAATCCAATGACTTTATATTCTCTCCTAACTTCGATTCGCCCATCTACCAAGCGGAAGATGAAAGTGAGGAAGATTGTGATATTCCCGAAGAACTGGCAAGATTAGTTGAGGATGAGCACACAGATCTTCATCCCCATAAGGAGCAGGTTGAGACCATCAACCTTGGCACCGATGAAGATAAGAAGGAAGTCAAGATTGGTACAACACTTGGGGCAGATGTCAGAGAAAGATTGGTCAAGCTTCTCAAAGAGTATGTGGATGTGTTTGCATGGTCATACCAGGATATGCCCGGTTTGGACACAGACATAGTTGTTCATAAGTTGCCACTTCGAACAGATTGTCCGCCAGTAAAGCAAAAGCTCCGAAGAACAAGACCAGACATGGCTATGAAGATTCGAGAAGAGGTCAAAAGACAGTTTGATGCTGGATTCCTCGCAGTTGCAAAGTACCCTGAGTGGGTAGCTAACATCGTGCCAGTCCCCAAGAAGGATGGCAAGGTTAGGATGTGCGTGGACTATAGAGATTTGAACAAAGCCAGTCCCAAGGACGATTTCCCTCTTCCGCACATCGATACTTTGGTTGACAACACTGCTAAGTTTGCTGTTTTCTCCTTCATGGAAGGATTTTCAGGATATAACCAGATCAAGATGGATCCTGATGATATGGAAAAGACCACTTTTATCACACCATGGGGCACGTATTGTTACAAAGTTATGCCATTCGGTCTTAGAAATGCAGGAGCCACCTATCAAAGGGCAATGGTCACCCTTTTTCATGATATGATGCATAAGGAAATAGAAGTTTATGTGGATGATATGATTGCCAAATGACAGAGTGAAGAGGATCATTTGAATCATCTCCTGAAGTTATTTGAGCGTCTCAGAAAGTTCCAACTGCGTCTGAATCCAGCTAAGTGTACCTTTGGTGTCCGATCAGGAAAATTACTTGGTTTCATTGTTAGTCAACAAGGAATTGAAGTAGATCCAGATAAGGTCAGAGCAATTCAAGAGATGCCAACTCCAAAAACAGAAAAGCAAGTCAGAGGTTTCCTTGGAAGACTGAACTACATCTCCAGATTTATATCCAACATGACTGCTACTTGTGAACCTCTGTTCAAGTTGCTTCGAAAGAATCAAGCAATTGAGTGGAGTCCTGATTGTCAATTGGCTTTTGAGAAGATTAAGGTTTACCTGCAGGAGCCTCCTATCTTAATCCCACCTACTCCAGGGAAGCCTCTCTTCATGTACCTAACTGTACTCGAGGGATCTATGGGTTGCGTATTAGGCCAACAAGATGAAACCGGTCGTAAGGAGCATGCCATTTATTACTTAAGCAAGAAGTTCACAGATTGTGAAAACCGATATTCACTTTTAGAGAAGACTTGCTGTGCTTTGGCATGGGCGGCCAGACGTCTCAGGCAGTACATGATTTGTCACACTACTTTGCTGATCTCGAAAATGGATCCAATAAATTACATTTTTGAGAAGCCTGCCTTGACAGGAAGACTCGCCCGTTGGCACATGTTGTTATCCGAATATGATATCCAGTATGTAACCCAAAAGTCTATTAAAGGCGGTGTTTTGTCTGAATACCTTGCTGATCATCCTGTCGAAGATTATGAACCTCTGAAGCTCGATTTCCCGGACGAGGACATTATGTTGATAAAGGATTGTGAAGTTCCCGGTCCTGATGAAGGTCCCGAGCCCGGTTCTCGTTGGAAGATGATGTTTGATGGTTCCTCTAATTACATGGGGCATGGTGTGGGAGCTGTTTTGATGAATCCTGATGGTGGATACACCCCCTTCACGGCTAGACTATGTTTTGAGTGTACAAACAACATCGCTGAGTATGAAGCACGTGTTTTGGGTATCGAAGCGGCAATCAATACCAAAATCAAGACCCTTGAAGTGTATGGAGACTCAGCCTTAGTAATCTACCAAGTCAAAGGAGAATGGGAGACCCGTGACGAGAAGTTGATCCCTTATCGGGCCCACATTGTGGAGTTAATTAAATACTTTGACGAGGTCACTTTCCATCATGTTCCAAGGGCAGAGAATCAAATTGCAGACACTTTAGCTATGTTGGCATCTATGTTTCAAGTCAGATTTCTTAATGAAGCTCCACTCATTACAATCGAGCGAAAAACTGCACCAGCCTACTGTCTACTGGTCTAGGAAGAAACTGATGAGAAACCATGGTTCTATGACATCAAGAACTTCTTGCAAAATCAGGAGTACCCAGCTGATGCAACAACTCTGGACAAGAAGACTTTAAGAAGATTGGCGTCCAAGTTTTTCCTCAGCAACAATGTGCTTTACAAGAGAAATCATGATATGGTTCTGCTCAGATGTGTGGACAAGCGCGAAGCAGACTTATTGATCAGGGAAATCCATGAAGGATCATTTGGAACACATGCCAATGGACATGCTATGTCCAGGAAGATCTTGAGAGCTGGATACTTCTGGTTAACCATGGAATCAGATTGTTTCAAGTACGCCAGGAAGTGTCATAAGTGCCAAATTTATGCTGACAAGGTGCACGTACCTCCGACCCTTTTGAATGTTCTGTCATCACCTTGGCCTTTCTCAATGTGGGGCATCGACATGATAGGGGCAATTGAGCCTAAAGCTTCCAATGGTCACCGGTTCATCTTGGTTGCAATCGATTACTTTACCAAGTGGGTAGAAGCAGCTTCCTACGCCAATGTGACAAAGCAAGTGGTTGCCCGTTTCATCAAGAACCAAATTATCTGCCGCTATGGGATCCCAAGCCGAATCATCACGGATAATGGGACTAATTTGAACAAAAAGACGATGAAGGAGTTGTGTGATACATTCAAAATTGAACATCATAATTCTTCTCCTTACCGTCCGAAGATGAACGGAGCTGTTGAAGCTGCGAACAAGAACATCAAAAAGATCTTGCAGAAGATGGTGAAGACTTACAAAGACTGGCACGAGATGTTACCGTATGCCTTACACGGATACAGAACCTCAGTTCGTACTTCAACAGGGGCAACCCCTTTCTCTTTGAGGTAGAGATACCATCTTTAAGGATCTTGATGGAAACCAAACTAGAGGAAGCTGAGTGGGTCCAGAGCAGATATGACCAGCTGAACCTCATTGATGAGAAGAGAATGACTGCCATGTGCCATGGCCAGTTGTACCAAAAGCGCATCAAGAGAGCATTTGACAAGAAAGTCCATCTCCGAGAATTCAAAGAAGGAGACCTTGTACTCAAGAAAATCTTGCCATTCCACAAAGACATGCGTGGGAAATGGAGTCCTAACTATGAAGGCCCATATGTTGTGAAGGTGGCATTTTCCGGAGGTTCCTTAATCCTCACAACTATGGATGGTGAACAATTGAGACACTCGGTGAATTCTGATGCAGTCAAAAAATATTATGCCTAGATAAAGCCCGATAGGTCGAAAACCAGAAATGGCGACCTATGCAAAAATGGGTATCCCGGTGGATCATAACCTATGAAGGAGATCCAGGCAAAAGTTAGGGATAAAAATAAAAAAATAGAGCTCGCTAAGTTGAAAACCCGAAAGGGCGGCTTAGGCAAAAAGGAGCGTCCCAGTGGATTGAAAACCCGAAAGGGCGGTCCAGGAAAAAGTTAGGGACAAAGGCATTTGACTGTATCAGATGGTGTTTATCATCACTGAAGATCATTACTTGGATACCAATCCAGTCGCCCTTGTCAGAAGCAAGGTGTTGGGCGGTTTTAGTTATTAGGGATTATAGTGGTCGTTGGATTCAATGTAGACCTTTCCCCATTGCCATTTTCAAAATTTAATTTTCCATGGAGCTTTTGCTATTGGCAAGCTACCATCCTTGAATGAAATACAACCTTTGCCTTTAAACTCTGTCTTTCAGCTTCTTATTTTCTTTGTTATGCGAAATGTCTTTACTGAGTTACAATTTAACTTTGAAAATGACACCAAAAAAATATTTAAACAGTTTTTGAAAACACACTAGAAAACATTCAAATTTCTTTGAATTTAGAAAATTAAAAGATTTTATGTCTTCTAAAAAAGCCCTCTAGCTCGCAGCAACACTCTCATGCAGTTATGACAGAAGTCCCCATAGAGAATTAAAAGCTGGTAGCACTTTTAGATGGATCTTTGGACCAAACATCGGTTTCCAAGTTTGAAGACGTCTCCCCCAGCATTTTTCTTACTACTCGTCTGAGTATTTGTGCTGAGATCCTACTCTTTCTGCTTTATCAAAACTCTCTGTCTCTCCATAGAGTCAGTATTTGCATATCATGGTCATTCGCATCATGTTTCATCGCATACGCAGTTGACATAATCATCTGTCTATCTCCAGTTGTCGTCTGTCTAACCCCAGATCCAGACTACTGTCTTTTGTAATTTTAAAGCCCTCTGTTGTTGGTACCTCACCGTGTGGTTAACTTAGGTTTGTCCCAGAAACACTGGTATCCCCTGCAGAGGCCCTCCTTGATGTACCTTGGTACAACCAATGCTGCTTTTAAGCCCAATTATCATTGGCATGAATCCTTTAAGTTGTTTGCTTAAGACTTAGAACTGTCTAATTCAAATGCGTCTGTGCTTCCCTGATAGTTCCTAAACGTTCTTCGTTTTAAGAAATTTCCCAAGGTTGGTCGTTTATCTCGCTGAAAACCCCAACATTTATTCTTATTTTTCCAGCTTGGTCGCTTAGAGCCATTTGATTTATCTTTAAAAACTTCGCATGATATTCCCAGTATCAGTGTGTTTGCACAAAGCCACTGCCTGATTACTGTTAACAATCCCAGTCCTCGGTCCCAACAGTTACACTTGAACCTGTTGTTTTATCACCTTGGATTTTCGCCTGTCTTTTATTTCCAGACCACCGCGTCTCTGTCTATTATTTTATTTCCACACCACCGCGTCTCTGTCTATTATTTTATTTCCAGACCACCGCGTCTCTGTCTATAATTTTATTTCCAGACCACCGCGTCTCTGTCTATTATTTTATTTCCAGACCACCGCGTCTCTGTCTATTATTTTATTTCCAGACTACCGCGTCTCTGTCTATTATTTTATTTCCACACCACCGCGTCTCTGTCTATTATTTTATTTCCAGACCACCACGTCTCTGTCTATAATTTTATTTCCAGACCACCGCGTCTCTGTCTATTATTTTATTTCCAGACCACCGCGTCTCTGTCTATTATTTTATTTCCAGACCACCGCGTCTCTGTCTATTATTTTATTTCCAGACCACCGCGTCTCTGTCTATTATTTTATTTCCAGACCACCGCGTCTCTGTCTATTATTTTATTTCCAGACCACCGCGTCTCTGTCTGTTATTTTATTTCCAGACCACCGCGTCTCTGTCTGTAATTTTATTTTCCTGACCACCGCGTCTGTGTCTATTATTTTATTTCCAGACCACCGCGTCTATACCTGTCTTTTATTTTATTTCCCGACCACCGCGTCTATACCTGTCTTTTATTTTATTTCCCGATCACCGCGTCTATACCTGTCATTTTATTTCCAGACCACCGCGTCTCTGTCTGTAATTTTATTTTCCTGACCACCGTGTCTGTGTCTATTATTTTATTTCAAGACCACCGCGTCTCTGTCTATTATTTTTATTTCCAGACCATCGCGTCAATGTCTGTTATTGTATTTCAAGACCACCGCGTCTCTGTCTATTATTTTTATTTCCAGACCACCGCGTCAATGTCTGTTATTATATTTCCAGACCACCGCGTCAACGCCTGTTATTTTATTTCCAGACCACCGCGTCAATGTCTGTTATTTTTATTTCACGACCATCGTGTCGTTGCCTGTCTTATTTCCTAACCACCGTGTCGTTCTCTGTTATTTTATTTCCTGACCACCGTGTCGTTGCCTGTTATTTTATTTCACGACCACCGTGTCGACGCTTGTCTTTTATTTCCTGACCACCGTGTCGTTGCCTGTTATTTTATTTCACGACCACTGTGCCGACGCCTGTCTTTTATTTTCCAGACCACCGCGTCAATGCCTATCTTTTATTTTCCTGACCACTGCGTCAATGTCTGTTATTTCATTTCCTGACCACCGTGTCGATGTCTGTTATTTTATTTCCCGATCACCATGTCGATGTTTGAGTGTCTGCTATTTGGTTCTCCGGGCTGCCGAGTCAAGATCATTTCTATCTTTCTCAATCACCGAATCGCTGTATTGAGATCCCCAGCAACCACTTTGAACTTGCTAACTCATCTTTCCAGATAGTCTCTCTTTAATCTTGCGTTTTGCTTTCCGTCTTGTCATTCTTAGTGCCAGCAGTTACACTTGAACCTGTTGTATTATCACTTTGAATACATCCCGTTTTCGTCTTGTCATCCCCAGCATATTGTTATCCCCAGTGAGTCTTCACCCTCGTTTTCGTTTATGTGGATTACTGTTTGCATTTGTCTTCATCATACCATTTTTAGCATATTCATAAAAAAAATCAGCATGCTAGGCCATTACATCTCGCATATCATATCCCCAGTCCAATAGGAGTCCCTCATAGTTCATAGCATGTCATTTCATTTAGGGGCAAAATTTTCGGTTATTTCTATATTTAAATACCTCTCACTGCGATTTTGTGAGGATTGATATTCCTCATACCATCTGGTGAAGTTATTTAAATAGGGGCAACTGTCACACCCCAAATTTTACCCCTAACTTTTTCATATCATGCATTCTGGGTGTATTGTAGAACATTTTGGATTTACAAAAGTTTTCAGGACCTTGTTCCCGTGAAGTGAACGTTTAGGTTTTACTTTGAATTATCGGTCTGGTTGCAATTTTTAAACTAATTCTAATTCATTTGTCAAATTTCATTTATAAGCATGATTTAGTGTTTCTTTTCATTTTCCAGTTCTTAAATTAAATTTTATTTTCTATTTCAAATTTGTAGTTCATTACTAGATTTTAAACTTTAATTTTTATTTATCATTTTTCAGTTCTTAAATTAAATTTTATTTTCTATTTCAAATTTGTAGTTCATTACTAGATTTTAAACTTAAATTTTATTTATTTTCAAAGTTTCTGTTAAAAAGTGTAATTTTATTCCCAATTTTCGAAATTTTATTTCAATTCCCAATTCTCAAAGTTTTTTATCTCTAAATATATTTTTCTTTTTTTTTGTTCTTAACTTTTATTTTAATTCACTTCATTTTCTTTTATTTCTTATTTCTAATTTATCTTAGTTTCTATTTTTATTTTTAATTAACTTCAAAAAAAGAGAGAGAGAGTTAAAGTTTATTGTTTAATTCAAGATTGACTCAAGTTTGATTCAGGATTTTAAAGATATTGAAGTTTATTAGGATGTTGATTTTTGGTCCAATTCAATTATGGTTTATTTTGAATTAAGATCATCTCTTTTGATTCATTCAGTCTCCATTGTCGAAGGTCAGTTTGGTTGCAATTGAGTTTCAATTTTAAGCAAGATCTTATGGATTCAAATAACTATTAAAAGCATGTTTCACATAGGTGAAGAGTGCAAACAAAAGTGGTAGTCAAAAGTCCATAATACATTTACAAATTCAACAATAAAGGGAGCCCATGATTTTACAAGTGAAACAAAAACATCAACAGCAAAAATCCTTATGGAAAGAAAACAAAGATCAGTGTGAAAAAACCATCCTACCCCACTTTACTCTGCTGCCAAGACCTGTCAAACACAAAAAAGGCTCAGGGTCAAAAAAATAGAGGAATCCAGAAGGGGACCACAAGCCTTTCCCATTAACAGACAAAAACAAACAAGCAGGGAGGTTCAGACCTGCTGTAGAAGCAGAGTGGCAGGCTACAACAAGCTTAGACACAACATCTTTAGGGGTCAACAACAAGGACCTGCATTTTTGTTTATACCAAAATGTGATTAGTTCTTACACCAGCCTGTACCCTGCGTTTACAATACGCATGCCTCTCTCTGCAGTACGATATACACGAACCAATGTCCCAAACCCTGCATCAAAGAAAAGCAAAAAGCAGACTTTATCACAAATCAAAGGCAAGGATAACGTGTTTTAAGATACAACAGGCTGAGTTTCACAGTTTCGGCAAAAATAGCTTCTTAATATATTTCTTGGACAAAATTCAAACCAAAACTCTATCAGTATAAGAAGAGGACATCAAATACAAAAAAGGGGGACGAAAAAAAGAACATCAAAAACAATTTCAAAAACAAAAACTCAAGAACGTCAACAAAAGGAGGGATTTCAAAAAAAAGAAAAACAGTTATCAGCAAAAAACAAAACCTTTTGCAAACTGAAAATTCATCAGTGAAAAAAGGAGAGACTGAAAAAAAAAGAAACGAAAACTCATAAACCTTGCTTTTTTGGGTGACCTTTGGTTTCTCGCGAACAAGCAAACGACCCGCTACTGCCGCGCATCCTCCCTTCACCATCATCACCGAAGAAGGCAGAGGAGACCGAAAAGGCACAAAGGGTTAGAGGACGAACCTTCAAGAATCCCCGTGACTTCGTCGGAAACTCATCAGATCTAATCTGGTTACGTAAGTTCTTAACTCTTTTCTTGTTACCGTTTTTTCTTTGTGTTGTGTTGATGCGTAACCCTCTGCAATTCGGAGGAATTTTATTGTTGTTTGCTTGTATTTTGACTCTACGAGTTAGGTTTTTCTTACACTCTTTTGTGGGTTAGTGTTTGAGGGTTTAGAGTTCGAATCCTTAAGATTCAGACTCATGGTAAGGCTAGGTTTGAGGCAATCGGAAGTCATGGTGGAGAGAAATTATGGTTGAGATTCTGAGAGAAAGGCGATTGAGATGTTGAGGGAGAGATTGAACGTTTGAAAGGGGAAATATTTTTCTGGCTTTGTAAGAACTTCCGCCGGTATTGATTTCTAGGTTTTTTTCATTTTTTTCCTTTTTTAGCTCATAAAATCAAACCGGGTTGAACCCGGCCCGCTCCCCCTGTCGCGGGTCCTTCCCCTTTTGGGCTTGCTGGACCGGTTTTCACCCATTGCTTGTTACTTTTTTTTTCTTTCTCAGTTTTCTTTTATATGTTTTGTTTTGTTAACTATTAGTTTAGTTTGTTTAGAAATATAGTTATGTTAATTAAGTATGATAAACATTATTTTTTTTTATATTATTAAGTCTGTTAAATTATATTCTATTTGCTTATTTGTTTTCTTGTAAAAATATAATAATAGTAATATTAATTTTTAATTTAGTTAATTAATTAATTACTTCTCCATAATTTTATTTTTATTTTTTTATATATGATGTACATTTGGGTTTCTTGCTCCCTATTTAGCTATATGATGGTAATGTATGACTTGCACGACTTGAATTCTTCTCTCTCTCTTTTCGACTATAGTGTGTTAATCAAGACACGAATATAACGTTTCTGAACAACAATTTAAATCTTTTCTTCAAACATAAATTTAATTTCTTGGCCCAACGCCAAGTGAATTAAAAATCATCACGCCTACACTGCACACACGTAAGTCGGTCTTATGATCGCCATCTGCACAATCCTTTTTACGCTCCTTAACTAATTTAACAAGGGATGGAGCTCCGGAGTCTAGCACTCCGCACGTTCTAGAACGAACTACAAATGGGCTAGCCCCACGCGTATTGTTCGTTCACTCCTTCGTCATTAATTACACATCAATTTTAAAAAAAACGTTAAAAAAAAACAATTATCCAATCTTTAATTAAATAAAAATTACGAAAACAGAACTCCGGAGTCTAGCATTCCGCACGTTCTGGATTGAATCGCAACTGGGCTAGCCCCACGCGATGGTTCAATCGCCATTCGTATGTCAAAATATTCAAATCATTTATCAAAATAATTACGAAAAAAGGAACTCCGGAGTCTAGCATTCCGCACGTTCTGGATTGAACCGCAAATGGGCTAGCCCCACGCGATGGTTCAATCATCATTCGTATACCAACAAATTTAGATCGTTTTCCTAATTAAATTACGAAAACAGAACTCCGGAGTCTAGCATTCCGCACGTTCTGGATTGAACCGCAAATGGGCTAGCCCCACGCGATGGTTCAATCATCATTCGTATACCAACAAATTTAAATCGTTTTCCTAATTAAATTACGAAAACAGAACTCCGGAGTCTAGCATTCCGCACGTTCTGGATTGGACCGCAACTCGGCTAGCTCCACGCGATGGTTCAATCACCATTCGTATATTCAAATTATTTAAATTAAATTACGAAGATAGAATTCCGGAGTCTAGCATTCCGCACGTTCTGGATTGGACCGCAACATGGGCTAGCCCCACGCGATGTGTTCATTCGCCCTTTCGTTTAAATCATCTTAACCAAATTCAAACACTTTTTCCCTAAAACGAACATAGTTTAAATCATTCTATCTCTCGAACAAGCTAGCGCTTCGGCCTCCACCGCGAGTATAAGTCAATGCTTAACAGTAGAATGCATTTCAAACAATCGTTCAATTAAAAAATTGCAAATCCTAGTAGCACAAACTACGAAGCTCTGACTTTCCCATTGCACAAGGGAATACGTAGGCACGAGGATTTTAATCCTTCGCGAGCACAATAATAAAAACATTATTTATTTTTCCGTTTAAGGCACGCTAATAAACATTTAATCTTTTCTCCGTCATAATAATAATAATTTAAAACTTTAAACAAACATATTAACAATCATTTAGAAGACAAAAACTTAAGATCAAACATTTAATCGCATAGTTAAGCAAAGAGGTTCCCGTTGAGTACAACGGATGTGAGGGGTGCTAATACCTTCCCCTTGCGTAACCGACTCCCGAACTTAGAATTTGGTTTCGTAAACCATTTCTTATCCTTTATTAGGTTGTATCTATATCTCCCTTTTCTCTCGTAGAATAAATAGAATTAGGTGGCGGCTCTGTTGTTTTGTTTTAGGATCGTATTTTTCAAGGTACGACAATATTCAAAATATTTCTCATAAAAGACAAAACAAACACAATAAGCGACTTTTCCTGCGAGAACTTCTCTTCTCACCTCATTCATTCTCAACGCGAACTTGCAACAACTTGTCTCGCATGCAAGACAGTAAACACACTCGCACAAGTCGAACCTACAATACCTAAGCATAAACATACGCAGTTTCAGCTATAAAAAACACAAACAAATAGTTCCTTCCTTAGTAGGCGAACTACTTCGACTCTGATCCTCATTTTCCTGATGAGGTACGTAGGCAGCGGGGTAGGGCCCGTTCGAGCACATTCTTTATTTTCCCTACATTTTTCCCATTCTTTCTTTTCGTTCTCTTTTTCCAGTTCCCTTTCTCATTTCATTTCTAGTTCCAGTTAGCCATTCTTTCATTCAGCAGCAGTTTTATTTCTCACCCTTTGAAACAAACACACAAGTGTGGATCCTGTCGGGTACGACGGACGATCTGGGGTGCTAATACCTTCGCAGGTCGTAACCGACTCCCGAACCCAGATCTTTGGTTCGCATGACCTCGTCTTTTCCTTCCTCCTCAGGTTTGTGCAGCATTACCTTTCCTATTCCTTCGGGATAAAAAATGCATGGCTGGAGACTCTACCTTTTCCGCGCCACTTTCGCGTTTGTACTAGGATGAAAAACCCGGGAGCGACAGCTGGCGACTCTACTGGGGACCGAACCCAGAACTCTGGTTTCCCTCGTAGAGTCAATCCTAGAGCCTGTTTGTTTTTGTTTCTCTGGGTATTTATATGTGTGTTGTTGTGTGTTTATTTACTGTTTTCATTTACCGTTTACTTTACAGCATTTATTTACTACTTTCAATATTTATTTTCCATGCATCATATTATACTGAACTGTCTGGTTGTGCTGGTTTTCATTTTTTTTGTGGGATGGGAGTTACTGTGAGATAAGCCAAATACCCAGCTTGAGTGCACTATAGGATTAGCGTGGACATGTTGTACTCGCATGGTTACATGATGAGTGGCGATGTGTTCCACACCCAGACTGCGACCGTCTTGGAACTATTTTGTGTGGGGGTTCTTCCCCACTTCAGGGTACGACCTCGATAGTTATGTGCATCTAGTGACCGATCTTCGAGGACCTTAGTGGAAACACCCCTCTCCAATGATGACAGTGGTAGACCACATTTGTTGGCAAACCCACTCGCATCCGAGGGTCCACTGGGAACTCGCATAGGATAGCCCGGTTCTCTCATAGGAATCCAGTTAAAGCAAAAATGTTTGTATCCCAAGGGCTGAATGTACTATTGTTTCTCGATCCAGTGCTTGAAGCTAGGAACTTATGAGGGATGCTTGTTTTTTCGGACTCAACTGAGACCTCCCTGAGTAGTACATAATGCCAAACTGATTCCCTGATTTGGTCATGAGCCATTTCTCGGAAATGGTGAATGTATTATTGCTATTTGGCTTTAAGAGTCCGTGATGTTGACTCGAGTAGCAAACCCGTGAGATTGGGAGGCATTTATAGGTTTACAGGAACCCTAAGACCTTCAACAAACCCGCTTTGCCAGTATGGTTCAGTTTTGTGATCTAATTCTATTGTACCTTGATTTTGAGATATGGATCCCGAATTAGAGGGATTGTTATTGTGATATGTTGACATTGTGACCTTGCACCGACACCTGATTATATGATTGGTACATCACAGACACATCACTGATCACATGCCTCGCCTTGCATAAGCATCATAACATCATTAATCATTTGTGTTCTTTTTTATTCTCAGGGTTTGTACTACTCCCGGTTCTTGGTCATATTATTACTTTAGAATGGAAGACGTCAGAAAAAGGAATGTGCACTACAAATTCTTTGATACCAAAGTAGATCTGATCAACCAAATGGTGTCTCTTATTACCCCTGGTCATCTGGGAAATTTCAAGGAGAAATATGGAGACATTCTGGACTTGGTATTCAATCTGGACAACTCTCAAAGAAGCGACATTCATACTTTATTGCAATATTACAACCCACGGCTCAGGTGTTTCACTTTTCACGACTTTCAGTTGGGTCCTTTACAGGAAGAGTATGCTGAGATTTTGGGAGTATCAATCAAAGATCAGATTCCTTTCAATTTAGAGATGATTAGGCCAACCCATTCTGACATCGCCAAAGCTCTTTATTTGAGCTCATCAGAAGTACTGCAAATCTGGCTACCACCAAAGCGAAGGTACTTGGTTTCACTCTGAAGTATCTGGTTAGAAGGGCTGGAGAACTTGCAGTGACAAATCAGTGGGATTCAGTTTGCGCCATCTTAGCATTGTCCATATATGGGATCATCCTGTTCGCTGATATGGACAAATTCGTTGACATAAATGTTATTCATTTATTTGTGTCGAAAAATCCAGTACCCACTCTCCTGGGTGATTTGTATTATTCATTTCACTATAAGAATGAGAAGAAGCGAGGAGGTCTAGTTAGATGATGTGCTCCCTTGTTCTATAGATGGGTTATGAGACATTTACCTACCACTGAGAGTTTCACTGATCCTAATACCACTTGGGCCCAGAAGATAAGTACATTGTCTTCCAGAGATATTAGATGGTTTACTTTGAGGTTGAAAGGGAAGAGCTTCATCGCCATTTGCGGGAATTACCTCAACATGCCTTTATTAGGAGTATCAGGGGGTATCAACTACAACCCTATTCTCTTAAGAAGACAGCTGGGGTACGCACTCAAAGGGATTCCCGATGAATTAGAGTTATTCCAAACTTTATATTTCTCGGTAAAGGATAATCTTCCGTTGGTCAGAAAAGTTGCAAGCTCTTGGAAATTGATCAGAAGAAAAGACATAGCAGACCTGGGAAAGAGCAATAACCAGATGTTTCCTGAGTTCGAAGCATGGATAAGGGAGGAGGCTTAAGCGGATTTAATCCCTTTTTCTATTCCAACTCCACCTCCAGCAAGTGTGCCTTTGGAGGATTACAAAAAAATGGAGGCTTTGGTCAAACAGCTTAGAGTTGAAAATCAGAAGGCTCACAATTCTTGTCAAAAATTGATGATTCAGAACCAGTAGTTAGAAGAGAGAGCTCTCTGAGCTGAAGAGATAGTTCGGCTCAAGCAGAAGGACTTTAATGAGAGAGAACTATACTTTAAGAAAAGAGGATTAGTTGATATCCATAAGGCGAGTCAGCGCCGGAAAGATAAGGAAGAATTGGATGAAGCTAATGAAACTATTACACTCTGGCAAGAGAAGTGGAATGATCACCAGAAAAAGCAAAAGGAGGTAGAGACTAAATTTGAGTTGAAGATCAAAAACCTTCAGGATGCCCTAGTCGAACAAGGAGAGCTGGTTCAGAAAGCCCAAAAGCAACAGAGAGAATACCTTCATCAGATGGAAAGGAGTCAACAAATAGCTTAAGATGTCCAGAAAAAGGTAGCAGAGTTGATGCTTCGAGCTGATGTAAATAAGTCCAAGACTGAGCCGGGTCCGAGCAAAGAAAATGAGAAGGCATTCCTACAGCAGATTGAAGAGTTGCATGCTTCCTTTGATCTAAAGGATCTCCTCATCTAGAGACTCATCCAGGAGCCCAATCATTTGGACATAGCTCAGTTGTTCCAGGATGTCAAGCGCCTTAGCTGGAGGATGCAAGATATAAAACTCCCTAGGGTATAGTTTCATGTTCTTGTACCGGGATTACCCACAGGCCTGTTGTGGGATTCCTTTTTATTGATATACTTTTCTTTTCTTTTTATTGGAACCCTTCGGGGACTTTGTTATTTCAGATTTCAGTTTATGTGATTGACTTACCTTGAATCTATGGTTGTTATCTTTTGCACTGACACAGGATAATAAGCACCAATTCTCCACGGCTGTCATATTATCTGAACATCATATGGGTCTTCTTCCAAATTTATTCTCTTAATACCAGAACGGGAAAGTAAAAAACCCTTGAGGATAAAAGGAACACAACATTGCATTGCATACATATCATTTGCATTTTCTTTCTTTTGTAGGTTATTCAGGGTACTTAAATTATCTATTCTCCGGGTAAATATTGTGAGAGAAGCCAAGACCCGTCATCCCAGACAGAATATTCATCATCGGTACGCTACCCGCAACAATCAAAGGAACATCATGGACACTACGCAGACAAAACTCAATGAACTCCACAACCAAATGGGCGAGTTTATGGCTTTGATGTAGGGCATGGCCCAAGGACAGTAAGAGCTGAGAAGTGCTATGCAAAGGCTTACTCCTCCCCAAACTGACCCTCCAGTGGTCACTCTAGATGCTCAGGGGAATCCACCCAACAACAACATAGGAAATGGACCTCCAGGTCCTGAAACTGGAACACCTACTCTTATCCCTGTGGAAGACCGTCAAGAGGATCAATTCCCTCCTGCTAATGATGATATGGGATTTGGCATGGGAGGAAACTTTCAAGACTTTATGTTGCTAGCTGAGAAAGTTAAGGCCCTTGAATGTAGAGACACTCTTGGGATAGATGTATCTGATATGGGCTTGGTTCCTGGAGTGGTCATTCCTCCCAAGTTTAGGCCACCAACTTTTGATAAGTACAATGGCAACTCTTGCCCCAAAATGCATTTACAGGCTTTTTACCGAAAGATAGTTGCTCACACTAGAGACGAGAAACTCTGGATGTACTATTTCCAGGACAACCTCTCTGGGGGGCTCACTGGAATGGTATATGAAGTTGGAAAGGAACTCTGTCCGAAACTGGAAAGAACTAGGGGAGGCTTTCCTTATACAATATTAGTACAACATTGATATGGCGCCTAGCCGTACTCAACTTCAGAGTATATCACAGAAGAATTCAGAAAGCTTTAAAGATTATGCTCAAAGATGGCGTGAGGTTGCCGCTAGAGTACAACCACCTTTTCTGGAGAGAGAAATGGTGGATACCTTCATGGATACCCTCCCAGAGAATTTCATGGAGAGGTTAGTAGGTTGTTCATCAAGTGGCTTTTCAAACATTATCTTGTAACACTCCAAAATTTGCCCTTTTATTTATTATCAACCTCGAGTAATTTACGCTTTATTCTTGCATCATTTCGCATTTCATCGCATCGCATTTGAAAAAATAAATAAATAAATCATTCGTCATCCTTTGCATGAGGTGTGTGGTCGATCGAGGCTTGCCGAGCATTGGAGCTCAAGAGAAAAATAATATCCCAAAAATAATCCAAACCATTTTCAAGCTAACCCACCAAAAGGGAAGAATTCATGTTTCTCTCCCTTTTCTTTCCCTTTTCCTTCCACTTTCCTTCCACATTCCCTTTCATTCTTTCCCTCTTATTTTTCCACTTCAATTCCACTCCATTTCCCTTAGAAACTTCCACCATGTTCTACCATCTTCTAGAGTGTTCCAAGGAATATTCCCTTTTCCAACCCTAACCCTAACTAACTACCAAACATAATTTTGGATCCTAAGCCTAATTTTGGGCCCCAAACCTAATTCCATTCCAAACCTATCTCCAAGCCTAGCCTCTATATAACCCTTCATCACTTCAATGCAAAGGGTTCCCACAATTTTCCAATTTTTCACTTTTCCTCCATTTTCCCTCCTTTAACCAAAGCTTTTTGAATAAGCTCTTCAAGTTTCACATTGAAACTTGAAGATCTTGAAGCTTAAGCCTCCAACCTTCATTGATTGTGGATTGTAGAAGAAGAAGCTAGTGATTTTTGTGAGAATTTCGGCTTATCGGAAGCACACGAAGGTTCAAGCATCAAGAACACATTTATTTTGCGATTTCACGGTTTTCTTGGTTTTCTCTTCGATCAAGCTCCGATTCTTGCAACAATTACCGAAGCACTTCTCCGTTTCGTAGGTTGGTGATCTAAATCACTTTTTCATTAATTTATTCTCTTCATCTCGCCATTTCGGCATTCTTTAATCTCTTTTTGTTTAGCTTGCGATCGATGTCATTTTCGTTATGTATTGCTTGCGTTTTGTGATTTTTGTTGATTTAGAATTTAAAGTGTTGATAGCTATAGGTGCTAGCATGTGTAAATAAGCCCCAATTAAGTAGAAATTAGTGGTAGCATGTTCCTAGGTATGTTAGGAATCATTAGAAGCAAGATTGTGGCCAAAAGCACTTATTTCAAAAAAAATTTTCACTTTCTGTTCAGTGTTAACCGGTTAACGCATTTGGTTAACCGGTTAACGCGTGCGTTTAGCCACAAATTAGTGTTGTCTAGGGTCCGTTAACCGGTTAACGCATACGATTAACCGGTTAATGCTGTTGATTTTTGGTTTTTTTGGTTATTTGATTGCTTGTTCTTGCTTTCTAGTGCCTCTAATGTTCATACATGTTTAGGTAGCGATTTAGGGAATTTTTGGGTCCATTTCCAATAGCTCATTCCCCCATTTCGAGTCGTTTCGACACGATTCCATTCATGTCGCGTATTATGCGTTTTTGTGTTCCTTTATGCATGCCTTGATTTCTTGCATTTTTTTGCTATGTTCATGCATCATTAGGTATGTAATAACCACTTTGCATTCTGTTTTTACATCATTTGCATTGCATTAAGTCATTTTGCATTTCATTGCATTAAGATATGTTGCATTTTGCATGATCACATGTATGTGCATTTGGTTGCATTTTGTTGCATACTTGATCACATCATCCATATCAACTCAATTCTAAATTTTGCATTGAGTTTAACATTCTTTTTGAGCTATTATATTGCATGTTCATAATCAATAATCCTCATGTTCATATACCATATTCATGTGCTACATTTTTGCATTGCTTGTTGCATAATCAACCATGTGATGCATTCTTGCATAATCCTAAAAAATGCTCATGTTCATTCAATTATGTATGATGATCCATGTTCAAATGCATGGTCATGATCAAGTTGGTGCATTATTTGTTGAGTTTGTGCATTAAAAAATGAAAATAATCAATTATGGATTTTGCATTTCATAGCTGTTTTTGCATATAAGTGCTGTAAAATGTGTGATGTTTGTTTGTGTGCATGTTGTTTGTAACTGTCGCTCCCACTAAATGAAGCCGGGTCAAATAGGGTACAGACGCGAACGGTCGGCGAGAGGAACAATGAGAACACACAGCCGTGAACTCACTGGAGATGAATAGAGTCGCCAGCTAGGCATTTTTATCCCGGAGGAAAGGTAATACTGCATAGACCTAGAAAGATATGGATAAGACGGTTGCGAACCAGAGAGACTGAGAAAGGGGGTTGGTTACAACCTGGGAAGGTATTAGCACCCAGATTGTCCGCCGTACTCGACGGGATCCACGCTTAAGAGATTTGTGTTTTAAAGGGGTAGTGTCAGTGCAATTTGTGTATAAAGAGCTGGAAAAAGGATGTACAGGTGTCAGTGTAAAAGAAGTGAAGTGTAATAAGTGAAGTGTCAGTGTAAGGAAAGAGTATGCTCATGATCATGAGGCTAAGAGAATGATGCTGGAAAGAGGGGGAATATACAGAGACTTTTGTTCGATAACTGTTAAGTTATGCCTACGTATCCTCTCGTGCAATGAGGAAGTCAGAACACCGTAGTTCGACCCAAAGAGACTGAAGGATGAATTGACCTGTGAACTGCTTGCTTGTCTATGCTCAAGTGTATGACCTGTCTGGCACAGATGCAAACTGTCTTGCATTAGACGGAAGAAGCAAGTTCTCGTTTGTGAGTGAAGGTGATGAGAAAAGAATCCCGGAGGAGACGATTATTGTTTGTTTTTGAGTTTTCAGTCTTTTATTGCTTTTGAAAATTTGTCATAAGTCAATGAGCTTAAGCCTAAACCAATGGGTTAGTAAACTCATCACATCTTCCCTCTGATTAGGGGTAATGAGAGTACCTTAAGTGTGAAGTCATATTCTCACACTTAATCACCTTTGATGTAGGGTTAAGATCATTAACCTACTTGTGATTACTTAGATGTTTTTTTGGTGTTTTTGTTTAGTGTTGAGTAATGAGGTTAAGCCATAATCAGGGATTAAACAGACTCATTACACCATCCTAATAGAAGGATAATAGATGAGAATGTTTAAGCTGAGGAAAGCTCCTCAACTTAATCCATGATTAGGGATTAAACTCATGACAAAACAAAGCCTTTATTAAGTGGATTTTAGTTAATGATATGATGATGAAGTGATTTTTAGGGTTTGTAAGACAACTTGAGGGGGACTTGTCCATTAACACTAGGGTTAGTCCTTCTTAACCAATTAAGGAAGAATTAGAACCCTGATGCAAGGCCCAAGTTACAAGTGTGATGTCTTGATGATTATTATGTGAATTGATTGAGAGATTTAAACACATTAAGGGTTTAACACTTAGGATTAAAGTTATACACTCCATCCTAATAGAAGGATGCAGGCATAAGCTTAATCACAAAGCCTTAAAGCCTTTAGGGTTTAGTCCCTGATTATGAGATGAGAAGAGAAGACTCAAGAGAGACACAAAGGTAAAACTAAGAGGGGAGACTAATCAAAACCCTAATCATTTTCATGCTTGGTTGTTCTTAAGGTTTGTGAGGTTTCACCAAGAAGATCTTCAAAGGAACCACCAGGAAGCAGATGAAAGGATCGAGAGAAGCAAAGCAACTTGCTTCATTCAAGAAGTCAAGTCACTTGAAGAAAGAAAGTGGGAAGAAGAAGAATGAGAAAGCTCAAACCCAAACACATATAAAAATGCAGCATGGATGCAAGAGAGATGAAAAGAGAAGTTGTGAGAAGTGAAGGCAAATTCACTTCTCAAAATCACTTACCACCTGAAATGTTAGAAAAGAAATGCAATGCAATGCAAACTGGGATGAGATGACATGATGAGAAACAAAACCAGAAGCATGTACATGATGCTAATGATGCTATGAGATGCTACAAACATGAGGCAGCACATGGAAATGATCATACAAGTTCATGAATGCAAATGAATCAAGTTAGGAAGCATGGACATACATGAAAAGTTATGAAGTGCACATGGCATACAACATGGCAAATACATGATGCAATGATCAAACATGCTTTCAATATGTCTTATGATGTCAAATGAATCACATGGATGCTTGGAATGTCATGGCAAGTCATGTTGTGCAAGAGAATGCAAGATGTATGCAAATGGAAGCTCAAATTAGGGTTTATGAACCATACATCAAACAAAAATCAAAATCAGAAGCAAACCCTAAGATAAAAAATTGAAAATGCCACTAAAAGGACCCCTAATCCTATACTAAACCAATGCCCAAAGGAGAGGTCTCAACTCCTAACCTAACTCAAGATATGATTTTTACAAGTTCTCTAGGGTTTTAGGGTTCCTAAACAAGAAAATTATCAAACAAATGGAAAATGAAAGATCAAATCATGGCCATTTAATCTCATAAACTACATGCTAAACACAATGCAATGCAAGAAGAATCAATGTCCAACTCTTCATGGATAGACAGAAATGATTTTTGGAACTTTGGATCAAATTAATGCATAAAAATGATTTTTATTCAATGAAAAATTCTCAAAATGCATCAAGATCAAAAAATAAATTTGGTTTGAAGGTTGGACAATGTTTCTAAATGTCTTAGAACATTTCATGAATTTATTTGGTGATTTTTAAATACCTAAAAGTATTTTTAATAAATTAATTTCCATTAATCAATTAAAAATAAACTTTTAAATATTTTAAAATACTTTTTAAATGCTAAAAATAAAAATAAAAATATTTTTGTGTTTTAAAAATTAATGAAACTCTGGACAAAAAGTTTCATAATTTTTAAAACCTTTTTGCTATTTTAAATAAATTATGCAAATAAAATGAAAAGAAATGAAATAAAAACAAAATAAAATGGAAAGTAAACAGAAAGAGAGGCTGAGATTGATCCTGGGTTCAAAAGGTTTGACTGGGCGCGCATCTGGACGGCCCAGGTTCAAACTGAGTTAATCTCAATTAATTAAATAAATAATGGTGATTAGGGTTTAATGACTACATCTGGACCATTCACACGCGCGGCAAGTCAACTGGTCAAAGCAATCCAACGTACCAGATTCAAACGCTCATTAATTACCAGATTAAACCCTAATGATTTTCAGGTGGCCGGAGAAGACCTCCGGTCGTCTTCTCCGGTGGGAACCCCACCTGAAAATCTCCAAAACTCTCAAAACCTAACTAAAATGAAATCTAAAAACATGGAAATGATCCCCACAACTTACTGAATCAAAACCCCAAGTCAAAACTCATTTATATTTCATCAATCTCATGAATCGAAACAAAGAAGATTTTAGGGCAAAACTTTCAGAAACAAATTAAACTCTCATCTTTCCACCATTTTCAAAACTAAAGATATCAGAGTAATCAGTGAAGCATATAGAACAACTTAAGAACTTAAAAAATGATTTCTGGAAAAAAAGTTCTTGAGCTACCTGAGTTTCGAAGCTTTCACTCTGGTAACTTTCAGACCTCCTCTCCTTGTGAAATCCACTCCTTATGACCCCTTGATGATGCTTGAATGCTTGGAAGAAATTTATGTTGGCTGGTGAAGGAGTTTGAACAGCTTCTGCTCAAGCTCAGTTAAAAATGGTGATGATGATTCAGGCTGTTTTAAGCATGGGTGAATGGTTCTTTGTGGTCCAGATGCTGAGTGGAGAAGGTTTGTGGAGTTTGTTTTGGTGTTTATGGCCTGTGGAGTGAGTTTCGAAAGGTTTTGCTCCTGGGAGTGAAAATGGAGAAATGGTGTTCTTGCTTGATTCAGGCTTGTGTCTTGTTGGTTTAGGCTCTATGAAGCATGGTGAGATGATTAGTGAAACTTGTTTGAATGTTTGTGAGTTGTGCAGGGAGATTCGAAGAGAAAATGCAAAATGGAGTGAGTTTGTGTATGTTGTGTTATGGTCTGTTTCAGCTTGGCCTCTTGATATGTTTAGCTTGCAAATGGATAGTATAAAATAATCTCATAGGTCAGATGATGTGACCTGGACTTTATTGATTGGTAAGTTCACTTTTGCAAAATGTCAACTTTGTTGTAAGAGAGGCATGGGCTTGGTTCTAGGCTAGTACAAGCATGGGGCTGTCGTAGCAAAGGTGAGGGGAAGGGCTAGCAAGGTTCAGCATCCAATGTAGCAAGTGGTAGGAAGTGTGATCATGAATTTTGCAAGTTGTTTCAACTTTGGTTCATATGGAACTTTCTTGCTATACCAACCATGAAGCATGAGGGATCTTGGTTCAAATCTGACTTTTAGAAGTTGCATGATGCTTGTGTAATGGTTTGATGACAATTAGAAGTTACAATTTGCCTTGGTTCATGATTTTGCAAATTTTCCAATTAGTGCATGTCTTGAAAATTAGTGATTTTTGCCAACTTTGTCAAACCATAACTTTTGATCAAAGAAGAATTAGATCATGTTCTTGTACTTTTTGAAAAGGGAAAAATGTGTTCTACAACTTTCATGACCAAAGTTTTTTCATTTGAAGCATTTTTGGATCAAAAAGCAAGGCTTGAAAAAATGGCATAAAATGACATATTCTTGAAAAGTCAACTATGCCCAAAAAAGTCAACTTTGCAAAAACTTCAAATTCTTGAATTTTGTGAACTTCAACCTTCTCCCATGATCAAATAAAGATCATATACACTCAAAATGATGAAGATCACCCCTTGGTTGGGTCATTGGGGGCCTCAGATGCCCTGATTTTGCACTGACTTGTCCAGAAAGTCAACTCTTGATCAGATGACTTCCCCATGGAATTTCTTCATGAAAATTGTTATGCATACTCCCTATACCATATAGAGACCAATGGAAACAAGAATGACCAAAAAATTTGGGGTTATGGCCTCTGAAACCAAAACCCTAATTTTAGGTCAACTGTGCAGTCAAACTTGGCTCTGCACCCATACCAATCCCAGTTCTTGTGATTCTTTTGCATTTTTGACTTTGGGGGGATGTAATATGGTATAAGAACACACATGGATCCCTTTGGTAGCCTTTGGAGTGGCTCAAGAGGCTCTTGGATTGCTCAGATCACAAACCCTAGGTGCAGATGACTTAGAAACTATGCAGTGGATCAAAAATGTGGTATGAGGTGATATGATTGTGTTTATGCATATGAAATGATCACAAGCCATGGTGTGAATGGGTGAGGGCAAATTTGGGGTGTTTACAGCTGCCCCTATTCAAACATGAGTTAGCTGTGTAGGATGTAAGCGACGGCTTAACAGGCAAACAAGATAACTTGTGGTTGAATACCAAAGACAGTCCAAAATTTGCACTCACAGAATGAAGAAGAAAAGGGATATAGATTGTAAAGGAAAATAAAGTATATTGTAAAGTGTGGGCGACGGAGGACGACCGCCGAGCAGAGGACGACTGCTGGGTAACGAGCAATGACGGGGACGACCGACATGCTGGGAAAAGCGCGGGAAATAAAGCGATGACGGGGACGACCGACATGCTGGGGATAAAAGGTAAAGCTAAGACGGGGACGGCCGACTAGCTGGGAAAAATAAGAAAATATGATGGGGACGGCCATCAAGTTCGTAAAGCAAAGTAACCAACGATGGGGACGGCCATCGGGCTAAAAAGGAAAGGGACCACGACGGGGACGGCCATCGGGTTAAAGAATAAATGAAATAAACAGATGATGAGGTACGGTCATCAAAGGTGAAGGACGATCACCTAGCAGGGGACGGCTGCTCTGTTGGGTTAAGATGAGGGACGATCATCCAAGGTGGAGGACGACCACCTGGCAGGGTACGGCTGCCGAAAATATCGCGACATAGGACGAATGTCGGATAAAAGGTCAACGATGGGGACGGCCATCGGACGAGCATGATGGAGGACGACCATCAAGAGGTGGAGGACGACCACCTAGCAGGGGACGGCTGCTCTCGAGGTTTCTCATGACACAGGACGAGTGCCAGATAACCAAAATCAACAATGGGGACGGCCATTGGATAAAATGATGAAGGACGATCATCAAAAAGGTGGAGGACGACCACCTAGCAGGGGACGGCTGCTAAAAATCAACGATGGGGACGGCCATCGGATGAGCATGATGGAGGACGACCATCAAGAGGTGGAGGACGACCACCTAGCAGGGTATGGCTGCTCTCAGAGTTTATCATGACACAGGACGAGTGTCAGATAAACAGAAAATTTGCTTTGTTGGCGATCTACTGGGGATATAGTAAACACGGACGAGCGTTTACAACCAAGAAAAGAAAGCATAAGTGTTTAGATGTTGTGTATAGATTAAAGATGCGGACGAGCATCCTTAAGACTACGATACGGACGAGTATCGAGTAGAAACAAACTGACACGTGTTCAGAGATGATGATACGGACGAGTATCAACGGGTTAACAAAGAACACGGACGAGTGTTGAATCTGAGGGGATTCCTGGGGAATAGTAGACATAGACGAGTATCTATATTCAAGAGGACAAAAGTGTTTGACATGGTGTATGGATTAAAGATGCGGACGAGCATCCTTAAGACTATGATACGGACGAGTATCATGTAGAAACAAACTCTAGACGCATGTTCAGGGATGATGGTACGGACGAGTACCAACGGGTTAACAAAGAACAAGGACCAAAGTCGAATCTGTGGGGATATGAATGGTATATACAAGATACGGACGAGTATCTGTATGAGTGTAACATGAGTAGCGAGTATGAGTATTGCATAGGTGAGTGTTTATCTGCTGGGGAGAGTGACACGGACGAGTGTCAAGAGAGAAAAGTATAATATGAACAAATATCTGATATACAAAGTGTAGGTGACTGCGCTGGGGATATGACACGGACGAGTGCCACGGAAATTATAAGTATTGGTGAGTGCAAAGAGGATGTCTTTGGCTTTCTGCTGGGGTGTGACACGGACGGGTGTCAGGACGTGTCTGTAATACGGGTGATCTTGTTTGTAAAGGATATTCAGGCGACTTTACTGGGGAGTGATGACACGGACGGGTGTCAAAAGGAGTATATACTGGTGTTTGTGAATTGTGAGGCAACTGCTTTTGCTGGAGACTCTGGTGGGATTTCTGTATATTGTTGATGAATGGTCATTATTCACAAGTGTTGATTCACAACACGGCTTATGATTATGCTATGTATTTGATTTTTGCCGTAATGTTCCGTATTAGACGGAATGCTACGCTTTGTGGGTGAATATGATGCGAATGCTATGATTATGCAAAGATACCGATCCGGGACTCGGATCCCGTTGCTGTGAAGATCTCCGGTCGATCTGCTTGACATGGACATCCCAGCTGGGGATGAGATCATTGGTAGATCTGATGATATGATATCTGCTTGGGGATTCGGGTCACTGAGAGACCTAATAAATGAACGACCCAGCTGGGGTTTGTAGAAGCTTTCTTCACTCTGTTGTGATCTTTCATGCGTTGCTCTTCTGGATAGAGGCTGGAGATCTGTGGGGAGAGGATTCCCTGGCTTCTGTATTCGGCTGAGGATGAAATGGCAACTCGGCTGGGGAGAAAGAGAAATCACTGAAAGATCTCCCTAGAAATTCCATTGAGGATGATTCTTGACTCAGCCGGGGATATGGGCGCCTTCTGGCATTGCCCTGGCAACTCTGATGGAGAGAAGTAATAATTGGCAGCTCAGCTGGGGGGAGTCATGAGAGGCAACTCAGCTGGGGAAGGGGCACGTCGGGTGCTAAAATTGAGTGTTGATTTGCCAGCTTGCTAGGATGAAGCCTACATGCCCCACGCTGCGCTTTGGATACCTGCAATCCTGCAAAGGTAGAGAAACGCACAAGTAATCCCGAGGTATCCTTTACTGGATTCCGTCATAGGAGTTTAGACACCTCTGAGAGTAAGTATATTTCCTGCAAGCATGTGTTTTTATTTTTGAAGATAAACATCTGTACTTATGCAATCAGTTTTTTAGAGACATCAGACATTTTGCAAATAAAATGTACAAGACGAGACATGACTGAAAAATCTGATTTTATTAATTCATATGCCCTGAATTGGCGGGATACAGTCAAAGGAACATATCCCCTGAAATGAGGAGATTGTTACAAATTGAGAAACAAAAAGTTGGCAGTGTTGACGACGCTTTGAGGAGTTTCCTCTTCCGCTATGACTCGTATGACTTTTGACGTTCTTCTCATCTTGCGTTCTGGAGAAGGTTGGTTCTGATTGAAGCTTGATCCTCTGGAGGTTTACCAAGTTGTGGATACAGACGAATTCAGAATGCAGTTGTTCGCTTATTCCCTTATTTTGCATGGATCGCCCTTTCGGGTTTTCAATCCATCGGGATACCCATTTTTGCCTGAGTTGTCCAATGCGGCTTTTCAACTCAGCGGGTGTACATTTTTTTTGTTTATTTTCCCTTGTTTTTGCCCGAGTCTTTTATTCTTTTTTTGACTCGCCGGGATGCCCTATTTTTGCCTGGACTTACATTCTGTTTTTATGTCCAGCGGGTCATTTTTATGCGAAGTATTTTTTAACTGCATCTGAATTCACAGGGGACGGGAAATCTTCACCATCCATGGTGCTGAGCATCAGTGCTCCACCAGAGAAAACTTTCTTTACCACAAATGGTCCTTCATAATTTGGAGTCCATTTGCCCCTGTGGTCTGTATGAGGAGGGAGGATTCTTTTCAGCACAAGATCTCCTATTTGGTACCCTCGGTGCCTGACTTTCTGATCGAAGGCTTTCTTCATTCTTTTCTGATACAGCTGCCCATGACAGATTGCAGCCAATCTTTTCTCTTCAATCAGACTTAGTTGTTCGTATCGGGCCCGAACCCATTCTGCTTTACTCAGTTTAACATCCATTAGTACCCGCAGAGAGGGTAATTCCACTTCAACCGGTAGGACTGCTTCCATTCCATACACAAGCTGATACGGTGTTGCCCCAGTGGATGTTCTGATTGACGTGCGGTACCCATGCAAGGCAAACGGTAGCATTTCATGCCAGTCTTAGTAAGTGACTACCATCTTCTGCACAATCTTCTTGATATTTTTATTTGCTGCCTCAACAGTGCCATTCATCTTTGGCCTGTAAGGAGAAGAATTGTGATGTTGGATCTTGAAGTCCCGGCACGGCTCTGCCATCATTTTGTTGTTTAAATTGGAACCATTATCAGTAATGATTCGCTCGGGCACTCCATATCGACAGATGATATCTCTCTTCAGGAATCGGGCTACCACTTGCCTTGTAACATTTGCATATGAGGCTGCTTCAACCCACTTGGTGAAATAATCAATAGCGACCAAGATGAATCTGTGGCCGTTCGAAGCAGTTGGCTCAATCTTGCCAATCATATCAATGCCCCACATGGCAAAGGGCCATGGTGAAGACATGATGTTCAAAGGATTGGGAGGCACATGCACCTTATCTGCATAAATCTGGCATTTATGGCATTTTCTGGCGTAGGCACAACAGTCTGCATCCATTGTGATCCAGTAATATCCTGATCTTAGCAGTTTCTTAGCCATGGCATGCCCTCCAGCATGGGTACCAAAGGATCCTTCGTGCACTTCATGCATCAACAAGTCTGCTTCTGTCTTATCAACACATCTGAGGAGTACCATATCAAAGTTCCTTTTGTATAAAGACCCATCAGTGTTCAGAAAGAAACTACCGGCAAGCCTTCTCAAAGTCTTCTTATCATTGGAAGATGCCCCAGGTGGGTATGTTTGATCCTCCAAGAAGCATTTAATGTCATGGAACCAAGGCTTATCATCTTTAACAACATCTGCTGCAAATACATATGCTGGTCTATCAAGTCTGGATACTGAAATCTGAGGCACAAAGTTGGCAGCTTGAACTTTGATCATGGATGAAATGGTAGCCAGAGCATCTGCGAACTGATTCTCGTCCCGAGGGATATACTCAAGCTTGACTGTTGTGAAGAAAGTCAATAACCTCCTTGTATAATCCCTGTAAGGTATCAGATGATCCTGGTGGGTGTACCATTTTCCGTTGGTTTGATTAACTACCAGAGCTGAATCTCCGAATACAGTCAATGTCTTGATCCTGAGGTCAATGGCTTCCTCAAGGCCCATAATGCAAGCTTCGTATTCAGCTTCGTTGTTAGTGCAGTTGAAAGTGAGTTTTGCCGAGAAAGGCATGTGAACTCCTTCAGGTGTAATGAGTACTGCACCAACACCACGACCATTCATATTAACAGCCCCATCAAACATCATAGTCCATTCTTCTTTCGGGTCGGGCCCTTCAGTGTGAATAGGCTCTTCATGATCTTTTTCTTTTATGAACATGATGTCTTCATCAGGGAAGTCAAATCTCATAGGCTGGTAATCATCAATAGGTTGCTCAGCAAGATATTCAGACAATACACTGCCTTTGATGGCTTTCTGAGATGTGTATTGGATGTCGTACTCCGTGAGAATCATCTGCCATCTTGCAACCCGTCTGGTAAGAGCTGGCCTCTCGAAAATGTACTTAACTGGGTCCATTTTTGAGATCAGTAAGGTAGTGTGGGTCAACATATACTGTCTCAGTCGGCGAGCAGCCCACGCTAAAGCACAGCAAGTTTTCTCGAGCAGTGAATAACGTTGTTCACAGTCGGTAAACTTTTTGCTTAGGTAGTATATTGCATACTCTTTTCGACCAGACTCGTCATGCTGGCCCAGCACACACCCCATTGACTCTTCTAATACTGTCAAGTACATTATCAGAGGTCTTCCTTCAACTGGAGGCATAAGGATTGGAGGCTCTTGTAAGTACTCCTTGATCTTGTCAAAAGCCCTTTGGCAGTCTTCATTCCACCTGACCGTCTGTTCCTTTCTTAACAGCTTGAACAAAGGCTCACAGGTTGCTGTGAGGTGAGATATGAACCGTGAGATGTAGTTCAATCGACCTAAGAACCCTCGAACTTCTTTCTCAGTCCTCGGTGCAGGCATCTCTTGAATAGCTTTGACTTTATCAGGGTCAACTTCAATCCCTTTCTCGCTTACAATAAAGCCCAGCAGCTTACCGGATCGCACCCCAAATGTGCATTTGTTGGGGTTCAGCTTCAGTTGGTACTTCCTCAGACGCTTAAACAGCTTCAGCAGATTCACCAGGTGGTCTTCTTCAGTAAGGGACTTGGCAATCATGTCATCCACATAACATTCTATTTCTTTATGGATCATATCGTGGAATAATGTCACCATAGCCCGTTGATATGTTGCACCAGCATTCTTCAGTCCGAATGGCATTACCTTGTAACAGAACGTGCCCCAAGTTGTAATGAATGTTGTCTTCTCCATGTCTTCAGGTGACATCTTGATCTAATTATATCCTGAAAATCCGTCCATGAAGGAGAATACCGAGAACTGAGCCGTGTTATCTACCAGTACATCAATGTGAGGTAATGGGAAATCATCTTTCGGGCTAGCTCTGTTCAGATCCCGATAGTCAACACACATTCTTACTTTGCCTTCTTTCTTAGGCATAGGCACTATATTAGCAACCCACGGTGGGTAGCTAGCCACAGCAAGGAACCCGGCGTCCCACTGCTTTTGTACCTCTTCTTTGATCTTCATTGCCATGTCTGGGCGAGTACGGCGCAACTTCTGTTTGACCGGTGGGCACTCTTCTCTCAAAGGCAGCTTGTGCACGACAATGTCGGTGTCCAACCCTGGCATATCTTGATACGACCAAGCAAACACATCCACATATTCTTGAAGCAGATCAATCAGTTGTCTCTTCACTGAGTCTTGCAGGCAGGCCCCGATTTTAACCTCTTTCACGTCTTCATCTGTACCAAGATTAATCACTTCAACCTCCTCCTGGTGAGGAGTAATAACCTTTTCCTCTTGTCTTAACAACCTGGCTAGCTCTTCAGGAAGCTCATATTCTTCTTCAACCCCTTCATCAGCTTGATTGATCGGATTGTCAAAGTCATACGAAGTCATAGCCGTGCTGTTGTCGGTGCTGTCAGGAAGGCACTCTCTGCAAGGGTTCAGTTTGTTCATTTTAGTGATTGATTTTAATCTTGTTTAAAAAAAGGTGAAATGAAGTTATCATTTTGAAAACATCGCCATTTATTTTTTTGTACAAAAAGAAAAATGGAAAAACAGTGAACGAAAAAGGAAAAGACTCATTTGCAAAAAGATGTCTGATATTTCATTAATTAATCTTGTTTGCACAAAAAGCACAGATGGCCCGATTACAAAATGAGTCTTGTCATCTTGGGCAAGATGCAAGACTTTGATGCATGCTATAAAAATACAGGAAATAATAATTACTCTGCATGAGTAACTCTTATAATTTCCTGGGAAGACCAGTTTGAGATACTGCCCCCCGGGATCTTTGGACGAATCCAATTCTCCAGATTGCGCTCCTCTTCCAGCTCGTCTTCCAAATTGTTGATAGCATCAGGGGTGAGCATCCCCCCACTGACAAAACCGGGCTTCTCAGCAGCCTCCGCTTGATGTTGTTGAGTTGGTCTGTAACCCAACCCAAATTTGTCTTTCTTCTCCTCCACAGATAAAACATTGCCCCAGCCTTGGGCAGCTCCTTCCTCAACAACCTTCCGGGCTTGTTGGTAAGATGACATGGAGACTCCAGATACAGCAGATGCTTCATTAACATTCAGGGCCTCAAACCCTTGGCTCATTGTTTCATGGATCTCCCCATCCATCTCAATATACTTATAAGTAGCCAGATGGCTGACAAATATATCCTCCTCCCCACAGATAGTAACAACTTGGCCTTCCCACTCAAATTTTAACTTCTGGTGAAGGGTAGACGTTACTGCGCCAGCGGCATGAATCCATGGTCTACCCAACAAACAGCTGTAGGCAGGCTGAATGTCCATCACATAGAAGATCGTTTTAAAGGTTTGTGGGCCAATTGTCACCGGTAGCTCAATTTCTCCCAGAACCGATCTCTTAGAACCATCAAAGGCTCTTACTACCAGGTTACTGGGACGCAAGGCTAATCCTTCATACTCTAGCTTCACCAGGGCCTTTTTCGGTAAGACATTAAGGGATGATCCTGTGTCTACCAGCACATGGGAAAGGACTGCACCTTTACATTCCATGGTGATGTGCAAGGCCTTGTTATGGTTGCAGCCTTCCGTTGTCAAGTCAGTATTGGTGAACCCTAGCCCATTGCTAGCAGTAACATTTCCAACCACGGTTTCCAACTGATTGACGGTGATCTCTTCAGGCACGTAAGCTGCGTGCAAGACTTTAAGTAGTGCATTCCGATGGGCTTCGGAGCACATAAGCAGTGATAGGATAGAGATCTTGGATGGCGTCTGGTGAAGCTGATCCACTATTTTGTAATCACTCTTTTTGATGATTCTCATGAACTCATCAACTTCCTGATCGAATGGTGTTTTCAAAACTTCTTTAGCAGCTTGATCTTCCTGCACCGGGCTTTTTCCTTTTGCCTTGGCAGCAGCTTCTGCTTCGGTAGTGGGTCTTTGAATTTGTGGAGCAAAGAGACATCCGCTTCGAGTGAAGCCTCCGCCTCCTCCCACATTGTCTATTTGTGGTGCAGGTGTTGATGTATCAAGAGTGATTCTTCTTCCTTCGCAGTACACGTCAGAGCCGTAGTGCCAAGGGATGGCCCTACTGCTTTCATAAGGTACTGGTCCAGGTACCGTGACAGTGACTGGACTGATGACAGCTGCAGAAGGAACTGTGATAGTTTGTGGATCATAATAAATCGTGACTGGTGCTCTGATGGGAGCAGCACTTTCTGAGTTGTAGGCAGAGTTGTTTTCAGGATCATAAAATATTGTGACGGTTGAGACATCTTCAGAGTTTGTTGCTGGAGTTGTAGGAGACATTGTCGGAAGGATGGATGTTGTTGTTGTAGGAGATTCAAATTGGAGTGGTGCTGAAGTTGTAGAAGAAAAATTTGTTGATAACTGATCAGTTGAGATGATAGACGAAGTACTTGTCGATGAAGCCGAAGAATTGTCAGGAACAATGGTTGCTGCAGTTGTAGGAGATACCGGAACTGTTGCTGATGAGATTGCTGGATTTGTTGGAAATGATGTGGTGATCTGAAGTTGGCCACTCTGAATGAGACCATCTATGCCATTCCTCAGGTTATCGCACCCATTTACTGAAATATTGCAGTAAGCACACCCTAATTCACACCCCGGGAACATGTGACATTCGAGGAGCTGAGCCTTAATTTCCACCAACGGTGTCCGAATCTGACCCACACTGGTTATTAAATAAGACGGCTTGTCTTCTTCAATAGCGTTGATTCTGGGACCACCGTGGTTTGGCATAGGATTTTTGTTGACATTGGGTGGTGGTGCGAAATTCAGAGCTTTTGAGTCTACCAGGTCTTGTACCTTCATGTGCAAGGCTCTGCACTTTTCTGTACTATGGCCAGGTGCGTTTGAATGAAAGGCACACCTAGCATTGGAGTCGTAATTCCTGGGTAGACTGTTGGGATCTGGAGGTGCCAACGTCCTTAGCTCAACTAGGTTGAGTTTCAGGAGCTGTGGCAGCAATGTAGCATATGGCATGGGGATCGGATCGATCACCCTGTTAGCTTGAGATGGCCTTTGCTGGAATGGCCTCTGCTGGTTATTATTGTTGGTGTTGCTGTTGTTGTAATTTCTCGGAGGATACTGATTTTGTTGGTGGTACTGAGGTTGTTGCTGATAGTTTTGCTGCGGAGGCTGATAAGCTGGTTGTGGATGAGCTGGAGCGGGAATGGTGACAGCTGCCACAGATCTATGAACATATTGGGGCCCGCCCCTGTTGGTGTGGATGGCATTAGTCTCACCAGTCCTTCTTGGGCCTGTAAAAGGCTTTCTTGCATTACCGGATGAGCTTGCACCGTTGTCTGAGATCTTTCCCATCTTCAATAGGCTTTCAATTCTCTCCCCGTCTATGACTACATCTGCAAAGCTGGTAGATGAGAAGGCAGCTAGCCTATCAATGTAAGTCCCCTGAAGGGTGTTCATGAACATATCAGCCATCTCCCTTTCTGACATAGGTGGCTGGACAGCGGCAGCAAGCTGTCTCCATCTTTGAGCGTACTCTCGGAAGCTCTCTCTAGATGACTGTGACATTCCCATCAGGAGGGTCCTGTTGGGTGCCATATCCAGATTATACTGATACTGTCTGATGAAGGCCTCTGCCAGGTCCTTCCAGCATCTAATAGTCGCTCTTGTCAGATGGGAATACCATTCCCTCGAAGCTCCAGTCAAGCTATCCTCAAAATAGAACATCCACAGCTTCTCGTCCATGGTATAGGCCTTTAGCCTCCCGAGAAAAGATTGTAGATGGGTTCGGGGGCATGAAGTCCCGTTGTATTTTTCAAAACATGGAGGCTTAAACTTGTGGGGAATCCTGACCCCGTCTACCAAGCCCATGTCCATAACATCGAATCCCAAAGAATTCTGGGACTCCAAGGATCTTAATTTCTCAGCTATCTCATCCAGCCTTCTATCATAAGCTTCCTCCCCAGCTCCCATCACTGTGAACTGATCTTCCTGGGGGTCTTCTTGCAGTACCCTCCCTGCTGTGGCAGTCCCTTGTATATTGACAGGAATGTTGGCCTCTGGATGGAGGTGGGGTCCAAAGACTGGGGGATTGACATGAGGTTGGACTCTTTCATTGTTGCTAGTCCCAGCAGTCCCCGGCTGATGATCTTCCTGATTTCTCCCTTCTACCAGTGCTCTGAGCCTCTCCTGGCTTTGAGCCATGTTGTTCATCACCTCCATAAACTGAGTCATCTGGGTTCTCATTTCCAATCTTTCGTTTTCCATTTGATTTCTGACCTCTGCAAGGTCCTGCTGTACCTGATCCATTTGTATGCCCGGAAGGTTATTACGGGTGGGGTACCTGTGTGGTCGGTTGAGTGGAAACCCTCGTCGTCGAGCAATAATTCCTGAGCATCACAACAGAGTTAGCAACAACAAAACAAAAACCTACAAAACAAAAAAAGGTTAGCATGCAATGCAGTATGCTTATTTGTTTTCACGGTATCCGGCTTGGCATTCAGTTTTGACCCTTCCAGACCCTTGAAGATGAAGCTGTTGATGTTGCTTTCGGAGTAAACTCGGATGGAACAAACTAAATACATATATTACAAAAGGCAAATGGTACACAGTTTGTTTACAAATACAAGCCCTCTGAGGGGTCAAAATACATTACAAGAAAATAAAGGTACATGGAATGAAAGCAACAACAAGCAAATGGTCAAACACCAAGACCAAACTCATCCTCCCGAACTTCCTTGAGAAGTGCTTCGGTCACAGGATCAGCCGGACGCTCCGTGAGGTTCCTGATAAGGAGGTTCCTGGTAGTGACAGCTGCAGTTAGCTTCTTGTGTTGACCTTGGTCCTTAGACCTCTTCACTCCAGCTTTGATCTTTAGCTCTGATATCTCCCTCTGGGCTGCTGCCAGGGCTTCTTGTTGCTCTTTTGCACTAGCTTCCATCTGCTCCATCTTGTCTTGGACCCTCTTGTCCTCTAGAGTACGAGCCTCGGTGATCCTGACCCACCTAGCCTGACTCTCCTTTAGATACAAGTCTGTCCTGGCCTTCTGGAACTGAGCTTCTTTGCAAGCATTTTTCAAGATCTGCTCTCCAGCCCTAGACTTCTTAATGTAATCTTCAGACTTCTCAATCCTAGCCAAATGCTCTTTCTTCAACTTTTCCAACCTTTCAATATCCAATCTTCCATCCCTCCTCTCATAGAGGGTCTTCTGCAAAGCTTGAGTCAACTTCTCATTTCTCTCTTTCAATTTCTCAAACTCCTCTAAGCTGACAGTTGCTGGAGGTGGTGTTGTGGAAGGCCCAGGCATATCCTCTATAGTAAAGGGCATACCAGAGAATTGAGCCCTGGCATGGGACCAATCATAATATTGTGCTGATGCCACATTGTTACACTTCCCCAGGATGGTTACCCCCTTAGTCTGCACATTGTCCCAGGCCCAGGCTGCCTGCCTAACAATAGCCATATTAAGCTTGTTCTCACAATAAAGAGTCTCCACCAAGTCCTGTGCCTTAGGAGTGTGGACTAGTGCATAGCCCAGTTGTCTTTTGAACAGCAGAGGGTTGTAATTAATACTACCCTTAACTCCTATTAGGGGCACATTGGGGAAATGCCCACAGCTGGTGATGATATCCCTGCCTTTTGTGCTTTGAGTGCACCACCTGATATCAGCTGAAGTAAGAGTAGTAAGTCTTCCAGCCCAGTTTTTCTGTTGATGAGGGTTCAAAAATGCATCTGTCTTGGGCAAATGCCTGAGAAGCCAAGTATGGAACAAAGGAGCACAGCACCTCACTAATCTTCCCCTCTGCTTTTCATTCCTCTGATGCACTGAATAGTAGAGATCACCCAATAAAGTTGGCACTGGGTTCCTTAGAATGAACAGATGGATTGCATTCTTACTAATGAATCGAGGCTCATCTGCAAATAATATGATCCCATATATGCTCAGGGCCAACAAGGCACAGACTGCTTTCCACTCTCCTAAAGAAGCTTTCAGGGTAGCTTGAGAGATCAAGAAATCCAGATGTAAGCCAGGGATTCCAGCCTTAGAAGTCATATGCTTCCCAATCAGAACAGGTTCCAGATGCAAAGCCTTTGCTACTTCTTCATTACCAGGAAAGACCATCTCAGGGTTGAAAGGGACTCCACCCCTGATAGGTATACCAACTAATGAGGAGTACTCTTCCAATAAAGGGCCCAGCTGAAAGTCCTGAAAAGTGAAACATCTCAGTGGGGGATCATAAAACTGAAGGCAAGTGTGGATCAGGCTTCTCTGTGAGGGGTCCAGATCCATAACCATATCAAGTATATCTCCATAGTGTTCCCTGAACAGTGGTATATGGTCTGGAGTGATCAGGGTCTGAATCCTCCTGATGTCAGCTAGCTCTGGCTGGAAGAAATGGTAGGCGATGTTGCTCTTTTTAGGTGCCATGATGTTGAGACTGAGTAGAAACAAGTGCTGATGATGATATTGAACAATGGGCCACTGATTGGCTGGAGTAGATTGCTGATAGCTGAAGCAAGTGCTGATGAAGATAGGTCAATACTGAAGATGGGGTCAAAACCAAAACCAAATGAAGATGGATACCCTGAAACACAAATAAACAAATGTCAATATGATGCAATGATTATGTATGCAAATGATATGCAAAGGGTTTGTGACTGAGCTGGATCTGATCAAATGCTCTAAAATAAATCCATGTGTGTAAGAAATCCAGATGGAGGTCCATAAGTCCAGTAACCAAGGTGGGGGACTCAAATAAAGAGTCACATGTCCAGGGTTTAGAATCACAAGAACTGTTCCAACATGGAGTATTCTTAATCAAAACAAAGTAACAGGGTATTCTGAGGTCAAGGTACCTGCAAACCTGTAAACAGCCCAACCCCCTCACAGGTGGTGTTCTAAAACAAGGATCCTCAGACTTGGATCAGTTATGAGAAGTGTAAACACTTCTAACCCGGAGGTACAGTGTTTACAATAACCATAAAAGTTCCTCCTCTAATTCACCTCAGTTTCTGAAGGTCAATACTAAAAGGTCATCCAGACTTAGCAGGCTTCCCAGATAGCCCTAGCATTGCAGGAAATCTGCAACACAGAGTTCTCAAGAAGAAACCCATATCTGAACCGTGTTTCATATTCCCGCACCAGACCGAAATGGAATGGGAAAGAATATGATTCACTCTAGCCTAGGTGTCACTCAGGTCCCAGGTATAGGACCTTAAACTCTCAATAGAACACCCACCCACCAAAGCAAACAAACAGATCCAGCCAGCAGCACAGTATGACAATATGATATAATGCAAAGCTATAAAGAAAGCAGTAAACAACTGTACAAAAATAAATGCAAATATACAAACACAAATAAGCACATAACACCCCAGTAAACATAAATCAAACAAGCGCTAGGAGGAACCCACAAAAAGAACCAGAAGCCCTGGTTGCAGTATAAGGTCTCCCCAGCAGAGTCGCCAAGCTGTCGCTCCCACTAAATGAAGCCGGGTCAAATAGGGTACAGACGCGAACGGTCGGCGAGAGGAACAATGAGAACACACAGCCGTGAACTCACTGGAGATGAATAGAGTCGCCAGCTAGGCATTTTTATCCCGGAGGAAAGGTAATGCTGCATAGACCTAGAAAGATATGGATAAGACGGTTGCGAACCAGAGAGACTGAGAAAGGGGGTTGGTTACAACCTGGGAAGGTATTAGCACCCAGATTGTCCGCCGTACTCGACGGGATCCACGCTTAAGAGATTTGTGTTTTAAAGGGGTAGTGTCAGTGCAATTTGTGTATAAAGAGCTGGAAAAAGGATGTACAGGTGTCAGTGTAAAAGAAGTGAAGTGTAATAAGTGAAGTGTCAGTGTAAGGAAAGAGTATGCTCATGATCATGAGGCTAAGAGAATGATGCTGGAAAGAGGGGGAATATACAGAGACTTTTGTTCGATAACTGTTAAGTTATGCCTACGTATCCTCTCGTGCAATGAGGAAGTCAGAACACCGTAGTTCGACCCAAAGAGACTGAAGGATGAATTGACCTGTGAACTGCTTGCTTGTCTATGCTCAAGTGTATGACCTGTCTGGCACAGATGCAAACTGTCTTGCATTAGACGGAAGAAGCAAGTTCTCGTTTGTGAGTGAAGGTGATGAGAAAAGAATCCCGGAGGAGACGATTATTGTTTGTTTTTGAGTTTTCAGTCTTTTATTGCTTTTGAAAATTTGTCATAAGTCAATGAGCTTAAGCCTAAACCAATGGGTTAGTAAACTCATCACATCTTCCCTCTGATTAGGGGTAATGAGAGTACCTTAAGTGTGAAGTCATATTCTCACACTTAATCACCTTTGATGTAGGGTTAAGATCATTAACCTACTTGTGATTACTTAGATGTTTTTTTGGTGTTTTTGTTTAGTGTTGAGTAATGAGGTTAAGCCATAATCAGGGATTAAACAGACTCATTACACCATCCTAATAGAAGGATAATAGATGAGAATGTTTAAGCTGAGGAAAGCTCCTCAACTTAATCCATGATTAGGGATTAAACTCATGACAAAACAAAGCCTTTATTAAGTGGATTTTAGTTAATGATATGATGATGAAGTGATTTTTAGGGTTTGTAAGACAACTTGAGGGGGACTTGTCCATTAACACTAGGGTTAGTCCTTCTTAACCAATTAAGGAAGAATTAGAACCCTGATGCAAGGCCCAAGTTACAAGTGTGATGTCTTGATGATTATTATGTGAATTGATTGAGAGATTTAAACACATTAAGGGTTTAACACTTAGGATTAAAGTTATACACTCCATCCTAATAGAAGGATGCAGGCATAAGCTTAATCACAAAGCCTTAAAGCCTTTAGGGTTTAGTCCCTGATTATGAGATGAGAAGAGAAGACTCAAGAGAGACACAAAGGTAAAACTAAGAGGGGATACTAATCAAAACCCTAATCATTGTCATGCTTGGTTGTTCTTAAGGTTTGTGAGGTTTCACCAAGAAGATCTTCAAAGGAACCACCAGGAAGCAGATGAAAGGATCGAGAGAAGCAAAGCAACTTGCTTCATTCAAGAAGTCAAGTCACTTGAAGAAAGAAAGTGGGAAGAAGAAGAATGAGCAAGCTCAAACCCAAACACATATAAAAATGCAGCATGGATGCAAGAGAGATGAAAAGAGAAGTTGTGAGAAGTGAAGGCAAATTCACTTCTCAAAATCACTTACCACCTGAAATGTTAGAAAAGAAATGCAATGCAATGCAAAATGGGATGAGATGACATGATGAGAAACAAAACCAGAAGCATGTACATGATGCTAATGATGCTATGAGATGCTACAAACATGAGGCAGCACATGGAAATGATCATACAAGTTCATGAATGCAAATGAATCAAGTTAGGAAGCATGGACATACATGAAAAGTTATGAAGTGCACATGGCATACAACATGGCAAATACATGATGCAATGATCAAACATGCTTTCAATATGTCTTATGATGTCAAATGAATCACATGGATGCTTGGAATGTCATGGCAAGTCATGTTGTGCAAGAGAATGCAAGATGTATGCAAATGGAAGCTCAAATTAGGGTTTATGAACCATACATCAAACAAAAATCAAAATCAGAAGCAAACCCTAAGATAAAAAATTGAAAATGCCACTCAAAGGACCCCTAATCCTATACTAAACCAATGCCCAAAGGAGAGGTCTCAACTCCTAACCTAACTCAAGATATGATTTTTACAAGTTCTCTAGGGTTTTAGGGTTCCTAAACAAGAAAATTATCAAACAAATGGAAAATGAAAGATCAAATCATGGCCATTTAATCTCATAAACTACATGCTAAACACAATGCAATGCAAGAAGAATCAATGTCCAACTCTTCATGGATAGACAGAAATGATTTTTGGAACTTTGGATCAAATTAATGCATAAAAATGATTTTTATTCAATGAAAAATTCTCAAAATGCATCAAGATCAAAAAATAAATTTGGTTTGAAGGTTGGACAATGTTTCTAAATGTCTTAGAACATTTCATGAATTTTTTTGGTGATTTTTAAATACCTAAAAGTATTTTTAATAAATTAATTTCCATTAATCAATTAAAAATAAACTTTTAAATATTTTAAAATACTTTTTAAATGCTAAAAATAAAAATAAAAATATTTTTGTGTTTTAAAAATTAATGAAACTCTGGACAAAAAGTTTCATAATTTTTAAAACCTTTTTGCTATTTTAAATAAATTATGCAAATAAAATGAAAAGAAATGAAATAAAAACAAAATAAAATGGAAAGTAAACAGAAAGAGAGGCTGAGATTGATCCTGGGTTCAAAAGGTTTGACTGGGCGCGCATCTGGACGGCCCAGGTTCAAACTGAGTTAATCTCAATTAATTAAATAAATAATGGTGATTAGGGTTTAATGACTACATCTGGACCATTCACACGCGCGACAAGTCAACTGGTCAAAGCAATCCAACGTACCAGATTCAAACGCTCATTAATTACCAGATTAAACCCTAATGATTTTCAGGTGGCCGGAGAAGACCTCCGGTCGTCTTCTCCAGTGGGAACCCCACCTGAAAATCTCCAAAACTCTCAAAACCTAACTAAAATGAAATCTAAAAACATGGAAATGATCCCCACAACTTACTGAATCAAAACCCCAAGTCAAAACTCATTTATATTTCATCAATCTCATGAATCGAAACAAAGAAGACTTTAGGGCAAAACTTTCAGAAACAAATTAAACTCTCATCTTTCCACCATTTTCAAAACTAAAGATATCAGAGTAATCAGTGAAGCATATAGAACAACTTAAGAACTTAAAAAATGATTTCTGGAAAAAAAGTTCTTGAGCTACCTGAGTTTCGAAGCTTTCACTCTGGTAACTTTCAGACCTCCTCTCCTTGTGAAATCCACTCCTTATGACCCCTTGATGATGCTTGAATGCTTGGAAGAAATTTATGTTGGCTGGTGAAGGAGTTTGAACAGCTTCTGCTCAAGCTCAGTTAAAAATGGTGATGATGATTCAGGCTGTTTTAAGCATGGGTGAATGGTTCTTTGTGGTCCAGATGCTGAGTGGAGAAGGTTTGTGGAGTTTGTTTTGGTGTTTATGGCCTGTGGAGTGAGTTTCGAAAGGTTTTGCTCCTGGGAGTGAAAATGGAGAAATGGTGTTCTTGCTTGATTCAGGCTTGTGTCTTGTTGGTTTAGGCTCTATGAAGCATGGTGAGATGATTAGTGAAACTTGTTTGAATGTTTGTGAGTTGTGCAGGGAGATTCGAAGAGAAAATGCAAAATGGAGTGAGTTTGTGTATGCTGTGCTATGGTCTGTTTCAGCTTGGCCTCTTGATATGTTTAGCTTGCAAATGGATAGTATAAAATAATCTCATAGGTCAGATGATGTGACCTGGACTTTATTGATTGGTAAGTTCACTTTTGCAAAATGTCAACTTTGTTGTAAGAGAGGCATGGGCTTGGTTCTAGGCTAGTACAAGCATGGGGCTGGCGTAGCAAAGGTGAGGGGAAGGGCTAGCAAGGTTCAGCATCCAATGTAGCAAGTGGTAGGAAGTGTGATCATGAATTTTGCAAGTTGTTTCAACTTTGGTTCATATGGAACTTTCTTGCTATACCAACCATGAAGCATGAGGGATCTTGGTTCAAATCTGACTTTTAGAAGTTGCATGATGCTTGTGTAATGGTTTGATGACAATTAGAAGTTACAATTTGCCTTGGTTCATGATTTTGCAAATTTTCCAATTAGTGCATGTCTTGAAAATTAGTGATTTTTGCCAACTTTGTCAAACCATAACTTTTGATCAAAGAAGAATTAGATCATGTTCTTGTACTTTTTGAAAAGGGAAAAATGTGTTCTACAACTTTCATGACCAAAGTTTTTTCATTTGAAGCATTTTTGGATCAAAAAGCAAGGCTTGAAAAAATGGCATAAAATGACATATTCTTGAAAAGTCAACTATGCCCAAAAAAGTCAACTTTGCAAAAACTTCAAATTCTTGAATTTTGTGAACTTCAACCTTCTCCCATGATCAAATAAAGATCATATACACTCAAAATGATGAAGATCACCCCTTGGTTGGGTCATTGGGGGCCTCAGATGCCCTGATTTTGCACTGACTTGTCCAGAAAGTCAACTCTTGATCAGATGACTTCCCCATGGAATTTCTTCATGAAAATTGTTATGCATACTCCCTATACCATATAGAGACCAATGGAAACAAGAATGACCAAAAAATTTGGGGTTATGGCCTCTGAAACCAAAACCCTAATTTTAGGTCAACTGTGCAGTCAAACTTGGCTCTGCACCCATACCAATCCCAGTTCTTGTGATTCTTTTGCATTTTTGACTTTGGGGGGATGTAATATGGTATAAGAACACACATGGATCCCTTTGGTAGCCTTTGGAGTGGCTCAAGAGGCTCTTGGATTGCTCAGATCACAAACCCTAGGTGCAGATGACTTAGAAACTATGCAGTGGATCAAAAATGTGGTATGAGGTGATATGATTGTGTTTATGCATATGAAATGATCACAAGCCATGGTGTGAATGGGTGAGGGCAAATTTGGGGTGTTTACAGTAACCTTTTACACCTAGTTTTTCATGTTGTATGATGGCTGTAAAAAGCTGACTTGTGTTATGCATTGTTTTCATAGCTGATTGTGTGTTTGAGTGCTGTAAATAGTTGCTGAATTTTAGTTTAGCATAGTGTAGGCAACCTTAAACTTAAGATTGAGTCTAGTTTAGGTCCAAGTTGCCTTAGGATTTAATTGTTGTGTGTTTGCCTTATTATTTTAGTAAATTGCACATTAATCTTTGTTTTGTAGAGGGGGAGAATTAGGTAAGTTTCCTTCACCCTATCTTTTTCTTTTTATGCATTTTCTTTATGCATTTAATTCTTTCTTTCCTTCCATATTTGTGTTTGGTAGGATTTCCCCCTTTGTTAGGACCAACTTACCTTCCTTAGGAAGTAAGTTGCATCCTTTTCTTCTTTCTTTTCCTTTTTCTCCTTAGGATTAGAAAACCTCACAAACCATTAGGATCTCCCTTTTGTGCATAATAAATAACTTAGGGTTGGTCTTAGTACCCTTTAGTTTTTGTCCTTTTTCCGATTTGAGTCTTCTTCTCTCATTTTCAAACAAAATCTAAAAGACACTAAATAAAAACCGAATGTTCTTGTACGACACGAGACTTTGTTGCGAAGTTCTTATACGCGTCCCGTTTCGGGGCGAGGTGTAAGTCCCTACCACAATGGATAAGTCTTAGTACGAGAATATTCACAAACAAACTTCAAAACATTTCTCATAAAAGACAACAAACAAAGACATCGCGCCTTCTCTTCTCATCTCCTAATCTTTAAGGACGAATGCGACTTGCCTCGACAGTTCAAACAGCGATACGGTAAACGCCCTCGAGTCAGAGCCGGTAACACCTGAGCTAGAGCTATGGCAACGTCATCCCTAAAAACACAAAAAGATAGTTCCCGCCTTAGTTAGGCGAACTACGTCGACTCTGATTCTCATTATCCTGATGAGGTACGTAGGCAGCGGGGTAGGGCCTGTTCGAGCGCATTCTTTATTTTCCCTACATTTCCCTCTTCCATTCCTTTTCTTTTTCAGTTCCCTTTCTCATTCCCATTTCAGTTCCATGCCAGTAGCAGTTCTTTTATTCAACAACATTCTTATTTCTCACCCTTTGAAACAAAACAAGCAAGCGTGGATCACGTCGGGTACGGCGGACGGTCTGGGGTGCTAATACCTTCCCAGGTCGTAACCGACTCCCTAACCCAGATCTTTGGTTCGCAGAACCTTGTCCTTTCCTTCTTCCTCAGGTTTGTGCAACATTATCTTTCCCATTCTTTCGGGATAAAAATGTCTAGCTGGCGACTCTACCCTTTCCAAGCCACTTTCGCATTTGTACTAGGATGAAAATCCCGGGAGCGACAGCTGGCGACTCTGCTGGGGACCGAACCCAGAATCTCTGGTTTCCCTTGTAGAGTCAATCCTAGCGCCTGTTTGGTTTTTTTTCTTTGGGTGTCTATCTGTGTGTTGTTGTGTGCTTTAGTTTAGCTTTACTGTTTTTATTTACAGTTTTTACTTTACAGCTTTACTTTACCGCATTTATTTACTGCTTTCAGTATTTATTTTCCATGCATCATAGTATACTGGACTGTCTGGCTGTGCTGGTTTTCATTTTTTTCTGTGGGCTGGGAGTTACTGTGAGATAAGCAAAATACCCGGCTTGAGTGCACTATAGGATTAGCGTGGACACGTTGTACTCGCATGGTTACATGATGAGTGGCGATATGTTCCACACCCAGGTTGCGACTGTCTTGGGACTATCTTGTGTGGGGATTTCCTCCACTTCGAGATACGACCTTGATGGTTATGTGTAGCTGTGGACCGATCATTGAGAACCTTTGTGGAAACATCCCTCTCCATTGATGACAGTGGCAGACCACATTTGTTGGCAAACCCACTCGCATCCGAGGGCCCACTGGGAACTCACATAGGATGGCCTGGTTCTCTCATAGGAACCCAGTCAAGGCAAACTGTTCGTATGACGATAGTATTGTACCCTTCGGGATGAATGTACTATTGTTTCTCGATTCAGTGCTTGAAGCTGAGGACTTATGAGGGATGCTTGTATTCCCCGTACTCAGCTGAGACCTCCCTAGTTAGTACATAATGCCAAACTGATTCCCTGATTTGGTCATGAACCATTTCTCGGAAATGGTGAATGTACTATTGTTATCCGGCTTTGAGAGTCCGTGATGTTGACTCGGTGTAGCATAACCGTGAAATGGGAGGGGTTTACAGGTTTGCAGGAACCCTAGAACTTCCAACATACCCACTTTGCCAGCATTATTCAGTATTATGATCAGGTTCTACATGGTCCTTTGGTTTTCAAATCCGGGATTTCGGTGGTACTGTTATTATGACTCTTCACCAGCACATGATTGTCTGCTCAGCACCAACGTCAGACCAGTGATCGCCAGACCTTCGATCACATGCCAGTGCATTGCATAACATCCTCTGTATGCTTGCATTACTAACACATGTTTAATCATTTGCAGGGTCGCATATAGCATCCTCATGAACATATCATACGCATTTACTGCATGATTTGCATATTTTGCATTTTACAGGTTATCCAGACTTCCTAACTTATTCAACTTCAGGCAATATAGCTGGTCAACACGTTCATCGGTATCTAAGGAAAAGAAACCGAGTGAGAATGGCTGAACAAATGCAGACTGATCTCAATGAGCTCTGACAGAGGATGGATCAGTTCATGGACATGATGACCGGCATTGCTCAGAATCAAGAGCGTCACAGGTTGATGTTTGAGCAACCCCGTGGGAATGCTAATGCTGGAACACTGACTGAGAATGTGGATCCTAACGCTGCCCGTGACGGAGGACCAAATCTAAATGGGACTGCGGCCCTTAATGAAGACACTCAGGAAGACCAGTTCACTATATTGGATGCTGATATGGGTAATATGAATGAGGTCAACAAACGAAGGTATGAAGAGCTGGCGGAGAAGATTAAGGCCATGGATTGTCAGAATTCCCTGGGCATTGATGTAACCAATCTTGGGTTAGTTCCAGGAGTCAGAATCCCTCCTAAATTCAAGGTGCCATCATTTGACAAGTACAACGGCAACACGTGCCCTAGAACTCACATCCATGCATACTTTGGAAAAATCTCGGCTCACACTGATGACGAGAAACTTTGGATGCATTTCTTCCAAGATAGTCTATCTGGAGCTTCATTAAGCTGGTACATGAAGCTAAGCAGGGCCTCTATCCGATGCTGGAAAGATTTAGCTGAAGCCTTTCTCAAGCAGTATCAATACAATATTGATATGGCTCCAAACCGCACTCAGTTGTAGAATTTATCTCAAGGACCCAAGGAAAGTTGTAAGCAGTATACCCAAAGGTGGCGTGAGCTGGCCGCACAGGTTCAACCCCCGTTGTTGGATCGGGAAATGGCCGACATGTTTATGGGAACCTTGCAAGGTGTTTACTTGGATCGTCTAGCCGCCTGTCCGTCCATTGGTTTTTCTGATATTGTCATCGCTGGAGAAAGGATAGAAAACTTCCTGAAATTGGGAAAGATCCAGGATGCAAATAGTGCTGGTTCTTCTGGTGTGAAAAAGCCTTTTGGCAATGGCCATAGACGAAGAGAAGGTGAGACCAATGTCGTGTATAGGGGCCGAGACAGAGGTTGTTCTCAGGGTTACTACCAAACAGCTGTTGTGACTATTACTCCTCAGGCTCAACCACAACCTCAAGATCAGCAATATCAGGCGCAGAGACCAAATTAGGAAAGAACAAGGGTAAGAAACCGCAGACTTGATCCCATCCCATGCCCATATGATATATTGCTTCCAGAGCTGCTAAAGTTGAACATGGTCGAGCTTTGTACCATGAGAGCTCCTTCTCCTGATAACCTACCTCCAAACTTTGATGCAAATGCCAGATGCGATTTCCATTCGGGTGCCCAGGGGCACAGTATTGAGAAATGTTGGGCTTTTCAGAACAAGGTACAAGACCTAATTAACTCCAAGGCGATCAATTTTGCGCCTTACCCAAATGTACTCCAGAATCCAATGCCTAATCACAACGGAGCCGGTGTCACGGTTGTTTTACCAGATGGTCTACGTTAAGCTGGAATCTTCGGGAAGCAAATAAAGCCATCAGTATTCAGATACTGTCAGCAATGGAAACTGTTTGTTCGTCTTTCTCTAATGCATTGTCTTCCCTATTAAGGGGAACTACGTCGCTCTGATTCTTCATTGATCTTTGTTCAAGGGAGATACGTAGGCAGAAGATCGTCAGTTCTTTCCGAGCAACCTTACGGGGCAATTTTACTCCCCAGCTTCACTTTTTCCTTCAAATGTCTCGTGTCAGAGTCAGAATAACTAGAAGAAGAGGTATGATTGCCATGGTTGAGTATACGGCTGCAAATTGAAGATTACAAGTCTGTGACAAAGCTATTGATCACTGATAGTATCCAAGACTGACAGGTCTAGACGGAGTCAAGCCTCCTCAACAACGACAATATTCAACTTCTTTACTGCATTTCCATTTGTAGTTCTTTTATTTGCTAAACATTTGTATACATGTATGAAAGTTGTTTTCTTTTGAATGTTATCGATAATAAAACTCACATGTTTTTCTTGAAGTAACTCATTCGCATTCACTTATAATTCTGTATGTGTATATTGCAATACCAATTGTCATGCTCAAACTCTATGAAGGAGGATGACGAAACAAAAACACAAAAATCTCTAATTGTGTGCTCTCGAATGAGACCCTGTTGACGATGTACAGGCTTTGTTTCGAATCCCTAAACACTGGAGATATAAGGAAGATAGACCCTTGCTAACCCCTTTGAGCCTTGAAGTAGGAGTTTTCTTCTTGCATGAAAAACCCTCACATGTAACCTAGGGGCAGGGTAGATGTCAGCTAGTCGGACCAAGCGTTCAAGATTTCATAAAAGAGTGTATTTGAGGATCCATTACATTCCGCTATGCTAATCAAGAGGTCCAAAGACCAGAAACCACAATGGTTATCCAAGTCAAAAGGTCCAAAGGTTGAAAACCACAATGGTTATCTTTCGTCGATCAAGGAATGAGGCAGTCACAACCCTCGCGAAGCAATCAAGACAAACAGTGTCACACAACTTGTTCAAAAAGTAAATAAAAAAAATGAAAAAGCCCGCTAAGTCAAAACTTGAAAACAAGCGACTTAGGCAAAAATTAGGGCATCCCGCTGGACTTCACAATCAAAGATTCACAAGAATCAGTCTAAGCAAAAGTTAGGGACGAGCAAAATAACGCAAAAGTGAAAGACAGAGGATTACACAAGAAAGATCCTTAAGCAAGAACAAATTCGTTTGGCACAGACACAAAAGACAAAGGGGTGACTGACTCCCAACAACAACCTGATTGGTGCTTAAACTGTTAGTGTAATTGGTTCCTTAACCATCACAAAACCTTTTTGAGAGGTGAGTGCTTGTGAAAGCTAGATGAACATAGGAATGGAGAATATCACGAAGAGGGGTGGGCACATATAAACTTCGAGCCTATATCGTTTGTTTCTATAACCGTGAACCAGGCCACAATACAATCCTTAAAAGTTCTAACTGAAGCAGGGTTAATTTGAGAGCGTACTACCACGAGGCCGCGTTCCTGACTCCTATGAGTTGTGCAAAAAGATACTTGTTGGTATTGCATGTATATACTTTCATTTATTAAAAAACGAGGTCGTATTTTAACCAGTGATTTGCTCACCAAGGTTTGCGACCCCTTTTCAAAACTTCAAGATTAACAAGTGTGTTGCATTAGAGTTTTCATTCTAAGAATAAACACTTTTTGCTTGCATACATTTGTTTGGCATCATAAAAAGCTCACATGTGGGAATTCAGTCCAGAAGCTTAAGCTTGCCAAGTTGAGAAGTCTAAAACTTCTGAAAGACAGTCACGTCGAGGTGCACTTTTCCGAGAAAGCTCCCTTGAGTAAGGACTTTCCCAACCAGTCATGGTAAGAGCCAACCAATATGGGGTAGTTATATCAAGCAATATCCTCAAGAGTCAGCCAAACTGGGGCAATCACCTCTAGATTCAAATCTATCCTAGAGCAATTAGTCAAGGACTCATATTGGGGCAAGTCACCCCAATCGCACGAGGATTCATTCTTTCCCGAAGACAAATAATCGGAAGTTCAGAATATCGGGGCAATTATACTCCTGAAGAGTTTAAAGACACCAGGTCTTTTGTAAAATCCTCTTAAGGTAAAGCCTGAATCAAAGCAAATGATCCCTAGCACGAACCTACTTGAAATCTTTCCTCCTCAGCAGGACGCGGTTCAGTTTCGTTATCCCCAACAGGCGCATGGAAGTTATCCCCAGTAAAGTTGTCAAACTTTTCTCTAGCAGGTTTCCTTGATCTTATTTCCCAGCGGATCTCAAACCAAATCCTTCTCTTCCCCAGCAGAGCAATAAGGATCATCCCTAGCAAGAGTCGTCTTCCTGTAGTGAAGCACTTCTTACAAGAATCCATAAATTCCTGGCAGTTAGCTGAATGGTTCCCTTTCCCATAGAGATTTGGAAAATTCAGGTAGACAAGAGAGTTCTCCTCAGCAGAGCCTCGACAGGTCTTCCCCCAGCTAAGTCGAAAAGTTGTCGATTCCCCAGTGTAATCTGTGGGGTGAGATTCAATCCCCAGTAGTTGAGGCATCCCCTAGCAGGGCCTTCAAATCTAAAGTCCAATTTATTTTTGGCAAAGTGATAAGTCGAGACAGACTAATCACACCCTTCTCCAGCAGAAATATCGACAATCATCTGAATTCCCCACAGAGTCAGCAAAGATTTGTTACTTATCCCCCAGTGTCATGGGGCATCATGTCATACAATTCAGCATGTGTGTATTAAATCCAGGGTTGATATCCAAAGTCCACCCGCAGCGTGGCAACTTATCCAAAGTCCACCCGTAGCGTGGCAATTTATCCCAAGTTCACCCACAGCGTGGCAATTTATTCAAAGTCCAACCGCAGATTGGCCAAAGTCCATCCTCTGGGTGGCAAATTTATCCAAAGTCCTACCGCAAATTGGCCAAAGTCCATCCTCTGGGTGGAAAATTCTCAAAGTCCACCTGTAGTGTGGTAAATTTTCTGGAAGTCTCCCGTAGCTGAGCAACGTGCCCCCGTAGTGTGACAAAACATTGAAGTCTCCCGTAGTGAACAAAAATCTCCCGTAGTGAGCAAAAGTCTCCTGTAGTGAGCCAAAGTCTCTCGTAGCAAGCAGCAACCCCCGTAGTGTGGCAAATTCCGAAGTCTCCCATAGTGAGCAGAAGTCTCCCGTAGTGAGCAGAAGGTCTCCCGTAGCTGAGCAATGTGCCCCCGTAGTGTGGCAAATTTTCTGAAAGTCTCCCGTAGCTGAGCGATGTGCCCCCGTAGTGTGGTGAATTTTCAGAAGTCTCCCGTAGCTGAGCAATGTGCCCCCGTAGTGTGGCAAATTTTCTCAAAGTCTCCCGTAGCTGAGCAATGTGTCCCCGTGGAGTGGCAAGATTTCCAGAGTACCCCCTCAGTGTGGTAGAGTTTCCCCGCAGAGTGAGCATAAGCCCATCCTCAGGGTGGTAAGGTATCCAAAGTCTCCTATAGCGAGCGGTGACCCCCGTAGTGTGGCAAAGCATTCAGAAGACCACCCTTTGTGTGGCATGTCATTAATATCCCAGCAAAAGTCCACCCGTAGCGTGGCAAATCAACAATCTCCCAATGTTATTCTGAAACATTCACCAGTTCACTACTCTTCACATCCGAGTTCTCCATAAGCAGAGTTCAGATGGTTAGGTTTATTTCCCTTTTCTCTTCCACCGAGTGCAAATTTTCTGGTTGTTTTTAGTATTCAATCCATGTATACTTCAAACGTCTGAAAGCGACTGCTATCATCCATTCAAGTCTACAGTGATTGAATAGGGGCAGCTGTAACACCCAAAAATTTGCCCTTTTATTTATTATCAACCTTGAGTAATTTACGCTTCATTCTTGCATCATTCCGCATATCATCGCATCGCATTTGAAAAAAAATAAATAAATCATTCGTCATCCTTTGCATGAGGTGTATGGTCGATCGAGGCTTGCCGAGCATTGGAGCTCAAGAGAAAAATAATATCCCAAAAATAATCCAAACCATTTCCAAGCTAACCCACCAAAAGGGAAGAATTCACCTTTCTCTCCCTTTTCTTTCCCTTTTCCTTCCACTTTCCTTCCACATTCTCTTTCATTCTTTCCCTCTTATTTTTCCACTTCAATTCCACTCAATTTCCTTTAGAAACTTCCACCATGTTCTACCATCTTCTAGAGTATTCCATGGAATATTCCAAGGAATATTCCCTTTTCCAACCCTAACCCTAACTAACAACCAAACCTAATTTTGGATCCCAAGCCTAATTTTGGGCCCCAAACCTAATTCCATTCCAAACCTATCTCCAAGCCTATCCTCTATATAACCCTTAATCACTTCAATGCAAAGGGTTCCCACAATTTTCCAATTTTTCACTCTTTCACAATTACTTTTTCTCTCTCACTTTTCCTCCATTTTCCCTCCTTTCACCAAAGCTTTTTGAATAAGCTCTTCAAGTTTCACATTGAAACTTGAAGATCTTGAAGCTTAAGCCTCCAACCTTCATTGATTGTGGATTGTAGAAGAAGAAGCTAGTGATTTTTGTGAGAATTTCGGCTTATCGGAAGCACACGAAGGTTCAAGCATCAAGAACGCATTTATTTTGCGATTTCACGGTTTTCTTGGTTTTCTCTTCGATCAATCTCCGATTCTTGCAACAATTACCGAAGCACTTCTCCGCTTCGTAGGTTGGTGATCTAAATCACTTCTTCTTTAAGTTATTCTCTTCATCTCTCCATTTCGGCATTCTTTAATCGCTTTTTGTTTTGCTTGCGATCGATGTCATTTTCGTTTTGTATTGCTTGCGTTTTATGATTTTTGTTGATTTAGAATTTAAAGTGTTGATAGCTATAGGTGCTAGCATGTGTAAATAAGCCCCATTTAAGTAGAAATTAGTGGTAGCATGTTCCTAGGTATGTTAGGAATCATTAGAAGCAAGATTGTGGCCAAAAGCACTTATTTCAAAAGCTTTTTTCACTTTCTGTTCAACGTAAACCGGTTAACGCATTTGGTTAACCGGTTAACGCGTGCGTTTAGCCACAAATTAGTGTTGTCCAGGGTCCGTTAACCGGTTAACGCTGTTGATTTTTGGTTTTTTTGGTTATTTGATTGCTCATTCTTGATTTCTATTGCCTTTAATGTTCATACATGTTTAGGTAGTGATTTTAGGGAATTTTTGGGTCCATTTCCAGTAGCTCATTCCCCCATTTCGAGTCGTTTCGACACGATTCCGTTCATGTCGCGTATTATGCGTTTTTGTGTTCCTTTGTGTATGCCTTGATTTCTTGCATTTTGTTGCTATGTTCATGCATCATTAGGTATGTAATAACCACTTTGCATTCTGTTTTTACATCATTTGCATTGCATTAAGTCATTTTGCATTTCATTGCACTAAGATATGTTGCATTTTGCATGATCACATGTATGTGCATTTGGTTGCATTTTGTTGCATACTTGATCACATCATTCATATCAATTCAATTCTGAATTTTGCATTGAGTTTGGCATTCTTTTTGAGCTATTATATTGCATGTTCATAATCAATAATCCTCATGTTCATATACCATATTCATGTGCTACATTTTTGCATTGTTTGTTGCATAATCAACCATGTGATGCATTCTTGCATAATCCTAAAAAATGCTCATGTTCATTCAATTATGTATGATGATCCATGTTCAAATGCATGGTCATGATCAAGTTGGTGCATTATTTGTTGAGTTTGTGCATTAAAAAATGAAAATAATCAATTCTGGATTTTGCATTTCATAGCTGTTTTTGCATATAAGTGTTGTAAAATGTGTGTTGTTTGTTTGTTTGCATGCTGTTTGTAACCTTTTACACCTACTTTTTCATGTTGTATGCTGGCTGTAAAAAGCTGACTTGTGTTATGCATTGTTTTCATAGCTGATTGTGTGTTTGAGTGTTGTAAATAGTTGCTGAATTTTAGTTTAGCATAGTGTAGGCACCCTTAAACTTAAGATTGAGTCTAGTTTAGGTCCAAGTTGCCTTAGGATTTAATTGTTGTGTGTTTGCCTTATTATTTTAGTAAATTGAACATTAATCTTTGTTTTGTAGAGGGGAAGATTTAGGTAAGTTTCCTTCACCCTATCTTTTTCTTTTTATGCATTTTCTTTATGCATTTAATTCCTTCTTTCCTTCCATATTTGTGTTTGGTAGGATTTCCCCCTTTGTTAGGACCAACTTACCTTCCTTAGGAAGTAAGTTGCATCCTTTTCTTCTTTCTTTTCCTTTTGCTCCTTAGGATTAGAAAACCTCACAAACCATTAGGATCTCCCTTTTGTGCATAATAAATAACTTAGGGTTGGTCTTAGTCCCCCTTAGTTTTTGTCCTTTTTCCGATTTGAGTCTTCTTCTCTCATCTTCAAACAAAATCTAAAAGACACTAAATAAAAACCGAATGTTCTTGTACGACACGAGACTTTGTTGCGAAGTTCTTATACGCGTCCCGTTTCGGGGCGAGGTGTAAGTCCCTACCACGGTGGATAAGTCTTAGTACGAGAATGTTCACAAACAAACTTCAAAACATTTCTCATAAAAGACAACAAACAAAGACATTGCGTCTTCTCTTCTCATCTCCTAATCTTTGCAGACGAATGCGACTTGCCTCGACAGTTCAAACAGCGATACGGTAAACACCCTCGAGTCAGAGCCGGTAAAACCCGAGCTAGAGCTATGGCAACGTCATCCTAAAAAACACAAAAAGATAGTTCCCGCCTTAGTTAGGCGAACTACGTCGACTCTGATCCTCATTATCCCGATGAGGTACGTAGGCAGCGGGGTAGGGCCCGTTCGAGCGCATTCTTTATTTTCCCTACATTTCCCCCTTCTGTTCCTTTTCTTTTTCAGTTCCCTTTCTCATTCCCATTTTAGTTCCATGCCAGTAGCAGTTCTTTTATTCAGCAGCATTCTTATTTCTCACCCTTTGAAACAAAACAAGCAAGCGTGGATCCCGTCGGGTACGGCGGACGGTTTGGGGTGCTAATACCTTCCCAGGTCGTAACCGACTCCCGAACCCAGATCTTTGGTTCGCATGACCTTGTCTTCCTTCTTCCTCAGGTTTGTGCAACATTACCTTTCCCATTCTTTCGGGATAAAAATGTCTGGCTGGCGACTCTACCCTTTCCGCGCCACTTTTGCGTTTGTACTAGGATGAAAATCCTGGGAAAGACATATCTTAACAGGTGAGAGAATAGAAAACTGGATGAAGCAAGGAAAAATCCAGAACAGTGGAGCGTCAACCTCTAATATGAAGAAACAGTTTTTGAAACGCCGAGAGGGAGAAACGGGGGATGCGTACACTCAGAGCAGAAGACAGAATCAGAATATGTATCATCAAGCAGCTCTAGTTACCATTTATGCTCCAGCAAATCAACTGTCAGTTCAACAACGTCAATTAAGCTATCAACAGCAAAGGGCTTCTCGACCATACTATCCTCCTCGACAGAGGGATAGGCAGTTTGAGACACCTCCAATGTCATATTTACAATTATTACAGAATCTTCTCCAATTACAAATGGTACAGTTAAGGACTCCGCAGCCTCCCAGGCCAGGTCAGCTTCCCTTAGGTTATGATACCAACGCCCGTTGTGAATTCCATTTTGGAGCTCCTGGGAACAGTACTGAAAATTGTCAAGCTTTGAAGCACATTGTTCAGGATCTAATAGATTCCAAAGCAATCAATTTCGCTCCTACTCCGAACGTAATCCAGAATCCTATGCCTCCTCATGGGAGAACTATGGGGGATATTGATAGGGTGAGGGTCTGAATTTGATATCTGATGTTAATGACTTGAAAACTCCACTGATGTCAATAAAAGCTTGTTTGGCCAAGAAGGATTTATTTCCGGGTTGTGAGGAGAATTGCCCAGATTGTTCTAGTTCCCCTGATGGTTGCGATCAGCTAAGATCGAGGATACATAGGATGATTAACAAAGGCAACATATAGTTTGATAAAGTTGTAAAAAGCAAAGACATATCAACTGTTACCATCTATTATGACCCATCACAGTTTCCTGCTGGGGCAAGAGTAACACCCATAACCATTACCACTGCTGGTCCGATCTCGTACCAGAGTAACAGAGCAATTCCTTGGAATTAGGGGGGCGAAGTGTACTACAACAGCCATAAGCAGGACTTGACTGCATCCACTTCTACTCCATGTCAGGTAGAAAATGTCGGAGTTGGAGGGTTCACCCGAAGCGGTAGGTTATTCGCTCCTAAAACTCTGAGAAGTAATACTGTGCCACCAAAGGATACAGCTGAAGCTCAAGCAAAAGCCAGGGGCAAGCAACCCATGACCAATGATACACCTGCACCTTCAATAGAGCCTGACATCACATTTGATAGGGAGGCGGAGGAATTCTTGAGAATTTGTAGAAACGTGACTACAAGATTGTAGATCACTTACAGCAAACTCCCTCGAAGATCTCTATCTTATCCTTGTTAATATACTCAGATGCCCATAGGAGGGTCCTGTTAAAAATCCTAAACAATGCTTATGTACCACAGGACATATCGGTGAATCAGTTGGAAACTATGGTGTCGAGTGTAAACTCTAGCCATGGTTTGGGCTTCACAGATATGGATCTAACACCAGAAGGACGCAGTCACAATCGCACCTTGCATATCTCCATGGAGTGCAAGGGTGTTGTACTATCCCATGTGTTGGTTGACACAGGGTCATCGCTGAATGTATTGCCAAAGAAAACCCTCGTGAAGCTGAATTATTACGGGGTAGTGCTGAGGCCAAGCGACTTGGTTGTACGAGCGTTTGATGGATCAAGGAGGTCAGTGTTCGGAGAGGTGGAGTTACCTATCAAGGTGGGACCACAAGTCTTCAATGCTACTTTCTACATAATGGACATTCATCCTGCTTATAGTTGCTTGTTGGGGAGACCATGGATTCATTCAGCGGGGGCAGTATCCTCCACTCTTCATCAGAAACGAAAGTTCGTGTGGGAAGGGAAAATTGTGATAGTATCATGAGAGGAGGACATCTTTATCAGCCACCTAGCCTCATTAAAATATGTGGAAATGGATGGAGAGATCATTGAGACTCCTTGTCATGCTTTTGAGCCCGTCAAATCTGAAATTGCATCAGCTGCTTCATCTGAAGACTCAAAGAAAGGAGCTTCTATAGCTTCTTATAAGAAGGCCTTGGAAGTGGTAGAGTCAGGTGTGAAAGAAGGCTGGGGCAGGACGATTGAAATCCCAAAAAAGAAAGATATGTATGGGGTTGGTTATCAGCCAGGTCTATCAACACTTGGACAAAATATTAGTGGTCGGAAAGGCCCAATCACATTCACCAGTACTAGTTAGATTAATCGTGGCAATGTCTGTGTTGTGCAAGAGGATGCAACTGACAGTGACTGCGATATGGATGAGTGGGTCAAACCTTGTGCTCCAGGGACGGAACTGAACAACTAGTCTTCGGAAAAGCCCATCCCTGTCACTTGCGTTGAAGAGTAATAGTTTTTTATGTTTTTGTTTTCCTGTATTCAAGTCATATGTCTTACCCGGGGCATAGAGACTCATTGTAAGGGTTTTTTTGTTCATAATGTGATTTCATAATCATCAATAAAGCGTACATTTTGGCATTCATGACAAGTTGTTCCCTGTCTTTCTTTTTTGTTTTTGTTTTCAAAATAAAATGGCAATGTTTTCACATCTCAAATAGCTTCTAAATCTAGCATGAATCATCATTCATGCAGATGCTCATCCTCGGGTCTCATCAAGGACGACCTTGTTATGGCTCAGTATGACTTCGACAATCCAATTTACCTAGCCGACGAGGAGGGTGAATAAGATTATGAATTACCCGAAGAGCTGGTCAGGTTTCTTAAACAGGAGGAGAAGATGATTCAGCCGCATGAGGAGGCTATTGAAGTGATAAATCTGGGTACCGAAGAAGACAAGAGAAAGGTAAAGATCAGGGATGCGTTAGAAGAAAGAATCTATCAAGAGTCGTCTAATTGTCATGCTTCGAGAATATGCCGACATCTTCGCCTGGTCTTATCAAGACATGCCTAGATTAGACATTGACATTTTGGTGCACAAACTACCTCTCAGGGAAGAGTGCCCACGTGTAAAGCAAAAGTTGAGACGTACACGCCCTGACATGGCCCTAAAAATTAAAAAGGAGGTGCAAAACCAGTTTGACGCCAGATTCTTGGTTGTAACCAGTTATCCCCCATGGGTTGCAAATATTGTACCAGTCCCTAAAAAGGATGGTAAGGTTAGGATGTGCATGGACTATAGGGATTTGAATCGGGCCAACTCTAAAGATGATTTCCCTCTGCCTGACATTGACGTGCTAGTTGATAACACTGCTCAGTTTTCCGTATTCTCTTTCATGAATGGCTTCTCGGGCTATAATCAGATTAAAACAGCGCCAGATGACATGGAAAAGACTACATTCATTACGCCTTGGGGCACCTTCTTTTATAAAGTCATGCCGTTTGGTTTGAAGAATACTGGAGCAACTTACCAACGGGAAATGGTGACATTATTTCATGACATGATTCATCACGAGATTGAGGTCTATGTTGATGATATGATAGCAAAGTCAGAAACAGTAGAAGAACTTCTAGTCAACTTAGCCAAGCTGTTTGACAGACTCCGAAAATTCAGACTAAGGTTGAATCCGAACAAATTCACCTTTGGGGTACGTTCCGTTAAGCTATTGGGCTTCATTGTTAGTGAAAGGGGAATCGAATTCGACCCTGCTAAGGTAAAAGCCATCCAAGAGATGCATGAACCAAGGAGTGAGAAAGAAGTACGCGGTTTCTTAAGGAGATTGAACTATATTGCACGGTTCATCTCGCACCTAACAGCCATGTGTGAGCCTATTTTCAAGATTATAAGGAAGAATCAGGCTATCAAGTGGAATGATGATTGTCAACAGGCCTTCGACCGAATCAAGGAGTGTTGGCTAGAACCTACGATTCTCATGCCTCTAGTGCCAAGGAGACCCTTAATCATGTACATCACCGTACTCGAAGGATCAATGGGATGTGTGCTAGGTCAGCAGGACGAGTCTTGCCGAAAATAGCATGTCATTTATTACCTTAGCAAAAGGTTTACCGATTGTGAGATACGCTACTCACTTCTCGAGAAAACTTGATGCGCTTTGGCTTGGGCTTCTCGCCAGCTAAGACAGTACATGTTGACTCACACCACTCTCCTAATTTCCAAGATGGACCCTATAAAGTATATCTTTGAGAAACCGAATTTAACAGGAAGGGTAGCCCGATGACAGATGATTCTGACAGAATATGATGTCCAATACACTTTGAAAAAAGCAATCTAATGGAGTGTAATGTCAGATTATCTGGCCCAGCAGCCAATTAACGATCATCAGCCCATGAGATTCGAGTTTCCAGATGAGGACATCATGTTCCTCAAGTTGAAAGACTATGAAGAACCACTTCCGGAGGAGGAGTCAGACCCCGAATCCAAATGGAAGTTGATGTTTGATGGAGCTGTGAACGTAAATGGAAGCGGAGTAGGTGTTGTCATCATCTCACCAGAGGGGGTCCATATGCATTTCGCTGCTCGGCTGACATTCAAATGTACCAACAATGAAGTAGAGTATGAATCTTGCATCATAGGGTTTGAGGAGGCAGTCAATTTACGAATCAAGAACCTCGAGATCTTCGGAGATTCTTCTCTGGTGGTAAAGCAAGTCAATGGCAAGTGGTTAGTTCACCAACCTCACCTGGTTCCTTACAAGGATTATACTAGGAAGTTGCTAACTTTCTTCACCAAGGTCAAGCTGAATTATATTCCACGAGACAAAAATCAGTTTGTTGATGCTCTAGCAACTTTAAGTGTGTCAAGAGAACTACGTGCCTCGAATCATGGTCTCTCGTCTCGAAATACCTGCCTGTGTCTTCGCAGTTGACAATGGTGAAGATAATAAACCTTGGTATCATGATATCAAGAAATTATTGAAGTCTCAAGAGTATCCGACTGGGGAATCCAGTAAATACAAGAAGACTCTTAGAAGGCTAGCAGGTGGATTCTTCTTGAATCAAGATGATGTTCTATACAAGCGAAATTTCGACATGGTTCTGCTCAGATGTGTGGATAGACACGAAGAAGACCTGATGATGCAAGAGGTTCATGAAGGCTCCTTCGATACCCATGCTGGAGGGAATGTTATGGCAAAGAAGTTGTTAAGGTCAGGATATTATTGGATCACCATGGAATCTGATTGCTGTAAATATTTCTGCAAGTGCCACAAGTGCCAGATCTATGCTGATAAGGTCCATGTACCTCTGAATCCATTAAGCGTCATGTCTTCGCCTTGTTCGTTCGCCATGTGGGGCATTGATATGATTGGAAAGAGTGAGCCAACAGCTTCCAACGGTCATCGCTTCATCCTGGTTGCTATAGACTACTTCACAAAGTGGGTCGAAGCGGCATCTTATGCCAATGTTACAAAACAACTAGTAGCCCGGTTTATCAAAAGAGACATCATTTGTCGGTATGGAATTCCTGAGAGGATCATTAGTGATAATGGTTCTAACTTCAATAACAAGATGATGGTCGACTTGTGCTGAGACTTCAAATTTGAGCATCACAACTCTTCGTTGTATCGCCCGAAGATGAATGGCGCCGTTGAAGCAGCCAACAAGAATATCAAGAAAATCGTGCAGAAGATGGTCGTGACATATAAGGATTGGCATGAGATGCTACTGTTTGCACTACATGGGTACCGAACTTCCGTGCGTACCTCGATAGGGGCAACCCCGTTCTCACTGGTGTATGGTATGGAGGCAGTCCTGCCGGTCGAAGTTGAGATCCCCTCATTATGGATAATGATGGATGTCAAGATAGATGAAGCTGAATGGCTCCGATCTAGGTACAACCAATTGAGCCTCATCAAAGAGAAGCGCCTAACAGCTGTATGCCATGGACAGTTGTACCAACGGCGAATGAAACAGGCTTTCGACACGAAATTGTGGCCCCAATGGTACATACCAGGTGACCTGGTGCTGAAAAGGATTCTTCCTCCTCTCAACGATCATAGGGGCAAGTGGACAACCAATTATGAAGGTCCATTTGTGGTTAAAAAGGTCTTCTCGGGCGGAGCCTTGATGTTAACAACCATGGATGGCGAAGACTTCCATTCTCCTGTCAATGCACAGTAAGAAAATACTTCATGTAAAAAGACCCGCTGGATAAAAACAGAATGAAGATCCAGGCAAAAATGGGCATCCCGGCGAGGCAAAAACAGAATAAAAGGCTCGGGCAAAAATTAGGGAAATAAAAAAAATGTGCACCCGCTGAGCTGAAAAGCCACATCGGACAGCTCAGGCAAAAAAGGGTATCCCAGTGGATTGAAAACTTGAAAGGGCGATCCACGCAAAAGAGGGACTAACACGAACGAATGCGGTCTACGAAAGTTGTGATCCATTTGCAACTAAAGGTGATCCAAGGGTTAAGGACCAATTCAATCACCTTTCTCAAGGGTGAAGCAAGTGGAGAGTCATGAAGATATACAAGTCGTAGCCGGGTCGAAACTTGATGAGATCCATTCTTCACATTGCCAATAGGATAGTTTGTTTTCCTTTTGAGTGATTTCCTCTTTCCAGGGATTGCTTCCTGATGTAATGCCTATTCAGGGCCATTCACCAAATCAATAAAATTCAAGATTGTGACCATTTGCTTTTGTTTTTTTATCTAACATTGGTTGATTGCAAAAGCGTCCAGCAAATTGTGATTTAAAATTATGTTATGAACACTTGAATGCTTTCTAACTCATACAGGAGGACATAAACATTTAATACAACTCTAAAAAGTGTTAAGTGACCGGGATGGTGATTCATACCATAAGCCCGGGGCATACAAGCCAAACTAACTCTCCATGTTGCAGGCACTATCAGTTGTGTTTATGCAGGTGCAGGTACAGGCGTTGCTAGTAGAGCTAAAGCAGACTTCCAGGAGGAATCTCTCAACAATATGCTTGAACAGAATTCTCCAACAAGTGTCTTCTCATGTGTCTTCTGTTATCCCCAGTAGAGCGAAAGTATAAATCTTCCCCAGCAGTGGTGAAAGAAGATTGTGGGTCTCCCCAAGCAGAGACTTCCCTTCAATACAGGGGCAATCCTTAGCAGTACAAGGAGTTTCTTTCCTCTCCAGCAGGTTGCTACCTCAGCAGAGTATCATGCGTCTGATTCCCCAGCCGAGTCAGAGAGATACCATTTCCCCAGCGGAGTTCAACGGGTAGCGTACCTCGCAAGAAGAGTCCATCTCCAGTAGGATCATGGCTCTCCAATATCAAAGTCCAATTTATTTTTGGCAATGGCGGCAGTTCAGAGCCGGTGTAACATTAACAACATTCCCCACAAAGTTGTTTTCTCCTCACAAGGATTAACCAGATCAATGTAGTGATCATCATTTTCCCCTAGTCAAGCCACCTGGGATACTTGCAATCTCCTTATCAGGAGATCCTTTTGCATTTGCATTTAGTAATCATCATTACATTTTCATCCTCCAAAGCGTAGCATTTCCATTATAATGGAGCATTACGCCATAAATTCATACATACGCATGTCAGCATGGGCCGGTTTTGGGAATATTGCATGAAAACCCACAATATCTTCTTAACCTAAAGTATCTCCCATAGAGTGTCTAGTTTAAGTTTTCCAATGTCGAGTCCCAAGTTCTTCATTGTCGTGAACCCGAAGTTCACGTTTCTGTTGCCGAACCCCAAGTTTGCCAACGTTTTGAACCCCAAGTTCAACCTGCTTGCAAACCCCAAGTTTGTTAAGTTTTCCAGTGTCGAGCCCCAAGTTCGTCATTATTGTGAACCCCAAGTTCACGTTTCCGTTGCCGAACCCCAATTTCACCAATGTTTTGAACCCCAAGTTCAACCTGCTTGCGAACCCCAAGTTTGTCAAGTTTTCCAGTGTCGAGCCCCAAGTTCGTCATTGTTGTGAACCCCAAGTTCACGTTTCCATTGTCGAACCCAAAGTTCACCAAAGTTTTGAACCCTAAGTTTAACCTGCTTACAAACCCCAAGTTTGTCAAATTTTTCAATGTCGAGCCCCAAGTTCTTCATTGTTGTGAACCCCAAGTTCACGTTTTCGTTGCCGAACCCCAAGTTCGCCAACGTTTTGAACCCTAAGTTCAACCTGCTTGCAAACCCCAAGTTTGTCAAGTTTTCTAGTGTCGAGCCCCAAGTTCGTCATTATTGTGAACCCCAAGTTCATGTTTCCGTTGCCAAACCCCAAGTTCGCCAACATTTTGAACCCCAAGTTTAACCTACTTGCAAACCCCAAGTTTGTCAAGTTTTTCAATGTCGAGCCTCAAGTTCGTCATTGTTGTGAACCCCAGGTTCACATTTCCGTTGCCGAGCCCCAAGTTTGCCAACATTTTGAACCCCAAGTTCAACCTGCTTGCAAACCTCAAGTTTGTCAAGTTTTCCAGTGTCGAGCCCCAAGTTTGTCATTGTTGTGAACCCCAAAATCACGTTTCTGTTGCCGAGCCCCAAGTTCGCCAACTTTTTTGTCATTACAAACCCCGAGTTTGTCAGGTTTTCTTTTTCCAAACCCCAAGTTTGTGGTTTTCAACTTTTCTTTTTGCAAAACCCCAAGTTCGTCAATTTTATTGTACCAACCATTTTCACTTTCCAGAGAGTTTAAATTTTCAGGTTTATTCAGGTATTCAATCACTCCATACCTTGAAAATCTAAAAGCAGTCGCTATTATTCACTCAGGTCTACAGATGATTGACTAGGGGCAGCTGTAACACCCCCAAATTTGCCCTCTCATTTTCATAGCATCTTAGCATATCATCTCGCATATGTAACATTGCATTTATGCATAAGTGGAGCATGTCATTCATAGGATGAGGCATAGCATAAGCGGGCAGTGTTATAATTCAAGTGTGGTTGTTCAGTTTGCGATTCAATTCAGATGGACGTTTGAACTGATCGTGGTCAACCTATCGAGGGATTGTTTTAAATTGCAAGTCATTTGCATCGGTGGTTATTTCTCGGAAGATTTATTCTCCCGGAGAGTGGTTCAAACATGTTCAAAGTATTCATGGTTTAATTAGTCAGAAGTTAAGAGGATGATCAATTCAGTAAGTTATTTATGGTCAGGAATGTGTTTCATAAATTTTAACCAGATATTTGGTGGAATTGGTTTTAGTGTGATTTGTGGTTTTGGTCCAAGTTTGATTCATGATTAGTTTTAGTCCTCAAGGATTGATTCATTTTGGTTTCAAGAGCGACTCTTTGTGGATTCAATTCAATTTTTATGGTTCAAGATTCCAAAGGATTTGGTCATGGACCGATTTTAGATGTTATTAGAATTTAGATATTATTCGGACACGATTCAATTCGGTTCTATTTCATTCCTTTATTCATCATTACTAGTCATGAAGATTCAAAATCAAGTATTACTTCAAAAAAACTTGGACCATATCTAACTATCAAGCCAAACATTGTGCAAGCCCTGCATTGATTCTAAGAGTACATGGCATTGATTCAAATATATCAAATAGAAATATGGAGTGCCTACACCAAAGGGACTAAGTTTACATATGAGTATTTATTTTAAAACAAGGCATACATAAAGATTCATAAAATCCAAAACAGAATTTGAAACTACAAAGTGTCTTCATGAACCAAATACCAAGGTCCTGTTACACCATAAGCCAACAAACTATATTACACTATGAGCAAGATGTCAGAAGGAATCTCCGAACAAAGTTTGCAAAGATTAGCAAGTCAACAAGCAAATGATGTACAAGCATATTTGGTCTGCGAATACCGATACTCTATGTATTGCCTTTAGTTGATGTTTAGAGCAGGCCTTGTACTTTGTTGTACAATTCGTTACGGTGAAGGTTCGAAGTCAAACAAATTAAGAACGGGATCAAGCTCGGTCTCATACACATAACTTACACATCCTGAGAAGGAATTCCACCCTCTAGGCCAGATCCTCACCGTCAATATTCATGTTCCCTCTTCACTAAAAATCCCCACTCTGCAACAATCTCCAACCAATTATGCAGCTTCTTCATCACCTCCACCACTTCAAAGGCTCCTCTCGTTTTTCCTGCAATCACAAGAATTTACAGATGCACACTAATGTCAAGTCAGAACCATAAACCTTGTCAACGAGATTCAATGAGAACGTATCTCAATAACGCAACAACAACACAATCTCACGAAATTAGAAGTGGAAGAAGAGCGAATGGAAAATCTGCGAAAACCAAATCGCGAAACTTACCGAGCGAAGCTTCAATTCATCACTGAGATTCGAGGAGGTCCATAACAGGAAAACAGAAAATAACTCAACAAGAAAACTCTGCTAAATCTCGGCGGTTCTCTTCAACCATCACCTTCAATCTCTCTTCTCCAATCTTCCAATCAATATCATTTTCTACACAACTCTCCTTTGATCTCCACCCTCCATCTGCATTTTACAATGATAAAACAAAGCAAGAATTAAGTGAACACTCAAGAGGAAAAGCAGAGGACTATAACTCAAATCAGTTACAAAACTTATAACAAAAAATCTAACTGAATTTTACCTGAGAAAGTTCCTGAACTATCCTTGATTCATGCTCTATAAATCAGAAACTGAACACCATTTTTCTTCTTCTTCAATCATTCTTCTTCACCAAAATTATGAAGCTGAATCTTCACCATTCTCTGATTTTTCTTCCTCATTCTCCACCTTCTGAACCTGATGCTTCCTCCCATTTTTTGAACCTCGTTTTGATCAATCACCCTAAAAAACCATAATCCTTCTGCAACCTCAGGGATTCGTCCTCATCAATTGAGCTTTGGTTAGCATCATCGAACTTGTCATCAATCTCATCGGAATGAATCATACTCTGATTTTCTGCAAATGGTTCAAGCCAAGTAATCTGCAACTCACGGAAGGGAAGTATCATCAAGATTCATCAACATCAATTTAATATAATCATCAAACATGCAGAATCGAGAATATGCAAGGAGAAGGAGAATTGGAGATGAGTCAAACCTGAACGAATTGTGTAACATGTGAAGGTGTCTTCGTCGCATCTGCATCGTGTTCATCTTCGAAGCTTCCTATTCAACGAGTCAAATCCTCGTTCGCGTCTTCATCTCCGACAATATAAGGTACGAATCATTTTCGCCTCATTCTCAGGTGTTATTGATTGGTGTGGTGTTAGCACCGTTGTTTAAATTCGCGTTTATTGACTATGAGTTTGAGAGTGTGAGTTAGGTGTTGGCTCGAGCGAACTGAGAAGGTTGAGTTTAGGGCGATGAGTTTGGATGTTCTAGTGAGGTTGTTCATAGAGTTTAGGTTATGTTTGTGGTTTGAATGGAAGAGGGTGATGGAGTTGGCTAATCGAAGAAGAAGAAGAAGAAGGTTAGGGTGGAGATAGGGCGGCGAAACAGGTTGAGAAAGTTGAGGGTGACGGCGTGAAATAGGAAGGGGAAAGAGACCTAGGGTTTTGTTTTGACTGTAACGAGTTCTTCCCCCCTTTGTTTCTTCTTTTTGGTTTATAACTTTAATCATTAAAAACTAACTTAATGGAAATTATAAGAATATGAGAAGATTAATGGAAAAATCAAGAGAATTAATCCACATTAATATTCAATTAATCCAGATTAACTGCACTGTTACATTTCCATAGAGATAGGATTATGGTAGATTTTTTGGTTCCCCAGCCACACTGGCGGTGACACTTGTCACTGTCCGGTAGGCTACTTCAACGGTTAATCCTACACGTGGCAGTACACATAATAACCATGTTCATGAGTGTGTGAATCACTTGATAAGAATACATTAGAAGTCAACAAGATCACACGATTCAGATGAGGTCAACTATGTTGACCGCGCACCCACCACATGCACCCTCCAAGACTGTTGTGTTTTGGGCCTTTTTCACTTGCTTTTCGCACCTCCCATTTTGGGACCATTCATCATTTTAACTAAAAAAACATTAATACTTGCACCCCTTCACCATTTTCTTGTTATTTTAATTTCTGTTTAGTATAGTTTCAATTCTGATCAATAAAAAATACCAAAACTTGTCATAAAATTCTATAATAATTACAATAGTATTCTAACTCATTTTAGAAATTTATCACATTTTTATTTTCTGATTTTTACCATTTTTCAATTTTATTTTGATTTTCCATTTAATTAGTTTTCTATTGAATTATTTCATCTATGCTTCATTTTGTACAATTGTTTTCTCCCACTTCCTGTAACTTTTTTGCCCCATTATTTTTGCTATGTTTAGAGGACTCATAGAGGTACCTAAAATAATTTTTGTTACATTTTTTAGGCCATTTTAATCACTGTTTTGATAGTGTTGTTTGTGTAAATTTGTGAATAAAATTTAGGTAGATCTAAGTGACCATTTGACATAGTTAGGTTGTGAATTTTTAGGAGATTTTTTAACACAACATTAGATTCAAGTTAGGGACCTTAGGGAATTAATTTCATATTTTTTCCAGGAACATTACTATTTTTAGTGCTTTGATTTTATTCAACTTTTCCATTGTAAATCCATCTAATTTTAACTTAGGGTTTTATGGTTGCATTAGGATATAGTTTGATTAGGTTTGATCTTGGAACCTTAGAACCACTTGATTTGGATTTGATACTGAATTTAGAAGCTTGATATCATTTAGGATTCTTTAGTTTTAGGACTTAGGCTTAGAATTCCTTTAAGTGTGTTTACATGATGTGTATAGCTTTTATATTTGTTTTATGTGTTTAATATGCATGTTGAAACTAATGGTTCTTTTTCCTTTATATTTTTTTATGGTGTTTGCCTTAGTATTCATATTCCACATGTATAGGCTTCCCCATCTTTAGAACTAACTTAACTTCCTTAGGAAGTAAGTTGAGTTCTAATTCTCTTTTTCTTCTTTTCCTTCCTTAGGATTAGAAAAACCACACAAACCATTAGGATCCCCTTTTGAATATAATAACTAATTTAGGGTTGCGTCTTAGTCCCCTTAGTTTTTTTTTCCTTTTTTCAACTTGAGTTTTTCTTTCTCACCTCATGAAGAAAATAATAAAATACCTAGTAAAGGCTGAATATTCTTATACGCCATGAGACTTTGTTGCGGAGTACTTATACGCGTCCTGTTTCGGGGTGAGGTGTAAGTATTTACCATGATGGATAGGTCTTAGTATGGGAACATTCATAATCAAATTCAAAATACTTCTCATAAAATACAAAACAAACCCAATAAGCGACTTTTCCTGCGGGAACTTCTCTTCTCACCTCATTCATTCTCAACACGAACTTGCGACAACTTGTCTCGCATGCAAGACGGTAAACGCACTCACACAAGTCGAGCCTGCAACACCTGAGCATAGGCATACGCAGTTCCAGCTATAAAAAACACAAACAGATAGTTCTTGCCTTAGTTAGGCAAACTACGTCGACTATGATCCTCGTTTTCCCGATGAGGTACGTAGGCAGCAGGGTAGGGCCCGTTCGAGCACATTCTGATTTTCCCTACATTTCCCCCATTCTTTCTTTTCGTTCTTTTTTTCCAGTTCCCTTTCTCATTTCATTTCCAGTTCCAGTTAGCCATTCTTTCATTCAGCAGCAGTTTTATTTCTCACCCTTTGAAACAAACACACAAGCGTGGATCCCATCAGGTACGACGGACAATCTGGGGTGCTAATACCTTCCCAGGTCGTAACTGACTCCCGAGCCCAGATCTTTGGTGCACAGAACCTCATCCTTTCCTTCTTCCTCAGGTTTGTGCAGCATTACCTTTCCCGTTCCTTCGGGATAAAAATGCCTGGCTGGCGACTCTACCTTTTCCGTGCCACTTTAGCGTTTGTACTAGGATGAAAAACCCGGGAGCGACAATTGTGATATAGCTTTTGGAGGGATAAAGCATCCCAAGGTGTTGTGATATAGCTTTTGGGGGGATAAAGCAGCCCAAGGTGTTGTGATATAGCTTTTGGGGGGATAAAGAAGCCCAAGGTTTACTTTGGTGTGATCCTGGAGGATAGAGCAGTCCAAGATATTGTGAGATAGATCTTGGGGGGATATAGCAGTCCAAGGTATTGTGATATAGCTTTTGGGGAGATAAAGCAGCCCAAGGTGTTGTTGATGACGTTCGTCTGCTGGGGAATTAACCTGAAAAACAAGGTTAGTTCTATGCAAATATCATGATCTATATAACACTTTGCAAGATGATATCTCATGAGAATGTTGTATGCGTATGATATGATATAATGATGTATGTATGAATTATGTAGTTGAAGCGCATGAGTAGCTTCGTAGAACAACTACTGGCTGGGGAAAATAAATCCCAATTCATGGTTAAGAAATATGAAGACTTCGTTCCCGTCTTGTTTTGGAATATCGTACTTAGAACCTCCCGTTTTCGTTCGTCGTACTTCTTATTGAAGGATTAAGTTTCTGAATATCCTGACTGAGGATAAAAGAGATAGACATTGCTCCGGGAGATTTATCCGGTCAAGTATCAATTCTTCGGAGGATATATTGTATTTGAAATGAAACTATTTGAAGACCTCGTAGGGTTGGAAGTACAAGATACTATTTGAAGTATTCCGTAAGAATATCCGTAAAGATTACTCTGTGGGGATGAATCGGCGAAGATTCGTTGAATTCCTACCTCCGCTCGTTCTTAGTAAATGCTATTATTGTATTTTATACATTTCTGGTAAACATCAATCATATTCAAAAGCATATATACATTCAAACATAATCAACAAACGTTTCTCGCTTTAGTAAAAGGGGAAAAGTAAACCTGAATTCGGAAAGCATTTCTTACTTAAATAAAGAGGGAAAAGTAAACCTGAATTCGAAAATGGGATTGTATTAATAAAATGGCTTATAACAGGCAAGTTTTTTTTTGAACAAAGAGACAGAACTCCTAGTAAGAGGAATTTGTCGTAGAAAAATAAGGGAAAAGGGTACAAAAACAGAGAAAATAACTATGTACAAATGATCCTATTGAGTTTCAACTCCGCTATTGACAAACAACTTTCAACCTTTTCTCATCAATCAAGTTTATCTGGTCAAGTCGAGTCTGGATCAATTCATTTTCATCTAAGCCTTCCTCCTTCATAATTCTTAAGGAAGGAATTTGAACTTCAATGGGTAAAATTGCTTCCATACCATAAACAAGGGAGAATGGGGTTTCCCCGGTTGAATTACATACTGTGGTACAATAACCATGAAGATAAAATGGTAACATCTCATGCCAATCTTTGTATGTCACTATCATCTTTTGCAAGATCTTCTTAATATTCTTGTTGGCGGCTTCCACAGCGCTATTCATCTTTGGTCGATATGGAGAAGAATTGTGATGCTTAATCTTGAACTGCGTGCAGAGGTCAGTAATCATAGTATTGTTCAGATTAGTACCATTATTTGTGATAATCCTTTCAGGGATGTCATACCTACATATAATATTATACTTGATGAATCGATCCACAACATTCTTGGTAACAGAAGCAAACGAGGCTGCCTCTACCCACTTTCTAAAGTAATCAATGGCAACAAGGATGAAATGATGTCCATTAGAAGCGGTAGGCTTGATCTCACCAATCATATCAATGCCCCACATGGCAAAAGGCCAAGGAGCAGTCAGAACATTCAACAAAACTGGAGGCACATGAACTTTATCAGCATAAATTTGGCATTTGTGACAAGTTTTGGAGTGCTGATAGCAATCAGTTTCCATGGTAGACCAATAGTAACCTTCTCTCAATATCTTCTTAGCCATGGTATGCCCACTAGAATTAGTACCAAAGATCCCATCATGTATGTCCTCCATAATCTCAGTTGCTTCCTTCTTATCCATACAGCGAAGCAAAGTTGAATCATGATTGCGCTTGTACAAAATTCCATTACTCAGGAAAAACTTAGTAGAAAATCTCCTCAGAAACTTCTTATCATTGACAGATGCCCCTTCAGGGAACTCTTGAGCTTCAAGATACCTTTTTACTTCATAGAACCAAGGCTCATTGAATCGATCAATAGTAATTCTGAGAGCTTCATCATCCCAACTGATTTCAAACATAGATGCCATGGTGGCTAATGCATCTGCCAACTGATTCTCTTCTCATGGAATATGTCCAAAAGTGATCTCTTCAAAGTACGGGATCAAAGACATCACATGCTCTCTGTAAGGAATGATATTTGGATGCTTGGTGTCCCAATCTCCTTTAACTTGACTAACTACCAGGGCTGAATCTCCACACACATTCAAAAACTGAATCTTCATCTCAATGGCAGCCTTGATACCCATGATGCACGCTTCATATTTAGCCATATTATTGGTACAATCAAAACAAAGTCTTGCAGTAATTGGTGTATAACAACCTTTAGGTGAGATAATTACAACACCAACACCATTACCAAGCGCATTAGAAGCTGCATCAAAAACCATAGTCCATCGGGATCCTTGTTCAGGTCCTTCATATTGTCTAGGTTCTTTAGTAACAATCATAATATCTTCATCCGGAAACTTAAAATTCATAGACTGATAATCATCCATTGCCTGATGAGCCAAATGATCAGCTACTACACTGCCTTTAATTTCTTTCTCAGTAGTGTACTATATATCATATTCTGTCAAGATCATTTGCCATCTCGTTATTCGTCCGAAGAGATCAGGTTTCTCAAATACGTACTTGATTGGATCCATTTTTGAAATCAATAAAGTAGTATGAGTCAACATATACTGTCCTAGTCGGCAAGCAGCCAATGCCAAAGCGCATCATGTTTTCTCGAGCAGTGAGTATCTTATTTCACAGTCGGTAAACTTTTTGCTAAGGTAGTATATTGCCTTCTCTTTTCGACTAGACTCGTCATGTTGCCCCAACACACACCCCATTGATTTATCAAATACTGTCAGGTACATAATCAAAGGTCTTCCTTCAACTGGTGGCATCAATATAGGAGGTTCTTGGAGTTATTTTTTGATCTCATCAAAAGCTACCTGGCATTCGTCATTCCATTTCATTACTTGATCTTTCTTCAACAACTTGAAGATTGGCTCACAAGTAGCAGTTAACTGGAAAATAAATCTTGCAATTTAATTCAGTCGTCCCAAGAAACCTCTAACTTCCTTCTCAGTACGGGGAGCAGGCATCTCTTGTATAGCTTTTACCTTTGCAGGATCAACTTCAATACCTTTACCACTGACAATAAAACCTAAAAGTTTACCAGATCTAACTCCGAAGGTACATTTGTTTGGATTCAACCTCAGCTTGTATTTTTTCAACCTTTCAAACAACTTATGTAGGTGATCAAGATGTTCCCCTTCAGTTTGGGATTTGGCTATCATATCATCCACATATACCTCTATTTCATGGTGAATCATATCATTGAACAAAGCTACCATAGCATGCTGATATGTTGCCCCAGCATTCTTCAAACCAAATGGCATCACCTTATCACAAAAGGTGCCCCATTGTGTAACAAATGTAGTCTTCTCCATATCTTCAGGTGACATCTTAATCTGATTGTAACCAGAGAAACCATCCATAAAAGATAATACCTTATGTTGAGCAGTGTTGTCTACCAGAACATCAATATGTGGAAGTGGAAAGTCATCTTTTGGGCTGGCTTTGTTCAAATCCATGTAATCTACAAACATGCGTACTTTACCGTCTTTCTTGGGCACCAGTACCACATTTGCAACCCACTGAGAATAAGAAGTAATAGCTAGGAATCCTGCATTGAATTTTTTCATCACTTCTTCCTTAATCTTTTCTGACATTTCAGGACGCATACGACGAACTTTCTGTTTTATTGGATGACAATCCTTTTTCACTAGTAGACACTGAACCACAATATCAGTATCCAGCCCTGACATATCTTCATAAGACCAATAAAAAATTTCCACATAGTCACGTAACATCTGGATCAACCTATTCTTAACATCGTCTTCCAATTCAACACCTATCTTGACCTCTTTCCTGTTTTCCTCAGTTCCCAGATACACAACTTCAATTGGTTCCTCATGTGGTTGTATAGCTTTCTCTTCTTGCTGTAGCAACCTAGCCAGCTCTACAGGTACTTCACAATCTTCATCCTTTCCATCCTCGGCTTGATAGATCGGATTCTCGAAGTTATAATTGGCAATAGCAGAACTGTTATCAACAGGATCTAGAGTGGATGAGGATCTGCATTTTAGTGATGTGGGTGTGTGTAAGAACAGATAGCTTTTGATAAAGGAAAAAATAAAAGAAAGACAAAGAGAGCAACATTTACGAAAGCAAAAAACGTCCATTGATTTTATTGAATGAAAATATGCAAATGAAATGACATCCCTAACAAGCACACCATTGTGCCTCGGGCAAAGCACAAGGCTCAAAAGTATTTAATTGTTCAAAATTACAAAATTAAAATTAGAAAAACAAAATTGAATTTACTCTTGACTAAAGGAGATAGGAATAACGTCTTCAGCCTTCCAATTGTTGAGCCCATCACCAATGGTAGGAAAGATCCACTTATCCATGTTTTAATCTTCATCATAATCTTCCACATCATTGACTTTGTCCTTTATGATTCCTTGGTTATTGATACGAACAACACGAGCACGACGAATAGCCTTCTGAGATTCTGCAGTAAAACCCAAACCAAACATGTCAGACTTGTAAGGAATGTCAAGAAGTTGACCCAAAATAGTACAACCACCTTCTTCAACCACATCTTTAGCATCCTTGAGAGAGACCATTGCAAGAGGTACTCTGGTAACCACAAGAAATGTTTTAGTAATGTAACACCCCAAATTTGCCCTCTTCATTTTAAGAATCATATCACATCATATTCATCATGAACATATCATTTCCTCAGCATCATATCATGGAAAGATGAAGCATAACATCCCTCATGTCCTAGCATCAGGCATATGGTCATCTGTGGAGGTCCTTGAAGCATTTCAAGCCATGAAAAGGGTCCCAATGAGTTTGTACAAGTATTATGGTGAGTCTATACCCCATTTACAAGTTCAAGTCCATTTGCAAGAGCTCAGAAGATTGCATGATCATCAGAGATCTCAAGACAATGCAAAGCTCCTATACAAGGCACCCAAATTAGGGTTTGAGATTCAAGCACCAAGATCTCACAACTTTGGCCATTTCATTTGGGCAAAGTCTTATATATGTTAAGAGGATCCTAGGTGTCAATTTTCATGAGAAAATTCCATGTGGAAGTCAGTCAATGCCTCAGTTGCTTGCAGATGAAGCAAAAAGTCAACAGTGCCCTTAAAAAGTCAACTGTGCAATTTCAAGGGGTCTAACCCAAATATTTTGGCCAAGAGGTGTCCTTACAATGTTATAAGAGGTTTGTAATGCCTAAAGTTCAAGAATCATGGAGATTTGAAGGGTTTTGCAAAAATGGTACAAAGTTGGTTTATGGAATTTTCCAAATTTGGCAACTTTTGCCCTAATTTTCAAATGGCCTTAACATGATCAAAAATTCTTCAAATGGACCAAAGTAAAACATGAAAGTTGAAGAGTAAGGGCTCCCATTTTCAAAAAGTACAAGTACATTTTCATAGGATTCCTATATCTCTCTATAGGCCATTCGAAAATTTGCACATTCTAGGGCAAATTTCAACTTTTCATAAAGCCACCAAATGCAAAAGGCTTCAAATCTTAATTTTGTGACTTGGTACTGGCCCAATCTTGTTTCAAACTTAAAATGCATTACATTTGAACCATTTTTCTCCAAATAATTGGTCATTTTCGTGCCAAACAAGAAAATCCCTCCAAAAGTGCAAAATTGGCAAAAGTCATGAAACAAGTGTGATACTTGAATCTAAAGGCCAGGAGTGATTGGATTTGAATCAAGGGTGGGAAATGAATTGCCCATGTGCTGAGAGGCCCAAGAGAGCATGAGCATAGCATGCTTATCTCACCAAGTGCAAATTATGCAAAATCACTCAAAACTCATGACTCATTCGTGCATTCTTTCTCACACTTTCAGCATTGCCTTGTGAGGTCATAACAAGAAGAATTAGGGCTTAGAAAATATGAGATCTCCCTCATTCTCTCATTCTCAACTTTCTTGCAACTTTGCATTTTCTCACATATCTCTTCATTCTCTCACCTTCTTCACAAAACTCTTCCATATTCTTGATCAGTGAATGATATAGATCAAGATTCCACCATTCATTTGAGTTTAAGACACAGAAATAGAAGCTTACCATTTCAAGGCAACTTGCTTTGAAACCTCAGATCCAGTTTGTTTCAAGACCTTAGATGCATTTATTTTGCATCTAAGGAGTAAGGGGAGTGATTTGCACGCATTGCTTGGTTTTCTAGCTCACTGAATCAAGCTCTTCACCTCAGGTATGGCATGGAATCTCATGATCTGGAAATGGAATTATTGAGTTGCTTTGTGTTCTTTGATGTTTGCTGATGATTCTTCACTATTTAGATTTGAATTTGAGGCATTATAGCATGAGTTATGTGCATTTCAAGTTTGATGGTGACACTTTATTTCCTTCGATCCGTCCAATTCTTTGAGTTTTAGCTTTTTTTGATGTTAGATTTGAATTCAGTGATGTTGAATTAATATATCTGGAGTATTTGAGTCTTTATTTTGGTTGTTTATAGCTCTGTCTTGGTTTCCGGTGCCGGAGCCCTAGCTCCGGTCACCGGAATTTGTTTTATGTTCAACTATCGAAGAAGATGATTCAGCCACCGTCAGATTCACTCATCCTGCGTCCATAACACAACCACGTAGCCCTAGCTTGTCTGTCTCATATGTTATATTTTCTTTTTCCATTTTTATTCAACATGTGATACAATCCACCACAATTAATATACACCAACCATTCGCAGCGCAGCTTTATGCCACCTCATTTAATGAGGTTCTCCATTCCAGCCGTGTGATCAATCCTTTGCTCCCTGTTTTTTCCAGTTATTTCCATTTAATTCCTTTAAAATCCACACTAAACAGCATATGCCTGCACTGGGAAACTAGGCCTCAGTGCGTGCTATTCGCACCCCCAGTGTTCTCAGCCCAATTCAAATTCAATGTGAATCCTTGCTCATCACACCTCACTTCCATTTCATTTTTAATTTCTTTTCCTTTTCCTTTTTCTTTTATTCAGTTTCCATTTCAATTATTTTAAAATACTTCCCTTCACTTAAAAAATCCCAAAAAAATCATGAACCTTATTTTGAGTCTCTATTGTTTTGTCATATTTTTATTTTATTTTTTTTCCTTGTCCATGTGTCTGAATTAATTCCTCATTTCACTTAGCTTCTTTTAAGTTCTTCTTTGACCACACTGCCTTGTATAATTTCCATAGGCTTCAATATTTTGAATTTTTATCCCATTATTTTTGCTTTGGATTCCTAAGACATTTAACTTTTCATGTGATTTTTCTATGGATTTTTAGAAACTTATTTCTTGAGTCTTGGTCTTGTGACTTGTGATATAATTTTGTAACCCTCACTTATGTTCTTGCTTCCATTTGACCTAGTTTACTTCTGAATCTTTTCAAATCCTTTTGGCTAGTTGATATAACATGTTTGAAGATCATTTGGTTTCAATTGTGGAATTTTTAGATGGTTGGTTGATTTGTTTTGAATTTTACTTTGAACCTTGTCCCATTTTGCTTCCTTTGAACCTTTTGGTCTCTTATAAGCCTAAAAGGGCACTTGTGCCAACTTATTCTTATCATTTGGGGTTACTTTTGGGTATGGGTACCTTCCTGGTCCTAGGATAGGGTTTGTGTCTTCTGAATTTTTGTGTTTGCTTCTTCTTTAAGTCATTTGTTTCCTTAAGTGTTTTCACTTCATCTTATTGTTTCTTTTGCTTCCATTTGGTATTGTTTGGTCTTGTACCTCTCTTCTCTTCATCTTGTTGGCTTCTTAAGCCATTCTTCATCTTTTTTTGGTTCTGGTTGTGAGATTTGATTCCATATTTTGTGCATTTTGCTTTGCATATTTCATAAGTGTGCATTTGTTTCCATATGTGTTTCATGTTGCATCTTTAGCTTGCATACTTCTTCTCCTCATTCCTTTGAGTTGCATTTGCATTTTTCATATGTTCATACCATTTCACTTCTGATTGTTTGATGTTAGCATGCCATTTTCTTTATCTTGCTTCACTTGTATGCTTACTAACCTTGCAGGGGCTATGGTAAGTGTGAGGTGTGGGAATTGAGTTCCACATCTCCAATTCTCATCTTCTCTTCTTATGTTTATCTTGTGCTAACCCTTTGTTGTTGGGCTTAGGCCTTTCTCATCCCTTCTTCTATCTTCTTCTTTCCTTCTTCATTAGGATAGAAACCTCACTAACCCTTAGGACATCCATGCATGTTGACACTTAGGATTATTTAGTCCCCCTTTAGAATTTTTCCTTTGTGATCCTTTGGTGCTTTCTCTTCTCATCTTCAAATTCAATTTTAATTCACTTAATAAAGGTTGAGTACTTTCATGTGACATGAGACTTTGCTATGAGATACTTGCACGCGTTCCGTTTCGGGGCGAGGTGTGAGTTATCCCTCGTGGTGGATAGGTCTTAGCATGAGTACCTCACAAAGAAAAGCTTGAAAAAAACTTCTCAATCCAAAAACCACAAAAATACTTAATAATGGTAATAGGTCAGTGTGCTTAAGCCTTCACTTGTGGGACTAGCTTTGGGGATTTCCTCCATAGATAGGTGTGCCTCTTGCGCATTCCATTTCGGAGTGATGTGAGATGTAAACATCCCATTGAGTAAGACCTAGGTACACTTGCCTATGCAAACTTTCACTCATAAAAGCTTCTAAAAAACACCAAACAAATAATAAGCGTCTTTCCTTTGGGAATTCTTTTCTCATCTCCTTCGCTCCGTACGCGAACATGCTCCTACTTGTCATTTTGCAAGACGGTTACGCACTCGTCGTCCGAGTCTGCAACACCTGAGCAATGGCATAGGCATTTCAAGCTTTAATTCACAAGCAATATCCTTTTTACCCCTAGTCAGGGGAACTATGGCGTCTCTGATCCTCATTATCCTGATGAGGTATGTAGGCAGCGGTGTAGGGCCCGTTTGAGCACAATCTTTATTTTCCCTACATTTTTTCTCTTTGTTCTCTTATTCATTCTTTTTCCAGTTCCAGTTTTCTTTTCATTTTCTTTTCTTTGCTGCAGTTTTCATACCCTCACCATTTGAAATAGTTTCTTTTGCAAGCGTGGATCCCGTCGGGTACGGCGGACGATCTGGGTGCTAATACCTTCCCAGGTCGTAACCGACTCCCAAACCCAGTCTCTTTGGTTCGTAGGACCCGTGTCCTTCCTCTTCTTTCTTCTGGTTTGTGCAGCATTACCATTCCCTTTCTTCGGGATAAAAATGCCTGGCTAGCGACTCTATTCTTTTTCCGCGCCACTTTCGCGTTTGTACCAGGATGGAAATTCAGGGAGCGACAGCTGGCGACTCTGAGGGGACCGAACCCAGAATCTCTGGTTCCCCTGTGAGTCTCTCCTAGCGCTTGTTTGTTTCTGTTTCATTGGGTGATGTTTGTTTGCTATGGCTTGTTGTATATTATTGTTGTGTATTTACAGATTTATTTATAGCTTTATTTACAGTTTTCAGTATTTATTTTCCGCATCATGTATATCATACTGGACTGTCTGGACTGGTTTTCTGTTTGGTGGGCTCGGGTGATACTGTTTCTGAGAGATAAGCCAAGTACCCGACTTGTGTGCACTATAGGATTAGAGTGGCCATATTGTACTCATATGTGACATGATGAATGTCGATGTGTTTCACGCCCAGACTGCGACCGTCTTGGAAATATCTTGTGTGGGGATTTCCTCCACTTCGGGATAGGACCTCGATAGTTATGTGCATCTGGGGACCGATCATTGAGAACCTTTGTGGAAACAGCCCTCTCCATTGGTGGCAGTGGAAGACCACATTTTGTGGCAAACCCATTCGCACCCGAGGGTCCACTGGGGACTCGCGTAGGATGGCCTGGTTCTCTTATAGGAGCTCAGTCAAAGCATCTGGTCGTATGACATTAGTATTGTATCCTACGGGCTGAATGTACTATTGTTTCTCGATTTCAGCGCTTGAAGCTGGGGACTTATAAGGGATGCTTGTTTTTCCAGGACTTAGCTGAGGCCTCCTTGCGTAGTATATAATGCCTAACCGATTCCCTGATTTGGTCATGAGCCATTTCTCGGAAATGGTGAAAGTATTATTGCTATTCGGCTTTGAGAGTCCGTGATGTTTGACCCGGAGCAAACCTGTGAGATTGGGAATGGGTTTACAGGTTTGCAGGAACCCATGACCTCATCATACCCTTGTTACCTGTACAGTTTCATGTTCTGATACAGTTACTTCGGTTCCGGAGTTTTTGAGTTTCTCTGGTCTTTGATTGGGAGTGTCTGAGCTTATCTAAGTGTTTATGGGCTGATATCCAGAGGATTTGGGGTTTCTTATCATGTGGCCTTGGTATCCAGATTCCAGACAGTCCCAGATGATCATATGTCCTTGCATTTGCATCTGCATTGCATCATTTCATCATTAATCATGTTTTGTTTTCATTCACAGGTTCATATCTTTGCTTCCGGTTCAGGTATCCTCTTCAGGGATGGAAGATCCTTGCAAGCAGAATATTCACTTCAAGTTCTTTGACACCAAGGTTGGCCTGTTGAAGAAGATGGTAAAGCTGATTACACCCAACCATGTGGAGAGATTCAGGAAGGCTTATGGGAGTATTCTGGATGTGGTGGTAGAGTTAGATCCTTCTGAGAGAAGTTCCATTCATACCCTGCTTCAGTATTATGATCCTCAGCTCCGTTGTTTCACTTTTCCTGATTTTTCAGTTGGGCCCTTTGCTGGAGGAGTATGCTCTGATCTTGGGAGTCCCTGTTCGAGATCAGATTTCCGTTCAATGCTGAGATGAGTAGACCTGCACCTGAGGCTATTGCTAAGGCTCTTTATTTGATCACTTATGCTGTGAATTCTTTGACCATCATTAAGGGAGGTGTACCTGGATTTTCTTTAGAGGCTCTGGTAAAGAAGAGGGAAGAGTTGGTTGTTGAGGAAGAATGGGATGATGTCTGTGCTATCTTGGCTCTTTCTATCTATGGCATTATCTTGTTTGCTGATATGGAGAAGTTCATAGATATGAATGCCATACATCTCTTTTTGCTGAAGAATCATGTGCCTACCTTGCTCGGAGATTTGTATTACTCAGTGCACTACAAGACTGAGAAGAAGAGGGGAGGTTTAGTTCGTTGTTGCGCTCCTTTATTTCATATGTGGTTCATGAGGCATCTGCCTAGTACTGGAGTGTTTAGTGACCACACCTTGGTATGGGCTCAGAAGCTGGAAAAGTTGTTTGCCAAGGATGTCAGGTGGATTACTCAAAGGCTGCAAGGTGCACGTTTCATCACTAGCTGTGGGAGTTATCTTAGTGTACCTTTATTGGGAGTAACTGGAGGGATCAATTACAATCCAATCTTGTTAAGAAGACAATTGGGATATGCCTTGAGAGAGGTACCAGAAGAATTGAAGTTGACCCCTATTTTCTACTTCCCAGTAAAGGACAATATGCCCTTAGTGAGGAAGGTTGCTGGAGCTTGGAAGTGCATTAAGGGAGAAGGGATAGCTAGTTTTGGAAAGTGCAACAATCAGACATTCCCAGAGTATGAAGCTTGGTTGAAAGACAGAGCCAGAAGGGTTTTGCTGCCATTCTCACCACCAGTTCCTCCAGTTGCTGAGTCCATTGATATTGTGTCTTTAGCGGAGTTCAAGAAGTTGGAAGCCCAGCTGCATGCAGTTAGAGTGGAGAACACTGAAGTAGTTAGTCTGTATCATCTTGCCAATCGGGCCAAGAATGAAGTTGAATAGAAATTTCTGAAGATGCAGACTACCTTGGAGGCTAAAGAGAAAGACTTCGCTGGAAGGGAAGCTCACTTCCATAGGTTGGGAATGATGGAGGCCAAAAGAGAAGCTGAACGCAAGAAGAATTCAAAGACTCTCATAGATGCTCTCCAGTCCATTGTTTGGTTGCAAGGCCAAAGGGAATATGAGCAGCAGAGGTATAAAGAAAAAGAAGAGTTCTTCGAAGTACAATGGCCTACAAAAAGGAAGAGGTGGAGCAAGTCCACAAGATTCGCAAGGAGAAGACTCAGTAGTTAGCAGATAGTCAACAAGCTCTTGAAGCAGCACTTAAAGAGATTGAAGACCTCAAGTTAATGGCTGGAGTCAAGAAGGTTAAGTCTGATGTGGGGTTTAGTGAGGGAGGTTCAGGGTCCTCAGGCAGTGGTTTTGCTTCTTAGTTTGTTTTCCTTGTATCTGGATTACCTACAGACATGTTGTAGCAGTCCTGGCTGTTTGTTTTTCTTTTTAGAAGCTTGTACCCTACGGGGATTTCTATTTTATTTGCCTAATAGGCTGATTTATGTTATGGCTTTTTCACCATTTCATGGTGTGCCTGCTGTTATGGTTTGAATGTGGTTTCGCGAAGGTTTCTGAAAGTCGAGGATCAGTACCCATCTGGTTTTCTTTTCTAAATACCGGAACCGGGGCATGAATGACCTAGGATTGGAAACATAAAAAACTGCATTGCATACATATAACCTGTTTGTTTGTTTTGCAGGTAGTGTCTCAGTTGCTAACGTTTTTGTGTTTCAGGCACTATAGCTCCCCGGAAAGTTCGGGAACAACCAGCAGCGCATAGATACCCAACAAAGATTAACAGAGAGCGAGTCATGGACCAGATGCAAGCAGACTTGGCAGATCTGAGACTGAGAATGGATAACTTTATGACATTGATGGCAGGCATGGGTCAGAACCAAGAGTGTCTGCGGGAGATGATAGAGAACAGTCAACCCAGGAACAACACTGCTGCTGCCGATAATCGTACCGGTGCGGGCGCACGTCAGTTTGAAGCTCCTGTAACACAGCCAGGGGTGACAATAATCAATGATGGGTTGAATAATATTCAAATGGATAACCAGGACGAGCAGTTCACTCTACTTGACGAAGCTGAAGGTCAAGGAGCTGAGATGAACAAGAGGTTTGAGGAAATGGTTGAGCAAATCAGAGCTATTCAGTCCCATAGCTCTTTGGGATTTGACATAACAGATTTGGGCTTGGTTCCTGGGGTCAGGATCCCATACAAGTTCAAAGTTCCAACCTTTGATAAATATAATGGCACTGCATGCCCGAAGACCCATCTTCAATCTTTCGTTGGGAGAATTGTTGCTCATATGGATGATGAAAAACTCTGGATGTATTATTTTCAAGACAGCTTGGTTGGAGCTTCGCTGGAATGGTACATGAAGCTTAGCAGAGTCAATATCAAGAGTTGGAAAGATCTAGCAGAGGCCTTTGTGAGACAATATCAATATAATATGGACATGGCTCCGAACCGCACGCAATTGCAGCACATGGCTCAGACTGCTAAGAAAGGTTTCAAAGAATATGCTCAGAGGTGGCGCCAGCTCGCTGCCAGAGTACAACCACCGCTGCTTGAGAACGAAATGGCTGACATGTTTATGGGTACTCTGTAGGGTGTGTTTCTTGAAAGACTGGCGTCCAGTTCTGCCACTAAATTCAATGATATTGTTATTGCTGGAGAGAGGGTTGAGACCTTGCTGAAGATGGGGAAGATACAAGATCCTAGTGCTAGTAGCTCGAATGGAGCGAGGAAAGCTTTCAGTGGACCTCCTAGAAGAAGAGAGGGTGAGACAAATGATGTATTTGGCCGAGGCTGGGGCCGTGGTTATAGAAGACCGTATGAGCATGTGGCAGTTGTCACAATTCCTTCAGCTCTAGTACAACAGATGCAACCTCCTCCACAACAACAACATCAGCAACAACAACAACCCCGTACCAACTATCAGCAGAGACCGTATCAGCCAAGGCAAACTCGCCCGACTAATAGGGTAATTGAGGCTATCCCTATGACCTATGCTACTTTGCTTCCAAGACTGCTAGATTTGAATCTGATTCAACTAAGGACTTTGGCACCACCACCTCCTGGAGAGCTTCCAGTTGGTTATGATGTCAATATACGATGCGCTTTCCACTCTGGAGCACCCGGGCACTCGACTGAGAAGTGCAGGGCTTTGCATCACAAGGTTCAAAATCTTATAGATTCCAAAGCAATCAACTTTGCGCCACTGCCGAATGTTAATTCGAACCCTATTCCGCATCATGGAGGGGCAAGAATCAATGCTGTTGAGGGTGGTAAAGAGTTGAGTCTTGTGCTGAGTATTGAAGAAGTAAAGACTCCTTTGAGGGTAGTGAAAGAGAGACTGCTGAATGGTCAAGTGTTTCCTGGCTGTTGTTTTGATTGCGAAGAATGTTCAGATGCTGAGAATGGTTGTGAGAAGCTGAAGATGAGTTTGCAAGGTTTGATTGATGATGGATCTTTACAGTTCAACAAAGTTGGTAATGAAGAAGCTGATGATGTGTCAACAATTACCATATTCTATGATGAAGCTGACATGCCTGTCAGAAGAGAGCTTGTAACAATCTATGCTCCTCAGATTAGTCCCGTGACTATCACCGTACCTGGGCCTGTTCCGTACACAGACGATAAAGCCATTCCCTGGCATTATGGCTCAGATGTTTATGTAGCTGGACAGAAGATTGAGAGCAAGTCTATTGTTGTGGATCCGACTGTAGAGAATGTCGGAGGAGTTGGGGGTTTCACCAGAAGTGGTCGTTTATTCGCTTCCCCTGTGCTGAGAGGGGATCCTGAGGCTGAGGCTTCATCCAAGGCCAAAGGAAAGCAAGTTGTGGGTGATGAGTCAACTACTCCTGTGGCTGGGCAGGGTACATTTGAAAAAGAGGTCGAGGAATTCATGCGGATTATCAAAAAGAGTGACTATAAGGTGGTTGATCAACTGAACCAGACACCTTCCAAGATTTCCATCTTGTCACTACTGATGTGTTCTCCCGCACACAGAGAGGCCTTATTGAAAGTTCTACAAATGGCATATGTTCCTCAGGAAATTACTGTCAACCAACTTGAGGCTATTGTAGGAAGTGTCAATGCTAGCCATGGCCTAGGCTTTACAGACAGAGACCTCACGTCAGAGGGCAGAAACCACAACAAGGCACTACATATCACTATGGAGTGCAAGGGTGTTGTGTTGTCGCACGTTCTTGTAGACACAGGCTCTTCCCTGAATGTGCTTCCGAAGAAGGCACTAATGAAGCTTAATGTTGATGGAATAGTCCTGAGACCAAGTGATCTGATTGTCAAGGCTTTTGATGGTTCGAGAAGATCGGTTTTTGGAGAAGTTGAGTTGCCTGTCAAGATAGGCTCTCAAGTTTTCAAAAGTGTTTTCTACGTTATGGACATCCATCCTGCGTATAGCTGCCTGTTGGGACGCCCGTGGATACATGCTACTGGAGCTGTTACTTCAACCATGCATCAGAAGCTCAAATACGTGGTTGACGGCCAGGTTATCACAGTCTGCGGAGAGGTGTTGCACCCCAAAATTTGCCCTCCACAAGACAAGTAATTATCTACTAAGAGGCTCACAAGGTTCACAAGGTTCACAAGACATCTCATGAGGTTCACAAGGTTCACAAAGTTCACAATTAGTCAGAAGATTTGACAATTCCCTCAGACAATGCATCCTCCTAAGCAATGCATCCTAAACTAGGGTTTTGACTTTAATAAGGCTAAATGGACTTCCAAGACTTCAAGTGAGCTTCATAGCATCTTATATGTGTTTTAGAATCCCCATGTCAAGTTTCAAGACTTTCCCAAAAGATTTGCTCAGTCAGATGATCAGAAAGGCTAAAATCAGTCAAAGCAGTTAAAAAGTCAAACTGAGGTCAACTGTGGTCAAACCAAAGTCAAACTTCATGATTTTTTGCCAACATCAAGTATATGAAGTAAAATTCATCATTTGATCAAGGTTTGATCATGATTCATAAAGGAGATTTCAGATCATCAAGAATCAGGAGTTTCTAAATTAGGGTTTTCATAGGAAAAGTCAACTGAACTTTGACCAGCCATAACTTTCACATGCTTCATCAAAAATTTTCCATCCAAAGCTCATTTTGAAGGAAATTGAATTCTCTAAAACTTTGTGTCTCACAAGCCAAGCCCAAAAATGCTTCATTTGGAAGGTATCAGCTAAGACATTATAGGTCCTTTTAAAAGTCAACAAAAAGTCAACAACTTCCAAAGAGCATAACTTGAGAATGATAAAAGATATGGACATGAGACCAAATAGGTTGGTTAGAGGACTCTTTAAGCTTTCCAAAATGTCCAAGAACACCCTCATAGCATTAAAATTGAAGGATTTGTGCCCTTGCAAAGTTGGGAAATTTTTGAGTGGTTTATGAAGTAAATGGGGTCTTAAAACCATAATTCTTCAAATGGGCTAACTTCTTTGTGACCCAATATGTTCCATGACATCATGCACGAAATTTATTTAATATTTTCATAATTTTAATCATTTTATTTTTATTTATTATAATTTTTTATATTAAAAATCATTTTAAATTCAAATAAAATATGAAATAGTGAAGATTTAAAATTATTTTGCTTCTAGAATGTCATAAATAATATTTGGATCTAATTGATACAAGAGTTATGAAGATTATCCCAAAATAGCAATGTTGGATCAAAGAAAAAATCAAGTTTTATGGCAAATCTCTTTCAATCTTCAATTATCCAAAAAGTCCAAAGAATGATAACTTTTCTTGACCTAATCTCATTCACATATATACATAGAACCTTTAGCAGCCTCAAACATGAATTTTTGCAGCCTCTAATACCCCTTTCAAACTTCACAAAAACCATCCAAATTCAATTTTCGGTTTCCCTATTTCAAGAGGTTTTAAGGTATTTTGAAGACACAAGAAGGTTCCTTGAGCTTCATTGAGTCGAAACCAACTCTTAAACGCATCCAATCCATGCTCATACACACAATCCGAATGCATCTTGTTCATGTTTAAATTTTTTTCGATTTGAATGATTTGTGCATTAATAATGAAAACTAACTATGGATTTATGTTTGTTGTGATGTTTAGAAACTTTCTGGATGATTTAATTCAATTCTTATGGACTGTATCGAAATCCACCATTACTAGGGTTTGAAGCTCCAATTCGGGAACCTAGCATTTAGGGCCTCTAAATGAAATCTAAGAACATGGTTGTGACCTATGAGACTCTTATAATTGATCTGGGCATTGAATTTGAATTGATATTATGATTTGCTTGATGTTTGAAAAACATAGGATTCTGGTTTAAAAAACTTGCAGGAAAATTCGCAGGAATATTCAAAGGAAAATTCGCAGGTAATTTAAATGAAGAAGATGAAGTTTCGCGCCCAGCTGGATTTTCAAAATTGTTTTTATATTATATATTAATGTTTGTATTATATTTCTTGAGTAACACTGATGGCGTGGTGGTGAGTGTATGCGCATGTGAAGGCAAGGTCTTGGGTACGAAACCAGCATCTGGGCATTTTTTTGTTCAATTTATTTTGTTTTACAGGACAAGAACAAAAGCGAATGGATGTAACATGTTATCAGCCAGCGCGCGCTAGCCCAGTGGTCATGCTGTTGATTTTCCAGGTAAAGGACCTGGGTTCAAACCCCAGGTCTTGTTTTTTTTGGTTTTGATTTTTCTTGTTTTTATTTTCTTATATTATTTCTCTATATTATTCTATAAACTAATTTAAATAATTTTTTAAACAATATATGTGAATCATTTTCTTTTAAAACTTATATTATATTTTTTTTATAGTTATATGTATATATTATTTAATAATTTTGTATATTAAAAATTCTAATATATTTATATAAAACCTAATTATTTTCTTTATAAAACCTAATTATTTTCTTTATAAACCCTAATTTATTTTAAAACCCTAATTATATTATAAACCCTAATTTCCTTTTATAATTTTCATTTCTTATTTTTATTATGCTTGTTTAATTATAATTATTAAATATTTCTAATATGTATATATAATTAAATTGTTAAATTATTAATCATGTTTATTAGTATATAATTATTATTATTTATTTCTCTTCTTAAAATTCTTAAAAAATGATTATTTATTTAAATTTGAACTTTTAATTTGTTTTCTATATTATATTATTATGCTAACCTCTTTTTCTCTTACATTTATTTTATTTATTATTACTAACCTTTTTATTTATTTATTTATCATATGCTTATTATTTAAATTATTTTATTATAATGTAATTGTGTAAATTATGTAATAGCTGTAGAATTTTTATTATTTATTTAAATTGCTATGGTTAGTAAAATAGGGAGTGAAAACATGTTTGTGTTTAAAATTGAATTTAGGTCACTAATTATAAGATAAATATTTAAACTTGTACACGCACACACGTAAGTCGATCTTGGATTGCCATCTCACTTCTTAAGGGTTACCTCTCATGTTGCCTAAACAAAAAGGTCAAGTAAGGTGTATAAAGCAAAGTCCCTTCTCTTATTAATATCATCTAGTCCCTTTAAAGAATTATAAGATCAAGTCCCTTCATGGTTGCCTTCGTAAATGATCTTGTCCCTTTCGAATAAAAGATGATAAGTCCCTTCGAATTGCTAATACACCTTACAATTGCCTAATCACAGATGTCCCTTCACTTGTCCCTCATAACATCCAAGGTAATGACTACCTATTCCTTAATAATAGGGATAGTCTTACCATTGAAAGAACATATAAGAACAGTAAAGACTTATTATAGGGTAGGTTCCTCTTAAGTACTTGCTCACTTTTTTTTCAAAATACTTCATTACATTTCATATTTCAAACAAATTTTCAAAACAAAGTCTTTATATACATCCATACGAGGATCATTATAAAGTACTTAGAAATTTTTTATCACACACTACACCTTTCTCAAAACAGTTTAAAGTGAGCTAAGTAACTAAGAGCCCATGGATAACTATGGATATAAAGGGTCCTAACACCTTCCCTTTGTATAACCTACCCCCCGAACTCAAAATCTTTTTAAGGTCTTTCCTGTTCTTTTATGCCCTTTCCTTTTGGATAAAATAAAATTCGGTGGCGACTCTTGTTATCCGCAACATTTAACTAAAGTCAGTTCTCCCACCGTGTTACAGAACTGGCGACTCTGCTGGGGATTTAATAAAAGAGGGGTACCCTTAGGAATTAGATCACTTTAAAATTGTTTGCCTTGTTTGCTTTATACTTATCTTGTTGGGTGCTCTTAATGTGTGAAAGATCCTAACCCAGATCTAGTGTACCTTAGGTAAATGGCAATAGACCAAGGAAACTGTACGGCGTATACCGATATGGTTGATCTGGTGGCCATAGTTAGTGTGACTTCTTGGTTGGTGCTTATGTTCCTTAAGTCAAGTTGAGGATAATATGAGGCTGTCATATGTTGTCAATACACTAACTAACTTTTAGAACCCTAGTCATCCCATCTTGGCCTTTAGAAAGTAGTGAGATAACCGGCTTTGGTGAAGACTGAAGTTGGTTGATACTCTATACTACACTCATTGAGATCTTAAACTTAGAGGGTTTTGGTTGGCAAGTAAGTTGCCTACTGAACAACCACCCTTGTGAAGGATCAATGATATTGAGATCCCTTAGAACCTGGTTACTTTTGTAGGATAGGATGAACCAACTAAACTTCAGGGGAGGGTACTTACCTTTAAACCACATGCAAGCCTTCAAACCTAGGGCTATTGTGTGACTTGTTTGTGTGTGCCACATGTTTGTGATTGAGCATAACATCATAGCATCATCATGCATCATAAGCATAGCATTTTCACTAACCATTGCAAGGACCAAAGGATTTATCTTTGTTCTTTGTTGCAGGTCATGGCTTCTGCTCGTAGGAATACTATTCGGATCAACTTTGTGGGAATACCTCTTAAGCTTAAAGAATTGGTCTCTCAAGTTTCTGAAAACTCTCAGTTCATCAAGAGGCATGGTCACCTACTGGATCTAGTCACTTCAGGGTTCAATGAAGACATGATGAGTGTCCTGTTTCAGTTCTTTGATCCTAAACATCACTACTTCACATTCCCCGATTACCAACTGGTTCCTACAATGGAAGAGTTCTCCAAACTTCTGGGTATACCTATACTTGATCAGAAACCCTTCACAGGCTTAGAGAAAGAGCCCAAACCTGAAGTCATTGTTGCAGCTCTACATCTAAAGAAATCAGACATTGTTCTAGAAACGAGAAGTGGAGTTAAGGGTATTCTTGTTAAGGTGTTGATAGAGAAGGCTCAAGTGTTCTTGAAGGCTATGAGCTATGATGCTTTTGAGAAGATCTTAGCCTTGTTGATTTATGGCTTGGTGTTGTTTCCCAATCCAGATCAGTTCATAGACGCTCACGCCATCAACATATTTCTGAGTCACAATCCAGTGCCTACATTACTTGGAGACATTCTGCATTCTCTTCATACCCGTACTACAAAAGCACGAGGAACTTTGATGTGCTGCATATCTCTCTTGTCTAGGTGGTTTATTTCTCACCTTCCTCGATCAGTGATGAAGAATGAACAAGGGTTCAGGTGGTCCAAGAGGATTATGTCACTCTCTCATTCAGATATTCATTGGTGCTCTCGATCTATGGAGAATGTTACTATCATTGACCGTTGTGGGGAGTTTTCTAATGTGCCACTTCTAGGCATAAGAGGAGGCATGACTTACAACCTTTCCTTAGCTTTACGACAGTTTGGTTACGCCCGGAGTGATGGTCCTCATGACATGTTGATTCAGGGTATTGTGTTTGATTACGACAACGATCTGCAAGCTTATCGTCAAAAGTTTATACGAGCATGGGGTAAAGTGAACAAGGTTGACAGCAAGACTCTGGAGCCCAAGTACACTATTCCTATGGAAGCTTATCTCAGATGGGTGCGATCTCGTGCTCAGACTCTTATGATGCCATATCCTGCCATCCTGCCAGTTACTATGGAGCCAGTTGCTGAAGGAGATACTTCTTATACCATCCTTCACCCAGACATGCCCACTGACATGGAAGATTTACAGAGGTCTTGGATCCAGTTGAAGGAGCAAAGAGATACTTTTGAGACTCATTACAAAGCAAGTCAAGAAAGAATCTTGGAGCTAACAAAGCAACTTCACGAGGAGCGGAATCTCAACTCATACCTCAACACAAAGAGGAAACGTCCATGGGAGACTTAAAACCCCATCTTTTGTATTTATTCCATTTTTATATTGTAAGCCCAAGGGGCAAACAAATTTATTACTAATAAAAGTTTACTTTTTGGTTGTTTAAGCAAATTTAAATCCTGCGGTCCTTGAAAACATTGCATATGCATTTGCATACCATGTCATTGCATCACAGGTTTCTTATGTACATGTATCTTATCTTCTCGCTGTTTATTTCAGCAATGGCTCTTGAACAAACAGTTAAAGATCTCCAGGCACAAAATGCACAGTTCCAAGAGCTGATCCTGAACTTGTCCAAGGGGCAGGATGAATTGAAGACACTGCTGGCCAAGAAGACTAAGAAGACTAGAAGGTCAGGGGGCCTAATCAACATGGGAAGAAGGTTCTGAAGCTAACTACTATCATGATCCTAATGAAGATAAGTTCAAGATGCTGGTGGATAGAATGGATGCTAGGGAATTGCAAAAGTCTTCTGGGTTGGATTTTGAAGATCTGAGTCTGATATCTGGAGTGGTTATACCCATTGGTTTCAAGGTCCCTACTTTTGTAGTATATGATGGTGTCTCTTGTCCCAAGCTGCATCTGAGGTCCTATGTCCGGAGGATCCAACCCCATACTGCTGATAAGAAGTTGTGGATCCATTTCTTCCAAGAGAGCTTGTCTGGAGCTTAATTGGAATGGTACTATCAGTTGGAGAGTGTCAACATCCGTGATTGGAATGATCTTGCTGAGGCCTTTTATAAGCAATATCAATACAATGCTGATCTAGCCCCTACTCGCATGCAACTACAGAGCATGTCTATGGGTGCTAAAGAAAACTTCAAGGAGTATGCCCAGAAGTGGAGAGATTTGGCTGGTAGAGTACAACCTCCTCTAACTGACAGGGAGTTAGTGGATATGTTCATGTGTACGTTGAATGGTCCTTTTTATAGTCATCTCATTGGAAGCTCATCATCTGGCTTCACTGAGTTGATAATGACAGAAGAACGCGTAGAAAGTGGTATAAGGAGTGGCAAGATCCAAGTGGGTGCTTCTTCATCCAGTACTACAAAGAAGCCCCCTAGTGGGAAGAAAGAGTCGAATGCTGTTTATGGTCAACCTGATCGTAATAGGAGGCACCAATCTGTGAGTGCAGTCCACATCTCCAATCCTTTTCCTACAACACCAGAACAACCACAGAGCAATCAGCAGAGGCCTAGAAGACAGTTCACAAGTTCAACATGTCACTGGCCCAAGCCTTGCAACACTTGTTGAAGGGTGAACTCATCACTTTGAAGGACCCTCCTCAGAACCCCAATGTTACCTCTCCCAGGTACAATCCTAATACACGATGTGCATATCATTCTAATTGCCCGGGACATGATACCAATAATTGCTGGATATTGAAGAATAAGATTCAGGATATGATTGATGCTGGAGAGATTGAGTTTGACCCTCCTGGTACTCCAAATGTAATTACTGCTCCCATGCCAAATCATGAAAAGACTGTTAATGCCATTGATGAAGTTTCACATATTTCCTCAGTTGCAGATGTGACTACTCCATTGTCTGTTATTAAGAAAAAGTTGGTACAAGCTGGGTTCTTTCCAGGTTGTAATGAAGATTGTTTCTATTGTGCTTATAAACCGGATAGTTGCTGGAAGTTGAAGGACGGTATTCAACGCCTCATGGACAATTACACCATATTGTTTGAGAGGACACCTTCTGTAGAGAGCATGGTTGAACACATAACTAAAGGTGCGAAGGCTGAAGAGGTGGATATGGTTGATAAAGTGCCAGTAAAGATTACTTCAAAGGGCCCTGTCAAAATCACTCATAAGGGTCCAATTAAGATTACTGCTGAAGGCCCTGTGAAGATTGTTGTTGAAGCTAGAGTGGCTCCAATGATCATTACCACCCCTGGTCCTATTCCGTATACTTCTGATAAAGTTGTGCCTTGGCATTGTGGTTCCGATGTTTATATTCATGGTGTTAAGCAGGAATCCTTAGTTGATACACCTGTTGTTGATGAAAACCTTGATGTTGATAATATTTCTGGATCTAGTAAGATCACACGAAGTGGAAGAGTTTTCTCTCCTCCGGTTACCTCCAAGAATACAGTTACTCCAGCTGCTACCTCCACTACCGATGCTCGGGGCAAAGGTCCTGTTATTGAACCTGTGCAAGCTGATGCACCAACTGTTGATGACCTTTCTAAGAAGATGGAAGAAGTATTGAAGATCATTCGCAAGAGTGATTATGACATTGTTGATCAATTGGGGCATACTCCCTCCAAGATTTCCATGTTGTCTTTATTGTTGTGTTCTGAGGCTCATGCTAAAGCCTTGATTAAATTTTTGAAGACTGCTCACGTACCAAATGAGATTTCTGTAGATCTGTTTGAAAATTGTGTTTCACACTTGACTTATGATAATGGGTTAGGTTTCTCCGATGCTGATTTGACTCCTGCCAAGAGGGATCATAATAGGGCTCTACATATCTCTATTGAATGTAGAGGCACTACCCTGTCACATGTGTTAATAGACAATGGTTCCTCGCTGAATGTGTTGCCCAAAGAGGTTTTGAATAAGCTTAGTCCTGAAGATGCTGTGTTAAGGCCCAGTAATATAATGGTGAAAGCTTTTGATGGTTCAAGAAGGGTGGTGCACGGAGAAATAGATCTCCCAATAAAAGTAGGTTCTCAGGTCTTCAATGCTACCTTTTATGTAATGGATATTCGTCCCTCGTACTCTTGTTTGCTTGGGCGCCCCTGGATTCATGGGGCAGGTGTTGTGACCTCCACCTTACATCAGAAGTTGAGATATCCAGTAGAGGGAAAGGTTGTCACTGTTTATGGAGAGGAAGGATATATGATTAGCCATGTGAACACATTTAAATATCTTGAAGTGGAAGGTGAATATGTTGAAACTCCGTGCCAGACGTTTGAAGTAGTTCCTTGGGTTGTTCCTAATTTTGAAGCTCCTCCTGTTGTCAAGAAAGTTCCCGTGGTCACCAGAGTACCTCCTACAATGGCCTCCCTTAAGGATGCTAGAGCTGTGGTGGATGAAGGTGGTTGTACTATTTGGGGTCAGCTTCCTGACATTCCTTACAAGTCTGACAAGTTTGGTTTGGGTTTCACTGCAGAGTCGCAGAAAGCTGTTCGTCGTGCTCGTGCTGTTCGTATCACCAATCAAGGGATTATGAAAGATCAGATCAATGCGTTGGGTGACTATGATGAAGACTATAACTTGGATGCTTGGATTTTTCCTACTGTGGGTGTTGGGCTCAATAATTGGAAAGCTGAAGATGTTATTCCTATCTCCTTTAGTCAGGAGTAAATACTATTACTGTGTTGTTACTTTTAAGTTTGTAATTTCTTGAACAATTAAAATTTCAAGCCTTGTGCCTTACCCGGGGCACAATGGTATGCTTGTTTCGGGATGTCATTTCATTTGCATACTTCATTCAATAAAAATCAATGGACGTTTCGTTTTCGTAAATATTGTGTTCCTTGTCTTTCTTTTATTATTTTTGTTTTATCAGCTATGTGTTCTTACACACACCCACATCACTAAAATGCAGATCCTCATCCACTCTGGATCCTGTTGATAATAGTTCTACTATTGCCAATTATAATTTCGAGAATCCGATCTATCAAGCTGAAGATGGAAATGAGGACGATTGTGAAGTACCTGTAGAGCTTGCTAGGTTGTTACAACAAGAAGAGAAAGCTATACAGCCACATGAAGAGCCAATCGAAGTTGTGAATCTGGGGACTGAAGAAATCAGGAAAGAAGTCAAGATAGGGGCTGAATTAGAGGATGGTGTTAAGAGCAAATTGATTCAGATGTTACATGATTATGTGGAGATCTTTGCTTGGTCCTATGAGGATATGCCAGGGTTGGATACAGACATTGTGGTTCATCGTTTACCAGTAAAAGAAGATTGTCGTCCAAAGAAGCAGAAGGTTCGTCGCATGCGTCCTGAAATGTCAGAAAAGATTAAAGCAGAGGTGATGAAACAGTTTGATGCAGGGTTCTTAGCTGTGACTTCTTATCCTCAATGGGTTGCAAATGTGGTGCCGGTACCTAAGAAAGATGGTAAGGTACGTATGTGTGTAGATTACAGGGATTTGAACAAGGCCATCCCCAAAGATGACTTTCCACTTCCTCATATTGATGTTCTGGTAGACAACACTGCTCAGCATAAAGTATTCTCCTTCATGGATTGTTTCTCTGGTTACAATCAAATCAAGATGGCACCTGAAGATATGGAGAAGACAACATTTGTTACACAGTGGGGCACCTTTTGCTATAAAGTGATGCCATTTGGTTTGAAGAATGTCGGGGCAACATATCAGCGTGCTATGGTGGCTTTGTTTCATGATATGATTCATCATGAGATAGAGGTGTATGTGGATGATATGATAGCCAGGTCCCAGAATGAAGAACAACATCTTGATCTTCTGCATAAGTTGTTTGAGAGGTTGAAGAAATACAAATTGAGATTGAACCCAAACAAGTGTACTTTTGGAGTTAGGTCTGGTAAACTCATGGGTTTCATTGTCAGTGGAAAAGGTATTGAAGTGGATCCTGCAAAAGTGAAAGCTATACAAGAGATGCCAGCTCCCCGTACTGAGAAGGAAGTTAGAGGTTTCTTGGGACAATTGAATTACATTGCAAGATTTATTATCCAATTAACTGCTACCTGTGAGCCAATCTTCAAGTTGTTGAGGAAAGATCAGGTAATAGAATGGAATGATGAGTGTCAGACATCATTTGATGAAATCAAGAAATATCTTCTAGAACCTCCAATTTTGATGCCACCAGTTGACGGAAGACCCTTGATCATGTACTTAACAGTGTTAGACAACTCAATGGGGTGTGTGTTGGGGCAACATGACGAGTCTGGTCGAAAAGAGCAGGCAATATACTACCTTAGCAAAAAGTTTACCGACTGTGAAACAAGATACTCACTGCTCGAGAAAACTTGTTGCGCTTTGGCATGGGCTTCTCGCCGACTAAGACAGTATATGTTGACTCATACTACCTTATTGATTTCAAAGATGGATCCAATCAAGTACATAGCAAGATGGCAAATGATCTTGACAGAGTATGATATACAGTATACTACTGAGAAGACCATTAAAGGAAGTGTTGTAGCTGATCATTTGGCTCATCAAGCAGTGGATGATTATCAGTCAATGATTTTTGAGTTCCCTGATGAAGACATTATGATTATTACCAAAGAGCCTGGACAATATGACGGACCTGAACAAGGATCCCAATGGACTATGGTTTTTGATGGAGCTTCTAATGCACTTGGTAATGGTGTTGGTGTTGTGATTAGTTCCCCTGAAGGTTGTCATACCCCGATTACTGCGAGACTTTGTTTCTATTGTACCAATAACATGGCTGAGTATGAGGCATGTATCCTGGGTATCAAAGCTTCCATTGATATGAAGATTCAGTTCCTGGACGTGTATGGAGATTCAGCCCTGGTAGTAAGTCAGATCAAAGGAGATTGGGATACCAAGCATGATAATCTCATTCCTTACAGAGAGTATGTGTTGTCTTTGATCCCACATTTCAAAGAGATTACTTTTGGACATATTCCACGAAGACATAATCAGTTGGCAGATGCATTAGCCACCATGGCATCCATGTTTGAGATCAGCTGGGATGATGAAGCTCCCAAGATTACTATTGATAGATTTGAGAAGCCTGCATACTGCAATGAGATTGACACTGAAGAAGCAGAGGAGAAGCCTTGGTTCTATGAAGTGAAAAGATATCTTGAAGCTCTAGAGTTCCCTGAAGGGGTGTCTGTCAAAGATAAGAAGTTTCTGAGGAGGTTTTCTGCTAAGTTCTTCTTGAGTAATGGAATTTTGTACAAATGCAATCATGATTCAACTTTGCTTCGTTGTGTGGATAAGAAGGAAGCAACAGAAATTATGGAAGATATGCATGATGGGATCTTTGGCACTCATTCTAGTGGTCATACCATGGCAAAGAAGATATTGAGAGCAGGTTACTATTGGTCTACCATGGAAGCTGACTGCTATCAACATTCCAGAACATGTCACAAGTGTCAAATCTATGCTGATAAAGTACATATACCTCCATCACCATTGAATGTGTTGACTGCTCCTTGGCCTTTTGCCATGTGGGGCATTGATATGATTGGTGAGATCAAGCCTATTGCTTCTAATGGGCATCGTTTCATCCTGGTTGCTATTGATTACTTTACGAAATGGGTAGAGGTAGCTTCATTTGCATCTGTGACCAAGAATGTTGTGGCTCGATTCATTAAGAATAATCTTATATGTAGGTATGGCATCCCTGAAAGGATTATTACTGACAATGGCTCTAATCTGAACAACACTATGATTACTGATCTCTGCACGCAGTTCAAGATTAAGCATCACAACTCTTCTCCGTATCGTCCAAAGATGAATGGGGCAGTGGAAGCTGCTAATAAGAACATTAAGAAGATTCTACAGAAGATGACTGTCACATACAAGGATTGGCACGAGATGTTACCATTTGCTCTTCATGGTTATCGTACTACAATACGTACTTCAACAGGGGCAACCCCATTCTCCTTAGTCTATGGTATGGAAGCAGTTTTGCCCATTGAAGTTCAGATACCCTCCCTAAGAATCATGAAGGATGCTGGCTTGGATGAAGATGAGTGGATTCAGACTCGACTTGACCAGATAAATTTGATTGATGAGAAGACGTTAGCAGCTGTTTGTCATGGCCAGATGTACCAAAAACGGATGATCAAAGCTTTTAATAAGAAGGTTAAGCCAAAGGTATATCAGGCTGGTGACTTGGTAATCAAGCGTATCATATTACCACAGGGTGATCCTAGGGGTCATGGCCAGATGTACCAGAAACGGATGATCAAAGCTTTTAATAAGAAGGTTAAGCCAAAGGTATATTAGGCTGGTGACTTGGTAATCAAGCTTATCATATTACCACAGGGTGATCCTAGGGGTAAGTGGACTCCTACATATGAAGGACCATTTGTAGTCAAGACAGTATTCTCAGGAGGTGCCATGATACTTACTACTATGGATGGTGAAGATTTCCCACAACCTGTAAACGCAGACATAGTTAAAAAATACTACACATAAAAAGAGACTCGCTAGGTTGACTGGCCTAGGCAAAAATAAGGGCATCCCGGCGAACCAAAAGGGTTCGGGCAAAAATTAGGGATATATATATATATATATATATATATATATATATATATATATATATATATATATATATATAATGTACACCCAGCAAGTCGAAAACCTGAAAAGGCGGCTTGGGAAAAAAAGGGTATCCCGGTGGATTGAAAACCTGAAAGGGCAATCCAGGCAAAAATTAGGGATTAAAGCGTATGACTATGTCTCGTCTGGATCACCCATGAAACTACAACCAATTGTGCTACTTACTCAAGCTCGAACAGATAAAGCTCAATCCAATTGTTTCCGTCTCAACAGCAGAAGATGAGATACTTGAAGATAATGGCAATAGTAGAATTGAAACTCAATAGGATTATTTCCCACATAGCTGATTTTCTTTGTTTTGTAAAAAAAAATTTACGACGAATTCCTCTTAATAGGATTTTTGTCTCCTTGTACAAACTTGCCTATGTATAGGTCACTTTGTGATATAAATAAAATTTCATCTTTGAATCCAGATTTACTTTTACCCTATTTACATAAGCGAAACGTCCATTGGTTGTGTTTGAATGTATGTATGCTTTGAATATGATTGATGTTTACCAGAAATGCATAAGATGCTTAATATGATTGATGTTTACCAGAAATGCATGAAAATACAGTAATAGTATTTACTAAGGACGAGCGAGGGAAGGAATTCAACGAAGCTTCGCCGGTTCATCCCCACAAGACAACTACAAATCCCCAGTAGGGCAAATCTATCATCATAGATACTTCGAGTTACATCTCCCCTTAAATTTATGTCCATCTCTTTTATCCTCAGGCGGGATACTCAGGAATTTATTCCTTCAATAGAAGTACGACGAACGAAGTCGGGAAGTTATGAATATTATACTATCAAACGAAGACGGGAAGTTATGAATACTATATTATCAAACAAGACAGGAACGAGTTCCTTATATTCTTCAGCAACGAATCGGGATTTATTTTCCCTGGCCAGCATTTGTTATACGAAGATATCCAGACGCTTCAGGCTGCATGATTCATACATACATCATTTACATCATACCATTACATACATATCCATAAATGCATAATACATTTACTTAGGTGCATCATACTATGCATGCATATATATTGCATAAACTAACATTCTCCTTGCAGGATAGTTATATGCAGGTAAAAAAATATCAACAAATTACAACGGGTCAGAAATGATCCATACATTTGCTCAAGTTGTCCTTGAATAGCAGGAAAATGGTCTGTAAAAAGATTCATTCCCTGGTTCAAGACATTATTCAGAAGAACAAATCCTGACGTTCTTTTGGCCCTTGAATAGTAGGCAAACGATCTGTAAAAAGATCCATTCCCTGGTTCAAGACATTATTCAGAAGAACAAATCCTGACGTTCTTTTGGCCCTTGAATAGCAGGAAAAAGGTATGTAAAAAGATCCATTCCCTGGTTCAAGACATTATTCAGAAGAACAAATCCTGACGTTCTTTTGGCCCTTGAATAGCAGGCAAACGGTCTGTAAAAAGATCCATTCCCTGGTTCAAGACATTATTCAAAAGAACAAATCCTGACGTTCTTTTGGCCCTTGAATAGCAGGCAAACGGTCTGTAAAAAGATCCATTCCCTGGTTCAAGACATTATTCAGAAGAACAAATCTTGATGTTCTTTTGGCCCTTGAATAGCAGGCAAACGGTCTGTAAAAAGATCCATTCCCCGGTTCAAGATATTTTTCAGAAGAACTAATCCTGAAGTTCTTTTGACTTTGGAGAGTAGGCAAACGGTCTGTACAAAGATCCATTCCCTAATCCAAGATACTTCCAGAAGAGATAATCATCACAAGATTTATTTCTACTGGTCCATTCAACAATTCAAATCATGTTGCATAAATGATTCAGAAACGGCTTATACGAAGACCTAGTATTGATATCCAGTATCAACATAAAGACATCATCACATCTTGATACTCTAGATGGCATCTACGTTATGGACATCCAGCCTGCATATAGCTGCCTGTTGGGACGCCCGTGGATACATGTTGCTGGAGCTGTTACTTCAACCCTGCATCAGAAGCTCAAATACGTGGTTGACGGCCAGGTTATCACAGTCTGCGGAGAGGTGTTGCACCCCAAAATTTGCCCTCCACAAGACAAGTCATTATCTACTAAGAGGCTCACAAGGTTCACAAGGTTCACAAGACATCTCATGAGGTTCACAAGGTTCACAAAGTTCACAATTAGTCAGAAGATTTGACAATTCCCTCAGACAATGCATCCTCCTAAGCAATGCATCCTAAACTAGGGTTTTGACTTTAATCAGGCTAAATGTACTTCCAAGACTTCAAGTGAGCTTCATAGCATCTTATATGTGTTTGAGAATCCCCATGTCAAGTTTCAAGACTTTTCCAAAAGATTTGCTCAGTCAGATGATCAGAAAGGCTAAAATCAGTCAAAGCAGTTAAAAAGTCAAACTGAGGTCAACTGTGGTCAAACCAAAGTCAAACTTCATGATTTTTTTCCAACATCAAGTATATGAAGTAAAATTCATCATTTTATCAAGGGTTAATCATGATTCATAAAGGAGATTTCAGATCATCAAGAATCAGGAGTTTCTAAATTAGGGTTTTCACAGGAAAAGTCAACTGAACTTTGACCAGCCATAACTTTCACATGCTTCATCAAAAATTTTCTGTCGAAATCTCATTTTGAAGGAAATTGAATTCTCTACGTTTTTGTGTCTCACAAACCAAGCCCAAAAATGCTTCATTTGGAAGGTATGAGCTAAGACATTATAGGTCCTTTTAAAAGTCAACAAAAAGTCAACAACTTCCAAAGAGCATAACTTGAGAATGATAAAAGATATGAACATGAGATCAAATAGGTTGGTTAGAGGACTCTTTAAGCTTTCCAAAATGTCCAAGAACACCCTCATAGCATTAAAATTGAAGGATTTGTGCCCTTGCAAAGTTGGGAAATTTTTGAGTGGTTTATGAAGTAAATGGGGTCTTAAAACCATAATTCTTCAAATGGGCTAACTTTTTTGTGACCCAATATGTTCCATGACATCATGCACGAAATTTATTTAATATTTTCATAATTTTAATCATTTTATTTTTATTTATTATAATTTTTTATATTAAAAATCATTTTAAATTCAAATAAAATATGAAATAGTGAAGATTTAAAATTATTTTGCTTCTAGAATGTCATAAATAATATTTGGATCTAATTGATACAAGAGTTATGAAGATTATCCCAAAATAGAAATGTTGGATCAAAGAAAAAATCAAGTTTTATGGCAAATCTCTTTCAATCTTCAATTATCCAAAAAGTCCAAAGAATGATAACTTTTCTTGACCTAATCTCATTCACATATATACATAGAACCTTTAGCAGCCTCAAACACGAATTTTTGCAGCCTCTAATACCAATTTCAAACTTCACAAAAACCATCCAAATTCAATTTTTGGTTTCCCTATTTCAAGAGTTTTTAAGGTATTTTGAAGACACAAGAAGGTTCCTTGAGCTTCATTGAGTCGAAACCAACTCTTAAACGCATCCAATCCATGCTCATACACACAATCCGAATGCATCTTGTTCATGTTTAAATTTTTTTCGATTTGAATGATTTGTGCATTAATAATGAAAACTAACTATGGATTTATGTTTGTTGTGATGTTTAGAAACTTTCTGGATGATTTAATTCAATTCTTATGGACTGTATCGAAATCCACCATTACTAGGGTTTGAAGCTCCAATTCGGGAACCTAGCATTTAGGGCCTCTAAATGAAATCTAAGAACATGACTGTGACCTATGAGACTCTTATAATTGATCTGGGCATTGAATTTGAATTGATATTATGATTTGCTTGATGTTTGAAAAACATAGGATTCTGGTTTAAAAAACTTGCAGGAAAATTCGCAGGAATATTCAAAGGAAAATTCGCAGGTAATTTGAATGAAGAAGATGAAGTTTCGTGCCCAGCTGGATTTTCAAAATTGTTTTTATATTATATATTAATGTTTGTATTATATTTCTTGAGTAACACTGATGGCGTGGTGGTGAGTGTATGCGCATGTGAAGGCAAGGTCTTGGGTACGAAACCAGCCTCTGGGCATTTTTTTGTTCAATTTATTTTGTTTTACAGGACAAGAACAAAAGCCAATGGATGCAACATGTTATCAGCCAGCGCGCGCTAGCCCAGTGGTCATGCTGTTGATTTTCCAGGTAAAGGACCTGGGTTCAAATCCCAGGTCCTGTTTTTTTTGGTTTTGATTTTTCTTGTTTTTATTTTCTTATATTATTCTATAAACTAATTTAAATAATTTTTTAAACAATATATGTGAATTATTTTCTTTTAAAACTTATATTATATTTTTTTTATAGTTATATGTATATATTATTTAATAATTTTGTATATTAAAAATTCTAATATATTTATATAAAACCTAATTATTTTCTTTATAAAACCTAATTATTTTCTTTATAAACCCTAATTTATTTTAAAACCCTAATTATATTATAAACCCTAATTTCCTTTTATAATTTTAATTTCTTATTTTTATTATGCTTGTTTAATTATAATTATTAAATATTTCTAATATGTATATATAATTAAATTGTTAAATTATTAATCATGTTTATTAGTATATAATTATTATTATTTATTTCTCTTCTTAAAATTCTTAAAAAATGATTATTTATTTAAATTTGAACTTTTAATTTGTTTTCTATATTATATTATTATGCTAACCTCTTTTTCTCTTACATTTATTTTATTTATTATTACTAACCTTTTTATTTATTTATTTATCATATGCTTATTATTTAAATTATTTTATTATAATGTAATTGTGTAAATTATGTAATAGTTGTAGAATTTTTATTATTTATTTAAATTGCTATGGTTAGTAAAATAAGGAGTGAAAACATGTTTGTGTTTAAAATTGAATTTAGGTCACTAATTATAAGATAAATATTTAAACTTGTACACGCACACACGTAAGTCGATCTTGGATCGCCATCTCACTTCTTAAGGGTTACCTCTCATGTTGCCTAAACAAAAAGGTCAAGTAAGGTGTATAAAGCAAAGTCCCTTCTCTTATTAATATCATCTAGTCCCTTTAAAGAATTATAAGATCAAGTCCCTTCATGGTTGCTTTCGTAAATGATCTTGTCCCTTTCGAATAAAAGATGATAAGTCCCTTCGAATTGCTAATACACCTTACAGTTGCCTAATCACAGATGTCCCTTCACTTGTCCCTCATAACATCCAAGGTAATGACTACCTATTCCTTAATAATAGGGATAGTCTTACCATTGAAAGAACATATAAGAACAGTAAAGACTTATTATAGGGTAGGTTCCTCTTAAGTACTTGCTCACTTTATTTCAAAATACTTCATTACATTTCACATTTCAAACAAATTATCAAAACAAAGTCTTTATATACATCCATACGAGGATCATTATAATGTACTTAGAAAAATTTTATCACACACTACACCTTTCTCAAAACAGTTTAAAGTGAGCTAAGTAACTAAGAGCCCATGGATAACCATGGATATAAAGGGTGCTAACACCTTCCCTTTGTATAACCTACCCCCCGAACTCAAAATCTTTTTAAGGTCTTTCCTGTTCTTTTATGTCCTTTCCTTTTGGATAAAATAAAAGTCGGTGGCGACTCTTGCTATCTGCAACATTTAACTAAAGTCAGTTCTCCCACCGTGTTACAAGAGGAGGACATCTTCGTAAGCCACTTGTCGATGTTCAAGTATGTAGAGATGGATGGAGAAATCCATTAGACTTTATGCCAAGCCTTCGAAGCAGTCAACGTCAGTATATTGACTCCTGTGGAGAAGAGTAGTGAGAAAGAGGGTACATCCATCCATTCTTACAGAGAAGAAAAAGAGGTTGTTCAATCCGGAAGTGCCCAAGGCTGGGGCAAGCTGTTCGAGATAGAAAAGAAGGATGATAAGTTTGGCTTAGGGTATCAGCCTGGTGGATCTACTCCAACTGGTAAGGCTATCACGTTTACAAGTGTTGGGTTGCTCGACCGCAATCAGATCTGTACAACAAGCCAAGATGGGGACAGTGACGGTGACTGGGACAACTGGATCCACCCGTGTGCGCCCGGTGAGGAGCTAACAAACTGGACTGCTGAAGACATTGTTCAAGTCACCTGGCTCTCAGAGTAATTATTTTGTTTCCTTTTATTAGCATACTGCATTGTCAAATCCAACATTCTGCCCAAGATGCTAGGATCCATTGTATTGGGCCACCATGTTTTGTATTGCATCTTATTTTGCTATGAAATAAAAGGACATTTTCAGACAAACTGTGTTCCCTGTCTTTGTTTTTAAAAAATTTCACAAAAAATATAAAAATGGCAATGTGTTTTTCCTTTCTGTTTTGTGTTAGCGTCTCTTTTTCAAAATAAACAGATTCTGAATAAGCACATCAACTGTGCAATGTTGATCATCCGGATTCCATTGATAACGTTCCTGCTATGACTACGCATGACTTTGACAATCCTGTCTACCAAGCTGATGAAGGGGTTGAGGAAGATTGTGACCTCCCTGAAGAATTGGTCAGATTGTTGAAACAAGAGGAACGGGTTATTCAGCCTCATCAAGAAGAAATTGAGATCATCAACATTGGTTGTGAAGAAAGAGATCAAAATTGGGGCCAGTCTGCAGGCCGACATCAAGAAAGAGCTGACCAGTATGCTGAAAGAGTATGTGGATATCTTTGCTTGGTCATATCAAGATATGCCAGGGTTGGATACTGACATCGTTGTGCATAAGCTACCTTTGAGAGAGGGTTGTCCTCCTATGAAACAGAAATTGAGAAGAACTCGTCCTGACATGGCGATGAAAATTAAAGAGGAGGTTCAGAAGCAATGGGATGCTGTTTTCCTTGTTGTAACTAGTTACCCACCTTGGGTAGCTAACATTGCACCTGTACCTAAGAAGGACGGCAAGGTCCGGATGTGCGTTGACTACCGGGATTTGAATAGAGCGAGCCCAAAAGATGACTTTCCGTTGCCACACATTGACGTGCTGGTAGAAAATACTGCTCAATTCTCGGTATTTTCCTTCATGGATGGCTTTTCCGGATATAATCAGATAAAGATGGCGCCGGAAGACATGGAGAAGACAGCGTTCATTACCCCGTGGGGTACATTCTGCTATAAGGTCATGCCCTTTGGTTTGAAGAACGCCGGGGCAACTTATCAATGGGCGATGGTCACATTGTTCCATGACATGATACACAAGGAGATTGAGTGTTATGTGGACGATATGATTGCGAAGTCCCGAGACGAAGAAGAGCATGTGGTCAACCTGAAGAAGCTATTTGATAGACTGATCAAATACAAGCTGAGGTTGAATCCAAACAAGTGCACTTTCGGAGTGCATTCCGGGAAACTGTTGGGTTTCATTGTTAGTCAAAGAGGAATTGAGGTAGATCCTGCTAAAGTAAAAGCTATTCAAGATATGCCTGCACCGAAGACAGAAAAAGAGGTTCGCGGGTTTTTAGGGAGGTTGAACTACATTTCTCGGTTTATATCTCATCTAACTGCCACGTGCGAACCAATATTCAAGTTGCTAAGAAAAGAGCAAACGGTCAGGTGGAACGATGACTGCCAAAGAGCTTTCGACAAAATAAAAGAATATTTGCAGGAGCCTTCAGTTCTAATGCCTCCAGTGGAAGGAAGACCTTTAATCATGTACTTGACCGTGCTAGAAGGGTCAATGGGGTGTGTGCTAGGCCAGCATGACGAGTCCGGTCGAAAAGAGTATGCCATTTATTACCTTAGCAAAAAGTTTACCGACTATGAATCCCGATACTCACTGCTCGAGAAAACTTGTTGCGCTTTGGTATGGGCTGCTCGCCGACTGAGGCAGTACATGTTGACTCATACCACACTGCTCATTTCCAAAATGGATCCTGTCAAGTACATCTTTGAGAAACCAACGTTGACCGGAAGGGTTGCTAGGTGGCAGATGATTTTAATTGAATACGACATCCAGTATACTTCTCAGAAAGCCATTAAGGGAAGTGTATTGTCGGATTACCTTGCACCACAACCTCTTGAGGATGATTATCAGCCAATGAAGTTTGATTTCCCTGATGAGGACATCATGTACCTCAAAGCAAACGATTATGAGGAACCACTTCCGGAGGAGGGGCCTGACCCTGAATCCAAATGGAAGATGATGTTTGATGGGGCCGTCAATATCAATGGTCGTGGAGTTGGTGCCATACTCATTACTCCTGAAGGTGTTCACTTACCCTCCGCTGCCAGAATCACTTTTGGCTGGACCAACAATGAAGCGGAATACGAGGCATGCATAATGGGAATAGAGGAGGCTATTAATCTTCGGATTAAGGATCTCGATATATTCGGAGATTCAGCCCTCGTCATTAACCAAGTTATCGGCAAGTGGTATACGCATCAAGAGCATCTAATTCCATACAGGGATTATGCTAGAAAACTGTTGACGTTCTTCACGACAGTTAAACTTCAGTACATACCACGTGATGAAAATCAGTTTGCCGACGCATTGGCCACTCTCTCTTCGTCAATTAAAGTCTTGTGTTGGAATTATGTGCCCAGAATTGACATATCCAGGCTTGACGCACCAGCTCATGCTTTCTCTGTAGACGTCGTGTCTGATGAGAAACCTTGGTACTTTGATATCAAGTTATTCCTGGAAAAGCAAGAATACCCAACTGGGGCATCTTCCAATGACAAGAAGACCTTAAGGCGACTTGCTGCTAGTTTCTTCTTGAACACAGATGGGGTTTTGTACAAGAGAAACTTCGACATGGTCTTGCTCAGATGCGTGGATAGACACGAAGCAAGCTTGTTAATGCAGGAAGTCCACGAGGGATCTTTCGGTACCCATGCAGGAGGGCATGCTATGGCTAAGAAATTGCTGAGATCAGGGTATTACTGGATGACAATGGATGCAGACTGTTGTTCATTCGCTCGTAAGTGCCACAAGTGCCAAATATATGTAGACAAAGTGCATGTTCCTCCTAGCCCGCTCAACGTCATGTCATCTCCTTGGCCCTTTTCTATGTGGGGCATTGACATGATCGGGAAGATCGAGCCTACTGCGTCAAATGGTCATCGCTTCATCTTGGTCGCGATTGATTACTTCACCAAATGGGTAGAAGAAGCATCTTATGCCAACGTCACTTGTCAAGTGGTGGCAAGATTTTTGAAAAGAGATATCATATGCAGATACGGAGTACCCGAAAGGATCATTACTGACAATGGTTCTAATCTCAAACACAAGATGATGGCAGAGTTGTGTCGGGACTTCAAGATTCAACATCACAATTCTTATCCTTACCGACCAAAGATGAATGGTGCGGTAGAGGCAACTAACAAGAATATCAAGAAGATTGTGCAAAAAATGGTTGTCACCTACAAAGACTGGCATGAGATGCTACCATTTGCTTTGCATGGGTACCGAACGCCAGTCAGGATGTCAATAGGGGCAACTCCCTTCTCTCTGGTATATGGTATGGAAGCAGTCCTGCCTGTTGAAGTAGAGATTCCTTCATTGCGTGTGATGATGGATGTTAAGCTGGATGAGGCTGAATGGGTGCGTGCTCGTTACAATCAGCTATGTCTAATTGAGGAAAAGAGATTAGCGGCTATCTGTCATGGTCAGCTTTATCAGAGGAGAATGAAGCATGCATTCGACCAACAAGTACGTACTCGAGAGTATCAAGTGGGAGAGCTTGTGTTGAAGAGGATCGTTCCTCCAGGTTCAGATCACAGGGGAAAGTGGACCCCAAACTACGAAGGATCATTCATAGTGAAGAAAGTCTTCTCAGGAGGAGCACTGATGCTCACCACTATGGATGGAGATGACTTCCAGTCCCCTGTTAACTCGGACGCAGTTAAAAAATACATCGCATAAAGAGACCCGCTGGACACAAAAACAGAATTATAGTCCAGGCAAAAAAAGGGCATCCCGGCGAGCTAAAAACAGAATAAAAACCTCGGGCAAAAGTTAGGGAAATAAATAAAAAAAATAATGTACACCCGCTGAGTTGAAAAGCCGCATTGGAAACCTCAGGCAAAAAAGGGTATCCCGGTGGATTGAAAACCCGAAAGGGCGATCCATACAAAACAAGGGAATAAGCGAACAACTGCGATCCGAGTAATCTGAACCACGTCATCGTTTCGTACAACTTGACAATCTCAGAAGGATAGGAAACAGTCCCCTCATCCTCTCAGAAAGCCAAAGAAGAACGGAAAGTCTTGAAGACATGCTGGTCATAGCAGAAATGGAACTCCTTGGAATGTCGTGCCCATTGCCATTAGGATAGTTTCTTTTCTCAATTTTATGGTGGCTACCTTTTTCTAGGTGGTTGCTTCCTGTTGTAAAATCTTTGCCTATTCAGAGGCCATTCAATAAAAAGAATATTCAGTCAAAAGCTGTGTGTGTTTATTTTTGTTTGCAAAATGTCCTGAATTTTTGGCAAAAATAGCATTACATCTAAACATGGTGATAATTTAAAAAAAAAGAAAACTGACATGCAGGGAAACTGTAACCCTCTTTGAGTGTCGGGTGACAATGGATGAACAGATCATACCATGCAAATCCCTGGGGCACACGTGTGTTTTCTTTTGTTGCAGGTTGCAGGATGGCGTCACATTCTCCCGAGCAATTTACTCTTCCCTAGTAGAGTATCTCCCCAAGCAGAGATTTCTTCCCCCAGCAGGTATTTAAAAGCCTGGTGTCATACCTCAAATTTGTCCCACCTTTTTCTATTGGTTACTCGGTGGCTAGGCTGAATAACCATTGGGCCTTTGGCCATGATCTTTCACTATGTAAACTATGGAAGAATTTGTCTTTGTTTCTTTTGTTCTTACAAGTATCTGAAATTCAAATTGAAGGTAAGAAGTGGATTCTCTTTCTTAGGATCGCGACTTGAATAATTGTCCGCAAGCGACTTTCGAAGTCTATTGCAATTTGATTGCAAACTTAGCTTCAATGAATGTTGAATTTTGCTCCAAGTTTGACTTTAAAGCTGCATATTCAATTTTTGATCCAAATTTGGATTAGTCGCACAACTAGTGGATAATTTTAAATCAAGACTAACGGACATGATTAAAGGTTTTGTCTCGAATTTTATGAAGATTGCTCAAAGTAAAGGTGTTGTCAAGAAAAGAACTTCAAGATGTGAAGAGGATATATGATGGGCCTTAAGTCACTCTGATTTTGGATTTATTGGGTCCATGTTTTCTCAAATCCAATTGCAACATGTTGTTCAAAGATTTTAACAAAATAATTCTTTCAAGGGACATTATAAACACATTCAGGTGATGATGTGAGGTTAAGATACAAACAACCTGTAGCAATTGACATGATTAGCTAATTTTCAAAAGGGCATGTTGCCATACAAGTTCGGATATTCTGGCAAACTTCATTCCCAATATATACAATGAGTGTATAAGGTTCATAGAGGATTTAATTTACAAATACCAGGATGCCAAAGCTTATAAAATACAAAGATTAAATTTGTTTCCAAGATAAAATAACAAAATCTGTACCATGAGATTCCTAAAGTCATGATTCTACAAGTCATTGTTAAGCTAAAAAATCTTAAGTTGAAGGCCAATTTTTGAGTTCTTCATGCCTTCATTTTTCCGTCAATTTAAGCTTCATGACCAGCCTCACAGAATCATCAAGTTTCTCTAGCCGCTCCAATACAAAAATCTCTCCCGCCGTAAACGCGTACATGAAAAATGGAGCATATGGTTTGCAGAAAGAAACATAAACAAAGGAAGCAGCAATTTCAATCCAAGGTGCAGCTTTGTGCTAAAGTCGGACCGAGGCTGCAAGGAAGATAATGAAAGATTCAGAATATTTTACTTGGATTACTTCATGCATCCGGAAACTTACAGAAGATTACTAAGGCTGCAAGACTTGGCCATCCATGTTACTGTATCACGCAAAGCGCATCAAAAAATTAGTACGCCGACAAAGCCAAGTTCGTCATGAAGAGCAAGAATCATGGTAGCACTTTTAAAAATTGAAAACAGCTTAAGAGCAACGAATTTCACCTGAACTAAGGCAAAGGTGCCGGCATCATACCAAGTTATAAGTCAGCAAGGGTGTAGTAAAGGTCGTGTCGGAAATAAGTGGAATAATGTAGACATGACGGACCTTCAAAACACCAGCAAGGTTGCATTCTTGGCATCCTTATTATGGAGTTTACATTTCTTCGATTTAGTCTTCGCGGCAACCTTAACCTTGATATCTGCACATATCCGCATAGAAACCTTTAAGCCAGGACAACATATTAAGGTTGAGTCGGGGAAATACAAAAGCGCTAGTAACGTACCATGAGTGTACCAAGTCTCCAGCCAAGCTTTGCAAGACCAAAGGGCTACTTGTTATGCCTGACATGCTTCCAAGCTACATTTTTCTCAGGTCTTGTGCCAACTATGTTCTAAATAAAATCCCATGACATTGTCAATGGCCTGCATGTCGGAAGTCAATGCAGAATGGAGGATTACAAGAGAAACCTACAAGGCTTTACCAACTCTCAGTCAATACAAACAAGCCAGTGAAAATCATGCAAACTTCAAGTAAAAGCAATTGCATGATACGTACCTAACTTCCAAATCCGACTCAGATTAAAACAGAGTGGCTTTACGTTCGTTCAATGCAGGGTCGAGGAATTGATTGAACCCTCTCAAAGAATTCTGAAGTCGCGTTCCCGTGCCCATCCCGTTGTAGGTGGAGAAGTCCTGCTGTTCATTATTTGTCTTGCGGAGCTTATGTTGTTTTTCTTATCCGTGAGCATAGAAGGAAGGAACCTGTATCAAATGAGGGATAAGTTAGAAATGCAGATCCTGCTACAGAAGAAGAGGTATACCTTGTAGACACTCATTCTGCATATACTATCAAGGCTTTTATCATTGATATCATGCCATCACTATTATCTACATAATCCTTATACCAATGGCACAAATTGGTAATCAGTAAGAAAACAGCATTCATAAGAGCATACTCACAAACAAGTTCACAAGTTTAGAGTGTTTTTACACCAGAATTTACAGTGACCAAAGAACAAGCAATTTAAAGTTCTTGTCGGTCCCGTGCCCAATATCAATGCCAAGCTATGTCAAAGTTCTTCAAATAGCCCTTCAAACCGTAATTAAAGTGTGTGCATATGAATACTCAAACCTGCAAGACATTGACATAAAACATCTGAGATTCATAAGGAAAGAGAATAAACAACACAAGTCAGTAATGCTATGTTTGAAATAGAAGTCAGACCTGAAATAAGACAATCGCATCTACAACATACACCAACGAGTCCGAGTCCTTCTTGATCATCCTCAATTTGATAACTTCCATGTAATATGTTAAAAAACTGCTACAACCTGAAAACACCGGTTCACCGCCAGGAAGTCATATGCCTTTCCCAACTGTGAATTTACAACGTCCTGATTCCTTCACGCCATCAACATCAAAATTCCATCCGGTTTCCATCAGATGTAAAGTTACAAGAGCTAGCATCACACACCTTTGCTTCCCATCACCGATGTCTTTACCAAGCACATCCGATTTCCATGTTATATGCCAACTTCAGGCCTGCATCAGACCTTCTAGGAGTCCTCATGGTGGCACCGAAATTAGCAAAGCAGAGGGCTCTCGTATTCTACCTGCGAACAACGACATTGGTGAGAACTATAACAAGTGATGCTCCTTAGAGCACTGTTGTTAAGAGCAGTAAAAGTTACAGCAGTAAAAAAATAGTTTCGCAGCAGGTGAAAACAAAATTGTATTGCAGTGCAAATGGAGTGAGGTCAATTCCTAAGATTTTTACACAAAATCATAAGTATGAACAAGAATAAACAAGGTATAGAGCAGGGATTCATGGTAGCAAGGTCATCAAGAGACAATCAGTGAGGTTTGTTTTATGATTACCATTTAAATTCCATTGAACAATGAGCCATTAGTTCATGTTTGTTTCCATTTGCCAAAGCAATAACTCAAGATGCATTAACCACCATGAGAGGACATGTTTGACACAATCATGGTAAGCTTTTAGAGATACGAAACATGATAAATTTTAAATCAGATCATAAAGATAGCAGAGAGGATTGTAATGGTCATATAACAGAACTGGTATCAAAAATCAGGATCAAACCTTGTTTCAAGATTGATCAGACCCAAGACTTCCATCATACCATCTTCGTTTTTTTTGTTCAAACACCAAAGAAGCTTCTCTATTTAAGTCCTAGGATTGAAACCTGCAAAAAAAGAAACATCAGCGAGAACGTCAAAGCCGACACAAAATTTAACAAGGTATAAGCTTGCATCCAAGGTCAAGATAACAAAATAAAGTTCAAGTAAAACTCCAGCAGATAAAAAAAGGCCAATTCGCTGCAGTGAATTCACATGTTACAGAGTGGTAAGAATCTCAAGGGACCACATAACTTCTAGAAGCCACACTACAGACAAAACAATTCCATGAGTCACCAAATTCGGTCCCCACACAATCCCATCCAAAAAAAATTCTCTCAACGGATTGAAGATTCTCACAGCTCACCTCACACAATTTGCACATGAAATCTCTCAGCCACACTCTCACGTACGAAATGGCAACCTCGCACAAATTCCATTTTGCTCACACGTATCAGATTCTCAATATTCCTCTATAAAAAAGCCAATCATTGGCAATCCCTAGACACAGATAGAAAACCCTAGAAAAGAGGAAAACGGCAGAAAACGTGATTTACTCCAGAAACCCTAATACTAAAGCTCAAGCACCCTTTACTCATCTCTGATTTTCGCATTGGAAATCAGAGGTTGAAGAGCTAAAGCCCTCATTCGTACGTGAAGAACAACGAAGAAACAAAGACGTAAGAAAAAGAACAAGGCTCGAAGCCGTACCTGTTATCTCATCTTCATCGTTCACGATTCGGTAGCTTCCTTTCTCCCTTTACACTTTTCGCCATAACTTAATTGATGCTTGTTCTTTTCTTCTCAAATGTTGTTGACGGTAATGGATTCTTGACGCATTGTTTGACGTTCGGTTTAAGCCATTGATGAAGATACGATGAGGTTCCTTTCTCCTCTCTGAGAAAGTTGGAAACTGAGTATTGAGATGAGGGGATCCGAAAGGGATTAGGGTTTCTTTTCTTCTTTCAATCGTTTGTTTTAAGCTTCGTGTGAGGATGATGATACAATGATGGTTTTTGACCTCTGAGTTGAGTTGAAACAAGCATATAGAGGGACTGGTCACGTTTATTAATGACCACGCGCCACGTTTGTGTTCCTACTGCCTTTTCCCTCTTTCTGTTTGCTTCACATCTTGAAGTTGGGTCGGATTGGCCAAACCGGGTTGTATTCGAACCGGATCTTCATATTGAGGGGGCCTTGGACTTCTCCTGTTGGGCCTACGTTTTGGTTAACAACACCCTTCTATTTGTTTTTGTTTTATAAAAATTCACAAAAAAAGAAAACCTAAAAAAATATTTCAATTAATTAATTAAATAACTTTCATTTAATTAATTAATTTATTAATTAATGTTATTAAATGATTTTATTTAATAAATTAATTAATGTATCCTTGAACTTTTTTTTTAAAAAAAAACTCTAAAAAAATAGTCTTTTAATTATTATGTTCACATTTTAATTCCTTTCTTATCTCTCGATTTAATTTCTATTTGAATATTAAAAAATCCAAAAAATATTTTCATTGATTAATTATCTTAAATAGTTTTATTTAATTATATTAATTAACTTGTTGATTAATCTAATTAAAAAAAAATTCATTTAATTTGATTAATTAACCTTTTCCTCTTTGTTCGATTTCTATGTGTGCGATGAATGTTTGTGTATGCTCGATTGTTCTTGCTCGTGACTTGATACAATACTTATTTGTGTGATTACTTTTCTCATTTTTGACGATAAATTGCTAAGTAAAAAACGAAAGCACATTAAGATTAGTTATTTCAAAGATAAACGAAATCTTTGGTCCAACGCCAAATAAACATCCATATGCACTTCACTTCATACACACACGTAAGTCGATCGTTCCTCGATTGCCATCTGCACGAACTTTGCACCTTACACTTTTAGCATGTTCCAACTTAGTGAATCAACGCATTGCGCTTGTTTTCCATAGCTAGTCTTTAGCTTAGTTCCTCAACTTTGCGAGTCGAGCACATTGTGCCTCGCTAACAAAACCAACAAACAAAACTTCCATTTGCATTTACCTTAAACTTCAAAAAACCGAAATGTTACTTCTTAGATCCAAACCCTTGATCCAACATCAAGCGGTCTTAGGAAACAAAACACTTCAATAAATACGAGGAAAATTGCACGCCACGAGCCTTAAGCGGTAGAAAGAAGGATAACGAGCTCTCGTTACTCGCTCCGATTATTTCGGCGCAAGACATTCGTCTTGTTGGACGAAATAAACTATCCATAGTCTTTAGTGCAAATGGACTCTTAAATCCTTTCATCGAAGAAAGGTAATAAAATCGACAACCATCACCTGTATCAGGCCGAACTACGAAGCTCTGACTTTCCCATTGCACAAGGGAATAGGTAGGCATGAGGATCTCAATCCTTGCCGAGCCCCTAGGATCAATAAACCCTTTAGTTCAACAAGTAATCATAAGTATAGACATCCCTTCGCGCGTGACAATCTAGATGGTTCCCATCGAGTACGATGGATGTAAGAGGTGCTAATACCTTCCTCCTACATAACCGACTTCCGAACCCCGACAATGGTTTGCGATGACCTTGTTTTATCACTTCTTGGTGGTTTTATCTATATTTACCATTTCCCTCTTCGGGAATAAATAAAATTAGGTGGCGACTCTCAAGTCAGCCCAGCCGCGACCGCGTTCGCGAGGGATCTTATTTTTCGAGGTACGACAGCTGGCGACTCTGCTGGGGACTGGTTCACCCCTATGCAAGTCGAGCCTAATCTAGGTTTCCACGCTTGTTTGGATGTTTGATTATGTGTTACCTGTTTATCGCTTTCTTTATTGCTTTACATTTTATATCCTTATTGTGGATCTTTGGTACTGGATTGATACTTTGATCAAAACAACTTGAGGGAAAGGCTCTATACCCGGGTCTATGAGTGTAAACATAAGTTAGCGAGGTTGTGTAGTATGGGCTCCCGAGGGAACCTCTCTCGTGGGTTGTCGATACGAAAACCTCACTCGGAGTAGATTTTGATGGAAATACTGACAACCGTCAAGCTCTTGGCGTGTGTGCTCAGTTGTTTTCATTAAAGTCGTCGACTCTGAGGACCTTTAGAACCTATTGGTTAAAAACATCGGTTGATGGTTGCGTAGTATTGGGCACCAGGGTTCGCCCTCGCGTGGCGCGATACGAAGACCTCACCTGGAATAAACTTACTCAATGGAGTTGACTGACTGTCAAAATATATAAAAATTGACACGTGCATCAAACAATTGAGGGAGGTCCATAACTCCGAGACTTTGTTTTAAACCTCGTGTCGACGATCACGTAGTGTGGGGCACCAGGAGATTTCTCTCTTGTGTGGCTCGATACGAAGATCTCACCCAAACGAAATTCATATGGTGGAGTCAATTAACTATCATGTTAATATGCGTGTGTAATGAACATCCATATGAGTTATTAACTTTGGGATCCCTAAAACTGTAGAGGTCACCCAGTGAGGTCCTTGTGAGGAGAGTGATCAAAGTATCCTCCGCCCATACCTCTGGTCCTTTGATCCTAGATCTTGCATTTCATTTGCATATCATTTCATATGCATTACATATCATTTTCCCAGAACCAAAGAATTCATCCATCCTTTGTCCATAATCCACAGTTTGATTTCTCGACATTTGTATCAGACTTAAAGTAGCTTTAAAGACCATGGATCCGTTGGAGCGAAGCCATGCTAATTTAAGAGGAGATGTAGACTCAATGAAGAAACAGGTGGAGCAACTTGTGGAGGCCATGATAGCCTTGGCAAAAAGAGAGGACAACATTCAACGAACGGCAGTTGGGGATTCTATTACACAAAAGTGTCACATTGTCAGGAATGAGAATTCTTCATCAGTTGACGCCATGGAGTATCATAGCTTTTCAATCTCCGCGCCTAATCCCAAAGGGTCAAACCTGGTATTGAATGCTGAACAACCTCAAAATCCTGAGTTTGCTGAAAGATGTCGTGTGTTGGAAGAGAATTTTGAGGCCTTAAAAGGACATGATGCTTTTGGTCTGAACGCTTCTGACTTATGTTTAGTGCCTGATGTGGTAATCCCTCCAAAGTTCAAAATGCCAAAATTTGAGAAGTATGAAGGAGATAGTTGTCCAAAGAATCATTTGGTGATGTTCTGTAGAAAAATGACCACTCATACTAAGAACGATAAATTGATGATTCACTGTTTCCAAGACAGTTTGAGTGGAACATCATTGAACTGGTACACACAGCTAAAGAGTAGCCACATCCAATCATGGTTGGACTTGTCCAGTGCTTTTATGAAGCAGTATGACTACAATCTCGACATGGCTCCAGACCGCATGCAATTGCAAGGGTTATCTCAAGAAAGCGATGAACCATTCAAAAAGTATGCTCAAAGATGGAGAGGGTTAGCTGCTCGTGTTCAACCACCAATCTTAGAGAAAGAATTGGTTGGCTTATTTATGGATAGTTTGCAAAGTCCGTATATCGAAAGAATGATAGGCAGCTCTTTTCCCGGCTTTTCACAATTAGTGTCAGTTGGAGAACAAATTGAGATCCTACTCAAGAGTAGAAAATTACAGGACATCTCAGACGTCCAGACTAGTGAAAGCGAATCAATTGTCAGTTCCCAAGAAATAGGGGAGGAAATTAATGCAGTTTGGGAAGCTCTACAAGCTCCACCTCCAGTGCCTTATCAACAGCACCCATGCAGAGGACCTCCTCAGTATCGACAACAGGTTGCATATCAAAAGCCAATGCAACAACCACGTACTCCCCAACGGCGTCCTTACTACGCTAAAAGACCAAAAAGGCATTTTGATCAATTGTCGATGCTTCACAGTCACATACTTCCACGTTTGATTAATAGTGGATTGGTAGAGCCAAGGAAGATAGATCCAATGCCTTTTCCACATTGACCGAACTTTGATCCTAATGCTTATTGTGGCTTCCATGCCAATTCACCGGGACATTTAACTGATGATTGCCAACAATTAAAAAATAAAGTCTAGGATCTGATTGATTCCAAGGTAATCTCATTCACACCTCAAGGAATCCAAATCCACAATCAGGCAGGCTCATCGATCCATGTCATGGAAGAAGTTGCTGAGAGTACATGCGAAGATGGTTTTCAAATTGATTTTGAAGAGAAATTTTGAAGAGGCTTCTCAACATTAAATCAAAGCCCAGTTCCTCAACACTGGCAATCTTTAGCTCATATCATTACTTTGTATTTGTAGTTTCTTTTCTGTTAAATACTTCTTGCTTTTAAGAACTGTTGTCTTTAATGGTAATATTAATCTAATGAATAGGCATGTTTTGAACGAATCCATTCGTATTCACTCACATTTTCCCACTTATTGCAAAAAATAAAAAATGCACTTTACCTCCTTTATCACATTGTTAGCAAATATTTGAGGGAGGATGACGAAAACGAAATACCCATAATTGTTGATAATATGCTTTCCGAAAGAATTTTGCTGATGATATACAGGCATTGTTTCAAGCTCCCAAACACTGGAGAGATAAGGAGTTAATCCCTAGACAACCACTTCGAGCCTAAAAGTAGGAGTTTTTGTCGGATATTCAAAACCCTTATATTTAACCAGGGGCAGGGTAGTGTTCAGTTAACCTGACTTCACATCCAAACTACAAGGTGAAACATCCCATTTGGAGATCAATGAATGACCAAGGACTTGGCAGTCACAATCCTTCAAAAAAAAAGAAAAAAATATAAAAAGCCCGCTAAGTTGAACATCCTAATAGGAGACTTAGGAAAAAGTTAGGGCAATCCCGATGGATTAAAAATTTCAAAAATGGTCCATGCAAAATTAGGGATCACAAAAGAAAAACAGTAGAAAGAGGTCGTCAAAATCCTCAGCAAAACAAAATAAGTTGCAGTGACCATCTTATCCAAAACCAAAAGGGTCCCTAACATCCCAGAAAATTTGAATAAGGTGACTGTCATTTCAAGAAGGTCTTAAAACATCATCTTCAACCATTACACCTTTAGGCTCTCATAGGAGACAAACATGTGTGTCATTTAACTGAACGTAGGACTGGAGAACATCACGAAGATGGGTGGGTACAAAAATATTTGAGCCTATATCCTTTGTTTCATAACCGTGAACCAGACCATGATACAACCCTTAAAAGACCTAATTGAAGCAGGGTTTATTCTGAGAGCATATCTCAGCAAGGTTGCGTAAGCTGACTCCTAAAAGATTTGCTGATCTTCTCCTTGTTTATTTCACAAATCACTTGCTAAATCAGCACTACGTTGGGATAATTGATCCATTCATCACACACTATCCCATCATTCAAATAAATTATTTTTCAAAACTCGCATGAATATTGCATTAAAATTACCATTTTTGTACAAATAAATTTTAATTGCAAGACAGCACTTAGCGTCTAAAGAAATTCCAAACAAGGAAAAGTCAAAGATGAGCTTGAGAATTCATTGGCGTTGACTCGAATCAAGATCACTCCATATCAGGGGCAAAACTTTCAATGACTATGTGGACCTGAGAATTGGTTGGTCGAAAATCAAAGCATTAGAATCAGACTATTTCAATTAGTAGCCTATCTGGGGCAAATAATTCATGATCACCTAATTCGGGGCAAGTCCGTCCAAAGACTCAGACAGGGGCAACTCTCTGTGAGACCCAGATGCTGAGGCAACGTGTAACATGTCAAATTAGGGTACAGTCATTCTCAAGGCTTCCATTCGAAGAAGATTCCTTCAAATTCCCTACAGACTGGGGCAAGGCAGTTATAAAAGGATGCCTTAGGGCTAAGCCAAAGTATAATCAACATGCATTGATTATGTCGCTACGCTCATTTGAAAGTCATCATGACATCTGTCAAAGAAGTTGAAGTTCTGTCAGCAGCCTACCACTTCAACAATAGATCAAACTTGGGGACACCACAAATGGTCGCATCCATCCTCCGATTAGAGCATCGTCGGATACCAAGTGTCGAGAAGTCAATACCCTTCACCACAATTCCTAAAAAGTCCACTATGGTGGCAACTACCAGAAAGCCAAAAGTCCAACTGTGTTTGGCACATCTCAAAATTCCAACAATGTTTGGCACAACTTAAAATTCCAAGTTCTCTTGGCATTTCTCACAATCCAGTCTTATTCAACTCTATGTTGATATCTTTGCCTTTTCAACCCCGTGTTGATATCTTTGCCTTTTCAACCCCGTGTTGATATCTTCACATTTTCAACCCCGTGTTGATACCCTTCCTTTCTCAACCCCGTGTTGATATCTTTGCATTTTCAAACCTGTGTTGATACCTTTCCTTTTTCAACCCCGTGTTGATACCTTTCCTCTCTCAACCCCGTGTTGATACCTTTAGCTTTTCAACCCTGTGTTGATATCTTTGCTTTCTCAACCCTGAGTTGATACCTAGTGAGTCTTTTCACCCTTGCTTGCTTAACCACTAAAAAACCGAAAGCCCACCCATGTAGTGGCATATTTCCAAAGTCCAATTTCGTTGGAAACTACCAAAAACCTTATATCAAGCATATCCAATCATAGGCATCATGCATGACATGCATCATTCCTGCCCGAAAGCAAGAATGTCATCAAACACAATCATATCAATCATAAAAAAATCATTTGCATCAAAGTTTCAACAATCGCATCATATGAATCACTGTGCATCATGCAATGCATACTATTCATGTACAGTATGGCATAACAGGATCCAGGACATGCATCCCGAACAATCCTCTTTCAAGGTCGGCAGTATTCCTCTGAAGAGAGTTGATACTCTGCATGCGCTTGCGGATTTATTTTCCCCAGCAAATCATTCTTCAAACTTTATAGTTGATGATGATGTTGTCCACCATTTTCATTGCTCTCCAAGCAGAGAGCATCCTGAAAGATTTGATCGAGATACTGCTTTGGAATCTTCCGAAGAACCTTGATCAAAAGGTACTGCTTCGCAAGATCTGAAGAATCTCATGTTATGGTAGAGATACTGTTCTAGCATCACCGAAGAGCCTTGATTGTAAGGAACTGCTTCGCATGACCTAGAAAGTCTTATGCCATGAGAGAGAAATACTGCTCTAAATATCACCAAAGAACCTTCATTGGTAGGGTACTGCTTTGGTGAACTAGAGAATTTCAATTGTTCGAGATACTGCTTTGGCCCTCTCCGAAGAACCTTAATCGAAAAGGTGCTGCTTCGCAAGACCCGAAGAATCTCATATTGTGATGGAGATACTGTTCTAGTATCATTAAAGATCCTTAAATATAGGGAACTACTTCGCATGATCTAGAAAATATCATGCCATTGTTTGATATATTTCTCTAAATATCCCCAAAGAGCCTTTATTGTTAAGGTACTGCTTTGCCTGGATTAGAGAATCTCATTGGATCAAATACTGCTTTGGAATCCTCCGAAGAACCTTAATCGAAAAGGTACTGCTTCGCAAGACTCGGAAAAGCTCATATTGTGATGGAGATACTGTTCTAGTATCATTGAAGATCCTTAGATATAAGGAACTGCTTCGCATGATCTGAAAAATCTTGCATCATTTGTTAGGGATATTGTTCTAGTATCATTGAATACCCTTAATTGTAAGGAACTGCTTCGCATGATCTGGAAAATCTTATACCATCTTGTTCAAGATATTATTCTTGTTTCTCCGAAGAACCTTAATCGAAAAGGTACTGCTTCGCAAGATCTGAAGAATTTTATTTATTAAATTGAGATACTGCTTTGGTAATTCAAAGAATCTCGACCATTTTGGGCAGTCTGCCATCCAATCCTCATACCTCTTATTTCATTATTACATTGCATTTTATACTTTGTCAGACAAATTTTAGGGTCTGTTTATATATAATTGACTTCCACCCGAAAAATGTGAATGTCATGCAACAATTCACTCCCTCGGGTTCAAGACAATTAGATAGGGGCATCTGTCATACCTCAAATTTGTCCTACCTTTTTCTATTGGTTACTCGGTGGCTAGGCTGAATAACCATTGGGCCTTTGGCCATGATCTTTCACTATGTAAACTATGGAAGAATTTGTCTTTGTTTCGTTTGTTCTTACAAGTATCTGAAATTCAAATTGAAGGTAAGAAGTGGATTCTCTTTCTTAGGATCGCGACTTGAATAATTGTCCGCAAGCGACTTTCGAAGTCTATTGCAATTTGATTGCAAACTTAGCTTCAATGAATGTTGAATTTTGCTCCAAGTTTGACTTTAAAGCTGCATATTCAATTTTTGATCCAAATTTGGATTAGTCGCACAACTAGTGGATAATTTTAAATCAAGACTAACGGACATGATTAAAGGTTTTGTCTCGAATTTTATGAAGATTGCTCAAAGTAAAGGTGTTGTCAAGAAAAGAACTTCAAGATGTGAAGAGGATATATGATGGGCCTTAAGTCACTCTGATTTTGGATTTATTGGGTCCATGTTTTCTCAAATCCAATTGCAACATGTTGTTCAAAGATTTTAACAAAATAATTCTTTCAAGGGACATTATAAACACATTCAGGTGATGAAGTGAGGTTAAGATACAAACAACCTGTAGTAATTTACATGATTAGCTAATTTTCAAAAGGGCATGTTGCCATACAAGTTCGGATATTCTGGCAAACTTCATTCCCAAGTTATACAATGAGTGTATAAGGTTTATAGAGGATTTAATTTACAAATACCAGGATGCCAAAGCTTATAAAATACAAAGATTAAATTTGTTTCCAAGATAAAATAACAAAATCTGTAACATGAGATTCCTAAAGTCATGATTCTACAAGTCATTGTTAAGCTAAAAAAATCTTAAGTTGAAGGCCATTTTTTGAGTTCTTCATGCCTTCATTTTTCCGTCAATTTAAGCTTCATGACCAGCCTCACAGAATCATCAAGTTTCTCTAGCCGCTCCAATACAAAAATCTCTCCCGCCGTAAACGCGTACATGAAAAATGGAGCATATGGTTTGCAGAAAGAAACATAAACAAAGGAAGCAGCAAATTTCAATCCAAGGTGCAGCTTTGTGCTAAAGTCGGACTGAGGCTGCAAGGAAGATAATGAAAGATTCAGAATATTTTACTTGGATTACTTCATGCATCCGGAAACTTACAGAAGATTACTAAGGCTGCAAGACTTGGCCATCCATGTTATTGTATCATGCAAAGCGCATCAAAAAATTAGTACGCCGACAAAGCCAAGTTCGTCATGAAGAGCAAGAATCATGGTAGCACTTTTAAAAATTGAAAACAGCTCAAGAGCAACGAATTTCACCTGAACTAAGGCAAAGGTGCCGGCATCATACCAAGTTATAAGTCAGCAAGGGTGTAGTAAAGGTCGTGTCGGAAATAAGTGGAATAATGTAGACATGACGGACCTTCAAAACACCAGCAAGGTTGCATTCTTGGCATCCTTATTATGGAGTTTACATTTCTTCGATTTAGTCTTCGCGGCAACCTTAACCTTGATATCTGCACATATCCGCATAGAAACCTTTAAGCCAGGACAACATATTAAGGTTGAGTCGGGGAAATACAAAAGCGCTAGTAACGTACCATGAGTGTACCAAGTCTCCAGCCAAGCTTTGCAAGACCAAAGGGCTACTTGTTATGCCTGACATGCTTCCAAGCTACATTTTTCTCAGGTCTTGTGCCAACTATGTTCTAAATAAAATCCCATGACATTGTCAATGGCCTGCATGTCGGAAGTCAATGCAGAATGGAGGATTACAAGAGAAACCTACAAGGCTTTACCAACTCTCAGTCAATACAAACAAGCCAGTGAAAATCATGCAAACTTCAAGTAAAAGCAATTGCATGATACGTACCTAACTTCCAAATCCGACTCAGATTAAAACAGAGTGGCTTTACGTTCGTTCAATGCAGGGTCGAGGAATTGATTGAACCCTCTCAAAGAATTCTGAAGTCGCGTTCCCGTGCCCATCCCGTTGTAGGTGGAGAAGTCCTGCTGTTCATTATTTGTCTTGCGGAGCTTATGTTGTTTTTCTTATCCGTGAGCATAGAAGGAAGGAACCTGTATCAAATGAGGGATAAGTTAGAAATGCAGATCCTGCTACAGAAGAAGAGGTATACCTTGTAGACACTCATTCTGCATATACTATCAAGGCTTTTATCATTGATATCATGCCATCACTATTATCTACATAATCCTTATACCAATGGCACAAATTGGTAATCAGTAAGAAAACAGCATTCATAAGAGCATACTCACAAACAAGTTCACAAGTTTAGAGTGTTTTTACACCAGAATTTACAGTGACCAAAGAACAAGCAATTTAAAGTTCTTGTCGGTCCCGTGCCCAATATCAATGCCAAGCTATGTCAAAGTTCTTCAAATAGCCCTTCAAACCGTAATTAAAGTGTGTGCATATGAATACTCAAACCTGCAAGACATTGACATAAAACATCTGAGATTCATAAGGAAAGAGAATAAACAACACAAGTCAGTAATGCTATGTTTGAAATAGAAGTAAGACCTGAAATAAGACAATCGCATCTACAACATACACCAACGAGTCCGAGTCCTTCTTGATCATCCTCAATTTGATAACTTCCATGTAATATGTTAAAAAACTGCTACAACCTGAAAACACCGGTTCACCGCCAGGAAGTCATATGCCTTTCCCAACTGTGAATTTACGACGTCCTGATTCCTTCACGCCATCAACATCAAAATTCCATCCGGTTTCCATCAGATGTAAAGTTACAAGAGCTAGCATCACACACCTTTGCTTCCCATCACCGATGTCTTTACCAAGCACATCCGATTTCCATGTTATATGCCAACTTCAGGCCTGCATCAGACCTTCTAGGAGTCCTCATGGTGGCATCGAAATTAGCAAAGCAGAGGGCTCTCGTATTCTACCTGCGAACAACGACATTGGTGAGAACTATAACAAGTGATGCTCCTTAGAGCAGTGTTGTTAAGAGCAGTAAAAGTTACAGCAGTAAAAAAATAGTTTCGCAGCAGGTGAAAACAAAATTGTATTGCAGTGCAAATGGAGTGAGGTCAATTCCTAAGATTTTTACACAAAATCATAAGTATGAACAAGAATAAACAAGGTATAGAGCAGGGATTCATGGTAGCAAGGTCATCAAGAGACAATCAGTGAGGTTTGTTTTATGATTACCATTTAAATTCCATTGAACAATGAGCCATTAGTTCATGTTTGTTTCCATTTGCCAAAGCAATAACTCAAGATGCATTAACCACCATGAGAGGACATGTTTGACACAATCATGGTAAGCTTTTAGAGATACGAAACATGATAAATTTTAAATCAGATCATAAAGATAGCAGAGAGGATTGTAATGGTCATATAACAGAACTGGTATCAAAAATCAGGATCAAACCTTGTTTCAAGATTGATCAGACCCAAGACTTCCATCATACCATCTTCGTTTTTTTTGTTCAAACACCAAAGAAGCTTCTCTATTTAAGTCCTAGGATTGAAACCTGCAAAAAAAGAAACATCAGCGAGAACGTCAAAGCCGACACAAAATTTAACAAGGTATAAGCTTGCATCCAAGGTCAAGATAACAAAATAAAGTTCAAGTAAAACTCCAGCAGATAAAAAAAGGCCAATTCGCTGCAGTGAATTCACATGTTACAGAGTGGTAAGAATCTCAAGGGACCACATAACTTCTAGAAGCCACACTACAGACAAAACAATTCCATGAGTCACCAAATTCGGTCCCCACACAATCCCATCCAAAAAAAATTCTCTCAACGGATTGAAGATTCTCACAGCTCACCTCACACAATTTGCACATGAAATCTCTCAGCCACACTCTCACGTACGAAATGGCAACCTCGCACAAATTCCATTTTGCTCACACGTATCAGATTCTCAATATTCCTCTATAAAAAAGCCAATCATTGGCAATCCCTAGACACAGATAGAAAACCCTAGAAAAGAGGAAAACGGCAGAAAACGTGATTTACTCCAGAAACCCTAATACTAAAGCTCAAGCACCCTTTACTCATCTCTGATTTTCGCATTGGAAATCAGAGGTTGAAGAGCTAAAGCCCTCATTCGTACGTGAAGAACAACGAAGAAACAAAGACGTAAGAAAAAGAACAAGGCTCGAAGCCGTACCTGTTATCTCATCTTCATCGTTCACGATTCGGTAGCTTCCTTTCTCCCTTTACACTTTTCTCCATAACTTAATTGATGCTTGTTCTTTTCTTCTCAAATGTTGTTGACGGTAATGGATTCTTGACGCATTGTTTGACGTTCGGTTTAAGCCATTGATGAAGATACGATGAGGTTCCTTTCTCCTCTCTGAGAAAGTTGGAAACTGAGTATTGAGATGAGGGGATCCGAAAGGGATTAGGGTTTCTTTTCTTCTTTCAATCGTTTGTTTTAAGCTTCGTGTGAGGATGATGATACAATGATGGTTTTTGACCTCTGAGTTGAGTTGAAACAAGCATATAGAGGGACTGGTCACGTTTATTAATGACCACGCGCCACGTTTGTGTTCCTACTGCCTTTTCCCTCTTTCTGTTTGCTTCACATCTTGAAGTTGGGTCGGATTGGCCAAACCGGGTTGTATTCGAACCGGATCTTCATATTGAGGGGGCCTTGGACTTCTCCTGTTGGGCCTACGTTTTGGTTAACAGCACCCTTCTGTTTGTTTTTGTTTTATAAAAATTCACAAAAAAAAAAACCTAAAAAAATATTTCAATTAATTAATTAAATAACTTTCATTTAATTAATTAATTTATTAATTAATGTTATTAAATGATTTTATTTAATAAATTAATTAATGTATCCTTGAACTTTTTTTTAAAAAAAAAACTCTAAAAAAATAGTCTTTTAATTATTATGTTCACATTTTAATTCCTTTCTTATCTCTCGATTTAATTTCTATTTGAATATTAAAAAATCCAAAAAATATTTTCATTGATTAATTATCTTAAATAGTTTTATTTAATTATATTAATTAACTTGTTGATTAATCTAATTAAAAAAAAATTCATTTAATTTGATTAATTAACCTTTTCCTCTTTGTTCGATTTCTATGTGTGCGATGAATGTTTGTGTATGCTCGATTGTTCTTGCTCGTGACTTGATACAATACTTATTTGTGTGATTACTTTTCTCATTTTTGACGATAAATTGCTAAGTAAAAAACGAAAGCACATTAAGATTAGTAATTTCAAAGATAAACGAAATCTTTGGTCCAACGCCAAATAAACATCCATATGCACTTCACTTCATACACACACGTAAGTCGATCGTTCCTCGATTGCCATCTGCACGAACTTTGCACCTTACACTTTTAGCATGTTCCAACTTAGTGAATCAACGCATTGCGCTTGTTTTCCATAGCTAGTCTTTAGCTTAGTTCCTCAACTTTGCGAGTCGAGCACATTGTGCCTCGCTAACAAAACCAACAAACAAAACTTCCATTTGCATTTACCTTAAACTTCAAAAAACCGAAATGTTACTTCTTAGATCCAAACCCTTGATCCAACATCAAGCGGTCTTAGGAAACAAAACACTTCAATAAATACGAGGAAAATTGCACGCCACGAGCCTTAAGCGGTAGAAAGAAGGATAACGAGCTCTCGTTACTCGCTCCGATTATTTCGGCGCAAGACATTCGTCTTGTTGGACGAAATAAACTATCCATAGTCTTTAGTGCAAATGGACTCTTAAATCCTTTCATCGAAGAAAGGTAATAAAATCGACAACCATCACCTGTATCAGGCCGAACTACGAAGCTCTGACTTTCCCATTGCACAAGGGAATAGGTAGGCATGAGGATCTCAATCCTTGCCGAGCCCCTAGGATCAATAAACCCTTTAGTTCAACAAGTAATCATAAGTATAGACATCCCTTCGCGCGTGACAATCTAGATGGTTCCCATCGAGTACGATGGATGTAAGAGGTGCTAATACCTTCCTCCTACATAACCGACTTCCGAACCCCGACAATGGTTTGCGATGACCTTGTTTTATCACTTCTTGGTGGTTTTATCTATATTTACCATTTCCCTCTTCGGGAATAAATAAAATTAGGTGGCGACTCTCAAGTCAGCCCAGCCGCGACCGCGTTCGCGAGGGATCTTATTTTTCGAGGTACGACAGCTGGCGACTCTGCTGGGGACTGGTTCACCCCTATGCAAGTCGAGCCTAATCTAGGTTTCCACGCTTGTTTGGATGTTTGATTATGTGTTACCTGTTTATCGCTTTCTTTATTGCTTTACATTTTATATCCTTATTGTGGATCTTTGGTACTGGATTGATACTTTGATCAAAACAACTTGAGGGAAAGGCTCTATACCCGGGTCTATGAGTGTAAACATAAGTTAGCGAGGTTGTGTAGTATGGGCTCCCGAGGGAACCTCTCTCGTGGGTTGTCGATACGAAAACCTCACTCGGAGTAGATTTTGATGGAAATACTGACAACCGTCAAGCTCTTGGCGTGTGTGCTCAGTTGTTTTCATTAAAGTCGTCGACTCTGAGGACCTTTAGAACCTATTGGTTAAAAACATCGGTTGATGGTTGCGTAGTATTGGGCACCAGGGTTCGCCCTCGCGTGGCGCGATACGAAGACCTCACCTGGAATAAACTTACTCAATGGAGTTGACTGACTGTCAAAATATATAAAAATTGACACGTGCATCAAACAATTGAGGGAGGTCCATAACTCCGAGACTTTGTTTTAAACCTCGTGTCGACGATCACGTAGTGTGGGGCACCAGGAGATTTCTCTCTTGTGTGGCTCGATACGAAGATCTCACCCAAACGAAATTCATATGGTGGAGTCAATTAATTATCATGTTAATATGCGTGTGTAATGAACATCCATATGAGTTATTAACTTTGGGATCCCTAAAACTGTAGAGGTCACCCAGTGAGGTCCTTGTGAGGAGAGTGATCGAAGTATCCTCCGCCCATACCTCTGGTCCTTTGATCCTAGATCTTGCATTTCATTTGCATATCATTTCATATGCATTACATATCATTTTCCCAGAACCAAAGAATTCATCCATCCTTTGTCCATAATCCACAGTTTGATTTCTCGACATTTGTATCAGACTTAAAGTAGCTTTAAAGACCATGGATCCGTTGGAGCGAAGCCATGCTAATTTAAGAGGAGATGTAGACTCAATGAAGAAACAGGTGGAGCAACTTGTGGAGGCCATGATAGCCTTGGCAAAAAGAGAGGACAACATTCAACGAACGGCAGTTGGGGATTCTATTACACAAAAGTGTCACATTGTCAGGAATGAGAATTCTTCATCAGTTGACGCCATGGAGTATCATAGCTTTTCAATCTCCGCGCCTAATCCCAAAGGGTCAAACCTGGTATTGAATGCTGAACAACCTCAAAATCCTGAGTTTGCTGAAAGATGTCGTGTGTTGGAAGAGAATTTTGAGGCCTTAAAAGGACATGATGCTTTTGGTCTGAACGCTTCTGACTTATGTTTAGTGCCTGATGTGGTAATCCCTCCAAAGTTCAAAATGCCAAAATTTGAGAAGTATGAAGGAGATAGTTGTCCAAAGAATCATTTGGTGATGTTCTGTAGAAAAATGACCACTCATACTAAGAACGATAAATTGATGATTCACTGTTTCCAAGACAGTTTGAGTGGAACATCATTGAACTGGTACACACAGCTAAAGAGTAGCCACATCCAATCATGGTTGGACTTGTCCAGTGCTTTTATGAAGCAGTATGACTACAATCTCGACATGGCTCCAGACCGCATGCAATTGCAAGGGTTATCTCAAGAAAGCGATGAACCATTCAAAAAGTATGCTCAAAGATGGAGAGGGTTAGCTGCTCGTGTTCAACCACCAATCTTAGAGAAAGAATTGGTTGGCTTATTTATGGATAGTTTGCAAAGTCCGTATATCGAAAGAATGATAGGCAGCTCTTTTCCCGGCTTTTCACAATTAGTGTCAGTTGGAGAACAAATTGAGATCCTACTCAAGAGTAGAAAATTACAGGACATCTCAGACGTCCAGACTAGTGAAAGCGAATCAATTGTCAGTTCCCAAGAAATAGGGGAGGAAATTAATGCAGTTTGGGAAGCTCTACAAGCTCCACCTCCAGTGCCTTATCAACAGCACCCATGCAGAGGACCTCCTCAGTATCGACAACAGGTTGCATATCAAAAGCCAATGCAACAACCACGTACTCCCCAACGGCGTCCTTACTACGCTAAAAGACCAAAAAGGCATTTTGATCAATTGTCGATGCTTCACAGTCACATACTTCCACGTTTGATTAATAGTGGATTGGTAGAGCCAAGGAAGATAGATCCAATGCCTTTTCCACATTGACCGAACTTTGATCCTAATGCTTATTGTGGCTTCCATGCCAATTCACCGGGACATTTAACTGATGATTGCCAACAATTAAAAAATAAAGTCTAGGATCTGATTGATTCCAAGGTAATCTCATTCACACCTCAAGGAATCCAAATCCACAATCAGGCAGGCTCATCGATCCATGTCATGGAAGAAGTTGCTGAGAGTACATGCGAAGATGGTTTTCAAATTGATTTTGAAGAGAAATTTTGAAGAGGCTTCTCAACATTAAATCAAAGCCCAGTTCCTCAACACTGGCAATCTTTAGCTCATATCATTACTTTGTATTTGTAGTTTCTTTTCTGTTAAATACTTCTTGCTTTTAAGAACTGTTGTCTTTAATGGTAATATTAATCTAATGAATAGGCATGTTTTGAACGAATCCATTCGTATTCACTCACATTTTCCCACTTATTGCAAAAAATAAAAAATGCACTTTACCTCCTTTATCACATTGTTAGCAAATATTTGAGGGAGGATGACGAAAACGAAATACCCATAATTGTTGATAATATGCTTTCCGAAAGAATTTTGCTGATGATATACAGGCATTGTTTCAAGCTCCCAAACACTGGAGAGATAAGGAGTTAATCCCTAGACAACCACTTCGAGCCTAAAAGTAGGAGTTTTTGTCGGATATTCAAAACCCTTATATTTAACCAGGGGCAGGGTAGTGTTCAGTTAACCTGACTTCACATCCAAACTACAAGGTGAAACATCCCATTTGGAGATCAATGAATGACCAAGGACTTGGCAGTCACAATCCTTCAAAAAAAAAGAAAAAAATATAAAAAGCCCGCTAAGTTGAACATCCTAATAGGAGACTTAGGAAAAAGTTAGGGCAATCCCGATGGATTAAAAATTTCAAAAATGGTCCATGCAAAATTAGGGATCACAAAAGAAAAACAGTAGAAAGAGGTCGTCAAAATCCTCAGCAAAACAAAATAAGTTGCAGTGACCATCTTATCCAAAACCAAAAGGGTCCCTAACATCCCAGAAAATTTGAATAAGGTGACTGTCATTTCAAGAAGGTCTTAAAACATCATCTTCAACCATTACACCTTTAGGCTCTCATAGGAGACAAACATGTGTGTCATTTAACTGAACGTAGGACTGGAGAACATCACGAAGATGGGTGGGTACAAAAATATTTGAGCCTATATCCTTTGTTTCATAACCGTGAACCAGACCATGATACAACCCTTAAAAGACCTAATTGAAGCAGGGTTTATTCTGAGAGCATATCTCAGCAAGGTTGCGTAAGCTGACTCCTAAAAGATTTGCTGATCTTCTCCTTGTTTATTTCACAAATCACTTGCTAAATCAGCACTACGTTGGGATAATTGATCCATTCATCACACACTATCCCATCATTCAAATAAATTATTTTTCAAAACTCGCATGAATATTGCATTAAAATTACCATTTTTGTACAAATAAATTTTAATTGCAAGACAGCACTTAGCGTCTAAAGAAATTCCAAACAAGGAAAAGTCAAAGATGAGCTTGAGAATTCATTGGCGTTGACTCGAATCAAGATCACTCCATATCAGGGGCAAAACTTTCAATGACTATGTGGACCTGAGAATTGGTTGGTCGAAAATCAAAGCATTAGAATCAGACTATTTCAATTAGTAGCCTATCTGGGGCAAATAATTCATGATCACCTAATTCGGGGCAAGTCCGTCCAAAGACTCAGACAGGGGCAACTCTCTGTGAGACCCAGATGCTGAGGCAACGTGTAACATGTCAAATTAGGGTACAGTCATTCTCAAGGCTTCCATTCGAAGAAGATTCCTTCAAATTCCCTACAGACTGGGGCAAGGCAGTTATAAAAGGATGCCTTAGGGCTAAGCCAAAGTATAATCAACATGCATTGATTATGTCGCTACGCTCATTTGAAAGTCATCATGACATCTGTCAAAGAAGTTGAAGTTCTGTCAGCAGCCTACCACTTCAACAATAGATCAAACTTGGGGACACCACAAATGGTCGCATCCATCCTCCGATTAGAGCATCGTCGGATACCAAGTGTCGAGAAGTCAATACCCTTCACCACAATTCCTAAAAAGTCCACTATGGTGGCAACTACCAGAAAGCCAAAAGTCCAACTGTGTTTGGCACATCTCAAAATTCCAACAATGTTTGGCACAACTTAAAATTCCAAGTTCTCTTGGCATTTCTCACAATCCAGTCTTATTCAACTCTATGTTGATATCTTTGCCTTTTCAACCCCGTGTTGATATCTTTGCCTTTTCAACCCCGTGTTGATATCTTCACATTTTCAACCCCGTGTTGATACCCTTCCTTTCTCAACCCCGTGTTGATATCTTTGCATTTTCAAACCTGTGTTGATACCTTTCCTTTTTCAACCCCGTGTTGATACCTTTCCTCTCTCAACCCCGTGTTGATACCTTTAGCTTTTCAACCCTGTGTTGATATCTTTGCTTTCTCAACCCTGAGTTGATACCTAGTGAGTCTTTTCACCCTTGCTTGCTTAACCACTAAAAAACCGAAAGCCCACCCATGTAGTGGCATATTTCCAAAGTCCAATTTCGTTGGAAACTACCAAAAACCTTATATCAAGCATATCCAATCATAGGCATCATGCATGACATGCATCATTCCTGCCCGAAAGCAAGAATGTCATCAAACACAATCATATCAATCATAAAAAAATCATTTGCATCAAAGTTTCAACAATCGCATCATATGAATCACTGTGCATCATGCAATGCATACTATTCATGTACAGTATGGCATAACAGGATCCAGGACATGCATCCCGAACAATCCTCTTTCAAGGTCGGCAGTATTCCTCTGAAGAGAGTTGATACTCTGCATGCGCTTGCGGATTTATTTTCCCCAGCAAATCATTCTTCAAACTTTATAGTTGATGATGATGTTGTCCACCATTTTCATTGCTCTCCAAGCAGAGAGCATCCTGAAAGATTTGATCGAGATACTGCTTTGGAATCTTCCGAAGAACCTTGATCAAAAGGTACTGCTTCGCAAGATCTGAAGAATCTCATGTTATGGTAGAGATACTGTTCTAGCATCACCGAAGAGCCTTGATTGTAAGGAACTGCTTCGCATGACCTAGAAAGTCTTATGCCATGAGAGAGAAATACTGCTCTAAATATCACCAAAGAACCTTCATTGGTAGGGTACTGCTTTGGTGAACTAGAGAATTTCAATTGTTCGAGATACTGCTTTGGCCCTCTCCGAAGAACCTTAATCGAAAAGGTGCTGCTTCGCAAGACCCGAAGAATCTCATATTGTGATGGAGATACTGTTCTAGTATCATTAAAGATCCTTAAATATAGGGAACTACTTCGCATGATCTAGAAAATATCATGCCATTGTTTGATATATTTCTCTAAATATCCCCAAAGAGCCTTTATTGTTAAGGTACTGCTTTGCCTGGATTAGAGAATCTCATTGGATCAAATACTGCTTTGGAATCCTCCGAAGAACCTTAATCGAAAAGGTACTGCTTCGCAAGACTCGGAAAAGCTCATATTGTGATGGAGATACTGTTCTAGTATCATTGAAGATCCTTAGATATAAGGAACTGCTTCGCATGATCTGAAAAATCTTGCATCATTTGTTAGGGATATTGTTCTAGTATCATTGAATACCCTTAATTGTAAGGAACTGCTTCGCATGATCTGGAAAATCTTATACCATCTTGTTCAAGATATTATTCTTGTTTCTCCGAAGAACCTTAATCGAAAAGGTACTGCTTCGCAAGATCTGAAGAATTTTATTTATTAAATTGAGATACTGCTTTGGTAATTCAAAGAATCTCGACCATTTTGGGCAGTCTGCCATCCAATCCTCATACCTCTTATTTCATTATTACATTGCATTTTATACTTTGTCAGACAAATTTTAGGGTCTGTTTATATATAATTGACTTCCACCCGAAAAATGTGAATGTCATGCAACAATTCACTCCCTCGGGTTCAAGACAATTAGATAGGGGCATCTGTCATACCTCAAATTTGTCCTACCTTTTTCTATTGGTTACTCGGTGGCTAGGCTGAATAACCATTGGGCCTTTGGCCATGATCTTTCACTATGTAAACTATGGAAGAATTTGTCTTTGTTTCGTTTGTTCTTACAAGTATCTGAAATTCAAATTGAAGGTAAGAAGTGGATTCTCTTTCTTAGGATCGCGACTTGAATAATTGTCCGCAAGCGACTTTCGAAGTCTATTGCAATTTGATTGCAAACTTAGCTTCAATGAATGTTGAATTTTGCTCCAAGTTTGACTTTAAAGCTGCATATTCAATTTTTGATCCAAATTTGGATTAGTCGCACAACTAGTGGATAATTTTAAATCAAGACTAACGGACATGATTAAAGGTTTTGTCTCGAATTTTATGAAGATTGCTCAAAGTAAAGGTGTTGTCAAGAAAAGAACTTCAAGATGTGAAGAGGATATATGATGGGCCTTAAGTCACTCTGATTTTGGATTTATTGGGTCCATGTTTTCTCAAATCCAATTGCAACATGTTGTTCAAAGATTTTAACAAAATAATTCTTTCAAGGGACATTATAAACACATTCAGGTGATGAAGTGAGGTTAAGATACAAACAACCTGTAGTAATTTACATGATTAGCTAATTTTCAAAAGGGCATGTTGCCATACAAGTTCGGATATTCTGGCAAACTTCATTCCCAAGTTATACAATGAGTGTATAAGGTTCATAGAGGATTTAATTTACAAATACCAGGATGCCAAAGCTTATAAAATACAAAGATTAAATTTGTTTCCAAGATAAAATAACAAAATCTGTAACATGAGATTCCTAAAGTCATGATTCTACAAGTCATTGTTAAGCTAAAAAAATCTTAAGTTGAAGGCCATTTTTTGAGTTCTTCATGCCTTCATTTTTCCGTCAATTTAAGCTTCATGACCAGCCTCACAGAATCATCAAGTTTCTCTAGCCGCTCCAATACAAAAATCTCTCCCGCCGTAAACGCGTACATGAAAAATGGAGCATATGGTTTGCAGAAAGAAACATAAACAAAGGAAGCAGCAAATTTCAATCCAAGGTGCAGCTTTGTGCTAAAGTCGGACTGAGGCTGCAAGGAAGATAATGAAAGATTCAGAATATTTTACTTGGATTACTTCATGCATCCGGAAACTTACAGAAGATTACTAAGGCTGCAAGACTTGGCCATCCATGTTACTGTATCACGCAAAGCGCATCAAAATATTAGTATGCCGACAAAGCCAAGTTTGTCATGAAGAGCAAGAATCATGGTAGCACTTTTAAAAATTGAAAACAGCTCAAGAGCAACGAATTTCACCTGAACTAAGGCAAAGGTGCCGGCATCATACCAAGTTATAAGTCAGCAAGGGTGTAGTAAAGGTCGTGTCGGAAATAAGTGGAATAATGTAGACATGACGGACCTTCAAAACACCAGCAAGGTTGCATTCTTGGCATCCTTATTATGGAGTTTACATTTCTTCTATTTTGTCTCCGCGGCAACTTTAACCTTGATATCTGCACATATCCGCATAGAAACCTTTAAGCCAGGACAACATATTAAGGTTGAGTCGGGGAAATACAAAAGCGCTAGTAACGTACCATGAGTGTACCAAGTCTCCAGCCAAGTTTTGCAAGACCAAAGGGCTACTTGTTATGCCTGACATGCTTCCAAGCTACATTTTTCTCAGGTCTTGTGCCAACTATGTTCTAAATAAAATCCCATGACATTGTCAATGGCCTGCATGTCGGAAGTCAATGCAGAATGGAGGATTACAAGAGAAACCTACAAGGCTTTACCAACTCTCAGTCAATACAAACAAGCCAGTGAAAATCATGCAAACTTCAAGTAAAAGCAATTACATGGTACGTACCTAACTTCCAAATCCGACTCAGATTAAAATAGAGTGGCTTTACGTTCGTTCAATGCAGGGTCGAGGAATTGATTGAACCCTCTCAAAGCATTCTGAAGTCGCGTTCCCGTGCCCATCCCATTGTAGGTGGAGAAGTCCTGCTGTTCATTATTTGTCTTGCGGAGCTTATGTTGTTTTTCTTATCCGTGAGCATAGAAGGAAGGAACCTGTATCAAAGGAGGGATAAGTTAGAAATGCAGATCCTGCTACAGAAGAAGAGGTATACCTTGTAGACACTCATTCTGCATATACTATCAAGGCTTTTATCATTGATATCATGCCATCACTATTATCTACATAATCCTTATACCAATGACACAAATTGGTAATCAGTAAGAAAACAGCATTCATAAGAGCATACTCACAAACAAGTTCACAAATTTAGAGTGTTTTTACACCAGAATTTACAGTGACCAAAGAACAAGCAATTTAAAGTTCTTGTCGGTCCCGTGCCCAATATCAATGCCAAGCTATGTCAAAGTTCTTCAAATAGCCCTTCAAACCGTAATTAAAGTGTGTGCGTATGAATACTCAAACCTGCAAGACATTGACATAAAACATCTGAGATTCATAAGGAAAGAGAATAAACAATACAAGTCAGTAATGTTATGTTTGAAATAGAAGTCAGACCTGAAATAAGACAATCGAATCTACAACATACACCAACGAGTCCGAGTCCTTCTTGATCATCCTCAATTTGATAACTTCCATGTAATATGTTAAAAAACTGCTACAACCTGAAAACACCGGTTCACCGCCAGGAAGTCATATGCCTTTCCCAACTGTGAATTTACGACGTCCTGATTCCTTCACGCCATCAACATCAAAATTCCAGTCGGTTTCCATCAGATGTAAAGTTACAAGAGCTAGCATCACACACCTTTGCTTCCCATCACCGATGTCTTTACCAAGCACATCCGATTTCCATGTTATATGCCAACTTCAGGCCTGCATCAGACCTTCTAGGAGTCCTCATGGTGGCATCGAAATTAGCGAAGTAGAGGGCTTACGTATTCTACCTGCGAACAACGACATTGGTGAGAACTATAACAAGTGATGCTCCTTAGAGCAGTGTTGTTAAGAGCAGTAAAAGTTACAACAGTAAAAAAATAGTTTCGCAGCAGGTGAAAACAAAATTGTATTGCAGTGCAAATGGAGTGAGGTCAGTTCCTAAGATTTTTACACAAAATCATAAGTATGAACAAGAATAAACAAGGTATAGAGCAGGGATTCATGGTAGCAAGGTCATCAAGCCACAATCAGTGAGGTTTGTTTTATGATTACCATTTAAATTCCATTGAACAATGAGCCATTAGTTCATGTTTGTTTCCATTTGCCAAAGCAATAACTCAAGATGCATTAACCACCATGAGAGGACATGTTTGACACAATCATGGTAAGCTTTTAGAGAAACGAAACATGATAAATTTTAAATCAGATCATAAAGATAGCAGAGAGGATTGTAATGGTCATATAACAGAACTGGTATCAAACACCAAAGAAGCTTCTCTATTTAAGTCCTAGGATTGAAACCTGCAAAAAAAGATACATCAGCGAGAACGTCAAAGCCGACACAAAATTTAACAAGGTATAAGCTTGCATCCAAGGTCAAGATAACAAAATAAAGTTCAAGTAAAACTCCAGCAGATAAAAATAGGCCAATTCGCTGCAGTGAATTCACATGTTACAGAGTGGTAAGAATCTCAAGGGACCACATAACTTCTAGAAGCCACACTACAGACAAAACAATTCCATGAGTCACCAAATTCGGTCCCCACACAATCCCATCCAAAAAAAATTCTCTCAACGGATTGAAGATTCTCACAGCTCACCTCACACAATTTGTACATGAAATCTCTTAGCCACACTCTCACGTACGAAATGGCAACCTCACACAAATTCCATTTTGCTCACACGTATCAGATTCTCAATATTCCTCTATAAAAAAGCCAATCATTGGCAATCCCTAGACACAGATAGAAAACCCTAGAAAAGAGGAAAACGGCAGAACACGTGATTTACTACAGAAACCCTAATACTAAAGCTCAAGCACCCTTTACTCATCTCTGATTTTCGCATTGGAAATCAGAGGTTGAAGAGCTAAAGCCCTCATTCGTACGTGAAGAACAACGAAGAAACAAAGACGTAAGAAAAAGAACAAGGCTCGAAGCCGTACCTGTTATCTCATCTTCATCGTTCACGATTCGGTAGCTTCCTTTCTCCCTTTACACTTTTCGCCATAACTTAATTGATGCTTGTTCTTTTCTTCACAAATGTTGTTGATGGTAATGGATTCTTGACGCATTTTTTGACGTTCGGTTCAAGCCATTGATGAAGATACGATGAGGTTCCTTTCTCCTCTCTGAGAAAGTTGGAAACTGAGTATTGAGATGAGGGGATCCGAAAGGGATTAGGGTTTCTTTTCTTCTTTCAATCGTTTGTTTTAAGCTTCGTGTGAGGATGATGATACAATGATGGTTTTTGACCTCTGAGTTGAGTTGAAACAAGCATATAGAGGGACTGGTCACGTTTATTAATGACCACGCGCCACGTTTGTGTTCCTACTGCCTTTTCCCTCTTTCTGTTTGCTTCACATATTGAAGTTGGGTCGGATTGGCCAAACCGGGTTGTATTCGAACCGGATCTTCATATTGAGGGGGCCTTGGACTTCTCCTGTTGGGCCTACGTTTTGGTTAACAGCACCCTTCTGTTTGTTTTTGTTTTATAAAAATTCACAAAAAAAACCTAAAAAAATATTTCAATTAATTAATTAAATAACTTTCATTTAATTAATTAATTTATTAATTAATGTATCCTTGAACCTTTTTTTTTTAAAAAAAACTCTAAAAAAATAGTCTCTTAATTATTATGTTCACATTTTAATTCCTTTCTTATCTCTCGATTTAATTTCTATTTGAATATTAAAAAATCCAAAAAATATTTTCATTGATTAATTATCTTAAATAGTTTTATTTAATTATATTAATTAACTTGTTGATTAATCTAATTAAAAAAAATTCATTTAATTTGATTAATTAACCTTTTCCTCTTTGTTCGATTTCTATGTGTGCGATGAATGTTTGTGTATGCTCGATTGTTCTTGCTCGTGACTTGATACAATACTTATTTGTGTGATTACTTTTCGCATTTTTGACGATAAATTGCTAAGTAAAAAACGAACGCACATTAAGATTAGTCATTTCAAAGATAAACGAAATCTTTGGTCCAATGCCAAATAAACATCCATATGCACTTCACTTCATACACACACGTAAGTCGATCGTTCCTCGATTGCCATCTGCACGAACTTTGCACCTTACACTTTTAGCATGTTCCAACTTAGTGAATCAACGCATTGCGCTTGTTTTCCATAGCTAGTCTTTAGCTTAGTTCCTCAACTTTGCGAGTCGAGCACATTGTGCCTCGCTAACAAAACCAACAAACAAAACTTCCATTTGCATTTACCTTAAACTTCAAAAAACCGAAATGTTACTTCTTAGATCCAAACCCTTGATCCAACATCAAGCGGTCTTAGGAAACAAAACACTTCAATAAATACGAGGAAAATTGCACGCCACGAGCCTTAAGCGGTAGAAAGGAGGATAACGAGCTCTCGTTACTCGCTCCGATTATTTCGGCGCAAGACATTCGTCTTGTTGGAAGAAATAAACTATCCATAGTCTTTAGTGCAAATGGACTCTTAAATCCTTTCATCGAAGAAAGGTAATAAAATCGACAACCATCACCTGTATCAGGCCGAACTACAAAGCTCTGACTTTCCCATTGCACAAGGGAATACGTAGGCACGAGGATCTCAATCCTTGTCGAGCCCCTAGGATCAATAAACCCTTTAGTTCAACAAGTAATCATAAGTATAGACATCCCTTCGCGCGTGACAATCTAGATGGTTCCCATCGAGTACGATGGATGTAGGAGGTGCTAATACCTTCCTCCTACATAACCGACTTCCGAACCCCGACAATGGTTTGCGATGACCTTGTTTTATCCCTTCTTGATGGTTTTATCTATATTTACCATTTCCCTCTTCGGGAATAAATAAAATTAGGTGGCGACTCTCAAGTCAGCCCAGCCGCGACCGCGTTCGCGAGGGATCGTATTTTTCGAGGTACGACACCTGGCATCTCCAGCAGAGATTTTCTCCAGCTAAGCCTTGGCAGTAGCCCAAGCAGTTTCTTCTTCCCCAGTGAAGTAACAATCCATTCTTCCCTAGTGAAGTATGCCCAGCAGGTATCTGAAAACCTGACATCACCAGAGTTGGAATTGTCAGAATTCTATCCTCAGCAAGAGTCTTTCCTAGCCAGAGCATTGAATCAGCAGATGCTCTCCCCGGCTAGAGTATGATTGAAGCAACTTTCCCAGCCAAGTCTGAAGATGATCCTGTCCCCACAGAGTTCATATTTGATCTTCACCTCCGTCAGTGAAATATTCCCCAGCGAAGTTGCCATACTTTTGGGTATTTTGATGATACAGTCAGGTATTCATCACCTCAGTCAGGGTTAGGTATCCAGACCTCTTGATTTGTCTTCCCCTGCAGAGTTGTAGCTCTTGTGGCCAGTTAGGAATTCGTTTGTTGCTCGTCTGCAATCCTCAACACTCGTCTGTGTTATCCCTAAGCAAAGTTCTCCCCATCAGTGATATATCATGCTTTATTGTTGCTCGTCCGCATTTCTCAACACTCGTCTGTGTTGGCCCTTTGGTATTGCTCGTTTGCTTTCCCCAACAGTGGTTTATGATTACCTTGATATTGCACGTATGCAATTTTCCAACACTCGTCTATGTTTGGTGTATACTCTCTGTTGTTGCTCATCTGCAATTTCCAACACTCGTCTTTGTTTGGATGTAATCTCTGTTATTGCTCGTCTGCAATTTCCAACAATCATTTGTAGTATCTGTTGTTGCTCGTCTGCAACTTCCCAACACTCGTCTGTGTTTGGTTATATCTTTGTTGTTGCTCGTCTTCAATGTTCAACACTCGTCTGTGTTATGATATCTCATTTTGCTATCGCTCGTCTACAATTCTCAACGCTCATCTATTTTGTGATGTCTCCTTTGTTGTTGCTCGTCTGCAACTTTCCAGCGCTCGTCTGTGTTTGGTATGCCGGATATTTATGGATACTCGTCTGTATCATTTCCAGCACTCGTCTGTGTTGATTATTTGTTTGAAGCTCGTATGCTTTGCTTGGATACTCGTCTGTATCATCCCCAGTACTCGTCTGTGTTATGCTTATATCTGTATGTGAGGATTTGCTGATTATCCTGTGATTATTCTGTATTGCTACTTCAAATGCTCGTCTGTGTTTGAATTTCTGGTATTCATCTATACCAGTTGCTGATACTCGTCTGTATCATTGCCTGAAGCACTCGTCTGTGTTTCTCAGATCATCGTCTGATACTCGTCTGTATCATTGACTTATGGCACTCGTCTGTGTTATCTTGATGATCATCCAATACTCGTCTGTATTGAAGAGGTTTAAAATCCTGATGGTGGGAATTAATGTCAAAATGGTTACCGGTCCTGGCGTAACAGGTAAATCCGAAGGAGGCTTTTCTGTCTCAGGCACCAATTATTGTTGTTGCACCTGGCGTCACAGGTTTGCTCAAAGAAGACTCGTCTGTCTTATACCATATATCCGCGGATAATATATGAAGAAGGTTTGTCTACCTTGATCGCATGTCTATCCCACAGACTTTAGTGCATTACCGGTCCTGGCGTAACAGGTAAATCCGAAAGAGATTCGTCTGTCTCAAGCCATATGTTCTGGAAGTACTTGAGGACTCGTATGTCCAGCTCCTGGCATCACAGGATTGTTTGAAGACTCTTCTGTCTCAGATTATGTTCTTGCAGTGTTTGAGGACTCGTATGTCCAGTTCCTGGCGTCACAGGATTGTTTGAAGACTCGTCTGTCAACGTATTCTTATTCCAGATATCACTTTCAACTTGGAAGAAGCTCGTCTGCTTTTTCTGTCCTTCTTATCCCCAGAGCTTCATCTGGTTGGGTTTATTTCCCAGTGTTGCATTCCTCGTCAGAGTGCAAATTTCTGGTCTTCTTGGTATTCAACCACAGTTTATCTTGAATGGTCGATAGCCCGTACTATCGTCCTTTTCAGATTAACTGATGATTGAATATGGGCAGCTGTAACACCCCAAATTTGCCCTCTTCATTTTAAGCATTATATCACATCATATTCATCATGAACATATCATTTCCTCAGCATCATATCATGGAAAGATGAAGCATAACATCCCTCATGTCCTAGCATCAGGCATATGGTCATCTGTGGAGGTCCTTGAAGCATTTCAAGCCATGACAAGGGTCCCAATGAGTTTTTACAAGTCTTATGGTGAGTCTATACCCCATTTACAAGTTCAAGTCCATTGGCAAGAGCTCATAAGATTGCATGATCATCAGAGATCTCAGGACAAGACAAAGCTCCTATACAAGGCACCCAAATTAGGGTTTGAGATTCAAGCACCAAGATCTCACAACTTTGGCCATTTCATTTAGGCAAAGTCTTCTATATGTTAAGAGGATCCTAGGTGTCAATTTTCATGAGAAAAATCCATGTGGAAGTCAGTCAATGCCTCAGTTGCTTGCAGATGAAGCAAAAAGTCAACAGTGCCCTTAAAAAGTCAACTGTGCAATTTCAAGGGGTCTAACCCAAATTATTTGTCCAAGAGGGGTCCTTACAATGTTATAAGAGGTTTGGAATGCCTAAAGTTCAAGAATCATGGATATTTGAAGGGTTTTGCATAAATGGTACAAAGTTGGTTTATGGAATTTTCCAAATTTGGCAACTTTTGCCCTAATTTTCAAATGGCCTTAACATGATCAAAAATTCTTCAAATGGACCAAAGTCAAACATGAAAGTTGAAGAGTAAGGGCTCCCATTTTCAAAAAGTACAAGTACATTTTCATAGGTTTCTAGATCTCTCTATAGGCCATTCGAAAATTTGCACATTCTAGGGCAAATTTCAACTTTTCATAAAGCCACCAAATGCAAAAGGCTTCAAATCTTAATTTTGTGACTTGTTACTGGCCCAATCTTGTTTCAAACTTAAAATTCATTACATTTGAACCATTTTGCTCCAAAGAATTGGTCATTTTCATGCCAAACAAGAAAATCCCTCCAAAAGTGCAAAATTGGCAAAAGTCATGAAATAAGTGTGATACTTGAATCTAAAGGCCATGAGTGATTGGATTTGAATCAAGGGTGGGAAATGAATTGCTCATGTGCTGAGAGGCCCAAGAGAGCATGAGCATAGCATGCTTATCTCACCAAGTGCAAATTATGCAAAATCACTCAAAACTCATGACTCATTCGTGCATTCTTTCTCACACTTTCAGCATTGCCTTGTGAGGTCATAACAAGAAGAATTAGGGCTTAGCAAATCTGAGATCTCCCTCATTCTCTCATTCTCAACTTTCTTGCAACTTTGCATTTTCTCACATATCTCTTCACTCTCTCACCTTCTTCACAAAACTCTTCCATATTCTTGATCAGTGAATGATATAGATCAAGATTCCACCATTCATTTGAGTTTAAGACACAGAAATAGAAGCTTACCATTTCAAGGCAACTTGCTTTGAAACCTCAGATCCAGTTTGTTTCAAGACCTTAGATGCATTTATTTTGCATCTAAGGAGTAAGGGGAGTGATTTGCACGCATTGCTTGGTTTTCTAGCTCACTGAATCAAGCTCTTCACCTCAGGTATGGCATGGAATCTCATGATCTGGAAATGGAATTATTGAGTTGCTTTGTGTTCTTTGATGTTTGTTGATGATTCTGCACTATTTAGATTTGAATTTGAGGCATTATAGCATGAGTTATGTGCATTTCAAGTTTGATGGTGACACTTTATTTCCTTCGATCCATCCAATTCTTTGAGTTTTAGATTTTTTTGATGTTAGATTTGAATTCAGTGATGTTGAATTAGTATATTTGGAGTATTTGAGTCTTTATTTTGGTTGTTTATAGCTCTTTCTTGGTTTCCGGTGCCGGAGCCCTAGCTCCGGTCACCGGAATTTGTTTTATGTTCAACTTAGGGTTCCATCGAAGAAGATGATTCAGCCACCGTCAGATTCACTCATCCTGCGTCCATAACACAGCCACGTAGCCCTAGCTTGTCCGTCTCATATGTTATATTTTCTTTTTCCATTTTTATTCAACATGTGATACAATCCACCACAGTTAATATACACCAACCATTCGCAGCGCAGCTTTATGCCACCTCATTTAATGAGGTTCTCCATTCCAGCCGTGTGATCAATCCTTTGCTCCCTGTTTTTTCCAGTTATTTCCATTTAATTCCTTTAAAATCCACATTAAACAGCATATGCCTGCACTGGGAAACTAGGCCTCAGTGCGTTCTATTCGCACCCCCAGTGTTCTCATCCCAATTCAAATTCTATGTGAATCCTTGCTCATCACACCTCACTTCCATTTCATTTTTAATTTCTTTTCCTTTTTATTTTTCTTTTATTCAGTTTCCATTTCAATTATTTTAAAATACTTCCCTTCACTTAAAAAATCCCAAAAATATCATTAACCTTATTTTGAGTCTCTATTATTTTGTCATATTTTTATTTTATTTTTTTTCATTGTCCACGTGTCTGAATTAATTCCTCATTTCACTTAGCTTATTTTAAGTTCTTCTTTGACCACACTGCCTTGTATAATTTACATAGGCTTCAATATGTTGAATTTTTATCCCATTCTTTTTGCTTTGGATTTCTAAGACATTGAACTTTTCATTTGATTTTTCTCTGGATTTTTAGAAACTTATTTCTTGAGTCTTGGTCTTGTGACTTGTGATATAAGTTTGTAACCCTCACTTGTGTTCTTGCTTCCATTTGACCTAGTTTACTTCTGAATATTTTTCAAATACTTTTGGCTAGTTGATATAACATGTTTGAAGATCATTTGGTTTCAATTTTGGAATTTTTAGATGGTTGGTTGATTTTTTTTGAATTTTACTTTGAACCTTGTCCCATTTTGCTTCCTTTGAACCTTTTGGTCTCTTATAAGCCTAGAAGGGAACTTGTGCCAACTTCTTCTTCTCATTTGGGGTTCCTTTGGGGTATGGGTACCTTCCTGGTCCTAGGATAGGGTTTGTGTCTTCTGAATATTTGTGTTTGCTTCTTCTTTAAGTCATTTGTTTCCTTAAGTGCTTTCACTTCATCTTATTGTTTCTTTTGCTTCCATTTGGTATTGTTTGGTCTTGTACCTCTCTTCTCTTCATCTTTTTGGCTTCTTAAGCCATTCTTCATCTTGTTTTGGTTCTGGTTGTGAGCTTTGAGTCCATATTTTGTGCATTTTGCTTTGCATATTTCATAAGTGTGCATTTGTTTCCATATGTGTTTCATGTTGCATCTTTAGCTTGCATACTTCTTCTCCTCATTCCTTTGAGTTGCATTTGCATTGTGCATATGTTCATACCATTTCACTTCTGATTATTTGATGTTAGCATGTCATTTGCTTTATCTTGCTTCACTTGTATGATTACTAACCTTGCAGGGGCTATGGTAAGTGTGAGGTGTGGGAATTGAGTTCCACATCTCCAATTCTCATCTTCTCTTCTTATGTTTATCTTGTGCTAACCCTTTGTTGTTGGGCTTAGGCCTTTCTCATCCCTTCTTCTATCTTCTTCTTCTCTTCTTCTTTCCTTCTTCATTAGGATAGAAACCTCACTAACCCTTAGGACATCCATGCATGTTGACACTTAGGATTATTTAGTCCCCCTTTAGAATTTTTCCTTTGTGATCCTTTGGTGCTTTCTCTTCTCATCTTCAAATTCAATTTTAATTCACTTAATAAAGGTTGAGTACTTTCATGTGACATGAGACTTTGCTATGAGATACTTGCACGCGTTCTGTTTCGGGGCGAGGTGTGAGTTATCCCTCGTGGTGGATAGGTCTTAGCATGAGTACCTCACAAAGAAAAGCTTAAAAAACACTTCTCAATCCAAAAACCACAAAAATACTTAATAATGGTAATAGGCCAGTGTGCTTAAGCCTTCACTTGTGGGACTAGCTTTGGGGATTTCCTCCATAGATAGGTGTGCCTCTTGCGCATTCCATTTCGGGATGATGTGAGATGTACACATCCCATTGAGTAAGACCTAGGTACACTTACCTATGCAAACTTTCACTCATAAAAGCTTCTAAAAAACACCAAACAAATAATAAGCGTCTTTCCTTCGGGAATTCTTTTCTCATCTCCTTCACTCCGTACGCGAACTTGCTCCTACTTGTCACTTTGCAAGACGGTTACGCACTCGTCATCCGAGACTGCAACACCTGAGCAATGGCATAGGCAGTTCAAGCTTTAATTCACAAGCAATTTCCTTGTTACCCCTAATCAGGGGAACTACGGCGTCTCTGATCCTCATTATCCTGATGAGGTACGTAGGCAGCGGGGTAGGGCCTGTTCGAGCAGAATCTTTATTTTCCCTACATTTTTTCTCTTTGTTCTCTTATTCATTCTTTTTCCAGTTCCAGTTTTCTTTTCATTTTCTTTTCTTTGCTGCAGTTTTCATACCCTCACCCTTTGAAATAGTTTCTTTTGCAAGCGTGGATCCCGTCGGGTACGGCGGACGATCTGGGTGCTAATACCTTCCCAGGTCGTAACCGACTCCCGGACCCAGTCTCTTTGGTTCGTAGGACCCGTGTCCTTCCTCTTCTTTCTTCTGGTTTGTGCAGCATTACCATTCCCTTTCTTCGGGATAAAAATGCCTGGCTGGCGAATCTATTCTTTTTCCGCGCCACTTTCGCGTTTGTACCAGGATGGAAATCCGGGGAGCGACAAGTAACAGGCACAGGCTGAGTAGCAGGAACAGGCCAAGGAACCACTTCAAATGTCTGGCAAGGAGTTTCAACAAATTCACCTTCCATCTCAACATATTTAAAAGTATTCACATGACTGACCATATATTCTTCTTCACCATAAAAAGTGACAATCTTGCCTTTCACTAGATATTTCAGCTTCTGATGTAAACTGGAGGTTACAGCACCTGCCCCATGGATCCAGGGGCACCCAAGCAATCAAGAGTACGCAGGACGAATATCCATCACATAGATAGTGGAATCAAATACTTAAGAGCCTACTTTGATTGGGATATCCACTTCTCCATGAACCATCTTCTTGAACCATCAAAGGCCCTCATTACCACATTACTTGGTCTTAACACAACATCTTCAAGGTTGAGTTTGTTCAGAACCTCCTTGGGTAACACATTCAATGAAGAACCATTATCCACCAACACATGAGACAGAGTAGTGCCCCTACACTCAATGGAGATGTACAGAGCTCTATTATAGTTTCTTTTAGCAAGAGTCAGATCAGTGTCAGAAAAACCCAAACCATTATCACTAGTCAGATGAGCAACACAATTCTCAAACTGGTCCACAGAGATTTCATGTGGCACATGAGCAGTCTTCGGGAACTTGATTAAGGCCTTAGCATGGGCTTCATAACATAATAGCAGAGACAACATAGATATTTTAGAGGGAGTATGTCTCAATTGGTCAACAATATTATAATCACTCTTGCGGTAGCTGGTGCCTCAGCTTGAACAGGTTCAATCACTAGTCCTTTGCCACGAGCCTCAGTACTTGGCCCAGAGTTAGAGATATGAAATGGAGCAGCAACATTCTTTGAGGTGTCTTATAGAGAGAAAATTCTTCCACTCCTGGTAACCTTACTAGACCCAGCAATATTGTCAACATCAGGATTAACATCAATAGCATGTGTATCAGTCAAAGGCTCTTGCTTGACACCATGGATATAAACATCAGAACCATAATTCTAAGGTATAGCCTTATCAGAAGTATATGGAATTGGACCATGAGTAGTAATAATCATTGGAGCCACCTTTGGCTCATCAGTAATCTTCATAGGACCTTCAAAAGTGATCCTCACTGGACCCTTGGAAGTGATTTTCACAGGACCTTTGGAAGTAATCTTCACATGAGTCTTATCAACCATAGCCACATCTTCAAGCTTCAGATCTAGGGTCATACCTTCACATAAGCTCTCTACAGAAAGGGTCTTCTCAAACAGTATAGTACGGTTGTCCATCAGACGTTGAATACCTTTCTTTAGCTTCCAACAACTATTAGGTTGATAGGCACAGTAAAAACAATCTTCATTGCAACCCAGAAATAAACCGGCTTGCATCATCTTTTTCTTGAAAATGGATAGAGGAGTAGTTAATTCAGCCACAATATAAACATTAGAAACTTCATCAACAATATTGACAGTCTTGTCATGCTTAGGCATAGGAGCAGTAATCACATTAGAAGTTTCAGGAGGATCAAACTCAATCTCTCCATTTTCAATCATATCCTGAATTTTGTTCTTCAACGCCCAGCAACTATTAGTATCATGTCTAGGACTGTTGGAATGATAAGCTTATCTTGCATTGGGATTGTAACGAGGAGAGGAAGTGTTGGGATTCTAAGGAGGATCCTTCAAAGTAATCAGCTCTCCTTTCAACATGTGTTGCAAAGCCTGAGCTAATGACATATTGATCTTTGTAAATTTCCTCCTGGGCGTACTTTGCTTAGTCTGATTAGTCTCTGGTTGGGCAGGTAGAGGATTAGAAATCAAAAAAGCTCCCACAAATTGGTTACGATTATTACAACCATGTTGGCCATACACAGCATTGGATTCCTTCTTCCCATTGGAATGCTTCTTGGTGGTACTTGAAGAGGCAGCCATCTGATTCTTTCCACTTCGTATTCCACTATCCACACATTCTCCAGTCTTTATCAGATCAGTGAAACCAGGGGATGAGCTTCCAATAAGATGACTATAGAAAGGACCAGTCAACGTACTCATAAACATATCAACCAATTCCCTGTCAGTCAAAGGGGGTTGAACTCTACTTGCAAGATCTTTCCACTTCTGAGCATACTCCTTGAAGATTTCTTTAAAACCCATGGACAGGCTTTGGAGTTGCATGCGAGTTGGTGCTAAGTCAGAGTTATATTGATACTGCTTATAGAAAGCCTCAGCAAGATCATTCCAATTACGAATGTTGGTACTTTCCAGTTGATAATACCATTCCAATTGAGCTCCCGGAAAAATATCTTGAAATAAATGAATCCATAACTTCCTATCAGGAGTATGTGGTTGAATTCTCCTGACATAAGATCTCAGATGCAACTTTGGATATGACACACCATCATACACCACAAAAGTAGGAACTTTGAAACCAATAAGGATGGAGACCCCAGAAATCAAGCTCAAATATTCAAAGTCAAACCCAGAAATCTTCTGTAGTTCTATAGCATTCACCCGGTTCTCCAACATCTTATATTTCTCCTCACCAGTCGAATCATGGTAATAAATCTCCTCATAATATGAATCTTCAGTAGTACCATGGAGACTGCCTTCTTCTTTCTCAGAATTTTCATCCCCCGAATTTTCAACTTCCTCATCTGTCTTGACTGGACCTCTGAACCTTCTTCCCATGTTGATGAAGCCAACTGGTCTTCTGATCTTCTTCTTTTTCTTGGTCAGAAGTGTCTTCAGCTCATCTTGTCCCCTGGATAAATTCAGAATCATCTCTTGAAATTGGGTATTTTAAGCCTGAAGTTCCTTGACAGTTTGTTCGAGAGCCATTTCTGCTGAAATAAATAGCGAGAAGATAAGATACCTATTGTAAGAAACCTGTGATGCAATGATATGGTATGTAGATGTATATGCAATGTTTTCAAGGACCATGTAGGATTTAAATTTGTTTAAAGAAAAACAAAAAACAAAACTTTTATTAGTAAATGTTTAATATAATTTTTCCCTTGGACTTACAATGAAAGGAAATAAGAATAAAGTACAAAGAAATAAATATATGGGACTTAGGTCTCCCATGGGCGCTTCCTCTTTGTGTTGAGATATGTGTTGAGATTGTGCTCCCCGTGAAGTTGCTTTGTCAGCTCCAACACTCTTTCTTGGCTAGCCTTGAACTGAGTCTCAAAGGTATATCTTTGCCCCTTTAGTTGGATCCAAGACTTCTGCAGCTCCTCTAGATCAGTAGGCATATCGGGGTGGAGAATGGTGTAAAGAACATCCCCTTCAAAAATAGGCTCCACAGTAACTGTTAGGACAGCAGGATATGGCATCATAAGAGCCTGAGCACGAGATCGCACCTATCTGAGGTAAGGTTCCATAGGAATGGAGTACTTTGGTTCCAGATTCTTGCTATCAACCTTGTTCACTTTACTCCAAGCTCATATAAACCTTTGACGGTAACCTTGAAGATCGTTGTCATAGTCAAACACAATACCCTGAATAAGCATGTCGTGAGGACCATTACTCCGAGCATAACCAAACTGACGTAGAGCTAAAGAAGGGTTGTGAGTAATTCCACCTCTTATGCCAAGGAGTGGCACATTAGAGAACTCCCTACAACGGTCAATGATAGTGACATTTCCCATAGATCGAGAACACCAGTGAATATTTGAATGAGAGAGTGACATCATCCTTTTAGACCACCTCAACCCTTGTTCCTTCTTCATCACATATCGAGGAAGGTGAGAAATAAACCACCTAGATAGTAGAGGTATGAAACACATCAGAGTTCCTCGCGCTTTCGTAGTACGAGTGTGAAGAGAGTGTAAGATATCTCCAAGTAAGGTAGGCACATGATTGTGAGTCAGAAATATGTTGATGGTGTGTACGTCTATGAACTGATCTGGATTAGGGAACGACACTAAGCCATAGATTAATAAGGCTAAGATCTCCTTAAAAGCATCATAGCTCATAGCATCCAAGAACACCTGAGCTTTCTCCATCAATACCTTAGCAAGAATACCCTTAACTCCGCTTCTCGTTTCTAGGATAATGTTTGATTTCTTCAAATGTAGGGTTGCATCAATGACTTCAGGTTTAGGATCTCTCTCTAAGCCTGTGAAAGGTCTCTGATCAAGGATAGGCACACCCAGGAGTTTGGAGAATTCCTCCATTGTAGGTACCAGCTGATAGTCGGGAACGTGAAGCAATGATGTTTAGGATCAAAGAACTTGAATAGGACTCTCATAATGTCTTCATTGAATCGTGAAGTAACTAGATCCAGCAGGTAACCATGTTTCTTGATGAATTGGGAGCTTTCAGGAAGTTTTGAGACCAAATCCTTAAGCTTGAGAGGTATCCCTACAAAGTTGATTTGGATAGTGTTCCTACGAGTAGAAGTCATAACCTGCAACAAAGAACAATGATAAATCCTTTGGTCCTTGAAATGGTTAGTGAAAATGATATGCTTATGATGTAATGATGTCATGATGTTATGTTCAATCACAAACATGTGGCACACACAAACAAGTCACACAATAGCCCTAGGTTTAGAGGCTTGCATAAGGTTTAAAGGAAAGTACCCTCCCCCTGAAGTTTAGTTGGTTCATCATATCCAACAAAAGTAACCAGGTTCTAAGGGATCTCAATATCACTGATCCTTCTCAAGGATTGTAGTTCAGTAGGAAACTTACTTGCCAACCAAAATCCCCCAAGATTAGGATCTCAATGAGCGTAGCATCGAATATCAACCAACTTTAGACTTTTCCAAAGCCGGCTATCTCACTACTTTCTAAAGGCCAAGATGGGTAAATTAAAATTATAAATGGTAGTTAGTGTTAATGACAACGTATGGCAGCCCCATATTATCCTCAACTTACTTAAGGAACATAAGCACCAACTAAGAAGTCACACTAACTATGGCCACCAGATCCACCATATCGGTATACGCCGTACAGTTTCCTTGGTCTATTGCCATTTACCTAGGGTACACCAGATCCGGGTTAGGATCTTTCACACAAAATCCCAACAGATAATATAAAGCAAACAAAGCAAACAATTAAGTGATCTAATTCCTAAGGGTACCCCTCTTTTACTAAGTAGTCACCAGCAGAGTCACCAGTTCTGTAACACGATGGGAGAACTGACTTTCTATAAATGTTGCGGATAGCAAGAGTCGCCACTGACTTTTATTTTATCCATATGGAAAGGACATAAAAGAATAGGAAAGACCTATTTTAAAAGACTTGAGTTAGAGGGGTAGGTTATATAAAGCGAAGGTGTAAGCACCATTTATATCCATTGTTATCCATGGGCTCTTAGTTACTTAGCTCACTTAATTGTTTTGAAAGTGTGAAGTGTGTGATTAGAAAAATTTTCTAAGTACTTTGTAATGATCCTTGTATGGATGTATACAAAGCCCTATTTTAAAAATATTTGAAAATAGTGAGGTGTGAAAAGTATTTTAAAGGGTGTGAGCCAGTAACTTAGAGTTCCTACCCTAGACTAAGTCATTCATGTTCTTTTATATTCTTTCAAGGGTAAGATTGTCCCTATTATTAAGGAATAGGTAGTCATTACATTGGATTTTATTAAGGGATGGGCATAGGGTCATCGTATGGTTAACGAAGGCAACTTAAGGGGTGTCTTTAGCAATTGGAAGGGACTATCATCTTTTACCGAAGGGACAAGATCATCGTAGGCAACATCGTAGGGACTTGATCTTTTAAACCGGGGAGGGACTAGATGCTTTTATTTGGATATGTATTTTGCTTAAGACACCCCCATTTTCGAGGAACCTAACCATATTAAGGCAATTGAGAAGGGTAACCCTAGGAGGTACAAACGGCAATCGTAGAACGATCGACTTACGTGTGTGAGTGATTTTATTCAAAATATTTAATCTTTTTAATTAAATTATCTAAGTCCTTATTAATTTCAAATTACGTTTTGGACTCCTTATTTACTAACCATTAAATAAAATAAATAAAATGCGGAAAAAAACAGTAAATCCTACGATATTAAATTGCTTTGAGGTAGATAAATAATAATCGGGCAGAAAAAATAAATTACAATAATAATAGCCTATACATTTTTCTAATAATTAAAATAAGACAAAAATAAAAATAAATAAAGAACAAGAAAGCAAAAATAAATTAATTAAGTTTTGAAATTAGGGTTAGGAAAAAAAATTAGGTTTTTAAGGAAAATTTAGATTTTTAAAAGAAAATTAAACTAATTATTAATTATAATTAACTAATTTAGAAAAATATACAAAAACTAAATACATACAAAATCATTATTAATTTATGAAAATATAAAGAAAATTTAATTACGTACATAATTATGGTTAAAGAAATAATTAGAGATTTAATTAGAATAAAATAAAGTTATTAAGCATTTTTTAGAAAAATATTAACTAAGTTATTATTTTATTAATCAAATTATATAAAAAAATATTAACATTTAAAGAAAACTAAATATTTGTATAAAAAAATATTAGTGGAGTTTTTTAAGAAAAAGGTTTTTAAAATAACTTAGAATTATTATTAGTTAGTTATTTTAGAAAAAAAATTAATTAAAAACAATAAAAAGAAGAAATCATGAAAAAAAACAGAAAAGTTACACAAAAAGAAGGACTTGGGAATCGAACTCAGATCCTGGACGTCCCAAGGATACACCGCCAACCAGCTTAGCCACACGCGCTTGCGTATCAATTCTGCAAAGCAAAACAACAAAAGTGTTATCAAAATTTTAAAAATCCTAGACGTGCCAAAGGTCTTCTTCAACCTCCCGCCCTATGAAATTTCCTGCGAAATTTTTTGGGTGTTTTGCTACGACTTTTTCGCAGGAAACCTGCAAAATTGAAAACCTGCAAAACAAGTGAAATTCGTCCAAATTGATTGTACCAATAACTTGTCTAGGTCCTACACAGTTCAAATTCATCAATCAATCTTATTTATATAGTCTAAATTGTAAAACCCCAAAAGCTTGGTTGAAACCCTAGTTATGGAAAAACGCGATTATGGCCATGGAACTCAAAACAAGTTATCCAGATTTCTTCTATACTTCAAAATAAACACAAATTGATAGTTAGAATCAAGTTTTATTGGTTAAATGTATAAAAATGCAAAGCAAGAAATATGAAGGAAAAAATGTTTCGATTAGAGCATTCGGCCATGGATGACAATGATGATGGAGATAGTTTATGGACCTCCCCAGGAACAATCTTACACCTTTAAATCGTGTTGAATGGGCCTGTATAATGGAAACAGAATTTCAACTTTGGAGTGAAATTTTGAAACTTGAAAAACCTCTACCTCTCTGAATTTTCGTCCTCCCTTGTGTTGGTCTTGTTAGTGTATATGTAGTGAATGAGATTAGGTCAAAATATGGGCCTTTTGTTCATGGATTTGAGTTGCTTGAGATTGAAGAAACAATCAACCATAAATGCTTCAAAAATCTCATAAATCCTTTCTATTTTGGTTGTGCTTGATTTTGGATCTCTTTAATCAACTTTAAATGTCATATAAATCATTCTAGAACCAAGATTTGATTTATTATTTGATTTTTCATATTTTATTTTCATTAAAATTGAATTTTAATAAATAAAATCCAAAATAATATAAAATAAAATTTAAAAATCAGAATAATTTGTCATTGGGCCGTGCATAACTTTATCTTTGAGATTGGGTTGCAATTTTATGGGCCAATTTGGAAAAATTTGAAGTTAAGACCTTTTTTGCTTCATACACCCCTTGAAAATTTCCCAACTTTGACAAGGCACAACTCCCTCAATTTTAAGGCTATGAGAGTGATATTGGACTTTTTAGAAAGCTTAGAGAGTCCTATAACCAACCATTTTAGTCCCATGTCCATATCTTTTAACATTTTCAAATTATGAGCTTTGGAAAAAATTGACTTTTTGTTGACTTTCAAAAGGACCTATAATGTTTTAGCTCATACCTTCCAAATGAAGGGTTTTTGGCCTTTTCTTGTGAGACATAAAGTTGTATAGAATTCAATTTCCTTCAAAATGAGCTTTGGATGGGAAATTTTTGATGAAGTATGTGAAAGTTATGGCTGGTCAAAGTTCAGTTGACTTTTACTATGAAACCCTAATTTAGAAACTTCTTGATTCTTGATGATCTGAGATTTCCTTGATGAATCATGATCAACTCTTGATTAAATGATGAATTTTACCTCATAAACTTGATTTTGACAAAAAATCTTGAAGTTTGACTTTGAGTTGACTACAGTTGACCTCAGTTTGACTTTTTTACCAAGTTAACTGATTTTTGGATATCTGAACATTTGACTGGTCAATCTTATTGGGAAAGGTATGAAACTTGACATGGGGATTCTTGAAGACATGTGAGATTTTATGAAGCTCACTTGAGGCCTTGGAAGTCCATTTAGCTTGGTGAAGTTCAAACCCTAGTTTTGGATCCATTGTTCAGGAGGAGGTTTTGTCTTCAATCCTTTTGACAAATTGTTAACCTTGTGAACCTTGTGAACCTTGAGACCATTGAGAAATCTTGAGACACATTTCCTTAATTGTGGGAGGGCAAATTTTGGGGTACAACACAGCAGAAACTATCTTTAATGAAGATTCTCTTTGTGGTTCAACAATGATCGTGTTATCAGGATTCTGGTTGTTTGCACAGAATGAAAACATCTACTCTGATTCTGGAAAGCTTTGCAGATATCTGATATGATTAGAAAGAAAGATCATCAAGCTATCAGAAGTCGGAAGAGCAACACACACAAGTTCAAACTTTATAAGTTCTTTTCATATGTGTGTTTATGAACAGATATTTTCATAACACAGACAATTAAGTCTTATTAGCTTGAGAAATGCATATTAGCTGAACAAACTTAAGTTTTTCATGATGTTGTACATAGTTTATTTTTAGAAGCTTTTGATAAGGTATGTCAGAAAGACAAAGTTATCCATTGTCTGATGTTTCTAACTCAAGACAACTTGGAAATTATGTACCTTGATCTACTTGAACATTTGATAATGCACATATCATTGTTCACAAGAAGCTTATTGTTGATAACAACAGAAAGGCTTGAGTAAATTTTCTCAACACATGAATGTATCCTTCTCTGTTCACTCAAGTACCTTAGTGATTGTCTTAGATTGTTCAACGATAAATCTTGATCAAACAATCTGAGAATTTATTGCTTAGAAAGCTATTTGATGAGAAAGGAATTCTCATGTTCTAATTCTTCACAATCAGATCTATATGTGGAAGAAAGAACAAGTTCTTAAGAACAAGATGTCAGTATCATGATTCTATCATGAAAAAGACTTCTTTTGAAGCCAATGTATGTTATATTCTGAATAGTACATTGTTCGAATATATATGATTAGAATTATCTGAAAGATACATCATATCAACGTCAAGTACTTCTACTAAGATTACCTACTTAGAATAATGAAGGTAATAAATTTGATGAAGAAGTATGAGACGGAGATATCAAGGATGCTCCATTAAAAGTCATCATAGTCCATACCTCCTTGAGAAAGGATAACCAGAAGTGGATATTTTCTGATGAACTAATTCTGACTGGCAATATCAAACTTGTAGAAAAAGGTCAACATTCAAACCCTCAGAAGAGGCATCTCATGGTTTATTGTTCATGATGATATATGAATCCATAAAAGAATAATTTCATGTCAAGGAGCATACGTGGGAATTGTAAATTAAGTTCAAATAGTTATGGTGTTTTGGATTCTACCTAAAACCTAAAGACTGGTTTGGATAACCCAAGAATATTTCTAGAAAGCATTCCAACATGAAGAAATGGTATAAGAAATTAGATGAGAAGATCAATGAAGATTTGAAGCTAATCTTGTCGTAGTACAAGATAATTCAATGCTCATTTTGAAGAGAAGATAAGAGAAGAATAAAAGAGAAGAGGAGAAAGGAAGACATCAACACAATGACAGTTTCTAAAGCATATGTTCTAGTGGTATAGCTAAAAGCATTCATCAACAAATTCATCATCTGTATAATCTTATTGGAAAATGATTCAGAATAAATATCTACTTCAGAAGCTGAGAGTTTATAGAAGTATTGAGTAACATATTTCTAACCTTTACTATTTATTTTTTAAAATAGTTTAGAAATTTATCCTTATATTCTAGAGAAATACATTTCAATATACTATGTTCAGAAGGAATTTATTTTCTAAAATATCTTAAGAGATAACATTATTTTAAGGTTAATATCTTATTAAAAAAATTCCTTACTGAAAGTAGACTTGTTTTCATCGCGTGTAACCTAGTTCAATATCAAAATGAAATAAGCTATCTCAACATACAATTTCTAGAATAGAAAAATAAGTTTATATTCCTTATTTGTTAATTTCTTGCTTCTGAGACATGAGACTTTTGATGAGTGAAGCTTTATTGTGTCTGAAGTGTCCAATGACAAATGATCTTTTATGATTATTACTTAACCATTGGAAACTATAGAGTTAAGCTCATTAACCATTATGATATGAAGGGTTGGTACATTATAAATACTTTTGTCTTATGTGTATCATACCTAGTATTTGATGGGACATATCAGGTTATGAGAATATCTTTTGATGAGATATTAAAATTGTGTCTCCTTACCTCTGCCAGAATGTCCGTGTTCATTCCTTTTTCGTGTGTGTCTCTGTTTCTCCTAGAACCTAGTGCTTTCATAGGTCTCCTTTTTTGTATCTTCCATTTGTCGTGTTACTCTATCCTTTGTTCATGACACATCTTTTTTTTGTAAATGATATTGGCATCCATTATCTGCCATGTCATTAATCATTGTGTGTCTCTTATCCTTTTGTTATATGTGTCAGTCATAAATTCCTCTATCATTTCATATCTTCTTGTTTAAATCTAATATCTTACCCTCAAATTCAAACACCCATTTGAATTATTTCAAATATCTCTTAGTCTCTCTTAATTTCTCATTTACCATGTCTTTCAGAACTTTTAGCGATAATGAAGATATTATTGAAGTTATTGTTGAGAAAATACCAAACTTGATGAGTCTCTAGGGAACAAATCGTGAGATTATCCTCAGCATGCACGGTCAATATTGGCCTAGAAACTATGTTATATTGCAAGGACCTACTTATCCAAATCTCGTGAAATATTTCTGGATACATGCCTTGGAAAGTGAAGATAGTAACTCCATCAATTCAAGTGTTTATGGTCATCCAATTACTGTTACTTCTTCATCCATTGCAAAAGCCATTGATTGCACTCAAGAAAGTATTATTGTGGATGAATTTTGTCTAAACTACAATTTTGAGGAGAAATTATGAGATATCTTCAACCTCTCTTTTCTTAGGTTTGAACCTAACAATCCAGACAGGCTACAACATATTTTAATACTCAAAATTTTCCCTCTCATTTTCATAGAATCTAGCATATCATTTTCATAATTTGCATTGCATTCATATCATAGAAAAATGAAGCATAACATTCATTGTTGAAGCATAGAGCATGGCAGTGATTTTACTTCAGATGTGGTTGTTTAGTTATGATCCAGTTCAGATGGAAGTTTGACCTAATCTTGGTCAAACTATCAGGAAATTGCTTAAATTTCTAGTTATTTGCGCCAGTGGTTATTTCTCAGGCGATGCGTATTCAATGTTAAGTTGTGTTGTGCACGAAAGTTCTCTGGTTTGTCGAACATTGGTTCATGAGACGTTTGGTTCAATTTGTCTTGATTAAGTGTTCATCAATTCATCAGTGGTTCATCAGTGGATTTATTTTCCAGAGATCGATTCAGAAATATTTGGAAAGGTTCAGAAAAATTAAAGATTGATGGTCGTTGTTGCCATTGCAAATTGTAGATGTTAGAAATTGGCAGAATGTTTGACAAACAAGAAGTTATGAACTTAGTTCAGGACATCAGGATGTCACACCAGATGTTGTGACATTGACAAACAAAGTAAAAGTTATGAACTTAGTTCAGGACATCAGGATTTCACACCAGATGTTGTGACATCGTAAACCTGCTATCTGACTTAAATGATGCGTGACAGAAGTGATTAAAATCAGGAGAAAATATATGGAATTAATTGTAAAAGGATAAGCACTCCAAGGCGCATCTTTAGGAAGCTTAGTTATCTGGTTCCAGTGTAAAAGGAAACAGAAAAACTAACTCACCTTGATTCAAGGAGATGACAAACTAACTCACCTTAATTCAAGGAGATGACTGTGGGATTTATCAAAGTCTGGATAATTTGCAAAAAGCCCACAAACCAAGCATCTATTTAAGAAACTGAAACACTCAAGAAAATTTCACGAATTTAAGAAGACTGTCAAGGGTGTTAGTGAAGCTAGTTATTTTTAAGCAGGTTTTAATTGTTAGTCACTTTATAAGCTTTTAAGCAAAAAGTGAATTGTGTCTTGATTGAAACTTTTAAGTAAGATCAAGCTGGTGTGTCTGAAGTGTGACTTCAAATTTATTAATCATCCTAAGTTAAAGATCACTGTGTGTGATTGAGGGGGAGTGAGTAGGTACTCATATCTAAGTAGAGTCTTAGGTAGAAATTGCTTTGGGTAGATATTAAGTGAAGGATTAAACTGATTGGTTTAACTCCATAATTAATATTACTTATATTGGATTTCCTTCCTGGCTTGGTAGCCCCCAGATGTAAGTGTGGAGATACACTGAACTGGGTTAACAATTTCCTGTGTTATTTAATTTACTAGCTCATTAATTTTTGTTTAGGATTTCAGTGTCTAAATATCTGGTTCGACATCACATATCTGATCCCAGAATTTCAATTGGCATTAGAGCAAGCACCCTGCCTGTATAACTGGGTGAGATCTAGGGACTGCAAATTTTGGGAACATGGACAGAGATGTAGGATCTGTGAATCGACCACCTAGCTTGGATGGATCCAACTATGATTACTGGAAGCCAAGAATGGTAGCATTCTTGAAATCTCTTGATAGCAGGGCTTGGAAAGCAGTTAACAAAGGATGGGAGCACCCTGTCAAAGACAATAAGGATGGGGCAAAAGTGATGAAGCCTGAAGAAGAGTGGAGCAAGGAGGAAGAAAAGTCAGCACTTGGAAATTCCAAAGCCTTAAATGCCGTGTTCAATGGCATTGACAGGAACATATTTAGGCTTGTGCATCACTGTGAGCTAGCCAAGGATGTTTTGGACACCCTCAAAACTACTCATGAAGGAACATCAAAGGTGAAGATGTCAAGACTTCAACTTCTCACCACCAAGTTTGAGAACTTGAGGATGAAGGAAGATGAGACCATTCATGAGTTTTACATGAACATCCTGGAGATTGCAAATACTTCTGGTGCCTTGGGAGAGAAGATGAGTGATGAAAAGTTGGTAAGGAAGATTCTCAGATCACTGCCCAAGAGGTTTGACATGAAGGTCACTGCCATAGAAGAAGCTCAGGACATCTGCATAATGAAAATTGAGAAGCTCATTGGTTCCCTTCAAACCTTTGAAATGGGAATGAATGATACAATTGTGAAGAAAAACAAAAGCATAGCCCTGGTCTCAAACACTGATAAGGAAGAAGAAAGTCATGAAGCAGGTTCTGAAGACAACTTATCAGATTCAATTGCTATGCTTGGGAGACAATTTAACAAAATTCTCAAAAGAATGGACAACAGGCCCAGACCAAGTGGAAGAAACTCAACCTCTGAGATTAAAAGATCTTATGATTCTAATAGAAGGTCAAACTATGATGAGAAGACTAACCAAGGAAAAGGGATCCGATGTCATGGATGTGAAGGTTATGGACACATTAGAAGTGAATGCCCAACCTATCTAAAGAAGCAAAAGAAAGGTCTTTATGTGTCCTGGTCAGATAAAGGCTCAGGTAGTGAGTTAGAAGAAGAGTCTGCAAAGTACATCACTGCTCTAGCTGGAGTATGTGAAACTGAAGGGGGATCCAGTGATGAGGATCTGACATTTGAAGAGCTTGAAACATCTTATAGGATGCTGTGTGAAAGGAGCACTGAAGTATGTATGGAAAGTAAACAGCAAAAGAAGCAGATTGAGGAATTAAAGGCTGAAAAGGCAAGTCATCTAGAGATCATTGACACTTTGAAAAATGAAGTCAGCCTACTCAACTCCAAAATAGAGCATATGTCCAAATCTGTCAGAATGTTGAACAGTGGCTCAAACACACTGGATGCCATTCTCAACAATAACAAGCACTCATGGGATAGGACTGGGCTGGGATTTAATAAAGCTCAAAACTCTGAGACTAGCACCAGCCAAACAACTCCAGATCCCATGAAGTCAAACAAGATGTTCAAGCAGATGTCTCAACATCATGAGAAAAACATGATGAGAAAGAAATATCAAAGATGGAGATACCATCACTGTGGAAGGTTTGGTCACATCAAACCTTTTTGCTACAAACTGCATGGATACCCCAATCAGAGTTCCCAGCACCTTCCTAAGCAGAAGACAGAGGTCATCAGGAAAATTTGGATACCTAAAGCTAGACTTTATACTGATCAAAGCTACCAGTACATGCCTAAGCAGAAGAACAAGTTCCCCAGGAAACCTTGGAACTCTAGAGATGGACACTACCCAGGGCAGATGCATCAAAGGAAACCTCACAACAAGCACAAATGGTCCAAGCAGGTTGTTGCCTCTATAGCACACACATCTCTTAGAGTATCTGCTAAGGAAGACTGGTATTTTGACAGTGGCTGCTCAAGGCACATGACTGGACTGGAGAATCTGTTGGTAGACTTAAAGTCACACTCATCCAGCTATGTAACCTTTGGAGATGGAGCAAAGGGGGAAATCAAGGGAGTTGGGACCCTGGACTGCTCAGGTGTACCAAGTCTAGATGGTGTGTTGTTGGTAAAAGGATTAACTGCTAACTTGATCAGCATAAGTTAGTTATGTGACCAAGGTTACAGTGTCAACTTCACCAAAGCTGAGTGCATAGTTTCTGATAAAGAACAGAAAGTGGTCATGAGAGGAGCCAGATCAAAAGATAACTGCTATATATGGGAACCCCAAGATTTCAGCCTCACATCTACTTGTTCCTTAGCCAAAGAAGAAGAAGTGAAGCTGTGGCATCAAAGACTGGGTCATCTCCATCTTAAAGGAATAAAGAAGATCATATCTATGGAGGCTGTAAGAGGGATCCCAAGACTTAAGATTGATGAAAGTAAAGTGTGTGGTGAGTGTCAAATAGGTAAGCAAACCAAGATGTCACACCCAAAGCTTCAACATCTGACAACCTCCAAAGTCTTGGAATTATTGCACATGGACCTTATGGGACCAATGCAGGTAGAGAGTCTTGGTGGAAAAAGATATGCCTATGTGGTTGTTGATGACTTCTCAAGATATACCTGGATAAGCTTCATCAAAGAAAAGTATGATGTGTTTGAGGTATTTAAATATCTGTGCAATAGGATCCAAAGAGAAAAAGCAAGTTGTGTGGTCAGAATAAGAAGTGATCATGGAAAGGAGATTGAGAATCAAAAATTCTCAGACTTCTGTTCTTCAGAAGGGATCAACCATGAGTATTCTTCTCCCATCACCCCTCAACAGAATGGGATTGTAGAAAGGAAAAACAGAACTATTCAGGAGTCAGCTAGAGCCATGATTCATGCCAAGAAGTTACCCCTGTACTTTTGGGCTGAAGTTATGAACACAACATGCTACATCCACAATAGAGTCACACTAAGAAAGGGAACTCTATCCACCATCTATGAAGTCTGGAAGGGTAGAAAACCTACAGTCAAGTACTTTCATGTATTTGGAAGTAAGTGCTACATTCTGGCTGATAGGGATCAAAGAAGGAAGATGGACCCTAAGAGTGATGAGGGGATATTTCTTGGATACTCCATAAATAGCAGAGCTTACAGAGTATTTAACTCCAGAACCAAGGTTATAATGGAGTCAATAAATGTGATTATTGTTGATACCTATGCAAAGACAGATGTTGCTGATGATGTTGGAACATCTGCTGACAATCAAACTGAAGTTGAAATAGAAAGTGATAATCTTTGTCGCTCCCGATAAATGAGACTGGGCCCAAATAAAGGTACAGACGCGAACGGTCGGCGAAAGGGACAATGAGAACACACAGCCGTGAACTCACTGGAAAAGAAAAGAGTCGCCAACTAGGCATTTTTATCCCGGAGGAAAGGTAATGCTGCATAGACCTAGAAAGATATGGATAAGACGGTTGCGAACCAGAGAGACTGAGAAAGGGGGTTGGTTACAACCTGGGAAGGTATTAGCACCCAGATTGTCCGCCGTACTCGACGGGATCCACGCTTAAAAGATTTGTGTTTTAAAGGGGTAGTGTCAGTGCACTCTGTGTATCAAAGCTGGAAAAGAATGCAAGTGTCAGTGTAGAAGAAGTGTGGAGTGTAATATATGAAGTGTCAATGTAGGAACAAGAGTGAAATTCTCAAGACTATGAGGCTTAAGAATAATGCTGGAAAGAGGGGGAATATACAGAGACTTTTGTTCGATAACTGTTACGTTATGCCTACGTATCCTCTCGTGCAATGAGGAAGTCAGAACACTGTAGTTCGACTCAAAGAGACTGAAAGATGAATTGACTTGTGAACTGCTTAATTGTCTATGCTCAAGTGTATGATCTGTCTGGCTCAGGTGCAAACTGTCTTGCATTAGACGGAAGAAGCAAGTTCTCGGTTGTGAATGAATGAGGTGAGAAAAGAATCCCGGAGGAGACGATTATTGTTTGTTTTTGAGCTTTTAGTCTTTTATTGCTTTTGGAGATTTGTCATAAGTTAATGAGCTTAAGCCTAAACCAATGGATTTAGCAAACTCATCACATCTTCCCTCTGATTAGGGGTAATGAGAATACCTTAAGTGTGAAGTCAGATTCTCACACTTAATCACCTTTGGTGTAGGATTAAGATCATTAACCTACTTGTGATTATTTAGATGTTTTTGGTGTTTTTTTTTAGTGTTAAGTAATGAGGTTAAGCCATAATCAGGGATTAAACAGACTCATTACACCATCCTAATAGAAGGATAATAGATGAGAATGTTTAAGCTGAGGAAAGCTCCTCAACTTAATCCATGATTAGGGATTAAACCCATGACAAAACAAACCTTTGATTAAGTGGATTTTATTTAATGATATGATGATGAAGTGATTTTTTTTAGGGTTTGTAAGACAACTTGAGGGGGACTTGTCCATTAACACTAGGGTTAGTCCTTCTTAACCAATTAAGGAAGAATTAGAACCCTAATGCAAGGCCCAAGTTACAAGCTTGATGTCTTGATAATGATTAAGTGAATTGATTAAGAGATTTAAACACATTAAGGGTTTAACACTTAGGATTAAAGTTATACACTCCATCCTAATAGAAGGATGCAGGCATAAGCTTAATCTCAAAGCCTTAAAGCCTTTAGGGTTTAGTCCCTGATTATGAGGTGAGAAGAGAAGACTCAATGAGACACAAAGGTAAAAACTAAGTGGGGGGACTAATCAAAACCCTAATCATTGTCATGCTTGGTTGTTCCTAAGGTTTGTGAGGTTTACAAGAGCAATCTTCAATGGAACCACCAGGAAGCAGATGAAAGGAACAAAGAGAAGCAAAGTAACTTACTTCATTTAAGAAGACAAGTCACTTGAAGAAAGAAAGTAAGAAGGAGAAGAAAGAGCAAGCTCAATCTCAAACACAAAACAAAATGCAGCAAGGATGCATAAGAGAGATGAAAAGAAAATGTGAGAAGTGAAGGCAAATTCACTTCTCAAAGTGACTTACCACCTGAAAAGTTAGTGAAAGGAATGCAATGTAATGCAAAAAGAGATGAAATGGCATGATGCAAATCAAAACCAGAAGCATATATGAGATGATAATGATGCTATGAGATGATGCAAACATGAAACAAGGCATGAGGATGATCATACAAGCCTATGGATGCAGATGAGGCAAGTTGGGAACCATGATCACACATGACAAGTTATGGAATGCATATGGCATACAACATGGAAAATGCAAGATGCAATGATCAAACATGCTTTCAATATGTCTCAAGATGTCAAGTGAATCAAATGGATGCATAAAATGCTATGGCAAGTCATGTTGTGCAAGCAAATGCAAGATGTATGCATATGGAAGCCCAAATTAGGGTTTATGATCAAAGCAACAAACAAAAACCAAAATCAGAAGCAATCATCAATACAAAAAATTGAAAATGCACTCAAAGGATCCCTAATCCTATACTAACTCACTGCCCAAAGGAGAAGTTTCAACTCTTAACCAAATTCAAGTTATGATTTTCCTAAGTTTTCTAGGGTTTTAGGGTTTCTTAACAAGAAAATTACCAAACAAATGGAAAATGTAAGATCAATTCATGCCAAATTAATTTCACAAACTACATGATATGCATAACACAATGCAAAAAGAATCAAGGTCCAACTCTCAATGGTTAGGCAGAAATGATTTTTGGAAGTTTGGATCAAAATAATGCATAAAAATGATTTTAAATCCATGGAAAATTCTAAAAATGCATCAAGATCAAAAACGAAATTTGGTTTGAGGGTTGGACAATGTTTCTAAATGTTTTTAAAGGTTTCATGAATTTTTTGGTGATTTTTAAATACCTAAAAGTATTTTTAATTAATTAATTCTCATTAATTAATTAAAAAGAAACTTTTAAATATTTAAAAATACTTTTTTAATGCTAAAAATGAAAATAAAAATATTTTTGTGTTCTGAAATTAAATAATAACTTGTATAAAAAATTTCAGAATTTTTAAATAAGTTTTGCTATTTTAAATAAAATATAGAAAACAATGTAATTAAATGGAAAAAATAAAATGAATTAAATGAAAAATAAGAAAGTAATCAGATCCAATGGACGAAATTCAAACTGGCAAGGGCGGGAGTTGACTGCGCGCGGGTTTGGACGGCTCACATTCAAACTGGCTTAATTACACTTAACCCTAATTAAACAAACCCTAATTACTCTCAGACGACCGGAACACTGTTTCGGTCGTCTTCTCCGGCTAGGTCATCTCTCAATCTCCCTCAATACGCCATGAAAACATGCCAAACTCTCCAGAATCAAAGCTTAACTCATTCTAAACAAGATTCAAGCAACAAAAATCATTTATTTCAACACACAAACAAGATTCGAATCAAACATCAAAAACTGTCAAAATTTCAGAAACATCATACAACCTCATTTCTCCATCTTTTTCAAAAGTAACAAGTTCAGTGAACTCAGGGAAGCATGCTTTATCATTTAGAAACTTAAAAATCAAGTTCTGGAAAAAAAGTTCATAGAGCTACCTGAGATTGAGCTTTCGATTCAGGAGCTTTCTGGCTTGTTCTTTGGCTCAAACAAGTCCCAATGACCTTCCTTTGAAGCTTTTGACACTTAGCTGGAGTTTGTGTAGCCTCTAGAGCAAGTTGGCAGGAGCTCAGGCCAAGGAAATGAGAAAATCGTATTTGTGATATGGGAGGTTTCAGGCCAAAACAATGGTTGGTTTGTGATCAGTGAAGTGAGTTGAGATTGTTTGTGAAGTTTGTTTTTGTGTTTGAGACTTGTGGAGAGAGATTCGAAGGAAAATGCAAGTTGGAGAGTTTTTGGGGATGCTGAGTTGTGGTGAGTTTCAGGCTGGCCTCTTGTGATGTTTAGCTTGCATTTGATTTGTATAAACTAATCTCATTGGTCAGATGACATGACATGTCCTTTTGTGATAGATATGGTTGCTTTTGCCAAAATGTCAACTTTTGTGTAAGAAGGGCATGGGCAACTTCTAGCCAAGTACATGGAGAGTGGGTTGCGCAGCAAGGTGAGGGGAAAGGGCTAGTGTGGTTCAGAATCCAAGGCAGCAAGTGGATGAAGTGTTATGATGGCTTTTGCAACTTGCTTGCTTTTGATCTTCATGAAAATATCTTGCCTCACAAGCCATAAAACATGTGATCTCTTTGGCCCATTCTGATTTTTAAGACTTGTATGATGCTTGTGTAATGGTTTGACACCAATTAGAAGTCACAAATTGCCTTGGTATAAGATTTTGCAAATTTCTCATTTGGTGCATAACTTGAAATTTAGTGATTTTAGCCAACTTTGATGCACCATAACTTTTGATCCAAAATGAATTAGGTCATGTTCTTGTACTTTTTGAAAAGGGAAAGATCTAATCTACAACTTTCATGACCAAAGTTTTTCCATTTGAAGCATTTTTGGATCAAAAAGTAAGGGTTGAAAAAGTTGCATAAAATGACATTTCATTAAAAGTCAACCTTGCCCAAAAAAGTCAACTTTGCAAAAACTTCAAATTCTTGAATTTTGTGAACTTCAAACTTCTTATATGATCAAATAAAGATCATATACACTCAAAATGATGAAGATCACCCCTTGGTTGGGTCACTGGGGGCCTCAGATGCCCTGATTTTGCACTGACTTGTCTGAAAAGTCAACCCTTGATCAGATGACTTCCCCATGGAATTTCTTCATGAAAATTGATATGCATACTCCCTATACCATATAGAGACCAATAGAAACAAGAATGACCAAAAAATTTGAGGTTATGGCCTCTGAAACCAAAACCCTAATTCTAGGTAATCTGTGCAGTCAAGCTTGGCTCTGCTTCCATACCAATCCCAGTTCTTATGATTCTTTGGCATTTTTGACTTTGAGAGGATGTAATATGATATAAGAACACATATGGACCCCTTTTAAGTGATTGATGGCCTTTGGAGTGGTTCAAGAAGCTCTTGGATTGCTCAGATCACAAACCCTAGGTGCAGATGACTTTGAATCTATGTAGTGAAACAAAAATGTGATATGAGATGGTATGATTGAGTTTATGCATATGAAATGGTCACAAGCCATGGTGTGAATGGGTGAGGGCAAATTTGGGGTGTTTACAGCTGCCCCTATTCAAACATGAGTTAGCTGTGCAGGATGTAAGTGACGGCTTAACAGGCAAACAAGATAACTTGTGGTTGAATATCAAAGACAGTCCAAAATTTGCACTCACAGAATGAAGAAGAAAAGGGATATAGATTGTAAAGGAAAATAAAGTATATTGTAAAGTGTGGGCGACGGAGGACGACGGTCGAGCAGAGTATGACTGCTAGGTAAAGAGCAATGACGGGGACGGCCGACATGCTGGAAAAAGTGCGGACAGTAAAGCAACGACGGGGACGGCCGACATGCTGGGGATAAAAGGTATTATGATGGGGACGGCCATCAAGATAGAGTTGTAAGATTCTCCGGGAACTAATGAAACATGACGGGGACGGCCATCAAGTTCATAAAGCAAAGTAACCAACGATGGGGACGGCCATCGGGCTGAAAAGAAAAGGGACCACGACGGGGACGGCCATCGGGTTAAAGAATAAATGAAATAAACAGATGATGAGGTACGGTCATCAAAGGTGAAGGACGATCACCTGGCAGGGGACGGCTGCTCTGTAAGGGTCAAGATGAGGGATGGTCATCTAAGGTGGAGGACGACCACCTGGCAGGGTACGGCTGCCGAAAATATCGCGACATAGGACAAATGCCAGGCAAAAGGTCAATGATGGGGACGGCCATCGGATGAGCCTGATGGAGGACGACCATCAAGAGGTGGAGGACGACCACCTAGCAGGGGACGGCTGCTCTCAAGGTTTATCATGACATAGGACGAATGTCAGATAACCAAAATCAACAATGGGGACGGCCATTGGATAAAATGATGAAGGAAAATCATCAAAAGGTGAAGGACGATCACCTAGCAGGGGACGGCTGCTAAAAATCATCGATGGGGACGGCCATCGGGTGAGCATGATGGAGGACGACCATCAAGAGGTGGAGGACGACCACCTAGCAGGGTACGGCTGCTCTCAGGGTTTATCATGACGAATGTCAGATAAAAAAGAAATTTGTTTGCTGGGGAATAGTAAACACGGACGAGTGTTTATATCCAAGAAATAAAAGGTATAAGTGTTTTGGTATTGTGTATAGATTAAAGATGCGGACGAGCATCCTTAAGACTGTGATACGGACGAGTATCAGGTAGAAACAAATACTTGACGCATGTTCTGAGATGATGGTACGGACGAGTACCAACTGGTTAACAAAGAACACGGACTAGTGTTGAATCTGCGGGGATATAAATGGTGTATATAAGATACGGACGAGTATCTGTATAAGTGAAATGAGAGTGAAAAGTATGAGTAATATATATTTGAGTGTTCAATCTGCTGGGGAGAATGACACAGGCGAGTGCCAAAAAGAGAAAGGTATAGTATAAACAAATATCTGGTATACAAAGTGTTTTCATTACTGTACTGGGGATAATGACATGGACGGATGTCAAGGAAATGTATATATAAGTATATGTGAGTGCAAAGGGGATGTTTTTGGCTTTCTGCTGGGGATGTGACATGGACGGGTTTCAAAGGGAGTATATACTGGTGTTTGTGAATATGAGGCAACTGCTTTTGCTGGGGACTCTAGGGGGAAAGCTTTCTGTATACTGATGGATTTTTATTATTCACGAGTGTCCGATTCAAAACATGGCTTATGATTATGCTATATGTTTGATTTTTGCCGTAATGCTCTGTACTTAAGACGGAATGCTACGCTTTGTTTGGTGAATATGATGCAAATGCTATGATCGTGCAAAGATACCAAACCGGGATTCGGATCTCGATGCCGCGAAGATCTCTGGTCGATCTGTCTGAAGTGAATATCCCAGCTGGGGATGAGATCATTGGTAGGTCTGATGAAATGACTCTGCTTGGGGAAATGGGCCAATGATAGACCTATTCCTGTAAGTTGGGGGACCCAGCTAGGGTTTGTAGAAGCTCTTCTTTTACTCTGTTGTGACTCCTTCATGCGTTGCTCTTCTGAATAGAGGCTAAAATTCTGTGGGGAAGATGGTTCCCTGGCTTTTGTACTTGGCTGAGGAAGAATGATTGGCAACTCGGTTAGGGAGAAGCAACAAGTGGCAACTTAGCTGGGGAGAAAGCACTTTGAGTGTTAAGACTGTTGATTTGCCAGTTTGCTGGGATGAAGCTTTCATGCCCTATGTTGCGCTTTTGAATACCTGCAATCCTGCAAAGACAGAGAAACGCACAAGTAATCCCGAGGCATCCCTCACTGGATTCCGTCGTAGGAGTGAGACACTCTCGAGAGTAAGTATATTTCCCGCAAGCACGTATTTTTATTTTTGAAGATAAACATCCGTATTCATGCAATCAATTTTCTTAAGACATCAGACATTCTTTGCAAACAAAAATGTACAAGACAAAACATGACTGAAAAATCTGATTTTATTAATTCATGTGCCCTGAATTGGCGAGATACAGTCAAAGAAACAAATCTCCTGAAATGAGGAGATTGTTACAAATTGAGAAACAACATGCTGGCAATGTTGACGACGCTTTGAAGGAGCTTCCTCCTGCTATGACTCGTATGACTATTGACGCTCTTCTCGTCTTGCTTCCTGAAGAAGGCTGGTTCTGACAGAAACTTGATCCTTTCGAAGCTTGCCAAGTCGTGGGTGACACAGACGAATTCAGCATGCAGTTGTTCGCTTATTCCCTTATTTTGCATGGATCGCCCTTTCGGGTTTTCAATCCATTGGGATACCCATTTTTTGCCTGAGTTGTCCAATGTGGCTTTTCAACTCAGCGGGTGTACATTTTTTATTTATTTTCCCTTACTTTTGCCCGAGTCTTTTATTCTGTTTTTGACTCGCCGGGATGCCCTATTTTTGCCTGGACTTACATTCTGTTTTTGTGTCCAGCGGGTCATTTTTATGCGAAGTATTTTTTAACTGCATCTGAATTCACAGGGGACGGGAAATCTTCACCATCCATGGTGCTGAGCATCAGTGCTCCACCAGAGAACACCTTTTTTACTACGAATGGTCCTTCATAGTTTGGAGTCCATTTGCCCCTGTGGTCTGTATGAGGAGGGAGGATCCTTTTCAACACAAGATCCCCTACTTGGTATTCTCGGTGCCTGACTTTCTGATCGAAGGCTCTCTTCATTCTTTTCTAATACAGCTGCCCATGACAAATTGCAGCCAATCTTTTCTCTTCAATCCGACTCAGTTGTTCGTATCGGGACCGAACTCACTCTGCTTCGTTCAGCTTAACATCCATCAGTACCCGTAGGGAGGGTAGTTCAACTTCAACCGGTAGGACTGCTTCCATACCATACACAAGCTGATACGGTGTTGCCCCAGTGGATGTTCTGATTGATGTACGGTACCCATGCAAGGCAAATGGTAGCATTTCATGCCAGTCTTTGTACGTGACTACCATCTTCTGCACAATCTTCTTGATATTCTTATTAGCTGCCTCGACAGCGCCGTTCATTTTTGGCCTGTAAGGAGAAGAATTGTGATGTTGGATCTTGAAGTCCCGGCATAGCTCAGCCATCATTTTATTGTTTAAGTTGGAACCATTATCAGTAATGATTCGCTCGGGAACTCCGTATCGACAGATGATATCTTTCTTCAGAAATCTGGCTACCACTTGCCTCGTAACATTTGCATATGAAGCTGCTTCAACCCACTTGGTGAAATAGTCAATGGCGACCAGGATGAATCTGTGGCCATTTGAAGCAGTCGGTTCAATTTTGCCAATCATATCAATGCCCCACATAGCAAAGGGCCAGGGTGAAGACATTATATTCAACGGATTGGGAGGCACATGCACCTTATCCGCATAAATCTGGCATTTATGGCATTTTCTGGCATAGGCACAACAGTCTGCATCCATTGTGATCCAGTAATAGCCCGATCTTAGCAATTTCTTAGCCATGGCATGCCCTCCCGCATGGGTACCAAAGGATCCTTCGTGCACCTCGTGCATCAACAAGCCTGCTTCTGTTCTATCAACGCATCTGAGGAGTACCATATCAAAGTTTCTCTTGTACAAAGAACCATCAGTGTTCAGAAAGAAACTACCAGCAAGCCTTCTCAAAGTCTTCTTATCATTGGGAGATGCCCCAGATGGGTATGTTTGATTCTCCAAGAAACACTTAATGTCATGGAACCAAGGCTTATCATCTTTGATAATATCTGCTGCAAATACATATGCTGGTCTGTCAAGTCTGGACACTGAAATCTGCGGTACAAAGTTGGCAGCTTGAACTTTGATCATAGATGAAATGGTAGCCAGAGCATCTGCAAACTGATTTTCATCTCGAGGGATATACTCAAGCTTGACCGTTGTAAAGAAAGTCAATAACCTCCTTGTATAATCCCTGTAAGGTATCAGATGATCCTGGTGTGTGTACCATTTGCCGTTGGTTTGATTAACTACCAGAGCTGAATCTCCGAATACAGTCAATGTTTTGATCCTGAGGTCAATGGCTTCCTCAAGACCCATAATGCAAGCTTCGTATTCAGCTTCGTTGTTAGTGCAGTTAAAGGTGAGTTTTGCCGAGAAAGGCATATGAACTCCTTTAGGTGTAATGAGTACTGCACCAACACCACGACCATTCATATTAACAGCCCCATCAAACATCATAGTCCATTCTTCTTCCGGGTCAGGCCCTTCAGTGTGAACAGGCTCCTCATGATCTTTCGCTTTTATGAACAGGATGTCTTCATCAGGGAAGTCAAATCTCATAGGCTGGTAATCATCAATAGGTTGCTCAGCAAGATATTCAGACAGTACACTACCCTTGATGGCTTTCTGAGACGTGTACTGAATATCATATTCAGTGAGAATCATTTGCCATCTTGCAACCCGTCCTGTAAGAGCTGGCTTCTCGAAAATGTACTTAACTGGGTCCATTTTTGAGATCAACAAGGTAGTGTGGGTCAACATATACTGTCTCAGTCGGCGAGCAGCCCACGCTAAAGCACAGCAAGTTTTCTCGAGCAGTGAATAACGTTGTTCACAGTCGGTAAACTTTTTGCTCAGGTAGTATATTGCATACTCTTTTCGACCAGACTCGTCATGCTGGCCCAGCACACACCCCATTGACTCCTCTAATACTGTCAAGTACATTATTAGAGGTCTTCCTTCAACTGGAGGCATAAGGATTGGAGGTTCTTGCAAGTATTCCTTGATCTTGTCAAAAGCCCTCTGGCAGTCTTCATTCCATCTGACCGTCTGTTCCTTTCTTAACAGCTTGAACAAGGGTTCACAGGTTGCCGTAAGGTGAGATATGAACCTTGAGATGTAGTTCAATCGTCCTAAGAAACCTCGAACTTCTTTTTCAGTTTTCGGTGCAGGCATCTCTTGAATGGCTTTGACTTTATCAGGGTCAACTTCAATCCCTTTCTCGCTTACAATAAAACCCAGCAGCTTACCGGATCGCACCCCGAATGTGCATTTGTTGGGGTTCAGCTTCAGTTGGTACTTCCTCAGACGCTTGAATAGCTTCAGCAGATTTACCAGGTGGTCTTCCTCTGTAAGGGACTTGGCAATCATGTCATCCACATAACACTCGATTTCTTTATGGATCATATCGTGAAATAATGTTACCATAGCCCGTTGATATGTTGCACCAGCATTCTTCAGTCCGAATGGCATCACCTTGTAACAGAAAGTGCCCCAGGGTGTGATGAAGGTTGTCTTCTCCATGTCTTCAGGTGACATCTTGATCTGATTGTATCCTGAAAATCCGTCCATGAAGGAGAATACCGAGAACTGAGCCGTATTATCGACCAATACATCAATGTGAGGTAAAGGGAAGTCATCTTTTGGGCTGGCTCTGTTCAGATCCCGGTAGTCAACACACATCCTTACCTTGCCATCTTTCTTTGGAACAGGCACAATGTTAGCAACCCACGGCGGGTAGCTAGTTACAGCAAGGAATCCGGCGTCCCACTATTTTTGTACCTCTTCTTTGATTTTCATTGCCATGTCTGGACGAGTACGGCGCAGTTTCTGTTTGACCGGTGGGCATTCTTCCCTCAAAGGCAGCTTGTGCATAACAATATCGGTATCTAACCCTGGCATATCCTGGTAAGACCAAGCAAACACATCCACATACTCTTGAAGCAGGTCAATCAGTTGTTTCTTCACTGAGTCTTGTAAGCAGGCCCCGATTTTAACCTCTTTCACATCTTCATCTGTACCAAGATTAATCGTTTCCACCTCCTCCTGATGAGGAGTGATAAACTTCTCCTCTTGTCTCAACAATCTGGCTAGCTCTTCAGGAAGCTCGTAATCTTCTTCAACCCCTTCATCAGCTTGATTGATTGGATTGTCAAAGTCATACGGAGTCGTAGCCGTGCTGTTGTCGGTGCTGTCTGGAAGGCACTCTCTGCAAGGGTTCAGTTTGTTCATTTTAGTGATTGATTTTAATCTTGTTTAGAAAAGTGAAATAAAGTTGTCATTTTGAAAACATCGCCATTTATTTTTTGTACAAAAAGAAAAATGGAAAAACAGTGAGCGGAAAAGAAAAAGACTTGTTTGCAAAAGATGTCTGATATTTCATTGATTAATCTTGTTGCACAAAAAGTACAGATGGCCCGATTACAAAATGAGTCTTGTCATCTTGGGCAAGATGCAAGACTTTGATGCATGCTATAAAAAATACAGGAAATAATAATTACTCTGCATGAGTAACTCTTATAATTTCCTGGGAAGACCAGTTTGAGATACTGCTCCCCAGGATCTTTGGACGAATCCAGCTTTCCAGGTTGCATTCTTCTTCCAACTCGTCTTCCAAGTTGTTGACAGCATCAGGGGTGAGCATCCCCCCACTAACAAAGTTGGGCTTCTTAGCAGCCTCTGCTTGATCTTCTTGAGTTGGTTTGTAACCCAACCCAAATCTATCTTCTTTCTTCTCCACAGGCAACAGTTTGCCCCAGCCTTGGGCGTTTCCTTCTTCCACCACCTTCCGGGCTTGTTGGTAGGATGTCATAGAGGTCCCAAGTACAGCAGAGGTTTCATTAATATTCAGAGCCTCAAACCCTTGACTCATCGTCTCGTGGATCTCCCCATCCATCTCAATATACTTATAAGTAGCCAGATGGCTAACAAATATATCCTCCTCTCCACAGATAGTAACGACTTGACCTTCCCACTCAAATTTTAACTTCTGGTGAAGGGTAGACGTTACTGCGCCAGCGGCATGAATCCATGGTCTACCCAACAAACAGCTGTAGGCAGGCTGAATGTCCATCACGTAGAAGGTCGTTTTGAAAGTTTGTGGGCCAATCGTTACAGGCAACTCAATTTCTCCCAGAACTGATCTCTTAGAGCCGTCAAAAACTCTTACTACCAAGTTACTGGGTCGTAATGCCAATCCTTCATATTCCAGCTTCACAAGGGCCTTTTTAGGTAAGACATTGAGGGATGATCCTGTGTCTACCAGCACATGGGAAAGAACTGCACCTTTACATTCCATGGTAATGTGCAAGGCCTTGTTATGATTGCGGCCTTCCGAAGTCAAATCAGTGTTGGTGAATCCTAGTCCATTGCTAGCATTAACATTTCCAACCACAACTTCCAATTGATTGACCGTGATCTCTTCTGGCACATAAGCTGCGTGCAAGACTTTGAGTAGTGCGTTCCGATGAGCTTCGGAGCACATAAGCAATGATAGAATGGAGATCTTGGAAGGCGTCTGGTGAAGCTGGTCCACTATTTTGTAATCACTTTTCTTGATGATTCTCATGAACTCATCAACTTCTTGATCGAAAGGTGTTTTCAAAGCTTCTCTAACAACCTGCTCTTCTTGTACCGTGCTCTTCCCTTTTGCCTTGGCAGCAGCTTCTGCTTCGGCAGTGGGTCTTTGAATTTGCGGGGCAAAGAGACGTCCGCTTCGAGTGAAGCCTCCGCCTCCTCCCACATTGTCTATTTGTGGTGCAGAAGTTGATGATTCAAAAGTGATTTTCTGTCCTTCGCAGTATAAATCAGAGCCGTAATGCCAAGGGATGGCATTACTGCTTTCATAAGGTACTGGTCCAGGCACTGTGACAGTGACTGGACTGATGGCAGCTGCGGAAGGAACCGTGATAGTCTGTGGATCATAATATATTGTGACTGGTGTTCTGATAGGAGTAGCACTTTGTAAGTTGTAGGCAGAATCATTTTCAGGATCATAATAAATCGTAACTGTTGAGACATCTTCATGGTTTGCTGCTGACGTTGTAGGAGACATTGTTGGAAGGATGGGTGTTGTTGTTGTAGGAGACTCAAAATGAAGTGGTGCTGAAGTTGTAGAAGGAATGTTTGTTGACATCTGGTCAGTTGAGATGACGGATGAAAAATTTGTTGATGAAGCTGAAGAGTTGTCTGGAACAATGGTTGTTGTAGTTGTAGGAGGCTCTGGAGCTGTTGTTAAGGAGATTGCTGGATTGGTAGGAATTGATGTTGTAATCTGAAGCAGGCCACTCTGAATGAGACCATCTATGGCATCCCTCAAGTTATCACAACCATTCACTGAAATGTTGCAGTAAGCACACCCTAGCTCACATCCTGGGAACATTTGACATTCGAGGAGCTGAGCTTTGATCTCTACCAACGGTGTCCGAATCTGACCCACACTGGTTATCAAGTAAGACGGCTTGTCTTATTCAATAGCATTGATTCGGGGACCACCATGGTGTGGCATAGGGTTCTTGTTGACATTTGGTGGTGGTGCGAAGTTCAGAGCTTTGGAATCCACTAGATCCTGCACTTTCATGTGCAAAGCTCTGCACTTTTCCGTACTATGTCCAGGTGCATTTGAGTGAAAGGCACATTTGGCGCTGGCGTTGTAATTTCTGGGCAGACTGTTGGGATCTGGAGGGGCCAATGTCCTTAGCTCAACTAGGTTGAGTTTCAAGAGTTGTGGCAGTAATGTGGCATAGGGCATAGGGATCGGATCGATCACCCTATTGGCCTGAGAGGGCCTCTGTTGGAATGGTCTCTGCTGATTATTGTTGTTGGTGTTGCTGTTGTTGTAATTTCTCGGAGGATACTGAGTTTGTTGCTGGTACTGAGGTTGTTGCTGATAATTTTGTTGCGGTGGTTGATAAGCTGGTTGCGGATGAGCTGGAGCGGGAATGGTGACTGCTGCCACAGACCTATGAACATATTGGGGTCTGCCCCTGTTGGTGTGGATAGCATTGGTTTCACCAGTTCTTCTTGGGCCTGCAAAAGGCTTTCTTGCATTACTGGATGAGCTTGCACCGTTGTCTGAGATCTTACCCATCTTCAATAGGCTTTCAATTCTCTCCCCGGCTATGACTACATCTGCAAAGCTGGTAGATGAGAAGGCAGCTAGCCTGTCAATGTAAGTCCCCTGGAGGGTGTTCATGAACATATCAGCCATCTCCCTCTCTGACATAGGTGGTTGGACAGCAGCAGCAAGCTGTCTCCACCTTTGAGCGTACTCACGGAAGCTCTCCCTGGATGACTGTGACATCCCCATCAGGAGGGTCCTGTTGGGAGCCATATCCAGGTTGTACTGATACTGTCTGATAAAGGCCTCTGCCAGGTCCTTCCAGCATCTAATAGTTGCTCTTCTCAGGTGGGAGTACCATTCTCTCGATGCTCCAGTTAAGCTATCCTCGAAATAAAACATCCATAGCTTTTCGTCCATGGTATAGGCCTTCAGCCTCCCCAGAAAGGATTGTAGATGGGTCCGGGGACAGGAAGTCCCATTATACTTCTCAAAGCATGGTGGTTTAAATTTGTGGGGAATCCTGACCCCGTCTACCAAGCCCATGTCCATAACATCAAAACCCAAAGAATTTTGAGACTCTAAGGATCTTAATTTCTCAGCTATCTCATCCAGCCTTCTGTCATAGGCTTCCTCCCCAGCTCCCATCACTGTGAACTGATCCTCCTGGGGGTCTTCTTGCAGTACTCTCCCTGCTGTGGCAGTCCCTTGTATATTGACAGGGATGTTGATCTCCGGGTGCTGGTGGGGTCCAAAGACTGGGGGATTGACATGAGGTTGGACTCTTTCATTGTTGCTTGTCCCAGCAGTCCCTGGCTGATGGTCTTCCTGGTTTCTCCCTTCTACCAGTGCTCTTAACCTCTCCTGGCTTTGGGCCATATTGTTCATCACCTCCATAAATTGTGTCATCTGATTCCTCATTTCCAACCTCTCGTTGGTCATTTGATTCCTGACCTCTGTAAGGTCCTGCTGCATTTGATCCATCTGTATGCCCGGAAGGTTGCTGCGGGTGGGGTATCTGTGTGGACGGTTGAGTGGAAACCCTCGACGTCGAGCAATAATTCCTGAGATCACAACAGAGTTAGTAACAATAAAACAAAACCTACAAAACAAAACAAAAGGTTAGTATGCAATGCAGTGTGCTTATTTGTATCCAAGGTATCCGACTTGGCACTTGGTTTTGACCTTTCCAGACCCCTGAAGAAGATACTTGTGATGTTGCTTGAAGAATTCAGATGACACATACCAACATATATATCACAAAAAGGTAAATGGTACATAGTTCGTTTCTTTTACAATACAAGCCCTCTGAGGGGTCAAAAATACAGCATGAAGAAAAAGTACATAAAATGAAAGCAACAACAAGCAAAAAGTCAAACACCAAGGCCAAATTCATCCTCCTGAACTTCCTTGAGAAGTGCTTCAGTCACAGGATCAGCTGGACGCTCTGTAAGATTCCTGATAAGGAGATTCCTTGTGGTAATAGCTGCAGTTAGCTTCTTGTGCTGACTCTGGTCCTTTGACCTCTTTACTCCAGCTCTGATCTTCAACTCTGAGACCTCCCTCTGGGCTGCTGCCAGGGCTTCTTGTTGCTCTTTTGCACTAGCTTCCAGTTGCTCTTTCTTATCCTGAGTCCTTTTGTCCTCCTGAGTACGAGCTTCGGTGATCCTGACCCACCTAGCCTGACTCTCCTTTAGATACAAATCAGTACTGGCCCTCTGGAACTGTGCCTCCTTGCAGGCATTCTTCAAGATCTGTTCTCCAGCCTTAGACTTCTTAATGTAATCCTCAGATCTCTCGATTCTAGCCAAATGCTCCACTTTCAACTTTTCTAGCCTCTCAATATCCAACCTACCATCACTCCTCTCCCAGAGGGTCTTCTGTAGAGCTTGAGTCAGCTTCTCATTTCTCTCTTTCAATTTCTCAAACTCCTCTAAACTGACAGTTGCTGGAGGTGGGGTTGTGGAAGGTCCAGGCATATCTTCCATAGTGAAGGGCATTCCAGAAATTTGAGCCCTGGCATGTGACCACTCATAGTACTGGGCAGAGGCTACATTATTGCATCTTCCAAGAATAGTTACCCCCTTAGTCTGCACATTGTCCCAGGCCCAGGATGCCTGCCTGACAATAGCCAGATTAGGCTTGATTTCAACATAAAGGGTCTCAGTCAGATCCTGTGCTCTAGGGGGATGGACCAATGCATAGCCCAGTTGTCTTTTGAAAAGCAGAGGGTTGTAATTGATGCAACCCTTTACTCCAATCAGAGGTACATTGGGAAACTGCCCACAACTTGTAATGATGTCTCTGCCCTTAGTACTCTGAGTACACCATCTGATGTCATCTGAGGTTAGAGCAACAAGCCTTCTAGCCCAGTTCTTCTGCTGGTGAGGGTTTAAGAATGCATCAGTTTTTGGTAAATGCTTGAGCAGCCAGGTATGGAACAAAGGTGCACAGCATCTCACTAATCTCCCCCTTTGCTTTTCATTCCTTTGATGAACTGAGTAGTAAAGATCTCCCAGTAAGGTGGGCACTGGGTTTCTCAGGATGAAAAGGTGGATTGCATTCTTGCTAACAAACCTAGGCTCATCTGCAAAAAGTATGACCCCATATATGCTAAGGGCCAACATAGCACAGACTGCCTTCCACTCCCCTAGGGAGGCCTTCAGACTAGCCTGAGAAGTCAAGAAATCCAGATGAAAACCAGAGATTCCAGCTTTGGATGTTAAATTCTGCCCAATCAAAACTGGTTCCAGATGTAATGCTTTGGCTATCTCCTCATTACTTGGGAAAGCCATCTCAGGGTTGAAAGGGATTCCACCCCTGATGGGCACACCAACCAATGATGAATACTCCTCCAGCAAGGGTCCCAACTGAAAATTCTGAAATGTGAAGCACCTCAGAGGGGGATCATAGAACTGCAGGCAAGTATGTATCAGGCTCCTCTGTGAAGGGTCCAAATCCAATACCATATCAAGGATTCCCCCATAATGTTCTCTGAAATATGGTATGTGGTCTGGAGTAATCAGGGTCTGAATCCTCCTGATGCTAGCTAGCTCAGGCTCAAAGAAGTGATAGGAGATGTTACTTTTCTTCGGTGCCATGTTGCTGAAGACTGGGTGCTGATGATGATGACTGAAGACAACACTGAAGATGGGCCACTGATAGGCTGGGACTGAGGATGCAAGTGACTGAAGCAGGTGGCTGATAGCTGAAGCAAGTGCTGATGAAGATGGGTCTAAGCTGAAGAAGGGGTCAAAACCAAGCCAAAATGATAGGATGGATACCCTGAAAAACAAATAAACACATGTTAAAATGATGTAATGAGGATGTATGCAAATGATATGCAAAGGTTTGTGACTGAGCTGGATCTGATTAACTGTTCTGATACAGGTCCAAATATGTTCAAGAAATCCAGATGGAGGTTCATAAGTCCAGTAACCAAGGTGGGGGGACTCAAATAAAGAGTCACATGTCCAGGGTTAAAATCACAAGAACTGTTCCAACATGGAGTACTCTTAATCAAAACAAAGTAACAGGGTATGCTGAAGTCAAAGGTACCTGCAAACCTGTAAACAGCCCAACCCCCTCACAGGTGGTGTTCTAAAACAAGGATCCTCAGACTTGGATCAGTTATGAGAAGTGTAAACACTTCTAACCCGGAGGTACAGTGTTTACAATAACCATAAAAGATCCTCCTCTAATTCACCTCAGTTTCTGAAGGTCAGTACTAAAGGTCATCCAGACTTAGCAGGCTTCCCAGATAGCCCTAGCATTGCAGGAAATCTGCAACACAGAGTTCTCAAGAAGAAACCCATATCTGAACCGTGTTTCATATTCCCGCACCAGACCGAGATGGAATGGGAAAGAATATGAACCACTCTAGCCTAGGTGTCACTCAGGTCCCAGGTATAGGACCTTATCTCTCAATAGAACCCCACCCACCAAAGCAAAACCAGATCCAGCCAGACAGCATGACAGTATGATATATGTGCACAAAGCTATAAAGAAAGTAATAAACAAAACTGTACATAAAGCAGTAAATAAAACAAATATACAAACACAGATAACACATAACACCCCAGTAAACACAAATCAAACAAGCGCTAGGAGGAACCCACAAAAAGAACCAGAAGCCCTGGTTGCAATATAAGGGTCCCCAGCAGAGTCGCCAAGCTGTCGCTCCCGATAAATGAGACTGGGCCCAAATAAAGGTACAGACGCGAACGGTCGGCGAAAGGGACAATGAGAACACACAGCCGTGAACTCACTGGAAAAGAAAAGAGTCGCCAGCTAGGCATTTTTATCCCGGAGGAAAGGTAATGCTGCATAGACCTAGAAAAGATGGATAAGACGGTTGCGAACCAGAGAGACTGAGAAAGGGGGTTGGTTACAACCTGGGAAGGTATTAGCACCCAGATTGTCCGCCGTACTCGACGGGATCCACGCTTAAAAGATTTGTGTTTTAAAGGGGTAGTGTCAGTGCACTCTGTGTATCAAAGCTGGAAAAGAATGCAAGTGTCAGTGTAGAAGAAGTGTGGAGTGTAATATATGAAGTGTCAGTGTAGGAACAAGAGTGAAATTCTCAAGACTATGAGGCTTAAGAATAATGCTGGAAAGAGGGGGAATATACAGAGACTTTTGTTCGATAACTGTTACGTTATGCCTACGTATCCTCTCGTGCAATGAGGAAGTCAGAACACCGTAGTTCGACTCAAAGAGACTGAAAGATGAATTGACTTGTGAACTGCTTAATTGTCTATGCTCAAGTGTATGATCTGTCTGGCTCAGGTGCAAACTGTCTTGCATTAGACGGAAGAAGCAAGTTCTCGGTTGTGAATGAATGAGGTGAGAAAAGAATCCCGGAGGAGACGATTATTGTTTGTTTTTGAGCTTTTAGTCTTTTATTGCTTTTGGAGATTTGTCATAAGTTAATGAGCTTAAGCCTAAACCAATGGATTTAGCAAACTCGTCACATCTTCCCTCTGATTAGGGGTAATGAGAATACCTTAAGTGTGAAGTCAGATTCTCACACTTAATCACCTTTGGTGTAGGATTAAGATCATTAACCTACTTGTGATTATTTAGATGTTTTTGGTGTTTTTGTTTAGTGTTAAGTAATGAGGTTAAGCCATAATCAGGGATTAAACAGACTCATTACACCATCCTAATAGAAGGATAATAGATGAGAATGTTTAAGCTGAGGAAAGCTCCTCAACTTAATCCATGATTAGGGATTAAACCCATGACAAAACAAACCTTTGATTAAGTGGATTTTATTTAATGATATGATGATGAAGTGATTTTTTTTAGGGTTTGTAAGACAACTTGAGGGGGACTTGTCCATTAACACTAGGGTTAGTCCTTCTTAACCAATTAAGGAAGAATTAGAACCCTAATGCAAGGCCCAAGTTACAAGCTTGATGTCTTGATAATGATTAAGTGAATTGATTAAGAGATTTAAACACATTAAGGGTTTAACACTTAGGATTAAAGTTATACACTCCATCCTAATAGAAGGATGCAGGCATAAGCTTAATCTCAAAGCCTTAAAGCCTTTAGGGTTTAGTCCCTAATTATGAGGTGAGAAGAGAAGACTCAATGAGACACAAAGGTAAAAACTAAGTGGGGGGACTAATCAAAACCCTAATCATTGTCATGCTTGGTTGTTCCTAAGGTTTGTGAGGTTTACAAGAGCAATCTTCAATGGAACCACCAGGAAGCAGATGAAAGGAACAAAGAGAAGCAAAGTAACTTGCTTCATTTAAGAAGACAAGTCACTTGAAGAAAGAAAGTAAGAAGGAGAAGAAAGAGCAAGCTCAATCTCAAACACAAAACAAAATGCAGCAAGGATGCATAAGAGAGATGAAAAGAAAATGTGAGAAGTGAAGGCAAATTCACTTCTCAAAGTGACTTACCACCTGAAAAGTTAGTGAAAGGAATGCAATGTAATGCAAAAAGAGATGAAATGGCATGATGCAAATCAAAACCAGAAGCATATATGAGATGATAATGATGCTATGAGATGATGCAAACATGAAACAAGGCATGAGGATGATCATACAAGCCTATGGATGCAGATGAGGCAAGTTGGGAACCATGATCACACATGACAAGTTATGGAATGCATATGGCATACAACATGGAAAATGCAAGATGCAATGATCAAACATGCTTTCAATATGTCTCAAGATGTCAAGTGAATCAAATGGATGCATAAAATGCTATGGCAAGTCATGTTGTGCAAGCAAATGCAAGATGTATGCATATGGAAGCCCAAATTAGGGTTTATGATCAAAGCAACAAACAAAAACCAAAATCAGAAGCAATCATCAATACAAAAAATTGAAAATGCACTCAAAGGATCCCTAATCCTATACTAACTCACTGCCCAAAGGAGAAGTTTCAACTCTTAACCAAATTCAAGTTATGATTTTCCTAGGTTTTCTAGGGTTTTAGGGTTTCTTAACAAGAAAATTACCAAACAAATGGAAAATGTAAGATCAATTCATGCCAAATTAATCTCACAAACTACATGATATGCATAACACAATGCAAAAAGAATCAAGGTCCAACTCTCAATGGTTAGGCAGAAATGATTTTTGGAAGTTTGGATCAAAATAATGCATAAAAATGATTTTAAATCCATGGAAAATTCTAAAAATGCATCAAGATCAAAAACGAAATTTGGTTTGAGGGTTGGACAATGTTTCTAAATGTTTTTAAAGGTTTCATGAATTTTTTGGTGATTTTTAAATACCTAAAAGTATTTTTAATTAATTAATTCTCATTAATTAATTAAAAATAAACTTTTAAATATTTAAAAATACTTTTTTAATGCTAAAAATGAAAATAAAAATATTTTTGTGTTCTGAAATTAAATAATAACTTGTATAAAAAATTTCAGAATTTTTAAATAAGTTTTGCTATTTTAAATAAAATATAGAAAACAATGTAATTAAATGGAAAAAATAAAATGAATTAAATGAAAAATAAGAAAGTAATCAGATCCAATGGACGAAATTCAAACTGGCAAGGGCGGGAGTTGACTGCGCGCGGGTTTGGACGGCTCACATTCAAACTGGCTTAATTACACTTAACCCTAATTAAACAAACCCTAATTACTCTCAGACGACCGGAACACTGTTCCGGTCGTCTTCTCCGGCTAGGTCATCTCTCAATCTCCCTCAATACGCCATGAAAACATGCCAAACTCTCCAGAATCAAAGCTTAACTCATTCTAAACAAGATTCAAGCAACAAAAATCATTTATTTCAACACACAAACAAGATTCGAATCAAACATCAAAAACTGTCAAAATTTCAGAAACATCATACAACCTCATTTCTCCATCTTTTTCAAAAGTAACAAGTTCAGTGAACTCAGGGAAGCATGCTTTATCATTTAGAAACTTAAAAATCAAGTTCTGGAAAAAAAGTTCATAGAGCTACCTGAGATTGAGCTTTCGATTCAGGAGCTTTCTGGCTTGTTCTTTGGCTCAAACAAGTCCCAATGACCTTCCTTTGAAGCTTTTGACACTTAGCTGGAGTTTGTGTAGCCTCTAGAGCAAGTTGGCAGGAGCTCAGGCCAAGGAAATGAGAAAATCGTATTTGTGATATGGGAGGTTTCAGGCCAAAACAATGGTTGGTTTGTGATCAGTGAAGTGAGTTGAGATTGTTTGTGAAGTTTGTTTTTGTGTTTGAGACTTGTGGAGAGAGATTCGAAGGAAAATGCAAGTTGGAGAGTTTTTGGGGATGCTCAGTTGTGGTGAGTTTCAGGCTGGCCTCTTGTGATGTTTAGCTTGCATTTGATTTGTATAAACTAATCTCATTGGTCAGATGACATGACATGTCCTTTTGTGATAGATAGGGTTGCTTTTGCCAAAATGTCAACTTTTGTGTAAGAAGGGCATGGGCAACTTCTAGCCAAGTACATGGAGAGTGGGTTGCGCAGCAAGGTGAGGGGAAAGGGCTAGTGTGGTTCAGAATCCAAGGCAGCAAGTGGATGAAGTGTTATGATGGCTTTTGCAACTTGCTTGCTTTTGATCTTCATGAAAATATCTTGCCTCACAAGCCATAAAACATGTGATCTCTTTGGCCCATTCTGATTTTTAAGACTTGTATGATGCTTGTGTAATGGTTTGACACCAATTAGAAGTCACAAATTGCCTTGGTATAAGATTTTGCAAATTTCTCATTTGGTGCATAACTTGAAATTTAGTGATTTTAGCCAACTTTGATGCACCATAACTTTTGATCCAAAATGAATTAGGTCATGTTCTTGTACTTTTTGAAAAGGGAAAGATCTAATCTACAACTTTCATGACCAAAGTTTTTCCATTTGAATCATTTTTGGATCAAAAAGTAAGGGTTGAAAAAGTTGCATAAAATGACATTTCATTAAAAGTCAACCTTGCCCAAAAAAGTCAACTTTGCAAAAACTTCAAATTCTTGAATTTTGTGAACTTCAAACTTCTTCTATGATCAAATAAAGATCATATACACTCAAAATGATGAAGATCACCCCTTGGTTGGGTCACTGGGGGCCTCAGATGCCCTGATTTTGCACTGACTTGTCTGAAAAGTCAACCCTTGATCAGATGACTTCCCCATGGAATTTCTTCATGAAAATTGATATGCATACTCCCTATACCATATAGAGACCAATAGAAACAAGAATGACCAAAAAATTTGAGGTTATGGCCTCTGAAACCAAAACCCTAATTCTAGGTCATCTGTGCAGTCAAGCTTGGCTCTGCTTCCATACCAATCCCAGTTCTTATGATTCTTTGGCATTTTTGACTTTGAGAGGATGTAATATGATATAAGAACACATATGGACCCCTTTGAAGTGATTGATGGCCTTTGGAGTGGTTCAAGAAGCTCTTGGATTGCTCAGATCACAAACCCTAGGTGCAGATGACTTTGAATCTATGTAGTGAAACAAAAATGTGATATGAGATGGTATGATTGAGTTTATGCATATGAAATGGTCACAAGCCATGGTGTGAATGGGTGAGGGCAAATTTGGGGTGTTTACAATCTTGACTTCACTTTAACTGAGGCAAGGTCAGAGCAATCCAACAAACCTCCCTCCATCAGAATCCAGAAAGATCATCCTAAAGAACTGATAATTGGTGATCCCAACAGTGGTGTCATCACTAGATCAAGAGAAATGATCTCAGGCTCCTGCTTTGTTTCAAAGATAGAACCTAAGAACATCAAGGAAGCTCTGAATGATGAGTACTGGATTTCTGCTATGCAGGAAGAATTAGGCCAGTTTACAAGGAATGAAGTATGGGATCTTGTTCCTAGGCCTGATGACATTAATGTCATTGGCACTAAGTGGGTGTACAAAAACAAGTCTAATGAGCAGGGAGTAGTTACAAAAAACAAGGCTAGGCTTGTGGCTCAAGGATATACACAAATTGAGGGGTAGATTTTGATGAAACTTTTGCACCAGTAGCAAGACTTGAATCCATCAGACTACTCCTAGGAATTGCTTGCATCCTAAAGTTCAAATTATTTCAGATGGATGTTAAAAGTGCCTTCCTAAATGGGTACCTTAATGAGGAAGTATATGTGGAGAAACCAAAGGGATTTGTAGATCCAAACTGTCCAGATCATGTATATAAGCTGAGGAAGGCTCTGTATGGTCTAAAGCAAGCTCCCAGAGCATGGTATGAAAGACTGACCACCTTTCTCATTAAACATGGATACAAGAAAGGAGGAATAGACAAAACCCTATTTGTAAAGGATGAAGAGGGAAAGGTTATGATTGCTCAGATATATGTGGATGACATAGTGTTTGGTGGGATGTCAGACAGGATGGTTAAACATTTTGTGACTCAAATGGAGTCTGAGTTTGAAATGAGCCTAGTGGGAGAACTAACTTACTTCCTTGGACTGCAAATCAAACAGATGGAGGACTTCATGTTCATATCCCAAAGCAAGTATGCAAAGAACACTGTCAAGAAGTTTGGGATGGACAATGCAAGTCACAAGAGAACACATGTCCCCACTCATTTAAAACTGACAAAGGATGACAAAGGTGAGAGTGTGGACCAAAGCTTGTACAGAAGCATGATTGGAAGTCTACTATATCTTACAGCTAGCAGACCAAATATAGCTTTTGCAGTAGGTGTGTGTGCAAGGTATCAAGCTGAACCAAAAGTGAGCCATCTAAACCAAGTTAAGAGGATCTTGAAATATGTAAATGGTACTTGTGACTATGGCATAATGTACTCTCATGGTTGTGAACCAATCCTCACTGGGTTTTGTGATGCTGACTGGGCTGGAAGTGCTGATGATAGAAAGATTACATCAGGAGGATGCTTCTTTCTAGGGAACAATTTAATTTCTTGGTTCAGTAAGAAACAGAATTGTGTGTCCTTATCCACTGTTGAAGCTGAATATATTGCAGCTGGTAGCAGTTGTTCACAGCTGGTATGGATGAAACAAATGCTCAAAGAATACAATGTCACACAAGATGTCATGACATTGTACTGTGACAATTTAAGTGCTATTAATATCTCCAAAAATCCTATCCAACACAGCAGGACTAAGCACATAGATATCAGACATCACTTCATCAGAGACCTTGTGGAGGAGAAGGTGATCACATTGGAGCATGTAGCCACAGAGCTGCAATTAGCTGACATATTTACAAAGGCTTTGGATGCTACCCAATTTGAAAACCTAAGGGGTAAATTGGGAATCTGCATATGTGACATATAGCAATTATGGAGAAGTGCCAGCATGTCTCATGACATCGTATGGCATGATCACCAGATGGCAGCACCAGTCTGGCCAATAACTGTTTGTATTCCAATTTTAAAAATTCCAATAGCAACGGGTTCTATTTATGTACAAACGTGCTTTCAGCTTCTCACATTCTCATTAGCAACACTGAACCTTTTGCATGCTACAGCTGAAACTCTAAACTCATCCATTCATCAAACCTATCAAACCTTTACACATTTCCACTACAATCGAAAAAAATGTCTCAACATCAGAACCCTAACTCCATTGATGAGGGTCTCATTCAAGAAGACGTAGTGAACACCACTCCATTATCTATAGTACCAATGGATGCTACACCTATAAATGTGATCAGAGGAAGCATTCCTATTGCTCAAAAGCCCAGGACTCCCCATGCAAGAAGACCTAAGGAGCCAGTCTTCAGCAAAAGTAAGGGAACCCCTTCATCTTCCAGTACCCCCAAAGCTTCTGCTTACGTGGACGCATCAATCAAACAGCTTGTAACCAGGATCCTGGCTGAACAAAGAGTTGTGCCTGGGGTGTCAATTCCCCTGAACAGTATGCCTGCACCTCAAGATGACCCAAGCAACCAAGCTGAAGAGGACATACCTGCTCCACAGGATGTCCCAAGCAATGTTGAAACAAATGAGGGCCAGGACAAAGCCCCAAATGATAATGATCAATCTACTGATGATAAAGCTACTGATGATCAAGCTCCTGATGATCAAGCTGCTGAGAATGAGGCTTCCCAACCTCCACCAGTTGAAAACCTGGATGATGACTCTGACACAGAGATCATAGCATCTGTTAATCCTAGCATAGCCAAGAGGCTTAGGGCTAGGAAGGATAAGAAGCCAGCTGCTCATGCAACTCCTGAGAAAAGACAGTTAACTCCCAAGAAGGACAAGGTCAAAACTGCTTTTGGACCTACAAAGCAATGGAGTAAGGTCAGCACCCAGAAGAGGAAGGCCACAACTCCATCTAACTCTGATGTTGAGGAGGATGTCCCAACATCCCAACCCAGAAAGAGGCCAGCACCTCCTAGGACTACCACTGTTGTCCCTGAAGCACCCCTGGATAATGTGTCCTTCCACCATGTCTCCAGTGTAAGCAAGTGGAAATATGTCTATCAAAGAAGAGTGGCTCTAGAACGAGAGCTGGGTAGCAATGCCTTGGAATGCACTGAGGTAATTGATTTAATCTTCAATGCTAGACTATTCAAGACTGTTTCTGAGTTTTCTCCTTGTTATGAACTGCTGGTAAAAGAGTTTATAGTTAACTTACAAGAAGGGTGTGCTGATGGGAAATCTGAGGATTTCAGGAAAGTATATGTTAGGGGAAGATGTGTAGATTTTTCTCCTAGGGTGATAAATCAGTACCTGGGGAGAGAATCAGATGGGCCAAATGAGCTTGGCAAAACTGACAATCAAGTATGCAAAATAATCACAGCTAACCAGGTCAAGTCATGGCCAGTCAAAGGAAAACTCTTTGTCAACTTATTAACCAGGAAGTATGCCATGCTGCACAGGATTGGAACAGTCAACTGGGTCCCAACCAACCACACCTCATCTATAGCTATTGGGCTTGGGAGGTTTATTTGTGCTGTAGGCACCCAAACCAAGTTGGATTATGGGGCATATATCTTTGACCAGACTCTCAAGCATGCAGGAACCTCAGCCATCAAGCTTCCAATAGCCTTCCCATCACTACTTTGTGGGGTGATTCTCAACCAATATCTAGGCATCCTTACTGACAAGGATTTTGTCTGTAAAAGGGAGAGTCCACTGTCCTTTCATTACAAACTGTTTCTAGGTCATCATGTTGCAGATGTTGAAGCACCAGGTGGGACATCTGCTGGGACATCTGCTGTCAAGACACCTTTATCAAAGGAAGCCCTTATTGTAGAGCTCAGGACAACCTGCAAAGAGTTGGATGAAAGGAAGAAGAAGCTTGAGAACATAATTCAAAGACTGGAGCTGGAAGAGGTTGCTGGGAATGTTGATAGATCTGATGCTGAGTCTGAGGATACAGAGGATACAGAGTATACAGAGTCTGAGTGAAGCTGGGTGATGGTGGAAAATGTATTGTTTGTTCTGCATTGTAATTCTGAATGTTTTTTTTCTGTTTCTGTAATGTTTGGCCCCAAATTTATGTCTAACAATGGGGAGAAGTGTATTGAACAATGCTTGAACAATGCTTGAACAATGATGTTAATGTCTGTCTTCTGAACTAAGTTGAATTTGAATTTTCATTGGTATATCAAAGTCTGTTGGGCCAAGTCATAGCAGTATACATACATGTTTGAGGGGGAGCAAATTATTAGCTCTCACATGATCCAACAGAAAGGAACTCCGCTGCTCTCTGACAAAATCAGAAGAATATGTTAGCCGAAAATTAGCCAAATGGGGAGTTTGTAGATGTTAGAAATTGGCAGAATTTTTGACAAACAAGAAGTTATGAACTTAGTTCAGGACATCAGGATGTCACACCAGATGTTGTGACATTGACAAACAAAGTAAAAGTTATGAACTTAGTTCAGGACATCAGGATGTCACACCAGATGTTGTGACATCGTAAACCTGCTATCTGACTTAAATGATGCGTGACAGAAGTGATTAAAATCGGGAGAAAATATCTGGAATTAATTGTAAAAGGATAAGCACTCCAAGGCGCATCTTTAGGAAGCTTAGTTATCTGGTTCCAGTGTAAAAGGAAACAGAAAAACTAACTCACCTTGATTCAAGGAGATGACAAACTAACTCACCTTAATTCAATGAGATGACTGTGGGATTTATCAAAGTCTGGATAATTTGCAAAAAGCCCACAAACCAAGCATCTATTTAAGAAACTGAAACACTCAAGAAAATTTCACGAATTTAAGAAGACTGTCAAGGGTGTTAGTGAAGCTAGTTATTTTTAAGCAGGTTTTAATTATTAGTCACTTTATAAGCTTTTAAGCAAAAAGTGAATTGTGTCTTGATTGAAACTTTTAAGTAAGATCAAGCTGGTGTGTCTGAAGTGTGACTTCAAATTTATTAATCATCCTAAGTTAAAGATCACTGTGTGATTGAGGGGGAGTGAGTAGGTACTCATATCTAAGTAGAGTCTTAGGTAGAAATTGCTTTGGGTAGATATTAAGTGAAGGATTAAACTGATTGGTTTAACTCCATAATTAATATTACTTATATTGGATTTCCTTCCTGGCTTGGTAGCCCCCAGATGTAAGTGTGGAGATACACTGAACTGGGTTAACAATTTCCTGTGTTATTTAATTTACTAGCTCATTAATTTTTGTTTAGGATTTCAGTGTCTAAACATCTGGTTCGACATCACATATCTGATCCCAGAATTTCACAAATTATTCAGTGGCTTGGGGTGGGTTTCATTCATCAAGCGTGTGGAAAAGTTCAAATTTAGTTTTGGGCTTAAAATAAAAGAAATCATGATTCTATATCCATTATCATTCTTCATATCCAAATTCCAATTACAATTTTCTTTTATCCATTTACATCTTTTATTCAAATAGCCGTTTCTCATTATCCAATTTGTATATCCATGTTTTAAACCATTATTCATCCAATATCTGAAATTACATTTTTTATCCATTATCCATTATTATTCATTACCACTTTTAATTTCCATAATTTTATTTTTTTTATTCATTCCAAATATCCATTTTTTTTCTAATCAATATCTTTTTATCCATTAATTCCATAAACCCATTTCATAATCATTTTTTAGTTCATTACCCATTTTCAATTCAATGTCCAAAAAATATCATAAGCCCACATTATAGGCCCAAGTCTCCTTATTGTTATACCAAATAAATAAGAAAGGAAAAGGATAAATTATTAAAATTCTAGAAGCAGATATGTGATGTCGAATGAGATGTTACGACACTAATATCTGACAGATTCAGTATGAACAAGTTAAATAAACAAAAACAACTGTAAAAAACACAAGCAATTGCTAACCCAGTTCGGTGCATACACACCTACTCTTGGAGCTACCAAGCAATGGAGGAAATCCATTATTAGTAGTATTAATTCAGAGTTAAACCACTCAGTTTACCCTCTTCACTTAATCACTACACAATGCAACTTCTACCTAAGACTCTTAGATAAGAGACACTTCTCACTCCCCCTCAATCACATCAGTGATAATGAACTAACAATTAAGCACTAGAAGACACACTTCAAAGAGAAATCTTGACCTTGCTTAAAAGCCCCATTCAAGTACAAATCCCTCTTGCTTAAAAGCTTTGAGTGGACAACTTACAACTCAAAAAAAACCCTAGTCTAAAACTAAGACACACGTAAAAACCTTAATACCAATAACACTCTTCAACGCCTTATTTTATGTATCTTCAAATAGGGTTTTATAGCCTTTTTTAGAGGAAGAAACATGGGCATAGGCCTGCTGCATAAGTGAATCATTTTTAACCTAATAAAACTAATTCCTAAAATAAAGGAACAAATATAGAAACCAATAAAATATTCTGAAATGAACAAACCAACTGAATCACAACTTTCTAAATAAAACGCCAAATAATTCTCAACAAAAGCATTCAAATGAATTACTGAATATGCGCGCAAGATTAAAAGAGTCAGTTAGGTCTTCAACACCAGGCAGAGATGTCATGACATCAGTCTTAACATCCTGATAAAATATTCAGCACACATAAACTTTCACACATGCAGATTGCTTAAACAATATGTCATAACATTAAGCATGACATTAGAACACATAACTTGTTTTACCATAAAATGTTGCCAATCTACAACATATATAAACTCCTCGTTTGGCAAAATTTTGACTAAACAATTCAGGCACCTATCAAAAGACAGCCAACAGAAGAAACACAAATGATAGATTAACAATCTCCCCATCAACACAACTTGTATCAGAGTACACCCAGCAGAAACACAAATGAGAGAGATTAAATCCCCCTCAACACAGCCTGTAGAACTTGTAAAGCAATTTGTGCGTACCAGTATAAATATCTCCCCCTTTAGCCAGAAATGGAGCCAAAACAATAAATTAATATAGAACCAAAGGAGTGCTAGTACAAAATCTCATAAAGAGCATACATCCATAACAACATCAGAAAACCAGAAATCCAAAACAAACTGAAGTTACATCAGGGCCATTCAAACACAGATATAAAAAAGAAAACCATAAAAACTTCATCAGAACCAGATTCCTCATCATACAAACACAGTCATCTAAACACAACTATTCCTCATCAGAACTAGATTGATTAGAGCCATCTCCAACACTAGAACTTTCTCCCTCACTGTCATGATCACCATTTGAACCATCAGAACTTTCACCATTCTTCTCAGAGCTTTCTTCAGCATCATCATTTGATTACTTAGCTTCCATATCTCCTTGCTCATCATCAGTGACATCTTTCTCCCACATACTAATCATCTTCTCAAAGTTCATTTTTCTTGTTTCTAGCTTTTTACAAGCCTCCTTGAGCTCGGTAATGATAGTATCCTTGTGAATAGGCTTGCTGTTATTGGATGTCCCAACAGATGTCCCAACAATGTTAGGGACATGAATTCTCTGAAACAACTTGTAATGAAAGGAAATTGCACTTTCTCTTTTACAAGCAGTGTCAGACTCAGTTAGTATAGCAGGATACTGATTCAGGATGACCCCACAAATAAGATAAGGGAAAGCTATTGGTAATTTGACTTCCAAAGTTCCTGCATGCTTCATGGTTTCGTCAAAAATATAGGTTCCATAATCAAACTTGGTCTTGGTACCTACAACATAGATGAATCTACCCAACCCAGTAGCAATGTTGAAGTATGATTTTTTAGCACCCAATTTGCAGCCCTAATTCTGTTAAGCATAGCATATTTTACACTGAGCATGCTAGTAGAGAGTTTTCCCTTCCTAGGCCAAATTTTAACTTGATTTTTTGTGAGAACTTTGCAAATTTGGTTATCAGTAACTTCTAACTCAGGGTGACATGCATTATCTCTTCCTAAATATGTATTGATCCCACTGGGAAACAAGTTTACACACTTACCTCTCACAAAAACTTTTCTAAAATTCGGGGAACTTCCATTAACACAATCTTAAGACATATTCACAATAAATTATTTGACAAGAATTTCATAGCACTTGGAGAATCTAGTAACAGTTTTTAATAATCTAGCAAAATAGATAAGGTCCATTACCTCATTACACTCAAGAGAAGAACTAGCCAGTTCTCTTTCCAACGTCAGTCTTCTTTGATAAACAAACTTCCACTTGCCCACACTGGTAATACAATGAAAAAAGATATTGTCTATAGGTGCATTAGGCACTCTAGTAGCAATTTTACTGGTTGGTTTCTTCCTTGAAGTGATGTCTGGAACATCACTTTCAACATCAACTTCAGAATCAGAGATAACTCTAGCCTTTCTCTTCTTGGTGATTACTTTACTCCATCCTTTTGGGGGACCAACAATAGTCTTCATAAAGGTATCCTCACCTTCAGTTTTAGACTCACAGTAAATCTCCACCTCACAATTATTTGCTACTGCATACAAGGCTAATTCAGAGGCATCACCATCATCCTTAAAGGGGTTCAGGTCTTGTTCAAGGCTCCCTTGTTCATGCTTCCACCACATCTTAACAAAACTATAATCAAACTCAGGTTCAATTACCTTGACTAAATCACATGCCTCAAAGAATGACCAATAATCAGGATCTTGCCCCCTAAAAACATTCACATCCCTCCATCATATCTTAGGTTTGTGTCTTTTACGAAACAACCCTTGGTGTAAAATACAACTGTGAGCTTATCCATACCCCTGTAAACATAAATTAACCTAAGTTTAATTTTTACCATTTCAGAATAAACAACTAACCCTAATTTTTACTTTCAGTAAACAAAAAAATTAGGTCAATTTATTTATGCTATTACAACAACCAAACTAAGAATTTAATAGTAATGGGACCACTAGTACAGAAAAAGAAGGTAAACATCAATACAGTGACAAAGAAACATTCATGGCACCACAAGTAGGATTCGTACACTTTCTCCTTGGGACCACTGCAACACAACTACACAGCTTCGTTATCCCTTGAATACAACGAATAATTTGAAAATGACTGAGGAATACTAGGGCACGATGTGGACTGAACTTCAACTTGAAAAGGAAAGGATTAAGGAAAGGTAAGGCACGAGAAAGATCACTGAGAAAGATGACGGTTCAACTTCAAATTTACAATACCTCTTAATTTCCACCGTGGAAAATACATGATACATCAACAAATGAAAAAATAAAATCCAACTGCCGCGCCATGTCATCCTCCGTTAGTGACAATTAACGAGAGGGACCATAGTTAAGGACGGAAAACTTTTGAGTGACCAAAGTTTGAAGGAAATTTTTAAAGGGGCTAAATTTAGAGGTTGAGATATTTACAGAGACCTTATACATATTTAATCCTTGTTTTTAATCTCATTGCAAGCTTACTATGTGTTCTTAAGTCTCTGTTTTATTTAAAATTAAGTGCATTTTTCTTTTTCATTGTGTGCATATTTTCAATGTTAACATGGTTGATTGGGTTCTATAGTAATCCTATTTAGATATTCTTGAAGATTATTACATTTGGCATGTTAACCAAAATAAACACATGTGAATTATAGAAAAAAAAAAATATTTAAGAATTTCTAACACGTACTGGCGAATGGAGAATGATATTTTGGCGTGGTAGCTTTTGTTATTAAAACTATACACAACTTTAGTTTTGTTAATTGTATCAAGATATTGTTTTTGAGAAACACTGCATGGTGCTAACTTACTCTTATTGTTGCAGGGCTGACGTTGTGGCACAGGTTCTCAAGATCTTCTTGAAGTTGTCCTGCAAGATTTGGTCAATGGTTCCCATGAGAGCCAAAACATGTATCATATATTGTCATCTTTAAGCAAGTTAGGTCAGTAAATTGGTTTGAGTTTAGAATTGTTAAGGTTTTATTAGTGATTATCAAAATTAGCTCTATTAACACAAGTTATTATAGTTAGTTAGTTAGTTAACTAGGTGCTAAATTGTTAGAAAGAATTAATTAGATTGTATTAACGTGCTAATTGGAATTTAATGAATATTGGAATGTGAGTATTTAATGAAGTTAACTTGAAGTTTATAATCTTGTTGAAATTTTGTCAACTCTGTCATGTTTGAATGAATTAATATTTGGTATGTTAGTCGTGATGCTTAGTGATATAATGAATTGGTATGCTTGGTAGAAAACACACATGCCTCTCTTGCCCAAATTTTTAAAAATGCACCCCACTTTGGATAAGGTTGTATTTGTCATCTAATATAATTTTGTTTTTTATCTTTAACTACATTCAAGTTTGGTATGTAATATAAAAATTGTTTGTTGTTTTCAGGCTATAAAACTGTTTGTAATGTAAAATCTTCTGGCAGTGTAATGTCAGTGCAAACAGAAATTTGTGAGAAGAAATGTGAGAATGTGGGATAAGATGTTAAATTTGTTAGGTTGAATTAGCTACAAATTAGTTGGCGAATAGTTAGAAATTAGTTATAAATTATTACTAATAGGATTGTGTGTTTAAATTAGTCAGAGATTAGTTAAAAATTAGCTACAAATTTGCTACCATTTTTGGGTTTAAATATGATTTTAATAGATAAAGAATTAAAATTGAAACAATTGACATGTGGTATTTGAGTCAGCATTTTTTGTTACATTGATATTGTCACATGCCTGTCATATCATCGAAAAAAGACATGTCACATTATCCTCCGTTAGTGAAAACTAACGGGAGAGACTAAAGTTAAGGATGGAAAACTTTAAGAAAATCAAAGTTTGAAGAAAATTTTATGAAGGACCAAACTTTAAAGTGGAATATTTGTAGAGACCTTCTATGTATTTAATCCTAAAAATAATTAATACATAAATATTCATTATTTAAACTCTAAATTAAATTGTTTATCTAAACAAATCTCAAATTTATATAAAAGCCTAGCTAGACTTGTGTGGCAAACTTTCTGTTAAAATAACTCTAAACTTCGTAAAGATATTCATATTACTTTTTCATAATTCTTAACCTCATCTTGAGAGACAGCAAATTTCATATTTAATAACAAATTGGAGTGGCTCCGCTCAACTGTTTTGTTTGTTCCGCTGACAACAATTTTTTTATTTTTTTTATTTCGTAATATAGTAATTTATAAAAATTGTTGATACTTATAAATTTAAGCCTTAAAAAAATTAATAACATTAAATGAAATCAAAATATAAAAGCATATTCTCTTTATTCCTATTTATAAACAAATTTAAATTTTTAAGATTCATTGAATAATCGATGTATATAACTTATATGTAGTCCAAATACGTCATTTATTTAATGAATCTAAAAAATTAAAATTTGTTTATAAATAGGAATGGAGGGAGTACTTCCTCATAGGAGTGCAATTAGATATTTTAATTAATAATACAATTATATTAGTTGTTATTTTATTTGAATGTTTTGTTGAATTTGGCTTTTCATTTGGACCTTCTAATTTAGTATCACTATGAGAGTACTATATATGTAGTTCTTAGAGACATTTGGAAGCAATCAATGAAAAATCAAAGTTATTTTTAATTCTGTTTTCTTAGATTTGCTCTTAGATTTGTAGTTGTTTCATACCTTGTTTCATTTTCGATCTCACTTTCCGCTTTAACTTATGACAATATTATTGTTTGATGGAGAAGAGGATGCTTATTGGTGGATTCTTTGTTTTGAGAAAATTTTCAAAGAGCATGGAACCCATGAGTCATTGAAGGTGTTGAAAGTTACAAGAGCTTTGAGAGGTCATGCTCTCAAATGGTTGATATGGTGGTCTCATGTTATCGTAGATATAGTTGGGATATGTTTACAATAGCTTTGTTATATAGATTTAAACCGTAATGGAGATAAATTTTACCAATAGAAGAAGAGGAGGAGCTAGATCTAGAAAAGGAAATGGAACCCATTTTTTCGATGGATGATAAAGAAGATGAGCCACCCTTTGAACTTCTGTCAGTTGGGAAACACAATGATAATGACAATGGTATGGATCTAGATTCACAAACTCATGTTCCTTTTATTTCCATGGTTGATAACAATCACATTGATGATACTGAGATCTCATTCAAAAGGGGTGAAACGCGAAAGATTTCTTTGTTATTGCCCACATCCGAGCTTATTCACCTTGCCATTGAGCAAACTCCGACAACGAATCCCCTTCAAGAACCACCAGATCCATGGTTGCGGAAGGATCCCGCCAACCCTCTACTCACAACTACAACCATGATTTCTGCAAGTGTCGTTGGGTGCAAACCTAAAATCAATCATGGAAGATAGTTTCAGAGTCCGTGTAGAGAAAGCCTTCAGTTATCTTCCAATTCCTTCTTTCACTTCTCTCTGGTCTCTCTCCGAAGACAATATCATCAACAACAAACCCAAACCCTACCCAACTTCCTCCATTCTCGAACCTAACCTAGCAAACGACACCGACAAAGATGAAATCCTTGTTCCATCCAAGCCATCCGATTACGATGATGAACAGTGGCAAGCTAAATCCGGTCTCGGTCTCGATTGCACCCTCGATTTTGAGGAAGAGGAAGATCACTGACAAACAAGCTTTGGGCCTAGATGACATGGGGGTAGTTTGTATATGAATTCTATAAATGAAGATGGAATCGAGATAAGTTCTCGTGCGTTTGGTGATTTTTCGAGAGACCCGCGGGTGAATCACATGGCTGCTAAGGTTAAGTTGGAACAGGATGACGGAGGAGCAAACAAAATTGATATTTTGCATGTGTTTGCCAAATCTACTACACATAACATTGGTGGCGGTGGCAGTGGGGGTGATTCTGTTAGTGTTAACGCCAATTCAATTTTGAAGAGTAAAGATAATACTTTGGAGTCTAGGTCGAATAAACATGTTCGGTTTGATTTTGAATGTATTGATAGAGATGGTGATGATGATAAAAAAAATGTATTATTACTACAGCCATGGGTTGAATCTCTCATCAACACACTATTTTTGTCTGGAACGCATGTGGGAATTGCTTATAGTTTTAATCTTTCGAAGGATAAGGTTAGTATTCTGAAAAGCATAGTTAGTTTATACTCGCTTCATTAGTTTGTCTTAAATGATCCTGAATGGTGTAATATTGAGAATGAGAGTGTTATTTATTTGGTTTCTAGTAAGAAGAAATTGTTATTACCTAAATTAAGAAGCTATAATTGGTTGGTTGTTGTTCTGAATGTTGGAGGTGAACGTGAAAGTAAAAGTTCATGTGAATCTGACATTCCAAATATTGCGAATTTAGCGGAGTTGCCATTGATAAATTGTCGGTTAAATAAAAGGTTAACCGGAAACAATTTCTTGACGGTAGGTTATACGATGAAGCCTCCTCGTGTTAAAGATCTCAGTTAAAGGATGTTGACATTGTCCTTCATAAAGTCATCGATGAAATTCTATCCATTGAAGAGAATAAAATTTTGTTTACACAAAACATGCAAGAACTGCAAAGGTATTTGGATCAGAATCATGATTTATGTGTGGTTGATCCACTGATTAACATATACCCTATATTGGATTGGCTAGAAATTCAGTTAGTTCTACTTGGCTTGTTAAAACTGAATACTTAAGGTAGCTGTTTGGAAGAGAATTTTATTGCAAAAGAAAATCAGAAAGTTCAACATTCAAATATTGTCGTAGATGCTGATGTGAAGGATGACGTTGAGGACGAGAGCTTTGACGAAACTGAATATTATGTTGGTTCTGAGGTTATTGATTTCCATCAAATACTTGAAGTGAATGGTATTAGATTCTGGTGTTACACATGGTGCCATGTCCTTGGTGCTGATATGTTTATGGTTGACATTGTTGGTGTTCGAGTCTTGTATACAGGAGATTATTCACGCGAGGAAGACCGACATCTTCGAGCTGTAGAGACCCCACAGTTTTCGCCTGATGACTATATTATAGAATTTACATATGGTATACAACACCATCAGCCTTGGTACATACAAGAAAAGTGGTTCACTGATGTTATTCTTCCGACCATTTCGCATGAGGGTAGTGTGTTGATTATAGTTTTTGCTCTTGGTTGTGCGTAAGAGCTACTGTTAATCCTTGATGAGTATTGGCAAAATCATCTAGAACTCCAGAATTTACATATCTATTATCCTTCTCCATTAGTTATTTTTGAGGATGGTAACCTTATTATGCATTCTATTTGGATTCAAAAACTAGATTGTCAAGGAGAATGTTGGGAAGGTTTCCTTGTGTGTTCTTCCAAAGGCTGGTCATTGGGTTCATGTTGACAACCCAAATGGACCTCTTGAGATTGTTTTCAGTGGTGTTGATTCTGCACACTTCAAGAAGTGGGATCCATGAATAATATCTTTATTCTCATATTGATTTTAGAACCTTGAGGACAAGGTTCAAGTGAACCCCGCAGCAATGATAGGTGGTGCAATTAGATATTTTAATTAGTAATACAATTATCTTAGTTGTTATTTTATTTTGAATGTTTTGTTGAATTGGACTTTTCATTTGGACCTTCTAGTTTAGTATCATTATGAGTACTATATATATAATCCTTAAAGACATTCGGAAGCAATCAATGAAAAAATCAAAATTATTTTTAATTATATTTTCTTAGTTTTGCTTTTAGATTTGTAGGTGTTTCATACCTTGTTAGGGTTAGCATCTTTCCTTCCTAACACTTCCATACAAAAAATATAGTAATCTCGATCCGAAAATATACTTAGGATTACTCCCACCAATTGGAAGTGAAAGTAAATCCAAATAATTGTTCAAAACTACTCAACAATGCCCACCTTTGGAATTTGACAAAATTTAACATGAACAATTTCAACCCATTTTTCACACAAAAAAAGAAAGATATCATCATAAAATAACTCAAATTTCAACCCATTTTTCACACAAAAAAAGAAAGATGTCATCATAAAATAACTCAAATAACAAATGTCAATTGAGCACGCCTTAGCTCACCATGCACCAAAACATTTATGTGTGTGTTTGGTTTAGCGTTGGAATTTGTGGAATCACGGTGGGTTTCCACGTTTACCCAGAAGTTAACCTTTTGGAGCTTCTTTAAAATCATGGTAGAGTGAGATGCAGACGTGAGTTTACTTTTGGAAAAGTCAAACCAAACATAGCCTATATCAAGTTCTTTGAGTACTTCAAGGTGTTGCTAATTTTGCTCCTTAATAAAATGGATATAATCCTTTTCAACGATCCTACTAAGTGTTCAAATATAATAATGGTACCAGGTTAGAACAAAAGAGTTTTTTTTTTTTTTGCAATAACTTTGAGTGAGAATTGAAGCAGATTTTAAGTTATGGTGGCAAAACGGGATTTACAAAAGAAATGAGAAACAAAACATAGTAAAATATAGAGGAAAATATAGAGGGAATTATGTTTAACTGAGAATGCAGAGTGATAACGTAAGAAGATGCACATCAGAAATTATTCATCATAAAAAAATGTGGGTCATGTTATGATACCTTATTTGCAAATGTAGCTCAAGAGGGAGTGTGTTTATGGCATGACTTATTTGAGAAGCTACAATCATGAACAAGATTACAATAACAAGTTAAGAAGGCATGCTACGCAATATAACAATAAGGAAGAATAGAACAATGGCTAATTTCAAAGATGCTGTTAACATCAAATGGAGTCTCTACATGATGATGGTATACTAAATCAATTTGAACTGAAGTCAAAAAAACTAAAATACAAGATTTGAGCAGTGAGAGAAATATGTCTTAAGTTCTCACTTTGGTACATAAAAAATAACTAACAAGGATTGTTTCAAGCACTTTCTTGAGGGACAGGAGTATACCAACCATGATGAATTTCTATTGCCCTCTTTCTTCTGGCAAGCCGAGACTTGCGATTTGCTCCGGTGTTTCTATGCAATGTGCCCACTTTCACTGCTTTATCAATTATAGAGTATGCTTCTCCAATCATCTTCTCAATTGTGAGGATTTCTTCCGCTTGTGCATCAGATTTCTTTTTGAGCAAATCCAGTGCTTCCAAAACCTGCAGACCATTAATGATAAGTTAATTAAAACAATCGCTCCTGTAAATGAAACTACAAGTTGGGTGGGTTGTATAGATAATAAGGAGTTGTATTTTGAATGACAATGGATGTTAACTTGAGTTTTGATAAGTATAATCAGCGTAACACTTGCAATGATATTATAAAATCAACTACAATATTAGGATTCATATTGTTTAGAGTCTTATTATGTTAAAAGTGAACTAACTTTTGTATTCATTGTATAACAATTTGACTTAGAAAAACAGCATATAGTAGGAGCATTACTATAGTATTTTATATAACCGTGTCAGACTATAATATTAATTAATATCCTATATAATCTTCCTCTGTTTTTCCAACTGTTATAATATCTTTAATTACGAAAATTGTCAAAAACTAGAACTACGAAAACTATGAAGCACGGACACTTTGGATATTCTGCCGACAATCGTACGACACAAGTGTTACTAAAAAATCTGCTATTATTAGTTTTCTATAAATACTGTGACATTTATTGATGACTATAGTCAATTTACTTGGTTATATTTTCTATTGCTGCCTCTGCAGGCTGGTCCCTTCATCTTCATCAAATGGATGTGAAGAATGTTTTTCTTCATGGGGACCTTAAAAAAATATTTACATGACTTATCCTCGGTCTATTTTCATCCTCACCAGGTGTTTGCATTCAAACGCTCTTTATATGGTCTGAGACAGGCTCCTCGGGCAAGGTATGAAAAATTTCAATCCACTCTTCTTGGATATTCCTCCGTAAGTGTCCGATTAAAAAAAAACATTTTTTTATTGACGTGGATGTGTGCTAGACAGCAATGTTTATACTTCAGCTTAAATAAATGACTCAAAAGAAGGAACAAATGTCATCCACCCTAAAGTCTTGCAAGAGAATTATGCAAACAGCATATAGGGATAAGAGGATATTGAATACCATTTGTTGTTGTAATCTACAACCACCAACTTTCAATGGCACAATCTTTCCAGTGAGACAGAACATTCTATTATTTATGAACATTATATGGGTGCTCAAATTTAATGAACACCCATATAACTTCTGAGAGAATAAAAAGAGATACTCAATGGCATTCAGTCAACTCTAGTAACCTGACAAAACATATTATAAAGCAAAATTTGATAGGAAACCAAATTTGTGCCAGGGTTTGGTACAGCAACTTTGAACAAAATGGAAATGCTAATTCTGCATAATACTTTCATTTTCTCTCCCACTATCCCATACTTTATCATATCATCATCATCTGTTTCTCTTTTTCCTTTCTCTCCCTTTTCTTACATACTATCAATCCATATTTCCAAAGGCAAGTTATATGAGTTGTATATTATAGTTGATTGTGACTAACATCACTCTATAGTAAAACAAGAACATAACTCCTAAGTTTGAGATCTAAAATACAAATCCTGTTTTCAAGATGAAATTGGGAGGCCAAATGAGGAATATTCTCTAACTTTAGCAATGGAAAATCACCCACCTTTCTCTCTATCTCTTTCTTTATTCACCCTTCTTTCTCACCACTATTTCTACATTATAGTCACACTTCTCTCTTTTCCTCTCCTCTACACATTCAAATGCATTGTTTATATTCCTCCCTGAAGTTAAGGAAACCATTCTCAGGCACAAATTACATATCATTCTCAAAGGCAGTTCCATTTTCTTTACAACCATGTCGTAGATACAAAGTATCCACTGACAGTTCAATTTTAAGTTTTGTAATAACGACACCTCTGAAAAATAGTGTCTGTGTCCGGCATCAACATTGTGATTACGTTCAATTTTTCAAATTAATTCCGGTGACATGTTAGTGTCGTGTCCATGCTTAGTAGATTTTAAGCCAACATTTTGAACATATATAATTTAATGGTGAATGGAACTAAACAAACAAAAAGAAAAATGATATACAAAGTCAATTTCGTTGCTAAAGCTATGCAACTATTCTAAATGAAAATGTAGCAATTTGAGAGATGTTAGTGTTATGTTACCCTCTTGGTACGTGTTCTAATCTCTGATTTACGAGCTTTGTTATAAAGGCGACGTTTCTCGGCTTGTCGAGCTCTCTTAACTGCGGAATCAACCTTTTGAGGAGCCGCCTCGCAAACCACAACGCCGCGCCTCTGTACGGTACTCAACGACAACCTACCTGGCAAACAAAAACAGAGATTCGGAAAATTGTATAATTCAGAAGAAGAGAGAAACAGTTATGGAAGAAACCTTGTAAAAGGACGGTCTGAGAAATGTTGCGGGAGAAACATAGAGATGCGGAATTTGAAGTAGAAGAAGATGAAGTTAGGGTTAGGCCTCTCATTTTAGAGGGAAGGTTCAGCAATGAGCATGAAATTGTTGCCATATCTCTCTCTTTCTCTTTGATGGTTCTCTATCTCTCTCTTTCTCTCTGATGGTTCTCTATCTCTCTTATCCGTTGAGTTGAGGTTGAATTTCAATTGGATGATGAATAAAGGATTGCTCAACTCCGATGGGTAAAATATTCTCCGTACTACCTTTATATTCACCGTTTACTCTCTCCATCAATTATATTTATTAAATTATTAAAAACCTTTAACTTTTAATTTTTTATCCAATTAATCCAATTTTTCAAAAAATTCCCAAAATAATTCACATTTAAATCTTTTTCCAAACTATTCCAATTTTTTTTTAATTATCATAGCATTGGTGTCAGATCAATTGGCGATCGCACTCAAATATATTAAAAAGAAGAAGGTTTTACCCTACACCCTTACCCATACATCCATTTTTTTACCAAAATGCCCTTGTATAAATAGATAAAAAATCAGATTTTCTTTTCATTTTTACCATTCGTCCAAAGTTACAGAGAGAAAAAAAATTTCACATTTCAGAAGTGTTTACCGGAAGACTAAAAGTAAGTCTTCCGATTTGATATTTTGTGTTCCGGAAGAGTTTTGCCAAGTCTTCCGGTACCGGAAGACTTTGTGAAAGTCTTCCGGTTTGATGTGGTTTTTTAAAAAAGACTTCCGGAAGACTTTGATGAAGTCTTCTGGAATGATACGTCAGTGCAAAGTGTTCTGGAAGAGTTTCAAAAAGTTCTTTCGGAATGGTTTTCCAGAAACTTGTGTACCAGAAGACTTTCAAAAAGTCTTCCGAAAATTTTTTTTTTAAATGTTTTTTTAATTGTTTTTTTTTATTAAATAATTTTTTTATTGTTTTTTTTCAGTGGTGCTTTCACGAGGCAGAGATGGGAGGATACCGATTCGATCGATGAGACGGGGCCATACGTCGAGTAGGACACACGTAGATGATGTTGGTACATCTGCAGCTGCAGCAGATCCCGTGGGATATCCTGGAGGTCCGTACGATACCAATATTTTGGTTTTGTACGAGCTTCCACCGGAGATTGAGGCTATCATATCTAGGTCCGGTTTAGCTTCCCTACAGAGATCCAGTTTGAAGAAGATCGATGCAAACTTGGTTTCTGCATTTGTTGAGAGGTGGCATCTAGAGACATCTTCATTTCACATGTCGTTCGGTGAAATGACGATTACTCTAGATGACGTGACATGTTTGCTTCACTTGCCTATCAGGGGGTATTCTGGAACCCTCAACCCATCAATGAAGACCTAGCTATTGAGTGGGTCGTTGACTACCTTGGAGTGTCAGCGAGAGTGGCACTATACCAGGTCCGTGAGTGCAGAGGTTCGTACTACAAGATTGAGTGGTTACATGATTGATTCGTAGAGCATCGAGCTGCTTCATCATGGGCATATGCGACCAGATGTTATTTGATGATGTTAGTGGGTTGCACGATCTTTGTGGATAAGTCATTTACACTTGTGGAGGCACGATACCTGGCATTATTTCGGGACTTGGATGGGTTGTCGAACTATAGTTGGGCAACAACTGCATTGGTGACATTGTATAGGTATCTTGGAGATGCGTCCATGTTCAGTTGTAAACAGCTCGGTGGTTATCCGACTCTCTTACAGGTATATATTTAAATTCAGTTTATTGATATTTTTTTAAGTCTAATGTTAATTTTATTATGTTCAAGGTATATATTTAAATTCAGTTTATTGATTTTTTTTTAAGTCTAATGTTAATTTTATTATGTTCATTATGTTATATTAAATTATTATGTTATTGTTTTTTTAACAGTGCTGGATTCATGAGTATTTTCCTACACTTGGGAAAAAAGGAGAGAATTGGATACCAGCTCAGAATTGTGGTCTCCCGCGAGCGATGAGGTGGACATACAAACAAGGCGCGTTAAAGGTGGATGAGTTGCGACCTATTATGGATGAGCTGACACCGACCGATGTCATATGGCGGCCATTCGAGGATCATAGAGTTCATCGTCTTTTTGATAAGATTTCTCTATATAGGGGTTGTTTGAGGTGGGGCGATACTATTGTTCCATACATGTCTGACAGGTGTCTTCGATAGTTTGGATACCGTCAGTATATTCCACCTGCACCTATTGATCTTAGGATGGCTGGTGATATTGATGTTGAGTGGATCAGTTACATCCATAGTGTTGGGCAGGTGATTCGTTCGGCTGCACTGGCGACTACCCCATTTGAGGTAGAGGATGGATACCTTGAGTGGTATTATCGTGTTTCGCATCCTCGATTGGTATCGCCTACCCATGATGAGCCGCCAGTTGCATCTATTCCTGAGTACGATGCGGGACCATCTGATCCTGCTTGGGGTTGTGTGTCTACATTGATTCATCACTACCTTCAAATGAATGTAGCTGAAGAGGATGATCCACATTTTGCTAATCTGTTTGCAGCTTTACGTATTGCTCGTTCACAGTGATCTATAGTTATGTTTATGTTATATTTTATTGATATTTTTTAGACTTGGTTTCTTAATATCTTGACATTTGAACTTATATGTACGATCTTATTTATGTTATATGTTATTGATAGTTTTAACTCTTAAAAATTAAAATTAAAATTTAATTCCATAGACTATAATTCATAAAGTATAGCAAACATATAATATAATTCATGAATAAAAATGATTAACATAGTTTATAATTCATAATGTGTTTGTAATATAGGCGTAAGTTGTTGCCAATGTTGTAGACGTGATGCAAATCCTACCATCCACGATGTTGCTGCTGGATAACGAAAGTTCTTCCAATCTGTTGTCACTGGTGGCAATGGAAATCCTTCTTTCATGTTAAGCTGTATACAAAATTAAACAAAACATTATTTAACATTACTCAAAACATTTACTAATAATATCAAATTATAACAATGTTTACCTGAATCCAATGATTTGAGTTTACAAATCCAATGCAATAAAATGAGACATTCGGTGAGAATGTAGTTGTCATAGGGAAGAAAGTCAAACATTCGACTCCTAAACAGACAAGTACCACATTATACCGATTCGCAATCATGTAACCCATGTCTGGTAGAGTCAACCATTTATTTATTGGTTGAGAACCACTTCCCTCTATCTTCAAAGAATCTCTCACTTCAGCTAACCGATCAGCAAATAAATTGGCATATAAAGCTGGTCTTTCATTATGTATAATTTCCAACTCTAAGTCCCGACGAACCATTGGCCAACCATCTTCAGCATAACCCCGCAATGAAGCAATCACTCTAAATCCACAATTACCATCTGACAATACGTTGACTACGTCATCAATAAATGACCTAATATGATAAGGAAATTGAAGGATGAACCGTTTAGATGATTGTGCAGTTTGTGGTAATTTTAACTTCTTTTTCACAGGTTGTGATGGTTGAGATTTCTTTTTTGAAGTTTGTGATGGTTGAGATTGTCGTTGTGAAGATTGTGATGCTTGATCAACATATTCATGATACGAAGGATCCCTGTAAACATCATACCCTTAAGGTTTTTTGTCTTTTTTATTGACTCCATCTTTTGTTTTTATTTTTTCAGGTGGTGCTAACAAAGAAGTCGTCGTGGAAAATGCAAGTTCATAAACCCTACTATGTAATGCCCTTCTTCCAACAACATCTTGTGACCTATACCTTTTCCATAACTCATCCATTGCAGATTTCATACCCACATCTGATTCCTCATCTAAGTCTTCTTCCAACTTAATTTCCATACTTAGTTTCCTCCAATGTACATGCACAGCCTCAATTGGTTTTGGAATACCATTAATTCTATACCCTGCCAACTCACACGCGCAAGGTAATCCATAAGTTGTTCTAAGAGTACATCGACATCTGTCCTTGTTAGTTCCAATATAATCAACTCTAGTTAACTCTTCAGTAACACGCCTCAATGCAGCTCGTGACACTGAAGTACGTAAATATGTGTAAAATGGACTTGAATAGACATGTGCAACTTCATACACACTCTTTTGAAAAGAAGCTCGAATGTTGCTAATTTGTATCTTTAAGTTGTCATTCATAGCCTCCCAACATTTGACCATGTCACCTATACAGTTATTCAACATCTACTTTAACTTTTGTAACACCCCAAAATTTGCCCTCCTACTTATAACCATTTAGTTGGTCCTGGTTTCACATCGTCTGCATTCTCCATTAGGTCATATAATCATAATCAGGTGTATCCTTTTGTGTTGTGACTGTGGGGTCAAGGTTACCTTTCAAGCCTCAGTAAGTGGAAGACGTTTATTTCGTCTGCATCATACCCCCGTGTGTGTCCTACCTTGTTCATTTCTCATGCTAATTGATGGAGTGTTTGGTTATTCTCTAATCGGTCTTTGGGTCCTCGATTGTGGTTTATAACATTTTTAAGCCATGGGAAATTTTGCCTGATGATCTGTTTATAATTACAGGCTCTTGTAAGTATGTGAAGTTTAAGGAGAAATGGGCCTTCAGTTTGAGAATTAAGATTTGAATTTTTGCTTTTAGTCCAAGTTGTTTTGGTTTCAAGATTAATGAGGCGTTTTTGGGCATATACAACAAAAAAATTCAAGGAAGCTCGTGGGATAGTCAAATCACGCTCAAGTCCAAGACATATAATTAATTAAATTGATAAGTTAAGTTGTGCTCAGAAGTTGTTGTATTTATGGATTTATAATAGATTATCGCAAATAAAATGCAAGACGAAAATTCTTGGTTGATCTTTAAGGCACGAGCCAAATTAGTTTTAATCCCAATATGACTTTGGGCCAATATCCTAAGGAAATGCTAGAGTATTACTTCAAGAGGACGTAGGAATATTGTCTCGGATATCGTTAAAGCATCCTTTTTAAGATTGAATTTTGGCCATGAGTCTCTAGAGATTTAGGTCACGGAGATCCTATGTGTCATCTCTGCAATTAGTGGCTCTTGGGAATGTGTTAAGTTCATAACAAACTAAGGAGGAGAACTACCCTCATTCATGCGGTTAATCGGTCGATGGACGCTAAAATAATTCAAATCATCTAATTACATTTGGTTCGAACTTTGATCTCAATTATTTTCACTTAAACTTCCAAGATACATTCAAGTGGTCTTTGGTCAAGGGACTTGTTAATTTTCTAGCAATTCTAAGACTATTATTAGAGTAAATCAAGAAGGGTTATGTTCACATGTTGAAGAGAAATTCCTAAAAGCATGATAAGAAGTTCCCTCGCAGATGAAGATTCGGTGACATCAAAAATAGTTAGAGTTAGGCAAGCCAAATGTGTAAGGAAAAGTAAAATACGACGACAATTGGATGGTCCTTGTCAAAAACAGAAACCAATGACTTTCAGAAAGAAAAAGAACTTCTCAAATAATAATTTATCAGAGATATCTGAGGAGGGTCTAGAAAGTGCTTTGCAAGTTGGCATGCATCCTTATGAGAAAAGAAGATATGAGAAAAAGAGAGGGGTATCATTTAAACATTCCACAGGAAATGTTGTTGCAGTGCCATAAGGGGAAAATCATGCTGGTCACGCACCTGGAATTATTAATAATGTGGACACATTGAATATTGATACTCTTGATGGTTCATATGCAAATGAAGATACAATAAGTGGAGATAATAGAGAAGATGATTTCGAAAAACCCTTTTTGACTTTTGATCTTGCCGTTGATAAAGCTACTTCAAATGGAAATACCATTTTAGTTAAAATTACAGATGACGATGATGATGATAATGACAATGATGATGAAACAAGTAACTCTGCTGTAAATGTTGATGAGAGTTTGAGCAAAATCACTTTGATAATAGAATTGAAGGGGGGGTTCAATAAAGAGTAAATAATACAGTTACAGTAAGAAGAGAATTTCCAGTACAGTGAAAGGAAAAAAAAAAGACAGTGAAAATGGAGATGGGTGTCTTCTATCTCTAAGTCTCCAATTTCTACATGGAACTCATAAAAAAAGTGGCGGGATCAATCTTGTTTCAGCTCTCAAAAAAACTCTTCACTACAATCTTCTCAATTCTCCCGTCCGAATTTCTTTAACAACCCGCAGCAAGCCTCAATCTTTGATCTCTTCGGTCACCAGTCTTCAACCTTTCTCAAACTCAAATTAGAACTGACCTCAACATCCGATCCAGCAGGAAAGATATCACTGCATTCAACCTGGCATATTTTCAGAAATTCAGTAGGAAAAAAAAGCTCAATACAAATTCAGTTGGAAAGCCTAACTACCCCAACCGAAACTTAACTGAATTTCTAACAAACTTTTAACAGAATTCACCTGTGAAAAACCTAAAAAGGGCCCTCAATTCATCAGCTATAAAGGGTGGTTGGTTGCTGCAGATTGCGGGTCCCGACTCTCATTCAATCCATCTTCATCTTTCTTCAAATCCCCTTCACATTCCATCTTCACCTCTTCTCATTCTCTGCATACTCTTCAACCCTTTTTCATCAAGCCCCCTTCTTCATTCATCTCCTACAAAACCCCACATCATCTTTTTTTCCCATTCTTCATCTCTTTCCCCTCAAATCTTCAACCTTCATCATCAATCCTCAATATCTATCAACCTGCAACAAAAGAAAGAAAGCAACAGTCCAAGGCCACAGGAATTAATTGCAGAAGAAATGCGCAAAAAGTAGAAGAGAAGACATCAAAGACGTATTCACACCATTGCAGCTTCATCAACCTCTTCGCAGATTCAACTTCAATCTTAATATAAAGCCTGCGCAACTCAATTCTTGCAAACATTGTAACCTGCACAACCGTCCTCCGCTTTCTGCAACCGGATATTCTTCACATAGACACCATCACAACTTTGTTCTTCTTCATTAGCACAACCTGCAAAAACGGCCCAAAGATACATAAATCAGTGACGCAGCCATCAAGAAATTCAACAGATCGCAACAACAAATTAGAGACGCAAGAAGAAGAAGAAATGCGTTCAAAGATCCATCAATTCAGCAAGAATGAAATATATCTAGAAATAATCATCATCTTCATCGAGTCGAGCTTCATCGCATCATCCTTTATCTTCTTCAATCATCATATCAACCTACAAGAATGCAACGATATTTTAGATTCGCAAAAACTCAATGATTCACATTCAAAAAACTCGTCAAATCCACAATCATAAAACGATTTCGCACACACACAAAAAAGGGCACATCAACAGAGTCACGTCACGCAAGAAAAGAATCTGCGCATACCTCGATTCCCGAAGGCAACGACTTCATATCATAGGCTCCGAATCTTCGAAATTTCGTCGCACCTCTCAACTTTCGGATCTTCTCTACAATTTTCTATTTTTTTTCGATCGGCATCCGTAAGACTCGTCCCTTTCTCGTTTCTTCATCATCCAATATTCGAGAACCTGCAAACTCAAGAAGCAACTCATACATTCAGAATTCCCAAATCATAAACAACAAGAAAACGGAAGTCGAAGAAGGAAAAGGGGATCGAATCGTACACTTACACGGGAAACGCGCCGAAATCACCTTCGTTTTAACGGTATGTTAATCCCGCCTTATTCGTCACTATTATATAGGCTTTGATTTGGTGAACCCTCTGAATCTAAACACGAGTTAGCGAGCTTGAAGGTTTGAGTTGGGGAGGGTTCGTGATTAGATTTTTGTGAGGTTTGAAACTGTGAGAGTTAGGTTTCAGATGTGGAGTAAAGGTGAGGTTTAGGGGGAGATGGAGATATGGACGTTCGTCTTCTTCGTCCAATTCGCAGCGGCGGCGCCATTTGGAGGGGAGGAGAGAACCATTAGGGTTGTAGAGGATGAACATAGGATTTGAGAGAAAGGTTTTGTTTAAGTTTGTCTTTTATCACGTTTTGGTCTTATGTTCTGGTGTTATTTTGAGTTAATCTAATTTGGGAAGTGTAGCGGTAAAATCGTGAGTGTAAGCTATTGATTAACTTAACTCGATGAACACAGAGTCGCCACCGCGCTTTTCTTTATTTCCGAAAGGAAAAAGGTAAAAGAACGAATAAAAACCTAGGAGTCTAAAAGCAAAAGCTAAAAGAACAAACAGAGATTGGGTAAGGGGATTGGTTACGAACCGGGAAGGTTTTAGGCACCCGGCTCGTCCGTGGTACTCCACGGGAGCCCTTTGAAATATTTATTGCTTTTTGGTCTGAAATTGGTTTGTTTAAAATGATTGAAGAGATGAGGAGAAGAATATTTTTTAATGATTTTGTGTTTGATAAGGTTTTAACGCCTTATGCCTACGTACCCACAAAGTGCAATGCGAGATCAAAACCTCGTAGTTCGTGGTACAAAATTTGAAAAGAACAAATGAGTTGAATTGATTTTAAAATGTAGAGATAAGTCGTCATCCTTTAGCGAATAGTTCCGCTAGAAAGGATGAATCAAATCTAAACATGTAAAAAGGAAAGGTGCACAAAGCACAAAAACAATTGAATGAGTTTTGAGTTTTTTTTTAAGTATGTAAGAAAATGGTTTTGATATATTTACATGGCTTAACATTTATTTAAGAAACAAAGTGAAAAGTTTAAAATCGCTTGACCAAAGTCAAGGTTTGATTATGAAAGTGTTTGAAGTTTAGAAAACAAGAATATTTTTGAAATAGGGAGAAGTTTTGAAAATTAAAGAATGGGGAGGAGATGAAGGGACTAATCCTAATGCTTGAATTAAAAGCTAAGGAAAGAGTTTACCAAACCATAATAATGCATAATTCTTCAAAGTTCGGACTTCCATCTTTAAAAGATCAATGAATTAACTTGAGGCCGAGGTTTCTAATCCATTCCTACTTGAGCAAGGGAGGAAGATCTTAAATTCTAAGTCCATTCTCCAAAAAGCTCGGGATAGTAACCATTAGTCCAAAATTAGAAGTCACAAGTCTTTTAAGTGTTTAATCCTTTATTAAGTGTTTTGATATCCAAATGGACAAAATAAAAAAACAAGCAACAATATGAATATAAACAAATGATATATGATATAATATGATAAAGCATAATAAAAGAGGTAAAGGAGCAAGAGATTAAAGTAAAAGGATAAGGTGCGAGAGATTAAATTTAAACGGATTATATTCACAACATTATTATTTACAATATAAAGTGGTATGATGAACTTAATCAAGCACAACCACAACAAGGAATAATAAAATCGAGGCAACCGGATCCAAGTGGATCTTAATTCGAATCGGGACAACTTTAGGTCTATGTTAAGCAATCGCCGAGTAATTTACGAAGTAATTACCCTACAAATGAGGACGGCCACCACTAATTAAAGTGGAAAATATTCGTGTTAATACATGTTAGAGAAATGATATAATGGATCGTTCTCCGAAAACATGTCACACTAAAAGAAAGAGAACGGTCTAATCTTAATCGGGATTTTCGTTGATTTTATCGAAAAGCAACCTATCACGATCTCAAAGTATGGAGAATGATCCAAATGATCATTCATCCATAGATTTGAAATAATGAAGATTAAGCCAATCGGAAATCCACAATCCCGAATCGGAGATTGTCATCGACCAAAAGAGAAAAAAGATGAAGAACAAATGGATCTAAAAATAGATCCATAAGAGAAATCAAAATATTTTTAATCTTTCTTAAAAATTATTTTTCTAGATCTCTTTTCTAAATACTTTTTTTAATACTTGTCTAAAAAATAGAATTTCTAAAATACCTTTCCAAAACATTTTTCTAAAATCTTTCTAAAAAGAACTCTTGAATCAAAAAGCAATATAATAAAATTCATTTAGAAAACAAATTAAATTAATTGTTAAATAAATAAATAAAAAAAGGAACAAGAATGAGGAGAGGGGAGATATCCCGCGGGTTGGGTTGAAACGGATCTGCAAGGATCCATCAGGCCCAAACACTAATTCACAACTCTCTTCTCAAAATTAAATAAAACAAAAAAATATAAAAAAAAATGGAAACAAGATAGAAACTCCATCTTCTTCTTCGTTGAAGGAACGGAACAGGGCACAAAACAAGAACAAAACGCGGCGGCAATAAGGCAGAAGCGGCGGCTCACCTTCACGATTCAATCAAAGAACAATCAATCTCTCTTCTCCTTCCGCAAATGGATCGATACCTCTCATTCTTCTTCTTCTTAAACTCTCGGGTCTCTCTCTCTCAATCGCAAGTCTTCTCTCTCCGATTCAAACCGTAAACCTCTCTTCTTCTTCTTTCTGATTCGGATTTGATTTTCGTGATTGAAAGGATTTGGAGGTTGATGAAGATGGAAAGGGGTTAGGGATTTGAATTGATTTGAGCAGCAATTTGAGAGGCTATGTAAGCTTCCAAATGAAGGAGTGAGGGTCTCAATTTATAGAAGAGTGAATGAAGAAGGTGATGCCGTTTTGAATCATTGAAATGCGTTTTTGCTTTTGGCGAAATTCTCGTGTTTGATTTGAGTTTCAAATTTTGCTGTGAGCTGCGTTTTGTTTAATTGCGGTGTGCGTTTTGATATGTTTGTTTTCAGGTGTGTTTGTTGCTCGTGCGAGAAGCCTGCGGATGAAACTCATGTGCGGGAAGAGGCTTGGATTGGTACTTACAGCTTCAACTGCGGGACTGGGCGTGTAGGCTTGTGAGAGTTGTTTTTGTTTATGCATATGCGTACGGTTTTGGCTTGGATGAGAGGCTGAAGCTTGCTTGAGGCTATGCGGCGTATTGGGCAAAAGCTTTGAGAAGCTGATGGAAAGTGTGGGCGTACGGGAAGCTTGTTGTGGCTAGCTTTTAGTTTTGCTTGGGAGTTAGCTGAAGCTTGCTTGAGGTTTTGTTGGTTGATGTTGTAGCTGGTGTAAAGTTTTGTTTTGTTCGGCTGTTGTTGTATTGGAGTAAAGGCTGGAGAAAGGGCTGGCGCGGGATGATGTGGGATGTTTGGCAAATGCTTTGGAGGATAGGAAGCTGAGCTTGTTTGAGTATGGGCTTATGTCTAAAAAAGTAATAAATTTGTAATGTAAAAAAAAGAGAAATAAAATAAATTAAAATGACTTGATTGGTTATTATTATTATTTTTTTATATTGCTTACTACTAGTTGGGTTCAAAAAATAAAAATATGGTCTAAAAAAAATGATTTGGTTTATATTTATTTGATGAAAATTGGAAGAAAGAAAAGAAAATGTGGTTATTTGAAAAAAAAATAAGAATGAAATGGATTATGGAATATTCGGATAATCGGTAGAAAATTGGATATGAAATTGGATATCGACAAATGGATAATATCTGGATAATATGCTTTGGTAAAAAATCGAAAAAGATGAATAAAGAAAAATGGTCATAAAAAGGGTGTACAGATGGAATTTGGTTTTTTAGCCCACATCGAATCTTGATTTTTTTCATAAGCCTCTGAACACAGCCAACACAGACCCACTGAATAGCCCAAATAACTCGCAACTTGCCAACTATCATCTGAAAACTGTCTGATTCAAGCCCTGATGATTCGAGACCAAACTGAGGAAAATAAATCCTCAGATGAATCGCTAATGAACTGATGAAACGATGAACTGATAAACACTAAAGATTCAAGCCAAACTTCGCACAAAACACTGCCTGATAACTGATGACTTTCACACTCAACACCATCTGAACTTTGAAAACGCATCGTCTGAGGAATAAACTACTGGCACACGCAACTGGAAGTCAACACAATCTTTTGATAGTTTGACCAATATTAGGTCAAACATCCATTTGAAATCGAATTGTGACTGAATCGAACGCATCTGAATGAAATCACTGCCCTGTCTTTGAAATCCTGCAACACAGAGAAGAAGAAGAACACTGCAGCATATTTTTTTGTATTTTGGTTAGTGATCAGTAAATATAAACAAATAATGAAACAGTAAAAATAATGGTGATCACTTGCGAAGCATAGACCCTAGATCTGAGAAGAAACTCGAAGGCCAGTGCGATCTTGTTTGTATGAAAAAAATGCAGATGAAATGCAAAGAAATCTTAGGGCAAAAATTAGGGTGTTACAGCTGCCCCTATTTAAGTTTCTTCAATCCGGAGATATGAAGATTGACATCTTCGTCTCTACAAGATGGGAGAGACTTAAATACAGAATACCCAATTTTTTGTCCTAAGAGAACAAATGATATGATATGAATATGATATGCAAACCCAAGATCTCTGTGGGGAAAATATGATCACCAGAGAAAAGCAAAAACTTGGGGACACAGAGGAAAATCCCGCTGGGGAAACAACAGACAACCAAAGAGTTACTAGGAAAATAAATCACTGGATAACAGACTCTACCTGGGAAAAGATATGATATAATCAAGAACAAGATTCAACAAAGGAAAATAGACACCTTGCCAAGAATATCAATCAAACACAGCATTCGAAACCAGAAATGGAGAAATACTGAGTTAGAAAAGAAATCATCAACTACCTGTTTACTGGGTAGGGAATATAACAGACTCGACTATCAATTTACTGGATAGGAGCAAAATACGGAGGGATAACCTCAATTACCTTTTTACTGGGTAAGAAATAATTCTCAACTACCTGATTTACTTGGTAGGAGTATATAAAGGACTCGACTATCGATTTACTAGATAGGAGTATGATCAACTACCTGATTTACTGGGTAGGAAACTCAATCAAATGGAAACAGTTTCTATTACCTTTTTACTGGGTAAGAAGAAGAAATATCGGCTACCGGATTTACTGGGTAGGAACTCAATCAAGTTACATTTTTACTGCGTAAGATGAAAATATTTGATTCTATTACCTTTTTACTGGGTAAAACAATTCTCGACTACCTGATTTACCGGGTAGGAGCTTAAGCAAAGGAAAAACCAAACTCTATTACCTTTTTACTGGGTAAGAGGATAAAATCTCGACTACCTGATTTACTGGGTAGGAGTACAAGCAGAAGAACTTGATCAATTTTGTAATATTACCCACTATCGATTACTAATAGCTTAATTCCAAAGTAATATACTCAAGCTGGAGAAAATAATGCCCACTATCAAACAATGATAGCTTAGATCCAAAGCAATATATCCACAAAAGGGGACCAAAGTTCAATCCAAGAACAATTTGGAGAGAAACGGTCAAACAAGACTCATCCCGAGGAGGAAATATCTCAACTGGGGAAAATTCCATCCAGATAATAAACTGGGGAGGAAACTGAATCAACATCATCCACGAGAAACAAATTCAGTGGGGAATTAGAAAGGATTAACACTTTCTGCTTAATGGTCGACACTCTAAACTTGAGAGGAATACGACATACACACTCTGTGGGGAAAATCCACACCAAAGAGCAGAGAACAATGATAAACGCAAGAATGCAAGCAAATAATGCTATGCTTATGCGTATGAATATGCTTATGAATATGCTGACAAAACAGACATAAAGATAAGAAACGGGTGACATGAACACCACAACAATTGGATACTCGGCTAATCCCAAGGCAACAATGCAGGGAAACAAACTGGAGATTCAATCTTGAAATCTGCAGGGGAATATCATAAGCCATCAAAGGAATAAATCCTACTACAAGGCTTGAATCATGAAGAGACAACATCTGCTAGGAATATCATCCTGCTGAGGAAAAGGTAATAATCTGCTGAGGATGAAAATATTCTTGATAAAAATCAAACTTCACGAGGAATAACTGTCATACCACTCCTACTCCACCTGGGGATAGAGTGCGAGACTTGCTAAAAATCACATAGGAACCTGTTGGAATACCAACACATGCAGACCTACTGGGGATCCATATGGGGATATCAGAAGTTAAACATCATAGCCAAAACAACAGTTACGAGGGATTTTAAATCAATACCCAACATAGGGTAAAAGAAAACCTCTAAACTGACTGCTATATCAATACTTCTATATTCAAGGATGCAAACAAATAAAACTGAGGAACATGAGCTCAGGTGGGGATTCCCAATACTTCTCAATTTAAAGATAACTTGCTGAGGAAGAAATCAAAACTCAGCTAGGGATTCTTAAGAACATCCCTTCCAACAACTCTTCTGGGGAATACATACAATCTCCATTCATTGCTTATTGTTGGGGAACAAAACTTTATTAACATCAATCTGTCAAGACTATCCAGGAACTTCACATGGACACAACCAAATCAAACCCTGCTTTGGGGAGAGACGAGTTACACACATCCAGACTTTACCAATCTCGGAATCACTATCAATATCCTTTCTTTGTTCATATATCAAAATAAAAATGTTTTTAAAATCTTCAAAAGTTAAATTTATTAAATTTGTTTCAAAAATCATCATCAACAATAAATTGAAATTTTGTAAACAGAAACAATATAAAGAATTGCAAACAATTGGATAAAAGCTCAAATTCATTGATAGAATGGTAGTCAGCAAATGGCATGACTCCATGGATCATTACAAGTTTGAAAAATGGTAAATACATGGAAAAGGGCTACATTGAGATACAATGATCACTATTCTCCCTATCAACTTTGAACTCCACTGTGTCTGAAACTTCAGTCAAGGATGAATGAATAAGAATCTTTGATGAATACTTCTTCTGAGGGATAGAATCTGAAATCCTCGGTTGCTACAAGCGATTCAGTCTGTCGACGCAGTTACTTGCCATGATCCTTAACTTTTGCCTAGATTGCCCTTTCGGGTTTTCAATTTACCGGGATAATTATTTCTGTTTATGTCTCTAATTTTTGCCTGGACCGCCCTTTCGGGTTTTCAATCCACCGAGACGCTCATTTTTGCCTAAGCCGCCCTTTCGGGTTTTCAACTTAGCGAGTTGTTCTTTTATTTTTTAGGCGAAGTATTTCTTGACTGCATCCGCATTCACAGGGCGAGTGATCTCCTCACCATCCATAGTTGTAAGAATTAATGAACCGCCAGAGAAGGCTTTCTTAACAACATATGGGCCATCATAGTTCGGAGTCCACTTGCCCCGAGAATCTTTAAGGAAATACTGAATCTTTTTGAGCACGAGGTCGCCTTCTCTGAATACACGAGGTTTGACCTTCTTATCGAAAGCTTTCTTCATTCTTTGCTGGTACAACCGACCATGACACAAAGCTGTTATTCTCTTTTCTTTAATCAAATTCAACTGATCAAATCTACTCTGACACCATTCAGCCTCAGTCAACTTGGCTTCCATCAGAACTCTCATTGATGGGATCTCAACTTCGACGGGGAGCACTGCTTCTGTACCATAAACAAGTGAGAAAGGGGTTGCCCTGTTGAAGTGCGGACAGATGTACGATACCCATGCAAAGCAAAAGGGAGCATCTCATGCCAGTCCTTGTACGTCACAACCATTTTCTGAATGATCTTCTTAATGTTCTTGTTCGCAGCTTCAACAGCCCCATTCATCTTCGGTCTATAAGGAGAGGAATTATGGTGTTGAATCTTGAAATCTTCACAAAGCTCTTTCATCATCTTATTATTCAAGTTCGAACCATTATCAGTAATGATTCTATTCGGAACACCATATTTGCAGATAAGATTATTCTTGATAAACCGAACCACAACTTGCTTGGTCACATTAACATACGATGCCGCTTCAACCCACTTGGTGAAGTAGTCAATTGCCACGAGAATAAAACGATGTCCATTCGAAGCCTTGGGTTCAATCATGTCAATCATATCAATTCCCCACATGGAGAAAGGCCATGGAGAAGAAATCACATTAAGATAAGCTGGTGGCACGTGAATCTTATCAGCATACACCTGACACTTATGGCATTTTTTCACATACTTGCAACAATCAGATTCCATTGTCAGCCAATAGTAACCTGCTCTCAACATCTTTTTAGCCATTGCATGCCCATTGGCATGAGTACCAAAAGATCCTTCATGAATTTCTTTCATCAACATGTCTGCTTCGTGTCTATCCACGCATCTGAGCAAGACCATGTCAAAATTTCTCTTGTAAAGCACATTTCCATTCAGGAAGAAATTGCCTGCTAATCTTCTCAAAGTTCTCTTATCTTTATCAGATGCCCCAAGCGGGTATTCTTGACTCTGGAGAAAACATTTAATATCGTGATACCAAGGCTTGTCATCATGGACCTCCTCAACTGCAAACACATGAGCTGGTCTTTCAAGTCGCATCACACTGATCATGGGAACATCATTCCACTGGTGCACTTTTATCATAGAAGCTATGGTTGCTAAAGCGTCCGCCATCTGGTTCTCATCACGAGGAATATAATGAAACTCAACTTTGGTGAAGAAAGTTGATATCTTCCTGGCATAATCTCTATAAGGGATCAAGTGGGGTTGATGAGTTACCAACGTGCCCTGGATCTGATTAATTACCAAGGCAGAATCTCCATACACGTCAAGATGTTTAATCCTCAAATCAATAGCTTCTTCAAGACCCATAATGCAGGCTTCATACTCAGCTTCATTATTGGTACAAGGAAAAGTCAACCTTGCGGCAAAAGGAATATGTGAACCATGGGGAGTAATGATCATTGCCCCAATTCCTCTTCCACGTGCATTCACAGCACCATCAAAAACTAAACCCCATCGAGATCCAGGCTCCGGCCCTTCCTTGATCAAAGGTTCATCACAATCTTTTACTTTCAAAAACATCACATCTTCATCTGGAAAATCAAACTTGATTGGTTGGTAATCATCAATCGGTTGATGTGCCAAATAGTCAGCCAAGATACTACTCTTTATAGCTTTTTGAGTTCGGTACTCGATATCATATTCTGATAATAACATTTGCCAACGAGCAATCCTCCCACTCAAAGCAGGCTTTTCAAAGATATACTTGATTGGATCCAATTTAGATATCAACCAAGTTGTATGATTCAGCATATACTGGCGAAGACGCTTTGCAGCCCAAGCTAAGGCACAACAAGTTTTTTCAAGCATGGAATACCGAGACTCACAATCAGTGAATTTCTTACTCAAGTAGTAAATTGCATGTTCTTTTCTTCCAGATTCATCTTGCTGACCAAGCATACAACCCATGGAATCTTCCAACACAGTCAAGTACATGATCATCGGTCTACCTTCCACCGGAGGAGACAAGATAGGAGGTTCAAGCAGATATTATTTAATACTTTCAAATGCTTTCTGACAATCATCTGTCCAGACGCAACCTTTATCTTTTCGAAGTAACTTGAAAATCGGAGCACATGTGGCAGTCATGTGAGAGATAAACCTCGAGATATAATTCAATCGGCCCAAGAATCCTCTTACTTGCTTTTCGGTTCTTGGAGCAGGCATTTCCTGAATAGCTTTTACTTTATCAGGATCAACTTCGATGCCTCTTTGGCTGACAATGAAACCTAGCAACTTTCTAGAACGTACACCAAAAGTGCATTTGTTCGGATTCAACCGGAGCTTATACTTTCTTAATCTTTGAAACAACTTCAGCAAATGTTCAACATGATCCTCTTTAGTCTTCGACTTAGCGATCATATCATCAACATATACTTCGATTTCTTTGTGCATCATATCATGGAAAAGTGTAGTCATAGCTCTTTGATACGTCGCACCAGCATTCTTCAATCCAAAGGGCATCACTCTATAACAGAATGTTCCCCATGGTGTAATAAATGTGGTCTTTTCCATGTCCTCGGGTGCCATCTTTATTTGATTATAACCGGAAAATCCGTCCATAAAAGAGAACACATCAAACTTAGCCGTATTATCTACCAACATATCAATGTGTGGCAGTGGAAAATCATCTTTCGGACTGGCTTTGTTCAAATCTCTGTAATCTACGCACATTCGGACTTTTCCGTCTTTCTTTGGAACAGGAACAATATTGGCCACCCATTCAGGATAAGTTGACGTCACAAGAAAACCTGCATCAATCTGCTTTTGAACCTCCTCTTTGATTTTTACTGCCATGTCTGGATGAGTTCTTCTAAGCTTCTGCTTTACAAGTGGACATTCAGGCTTCAACGGCAATCTATGCTCCACAATATTAGTGTCAAGACCTGGCATGTCTTGATAAGACCAAGCAAATACATCAACATATTCTCTGAGAAGCTCTACAATCCTCTTCTTAACATCAGGACCAAGCAATGCTCCAACTTTGACTTCTTTCTTTTCATCTTCAGAACCCAAGTTGACCATCTCTATAGACTCTCCATGAGGCTGAATAATCTTCTCCTCATGCTCAAGCAACCGAGAAATTTCATCTGGAATCTCTTCATCATCCTCTTCCTCAGCTTCAAACACAGGGAATTCAAAGTTGGGAGAGGGCATAGGATCATTGTTTTCAATGGGTTTATCAATCAATCTGCACAATGATTTTATTTTTATTTTAGAATATGAACAAAAGTGCAAACATTATGCAGATAAACAATCATTATTTTTGGGTTTTTTATGTTACCATTTTTCAGAATAAAGCAAAAACGAAAAACACATATGGAAATAACAAAATAACATTTTATTGATGATGATAAAATTTGAAACAAAGCCCGACAAGCATCACTTTCACCTTGGGCAGAGTGAAAGGATTTTTGAAATAAAATAAAAACAAATTACTTTGAAGAGTGAACAATAAAAGGAATATCAACAGCAATCCAGTTCTGGCAAATCTTTCCATGCGTAACGAAGTCAAGCATTTCTTCGTCTTCATCATCATCATCAATGATGGCAGCGGCGGAATGATCGTTGATAAATCCAGTACTTCGGAAGCCTTCTTGAATAGTCTTTGGATCTTCGATAACTGCACCAGGTGCAAAGCCAATACCAAAACCTTCCTTGTTGTCGACAACATCAATAATTCTTCCCCAACCATCAGACTGACCAGCTTCCAGCACTCGCAAAGCATCTTTGAAAGAAGACATGGGCATAGCATTCTTCTTAACAACATTATCCACAACAGAAAAAGCTTGAAACGAAGTTCCCACCTCTTCCTCGGCATCAATATAAGAGAAAGAAGACAAATTGCTCACAAGCATCGCTCTTTCGCCTTCAATGGTCACCAATTTCCCTTCTCTCACAAACTTCAACTTCTGATGAAGAGTGGATGTCACGGCTCCTGCTTCATGGATCCATGGTCTTCCGAGGAGACAACTGTATGCAGGACGTATATCCATTACTTGAAAAGTAATCTTGAATATAAACGGTCCAATAAGAATAGGAAGATCCACTTCACCGATCACTGTCTTCTTCGACCCATCAAACGCTTTTACAATAATCCCACTGTGTCTCATGGGAGCACCTTGAAACGCAAGCTTTGACAAAGTCAATTTTGGCATAACATTCAGAGACGAGCCGGTATCCACTAGCACCTTAGATAAAGCATCTTCTTGACAATTCACCAAGATATGCAAAGCCAAGTTATGATTTCTTCCTTCTTCAGGCAGATCATCATCACAGAAGCTCAAATTGTTGCAAGATGTGATATTCGCTACAATACTATCAAATTGATCCACAGTCACGTCATGGTCAACATAAGCTTGATCCAGGATCTTCTGCAATGACTGCCTATGAGCCTCAGAACTCATCAAAAGAGACAAAACTGATATCTTCGATGGAGTCTGCAGCAACTGCTCCGTAATGTTATACTCACTCTTCTTTATCAATTTTAGCACCTCGTCATCACTATTACCAGATTGGCTCGATTGGACAACAGCATCCATAATCTGTTTACTTGCATTTGTATCTTCAACTCTCTTTGGAGGATCTGAAGCATACACTCTACCGCTTCGGGTAACCTTCGTCACATCAGCAATGCTAACCACAGATTTCGGAGTAGGAAGAGGAACTTCCCTACCATTTTCTATCATCGTAGCATTATACCGGTACGGAATAGCTTTATCAGACTCATATGGCATTGGACCAGGCACATTAATCACCAATGGAGTAACAGCAGTCTTGCGACTATCAAAAGAAATAACCACCCTCTCAGGAGCAACCCTCTCAGGAAGATTGAACTGAGGCATAATGACATTTACTTCATTCTCATATTCATCTCTCTTTGTTGTTACTTCGATCAGCTTATCGTCCATCATCTTTTGAATATCCCTTTTAACAATCACGCAACCACGAGGATTCACCGAGCAGATACAACATCCAACATAGTCGTGATCAATATCGTGATATTCACTCAAGAAAGCATGCATCTCCACCAAAGATCTTCGGATATGACGAACCTCATAGATCTTGAACAAACCAGGACAACCATCAACCATATTCACAGACGCATTACCATGCTTCGGCAACGGATTCTTCTGCACATTTGGATTAACATCATTAAAATACAGAACATTGTTCCTCATCAACTTCTGTACTTCTAACTTCAATGGATAACAATTCTCAACATCATGCCCCGGGGCACCTTGATGAAAAGCACAACGAGCCTCTGGCTTATACCACCATGGAATAGTTTCTGGAGCTAGAGGTGGTGGACGAGTTTTCACAAGATTCTTTGCAATCAAAGACGGAAGCAGGTCTGCATACGGCATTGGAATAGGATCAAAACTTGGCTTAGCCCGAGCTTGTTGATTACCACCTTGTTGCACAGAAGGTTGCTGATAACGAGGTTGGTACTTTGGAACTGCCGGTACAGTTGGAGCCACGTTAATCATCGGTGTTACAGAAGCCACATGCTGCAAATGGTGCTGCAAATGATGATTCCCACGACTGTGAGGTCTTCTATAACTTTCACGGGATACTGCATTAGTCTCATTTTCTTTCTTTTTTCCAAAGTTGAACCTTCTAGAGCTTGAACCATTGCCATTCTCTTGAGTCAACCGTCCCTCACGGACACCTTCTTCTAAACGCATACCCATACTCACCATTTCAGTGAAATCGGAAGGAGCGCTTGCTATCATCCTCTCATAATAAAAAGAACCCAACGTCTTCAAGAAGATCTTCGTCATTTCTTTTTCTTCCAGCGGAGGAACGATCTGGGCTGCCAGCTCACGCCATCTCTGCGCATATTCTTTAAAAGTCTCCTTGTCCTTCTGGGACATAGCACGAAGTTGATCTCTATCTGGCGCCATATCAACGTTGTACTTATACTGCCTCACAAAAGCTTCTCCCAAATCGTTGAAGGTCTTGATTTGGCTATTATCCAGACTCATATACCACCTCATGGGTGATCCGGTCAAACTGTCCTGGAAATAGTGAATCAACAACTTATCATTATCAGTCTGAGCAGACATTTTCCTTGCATACATCGTCAGATGGCTCAATGGACAAGTGTTGCCTTTGTACTTCTCAAACTCAGGCAGCTTGAATTTGTAAGGAACTTTAACATTCGGGACCAGACAAAGGTCATAGGCATCTTTTCCGAACAAATCCTTATGCTTCAAGGCTCTCATCTCCCTATGGATCTCAACAAAGCGTCCCTGGAAGTCATCAAGTCTTTCAGCAACTCCAGCGCCTTCACTAGGCTCAGCATGGTAAATCATTTCATCATGGTGCGGAATATTGTGCACCACAGGCGGTACAGTTGTCACAATTGGAGGAAGAGTAGTCCAAACTGGTGGTGGGAGAGTATTAAATGCAGCAGTCTCAGGCTGACGAGGAGACGATAACCAGCAGGAAAAAAGTCAACCGGCATGCCCCAAGGTGTGCTAGCAGGTATACGATAGCGAGGAGAAATAACAGTCTCAACAGGAATTGAAGTGGTAACAACCTCGGAGATGACAGTATTCTGAACAGGAGGACTAGGAGGTGGCTGATTCTGAGCAGCCACCAAATTTTCCATCATAGCAGTCACTCTTTCCAAGCTTTCCCTCAGATAAGTAACCTCTCCGCGCAGCTCGTGATTCTCTTGTTGCAAAGTATCCATCACTCTTCTCCGATTAGCTCGAGTATCAAAGCGGTGAATCAGCTTGACAAGATCATTGAATGAAGACCAAGAAACAACAATAAGATCCCTGGAGAACACTCAAAAAGCAAGACAAAATGCAAGTATGATGCATGCTATGCGTATGCAAATGCAAAGATTTCAAAGGATTATAAGTTAACTTGCAATATTCATAAAGAAACATTTTTGAAATACTTAAAAACTCATTTTCATTAATATCAAAGTGAGGATTACAAATGAAGTACAAACATCAATAATCCTAATACATAAGAGAAAAAGTAAACTAAGCTTATGGAATCAAATCCGAAGAAGTCCCGAATCCTGGCTGATACTTCATACGGATTCTCTTGATCTCATTCTTGTACCGCTCTTCCATATCTTCCTTATCTTTCACCAACTTGTCAACAATGGTCTTCCAAGCACCGGAAGTAGGAGGAATAGTAGAGGGAGTACTAGAGGAAAATAAATCCTCTCTTGGCCTTTTCGTAATGCGCCGCTCAAGTAGCTCAATAAGATCATCCTTCTCCTTAAGCTGCTCCTGCATAGTAGTCCTCTCAAGTAGCCATTCTTCCTTTTCTTTCTTCATCTTCTCTAACTCTTCTTGAAGAACCAACTTCTCATCAACGGGAGGTAGAAAAGCAGACAAAGGCAATATGGGAAACATAGGCTCCTCAGGTGGATAAGGCATTGTTGCGGTGAGAATCGGATACCAAGCTATTAAGTGAGCTTGAATCGCAAAACTTTTATGTTCACCACCGACTTTAATTTAATCCAAAGGGAAAAGGGAAAAAGATCGTAAAAACCCTAAATGAGGAGAAACTAGGTTCGGAGGTTGATTATACCTAGGGAAGGTGTTAGCATCCTAAGCATCCGCAGTATCCTACGGGAACCTCTTGTTAATATTTGTGTTATTGTTGTTTATTGCTTGATAAAATTATGGGAACCTAAGGTTTTTATTTCTAATGGTGCTCGCACAACATCGCATTGATGCCTACGTATCGGGTGTAGAATCAGAGCACTCGTAGTTCTCCTAAGGATTAACGAACACTTGGTTACGCTCAAGGTTCGCGGGGGAAGGTAAGTGTTATGGCAAACACTCACGTGACTTTAAGAAAGTCACAAAAAGTTGTAAAATAAAACACTAAGGACCTAATGGCTAAGGACCTAAGGATGAGGGACCTAATTGCTAAGGTCAAAATGGTAATTAGGGGTGGCTAAACTTCCTATGACATTGAGTCAACTGCAGGAGCTCTTTCCCTTTTGGATTGAAAAGCATAAACGAAAGTAAATAAATGAGGGTGCAAGCTCTTAAGTCTAAGGCATAGGTTGCTACTTGCAAAAATAAATTGGATAAAGTAACAGGAAATGCAAGGTAAAAGGCTTAGTAACCGGGCTATGACTCGATATATGGATCGAGAATGCGGGGGTGGAAGACAAGCGTGGTGCGTCAATTTGCTTAAGTTAGAAAGCTGTGAAATGTAAAGACTGTGCAGATGGCGATCGTAAAACGACCGACTTACGTGTGTGAGTGAAGTGTGTAAAGTTCACTTGGCGTTGGACCAAGGATTATTATCTTGAAAATTAAAGTCTCAAAAGTGTGCGCTTTCAATTTTATTTTAACAGGTATATGGTCATGATGCAAAATAAAATAAATATAAACATAGTATGCACACAACCAAGATATCGGAAGATTAAATTTAAAACTCACATTAAGAGATAAACCTAAATCTAAACCTCTCACACTAATTGGATCTAAGACTAAGCTAAACAATCTCTATCTTAAACGAAGAAGAACTAAACAAATATTTTTGGATTTTTATATAAAATAAATAGATGATTAATTAAATATGTACTAAAAAAAATAAGATAGAAAAGAAGAAATTAAATTCGAAATATTTTTTTGTTGTATTATTTTTTTATGTATACATAAATATCTAACTAAATATAATAATTAAAATGTTTTTTATTTATTTTATATGCATATAGATTTCTAAACTAAATATAATAATAATAATAGAAAAGAAAATATTAAAATTAAAATGTTTTTATTTATTTATTTGTATATACATCTAAATGAGAAAATAATAAATTAACTAAATAAAAATTATCCTAATTAGTTAAAATTAAATAAAAGATTTAATTGAATTATAAACTATTTTTTTAGATTTTTTTATAAAAAAGAAAAAAAGAAAAAAGGTAATGGGCTGAATGAAATAAGTAACAAAGGGGGTGCTGATACTAAAGAGGCCCAATGGGGCGCTGGGTCAGGCAAGGGAAACGGGTCGGGTCCAACCCGTGACCCGCTTCGGTTGTAAAAGGGGGAAACAGAAACCCTAGGCCAAAACGGCGTCGTTTTTGCGAAATGGGAAAGAGACTCCCTTCGTCCGTCTCACTCTCTCGTCGCCTCTCTCACGAAGCTCTTTCTCTCTCAATCACGCTCGCGATTTGCTCTCGGTTCAATCTCTCTGTTGTTTGCGATTCGCGGCGATTTCCGGTAGGTGAAGGTAAGCGGTGGAGGTTCTGGCTTGCTCAGGTCGTGGTTTTGTGACCTCTGCGATTTCAGATTCTCAGACCTGTTTGCGGTTCTGCGGTAATGGGGGGTTTCGATCGCGATTTAGGCGGATTCGACGAAGGTGAAAGGTTGCTGCGGGATAGTCTGCGGTTATGTGATTTTGAGTGGTTGCTGGTTTATGGTTTTGTGAAGGTGAAGGAAGGCCGATCCGGTTTGTTTTGGTTTGGCGGTGAAAGGGTTTTCGGAAGGTTCTGTGAGGTGATGGTGGTTTGAGCTTCAGGAAGAACAACATGGCGGTTTTGTTCAGAGGGTGGTTGAGGGTTTGCGGCTGTGAAAGGGGCGACGAAGAAGGGTTTGTGTCTGTGACGGCTTGAAGGTTTGTTGGGCTTGTTTTGAGGTTGGAGTTTCGCAGTGAGTTTGCGGTTGATTGTTTTGTGATTTGTGAGTTTCGTCGGATTTCTCAGGTTCTCACTCAGTTTCGGTGAAACGACTGTGATTTTGGTGGTTTTGTTTTGGATCCGGTTTCGTGTGTTTGGTTTGCACGGTTGTTCAGATATGATTCAGGTTCAGTGTTTGTATTTTGACTCATACTCACTCTTCGTCATCTCTTTTTTTTGTCTGGTTTTGTGATTCAAGTGGGGTTGTGATTTTGGTCGTCACAGGTTGTGTGGTGAGGGTTTGCTGCGAATGTGTTTTTTTGCAGGTCCGTGGATACGAGTGATGAACGATAATGAGGGTGAAGGTTTATTGGCCTTGTGGTTGTTCTGTGTTGATGATGAAGGCAGTGATGAAAATGGTTGATGGAGGTCGAAGGAGATTCTTGAAGATGGTTGTGTTTGGAAACGAAGATGGTGAAATGGTATTGAAATTTGCGGTTTGTGGAAGCAGGGCTGTTGCAATGGGTTTGTGAATGGTTAGTGTTTCGAAAATCTCACGGATCGACGTGCTTTTCGGTTTCTCAGTTTTCATCTCTCTCTGTTTTGTTTATGGTTGCGGTTTGGTTGAGTGAGGTTTTTTGTAAATGATTTATTGATGGAGTTTATGAGAGTTTGAAGGTTTAATGGAGGAAGGAGTTTTGATGTGTTTGTTGTTGGTGGTGGTGATGTTTGAGAAGAATGGTGAGGTATTTTGAAGGTGATGGTGAAGGGTGTTTCTGTTTATTGAAGAAGGTATGGATTGTGAAATTCTGCAGGTATTGTTTTCATGCAAGCAGAAGGTTTTTGATTGATTCCTTGAATTTTCTACGGTGGCTGAAAATTTCATGTGGCTGCCCTTGCTAGTTTTTGTGTGTATGAAATTGTATGTGGCTGGTTTTTTTGAAGGCTGCTGGTTTATGTTGATGTTCAGTTTTGATGATTTATTTATTTTCTGGTTTTGATTCTCACACATTATTTATTTCATATTTCTGTTTTTTTCCTTTGTGTTATGCAGATTTGAATTTGAAATAAAGCTGAAAAAGAAAACTAACTATGAACAATATGCTGAAAAGAGGTGGAGGAAAAGGAGAATATTACCGACCCGAAAGTTATCGGGGTGAAGAATCCGCAATGGTAAGCTTCCTTCTTCTATTAATCCTTGTTACTGCTGGTATGGTTTTTGATTTTTTTGATGTTGCTGAATTTTTCTGTGCTTTTGTGTCAATCTCCTCTTTTCTTGTGGTTTTTTGTGGTGAGAAAGTGGCTGTTTTTTGTGATTGTGATGCTGTCCCTTTTTTGCAATGTAACAGTCCCATATATGTAGGATGAAATTAGGGTTTTTGGTTTGAATTTCTGTCCTTGTTGCTTGTTGATGAAGGGTTGGGACAAGGGGGACAGTTCTGAATTTTTGCAGCAGTAGTGGGGAGGTGGAGCAGCCTGTTTGTGTGCTGTGTGTGCTGTTTTTTTCTGCTCTCTTTGTTGCTGTTTTTTCTGTCTGCTAGTGAGCCATGTCTTGCTGATTTTTGTACTAATTTGACACTTTGTTATGAGAAAAAAGAAGCTTACAATATGTAAAAAATGAATTAACATGAATGCTGAATTTTAATGGTATGCTTGAATGAAATATGCTTGAAATGCTTATGTAACACATATGGGGCTGCTTTGAATTAACATGGAAGTTGGAATGATAATACTTAAAAATGAAAATGTTTTGAAATTTAAATATGTTTGAATGGAAAAGATTGAATTTGAATGAGATGTGATGCATTTTTATAATTATGTATGAATTAGAACATGGATGCTAACTTGTTTTTTTCTTCAATTTCATGTGCAAAAGAATGGATTGGAATGATGGACAAAAGGCCATGGAGAAAGAAGATTTTCATGCATGATTGGATATGAAGAAACTATGGAGTTACTTGGAAATTAAAAAGATGTAACAATAAGTTTTTTGGAAGTTTTGTGTACTTAAGCACTAGTTTAAAATGAAATTCTAATTATGTATGTAATACTAAAATGGATATGAATGATATGTATGAATGTTATTATGATGAAATATTCAACTTAAATGTGACATGAGTGAATGGTTATAAAAAATGAATGTTCATGAATATGTTTTAATTTAAAGTGAAATATGAATGCTTGAAAAAAAACTTGGGACAAAGTTGAACATTGTGAATAAGTCTTGAGAATGGACATAACATGAATGCAAAATAAAAATAAATATGAAATGACATTGAATTTTAAATTTGGAATGAATTTGGAAATATGGAATAGAAAAATGAAGTATGGATTTAAAATTGGAACTTTGAAACTTGAATAAAACTTGGAGAAACTTTGGAAGTTAGATTTTGAACTTGAAACTCGAAATTGAAATTGGAAGTTGTAATTAAAAATAGAAATAGTTTTGGAAATGAATTAAAAATTAGAATTTAGAAATTGAGATAAAATTTAAAAACTTGAAAATAGAATTAAAAAAAATAAAAAAAATAATAGAAATAGAAATAAAGATTAAAATTAAAACACAAAAATGAATTAAAAAGTATAGAAATAATAAATAGAAATTAAATTAAAATGGAAGCTTAGAAGTGAAAAGAAATTAAAATCAAATTTATAGATAACTAGAAAATGAGTTGAAAGTAACTGATCAAACAAAGTGAATGTATGATGCGAAAAGTTAGGGGTAAAATTTGGGGTGTGACAGGCATCTTGAGCTTGGAAGCTCTAGATCGAACCCACTGAATATAACAATCAGAAGGAGGAAGGTGTTGTCTACCCAATTGACCTTTCTCTTTCCGGTGAACAGCATGCCAAGAATGAGCAATCCTTTTCTTCATCTCTATATGATCAGCTCCATTAAGAAAGAAGAAACGGGATAAGGCAAGATTGTTTGGAACATCCTTCAAACAATAACCGAACTGTCGTCTAGCCAAAATGGGGTTGTAGCTAATTCCCCCACGTGTACCAAGAAGAGGTACATTAGGAAATTCTCCACAACTATCAATAAGAACTCCAGTGTCATAATGAGAACTATACCATGTCATGTCCTTATGAGAAAGTGACATCAACCTCTGAGACCATCTTCGATTCTCTCTATTGTCCTTGAAAACATCCGACTTCGTTAGGTGCGAAATAAACCACCTATAAAGAAGAGGCGCACAACATACAATCTCTCCGTCACCTTTGGAGGTCCTATAATTAAAAGCATGATACATATCTCCAAGCAAAGTAGGAACCGGGTTCTTCTTCAAGAAGATCTGAATAGCATTCTCATCCACAATACCATCCAAGTTCGGAAACAAGACAATCCCGTAAATAAGCAAAGCAAGAATAGCCTCAAATGCATCCTTATGACCCAAAGTAAGTGAAGTAGAAGCCTTTCCCATCAAGAACTTAGCATTAATACCACGAACACTCCCCTTTGGAAGAAACTTCCCATTAAGATCGGATTCCTTAAGAAACAGTGCTTTGGCGATGACCTTGATAGTAAGCTCCTTCTCTAAACCAGTGAAAAGAAATTCCTTGTCCAGAATAGGCAAACCTAACCAATGAGAATACTCCTCCAAAGTCGGCACAAGCTGATAATCCGGAAAGGTGAAACAATGGTGCAACGGGTCATAGAACTGAGCTAAAGTAGGGAGAATCCCCTCAGGTACATCGGTATCCAACATATACAAAAGATTCCCATGACATCTTCGGAACTCTTGGGTATCAACAACCAAAGCTCCTAGCTTTCTCAACTCTACAACATTAGGATTCTTGAAAGTGTACTTCTTTGTATTCCTCCTTTCAAAATTCATAGCCATGGACATCTGAAATTTTGCAAAAGTTCCTTATAAGTCCTTTGAAATCTTACGAACAATGCTCATGAATGTTATGATGGCATGTATGCAACAAACACAAACAAGATCACACAAGGCACACGGGCTTAGGTTCCGAGTCACGAGCATGAAGTCAAGGTAACAGAACACCAACCCACACAGGTAAGTACTAAGGTTTTGTCTTCATTGTACCTGCAAGAAACCAAAAGGGTGCTAACAGAGGTGCCCGGAGTTAACAGCCATCTTTAGAATATCACCGGTACGTTGGATTACTCCCCAACCGATAACATTCTTAAAATAGACCATGTCCGAGTGTAGTATCGCGTGACAACCGCCTTAGATTTACACCCAGACAGTTTTCGCACTACGTTCCTAAATTGGCTTAGATAGGTTAAGGGTTCTACGGTCCTCAGTATGATCAGCTCAAGGTCGGAAAATAATGCCAAGTACGATTACTGGTCATGACATTGATAGTCCAAGAGAGCCTAACCGAGTGGAGATTATCAAATTGATATTGCTTTGGACTACTCCATCACATATCGCTTCGAATATCGCCGTCCTATCATAAGTTTCAACTCAGATCCGGGTTAGAATCTATCTCACACAGAGGATCACCAAAACCAAAACAGAACAACCAAATAACAAACAAATCAAACCAAAGCAGTAAATAAATCAAAGTAGGCTGAATCCGCTTAGAGATTATTCCCCAGCAGAGTCGCCACTTTTCTGTAGCGGTAAAATCGTGAGTGTAAGCTATTGATTAACTTAACTCGATGAACACAGAGTCGCCACCGCGCTTTTCTTTATTTCCGAAAGGAAAAAGGTAAAAGAATGAATAAAAACCTATGAGTCTAAAAGCAAAAGCTAAAAGAACAAACAGAGATTGGGTAAGGGGATTGGTTACGAACCGGGAAGGTTTTAGGCACCCGACTCGTCCGTGGTACTCCACGGGAGCCCTTTGAAATATTTATTGCTTTTTGGTCTGAAATTGGTTTGTTTAAAATGATTGAAGAGATGAGGAGAAGAATATTTTTTAATGATTTTGTGTTTGATAAGGTTTTAACGCCTTATGCCTACGTACCCACAAAGTGCAATGCGAGATCAAAACCTCGTAGTTCGTGGTACAAAATTTGAAAAGAACAAATGAGTTGAATTGATTTTAAAATGTAGAGATAAGTCGTCATCCTTTAGCGAATAATTCCGCTAGAAAGGATGAATCAAATCTAAACATGTAAAAAGGAAAGGTGCACAAAGCACAAAAACAATTGAATGAGTTTTGAGTTTTTTTTTAAAGTATGTAAGAAAATGGTTTTGATATATTTACATGGCTTAACATTTATTTAAGAAACAAAGTGAAAAGTTTAAAATCGCTTGACCAAAGTCAAGGTTTGATTATGAAAGTGTTTGAAGTTTAGAAAACAAGAATATTTTTGAAATAGGGAGAAGTTTTGAAAATTAAAGAATGGGGAGGAGATGAAGGGACTAATCCTAATGCTTGAATTAAAAGCTAAGGAAAGAGTTTACCAAACCATAATAATGCACAATTCTTCAAAGTTCGGACTTCTATCTTCAAAAGATCAATGAATTAACTTGAGGCCGAGGTTTCTAATCCATTCCAATTTGAGCAAGGGGGGAAGATCTTAAATTCTAAGTCCATTCTCCAAAAAGCTCGGGATAGTAACCATTAGTCCAAAATTAGAAGTCACGAGTCTTTTAAGTGTTTAATCCTTTATTAAGTGTTTTGATATCCAAATGGACAAAATAAAAAAACAAGCAACAATATGAATATAAACAAATGATATATGATATAATATGATAAAGCATAATAAAAGAGGTAAAGGAGCAAGAGATTAAAGTAAAAGGATAAGGTGCGAGAGATTAAATTTAAACGGATTATATTCACAACATTATTATTTACAATATAAAGTGGTATGATGAACTTAATCAAGCACAACCACAACAAGGAATAATAAAATCGAGGCAACTGGATCCAAGTGGATCTTAATTAGAATCGGGACAACTTTAGGTCTATGTTAAGCAATCGCCGAGTAATTTACGAAGTAATTACCCTACAAATGAGGCCGGCCACCACTAATTAAAGTGGAAAATATTCGTGTTAATACATGTTAGAGAAGCGATATAATGGATCATTCTCCGAAAACATGCCACACTAAAAGAAAGAGAACGGTCTAATCTTAATCGGGATTTTCGTTGATTTTATCGAAAAGCAACCTATCACGATCTCAAAGTATGGAGAATGATCCAAATGATCATTCATCCATAGATTTGAAATAATGAAGATTAAGCCAATCGGAAATCCACAATCCCGAATCGGAGATTATCATCGACCAAAAGAGAAAAAAGATGAAGAACAAATGGATCTAAAAATAGATCCATAAGAGAAATCAAAATATTTTTAATCTTTCTTAAAAATTATTTTTCTAGATCTCTTTTCTAAATACTTTTTTTAATACTTGTCTAAAAAATAGAATTTCTAAAATACCTTTCCAAAACATTTTTCTAAAATCTTTCTAAAAAGAACTCTTGAATCAAAAAGCAATATAATAAAATTCACTTAGAAAACAAATTAAAGTAATTGTTAAATAAATAAATAAAAAAAGGAACGAGAATGAGGAGAGGGGAGATATCCCGCGGGTTGGGTTGAAACGGATCTGCAAGGATCCATCAGGCCCAAACACTAATTCACAACTCTCTTCTCAAAATTAAATAAAACAAAAAAATATAAAAAAAATGGAAACAAGACAGAAACTCCATCTTCTTCTTCGTTGAAGGAACTAAACAGGGCACAAAACAAGAACAAAACGCGGCGGCAATAAGGCAGAAGCGGCGACTCACCTTCACGATTCAATCAAAGAACAATCAATCTCTCTTCTCCTTCCGCAAATGGATCGATACCTCTCCTTCTTCTTCTTCTTAAACTCTCGGGTCTCTCTCTCTCAATCGCAAGTCTTCTCTCTCCGATTCAAACCGTAAACCTCTCTTCTTCTTCTTTCTGATTCGGATTTGATTTTCGTGATTGAAAGGATTTGGAGGTTGATGAAGATGGAAAGGGGTTAGGGATTTGAATTGATTTGAGCAGCAATTTGAGAGGCTATGTAAGCTTCCAAATGAAGGAGTGAGGGTCTCAATTTATAGAAGAGTGAATGAAGAAGGTGATGCCGTTTTGAATCATTGAAATGCGTTTTTGCTTTTGGCGAAATTCTCGTGTTTGATTTGAGTTTCAAATTTTGCTGTGAGCTGCGTTTTGTTTAATTGTGGTGTGCGTTTTGATATGTTTGTTTTCAGGTGTGTTTGTTGCTCGTGCGAGAAGCGTGCGGATGAAACTCGTGTGCGGGAAGAGGCTTGGATTGGTACTTACAGCTTCAGCTGCGGGACTGGGCGTGTAGGCTTGTGAGAGTTGTTTTTGTTTATACATATGCATACGGTTTTGGCTTGGATGAGAGGCTGAAGCTTGCTTGAGGCTATGCGGCATATTGGGCAAAAGCTTTGAGAAGCTGATGGAAAGTGTGGGCGTACGGGAAGCTTGTTGTGGCTAGCTTTTAGTTTTGCTTGGGAGTTAGCTGAAGCTTGCTTGAGGTTTTGTTGGTTGATGTTGTAGCTGGCGTAAAGTTTTGTTTTGTTCGGCTGTTGTTGTATTGGCGTAAAGGCTGGAGAAAGGGCTGGCGCGGGATGATGTGGGATGTTTGGCAAATGCTTTGGAGGATAGGAAGCTGAGCTTGTTTGAGTATGGGCTTATGTCTAAAAAAGTAATAAATTTGTAATGTAAAAAAAAAAGAGAAATAAAATAAATTAAAATGACTTGATTGGTTATTATTATTATTTTTTTATATTGCTTATTACTAGTTGGGTTCAAAAAAAAAAAATATGGTCTAAAAAAAATGATTTGGTTTATATTTATTTGATGAAAATTGGAAGAAAGAAAAGAAAATGTGGTTATTTGAAAAAAAAATAAGAATGAAATGGATTATGGAATATTCGGATAATCGGTAGAAAATTGGATATGAAATTGGATATCGACAAATGGATAATATCTGGATAATATGCTTTGGTAAAAAATCGAAAAAGATGAATAAAGAAAAATGGTCATAAAAAGGGTGTACATATGGAATTTGGTTTTTTAGCCCACAACGAATCTTGATTTTTTTCATAAGCCTCTGAACACAGCCAACACAGACCCACTGAATAGCCCAAATAACTCGCAACTTGCCAACTATCATCTGAAAACTGTCTGATTCAAGCCCTGATAATTCGAGACCAAACTGAGGAAAATAAATCCTCAGATGAATCGCTAATGAACTGATGAAACGATGAACTGATAAACACTGAAGATTCAAGCCAAACTTCGCACAAAACACTGCCTGATAACTGATGACTTTCACACTCAACACCATTTGAACTTTGAAAACGCATCGTCTGAGGAATAAACTACTAGCACACGCAAGTAGCAGTCAACACAATCTTTTGATAGTTTGACCAATATTAGGTCAAACATCCATTTGAAATCGAATTGTGACTGAATCGAACGCATCTGAATGAAATCACTGCCCTGTCTTTGAAATCCTGCAACACAGAGAAGAAGAAGAACACTGCAGCATATTTTTTTGTATTTTGGTTAGTGATCAGTAAATATAAACAAATAATGAAACAGTAAAAATAATGGTGATCCCTTGCGAAGCATAGACCCTAGATCTGAGAAGAAACTCGAAGGCCAGTGCGATCTTGTTTGTATGAAAAAAATGCAGATGAAATGCAAAGAAATCTTAGGGCAAAAATTAGGGTGTTACAGGAAGTAATCAGAACTTTAAGCGTTTCAATAATCCCTAATTAAAGGTTATTAAAATTGATTAATGCACCATTTAAAATTCAAATAGGAGGATTAAGATCATAAGACTCCATTAAATTCATCCACCGCCCATTTGTTTTTTAGATGATAAGATCCCTTTCCTCCTGTCCATTCCGGCGGTGACAAGTGTCACCTTCTGGTAGGACCGTGAGCCATGTTTCCGCGTGCATCACCCCATGGAGTTAATCATGTTCCTTCAGCCCCAACCTGTCATTTGGTTATCAATATCATCTTCACAGATTGTGTGGTTCAGATTGGTCAAGGAGAGTTGACTGGAACCACATCATGTTCCCTCAGGCCTTGCGCTGATGGGCCTATTTCATTTTCATATCCACACCCCTCATATTAAGCCCAATCACATTTTGATTTAAGAAAACTTCTTCCAGCACCCCATCCTTTTATTTTTTTTTCTATTTTAGTATAGGTTTCATTTTAATTCATAAAAAATATTAAAACGAATAATAAAAATCCCCAAAAATTACAGTAGAGTCTTAATTCAATTTATAAACTTTCCCAATTTTTACTTTCTGAATTTTTGCATTTTCCAATTTAATTTCGATTTTTCATTTAATTGATTTGTATTGAATTCTCATATGGACACATAAATTTGTACATTTTATTTCTCCCACCTCCTGTAACATTTTTGGTCCATTCTTTTTGCTATAATTAGAGGACAAATTATGGTACCTGGAAATATTTTTGGTGCATTTTTTAGGGCATTTTATCTACTGTTTTGGTAGTGTGATTTGTATAAATTTGTGATTGAACCTTAGGTAGATTTAGGTGACCATTTGACATAGCTAGACTTTGAATTTTTAAGAGATTTTTTTAACACAATGTCATAATCAGGTTAGAGACACTAGGGAATTAATTTCACATTTTTTCCATGGCTTTTTGATATTTTTGTCATTTTAATTAATTTCCATCATATTATTGCATATACATATTCATGTCATTTACTAACAATTTCTTTCTTGTGCAAGGTATTTTTCGAGGGTTTGCTTATGGACTTGGATGATATTTTATAATGTCTCAATTATATTTTGTGTACTTTGTGATGTAATAGCTTATACTTGTATGCTTGTATAGTTTCTATAATTAGGATAGAAAAGATAAAACAAATCGATAGAAAACCAAAATCTCAAAAAAGCAAAATAAGATACTCGATCCAACGTCGAGTAAATTTTCAAATAAATAAATAAAGTTGCATGTGACTTTAGGGTTCCTCGATTGCCATCGTTCCACTCCATTACAAGCAAAAGCAAGCCTTGTATGTTGCACACCATAAGTCGTGCGTCTCAGCACCACGCAACCGACCCACCCGATCCATCGCTTCATCCCATGTATGTTTCATACACGTTTTACCCACCATGATTTAGGAGGACCATATTGTTCACTATAACTTCTTTGTACTTGCATTTTTAGTTTAATATCTCTTAGGTAGATTTAATCTTTCAAACCTCACTAACCATAGGCTATCTTCAAACTCAACTAACCTAGGGTAAGTCTAGTTTCCCTTAGAGTTTTCCTTTTATATCTTGAGTGTCACTTCTCATCTATAAAAGATAATCAAAACACTTAATAAAGGAGAATGTGTGCAATGCGCCACGAGCCATAAGCTATACGGGAAATGATTAGTGGAGGTCTCCTTCACTCTTCTAGGATGCTTTACAAACGTTCCATTGGGGGCGATCTTGGAAAGTATTCGCTCTTGTGTCATAGTCTTTAGTGTTGTACATACAATAAACACAAACTCAAAACACTTCTTATAAAAGACAACAAACCAAGAAGTCACGTCTTCTCATCTCATCTCATACTCTTTGCGGACGAACATGACTTGCCTCGACAGTTCAAACAGCGACACGGTAAACACCCTTGAGTCAGAGCCGGTAACACCTGAGCTAGAGCTATGGCAACGTCATCCTAAAAATCACAAACAAGTTTCAGCCTTAGTTAGACAAACTACGGCGACTCCGATCCTCATTTATCCCGATGAGGTACGTAGGCAGTGGGGTAGGGCCCATTCGAGCACAATCTTTCTTTTTCCCTACATTTCCCCCTTTCTTCCCATTTTTCGATTCCATTTCTTTTCTCATTTTCATTTCATTCCAGATAGTCATTCTTTCATTCAAGCAGCGTATTATTTCTCACCCCTTTGAAAACAGACTTACAAGCATGGATCCCGTCGGGTACGGCGGACGGATTGGGGTGCTAATAGATTCCCAATTCGTAACCGACTTCCGGACCCAGATCTTTGGTTCGCAAGGCCTCGTCCTTTTCCTTCTTCCTTAGGTTTGTGCAACATTACCTTTCCCATTCCCTTGGGATAAAAATGTCTGGCTGGCGACTCTAACTTTTCCGCGTCACTTTCGCGTTTGTACTAGGATGAAAATCCTGGGAGCGACAGCTGGCGACTCTGCTGGGGATCGAACCCAGAATCTCTGGTTTCCCCTTTGAGAGTCAATCCTAGCGCTTGTCTGTTTTTGTCTTCTTTGGGTGTTTATTCGTTTTCTGTTATGCTTTAGTTTAGCTTTACTGTTTTGTTTACAGTTTATCGCTTTCCTTTACGACTTTATTTACAACCTTTCTGCACTTTAGTTTATTGTTGCATATACTGGCATATACTGTACTGGCTGTTCTGGTTTTCCTTGGCGGGATGGGATTATTGTGAGATAAGCCAAATACCCGGCTTGAGTATACACATAGGATTTAGAGTGGGCAGTCGTGTGGCTTGCGTGGTTTTGAGCACGTGTGTAGTTTTCACGAGTCCCACACCCAGATCAGGCTCTCTTGGGATATGTTCTATACTGCCTAGACAGGCCATAGAATGTTCCCACCTGAGCTGCTAACACTGGGAACCGATCATCGAGGACCTTAGTGGAAACAACCCTCTCCAGTGGTGACAGTGGAAGACCACATTTTGTGGCAAACCCATTCGCACCCGAGGGCCCACTAGGAAATCGCATAGGATGACCTTGTTCTCTCATAGGAACCTAGTTAAAGCAACTGGTCGTATGACAGTAGTATTGTACCCTTCGGGATGAATGTACTATTGTTTCTCGACTTCAGTGCTTGAAGCCGGGAACTTATGAGGGATTCTTGTTTTTCCAGAATTCAGCTGAGGCCTCCCTGGGTAGTACATAATGCCAAACCGATTCCCTGATTTGGTCATGAGCCATTTCTCGGAAATGGTGAACGTATTATTGCTACTCAGCTTTGAGAGTCCGTGATGTTGACCCGTAGTAGCACACCCGTGAGATTGGGAGGGGTTTACTGGTTTGCAGGAACCCTAAGCTTCCAACATACCCACTTTTGCCAGTATTACTCCGTGTTATGATCCGGTCCTATATGATACTTGGTTGAGAATTCTGGAACTTCTGCACAGAGATAATGACATTATGATCTTCACCAACACTTGGTTATCTGATCCGCACCAGCGTCGGACCACTGACCACATGCCAGTTGTATACATGACATCATGGCATCTTAGCATACATGATTAGTTACTTCCAAGGATCACATGTCTGAATTAAATCGTCGGATTTTTTCTGCATTAAAACTTGGATCAAAACAGACAGATTCCTTGGAAATGATCGAACATGGCATTTGCATACATCCTTGCATTTTTGACAGGTATTCAGGGACAACTTCTTATCCTGACTTGGTTTCTCTCCAGAATGGTCAATTTGAATCACGATTGTCAAGGTTTAGACATGGAACAACTCCGAGCGGAGGTGACTGAGATGAAGGCCCAACTGGGGCATTTTATAGTGGACATTCGAGCGTTGTCCCAAGATCAGAAATTGATAAGAGAAGAATTCAACTTGATGAAGACTCATATAAATCTGCTTACAGGAATCATGAATGCTATGTCAAAAAAGGAAAATGGTCGTGTGTCTGCTTTTCAAACAGAAGGTCATGTTGCTCCCATTTCTTTGGGATGTCCACTAAATCAAGGTTCGTTAGGTGGGTTTCCTCTACAGTTTGATTCTCTTCACCAACAATCACCACTTGGCAGTCGGGAAGAGCATCAGATAAGAAACAACTCCACATGTGAACTAAGTGATCCTACACCAATCGTCACCAAAAAAGTGAGCACTTTATTTCCTTATCAGGGATCCTCCTCAGCTGCTACGCCTTGGTTTCCAGGAGAAATACTTCAACAGGTTTCGTCCATAGCTCCTCCATTGCTAGCAACCCGTCATCAATAGGTTCAAGAAAGGGTTATTGATCCGATACCCATGTCTTATGCTGAATTATGCCCACAACTGCTCAAAATGGGGATGATTGAGTGTCACAAGCTAACTCCTCCTTCCGGTAAACTTCACCAAAGTTGGAATCCCTATGCCTACTGTGTTTTTCATTCTGGAGCTCCCGGACATGATGTTAATGATTGCAAGGCGTTTAAACATCAAGTGCAAGACTTAATTGACGAAGGCGTAATCACTTTCAGACTGACCGGGCCAGAAGTGCCGCAAGATAAAGCATGCAGGAATTCAAAAGAAGGGGTCAATTTTCCTTCTTCTAGAATCACTGTTCAGGCCAAGTCTTCAAAGGGGCTACATCAGCAACCTACATTCGCTCCTCGGCCGAGTATGAGTAAGAGAGTACAGGGACATGTCTGGCGCCCAACGCAATGTCAACAACGAAATGTTCAATCACAATCTCAGGGTCAGCAATAACAGACACCGAGACCATTTCAGGAAAGAACAAGAGCGAAGAACCGCAAACTTGATCCTATCCCATGTCCATATGTTGTATTGCTTCCACAACTTCTGAAGTTGAACCTAGTTGAGCTTCGTACCATGAGGGCTCCTTCTGCTGATAATCTACCACCAAATTTTGATCCAAACTCCAGGTGCGAATTCCATTCAGGTGCCCAGGGGCACAGTATTGAGAAATGTTGGGCTTTTCAGAACAAGGTGCAAGACCTAATTGAGTCCAAGGCAATCAATTTTCCTCCTCAGGTACTCCAAGAATCCGATGCCTAGTCACAATGGAACCGATGTCACGGTTGTTCTACCAGATGGTCTACGTTAAGCTAAAGTCTTCGAGTTAATCACCCAGGACGTCGGGGTATTCATGAAGTAAATAAAGCCAGCTGTATTTAAGTACTCTCAGTGATGGCATTTGTGTGTTTGCCTTTCATCATTGTTCATTTTCATCCCTATTGAGGGGAACTACGTCGCTCTGATTCTTCATTAGTCATCAGTCAATGGAGATACGTAGGCAGAAGATCGACAGGTCTTTCCAAGCAACCTTACGGGGCAACTTTACTCCCCAGCTTCACTCTTTCCGTCAGATGTCTCGCGTCAGAGTCAAAACAGCTAGAAGAAGAAGTATGACTGCTATGGTTAGGTATACGGCTGTAATTTGAAGATTGCAAGTCTGTGAAAGAGCTATTGATCACTAAAAGTATCCAAGACTGACAGGTCCAGACGTAGCCAGGCCTCCTCAACTACGGCAATATTCAGTTTCTTTACTGCATTTCCATTTGTAGTTTCTTTTATGTGTTAAACATTTGTCTACATGTATGAAATTTGTTTGCTTTTGAATGTTAGCAATAATAAAACTCACATATTTTTCTTGAAGTAATTCATTCGCATTCCCTTATAATTTTGCATGTGTACATCGCAATACCAATTGTCGTGCTTAAACTCTATGAAGGAGAATGACGAACAAAAACGCAAAATCTCTAATTGTGTGCTCTCGAGTAAGGCCCTGTTGACGATGTACAGGCTTTGTTTCAAAACCCTAAACACTGGAGATATAAGGAAGATAGACCCTTGCTAACCCTTTTGAGCCTTGAAGTAGGAGTTTCTTTTCACATGAAAAACCCTCACATGTAACCCAGGGGCAAGGTAGATGTCAGCTAGTCGGACCAAGCGTTCAGGCTTTCATAAAGGAGTGTATTTGAAGATCCATTGCATTCTACTATGCTAATCCAGAGGTCCAAAGACCCGAAACCACAATGGTTATCCAAGTCAAAAGGTCCAAAGATTGAAAACCACAATGGTTATCCTTCGTCGACCAAAGAATGAGGCAGTCACAACCCTCGCAAAGCAATCAAGGCAAATAGTGTCACACGACTCGTTCAAAAAGAAAAAGAAAAGAAAAAGCCCGCTAAGTCGAAACTTGAAAACAAGCGACTTAGGCAAAAGTTAGGGCATCCCGCTGGACTTCACAATCAAAGATTCACAAGAATCAGTCCAGGCGAAAGTTAGGGATAAGCAAAATAACGCAAAAGCGAAAGACGAAAAGGATTACACAAGAAAGATCCTCAAATGAGAACAAAGTCGTGTGGCACAGACACGAAAGATAGAGGAGTGACTGACTCTCGACAAATAACCTGATTGGTGCTTGAACCGATAGCAGCAATAGTTTCTCAATCAACACGAAACCCTTATGAAAGGTGAATGCTTGTGAAAACTAGCTGAACATAGGAATGGAGAACATCAAGAAGAATGGGTGGGCACAAATAAACTTCGAGCCTATATCCTTTGTTTCTATAACCGCGAACCAGGCCACGATACAACCTTTAAAAGTCCTAACTGAAACAGGGCTAATTTGAGAGCGTACTACGAGGCCGTGTTCCTGACTCCTATGAGTTGTGCTAAAAGACACTTGTTGGTATTGCATGTACATACTTTCATTCAAAATAGTGTTGTATCTTAACCAGTGATTCGCTCACAAAGGTTTGCGATCCCTTTTCAAAACTTCAAGTTTGACATGTGTGTTGCATTAGTATTTTCATTCTAAGAATAAACATTTTTTGCTTGCATACATTTTTTTGGCAACATAAATGGTTCACATGCGGAAATTCAATCCAGAAGCTTAAGCTTGCCAAGTTGAGAAGTCCAAAACTTCTGAAAGATAGTCACGTTGAGGTGCACTTTTCCGAGAAAAGCTCCATCGGGTGAAGACTTCCCCAACTAGTCATGTTAAGAGCTAGCCAATCTGGGGCAATTACATCGAGCAATCTCTTCAAATTTCAGTCAAAACTGGGGCAATCACCTCGAGATTCAAATCTCTCCAGGAGCGAAGATTAGTCAGTCAAGTGCAAAACTATTCAAGTGCTCGTACTGGGGCAGGCCACCCCAATAGTACGAGAATTCATTCTTTCCCAAAGACAGACGACCAGAAGCATTTACTCGGAGTTAAAAATACCGTGGTCACTCGTCAAGCCAATTATCTCGTTCAGTACTTTTGACAGCTCCAAACTCATCTTCATTGGCAATGGTTACCTCCCCAGCAAGGTTGTTACGTTAATTCATGCAGTTGTTACGATACCTAAGAGTTTAAAGACGCCAAGTCTTTTGTAAAATCCTCTTGAGGTAAAATCCATACGGAAGCAACTGATCCCCAGCACGAGACAACTTGAATTCTTTTTCCTCCCCAGCGGGACGTGTCTCGGTTTTGTCATCCCCAACAGGCGAATGAAAGTTATCCCCAGTAAAGTCACCAAGTTTTTCCTTCAGCTGGTTTCCTTGATCTCGGTTCCTCAACAGATCTAAGGTAACTCTTATTCCCCTAACGGATTTCAGATAAATCATTCTCTTCCCTAGCAGATCCATAAGAGTGGATAATCACCCAATAGTCGAGGTATCCCCTGGCACGGTCCTCAAATCTAAAGTCCAATTTATTTTTGGCAAAGTTGATAATTCGGGACAGATGAATTATTCACGCTCTTTTCCAACAGAGATGTTATCCCCACGGGGCTTCTTGAGAACGAATTCGCGATCATTGTTTTTCCCCACAGAGTTAGCAGGGACTTATTACTTCCGCGTTAGGAATTCCTTTTACACTCACACCAGTTCATTAACAATACTCAAGACATAACATCCCCAGTGTCATGGGGCAACATGCCATGCAATTCAACATATGCAAAGCCCAACCACGGACTGGCCAAAGTCCATCTTCGGGCGGCAGATTTCAAAGCCCAGCCACAGACTGGCCAAAGTCCATCTTCGGGTGGCAGATTTCAAAGCCCAGCCACAGACTGGCCAAAGTCCATCTTCGGGTGGCATATTTCAAAGCCCAGCCACAGACTGGCCAAAGTCCATCTTCGGGTGGCAGATTTCAAATCCCAGCCACAGACTGGCCAAAGTCCATCTTCGAGTGGCAGATTTCAAAGCCCATCCACAGACTGGCCAAAGTCCATCTTCGGGTGGCAGATTTCAAAGCCCAGCCACAGACTGGCCAAAGTCCATCTTCGGGTGGCAAATTTCAAAAGTCCCCCGCAGTGGGCAAAAGTCCCCCGCAGTGGGCAAAAGTCTCCCACAGCGAGCAAAAGTCCAGCCACAGACTAGCCAAAGTCCATCTTCGGGTGGCAAGTTTCAAAAGTCTCCCACAGTGAGCAAAAGTCCAGCCACAGACTGGCCAAAGTCCATCTTCGGGTGGAAAATTTGCAAAAGTCCCCCACAATGGGCAAAAGTCTCCCACAGCGAGCAAAAGTCCAGCCACAGACTGGCCAAAGTCCATCTTCGGGTGGCAAGTTTCAAAAGTCTCCCACAGCGAGCAAAAGTCCAGCCACAGACTGGCCAAAGTCCATCTTCGGGTGGCAAGTTTTAGAAGTCTCCCACAGTGAGCAAAAGTCCAGCCACAGACTGGCCAAAGTCCATCTTAGGGTGGAAAATTTGCATAAGTCCCCCACAGTGGGCAAAAGTCTCCCACAGCGAGCAAAAGCCCAGCCACAGACTGACCAAAGTCCATCTTCGGGTGGCAAGTTTCAGAAGTCTCCCACAGTGAGCAAAAGTCTAGCCACGGACTGGCCAAAGTCCATCTTCGAGTGGAAAATTTGCAAAAGTCCCCCACAGTGGGCAAAAGTCCCCCACAGCGAGCAAAAGTCAGCCGCAGACTGGCCAAAGTCCATCTTCGGGTGGCAAGTTTCAGAAGTCTCCCACAGTGAGCAAAAGTATAGCCACAGACTGGCCAAAGTCCATCTTCGGGTGGCAAATTTTAAAAAGTCCCCCACAGTGGGCAAAAATATCCCGCAGTGAGCAAAATTCTACCTGCCGTGTGGCAAATCTCTAAAGTCCCCCGCAGTGGGCAAAAGTCTCCCGCAGTGTGGCAAATTTCCAAAGTCCACCTGCAGTGTGGCAAATTATCCGGGATCCACCCGCAGAGTGGCAGAGTATCTGAAGTCCAAACGCAGATTGGAAAAAGTCCATCCTCAGGATGGAAAAGTATCTTTAAATTCGATCGCAAATTGTTGAAAGTCCACCCGCAGCGTGGCAAGTCGTTATTCGTCTAACTCCATCCGATAATACACCAGTAAGGAATTGTTGCAGCCTATCAAAGTCCACCCGCAGTGTGGCAAGTCAGTAGCCGTCTGGCATTGCTCAAAAGGCATCCCTTGTTTACTATTCTCTCCATCATAATTATACCCAAGCAGAGTTCGTTCGGTTGAGTTTATTTCCCTGTTCTTCTGCCACAAATGGCAAATTTTCTGGATGTTTCTAGTATTCAATCCCTGAATATCTCAAATGTCTGAAAGCAACTGCTATCATCCATTCACATCCACAGTGATTGAATAGGGAAAACTGTAACACCCCAAAATTTGCCCTCCTACTTATAACCATTTAGTTGGTCCTAGTTTCACATCGTCCGCATTCTCCATTAGGTCATATAATCATAATCAGGTGTATCCTTTTGTGTTGTGACTGTGGGGTCAAGGTTACCTTTCAAGCCTCAGTAAGTGGAAGACATTTATTTCGTCTGCATCATACACCCATGTGTGTCCTACCTTGTTCGTTTCTCATGCTAATTGATGGAGTGTTTGGTTATTCTCTAATCGGTCTTTGGGTCCTCGATTGTGGTTTATAACATTTTTAAGCCATGGGAAATTTTTCCTGATGCTCTGTTTATAATTACAGGCTCTTGTAAGTATGTGAAGTTTAAGGAGAAATGGGCCTTCAGTTTGAGAATTAAGATTTGAATTTTTGCTTTCAGTCCAAGTTGTTTTGGTTTCAAGATTAATGAGGCGTTTTTGGGCATATACAACAAAAAAATTCAAGGAAGCTCCTGGGATAGTCAATCACGCTCAAGTCCAAGCCATATAATTAATTAAATTGATAAGTTAAGTTATGCTCAGAAGTTGTTGTATTTGTGGATTTATAATAGATTATCGCAAATAAAATGCAAGACGAAAATGATTGGTTGATCTTTAAGGCACGAGCCAAATTAGTTTTAATCCCAATATAACTTTGGGCCAATATCCTAAGGAAATTCTAGAGTACTACTTCAAGAGGACGTAGGAATATTGTCTCGGATATCGTTAAAGCATCCTTTTTAAGATTGAATTTTGGCCATGAGTCTCTAGAGATTTAGGTCACGGAGATCCTATGTGTCATCTCTGCAATTAATGGCTCTTGGGAGTGTGTTAAGTTCATAACAAACTAAGGAGGAGAAATACCCTCATTCATGTGGTTAATCAGTCGATGGATGCTAAAATAATTCAAATCATCTAATTACATTTGGTTCGAACTTTGATCTCAATTATTTTCACTTTAACTTCCAAGATACATTCAAGTGGTCTTTGGTCAAGGGACTTGTTAATTTTCTAGCAATTCTAAGACTATTATTAGAGTAAATCAAGAAGGGTTATGTTCATATTTTGAAGAGAAATTCCTAAAAGCATGATAAGAAGTTCCCTCGCAGATGAAGATTCGGTGACATCAAAAACAGTTAGAGTTAGGCAAGCCAAATGTGTAAGGAAAAGTAAAATACGACAACAATTGGATGGTCCTTGTCAAAAACAGAAACCAATGACTTTTAGAAAGAAAAAGAACTTCTCAAACAATAATTTATCAGAGATATCTGAGGAGGATCTAGAAAGTTCTTTGCAAGTTGGCATGCGTCCTTATGAGAAAATAAGATATGAGAAAAAGAGAGGGGTATCATTTAAACATTCCACAGGAAATGTTGTTGCAGTGCCACAAGGGGAAAATCATGCTGGTCACGCACCTGGAATTATTAATAATGTGGACACATTGAATATTGATACTCTTGATGGTTCATATGCAAATAAAGATACAATAAGTGGAGATAATAGAGAAGATGATTTCGGAAAACCCTTTTTGACTTCTGATCTTGCCGTTGATAAAGCTACTTCAAATGGAAATACCATTTTAGTTAAAATTATAGATGACGATGATGATGATAATGACAATGATGATGAAACAAGTAACTCTGCTGTAAATGTTGATGAGAGTTTGAGCAAAAGCACTTTGATAATAGAATTGAAGGGGGGGTTCAATAAAGAGTAAATAATACAGTTACAGTAAGAAGAGAATTTCCAGTACAGTGAAAGGAAAAAAAAGACAGTGAAAATGGAGATGGGTGTCTTCTATCTCTAAGTCTCCAATTTCTACATGGAACTCATAAAAAAAGCGGCGGGATCAATCTTGTTTCAGCTCTCAAAAAAACTCTTCACTACAATCTTCTCAATTCTCCCGTCCGAATTTCTTTAACAACCCGCAGCAAGCCTCAATCTTTGATCTCTTCGGTCACAAGTCTTCAACCTTTCTCAAATTCAAATCAGAACTGACCTTAGCATCTGATCCAGCAGGAAAGATATCACTGCATTCAACCTGGCACATTTTCAGAAATTCAGCAGGAAAAAAAAGCTCAATACAAATTCAGTTGGAAAGCCTAACTACCCCAACCGAAACTTAACTGAATTTCTAACAAACTTTTAACAGAATTCACCTGTGAAAAACCTAAAAAAGGGCCCTCAATTCATCAACTATAAAGGGTGGTTGGTTGCTGCAGATTGCGGGTCCCGACTCTCATTCAATCCATCTTCATCTTTCTTCAAATCCCCTTCACATTCCATCTTCACCTCTTCTCATTCTCTGCATACTCTTCAACCATTTTTCATCAAGCCCCCTTCTTCATTCATCTCTTACAAAACCCCACATCATCTTTTTTTCCTATTCTTCATCTATTTCCCCTCAAATCTCAACCTTCATCATCAGTCCTCAATATCTATCAACCTGCAACAAAAGAAAGAAAGCAACAGTCCAAGGCCACAGGAATTAATTGCAGAAGAAATGCGCAAAAAGTAGAAGAGAAGACATCAAATACGTATTCACACCATTGCAACTTCATCAACCTCTTCGCAGATTCAACTTCAATCTTAACATAAAGCCTGCACAACTCAATTCTTGCGAACATTGTAACCTGCACAACCGTCCTCCGCTTTCTGCAATCGGATATTCTTCACATAGACACCATCATAGCTTTGTTCTTCTTCATTAGCACAACCTGCAAAATCAGCCCAAAGATACATAAATCAGTGACGCAGCCATCAAGAAATTCAATAGACCGCAACAACAAATTAGAGACGCAAGAAGAAGAAGAAATGCGTTCAAAGATCCATCAATTCAGCAAGAATGAAATATATCCAGAAATAATCATCATCTTCATCGAGTTGAGCTTCATCGCATCATCCTTTATCTTCTTCAATCATCATATCAACCTACAAGAATGGAACGATATTTCAGATTCGCAAAAACTCAACGATTCACATTCAACAAACTCGTCAAATCCATAATCATAAAACGATTCCGCACACACACAAAAAAGGGCACATCAACAGAGTCACGTCATGCAAGAAAAGAATCTGCGTATACCTCGATTCCCGAAGGCAACGACTTTATATCCTAGGTTCCGAATCTTCGAAATTTTGTCGCACCTCTCAACTTTCGGATCTTCTCTGCAATTTTCTATTTTTTTTTCCGACCGGCATCGTAAGACTCGTCCCTTTCTCGTTTCTTCATCATCCAATATTCGAGAACCTGCAAACTCAAGAAGCAACTCATATATTCAGAATTCCCAAATCATCAACAACGAGAAAACGGAAGTCGAAGAAGGAAAAGGGGATCGAATCGTACACTTACACGGGAAACGCGCCAAAATCACCTTCGTTTTACAGGTATGTCAATCCCGCCTTATTCGTCACTATTATGTAGGCTTTGATTTGGTGAACCCTCTGAATCTAAACACGAATTAACGAGCTCGAAGGTTTGAGTTGGGGAGGGTTCGTGATTAGGTTTTTGTGAGGTTTGAAACTGTGAGAGTTAGGTTTCGGATGTGGAGTAAAGGTGAGGTTTAGGGGGAGATGGAGATATGGACGTTCGTCTTCTTCGTCCAATTCGCAGCGGCGGCGCCGTTTGGAGGGGAGGACAGAACCATTAGGGTTGTAGAGGATGAACATAAGATTTGTGAGAAAGGTTTTGTTTAAGTTTGTCTTTTATCACGTTTTGGTCTTAAGTTCTGGTGTTATTTTGAGTTAATCTAATTTGGGAAGTAATCAGAACTTTAAGCGTTTCAATAATCCCTAATTAAAGGTTATTAAAACTGATTAATGCACCATTTAAAATTCAAATAGGAGGATTAAGATCATAAGACTCCATTAGATCCCTTTCCTCCGGTCCATTCCGGCGGTGACAAGTGTCACCGTCTGGTAGGACCGTGAGCCATGTTTCCGCGTGCATCACCCCATGGAGTTAATCATGTTCCTTCAGCCCCAACCTGTCATTTGGTTATCAATATCATCTTCACAGATCGTGTGGTTCAGATTGGTCAAGGAGAGTAAACTGGAACCACATCATGTTCCCTCAGGCCTTGCGCTGATGGGCCTATTTCATTTTCATATCCACACCCCTCATATTAAGCCCAATCACATTTTGACTTAAGAAAACTTCTTCCTGCATCCCATCCTTTTATTTGTTTCTATTTTAGTATAGGTTTCATTTTAATTCATAAAAAATATTAAAACGAATAATAAAAATCCCCAAAAATTACAGTAGAGTCTTAATTCAATTTATAAACTTTCCCAATTTTTACTTTTTGAATTTTTTCATTTTCCAATTTAATTTCGATTTATCATTTAATTGATTTGTATTGAATTCTCATATGGACACATAAATTTGTACATTTTATTTCCCCCACCTCCTTTAACATTTTTGGACCATTCTTTTTGATATAATTAGAGGACAAATAATAGTACCTGGAAATATTTTTGATGCATTTTTTAGGGCATTTTATCTACTGTTTTGATAGTGTGATTTGTATAAATTTGTGATTGAACCTTAGGTAGATTTAGGTGACCATTTGACATAGCTAGACTTTGAATTTTTAAGAGATTTTTTAACACAATGTCATAATTAGGTTAGAGACTCTAGGGAATTAATTTCACATTTTTTCCATGGATTTTTGATATTTTTGTCATTTTAATTCATTTCCATCATATTATTGCATATACATATTCATGTCATTTACTAACAATTTCTTTCTTGTGCAAGGTATTTTTCGAGGGTTTGCTAATGGACTTGGATGATATTTTATTATGTCTCGATTATATTTTGTGTACTTTGTGATGTAATAGTTTAATATTTGTATGCTTGTATAGTTTCTATAATTAGGATAGAAAAGATAAAACAAATCGATAGAAAACCAAAATCTCAAAAAAGCAAAATAAGGTACTCGATCCAACGTCGAGTAAATTTTCAAATAAATAAATAAAGTTGCATGTGACTTTAGGGTACCTCGATTGCCATCGTTCCACTCCATTACAACCAAAAGCAAGCCTTGTATGTTGCATACCATAAGTCGTGCATCTCAGCACCACGCAACCGACCCACCCGATCCATCGCTTCATCCCATGTATGTTTCATACACGTTTTACCCACCATGACTTAGAAGGACCATATTGTTCACTATAACTTCTTTGTACTTGCATTTTTAGTTTAATATCTATTAGGTAGATTTAATCTTTCAAACCTCACTAACCATAGGCTATCTTCAAACTCAACTAACCTAGCGTAAGTCTAGTTTCCCTTAGAGTTTTCCTTTTATAAATTGAGTCTCACTCCTCATCTTCAAAAGAAAATCAAAACACTTAATAAAGGAGAATGTGTGCAATGCGTCACGAGCCTTAAGCTATACGGGAAATGATTAGTGGAGGTCTCCTTCACTCTTCTAGGATGCTTTACAAACGTTCCATTGGGGCCATCTTGGAAAGTATTCGCTCCTGTGTCATAGTCTTTAGTGTTGTACATACAATAAACACAAACTCAAAACACTTCTTATAAAAGACAACAAACCAAGAAGTCACGTCTTCTCATCTCATCTCATACTCTTTGCGGACGAACATGACTTGCCTCGACAGTTTAAACAGCGACACGGTAAACACCCTCGAGTCAGAGCCGGTAACACCTGAGCTAGAGCTATGGCAACGTCATCCTAAAAATCACAAACAAGTTTCAGCCTTAGTTAGACGAACTACGACGACTCTGATCCTCATTTATCCCGATGAGGTACGTAGGCAGTGGGGTAGGGCCCATTCGAGCACAATCTTTCTTTTTCCCTACATTTTCCCCCTTTCTTCCCATTTTTCGATTCCATTTCTTTTCTCATTTTCATTTCATTCCAGATAGTCATTCTTTCATTCAAGCAGCGTATTATTTCTCACCCCTTTGAAAACAGACTTACAAGCGTGGATCCCGTCGGGTACGGCGGATGGATTGGGGTGTTAATACCTTCCCAATTTGTAACCGACTTCCGGACCCAGATCTTTGGTTCGCAAGGCCTCGTCCTTTTCCTTCTTCCTTAGGTTTGTGCAACATTACCTTTCCCATTCCTTTGGGATAAAAATGTCTGGCTGACGACTCTAACTTTTCCGCGCCACTTTCGCGTTTGTACTAGGATGAAAATCCCGGGAACGACAACTTCCAATGAGCAGACTTAACCCTATAATAATACATATTTAAACTAAGTAAGAAAAATACAAAATTCACAAAAAGTATATTTTGGGATCTAAATCAAAACATACCGATTAGTCGTCGTGTTACCCATATGTAGGACTCGATTAATCCATGCGCAAACAAACCTTTGTCTATGTGGTGTCAACCATGTGTCGTTCACGTACTCAAAAAATTTAGGACCATCAACACACTCTTGCTCAAGTTCTTTTAAATGTTGAGCATACTCAACCTCATCACTAGCCCATACAACATCCGTCCATAATTTGCCAATTGACTCTTGCATATCAGGAGCCACTAATAGTTTGCTTTTTGCACCAACATTTTTGTTAATGTGAAACTGACATAGCAAATTATTTTTCCGTGGAAACACAGTCTCAATGGCTTTTATCAAATCAAGATCTCTATCTGTCATCATCACTTGTGGAAATAAATCTTTCTTCACAAACAATTGTTTAAGCTTATGTAACACCCAACAAAAAGTCTCATTCTGCTCAGACTCAATATACGCAAATGCGACAGCAAAAGTCAACTCGTTTGATGTCATGCCAACAATTTCAAACAAAGGTTGCCTGTATTTGTTTGTCTTATAAGTGCTATCCATAACTAACACAATAGGAAAAATATTCAACAACTTAACTGAATCTGGATGTGCCCAAAATATATCTTTAATAACTTCAGAGTCGTCTCTTCTTCTACTCCAATAAACATAACCTGCAACCTCGATAAGCTTAAACAAATGTTGTATATCACTTCTAGGACCTCTTATCTCTTTTTCCATCATACTCTTCTGCTTGTATATTTGTGTGATCCGAGTGACACAATCTGGATCTCGCTCGTGCAAGAAATGCAATATATTTCTAGGTGCAACCTTTCTCTTTGTTAAATCAGCAACATGTTGCTTCTGATCCGATGTCAAACTACCAACAAATGAGTGACCTTCTAATCTATCAGGTAAATCATGGTTATGAACGCCACATTTTACATCAATCTTCCATCTAGATCCATCTTTTGTCGGAGTCGACCTGATCTTAAATGGACATCCGCATTTTTTCGTCGCACTTTCTATTCCACTACGAATATCCTTGTATTTCCCACCTTTATTGCAACCAAATATTATTTTGTTACTTCTTCCTCTCTTGCCTGTTTGTGTATCTGAACGAGTGATGATGACCGTCACTTTATTTCGTAATCCGGTGTCTTTAACCCATCTTATCACCTCATGTCGTGTACCAAATCTCTCTGACGTTGTAAATACATCTGATGTATTCACACATATCGGTTCTTTTTCGTATATAGGTACTGCACCTACACAATAAAAATATTTTTTAATAAAAAATATAAAAAAAATTAAAAAATAAAAATTTACAAACCGGAAGACTTTATGTAAGTCTTCCGGTATTGTATCTCGTACAATACCGGAACACTTACATAAAGTGTTCCGGTACACATATACAGGGATACCGGAAGACTTAATAAAAGTGTTCCGTTCCGGAACACTTTTATTAAGTCTTCCGGTGAACAAACATTACAAAACCGGAAGACTTTCTCAAAGTCTTCCGGTATGATAATAAACGTACCGGAACTCATATTTTAAGTCTTCCGGAACGTGTTTTTTGGGACCAATTTTTTCTGGAAACTGACGGTCTGACATAAATGGTAAAAAAATAAAAAATAAAAAAAATAATATAATAAAATATAATAAGGTTATAATAGACATTTTGAAAATATTGTAGGGGTAAAAGTATGGATGTGGGGGTATATGGTAAAGCCTTCTAAAAAGAAACGCTAATTAGACTGGAGTCTGCATATAGTGTTGTTAATTCAATTGGTGTGTATGTGTAAAGTTATAGTGTTGGAGTCAATTGGCTTGACACTAGTGTTTGTTATGTTTTTCTTATAATGATTAACATTTTATATAAAATTCGAAATCAAAAATATTAATATTAATATTAGGTTACATTTACATACAAAAACCAAAAATATTAATATCGTTGACCAGGATGAACCAACCGACCACAGATTCCACATCCCCTAACTGCCCTAACGTGTGGCTCTATCCCATGTTATTGATTCACCCTAGATGTTAGAGGATTTGAGCACCCAATAATATCACCATCACCAGATTCCCTAAGAAGTTCAGTCAATTCCATGAAGTCATGTGTATGGAATGACGCACTACCGTTGAAACTGAGCTCGTGACCCATGCCATAATAGTTAGGGTGTGTTTGGGTTATTGGTATGTAGCCGGGACGATTAAAGGGTGGCATTGGTGTAAATGATTTGTTGGGGAAATGTTGAAATGATTATCATGGTGTTTGGTAGCCATATGGTTGTTGCATGTTTTGATTTTGTGATGTTTGGGCTTCTTTGCTATAGTAGGAAGAAAATTTGGTGTTAAATGATCATTAAGTGTTTGGCTATGACAACTTTGGTAGTATCGCGACCGACTTAAAAATCTAAGAGTCATCATCATATTTTTAAGAAAAATAATGATAAACTTAAATCCCAATATTAGCGACCTAGATAAGAAGTCGGTTAAGTGGGAGGAAGGTGTTATGCACCTCTCACCTCTATTGTATTTAATAAGATCCTCTTTAAGTTTCTAGGGTATACTTTGTTTGTTTTGTTTAAAAATTCAAAAATAATAAATAATAAACCCAGAAACCTAATTTAATCCTAGTTTTACTCGCTAGGGTTTTACAACCTTATGCCTACGTACCTTCAATTTGAAGGATCAAAGCACCATAGTTCAACTCCTTCTACCCCTTAACCCCTAATCTTAACCCCTATCCAATTACTACCCCTTAAAACTAAATCCTTTAACCCTAAAATAAAACCTCTTAAATCTTCATTTTAAAACCCCTAATTTCTTATAAAACTCTACCAGGAGAGAGTCAACGATTGACTCTCTCTCTCTCTCTCTCCCCCTCTCTCTCTCTGGAGCGTTGAATTCATCTAACGCCTTGAGATCTCATAGCCTGGTGATCGTATGATCATCCTACTAAGTCCAAGTACTCTGATCACACGGCTGTGATGCAGAGCCAATCCAAACTCGCCATAATCCAAACCCTTTTGATCAAGTCAGAGTAAACAGATTGCGTGGCTAGCAGGGAGCCACGCGTTTGTGATCGTTACGCACATGGGGAAGTATTTATCCCTTCTCAATGAAAAGCATGGTGAATCAAACACAACATGTTTAAACTGTCGATGCTCAAATATAATGGAACCTTATTTCAAAAACTCACACTCTATGTGTTTCTTCACTGACAAACCAATTTGTGTTTAAACATATGTTTAAATCTGTTTTGGGTTAGGAATAGTGAAAACATGAAATTTTGACGCGAAATTTGTAGCACCCCAAATTCAATTATGAATAATTGTTGCTTATTTGAGGATATATAATGATTTTGACAATGGGTGGTTATGTGGCCCGATGCATTATGGTGAAATTATTTTAATAATATTAATAATAAGAATAATCATATAGTATTATTCGAATTATTGCTTATTATTTAAAATAATAGAAGTGGGGGTATGTGGGTTATGTTGGTCATTTGGGAGTATAAGGAGTATTTTTATATAATATGAATAATTAGTGTATTATTATACTCTTATTATTATTATTAATAAAAATATATTGAAGAAAGGGTAAGGTGGTCTTTAGGAGAAAGAGTAAGGATAAGTTGGGAAAAACATAAACTATGATTATTTTACCCAAATAGGAGAACACGATAAAAAATTCTCACTTTTCGTGTTTTTGGTGAAGAAGAGCTCTAAGGAAAGGAAAAGAAGAAGATGAAGCTTAAGGTCGTGAAGTTGTTAGGAACCTTGGAGAAGAGTATTAATTGACGTAATTCTCTAAGGTATGGGGATTTTTCACAATCTATTATAATTTTATAGGAATTGGTTTATGAATAGATTAGGTTTTGTATGATTTTGGTGATTGTTAGGTTTGATGACATAGATCGAGTTATAAGAGTATGAATTGGTGAATTAGGATTGATAAGATGATTTAGAATGGTGTGTTTGATGTTTGAATTGATGCATTGTTGTTGTATGTGATTAAATATTGATTAGTAAGAAGTTTTGGGTTGCATTAGAATGAATTCGTATGAAAAATTGGGGTATTTTGGTGTAGAATTCGTAAAAACAGTAGAAAACTGCTTATGTATAGGTGTTAACCGGTTAACAAGTGAAAAATATGTATTTTGGGAAAAAAATGAGGCGTTAACTGGTTAATGCTATGAGTTAACCGGTTAACACTATAACAGTGGCACTTTTATTTTTGAAAAATCCATAACTTTTGATCCGTAACTCCGATTTAGGTCCCGTTTGAAGCGTCAGAAAGCTAACGAGATGAACTTTAATTTGATGAAATAAAATGAGTGAAGTGAGACATTTTTAAATGATGAATATTTAGAAAAATTTGAATTGGTTTTATGATTATAAACATGATTTTGTTGTAAGTTGATGATTTGTTGTTATTGATGAAGGAAGTTGTTTTGTTGTATTACTGGAATTGGTGTTATGACTATAAATATGATTTATATTGTAAATTGATGATTTTTTGTTGTGGACAAAAGGAGTTGTTTTGTTGTATTGTTTAAAAATTGGTTTTATGCTTATAAACATGAGGTTATTGTGAATTGACAATTTATTGATGTTGATGAAAGAAGCTGTTTTATTATCTCGTTGATCAAAGGAGTTATTTTGTTGTATTATCGATAAAGAAGTATTATCGATGTGTTTTCATGATGAAAGACATGATTATTTGATGACTAATTGTTGAACATGCAATGAATGATGCACTTGTTGATTTTTGGTGATTTATGAGGAGTATCGCATCATTGCATTTCATGGCATATTTTTGGTGGGGCTTCGGCCTATTTGCTAGCTTTAATCCTATTGTGCGAATTGAAGTGATTTGGTGATTTTGGTGTCCTCCCTTGTGGAGGGTTGATGGCCATGTGTCCATCTCACGTAGAAAATTGGTACCACATGCATATTACGCATTTCATTGTAGCTGACATCGCTTTGTAAGAGATGTGTTTTTTTTGGAGATTGTGTTTGTTGCTGAATTTTGTTGTCGATGTTGTTATGATATATTTGTGCTTGATTTATTTGTATTCCATATCCTTATATTATTATAATGAATTATAATTTCTCACTCTGCCTGCTTGGAAATGTTGCCTCTTTTGTGGGTAACTTGCAGATATCTGAGATGAGTTTGCGGTGCGTGAAGTCTTAGCTGGAAGCTGTATAGCTTAAGTCTAGAGTGTCTGGTGTCTTGCTTTGATAGATGTAACATCGGGGGAAATAGAACGCTTATATGATTGGATTGTCGCTTTGTTATTATGAGTTTTATGAGTTGTTAAATGTTGAATTGAGAATGATGATAATTGTTGACTTTGACCAAAAGGTCTTTATGTTTTAATGAGATATGAGGAAAATATTTTTGAATATATGATTCCACTGCGATAGTTTTGATTTTTAGAGAAAAGAATATTTTTAATATAATAATTTTTATTGATGTTTTATGAAGAAATGTGACACCTTCAATGAGTTACTTTGATTATTTCAGTTTATTTATATAATTTGTATTTGGGGTAGAAGAGTGTTACATTAGTGGTATTAGAGCAGGTCGGTCCGTCCGACCAATGTTGTTAATGTCGTTGATTCCTCAGCATGCGGCATGTGTGTGGAAACACTGTTGGCACTTGCTTGTTGGTTTCTAGTCGTTGTCTGGAGGTGTTGGTTTGGAATTAAGTGGGGGAGAGACTGTCTCCCGAACATGTTGTTGAGATGTAGAAGCTGGTTCAAGTTGATGTTGGCTGCAAGAGTGCAAGTTTATTGAAGCGATGTGATTGTGGACCAGCGAGAGTATGGACTCATGAATTTGTATCGGTTGAGTGTGAGAAGTGCGTAGATATATGGATGAGAAATTGAATGAGATTAAGAGATTTTTCTGAGGGGAATGACAAGTTGATGGATCAAGCCGATAGATTGTATGTCGCGAGTATAGTTGGATTAAAGTTGAGTAATTTTCGTAGTTAGAGGAAAAAGAAAGGACTTTGGTGAATTTTGGAAGTAATGGAGGAAGATGGAACTTATGTTCATCAATCTTGAATTCCGATTTTTGGAAAATTTATAGCAGCTTCCAGTAAAAGAGGCATAACGTTTTACTCGAGGTTCGGATTGAAGTGGTTCTGGAATTTTTTGAAAGCTTACAAAATTCCCTATAGTTTACATATAAGATTTGTCTTCAGGAGGTTAGTGAAGAGGGAGATAAGTGCATTTTAGTATTTGGGTCTGATGCTGATTTTTTTGGAAAATTCTGCTTACGGGAATTCTTGACCAGTCCCATTGTAAGGAAGATAACATTTTGCTCGTAAAATCGGATTTAAGCGATTTTTGAAGTTCTGGAATCTACACAAAATTATCTTCATTTTGGAATATGATTTTGTGTTTGGGAGGTCTGTATTGGGATAGAAATATGCGGTTGAAGATGAGTGACTATTGCTGAAAATTTGGAAAGATAAAGACAAATGTGAAATATTATTAGGAATAAAATGTTGGTATTTTTAAGAATGTAAATGTGTTGGAGAATGCATTGTGATGCAATTTACGTTGAATAAGAAGGAGTAAAGTGACAATTTTATGTGATGGTAGATTTGAGAGGAAAGACGAATGCTCGAGTAACGTTGTTAAAATTTTTAACTTGGATGAAAGTTGTAATTGGAACGAACCGAATTGGATTGTACTCGATGTTGTAGCGATTCCGGTGTTGGAAAAATATTTAAGGTTATGTTATGCTATTAGCGTGTATAAGAGATTGTGGAATGGATTTTTGGAAGTTTTGGTATAATTGTCGAAGTTGGAAATAAGGAACTAAGAAGGCGTTGGTAAGCCTTAGAGAGTTGGTAGAGCATTATGCTTACAGACTTTGGGGCACAAGTTGAAGTACGCTATTGTGTTGGGTAATGATGATTTATGCCACCGTTATGGTTTCCGGATGTCTATCGACAAATTGAGGAACTCATCACCCTTAATCTATTGTTGATAGTAGATGGAATCATGATTGATGGATAGATGTATCATGCCGACTGGAATAGTATGCATGTTGGATTGGTTAAAGTTAAGCTGAGCGCTTGATTATTGTTTGTTTTGTCGATGTAAATTCGTATATAAGAATGTTATTCGGATTTAAGGATGATAGTATGAAGTTGCGTTTGGATTGAATAATAATATGGAAACTCATAGTTGAACTCTAGATAATTGGAGTGTTGCTTTGGTGATGAATTAAGTGGCGCGAGACTTGAAGTTTTCTTGAGATGATTAGAGGGGAAAGTAGATGGGAATGTAAGAGTGTGATTTGACAAGAATGTCAGATAAAGTTGAGTTCCACGTATTAGAAGGAGTAAATTGTAAGTTGGTTTATTAAAGTGCAAGTTTTGGTTGGAACAAGAAGAGTTGTTTAGTTGTGTTGTTTCGGATAAGAATTTATGAAGGGTTGTGTTGATATGAATAGGGATCGAGGATTCGGTATGTTGAATTAGTTAGAAGCAAAGGATATGAGTTATCTTGTGGAAATTGTTGGAACCATGTACCTTATGTTGTTGTAGTAATGTTATGTGTTTAAGATGATTTTTGAGGGACATGTTATTAAAAGATGGTAAAGTTGTAGTTACGTTGAGGATAATTGGAAATTCGTGGGAGTACATGTATATCTTACCCAAGATTTAGAAGTAGTCGTCGTTGTAATTATGTTGAATGTTAGAGGTGTTGTCCTATAGATCTAAGTTGAAGTATTCAATAACAATGAGAGTGTGGGATACATGTGGGACGGAAATTCCGAAGAGTTAAGTCGAAGTCTTTTACTATATCGGTTTTGGGGATTAGGAGTTGGAAGTTAAACTTGGTGGAGTTAATACCTTACAGGTAATCAGAGTGCGCAACGAATGTGTGGCATAGTGCAGTTTCTCATATGTGAGTAACAACGATGTTGAGGTTGGTTGTATTAATGTCGTGTTGGAGTTGTGTGTTCTTATGTTGTGATGTTCTAATCCTTCAATCATTGAATTCTTGAGTTGGGTACTATCTGGTGTTGTGATGCTATTTGTCAAGTGTATCACTTGGGTAGTATTTTAATTGTTGTTTTCGTTGATGTTATGAGTTATGGTTTGTATTATATGTGGAGTTTCCTTTCTGAGTCGAGAGTTGATTAGTCAGATGGAATAAGTAGTTGGAATAGTTGAATCGGATAAATTTTTTAGGATAAAAATTCTTTAAGTGGGGGAAAGTTGTAACCTCCCAAATTCTATTATGATTAATTATTGCTTATTTGAGGATATATGATGATATTGACAATGGGTGGCTATGTGGCCCGATGCATTGTGGTGAAATTATTTTAATAATATTAATAATAAGAATAATCATGTAGTAGTATTCAAATGATTGCTTATTATTTAAAATAATAGAAGTGGGGGTATGGAGGTTATGTTGGTCATTTGGGAGTATAAGGAGTATATTTATATAATATGAATAATTAGTGTATTATTATACTATTATTATTATTAATAAAAATATACTGAAGAAAGGGTAAGGTGGTCTTTATGAGAAAGAGTAAGGATAAGTTGGGAAAAACGTAAACTGGGATAATTTTACCCAAATAGGAGAATACAATCAAAAGTTCTCACTTTTCGTGTTTTTGGTGAAGAAGAGCTTTGAGGAAAGGAAAAGAAGAAGAGGAAGCTTAAGGTCGTGAAGTTGCTAGGAACTTTGGAGAAGAGTATTAATCGACAAAATTCTCTAAGGTATGGGGAGTTTTCACAATCTATTATAATTTTATAGGAATTGATTTATGAATAAATTAGGTTTTGTATAATTTTGGTGATTGTTAGGTTTGATGACATATATTGAGTTATAAGAGTATGAATTGGTGAATTAGGATTGATAAGATGATTTAGAATTGTGTGTTTGATGTTTGAATTGATGCAATATTGTTGTATGTGATTAATTATTGATTGATAAGAAGTTTTGGGTGCATTGGAATGAATTCGTATGAAAAATAGGGTATTTTGGTGTAGAATTCGTAAAAAACAGCAGAAAACTGCTTATGTACAGGTTTTACACAGTTAACCATAGGTGTTAACCGGTTAACAAGTGAAAAATATGCGTTTTGGGCAAAAAAAATGAGACGTTAACCGGTTAACGCTATGGGTTAACCGGTTAATATAACACCCCCTTTCTATACCCCCAAATAAACAATTAAATCATTTAGGCACAAAATAAAATTTCCATCAGAGTATATTTGAAACATGGTATAAAAGGGACATGCCACATTATAATTGAAATTAAAACATACAACAACTGCTCATTAAAGATATGCAACAAAACGGGGTAACTTGCAACAGAAGAATCTCATCCTTACACCCGTATTCATTTGATTCAAATAACAGTGGAAACAAACATAACAATTTCAAACTTATATACTTATCATAAATATATCCACAAGTTTGATTCACTAAATATTTCATGTTTACATAAAACATTCATCACCAAAATACATATACAAAAGGTATTACAAAAGGTATCAATGCCGACCCTAGCTACCCGGTGCTATATATCATAATCGATCGACCAAAATGATGAAGACAAGCTTCACAAAAGACCTCCAGCAACCTACTCTACAATGCCTCATAGAGCATCATAAAACAGCAGAAGGGTGAGAAACATTATCATAATAACATTGCATATAATTATATATCTCAACATATAAAATACACATAAAACATGTTCTCACATCAATCACTTCTCATCACCTATATACATCACAATGTATACATACATATATATATATATATATATATATATATATATATATATATATATATATATATATATATTCGCACTAGCACATTCATTATACACAATTCACACATTTACACCACAATGTATATATATATATATATATATATATATATATATATATCATTATCATAATAACATTATATGAAACATTATCATAATAACATTGCATATAATTATATATCTCAACATATAAAATACACATAAAACATGTTCTCACCACAATCACTTCTCATCACCTATATACATCACAATGTATACATATATATATATATATATAAACAAACATGTTTTCATCAATACACACTTTCATTACCACATAAACATATATATATATATATATATATATATATATATATATATATATATATATATTCATGTTTATTCCTTCATTTCACAATTTAGATGATAAATGCAAATCATAGAGATCGGCACACGACTCTATGCAGATGCAAATGCGGTACTGACTTAATCATCATCAAGTTCACTCAGGAACTAATTGGAACCATTGCTCGTTACCTAAAGTAACTCCCCGTCGGGCATACGATGTTCACCCATTGCTCACACCCCACATGGGCACACAATATTTATGGATTGCTCACACCTCACACGGGCACACAATCTGATTGCTCACACCCCACACGGGCACACAATCAATGTGAATAAATCACCCATTGCTCACACCCCACACGGGCACACAATGTGTATGGATTTCTCACACTCCACACGGGCACACAATCCGATCGCTTACACCCCACATGGGCACACGACCGTGTTGTCGTCACTGCTCACACTCCACATGAGCACACGATGCTACAACGGATTCACAAAGAATCCCACAACAGAAGAATGCATACATTATGCTTTACATGCAAAATGACACACACCATTCTTGAAAATGCATACATTATTCACATCATAATTATGCACTCAACTCATTCAATTAGCATACATTGACATTCAATTCAAGCAATGTATTCATTTTCCAAACGGACACAACATCACATCAAACCTACATTTCCATATTTAACCCATTTACATTTTATCAGAAAAGTCAGGTGAAAGTCGGCTAAAAATTACTTTTCTTAGCATCATTACTTTCTACACGTTTCTAGCTTCGAATCAATATAAAGAATGCCTAAAACAAATAATCGAAACTAAAGTTACGAATTAAAACACAAAACCTCTCAAAAACCTCCAGGCTCGCTGAGCGCCCTACTCGCTCGCTGAGTGAGAAAATCCATGGAACTCCTCGCTGAGCGATAACAGCGAATTCCAGAATTTCTCAGCTGCATAACAGTCAACTCATTCCACCCAAAACTCAACCAAACTCCATTAAACATGGTCAACAACATATATCTAACATCATGCTTCGATTATAACAACTTCTAACCGATTAATCTACCATTTTCTCACAATTTCATCAAAACCCTAACTATTCATTTTCTCTAAACTCCATCAAAATCAAAACCCAATCATTCACATACATACATAATCACATACAAGATTAAGATAACAATGTTTATCACCCTTACCCGATTATTTCGATTCCTAGGAGCAATCTTGATGAATTCCCAACTTTTCCTTCTTTTCTCTTCTTTTCTCTTCTCTTCCTTTTCTTTCTCATCTTTTTCTTTCTATCTCTCTTTCTTTCTATTTCTCACACTTATAACTTTTCTTTCTATCTTTCTATTATTTCTCTCTTACTAACTATTTCTACACTTAACTCATTCTCTTCTTTTTCTACAAAATATCATTTTTCTCACAAAAATATAATTCTACTCAAATTCTAATCTATCACTAATTAGCAAATGTCTAAAATACCCTCTTATCTAATTTTACCCGAAAATTCCCAAAACGGTAAAATCACACATCATACCAACATATCACATTAACACATCACCATATCATATTATCATGTCAATTTCACAAATAAGATAATTATCACTCAAATAAAATAAAAGACTCAACAAAATTGGGAAATATCGAATCGGGGCATTACAACTCTCCCCCACTTTAGAAATTTTCGTTCTCGAAAATAGTACCTGATTCAAAGAACTCCGGATACGACTTGCGCATCCCACTCTCTAATTCCCAAGTCATATTGCCTTCTGCAGTGCCTCCCCACGCCACTTTCACAAGCGCAATATCCTTTCCTCTTAGCTTCTTGATTTCACGGTTCAAAATCCTAACCGGCAAAGCTACCTCCGTAAGGTTATCTCTTACTTCAACCTCGTCCATAGGAATAACATGTGACGGATCCGGAACATACTTCCGAAGTTGTGAAACATGGAACACATCATGCAAATTCTAAAGATTCAGAGGCAACGCCACACGATAAGCCACAACACCAACTCGTGCAGTAATCTGATACGGCCCAATAAAACGAGAAGTCAACTTCTTCGACTTCAAAGCATGACCCACACCCGTAACCGGTGTAACCCTCAAAAAAACATGGCCGCCTTCCTGAAACTCAAGGTCTCTTCTTCTCTTGTCATGATAACTCTTTTGTCTACTTTGAGAAGCTCTCATCTTCTCCCAAATAAACTTCACTTTTTCCGTCGTCTGTTGTACCATCTCCGGTCCAACTACCGTTCTCTCTCCGGTTTCATGCCAACACAAAGGTGTTCGACATCTCCGACCATATAAAGCTTCAAATGGTGTCATACCAATTCTCGAGTGAAAACTGTTATTGTAGGTGAACTCAACCAATGCTAAATAGCTATCCCAAACACCACCTTGTTCTAGCATGCAAGCACGCAAGAAATCCTCCAACGATTGAATTGTCCTTTCGGTTTGACCGCCCGTTTGCGGAGGGTAAGCCGAACTCAATCTTAGCTTAGAACCCAAAGCCTTTTGCAAACTTTCCCAAAATCTCGATGTAAATATAAGATCTCTATCCGATACAATACTCTTAGGAACTCCATGTAACTTCACAATCACAAACATAAATCTCGGCTAGCTTCTCCAATGTATAACTTATATCAATCGGAATAAAGTGAGCAGATTTAGTAAGCCTATCCACAATCACCCAAATAACATTATGACCTCTTTGCGTATTCGGCAATCCCGTAACAAAATCCATCGATATATTATCCCATTTCCATTCCGGAATATCTAACGGTTGCATCAAACCACTAGGTTTCTGATGTTCCACCTTAGACTTCTGACAAGTCAAACACGCATACACAAAATGAGCTACATCTCTCTTCAATCTGGACCACCAAAAGATCGTTTTCAAATCCTGATACATCTTATTCGCTCCCGGATGAATACTTAAATTACTTCGGTGTCCCTCTTCCAATATCATCTTTTCAACTCCACATCATCGGGAATACAAATACGACCACGGAATCTCAAAACCCCAAAATTATCAACCTTGAAATCCTCATTCTCATTTATCATCAAATCGACAAATTTTTAATCCAACTTTTGCTTCTCACAAACGGTTGCAAGAAAATCATTCGTAACATGTAACATACAAAGTCTCACACTTCTCGGCGTCATCTCGCAAACCAAACTCAAGTCTCTAAAATCCTCCAAAAGTTCCCATTCTCTTATCATCAATGTGGACATATGTAACAACTTACGACTTAAAGCATCGGCCACCACATTCGCCTTACCCGGATTGTAATTCAAACCAAAATCATAATCCTAAAGCTCTAACCACCTCCTTTGTCTCATGTTCAACTCCTTTTGATCAAATAAATACTTCAAACTCTTATGATCAATAAAAACTTCAAATCTCGCACCATAAAGATAATGCCTCCAAATTTTCAAAACAAACACCACAGCCGCTAATTCCAAATCATGCGTAGGATAATTCTTTTCATGCACCCTCAATTGTCTTGAAGCATAAGCTACAACTTTTCCATCTTGCATCAAAACACCACCTAACCCAAACAATGAAGCATCACAAAACACCACAAATTGTTCAGTCGGATTCGGCAAAATCAAGATTGGAGCCGTTGTTAACCTTCTCTTAAGTTCTATGAATCTTTCTTCACAATGAATATCCCAAATGAAAGTCCTTCCCTTACAAGTCAACTGCGTTAACGGAAGTTCTAACTTTGAAAATCCTTCAATAAACCTCCGATAATAACTCGCCAAGCCTAAAAAGCTTCGAATCTCCGTAACCGATCTAGGAACTTTCCATTGCATCACCGTATCAATCTTGGATGAATCAACACTAATACCACCACCGGAAATAACATGTCCAAGAAAACTTACCTTCGATAACCAAAACTCGCACTTTGACAACTTAGCATACAATTGTTTCTCTTTCAAAATTCGTAACATAATTCTTAAATATTCTTCATGCTCCTCTTGAGACTTAGAATAAATCAAAATGTCGTCGATGAACACAACCACAAAACGATCTAACTGTTCATGAAAAATACGATTCATGTATTCCATAAACACACCCGGCGCATTAGAAACTCTGAATGGCATCACAAAATACTCGTAATGACCATACCGTGTTCTAAAAGATGTCTTTTGAATATCCTCTTCTTTCACACGAATCTGGTGATATCCTAATCTTAAATCAATCTTACTAAAAACACACGCACCAACCAATTGGTCCATCAAATCATCGATCCTCGTAAGCGGATACTTGTTCTTAATTGTCACCTTGTTCAACTGTCAATAATCAATACACAACCGCATACTTCCATCCTTCTTCTTTACCAACAATACCAGCGCACCCCAAGGAGAAACACTCGGCCTAACGAATCTCTTGTCCAACAATGCATTCAACTGCTTCTTCAATTCTACCAACTCTGAAGCTGACATACGATACAGTGCCATCGAAATCGGCCTAGTACCCAGAACTAGATCAATAGAAAACTCAACTTCTCTTTCCGGCGGTACATCCTTAATATCGTCCGAAAACACTTATGGAAAATCACACACCACTGGGAACCTACTGATTTCAACTTCGCTTTCCATTGACAACGATGCAAACAAACCAAACAATTGAGCTTCGTCCACTAAAATTTTCTTCAACTCTTTCATGGATAGGAAACTCTCATCTTCACCATCATCCAAAGAAGGAAACCCTACTAACATATGATAGCAATCTATATGAACTCGATTAAATTTCAACCAGTTCATACCCAAGATCACGTCCAAACCCTCCAATGGCAAACAAACTAAATCTATAACAAAATATTTACCATACATGGTCAAAGAACAACTTACACACACCAAAGAAGTAGTTACCGACCCTGAAGCAGAAGTCTCAATAACCATCTCACTACCCCAAGAAGTCAAAAACAATTTCAAACGCTTAGCGCACTCAAGAGAAATGAACGAATGAGTCGCTCCCATATCAATAATAGTAACTAAAGGCGTACTATTAATAAAGCATGTACCTTTGATCAAACAGTCTGCACTAGTAGTGTCCTTCCCTGCTAATGCAAACACCTTTCCGCCCGCCTGAGCTTGCTTCGGCTTAGTACACTTAGTACTAATGTGACCAACTTCTCCATAATTGAAGCACTTCACAACATTCCTTCTACACTCAGTAGTAGCATGTCCAAGGCCTCCACAGTTTGAATATTTCACAATATTCTTCCCACACTCAAAAGACTTATGGCCCAAATCGCCACACTTGTAACACTTAACGGAACCAGAACTCCCTCCACCAGATCTCTTATCAAAGTTTCCCCTATGCTTGCCCTTATCAGCGGGTGTCACATAAGATCCACTTCTAGCTTGTTGCTTCCCTTTCCTTTCATTCAAACTCTTGTAATGTGTAGAACGAGCTTTGCTATCTTCTTCAAAAATTCTACAACATTCTGTCAAATCTGAAAACCTTCTAATCCTTTGATATCCCACAACTTGCTTAATCTCAGGATGCAAAACATTATCATACTTAATACACTTCGAAAACTCAGCAGTAGCAGCAACATAATGAGGATGAAATTGGACCAACTCCACAAACTTAGCAGTATAGTCAACCACTAACATACTACCTTGTTTTAGCTCAAGGAATTCCATCTCCTTCTTTCCCTTCACACTCTCAGGGTAGTACTTCCCCAAGAACTCAGTACGAAAAACTTCCAAAGTTATCTCTTCATCCTCCTCCTCAAGAGCTTGACTCCTACCGACCCACCAATCATCGGTTTCTTCCTTCAACATGTGAGAACCAAGCCTCACCTTACTCTCTTCAGCACAGTCCATGACTCTGAAGATTCTTTCAATCTCCTTCAACCAATTCTGAGAACCATCTGGATTAAATCTTCCTTTGAAGACCGTCAGTTGATTCTTCCTGAACTCATCATTAGCATTCACATTTGGCACTCCTTGCACCGCCCTAGCCATTGCTTCCAAAGCAGCAGCCATCGCATTGTCATTTCTACCAGCCATATTCTGATCATTCCCAAAGACAACAACAAGATTAAACAAAAGTTCAATCATCACAACAACAAGACATACACAACTGACTATAACACTGGCTCTGATACCACATAATGTAACACCCCCTTTCTATACCCCCAAATAAATAATTAAATCATTTAGACACAGAATAAACTTTCCATCAGAGTATATTTGAAACATGGTATAAAAGGGACATGCCATATTATACTTGAAATTAAAACATACAACACCTGGTCATTAAAGATATGCAACAAAACGGGGTAACTTGCAACAAAAGGATCTCATCCTTACATCCGTATTCATTTGATTCAAATAACAGCGGAAACAAACATAATAATTTCAAACTTATATACTTATCATAAATATATCCACAAGTTTGATTCACCAAATATTTCATGTTTACATAAAACATTCATCACCAAAATACATATACAAAAGGTATCACAAAAGTCATCAATGCCGACCCTAGCTACCCGGTGCTACATATCAGAGCCGACCGACCAAAAAGATGAAGACAAGCTTCCCAAAAGACCTCCAACAACCAACTCTGCAATGCCTCATAGAGCATCATAAACAACAGAAGGGTGAGAAACATTATCATAATAACATTGCATATAATTATATATCTCAACATCTAAAATACACATAAAACATGTTCTCACCACAATCACTTCTCATCACCTATATACATCATAATCTATACATATATATATATATATATATATATATATATATATATATATATATATATATATATATATATATATTCACACTAGCATATTCATTATACACAATTCACAAATATACACCATAATGTACACACACACACACACACACACATATATATATATATATATATAAACAAGCATGTTTTCATCAATACACACTTTCATCACCACATAAACATATATATATATATATATAAATATATATATATATATATATATATATATATATATATTCATGTTTATTCCTTCATTTCACAATTTAGATGAAAATGCAAATCATAGAGACCGACACACGATTTTATGCAGATGCAAATGCGGTACCGACTCAATCATCATCAAGTTCACTTAGGAACTAATTGGAACCATCGCTCGTTACCTTAAGTAACTCCCCGTCGGGCATACGATGTTCACCCATTTATCACACCCCACATGGGCACACAATGTTTATTTATTGCTCACACCCCACACGGGCACACAATCCGATTGCTCACACCCCACACGGGCACACAATCAATGTGAATAATTCACCCATTGCTCACACCCCACACGGGCACACGATGTGTATAGATTGCTCACACCCTACACGGGTACACAATCTGATTGCTCACACCCCACATGGGTACACGATCGTGTTGTAGTCATCGCTCACACTCCACATGAGCACACGATGCTACAACGGATTCACAAAGAATCCCACAACACAAGAATGCATACATTATTCTTTACTTGCAAAATGACACAAAACATTCTTAAAAATGCATACATTATTCACAACATAATTATGCACTCAACTCATTCAATTAGCATACATTGACATTCAATTCAAGCAATGTATTCATTTGCCAAACGGCCACAACATCACATCAAACCCACATTTCCATAATTAACCTATTTAAGTTTTATCGGAAAAGTCGGGTGAAAGTCGGCTAAAAATTACTTTTCTTAGCATCATTAGTTTTTACACGTTTTTAGCTTCGAATCGATATAAAGAACGCCTAAAACGGATAACCGAAACTAAAGTTACGAATTAAAACACAAAACCTCTCAAAAACCTCCAGGATCACTGAGCGCCCTACTCACTCGCTGAGCAAGAAAATCCCTGGAACTCTCGTTGAGCGAGGACAGCGAATTCCAGAATTTCTCAACTGCGTAACAGTCAACTCATTCCACCCAAAAGTCAACCAAACTCCATTAAACATGGTCAAAAAAACATATATCTAACATCATGCTTCGATTATAACAACTTCTAACCGATTAATCTACCATTTTCTCACAATTTCATCAAAACCCTAACTATTCATTTTCTCTAAACTCCATCAAAATCAAAACCCAATCATTCACATACATACATAATCACATACAAGATTAAGATAACAATGTTTATCACCCTTACCCGATTATTCCGATTCCTAGGAGCAATCTTGATGAATTTCCAACTTTTCCTTCTTTTCTCTTCTCTTCCTTTTCTTTCTCCTCTTTTTCTTTCTATCTCTCTTTCTTTCTATTTCTCACACTTATAACTTTTCTTTCTATCTTTCTATTCTTTCTCTCTTACTAACTATTTCTACACTTAACTCATTTTCTTCCTTTTTTTACAAAATATCATTTTTCTCACAAAAATATAATTCTACACAAATTCTAATATATCACTAATTAGCAAATGTCTAAAATACCCTCTTATCTAATTTTACCCGAAAATTCCCAAAACGGTAAAATTACACATCATACCAACATATCACATTAACACATCACCATATCATATTATCATGTCAATTTCATAAATAAGATAATTATCACTCAAATAAAATAAAAGACTCAATAAAATTGGGAAATATTGAATTGGGGCGTTATAGTTAACACTGTAACAGTGTCATTTTAATTTTTAAAAAATTCATAACTTTTGATCCGTAACTCCGATTTAGGTCCTGTTTGAAGCGTCGGAAAGCTAACGAGACGAAATTTAATTTGATGAAATAAAATGAGTGAAGTGAGACATTTTACAATGATGAATATTTAGAAAGATTTGAATTGGTTTTATGATTATAAACATGATTTTGTTGTAAGTTGATAATTTGTTGTTGTTGATGAAGGAAGTTGTTTTGTTGTATTACTGTAATTGGTTTTATGATTATAAATATGATTTATATTGTAAATTGATGATTTTTTGTTGTGGATAAAAGGAGTTATTTTTTTGAATTGTTTAAAAATTGGTTTTATGCTTATAAACATGAGGTTATTGTGAATTGACGATTTATTGATGTTGATGAGAGAAGCTGTTTTATTATCTCGTTGATCAAAGGAGTTGTTTTGTTGTATTATCGATAAAGAAGTATTATCGATGTGTTTTCATGATGAAAGATATGATTATTTGATGATTAATTATTGAACATGAAATGAATGATGCACTTGTTGATTTTTGGTGATTTATGAGGAGTATCGCATCATTGCATTTCATGGCATATTTTTGGTGGGACTTCGGCCTATTTGGTAGCTTCAATCCCATTGTGCGGTTTGAAGTGATTCGATGATTTTAGTGTGCTCCCTTGTGGAGGGTTGATGGCCATGTGTCCATCTCACGGAGAAAATTGGTACCACATACATATTACACATTTCATTGTAGCTGACATCGCTTTGTAAGGGATGTGTTTTTTTGGAGATTGTGTTTGTTGCTGAATTTTGTTATCGATGTTGTTATGATATGTTTATGCTTGATTTATTTGTATTCCATATCCTTATATTATTATAATGAATTATGATTTCTCACTCTTCCTGCTTGGAAATGTTGCCTCTTTTGTGGGAAACTTGCAGATATCTGAGATGAGTTTGCGGTGCGTGAAGTCTTAGCTGGAAGTTGTATAGCTTAAGTCTAGAGTGTATGGTGTCTTGCTCTGATAGATGTAACATCGGGGTAAATAGAACACTTATATGATTGGATTGTCGCTTTGTTATTATGAGTTTTATGAGTTGTTAAATGTTGAATTGAGAATGATGATAATTGTTGACTTTGACCAAAAGGTCTTTATGTTTTAATGAGATATGAAGAAAAATATTTTTGAATATATGATTTCGCTGCGATAGTTTTGATTTTTAGAGAAAAGAATATTTTTAATATAATATTTTTTTATTGATGTTTTATGAAGAAATGTTACACCTTCTATGAGTTACTCTGATTATTTCAGTTTATTTATATAATTTGTATTTGGCGTAGAAGAGTGTTACATTAGTGGTATTAGAGAAGGTCGGTCCGTCCGACCAATGTTGTTAATGTCGTTGATTCCTCAGTATGCGACATGTGTGTGGAAACACTGTTGGCACTTGCTTGTTGGTTTCTAGTCGTTGTCTGGAGTGTTGGTTTGGAATTAAGTGGGGGAGAGACTGTCTCTCGAACATGTTGTTGAGATGTAGAAGCTGATTCAAGTTTATGTTGGCTGCAAGAGTGCAAGTTTATTGAAGCAACGTGATTGCATATTACGCATTTCATTGTAGGTGACATTGTTTTGTAAGAGATGTGTTTTTTTGGAGATTGTGTTTGTTGCTGAATTTTGTTGTCGATGTTGTTATGATATGTTTGTGCTTGATTTATTTGTATTCCATATCCTTATATTATTATAATGAATTATGATTTCTCACCCCGCCTGCTTGGAAATGTTGCCTCTTTTGTGGGTAACTTGCAGATATCTGAGATGAGTCCACGGTGCGTGAAGTCTTAGCTGGAAGCTGTATACTTTGAGTCTAGAGTGTCTGGTGTCTTGCTATGATAGATGTAACATCGGGGGGGGGGGGGGGGGGGGGAATAGAACGCTTATATGATTGGATTGCCGCTTTGTTATTATGATTTTTATGAGTTGTTAAATGTTGAATTGAGAATGATGATAATTGTTGACTTTGACCAAAAGGTCTTTATGTTTTAATGAGATATGAGGAAAATATTTTTGAATATATGATTCCGCTGCAATAGTTTTGATTTTTAGAGAAAAGAATATTTTTAATATAATATTTTTTTATTGATGTTTTATGAAGAAATGTGACACCTTCTATGAGTTACTTTGATTATTTCAGTTTATTTATATAATTTGTATTTGGGGTAGAAGGGTGTTACAAAATTCATCATCGCAAAAATTAGTTTTTATTCTACCAATGAGTTCTAATAGGTAAAACTAAGTTAAAATAAGATTCTCGTGAATTAAATCGAAGTTTCAGATGGGTTTTTAGGCAAAAAGTGATCAAACTTGTAGCTAGGTTAGTGATGATATCTCTGTTACTTGGAAATAGCACATAGAAAGAATGATATGGGGTGCTAATATCTTCCCATAAGTTCTCCTTGAAGACCAGCTGTGTGATCAAGGATTCAGTGTCAACTTCACCAATGTTAGTACCCCAAATCATTCAAGGTATTTTTATTTTTAATTTAAATTTATTTTCGGATTAAAATATTATTTTGAGTTTAAACATTTTGGGGTTAATTGGCTCAAACACAAGGAAATGTTTATGTTGATATTGCTACAAACTTTTTCACTAACAACCTCAGATTAGTCATCAGTTGTGTGATCAAGGATTCAGTGTCAAATTCACCAATGTTAGCACCCCAAATCATTAAAGGTATATGTGTTTGATATCTTCCCATAGGTTCTCCTTAATAAAAACACAACATGTTATCATTGGGGAAGTATTTATCACACAACTTGGAGGGATTTTTTCAGCTAGTCCCAAGTTTATTCAGATCATTGTGAAAACACCAATGTTGTTGCAATCAAATATCATCACACAAGTACAGATGCTCTAAGACCATGCTTTTCACTGAAAATCTATAAACTCTAAGTAACTGGTGCACATGGGGAAATATTTATGCCTTCTTTCCCTCAGAGCCCTCCCCTTTTCCCTTCTTATTTCTCTCTATCTCTCATTCTCTCACTTGTTCTCACCTCTCTCTGAAACCCATCGTCGGCGGTATGGCTTCCGCCCACCGTGCTTCAACCCCTTCCACCATGTAAACCTAGTTTTCCAGTTATCCTTCAACCGGAAAACTCATCCCAACAATGAACCCTACCTAGAACCCCTCAAACCCAGATGAACCCAAAGGTTCCTCATGAACCCTAGCCTCAACGTATGAACCCTAGCCCAAAAAACCTAAGAACCCTAACCTTCATTATGAACATTGGGGTTCTTACCAAGAACTCTAACCCTGATTATATGAACCCTAACCCCAAATGATTCCCAGAAAATCCCAAATCCAAATTTAAACACAAATTCAACCATAAAATTATATGATTCACAAAAATTAGAAGTTAAGTGATACCTACCTCCCATTTCCGTGACCGTTTTAAGCTGCCTCATTCCCTTCTTATCTTTATTCCTCACTGTTTGATCTATGCCTCCCTCCTAATCTCTTCCATTCTGTTTGCAGGTACAGGTGGATTGAAGGCTTAGCTCTAAAGACTTCGGGTTTCAATAAGATTCAAGAAAATTTTGAGCTTTGAGTGAAGGATTGGGGATTTGCGCAGCAAATTCAATTAGGGTTCCAATTTTTTTTCTTTTTCGTCTCTAATTTCTGATTATGTTTAGTCTTATATAGATTTTAGAATTAGGTTTAGAATTAATTTGTTAGAACTTATTCAGGAAGTTTATAATCTGATTTGTAAGATTGATTTGATTGTACAAAAATTATGTTATTGAATTGATTAGGATTTTATTTGATTTTTATTCCAATTTAGTTTTGATTTAGATCTAATTTTGGATATGTTTTGATCTGATTTTCTTCATCAACTTCTGCGCACATGTGTTAATCGGTCTACAAAGTTGACCCTAAAAATAATATCAATAATAATAAATGTTAATAATATAATGATATTATATCTATAATAATGAAATAATAATAATAAAATATAGTAAAATCCCTAAAAACACTCAATTTAGACTAAAGTGATAATATATATATATATATATATATATATATATATATATATATATATATATATATATATATATATATATATATATTCTTTAAAAATTGCGCCCCACCCCTAAGACTAGTAAAAATAAAGATTAAATTAATATTAATAATAATAATGTTATTATTATTATTATTATTATTATTATTAACAATTAATAACAATAACTTTAACCTCAAATTAATAACCAATTTTTCTTTAAAACTAATTAACAATGATTTATATATATATATAATTCTAAAGAAGCTATTTTTTTATAGATATAAACCTTAAAGCCAATCCCAAAAATATAATTCTCTTAATACTATATATGCAAAGAACTTATAAATGGTATTTCCTCCCCAAAAATAAATATATTTTATAAAAACACCAAAAATGAAATATGTCTAAAAATTAAAAAAAAAAGCCCCTCTTTTGACTTTTTTGACCACATAAGAAAATCTTAAGTCAAAATTTAGGGTACGATAGGTAAGATAATGTGTTGAGGGCATATCGATGTTGGGTATCTTGATAATGATCATCTTGTTGACGGTGGTATGGGGTGTAACAGCCTTCTAAATCCCGTTGAATAATTAGTCATAAATTAGAGTAATATAACATGCATCTCACATAATGGTGTCACACATATTCCAAATCATTACACATACACATGTCATGCTCAATAACACTTACATTAAATTCATGCTTTACATACACTTTCACATAACATGTAGCGGTGGAATCACTTTTGTTCAAATGAACATGATAAAAGTCTCATGATCAACTCATTCATATCACCACTTAGGCATGAAAGTCAACACTCCACATAATTCAAATAACGATAGCCAAATAAAATAGAGTACATAAAGTATCTCTCAAAACATGAATCAAAATGTTCTCAGTATTACATGACCAGAGCATGACTCGACCCAAAATAAATACGGAAATAAAAAAAGCTATTCCAATAACTACCCTCGTGCTAGAAGCAACTCTACTCTTCAGTACCTGAGCGATATCTTATAAAATAGCATTCCAACACAAGTGTGAGAATTCACATAATTATTGAAATCATAAGATAATATATAATATATATCATACATGCATCACATAATTATTCTCATGCTTCAAATGCTTTATAAATATAACATCACCCAATTAATCATATTGTTCACAAGTACATTCCAACAAATCACACTTTCACCAATTCATTCTCTTTCACATGATAACATAAAATACTACGTGACTCAATGCAAGACTCAAATGCAAACTCATGCATGTGGTATCAATCACTGTTATTATTCATGTACTACTGGAGACACCCCTTTCTGACTAGCATATGGAACTGAAGCGGTCATCCTGATCGAAATGCATGTACCCTCCAAGCGAACAAAGGCTCCCCTAGATGAGGAAGTAAATAACGAAATACTAAGGGAGGATCTTGACCTCGTTGAGGAAGTTCGATCACGAGCAACCCTCCATGAAGCATCCTTAAAACAAAAAATCACAATCAGGCACGATGCCATAGTCATACGACGAGACTTTAAAGTCGACACCCTCATTCTAAGGAGAAGTCACAAAGATTCTCACGAAGGCAAACTCGCTGCAAACTGGGAAGACCCTTATCGTGTTCGGGCAGAAATGGAAAACGGGGAATATTGCTTAGAAAACCTAAATGAGGAAGAACTTACTCGACCATGTAATACCATGAAGTTGAAACAATACTACAGATAAGGCGTCAGTCGGCTTGATCAATCAAAATGACGAGCATAGAGCACCGACGAGACATGCATGCCTAGGTACACATATTACATACCAAATGTTTAAGAAGGCAGACATTTACTCTGTAACGAGGAGATTCCAGTCACACGTTGAATCCTCGACCGAGTCTGTCGTCGTCCTCGTACCACGAATGGAAGAACACCCAGCTCGCAATGAGACGTTCACGCCACGAAGCTCAGGCCAAAAATGCGACCTTAGTATTGCTCTCATGCCCGAAAATAACCTAGGCATTTTCGACAAGTTCCCCTAACCGTCAGACATAAACATAACTACCGAGCATCTCCCTAATAACACAAATGCATCAGAATAGCTCACACAAACGAGCACTTTCACTGAACATTGCATAACACTTGGCGAAAATCATAAATGAAAATATTAAAGTGTCCTCAACAGACGAGCATACACGCATACAGTCATACATTAAATGATAAGTTATGCAATAAGCAAATAAATGATTGAACGAAAACGACCACCAAGGCCGACAGTGCATTACAATAAAAAAGTACAACCACAAGGGCCGATTTGTTCGAATATTACATAGAAGGGGGAAAAGCCCCGAACAAAAAACATTTTACATCATTACGACACGCAATCCAAATAAATAAACTTAACAAAGAATTTAATCTGATCGGTAGACTAGTTGAGCTCTTTGAGTTATTGGTTGGTTTCCGAGGATAGGCTACTCCTTGGCCTGCGACTGATCCTCGCCTCGCTCTCCTTGCTCTATGGGCCCCTCCTGGTCGTCTTCGTGCCCCTCATTCCCTTGTAGGAAGTCGGGGACATGAATAACTCCATCTACCATGCTGTGGAGGTAACTTATTCTAGTAAGAGATAGCTCACCACCAAGATTGGCCACCTTCAGTTGCATTATGGCATTGTCAAAGGATTCTGTAGAGGCCACTTGGAGGTTATCCTCAGCTTGGTTGATCCTCGAAATCAGCTCGACCCTAGTTTTCAGCGATCTCCTTGTCAGCAGGAGCCATGGAAGTCCTCAGTGAAACAACCATATCAACAGAGGCTTTTTTCTCCGCCTCCACCTTGTCCAGAGCTTCAGATAGCTCTTTATTCTTTTTCTCCAGATCCATCTTCTCTTTAGAAGCCTTCTTGTACTTCTCCTCAACCGTGGCCAAAGATGCCTGAGTCTTCTTCAACTTAAGCTTATGAGTAGAGGCCCCTTTAGTATACACTGTTGCCATCTCCAATACCCGCATCATGGCAACAACATCCTGGGCCAACGCCAGCCTCTTGCCTAGCTTGTTTGTCCCCTCGAGGTGTAAGGATTCTTCCCGATGAACTTGAAGGGTAGAGACTTCGAAGAACTTGGGTTGGTGGAAACAGGGGGGGACTCATATTTCTCTTTGGGCGGTTCTCTGGCAAGATCCAAGATATCATCGGCCCTTTCTCGGTTAGCCCTCGAAGACACTGGTATCAGAGAACCCTGCTTGGCGTTGGAAGTTATGGAAGAAGTTCACACCTTAATCCAGGATGAAGCATTTGGTCGGCCAGTCAGCTCTGGACGATTTTCTTCCCCTCTTGCTCGCGGCATTCTTGACAAGATGATCATGAGTTTGAGTCATTTTTCTTGCAAAGGTTAAACACAAATATCAGCAAAGATAAATTACAAGCAGAAACAAATAACGAGGAGAAACAGTAAAAGCTAAAGCTACCTAAAATTTTAAGGGCATCGTCCCTCGTTATACAGGTGAGGAGCTTGGTCGTATCAATATAACGGGGCTCCACCACGGGTCCCCCATCCTTATCCAGACTATCGTCCCCCTCCGGAGTCACCCATTTGACAGGGGGGAAACTATCAACAAATTGGGCCATCTCAGTATAGCTTCCCCTGTCCTCCTTGCTCATCATGGTTTGGTTCGTTAGATACTCATCTCTCCCTTCGTGAAGTGGTCGTTGCTCCAGAGAAGTGGTACTTCATCATCAGACGCCTTGTCCTTAGGCCCTGCTCATTGAGTATCACCTCCTCATCCTCATCTACATCGACCACCCAATTGTTCGCTTGTTTAAGGGACACCCAGTTGTATCATCCCTACACGATCTGGAACTAGAGGTGGAAGACTATGAAGAACAAGGGGAGTGTAGTCCTAATCCTCAGATAGTCGCAAGTCAGCTCGAACGCCCGTATAAAAGCGTACGAGTTCAAGTGTAACTTGGAAGGTGCTAAGTCTAATTAGTCGAGCACCGCCACTTGGAAGTCAGAGAAGGGCATCCTAAAATTCAGTTCCTTAAAGATGTATTCATACATGGAAAAACGCTCAGCTCTGTAGTCCAGGGAGATGCGGTCATCCTCTCTGGGAGAGCAAATTTCTGGACTGCAGGGTCCTTAATCATAGTGAATTCCCCTAGAAGGGTAGAAGAGAAAACCGAGCGAATCCCTAAAGGTTCTAGAGCTTCCCAATGCTCCGCAGTGACATCATCCCCGGGTGATTCTTCTTCGGTGTGTGTCTTGCACCCAAAAATTTTCCCTCCATAAGACAAGACATTGTGTACTAAGAGGTTCACAAAGTTCACAAGGTTCACAAGACATCTCATGAGGTTCACAAGGTTCACAATTAGTCAGAAAGTTTGACAATTCCCTCAGACAATGAATCCTCCTAAGCAATGCATCTTAAACTAGGGTTTTGACTTTTATCAAGCTAAATGGACTTCCAAGACTTAAATTGAGCTTCATAGCATCCTATATGTGTTCAAGAATCCCCATGTCAAGTTTCAAGACTTTTCCCAAAGGTTTGCTCAGTCAGATGATCAGATAGGTTAAAATCAGTCAAAGCAGTCAGAAAGTCAAACTGAGGTCAACTGTGGTCAAACCAAAGTCAAACTTCATGATTTATTTCCAACATCAAGTATATGAAGTAAAATTCATCATTTGATCAAGGGTTGATCATGATTCATCAAGGAGATTTCAGATCTGAATCAGGAGTTTCTAAATTATGGTTTTCATAGGAAAAGTCAACTGAACTTTGACCAGCCATAACTTTCACATGCTTCATCAAAAAATTTCCATCCAAAGCTCATTTATAAGGAAATTGAATTCTCTACAACTTTGTGTCTCACAAGCCAAACCCAAAAATGCTTCATTTGGAAGGTATGAGCTAAGACATTATAGATCATTTTAAAAGTCAACAAAAAGTCAACAACTTCCAAAGAGCATAACATGAGAATGGTAAAAGATATGGACATGAGACCATAGATGTTGGTTAGATGACTCTCTAAGCTTTCCAAAATGTCCAATAACACCTTCATATCATTAAAATTGAAGGATTTGTGCCCTTGCAAAGTTGGGAAAGTTTTGGGAAGTTTATGAAGCAAATAAGGCCTTAAAACCAATTTTTGCTAAATGAGCCCACCAAATTGCCATCTAATCTTTACAATATCACCAAGCACAACCCAACCCACACCTTTTCTGATTTTTTACATTTTATTTAATATTTATTTGAATTTTATTCATTAAAATACAAATTAAATTAAAATAAAATATGAAAATCATATATTTGGAAGGGATTGTGGTTCTAGAAGGTCTTAATATTCATTTAAACTTGATTGATACCATATAATTTCAGATCATCCAAATATAGCAATGTTAGATCAAAATATTTCAAGTTTTAAAGACAAATCTTTTTCAATCTCATGAGGTCCAAAAGTCCAAAGGAGTGATCAAATTCTTGACCTAATTTTATAGCATGATATATAAACAACCTAAGGGATACAAGAACACACGAATTCAGAGCCTCAGGAACACATTGCAAACTTCAAAATTTCATCCAAAAACTCATATTCGGATTCTTGGCTAGAGACACTTTCAAGGCAATTTAAAGGTTGCTTTAGCTTCATTGAGACTCACTGGACATGTTTCGATCACCAACAACACATAAAACACTACCATTTGCATAAACCGAATTCATGTTCATGTCATGTTTGAATTTTTTCGGTTTCATGAGTTTACTGGTTTTTAATTGATTTTGATTGTCTAACCTTGCTTGTTTCATTGTACTGAAGCTTTCTGGGCAACTAAATCTGAGTTTCGTGGACTGAATCGAATTACACCATGTTTAGGGTTCTTGAACTCATGAATTAGGGATTCGGCATAGGAGTGATTCCACGTGAAATTAAGGGTTTAATTGAACCAATTGGACCATAATAAGTTGAATTATATGGTTAGAATGAATTTATTTGAGGTATTATGAATGTTCTAACTTGCAGGTGCTTTAGTGACGAACAAGAACTGTCACCAAAGCTTGTAGCGACGGACAAACCGTAGCTATAAGCTAACTGGACGAATGAGTGAGGAAGATGAAGCTGGCGCGAAAATACAATTTAAAAATTGAGTTTATTTTATTATGAGTTGTTTATATTATATTTCACAAACGTTGCAGTGGTTCAGTTGGTAAGGCATATGCACATGTGAAGCCAGGGTCAAGGGTTCGAGTCTGGCCGAAAGCAGTTTTTTTTGTTTTAATTTCATTTATTTTACAGGATTATAACAAAACAATGTTGTTGTGTATAGCCATCAAGCGCGCGCAGTAGCTCAGCTGGTTTTGGAGCATGTTTGGTTAGGTAAAGGACCTGGGTTCAAATCCCAGGTCCTATCTTTTTTGAGGTTTTTTTTTTCCAATTTCCATTATTTTGCTATTTTTTTGTTTTCTTTATTAAAATTAATTAAAATAGTTTCTAAAATAATAACTAATCATATTTTTATAAAACTTTATATTCTCTTAAAATTCATATTATTTTCTTAAAAAAAATCTAATTAGTATATTTGTTTTATTATATGTTTATATTATTAAATGTATTTATAATTTGTAAATAAGCCAATTAATATTTTAATTAAAAATGTAAACCCTAATTTTATTTTCTTAAATATTTAACCCTAATCTCTAACCCTAATTCTTATTTAATTTTAAATATTAAGCTTAATTAATTTTTTCTAATATCTAATTAAATAGTTAATCTTGCTTTTGTAAATAATTATATTGTTTATTATTACTATTATGATTACTTTCTTTTCTCTTAAAAAATATTCTTCAAAAATTATTTTGTTTAACTTAAAAATGATCTTTTAATTTCTATAATATTCTTGTACATTCTTGCTAACCTCTTCTTCTTATAATTATTCTATTAACTAACCATTTTAATTATAATTTCTTTATTATATTTATTTATTGTTTATATTATAATGTAACTGCAAAAGCCTTGTAATAGTCGTAGGTTTATTTTTGTCTTTATTTTATTATTCATAAATATTTATATTGCCATGGTTAGTAACTATAGGGAGTGATAACATGTTTGTGCTTTAAAATTAATTTAGAATCACTAATTTAATAAGATAAATATATGAATATGGACACTCACACACGTAAGTCGATCTTTGATCGCCATCTCACACTTTCTAAGGTTATCCCTCATGTTGCCTAACTATAAGGTCAAGTAAGGTGTCTTAAAGCAAAGTCCCTTTTCATAAAATATCATCAAGTCCCTTTAAGATTATAAGATCAAGTCCCTTCGATATTGCCTACGGTAAATGATCTTGTCCCTTCGAATAAAAGATGATAAGTCCCTTCGTATTGCTAAGACACCTTACAGTTGCCTAAACACATATGACCCTTCACATGTCCCTTATAACATCCAAGGTAATGACTACCTATTCCTTAATAATAGGGATAGTCTTACCATTGAAAGAACATTTAAGAACAGTAAAGATTTAATTTAGGGTAGGTTCCTCTTAAGTACTTGCTCACTTTTATTCAAAAATACTTCATTACACTTCACATTTCAAACAAATTTTCAAAAGCAAAGTCTTTATATACATCCATACTAGGATCATTATAAAGTACTTAAGAAAATTTTTAATCACACACTACACTTCTCAAAACAGTTTAAAGTGAGCTAAGTAACTAAGAGGCCATGGATAACCATGGATATAAAGGGTGCTAACACCTTCCTTTTATATAACCTACCCCCCAAACTCAAAATCTTTTTAAGGTCTTTCCTGTTCTTTTATGCCCTTTCCTTTTTGGATAAAATAAAAGTCGGTGGTGACTCTTGCTATCCGCAACATTTAACTAAAGTCAGTTCTCCCACCGTGTTACAGAACTAGCAACTCTGCTGGGGACTTAATAAAAGAGGGGTACCCTTAGGAATTAGATCACTTTAAACTTGTTTGTTTTGTTTGCTTTACTTTACTTGTTGGGTGCTCTTATGTGTGAAAGATCCTAACCCGGATCTAGTGTACCTTAGGTAAATGACAATAGACCAAGGAAATTGTACGTCGTATACCGATATGGTTGATCTGGTGGCCATAGTTAGTGTGACTTCTTGGTTGGTGCTTATGTTCCTTAAGAAAGTTGAGGATAATATGAGGCTGCCATTTGTTGTCAATACACTAACTAACTTTTAGAACCCTAGTTATCCCATCTTGGCCTTTAGAAAGTAGTGAGATAACCGGCTTTGGTGAAGACTGAAGTTGGTTGATACTCGATGCTACACTCATTGAGATTTTAAACTTGAAGGGTTTTGGTTGGCAAGTAAGTTGCCTACTGAACAACCACCCTTGTGAAGGATCAATGATATTGAGATCCCTTAGAACCTGGTTACTTTATAGGACAGGATGAACCAACTAAACTTCAGGGGAGGGTACTTACCTTTAAACCTCATGCAAGCCTTCAAACCTAGGGCTATTGTGTGACTTGTTTGTGTGTGCCACATGTTTGTGATTGAGCATAACATCATAGCATCATCATGCATCATAAGCATAGCATTTTCACTAACCATTTCAAGGACCAAAGGATTTATCTTTGTTCTTTGTTGCAGGTCATGGCTTCTGCTCGTAGGAATACTATCTGGATCAACTTTGTAGGGATACCTCCTAAGCTTAAAGAATTGGTCTCTCAAGTTTCTGAAAACTCCCAGTTCATCAAGAGGCATGGTCACCTACTGGATCTAGTCACTTCAGGATTCAATGAAGACATGATGAGTGTTCTGTTTCAGTTCTTTGATCCTAAACATCATTGCTTCACGTTCCCCGACTATCAGTTGGTTCCCATAATGGAAGAGTTCTCCAAACTTCTGGGTATACCTACCCTTGATCAGAAACCCTTCACAGGTTTGGAAAAAGAGCCTAAACCTGAAGTCATTGCTGCATCCCTACATCTGAAGAAATCAGACATTGTCCTAGAAACAAGGAGCGGAGTTAAGGGTATTCTTGCTAAGGTATTAATGGAGAAAGATCAAGTGTTCCTGAAGGCTATGAGTTTTGATGCTTTTGAGGAGATCTTAGCCCTATTGATATATGGCTTAGTATTGTTCCCCAATCCAGACCAGTTCATAGACGTACATGCCATCAACATATTTCTGGCTCATAATCCAGTGCCTACATTGCTTGGAGATATCTTACACTCTCTTCATACCCGTACAACAAAGGCACGAGGAACTCGGATGTGTTGTATACCTTTACTATCTAGGTGGTTTATTTCTCACCTTCCTCGATCAGTGATGAAGAATGAACAAGGATTCAGGTGGTCCAAGAGGATCATGTCACTTTCTCATTCAGACATTCATTGGTGCTCTAGATCTATGGAGAATGTTACTATCATTGACCGTTGTGGGGAGTTCCCTAATGTTCCACTCCTTGGCATAAGAAGGGGAATTACCTACAATCCTTCCTTAGCTCTACGTCAGTTTAGTTACGCTCGGAGTGATGGTCCTCATGACATGCTTATTCAAGGTATTGTGTTCGATTACGACAACGATCTTCAAGGTTACCGTCAAAGGTTCATACGAGCATGGGGTAAAGTGAACAAGGTTGACAACAAGACTCTGGAACCCAAGTACACTATTCCTATGGAACCTTATCTCAGATGGGTGCGATCTCGTGCTAAGACTCTTATGATACCATATCCTGCCATCCTGCCAGTTACCATGGAGCCTGTCGCTGAAGGAGATACTTCCTATATCATTCTTCATCCAGACATGCCCACTGACATGGAGGAGTTATAGAGGTCCTGGGTCCACTTGAAGGAGCAAAGAGATACTTTTGAGACTCATTACAAAGCAAGTCAAGAAAGAATCTTGGAGCTAACAAAACAACTTCACGAGGAGCCGAATCTCAACTCATACCTCAACATAAAGAGGAAACGTCCATGGGAGACTTAAAACCCCATTTTTTGTATTTTATTTCATTTTTATTGTAAGCCCAAGGGGCAAACAAGTTTATTGTTTACTAATAAAAGTTTACCTTTTTGATTGTTTAAACAAATTTAAATCCTGCGGTCCTTGAAAACATTGCATACGCATTTACATACCATATCACTACATCATAGGTTTCTTATGTACAGGTATCTTATCTTCTCGCTGTTTATTTCAGCAGAAATGGCTCTTGAACAGACTGTCAAAGATCTCCAGGCTCAGAATGTACAATTCCAAGAGTTGATTCTGAACTTGTCCAAGGGACAAGATGAGTTGAAGACACTGCTGGCTAAGAAGACTAAGAAGGCTAGAAGATCAGGAGGCCTTATCAATATGGGAAGAAGATTCAAAGGTCCTGTCAAGACAAATGAACAGGTTGAGGATTATGAGTCTGAGGATTCTGAGAAAGAGGGAGGCAGTCTCCATAATACTGTGGGAGATTCTGATTCTGAAGCAAATTATTATCATGATCCTAACGAAGATAAATTCAAGATGCTGGTGGATAGAATGAATGCTATGGAGTTACAAAAATCTTCTGGGCTGGATTTTGAAGATCTGAGTTTAATATCTGGAGTGGTTATACCTATTGGTTTCAAGGTTCCTGCTTTTGTGGTGTATGATGGTGTCTCATGTCCCAAGCTGCATCTAAGGTCCTATGTCCGGAGGATTCAACCACATACTGTTGATAAGAAGTTATGGATTCATTTCTTCCAAGAGAGCTTGTCTGGAGCTCAATTGGAATGGTACTATCAACTGGAAAGCATCAATATTCGTGATTGGAATGATCTTGCTGAGGCCTTCTATAGGCAATACCAATACAATGCTGATTTAGCACCTACTCGCATGCAGCTACAAAGCATGTCAATGGGTGCTAAGGAGAATTTCAAGGAGTATGCCCAGAAATGGAGAGACCTGGCTGGCAGAGTTCAACCTCCTCTGACTAACAGGGAGCTAGTGGATATGTTAATGAGTACGTTGAATGGCCCTTTCTATAGTCACCTCATTGGAAGCTCATCATCTGGTTTCACTGAGCTGATAATGACTGGAGAGCGTATGGAGAGTGGTATAAGAAGTGGTAAGATACAAGTGGGTGCCTCTGCATCAAGCCCTGCCAAGAAGCCCCCTAGTGGGAATAAGGACTCTAATGCTGTGTATAGTCAACCTGGTCGTAACAGAAGTCATCAATCTGTGGGAGCAGTTCACATCTCTAATCCTACTCCTGCAACACCAGAGCCACCACAAAACAATCAACAGAAGCCTAGAAGACAGTTCACTAAGATCAACATGTCACTGGCCCAAGCCTTGCAACACCTGTTGAAAGGGGAACTCATTACTTTGAAGGACCCTCCTCAGAATCCTAATACTTCCTCTCCTCGGTACAATCCCAATGCACGATGTGCCTATCATTCTAATTGTCCGGGACATGACACCAACAACTGCTGGATATTGAAAAACAAGATTCAAGATATGATTGAAGCTGGAGAGATTGAGTTTGACCCTCCTGGTACTCCAAATGTGATTACTGCTCCCATGCCCAATTATGAAAAGACTGTTAATGCTATTGATGAAGTTTCATATGTTTCCTCAGTTGCAGATGTGACTACTCCCTTATCCATTATCAAGAAGAAGCTGGTACAGGCTGGATTCTTTCCAGGTTGTAATGAAGATTGTTTTTATTGTGCCTACAAACCTGATAGCTGCTGGAAGTTGAAAGATGGTATTCAACGCCTCATGGTCAATTACACTATATTGTTTGAGAGGACGCCTTCTGTGGAAAGTATGGTTGAACATCTAACTCGAGGTACGAAGGTTGAAGATGTGGATATGGTTGACAAAGTGCCAGTGAAGATTACCTCCAAAGGCCCTGTCAAGATCACTTCCAAAGGTCCTATCAAAATTACTGCTGAAGGCCTGGTGAAGACTGTTGTTGAAGCTAGAAAGGCTCCCATGATTATTACCACTCCTGGCCCTATTCCATATACTTCTGATAAAGCTATACCCTGGAATTACAGTTCCGATGTTTATATCCATGGTGTTAGGCAGGAACCTTTGGCTGATACACCTACTAATGATAACCTTGGTGTTGATAATATTGCTGGATCTAGTAAGATCACCAGAAGTGGAAGGATTTTCTCTCCTCCGGCTACCTCAAAAAATACGGTTACTCCAACTACTACCTCCACTTCTGAGCCAAATACTGATGCTCGGGGCAAAGGTCCTGTGGTTGAGCCTGTGCAAGCTGAGGCACCGACTTCTGAGAACCTTTCTAAACAGATGGAAGAAGTTCTGAAGATCATTCGCAAGAGTGATTATGATATTGTTGACCAATTGGGGCATACTCCCTCCAAAATTTCCATGTTGTCTTTGTTGCTGTGTTCTGAGGCTCATGCTAAAGCCTTAATCAAGTTCTTGAAGACTGCCCATGTGCAAAACGAGATTTCTGTGGATCAATTTGAAAATTGTGTTGCACATCTGACTTATGATAATGGGTTAGGTTTTTCTGATGCTGACTTGACTCCTGCCAAGAGAAATCATAACAGAGCTTTGCATATCTCTATTGAATGTAGGGGCACTACTTTGTCTCATGTGTTGATAGACAATGGCTCTTCATTGAATGTACTTCCCAAAGAGGTTCTAAACAAGCTCAGTCTTGAAGATGTTGTGTTAAGACCAAGTAATATAGTGGTGAGAGCCTTTGATGGTTCAAGAAGAGTGGTGCATGGAGAAATAGATCTCCCAATCAAAGTAGGCTCTCAAGTCTTCAATTCTACCTTCTATGTAATGGATATTCGTCCTGCGTACTCCTGTTTGCTTGGGTGCCCCTGGATACACGGGGCAGGTGTTGTGACCTCCACTCTACATCAGAAGTTGAGATATCCAGTGAAGGGAAAGATCGTCAATGTTTACGGAGAGGAAGAATATATGATCAGTCATGTGAATACATTTAAGTATGTTGAAGTGGAAGGTGAATATGTTGAGACTCCTTGCCAGACATTTGAGGTAGTTCCTTGGGTTGTTCCTGCTACTGAAGCTCTTCCTGTGGTTAAAAGAGTTCCTGTGGTTACTAGAGTACCTCCTACGATGGCTTCCCTCAAATATGCTAGAGCTGTGGTTGAAGAAGGTGGTTGTACTATTTGGGGTCAACTTCCTGACATTCCTTACAAGTCTGACAAGTTTGGTTTGGGTTTCACTGCAGAGTCCCAGAAGGCTGTTCGTCGCGCTCGTGCTGTTCGTATCACCAATCAAGGGATCATGAAAGATCAAATCAATGTTGTGGGTGACTATAGTGAAGACTACAACCTGGATAACTGGATTTTCCCTACTGTGGGTGATGGGCTCAACAATTGGAAGGCCGAAGACGTTATTCCTATCTCCTTTAGTCAGGAGTAAATATTATTACTGTGTTGTTATTTTTAAGTTTGTAATTTTGAACAATTAAACTTTTAAGCCTTGTGTCTTACCCGGGGCACAATGGTATGACTGTTACGGGATGTCATTTCATTTGCATACTTCATTCAATAAAAATCAATGGACGTTTCGTTTTCGTAAATATTGTGTTCCTTTGTCTTTCTTTTATTTTATTCTTCTTTTATCAGCTATGTGTTCTTACACACACCCACATCACTAAAATGCAGATCCTCATCCACTCTGGATCCTGTTGATAATAGTTCTACTATTGCCAATTATAATTTCGAGAATCCGATCTATCAAGCTGAGGATGGAAAAGAGGAAGATTGTGAAGTACCTGTAGAGCTTGCTAGGTTGTTACAACAAGAAGAGAAAGCTACACAGCCACATGAAGAGCCAATCGAAGTTGTGAATCTAGGAACTGAAGAAAACAGGAAAGAGGTCAAGATAGGGGCTGAATTAGAGGATGGTGTTAAGAGCAGATTAATTCAGATGTTACGTGATTATGTGGAAATCCTTGCTTGGTCCTATGAAGATATGCCAGGGTTGGATACAGACATTATGGTTCACCGTTTACCGATAAAAGAAGACTGTTGTCCAAAGAAGCAGAAGGTTCGTCGCATGCACCCTGAAATGTCAGAAAAGATTAAAGCAGAGGTAATGAAACAATTTGATGCAGGGTTCTTAGCTGTGACTTCTTATCCTCAATGGGTTGCAAATGTGGTACCGGTACCTAAGAAAGATGGTAAGGTACGTATGTGTGTAGATTACAGGGATTTGAACAAGGCCAGCCCCAAAGATGCCTTTCCACTTCCCCATAATGATGTTCTGGTAGACAACACTGCTCAGCACAAGGTATTCTCTTTTATGGATGGTTTCTCTGGTTACAATCAAATCAAGATGGCACCTGAAGATATGGAGAAGACTATATTTGTTACACAGTGGGGCACTTTTTGTTATAAAGTGATGCCATTTGGTTTGAAGAACGCCGGGGCAACATATCAGCGTGCTATGGTGGCTTTGTTTCATGATATGATTCATCATGAGATAGAGGTATATGTGGATGATATGATAGCCAGGTCCCAGAATGAAGAGCAACACCTTGATCATCTGCATAAGCTGTTTGAAAGGTTGAAGAAATACAAGTTGAGATTGAACCCAAACAAGTGTATTTTTGGAGTGAGATCTGGTAAACTCTTGGATTTCATCGTCAGTGGAAAAGGTATTGAAGTGGATCCTGCAAAAGTGAAAGCTATACAAGAGATGCCAGCTCCCTGTACTAAAAAGGAAGTTAGAGGTTTCTTGGGACGATTGAATTACATTGCAAGATTTATTTCCCAATTAACTGCTACCTGTGAGCCAATCTTCAAGTTGTTGAAGAAAGATCAGGTAATGGAATGGAATGATGAGTGCCAGACAGCCTTTGATGAAATCAAGAGATATCTTCTAGAACCTCCAATTTTGATGCCACCAGTTGATGGAAGACCCTTGATTATGTACTTAACAGTGTTAGACAACTCAATGGGGTGTGTATTGGGGCAACATGACGAGTCTGGTCGAAAAGAGCAGGCAATATACTACCTTAGCAAAACGTTTACCGACTGTGAAACAAGATACTCACTGCTCGAGAAAACTTGCTGCGCTTTGGCATGGGCTGCTCACCGACTAAGACAGTATATGTTGACTCATACTACCTTGTTGATTTCAAAGATGGATCCAATCAAGTACATATTCGAGAAACCTGCTCTCTCCGGACGAATAGCAAGATGGAAAATGATCTTAACAGAATATGATATACAATACACTACTCAGAAGGCCATTAAGGGAAGTGTTGTAGCTGATCATTGGGCTCATCAAGCAGTGGATGATTATCAATCAATGAGTTTCGAGTTCCCTGACGAAGACATTATGATTATTACCAAAGAACCTGGACAATATGACGGACCTGAACAAGGATCCCGATGGACTATGGTTTTTGATGGAGCTTCTAATGTGTAAACACCCCAAATTTTCCCTCACCCATTCACACCATGGCTTGTGATCATTTTCATATGCATAAACACAATCATACCATCTCATATCACATTTTTGAACCACTGCATTGCTTCTAAGTCATCTGCATCTAGGGTTTGTGATCTGAGCAATCCAAGAGCTTCTTGAGCCACTCCAAAGGTCATCAATCAATTCAAAGGGGTCCATGTGTGTTCAAGTATCATATTATATCCTCTCAAAGTCAAGAATTCCAAAGAATCACAAGAACTGGGATTGGTATGGAAGCAGAGCTAGGCTTGACTGCACAGATGACCTAAAATTAGGGTTTTTGTTTCAGAGGCCATAACTTCAAATTTTTTGGTCATTCTTGTTTCTATTGGTCTCTATATGGTATAGGGAGTATGCATATCAATTTTCATGAAGAAATTCCATGGGGAAGTCATCTGATCAAGAGTTGACTTTTCAAGCAAGTCAGTGCAAAATCAGGGCATCTGAGGCCCCCAATGACCCAACCAAGGGGTGATCTTCATCATTTTGAGTGTATATGATCTTTATTTGATCATGGAAGAAGTTGGAGATTCACAAAATTCAAGAATTACAAGTTTTTGCAAAGTTGACTTTTTTGGGCAAGATTGACTTTTAATGAAAATGTCATTTTATGCAACTTTTTCAACCTTTACTTTTTGATCCAAAAATGCTTCAAATGGAAAAACTTTGGTCATGAAAGTTGTAGATTAGATCTTTCCCTTTTCAAAAAGTACAAGAACATGACCTAATTCATTTTGGATCAAAAGTTATGGTGCATCAAAGTTGGCAAAAATCACTAAATTTCAAGTTATGCACAAAATGGAAAACTTGCAAAATCTTGTACCAAGGCAATTTGTGACTTCTAATTGATGTCAAACCATTACACAAACATCACATGTGACCTAAAAATCAGAATGGGCCAAGAGTTTCTCATTTGTTTGGCCTTTGGAGCAAGATATTTTCATGGAAAGCAAAAGCAAGCAAGTTGCAAAACCAATGATAACTTCTCATCCACTTGTTGCCTAGCCTGCTGACCAATCCTAGCCTTTCTCCCTCACCTTGCTGCGCAGCCCACTCTCCATGTACTTGGCTAGAAGTTGCCCATGCCCTTCTTACACAAAAGTTGACATTTTGGCAAAAGCAACCATACCTATCACAAAAGGACATGTCATGTCATCTGACCAATGGGATTAGTTTATACAAATCAAATGCAAGCTAAACATCACAAGAGGCCAGCCTGAAACTCACCACAACTCAGCATCCCCAAAAACTCTCCAACTTGCATTTTCCTTTGAATCTCTCTCCACAAGCCTCAAACACAAAAACAAACTTCACAAACAATCTCAACTCACTTCACTGATCACAAACCAACCATTGTTTTGGCCTGAAACCTCCCATATCACAAATACGATTTCCTCATTTCCTTGGCCTGAGCTTCTGCCAACTTGCTCTAGAGGCTACACAAACTCCAACTAAGTGTCAAAAGCTTCAAAGGAAGATCATTGGGACTTGTTTGAGCCAAAGAACAAGCCAGAAAGCTCCTGAATCGAAAGCTCAATCTCAGGTAGCTCTATGAACTTTTTTTCCAGAACTTGCTTTTTAAGTTTCTAAATGATAAAGCATGCTTCCCTGAGTTCACTGAACTTGTTACTTTTGAAAAAGATGGAGAAATGAGGTTGTATGATGTTTATGAAATTTTGACAGTTTTTGATGTTTGATTCGAATCTTGTTTGTGTGTTGAAATAAATGATTTTTGTTGCTTGAATCTTGTTTAGAATGATTTAAGCTTTGATTCTGGAGAGTTTGGCATGTTTTCATGGCGTATTGAGGGAGATTGAGAGATGACCTAGCCGGAGAAGACGACCGGAACAGTGTTCCGGTCGTCTGAAAGTAATTAGGGTTTGTTTAATTAGGGTTAAGTGTAATTAAGCCAGTTTGAATGTGAGCCGTCCAAACCCGCGCGCAGTCAACTCCCGCCCTTGCCAGTTTGAATTTCGTCCTTGGATCTGATTACTTCCTTATTTTTCATTTAATTCATTTTATTTTTTCCATTTAATTACATTGTTTTCTATATTTTATTTAAAATAGCAAAACTTATTTAAAAATTCTGAAATTTTTTATACAAGTTATTATTTAATTTCAGAACACAAAAATATTTTTATTTTCATTTTTAGCATTAAAAAAGTATTTTTAAATATTTAAAAGTTTCTTTTTAATTAATTAATGAGAATTAATTAATTAAAAATACTTTTAGGTATTTAAAAATCACCAAAAAATTCATGAAACATTTTAAAACATTTAGAAACATTGTCCAACCTTCAAACCAAATTTCTTTTTTGATCTTGATGCATTTTGAGAATTTTTCATGGAATTAAAATCATTTTGATGCATTATTTTGATCCAAACTTCCAAAAATCATTTCTGCCTAACCCCAAAGAGTTGGACTTTGATTCTTTTTGCATTGCATTGTGTTTAGCATGTAGTTTGTGAGATTAAATGGCCATGATTTGATCTTTCATTTTCCATTTGTTTGGAATTTTTCTTGTTAAGGAACCCTAAAACCCTAGAAAACTTAGGAAAATCATAACTCTAATTAGGTTAAGAGTTGGAACCTCTCCTTTGGGCAGTGGGTTAGTATAGGATTAGGGATCCCTTGGAATGCATTTTCAATTTTTTTATCTTGATGTTTGCTTCTGATTTTGGTTTTTGTTTGATGCATTGATCATAAACCCTAATTTGAGCTTCCATATGCATCCATCTTGCATTTGCATTCATACCTTGACTTGCCATAGCATTTTGTGCATCCATTTGATTCATTAGACATCTTAGGACATATTAGAAGCATGTTTGATCATTGCATCTTGCATTTGCCATGTTGTATGCCATTTTCATTCCATAACTTTTCATGTATGATCATGGTTCTTAACTTGCTTCATTTGCATCCATAAGTTTGTATGATCATCCCCCATGCCTTGTTACATGTTTGCAGCATCTCATAACATCATTAACATCATGTATGTGCTTCTGGTTTTGATTTGCATCATGCCATTTCATTTCATTTTGCATTGCATTGCATTCCTTTCACTAACATTTCAGGTGGTAAGTTGTTTGAGAAGTGAATTTGCCTTCACTTCTCACATTTTCTTTTCATCTCTCTCTTGCATCCATTGCTGCATTTTGATATGTGTTTGAGATTGAGCTTGCTCATTTTTCTTCTTCTTACTTTCTCTCTTCAAGTGACTTGACTTCTTGAATGAAGCAAGTTACTTTGCTTCTCCTGATCTTTTCCTCTGCTTCATGGTGGTTCCATTGAAGAATTCTCTTGCAAACTTCACACACCTTAGGAACAACCAAGCATGACAATGATTAGGGCTTTGATTAGTATCCCCACTTAGCTTTTACCTTTGTGTCTATTTTGTGTCTTCTCTTCTCATCTCATAATCAGGGACTAAACCCTAAAGGTTTCAAGGCTTTGTGATTAAGCTTATGCCTGCATCCTTCTATTAGGATGGAGTGTATAACTTTAATCCTAAGTGTTGAACCCTTAATGTGTTTAACTCCTTTAATCAATTCACTTAATAATCATCAAGACATTACACTTGTAACTTGGGCCTTGCATTAGGGTTCTATTTCTTCCTTAATTGGTTAAGAAGGACTAACCCTAGTGTTAATGGACAAGTCCCCCTCAAGTTGTCTTACAAACCCTAAAAAACACTTCATCATCATATCATTAAATAAAATCCACTTAACCAAAGGCTTGTTTTGTCATGAGTTTAATCCCTAATCATGGATTAAGTTGAGGAGCTTTCCTCAGCTTAAACATTCTCATCTATTATCCTTCTATTAGGATGGTGTAATGAGTCTGTTTAATCTTTGATTATGGCTTAATCTCATTACTTAACACTAAACAAAGACACCAAAAACATCTAAATAATCACAAGTAGGTTAATGATCTTAATCCTACACCAAGGGTGATTAAGTGTGAGAATCTGACTTCACACTTAAGGTATTCTCATTACCCCTAATCAGAGGGAAGATGTGATGAGTTTACTAACCCATTGGTTTAGGCTTAAGCTCATTAACTTATGACAAACTTTCAAAAGCAATAAAAGGCTGAAAACACAAAAACAAATAATAATCGTCTCCTCCGGGATTCTTTCCTCATCACCTTCACTCACAAACGAGAACTTGCTTCTTCCGTCTAATGCAAGACAGTTTGCACCTGAGCCAGACAGGTCATACACTTGAGCATAGACAAGTAAGCAGTTCACAAGTCAATTCACCTTTCAGTCTCTTTGGGTCGAACTACGGTGTTCTGACTTCCTCATTGCACGAGAGGATACGTAGGCATAACTTAACAGTTATCGAACAAAAGTCTCTGTATATTCCCCCTCTTCCAGCATCATTCTCTTAGCCTCATTATCATGAGCATTTCACTCTTGTCCTTACACTGACACTGTACATTTATACACATCACATTTCTTTACACTGACACCTGTACATCCTCTTCCAGCTATTTTTATACATAAATTTCACTGACACTACCCCTTTAAAACACAAATCTTTTAAGCGTGGATCCCGTCGAGTACGACGGACAATCTGGGTGCTAATACCTTCCCAGGTTGTAACCAACCCCCTTTCTCAGTCTCTCTGGTTCGCAACCGTCTTATCCGTCTTTTTCTAGGTCTATGCAGCATTGCCTTTCCTTCGGGATAAAAATGCCTAGCTGGCGACTCTTTTCATCCCCAGTGAGTTCACTGCTGTGTGTTCTCATTGCTCCTTTCGCCGACCGTTCGCGTCTGTACCTTTATCTGGGCCATTTCCCATTTATCGGGAGCGACAGCTTGGCGACTCTGCTGGGGAACCTTATACTGCAACCAGGGCTTCTGGTTCTTTTTGTGGGTTCCTCCTAGCGCTTGTTTGATTTGTGTTTACTGGGGTGCTATGTGCTATTTGTGTTTGTATATTTGTTTTATTTACTGCTTTACGTACAGTTTTGTTTATTACTTTCTTTATAGCTTTGTGCACATATATCATACTGTCATGCTGTCTGGCTGGATCTGGTTTTGCTTTGGTGGGTGGGGGTTCTATTGAGAGATAAGGTCCTATACCTGGGACCTGAGTGACACCTAGGCTAGAGTGGTTCATATTCTTTCCCATTCCATCTCGGTCTGGTGCGGGAATATGAAACACGGTTCAGATATGGGTTTCTTCTTGAGAACTCTGTGTTGCAGATTTCCTGCAATACTAGGGCTATCTGGGAAGCCTGCTAAGTCTGGATGACCTTTAGTATTGACCTTCAAAAACTGAGGTGAATTAGAGGAGGAACTTTTATGGTTATTGTAAACACTGTACCTCCGGGTTAGAAGTGTTTACACTTCTCATAACTGATCCAAGTCTGAGGATCCTTGTTCTAGAACATCACCTGTGAGGGGGGTTGGGCTGTTTACAGGTTTGCAGGTACCCTTGACCTCAACATACCCTGTTACTTTGATTTGATTAAGAGTACTCCATGTTGGAACAGTTCTTGTGATTTTTAACCTTGGACATGTGACTCTTTATTTGAGTCCCCCACCTTGGTTACTGGACTTATAGACCTCCATCTGGATTTCTTGAACATATGTGGACCTATATCAGAGCACTTGATCAGATCCAGCTCAGTCACAAACCCTTGCATATCATTTGCATACATCCTCATTGCATCATTCTAACATGTGTTTATTTGTTTTTCAGGGTATCCATCCTATCATTTTGGCTTGGTTTTGACCCCTTATTCAGCATAGACCTGTCTTCATCAGTACTTACTTCAGCTGTCAGCTCCCTTGCTTCAGTCACTTGCATCCTCAGTCTCAGCCTATCAGTGGCCTATCTTCAGTGTTGTCCTCAGTCATCATCATCAACACCCATTCTTCAGCAACATGGCACCTAAGAAAAGTAACATTTCCTATCACTTCTTTGAGCCTGAGCTAGCCAGCATCAGGAGGATTCAGACCCTGATTACTCCAGACCATATACCACTTTTCAGAGAACATTATGGAGGAATTCTTGATGTGGTTATGGATTTGGACCCTTCACAGAGGAGCTTGATACATACTTGCCTGCAGTTCTATGATCCCCCTCTAAGGTGCTTCACATTTCAAAATTTTCAGTTGGGACCCTTGCTGGAGGAGTATTCATCATTGGTTGGTGTACCTATCAGGGGTGGAATCCCCTTCAACCCTGAGATGGCTTTCCCAAGTAATGAGGAGATAGCCAAAGCATTACATCTGGAACCAGTTTTGATTGGGCAGAATTTGACATCTAAAGTTGGAATCTCTGGTTTTCATCTGGATTTCTTGACTTCTCAGGCTAGTCTGAAGGCCTCCCTAGGGGAGTGGAAGGCAGTTTGTGCTCTGTTGGCCCTTAGCATATATAGGGTCATACTTTTTGCAGATGAGCCTAGGTTTGTTAGTAAGAATGCAATCCATCTTTTCATCCTGAGGAACCCAGTGCCCACCTTACTGGGAGATCTTTACTACTCAGTTCATCAAAGGAATGAAAAGCAAAGGGGGAGATTAGTGAGATGCTGTGCACCCTTGTTCCATACTTGGCTGCTCAAGCATTTGCCAAAGACTGATGCATTCTTGAACCCTCACCAGCAGAAGAACTGGGCTAAGAGGCTTGTTGCTCTAACCTCAGATGACATCAGATGGTGTACTCAGAGTACTAAGGGCAGAGATATCATTACAAGTTGTGGGCAGTTTCCCAATGTGCCCCTGATTGGAGTGAAGGGTTGCATCAACTACAACCCTCTGTTATTCAAAAGACAACTGGGCTATGCATTGGTCCATCCCCCTAGAGCACAAGATCTGACTGAGACCCTTTATGTTGAAATCAAGCCTAATCTGGCTAGTGTCAGGCAAGCATCCTGGGCCTGGGACAATGTGCAGACTAAGGGGGTAACCATTCTTGGAAAATGCAATAATGTGGCCTCAGCCCAGTACTATGAGTGGTCTCATGCCAGGGCTCAAATTTCTGGAATGCCCTTCACTATTGAAGATATGCCTGGACCTTCCACAGCACCACCTCCGGCAACTGTCAGCTTAGAGGAGTTTGAGAAATTGAAAGAGAGAAATGAGAAGCTGATTCAAGCTCTACAGAAGACCCTCTGGGAGAGGAGTGATGGTAGGTTGGATATTGAGAGGTTAGAAAAGTTGAAAGTGGAACATCTGGCTAGAATTGATAAGTCAGAGGATTACATTAAGAAGTCTAGGGCTGGAGAGCAGATCTTGAAGAATGCCTGTAAAGAGGCTCAATTCCAGAAGGCTAGGACTGATTTGTATCTGAAGGAGAGTCAGGCTAGGTGGGTCAGGATCACCGAAGCTCGTACTCAGGAGGACAAAAGAACTCAGGATAAGATTGAACAAATGGAAGCTAGTGCAAAAGAGCAACAGGAAGCCCTGGCAGCAGCCCAGAGAGAGATCTCAGAGTTGAAGATTAGAGCTGGTGTAAAGAGGTCAAAGGACCAGAGTCAGCACAAGAAGCTAACTGCAGCTATTGCCACAAGGAATCTCCTTATCAGGAATCTTACAGAGCGTCCAGCTGATCCTGTGACTGAAGCACTTCTCAAGGAAGTTCAGGAGGATGATTTTGGCCTTGGTGTTTGACTTTTTGCCTGTTGTTGCTTTCATTTTATGTACTTTTCTTCATGTTGTATTTTTGACCCCTCAGAGGGCTTGTATTGTAAAAGAAACAAACTATGTATCATTTACCTTTTGGTAATATATGTGTTGATTTGTTTCATCTGATCTCTTCAAGCAACATCACAAGCATCTTCTTCAGGGGTATGGAAAGGTCAAAACCAAGTACCAAGCCGGATACCTTGGAAACAAATAAACACACTGCATTGCATACTAACCTTTTGTTTTGTTTTGTAGGTTTTGTTTTATTGTTACTAACTCTGTTGTGATCTCAGGAATTATTGCTCGACGTCGAGGGTTTCCACTCAACCGTCCACACAGATACCCCACCCGCAACAACCTTCCGGGCATACAGATGGACCAAATGCAGCAGGACCTTACAGAGGTCAGGAATCAAATGACCAACGAAAGGTTGGAAATGAGGAATCAGATGACACAATTTATGGAGGTGATGAACAATATGGCTCAAAGCCAGGAGAGGTTAAGAGCACTGGTAGAAGGGAGAAACCAGGAAGACCATCAGCCAGGGACTGCTGGGACAAGCAACAATGAAAGAGTCCAACCTCATGTCAATCCCCCAGTCTTTGGACCCCACCAGCATCCAGAGATCAACATCCCTGTCAATGTGCAAGGGACTGCCACAGCAGGTAGAGTGCTGCAAGAAGACCCCCAGGAAGATCAGTTCACAGTGATGGGAGCGGGGGAAGAAGCCTATGACAGAAGGCTGGAAGAGATTGCTGAGAAACTGAGGTCTTTGGAGTCCCAGAATTCTTTGGGATTTGATGTTATGGACATGGGTCTAGTGGACGGGGTCAGGATCCCCCACAAATTTAAACCACCATGCTTTGAGAAGTATAATGGGACTTCCTGTCCCCGGACCCATCTACAATCTTTTCTGGGGAGGCTGAAGGCCTATACCATGGACGAAAAGCTATGGATGTTTTATTTTGAGGATAGCTTAACTGGAGCATCGAGGGAATGGTACTCCCACTTGACAAGAGCAACCATTAGATGCTGGAAGGACCTGGCAGAGGCCTTTATCAGACAGTATCAGTACAATCTGGATATGGCCCCCAACAGGACCCTCCTGATGGGGATGTCTCAGTCATCCAGGGAAAGTTTCCGTGAATACGCTCAAAGGTGGAGACAGCTTGCTGCTGCTGTCCAGCCACCCATGTCAGAGAGGGAGATGGCTGATATGTTCATGAACACCCTCCAGGGGACTTACATTGACAGGCTAGCTACCTTCTCATCTACCAGCTTTGCTGATGTAGTCATAGCCGGGGAGAGAATTGAAAGCCTATTAAAAATGGGTAAGATTTCTGACAACGGTGCAAGCTCATCCAGTAACCCAAGAAAGCCTTTTGCAGGCCCAAGAAGAACTGGTGAAACCAGTGCTATCCACACCAGCAGGGGCAGGCCCCAATATGTTCATAGGTCTGTGGCAGCAGTCACCATTCCCGCTCCAGCTCATCCACAACCAGCTTATCAACCACCGCAACAAAATTATCAGCAACAACCTCAGTACCAACAACAAACTCAGTATCCTCCGAGAAATTACAACAACAGCAACACTAACAATAATAATCAGTAGAGACCATTCCAACAGAGGCCCTCTCAGGCCAATAGGGTGATCGATCCGATCCCTATGCCCTATGCCACATTACTGCCACAACTCTTGAAACTCAACCTAGTTGAGCTAAGGACGTTGGCACCTCCGGATCCTAACAGCCTGCCCAGAAATTACGACGCCAGCGCCAGATGTGCCTTTCACTCAAATGCACCTGGTCATAGTACGGAAAAGTGCAGAGCTTTGCACATGAAAGTGCAGGATCTATTGGATTCCAAGGCTTTAAACTTTGCACCACCACCAAATGTCAACAAGAACCCTATGCCACACCATGGTGGTCCCCGAATCAATGCTATTGAAGAAGACAAGCCGTCTTACTTGATAACCAGTGTGGGTCAGATTCAGACACCCTTAGTGGAGATTAAAGCTCAACTCTTAGAATGTCAAATGTTCCCAGGATGTGAGTTAGGGTGTGCTTATTGCAACATTTCAGTGAATGGTTGTGATAACCTGAGAGATGGCATAGATGGTCTCATCCAGAGTGGCCTGCTTCAAATTACAACATCAATTCCTACCAATCCAGCAATCTCCTTAACAACAGCTCCAGAACCTCCTACAACTGCAACAACCATTGTTCCAGACAACTCTTCAGCTTCATCAACAAATTTTTCATCTGTCATTTCAACTGACCAGATATCAACGAACATTCCTTCTACAACTTCCGCACCACTTCATTTTGAATCTCCTACAACAACAACACCCATCCTTCCAACAATGTCTCCTACAACATCAGCAGCAAACCATGAAGACGTCTCAACAGTTACGATTTATTATGATCCTGAAAATGATTCCGCCTACAACTCACAAAGTGCTACTCCTATCAGAGCACCGGTCACAATATATTATGATCCACAGACTATCACAGTCCCTTCTGCAGCTGCCATCAGTCCAGTCACTGTCACTGTGCCTGGACCAATACCTTATGAAAGCAGTAATGCCATCCCTTGGCATTACGGCTCTGATTTATACTGCGAAGGACAAAAGATCACTGTTGAATCATCAACTTCTGCACCACAAATAGACAATGTGGGAGGAGGCGGAGGCTTCACTCGAAGCGGACGTCTCTTTGCCCTGCAAATTCAAAGACCCACTGCCGAAGCAGAAGCTGCTGCCAAGGCGAAAGGGAAGAGCATAGTGCAAGAAGAGCAGGTTGTTAGAGAAGCCTTGAAAACACCTTTTGATCAAGAAGTTGATGAGTTCATGAGAATCATCAAGAAAAGTGATTTCAAAATAGTGGACCAGCTTCACCAGACGCCTTCCAAGATCTCCATTCTATCATTGCTTATGTGCTCCAAAGCTCATCGGAACGCACTACTCAAAGTCTTACACGCAGCTTATGTGCCGGAAGAGATCACCGTCAATAAGTTAGAAGTTGTGGTTGGAAATGTTAATGCTAGCAATGGACTAGGATTCACCAACACTGATTTGACTTCGGAAGGCCGCAATCACAACAAGGCCTTGCACATTACCATGGAATGTAAAGGTGCAGTTCTTTCCCATGTGCTGGTAGACACAGGATCATCCCTCAATGTCTTACCTAAAAAGGCTCTTGTGAAGCTGGAATATGAAGGATTGGCATTGCGACCCAGTAACTTAGTAGTAAGAGCTTTTGACGGCTCTAAGAGATCGGTTCTGGGAGAAATTGAGTTGCCTGTAACGATTGGCCCACAAACTTTCAAAACGACCTTCTACGTGATGGACATTCAGCCTGCCTACAACTGTTTGTTGGGTAGACCATGGATTCATGCCGCTGGCGCAGTAACGTCTACCCTTCACCAGAAGTTAAAATTTGAGTGGGAAGGCCAAGTCGTTACTATCTGTGGAGAGGAGGATATATTTGTTAGCCATCTGGCTACTTATAAGTATATTGAGATGGATGGGGAGATCCACGAGACGATGAGTCAAGGGTTTGAGGCCCTGAATATTAATGAAACCTCTGTTGTACTTGGGACTTCCATGACGTCCTACCAACAAGCCCGGAAGGTGGTGGAAGAAGGAAACGCTCAAGGCTGGGGCAAACTGTTGCCTGTGGAGAAGAAAGAAGATATATTTGGGTTGGGTTACAAACCAACTCAAGAAGATCAAGCAGAGGCTGCTAAGAAGCCCAACTTTGTTAGTGGGGGGATGCTCACCCCTGATGCTGTCAACAACTTGGAAGACGAGTTGGAAGAAGAACGCAACCTGGAAAGCTGGATTCGTCCAAAGATCCCGGGGAGCAGTATCTCAAACTGGTCTTCCCAGGAAATTATAAGAGTTACTCATGCAGAGTAATTATTATTTCCTGTATTTTTATAGCATGCATCAAAGTCTTGCATCTTGCCCAAGATGACAAGACTCATTTTGTAATCGGGCCATCTGTACTTTTTGTGCAACAAGATTAATCAATGAAATATCAGACATCTTTTTGCAAATGAGTCTTTTTCTTTTCCGCTCACTGTTTTTCCATTTTTCTTTTTGTACAAAAAATAAATGGCGATGTTTTCAAAATGACAACTTTATTTCACTTTTCTAAACAAGATTAAAATCAATCACTAAAATGAACAAACTGAACCCTTGCAGAGAGTGCCTTCCAGACAGCACCGACAACAGCACGGCTATGACTTCGTATGACTTTGACAATCCGATCAATCAAGCTGATGAAGGGGTTGAAGAAGATTACGAGCTTCCCGAAGAGCTAGCCAGATTGTTGAGACAAGAGGAAAAGGTTATCACTCCTCATCAGGAGGAGGTTGAAACGATTAATCTTGGTACAGATAAGGATGTGAAAGAGGTTAAGATCGGGGCCTGCTTACAAGACTCAGTGAAGAAACAACTGATTGACCTGCTTCAGGAATATGTGGATGTGTTTGCTTGGTCTTACCAGGATATGCCAGGGTTGGACACCGATATCGTCATGCACAAGCTGCCTTTAAGAGAAGAATGCCCACCGGTCAAACAGAAGTTGCGCCGTACTCGCCCAGACATGGCGATGAAGATCAAAGAAGAGGTACAAAAGCAATGGGACGCCGGGTTCCTTGCTGTAACTAGCTATCCACCGTGGGTTGCTAATATAGTACCTGTGCCTAAGAAAGACGGTAAAGTAAGGATGTGTGTTGACTACCGGGATCTGAACAGAGCCAGCCCGAAAGATGACTTCCCGTTACCTCACATTGACGTGTTGGTTGACAATACGGCTCAGTTCTCGGTATTCTCCTTCATGGACGGATTTTCAGGATACAACCAGATCAAAATGTCACCTGAAGACATGGAGAAGACAACCTTCATCACACCCTGGGGCACGTTCTGTTACAAAGTGATGCCATTCGGACTGAAGAATGCTGGTGCAACGTATCAACGGGCTATGGTAACATTATTCCACGATATGATCCATAAAGAAATCGAGTGCTATATGGATGACATGATTGCCAAGTCCCTCACAGAAGAAGACCACTTGGTAAACCTGCTGAAGTTATTCAAGCGTCTGAGGAAGTACCAACTGAAGCTGAACCCCAACAAGTGCACATTCGGGGTGAGATCCGGTAAGCTGCTGGGATTTATTGTAAGCGAGAAAGGGATTGAGGTTGACCCTGATAAAGTCAAAGCCATTCAAGAAATGCCTGCACCAAAGTCTGAGAAAGAAGTTCGAGGGTTCCTAGGCAGATTGAACTACATCTCAAGGTTCATATCTCACCTTACAGCAACTTGTGAACCTTTGTTCAAACTGTTAAGAAAAGAACAGACGGTCAGGTGGAACGAAGACTGCCAGAGGGCTTTTGACAAGATCAAAGAATACCTGCAAGAACCTCCAATCCTTATGCCTCCAGTCGAAGGAAGACCTCTGATAATGTACTTGACAGTATTAGAAGAGTCAATGGGGTGTGTGCTGGGCCAGCATGACGAGTCTGGTCGAAAAGAGTATGCAATATACTACCTGAGCAAAAAGTTTACCGACTGTGAACAACGTTATTCACTGCTCGAGAAAACTTGCTGTGCTTTAGCGTGGGCTGCTCGCCGACTGAGACAGTATATGTTGACCCACACTACTTTATTGATCTCAAAGATGGACCCAGTCAAGTACATTTTCGAGAAGCCAGCTCTTACCGGACGGGTTGCAAGATGGCAAATGATTCTCACAGAAAATGATATCCAATACACCTCTCAGAAAGCCATTAAGGGCAGTGTACTATCTGAATATCTTGCTGAGCAACCTATTGATGACTACCAGCCTATGAGATTTGACTTCCCTGATGAAGACATCATGTTCATAAAAGCAAAAGATTATGAAGAGCCTGTTCACACTGAAGGGCCTGACCCGGAAGAAGAATGGACTATGATGTTTGATGGGGCTGTTAATATGAACGGTCGTGGTGTTGGTGCAGTGCTCATTACACCTAAGGGAGTTCACATGCCTTTCTCGGCAAAACTCACCTTCAACTGCACTAACAACGAAGCTGAATACGAAGCTTGCATTATGGGTCTTGAGGAAGCCATTGACCTCAGGATCAAGACGTTGACTGTATTCGGGGATTCAGCTTTGGTAGTTAATCAAACTAACGACAAATGGTACACCCACCAGGATCATCTGATACCTTACAGGGATTATACAAGGAGGTTATTAACTTTCTTCACAAAAGTCAAGCTTGAGTATATCCCTCGGGACGAGAATCAGTTTGCAGATGCTTTGGCTACCATTTCGTCAATGATCAAAGTTCAAGCTGCCAACTTTGTACCCCAAATTTCAGTATTCAGACTTGACAGACCGGCATATGTGTTCGCAGCAGATATTGTCAAAGATGATAAGCCTTGGTTCCATGACATTAAGTGCTTCTTGGAGGATCAAACATACCCATCTGGGGCATCTTCCAATGATAAGAAGACTTTGAGAAGGCTTGCTGGTAGTTTCTTTCTGAACACTGATGGTTCCTTATACAAGAGAAACTTTGATATGGTACTCCTCAGATGCGTTGATAGAACAGAAGCAGACTTGTTGATGCACGAGGTGCACGAAGGATCCTTTGGTACCCATGCTGGAGGGCATGCCATGGCTAAGAAGTTGCTAAGATCAGGTTATTACTGGATCACAATGGATGCCGACTGTTGTGCCTATGCCAGAAAATGCCATAAATGCCAGATTTATGCGGATAAGGTGCATGTGCCTCCCAATCCTTTGAATATAATGTCTTCACCTTGGCCCTTTGCCATGTGGGGCATTGATATGATCGGCAAGATTGAGCCAACTGCTTCAAATGGCCACAGATTCATCCTGGTCGCCATTGACTATTTCACCAAGTGGGTTGAAGCAGCCTCATATGCAAATGTCACAAGGCAAGTGGTAGCTAGATTTCTGAAGAGAGATATCATCTGTCGATACGGAGTTCCCGAGCGAATCATTACTAATAATGGTTCCAACTTAAACAACAAAATGATGGCAGAGCTGTGCCGGGACTTCAAGATCCAACACCACAATTCTTCTCCTTACAGGCCAAAGATGAATGGCGCTGTTGAGGCAGCTAATAAGAATATCAAGAAGATTGTGCAAAAGATGGTAGTCACCTACAAGGATTGGCATGAAATGCTACCATTTGCCTTGCATGGGTACCGCACGTCAATCAGGACATCCACTGGGGCAACACCGTATCAGCTTGTGTATGGTATGGAGGCAGTCCTACCTGTTGAAGTTGAACTACCTTCCTTGCGAGTACTGATGGATGTGAAGCTGAACGAAGCAGAATGGGTTCGGTCCCGATACGAACAACTAAGTCTGATCGAAGAAAAGAGATTGGCTGCAATCTGTCATGGGCAGCTATATCAGAAAAGACTGAAGAGAGCCTTCGATCAGAAAGTCAGGCACCGAGAGTACCAAGTAGGAGATCTTGTGCTGAAAAGAATCCTCCTTCCTCATACAGACCACAGGGGCAAATGGACTCCAAACTATGAAGGACCATTCGTGGTAAAGAAAGTTTTCTCTGGTGGAGCACTGATGCTCAACACCATGGATGGTGAAGACTTCCCGTCCCCTGTGAATTCAGATGCAGTTAAAAAATACTTCGCATAAAATGACCCGCTGGACATAAAAACAGAATGTAAGTCCAGGCAAAATAGGGCATCCCGGCGAGTCAGAAACAGAATAAAAGACTCGGGCAAAAATAAGGGAAAATAAACAAAAAATGTGTACACCCGCTGAGTTGAAAAGCCGCATTGGACAATTCAGGCAAAAATGGGTATCCCGATGGATTGAAAACCCGAAAGGGCGATCCATGCAAAACAAGGGAATAAGCGAACAACTGCATTCTGAATTCGTCTGTATCGTTTACAACTTGATAAGCTTCAAAAGGATCAAGCTTCTTTCAGAATCAGCCTTCTTCAGAAAGCAAGACGGGAAGAACGTCAAAAGTCATACGAGTCATAGCAAAAAAGGGAAGCTCCTCGAAGCGTCGTCAACATTGCCAGCATTTTGTTTCTCAATTTGTAACAATCTCCTCATTTCAGGGGATATGTTTCTTTGACTGTATCTCGCCAATTCAGGGCACATGAATTAATAAAAGCAGATTTTCAGTCATGTTTCGTCTTGTACATTTTATTTGCAAAAATGTATGATGTCTTAAGAAAAACTGGTTGCATAAATACAGATGCTTATCTTCAAAAAAAATATATGTAATAAAAGTCACATGCTTGCAGGAAATATACTTACTCACAGAAGTGTCTAAACTCCTATGACGGAATCCAGTAAAGGATACCTCGGGATTACTTGTGCGTCTCCCTATCTTTGCAGGATTGCAGGTATCCAGAACGCAACTTGGGGCATGTAAGCTTCATCCCAGCAAGCTGGCAGATCAATGCTCGCTCAGTCTTAACACTCAAAGTGTTTTCTCCCCAGTCGAGTTGCCACTTGTTACTTCTCCCTAGCCGAGTTGCCATTCCTTCCTCAGCCGAGTACAAAAGTCAGGGAACCATCTCCCCACAGAGCTCCAGCCTCTATCCAGAAGAGCAGCACACGAAGGAATCACAACAGAGTAAAGAAAGCTGCTACAAACCCCAGCTGGGTCCCTCATTACTGAGACAGGTCTATCAGTGACCTGAATCCCCAAGCAGATATCATCTTATGAGATCTACCAGTGATCTCATCCCCGGCTGGGATGTCCATTTCAAGCAAATTGATCTGAAATCTTCACAAGCAGTGGGATCCGAGTCCCGGTTTGGTATCTTTGCATAATCATGGCATGTGCATCATACTCACCCACAAAGCGTAGCATTCCGTCTAATACGGAGCATTACGGCAAAAATCCCACATATTACATAATCATAAGCCATGCTTTAAATCAACACTTGTGAATAATGACAATCCATCAATATACAGAATGCTCACCAGATTCCCCAGCAAAGAGTTAAAGCAAACACAGTTGCCTTACATTCCCAAACACCAGTATATACTCCTTGTGGCACCCGTCCGTGTCATATCCCCAGCAGAAAGCCAAAGACATCCTCTTTGCACTCACATATACTTATAATTTCCTTGACATCCGTCCGTGTCGTTTTCCCCAGTGCAGTAACATAAACGCTTTGTATATCAGATATTTGTTCATACTATACTTTTCTCCTTTTGACACTCGTCCGTGTCACCCCCACCAGCAGATTGAACACTCATCTATATATCACTCATACTTTTCACTCTCATTTCACTTATACAAATACTCGTCCGTATCTTGTATACACAACTTATATCCTCGCAGATTCAACACTAGTCCGTGTTCTTTGTTAACCTGTTGGCACTCGTCCGTACCATCATCTCAGAGCATGCGTCAGGCGTTTGTTTCTACTTGATACTCGTCCGTATCATAAGGATGCCCGTCCGCATCTTTAATCCATACACTGTGTCTTCTTGAATATAGATACTCATCTGTGTCTACTATTCCTCAGAAGAATCCCTTCAGATTCAACACTTGTCCGTGTTCCTTGTTAACCAGTTGATACTCGTCCGTATCATCATCTCGGGACACATGCCAGTATTTGTTTCTACCTGATACTCGTCCGTATCATAGTCCTAAGGATGCTCGTCCGCATCTTTAATCTATACACATCCAAACACTTATACCTTTTATTTCTTGGATGTAAACACTCGTCCGTGTTTATCATTCCCCAGTAAAACAATTTTCTTTTTATCTGACATTCGTCCTATGTCATGATAAACTTCGAGAGCAGCCGTACCCTGCTAGGTGGTCGTCCTCCACCTCTTGATGGTCGTCCTCCATCATGCTCATCCGATGGCCGTCCCCATCGTTGATATTTTAGCAGCCGTCCCCTGCTAGGTGGTCGTCCTCCACCTCTTGATGATCGTCCTTCATCATTTTATCCAATGGCCGTCCCCATTGTTGATTTTGGTTATCTGACATTCGTCCTATGTCATGATAAACCTTGAGAGCAGCCGTCCCCTGCTAGGTGGTCGTCCTCCACCTCTTGATGGTCGTCCTCCATCATGCTCATCCGATGGCCGTCCCCATCGTTGACCTTTTATCCGACATTCGTCCTATGTCGCGATACTTTCGGCAGCCGTACCCTGCCAGGTGGTCGTCCTCCACCTTAGATGACCGTCCCTCATCTTAACCCTTACAGAGCAGCCTTCCCCTGCTAGGTGATCTTCCTTCACCTTTGATGACCGTACCTCATCATCTGTTTATTTCATTTATTCTTTAACCCGATGGCCGTCCCCGTCGTGGTCCCTTTTCTTTTTAGCCCGATGGCCGTCCCCATCGTTGGTAACATTACTTTATGAACTTGATGGCCGTCCCCGTCATGTTTATTTTTCTCCCCAGCATGTCGGCCGTCCCCGTCATCGCTTTATTCCCCGCACTTTTCCAGCATGTCGGCCGTCCCCGTCATTGCTCTTTACCCAGCAGTCGTCCTCTGCTCGACGGTCGTCCTCCGTCGCCCTTACTTTACAATATACTTTATTTTCTTTTACAATCTATATCCCTTTTCTTCTTCATTCTGTGAGTGCAAATTTCGGACGGTCTTTGGTATTCAACCACAAGTTATCTTGTTTGCCTGTTAAGCCGTCGCTTACATCCTGCACAGCTAACTCATGTTTGAATAGGGGCAGCTGTAAACACCCCAAATTTGCCCTCACCCATTCACACCATGGCTTGTGATCATTTTCATATGCATAAACACAATCATACCATCTCATATCACATTTTTGAACCACTGCATTGCTTCTAAGTCATCTGCATCTAGGGTTTGTGATCTGAGCAATCCAAGAGCTTCTTGAGCCACTCCAAAGGTCATCAATCAATTCAAAGGGGTCCATGTGTGTTCAAGTATCATATTATATCCTCTCAAAGTCAAGAATGCCAAAGAATCACAAGAACTGGGATTGGTATGGAAGCAGAGCTAGGCTTGACTGCACAGATGACCTAAAATTAGGGTTTTTGTTTCAGAGGCCATAACTTCAAATTTTTTGGTCATTCTTGTTTCTATTGGTCTCTATATGGTATAGGGAGTATGCATATCAATTTTTATGAAGAAATTCCATGGGGAAGTCATCTGATCAAGAGTTGACTTTTCAAGCAAGTCAGTGCAAAATCAGGGCATCTGAGGCCCCCAATGACCCAACCAAGGGGTGATCTTCATCATTTTGAGTGTATATGATCTTTATTTGATCATGGAAGAAGTTGTAGATTCACAAAATTCAAGAATTACAAGTTTTTGCAAAGTTGACTTTTTTGGGCAAGATTGACTTTTAATGAAAATGTCATTTTATGCAACTTTTTCAACCTTTACTTTTTGATCCAAAAATGCTTCAAATGGAAAAACTTTGGTCATGAAAGTTGTAGATTAGATCTTTCCCTTTTCAAAAAGTACAAGAACATGACCTAATTCATTTTGGATCAAAAGTTATGGTGCATCAAAGTTGGCAAAAATCACTAAATTTCAAGTTATGCACAAAATGGAAAACTTGCAAAATCTTGTACCAAGGCAATTTGTGACTTCTAATTGATGTCAAACCATTACACAAACATCACATGTGACCTAAAAATCAGAATGGGCCAAGAGTTTCTCATTTGTTTGGCCTTTGGAGCAAGATATTTTCATGGAAAGCAAAAGCAAGCAAGTTGCAAAACCAATGATAACTTCTCATCCACTTGTTGCCTAGCCTGCTGACCAATCCTAGCCTTTCTCCCTCACCTTGCTGCGCAGCCCACTCTCCATGTACTTGGCTAGAAGTTGCCCATGCCCTTCTTACACAAAAGTTGACATTTTGGCAAAAGCAACCATACCTATCACAAAAGGACATGTCATGTCATCTGACCAATGGGATTAGTTTATACAAATCAAATGCAAGCTAAACATCACAAGAGGCCAGCCTGAAACTCACCACAACTCAGCATCCCCAAAAACTCTCCAACTTTCATTTTCCTTCGAATCTCTCTCCACAAGCCTCAAACACAAAAACAAACTTCACAAACAATCTCAACTCACTTCACTGATCACAAACCAACCATTGTTTTGGCCTGAAACCTCCCATATCACAAATACGATTTCCTCATTTCCTTGGCCTGAGCTTCTGCCAACTTGCTCTAGAGGCTACACAAACTCCAACTAAGTGTCAAAAGCTTCAAAGGAAGATCATTGGGACTTGTTTGAGCCAAAGAACAAGCCAGAAAGCTCCTGAATCGAAAGCTCAATCTCAGGTAGCTCTATGAACTTTTTTTCCAGAACTTGCTTTTTAAGTTTCTAAATGATAAAGCATGCTTCCCTGAGTTCACTGAACTTGTTACTTTTGAAAAAGATGGAGAAATGAGGTTGTATGATGTTTCTGAAATTTTGACAGTTTTTTATGTTTGATTCGAATCTTGTTTGTGTGTTGAAATAAATGATTTTTGTTGCTTGAATCTTGTTTAGAATGAGTTAAGCTTTGATTCTGGAGAGTTTGGCATGTTTTCATGGCGTATTGAGGGAGATTGAGAGATGACCTAGCCGGAGAAGACGACCGGAACAGTGTTCCGGTCGTCTGAAAGTAATTAGGGTTTGTTTAATTAGGGTTAAGTGTAATTAAGCCAGTTTGAATGTGAGCCGTCCAAACCCGCGCGCAGTCAACTCCCGCCCTTGCCAGTTTGAATTTCGTCCATTGGATCTGATTACTTCCTTATTTTTCATTTAATTCATTTTATTTTTTCCATTTAATTACATTGTTTTCTATATTTTATTTAAAATAGCAAAACTTATTTAAAAATTCTGAAATTTTTTATACAAGTTATTATTTAATTTCAGAACACAAAAATATTTTTATTTTCATTTTTAGCATTAAAAAAGTATTTTTAAATATTTAAAAGTTTCTTTTTAATTAATTAATGAGAATTAATTAATTAAAAATACTTTTAGGTATTTAAAAATCACCAAAAAATTCATGAAACATTTAAAAACATTTAGAAACATTGTCCAACCTTCAAACCAAATTTCTTTTTTGATCTTGATGCATTTTGAGAATTTTTCATGGAATTAAAATCATTTTGATGCATTATTTTGATCCAAACTTCCAAAAATCATTTCTGCCTAACCCCAAAGAGTTGGACTTTGATTCTTTTTGCATTGCATTGTGTTTAGCATGTAGTTTGTGAGATTAAATGGCCATGATTTGATCTTTCATTTTCCATTTGTTTGGCATTTTTCTTGTTAAGGAACCCTAAAACCCTAGAAAACTTAGGAAAATCATAACTCTAATTAGGTTAAGAGTTGGAACCTCTCCTTTGGGCAGTGGGTTAGTATAGGATTAGGGATCCCTTGGAATGCATTTTCAATTTTTTTATCTTGATGTTTGCTTCTGATTTTGGTTTTTGTTTGATGCATTGATCATAAACCCTAATTTGAGCTTCCATATGCATCCATCTTGCATTTGCATTCATACCTTGACTTGCCATAGCATTTTGTGCATCCATTTGATTCATTAGACATCTTAGGACATATTAGAAGCATGTTTGATCATTGCATCTTGCATTTGCCATGTTGTATGCCATTTGCATTCCATAACTTTTCATGTATGATCATGGTTCTTAACTTGCTTCATTTGCATCCATAAGTTTGTATGATCATCCCCCATGCCTTGTTACATGTTTGCAGCATCTCATAACATCATTAACATCATGTATGTGCTTCTGGTTTTGATTTGCATCATGCCATTTCATTTCATTTCATTTTGCATTGCATTGCATTCCTTTCACTAACATTTCAGGTGGTAAGTTGTTTGAGAAGTGAATTTGCCTTCACTTCTCACATTTTCTTTTCATCTCTCTCTTGCATCCATTGCTGCATTTTGATATGTGTTTGAGATTGAGCTTGCTCATTTTTCTTCTTCTTACTTTCTCTCTTCAAGTGACTTGACTTCTTGAATGAAGCAAGTTACTTTGCTTCTCCTGATCTTTTCCTCTGCTTCCTGGTGGTTCCATTGAAGAATTCTCTTGCAAACTTCACACACCTTAGGAACAACCAATCATGACAATGATTAGGGCTTTGATTAGTATCCCCACTTAGCTTTTACCTTTGTGTCTCTTTTGTGTCTTCTCTTCTCATCTCATAATCAGGGACTAAACCCTAAAGGTTTCAAGGCTTTGTGATTAAGCTTATGCCTGCATCCTTCTATTAGGATGGAGTGTATAACTTTAATCCTAAGTGTTGAACCCTTAATGTGTTTAACTCCTTTAATCAATTCACTTAATAATCATCAAGACATTACACTTGTAACTTGGGCCTTGCATTAGGGTTCTATTTCTTCCTTAATTGGTTAAGAAGGACTAACCCTAGTGTTAATGGACAAGTCCCCCTCAAGTTGTCTTACAAACCCTAAAAAACACTTCATCATCATATCATTAAATAAAATCCACTTAACCAAAGGCTTGTTTTGTCATGAGTTTAATCCCTAATCATGGATTAAGTTGAGGAGCTTTCCTCAGCTTAAACATTCTCATCTATTATCCTTCTATTAGGATGGTGTAATGAGTCTGTTTAATCTTTGATTATGGCTTAATCTCATTACTTAACACTAAACAAAGACACCAAAAACATCTAAATAATCACAAGTAGGTTAATGATCTTAATCCTACACCAAGGGTGATTAAGTGTGAGAATCTGACTTCACACTTAAGGTATTCTCATTACCCCTAATCAGAGGGAAGATGTGATGAGTTTACTAACCCATTGGTTTAGGCTTAAGCTCATTAACTTATGACAAACTTTCAAAAGCAATAAAAGGCTGAAAACACAAAAACAAATAATAATCGTCTCCTCCGGGATTCTTTCCTCATCACCTTCACTCACAAACGAGAACTTGCTTCTTCCGTCTAATGCAAGACAGTTTGCACCTGAGCCAGACAGGTCATACACTTGAGCATAGACAAGTAAGCAGTTCACAAGTCAATTCACCTTTCAGTCTCTTTGGGTCGAACTACGGTGTTCTGACTTCCTCATTGCACGAGAGGATACGTAGGCATAACTTAACAGTTATCGAACAAAAGTCTCTGTATATTCCCCCTCTTCCAGCATCATTCTCTTAGCCTCATTATCATGAGCATTTCACTCTTGTCCTTACACTGACACTGTACATTTATACACATCACATTTCTTTACACTGACACCTGTACATCCTCTTCCAGCTATTTTTATACATAAATTGCACTGACACTACCCCTTTAAAACACAAATCTTTTAAGCGTGGATCCCGTCGAGTACGACGGACAATCTGGGTGCTAATACCTTCCCAGGTTGTAACCAACCCCCTTTCTCAGTCTCTCTGGTTCGCAACCGTCTTATCCGTATTTTTCTAGGTCTATGCAGCATTGCCTTTCCTTCGGGATAAAAATGCCTAGCTGGCGACTCTTTTCATCCCCAGTGAGTTCACTGCTGTGTGTTCTCATTGCTCCTTTCGCCGACCGTTCGCGTCTGTACCTTTATCTGGGCCATTTCCCATTTATCGGGAGCGACATAATGCACTTGGTAATGGTGTTGGTGTTGTGATCATTTCCCCTGAGGGTTTTCATAGCCCAATTACTGCAAGACTTTGTTTCTATTGTACCAATAACATGGCTGAGTATGAGGCATGTATCCTGGGTATCAAAGCTGCCATTGATATGAATATTCAGTTCCTGGACGTGTATGGAGATTCAGCCTTGGTAGTGAGTCAGATCAAAGGAGAATGGGATACCAAGCATGAAAATCTTATTCCATACAGAGAGCATGTGTTGTCTTTGATCCCACATTTTGAAGAGATTATCTTTGGACACATTCCAAGAGGAGAAAATCAGCTGGCAGATGCATTAGCCACCATAGCATCTATGTTTGAGATTAGCTGGGATGATGAAGCTCCCAAGATTACTATTGACAGATTTGAGAAGCTTGCATACTGCAATGAGATTGATACTAAAGAAGCAGAGGGGAAGCCTTGGTTCTATGAAGTGAAAAGATATCTTGAAGCTCAGGAGTTCCCTGAAGGGGCATTTGTCAAAGATAAGAAGTTTTTGAGGAGGTTTTCTGCTAAGTTCTTTTTGAGTAATGGAATTTTGTACAAGCGCAATCATGATTCAACTTAGCTTCGTTGTGTGGATAAGAAGGAAGCAACAGAGATTATGGAAGACATGCATGATGGGATCTTTGGCACTCATTCTAGTGGTCATACCATGGCAAAGAAGATATTGAGAGTAGGGTACTATTGGTCTACTATGGAAGCTGACTGCTATCAACATTCCAGAACATGTCACAAGTGTCAAATCTATGCTGACAAAGTACATATACCTCCAGCTCCATTGAATGTGTTGACTGCCCCTTGGCCTTTTGCTATGTGGGGCATAGATATGATTGGTGAGATCAAGCCTACTGCTTCTAATGGGCATCGTTTCATCCTGGTTTCTATTGATTACTTTACTAAGTGGGTGGAGGCAGCTTCATTTGCATCTGTTACTAAGAATGTGGTGGCTCGTTTCATTAAGAATAATATCATATGTAGGTATGGCATCCCTGAGAGGATTATTACTGACAATGGCTCTAATCTGAACAACACCATGATTACTGATCTCTGTATGCAGTTCAAGGTTAAGCATCATAACTCTTCTCCGTATCGTCCGAAGATGAATGGGGCAGTAGAAACTGCTAATAAGAACATTAAGAAGATTCTACAGAAGATGACTGTTACTTACAAGGATTGGCATGAGATGTTACCATTTTCTCTTCATGGTTATCGTACTACAATACGTACTTCAACAGGGGCAACCCCATTCTCCTTAGTCTATGGTATGGAAGAAGTTCTGCCAATTGAAGTTCAGATCCCTTCCTTAAGAATCATGAAGGATGCAGGCTTGGATGAAGATGAGTGGATTCAGACTCGACTTGACCAGATAAATTTGATTGATGAGAAGAGGTTAGCAGCTGTTTGTCATGGTCAGATGTACCAGAAACGGATGATCAAGGCTTTCAATAAGAAGGTTAAGCCAAAGGTATATCAGGCTGGTGACTTGATAATCAAGCGTATCATACTACCACAGGGTGATCCTAGGGGAAAGTGGACTCCTACTTATGAAGGACCATTTGTGGTCAAAAGAGTATTCTCAGGAGGTGCCATGATGCTTACTACTATGGATGGTGAAGACTTTCCATAGCCTGTAAACGCAGACATAGTTAAAAAATACTACGCATAAAAAGAGACCCGCTAGGTTGACTGGCCTAGGAAAAAATAAGGGCATCCCGGCGAACCAAAAGGGTTCGGGAAAAAATTAGGGATATATATAAAAAATGTACACCCGGCAAGTCGAAAACCTGAAAAGGCGGCTTGGGCAAAAAAGGGTATCCCGGTGGATTGAAAACCTGAAAGGGCAATCCAGTCAAAAGTTAGGGATTAAAGCGTATGACTATGTCTCGTTTGGATCACTCATGTAATTTCAACTGATGGTGCTACCTAAATCAAGTTCGAACAGATAAAGATCAATCCAATCGTTTCCATCTCGATAGCAGAAGATGAGATGCTTGAAGATAATGGCAATAGTAGAATTGAAACTCAATAGGATCATTTTTCACATAGCTGTTTTCTTTGTTTTGTAAAAATTTTACGACGAATTCCTCTTACTAGGATTTCTGTCTCCTTGTACAAACTTGCCTATGTATAAGTCACTTTGTAATATAAATAAAATTCCATCTTTGAATCCAGATTTACTTTTACCCTATTTACATAAACGAAAACGTTCGTTGGTTGTGTTTGAATGTATGTATGCTTTTGAATATGATTGATGTTTACCAGAAATGCATAAAATGCAGTAATAGTATTTACTAAAGACGAACAAAGGTAGTAGTTCAACGAAGCTTCGCCGGTTCATCCCCACAAGATAACTACAAATCCCCAGTAGAGCAAGTTTATCTTTATAAATACTTCGAATTACGTCTTCCCTTGAATTTATGTCCATCTCTTTTATCCTCAGTCGGGATACTCAGGAACTTATTCCTTAAATAAAAGTATGATGAACGAAGATGGGAAGTTATAAATACTATACTATCAAATTAAACGGGAACGAGTTCCTCATATTCTTCAGCAACAAATCGGGATTTATTTTCCCTAGCCAGCAGTTGTTATACAAGGATATCCGGATGCTTCAGGCCGCATGAATCATACATACATCATTTACATAACATATCCATAAGTGCATAATACATTTACTTAGATGCACCATGCCATGCATGCATACATATTGTATAAACTAACCTTTTCCTTGCAGGATGGTTACATGCAGATAAAACAATATCAACAACTCGCAACAGGTCAGAAATGATCTATACATTGCTCAAGATGTCCTTGGATATTAGGCAAACGATCTGTACAAAGATCCATTCCCTAGTCCAGGATATTTTCAAGAGACTTGATCCTGACACTCTTTTGTTCTTGGATATTAGGCAAACGGTCTGTACAAATATCCATTCCCTAGTCCAGGATATTTTCAGGAGACTTGATCCTGGCACTCTTTTGTCCTCGGATATTAGGCAAACGGTCTGTACAAAGATCCATTCCCTAGTCTAGGATATCTTCAGGAGACTTGATCCTGATACTCTTTTTGTCTTTAGATATTAGGCAAACGGTCTGTACAAAGATCCATTCCCTAGTCCAGGATATCTTCAGGAGACTTGATCCTGATACTCTTTTTGTCTTTGGATATTAGGCAAACGGTCTGCACAAAGATCCATTCCCTAGTCCAGGATACTTCCAGAAGATTTCATCTATTTGGTCTTGAATAGTAGGCAAACGGTCTGTACAAAGATCCATTCCCTAGTTCAAGATATTTTCATATTTTGTCGTCCTTGGAGAGTAGGCAAACGGCCTATACGAAGATCTATTCCCTAATCCAGGATATTTCCAGAGGAGATAATCGTCATGAAGATTTATTTCCACTGGTCTATTCAAACCATGTTGCATAAACGATTCAGAGATGGCCTGTACGAAGACCTAGTACTGATATCCAGTATCAACATAAAGATATTATCATCTCCTGATATTATGGATGGCATCTATAAGCCCATCTCCAGTTATTCCAAGTGGCATCTTCAATCCCACTCAAGCATATACAATTAATCATCAGTGTTACTTTACGCACTGGCGAGTGCAAAATTTTGGGCTTTTGTGTTCAATCCCCTTCAACCTTCCTAGTCACGACTGGCACATATACCAATCTAACCCCTCAGGTTTCAGAAAATTGAACAGGGGCAGCTGTTGCACCCCAAAATTTGCCCTCCACAAGACAAGACATTGTGTACTAAGAGGTTCACAAAGTTCACAAGGTTCACAAGACATCTCATGAGGTTCACAATTAGTCAGAAAGTTTGACAATTCCCTCAGACAATGCATCCTCCTAAGCAATGCATCTTAAACTAGGGTTTTGACTTTTATCAAGCTAAATGGACTTACAAGACTTCAAGTGAGCTTCATAGCATCCTATATGTGTTCAAGAATCCCCATGTCAAGTTTCAATACTTTTCCCAAAGGTTTGCTCAGTCAGATGATCAGATAGGTTAAAATTAGTCAAAGCAGTCAGAAAGTCAAACTGAGGTCAACTATGGTCAAACCAAAGTCAAACTTCATGATTTTTTTTGCCAAAATCAAGTATATGAAGTAAAATTCATCATTTGATCAAGGGTTGATCATGATTCATCAAGGAGATTTCAGATCATCAAGAATTAGGAGTTTCTAAATTAGGGTTTTCATAGGAAAAGTCAACTGAACTTTGACCAGCCATAACTTTCACATGCTTCATCAAAAATTTTCCATCCAAAGCTCATTTTGAAGGAAATTTAATTCTCTACAACTTGGTGTCTCACAAGCCAAGCCCAAAAATGCTTCATTTGGAAGGTATGAGCTAAGACATTATAGGTCATTTTAAAAGTAAACAAAAAGTCAACAACTTCCAAAGAGCATAACTTGAGAATGGTAAATGATTGGACATGAGACTAAAGAGGTTAGTTAGAGGACTCTCTAAGCTTTCCAAAATGTCCAAGAACACCTTCATAGCATTAAAATTGAAGGATTTGTGCCCTTGCAAAGTTGGGAAATTTTTGGGAAGTTTATGAAGCAAATAAGGCCTTAAAACCAATTTTGGCTAAATGAGCCCACCAAATTGCCATCCAATCTTTACAATATCACCAAGCACGACCCAACCCACACCTTTTCTGATTTTTTACATTTTATTTAATATTTATTTGAATTTTATTCATTAAAATACAAATTAAATTAAAATAAAATATGAAAATCATATATTTGGAAGGGATTGTGGTTCTAGAAGGTCTTAATATTCATTTAAACTTGATTGATACCATATAATTTCAGATCAAAATATTTCAAGTTTTAAAGACAAATCTTTTTCAATCTCATGAGGTCCAAAAGTCCAAAGGAGTGATCAAATTCTTGACCTAATTTTATCACATGATATATAAACAACCTAAGGGATACAAGAACACACGAATTCAGAGCCTCAAGAACACATTGCAAACTTCAAAATTTCATCCAAAAACTCATATTCGGATTCTTGGCTAGAGACACTTTCAAGGCAATTTAAAGGTTGCTTTAGCTTCATTGAGACTCACTGGACATGTTTCGATCATCAACAACACATAAAACACTACCATTTGCATAAACCAAATTCATGTTTATGTCATGTTTGAATTTTTTCGGTTTCATGAGTTTACTGGTTTTTAATTGATTTTGATTGTCTAACCTTGCTTGTTTCATTGTACTGAAGCTTTCTGGGCAACTAAATCTGAGTTTCGTGGACTGAATCGAATTACACCATGTTTAGGGTTCTTGAACTCATGAATTAGGGATTCGGCATAGGAGTGATTCCACGTGAAATTAAGGGTTTAATTGAACCAATTGGACCATAATAAGTTGAATTATATGGTTATAATGAATTTATTTGAGGTATTATGAATGTTCTAACTTGCAGGTGCTTTAGTGACGAACAAGAACTGTCACTAAAGCTTGTAGCGACTGACAAACCGTAGCCATAAGCTAACTGGACGAATGAGTGAGGAAGATGAAGCTGGCGCGAAAATACAATTTAAAAATTGAGTTTATTTTATTATGAGTTGTTTATATTATATTTCACAAACGTTGCAGTGGTTCAGTTTGTAAGGCATATGCGCATGTGAAGCCAGGGTCAAGGGTTCGAGTCTGGCCGAAAGCAGTTTTTTTTGTTTTAATTTCATTTATTTTACAGGATTATAACAAAACAATGTTGTTGTGTATAGCCATCAAGCGCGCGCAATAGCTCAGCTGGTTTTGGAACATGTTTGGTTAGGTAAAGGACCTGGGTTCAAATCCTAGGTCCTATCTTTTTTGAGGTTTTTTTTTCCAATTTCCATTATTTTGCTATTTTTTTGTTTTCTTTATTTAAATTAATTAAAATAGTTTCTAAAATAATAACTAATCATATTTTTATAAAACTTTATATTCTCTTAAAATTCATATTATTTTCTTAAAAAAAAATCTAATTAGTATATTTGTTTTATTATATGTTTATATTATTAAATGTATTTATAATTTGTAAATAAGCCAATTAATATTTTAATTAAAAATGTAAACCCTAATTTTATTTTCTTAAATATTTAACCCTAATCTCTAACCCTATTTCTTATTTAATTTTAAATATTAAGCTTAATTAATTTTTTCTAATATCTAATTAAATAGTTAATCTTGCTTTTGTAAATAATTATATTGTTTATTATTACTATTATGATTACTTTCTTTTCTCTTAAAAAATATTCTTCAAAAATTATTTTGTTTAACTTAAAAATGATCTTTTAATTTCTATAATATTCTTGTACATTCTTGCTAACCTCTTCTTCTTATAATTATTCTATTAACTAACCATTTTAATTATAATTTCTTTATTATATTTATTTATTGTTTATATTATAATGTAACTGCAAAAGCCTTGTAATAGTCGTAGGTTTATTTTTGTCTTTATTTTATTATTCATAAATATTTATATTGCCACGGTTAGTAACTATAGGGAGTGATAACATGTTTGTGCTTTAAAATTAATTTAGAATCACTAATTTAATAAGATAAATATATGAATATGGACACTCACACACGTAAGTCGATCTTTGATCGCCATCTCACACTTTCTAAGGTTATCCCTCATGTTGCCTAACTATAAGGTCAAGTAAGGTGTCTTAAAGCAAAGTCCCTTTTCATAAAATATCATCAAGTCCCTTTAAGATTATAAGATCAAGTCCCTTCGATGTTGCCTACGGTAAATGATCTTGTCCCTTCGAATAAAAGATGATAAGTCCCTTCGTATTGCTAAGAACATTTAAGAACAATAAAGATTTAATTTAGGGTAGGTTCCTCTTAAGTACTTGCTCACTTTTATTCAAAAATACTTCATTACACTTCACATTTCAAACAAATTTTCAAAAACAAAGTCTTTATATACATCCATACTAGGATCATTATAAAGTACTTAAGAAATTTTCTAATCACACACTACACTTCTCAAAACAGCTTAAAGTGAGCTAAGTAACTAAGAGGCCATGGATAACCATGGATATAAAGGGTGCTAACACCTTCCCTTTATATAAACTACCCCCCGAACTCAAAATCTTTTTAAGGTCTTTCCTGTTCTTTTATGCCCTTTCCTTTTTGGATAAAATAAAAGTCGGTGGCGACTCTTGCTATCCGCAACATTTAACTAAAGTCAGTTCTTCCACCGTGTTACAGTGTGCAGGCGTTGTTTCATTGGATGTGCTCGCAAAATAAGAACTCTCCTCGGACAAATATTCCTCGGACATGTTTACATCCTCGTGTTCATTCGCCATTTTGTACATGAAAAGTAGAGGACAAAAGGTGAATTCGATGACAAAATCAAATCCACCCTTCCACTACCAATCAAGTGAAAGGGCACGCTGAGGCACGAGGACAACGTCCCTGACCAAAGCCCTTATTCAAAAGGGCAATCACTCATAAGTAGAGGAAACACCTGTTAACCCTCAGGGGGAGAGAAATTCGCAAGCGAAAAGCTCTTAAACCCTGATCGAGGAGGTTCTCCCTGACAAAAAACCTATAACTCCAGTTGAAGATCAACCGGAGACGCCGTGCAAACTCAGAGATCCTCCTAGAATAGAATCATCCTCGCCGCAATGACATTAGAAAATAGAGAAAAATCCAGCATTTCTAAACGCGACCACGGCGGCGCCGATGACGAAAATGGCAAGGCTACTGTCTACCACTAACAATCATAAAAAAATCCTCTTAAACTACCTAGTTTCATCCTAACCGCATGCAAATATAAGGTAAAAAGAAATTAAATATAGCCTAAAGTAAGGAATCAACAGAACTTACTTGTTTTTAGGTAGTTTGAAACTATGCTCGAAAGATCTCCTCGGTTGCTATGGTGGTGGATGGCGGCGCTGAATGTATCACTTGAAGAAGATGAAGTCGGGTAGAGGTGAGAGAATGAGAAAAGTGAAAAATGACCACACTTCTCCCTATCTATAAGCATCTATAGGCACATGCACGAGCACGCAATGTCTGGGAAGACGCAAGTGTGTCATCATTACCGTAGATAACCATCATTACACATTTAATGCCGCACACGTCTCAAGGAACACATGGCGGCACAACTCTTCTAGTCCATCAACTGTTAGGCACCTAGTATGTCAGGAGGACAATGACGCTCTAGTTGCTTCAAGCATACATCCAGACGGACACGTCATAAAAGACATACCGACCATGTACTCCATTCCACGAGATAATGAGTTGCCCTTAAGTAATCACTTCTATGCCTAAAAGTAACAAATTGGAAGGATCTTGTTCCGAACTAACCCAATGACTAGGCATAGCCCAATCCACTCCTACATCCAGGACAACCCAATAGTTCCAATCCAGTCCATTAAGACCAATGGAACCAACTTTTCCTCTACCCCTCAGCCGAGGAGAGATGGTCGGCTGACCTCCTGGGACAACTTCCCGTCTCTACCCTCCTTAACACCTCTGCCCGACAATCACAGGGTAGTCATCCAAAAACGACCCTAGAATGCTCTTTCCCGAAATCACATTTTTCTCGAGCAGGTCTCCCCATTCTAACAACTAGTTTTTGGCAGTTACCTAGTTTAGCGGGATTCACGATCCAGGGCCAAAATAGGGACCAATGGCCAAGCGCTGGGGGCATTATATAAACGATATCATATAAGAGGGCCAAATATCAAATATTCACCCTAAGAATATGCTCTTTGCACTTTGTAACACCCCAAATTTTCCCTCTTCATTTTAAGCATCATATCACATCATATTCATCATGAACATATCATTTTCTTAGCATCTTAGCATGGAAAGATGAGGCATAACATTCTTCATGTCCTAGCATTAGGCATATGATCACCTGTGGAGGTTCTTGAGGCATCACAAGCTATGACAAGGGTCCCAATGGTTTTGTACAAGTCCTATGAGAGGTCTACACTCCATTTACAAGATCAAGTTCATTTGCAAAAGCTCAGAAGATTGCATGATCATCAGAGATTCCAGGATAGGGCAAAGTTCCTACACAAGGTACCTAAACTAGGGTTTGAGATTCAAGCATCAAAACTTCACAACTTTGGCCATTTCATTTGGGCAAAGTCTTCTATATGTCAAGAGGATCCTAGGTAACAATTTTCATGAGAAAATTCCTTGTGGAAGTCAAGAAATTCTTCAGTTGCTTGCAGAAGAAGTAATTGGTCAACTGTGCCCTTAAAAAGTCAACTGTGTGATTTCAAGGGGTCCAACCAACTTTTTCTTTCCAAGGGGTGTCCTTACAATGTTATAAGAAGTTTTGAATGTTCAAGGATCAAGAATCATGAAGATTTGAGGGTTTTTGAAAAATTGGCACAAAGTTGGTTTTTGAGATTTTCCATTTTTTGCAACTTTTGCCCTAATTTTCAAGTGAGCTTAACATGATCAAAAATTCTCCAAATGGACCAAAGTCAAACATGAAAGTTGGAGATTAAGGGCTCCCATTTTCAAAAAGTACAAGTACTTTTTCATGGGATTCATGGTTTGTTCTAGAAGGCCTTCGAAAAAATGCTGCAAATTAGGGCAAATCCAAAAATTCCATGCATGCACAAAAGCAAAAAGTTTTAAAACTTATTTTCAAGGCTTGGTATGGATCAATTATGTTTCTAATGTTAAAACACATTGCATTTGGAGCATTTTGCTCCAAAGAATACCCCAAATTCGTGCAAGGCAAGTTTGTTATTAAAAAAGTGGACATTTTGCAAAATCATGGAGAAAGTGTGATAACTTGGATCTAAGGGCCAGGACTTGTTGAATTATAATCAAGGGTTGGATTTACATTGCACATTTGCTGAGAGGCCAAGGGAAGCATGAGCATTACATGCTCTCATACCAAATTGCAAAATTTGCAAATTCACCAAAAACTTGTGATTCCCACGTGCAAATGAGCTCATCTTTTCAGGATTGGTTTATGAAGTCATATTTAACAAGCTAGGGTTTCAGAAAGCTCCAACTCTCTCTCATTCTCTCAATTCCAAGTTTATGCACAACTTGAATTTTCTCTCATTTCTCATCACACACTTGCTCAATCTCAAAACAAATTGTGGATTCTTTATCAGTGCAAGCCAAGGATCATTAATCACACCATCATTCAAGCAATCTCTCAAGATCAACAACCTTGCCATTTCAGGGCAGGTGTTGGCAAAGCTTCAGATCCAGCCACATTCAAGGCTTTAGATGCATTTATTTTGCATCTAGAGTGAGTGTAGAGTGATTTGCACCCATCACTTGGTCTTCTATCACATTATTTCCAGATCTGCAACTCAGGTATGCCTTGGATTCTTCACCTCTAAAAATGAAGTTGATTAGGTGTTTTGTGATCTTTGATGTGCACTGAGCATTCTGCAAGTTGTAGTTTCGAAAATGGTGCATTATTGAGTGAGATATTTGGATTTCATTTTTCATGGTCAAAGTTGTTCTTGTTCGATCCGGTTGACTCTTTAATCTATTGTTATTTTGATGTTCATATTTGAATTCAGAGCATGTCAATTAGTGGATCTGGAGTGTTTCGTTAGTTATCATGAGGTTTTGTTCTTCTGGTTTGAATTCCGGTGCCGGAGCCCTAGCTCCGGTCACCGGAAATGCATTTATATGAGGTTAGGGTTTCTAACGAAGAAGAAGGTCTTCCAGCCCTTGGATTTTGCTTCTCTATGGCTCAGATCATGACACGTGTTCTAGGTCCACCCTCCCATTCACGTGTTTTTTATAATTCTGTTTTAATGTGCAATGTTTCTCACCCCATGACAATCACCATGGTCCTCCACTCATAATCAACTTTTCATCCACGTCATTTAATGAAGTCTTGCATAACACGCGCTAGATCAATTTGAAGGTCCTTGAATTTTCCAGCTTATTTTCCTGATTTTCCATCACATGTTTTTTATACCTGCGCACCCTTGGGCCTCCATCACTATTAACACCCCCCACATCCAGTAAGCCCAAACCAATTACACGCAGATCCTCACTATTGGCACCCCCAGCCCAGTCTCTCATTTTTATTTCTTTTTCTTTATATTCTTTTTATTCCACTTTGGTTTTTATTTTTTTTAAAATACCTCCAATTATCCAAAAATTCCAAAAATATTCATGAGTCTTCTTCTGAGTTTTCTTTAATTTTCTACATTTTTATTTTCCATTTTTTTTCTCATATACACGAGGCAATTAATTCTTCCATCTCATTAATTTCTTTTTAAGTCCTTTTGAGGCAATCTTCCTTGTCCATTTTCTATAGAGTTCATTATTTTTGAGTTTCTTGTTCATTATTTTTGCTCTGGATTCCTAAGATGATGTAGTTCTTGTGTGATTTTCCCCCTAATTTTTAGAAACTTTTTCATTGTGTTTTGGTCTTTGCCTTGTGATGTAAGTTTCTTAATCCTAGTTTGTGTTCTTGCCTTCATTTGACCTACTTGGCCTCTGAATTTCTCCCAATCCTTTTGGTGTCTTGTCATATCATGTTTAAGGATCATTTTACTTGAGTTGTGGATTTTTTAGATGCTTTGTTGAATTGATGTGAATTTTTGTTCTCACCTTGTCCCATTTTGCTTCTTTATGATCATTAGCTCTCTTATAAGCTTAGAAGGGCACTTGTGCCAACTTCTCCTTCTCATTTGGGGTCTCTTTGGGGTATGGGTTCCATTCTGGTCTTGACTTAGGGTTTGGGTCTTAGAAATTTTTTTGTTTGCTTACCTTTTAAGTCCTTTCATTTCTTAAGTGTATTCACTTCATTTCCTTACTCCTCTCACTTCATTTTGTGATTGTTTGGTCTTGTATGCCTCTTCTCTTCATCTTTCTTGCTTCTTAAGTCTTTCTTCAACTTGTTTTGGTTCTGGTTGTGTGCCTTGAGTCCATGTTTGTGCATTGTTGCTTTGCATCTTCATAAGTTTGCATTTGTTTTGTCATTTGTTTCATGTTGCACCATGTTAGCTTGCATGCTTCTTTCCTCATTCTTGTGAGTTGCATTTGCATTGAGCATTTGTACATATCATTTCACTTCTGTTTGTATGATGTTGGCATGTTATCTTGTTCATTTCATTTCACTTGTATGCATGTTACTAACCTTGCAGGGGCTATGGTAAGTGTGAGGTGTGGAAGTTGAGTTCCACATCTCCAAATCTCATCTCTTCTTCTTATTTCTTTATTGTGCTAACCCTTTGCTTGTTGGGATTAGGCCTTACTCATCTCATCTCTTCTTCTTCTCTTCTTCTTTCTTTCTTCTTTAGGATAGAATACCACACTAACCTTAGGATGTCCATGCATGACAACACTTAGGATTTCTTTAGTCCCCCATTAGACTTTTTGCCTTTGTGATCCCTTGGTTCTTCTTCCCTTCTCATCTCATAACCTTAAAGAAAACACTTAATAAAGTTTGAAGTAATACCTTGATCAAAAGCCTTATCCCATGAGGTGTGCTTGTAGTTTTTCCATCTTGGGATAGTACAAGTTTACCTTGTGATGCACAAGTCTGATCAAGGTATCTTCTTCACCAAGAAAAGCTTAAAAAATACTTCTTCATTGTAAATACCAAAAACACTTAATAATTTAACAAGTTAGTGAGCTTAGGCCTTAATCTTTGGGTTCAAGTTTTGGGGATCTTCTCCTTACTTGAGTGTGCTTGTTCTATTATTCCATCTTGGAATGTAGTGACGAGTGCACATTCCATGAAAAAGAGCTTGAGTTCCCTTCCTTGTGCCACACTCTTTAAAAGCTTCATAAAAAACACAAACAAACAATAAACGTCTTTCCTTCGGGAATTCTTTTCTCATCTCCTTCGCTCCGTACGCGAACTAGCTCCTACTTGTCATTTTGCAAGACGGTCACGCACTCGTCGTCCGAGTCTACAACACCTGAGCAATGGCATAGGCAGTTCAAGCCTTAATTCACAAGCAATTTCCTTGTTACCCCTAGTTAGGGGAACTACGGCGTCTCTGATCCTCATTGTCCTTATGAGGTACGTAGGCAGCGGGGTAGGGCCCGTTCGAGCACAATCTTTATTTTCCCTACATTTTTTCTCTTTGTTCTCTTATTCAGTTCTTTTCCAGTTCCAGTTTCTTTTCATTTTCATTTCTTTGCAGCAACTTTCATACCCTCACCCTTTGAAATAGTTCTCTTTGCAAGCGTGGATCCCGTCGGGTACGACGGACGATCTGGGTGCTAATACCTTCCCAGGTCGTAACCGACTCTCGAACTTAGTCTCTTTGGTTCGCAGGACCTGTGTCCTTCCTCTTCTCTCTTCTGGTTTGTGCAGCATTACCATTCCCGTTCCTTCGGGATAAAAATGCCTGGCTGGAGACTCTTTTCGTTTTCCGCGCCACTTTCGCGTTTGTACCAGGATGGAAATCCGGGGAGCGACACACTTGCCCCTTATCTCTCTCTGTTACTTACTTTAGCATTGGGGTGCCTTGCAGGTACACCTCATCCTCTCCTCAGCAATCCAACATCATCAACGAAGTCTTTGGCCCACTCAAGGTTCTTTTGCCCGGAAAGATCAGTGGCACCGTCCATGGGAAACTACCCTCCCCTTCTTTCTTTCCTAGGAACTTAAAGACCAAAGCAATGTTTTAATATTTCTCTTATGACCAACTGCGACGATGTTACCGATGCTCGAGTTACAATTATTGTCCCCATCACACAGATGGACAGTGAAGGAACTAATCCCTTCCTTGGGGATAACAACCTTCAAAGATACAGAGCTACCTCCTCCCCATCACTTGATACCATCATCAACCCGGAGATCGCACCAGATGATATCCAGTTCCTCCCAGTGTTGATACCCGACATCCTATATCTCCCCCAAGATGTGAGCATAAAAGGTCTTGCAACCCTCTTCCCGAACAAAGGAGAAACTATCAAAGACCAGAAGATTCAGGGTCACGGGTGATTAGGAAGCGTGATCACGCACCTATTCAGAAACAATGCTCCCTTAGAGCCAAGAAGACACAAAGGGATCCATAAGTTGAGATCCAACATTCCCCTCCTCCTAGACCTAGAGTTTTCTCAAGAACTCCCTCTCCTCATCGTGGTCACAGTCCCTGACAACAAAGAAATGCACGTTTTACTCTTGCTCGTTCAACTTTAGTGACGAGGATGAGCCCCGGGGACCTCTCTCCCAGGAAATCATGTCTACTAGGCTGCTTAAAGGGTTGGAGAAGCCTCCTCCCTTGGGTACATACGACAATACATCTAACTCTGACGAATAGAATATCAATGCTCTGCTTGACTATCATGGTGTCTGAGGCGCAATAAAGTGCAAGCTATTCCCGACCACTCTCAGGAAGGGGAATGGGCTGATATAGAAGTCTTCCCTATGAGTCTATCACATCGACACCTAAAGACTGAGACCTCTATCAAGGCAATCATGAAGAAGTACTTGCTAGAGCGCAGACTTCGACCCCATAGTGACTTTGCAAAAGAAGTTGACATTGAAACACCGGTGACGCTCGACGTATTCCTCATCCAGGCTCAAGTGTACATTCACTACGAGGAGAAAGAAGCTGCCAAGACAGCCTGTTATTCTAGGCATCGGGAGGATACCAAACCCTCCCGACATTATGATTCCTCGAAATCTCGTCGACGAGTAGATAAAAGGAAAGAAGAACTTCCCCGAGAGTCTCAGGAGCATAAGGGATCCTCTGGTCGGTTCCACGAATACACTCCACTCTCTATATCGCGCGAGAAGATTTTGTCTAAGTGCGTGAATTCATATTTTCGGCAAGCAGAAGTCCAATTCCTGAAGCAGATACCTGTTAAGGCGAATACAGACAAGACCAAGTACTATAGGTTCCATAAGAGCTATGATCACAACATTGAGGACTTCATCCATCTGAAGGATGCAATGGAGATATTGATCAACGATGGTCACCTAAATCAGTTCACAAAGGGAAATGATGCTCCCCGTCAAGAAGTTCAGGAGTCCAAAAAGGATGAGGAAGCAACACCTTCTTTCGAGGACGCCAATCTACAGGTTTCTTTGAGCATCACAAGACCCGAGGACTTTTACGTGCTCGAGGAGCTAAGCAACCTCCTGTATTTTGCAACAAACAGTCCTTGGGAGTCATTCCCCTCTACCATGGTCATCTCCGCGGTAGGGGGGGGGGGTCTGCAACAAAATCATTGTGGGCTCGGTGAAACAAAAGTTCGAGCATCTCATCAACAAAGGCTCAAATCAAAATATTACCCTCGACCAACCTTGAGGAAACTCAGTACCCATCACCTTCTACCGCAAGGAACTCCTCGGTGGGGAACCAAACTCTAACATTCCTCTGCTCGTAAGAGCACAAATGGAAAACTTTGATGTGCGTCAAATTTTGGTCGACCAAGGGAGCTCGGTTGACATCATGTACTCCCAACTGTTCTATACTCTACAACTGGATGAAACATGCCTAACTCCTTAAGTAGGCTCTGACCTACAAGGATTCAATGGCTTGATCATAAAACCCTAGGGTTATATGGATATGATCATCATGTTTGGAGCAGCAGAGACGACCAGATCAATCAAGGTTCAGTTCCTCGTAGTAGACTTCCCTTCACTCTACTAGTGCATCTTTGGACGACCAACCTTGGCTGAATTAATAGCAGTACCATCCATTATGCATCTAAAGATGAAGTAATACACGTCCAAGGGGCAGGTAGCCACTCTGCATGAGGACATAGAAGCTTCTAGGAGATGCTTTGAAGCAACTTCAAAGGGCGTCAACACTGTCAACTCTCAAACAAAGACTATGACCAACATAGCTGTCGCTCCCACCAAAATGACAACCTAGGTCAAGAAGGGGTACAAACGCGAATAGTCGGCGAAAGAGGAAATGAGAACACACAGGAGTGAACTCAAGAGAAAGAAAGAGTCGCCAGCTAGGCATTTTTATCCCGGAGGAAAGGTAATGCTGCATAAACCTAGAAAGATATGGATAAGACGGTTGCGAACCAGAGAGACTGAGAAAGGGGGTTGGTTACAACCTGGGAAGGTATTATCACCCAGATTGTCCGTCGTACTCGACGAGATCCACACTTAAAAGATTTGTGTTTAAAAGGGGTAGTGTCAGTGCAATTTGTGTATCAAAGCTGGAAAAGAATGCAAGTGTCAGTGTAAAAGAAATGTGAAGTGTATAAGAGAAGTGTCAGTGTAAGAACAAGAATGAAATGCTCAAGACTATGAGGCTTAAAGAATAATGCTGGAAAGAGGGGGAATTTACAGAGACTTTTGTTCGATAACTGTTAAGTTATGCCTACGTATCCTCTCGTGCAATGAGGAAGTCAGAACACCGTAGTTCGACTCAAAGAGACTGAAGGATAAATTGACTTGTGAACTGCTTACTTGTCTATGCTCAAGTGTATGACCTGTCTGGCTCAGGTGCAAACTGTCTTGCATTAGACGGAAGAAGCAATTTCTCGTTTGTGAGTGAAGATGATGAGAAAAGAATCCCGGAGGAGACGATTATTGTTTTTTTTTTTTGCATTTTCAGTCTTTTATTGCTTTTGGAAGTTTGTCATAAGTTAATGAGCTTAAGCCTAAACCAATGGGTTAGTAAACTCATCACATCCTCCCTCTGATTAGGGGTAATGAGAATACCTTAAGTGTGAAGTCAGCTTCTCACACTTAATCACCCTGATGTAGGGTTAAGATCATTAACCTACTTGTGATTATTTAGATGTTTTTGTTGTTTTTGTATAGTGTTAAGTAATGAGACTAAGCCATAATCAGGGATTAAACAGACTCATTACACCATCCTAATAGAAAGATGATAGATGAGAATGTTTAAGCTGAGGAAAGCTCCTCAACTTAATCCATGATTAGGGATTAACCTCATGACAAAACAAAGCCTTTATTAAGTGGATTTTAGTTAATGATAAGATGAAGAAGTGAGTTTTATGATTTGTAAGACAACTTGAGGGGGACTTGTCCATTAACACTAGAGTTAGTCCTTCTTAACCAATTAAGGAAGAATTAGAATCCTAATGCAAGGCCCAAGTTACAAGCTTGATGTATTGATGATTATTAAGTGAATTGATTAAGGGATTTAAACACATTAAGGGTTCAACACTTAGGATTAAAGTTATACACTCCATCCTAATAGAAGGATAAAGGCATAAGCTTAATCACAAAGCCTTAAAGCCTTTAGGGTTTAGCCCCTGATTATGAGATGAGAAGAGAAGACTCAAAGAGACACAAAGGTAAAATCTAAATGGGGGACTAAACAATCCTAAAAAGTTATCATGCTTGGAAGTCCTAGGGTTTGTGAGGTTTAAGAGAAAGAATCTTCAAAGGACCACCAAGGAGAGAAGCAGATGAAAGGAGCAAAGAGAAGCAAAGCAACTTGCTTCATTTAAGAAGACAAGTCACTTGAAGAAAGAAAGTAAGATGAACAAGAATGAGAAAGCTCAATCCAATACACATACAAAGTGCAGCAAAGGAAGTATGAAAGAGATGAAAAGAGAATGTGAGAAGTGAAGGCAAATTCACTTCTCAAAGTAACTTACCACCTGAAAAGTTAGTGAAAGAAATAAGATGCAATGCAAATGAGATGAAATGGCATGATGCAAGACAAAGTCAGAAGCAAATAGATGATGTTGATGATGCTAAGAGATGATGCAAACATGAGGCAAGGCATGAGAATGATCAAGCAAGCATAAAGATGCAAATGAGGCATGTATTGAACCATGGATGTTCATGAAAAGTTATGGAATGCAAAAGACATATAACATGGCAAATGAAAGATGCAATGATCAAACATGATTCTAACATGTCCTAAGATGTCTCATGAATCAAATGAATGCACAAAATGTCATGGAAAGTCATGGTATGCAAGCAAATGGAAGATGGATGCAAAGGAAGACATAAATTAGGGTTTATGATCAATGCACAAAACAAAATTCAAAACCAGAAGCATATGACATGATAAAAATTTGAAAATGCAATCAAAGGAACTCTAAACCTATACAAACTCACTGCCCAAAGGAGGGGATCCAACTCTTAACCTAGTGAGAGTTATGAATTTTCTAAGATTGCTAGGGTTTTAAGGTACCTTGTCAAGAAAAATGCTAAACAAATTGAAAATGCAAGATCAATTCATGCCAATTTTATCCTATAAACTACATGTTATGCAAGATGCAATGCAAAAAGAATCATGATCCAACTCTCAAAGGTTAGACAGAAATGAATTTTTGAAGTTTGAACCAAAATATTACCTCAAAATGAATTTAATTCCATTGAAAATTATCAAAAGGCAACAAGATCAAAAAAGAAATTTGGTTTGAGGGTTGGACAATGCTTCTAAATGTTTTTAAATGCATCAAGAATTTGTTTGTGATTTTTAGATACCTAAAAGTATTTTTAATTAATTAATTTTCATTAATTAATTAAAAATAAACTTTTAAATGATTTAAAAATAATTTTTAATGCAAAAAATAAAAATTAAAATATTTTTGTGTTCTGAAAAATAATGAAAACCTTTACAAAAATTTTCATAATTTTTAGACATTTTTTGCTATTTTAAAATAAATGAGGAAAAGAAAATGAAATTAAATGAAATAAAAATAGAATAAAATGAAAGTATGCGTAATCAAGGGCCAACATTCAAACTCAGGGGGGAGGGAAAGACTGCGCGCGCTCATGGACGGTTGAGATTGCTTCTGGAAAATTTGAATTTAAACCTGATTAATTAAGCTGATTAATTTGAATTAGGGTTTAATGACAAATCTGGGCCACACACGCGCGCGGGAGATTGACTTAGTCAACCAGATCAACGCTCCACATTCAAACCTGGACCTAAACCCTAATTATCATTAATGACTCTCAGACGGCCGGAACAGTGTTCCGGTCGTCTTCTCCGACGAGTCCAAAACCTAATCTTCTTCTCTAGACAAAATCAAAAGCTCTAAAGCTCCAGATCACATCTCCTAATCACCCTGAACACGAATCAAGCATCAAAACAAATTTATATAACCTATAACTCAAGATATGGATCAAAACATAAAAATCTGGAAAAGTTTCAGAGCTTCGATACAGGCTTATTTCTCAACCATTTCAAAAAGTAAAAACATCAGAGTGATCAGCAAAGCATGAGGAACAATCTAGGAACTTAAAAACTCATTTCTGGAAAAAAAGTTCTTGAGGTACCTGAGCTTGAGCTTTCTCAGTTTGCAACTTTCTGGCCTCCTCCCTTTGTGCAAACCACTCCTCTTGAGCTCCTGATGAAGTCTTGATGCTTGGAAAGAATTTCTTTTGGCTGATTTGGGAGTTTGATCCAGTTCTGTTCAGGAGAGGTGAGAAATCGTATTTGGTTTGTGTGAGGTTTTGAGCTGTTTCAATGGTTGGTTTGTGATCAGTGGAACATTTTGAGATCAATGGTGAAGTTTGTTTGAATGTTTGATGCTTGTGGAAGGAGATTCGAAGAGAGGAAAGTTTTGACAGTTTTTGGAGTGTGCTGCAATGTGTGTGTTCCAGGCTTGTGTATGTTATGTTTTATGATCCATATACAAGTCCTAAACTATTGGAATGAGTCAGAAGACTTGACATGTACTGTGGGAATGGTATGGAGCAATTGGCCAAAAAGTCAATAGTTGGTGTACTTCAAGCATGGGCTATGGTAGAGGCAGTCTAGAGGCTTGTCCTGCCTCAGCTTGAGTCAAGGATGACCCTTGGATGGTTCATGAGAGGCTGCTGCATTTGGATCATGAGTTGAGAGAGTTTTTGCAACTTGCCTACTTGTGACATTTCATGACTTTTGGCTATGTGAATGTGAGAAACCTTGCTGAATTTATGATGTGGGATGCCTTATTAGGTCATGACAATGTATTAAAACCAGCTAGAGATCATACAATTCCTTTGAGAATGATTTTGCAAAAAATCCCTCTTTGTACTTTCATGAAGAATGGCTTATGGTTATGTGAAAATCAAGGCAAATAAATGAGAAATCCCTTGGGCCAAACTGATTTTTAGACATTGGTTCATGTTTGTATGAATATTAGAAGTCCATTTGATATCACAATTTTCCTTGGCAAGGGATTTTGCAACTTTGCCTCTTTGGTGGAAAACTTGAAATTATGTGATTTTGGCCAACTTTGACAAGCCATAACTTTTGATCCAAAATGAATTAGAACAAGTTCTTGTACTTTTTGAAAAGGGAAAGATCCATTCTACAACTTTCATGACCAAAGTTTTCTCATTTGAAGCATTTTTGAATCAAAAAGCAAGGGTTGAAAGAGTTTCCCAAAATGGCAAGTTTCCATTAGAAGTCATTTTCCCAAAAAGTCAACTTTGCAAATGGCTTGAAATTCTTCAATTTTGTGAACTTCCAACATCTTCTATGATCAAATAAAGATCATACACACTCAAAATGATGAAGAACACCCTTTGGTTGGGTCATTGGGGGCCTCAGATGCCCTGATTTTGCACTGACTTGCTCAAAAAGTCAACTCTTGATCAGATGCCTTCCCCATTGAATTTATTCATGAAAATTGATATGCATGATCCCTATACCATATAGATACCAATAGAAACAAGAATGACCAAAAAAATTGGAGTTATGGCCTTTGAAACCAAAACCCTAATTCTAGGTCATCTGTGCAGTTAAACCTGGCCCTGCTTCCATACCAATCTCAGTTCTTGTGATTTTTTGACATTCTTGACTTTGAGGGGATATAATATGATGTTTGAAAATTCATGGACCCCTTTGAAGTGATTGATGACCTTTGGAGTGGCTCAAGTGGCTCTTGGATTGCTCAGATCACAAACCCTAGATGCAGATGACTTAGAAACAATGCAGTGAAGCAAAAATGCAATATGAGATGCTATGATTGAACTTATGCATATGAAAAGATCACAAGCCATGGTGTGAATGGGTGAGGGAAAATTTGGGGTGTTTACAGCTGCCCCTATTCAAGCATGAGTTAGCTGTGTAGGATGTAAGCAACGGCTTAGCAGGCAAACAAGATAACTTGTGGTTGAATACCAAAGACAGTCCAAAATTTGCACTCACAGAATGAAGAAGAAAAGGGATATAGATTGTAAAAGAAAAATAAAGTAATTATAAAGTGCGGGCGACGGAGGACGACCGTCGAGCAAAGGACAACTGATGGGGATATGGCAATGACGGGGACGACCGACATGCTGGGGAAAAGGCGGGAAATAAAGCAATGACGGGGACGGCCGACAAGCTGGGGATATAAGAGATTATGATGGGGACGGTCATCATGTAAAGCTATGAGATTCTCTGGGGTTAGAGGTAAGAATAAATGAAATAAATGATGAGGTACGGTCATCAAGTTCATAAAGTAATGTAAACAACGATGGGGACGACCATCGGGCTAAACTGATGAAGGTCGATCATCAGGAAAAGGAAAAGGGACCACGACGGGGACGGCCATCGGGTTAAAGAATAAATGAAATAATGATGAGGGACGGTCATCAAAGGTGAAGGACGATCACTAGGAAAAGGAAAAGGGACCACGACGGGGACGGCCATCGGGTTAAAGAATAAATGAAAGAATGATGAGGGACGGTCATCAAAGGTGAAGGAAGATCACCTAGCAGGGGACGGCTGCTCTGTTGGGGATAAGATGAGGGACAGTCATCTAAGGTGAAGGACGATCACTTGGCAGGGTACGGCTGCCGGAAGTATCGCTACATAGGACGAATGCCGGATAAAAGGTCGACGATGGGGACGACCATCGGATGAGCATGATGAAGGACGATCATCAAGAGGTGAAGGACGATCACCTAGCAGGGAACGACTGCTCTCAAGGTTTATCATGACATAGGACGAATGCCAGATAACAAGATCAACGATGGGGACGGCCATCGGATAAAATGATGAAGGACGATCATCAAAGGGTGAAGGACGATCACCTAGCAGGGGACGGCTGCTAAAAATCATGACATAGGACGAATGCCGGATAGAAAAGGGGTTCTAATGAATAGATACTCCGATGGGGAAAGGATGAGGGACGGTCATCCAAAGGTGAAGGACGATCACCTGGCAGGGTACGGCTGCCAAAGAGGTATCATGACATAGGACGAATGTCAGATAGAAAGGAAAAAGTTTGACGAGTTTGTTGGGGACTAGCTGGGGAAAAGTAAACACGGACGAGTGTCTACTTTCCAGAAATGAGAGGCATAAGTGTTTGGGCATTGTGTATAGATTAAAGATGCGGACGAGCATCCTTAAGACTATGATACGGACGAGTATCAGATAGAAAAACAAAAACTGACACATGTTCTGAGATGATGATACGGACGAGTACCAACGGGTTATCAAAGAACACGGAAGAGTGTCGAATCTGAGGGGATTTGAGTGGTATATACAAAATACGGACGAGTATCTGTATGAGTGAAACAGGATTAATAAGTATGAGTGGTGTACGGATGGGTGTCTAACCTGCTGGGGAGGGTGACACGGACGAGTGTCGAAAGGAGAAAGGTATAGTATAAACAAGTATCTGATATACAAAGTGTTCAGGCAACTATGCTGGGGAGGGTGACATGGACGGGTGTCAAGGAGTTGTGTATATATGTGTATCTGTGAGTGCAAAGGGGACGCTTTGGCTTTCTACTAGGGATATGACACGGACGGGTGTCAAGAAGTATCTGTAATATGTAAGTGTCTGTTTGTAAAGAATGCTCGGGCGACTTTACTGGGGGAATGATGACACAGACGAGTGCCAAAAGGAGTATGTATTTGTATTTGTGAGTGTAAGGCAACTGCTTTAGCTCTCTGGTGGGGGTATGACACGGACGGGTGTCAAGAAGTATTTGTATTTGTGAGAGAAATGTCTGGGCTCTCTGCCGGGGAATTTTGGGGAACATTCTGTATATTGTTGATGGATTGTCGATATTCACAAGTGTTTGATTCAGATCATGGCTTATGATTATGCAATATGTTTGATTTTTGCCGTAATGCTCTGTATTAGACGGAATGCTACGCTCTGTGGGGAGAATATGATGTGAATGCTATGATTATGCAAAAGATACCGATCCGGGATTCGGATCCCGCTGCCGTGAAGACCTCTGGCTGATCTGTTTGAAGTGGACATCCCAGTTGGGGATGAGATCACTGGTAGATCTGTCATGTATGACTCTGCTTGGGGATATAGGTCACCGATAAACCTATCTCATTAATGAGGGACCCAGCTGGGGTTTGTAGAAGCTTTCTTCACTCTGTTGTGATTCCTTCATGCGTTGCTCTTCTGTTGACACCATGTGGGGAGATGATTCCCTGGCTTTTGTACTTGGCTGAGGAGGAATAATGGATGGCAACTCGGCTGGGGAGAAAACACCTCCGGTGCTAAGACTGAGTATATGATGATTTGCCAGCTTGCTGGGGTGGAGCTTTCATCCCCCATGTTGAGCTTTGAATACCTGCAATCCTGAAAAGATAGAGAAACGCACAAGTAATCCCGAGGTATCCCTTACCGGATTCCATCATAGGAGTTTAGACACTCCTGGGAGTAAGCATATCTCCTGCAAGCACGTAGTTTAGGAAAGACGCATCTGTATTTATGCGATCAACAAATTAATGACATCGGACATTTTTGCAAATAAAAGAGTACGAGACAGTGTGTGACTGAGAATCTGATTTTATTAATTCGTGTGCCCTGAATTGGCAAGATACAGCCATAGAAACAAATCCCCTAAAATGAGGAGATTGTTACAAAAATTGAGAAACAAAAAGGGTGCTGGAAATGTTGACGACGCTTCAAGGAGCTTCCCTTTTGCTATGACTCGTATGACATTTGACGTTCTTCTCGTCTTGCTTTATGAAGAAGGCTGATTCTGAAAGAGGCTTGATCCTTTTGAAGCTTACCAAGTTGTAAGAGATACAGACGAATCCAGAATGCAGTTGTTCGCTTATTCCCTTATTTTGCATGGATCGCCCTTTCGGGTTTTCGATCCATCGGGATACCCATTTTTTCCTGAGTTGTCCAATGTGGCTTTTCAACTTAGCGGGTGTATATTTTTTTGTTTATTTTCCCTTATTTTTGCCCGAGTCTCTTATTCTGTTTTTGACTCGCCGGGATGCCCTATTTTTGCCTGGACTTACATTCTGTTTCTGTGTCCAGCGGGTCATTTTTATGCGAAGTATTTTTTAACTGCATCTGAATTCACAGGGGACGGGAAGTCTTCACCATCCATAGTGCTGAGCATCAGTGCTCCACCAGAGAAAACTTTCTTTACTACGAATGGCCCTTCATAGTTCAGAGTCCACTTGCCCCTGTGGTCTGTATGAGGAGGGAGGAGTCTTTTCAGCACAAGATCTCCCACTTGGTACTCTCGGAGCCTAACTTTCTGATCGAAGGCTTTCTTCATTCTTTTCTGATATAACTGCCCATGACAGATTGCAGCCAATCTCTTCTCTTCAATCAGATTCAGTTGTTCGTATCGGGACCGGACCCATTCCGCTTCAGTCAGCTTAACATCCATCAGTACCCTCAAGGAAGGTAGTTCAACTTCAACAGGCAGGACTGCCTCCATACCATACACAAGTTGATACGGTGTTGCCCCAGTAGATGTTTTGATTGACGTACGGTACCCATGCAAGGCAAATGGTAGCATCTCATGCCAGTCTTTGTATGTGACTACCATCTTTTGCACAATCTTCTTGATATTCTTATTAGTTGCCTCAACAGCGCCATTCATCTTTGGCCTGTAAGGAGAAGAATTGTGGTGTTGGATCTTGAAGTCCCGGCATAGCTCTGCCATCATTTTGTTGTTTAAGTTGGAACCATTATCAGTAATGATTCGCTCGGGAACCCCGTACCGACAAATGATGTCTCTCTTTAGAAATCGGGCTACCACTTGCCTTGTAACATTTGCATAGGAAGCTGCTTCGACCCACTTGGTGAAATAGTCAATGGCAACTAGGATGAACCTGTGGCCGTTGGAAGCAGTCGGTTCAATCTTGCCAATCATATCGATGCCCCACATGGCAAAGGGCCAGGGTGAAGACATTACATTCAGGGGATTGGGAGGTACATGCACTTTATCCGCATAAATCTGGCATTTATGGCATTTTCTGGCATAGGCACAACAGTCAGCATCCATTGTGACCCATTAATAACCCGATCTTAGCAACTTTTTGGCCATGGGATGCCCTCCTGCATGGGTACCAAAGGATCCTTCGTGCACTTCGTGCATTAACAAGTCTGCTTCTGTTCTATCAACGCATCTGAGAAGTACCATATCAAAGTTTCTCTTGTATAGGGAACCATCAGTGTTCAGGAAGAAACTACCAGCTAGCCTTCTTAATGTCTTCTTGTCATTGGAAGATGCCCCGGGTGGGTATGTTTGATCCTCCAAGAAGCATTTAATGTCATGGAACCAAGGCTTCTCATCTTTTACAGTGTCTGCTGTAAATACATATGCTGGTCTGTCAAGTCTGGACACTGAAATCCGAGGCACAAAGTTGGCGGCTTGGACTTCGATCATGGATGAAATGGTAGCCAGAGCATCTGCAAACTAATTCTCGTCTCGAGGGATATACTCAAGCTTGACCGTTGTGAAGAAAGTCAATAACCTCCTTGTATAATCCCTGTAGGGTATCAGATGATCCTGGTGTGTGTACCATTTGCCGTTGGTTTGATTAATTACCAGAGCTGAATCTCCGAATACAGTCAATGTCTTGATCCTGAGGTCAATGGCTTCCTCAAGACCCATAATACAAGCTTCGTATTCAGCTTCGTTGTTAGTGCAGTTAAAGGTGAGTTTTGCCGAGAAAGGCATGTGAACTCCCTTAGGTGTAATGAGTACTGCACCAACACCACGACCATTCATATTAACGGCCCCATCGAACATCATAGTCCATTCTTCTTCCGGGCCAGGCCCTTCGGTGTGAACAGGCTCTTCATGATCTTTTGCTTTTATGAACATGATGTCTTCATCAGGGAAGTCAAATCTCATAGGCTGGTAATCATCAATAGGTTGCTCAGCAAGGTAATCAGACAATACACTGCCCTTGATGGCTTTCTGAGATGTGTACTGGATGTCATATTCTGTGAGGATCATTTGCCATCTTGCAACCCTTCCGGTAAGTGCTGGCTTCTCAAAAATGTACTTAATTGGATCCATCTTTGATATCAATAAAGTAGTGTGGGTCAACATATACTGCCTTAGTCGGCGAGTAGCCCACGCTAAAGCACAACAAGTTTTCTCGAGCAGTGAATAACGTTGTTCACAGTCGGTAAACTTTTTGCTTAGGTAGTAAATTGCATACTCTTTTCGACCAGACTCGTCATGCTGGCCCAACACACACCCCATTGACTCTTCTAATACTGTCAAATACATTATTAGAGGTATTCCTTCAACTGGAGGCATAAGGATTGGAGGCTCTTGCAAGTATTCCTTGATTTTGTCAAAGGCCCTTTGGCAGTCTTCGTTCCACCTGACCATTTGTTCTTTTCTTAACAATTTGATCAAGGGTTCACAAGTTGCTGTAAGGTGAGATATGAACCGTGAAATGTAGTTCAATCTACCTAGAAACCCCCGAACTTCTTTTTCTGACTTCGGTGCAGGCATTTCTTGAATGGCTTTGACTTTATCAGGGTCAACTTCAATCCCTTTCTCGCTTACAATAAATCCCTGCAGCTTACCAGATCGCACCCCGAATGTGTACTTGTTGGGGTTTAACTTCAGTTGGTACTTCCTCAGACGCTTGAATAGCTTTAACAGGTTTACCAGGTGGTCTTCTTCTGTGAGGGACTTGGCAATCATGTCATCCACATAACATTCGATTTCTTTATGGATCATGTCGTGGAATAATGTCACCATAGCCCGTTGATATGTTGCACCAGCATTCTTCAGTCTGAATGGCATCACCTTGTAACAGAACGTGCCCCAGGGTGTGATGAAAGTTGTCTTCTCCATGTCTTCAGGTGACATCTTGATCTGATTGTATCCTGAAAATCCGTCCATGAAGGAGAACACCGAGAACTGAGCCGTATTATCAACCAATACATCAATGTGAGGTAAAGGGAAATCATCTTTCGGGCTGGCTCTGTTCAGATCCCGGTAATCCACACACATTCTCACTTTGCCGTCTTTCTTAGGCACAGGTACAATATTAGCGACCCACGGCGGATAACTAGTTACAGCAAGGAACCCGGCGTCCCACTGCTTTTGCACCTCTTCCTTTATCTTCATTGCCATATCTGGGCGAGTACGGCGCAACTTCTGCTTTACTGGCGGGCAGTCTTCTTTCAAAGGCAGCTTGTGCATGACGATATCGGTGTCCAACCCTGGCATATCCTGAATAGACCAAGCAAACACATCCACATATTCACGAAGCATGTCAATCAGTTGTTCTTTCACTGAGTCTTGTAGGCAGGCCCCAATCTTAACTTCTTTCACATCTTCTTCCGTACCAAGATTAACCGTTTCGACCTCCTCCTGATGAGGAGTGATAACCTTCTCCTCTTGCCTTAACAACCTGGCTAGCTCTTCAGGAAGCTCATAATCTTCTTCAACCCCTTCATCAGCTTGATTGATTGGATTGTCAAAGTCATACGAAGTCATAGCTGTGTTGTTGTCGGTGCAGTCTGAAAGCACTCTCTGCAAGGGTTTAGATTGTTCATTTTAGTGATTGATTTTAATCTTGTTTAGAAAAAAGTGAAATGAAATTTATCATTTTGGAAAACATTGCCATTTTATTTTTGTACAAAAAGAAAAATGAAAAACAGTGAGCGGAAAAGGAAAAAGACTCATTTGCAAAAGATGTCCGATATTCATTGATTGATCTGTTTGCACAAAATTACAAGATGGCCCGATTACAAAATGAGTCTTGTCATCTTGGGCAAGATGCAAGACTTGATGCATGCTTAAAAATATACAGGAAATAATAATTACTCTGCAGGAGTAACCCTTATAATTTCCTGGGAAGACCAGTTTGAGATATGGCTCCCCGGGGTCCTTGGACGTATCCAGCTCTCCAGGTTGCGTTCATCTTCCGACTCATCTTCCAAGTTGTTCACTGCATCCGGGGTGAGCATCCCCCCACTGATAAAACTAGGCTTCTTGGCAGCCTCTGATTGATCTTGTTGAGTTGGTTTGTAACCCAACCCAAATCTGTCCTCCTTCTTCTCCACGGGCAGCAACTTTCCCCAACCTTGGACAGTCCCCTCTTCAACAACCTTCCTGGCTTGCTGATAAGACGTTATGGAGGTTCCAAGTACAGCAGATGCTTCATTAATGTTCAGGGCTTCAAACCCTGGCTCATAGTTTCATGGATTTCTCCATCCATCTCAATATACTTGTACGTAGCCAGATGGCTAACAAAGATATCTTCTTCACCACAGATGGTGATGATCTGGCCTTCCCACTCGAATTTCAGCTTCTGGTGAAGGGTAGACGTAACAGCGCCAGCGGCATGGATCCAGGGTCTACCCAACAAACAGTTGTAGGCCGGCTGAATGTCCATCACATAGAAGGTAATTTTAAAAGTCTGTGGGCCAATCATCACAAGCAGATCAATCTCCCCAAGCACCGATCTCTTTGAGCCATCAAATGCCCTTACCACCAAATTACTTGGACGTAATGCCAAGCCATCGTACTCCAGCTTCACCAAGGCTTTTTTTGGTAAAACATTGAGTGAAGACCCAGTGTCCACCAATACATGTGATAGAACAGCACCCTTGCATTCTAGAGTGATGTGTAAAGCCTTGTTGTGGTTACGTCCCTCAGTTGTTAAGTCAGCATTGGTGAAGCCCAGTCCATGACTGGTGTTGACATTTGCTACCACGGTTTCTAACTGATTAACAGTGATCTCCTCGGGCACGTAAGCTGCGTGCAAGACTTTCAATAATGCGTTCTTGTGAGCTTCGGAACACATCAGCAAGGATAATATGGAGATCTTTGAGGGGGTTTGGTGAAGCTGATCCACCACTTTGTAATCACTTCTTTTTATAATCCTCATAAACTCGTCTACATCTTATTCAAAAGATGTCTTCTGAGTTTCTTTGACAGTTGGCTCTTCAACTACCACACTCTTTCCTTTTTCTTTTGCAGCAGCTTCTGCTTCGGTATTAGGTCTTTGCAATTGTGAGGCAAAAAGGCGTCCGCTTCTGGTGAAGCCTCCGCCTCCCCCAACATTATCAATTTGTGGAGAAGAGGTTGAAGAATTCAAAGTGATTTTCTCCCCGTTGCAGTAGAGGTCAGAGCCATAATGCCAAGGTATGGCATTACTGCTTTCATATGGAACGGGTCCAGGCACCGTGATGGTAACTGGACTGACTGCTGCAGAGGAGGGTACTAAAATGGTGTGCGGATCGTAGTAAATGGTGACTGGTGATCTGGCAGGAGGTGCCACTGTTTGTTGTTGAAAGTTGTTGTTTGGAGGAACACTTGACGGATCATAATAAATAGTGACTGCTGAAATATCTTCATTAATTGCTGTTGTCGTTGTAGAAGATCCTGCTGAATAAATAGGTGTTGATGTTGTAGAAGAGATGGTTGTTGACATCTGATTTGTTGAAGTGATGGATGGAGCCATTGTTGATGATATTGATGAATTGTTCGGAATGATTGTTGTTGCAGTTGTAGGAGAGTCAGGAATTGTTGTCAAAGGGATTGCTGGATTTGTAGGCGCGGATGTTGTGATTTGAAGTATACCACTCTTGATAAGACCATCTATGCCGCTTCTCAAGTTATCACACCCATTGACCGAAATGTTGCAATAACCACAACCGAGCTCACACCCGGGGAACATCTGGCACTCTAGGAGTTAAGCTTTGATTTCTACCAGAGGTGTCCGAATCTGCCCAACACTGGTGATTAAGAAAGATGGCTTGTCTTCCTCAATGGCATTAATTCTTGGTCCTCCATGATTGGGCATGGGATTCTTGTTGACATTTAGCGAGGGTGCAAAGTTGAGGGCTTTAGAGTCCACCAGGTCTTGTACCTTCATTTGTAAAGCCCTGCACTTCTCCGTATTGTGGCCAGGTGCATTGGAATGGAAAGCACATCTGGCGTTGACATCGTAATTTCTTGGGAGATTGGAGGGATCTGGTGGTGCCAATGTCCTTAATTCAACCAAGTTGAGTTTCAGGAGTTGTGGCAATAAAGTGGCATAAGGCATAGGGATTGGATCAATCACCCTATTGGCCTGTGATGGTCTTTGCTGAAAAGGTCTTTGCTGCTGATTGTTGTTGTTGTTGTTGTTGTAGGTCCTTTGTGGCGGATACTGAACTTGTTGTTGATAGTGTGGTTGTTGTTGTGGTTGATATGCTGGTTGCTGAGGAATCGGAGCTGGAATTGTGACAGCTGCTACTGATCTGTGGACATACTGAGGTCTGCCCCTGCTGGCATGAATGACATTTGTCTCACCAGTTCTTCTAGGTCCCACAAAAGGCTTTCTGGAGTTACTGGAAGAACTTGCACCATTATCAGAAATTTTGCCCATCTTCAGAAGGCTTTCAATTCTTTCTCCAGCTATAACAACGTCAGCGAAGCTGGTGGAAGAAAAGGCGGCTAGCCTATCAATGTATGTCCATTGCAGAGTATTCATAAACATGTCGGCCATTTCTCTTTCCGACATGGGTGGTTGGACAGCAGCAACAAGCTGTCTCCACCTCTGGGCATATTCCCTGAAGCTTTCTCTGGAGGACTGAGACATTCCCATCAAAAGGGTCCTGTTAGGAGCCATGTCCAGATTGTATTGGTATTGTCTGATGAAGGCCTCAGCTAGGTCCTTCCAGCATCTGATTGTAGCCCTGGTCAAGTGAGAGTACCACTCTCTTGAAGCCCCAGTCAAACTGTCTTCAAAGTAAAACATCCACAGTTTTTCATCCATGGTGTATGCCTTAAGTCTCCCCAGAAAGGATTGTAAGTGAGTTCGTGGACAGGAAGTTCCATTGTACTTCTCGAAGCACGGGGGTTTAAACTTGTGAGGAATCCTTACCCCATCCACTAACCCCATATCCATGACATCAAAACCCAAGGAATTTTGAGACTCCAGAGATCTCAACTTCTCAGCAATTTCATCAAGCCTTCTATCATAAACTTCATCCCCAGCTCCCATTACAGTAAACCGCTCCTCTTGGAGGTCTTCTTGTAAGATGCTGCCTGCAGTAGTATTCCCTTGCACATTAGTTGGGATGTTGACTTCCGGATGTAGATGAGGCCCATATACTGGTGGGTTAACATGAGGCTGACCCCTCTCATTGTTACTTGTCCCTCCAGTTCCCATATGGGGTTCTTCCGGGGTCTGTCTTTCTACCAATGCCCTCAATCTCTCTTGGCTTTGGGCCAAGCCACTCATTACTTCCATGAACTGGGTCATTTGGTTTCTCATCTCCAGCCTTTCATTAGCCATCTGAGTCCTGACCTCCGTCAGATCTTGCTGTACTTGGTCCATCTGGATACCAGGAAGATTGTTGCGAGTAGGATATCTGTGCGGACGGTTGAGAGGGAACACCCGACAGCGAGCAATAATTCCTGAACCACAACAGAGTTAGTAACAAACAAAACAAAACCTACAAAACAAAACAAAAGTTAGTATGCAATGCAGTATGCTTATTTGTATCCGAGGCATCCGGCTTGGCATTTGGTTTTGACCTTTCCAGACCCTGAGGAAGATGCTTTGATGTTGCTTGAGAAAAGAAACCCAAATAAGACAAACTGGCAAATACATTACAAATGGTGCATAGCACATAGTCTATTTTTACAACACATGCCCTCTGAGGGGTCAAAATACATCATAAAAAGAAAAGTACATGAAATGGAGATAACAACAAGCAAAGAAGTCAGATATCTAAGCCAAACTCATCCTTCTTAACCTCCTTCAGAAGTGCTTCAGTTACAGGACCAGCCGGATGCTCTGTAATGTTTCTGATAAGAAGGTTTCTGGTGGCAATAGTAGTGGTCAGCTTCTTGTGCCTGTCTTGGTCTTTTGACCTCTTCACACCAGCCCTAATCTTCAATTCTGAAATCTCCTTCTGGGCTGCTAGCAGAGCCTCCTGTTGTTTCTTTTCATTGGCCTCTAAATGCTCAATCCTGGCCTGAGTTCTCTTATCTTCTTGAGTACGAGCTTCAGTGATCCTGACCCACTTAGCTTGACTTTCTTTCAGATAGAGATCAGTCCTAGCCTTCTGAAACTGGGCCTCTTTACAGGCATTCTTCAAAATTTTCTCTCCTGCTCTTGATTTCTTGATGTAGTCCTCTGCTTTCTCAATCCTGGCTAGATGCTCCACTTTAAGCTTTTCCAACCTTTCAATGTCTAGACGACCATCATTCCTCTCCCAGAGGGTCCTCTTTAGAGCTTGAGACAGATTCTCATTCCTCTTCTTCAGTTTCTCAAATTCTTCCAGGCTGATAGTGGCTGGAGGTGGTGCTGTGGATGGTCCAGGTGCATCCTCAATGGTGAAGGGCATCCCAGAAATCTGAGCCCTAGCATGAGACTATTCATAATACTGAGCTGAAGCCACATTATTGCACCTCCCAAGAATGGCCATCCCTTTGGTCTGGATGTTGTCCCAAGCCCAGGATGCTTGCCTGACAACAGCTAGATTAGGCTTTATTTCACAATACAGGGTTTCAGCCAAGTCTTGCACTCTAGGAGGGTGGACCAAAGCATAGCCCAGTTGTCTCTGGAACAGCAAAGGATTGTAGTTGATGCAACCCTTCACCCCTATCAGAGGTACATTGGGGAACTGTCCACAGCTAGTAATTATGTCCCTGCCTTTGGTGCTCTGGGTACACCATCTGATGTCATCTGAAGTCAAAGCAATAAGTCTCCTAGCCCAATTCTTCTGTTGGTGAGGATTCAGGAAGGCATCAGTCTTGGGCAAGTGTTTGAGCAGCCAGGTATGAAACAGGGGAGCACAATATCTCACCAATCTCCCTCTTTGCTTCTCATTCCTTTGGTGAACAGAATAGTAGAAATCTCCCAGCAATGTGGGCACTGGGTTCCTCAAAATGAAGAGATGAATGGCATTCTTGCTGATAAACTTGGGCTCATCTGCAAAACGTATAACCCCATATATACTGAGGGCTAATAATGCACAAACTGCCCTCCATTCTCCCAAAGAGGCCTTCAGGATGGCCTGAGAAGTCAGAAAGTCCAAGTGTAGACCAGAGATTCCAGCCTTTGTTGTCATGTTCTGCTCAATCAAGATAGGTTCCAGGTGCAGTGCTTTTGCCACTTCTTCATTGCTGGGAGAAGTCATCTCTGGGTTGAAGGGGAGACCACCCTTGACAGGTACTCCAATCAATGATGAGAACTCCTCCAGCAAAGGTCCTAGCTGAAAGTTCTGGAAAGTGAAGCATCTCAAAGGAGGATCATAGAACTGTAGGCAAGTGTGGATCAAGCTCCTCTGAGAAGGGTCCAAGTCCATAACCATATCAAGGATGCCTCCATAATGCTCTCTGAATAATGAGATGTGGTCTGGAGTGATAAGTGCCTGGACCTGCCTGATGCCAGTCAGCACAGGCTCAAAGAAGTGGTATGAAATGTTGCTCTTCTTGGGTGCCATGACTGCTGATGAAGAGTTGAAAACAAATGCTGATGATGAAGACTGATACTGGAGATGAGCCACTGATAGGCTGAGGCTGGTGATGGAGGTAGCTGAAGCAGGCAACTGATGAAGATAGCTGAAGCAGATAGCTGATGGACAGGGGTCTATGCAGATGAAGGGGTCAAAACCAAGCCAGATAATATGTGGATACCCTGAAAAACAAATAAACAAATGTTAAATGATGCAATGATGATGTATGCAAATGATATGCAAGGGTTTGTGATCAAGCTGGATCTGATTACTGCCTTGATATAAGTTCATGTATGTTCAAGAAGTCCAGATGAAGGTTTAAAAGTCCAGTAACCAAGGTGGGGGACTCAAATAAAGAGTCACATGTCTAGGGTTAAGTCACAAGAACTGTCCAAAGTGGAGTACTCTTAATTAAAACAAAGTATTAGGGTATGCTGTGGTCAAGGGTACCTGCAAACCTGTAAACAGCCCCAACCCCCTCACAGGTGGTGTTCTAAAACAAGGATCCTCAGACTTGGATCAGTTATGAGAAGTGTAAACACTTCTAACCCGGAGGTACAGTGTTTACAATAACCATAAAAGATCCTCCTCTAATTCACCTCAGTTTCTGAAGGTCATAGTAAAGGTCATCCAGACTTAGCAGGCTTCCGAGATAGCCCTAGCACTACAGGAGATCTGTAGCACAGAGTTCTCAAGAAGAAACCCATATCTGAACCGTGTTTCATATTCCCGCACCAGACCGAAATGGAATGGGAAAGAACATGAACCACTCTAGCCTAGGTGTCACTCAGGTCCCAGGTATAGGGCCTTAAACTCTCAGTAGAACCCCACCCACCAAAACAAAACCAGATCCAGCCAGATGACAAATATGACAGTATGATGTATATAAAGCTGTAAAGAAAGCAATAAATAATTGTACATAAAGCAGTAAATAAAACAAATATACAAACACAATTAGCACATAACACCCCATTAAACACAAATCAAACAAGCGCTAGGAGGAACCCACAAAAAGAACCAGAAGCCCTGGTTGCAGTATAAGGATCCCCAGCAGAGTCGCCAAGCTGTCGCTCCCACCAAAATGACAACCTAGGTCAAGAAGGGGTACAGACGCGAACGGTCGGCGAAAGAGGAAATGAGAACACACAGGAGTGAACTCAAGAGAAAGAAAGAGTCGCCAGCTAGGCATTTTTATCCCGGAGGAAAGGTAATGCTGCATAAACCTAGAAAGATATGGATAAGACGGTTGCGAACCAGAGAGACTGAGAAAGGGGGTTGGTTACAACCTGGGAAGGTATTAGCACCCAGATTGTCCGTCGTACTCGACGGGATCCACGCTTAAAAGATTTGTGTTTAAAAGGGGTAGTGTCAGTGCAATTTGTGTATCAAAGCTGGAAAAGAATGCAAGTGTCAGTGTAAAAGAAATCTGAAGTGTATAAGAGAAGTGTCAGTGTAAGAACATGAATGAAATGCTCAAGACTATGAGGCTTAAAGAATAATGCTGGAAAAAGGGGGAATTTACAGAGACTTTTGTTCGATAACTGTTAAGTTATGCCTACGTATCCTCTCGGGCAATGAGGAAGTCAGAACACCGTAGTTCGACTCAAAGAGACTGAAGGTTAAATTGACTTGTGAACTGCTTACTTGTCTATGCTCAAGTGTATGACCTGTCTGGCTCAGGTGCAAACTGTCTTGCATTAGACGGAAGAAGCAATTTCTCGTTTGTGAGTGAAGATGATGAGAAAAGAATCCCGGAGGAGACGATTATTGTTTGATTTTTTGCATTTTCAGTCTTTTATTGCTTTTGGAAGTTTGTCATAAGTTAATGATCTTAAGCCTAAACCAATGGGTTAGTAAACTCATCACATCCTCCCTCTGATTAGGGGTAATGAGAATACCTTAAGTGTGAAGTCAGCTTCTCACACTTAATCACCCTGATGTAGGGTTAAGATCATTAACCTACTTGTGATTATTTAGATGTTTTTGTTGTTTTTGTTTAGTGTTAAGTAATGAGACTAAGCCATAATCAGGGATTAAACATACTCATTACACCATCCTAATAGAAAGATGATAGATGAGAATGTTTAAGCTGAGGAAAGCTCCTCAACTTAATCCATGATTAGGGATTAACCTCATGACAAAACAAAGCCTTTATTAAGTGGATTTTAGTTAATGATAAGATGAATAAGTGAGTTTTATGATTTGTAAGACAACTTGAGGGGGACTTGTCCATTAACACTAGGGTTAGTCCTTCTTAACCAATTAAGGAAGAATTAGAACCCTAATGCAAGGCCCAAGTTACAAGCTTGATGTCTTGATGATTATTAAGTGAATTGATTAAGGGATTTAAACACATTAAGGGTTCAACACTTAGGATTAAAGTTATACACTCCATCCTAATAGAAGGATGCAGGCATAAGCTTAATCACAAAGCCTTAAAGCCTTTAGGGTTTAGCCCCTGATTATGAGATGAGAAGAGAAGACTCAAAGAGACACAAAGGTAAAAGCTAAATGGGGGACTAAACAATCCTAAAAAGTTATCATTCTTGGAAGTCCTAGGGTTTGTGAGGTTTAAGAGAAAGAATCTTCAAAGGACCACCAAGGAGAGAAGCAGATGAAAGGAGCAAAGAGAAGCAAAGCAACTTGCTTCATTTAAGAAGACAAGTCACTTGAAGAAAGAAAGTAAGATGAACAAGAATGAGCAAGCTCAATCAATTACACATACAAAGTGCAGCAAAGGAAGTATGAAAGAGATGAAAAGAGAATGTGAGAAGTGAAGGCAAATTCACTTCTCAAAGTAACTTACCACCTGAAAAGTTAGTGAAAGAAATAAGATGCAATGCAAATGAGATGAAATGGCATGATGCAAGACAAAGTCAGAAGCAAATACATGATGTTGATGATGCTAAGAGATGATGCAAACATGAGGCAAGGCATGAGAATGATCAAGCAAGCATAAAGATGCAAATGAGGCATGTATTGAACCATGGATGTTCATGAAAAGTTATGGAAAGCAAAAGACATATAACATGGCAAATGAAAGATGCAATGATCAAACATGATTCTAACATGTCCTAATATGTCTCATGAATCAAATGAATGCACAAAATGTCATGGCAAGTCATGGTATGCAAGCAAATGGAAGATGGATGCAAAGGAAGACATAAATTAGGGTTTATGATCAATGCACAAAACAAAATTCAAAACCAGAAGCATATGACATGATAAAAATTTGAAAATGCAATCAAAGGAACCCTAAACATATACAAACTCACTGCCCAAAGGAGGGCATCCAACTCTTAACCTAGTGAGAGTTATGAATTTTCTAAGATTGCTAGGGTTTTAAGGTACCTTGTCAAGAAAAATGCTAAACAAATTGAAAATGCAAGATCAATTCATGCCAATTTTATCCTATAAACTACATGTTATGCAAGATGCAATGCAAAAAGAATCATGATCCAACTCTCAAAGGTTAGACAGAATGAATTTTTGAAGTTTGAACCAAAATATTACCTCAAAATGAATTTAATTCCATTGAAAATTATCAAAAGGCAACAAGATCAAAAAATAAATTTGGTTTGTGGGTTGGACAATGCTTCTAAATGTTTTTAAATGCATCATGAATTTTTTTGTGATTTTTAGATACCTAAAAGTATTTTTAATTAATTAATTTTCATTAATTAATTAAAAATAAACTTTTAAATGATTTAAAAATAATTTTTAATGCAAAAAAAAAAATTAAAATATTTTTGTGTTCTGAAAAATAATGAAAACCTTGACAAAAATTTTCATAATTTTTAGACAGTTTTTGCTATTTTAAAATAAATGAGGAAAAGAAAATGAAATTAAATGAAATAAAAATAGAATAAAATGAAAGTATGCGTAATCAAGGGCCAGCATTCAAACTCAGGGGGGAGGGAAAGACTGCGCGCGCTCATGGACGGTTGAGATTGCTTCTGGAAAATTTGAATTTAAACCTGATTAATTAAGCTGATTAATTTGAATTAGGGTTTAATGACAAATCTGGGCCACACACGCGCGCGAGAGATTGACTTAGTCAACCAGATCAACGCTCCACATTCAAACCTGGACCTAAACCCTAATTATCATTAATGACTCTTAGACGGCCGGAACAGTGTTCCGGTCGTCTTCTCGGACGAGTCCAAAACCTAATCTTCTTCTCTAGACAAAATCAAAAGCTCTAAAGCTCCAGATCACATCTCCTAATCACCCTGAACACGAATCAAGCATCAAAACAAATTTATATAACCTACAACTCAAGATATGGATCAAAACATAAAAATCTGGAAAAGTTTCAGAGCTTCGATACAGGCTTATTTCTCAACCATTTCAAAAAGTAAAAACATCAGAGTGATCAGCAAAGCATGAGGAACAATCTAGGAACTTAAAAACTCATTTCTGGAAAAAAAGTTCTTGAGGTACCTGAGCTTGAGCTTTCTCAGTTTGCAACTTTCTGGCCTCCTCCCTTTGTGCAAACCACTCCTCTTGAGCTCCTGATGAAGTCTTGATGCTTGGAAAGAATTTCTTTTGGCTGATTTGGGAGTTTGATCCAGTTCTGTTCAGGAGAGGTGAGAAATCGTATTTGGTTTGTGTGAGGTTTTGAGCTGTTTCAATGGTTGGTTTGTGATCAGTGAAACATTTTGAGATCAATGGTGAAGTTTGTTTGAATGTTTGATGCTTGTGGAAGGAGATTCGAAGAGAGGAAAGTTTTGACAGTTTTTGGAGTGTGCTGCAATGTGTGTGTTCCAGGCTTGTGTATGTTATGTTTTATGATCCATATACAAGTCCTAAACTATTGGAATGAGTCAGAAGACTTGACATGTACTGTGGGAATGGTATGGAGCAATTGGCCAAAAAGTCAATAGTTGGTGTACTTCAAGAATGGGCTATGGTAGAGGCAGTCTAGAGGCTTGTCCTGCCTCAGCTTGAGTCAAGGATGACCCTTGGATGGTTCATGAGAGGCTGCTGCATTTGGATCATGAGTTGAGAGAGTTTTTGCAACTTGCCCACTTGTGACATTTCATGACTTTTGGCTATGTGAATGTGAGAAACCTTGCTGAATTTCTGATGTGGGATGCCTCATTAGGTCATGACAATGTATTAAAACCAGCTAGAGATCATACAATTCCTTTGAGAATGATTTTGCAAAAAATCCCTCTTTGTACTTTCATGAAGAATGGCTTATGGTTATGTGAAAATCAAGGCAAATAAATGAGAAATCCCTTGGGCCAAACTGATTTTTAGACATTGGTTCATGTTTGTATGAATATTAGAAGTCCATTTGATAGCACAATTTGCCTTGGCAAGGGATTTTGCAACTTTGCCTCTTTGGTGGAAAACTTGAAATTATGTGATTTTGGCCAACTTTGACAAGCCATAACTTTTGATCCAAAATGAATTAGAACAAGTTCTTGTACTTTTTGAAAAGGGAAAGATCCATTCTACAACTTTCATGACCAAAGTTTTCTCATTTGAAGCATTTTTGAATCAAAAAGCAAGGGTTGAAAAAGTTTCCCAAAATGGCAAGTTTCCATTACAAGTCATTTTCCCAAAAAGCCAACTTTGCAAATGGCTTGAAATTATTCAATTTTGTGAACTTCCAACATCTTCTATGATCAAATAAAGATCATACACAATCAAAATGATGAAGAACACCCTTTGGTTGGGTCATTGGGGGCCTCAGATGCCCTGATTTTGCACTGACTTGCTCAAAAAGTCAACTCTTGATCAGATGCCTTCCCCATTGAATTTATTCATGAAAATTGATATGCATGATCCCTATACCATATAGAGACCAATAGAAACAAGAATGACCAAAAAAATTGGAGTTATGGCCTTTGAAACCAAAACCCTAATTCTAGGTCATCTGTGCAGTTAAACCTGGCCCTGCTTCCATACCAATCTCAGTTCTTGTGATTTTTTGACATTCTTGACTTTGAGGGGATATAATATGATGTTTGAACATTCATGGACCCCTTTTAAGTGATTGATGACCTTTGGAGTGGCTCAAGTGGCTCTTGGATTGCTCAGATCACAAACCCTAGATGCAGATGACTTAGAAACAATGCAGTGAAGCAAAAATGCAATATGGGATGCTATGATTGAACTTATGCATATGAAAAGGTCACAAGCCATGGTGTGAATGGGTGAGGGAAAATTTGGGGTGTTTACAATAGCCTTGCCCAACAGTTTAGAGGACCCGAAGCCATTTCCCTGTTTCAATTTTGTCGATCTCAACAATCGCTTCATCAAGGACAACTTTGAAGATCAAAAGAAGAAGAGGAAGGGGACACAACTGGTGGAACACCCTTTCTACCCCAACACAATTAAGTATTTTAAATCATATATCAGAGTACAACTCATTAAAAAGGGCATCACATTACTTATTAAATCACTAATCATAAACATCACTTAGAGTCATGTACCACAACACGAGTTCCTTAAAACATCAAATCTCATTTGTATTTCTTTTGAAACATTACGCAACGGAAAACAATAAGTCTTAAATTCCTCTTTTATAAAACCAAAACTCATAATTCATCTAAATATTCATCTTAACAAAATACTTAAACAAAACTTAGCATCTTAATCCAATTAAACATAAACATTCAAGCGAAACCCATCCCGATGTTACTGAACACAAAGCAGGACTCCACTTCTAACTAACTCAACGAATCACTATCTCCGAGTTAAGCACGCACCGAGCTAACCTTGATTATCTGCAGGATAGCATAATAGACCATCACCAGAAGGCATGCAGTGTGAGTAAATTCGCATTCCATAATATAATGTAGAAATAAGAATTTAAAACAGTCAACGACAACAACAATTCCCTTATAACTCATTTATACATATCATCACATCATAGAAATATTCACCATACTTATTTAAGACACATCATCAAATACATATCATCATTACATAAATCAAATCAAAGCAAATCATGTTATGTCATTTAGAAAGAAATGCAACCTCTTAAATATGCATGTGGTACCGAAACATCCTCATGGATGGACATTGGGCCATCAACCATCCCCTAAGGGAGAACATCATAAAAATCATATCACTTCAATCCACACAATGGCATTGAAGCTACCAATGGACTGAAGTCCCCTCATAAGTTCAATACCATGAATGCAAGACACACTATACATACATCATCCTCAAAACATCATAACATTGCATCCGCATTCATTATTAAACAATAATTCCTCATACTCATTCATAAAATCATGTACATACTCATGGAACATCATACAACACACTCATACTACATCATGACATCATAACTCGAAGAAAATCAAGGATTTCATCATACATCACTTAACTACTAACTCCACTCATATAGCCTCCAAGACACATCATGTGACAACTCTAAAACGTTGTAAACAACCCATATTTTCCCTCATTTTTTCTCATACCATGGTTTATGATCTTTCATTTTTGCATTACATAAGCATACCGTCCCACTGCATAGTTCATTTCATCTGCATCTAGGGTTTGTGATCTGAGCAATCCAAGAAGTGATCTGAGCTATCTCAAAGGTATTGAAGCTTGCCAATAGAGTCCATGTGTGTTCCATGATCATGATATGCTCCCCAAAGTTCATAAAAGTCAAGAGATCACAAAGCATGGCAAAGGCATGGAGGCAGATTGAAGATTTCCTGCACAAATGACCTAAAATTAGGGTTTTGGTTTTATAGGCCTTAAACTCTTTTTTTTGTCATTCTTGTTTCTAATGGTCTTAATATGTTATAAGGAGAATGTGTACCAAATTTGATGAAGAAATTCATTGTGGAAGTCATCTGATCAACTGGTAACTTGTTGTGCAAGAAAAGTCAGAATCAAGGCATCTGAGCCCCCCATCAATGGAACCAAAGAGTCATTTTCATCAATTTGAGGTTCTATGATCTTTATTTGATCTTATAAGGGGTTAGAAGATCACAAGATTGAAGAATTTCAAGCCATTTGCAAACTTGCTATTTTTGGACATGACTTGTAAGGGAAACTTTCCATTTTGGGAAAGATTTTCAACCTCCTCTTTCTTGATCAAAAATGCTTCAAATGAAAAATCCTTAAACATGAAAGTTGTAGATTGGATCTTCCCATTTTCAAAAAGTACAAGAACTCCTCTTGATTCATCCTAGAACTCAAGATATGATCTTTCAAAGTTGGGAAATATCCTGTAATTTTCAAGTTCATGCCAAAGAGGGATTTTTGCAAATTCAAGTTCTAAACACTTTCATGACCTCTAATTGATCTCTAAGCATCATAACAACATAACACAACTTACCTTGATCAGAATTATGCCAAAAATCACAAGATTCCATGCCTTGCACTTCAAGAAATTTCAAAGGGGGAAATTTGCAAAACATGTGATATCTTTTGATCCAAGTGCTCCAGCTCATGCAATCTGATCCAAGGGCTCTCCACAAACTTAGCTGAGGCCAATCCACCCTTTAGATCTCCTCTGACCCGAGCCCATGCTTGTGGTACAAAAACTTTGACTTTTTGCAAAATACACCATGCTAATCAAACTGTGTCACACCAACTCTCTGAACCAATCACATTGCCTTATACAAACATCATGGACCTCATTTCATGTATCACACAAGCCTGAAACCTCACCAAGCTCAGAATCACCAAAAATTCCATAAACCTTCATTCCTTCGAAACTCACTCCACAGCCAACAAAAATCACTGATTCTTTCACCATTCATCTCAAAATCAATCATAGAACACAAAGCACCCATTGCCATTACCTAAAAGCTTCTCAAACAAGAACAAGATTTCTGAGTTATCAGAACTGAATCTCAAAATCCAGGCCAGACAAACTTGTTCTAAGCCTTTCAGAAGCACAAGGGGGATCATTGGAGTGGTTTTGCATCAAAGGGAGGGTCAGAAAGCTCAGAATCACAAAGCTTCAACTCAGGTAGCCATCTTAAACTTTTTTCCAGAACCTTCATTTTAAGTTCTAAAATGAATCTATGCACTCCCCTGATCATGGGTATATGATTATTTTTGAAAATGGTTGAGAAACCAGGATGTATGCTTGCTCTGAAACCTTTTGACCTAAACACATTTTTCTTCGATTCTCCATTTTGGTGCATGATAAATGAATTTTGATGCTGGATTCTTGTTCTGTGTTGTTTGATGATCCATTCTGGAGATTTTGGTGAGTTTTCATTGCGTTTTGAGCATTTCAGGTGAGGGAGTTGGCTGGAGAAGATAACCGGAGGTCTTCTCCGGCCACCTGAGAGTCATTAAGGGCTTAATTAGGGTTTAGTGCCAGTTTGAATATCAGCCTTTGGATCTTAGGGTTAGCGCACGTTTGAGTGGACCAAATCATTTCAATTAACCTTAATTCATAATTAATTAGTTTAATTAGGTTTAATTAATTAATTTTTCCAGATTAGATCATAGCCCTACATTCACGCGCGCAGTTAACCTAATCCCCTCAGGTTCAAATTTGGACCATCAGATTAGCATACTTCTCATTTTATTTATTTTTATTTCATTTTCTTTGCATTTCTTTTGTTCTATTTATTTAGAATATCAAAACATTTTCTAAAAATCCCATTTTCTGCATTTTTTCTTTAAATAATTTTCTTTACCCAAAAACATTTTTTATTTTAATTTTTGCATTAAAAAAGTATTTTTTTAAACATTTAAATGTTTTATTTAATTAATTAATTGATTTTAATTAATTAAAAATACACTTAGGTTTCTAAAAATCACCAAAAAATTCATGAAGCATTCTCATACATTTAGAAACATTTTTAAACTCACCATACAAATTTCCTTTTAGGTTTGATCATATTTTCACAATTATCTTTGAATTAGGGTTCATAAATTTCACATTTTTTTAACCCTAACTTGAAAAATTCATTTATGCCTAACCATGATGAGTTTGAACTTGATTCTTTTTGCATTGTTTCACATATTGCATATAGTTTCTAGGTTATTTATCTCATATTGTTTCCCTCCCATTTCCCTAACATTTTGCATAGCATTTTGGATACATAGATTCATAAAATAACCAAAAAAACATTGCATCATGTGTAGCATAGCTGAGGCATAGGTATGTGATCATTGATTGGAGCAACTGAAGGCAATACAAAGGAAATCAAAGGGCCACAAAGCTTCTCAACCTTGTGCAAAGGGTTCACAACATCCTACAAGTCTTCACTTGAAGCCACAAGCCATGGAAAAATTTGATTTGATCAAAGGAGGCAAGCAGTGCAACATTTCCAAATGAAAAGGGCCAAGTTAGGGTTTCATTTCTATTGGGCTTCTGCATGAAGTTATGATTCAAAGAGGATTCTATTGTCTTATATATGATGTTAAGTACCTAGGGTTCAAATCTCGTCCATAAAATCATGTTTGAAGAGGTTCAATTGGCCAGATGACTGAAAATCGAGGAATCGGGGAAAAGGCAACCGAGCTAGGTAAAAAAGGTCGACTCCTGACTTTTAAGATCAGAATCATGAAATTAGGGTTAAAATGATCCTATGGTTCAAATTTGGTCAAGAAATGATGGAGAAATCATAAAAAAATCAAGGGGAAAAAATCATTTGAAAAATGGTTGATTTCACCTTTCCCTCCACTTTTCCTTCCACTTTCCTTCCACATTCCCTTTCATTCTTTCCCTCTTGTTTTTCCACTTCAATTCCACTCCATTTCCCTTGGATTCTTCTACCATGTTCCAAACCCTTCTAGAGTATTCCATGGAATATTCCAAGGAATATTCCTTCTCCAACCCTAACCTTAACTAACTACAAACCTAACTCTATTCCTAAACCTAACTCCATTCCCAAACCTAGCTCCAAGCCTAGCCCATATATAATTATTAATCACTTCAATGCAAAAGGTTCCCAACTTTTTCACTCTCTCACAATTTCTAGAATCACTTTTTCTCTCTCATTTTTCCTCCATTTCCCTTTTCACCAAAGATTTTTTGAAGAAGCTCTTCAAGTTTCACATTGAAACTTGAAGATCTTAAAGCTTAGCCTTCAACCTCTATTGAATTGTGGATTTTAAAAGAAGAAGCTACTGATTTTTGTGAAGATTTCGACTTATCGGAAGTGCAAGAAGGCTCAAGCATCAAGAACGCATTTATTTTGTGGATTCGCAATTTTCTTGGTTTTCTCTTCAATCAAGCTCCGATTCTCACAACATTTACCGAAGCACTTCTCCGCTTCGTAGGTTGGTGATCTAAATCACTTTTCTTTTAAGTTATTCTCTCCATCTTGCCATTTCGGCATTCTTTAAGTGCTTTTCGTATTGCTTATGTTTGATTACGTTTTCGTTACGTTTTGCTTGTGGTTTGTGGAGTTTAATGGATTAGAAGCTAGGTTGTAGCTTGTTATAGATTCTAGCATGTGTTAATAAGCCCTAATTGAGTAGAAATTCGTGTTAGCATGATTAGGTGGGGGTTAGGGTTGTTTAGAAGGAAGATTGTGGCCAAAAGCACTTATTTTAAAAGCATTTTTCACTTTCTGTTTAGCGTTAACCAGTTAACGGTTTGGTTAACCGGTTAACACATGCGTTTTTGGCCAAATATAGTGCTGTCTGGGGTCCGTTAATGGGTTAACCGTTTGTTTAACCGGTTAATGCTGTTAGTTTTTGTTTTTTTAGCTTATTTTCTTGCTCAATCTTGATTCCTAGTTCTTCTAAGGTTCATGTATGTTTAGGTATTGGTTTTAGGGGATTTTTGGGTCTATTTCCAGTAGCCGATTCATTTGTTTCGAGTCGTTTTGACATGATTCCGTTCACTTTTCCATGTTTTGTGTTAAATGTGTAAATGTGCTATAATTGATTCTTGATGTGTATTGCTACTAGTTAATCATTTGTTTTACATGTTAAGTGCTTACTTAAAGTTGATGTGTGCTTCATGATCATGATCTTTTCTTGTTGGATTGATTAAATGATTAAATGCCATGTGTTGATTTTTTCTTTAAAGTGATTAAATACTTCACATGTTCATGCAAGTTTCATGTGCTTAATTGATCATATCTTAACATGAGTTCAATTCTGATTTTTATACCATACATGTGAAATAATTGATGTTTGTAGTGATACTTGTTAAAAGTCATGATAAAATGCTTATTTTGTGCAATATGAAAAAGTGTGGTTATTTTTGTTGATCATTGTTCATTTTAATCAAATAAATGATGTAAATAAATTCACATGTTTGAGTTCATTTTATGGTGTATGTAGATCCATGTTAATTGAGGTTGATGTGTTGCTTATCATTCACTTTGTGTACATAAATAAAAATGATCAAATCTGTCCCATGTTTTCATAGTTGTTTGTTAATATAGGTGTTGTAAAATACATGTGGTTTGTTATGTTTGCATGCTATATGTGACTTTTTACACCTACTTTTATGCTATTTGATAGCTGTAGTATGTTGTTTGCTTTGTGTGCTGCATTTCATAGCTGTTTTTTTAGTTTAGAGGCTGTAGTAGGTGCTAATTTTTTGTTTTAGCATTTTTTAGTTCTTCTAGAATTAAGATAGAGTTTAGATAGAGTCCTAGAGTTATTAGGATTTAATTGGTATGAGTTTTCTTTATTATTTTTAATAAAATGCACACTAATTTTTGTGTTGTAGGGAGGGAAAGGTATGTTTCCTTACACCTTATCCTTTTATTTTATTTTTATGCATTTTCTTTATGCATTTAATTCACTTTCTTCCTTCCATATTTGTTGTTGGTAGGGTTCCCCTTTGTTAGGACCAACTTATCTTCCTTAGGAATTAAGTTGCATTATTTTTCTTCTCTCTTTTCCTTTTGCTCTTTAGGATTAGAAAAGCCTCACTCACCATTAGGACCACCATTTTAATAAATAACTTAGGGTTATGTCTTAGTTCCCCTTAATTTTTGTCCTTTTCCGATTTGAGTCTTCTTTCTCATCTTCAAACAAAATCCAAAAAGAATTAATAAATGCATGAAAGGATTCCTTATGTATAGCCTTATTCCATGAGGCACTTACATTCATTCCATCTTGGAATAGTGTAAGCTTGTCTAGCATGATGTACAAGTCTCATCAAGGGGTTGTTTCACAAAGAAAAACATAACAGATACTTCTTCAAAATACAAAAACACTTAATAAAATTTAACAAGCTAGTGAACTTAAACCCTAATCCTTGAAAACAAGTCTTGGATAAATTCTCCTTGCTTGGTGTGCTTGTTCTATTATTCCATCTTGGAATATATTAGCAAGTACACATTCCATATAAAAGAGTTTGAATTCACTTCCTTGTGCCAAATTCATGCAAAACTCTTAAAAGGCAAAAATAAACAATAAGCGACTATCATGCGGGAACTTCTCTTTCTCATCTCATTCATTCTCAACGCGAACTCGCAACGACTTGTCTCGCATGCAAGACGGTAAACGCACTCGTACCAGACGAGCCTGCAACACCTGAGCATAGACATACGCAGTTCAAGCCATAAAAAACACAAACAAATAGTTCCCGCCTGGTTAGGCGAACTACGTCGACTCTGATCCTCATTATCCCAATGAGGTACGTAGGCAACAGGGTAGGGCCCGTTCGAGCACATTCTTTATTTTACCTACATTTTCCCCCTTTTGTTCTTTCTCTTTTCCAGTTCCTTTCTCATTCCCATTCCAGTTAGCAGTTCATTTGTTCAGCAACAGTTATTTCTCACCCTTTGAAACAAACAAGCAAGCGTGGATCCCGTCGGGTACGGCAGACGATTTAGGGTGCAAATACCTTCCCAGGTCGTAACCGACTCCCGAACCCAGATCTTTGGTTCGCATGACCTTGTCCTTTCCTTCTTCCTTAGGTTTGTGCAGCATTACCTTTCCCATTCTTTCGGGATAAATATGCCTGGCTGGCGACTCTACCTTTTCTGCGCCACTTTCGCGTTTGTACTAGGATGAAAATCCTGGGAGCAACAACTGACGACTCTGCTGGGGAGCAAACCCAGAATCTCTGGTTTCCTTCGTAGAGTCAATCCTAGCGCCTGTTTGTTTTTGCTTTCTTTGGGTGTTTATATGTGTGTGTTGTTATGTTTATTTACTGTTTTCATTTACAGTTTATTTTACCGCTTTATTTACTACTTTCAGTATTTATTTTCACATGCATCATATGCTGGACTGTTTGGCTTTCATTTTTTCTGTGGGATGGGGTTACTGTGAGATAAGCTCGTAACCGGGGCTCGAGTGCACCCTAGGACTTAGAGTGGTTCCACTTTGGCTTCATGGCATCTTGCTATGTTGGTAGTAGTGAGTTTCACACCTTGACTTGCGACCTTCTCGGAAATGTATTGATGCCAGAATCTTTCTGGGGAAATACACAACCTTGATAGTTATGTGCAGTCAGGGGACCGATCATTGAGAACCTTTGTGGAAACATCCCTCTCCAGTGATGACAGTGGCAGACCACATTTGTTGGCAAACCCACTCGCATCCGAGGGCCCACTGGGGACTCGCATAGGATGGCCTGGTTCTCTCATAGGAATCCAGTTAAGGCAAACTAATTGTATGACGATAGTATTGTACCCTTTGGGATGAATATGCTATTGTTTCTCGATTCAGTGCTTGAAGCTGGGGAATTATGAGGGATGCTTGTTTCCTTGGACTCACCTGAGACCTCCCTGAGTAGTATATAATGCCAAACCGATTCCCTGATTTGGTCATGAGTCATTTCTCGGAAATGGTGAACGTATTATTACTATTCGGCTTTGAGAGTTCGTGATGTTGACCCGAGTAGCACACCTGTGAGATTGGAAGGGGTTTACAGGATTGCAGGAGCCCTAAATTTCAACATACCCATTGTCCCAACACACTTCAGTGATATGATCTTGTTCTGTTAATTATGGATTCTGAAGTCATGAACTCCTGATCAGAGATATTTGTGATGATGTTGTGGCCTTGAACAAACACTTGATCAATTGATTCACTACACAGACACATCACTGATCACATGCCTTGCCTTGCATAACATCATAACATCATTAATCATTTGTGTTCTTTTATTCTCAGGATTCATTACCTCCTATTTCTGGTCATATTTGCTGCTTCAACATGGAGATTCCAAGGAAAATAAATGTCCACTATACTTTCCCACAACCGGAGACAGAGAGTATTCAGGGATTGATTAGCTTGATGGGTGACAAAGTCCTTGATGATTTCAGGAAAGAGTTTGGCAAGATCCTGGATTATGTGAGCAAGCCCACAGTTGACCAGAGGGATAACTTGCATTCTTTGTTGCAGTTCTATGATCCACAGCTGAGGGTCTTTGTTTTCCCTGATTATATCTTGGCACCTACATTAGAGGAGATTTCTAGTATGCTAAATATTCTTATTAAAGAAGGTATGCCTTACTATGCTTCTGAGAGGACCCCTCCTCATGAGGATATCACTGCTGCCTATCATTTGAGTATGCTCAGACTCAAGATGGGATTAGAAGTTGGCCAAAGTAAGGGGATCCCTTTGGATTTTCTTATCATAGAGGCACATATCATGACATTGGGAAAGAAATGGGCAGACTTCAAAGCATTATTAGCCATGATAGTGTATGGAATTAGTTTATTTCCAGGAGAGAAAGGGCTAATTAGTATGGAGGCCATTACCATCTTTGTCAAAAGAAATCCTGTACCTACATTGCTAGTTGACTTCTACTATGGAGTTCACCATAGGAATGAAAAGAGGACGAGACATGTAAATTGTCGTGCTCCCCTATTTGCTGAATGGTTTGTAAGACAACTCCCTAAATCAGGACCTTTTCAGGACTTGAAACAATCTTGGAAGTGGTCCAAAAGATTAATGGGCTTAACCTCAGCTGACATTGCTTGGGGATGCAACAGAGATCTTGTGGGAAAAGAAATGTTGGTCAGTTGTGATAGCTTTCCAAATGTGCCCTTGATAGGGAGGAAAGGTGGGATCAGCTACAATCCTATCTTATCCCAGAAACAATTTGGCTATCCTTCACGAGATGTACCTTTTATTGAAGATACAAATGAGTCTTTATACTTTCCAGCAGAAGGAAATCTCAAGAAGAGCATACTGATATCCCAAGCTTGGGAGGTTAGAGTGATGAAAGGGAAGAAAGACTTTGGGAGAGTAGATCCCAACACTTATGATCCTTTTGCCAGCTGGTTGGAGGATCGTGTGAAGACCCTGTTGCTCCCATTTTCTAGAGAAACACCTCTCTACCCTAAGGAGGTAGCACCCACAACTTCAATGCCTCTTCAAGAGTATCAAAAGTTGGAAGCCTTGGTTCAACAGCTCAGGTTGGAAAATCAAGAAGCTTACAATTCATGCCAGAAACTGAAGATGCAAAATCAAAAGTTGGAGGAAAGAGCTCACAAAGCTGAAGAGATGGTTAGGCTCAAGCAGCAAGACTTTCAGGAGAGAGCTCTACTTCAAGAAAAAGGGATTAGCTGAAACTCACAAGGAGGCCCAACGTCGGAAGGAGAGGAAATATTTGAATGAAGCTAATGAGGCTGTCACCTTATGGCAAGAAAAATGGGAATACAATTTGAGGAAGCAGAAGGAGCTGGAAGTCAAGCACAAGCTAGAAGTCAAGAGTCTTCAAGATTCTTTGGATGGAGAAAGAGAACTCCTTCAGAAGGCTTATCATAAAGAGAAGAGTCGTCTCCAAAGTTTAGCAGAAAGCCAACAAGCAGTGAAGGAAGCTCAGAAAGAAATAGAAGATTTGAAATTGAAAGCTGATGTCAAGAGAGCCAAGAATGATTCCATTACAAGCCAAGAAAGTGAAAAGGTGTTCCTACAACAAATTGAGGAATTTCATGCCTCTTTTGACCTCAGGGATGTCCTAATTCAGAAGCTCGTACAGGAGCCTACACATCCGGATGTAGCTCAGATGTTGCAAAATGTCAAGCGCCTCAATTGGAGATTACGGGATGTAGATTTTGCTAAGCTTTAGTCTTGTATTCATATGACTTGGATTACCCATAGGCTTGTTGTGGGAATCCCCTCTCTCCTGATGTACTTTTCTCTTGACATATGAATTTGCACCATATGTTTCAATTATCTTCTGGTTTACTTGAAGTCTCTGGTTATATTTGTTGCACGGACACAAAATAAATGCCACCACTTCAAATTTGAATGTCACACAGGATTTTCTTGCAAGGGATATTTTCTCAACACCAAAATGGGAAAGTAAATGAAGCCTTGGGAATAAAAGAAACACATTGCATTGAATACACATCATTTGCATTTTTTATTTGTTTTGCAGGTTTTCTACAGGTTGCTTAACTTACTTGTATTACAGGCAAAGATTGTGAGAGCTGCCAAGACCCGACATCTTCGACAAAATATCCCGCATCGTTACGCAACTCGCAACAACCAAAGGACAGTCATGGATGCTATGCAAACTGAGCTTAATGAGTTCCGTACCAAAATGGGGGAATTCATGGTCATGATGCAAGGGATGGCTCAAGGACAACAAGAGTTAAGAAATGAAATTCAGGGGCTCAACCCTCCTCAAACTAATATCCCTGTAACCACTCCTGAAGTACAAGTGACTCCTCCCAACACCAACAATGGTCCAGGTGGGCCTCAAGTTCCAGAATAGGGTACATCAACTTTCATTCCAGTACAAGACATATAGGAGGATCAATTACCTTCTTTCAACAATGATATAGGATTCGGCGGAGAAGGAAATCTTCAAGACTTTTTGATGCTTGCGGAGAAAGTCAAAGCCCTCGAGTGTAGAGATACTTTAGGGATAGATGTGTCTGACATGGGTCTAGTCTCCGGGGTGGTTATTCCTCACAAATTCAGGCCACCAATTTTTGACAATTATAACGGTAGCTCCTGCCCTAAAACTCACTTACAGGCATTCTACCGAAATATTGCTGCCCATACTAGGGATGAAAAGCTCTGGATGTACTACTTCCAGGATAGTCTCTCTAGAGGATCCTTGGAATGGTATATGAAGCTAGAGAGAAGCTCTGTGAGAAGCTGGAAGGAATTGGGAGAAGCATTCCTCAAGTAGTATCAGTATAATATCAACATGGCGCCCAGTCGTACTCAACTTAAAAGTCTGACTCAGAAGAACTCTGAGAGCTTCAAAGATTACGCACAGAGGTGGCGTGAAGTGGCCGCCAGAGTACAACCACCTTTGCTGGAGAGAGAAATGGTAGACTTGTTCCTGGATACCCTCCCTGGGAATTTCATGGAAAGGCTAGCGGGATGTTCCTCAAGTGGGTTCTCAGATATCATTGTGACTGGCGAAAGGGTAGAGAGCTGGATCAAGCAAGGGAAGATTCAGAATGGGGGCGCTTCGAGTTCTGGTGTCAAGAAGCCCCTCGTGAAGAGGAGATAAGGAGAGACCGGGGCCATGTACGCGTAGAGGGAAGGAAATAACAGAGGGTTTTATCAGCAAGTGGCCCCTGTCACTATCTCAGCTCAACCTGTTCAACAGCAAATTCAACAACCACATCAACAACGCCAACAAGGGTATCAACAAAGAGCTCCTCGTCCATACTATTCTCAGAGGACCAGAGAAAGGCAGTTTGAAACTCCGCCTATGTCCTATTCACAACTTTTGAAAAATCTCCTCCAACCTCAGCCGGTTCAGCTCAGAACTTTGCAACCCCCGAAGCCGGGGCAACTTCCTGAAGGATATGATACAAAGGCCAGATGCGAATTTCATTCCGGAGCCCCCAGACATACCACGGAAAACTGCAGAGCCTTGAAGTATATAGTCCAAGACCTGGTAGATTCCAAAGAAATCAACTTCGCTCCTACTCCTAACGTGATACAGAACCCCATGCCTCCTCACGGGGGTACGATTGGGGAAATTGATGAAGGGGAGAATCTAAACTTGGTATGTGATGTCAACGACCTGCAGACTCCGTTGAGTGTTGTTAAAGTTTTCTTGTCACAAAAGGGTGTTTTTTCGGGGTGTGAAGATGGTTGTCCGGGATGTGCTGAAGCTCCAGATGGTTGTGAGCAATTAAAAAAGGGATCCAGAGTATGATTAATGAAGGGGTTTTACAGTTTGACAAAGTTGTAAAAGAAAGAGAGGTCTCTATAGTAACCATTTTCTATGATCCGTCTCAAGTTCCTCCACAGGCCAGAGTGGCACCGATAACCATCACCACTGCTGGTCCAGTAATGTATCAGAGTGATAAAGCCATTCCCTGGAATTATGGTGGTGATGTATATTGTAACAGCCAGAAGCAGGATTTGGCCACGCCTAGCACGACCCCAACTCAAGTAGAAAATGTTGGAGTAGGGGGCTTTACTAGAAGTGGAAGGTTGTTCGCGTCGGAAACACTAAGAAATAGTGTGATACCACCCAGAGACCCCGCAGAAGCCCATGCTAAGGCAAGAAGGAAGCAGCCTGTGGTTGTCAATAAGCCCATGCCAGTGATTGATCCAGACATTACATTTGATAAAGAAGCTGAAGAATTTTTGAGAATTATCAAAAAGAGCGATTACAAGATTGTGGACCATCTGCAGTAGACCCCATCGAAGATTTCCATCTTGTCTTTGCTAATGTGTTCCAATTCCCAGAGGAAAGTTCTCTTGAATATCCTGAACAAGGCTTATGTGCCTCAGGATATCTCGGTAAATCAATTAGAAGCGGTGGTATCCAATGTCAATGCTGGTCATGGATTGGGTTTTACAGACATGAATCTAACATCTGAAGGTCGTTCTCATAATCGGGCGCTGCATATCTCTTTAAAATGTAAAGGAGCGGTACTTTCTCACGTGTTGGTAGATACCAGATCATCGTTGAATGTTTTTCCCAAGAAGGCATTGAGGAAGTTAGATTATGATGGAGTGGTTTTAAAGCCCAGCGACCTGGTGGTTAGAGCATTTGATGGGTCGAGGATATCAGTGTTCGGGGAGGTGGATTTACCAATTAAAGTAGGTCCACAAATCTTCAATACCACATTCTACGTAATGGATATACAACCTGCATACAGTTGTTTGCTGGGAAGGCCTTGGATACATTCAACGGGATCAGTATCATCCACACTTCATCAAAAGTTGAAATTCGTCTAGGAAGGCCAAATTGTGACAGTTAGTGGGGAAGAGGACATCTTTGTCAGTCATCTAGCTTCATTCAAGTATGTGGAGATGGATGGCGAAATAGTTGAAACTCCATGTCAGGCTTTTGAGCCCCTGAAAACTGAACAAGCATCTTCATTGGCAGCTTCTTCTGAAGAACCAAAGAAGGGGGTTTCCATAGCCTTATATAAGCAAGCTCTTGAAGTGGTAGAATCTGGGATGCGAGAAGGCTGGGGCAGTCCAGTAGAAGTGCCAGAAAAGAAAGATATGTTTGGGATTGATTACCATCCTGGGCAGTCATCATCTGGACTGAATGCTAGAGGTCGTCAAGGCCAGATTACTTTCACGAGTGCGGGAGTGGTGGATTATGGAAGCATCAGTGTCGTGCAAGATGACGCAATTGATAGTGACTGTGACTTAGATGAGTGGATTAGGCCTTCTGTTCCAGGGACTCAACTTAGCAATTGGTCGTCTGAAAGGCTTATCTCAGTCACCTCCTTCGAAGAGTAATGATTTTTGTTTTTGTCTTTCCTGTACTCAAGCACTATGTCTTGCCCGGGGCATAGTAGCTTTTTGTAAGGGTTCTTTTGTTCCTAACACAATTCATAATCATAAATAAAGCTGACGTTTCACATTCATCCATGTTGTTCTTTGCCTTTCATATTTTGCTTTTGTTTTTCAAAAAGAAAGAAAATTTTTAAACTGGAAATGTTTCTCATTTTCTCAAGCTTTTTCTAAAGCCTTGCATGAATCACCATTCATGCAGGTGCTCGTCACCGGATCTTATCAATGACAACCCTGTTATGGCTAAGTATGACTTTGACAATCCAATTTATCAAGCCAATGAGGAAGGTGAAGAAGATTGCGAACTACCTGAAGAGTTAGCCAAACTGCTTAAACATGAGGAGAAGATGATTCAGCCGCATGAAGAGGCCATCGAAAAAAGACTGTAAGGTCAGGATGTGTGTAGAGTACATGGATTTGAACAGGGCCAACCCTAAAGATGATTTCCCTCTGCCTCACATAGATGTGCTTGTTGATAATACTGCTCAGTTTTCTGTGTTCTCTTTCATGGATGGGTGTTCAGGTTATAACCAGATTAAGATGTCTCCCGATGATATGGAAAAGACTACCTTCATCACGCCTTGGGGCACTTTCTGTTACAAGGTCATGCCGTTTGGTCAGAAGAATGCTAGGGCCACTTACCAACCGGCGACGGTGACGTTATTTCACGACATGATTCATCATGAAATTGAGGTTTATGTTGATGATATGATAGCAAAATCCCAAACGGAAGAAGAACACTTGGTCAATCTAGCAAAGTTGTTTGACAGACTCTGGAAGTTCATATTGAGGTTGAATCCGAACAAGTGCACCTTCGGGGTCCGTTCCGGCAAGCTACTTGGTTCCATTGTTAGTGAGCGAGGAATTGAGGTTGATCCAGCCAAAGTAAAAGCCATCCAAGAGATGCCTGAACCAAAGACTGAAAAGCAAGTGCGTGGTTTCTTAGGGAGACTAAATTACATTGCACGGTTTATCTCTCACTTAACAGCCACGTGTGAGCCCATTTTCAAGCTTCTGAGGAAGAATCAGACAATTAAATGGAATGAAGACTGTCAGCAAGCCTTTGACCGAATCAAGGAATACCTGCTCGAACCTCCAATTCTCATGCCTCTAGTGCCAGGGAGACCCTTGATCATGTATCTTACTGTGCTCGAAGGATCGATGGGATGTGTGCTGGGTCAGCAAGACGAGTCTGGTCGAAAAGAGCACACCATTTATTACCTTAGCAAAAAGTTTACCGATTGTGAGACACGCTACTCACTACTCGAGAAAACTTGTTGCGCTTTGGCATGGGCTGCTCGCCGACTAAGACAGTACATGCTGACCCACACCACTCTCTTAATTTCCAAGATGGATCCTGTGAAATATATCTTCGAGAAGCCGGCTCTAACAGGAAGGGTAGCCTGGTGGCAGATGATACTAACATAATACGATATCCATTACACTTCGCAAAAATTAATAAAAGGCATTGTATTGTCAGAATACTTGGCTTAGCAGCCAATTGACGATTATCAACCCATGAAATTCGAGTTTCCGGATGAGGACATCATGTTCCTCAAGTTGAAAGATTTTGAAGAACCACTTCCGGAGGAGGGGCCAGACCCTGAATCCAGATGGAAGTTGATGTTTGACGGAGCTATGAACATGAACAAAAGTGGAGTAGGTGATGTTATCATCTCACCAGAAGGGGTCCATACACCTTTAGCTACTCGGTTGACTTTCGAATGCACTAACAACGAGGCAGAGTACGAAGCTTGCATAATGGGGGTTGAAGAAGCAATCAACTTGCGAGTCAAGAACCTCGAGATCTTCGGAGATTCTGCTCTGGTGGTGAACCAAGTCAATGGAAAATGGTTAGTTCATCAACCTCACTTAGTTCCTTACAGGGATTATACCAGGAGGCTGCTAACTTTATTCACCACGGTCAAGTTGAATTATATTCCTCAAGACGAAAATCAGTTCGCTGATGCTCTAGCAACTTTGTCATCTATGATTAAAGTCTGTCAAGAGAATTTCGTGCCTCGAATCATGGTCTCTCGTCTTGAAAGACCTGCTTATGTCTTTGCAGTTGACAGTGGTGAAGACGACAAACCTTGGTATCATGATATCAAGCAATTCTTGAAGACTCAAGAGTACCTGGTTGGGGCATCCAGTAAAGACAAGAAGACCCTCACAAGACTATCAGGTGGTTTCTTCTTGAATCAAGATGGTGTGTTATACAAGTGAAACTTCGACATGGTTCTGCTCAGATGCGTGGATAGAGACGAAGCAGACCTGGTGATGCAAGAGGTTCATGAAGGCTCATTTGGTACCTGTAACACGGTGGGAGAACTGACTTTTAGTCATGTTGCGGATAGCAAGAGTCGCCACTGACTTTTATTTTATCCAAATGGAAAGGACATAAAAGAACAGGAAAGACCTATTTTAAAAGACTTGAGTTCGGGGGGTAGGTTATACAAAGGGAAGGTGTTAGAACCCTTTATATCCATGGTTATCCATGGGCTCTTAGTTACTTAGCTCACTTTGAATTGTTTTGAAAAAAGTGTAGTGTGTGATTAGAAACTTTCTGAGTACTTTGTAATGATCCTCGTATGGATGTATACAAAGACTTGTTTTTGAAAATTTGTTTGAAAAGTGTGGTGTGAAGAGCATTTTGAAAGGCGTGAGTAAGTAATTAAGAGGAACCTACCCTATATTAAGTCTTTACTGTTTTTATGTTCTTTCAATGGTAAGACTATCCCTATTATTAAGGAATAGGTAGTCATTACCTTGGATGTGTAAGGGACATGTGTAGGGACATCTGAATATAGGCAACTGTAAGGTGTCTTTAGCAATTCGTAGGGACTTATCATCTTTTATTCGAAGGGACAAGATCATTTATCGTAGGCAACCTCGAAGGGACTTGATCTTATAGAATGAAGGGACTTGATGATATTTGTGAAGGGACTTTGCTTAAAACACCTTACTTGACCTTTTGAAATAGGCAACTGAGAGGCAACCCTAGGAAGTGCAAGATGGCGATCAAAGATCGACTTACGTGTGTGCATGTTTGTATTCAAATATTTATTTTGTTTAAGTTAATTATTCTAAGTTAATTTTAATTACAAATATGTTATTCACACCCTAGAATTACTAACCACACAATAAATATATTCATAATAAAAATAAAGCAAAAATATAAACCTAAACTATTACAAAGCTTTGGGACAATTACAATATAATCGAGAAATATAATAAAGATACATAATAATAAATAAGCAATAATATTAGTAATGATAAGAAATAAGAATAAAGGTTAGAAAAAATAAAAATAAAAGAAATAAGAAATTAGTAAGGCAAATTAACATTAGAAAAGATTTTTTAGATTTAATTAAGAAAATAGGTTTAAATAATAAATAATAAACTATTCACATATTTGAAAAAAAATATTAATGATTAATTATAATTTATAAAGAATTAGGTTAAATATTAAAGTTAAGAAAAATTAGGGTTAGGGTTAGAGTTATGAAAATTAGGTTTAGCTAAATTAGGGTTTTGGTTATTAATCTGAACCTAATTAATTTATTTACAAAAATATATACAATAATAATAATAAATATAAATTTATAAAATAAATATAAACAATTTGATTTTAAGAAAATAAATTTTGAATTTTAAAATATAAGTTTTTTGTAGAAGAAAATATTATCAACATTTGTTTAGAAATCATTTTTTAAGAAATTAATTAAATTAAGTAAACATAAAAGAAAAACACAAAGAAATTGAAGAAAAAAACATACCTGGGGCTGGGATTCGAACCCAGGCCCTAGGCTTTTACTCTCCCAGTCCAGCAATCACTACCACCAGGCCAAGCGTGTCTTGGTGTTTATGATGTGAGTGACAATCGTTTTATTATAACCTGTAAAAAATCAAATAAAATGCAAAAAACAAAATGGCCTGGGGGGATTCGAACCCAGGACCATCACAATCACACACAAACACACAAACCAGCTGAGCCACATGGGGCGCGTTCAACATATAATCAATAATAAAACATTATATATTAAAACAAGTTTTTGAATTTCAATTTTCAACGCCAATTTTCATCATCTTCTTCCTTGGAATTTCGCAAGTTTTCCTGCGAAAATTCCTGCGACTTTTCCTATGAATCCTCTTGCGTATTTTTTCGCAGGAAGTCAACAACCTTGAATACCTGCAAAATAAGCAACATTTGTCCAAATTGAACATACCAATAGTTTACCCAGATTATATACAACTTAAATTCATCAATCAAAATCATTTATATGGCATAAATCCAATAACCCTAAAAGCTTGGCCGAAACCCTAATCATGGCCGAATTCGTATTAGGCAACGAAACTTCAATCAATTGGTCCAGATACGATCTATAGCTCATCACAAACAAGAAAAAAAATCAAAAATCAATATTAATGCATGGATAATAGAAATAGAAAACTTGAAAATTTAAGAACAAGATGGATTCGGGTTATGCATTTTGTGATGTTATGGATGAAGGTGATGATGGGGATACGATCAGAGAATCTTTAGGAATCTATTGCAATCCTTCAAAGTCCTTAAAACCACCTGCAAGTGTAAAACCGAATTTGATTTTTGTGTGAAAAATTTGAAATTGGTGATTGACTTTGGAGGCTGGATTTTCGTCCCCTTATGATTGCTTTCAGTTTGTCTATTTGTATGAAGTAGAATTAGGTCAAAAGGAGTTGAATTTTTGGGCTTTTTAGAGATTACTTGATCATGAAGATTCACCTCTTTCAAATATTCAAAAAATCTTATAAAACCTTTCTAAATTTGTTCAGTCTGATTTTACATGATTCCAATCAACTTTAATTGATTTTTAAGAATTTCTAGAAGAAGAATCATGTCCAAATATTGATTTTTATATTTTATTTAAATTTAATTTGACTTTTAATGGATTAAATAAAAATAAATAATAAAAAATCAGAATTTGGTTGCTTTGGGTCGTGTTAGAGGTCCTTGTATGGATTGGATCACAACATTGCAAGCCCATTTGGAGAAATTTGGTTTTAAGGCCCTATTTGCTTCATAAACCTCCCAAAAATTTCCTAACTTTGCAAAGACATTTCTCCCTCAATTTTAAAGCTATGAGGGTGTTCTTGGACATTTTGGAAAGCTTAGAGAGTCCTCTAACCAACCTCTTTGGTCTCATATCCATATCCTTTACCATTTTCAAATTATGCCCTTTGGAAGATGTTGACTTTTTGTTGACTTTTGAAATGACCTATAATGTCTTAGCTCATACCTTCCAAATGAAGCATTTTTAGGCTTGGCTTGTGAGACACAAAGTTGTAGAGAATTCAATTTCCTTCAAAATGAGCTTTGGATGGGAAATTTTTGATGAAGCATGTGAAAGTTATGGCTGGTCAAAGTTCAGTTGACTTTTCCTGTGAAAACCCTAATTTAGAAACTCCTGATTCTTTATGATCTGAAATCTCCCTGATGAATCATGATCAACCATTGATCAAATGATGAATTGTACTTCATATACTTGATGTTGGCAAAAAATCATGAAGTTTGACTTTGGTTTGACCACAGTTGACCTCAGTTTGCACTCGCCGGTACGTAAAGTAACACTGCTAATTGGTTGCATCTGCTTGAGTGGGCTTGAAGATGCCACTTGGAGGAACTGGAGATGGGCTTATAGATGCCATCCATAATATCATGAGGTGATAGTATCAATAGGTTGTCACTGGATATCAGTACTAGGTCTTCGTATAGGCCGTCTCTGAATCATTCCTGTAACATGGTCTAAGTTGAATGCCAGCACTAGATCTTCGTATAGATCGTCTCTTCATTATCTCTGGGGGAAAAGAATATCCTTCATTAGGTGTCAGTACTTAGATCTTCGTGTAGATCGCCTCTGAACCGTCTTTAGGAACATACTTTAGTTTATGCATCAGAATCAAATCTTCGTGACGATCTGTTCTGAATTGTTTTTGGTAATATCTTGGGCTAAGTACAAGATCTTCGTATATATTCTTTATGTATTATCCAAAGATAAACTATTGAATAGACCATTAGAAATAAATCTTCGCAACGATTATCTCTTCTGGAAATATCCCGGATTAGGTAATAGATCTTCGTATAGACCCGTACCATCCCAAGGATAGAAAGAATATTAGGATTAAATCTTCGTAGTGATTGCTCCTGAACTTCTGCTGAAAAAATATCTTGGATTAAGTGCTAGACCTTCGTATAGATCATTTACACACTATCCCAAAGATAGTTGACCATCGTAAATAAATCTTCGTAACGATTATCTCCTCTAGAAATATCCTGGATTAAGCACTAGATCTTCGTATAGATCATTTACGTACCCTTTGATTATCAGAAATGAACCTTCGTAGCGATTATCCCTGAATTAAGTATCAGTACTAGATCTTCGTATAGATCGTCTCTGAACTGTTTTGAGTTGTTGATAGTGTTTATCTGCCTGCAACTATCTTGAAAAGAAAAGGTTAGTATATGCAATATGTATGCATGTATGACATGATGCTCTTAAGTAAATGTTTTATGCATTTATGGATATGCTATGATATGGTGTAAATGATGTATGCATGAATCATGTAGCCTGAAATGTCTGGATATCCTTGTATAACAACTGATGGCTAGGGAAAATAGATCCCGGTTCGTTGCTGAGGAATATGAGGACTTCGTTCCCGTCTTGTTTGATAGTATGGTACTTATAACTTCCCGTCTTCGTTCATCGTACATCTTATTGAATAGTTAGATTCCTGAATATCCTGACTGAGGGTACCAGAGATGGACATAAGTCCGAGGGGAGATATTACTTGAAGTGATTGAAATGATTACTCCGTGGGGATGAACCGGCAAAGTTTCGTTGAATTCCTACCTTCGTTCGTCCTTAGTAAATACTATTACTGCATTTTATGTATTTCTGATAAACATCAATCATATTCAAAAGCATACATACACTCAAACACAACCAATGGACGTTTTCGTTTAGGTGAACAGGGTAAAAGTAAATTTGGATTTAAAGACGATATTTTATTTATTTTAGAAAGTAACCTATACACAGACAAGTTTATACAAGGAGACAGAAATCCTAGTAAGAGGAATTCGTCATAAATTTTTTACAAAAACCAAAAAATAGCTATGTGAGAAATAATCCTATTGAGTTTCAATTCTACTATTGCCATTATCTTCAAGTATCTCATCTTTTGCCGTCGAGATGGAAATGATTGGATTGAGCTTTATCTATTTGAACTGGAGTCAGGTAGCATAATTAGTTGGGGTTACATGAGTGATCCAACGAGACATAGTCATACACTTTAATCCCTAACTTTTTCCTGGATTTTCTTTTCAGGTTTTCAATCCACCGGGATACCCTTTTTTTCCCAAGCCGCCCTTTCAGGTTTTCGACTTGCCGGGTGTACATTTTTTTTTATATATATCCCTAATTTTTGCCCGAACCCTTTTGGTTCGCCGAGATGCCCTTATTTTTGCCTAGGCCAGTCAACCTAGCGGGTTTCTTTTTATGCGTAGTATTTTTTAACTATGTCTGCGTTTACAGGCTGTGGGAAGTCTTCACCGTCCATAGTAGTTAGCATCATGACACCTCCTGAGAATACCCTCTTGACTACAAATGGTCCTTCATATGTAGGAGTCCACTTGCCCCTAGGATCACCCTGTAGTAATATGATACGTTTTATTACCAAGTCACCAGCCTGATATACCTTTTGCTTAACCTTTTTATTAAAAGCTTTGATCATCCGTTTCTGGTACATCTGACCGTGACAAACAGCTGCCAACCTTTTCTCATCAATCAAATTTATCTGGTCAAGTCGAGTCTGAATCCACTCATCTTCATCCAAGCCTGCATCCTTCATGATTCTTAAGGAGGGTATCTGAACTTCAATGGGTAGAACTGCTTCCATACCATAGACTAAGGAGAATGGGGTTGCCCATGTTGAAGTACGTATTGTAGTACGATAACCATGAAGGGCAAATGGTAACATCTCGTGTCAATCCTTGTACGTAACAGTCATCTTTTGTAAAATCTTCTTAATGTTCTTATTAGCAGCTTCTACTGCCCCATTCATCTGTGGACGATACGGAGAAGAGTTGTGATGCTTAATCTTGAACTGCGTGCAGAGATCAATAATCATGGTGTTATTCAGATTAGAGCCATTATCTGTGATAATCCTTTCAGGGATTCCATACCTACATATGAGATTATTCTTAATGAATCGAGCCACAACATTCTTAGTAATAGATGCAAATGAGGCTGCCTCCACCCACTTTGTAAAGTAATCAATGGCAACCAGGATGAAACGATGCCCATTAGAAGCAGTAGGCTTGATCTCACCAATCATATCAATTCCCCACATGGCAAAAGGCCAAGGAGCGACTAACACATTCAATGGAACTGGAGGTATATGCACCTTATCAGCATAAATCTGACATTTGTGACATGTTTTAGAATGTTGATAGCAGTCAGCTTCCATGGTAGACCAATAATAACCTGCTCTTCTTTGCCATGGTATGACCACTAGAATGAGTGCCAAAGATCCCATCATGCATGTCTTCCATAATTTCTGTTGCTTCCTTCTTATCCACACAACGAAGCATAGTCGAATCATGATTACGCTTGTACAATATTCCATTACTCAAGAAGAACTTAGCAGAAAATCTCCTCAAAAACTTCTTATCTTTGACAGATGCCCCTTCAGGGAACTCCTGAGTTTCAAGATATCTTTTCACTTCATAGAACCAAGGCTTTTCCTCTCCTCCTTCAGTATCAATCTCATTGCAGTATGCAGGTTTCTCAATTCTATCAATAGTGATTTTGTGAGCTTCATCATCCCAGCTAATCTCAAACATAGATGCCATGGTGGCTAATGCATCTGCCAACTGATTCTCTCCTCGTGGAATATGTCCAAAGGTAATCTCTTCAAAATATGGGATAAAAGACAACACATGTTCTTTGTAAGGAATGAGATTTTCATGCTTGGTATCCCAATCTCCTTTAATCTGACTAACTACCAGGGCTGAATCTCCGTATACGTCCAAGAACTGAATCTTCATCTCAATGGCAGCTTTGACACCCATGATACATGCCTCATACTCAGCCATGTTATTAGTACAATAGAAACAAAGTCTTGCAGTGATTGGGGTATGATAACCTTCAGGGGAAATGATCACAACACCAACACCATTACCAAGCGCATTAGAAGCTCCATCAAAAACCATAGTCCATCGGGATCCTTGTTCAGGTCCGTCATATTGTCCAGGTTCTTTGGTAATAATCATAATGTCTTCATCAGGGAACTCAAAACTCATTGACTGATAATCATCCACTGCCTGATGAGCCAAATGATCAGCTACAACACTTCCTTTAATGGCCTTCTTAGTAGTGTATTGTATATCATATTCTGTTAAGATCATTTGCCATCTCGCTATTCGTCCGGAGAGAGCAGGTTTCTCGAATATGTACTTGATTGGATCCATCTTTGAAATCAACAAGGTAGTATGAGTCAACATATACTATCTTAGTCGGCGAGCAGCCCATGCCAAAGCGCAGCAAGTTTTCTCGAGCAGTGAGTATCTTGTTTCACAGTCGGTAAACTTTTTGCTAAGGTAGTATATTGCCTGCTCTTTTTGACCAGACTCGTCATGTTGCCCCAACACACACCCTATTGAGTTATCTAATACTGTTAAGTTCATAATCAAGGGTCTTCCATCAACTGGTGGCATCAAGATTGGAGGTTCTAGAAGATATCTTTTTTATTTCATCAAAGGCTATCTGGCACTCATCATTTCACTCCATTACCTGATCTTTCTTCAACAACTTGAAGATGGGCTCACAGGTAGCAGTTAGCTGGGAAATAAACCTTGCGATGTAATTCAGTCGTCCCAAGAAACCTCTTACTTCCTTTTCAGTACGGGGAGCAGGCATCTCTTGTATAGCTTTTACTTTTGTGGGATCCACTTCAATACCTTTCCCACTGACAATGAAACCCAGGAGTTTACCAGACCTAACTCTAAAAGTACACTTATTTGGATTCAATCTCAGCTTGTATTTCTTCAACCTCTCAAACAACTTATGCAGGTGATCAAGGTGTTGTTCTTCATTCTGGGACCTGGCTATCATATCATCCACATATACCTCTATCTCATGATGAATCATATCGTGAAACAAAGCCACCATAGCACGCTGATATGTTGCCCCGACATTCTTCAAACCAAATGACATCACCTTATAACAGAAAGTGCCCCATTGTGTAACAAATGTAGTCTTCTCCATATCTTCTGGTGCCATCTTGATCTGATTGTAACCAGAGAAACCATCCATGAAAGAAAATACTTTATGCTGAGCAGTGTTGTCTACCAGAACATCAATATGAGGAAGTGGAAAATCATCTTTAGGGCTGGCCTTATTCAAATCCCTGTAATCTACATACATATGTAACTTACCATCCTTCTTAGGTACTGGTACCACATTTGCAACCCATTGAGGATAAGAAGTCACAGCTAGGAACCCTGCATCAAACTGTTTCATCACCTCTGCTTTAATCTTTTCTGACATTTCAGAACGCATGCGACGAACCTTCTGCTTCTTTGGACGATAATCTTCTTTTACCGGTAAACGGTGAACCACAATGTCTGTATCCAACCCTGTTATATCTTCATAAGACCAAGAAAAGATCTCCACATAATCACGTAACATCTGAATTAGTCTTTTCTTAACACCATCCTCTAACTCAGCTCCTATCTTGACTTCTTTCCTATTTTCCTCTGTTCCCAGATTCACAACTTCGATTGGCTCTTCATGTGGCTGTATAGCTTTATCTTCTTGTTGTAATAACCTAGCAAGCTCTACAGGTACTTCACAATCTTCCTCCTTTCCATCTTCAACTTGATAGATCGGATTCTCGAAATTATAATTGGAAATAGTAGAACTGTTATCAACAGGATCCAGAGTGGATGAGGATCTGCATTTTAGTGATGTGGGTGAGTGTAAGAACACATATCTGATAAAACAGAAATAATAATAAAAGAAAGACAAGGAGCACAATATTTACGAAAATGAAACGTCCATTGATTTTTATTGAATGAAGTATGCAAATGAAATGACACCCCAAAACAAGCATACCATTGTGCCCCAGGTAAGACACAAGGCTTAAAATTTTTAATTGTTTGAAATTACAAACTTAAAATAAAACATAGTAATAGTATTTACTCCTGACTAAAGGAGATAGGAATAACGTCTTCAGTCTTCCAATTGCTGAGTCCATCACCCACGGTAGGAAAGATCCAATCATCCAGGTTGTAGTCTTCATTACAGTCACCCACATAATTGATTTGATCTCTTATGACCCCTTGATTGGTGATACGAATAGCACGAGCACGACGAACAACCTTCTGAGATTCTGCAGTGAAACCCAAACCAAACTTGTCAAACTTGTAAGGGATGTTAGGAAGCTGGCCCCAAATAGCAGAACCACCTTTTCCAACCACAGCCTTAGCATCTTTGAGGGAGGCCATTGCAGGAGGTATGTTAGTAACCATAGGAATTCTTTCAGGAACAGGGACAGACTGAGGAACAGGATCAGAGCAAGGAACAACTTCAAATGTTTGACACGGAGTTTCAACCATATCACCCTCCATTTCTACATATTTGAAAGCATTCACATGGCTCACCATGTACTCTTCTTCACCATAGACAGTGATAATTTGGTGGAAGTCACAGCACCTGCCCTATGGATCCAGGGGCGCCCAAGCAAACAAGAATACGCAGGACGAATATCCATCACATAGAAAGTAAAGTTGAAGACTTGAGAGCCTACTTTGATCGGGAGGTCTACTTTTCCATGTACCACTCTTCTTGAACCATCAAAGGCCCTTACCACTACATCACTTGGTCTTAACACAACATCTTCAGGACTGAGCTTATCCAGAACCTCTTTAGGGAGCACATTTAATGAAGAACCATTGTCCACCAGTACATGAGACAAGGTAGTGGTGCCCTTACATTCTATGGAAATATGTAGAGCTCTGTTATGGTTTCTCTTGGCAGGAGTCAAATCAGCATCAGAAAAGCTCAGCCCATTATCACTAGTCAGATGTGCCACACAATTCTCCAATTGATCCACAGAAATCTCATTTGGCACATGAGCAGTCTTCAGGAACTTTATTAAGGCCTTAGCATGAGCCTCAGAACACAGCAACAAAGATAACATAGAGATTTTGGAGGGAGTATGCCCCAACTGATCAACAATATCATAATCACTCTTGCGAATGATCTTCAGTACTTCTTTCATCTGTTTAGAAAGACTTTCAGCAGTCGGTGCCTCAGCTTGTACAGGTTCAATCACAGGACCCTTGCCCCAGGCATCAGTACTTTGCCTAGAATTGGAGGTAGTAGTTGGAGTAACTGCGCTTTTGGAGGTATTCTGAGGAGAGAAGATTCTTCCACTTCTAGTGATTTTACTAGATCCAGCAATATTATCAACATCAAGATTAACATCAATAGTAGGTGCATCAGTAACAGGTTCTTGTTTGACACCATGGATATAAACATCAGAACCATAATTCCAGGGTATAGCTTTATCAGAAGTATAAGGAACAGGACCAGGAGTGGTAATGATCATGGGAACCACTCTAGCTTCAGCAACAGTCTTCACAAGGCCTTCAGCAGTAATCCTGACAAGACCTTTAGAAGTGATCCTGACAGGACCTTTGGAGGTAATCTTCACTGGTACTTTATCAACCATAGCTGGATCTTCAAGCTTCGTACTTCGAGTCAGATGTTCACACATACTTTCAACAGAAGGATTTCTCTCAAACAATATAGTTTAATTGTCCATGAGGCGTTGGATACCATCCTTCAACTTCCAACAACTATCAGGTTTATAGGCACAGTAAAAACAGTCTTCATTGCAACCTGGAAAGAATCCAGCCTGCACCAGCTTCTTCTTGATAATGGATAGAGGAGTAGTCACATCTGCATTTGAGGAAACATAGGTAACCTCGTCAATAACATTAACAGTCTTCTCATGGTTGGACATAGGAGCAGTGATCACATTTGGGGTCTCAGGAGGGTCAAATTCAATCTCTCCAGCTTCAATCATGTCTTGAATCTTGTTTTTCAACACCCATCAGTTGTTGGTGTCATGTCCCAGACTATTAGAATGATAAGCACATCTTGCATTAGGATTGTATCGAGGAGAAGATGTATTAGGATTCTGAGGAGGATCCCTCAAAGTAATGAGTTCCCCTTTCAACATGTGTTGCAAGGCTTGGGCCAGTGACATGTTGATCTTGGTGAACTGTCTTCTAGGCTTCTATTGATTGTTTTATTGTGGCTCTAGTGATGTAGGAGTAGGATTGGAGATGTGAATTGCTCCCACAGATTGGTGACTCCTGTTACGACTATGTTGACCATACACAACATTAGACTCCTTCATTCCACTAGGGGGCTTCTTAGCAGTGCTTGGTGAAGAGGCACCCACCTGTATCTTACCACTTCTTATACCACTTTCCACACGTTCTCCAGTCATTATCAGCTCAGTGAAACCAGATGATGAGCTTCCAATGAGGTGACTATAGAAAGGACCATTCAGCATACTCATAAACATATCCACCAGCTCCCTGTCAGACAGAGGAGGTTGAACTCTGCCAGCCAGGTCTCTCCATTTTTGGGCATACTCTTTGAAACTCTCCTTAGCACCCATAGACATGCTTTGGAGCTGCATGCGAGTAGGTGCTAAATCAACATTATATTGGTATTGCTTATAGAAGGCCTCAGCAAGATCATTCCAATCACGAATATTGACACTTTCAAGTTGATAGTACCATTCCAATTGAGCCCCATATAAGCTCTCTTGGAAGAAACGAATCCACAGTTTCTTGTCAGCAGTATGTGGCTGAATCCTCCGGACATAGGACCTTAGATGCAGCTTAGGACATGAGACACCATCATACACCACAAAAACAGGAACCTTGAAACCAATAGGTATAACCACTCCAGAAACTAAACTCAGATCTTCAAAATCAAGCCCAGAAGATTTTTGTAGTTCAATTACGTTCATTCTGTCTACCAGCATCTTGTACTTCTCCTCACTAGCAGGGTCAAGATAATAATTTGCCTCAGAATCAGAATCTCCCACAGTATCATGGAGACTACCTCCGTCTTTCTCAGAATTCTCAGATTCAGAATCCTCAATTTGTTCCTTTGTCTTGATAGGACCTCTGAACCTTCTGCCCAGGTTGATAAGGCCTCCTGATTTTCTAGACTTCTTCTTCTTCTTAGCCAGCAGTGTCTTCAACTCATCTTGTCCTTTGGACAAGTTCAGGATCAACTCTTGGAATTCTGTGTTCTGAGCCTAAAGATTCTTGACAATCTGTTCAAGAGCCATTTCTGCTGAAATAAACAGCGAGAAGATAAGATACCTGTTCATAAGAAAACCTGTGATGCAATGATATGATATGTAAATGCATATGCAATGTTTTCAAGGACCACATGATTTAAATTTGTTTAAACAAACAGAAAGTAAACTTTTATTAGTAATCAATAAACTTGTTTGCCCCTTGGGCTTACAACAAAAATGAAATGAATACAAAGATGGGGTTTTAAGTCTCCCATGGACACTTCCTCTTTGTGTTGAGGTATGAGTTGAGATTCCGCTCTTCGTGAAGTTGTCTTGTTAGCTCCAGGATTCTTTCTTGACTAGCTTTGAAAAGAGTCTCAAAAGTATCCCTTTGCTCCTTCAACTGGATCCAGGACCTCTGTAACTCCTCCATGTCAGTGGGCATGTCTGGATGAAGAATGATATAAGAAGTATCTCCTTCAGCAACAGGCTCCATGATAACTGGCAGGACAGAAGAATATGGCATCATAAGATTTTGAGCACGTGCTCGTACCCATCTGAGATAAGGTTCCATAGGAATAGTGTACTTTGGTTCCAGAGTCTTGCTGTCAACCTTGTTCACTTTACCCCAAGATCGTATGAACCTTTGACGGTAACCTTGCAGATCGTCATCGTAGTCGAACACAATACCTTGAATAAGCATGTCATGGGAACCATCACTCCGAGCATAACCAAACTGACGTAGAGCTAAAGAAGGATTGTAGGTAATGCCCCCTCTTATGCCAAGGAGTGGCACATTAGGGAACTCCCCACAACGGTCAATGATAGTAACATTCTCCATAGATCGAGAACACCAATGAATATCTGAATGTGAAAGTGACATGATCCTCTTAGACCCCCTTAACCCTTGTTCATTCTTCATCACTGATCGAGGAAGGTGAGAAATAAACTACCTAGACAATAGAGGTATGCATCACATCAGAGTTCCTCGTGCCTTCGTAGTACGGGTATGTAGAGAATGTAAGATGTCTCCAAGTAATGTAGGAACTAGATTGCGAGTCAGAAATATGTTGATGGCGTGTACGTCTATGAGCTGGTCTGGATTAGGGAATAATACTAAGCCATAGGTCAATAGGTTTAAGATCTCCTCAAAAGCATCATAACTCATGGCCTTCAAGAACACTTGAGCTTTCTCCATTAATACCTTAGCAAGAATACCCTTAACTCCACTCCTCATTTCTAGGACAATGTCTGATTTCTTCAGATGTAGGGCTGCAACAATGACTTCAGGCTTAGGCTCTTTCTCTAAACCTGTGAAGGGTCTCTGATCAAGGATAGGTATACCCAGAAGCTTGGATAACTCTTCCATTGTAGGAACCAGCTGATAGTCGGGGAATGTGAAGCAATGATGTTTAGGGTCAAAGAACTGAAATAAGACACTCATCATGTCTTCATCAAATCCTGAGGTAACCAAGTCAAGTAGGTGACCATGCTTCTTGATGAAATGGGAGTTTTCAGAAACTTGAGAGACCAATTCCTTAAGCTCAGGAGGTATTCCTACAAAGTTGATCCGGATAGTATTCCTACGAGCATAAGCCATGACCTGTAACAAAGAACAAAGATAAATCCTTTGGTCCTTGAAATAGTTAGTGAAAATGATATGCTTATGATGCATGATGATTTTATGCTCAATCACAAACATGTGGCACACACAAACAAGTCACACAATAGCCATAGGTTTGAAGGCTTGCATGAGGTTTAAAGGTAAGTACCATCCCCTGAAGTTTAGTTGGTTCATCCTGTCCTACAAAAGTAACCGGGTTCTAAGGGATCTCAATATCATTGATCCTTCGCAAGGGTGGTTGCTCAGTAGGCAACTTACTTGCCAACCAAAACCCTCCAAGTTTAGGATCTCAATGAGTGTAGTATCGAGTATTAACCAACTTCAGTCTTCACCAAAGCTGGTTATCTCACTACTTTTCTAAAGGCCAAGATAGGATGACTAAGGTTCTAAAAGTCAATTAGTGTATTGACAACATATGTCACCCTCATATTATCCTCAACTTACTTAAGGAACATAAGCACCAACCAAGAAGTCACACTAACTATGGCCACCAGATCAACCATATCGGTATACGTCGTACAGTTTCCTTGATCTATTGCCATTTACCTAAGGTACACTAGATCCGGGTTAAGATCTTTTACACATAAAGAGCCCTAACAAGTAAAGTAAAGCAAACAAAGCAAAAAAATTTAAAGTGATCTAATTCCTAAGGGTACCCCTCTTTTACTTAGTAACTCCCCAGCAGAGTCGCCAGTTCTGTAACACAGTGGGAGAACTGACTTTTAGTCATGTTCGGATAGCGAGAGTCGCCACCAACTTTTATTTTATCCAAATGGAAAGGACATAAAAGAACAGGAAAGACCTATTTTAAAAGACTTGAGTTCGGGGGGTAGGTTATACAAAGGAAAGGTGTTAGCACCCTTTATATCCATGGTTATCCATGGGCTCTTAGTTACTTAGCTCACTTTGAATTGTTTTGAAAAAAGTGTAGTGTGTGATTAGAAACTTTCTGAGTACTTTGTAATGATCCTCGTATGGATGTATACAAAGACTTGTTTTTGAAAATTCGTTTGAAAAGTGTGGTGTGAAGAGCATTTTGAAAGGTGTGAGCAAGTAATTAAGAGGAACCTACCCTATATTAAGTCTTTACTGTTTTTATGTTCTTTCAATGGTAAGACTATCTCTAATATTAAGGAATAGGTAGTCATTACCTTGGATGTGTAAGGGACATGTGTAGGGACATCTGAATATAGGAAACTGTAAGGTGTCTTTAGCAATTCGTAGGGACTTATCATCTTTTATTCGAAGGGACAAGATCATTTATCGTAGGAAACCTCGAAGGGACTTGATGATATTTGTGAAGGGACATTGCTTAAAACACCTTACTTGACCTTTTGAAATAGGCAACTGAGAGGCAACCCTAGGAAGCGCAAGATGGCGATCAAAGATCGACTTACGTGTGTGCGTGTTTGTATTCAAATATTTATCTTGTTTAAGTTAATTATTCTAAGTTAATTTTAATTACAAATATGTTATTCACACCCTAGAATTACTAACCACACAGTAAATATATTCATAATAAAAATAAAGCAAAAATATAAACCTAAACTATTACAAAGCTTCGGGACAATTACAATATAATCGAGAAATATAATAAAGATACATAATAATAAATAATCAATAATATTAGTAATAATAAGAAACAAGAATAAAGGTTAGAAAAAATAAAAATAAAAGAAATAAGAAATTAGTAAGGCAAATTAACATTAGAAAAGATTTTTTAGATTTAATTAAGAAAATAGGGTTAAATAATAAATAATAAACTATTCACATATTTGAAAAAAAAGATTAATGATTAATTATAATTTATAAAGAATTAGGTTAAATATTAAAGTTAAGAAAAATTAGGGTTACGGTTATTAATCTGAACCTAATTAATTTATTTACAAAAATATATACAATAATAATAATAAATATAAATTTATAAAATAAATATAAACAATTTGATTTTAAGAAAATAAATTTTGAATTTTAAAATATAAGTTTTTTGTAGAAGAAAATATTATAAACATTTGTTTAGAAATCATTTTTTAAGAAATTAATTAAATTAAGTAAACATAAAAGAAAAACACAAAGAAATTGAAGAAAAAAACATATCTGGGGCTGGTATTCGAACCCAGGCCCTACGCTTTCACTCTCCCAGTCCAGCAATCACTACCACCAGGCCAAGCGTGTCTTTGTGTTTATGATGTGAGTGGCAATCGTTTTATTATAACTTGTAAAAAATCAAATAAAATGCAAAACACAAAATGGCCTGGGGGGGATTCGAACCCTGGACCATCACAATCACACACAAACACACAAACCAGCTGAGCCACATGGGGCGCGTTCAACATATAATCAGTAATAAAACATTATATATTAAAACAAGTTCTTGAATTTCAATTTTCAGCGCCAATTTTCATCATCTTCTTCCTTGGAATATCGTAGGTTTTCCTGCGAAAATTCCTGCGAATTTTCCTATGAATCCTCTTGCGTATTTTTTCGCAGGAAGTCAATAACCTTGAATACCTGCAAAATAAGCAACATTTGTCCAAATTGAACATACCAATAGTTTACCCAGATTATATACAACTTAAATTCATCAATCAAAATCATTTATATGGTCTAAATCCAATAACCCTAAAAGCTTGGCCGAAACCCTAATCATGGCCGAATTCGTATTAGGCAACGAAACTTCAATCAATTGGTCCAGATATGATCTATAGCTCATCACAAACAAGAAAACAACATCAAAAATCATTAGTAATGCATGGATAATAGAAATCGAAAACTTGAAAATTTAAGAACAAGATGGATTCGGGTTATGCATTTTGTGATGTTATGGATGAAGGTGATGATGGGTATACGATCAGAGAACCTTTAGGAAGCTATTGCAATCCTTCAAAGTCCTTAAAACAACCTGCAAGTGTAAAACCGAATTTTATTTTTGTGTGAAAAATTTGAAGTTGGTGATTGACTTTGGAGGCTGGATTTTCGTCCCCTTATGATTGCTTTCAGTTTGTCTATTTGTATGAAGTAGAATTAGGTCAAAAGGAGTTGAATTTTTGGGCTTTTTAGAGATTACTTGATCATGAAGATTCACCTCTTTCAAATATTCAAAAAATCTTATAAAACCTTTCTAAATTGGGTCAATCTGATTTTACATGATTCCAATCAACTTTAATTGATTTTTAAGAATTTCTAGAAGAATCATGTCCAAATATTGATTTTTATATTTTATTTAAATTTAATTTGACTTTTAATGGATTAAATCAAAATAAATAATAAAAAATCAGAATTTGGTTGCTTTGGGTCGTGCTAGAGGGCCTTGTATGGATTGGATCACAACATTGCAAGCCCATTTGGAGAAATTTGGTTAAGGACCTATTTGCTTCATAAACCTCCCAAAAATTTCCTAACTTTGCAAAGACATTTCTCCCTCAATTTTAAAGCTATGAGGGTGTTCTTGGACATTTTGGAAAGCTTAGAGAGTCCTCTAACCAACCTCTTTTGTCTCATATCCATATCCTTTACCATTTTCAAATTATGCCCTTTGGAAGATGTTGACCTTTTGTTGAATTTTGAAATGACCTATAATGTCTTAGCTCTTACCTTCCAAATGAAGCCTTTTTAGGCTTGGCTTGTGATACACAAAGTTGTAGAGAATTCAATTTCCTTCAAAATGAGCTTTGGATGGGAAATTTTTGATGAAGCATGTGAAAGTTATGGCTGGTCAAAGTTCAATTGACCTTTCCTATGAAAACCCTAATTTAGAAACTCCTGATTCTTGATGATCTGAAATCTCCCTGATGAATCATGATCAACCATTGATCACATGATGAATTTTACTTCATATACTTGATGTTGGCAAAAAATCATGAAGTTTGACTTTGGTTTGACCACAGTTGACCTCAGTTTGACTTTTTAACTGCTTTGACTGATTTTTAAGCCTATCTGATCATTTGACTGAGAAAACCTTTTGGGAAAGCCTTGAAACTTGACATAGGGATTTCTTGAAAACATGTAGGATGTTATGAAGCTCACTTGAAGCCTTGGAAGTTCATTTAGCCTGATGAAACTCAAAACCCTAATTTAGGATGCATTGCTTAGAAGGATGCTTTGTCTGAGGGAATTGTCAAACTTTCTGACTAATTGTAAACCTTGTGAACCTCTTGGGATACCTTGTGAACCTTGGTACACAATGTCTGGTCTAGGTGAGGGCAAATTTTGGGGTGCAACAGTACCTGTAACACCCTTCTACCCAAAACATAATATTTAAATATTATCAGAGTAATCATCTAAAAGGGTATCACATTTTCATCATAAATACACAACAGTGTCTTGTCCCGTAACACGGGTTAATCAACATCAAAACATAATAATTCATTTCACAGCGGAATTTAACTTCATAATTCAAAACTTCATAAAAATCATTTTTCACCATCCTGAATTTAACATCATAAAATGGAAAACATTATCCAGATAACAACATACTGAAAACAGTTTAACAAAATAAACTCATCCCAGTGTTACATGACATAGAGCAGGACACATAACCAGAACCACTCCTACGGTACACTAAAGCACGCTCCGGGACTCATGAATTACTCCTATTGCACTGCAGGACTATTCTTCGACATCTGCAAGTTACCCACGAAAGAGGCAACATTTCCAAGCAGGCAGGGTGAGTAAACATAATATATCATAAACTTACAAGAATATAGAATCATAAATAAATTAATACACATATCATGACATCGTCAACTACAAAATTCAGCATCAACCACAACACTATCATGAAATCAATCAACACCCACACAGTCATGAAATTCATCCAGAATATGCAATTCTACATCCTGATATGCAATATGCATGTGGTACCATTTTCATCGTGAGATGGATACATGACCATCAACCCTCCACAAGGGAGCACACCATAATCATCGAGACACTTCAATCCACACAGTGGGATTGAAGCTAATAAATAGGCCGAAGCCCCATTGTGAATGTTATGAAATGCAATGATGCGCTACATCGAAAAATTCATCAAAACAATTCGCATCATTCATTTCAATCAGCAAAACAACCATCAAATATTCATATATATATCATCATGACATTACACCCTGAACACTGGTTTTCTAACTACTCTGACACATTAAGAATTAACCCGTACCCGGTAATTTATAAGGTAATTATAAGGTTATTTCACAAATTCATTTATAAAAAACTATTGCATTTTTCTCGTTTCTATTCATCAAAATAAAGTTCAGTTTATACTCTTTCCGACGCTTCAAACGGAATGCGAATCGGACTTACGGTTTAAAAGATATGAATTTTCAAAGAATTAAAATTTGTCATTCCAACAGTGTTAACCGGTTAACCAAAGCGTTAACCGGTTAACGCCCGCGTAATTTCAGAAAATAGCCCAAAATTTCCAATGGTTAACCGGTTAACCAAAGCGTTAACCGGTTAACGCACGCGTTTCAGTAGTCTTCTGCTACACAATTACAGACTGTTCCAATTTCCAAAAACTCCCAAACCCCATTACGGATTTCACATCATAACACCCAAAAACCATTCAAAAACATCAATTAAACCTCAACAACATCCAGACAACAATTATACAGACAAATATACGATTATAATTCATTCTAATCGCTCTAATTCATCAAGATTTCTCCTAAAATTCAACCTAACTCAAAACCCTAAAACTCCTAAAATTCATACCATCCTAATCCATTCATATTCCAATTCTTATACATTTATCATAGATTATGAAAAATCCCCATACCTTAGAGAATTTCGCCGCTTTACACGCTTCTCTTGGGTTCTCCACAGCCTCCTGACTCTGAGCTTCTCTTTCTTCAGAGCACTTCCAAAACACGATAGAAACAACAAAAATGAGAAAACTGATCGTATTCTCTTCTTTGGCTATAATATCCCAGTTTAGCCTTTTCCCATATTACCCTCATGATTTCAAAAAAGGACCATCTTACCCTTTTCTTTAATATATTTTTAATAATAAAAATAAAATAGTATAATAAAACACTATTTATCTTTATTATATAAAAATACTCATTTTCTCCAAAATTCTCAAAATAATCCAAACTCTCCAAATTTTTCTAAATTAATTAAATAAATACTTAAATAATTAAATTTAGATTTTCGGGGCGTTACAACTCTCCCCTACTTAAAGAATTTTCGTCCTCGAAAATTACCTGAAGTAAATAGAGTCGGATACGACTCCCTCATCTGATCTTCGCGCTCCCAAGTCCAACTTTCTCTAGCTGGTCCTCCCCACAATACCTTCACTAAAGCAATTTCCTTGCCTCGAAGTCGCTTCAATTCCCTACCATCAATCCTCACTGGTAAAGCTTCAATCGTCATATTATCTCTCACCTGAACATCATCTGACTGAATTACATGCGACGGGTCCGGAATGTACTTCCTCAACTGCGATACATGGAATACATCATGTAAATTCGCAAGAGAGGGAGGTAAAGCCACCCGATAAGCCACTTCCCCTATCCTCTGCATAATCTGATACGGACCGACGAAACATGGAGTGAGCTTTCTAGACTTCAAAGCTCTTCCCACACCAGTCATAGGAGTAACTCTTAAGAACACATGATCTCCCTCTTGGAACTCAAGTGCTTTCCTTCTCTTATCGTGATAACTCTTTTGACGACTCTGCGATGTTTTCATCCTTTCCTGAATCATTTTTATCTTTTCAGTTGTTTCTTGGACAATCTCTGGCCCAAGCACCAAACTCTCTCCTGACTCATACCAACATAATGGAGTACGACAACGTCTACCATACAACGCCTCATATGGAGCCATCCCGATACTAGCATGAAAACTGTTATTGTACGTAAACTCGACCAACGGCAAATGGATATCCCAAGATCCTCCTTGATCTAATACACAAGCTCTCAGTATATCTTCTAAAGATTGAATTGTTCTTTCCGCCTGGCCATCCGTTCGCGGGTGATAAGCAGAACTCATCCTCAACTTAGTACCCAAGGCATCCTGTAAACTCTTCCAAAACCTCGATGTAAACCGCGAATCTCTATCCGATACAATAATTGAAGGTACACCATGCAACTTCACAATTTCCTCAATATAAATCTCAGCTAACCTTTGCATGGAATGGTTAATCCTCATCGGCAAGAAATGTGCCGACTTAGTTAACCGATCAACAATTACCCAAATCGAATCATTACCTCTAGCAGTCTTAGGTAACCTAGTCACGAAATCCATGGAAATACTATCCCATTTCCACTCAGGAATATTCAATGGTTGCATCATACCTGAAGGTCTCTGATGTTCTATCTTTGACTTCTGACATGTCAAACAAGCATATACAAATTCGGCAATGTCTCTTTTCATACCCGGCCACCAAAACAACCTGCGTAAATCCTGATACATCTTCGTAGCTCCAGGATGAATACTCAGTCGACTCTTGTGCCCTTCTTCTAAAATACTCTTTTTAATTCCTGCAATATCCGGAATACATACTCTATCTCTAAATCTCAAAATTCCATCTTCATCGACTCGAAAGTCACCTGCATTACCTTGATCAACCAACATCAATTGATCGACTAATTTCAAATCAGATTTCTGACCCTTACGAATCTCTTCCAAAATCTCACTGGTCAGCTTTAACATTCCCAATTTCACGCTATCAGTAGTAGTTTCACACAACAAGCTCGTATCTCTGAATTGCTCGATCATTTCCAATTCTTTCACCATAAGCATTGAAATATGCAACGACTTCCTACTCAAAGCATCAGCCACAACATTTTCCTTACCCGGATGGTAATTCAAATCAAAATCAAAATATTTCAATAATTCAAGCCACCGCCTCTGTCTCATATTTAACTCTTTCTGATCAAACAAGTACCTTAAACTTTTGTGATCACTGAATACTTCAAATTTCGAACCAAACAAGTAGTGCCTCCAAATCTTAAGCACAAACACCACATCTGCTAACTCTAAGTCGTGAGTATGATAGTTCCTCTCATGAACTCTTAACTGTCTAGAAGCATAAGCAACCACCTTATTATCCTGCATCAAAACTCCACCAAGACCCATCTTGGAAGCATCACAATAAACTACAAAGGACTCATCTGGATTCGGTAAGACCAATACTGGCGCGGTCGTTAATCTTTTCTTCAGTTCTATGAAACTCTCTTCACAAGCAACATGCCACACATACGCTTGACCCTTCCTAGTCAATTGTGTCAACGGTAAAGCTATCTTAGAAAAACCTTCAATGAACTTACGATAGTAACCAGCCAACCCAAGAAAACTACGAATTTCTGTAGCTGACTTCAGAGTATCCCACTGCAATACCGCATCAATCTTTGAAGGATCCACTGAAATTCCACCACTTGAAATTACATGGCCGAGGAAACTCACTTCCCTTAGCCAAAATTCACACTTAGATAATTTAGCAAACAATTTCTTTTCTCTCAACACTTGCAACACAACTCTCAAATGCTCGGCATGTTCCTCTTCTGATTTAGAATATACCAAGATATCATCTATGAAAACCACCACGAACTTATCCAGATACTCATGAAAGATTCTATTCATATATTCCATAAACACACCAGGCGCATTAGAAACCCCAAACGGCATCACCGTATACTCATAATGCCCATATCTCATCCTGAAAGCTGTCTTCGGAATATCATCAGCTTTAACTCGAATCTGATGATAACCAGACCTCAGATCAATTTTACTAAAGACACAAGCACCTACTAGCTGATCCATCAAATCATCGATCCTCGGAAGTGGGTACTTATTCTTGATAGTCACTTTATTCAACTGTCGGTAATCGACACACAATCTCATACTACCATCCTTCTTCTTAACGAGCAACACCGGAGCACCCCAAGGAGAAACACTGGGTCTAATGAACCTCTTCTCTAACAATTCTTCTAATTGTTTCTTCAACTCATTCAACTCTGAAGCCGACATTCTATAAGGAGCCATCGAGAAAGGACTCGTACCGGGTACTAAGTCCACAGAAAAATCAATCTCACGTTCCGGTGGTAAATCACTTATATCACAAGGAAACACATCTTGAAATTCACAAACCACAGGCAACTCTGCACTGACAGTCTTATCATCAACTTGCAATGAGGTAGACACTACAAACATCAAAGCTTCATCTAAAACAAGTTCGTCCACTTGCTTAGCAGATAAAAACATCAACTCACCATTCCTGCTCAAATCAGGGAACTGCACCGTCTTACTATAACAGTTAATATGAACATAATTGAATTCCAACCAGTTCATACCAAGGATAACATCGATATGGTGTAATGGTAGGCACACTAAATACATCACAAAATTCTTCTCGAAAATTGTCAAAGGACATTTCAAACAGACAAGCATGGTAGTCACAGAACCATTAACAGGAGTCTCTATTATCATATTACCATTCATATTAGACAACTTTAAACCCAATCTATTAGCACACTCAAGAGAAATAAATGAATGTGTAGCTCCAGTGTCAATAATAGCAATCAACTCAATATTATTAATAAAACAGGTACCTTTGATCAAGTTGTCCTTCTTTGAAGCTTCTGAACCAGATAATGCAAAAACTCTTCCAGCATTCTGAGTAGTAGCAGCATTCTTCTTTGGTTTCTGGCATTGGTTGCTGATATGCCCCTGTTCACCACAATTGTAACAGGTTGGGCCTTCATTAGGATAATCACTCACCTTATGCCCAAGCTTTCCACAACGGTAACATTTCATAACTCTGGTGGTACACACATCAGCCTTATGACCTGCCTCTCCACACTTGTAACACTTAACAGGTACATTGGCAGCTCCCCTACTTTGCTTCTTCTCATCGTATGCCTTCTGCTTCCCTCTATCACCAGTAGTCACATAAGGTTTTCCTCTATACTGACTCTTATCTTTCTTCTTGCTCAGTTGTTTATAGTGAGCTAACTGAGCTCGGCTGTCCTCATCATAAATACGGCTCTTATCCACCAACTCTGCATACTTGCGAATTTGTTGGCATCCAATTCCCTGCTTAATTTCAGGTCTCATCCCATTCTTAAACTTAAGGCACTTGGAAAGTTCAGCATCTACCCTGTTGTAGTGAGGACAAAACTTCACCAGCCTTTCAAATTTGGCAGCATACTCTGCCACAGTCAAGTTTCCTTGCTTCAGCTCAAGGAATTCTATCTCCAACTTAACACGAGCATCTTCCGGAAAATACTTCTTAAGGAACTCCGCCTTAAACACAGTCCAAGTCACCACAACAACCTCATCCTCGAGACGTTGACGAGTATTATCCCACCAGTCTTCAGCTTCTTCAGACAACATATGAGTTCCGAATTGAACCTTCTGCGTGTCAGCACACGCCATCACTCTGAAAATCTTCTCAATTGCTTTGAGCCACTTCTGTGTGCTCGTTGGGTCATGAGTTCCTTCAAACACAGGTGGATTATTCCTCTGGAATTTCTCCAATGCACGAAACTCATCATGCGCATTGTTTCGAGCAGCAGTCTGAGCAAGAGCTGCAATAGCATCAGCGAGAGCACGCGAGTTGTTTCCAGCCATTCTGCACAACACTTACCACATCAGAAGAGAATAATCGTTAAATAAATAACGACTTGACAACTGACTGACAACAACAAGACTTGGCCAGACAGACCGACCTGCTCTGATACCACTAATGTAACACCCTTCTACCCAAAACATAATATTTAAATATTATCAGAGTAATCATCTAAAAGGGTATCACATTTTCATCATAAATACACAACAGTGTCCTGTCCCGTAACACGGGTTAATCAACATCAAAACATAATAATTCATTTCACAGCGGAATTTAACTTCATAATTCAAAACTTCATAAAAATCATTTTTCACCATCCTGAATTTAACATCATAAAATGGAAAACATTATCCAGATAACAACATACTAAAAACAGTTTAACAAAAGAAACCCATCCCAGTGTTACATGACACAGAGCAGGACACATAACTAGAACCACTCCTAAGGGACACTAAACACGCTCCGAGACTTATGAATTACTCTTATTGCAATGCAGGACTATTCTTCGACATCTGCAAGTTACCCACGAAAGAGGCAACATTTCCAAGTAGGCATGGTGAGTAAACATAATATATCATAAACTTACAAGAATATAGAATCATAAATAAATTAGTACACATATCATGACATCGTCAACTACAAAATTCAGCATCAACCACAACACTATCATGAAATTAATCAACACCCACACAGTCATGAAATTCATCCAGAATATGCAATTCTACATCCTGATATGCAATATGCATGTGGTACCATTTTCATCGTGAGATGGATACATGACCATCAACCCTCCACAAGGGAGCACACCATAATCATCGAGAAACTTCAATCCACACAGTGGGATTGAAGCTAATAAATAGGCCGAAGCCCCATCGTGAATGTTATGAAATGCAATGATGCGCTACATCGAAAAATTCATCAAAACAATTCGCATCATTCATTTCAATCAGCAAAACAACCATCAAATATTCATATATATATCATCATGACATTACACCCTGAACACTGGTTTTCTAACTACTCTGACACATTAAGAATTAACCCGTACCCGGTAATTTATAAGGTAATTATAAGGTTATTTCACAAATTCATTTATAAAAAACTATTGCATTTTTCTCGTTTCTATTCATCAAAATAAAGTTCAGTTTATACTCTTTCCGACGCTTCAAATGGAATGTGAATCAGACTTACGGTTTAAAAGATATGAACTTTCAAAGAATTAAAATTTGTCATTCCAACAGTGTTAACCGGTTAACCAAAGCGTTAACCGATTAACGCCTGCGTAATTTCAGAAAATAGCCCAAAATTTCCAATGACTAACCGGTTAACCAAAGCATTAACCGGTTAACGCACGCGTTTCAGCAGTCTTCTGCTACACAATTACAGACTGTTCCAATTTCCAAAAACTCCCAAACCCCATTACGAATTTCACATCATAACACCCAAAAACCATTCAAAAACATCAATTAAACCTCAACAACATCCAGACAACAATTATACAGAAAAATATACGATTATAACTCATTCTAATCGCTCTAATTCATCAAGATTTCTCCTAAAATTCCACTTAACTCAAAACCCCAAAACTCCTAAAATTCATACCATCCTAATCCATTCATATTCCAATTCCTATACATTTATCATAGATTATGAAAACTCCCCATACCTTAGAGAATTTCGCCGCTTTACACGCTTCTCTTGGGTTCTCCACAGCCTCCTGACTCTGAGCTTCTCTTTCTTCAGAGCACTTCCAAAACACGATAGAAACAACAAAAATGAGAAAACTGATCGTATTCTCTTCTTTGGCTATAATATCCCAGTTTAGCCTTTTCCCATATTACCCTCATGATTTCACAAAAGGACCATCTTACCCTTTTCTTTATATATTTTTAATAATAAAAATAAAATAGTATAATAAAACACTATTTATCCTTATTATATAAAAATACTCATTTTCTCCAAAATTCTCAAAATAATCCAAACTCTCCAAATTTTTCTAAATTAATTAAATAAATACTTAAATAATTAAATTTAGATTTTCGGGGCGTTACAGTACCCATGCTGGAGGACATGCTATGTCCAAGAAACTGTTGAGATCGGGATATTATTGGATCACCATGGAATCCGATTGCTGTAAATACTCCCGTAAATGTCAAAAGTGTCATATTTATGCTGATAAGGTCCATGTACCTCCGAATCCATTGAGTGTCATGTCTTCACCATGGTCGTCGCCATGTGGGGCATTGATATGATTGGCAAGATCAAGCCGACAGCTTCCAATGGTCACCGCTTCATCCTAGTTGCCATAGACTATTTCACGAAGTGGGTCGAAGCGGCGTCTTATGCCAATGTTACTAAACAAGTGGTAGCCCGGTTTATCAAGAGAGACATCATTTGCCGGTACGGAATTCCTGAAAGAATCATTACTGATAATGGTTTTAATCTCAACAACAAGATGATGGCTGACTTGTGTCGAGATTTCAAAATAGAACATCACAACTCTTCTCCATATCGCCCCAAGATGAATGGCGCCGTCGAGGCGGCCAACAAAAACATCAAGAAGATCGTGCAGAAGATGGTTGTGACATACAAGGACTGTCATGAGATGCTACCATTCGCTTTACATGGGTACAGAACGTCAGTGCGTACCTTGACAGGGGCAACCCCGTTCTCACTGGTATATGGTATGGAGGCAGTCTTACCAATTGAAGTGGAAATCCCCTCGTTAAGGTTAATGATGGACATTAAGCTAGATGAATCTGAGTGGCTCCGATCCAGATATAATCAACTGAGCCTCATTGAAGAAAAATGTCTAGAAGTTGTATGCCATGGACAGTTGTATCAGCGGCGGATGAAGCATGCTTTTGACAAGAAGGTACGACAACAAAGGTACACACCAGGTGACCTGGTGCTGAAAAGGATTCTTCCTCCTCTTAACGATCACAGGGGCAAATGGACACCTAATTATGAAGGACCGTTCGTGGTTAAAAAGGTTTTCTCAGGTGGAGCCTTGATGCTAACAACCATGGATGGAGAAGACTTTCAGTCCCCTGTCAATGCAAACACAGTAAGAAAATACTTCATGTAAAAAAGACCCGCTGGATAAAAACAGAATGAAGATCCAGGAAAAAATGGGCATCCCGACGAGCCAAAAACAGAATAAAAGGCTCGGGAAAAAATTAGGGAAATCTTGAAAAAAAATGTACACCCACTGAGTTGAAAAGCCACATCGGACAACTCAGGCAAAAAAGGGTATCCCGGTGGATTGAAAACCCGAAAGGGCGATCCACGCAAAAGAGGGACTAACACGAACGACTACGATCTGCAAAATTCGTAACTCATCTGCAACTGAGGTTATTCTAAAGGTTGAAGACCAGTTCAATCACCTTTCTCAAGGGGCAGAGCGAGCGGATAGTCTTGAAGATATACTAGTCATAACCGGGTTGAAACTTGATGAGATCCACTTCTCACATTGCCAATAGGATAGTTTGTTTTCCTTTTTGGCTATTTCCTCTTTCTAGGGAATTGCTTCCTTTGTAATGCCTATTCATGGTCATTTTCCAAATCAATAAAAATTCAATTTCAGTCAACTTGTGACTATTTGCTTCTTGTTTTTATTTTTGATCTAACATTGATTGATTGCGGAAACGTCCAACAAATTGTGATTTATATTGTGTTGTGAACATTTGAATGCTTTCTAACTCATGAAGGAGGACATAAACATTTAATACAACTCTAAAAGGGTGTCAAGAGGCCCAGATAATGATTCATGCTATGAGCCGGGGGCATACAGGTCCAAACTAACTCTCCATGTTGCAGGCACTATCAATTGTGTTTACGCAGGTACAGGTACAGGTGTTGCTAACAGAGCTAAATCAGATTTCCGGGAAGAACATTTCATTATACTTGAACAAGAACAGGTGTTTTCCCGGGTGTCTCTAGTTATTCCCAGTGGAAGTGAAGTTGAATTTCTTCTCCAACATTAATGGCAAGAGATGTTTGCCTTCCCCAAGCAGAAGTCTTCCTTTAATACAGGAGAAATTCCCAGTAGTGCAAGGAGTGTCTTTCCTCCCCAACAGGATGCTTCATCAGCAGTGCCATACATCTGGTTCCCTAGCAAAGTCAGAAGGTTTTCACTTCCCCATCAGATTTCAATAAAGGTTCAAATCCAGCAGGGTCTTGGCTCTCCAATCTCAAAGTCCAATTTATTTTTGGAAATGGCGGCAGTTCAGAGCCGGTGCATCATTAACAACTTTCCCCGCAGAGTTGTTTCCTCCTTATCAGGATGGACCAGATCAATGCAGTGATCATCGTTTCTCCCTAGTGAAGCCACCTGGGATACTTGCAGTCTCCTTATCAGGAGATCTCTTTGCATTTGCATTTAGTAATCATCGTTACATTTGCATCCTCCAAAGCATAACATTTCCATTGTCATAGAGCATTACGCCATAAATCCAAATGTATGCATACCAGCATGGGCCAGTTTTGAGGTATATTACATATGACTTATAACACCTTCTCAACCTGAGATATTCCCCACAGAAGATACTTATACCATTTGTCAGGCATTTTTGTCTTTCCAAGCAGTTGTTTTTCTTTGTGGCTTGGTCCGCCCAGCAGTCACATTGTCGAGTTCTGTTCCGCTAACGGTCTCGTTAAGCCCTATTTCGCCAACAGGCACCTTCCGTGGCTTGGTCTGCCCAGCAGTCGCGTGTTTTTCTTTGTGTCTTGGTCCGCCCAGCAGTCACATTGTCGAGTTATGTTCCACTAACGGTCTCGTTAAGCCCTGTTTCACCAACAGGCACCTTCCGTGGCTTGGTCCGCCCAGCAGTCGCGTGTTTTTCTTTGTGGCTTGGTCCGCTCAGCAGTCACATTGTTGAGTTCTAGTCTGCTAACGGTCTTGTTAAGCCCTGTTTCGCTGACATGCACCTTTCGTGGCTTGGTCCGCCCAGCAGTCGCGTGTTTTTCTTTGTGGCTTGGTCTGCCCAGCAGTCACATTGTCGAGTTTTATTCCGCTAACGGTCTCGCTAAGCCCTGTTTTGCCAACAGGCACCTTTCGTGGCTTGGTCCGCCTAGTAGTCGCGTGTTTTTCTTTGTGGCTTGGTCCGCCCGGAAGTCACATTGTCGAGTTCTGTTTCGCTAACGGTCTCGTTAAGCCCTATTTCTCCAACAGGCCCCTTCCGTGGCTTGATTTGCTCAGCAGTCACATTTCCAAGTTCCGTTTTGTATAATGGTCTCGTTCCAAAGCCCTGTTTTGTATAATAGGTCCTTCCTTTTCTGTGGCTTGATTCGCTCAACAGTCACGTCGCAAGTTATCGTTTTGTACAACGGTCCTGTTTGACTGGGCTCTCGTTTATGTACAACGATCTCGTTCAACCTTGTTTTTTTCCTGCTACCTATTCAGAGGTCAAAACAAAAAAAAATAATAACAAAAAAAATAAGAAGCAGATGGCATTTCTACTATCCACCAAGTTAAAATTTCCAGTTTTTATGTCGAGTATTCAATCACTCCATCCTTGAACATCTAAAAGCTCTTGCAATTATTCGTTCAGGTCTGTAGATGATTGAATAAAAGCAGCTGTAATACCTCAAAATTTGCCCTCTCATTTTCCCAACATTTTGCATAGAATTTTGCATACATAGATTCATAAAATAACCAAAAAAACATTGCATCATGTGTAGCATAGCTGAGGCATATGTATGTGATCAATGATTGGAGAAACTGAAGGCAATACAAAGGCAATCAAAGGGCCACAAAGCTTCTCAACCTTGTGCAAAGGGTTCACAACATCCTAAAATTCTTCACTTGAAGCCACAAGCCATGGAAAACTTTGATTTGATCAAAGGAGGCAAGCAGTGCAACATTTCCTGATGAAAGGGCCAAATTAGGGTTTCATTTCTATTGGGCTTATGCATGAAGTTATGATTCAAAGAGGATTCCATTGTCTTATATATGATGTCAAGTCCCTAGGGTTCAAATCTCGTCCACAAAATAATTTTGGAAGAGGTTCAATTGGCCACATGACTGAAAATCGAGGAATCGGGGAAAAGGCAACCGAGCTAGGTAAAAAAGGTCGACTCCTGACTTTTAAGATCAAAATCATGAAATTAGGGTTACAATGATCCTGTGGTTCAAATTTGGTCAAGAAATGATGGAGGAATCATAAAAATATCAAGGGGAAAACATCATTTGAAAAATGGTTGATTTCACCTTTCCCTCCACTTTTCCTTCCACTTTCCTTCCACATTCACTTTCATTCTTTCCCTCTTGTTTTTCCACTTCAATTCCACTCCATTTCCCTTGGATGCTTCTACCATGTTCCACAACCTTCTAGAGTATTCCATGGAATATTCCAAGGAATATTCCTTCTCCAACCCTAACCCTAACTAACTACAAACCTAACTCCATTCCTAAACCTAACTCCATTCCCAAGCCTAGCCCCTATATAATCATTAATCACTTCAATGCAAAAGTTTCCCAACATTTTCACTCTCTCACAATTTCTAGAATCACTTTTTCTCTCTCATTTTTCCTCTATTTCCCTTTTCACCAAAGCTTTTTTGAAGAAGCTCTTCAAATTTCACATTGAAACTTGAAGATCTTAAAGCTTAGCCTCCAACCTCCATTGAATTGTGGATTGTAGAAGAAGAAGCTACTGATTTTTGTGAAGATTTCGACTTATTGGAAGTGCAAGAAGGCTCAAGCATCAAGAACGCATTTATTTTGCGGATTCGCGATTTTCTTGGTTTTCTCTTTGATCAAGCTCCGACTCTCACAAAATTTACCGAAGCACTTCTCCGCTTCGTAGGTTGGTGATCTAAATCACTTTTCTTTTAAGTTATTCTCTCCATCTTGCCATTTCGGCATTCTTTAAGTGCTTTTCGTATTGCTTATGTTTGATTACGTTTTCGTTATGTTTTGCTTGCGATTTGTGGAGTTTAATGGATTAGAAGCTAGGTTGTAGCTTGTTATAGATTCTAACATGTGTTAATAAGCCCTAATTGGGTAGAAATTGTGTTAGCATGATTAGGTGGGGGTTAGGGTTGTTTAGAAGGAAGATTGTGGCCAAAATCACTTATTTCAAAAGCATTTTTCACTTTTTGTTCAGCGTTAACCGGTTAACGGTTTGGTTAACCGATTAACGCATGCGTTTTTAGCCAAATATAGTGTTGCCTGGGGTCCATTAACTGGTTAACCGTTTGGTTAACCGGTTAACGCTGTTAGTTTTTGTTTTTTTTAGCTTATTTTCTTGCTCAATCTTGATTCCTAGTTCTTCTAAGGTTCATGTATGTTTAGGTATTGATTTTAGGGAATTTTTGGGTCTATTTCCAGTAGCCGATTCATTTGTTTCGAGTCATTTCGACATGATTCCGTTCACTTTTCCATGTTTTGTGTTAAATGTGTAAATGTGCTATAATTGATTCTTGATGTGTATTGCTACTCTTTAATCATTTGTTTCACATGTTAAGTGCTTACTTAAAGTTGATGTGTGCTTCATGATCATGATCTTTGCTTGTTGGATTGATTAAATGATTAAATGCCATGTGTTGATTTTTTTTAAAGTGATTAAATACTTCACATGTTCATGCAAGTTTCTTGTGCTTAATTGATCATATCTTAACATGAGTTCAATTCTGATTTTTATACCATACATGTGAAATAATTGATGTTTGTAGTGATACTTGTTCAAAGTCATGATAAAATGCTTATTTTGTGCAATATGGAAAAGTGTGGTTATTCTTATTGATCATTGTTCATTTTAATCAAATAAATGATGTAAATAAATTCACATGTTTGAGTTTATTTTGTGGTGTATGTAGATCCATGTTAATTGAGGTTGATGTGTTGCTTATCATTCACTTTGTGCACATAAATAAAAATGATCAAATTTGTCCCATGTTTTCATAGCTGTTTGTTAAAATAGGTGTTGTAAAATACATGTGGTTTTTTATGTTTGCATGCTGTATGTGACTTTTTACACCTACTTTTATACTGTTTCATAGTTGTAGTATGTTGTTTGCTTTGTGTGTTGCATTTCATAGCTGTTTTTTTAGTTTAGAGGCTGTAGTAGGTGCTGAATTTTTGTTTTAGCATTTTTTAGTTCTTCTAGAATTAAGATAGAGTTTAGATAGAGTCCTAGAGTTATTAGGATTTAATTGGTGTGAGTTTGCTTTATTATTTTTAATAAAATGCACACTAATTTTTGTGTTGTAGGGAGGGAAAGGTATGTTTCCTTACACCTTATCCTTTTATTTTATTTTTATGCATTTTCTTTATGCATTTAATTCACTTTCTTCCTTCCATATTTGTTGTTGGTAGGGTTCCCTTTTGTTAGGACCAACTTATCTTCCTTAGGAAGTAAGTTGCATCCTTTTTCTTCTCTCTTTTCCTTTAGCCATAAAAAACACAAACAAATAGTTCCCGCCTGGTTAGGCGAACTACGTCGACTCTGATCCTCATTATCCCGATGAGGTATGTAGGCAGCGGGGTAGGGCCCGTTCGAGCACATTCTTTATTTTCCCTACATTTCCCCCCTTCTGTTCTTTCTCTTTTCCAGTTCCTTTCTCATTCCCATTCTAGTTAGTAGTTCATTTGTTCAGCAGCAATTATTTCTCACCCTTTGAAACAAACAAGCAAACATGGATCCCGTCGGGTACGACAGACGATTTGGGGTGCTAATACCTTCCTTAGGTTTGTGTAGCATTACCTTTCCCATTCTTTCAGGATAAAAATGCTTGGCTGGCGACTCTACCTTTTCCACGCCACTTTCGCGTTTGTACTAGGATGAAAATCCCGGGAGCGACAGTATGCTTGCTCTGAAACTTTTTGACCTAAACAAATTTTTCTTCGATTCTCCATTTTGGTGCATGATAAATGAATTTTAATGCTGGATTCTTGTTCTGTATTGTTTGATGATCCATTCTGGAGATATTGGTGAGTTTTCATGGCGTTTTGAGTATTTCAGGTGAGGGAGTTGGCCGGAGAAGATGACCGGAGGTCTTCTCCGGCCACCTGAGAGTCATTAAGGGCTTAATTAGGGTTTAGTGCCAGTTTGAATATCAGCCTTTGGATCTTAGGGTTAGCGCGCGTTTGAGTGGACCAGATCATTTCAATTAACCTTAATTCATAATTAATTAGTTTAATTAGGTTTAATTAATTAATTTTTCCAGATTAGATCCTAGCCCTACATTCAGGCGCGCAGTCAACCTAATCCCCCAGGTTCAAATATGGACCATCAGATTATCATTCTTCTCATTTTATTTATTTTTATTTCATTTTCTTTGCATTTCTTTTGTTCTATTTATTTAGAATAAAAACATTTTCTAAAAATCCCATTTTCTGCATTTTTACTTTAAATAATTTTCTTTACCCAAAAACATTTTTTATTTTAATTTTTGCATTAAAAAAGTATTTTTAAAACATTTAAATGTTTTATTTAATTAATTAATTGATTTTAATTAATTAAAAATACATTTAGGTTTCTAAAAATCACCAAAAAATTCTTGAAGCATTCTAATACATTTAGAAACATTTTCAAACTCACCATACAAATTTCCTTTTAGGTTTGATCATATTTTCACAATTATCTTTGAATTAGGGTTCATAAATTTCACATTTTTTAACCCTAACTTGAAAAATTCATTTCTGCCTAACCATGATGAGTTTGAACTTGATTATTTTTGCATTGTTTCACATATTGCATATAGTTTCTAGATTATTTATCTCATATTGTTTCATTGCAGTTTCAATTTGATTTGCATTTTCCCTTTATAAGTATCCAAAAACCATAGTTAACTTAGGAAATCCATAACTCCCTCTAGGATTAGCTTCTGACCTTCTCCTTTGGGTAGTGATCTTGGGTATGATTAGAGTTTGTTTGAGTTCAATTTCAATTTTTATCATGATGTATGCTTCTGTTTTGGTCATATGCATCTCATACATTCATAAAACCCTAATTTCTCATGTTCATGTGCATTCATCATTGCATATCTCAATCATATGAACTTGCCATGACATTTCAAGCATTTGTATGACATCTTAGACCTCTTAAGACATGCTTGAACATTGCTTGATCATTTCTTCATTCATTTTCTATGCTTTGAATTCACTGCATTTCATGAACATCCATGTGTTTTCATGCCTCTAAACATGCTTCCATTGCATCTCATCCTTGTATGAACATTCATATGCATCATGTATGTCTTAGCATCATCTCATAGAACATTTTCCTTGCATTTACACTTCTGGTTTTGGTATTTGGATCTTATTTCATCTCATTTCCTTTTGCTTTATGTCTTATGCATTCATACTAACATTTCAGGGGCTCATGGTAAGTTGTTTGGGATATGGATTGGCCTTCACATCCCATCTCTTCTCATTTCTTCATTTGCATAATTTATTTTTATTTGAAGTGAATTTAATTCACTTATGCTCTCTCATTCTTACTTTCTTTCCTTAGGTTACTTATCTTCTTCAGGAAGTAAGTAACCTATTCTTCTTCCTCCTTCTCTTTTTCATCTACTTCTCCTTCCTTGGTGGCCTCCTGAAGATCTTTCTTTAAGCCTCACAAACCTTAGGATATCCAAGCATGATAATCCTTAGGGTTGTATATAGTCTCCCCTAGTCTTTTACCATTGAGTCTCCTTGAGTCTCTCTTCTCATCTCATAATCAGAGGCTAAACACTTAAAGCTTTAGGACTTTGAATTAGGGTTATGCCAACATCCTTATCTTAGGATGGAGTGTATAAATTTAATCCTTAGTGTTAAACCTTTAATTTTTTTACACCTCTTAATTAAAACACTTAATAATGATCAAGACATAAGCCTTTAACTTGGGCCTTACATTAGGGTTCTATCTCTTCCTTTTGGTTAAGAGGGACTAACCCTAGTGTTTAATGGACAAGTCCCCCTCGAGTTGTCTTACAAACTTAAAACTCATTTCTTAATCTCATCCTTTAATTAGAATCCACTTAATAACTACTTGTTATATAATGAATTTAGTCCCTAACCATGTATTAAGTTGAGGTATCTTCCTCAGCTTAAGTGTTCTCATCTATCATCCTTCTCTTAGGATGGTGTAATGAGTTCACTAATCCTTGATTAGAGATTAAACTCATTACTTAACACTAAACAAAAAACCCAAAAATATCTTAATAATAACAAGTAGGTTAATGATCTTAATCCTACATCATCATGGTAATTAAGTGGAGATGCTTATCTCATACTTAAGTAGGCTCATTATCCCTAATCAGGGAGGATATAATGAGTTTACAACCTTTGATTTAGGCTTAAGCTAATTATCCTATGCAAAATACTGAAAACAATAAAAAACTGAAAACACAAAAAAAAACAATAATCGTCTCCTCCGGTATTCTTTTCTCATCACACTCACTCTATAAACGAGAACTTACTTCTTCCGTCTAATGCAAGACAGTTAGCACTCGAGCCAGACGAGTCATACACTTGAGCATAGAGAAGCAAGCAGTTCATAGTTAATTCATCCAGTCTCTTTGAGTCGAACTACGGTGTTATGACTTCCTTATTGCACGAGAGGATACGTAGGCATAACTTAACAGTTATCGAACAAAAGTTTCTTTGTCATCCCCCTCTTTCTGCTCTAAGCCTCATTCTTTGAGCACTCACCTTTTCTTTTGCACTGACACAATGTACTTTCTTTCCTAGCTTTTTATACACACTCAACATATACACTCCCCCTATTAAACACAATCTTGTAAGCATGGATCCCATCGAGTACGACAGACTATCTGGGTACTAATACCTTCCCAGGTCGTAACTAACCCCTTTCTCAGTTTCTTTGGTTCGCAACTGTCTTATCCATACCCTTCCAGGTTTATGCAGCATTACCTTTCCTTCGGGATAAAAATGCCTAGCTGGCGACTCTATTTAACCTCAACCTCCAACATCGCCGGCCGTTCGCGTCTGCATCGGGACGTAAGTCTTTTCGGGAGCGACATCTTGGAGACTCTGTTGGGGATTTATCCCTTTGCAACCAGGGCTTATGGTTCTTTTTGTGGGTTTCTCCTAGCGCTTGTTTGATTTGTGTTTATGGGGGTGTTATGTGCTATGTGTGCTTTTATTTTTTTTGCTTGATTTATTGCTTTCTGTACAACTTTATTTACTGCATTTACTTTATCGCTTTCATTTACTGTTTTATGCATTTCATTTTATTATCATATCATATATGTGCTAGATTTGCTGGTTTGCTTTGATGGGAGGGGTATTCCAATGAGAAAGGTCCAACACAAAGGCCTGAGTGACAGACATAGGATTAGAGTGGCTTCATATTCTTTCCCATTCCATTTCGGTCTGGTGAGGGAATATGAAACACGGTTTAGACATGGGTTTCTTCTTGAGAACTCTGTGCTACGGATTTCCTGTAGTGCTAGGGCTATCTGGGAAGCCTGCTAAGTCTGGATGACCTTTTTAGATGACCTTCAGCATCTGAGGTGAATTAGAGGAGGATCCTTTATGATTAATGTAAACAATGTGCCTCCAGGTTAGAAGTGTTTACACTTCTCATAATAGATTCAAACCTGAGGATCCTTGTTCTAGAACAATATATGTGAGTGGGTGGGGTTGTTTACAGGTTTGTAGGAACCCTTGGCCTCAACATACCCTGTTACTGATATTGTTTTAAGGTTACACTATTTCGGACTGATCTTATGAAACCCTGGACTTGTGTCTCTTTATTTGAGTCCCCTACCTGGTTATCGGTTCTCAGACCTTCATCCGGAATTTTGAATACACATGGACCCTATCAAAAGTAATTGATAATCTAGCACCTGATCACAAACCCTTGCATATCATTCTGCATACATCATACTGCATCATTTTAACATTTGTCTATTTGTTTTACATGGTATCCACATCATCTTTGGTTTGGTTTTGATTGTTCTTCTGCTCAGCCATCTTCATCAGTTATCTTCATCAGAGATTTTTTTCAGCTGTTATTTGCTTCAGTTATCTTCATCAGCATCCATTGTCAGTATGGATTCAACCAGGAAGAGCAACATCACATACCATTTCTTTGAGTACCCTTTGGTAGGCATCAGGCAGATTCAGGCTCTTATCACTCCTGATCATGTCCCCTTATTCAGAGAGCATTATGGTGGTATTATGGACATGATCATGGACTTAGATGCATCACAGAGGAGCATGATTCACACCTGTCTCTAGTTCTATGACCCTCCTCTCAGATGTTTCAATTTCCCAGATTTTCAGATAGGTCCTCTTTTGGAAGAGTACTCAATGTTGTTGGGTGTCCCTATCAGAAGAGGAATCCCTTTCAACCCTGAAATGACTGCTCCTAAGAATGAAGACATAGCTAAGGCTCTGCATTTGGAAGCAACAATCATTGATCAACATATGACCACCAAGGCTGGAATCCCAGGCCTCCATTTGGATTTCTTGGTTACTCATGCTACAAATCAAGCTGCAACAAGGAACTAGGAATCTGTTTGTGCTCTCCTGGCCCTCAGCAGATATGGTATCATCTTGTTCGCGGACGAGCCTAAGTTCATAAGCAAGAATGCCATCCATATCTTTATGCTCAAGAATCCAATTCCTACCTTGCTTGGGGATTTCTACTACTCAGTTCATTAGAGAAATGAGAAACAGTGGGGAAGACTAGTCAGATGTTGTGCACCTCTCTTCTACGGTTGGTTGATAAGACATATGCCGAAGACATAAGCTTTCCTGAATCCACATCAGTCAAGGAATTGGGCTAAGAGGATGATTTCCCTTACTTCAGAAGATATCAGATGGTGTACTCAGAACACCAAGGGCCGAGACGTAATAACAAGCTGTGGGCAATACCCAAATGTGCCACTTATTGGAGTAAAGGGTTGCATCAATTACAATCCTTTACTTTTCAAGAGACATTTGGGGTATGCCTTGATACATCTACCTAGAGAGAAGGACTTAGCAGATTCTCTTTATTGTGCTTTTCAGAACAATCATGCCACCGTCTGACAAGCGGCCTGGGCTTGGGACCATATACAGACTAAAGGGATTGCTATTTTGGGGAAATGCAACAACATAGCTTCAGCTCAATACCTTGAATGGTCTCGCATCAGAGGACAAATCACTCGCATGCCATTCACCCTGGAGGATGTACCAGGGCCATCAGCAGTTGAACTTATAGCTACAATCAGTTTGGAAGAGTTTGAGAAGCTGAAAGAGAGGAATACCCAGCTTGCTGAAGCCTTGAAGAAGACCCTTTGGGAAAGGAATGACAGTCGTCTGGACAATGAAAGGTTAGAGAAACTCCTTATCGAGCATATAACCAAGATAGAAAAGACAGAAGACTTCATCAGAAAAGCCCGAGCAGGAGAGTTGGTATTGAAGAATGCTTGCAAGGAAGCAAAGATTCAGAAAGCCAGAGATGAGCACTATTTGGAAGAGAGTCAGGCTAGATGGATCAGGATCACTGAAGCTCGTTTGCAAGAAGATCAGAAGACACAAGCTAAAATAGAGCAGCCGGAAGCCAATGAGAAGAAGAGTCAGGAAGCCCTGATAGCAGCACAGAAGGAAATCTCCGAGCTAAAACTCCAGGCGGGGTTAAAGAGATCAAAGGACCAAGACAAGTACCAGAAGTTGACAAGTGCCATTGCAACCAGGAACCTTCTTATCAGGACCATCATAGAGCATCCAGTTGGACCGGTAACTGATGCTCTCTTGAAGGAAGTCAGGGAGGATGACTTTGGGATGGATGTTTAATTTCTCTTTTACTTGTAATTTATTTTGGTTGTACTTTAATTTTCATGGTGATTTTGTTGTATTTCTTGGCTTGATTATATTTTAACCCACCATGGGAGCTTGTTGTAATCATAAACTATGTATTTTGACATTTGTGATGTATGGTTTATGTATTATTTGGCTTTTCTGATGGGCTTTGATTTCTACAACATCTTCTTCATTCCCGGAGGTCTGGAAGGTCAAAACCAAAGAGTCAAACCGTATACCCTTGGAAAACAAATAGACATACTGCATTACATACTAACTTCATTCTTTGTTTTGTAGGTGTTTTTGTTGTTGTTTTCTCACTTTGTTGTGTGTTTCAGGAAACATTGCTCGTAGAAGGGTTTTCCCCATCAATAAAGTCCACAGGTATCCTACAAGACATAACCTTCTGAGAGTTCAGATGGATCAGGTTCAGCAAGATTTGACTGACGTTAGAACTCAGATGGCTAATGAGAGAACTGAGATGAGGGCTCATATGAACCAATTCATGGAAGTGATGTCTGGGTTGGCTCAGAGCCAAGAAATATTGAGAGAGTTAGTTGAGTGGCAAACTCCAGAAGAGAATCATCCAGGCACTAGAGGCACTAGTAACAACGATCACGGGCAGTCGTGAACAAATCCGCCAGAGTTTGGGCCCCACCTCAATCCTGAAGTCAATGTTATCGGAAATACCCAAGGAAATGCAGGAGGTCGTGTTCTACAAGAAGATCCTCAGGATGAACACTTCACAGTAATTGGTGTTGGGGATGAAGCCTATGATCGTCGTCTGGACGAAATAGCAGAGAAGTTGAGATCTTTGGAATCCCAAAACTCTTTGGGATTTGATGTAATGGATATGGGATTAGTAGAAGGAGTCAGGATTCATCACAAGTTCAAGCCTCCATGCTTTGAGAAGTACAATGGTACCTCATGTCCTCATACCCACCTTCAATCCTTTCTGGGAAGATTAAAAGCTTATACCATGGATGAAAAGCTGTGGATGTTTTACTTTGAAGATAACTTGACTGGGGCATCCCGTGAGTGGTATTCTCATCTATCCAGGGCTACAGTCAGAAATTGGAAGGACTTAGCTGAAGCTTTCATACGCCAATATCAGTATAACTTGGATATGGCTCCCAATAGGACCCTTTTGATGGGTATGTCTCAGTCTTCAAGAGAAAGCTTCAGGGAATATGCTGAAAAGGTGGAGACAACTTGTTGCTGCTGTCCAGCCACCTATGTCAGAAAGAGAGATGGCTAACATGTTTATGAACACATTAAAAGGTACCTACATTGACCGACTTGCTGCTTTCTCTTCCACCAGTTTTGCTGATGTGGTTATAGCTGGTGAGAGAATTGAAAGTCTCTTGAAGATGGGTAAGATCTCTGACAATGGTGCCAGTTCCAGCAATACCAGGAAACCATTCTCCGGACTTCGTAGGACAAGTGAGGCCAACTCAGTGCATATGGGCAGAGGTAGGCCCCAATACATGCAAAAATCAGTGGCTGCTGTCACCATTCCCACTCCAACACCTCAACAATAGTATCCTCAGCAACAACAGTAACCACCAAAGGTAATGCTGCGTAAACCTGGAAGGGTATGGATAAGACGGTTGTGAACCAAAGGAACTGAGAAAGGGGGTTGGTTACGACCTGGGAAGGTATTAGCACCCAGATCGTCCGCCGTACTCGACGGGATCCACGCTTACTTGATTGTGTTTAAAAGGGGGTAAAGTTTATGTGCTAAACTGTGTATGAAAAGCTAGGAATGAATGTACAACGTCTCAGTGCAAAAGAGTGGCTGAGATGCTCAAGACTGAGGCTTATAAAGAATGCTGAAAGAGGGGGAAGACAAAGAGACTTTTGTTCGATAACTGTTAAGTTATGCCTACGTATCCTCTCGTACAATGAGGAAGTCAGAACATCGTAGTTCGACTCAAAGAGACTAGATGATTTTGATTATGAACTGCTTGCTTGTCTATGCTCAAGTGTATGACTCGTCTGGCTCGAGTGCTAACTGTCTTGCATTAGACGGAAGAAGCGAGTTCTCGTTTGTGAATGAGTGTGATGAGAAAAGAATCCCGGAGGAGACGATTATTGTTTGTTTTTGTGTTTTCAGTTTTTTTTATTGTTTTTGGTGTTTTGCATAGGATAATGAGCTTAAGCCTAAATCAAGGGTTGTAAACTCATTATATCCTCCCTAATTAGGGATAATGAGCCTACTTAAGTATGAGATAAGCATCTCCAATTAATTACCATGATGATGTAGGATTAAGATCATTAACCTACTTGTGATTATTAAAATGTTTTTTTGGGTTTTTGTTTTGTGTTAAGTAATGAGTTTAATCTCTAATCAGGGATTAGTGAACTCATTACACCATCCTAAGAGAAGGATGATAGATGAGAACACTTAAGCTGAGGAAGATACCTCAACTTAATCCATGGTTAGGGATTAAATTCATTATTTAACAAGCCTTTATTAAAGATGGATTTTATTTAAAGGATGAGAATAAGAAGTTTTTTTATGTTTGTAAGACTAGCTTGAGGGGGACTTGTCCATTAAACACTAGGGTTAGTCCCTTTTAACCAAAGGGAAGAGATAGAACCCTAATACAAGGCCCAAGTTACAAGCTTATGTCTTGATCATTATTAAGTTTTTTGATTAAGAGTTTTAAACAAATTAAAGTTTTAATGGTAAGGATTAAAGTTATACACTCCATCCTAAGATAAGGATGCAGGCATAACCCTAATTCAAAGTCCTAAAAGTTTAAATGTTTAGCCTCTGATTATGAGATGAGAAGAGAGACCCAAGGAGACTCAAAGGTAAAAAATAAGGGGGGACTATATACAACCCTAAAGATTATCATGCTTGGATATCCTATGGTTTGTGAGGCTTAAGAGAAGAATCTTCAGGAGCCACCATGGAAGAAATGCAGATGAAAAGAAAAGGAGAGAAAGAATAAGTTACTTACTTCCTGGAGAAGATAAGTAACTTAAGAGGAAGAAAGTAAGAATGAGAGGTCATAAGTGAATTAGATTCACTTCAAAGACAAGTAAATAATGCATATGAAGAGATGAGAAGAGGTGGTATGTGAAGGCAAATCCACATCCCAAACAACTTACCATGAGCCCCTGAAATGTTAGTATGAATGCATAAGACATAAAGCAAAAGGAAATGAGATGGAATAAGATGAAAAGGATAAAACCAGAAGTGTATATGCAAGGAAAATGTGTTATGAGATGATTCAAAGTCATACAAGATGCATATGAATGATCATACAAGGATGGGATGCAATGGAGGCATGTTTAGAAGTATGAAAACACATGGATGTTCATGAAATGTAATGAATGCAAAGCATAGAAAATGAATGAAGAAATGATTAAGCAATGTTCAAGCATGTCCTATGATGTCTAAGATGTCATACAAGTGAATGAAATGTCATGGCAAGTTCATATGATTGAGCTATGCAAAGACAAATGCAAATGAACATGAGAAATTAGGGTTTTAAGACAACATGAGATGCATATGACCAAAACAGAAGCATATATCATGATAAAATTTTTAAATTGAACTCAAACAAACCCTAAACATATACAAGATCACACCCCAAAGGAGAAAGTCAGAAGCTAATCTTAGGCAAAGTTATGAAATTTCTAAGTTAACTAGGGTTTTTGGGTGTTCTTAAGGGAAAATGCAAATTAAATTGAAAATGCAATGCAAAAATATGAGATAAATAACCTAGAAACTATATGCAATATGTGAAACAATGCAAAAACAATAAAGTTCAAACTCACCATGGTTAGGCAGAAATGAATTTTTCAAGTTAGGGTTAAAAAATGTGAAATTTATGAACCCTAATTCAAAGATAATTGTAAAAATGGGATCAAACCTAAAAAGAAATTTGTATGGTGAGTTTGAAAATGTTACTAAATGTATGAGAATGCTTCATGAATTTTTTGGTGATTTTTAGAAACCTAAATGTATATTTAATTAATTAAAATCAATTAATTAATTAGATAAAATATTTAAATGATTAAAAAATATTTTTTAATGCAAAAATTAAAATAAAAAATGTTTTTGAGTCAAGAAAATTATTTGGAATGGAAATGCAAAGTTTGAGATTTTTAGAATTTTTTTTTGATATTTTAAATAAATAGAACAAAAGAAATGCAAAGAAAATGAAATAAAAATAAATAAAATGAGAATTAAATTGATCTAAAGGCCAAGATTCAAAGCTTGGTTGACTGGCGCGCTAATGAGGGGTCAGGATTCAATCTGAGATTTTAAACTAATTAAACCTAATTAAAACTAATTAATTAAAGATTAGGGCTAATGAGTCAATCTGGGCCACACACGCGCGCGAGTAAATCCTATCTAAGGGTCCATATTCAAACTGGCATTTAATACAGGATTAGGGTTTAATGACTCTCAAGTGACCGGAACAGTGTTCCAACCATCTTCTCCGGCGACACCCTCACCTGACTTCACTCAAAACGCCATGAAAACTTACCAAAACCTCAAGAATGGATCATATAACACCCCTAAGCAAGAATCCAGCCCAAAAACACTTTATTTTACATGAATCCAGAGAATCAAACAAGAACATTTTTCACGGGAAAAGTTTCAGAAGCTAAATACATCCTGGTTTCTCAACCATTTTCAAAAATAATCACATCACAATGATCAGGGGAGTGCATAGATTCATTTTAGAACTTAAAATGAAGGTTCTGGAAAAAAAGTTTGAGATGACTACCTGAGATGGAGCTTTTTGATTCTGAGCTTTCTGACCACTCCTCTGATGCAAAACCACTCCTATGATCCCCCTTGTGTTTCTGAAAGGCTTAGAACAAGTTTGTATGGCTTGGTTTTTGAGATTCAGTTCTGCTAAGGCAAAAATCGTGTCTTTGATTCAGAGGCTTTTAGGGAAAAATGAAGGGTGGTTTGTGATCCTTATGATGTGTGGGGATGATTGTTTTTGGGAATTTTTGTGAATCTCAGCTTAGGCTTGCATTCAGGCTTGTGTGTCTTATGTTTTGTGTTGCTTGAGGTTTGTATAAACCAATGGGAGTGATCAAAATAGTTTGTGTGGCACAGCTTGATTGGTATGGGCAAAGTTGCAAAAAAGTCAATGTTGTGTACTATGAGGCATGGAACGGGTCAGAGGCTGTTTGAAGGGGTGTCTGGCCTCAGCTTGATTCATGGAAGGCCATTGGATGAAGTTTATGTAGCTGGATGGCCTTGATCAAGTGTTCTCAAGGTTTATGCAATTTGGCAACTTTGAAGTTTCTTAAGAAATAAGTCATGGAAATGCTTGGTACAAAGGCCAATTCTGATCTTTAGAAGTTTCTTGGACATGTTATGATACATTTGAGTGTATTAGAGGTCATTTGAATGCTTGAAAATGCCAATATACAAAATCCCTCTTTGACATGAACTTGAAAATTACAAGAAATTTGCCAACTTTGCAAGGCCATAACTTGAGTTCTAGGATGAATTAGAATGAGTTCTTATACTTTCTGAAAATGGGAAGATCCAATTTACAACTTTCATGTTTAAGGATTTTTCATTTGAAGCATTTTTGATCAAGAAAGAGGAGGTTAAAAATCTTTCCCAAAATGGAAAGTTTCCATTACAAGTCATGTCCAAAAATGGAAAGTTTGCAAATGGCTTGAAATTCTTCAATATTGTGAACTTCTAACCACTTCTAAGATCAAATAAAGATCATAGGACCTCAAAATGATGAAGATGACCCTTTGGTTCCATTGATGGGGGCCTCAGATGCCCTGATTCTGACTTTTCTTGCACAATAAGTCACCAGTTGATTAGATGACTTCCACAATGAATTTCTTCATCAAATTTGGTACACATGCTCCTTATAACATATTAAGACCATTAGAATCAAGAATGACCAAACAATTTGGGTGTAAGGCCTCTGAAACCAAAACCCTAATTTTAGGTCATCTGTGTAGGAAATCTTTAGTTTGCCTCTATGCCTTTGCCCTGCTTTGTGATCTCTTGACTTCAAAGAACCCTGGGAGGCATAATATGACCATAGAGCACCCATGGACTCTCTTGGAAAGCTTCAAGGCATTTGAGATGGCTCAGATTACTTCTTGGATTGCTCAAATCACAAACCCTAGATGTAAATGAAATGAACTATGCACTGAGATGATATGCTTATGCAATGCCATATGAAAAGATCACAAGCAAAAAATGTAAGAAAAAGTGAGGGAAAATTTGGGGTGTTTACAGCTGCCCCTATTCAAGCATGAGTTAGTTGTGCAGGGTGTAAGCGCCTGGCTTAACAGACAAACAAGATAACTTGTGGTTGAATACCAAGACAATCCGAAATTTGCACTCACTTGGGAGAAGAAGAAAAGGGATATAAATTGTAAAAGGAAGTATAGTATGAGTATCAAATGAAAGCAATGGAGGACGACCATGGAGCAGAGGACGACTGTTGGGGATGAAAAACGGTAAGTAAAGCAATGACGGGGACGACCATCATGCTGGGAAATAAAAGGACCATAACGGGGACGGCCATCAGTCCAAGAAATAAAACTCTCTGGGGGGTCAAAGAAAAGAGGAAAGCACTGACGGGGACGACCATCAGGTTAAAGGGTAAATAAACCGCGACGGGGACGACCATCATGTAAAAAGAATAAATGAAATAATGATGAGGGGCGGTCATCAAAAGGTGAAGGACAATCACCTAGCAGGGGACGGCTGCTGAAAATATCACGACATAGTACGAATGCCGGATAGAGAAGATCAACGATGGGGGACGCCCATCGGATAAGCATGATGAAGGATGATCATCAAGAGGTGAAGGATGATCACCTAGCAGGGTACGGCTGCTCTTGGGGATTATCTCAACATAGGACGAATGTCGGATAACAAAGATCAATGACGGGGATAGCCATCGGATAAATGATGAGGGACGGTCATCATAAGGTGAAGGATGATCACCTAGCATGGGACGGCTGCTAAAAATATCACGACATAGGATGGATGCCGGATAGAAAGTTCCAATAATGGGGGTTCCACTAGGGATAGGATGAGGGATGGTCATCTAAAGGTGAAGGAAGATCACCTGGCAGGGGACGGCTGCCAAAAATATCACGACATAGGATGAATGTCTGATAGAAAATCTATTTTGTTGGTGACTTACTGGGGACGGTAAACATGGACGAGTGCTTACGCTTTGAAAATAAAAGGTATAAGTGTTTGACAATGTGTATAGACTAAAGATGCAGACGAGCATCCTTAGGACCACGATACGGACGAGTATCGATAGAAGCCAATGCTGACACGTGTTTGAGGATGATGATACAGACGAGTATCAATCGGTTAAGCAAGGAACACAGACGAGTGTTTGATCTGCTGGGGAGGTGATATATACATGATACGGACGAGTATCAGAGGATTGTGTATAAGTATGTATAAGTGTTTGACCTGCTGAGGAAAATATGTGCAAGACACAGACGGGTGTCAGAAGTATTGAGCAAGGGACACAGACGAGTGTTTGACTTGCTGGGGAAGTATGACACAAACGAGTGTCAAAAAGAATATGTACAAGTTATGAACAAGTATCTGTATTGAGAGTGCGAAAGATATTTTGGCTTTGTCTGCGGGTGATAAGTTTTGCATATTGCTGGTGAGGTGATGATGGTATTTGCAGGTGATTGATTTGAACCTGGCTTATGATCATGCAAATGTTTGATTTTTTCCGTAATGCTCCGTATTAGACGGAATGCTACGCTTTGTTTGGTGAATATGATGCGAATGCTATGATTATGCCAAATGAGATAACCGATCCGAGATCCTGCTCATGTAGGGAGAAAGATCTCTGGGCGATTCATCTGGAGGGAGAACTCCGCTGGGGAAAGAGATCATTGGCCGATCTGTGGGGAGAGAGGATCACCGAACGATCTTCCTAGGGAACTCAGTGGGGATCTTGTTTGGGGAAGCTTCTGTTGAAGAAACTCATGCTGGGGATGAGGAGGCTTCGGCAACTCCATTGGGGAAGAGTATTTCAGGCATTACTCTATTGGGGAGAACTGACAACTCCGCGGGAAAGCGATTATGTTGGTTTTGCTGAGGATGAGAAAAATCCTGACAACTCTGATGGGGAATAGAAAGTTCCTGGCTACTTTGCTGGGAAAAGCCGTCAGGCACTGCTCGGGAGATCCTGCTTGGGGAGAAGTGAACTTCTGGGAAGTAATTTGTTGTAACTCCTTCATCCAAGCGACACACTGGGGTTTTAATGAGTTTTTCGAAGGATCCTCTAAGGGGATGACAACTTCGTGGGGGGAAAACTCCTGTCAAGTAACCCCGCTGATGAGGTGATTTCCGAATTGGTTGGGGATATAATGCTTGATATGCCCCATGCTGTGAGAGATTGTCTGCCTTGGGTACATGCAACCTGTTAAAAATAAACGCACAAGTGTCCCGAGGTATCCTCAACCGGATTCCGTCATAGAAGTTAGATTTGCTCAAGAGTGCATATTTCCTGCAAGCATATATTAAAAATGGCTTATATGTTTTCATGCAAGTGTTGTATTACGAACTTTGGACATTTTGCAAACGAAACAAAAGAATGTTCAAAACAAAGTGTGACTGAAAATTCTGATTTTATTAATTTTATGTGCCCTGAATAGGCAAGTACAGTCAAAGAAGCGAATCCCTGAAAGGAGGAGATTGATGTAAATTGACAAAACAAAAGTGTTGGCAATGTTTGAAGTTGATGCTCTAGTGAGCTTCCTTTGCTATAACCTGTATGACCTTGACGTTCTTATTATCTTGCTTTCCAGAGAAGGTTGATTCTGACCAACTGTAAACACCCCAAATTTGCCCTCACTTTTTCTCACACCATGGCTTGTGATCCTTCATTTTTGTTTTAACATAAGCATTATATCTCATATTGGATATTTGCTTCACTGCATAGTCCCATTTTCATCTACATCTAGGGTTTGTGATCTATGCAATCCAAGAATCAATTTGATCCATACCAATGGTCTTGAAGCTTTACAAGAGGGTCCATGTGTGTTCTATAATCATATTATGCCCCCCAAAGTTCATGAAAGTCAAGGGATCACAATGATTGGCAAAGGCATGGAAGCAGGGCTAGGGTTTTCCTACACAGATTACCAAAAATAGGGTTTTGGTTTCAAAGGCCTTAACTCCATAATTTTTGGTCATTCTTGTTTCTAATGTTCTTAACATGTTATAAGGATCATGTGCACCAAGTTTGGTGAAGAAATTCATTGTGGAAGTCATCTGATCATTAGGTAACTTCTTGAGCAAGTTAAGTCAAAATCAAGGCATCTGAGGCCCCCAACAAGGGTACCAAAGGATCATTTTCATCAAATTGAAGTTCTATGATCTTTATTTGATCTTAGAAGTGGTTAGAAGTTCACAAGATTGAAGAATTTTGAGCCAATTGCAAACTTGCCATTTTTGGAAATGACTTGAAATGCAAACTTTCCATTTTGGGAAAGATTTTCAACCTCCTCTTTCATGACCAAAAATGCTTCAAATGAAAAATTCTTGGACATGAAAGTTGTAGATTAGGTCCTTCCCTTTTCAAAAAGTACTAGAAAATGTCTTGATTCATCCTAGAACTCAAGATATGGCCTTTCAAAGTTGGCAAAAATCCTATAATTTTCATGTTCATGTCAAAGAGGGATTTATGCAATTTTGAGTTTCAAGCTTCTAAGTGACCTCTAATCCACTCAATTATGTCACAACATGTTAATGAAACATTGCTTGATCAGATTTGTGCCATGGATCACAAGATTTCATGCCTAATCTTCATAAAATTTCAAAAGAGGGAAAATTGCAAAACACATGCTACCTCATGATCTAAGTGTTACAACTCATCCATTTCCATCCAAGGGCTCTCCACAAAGTCAGCTGAGGCAAATCCACCCTTTAGATCACCTCTGACCCGAGCCCATGCTTGTGGTACACTTTCCTTGACTTTTTACAAAACAAGCCATACCAATCAAACTGAGCCACAATAACTCTTTGGACCAATCAAGACCTCTTATGCAAACCCTAAGGAGCTCATTTCACAACACATTCAAGCCTGCAAGCTCTCACAAGCCAGAATACACAAAAATCACCTAAAAACTTCCTTTCTTCGATTCTCACACCTCAACCATCAAAACTCACTCATTCTTTCACCATTCATCTCAAAATCACCTAAGGTTCACAAAACACCCCCCACCATGGCCTGAAACCAGCTCAAACTAAAATACGATTTATGCAAAACCAGAACCAAACACTTCAAAATAGCCATCACAAACTTGTTCTAAGCATTGCAACATCATCAAGGAGCTCATTGGGGTTGGTTTGCATCAAAGAAAAGGCCAGAAAGCTCCAAACTGAAAAGCTTCAACTCAGGTATATCTCAAGAACATTTTTTCCAGAACTTGCTATTTAAGTTAAAATATCAATCTTCATGTTCCCCTGATCACACTGATATTTTTAGTTTCGAAAATAAGTGAGAAATGAGCATGTATGAACTCTCTGAAAGTTTGCCCGAAAATCTTGTTTGCTTCGATTCTTATTTTTGATGCATGATAAATGTGTTTTGTTTGATGATTCATGATATATGATGTTTGGAGATCATTTATGGGCAAGAAATTTGGTGTTTAGTGACCTAGGGAAGAAGTTAGCATCTTGAGTGGCCGGAGAAAGCTCCGGTCACCTGAAAGTAATTAGAGTTTAATTAGGGTTAGCTGCCCAAATTGAATTCTCACCCTTGGATCTTGTTTAAGTTAGCGTGTGGACGGCCCAGATGAAGTCATTAACCCTAACCTTTAATTATTTAATTTAATTAGGATTATTTGAATCAATTAAATCAGAATCAATCTTGGCCATCAGATAGTGCGCACAGTCAACTCCCATCTCCCCAGTTTGAATCTCATCCACTGGATCTGATTACTTCCATTTTAATTTGATTTTTATTTCATTTTATTTCATTTTCTATCCACATTTTATTAAAAATACCAAAACACATCAAATAAATTCCCAAACTTTGCATTCTTGTTTTAAATATTTTTCTCAACCTGAAAATGATTTTTATTTTATTTTTTGCATTTAAAAAGTATTTTTAAAATATTTAAATGTTATTTTTATTTAATTAAAGTATTTTAATTAATTAAAAATACATTTAGGTTTCTAAAAATCACCAAAAAAATCATGAACCATTCCAATACATTTAGAAACATTTTCAGACTCTTCATACAAATTTCTTTTTAAGTTTAATCCTAATTTCACAATTTTCTTTGAATTAGGGTTCCTTAAAAATCACTTTTTTTAACCCTAACTTTGAAAAATCATTTCTTCCTAACCAAGAATAGTTTGAACTTGATTATTTTTGCATTGTTTCACATATTGCATGTAGTTTCTAGGTTATTTTCCTCATGAATTTATCTTGCATTTTCAAATTAATTTGCATTTTCCCTTTTGAATCACCTAAAAACCTAGCAAACTTAGGAAAATCATAACTCCCACTAGGTTTAGCTTCTGACCTTCTCCTTTGGGGTGTTGTAAGCTCATAATTTCGACACTTTGAAATTTGAGACATGAAGTCATTTCTTTAGCTGAGAGGATGATCAGTAGATAAGGAAAAGAAGAAGTGAAGATATTCAGGAGATGTTGACGAGGTTAAAAACTCAAGTGCTTCGACAGGAGGACAAATAGTGTTCTGGCAAGCCAAGTTTGGAAACTTGTTTATAGTTTGGAATTTGTCAAGATAGGTGTAGTTTTCGACATTTCGACAGAAGATGTTTGGCAGGAGCATTGGTTGGTGAAGTTTGGAGAGTTTCTTCTTCTTCGACACTTCAACAAGTGAAGAGATGCAATGTTTCGCCACCAAAGGGAAGAATTCAAATTTGAAAGTTGCAAACCTTTGGCAATTGGACACATGGAAGCTTCAGAGAAGAGAATTGCATGCAGGCTGACATTTGTCATTTAGTTAGAATTTTCCCGTTCTAGGCAGTTATTTTGTTTGTATATAAATAGGATAGTTTGTGTTTAGAATGTGTGTGTGAAAACTTATACAAAAATCCTGTAAATACTCTAAGTACCCAGTGTGAGAGAAAATGAGTCTGATATTTGGAACAATGTATGTGTTGAACACCATTTTTCTTTCAAGTTATTTAAATTATTAGTTTGTTTCATCAAGTTATTTTACCTTCAGTTTTATTTACTTTTCTGCAAAGTTTTACATCATTTCGCCATTTTCTTACTTTTGTTCAAACTTTAACTTTATTTTACCTTCAAAATCAAAGCATTTAACACTTTGACATTATTAACAAAACAAACCACAAATCATTAACAACACTAAGAGTAAATTCGACAAAACAATTGCACATGTGTCCTAGGACTTGTTTGGTTGGTCCTGCAAGTAACCCAGTTTTCTAAGAGATTGGTTAACCAGAGGTTGTTCGTCAGAAATCACAACGAACAAATTGGCACGCCCAGTGGGACTAGTGCAATTAATAAGAATTAATAGAGAATCCTCTTAGACAAATTGTTCCTTGATGCGTTGTATGATTCTTAGAAGCGGTAAACTAGCCGTAACCGACGTAGAAAGACCAAAAAGAACAAGAGGAAGAAGGATGGCTAACCCGCCAAATACTTAAAATAATCCTAACGAAACCATTCCAGTTTCCAATCCTATCCTTTCGTCAGAAGGAGTAGCAGTTTCTGGCCCTGTTTTGGAACAGATTAGGCCTCCATCAGTGGATTTGATACCAACAGGTTCAGGGTCCCAAAATGCGCCTAGTTCTTCCACCATGGGACACTCAAGGCCCATGGGAACCCCTCCTCCTGGAGGAAACGCCTTTAGGCCATTTATAAATTATTTTGTGCCCATGTCTGGGAGAGAACAGCCATATGGAATGCCAACTTCAATGATGGCAAACTTACATAATTCATCACCATTATTTTCTGATGCTATGGTTCAAATGTCTTCACCATTGCAAGGATCAGGATATGGTGGAAATGGGAGTAGATTAAATCAGGTTCCACCAGGGTTCCATATGCCAACCATGACGAACCATTCGGCGCAAGTAATTCGTCAACAAATGGATGAAAGTAACCATGATATGGTGCAGGCATTGACACAACAAATGGGGGAAGTGTTTAATCCTTTAATACAAAATACTACCCAAACAAACCAGATATTGGCAGAACAGATGGCTCGCATTGCTGACTTTTTTGGAGTCCCTCAAGCACAGCAAAGAATGCAATTGAATCAAAATCCTGCCAATAGGCCTGTCGAAGAGGAACTTACTATAAACCAAAGGCCATTAGGAAACCCTCAAGAAAATCCCAGGGGCCAAGAGGTAATAGTCGAACAACCTCATGTAGAGGAACCCATTCGACAGGAACCTAGAAGAATAATAGTCCAAAGAGACCAAAACGCTGATGAAATATTACAGCAGAGAATGCGTTACAACAATCTGCCTGTCAAAAATAATATTGCAACCATGGTTGAGAGAATAATGGCGCAAAATGGAGTAAACGTAGGATTAAAAAGGCCTAGTTATACTTCCCCTTTGTCTGAATATGTTTTGCAACAAGAGTTACCACCAAGGTGGAAAGTCCCCAAATTCACCAAATTCTCAGGGGATACTAGTGAGTCCACCATAGAACACGTAGCGTGTTATTTGATAGAGGCAGGAGAGATTGCTAATAATGAGAACTTAAGGATGAAATATTTTCCAAGTTCTTTGACGAAAAATGCCTTCACTTGGTTTACTTCTCTGCCTGCAACTTCAATATTCACATGGACCCAATTAGAAAGATTGTTCCATGAACAATTCTATATGGGACAAACTAAGATAAGTTTGAAAGAATTAGCAAGTGTCAAAAGAAAATTCTCTGAACCTATAGATGATTATTTGAATAGGTTTAGATTGTTAAAGGCTAGATGTTTTACACAAGTGTCGGAACAAGAGTTAGTCGAAATGGCTGCAGGGGGTCTGGATTAATCCATAAGGAAAAAATTAGACACCCAGTACTTGAGAGACATGGCACAACTAGCAGATAGAGTAAGGCAAATAGAAAGGCTAAAAAATGAGAAGTTTAGATCAAATAAAAACAAGAAGGAAAGAGTGGCCTATGTAGGAATAGTTCAGGAAGAAGATTATGACGAAAACGAATCAGTCATTTTCGACCAGCAAGAAATTGATCTGGCAGAACGAAAACAAGGCCCTCCATATTCCTGTAAAGTTTTAGCCCCGTCGAATGGAAAAAATCCAATCGAAATGGAAAAGAATGACAGGTTCCCTAAAAGAACCTACACATTCGACCTCACCAAATGTGATGAAATTTTTGATTTACTAGTTAAAGATGGTCAGTTGATAAAACCAGCAGGCACTAAGGAGCCTCCTGTAGACCAACAGAAAAAGAGAGGTTTTTGCAAATACCATAATTTTTTGGGTCATAAAACTTCTCAATGTTACCTTTTCAGGGATCTTGTCCAGAATGCAATCCAGAATGGACGGTTGAAATTTGGAGACAAAGCTAAGCAACAGATGAGGATTGACTCCAATCCCATGCAGGTTGTGGAGGCCAACTATGTTGAACCAGAAATGGTGAATGTGGTCGAAATGGAAGTCATGGCTGAGGAAAGTTTTGAAATGGTAGAAGCTACTGAAGGTTTCGACGCCAACTTCACCATGATAGAGGCTGCTGAGGGCTTCGACACCCATGTAAATGTGGTGGAGGGGGCTGATGACCTTACTGACCAGACTGAGGAAGAAGAAGTCAAAGCTACTGAAGGCTTCGACAAAGGGAACGCCACTGAAACTACTGAAGGTTTCGACGAAGGGAACACAGTCAAGGTTGGTAGAAGTTTCGACAAGAAGAACTGTGACAGAGATGCTGAGCATGGAGTGGTATGGGACACTCTAGGATAACCCAGTGGAAAGTTTGACTTCATGGTGAAGTATTCTGCACCACAAAGCTCCAAAACTGACATCAGCAAAATCAAACCCACAGGATGGGTTGACTTTTTCAGAAGTGATAATGAGGAAGAAGATAACAAAGCCCTCATTACCCAAAAAGAGGCCACTGAAGGCCTTAGTCATGACAAGATCAAGGAAACAGAGACTGCTGACAATGTCCACATTGTCGAACCAATAAATAGAAGCACCACCAAGACTAAAGAAGATTTTGCCAAAGGTGTTGTGCAGAAACCCCCTCATGGGATTCTGTGCAGAACAATGGAAGACCCAAAAGAAAAGCCAGTTGCACAATGCTGCAAGTTCATCCATAGAAGCTTGCACCCAAAAGGCAGGATAAATCAGTTAGAAAAGAATATCCCTGAGGAAATGATGCTAGTCGAAAAAATGAATAAACTGAAGATCACAAGTGAGCAGAATGCAGGAATTCATATGGTGGAAGTCACTCAGAAGATAGGACCAGACACCGACAAGGGAAAGAAACATTAGAAGCTGGTTTACCCAGAAGAAAATGAAAGTCTTGTCGAATTCATCCAGAGGTGCCAGAGGAAGAACGCAAAAGTTATGCTTTGCCCGAGGTGCAGCGCTGTGTTCGACAGGAAAGCAACTAGTGACTTAGAAGCAGCAGAAAAAACCCAAAAGAAAAGGAACTAGGGAGCAGACCCACCAGTCAAAAGTGAAAGGTTCGACCCAAGAAGAAGGGAGCATCATAACCAAGGAATGGGAGAAAGACGTCACAACACCTATAAACCATCCAACAAACCGAACGATGACAAGTGGGTCCAACCTATAAGGGATGCCCAAGGTCAGAAGAGATGGAAAAGTTTTGAAGTGAACAGGGGTGCCTCAATAGAAGTGAAAAAGGAGGTAGAAAAAGCAAAGCCAAAGTATGTCTCTGAAAACTACAAAGGGAAGAATCCTATGTCCAGGTCCCAATGGAGAAGGTTCCAAAGGCAGAAGAGAGTTGAAAAGGAAATTGTAGAACAAAAAAGGATTGGTGAGAATAAAGCTGAGCTAAGCAAGTGTGTGCAGACAATAAGCAAAGGGAAATCTCTGGCGAAAGAAGAACTCCCCCAGAGAGATAAATCTAGTGACACAACAGAGATGCAGAAAATAAGCAACAGAGTGCCAGAAGACGAAGAAGTTACTGATGACTTCAGCTCAGAGTCTGATGCATCCTTCGACGTAACGTGCAATGTGGTTTTTGTGTTTCCCAGAGACTATGATAGGATAATGGAAGTAGAGGATGAAGAGGATGATATGGCAGATGATAGCATAGGGCTTAAGCCTGTATGTTACTATATAATGAACAATGGCTGTGTCGAAGAGCAAAATGCTTTCTTCGAAAAGCCAGATGATGCAATGAAGGCTCACTTAAAGCTTTTGTTCATAAAAGGGAAAGTAGAAAACGTGGGTGTCAACAAAATCCTGATAGATGGAGGAGCAGCTGTGAATCTAATTCCTCATTATATGATAAAGAGGATTGGAAAAGATGACTCAGACACCAAACCTCACAACATGGTGTTGTCCAACTATGAAGGTAAGGTAGGGACAACATTGGGGGTAATACAATTGAACCTGACTGTAGGAACCATTACCAGGCCTACAATGTTTGTAGTGATAGCATCAAAAGCAAATTACAACCTGCTGTTGGGAAGAGAGTGGATCCATGGAATTGGGGTTGTGCCATCATCCATGCATCAAAGGATAGCAATTTGGAGGCCAGATGGGATTGTCGAAAACATAGAAGCAGACCAAAGTTACTTCATGGCTGACGTGAACAATGTCACTAGTCGTAACTTCGACAAGAACTTGGCCCACATAACACCTTGCAATCCTGCTGGTTTCGACCTAACAGCCTCTGACAACGCATACTGTTCCATGTACCTCCACCCTACGCATGGTTTCCAGTGGGATAAAGAAATAATTGGGGAGACAAATTACACTTGGGGAACTGCCCATGTCAACCCAACTGGGTGGGGAAGTGAGTTCAGTGAAAATGACTGAAGCGTCAACAATAGAAAGGATTACGGCTTATGTAGCCGAAAAACAACTCAAAGCGGCCCTTGAGGCCGAAGTAAGAGATATGGCTTTCAAAGCCGACGCACAAGTTGTCGAAGAACAACATCCTCAAGAAAATATTGAGGAACAATTTGCAAAACAGAGTTTTGAAGGAAACTCTAGTGGCGAATGGCAGAATTAAAGACTTGATGCCTTTTATGATGACGAACCCTTGGGGTTTGAAAAAGATCCAGCCCCAACCAATATGAAAATGGTGGCACAGGATCCCTTAGAAGAGATCAATCTGGGACTGGGGGCAGAGAAAAGGCCAACTTACATCAGTGCCAAGATGGATCCTCAGCTTAGAGTCGAAATAATCCAACTGCTGAATGAGTTTAAAGACTGCTTCGTATGGGATTATGACGAAATGCCTGGTTTAGACAGAAACTTTGTCGAATTGAAGTTGCCAATACTGGAAGGGAAAAAGCCAATAAAGCAGACTCCCAGAAGCTTCGCACCTGAAATTCTGTCGAAAATCAAAGAGGAAGTCGAAAGACTTCTAAAATGCAAGTTCATCCGTACAACAAGGTATGTCGAATGGATTGCTAATATTGTTCCTGTGATTAAGAAAAATGGCTAACTTAGGGTGTGCATTGATTTTAGAGATTTAAACTCAGCTACCCCTAAGGATGAGTATCCTATGACAGTAGCAGAAATGCTTGTGGATTCTGCAGCAGGCAATGAGTATTTAAGTATGCTTGATGGATATTCTGGTTATAACCAAATTTTCATTGCTGAAGAAGATGTTCCAAAAACAGCTTTTCGTTGTCCAGGGGCAATAGGAACATATGAGTGGGTAGTCATGCCCTTTGGTTTAAAAAATGCTGGAGCCACTTACCAAAGGGCAATGAATTCTATTTTTCATGATTTCATTGAAACATTTATGCAAATTTATATAGATGATATTGTGATTAAATCTGCCTCAGGCTTAAACCATATTGACCATCTTCGACAATCCTTTGAAAGGATGAGGAAGTTTGGTTTAAAAATGAATCCCCTTAAATGTGCTTTTGGTGTGCAGGCAGGTGATTTCTTAGGCTTTGTGGTCCACAAGAAAGGGATTGAAATTAATGAAAACAAAGCCAAGGCCATAATGGAAGCGAAAGCGCCATCGACAAAGAAGGAATTGCAGTCTCTACTAGGGAAAATTAACTTTCTTAGAAGGTTCATCTCCAACCTTAGTGGAAAAACACAGGCCTTCTCACCTCTACTTCGACTAAAGAAGGAGGGCTTCACTTGGGGGCAAGAACAACAAGATGCTTTCAACAAGATCAAAGAATATCTGGCCAATCCTCCAGTTTTAATGTCTCCTTGTCGAAAAAGAAGTATGAGGCTCTACATCTCAGCATCCGACAGAACATTGGGAAGCATGCTTTGTCAGGAAGATGAACATGGCGTCGAAAGAGCCATCTATTATCTCATCAGAGTCTTAAATGATGCTGAAACTTGATATAGTATGATAGAGAAACTATGTTTATGCGTATATTTCTCTTGTACAAAGTTAAAGCATTATATAAAACCTATTGATGTATATATATCTTCTCATTTCGACGTAATAAAACATATGTTGTCTAAATCTATTCTACATAGTCGAATTGGAAAATGGGCTTTAGCATTAACTGAGTATTCTTTAAAATTTATGCCTCTAAAAGCTGTCAAAGGACAGGTGGTTGCTGACTTTATAGCTGACCATTCCATAGTTGGAGATGAAATAAAATATGTCTAAAGAGAACCTTGGAGATTATATTTCGACGGTTCCAGTCATAAGAATGGAACAGGTGTTGGGGTATTAATTATTTCTCCCAATAAAATTCCAACAAAGTTCAAGTACAAAATAGAAGGTTGTTGTTCAAATAAAGAAGCAGAATATGAAGCTTTAATTGCTGGACTTGAAATATTGTTGGAATTGGGGGCAACAGAGGTCGAAATAATGGGTGACTCTGAGTTGGTAATAAAACAATTGACAAAAGAATACAAATGTGTCAAAGAAAATTTGATCATGTATTTTGTGATAGCCAACAGACTCCTCAAGAGATTCGACAGTGCAGCCTTTAGACATATTCCTAGATTAGAAAATCGGGAAGCAAATGACTTGGCTCAACTGGCATCAGGCTACAGAGTGTCGAAAGAAAATCTGGAGAAAGTTGTCGAAGTAAGAGGAAAAGTATTATCCACTAGACTGTCCCCATCAGATTTGGAAACCATAAGACTGGGATATGGTGATGAAGAAAATTTTGAAATTTTCAATGTAGATGATCCAGAGGTAGGAGATTGGAGAAAACCTATTAAGGATTATTTACAAAATCCAAACCAGACAGTCGAAAGAAAGATAATGTATAGAGCTCTAAGTTACGTACTATTTGGAAATGAGCTGTTTAAAAAGACTGCAGAAGGAGTCTTACTAAAGTGCTTAGGTGAGACTGAAGCTTATATAGCCTTGTCGAAAGTGCACAGTGGTGCATGTGGTGCACACCAAGCAGGGCACAAGATGAAATGGTTGCTATTTCGACAGGGGATGTATTGGCCAACAATGTTGAAGGATTGTGTCGAATTTGCAAAGGGATGTCAAGAATGCCAAGTTCATGCAGGCATACCTCATGTGCCTGCAAATGAGTTACATTCTATTATAAAGCCTTGGCCATTCAGAGGTTGGGCTTTAGATTTGATTGGTGAAATTCGACCAGCTTCGTCAAAGGGGCAAAAATATATTTTGGTTGGAGTAGACTACTTCACTAAGTGGATCGAAGCCATACCACTGACGAATATAGACCAGGAAGCAGTTATAGACTTCATCCAGAAACATATAATTCATAGATTTGGAATACCAGAGACTATAACCACTGATCAAGGATCTGTGTTTACTGGAAGAAATATGCAGGCATTTGCAAAAGAGACAGGTTTTAAGTTGCTAACTTCGACACCTTATTATGCCCAAGCAAATGGACAGGTCGAAGCAGCCAACAAAGTTGTGATAAATCTAATAAATAAGCATGTGGGTAAAAAACCTAGGAATTGGCACAAGACTCTGGATCAAATCCTTTGGGCTTGTCGAACGTCTCCTAAAGAGGCAACTAATTCTACCCCATTTAAGTTGACTTATGGACATGATGCAGTATTACCAGTCGAAATCTATTTACAATCAGTACGAATTCAAAGGCATCATGAAATTCCATCTGAGATTTATTGGAGTATGATGATGGATTAGTTGATTTAGAGTTGATAAAAAGGCAGAAAGAAAGAGTCGAAAAGTTTTACAATAAGAAAGTAAAATTTAAAGCCTTTTTAGTTGATGATTTAGTTTGGAAAGTAATTTTACCCACGGAAACGAAAGATAGATTGATGGGAAAATGGTCTCCTAAATGGGAAGGACCTTTCAAAATTTTAAGAGTTTTTTCAAATGGCGCATATGAAGTCGAAGAAATGGAAAAAGACAGGAGAGTGCTGAAAATAAATGGCAAATATTTGAAGAAATATAAGCCAACATGGCAAGAAATAAAAATAGAAATGGAATAAAATTGCAAACAAAAGCTTGTCTTCGCCAAACAGATGGCGTTAAGTAACATTACATATGAAAATTCTAAAAATTCTTAAAGTAATAAATATCCCTATTTTCTATTACAAACTACTGCTGGAGAAAAGTTGCTTTGAGTTCGTCAAATTTCTTCTTTTGAAGCTGAATTCGACGTTCACAGAGACTTTTGCTAACAGTCAGTTCGTCAATTTCTCTGTGGAGTTGTTGGGCTGTTTCTGCATGTTGAAGACCTTTCTGAAGCTCCCTGTCAATTTCTTCTTGGTTGGGATGTTGGAGGCTGGCTTGACGTTCCTTCTCTTGGAGGATCTTCTTCTGAAGTTCGACAATCTGAGCTTGATAAGCCTGGATGTTATTTTCGCACTCAGCGGCAGCTTTGGAGTAATCTTCAGAAAGTTTGTTTAGCTTTGAGATTCTGTCTGTCAAAGAGGCTACAACATTCCATTCTGAGACTTGTTTTTCAGATTTGGCTGTGATGTTCTGAGAAAATTCTTTTTGGCGAACCAAGTCAGCACTTACAGAGTCAATCATAGACATCAGGTCCATCACAAGACGACTCTCTTCAGTCGAAGCCTCCAGGAGATTGGCTTGCTTTAGGATTTTCTTCAAGTTATATTGTGCAGAAGGGTTTTCGGCCAGAGTTCCAAATAGGTCCACCCCAAGGATTTTTGCCTTAATTTCAGCCATGATAACACTGATTGGTTGAATTTCAGAGGTAGCCCTTGAAGCTGTTGAGCTGCTGTGGGAAGAGTCTTGAAAGTTGTACCTGGAACTGAGTAAAGCTTTCAGATATTCCAGAGGCTTTCTCACTTTCAAGCTTTCAATTTCCTCATGGGACAAGCTTGTCGAACCCGTATTTAGAGGGGTTTCTGTTGGAGTTTCTGCTGGAGTGGGAACAGCTTGGGTACTTCCTCCAGGGTTCAAGTTTGTGTCTGTTTGCTTCGACAGATCTGATTCTTCTTCTTCGACAGCTTCTTTATCAGCCTCTGTTGTATCAATTGGCCCTTGAGGTTGTACATCCTGGTCTGGGGAATTATTTTCTTCCACAGTAAAAGCTGGACGAAGAGGAGAATTGTTGTCAGAAGATTCAGGGTCACTGATGTCGAAATCACTGAAGGTCTGAGGGCCATAAACACCAGCATCTGGAGTGGTTTCTTCCAGAAGTCGTTCAGCTAAAGTCTTTTCAGAATCAGAAGGGATAACCTCTTCTTGAACCTTAGAAGTTTCTTTGACATCAATGTTAACCTAAAGTAAACAGGAAAAGGAAGTTTAAAAGAAGAAACAATGCAGTTAAGACTATGAATATTGTCAGTCGAAAATAATACCTGAGGAATCTCAGTGTGAGTGCCTGAATCCCCACTTTTCTCACTTCTTGAAGGGATTTTGGTGGTTGGACTGCTGGGAGGAGTTCGTCTATGGACTATGGATCTCTGGGAGGCCACTGTCTTTATTCTCATGCCTTTGTTTCTTTTCAGAGGTTGAGGCTCAGGAGATTCATCCTCAGATTCTTCGATACTCACCTCTTTTTCTTCTTGTTTTCTTTTTTTGGCTGGTGTGCGAGTTACCTGAGGTATGCAAAAAGGAAATGTATTCAGTATAGAGAACATTGAAATTTATATAAAAGAAGAAGAGTGAGATGTCATTATTGGTCGAAACCTTTTTAGTAGCTATGGGTGATTTTTCGACCGGTTTAGAAGAGGTCCCTTCACCAGAAGTTTTCTTGTTGGTGATTCTAACAGCTGAAAGAGAAGAAGATGAATGAACATTGATATAAAACATAAAAAGTTGGAAATAAGAAGAGGGATTTAATTTCTTCGACACCTTCAAGAATAGGTTCTTCCACACTAACGTGTTCTATTCCAACATGAAGGTGCCCAGGGAAGTTACCAAAATAATACTTCGTCGGAACCACACGTTCGACAAGTTTTTTGCTAGACTCACGAAGCAGCTTTAAGTGAGATCCACACACAAACCAATCTGGGAATGGAGGGCACAAGGCCACACCAAATTCTGCAGAAGGGAGTGGGGGAAACTTTGGGGGAAATGAAGTATAAGCAAAGTTGTAACGTGCATGTGGGGGAATATATGAAGGCACCCCCAACTTATCCAACTTTTCTGAAAATTTTTGTTTTAAAGTCACTGCTGCTTCGCCTATGGTTCGACGAAGATCATTTGGCCTGTAAATAGTTTCAAAATATTTTTGAAATTTTTGAATTTCTTTGATATGCTTATCTGTACCTTTCTTCTTCTTATCCTGCACAAAAGCAAAGGCATTCGTCAGGAGTGTGTTGAAAGTTGTTACATCAAAGAATTTGTTAATATAATACTCCTTCCACCAAACGTCGAAGTCTTCAGTGCATAAGAAGTTTGGTCGAAATATGGTGGGATGGACCTCCAAAGATTTGTCGAAATATTTGTTATACAATTCTAGACTGTTCTCAAAATTTTGAAATGAGTTGTAGAACAAAATGGAGCCTTTCTTGTGGTAGATTGGTTTTGTCTTCGTCTGTGTTAGCCCAAATTGTCTAGCCACCAGGTTAGGTTGATAGACAATGAGAGAGACTTTAGTGTTATTAAGGCTGTGATGGGAGAAAATGTGTCTTGGTATGAGGAAGGCTTCCCAAATGGATATGTAAGAGTCTTCTTCTTTTTGGTTTTCTACTGGGAGTTGTCTTCTGAACCATTTGGGACCCACAGTCTTGTTGGCAAAGGGCGCCATGGATGGAGTAAACTTGTAACGTTTGGCGAACATCATTACATAACTAGTGAAAGCTTGTCGAAGACCTATACCTTCGTCAGTAGGTGTTAGTTGAACTAACCTAGGTCATTCGACGCGCCTGTCTTTCACTTCTTCTTCGTCAACTGGTCTCTTGATAGGGATGCAGGCTTCGAAGGTTGCGTTCAGCCACAACTGTAAGAGCCAGAAGGGGCCTATGAGGCTGATGGTTCCTTTGTCCTTGATGGTTTTTAAGTTTCTCACACTCTCACTCAGAGATTCGTAGAGATTTGCCAGAAGCAATTCACTTAGGCAAAATGCAACTCCATTATGAAGTTGATTAGCCATGGTAATATAGCTTCTGGCAACCTGGAGTGATCTGGTGCAGAAGACAAATTTGGCTAACCACAAAGTAAGGAAAGCAATATGTTCTCTGTCGGACACTTCTTCAGTGCCTTCGCCTTGGTGATAAGCAATGAATAGGGAATAGCTAGCGTGTTTGGTGTCGAATCCTATGGGATCTTTATTTAGGTGCTCAGGATTAAAGATTTCTCCTATAGGACTAAGGCCAGTGATGGCTGCTATGTCGAAAAGAGTGGGGGTAACCATACCACAGGGAAGATGGAAGTTGTTGTAGGTACTGTCCCAGAAATATAAGGAAGCCAGCAGCATATTCTGGCAGTAGCGTGGGCCTTCTTTCGACAACTGGATCAGGTCATAAATACTTGTCTTCTTCCAAAAAATTTCCTTAGCTTTTTCGACTCTAGTGAGCCAAGCTAGATAATCTGAAGGGTCTTTTGTTAGGGGAGGGCTCCTAAAGATCCTAGTTTGATTTAAGTATGACAAATCTAATTCTGTCGAAGTTATTAGGATCTCAGGTTTCTTAGAGGATGTTTCGACAGATTTGGGGTTCTTACTAGCACCTATTGTCTTAGAGGCAGAATAGCAAGGATAAAAATCCTTTAAACGGTTTGGGTCAGCATGGGGATCAGAGATGGGGCCTAACATTGCATGGTGAACGCCAGAGACTAAGATAGGGATTATTACCTGAGATCTGTAGATACTAGCTTTCTCCCTCTCATTTGGAGGTTCTGGGATGTACTGTTGTTGGTTCACTTGTGTGGGTCCAGACAATGTGTGAGCAGGAGGGAGATCAACAGTCTTCTTTGCTTTCTTGGCACTGCGGTCAGCAACAGTCTTTGGGGGCGCCATTGTTGTGAGAAGATTAAGAGCTGGAATAACAGAAGGTTTGAAAAGGTTTTAATGGAGATTTTCTGTGGTAGGAGAAGGAGAGTCTGAGAGTGTAAAAAGGATGAAAGGTTATTGGAAGAGGGTATTTATAGAAGGTGACATGATATAAAAAATAAATGAAAAAGAAAAAAGACTTTTCAGTTTTTAGTCATGGGGGACGTGCGTTTTGATCGATGGTGGTGATTAAAGGTGACGGTTGGTAGGGAGCCCATGATTTAGCTAGAATGTAGGGTTATGGAAGGTTGTGTAAACGTGGGCTAGAAGAGACGTTTTTTCAGAAAGTTGAAATCATGGTGTTTCCTTGGGACTCAACAAAGTCACTTTATAATTAATGAGACTGACATGGTGTCAGAAGTCATTTCGAAAGCAAATGATATTTCTCCCAAATTAAGTCGAAAACATCTTTGCTGGGGGGCAATTTGTAAGCTCATAATTTCGACACTTTGAAATTTGAGACATGAAATCATTTCTTTAGCTGAGAGGATGATCAGTAGATAAGGAAAAGAAGAAGTGAAGATATTCAGGAGATGTTGACGAGGTTAAAAACTCAAGTGCTTCGACAGGAGGACAAATAGTGTTCTGGCAAGCCAAGTTTGGAAACTTGTTTATAGTTTGGAATTTGTCAAGATAGGTGTAGTTTTCGACATTTCGACAGAAGATGTTTGGCAGGAGCATTGGTTGGTGAAGTTTGGAGAGTTTCTTCTTCTTCGACACTTCGACAAGTGAAGAGATGCAATGTTTCGCCACCAAAGGGAAGAATTCAAATTTGAAGGTTGCAAACCTTTGGCAATTGGACACATGGAAGCTTCAGAGAAGAGAATTGCATGCAGGCTGACATTTGTCATTTAGTTAGAATTTTTCCGTTCTAGGCAGTTATTTTGTTTGTATATAAATAGGATAGTTTGTGTTTAGAATGTGTGTGTGAAAACTTATACAAAAATCCTGTAAATACTCTAAGTACCCAGTGTGAGAGAAAATGAGTCTGATATTTGGAACAATGTATGTGTTGAACACCATTTTTCTTTCAAGTTATTTAAATTATTAGTTTGTTTCATCAAGTTATTTTACCTTCAGTTTTATTTACTTTTCTACAAAGTTTTACATCATTTCGCCATTTTCTTACTTTTGTTCAAACTTTAACTTTATTTTACTTTCAAAATCAAAGCATTTAACACTTTGACATTATTAACAAAACAAACCACAAATCATTAACAACACTAAGAGTAAATTCGACAAAACAACTGCACATGTGTCCTAGGACTTGTTTGGTTGGTCCTGCAAGTAACCCAGTTTTCTAAGAGATTGGTTAACCAGAGGTTGTTCGTCAGAAATCACAGCGAACAGGTGTGACCTTGTATAGGTTTAGGGTTTGATTGAGCTCAGTTTCAATTTTTTATCATGTTGTATGCTTCTGTTTTGTTCATTTGCATCTCATATGTTCACAAAACCCTAATTTCTCATGTTCATTTGCATTCACCTTGCATATTCATCATCATGTGAACTTGCTATGAGATTTCAAGCATCCATATGTCATCTTAGACATCTTAGGACATGTTAGAACATTGCTTTATCATTTCTTCATTCATTTGCCATGACTTGCATTCATTTCATTTCATAAACATCCATGTGTTTTCAAATGTCTAAGCATGCTTTCATGACATCTCATCTTTGTATGATCAATCATATGCACATTGTATGACATTGCATCATCTCATATGCCATCTGCATTGCATAATCACTTCTGACTTTGGTCTTTGCATCGCATTTCAATTCATTTCTTCATGCTTTATGTCTTATGCATCCATACTAACTTTTCAGGAACTTTTGGTAAGTTATTTTGGGAGGTGGATTTGCCTTCATTTCCCACTTCTTCTTATCTCATTTATATGCATTTTAACATGTCTTTGAAGTGAACTTGTTCACTTATGTTCCATATTTCCCACTTTCTTCCTTTAAGTTACTTATCTTTTTCAGGAAGTAAGTAACTTATTCTTCTGCTTCCTTCTCTTTTCATCTGCTTCTTCCATTGGTGGCCTTGAAGATCTTTCCTTTTAAGCCTAACAAACCATAGGATATCTAAGCATGATAACTTTTAGGGTTGTTTATAGTCCCCTTTAGTATTTTGCCTTTGAGTCTCCTTGAGTCTCTTCTCATCTCAATAATCAGGGACTAAACTCTTAAAGTTTTAGGACTTTGGAATTAGGGTTATGCCTGCATCCTTCTCTTAGGATGGAGTGTATAACTTTAATCCTAAGTGTTAAACCTTTAATTTGTTTAAACCTATTAATAAAATCACATTAATAATCACCAAGACTTTATCTTGTAACTTGGGCCTTACATTAGGGTTCTATCTCTTCCTTATGGTTAAGATGGACTAACCCTAGTGTTTAATGGACAAGTCCCCCTCAAGTTGTCTTACAAACTTAAAATCCACTTCTTAATCTCATCCATTAATTAAAATACATTTAATAAAGGCTTGTTATCTAATGAATTTAATCCCTAACCATGGATTAAGTTGAGATATCGTCCTCAGCTTAAGTGTTCTCATCTATTATCCTTCTATTAGGATGGTGTAATGAGTTCACTAATCTGTCATTAGAGATTAAAATCATTACTTAACACTAAACAAAAACCCAAAAACATATAAATAATCACAAGTAGGTGTTGCACCCCAAAATTTTCCCTCCCACAATCAAGACAACCTCTCTCAAGGCTTCTAAATGATCACAAGATCCTCAAGACTCCCAATTGGTCAAGAAGTATGGAAGTTTCCTCAGACAATGCCTTATCCTAAGCAAAGTGTCCACAACTAGGGTTTTGTGTTTCCTCAGGAGAAAATGAGTTTCAAGGCCTCAAGCGAACTTCATAATATCCCACATGTATTCAAGAATCCCCATGTTAAGTTTCAAGGCTTTCCCAATAAGTTTGCCCAGTCAGATGATCAGATATGCAAAAATCAGTCAAAGCAGTTAAAAAGTCAAACTAAGGTCAACTGTGGTCAAATTAAAGTCAACCTTCAAGATTTTTTGCCAACATCAAGTTTATGAAGTAAAATTCATCATTTGATCAAGGTTTGATCATGATTCATCAAGGAAGTTTCAGATCATCAAGAATCAAGAGTTTCTAAATTAGGGTTTTCTTAAGGAAAGTCAACTGAGCTTTGACCAACCATAACTTTCACATGCTTCATCAAGAATTTTACATCCAAAGTTCATTTTAAAGAAAATTTAATTCTCTACAACTATGTGACTCACAAGCCAAGCCTAAAAATGCTTCATTTGGAAGGTATGAGCTAAAACATTACAGGTCATTTCAAAAGTCAACAAAAAGTCAACATCTTCCAAAGAGCATAATTTGAAAATGGTAAAAGATATGGACATGAGACGAAAACGGTTTGTTAGAGGACTCTTTAAGCTTTCCAAAATGTCCAAGAACACCTTCATAGCCTTAAAATTGATGGATTTATGTCTTGTCAAATTTGGGAGATTTTCAAGGGGTGTATGAAGAAAATAAGGGCTTAAATCTAATTTTTTTCCAAATGGGCCTATCATTTTGCAACCCAATCTTCATGATAACATCAAGCACGACCCAATTCAAATATTTTCTGATTTTTATAATTTATTTATTATTTATTTGGATTTTATTCATTAAAATTCATTTTAAATCAAAATAAAATATGAAAATACAAATATTTGATTTGATTCTTCTTCTAGAAGCTCTTAAACACCATTTAAGTTAATTTGATACTCTCCAATTTCGTGCACAACCAATTTGGAAACATATCATTTGATTTTGTTTTGATATTTTTGACCATAACTTTCTTCACAATCAAGTAACCTCAACCCATTGCCAAAAGGCCCAATTTCTAACCTAAATTCACTCTATTATATATACACAAGACAAAAAAAGGGATGGAGAGCAAGAGGATCATATTCATACTTTAAATTTCACACAATTCAAAATTCGGTTTCCACAATCCACCACTTTTACAAGTTGATTAAAGGCTGCAAATGAATCCTTGAGATGGTTTTTGGATAGTTGGATTTAAGTTTCGATGTAGGAATCATAGGGCACCGTGGAGAACTAAAATATTGGTTAATCTGCTGTAATATATTTTCGTTGATACTTCGAAGGCTGTAGTAGTGATAAGAATTCCAGGCTGACAGGTACGTCAGGTAAGTACTACTGTTTCGATTTACTCCGAATTTTTTTCAGAAGTTCAGAAAAAAATCGAAGAACAATACTCTTTTAGAATAGAATTCTAAAAAATTTCGACCCTCAAAATCGCAAATTCCTATTTTTTTTCTATTTTATTTGATTTATTTTCTATTTTCATATTCTCAAAAAAATCTTTAAAAAATTGTGCGTTCTTTATTTGATTTTATTAGATTTTTAGCATCGTTTTAATATTTTTTAGATTTTATTTTAATCGCTTTTCTTATTTTTCATTATTTTAAAATCTGCAGCGATTTTATTTGATCATGTTTATTTCTTTTTTTATTCCTCCAATAGTATATACCAAAAATATGCAGGTGGGAGGAAGAAGATGGTGCGTGACGTGCGCTGGTTGGCCTAGTGACAAAGACCTAAGGTTGAGAGTCTGAGGGCGTGGGTTCAACACTCATTCCCAACATTTTGGCAAAGAAACGTGGGTTCAACACCAACCCCCAACATTTTGGGTATCTCTAACTTTATTTTTCCCTTTTTCATCAAATTATGTATTTTCTTTGAATTTCCTTATTATTATTATTAAACTAATTTCTAAAAGATAAAACAAAATCCTTTTTTTTAACTTATATTTTTTATTATAAACCTTAATTTTTTTCATAACCCTTAATTTTAAACCTAAGTCTTAATTTTTTTTCATAAACTTTAAACCCTAAAAATTTAGCCCTAATCTTTATCTTAAAACCCAGATTTCGCCCTAATTTTTACCCTAAAATTTTTCCTAAACCTTAAAGTTTTTTAAACCTTAAACTTTTTCTCAAACACTACCCTAATTGTTTTCTTAACCTAGTTTGCAAACTTTTTTTTCTCTAATTTATTCACTCATTTTTATGTTATTCATTCACTGTTTGCCTGATTTTGTAACTGCTTCGCCTTTGTAATAATTAGTTTTTATTATTTTCCGCCATTATTATTATTATGTAACTGCCCATAAGCCATGTAATAGCGTATATTTTATTTCCGTATTTTATTTAATTTATTTAATTGCTTGGTTAATAAATAGGGAGTGATAATTTAATTGAAATTAATCGGATTTAGATAATTAATTAAATAAGATAAATATTTGAAAATAAACACTCACACACATAAGTAGATCTTTGATCACCATCTTGTACTTCCTAGGGTATTCCTCTTGGTTTCCTTTAAATATGGTCAAGTCCCTCGAATATAGGGATGTCTTAAGCAAAGTCCCTTCAAATATAAATCATCATAGTCCCTACAGTTTAAAAGATCAAGTCCCTTCGAGGTTGCCTAAGATAATGATCTTGTCCCTTCAAATAAATGATGATAGTCCCTACGAATTGCTAAAGACATCCCTTAAGTTGCCTTCTATGACCATACGATGACCCTACGCTTGTTCCTTAACACATTCAAGGTAATGACTATCTATTCCTTAATAATAGGGATAGTCTTACCATTAAAAGAACATACGAGAACACGAAAGACTTAATCTAGGGTAGGTACCTCTTAGTTGCTTGCTCACATTTCAAAATTTTTTTTTTTTTCACTTCACTTTCTTAAACAATTTTTCAAAACAGGGCTTTGTATACATCCATACGAGGATCATTACAAAGTACTTAGAAAAATTTCTAATCACACACTACACTCTTCAAAAATAATTTAAGTGAGCTAAGTAACTAAGAGCCCGTGGATAACCATGGATATAAAGGGTGTTAATACCTTCCATTTATATAACCAACCCCCGAACTCAAGTCTTTTAAAATAGGTCTTTCCTGTTCTTTTATGTCCTTTCCTTATGGATAAAATAAAAATGGGTGGAGACTCTTGCTATCCGCAACATTTATAGAAAGTCAGTTCTCCCACCGTGTTACAGAACTGGCGACTCTGCTGGAGAGTTACTAAGTAAAAGAGGGGTACCCTTAGGAATTAGATCACTTTAAATTGTTTGCTTTCTTTGCTTTATATTATTTGTTGGGCTTTATGTGTGAAAGATCCTAACCCGGATCAAGTGTACCCTAGGTAAATGGCAATAGACCAAGGAAACTGTACGGCGTATACCGATATGGTTGATCTGGTGGCCATAGTTAGTGTGACTTCTTGGTTGGTGCTTATGTTCCTTAAGTAAGTTAAGAATAATATGGGGCTACCATATGTTGTCAATACACTAACTGACTTTTAGAACCCTAGTTATCCCATCTTGGCCTTTAGAAAGTAGTGAGGTAGCCGACTTTGGTGAAGACTAAAGTTGGTTGATACTCGATGCTACGCTCATTGAGATCCTAAACTTGGAGGGTTTTGGTTGATGTCGCTCCCACTAAAAGACACCAGGTCAGATAGGGTACAAACGCGAACAGTCGGCGAGAGGAGAAATGAAATGAAGGTGAATAGAGTCGCCAGCTAGGCATTTTTATCCCGAAGGAAAGTTAATGCTGCATAAACCTGGGAAAAGATGGATAAGATAGTCGCGAACCAGAGAAACTGAGAAATGGGGTTGGTTACAACCCGGGAAGGTATTAGCACCCAGATTGTCCGTCGTACTCGACGGGATCCACACTTAAATGTTTGTGTTTAAAGGGGTAGGTGTCTGTGCTATCTGTGTGCAAAAGCTGGAAAAAGAATATACAAGTGTCGGTGCAAGAAAGTGAAGTGAAGTGCTCAGGAATGAGGCTTAAAAAGAATGCTGAAAGAGGGGGAAGACACAGAGACTTTTGTTCGATAATAGTTAAGTTATGCCTACGTATGCTCTCGTGCAATGAAGAAGTCAGAACACCGTAGTTCGACTCAAAGAGACTGAAAGATAAATTGACTGATGAACTGCTTGCTTGTCTATGCTCAAGTGTATGACTCGTCTGGCTCGAGTGCTAACTGTCTTGCATTAGACGGAAGAAACAAGTTCTCGTTTGTGAGTGAAGATGGTGAGAAAAGAATCCCGAAGGAGACGATTATTGTTTGTTTTTGTGTTTTCAATCTTTTATTGCTTTTTGTGTTTGTCATAAGTTAATGAGCTTAAGCCTAAACCAAGGGTTAGTAAACTCATCATATCCTCCCTTTGATTAGGGATAATGAGGATACCTTAAGTATGAGATAAGCATCTCAACTTAATTACCATGATGATGTAGTATTAAGATCATTAACCTACTTGTGATTATTTAGATGATTTTTTGAGTTTTTTGTTTTGGTTTAATGTCAAGTAATGAGTTTAAGCCATAATCAAGGATTAGTGGACCCATTACACCATCCTAATAGAAGGATAATATATGAGAACACTTAAGCTGAGGAAGATACCTCAACTTAATCCATGATTAGGGATTAACCTCATGACAAAACAAGCCTTTATTAAAGTGGATTTTAAATAAGGGTGAGATTAAGAAGTGAATTTTATGATTTGTAAGACAACTTGAGGAGGACTTGTCCATTAACACTAGGGTTAGTCCTTCTTAACCAATAAAGGAAGAATTAGAACCCTAATGCAAGGCCCAAGTTACAAGTTAATGTCTTAGTGATTATTAATATGGATTGATTAAGAGGTTTAAACAAATTAATGGCTTAACACTTAGGATTAAAGTTATACACTCCATCCTAAGAGAAGGATGCAGGCATAACCCTAATCACCAAGTCCTAAAACCTTAAAGGTTTAGTCTCTGATTATGAGATGAGAAGAGAGACACAAAAGAAGACACAAAGGTAAGAGCTAAAGGGGGACTAATCACAACCCTAATTATTGTCATGCTTTGGTGTTCCTATGGTTTGTGAGGCTTGCAAGAGATCTTCAAAGAAGCCACCAATGGAAGAAGCAGATGAAAGGAGGAGAAGCAGAAGAAACAAGTTACTTACTTCACTGAAGAAGATAAGTAACTTGGAGAAAGAAAGTGAATGATGAACATGAATGAGAAAGCTCACTCTAAATCAAAGAAAAATTCAGCAATGATGCATAAGAAGAATGAGAAGAGAAATGAGAAGTGAAGGCAAATTCACTTCTCAAGTTACTTACCACCTGAAAAGGTTAGCATAAAGGAAAGAAATGAAATGAAAGTGAGACATATGCAAAGGTAAAACCAAAACCAGAAGAAAACACATGATGTAAATGATGCTATGAGATGATGCAAAGACATGTCAAGTGTTATGAATGTTCATACAAAGAGCAAGAATGCAAATGAAGCATGTTTTGAAGTTGAACGTTCATGAAAGCTCATGGAATGAAATGAATGCACATCATGGCAAATTAATGAAGAAATGACCAAGAATGATTATAATATGTCCTAAGATGTCTTAGATGCCATATGAATGCAAGAAATGTCATGGCAAGTTCATGTATGGATGCATATGCAAGATGAATGCAAATGAGGGTGCAAAATTAGGGTTTTAAGGCAACATGAGATGCATAAGGTCAAAACAGAAGCAAATCACATGATAAAAAATTGTAAATGAACTCAAAGGAACCCTAACCCCATATGATATCATACCCCAAAGGAGAAGGTCTAACTCTTAACCCAAAGAAAGTTGTGAATTTTCTAAGTTATCTAGGTTTTTGGGTATCTTAAGAGGAAAAATGCAAATCAAATGGAAAATGCAAGATAAATTTGTGACAAAACTATGCTAGATACTACATGCTATATGAAGAACAATTCAAAAAGAACCAATGTCAAACCATTCATAGTTAGGCATTAAAGAATTTTCAAAGTTAGGGTTCCAAAAAGGGATTTTTATGAATCCTAAATTCAAGAAAAATGTCAAAGTTGGATCAAAACCAAAAAGAAATTTGTATGAATGGTTTGACAATGTTTCTAAATGTCCTAAGATGCAATGTGATTTTTTTTTGGAATTTTTAGAAACCTAAATGGTATTTTAATTAATTAATTTCCATTAATTAATTAAACTAAACATTTAAATATTTTTAAAATGATTTTAAAATGAAAAAAATAAAAATAAAAATGTTTTTGGGTGGATAAAAATATTTGAAATCAAAATGCAGAAGAAAAATATTTTTGGAATTTTTTAAGTATTTTAAATTAATTGGCAAAAAAATGCAATTAAATGAAATAAAATATGAAATAAGGGGAAGTCAACTGATCCAAAGGACCAGGTTTGAACCTATGTTGACTGCGCGCGCAGATGTGTGGACAGGATTGAATCTGGCTTAATTATATAATTAACCTAATTAATTAATATTTAAACTTAAGTGAAATGATCTGGACCGCATACACGCGTGCGAAACTAGATCCTATGGCTGACATTCAAACTGAGCCACTAAACCCTAATTAGGGTTCTAATCACTCTCAGGTGACCGGAGCTAGCTCCGGTCATCTTCTCCGGCTAGCCAAACATGCTATCTCCCCTAATACGCAACCCTAAGCTCTCAAACTTTCCATAAATGATCCTCACATCACTCCAAACAAGAATCAACCAGCAAAATTCATTTATTTTCACTCAAGATCATGAATCAAAGGCAAACGGAAAACACGCAAAAATTCCAGAAGCTTCATACATGCTTGTTTCTCACTCATTTTCAAAACAAAATAGATCATGATGATCAACAAAGCATAAAGAACATTTCTATAACCTAAAATTACATTTCTGGAAAATTTGTTCTTGAGGATACCTGAAGTGGAGCTTTCTCAATCTGAGCTATCTGGCCTCCTCTTTGGTGCAAAATGACTCCAATGATCCTCCTGGTGATGCTTTGATGCTTGAAAAGAGTTTACAATGGCTGGTTTGAGTGGTTGTTCTTCAACTGGCCAGAAATCGTGTTTCAGTTTTGTTTGGTTTTAGGCTGCAATGAAGGGTGGGAAATGATCCTCTTGTGATGCTGAGTTGATTGGTGAAAGAATTTTTGAGTTTGAGGGTGTGTGCTATGTGTAGCGGTAAAATCGTTAGTGTAAGCTATTGATTAACTTAACTCGATGTACATAGAGTCACCACCGCGCTTTTCTTTATTTCCGAAAGGAAAAAGGTAAAAGAACGAATAAAAACCTAGGAGTCTAAAAGCAAAAGCTAAAAGAAACAAACAGAGATTGGGTAAGGGGATTGGTTACGAACCGGGAAGGTTTTAGGCACCCGACTCGTCCGTGGTACTCCACGGGAGCCCTTTTGAAATATTTATTGCTTTTTGGTTTGAAATTGGTTTGCTTGAAAAGATGGAAGAGATGAGGGGAAGAATATTTTTTAATGATTTTGTGTTTGATAAGGTTTTAACGCCTTATGCCTACGTACCCACAAAGTGCAATGCGAGATCAAAACCTCGTAGTTCGTGGTACAAAATTTGAAAAGAACAAATGAGTTGAATTGATTTTAGAATGTAAAGATAAGTCGTCATCCTTTAGCGAATAATTCCGCTAGAAAAGATGAATCATATCTAAACATGTGAAAAGAAAAGGTGCACAAAGGCACCAAAACAATTGAATGAGTTTTGAGTTTTTTTTAAAGTATGTAAGAAAATGGTTTTGATATATTTACATGGATTAACATTTGTTTAAGGAAATAAAATGAAAAGTTTAAAATCGCTTGACCGAAGTCAAGGTTTGTTTATGAAAGTGTTTGAAGTTTAGAAAACATGAAGATTTTTGAAATAGGAAGAAGTTTTGAAAATTAAAGAATGGGGAAGAGATGAAGGGACTAATCCTAGTACTTGAATTAAAAGTTGAAAGAAGAGATACTAAACCATAATATGCACAATTCTTCAAAGTTCGAAATTCCATCTTCAAAGGCTAATGAAATAATCTTGAGGCCGAGGTTTCTAATCCATTCCAACTTGAGCAAGGGGGAAGATCTTAAAGTCCAAGTCCATTCTCCAAAAGCAAAGGGATAGTAACCATAGTCCGCAATTATAAGTCACAAGTATTTTAAATGTTCAATCCTTTATTAGTGTTTTGATATCCAAATGGATAAAATAAAAAAAACAAGTAACAATATAAACATAAACAAATAATATATGATGTAATATGATAAAGCATAATAAAGGAAATAAAGGAGCAAGAGATTAAAATAAAAGGATAAGGTGCGAGAGATTAAATTTAAACGGATTATATTCACAATATTATAATATTTACAATATAAGTGGTATGATGAACTTAATCAAGCACAACCACAACAAGGAGTAATAAAATCGAGGCAACCGGATCCAAGTGGATCTTAATTCGAATCGGGACAACTTTAGGTCTATGTTAAGCAATCGCCGAGTAATTTACGAAGTAATTACCCTACAAATGAGGCCGGCCACCACTAATGAAAGTGGAAAATATTCGTGTTAATACATGTTAGAGAAACGATATAATGGATCGTTCTCCAAAAACATGCCACACTAAAAGAAAAAGGAAGGTCTAATCTTAATCGAGATTTTCGTTGAATTTCATCGAAAAGCAACCTATCACGATCTCAAAGTATGGAGAATAATCCAAATGATCATTCATCCATAGATTTGAAATAATGAAGATTAAACTAATCGGAAATCAACAATTCCGAATCGGAGATTGTCATCGACCAAAAAATAAAAGAAGATGAAGAAAAGATGGATCTAAAAATAGATCCAAAAAAAGAAATAAAAATATTTTTAAATCCTTTTCTAAAAATTCTTTTCTCAAAATCTTTTTAAAATTCTTTTTTTAAAATCTATTCTAACAATCTTTTTCTAATAAAATTCCTTAATCAAAAACAAAATAACAAAAATCAAATTAAAAACAAACTAAGAAAAAGTTACTTTAAATAAAATAAAGAAGAAAGAAGAGGGGAGGGGGAATCCGCAGGCCAGGGTTAGATTAACAATATGGATCCAATTCAAATAGGTCCAAACAAATATTATAATTCCTTTTCTTTTATCAAAAGCACAAAACGAAATAATAAAAAAAACAAAAGAAAATCCAAGACTCTTCTTCTCTAAACGCAAAAACAAAACACAGAGGCAAAAATGCTCTTCATCCTCTTCACAAGCATGGCGGTGAAAAACAGGGGAAAACAAAAGGAAGCTCAAATCGCGGCGAGAAGAAAAAAAATCTCCTCCTCACCTTCACAAAAACACCTCTTCTCCTTCTTAATCGCAACCTTTCTTCTTCTTCTTCTTTGGATTTCTACAAATCTCTCCTTCTCTAAACTATCGGATTCAACTTTCCTTCTTCTTTTTCTATTTGGTTTCGGTTAGCTTTTTAGATTGAGCATCAATTGAAGATTGTGGGTGATGGAAGGATAAAAGGGATTAGGGATTAAAATTGATTTGGGCAGAGGTTTTTTGGCTTTTTTAAGCTTGGATCTTGGAGTGAAGAAGCGGTCCTATTTATAGGAGTATTGATGAAGAATGAAGCTAACGTTTTGTGCCTCTGGGGGTTGCGTTTTGCTTTCGCAAGTTTCTCGTGTGCACTGAGTTTTGGTTTTCAATTCTGTTCTTGCTGCCTTGCGTTTTGCTTTAATATGTTTTGCGTTTTGATATTGTGAATGAGGGATGCGTTTTTGCTTGAAACAGGTGCGAAGTCTGTGCGGCTTTGTGAAGCTTGCTTGAATTGTTTTGGAGTCTTGGCTTGTGAATTGTTGCTTGTTGCTGCAAGATGGCTGAGGCTTGGAAAATGTTGTTGTTGATGCGCCGTACGGAAGCGTGAAGCAGGAACCTTGCAAGCAAAAGGCTTGGTGCGGCTTGGACTGCTTGGTGCGGCTTGGACTGCTTGTAAGGAAGTGTAGGGCTTACAGCATAAACTTGGAAATTGGGCCTGTTGTTGTTTGTTATTTGCAGGATTTTTAGTGAAAAACAAATCACGCGCGTGAGGCCTTTTGGCTTGGCAAGTTGGTATGGCTTGATGTTTTGTTGTTTTGATTTGAGCCTGCGGCTTGCGGATGGCATGTAGGTTTGGGCTTTTGTTTTTGATGCTGTAATGTTGTTTGCACGGGATGACGTGAAGTGTGGCTTGTCTTGGATTGTGATGTAGCTGAAGCCTTGTGGGGCCTATTGGCTTTGTGAAGCTGTAGGAAATGCTGGCTGGCGTGGGACTTTGGTGTTGTGGTACGGATTGCTTGGGAAACTTTGTGCTAGGCAAGTTGATGTGAAGCAATGTGTTGTGGAAAGGCTTTAGGGTGTGGGCCTCACATGGGGCTATTTTCTTTGAACTTTATTTTTAATATTTAAACCAAAGTTGTGGTAAAAAATGAAATTGGTTGTTAAAAACAAAATTGATAAAAAAACTTGATTTATTTGGATAGAAATATAAGGTACTAAAAATATTGGATAAGGGATATAAAAATAAAAAATGATTTAATGTGAGGATAAAATTGGAATATGAATGGAACAAATAAATTGAATATAAGAAATGGATTAAAAATGAACGGAAAATGAAAAGACTAAATGAGGTAAATTGGATGTCAAAAAAAAAATCGAAATATAAATGGATATGGATAGAAATGGGTAATATGATGTTATTTAGAAAAAATGGAAAAGAAATTGAATAGAATGGATAAGAAAAGTATTTGCGAATAGATAATATTTGGATAATGTGGTTTGGTAAAAAGTCGAAAAAAAATGGATAATGAAAAAAAAGGGTCATAAAAAAAAGGGTATACGGATGGAATTTGGTTTTCAAGCCCACAGCGAATCCTGATTTTTCTTGCACAAGCCTCTGATGAAAGAATGAACACAGCCATCACTAAACCACTGGATATTTCTCAACTCAAGCCAACTGTCATCTGAAAACTGTCTAATTATTTGAATCCATTACTGAGGAAAATAAATCCTCAAATGAACTGCTGATGAACTGAAGAACCGATGAACTGATAAACACTTGAAGATTCAAACCAAACCTCGCACAAAACACTGTCACACAACCCAACTTGCACTTTGAAAACGCATTGTCCGAGAAATGAACCATTGGCACACACAACTTGCAGACGACACAATATTTTGATAGTTTGACCAATATTAGGTCAAACATCCATTTGAATCGAATTGTGACTTGAACAAACGCGTCTGAATTGAAATCATTGCCCTGTCTTTGAAATCCTGCAACACAGAGAAGAAGAAGAACACTGCAACATATTTTTTTTGTATTTTGGTTAGTGATCAGTAGATATAAACAAATATAAAGAAATAAAAATAATGGTGATCCCCTGCGAAGCATAGACCCTCATCTGAGAAGAAACTCGAAAGCTAGTGCGATCTTGTTTGCATGCAAAATGCAGATGATATGCGAAGAAATCTTAGGGAAAAATTAAGGTGTTACAGCTGCCCCTATTTAAGTTTCTTCAATCCGGAGATATGAAGATTGACATCTTCGTCTCTACAAGATAGGAGAGACTTAAATACAGAATACCCAATTTTTGTCCTAAGAGAACATGATATGATATGAATATGATATGCAAACCCAAGATCTCTGTGGGGAAAATAATGACCACCAGAGAAAAGCAAAAACTTGGGGACACAGAAGAAAATCCCGCTGGGGAAACGATAACAGACAAACAAAGAATCCAGGAAAATAAATCACTGGATAGCAGACTCCACTTGGGAAAAGATATGATATAATCAGGGAACGGAAATCAACAAGGGACAATAAACACCCTGCCAGGAAATATCAATCAAACAAAGTATTCGAGTCCAGACATGGAGAAATACTGAGTTGGATAAGAATCATCAACTACCTGCTTACTGGGTAGGAAATAACAGACTCGACTATCAATTTACTGGATAGGAGCAAAATACAGAGGAATAACCTCAATTACCTTTTTACTGGGTAAGAAAATATTCTCGACTACCTGATTTACTGGGTAGAAAAATAACAGACTCGACTATCGATTTACTGGATAGGAGTGAAATAACGAGGGATGACCTCCACTGCCTTTTACTGGGCAGAACAAATTCCCAAACTACCTGATTTACTGGGTAGGAAATAACAGACTCGACTATCAATTTACTGGATAGGAGCAAAACACAGAGGGATAACCTCAATTACCTTTTTACTGGGTAAGAAAAATTTCCAATTACCTGATTTACTGGGTAAGAGATATAAAGGACTCGACTATCGATTTACTGGATAGGAGCATAATCAACTACCTGATTTACTGGGTAGGAACTCAATCAAATGGAAACAACTTCTATTACCTTTTTACTGGGTAAGAAGAAAATATCTGATTCTATCACCTTGTTACTGGTAAGAGGAAAATATCTCAACTACCGGATTTACTGGGTAGAAAAATTCTCAACTACCTGATTTACTGGGTAGGAGCTTAAGCAAAAGAAAACAAACTCTATTACCTTTTTACTGGGTAAGAGGATAAAATCTCGACTACCGAATTTACTGGGTAGGAGTACAAGTAAAAGAACTTGATCAGTTTGGTAATATTACCCACTATCGATTACTGATAGCTTAATTTCAAAGCAATAATATCCACAAAAGGGACCAAAGTTCAATCCAAGAACAAATTGGAAAGAAACGGTCAAACAAGACTCATCCCGAGGAGGAAATATCTCAACTGGGGAAAATTCCATCCAGATAATAAATTGGGGAGGAAACTGAATCAAAGTCATCCACGAGAAACAAACTCAGTGGGGAGTTAGAAAGGATTAACACTTTCTGCTTAATGGTCGACACTCTAAACTTGAGAGGAACACGACACACACACTCTGTGGGGAAAAAATCCACACCAAAGAGCAGATAACAATGATAAACACAAGAATGCAAGCAAACAATGCTATGCTTATGCGTATGAATATGCTTATGAGTATGCTGACAAAACAGACATAAAGATAAGAAACTGGTGACATGAACACCACAACAACCAGATACTCGGCTAATCCTAAGGCAACAGTGCAGGGAAACATGCTGGAGATTGAATTTGAAATCTGCAGGGGAATATCATAAGCCATCAAAGGAATACAATCCTACTACAAGGCTCAAATCATGATGAAACAGCATCTGCTAGGAATATCATCTTGCTGAGGAAAGGTAATAATCTGCTGAGGATGGAAGTAATCTTGATAAAAATCAAACTTCACGAAGAAATAATTGTCATACCACTCCTGCTCCACCTGGGGATAGAGTGCCAGACTTGCTAAAAATCACATAGGAGCCTGCTGGAAATCAACACATGCAGACCTACTAGGGATCCATATGAGGATATCAGAAGTTAACATCATAGCCAAAATACAGTTACGAGGGATTTTAAATCAATACCCACCATCAGGTAAAAGAAAACCTCTAAACTGACTGCTATATCAATACTTCTATATTCAAAGATGCAAACAAATCAAGCTGAGGAACAAGAGCTCAGCTGGGGATTCACAATGCTTCTCAATTCACAGATGACATGCTGAGGAATAGATCAAAACTCAGCTAGGGATTCTGAACATCCCTTCCAACAACTCTTCTGGGGAATACATACAATCTCCATTCATGCTTATTGTTGGGGAACAAAACATCATTATCAACCTGTCAAAACTATCCAGGAACTTCGCATGGACACAACCGAATCAAACCCTGCTTTGGGAGAGACAAGTTACACACATCCAGACTTTACCATTCTTGGAGGTACTATTGATATCCTTTCTTTGTTCATATATCAAAAGAAAAATGTTTTTAAAATCTTCAAAGATTAAATTTATTAAATTTGTTTCAAAAAATCATCATCAACAATAAATTGAAATTTTGTAAACAGAAACAATATAAAGAATTGCAAACAATTGGATAAAAGCTCAAATTCATTGATAGAATGGTAGTCAGCAAATGGCATGACTCCATGGATCATTACAAGTTTGAAAAATGGTAAATACATGGAAAAGGGCTACATTGAGATACAATGATCACTATTCTCCCTATCAACTTTGAACTCCACGGTGTCCGAAACATCAGTCAAGGATGAGTGAATAAGAATCTTTGATGAATAATTCTTCTGAGGGATAGAATCTGAAATCCTCGGTTGCTACAAGTGATTCAGTCTGTCGATGCAGTTACTTGCCATAATCCCTAACTTTTGCCTAGATTGCCCTTTCGGGTTTTCAATCTACCGGGATAATTATTTCTGTTTTTGTCTCTAATTTTTGCCTGGACCGCCCTTTCGGGTTTTCAATCCACCGAGACGCTCATTTTTGCCTAAGCCGCCCTTTCGGGTTTTCAACTTAGCGAGCTGTTCTTTTATTTTTTTAGGCGAAGTATTTCTTGACTACATCCGCATTCACAGGGCGAGTGATATCCTCACCATCCATAGTTGCAAGAATTAATGAACCGCCAGAGAAGGCTTTCTTAACAACATATGGGCCATCATAGTTCGGAGTCCACTTGCCCCGAGAATCTTTAAGGAAAGTCTGAATCTTTTTAAGCACGAGGTCGCCTTTTCTGAATACACGAGGTTTGACCTTCTTGTCAAAAGCTTTCTTCATCCTTTGCTGGTACAACTAACCATGACACAAAGCTGTTATTCTCTTTTCTTCAATCAAATTCAACTGATCAAATCTACTTTGACACCATTCAGCCTCAGTCAACTTGGCTTCCATCAGAACTCTCATTGATGGGATCTCAACTTCGACGGGGAGCACTGCTTCTGTACCATAAACAAGTGAGAAATGGGTTGCCCCTGTTGAAGTGCGGACAGATGTACGATACCCATGCAAAGCAAAAGGGAGCATCTCATGCCAGTCCTTGTACGTCACAACCATTTTCTGAATGATCTTCTTAATGTTCTTGTTCGTAGCTTCAACAGCCCCATTCATCTTCGGTCTATAAGGAGAGGAATTATGGTGTTGAATCTTGAAATCTTCACAAAGCTCTTTCATCATCTTATTATTCAAGTTCGAACCATTATCAGTAATGATTATATTCGGAACACCATATCTGCAAATAATATTGTTCTTGATAAACCGAACCACAACTTGCTTGGTCACATTAACATACGATGCCGCTTCAACCCACTTGGTGAAGTAGTCGATCTCCACAAGAATAAAACGATGTCCATTCGAAGCCTTGGGTTCAATCATGCCAATAATATCAATTCCCCACATAGAGAAAGGCCATGGGGAAGAAATCACATTGAGATAGGCTGGTGGCACATGAATCTTATCAACATATACTTGACACTTATGGCACTTTTTCACATACTTGCAACAATCAGATTCCATTGTCAGCCAATAGTAACCTGCTCTCAACATCTTTTTAGCCATTGCATGCCCATTGGCATGAGTGCTAAAAGATCCTTCATGAATTTCTTTCATTAACATGTATGCTTCGTGTCTATCCACGCATCTGAGCAAGACCATGTCAAAATTTCTCTTATAAAGCACATTTCCATTCAAGAAGAAATTGCCTGCCAATCTCCTCAAAGTTCTCTTATCTTTATCAGATGCCCCAAGCGGGTATTCTTGACTCTGGAGGAAACATTTAATATCATGATACCAAGGCTTGTCATCATGGACCTCTTCAATTGCAAACACATGAGCTGGTCTTTCAAGTCGCATCACACTGATCATGGGAACATCATTCCACTGGTGCACTTTTATCATAGAAGCTATGGTTGCTAAAGCATCTGCCATCTGATTCTCATCACGAGGAATATAATGAAACTCAACTTTGGTGAAGAAAGTTGATATCTTCCTGGCATAATCTCTATAGGGGATCAAGTGGGGTTGATGAGTTACCCACGTACCCTGAATCTGATTAATTACCAAGGTAGAATCTCCGTACACATCGAGATGTTTAATCCTTAGATCAATAGCTTCTTCAAGACCCATAATGCAGGCTTCATACTTAGCTTCATTATTGGTACAAGGAAAAGTCAACCTTGCGGCAAAAGGAATATGTGAACCATGGGGAGTGATGATCATTGCCCCAATTCCTCTTCCACGTGCATTCACAGCACCATCAAAAACTAAACCCCATCGAGATCCAGGCTCCGGCCCTTCCTCAATCAAAGGTTCATCACAATCTTTCACTTTCAAAAACATCACATCCTCATCTGGAAAATCAAACTTGATTGGTTGGTAATCATCAATCGGTTGATGTGCCAAATAGTCAGCCAAGATACTACTTTTTATAGCTTTTTGAGTTCGGTACTCGATATCATATTTTGATAACAACATTTGCCAACGAGCAATCCTCCCAGTTAAAGCAGGCTTTTCAAAGATATACTTGATTGGATCTATTTTAGAGATCAACCAAGTTGTATGATTCAGCATATACTGGCGAAGACGCTTTGTAGCCCAAGCTAAGGCACAACAAGTTTTTTCAAGCATGGAATACCGAGACTCACAATCAATGAATTTCTTACTCAAGTAGTAAATTGCATGTTCTTTTCTTCCAGATTCATCTTGCTGACCAAGCACACAACCCATGGAATCTTCCAACACAATCAAGTACATGATCATCGGTCTACCTTCCACCGGAGGAGACAAGATAGGAGGTTCAAGCAGATATTCTTTGATACTTTCGAACGCCTTCTGACAATCATCTGTCCAAACACAACCTTTATCTTTTCGAAGCAACTTGAAAATCGGAGCACATGTGGCAGTCATGTGAGAAATAAACCTCGAAATATAATTCAAGCGGCCCAAGAATCCTCTTACTTGCTTTTCGGTTCTTGGAGCAGGTATTTCCTGAATAGCTTTCACTTTATCAGGATCAACTTCGATGCCTCTTTGGCTGACAATGAAACCTAGCAACTTTCCAGAACGTACACTAAATGTGCACTTGTTCGGATTCAGACGAAGCTTATACTTTCTTAATCTTTGAAACAACTTCAGCAAATGTTCAACATGATCCTCTTCAGTCTTCGACTTGGCGATCATATCATCAACATATACTTCAATTTCTTTATGCATCATATCATGGAAAAGTGTAGTCATAGCTCTTTGATACGTCGCACCAGCATTCTTCAATCCAAAGGGCATCACTCTGTAGCAGAATGTTCCCCATGGTGTAATAAATGTGGTCTTTTCCATGTCTTCGGGTGCCACCTTTATTTGATTATAACCGGAAAATCCGTCCATAAAAGAGAACACATCAAACTTAGCCGTATTATCTACCAACATATCAATGTGTGGCAGAGGAAAATCATCTTTCGGACTGGCTTTATTCAAATCTCTATAATCTACGCACATTCGGACTTTTCCGTCTTTCTTTGGAACAGGAACAATATTGGCCACCCATTCAGGATAAGTTGACGTCACCAGAAAACCTGCATCAATCTGCTTTTGAACCTCCTCTTTGATTTTTACTGCCAAGTCTGGATGAGTTCTTCTCAGCTTCTGCTTTACAGGTGGACATTCAGGCTTCAACGGCAATCTATGCTCCACAATATTAGTATCAAGACCGGGCATGTCTTGATAAGACCAAGCAAATACATCAACATATTCTCTGAGAAGCTCTACAATCCTCTTCTTAACATCAGGACCAAGCAATGCTCCAACTTTGACCTCTTTCTTTTCATCTTCAGAACCCAAGTTGACCATCTCTATAGACTCACCATGAGGCTGAATAATCTTCTCCTCGTGCTCAAGCAACCGAGAAATTTCATCGGGAATCTCTTCATCATCCTCTTCCTCAGCTTCAAACACAGGGAATTTAAAGTTGGGAGAGGGCATAGGATCATTGTTTTCAATGGGTTTATCAATCAATCTGCACAATGATTTTATTTTTATTTTAGAGCATGAACAAAAGGTGCAAACAATATGCAGATAAACAATTATTATTATTTTGGGTTTTTTATGTTACCATTTTTCAGAATAAAGCAAAAAGGAAAAACACATATGGAAATAACAAAACAACATTTTATTGATGATGATAAAATTTGAAACAAAGCCCGACAAACATCACTTTCACCTTGGGCAGAGTGAAAGGATTTTTGAAAGAAAATAAAAATAAATTACTTTGAAGAGTGAACGATAAAAGGAACATCAACAGCGATCCAGTTCTGGAAAATCTTTCCATGCGTAACGAAGTCAAGCATTTCTTCGTCTTCATCATCATTAATGATAGCAGCAGCGGAATGATCGTTGATAAATCCAGCACTTCGGAAGCCTTCTTGAATAGTCTTTGGATCCTTGATAACTGCACCTGGCGCAAAGCCGATACCAAAACCTTCCTTGTTGTCGACAGCATCAATAATTCTTCCCCAACCATCAGACTGACCAGCTTCCAACACTCGCAGAGCATCCTTGAAAGAAGACATGGGCATGGCATTCTTCTTAACAACATTATCCACAACAGAAAGAGCTTGAAACGAAGTTCCTACCTCTTCTTCGGCATCAATATAAGAGAAAGAAGACAAATTACTCACAAGCATCGCCCTCTCACCTTCAATGGTCACCAATTTCCCCTCTCTCATAAACTTCAACTTCTGATGAAGAGTGGATGTCATAGCCCCAGCTTCGTGGATCCATGGTCTTCCGAGGAGACAACTGTATGCGGGACGTATATCCATTACCTGAAAAGTAATCTTGAATATAAACGGTCCAATAAGAATAGGAAGATCCACCTCTCCAATTACTGTCTTCTTCGACCCATCAAACGCTTTTACAATAATCCCACTGTGCCTCATGGGAGCACCTTGAAACGCAAGCTTTGACAATGTCGACTTTGGCATAACATTCAGAGACGATCCGATATCAACTAGCACCTTGGACATGGCATCTTCCTGACAATTCACCGAGATATGCAACGCCAAGTTATGATTTCTTCCTTCTTCAGGCAGATCGTCATCACAGAAGCTCAAATTGTTGCATGACGTGATATTCGCCACAATACTATCAAATTGATCAACTGTCACATCATGGTCAACATAGGCTTGATCAAGAATCTTTTGCAACGACTGCCTATGAGCCTCAGAACTCATCAAAAGAGACAAAACTGATATCTTCGAGGGAGTCTGCAATAACTTTTCAGTAATATTATACTCACTCTTCTTTATCAATTTTAGCACTTCATCCTCACTATTAACAGATTGGCCCGATTGGACAACAGCATTCATAATCTGTTTGCTCGCACTGGTATCTTCAACTCTCTTCGGGTCTGAAGCATACACTCTACCACTTCGGGTAACCTTCGTCACATCAGCAATGCTAACCACAGACTTCGGAGTAGGAAGGGGAACTTCCCTACCATTTTCTATCATCGTAGCATTATACCGGTACGGAACAGCTTTATCGGACTCATATGGCATTGGACCAGGCACATTAATCACCAATGGAGTAACAGCAGTCTTGCGACTATCAAAAGAAATAACCACCCTCTCAGGAACAGTCCTCTCAGGAAGATTGAACTGAGGCATAATGACATTCACTTCATTTTCATATTCATCTCTCTTTGCTGTTACTTCGATCAGCTTATCATCCATCATCTTTTGGATATCTCTTTTAACAATCACGCAACCACGAGGATTCACCGAGCAGATACAACATCCAGCATAGTCATGATCAATATCGTGATATTCGCTCAAGAAAGCATGCATCTCAACCAAAGATCTTCGGATATGACAGACTTCATAGATCTTGAACAAACCAGGACAACCATCAACCATATTCACAGACGCATTACCATGCTTCGGCAACGGATTCTTCTGCACATTTGGATTAACATCATTGAAATACAGAACATTGTTCCTCATCAATTTCTGTACTTCAAACTTCAACGGATAACAATTCTCAACATCATGCCCCGGGGCACCTTGATGAAAAGCACAACGAGCCTCTGGCTTGTACCACCATGGAATAGTCTCTGGAACTGGAGGTGGAGGACGAGTTTGCACAAGATTCTTTGCAATCAAAGATGGAAGCAAGTCTGCATACGGCATCGGAATAGGATCAAAACTTGGCTTAGCCCGGGCTTGTTGATTACCACCTTGTTGCACAGAAGGTTGTTGATAACGAGGTTGGTACTTTGGAACTGCCGGCACAGTGGGAGCCACGTTAATCATCGGTGTTACAGAAGCCACATGCTGCGAATGGTGATTCCCACGACTGTGAGGTCTTCTATAACTTTCACGTGATACTGCATCAGTCTCATTTTCTTTCTTTTTCCCGAAGTTAAACCTTATAGAGCTTGAACCAATACTATTCTCTTGACTCAACCGTCCCTCATGGACACCTTCTTCTAAACGCATCCCCATGCTCACCATTTCAGTGAAATCGGAAGGAGCGCTTGCTATCATCCTCTCATAATAAAAAGAACCCAACGTCTTCAAGAAGATCTTCGTCATTTCTTTTTCTTCCAGCGGAGGGACAATTTGGGCTGCCAGCTCTCTCCATCTCTGCGCATATTCTTTAAAAGTCTCTTTGTCCTTCTGGGACATAGCACAAAGTTGATCTCTATCAGGCGCCATATCAACGTTGTACTTGTACTTCCTCACAAAAGCTTCTCCCAGATCATTGAAGGTCTTGGTTTGGCTATTATCCAAGCTCATATACCACCTCATGGGTGCACCGGTCAAACTGTCCTGGAAATAGTGAATCAGCAGCTTATCATTATCAGTCTGAGCAGACATCTTTCTTGCATACATCGTCAGATGACTCAACGGACAAGTGTTGCCTTTGTACTTCTCAAACTCAGGCAGCTTGAATTTGTAAGGAACTTTAACATTAGGGACTAGACAAAGATCATAGGCATCTTTTCCGAACAAATCCTTATGCTTCAAGGCTCTCATCTCCCTCTGGATCTCAACAAAGCGTCCCTGGAAGTCATCAAGTCTTTCAGCAACTCCAGCCCCTTCACTGGGCTCAGCATGGTAAATCATTTCATCATGATGCGGAATAGTATGCACAACAGGCGGTACAGTGGTCACAACTGGAAGAAGAGTAGTCCACACTGGTGGTGGGAGAGTATTAAATGCACCAGTCTCAGGTTGATGAGGAGGACGATAACCAGTAGGAAAAAATTCAACTGGCATGCCCCAAGATGTGCTAGCAGGCATACGGTAGCGAGGAGAAATAAAAGTCTCAACAGGAATTGATGCGGTAACAACCTCAGAGATGACAGTATTCTGAACAGGAGAAGGAGGTGGCTGATTCTGAGCAGCCACCAAACTTTCCATCATAGTAGACACTCTTTCCAAGCTTTTCCTCAGATAAGTAACCTCTTCACGCAGCTCGCGATTCTCTTGTTGCAAAGTTTCCATCACCCTTCTTCGATTAGCTCGAGTATCAAAACGGTGAGTCAGCTTGACAGGAGAACTGAATGAAGACCAAGAAAATAACATAAGATCCCTAGAGAACACTCAAAAAGCAAGACAAATGCAAGTATGATGCATGGTATGCGTATGCAAATGCAAAGATTTCAAAGGACTATAAGTTAACTTGCAATATTCATAAAGAAACATTTTTGAAATACTTAAAAACTCATTCTCATTAATATCAAAGTGAGGATTACAAATGAAGTACAAATATCAATAATCCTAATACATGAGAAAAAGAGTAAACTAAGCCTAGGGAATCATATCCGAAGAAATCCCGAATCCTGGCTGATACTTCATACGAATCCTCTTGATCTCTTTCTTGTACCGCTCTTCCATATCTTCCTTGTCTTTCACCAAATTGTCGACAATGGCCTTCCAAGCACCGGAAGTAGGAGGAATAGTAGTTGGAGTACTAGAGGAAAATAAATCCTCTCTAGGCCTCTTCGTGACGCTCCGCTCAAGTAGCTCAATAAGATCATCCTTCTCTTTCAGCTGCTCCTGCATAGTAGTCCTCTCAAGTAACCAATCTTCTTTTTCTTTCTTCATCTTCTCTAACTCTTCTTGAAGAACCACCTTCTCATCAACGGGAGGTAGAAAAGCAGACAAAGGCAATATGGGAAACATAGGTTCCTCAGGGGGATAAGGCATCTTGAGCTTGGAAGCTCTAAATCGAACCCACTGAATATAACATTCGGAAGGAGGAAGGTGTTGTCTACCCAATTGACCTCTCTCTTTTCGGTGAACAGCATGCCAAGAATGAGCAATCCTTTTCTTCATCTCTATATGATCAGTGTCGCTCCCACCAAATGAGGCCTTCAAGTGGGGTACAGACGCGAACGGTCAGCGAAAAAGGAGAGAGGACACACAAGGGTGAACTCAAGAGACTAGAGTCGCCAGCTAGGCATTTTTATCCCGGAGGAAAGGTAATGCTGCATAAACCTGAGAAAAGATAGATAAGACGGTCGCGAACCAGAAAGACTGAGAAAGGGGTTTGGTTACAACCTAGGAAGGTATTAGCACCCAGATTGTCCGCCGTACTCGACGGGATCCACGCTTAAAAGATTTGTGTTTTGGAGGGGTAGTGTCAGTGCAATTTGTGTATTAAAGCTGGAAAGAACGCAAGTGTCAGTGTAAAGTAACTGTGAAGTGTATAAGAGAAGTGTCAGTGTAAGAACAAGAGTGAAGTGCTCAAGAATGAGGCTTAAAGAATAATGCTGGAAAGAGGGGGAATATACAGAGACTTTTGTTTGATAACTATTAAGTTATGCCTACGTATCCTCTTGTGCAATGAGGAAGTCAGAACACCGTAGTTCGACTCAAAGAGACTGAAAGATAAATTGACTTGTGAACTGCTTACTTGTCTATGCTCAAGTGTATGACCTGTCTGGCTCAGGTGCAGACTGTCTTGCATTAGACAGAAGAAGCAAGTTCCCGTTTGTGAGTGAATAAGATGAGAAAAAGAATCCCCGAGGAGACGATTATTGTTTGTTTTTGTGTTTTCAATCTTTTATTGATTTTTGGTGTTTGTCATAAGTTAATGAACTTAAGCCTAAACCAAGGGTTAGTAAACTCATCACATCTTCCCTCTGATTAGGGGTAATGAGAATACCTTAAGTATGAAGTAAGAACCTCACACTTAATCACCATGGTGTAGGATTAAGATCATTAACCTACTTGTGATTATTTAGATGTTTTTGTTTAGTGTTAAGTAATGAGTTTAAGCCATAATCAAGGATTTAATGGACTCATTACACCATCCTAATAGAAGGATAATAGATGAGAACATTTAAGCTGAGAAAGACTCCTCAACTTAATCCATGATTAGGGATTAACCTCATGACAAAACAAAGCCTTTATTAAATGGATTTTAGTTAATGATAAGATGAAGAAGTGATTTTTATGGTTTGTAAGACAACTTGAGGGGGACTTGTCCATTAACACTAGGGTTAGTCCTTCTTAACCAATTAAGGAAGAATTAGAACCCTAATGCAAGGCCCAAGTTACAAGCTTGATGTCTTAGTGATTATTAAGTGGATTAATTAGAGAATTTAAACACATTAAGGGTTTAACACTTAGGATTAAAGTTATACACTCCATCCTAATAGAAGGATGCAGGCATAAGCTTAATCACAAAGCCTTAAAGCCTTTAGGGTTTAGTCCCTGATTATGAGATGAGAAGAGAAGACTCAAAGATGACACAAAGGTAAAAATAAATGGGGGACTAATCAAACCCTAATTATTATCATGCTTGGTCATTACTAGGGTTAATGAGGTTTGCAAGAAGATCTTCAGAGAAACCACCAGGAAGGAAGCAGATGAAAGGAGCAAGAAGCAAAGAGAAGCAAAACAACTTGCTCCACTTAAGAAGACAAGTTGCTTGAAGGAAGAAAGTAAGAGTTGAACATGAATGAGCAAGCTCAATCCAATACACAAGATAAAATGCAGCAAAGATGCAAGAGAGATGAGAAGAGATTGTGAGAAGTGAAGGCAAATTCACTTCTCAAAACAACTTACCACCTGAAAAGTTAGCTCAAGGAATGAAATGCAATGCAAATGAGATGAAATGTCATGATGCAAACCAAAGTCAGAAGCATAAACATGATGTTAATGATGCTAAGAGATGGTGCAAACACATGACAAGAGATGAGAGTGATCATACAAGGATATGGATGCAGATGAAGCATGCTTTGGACCATAGGAGTTCATGAATGTTTATGAAATGAAATGAACATATAACATGGCAAATGGAAGATACAATGATCAAACATGGTTCTAAGATGTCCTAAGATGTATTATGCATCATGTGGATGCACAAAATGTCATGGCAAGTCATTGGATGCAAGCAAATGAAAGATGGATGCAAAGGAAAGCACAAATTAGAGTTACATACAACATGCAAAGCAAAAACTCAGAACCAGAAGCAAATGACATGACAAAAAATTGAAAATGCAATCAAAGATACCCTAAACCTATACAAGTTCACTGCCCAAAGGAGAGGACCCAACTCTTAACCTAGTGCAAGTTATGAATTTCTCAAATTGGCTAGGGTTTTAAGGTACCTCATAAAAGAAAAATACCAAACAAATTGAAAATGCAAGATCAATCCAAACCAATTTAATCCTATAAACTACATGCTATGAAGGATGCAATGCAAGAAGAAACATCATCAAACTCTCAATGGTTAGGCAGAATGGATTTTTCAAAGTTTGCACACAAATATTGCCTTAAAATGAATTTAATTCCAATGAAAATGATCAAAAGGCATCAAGAACAAAAAAGAAATTTGGTTTGAGAGTTTGATAATGTTTCTAAATGTTTCTAAATACAATGTGAATTTTTTTGGGATTTTTAAATACCTAAATGCATTTTTAATTAATTAATTTCCATTAACTAATTAAAAATAAACATTTAAATAATTTAAAAATGATTTTTAATGCAAAAAATAAAAATAAAAATATTTTTGGGTTCTGAAAATTAATAAAAGATTTGATAAAATTGTTTAGAATTTTTTAATGTATTTTGCTATTTTAAATAATTCGTGGAAATTAAATATGAAACAAATGAAATTAAAATGAATTTAATAAAAAAATGAGAAAGTATGCAAATCCAAGGGTTGTGGTTCAAACTGGGACGCGTGGGAATTGACTTAGCGCGCAAATGAACGGCCAGAATTCAAACTTACCTAATTATGTCATTAGCCCTAATCCTAACCCTAATCACTTTCAGATGACCGGAACAGTGTCCGGTCATCTTCTCCGGCAAGCTCCTCACCCCATCTCCCTCAATACGCATCAAAACTTCACCAAAATCTCCAGAATCAATCCTTAAACATCACTGAACCTAAACCCCACCCCATAAATCATTTATTTTCCATGAATCAGAAGAATCAAACCAAAACGCATTTCACGGGCAAAGTTTCAGAACAAGCATACATGGTCATTTCTCACTCATTTTCGAAATAAATCACATCATGATAATCAGTGAAGCATAAGGAAGCATTTAGAAACTAAAAATAGAAGTTCTGGAAATAAAGTTCTTGAGCTCACCTGAAATGGAGCTTTCAATCCAGGAGCTTTCTGCCTGCTTCTTTGCTTCAAAATGGCTCCAATGATCCTCTTGATGAAGCTTTGAAGCTTGGTTGGAGTTTAAATGGCTGGTTTAAGAGTTTGATGGAGTTCTGTTCAGTGAAGGGTGAGAATCGTGTTTCTGCTTGAGGTGGTTTCAGGGACAAATGAGGGTTGGGAAATGATCAGAGGAACATGTTGAGTGATTCTATGAAGTTTGTTTTTGTGTTTGTGTCTTGTGTGTGGAGATTCGAATGAAAATGCATAAGAGGTGAGTTTGGAGAATGCTGGCTTGTGGGAGAGATCAGGCTGAGTTATATTATGTTTTGAGTTGCTTTTTGTCCACTTATCACATTGTGATAGGTCTGTGGAGTTGGTGTGGCCTATGCTGATTGGTATGGAGCAAAATGCATAAAGTCAACGTTTTGTGTAAGAGAGGTATGGGTCAATGGCAGGCCAAGGACAAAGGGGTGTCCTGCGCAGCAAGGATTGAGGAGAGCCATAGAATCAATCTTGAGGCCAATTAGCAAGTGGATTAGGGTTTGTGAGAGGTTTTGCAACTTTGTGATCTTTTGGCCCTTTTGTGATTACTTGAAGCATAAGTCATGAAAATGGGAGGTTCTTTTGTGCAATTTGATTTTTAGGCATTGGTTTATGTTTATGCAAAGGTTAGAAGTCACATTGAAGTCACATTTTGCCTTGGCAAGAGGTTTTGCAACTTTGCCTCTTTGGTGTAAAACTTGAAATTATGTGATTTTTCCCAACTTTGACAAGCCATAACTTTTGATCCATAATGAATTAGAATGAGTTCTTGTACTTTTTGATAAGGGAATGATCCATTCTACAACTTTCATGACCAAAGTTTTCTCATTTGAAGCATTTTTGAATCAATTTGAGGAGGTTGAAAAACTTTCCCAAAATGGCAAGTTTACATTACAAGTCACTTTCCCAAAGAGGCAATTTTGCAAATGGCTTGAAATTCTTCAATTTTGTGAACTTCTAACATCTTCCATGATCAAATAAAGATCATACATATTCAAAATGATGGAGAATACCCTTTGGTTGGGTCATTGGGGGCCTCAGATGCCCTGATTTTGCACTGACTTGCTCAAGAAGTCAACTCTTGATCAGATGCCTTCCCCATGGAATTTCTTCATAAAACTTGATATGCATGATCCTTATAACATATAGAGACCAATAGAAACAAGAATGACCAAAAAATTTGGAGTTATGGCCTCTGAAACCAAAACCCTAATTCTAGGTCATCTGTGCAGTTAAGCCTGGCTCTGCTTCCATGCCTTTCTCAGTTCTTGTGATTCTTTGACTTTCTTGACTTTGTGAGGGTATAATATGATGCTTGAACATACATGGACCCCTTTGAAGTGATTGAAGACCTTTGGAGTGGCTCAAATGGTTCAGGGATGGCTCAGATCACAAACCCTAGGTGCAGATGACTTTAAACCAGTGCAGTGAATTAAAAATGTGATATGAGATGCTATGATTGAAGTTATGCATATGAAAGGATCACAAGCCATGGTGTGAATGGGTGAGGGCAAATTTGGGGTGTTTACAGCTGCCCCTATTCAAACATGAGTTAGCTGTGCAGGATGTAAGCAACGGCTTAACAGGCAAACAAGATAAGTTGTGGTTGAATACCAAAGACAGTCCAAAATTTGCACTCACTGAATGAAGAAGAAAAGAGATATAGATTGTAAAAGAAAATAAAGTATAATTATAAAGTGCGGGTGACGGAGGACGACCGTCGAGCAGAGGTCAACTGCGGGGGATGAAGCAATGACGGGGATGACCGACATGCTGGGGAAAATGAAGGAAATAAAGCAATGACGGGGACGGCCGACAAGCTAGGGATATGAGAGATAGTGATGGGGACGGCCATCAAGTAAATCTATAAGGCTCTCTGGGGATTATGAAATAAATGATAAGGTACGGTTATCGAAGGTGAAGGACGATCACCTAGCAGGGGACGGCTGCTCTGTTGGGGATAAGATGAGGGACGGTCATCTAAGGTGAAGGATGATCACCTGGTAGGGTACGGCTGCCGAAAGTATCACGACATAGGACGAATGTCGGATAAAAAGGTCGACGATGGGGGACGGCCATCGGATAAGCATGATGAAGGACGATCATCAAGAGGTGAAGGACGATCACCTAGCAGGGTACGGCTGCTCTCAGGGTTTATCATGACATAGGACGAATGTCAGGTAACCAGATCAACGATGGGGACGGCCATCAGATAAAATGATGAAGGAAGATCATCAAGAGGTGAAGGACGATCACCTAGCAGGGGACGGCTGCTGAAAGTATCACGACATAGGACGAATGTCGGATGGGAAGGGGTTCTAATGAATAGAGACTCCACTGGGGGTGATGAAGGACGATCATCAAAGAGGTGAAGGACGATCACCTGGCAGGGTACGACTGCCGAAAAGGTATCATGACATAGGACGAATGTCAGATAGAAAGGAAATAGTTTAACAAGTTTTGTTGGGTACTTCACTGGGGAATATTAAACACGGACAAGTGTTTACATCCAAGAAATGAAAGGTATAAGTGTTTGCGCTGCGTATAGATTAAAGATACAGACGAGCATCCTTAAGACTATGATACGGACGGGTATCAGGTAGAAACAAACGCTTGACGCATGTTCAGAGATGATGATACAGACGAGTACCAACTGGTTAACAGAGAACACGGACGAGTGTCGAATCTGAGGGGATATAAGTGGTGTATACAAGATACGGACGAGTATCTGTATGAGTAAAATAAGAGTAACAAGTATGAGTGGTGTACAGACGAGTGTTTAACTTGCTGGGGAGAGTGACACGGAAGAGTGTCAAAAGAGAAAAGTGTATTATAAACAAGTGTACGAGTGCCAAGGAAGTTGTGTATATGTATCTGTGAGTGCAAAGGGGGCGCTTCGGCTTTCTACTGGGGATATGACACGGACGGGTGCCGAAGGGAGCATGTATCTGTATCTGTAAGAGGAATGTCTTGGCTCTCTGCCGGGGAATTTTGGGGAGCATTTTGTATATCTTTGACGGATTGTCAGTTTTTACAAGTGTCTGATTCAGAACATGGCTTATGATTATGCAATATGTTTGATTTTTGCCGTAATGCTCCGTATTAGACGGAATGCTACGCTCTGTGGGAAAAATATGATGCGAATGCTATGATTATGTAAAGATACCGATCCGGGACTCGGATCCCGTTGTTGTGAAGATCTCTGACTGGTCTGCTTGAAGTGGATATCCCAGCTGGGGATAAGATCCTTGGTAGATCTGATAAGATGTATCTGCATGGGGAAACAGATCACTAATAGACCCATCTCAGCAATGGGGGACCCAGCTGGGGTTTGTAGAAGCTTTCTTCACTCTGTTGTGATTTCTTCACGCGTTGCTTTTCTGGATAGAGGTTGAAACTCTGTGGGGAGGTAGTTCCCTGGTTGGCACTTGGCTGGGGAAGAAGAAAGATCACTGGAAGATCTTCCTAGGGATCCTGCTGAGGATGATACTCGACAACTCAGCTGGGGAGAAAACACTTCCGGTGCTAATCTGGAAGACGGACTGAGTAGATAATGATTTGACAACTTGCCGGGGAGAAGCTTTCATGCCCCCATATCGCACTTTGAACACCTGCAATCCTGCATGACAAAGAAACGTACAAGTATCCTGAGGTATCCCTTACCGGATTCCGTCATAGGAATTTAGACACTCCCGGGAGTAAGTATATTTCCTGTAAGCATGTATTCTTTAGAAAGGAAACATCTGTATTTATGCGGATCAATATATTAAAGATATCGGACATTTTTGCACACGAAAAATAAAATGTACGAGACGAGACATGACTGAAAATCTGATTTTATTAATTCATGTGCCTTGAATTGGCAAGGTACAGTCAGAGAAACAGATCCCCTGAAATGAGGAGATCGTTACAAATTGAAAGACAAAAAGGTGCTGGCAATGTTGACGACGATTCAAGGAGCTTCCCTTTTGCTATGACTTGTATGACATTGATGTTCTTCTCGTCTTGCTTCCTGAAGAAAGCTGATTCTGATCGACGCTCGAACCTTTCGGAGCTTGCCAGGTCGTAAGTGATACAGATGAATTCAGAATGCAGCTGTTCGCTTATTCCCTTATTTTGCGTGGATCGCCCTTTCGGGTTTTCAATCCACCGGGATACCCATTTTTGCCTGAGTTGTCCAATGTGGCTTTTCAACTCAGCAGGTGTACATTTTTTGTTTATTTTCCCTTATTTTTGCCCGAGTCTTTTATTCTGTTTCTGACTCGCCGGGATGCCCTATTTTTGCCTGGACTTACATTCTGTTTTTATGTCCAGCGGGTCATTTTATGCGAAGTATTTTTTAACTGCATCTGAATTCACAGGGGACAGGAAATCTTCACCATCCATAGTACTGAGCATCAGTGCTCCACCGGAGAAAACTTTCTTTACTACGAATGGCCCTTCATAATTCGGAGTCCACTTGCCCCTGTGGTCTGTATGAGGAGGGAGGAGTCTTTTCAGCACAAGATCTCCTACTTGCTACTCTCGGAGCCTGACTTTCTGATCGAAGTCTTTCTTCATTCTTTTCTGATACAGCTGCCCATGACAAATTGCAGCTAACCTCTTCTCTTCAATCAGATTCAGTTGTTTGTATCGGGATCGGACCCACTCTGCCTCGTTCAGCTTAACATCCATCAGTACTCGCAGGGAGGGTAATTCAACTTCAACAGGTAGGACTGCCTCCATACCATACACAAGCTGATACGGTGTTGCCCCAGTGGATGTTCTGATTGACGTGCGGTACCTATGCAAGGCAAATGGTAGCATTTCATGCCAGTCTTTATAGGTGACCACCATCTTCTGTACAATCCTCTTGATATTCTTATTAGCTGCCTCTACAGCGCCATTCATCTTTGGCCTGTAAGGAGAAGAATTGTGGTGTTGGATCTTGAAGTCCCGGCACAGTTCTGCCATCATTTTGTTGTTTAAGTTGGAACCATTATCGGTAATGATTCGCTCGGGCACTCCATACCGACAGATGATATCTCTCTTCAAGAATCGGGCTACCACTTGCCTTGTAACATTTGCGTAAGAAGTTGCTTCAACCCACTTGGTGAAATAGTCAATGGCAACCAGGATGAATCGGTGGCCATTTGAAGCAGTTGGTTCAATCTTGCCAATCATATCAATGCCCCACATATCAAAGGGCCAGGGTGAAGACATCACATTCAGAGGATTTGGAGGTACATGCACTTTATCCGCATAGATCTGGAACTTATGACATTTTCTGGCATAGGCACAACAGTTTGCATCCATTGTGATCCAGTAATAGACTGATCTTAGCAACTTTTTAGCCATGGCATGTCCTCCAGCATGGGTACCAAATGATCCTTCGTGCACCTCGTGCATCAACAAGTCTGCTTCTGTCCTATCAACACATCTGAGGAGTACCATATCAAAGTTTCTCTTGTACAGGGAACCGTCAGTATTCAGGAAGAAACTACCAGCTAGCCTTCTTAATGTCTTCTTGTCATTGGAAGATGCCCCGGGTGGGTATATTTGATCCTCCAAGAAGCATTTAATGTCATGGAACCAAGGCTTATCATCTTTAACAACATCTGCTGAGAACACATATGCTGGTCTGTCAAGTCTGGATACTGAGATTCGAGGTACAAAGTTGGCAGCTTGAACTTTGATCATGGATGAAATGGTAGCCAGAGCATCTGCAAATTGATTCTCGTCTCGAGGGATATACTCAAGCTTGACTATTGTGAAGAAAGTCAATAACCTCCTTGTATAGTCCCTATAAGGTATCAGATGATCTTGGTGTGTGTACCATTTGCCGTTGGTTTGATTATTTACCAGAGCTGAATCTCCGAATACAGTTAAAGTCTTGATCCTGAGGTCAATGGCTTCCTCAAGACCCATAATGCAAGCTTCGTATTCAGCTTCGTTGTTAGTGCAGTTGAAGGTGACCTTTGCCGAGAAAGGCATGTGAACTCCCTTAGGTGTAATGAGTACTGCACCAATACCACGACCATTCATATTAACAGCCCCATCAAACATCATAGTCCATTCTTCTTCTGGGTCAGGCCCTTCAGTGTGAACAGGCTCTTCATGATCTTTTGCTTTTATGAACATGATGTCTTCATCAGGGAAATCAAATCTCATAGGCTGGTAATCATCAATAGGTTGCTCAACAAGATAATCAGACAATACACTGCCTTTGATGGCCTTCTGAGATGTGTACTGAATGTCATATTCTGTGAGGATCATTTGCCATCTTGCAACCCGTCCGGTAAGCGCTGGCTTCTCAAAAATGTACTTAACTGGATCCATCTTTGAGATCAATAAGGTAGTGTGGGTCAACATATACTGTCTTAGTCGGCGAGTAGCCCACGCTAAAGCACAACAAGTTTTCTCGAGCATTGAATAACGTTGTTCACAGTCGGTAAACTTTTTGCTTAGGTAGTATATTGCATACTCTTTTCTACCAGACTCGTCATGCTGGCCCAACACACACCCCATTGACTCTTCTAATACTGTCAAGTACATGATTAGAGGTCTTCCTTCAACTGGAGGCATAAGGATTGGAGGCTCTTGTATGTATTCCTTGATTTTGTCAAAAGCCCTTTGGCAGTCTTCGTTCCACCTAACTGTTTGTTCTTTCCTTAACAATTTGAACAAAGGCTCACAGGTTGTTGTAAGGTGAGATATGAACCTTGAAATGTAGTTCAATCTACCTAGAAACCCCCGAACTTCTTTTTCTGACTTTGGTGCGGGCATTTCTTGAATGGCTTTAACTTTATCAGGGTCAACTTCAATCCCTTTTTCGCTCACAATAAATCCCAGCAGCTTACCGGATCGCACCCCGAATGTGCATTTGTTGGGGTTTAACTTCAGTTGGTACTTCCTCAGACGCTTGAATAGCTTCAACAGATTTACCAGGTGGTCTTCTTCTGTGAGGGACTTGGCAATCATGTCATCCACGTAACATTCAATTTCTTTATGGATCATGTCATGGAATAATGTTACCATAGCCCGTTGATAAGTTGCACCAGCATTTTTCAGTCCGAATGGCATCACCTTATAACAGAATGTGCCCCAGGGTGTGATAAAAGTTGTCTTCTCCATGTCTTCAGGTAACATCTTGATCTGATTGTATCCTGAAAATCCGTCCATGAAGGAGAATACCGAGAACTGAGCCGTATTATCAACCAATACATCAATGTGAGGTAATGGGAAGTCATCTTTCGGGCTGGCTCTGTTCAGATCCCGGTAGTCCACACACATCCTCACCTTGCCGTCTTTCTTAGGTACAGGTACAATATTAGCAACCCATGGCGGATAGCTAGTCACAGCAAGGAAACCGGCGTCCCACTACTTTTGTACCTCTTCTTTAATCTTCATTGCCATATCTGGACGAGTACGGCGCATCTTCTGTGTTACTGGTGGGCAATCTTCTTTCAAAGGCAGCTTGTGCATGACAATATCGGTGTCCAACCCTGGCATATCCTGATAAGACCAAGCGAAAACATCCACATACTCCCGAAGCATATCAATCAGTTGTTCTTTCACTGAGTCTTGTAGGCGGGCCCCGATCTTAACTTCTTTTACGTCTTCTTCCGTGCCAAGATTAATCGTTTCGACCTCCTCTTGATGAGGAGTGATAACCTTCTCCTCTTGCCTTAACAACCTGGATAGCTCTTCAGGAAGCTCATAATCTTCTTCAACCCCCTCATCAGCTTGATTGATTGGATTGTCAAAGTCATACGAAGTCATAGCAGTGTTGTTGTCGGTGCAGTCTGGAAGGCACTCTTTGCAAGGGTTTAGATTGGTTTATTTTAGTGATCAATTTTAATCTTGTTTAGAAAAAGTGAAATGAAGTTATCATTTTGAAAAACATTGCCATTTTTATTTTTGTACAAAAAGAAAAAAAATGAAAAACAGTGAGCGAAAAAGAGACTCGTTTGCAAAAGATGTCTGATATCCATTGATTAATCCATTTGCACAAAATTACAAGATGACCCGATTACAAAATGAGTCTTGTCATCTTGGGCAAGATGCAAGACTTGATGCATGCTTAAAAATACAGGAAATAATAATTATTCTGCAGGAGTAACCCTTATAATTTCCTGGGAAGACTAGTTAAGGACTTGGCTCCCCGGGATCCTTGGATGTATCCAGCTCTCCAGGTTGCGGTCGCTTTCCTCCTCGTCTTCCAAGTTGTTTACAGCATCTGGGGTGAGCATCCCCCCGCTGACAAAATTGGGCTTCTTGGCAGCCTCTAATTGATCTTGTTGAGTTGGTCTGTAACCCAACCAAAATCTGTCTTCTTTCTTTTCCACGGGCAGCAACTTGCCCCAGCCTTGGGCAGTACCCTCTTCAACAACCTTCCGGGCTTGCTGATATGACGTTATGGAGGTTCCCAGTACAGCAGATGCTTCATTAATGTTTAAGGCCTCAAACCCCTGGCTCATGGTTTCATGGATTTCTCCATCCATTTCTATGTACTTATATGTAGCCAGATGGCTAACAAAGATATCTTCTTCACCACAAATGGTGATGATCTGGCCTTCCCACTCGAATTTCAGCTTCTGGTGAAGGGTAGACGTAACAGCGCCAACGGCATGGATCCAGGGTCTACCCAACAAACAGCTATAGGCCGGCTGAATGTCCATCACATAGAAGGTAATTTTAAAAGTCTGCGGGCCAATCATCACAGGCAGATCAATCTCCCCAAGCACTGATCTTTTAGAGCCATCAAATGCTCTCACCACCAAATTGCTCGGACGCAGTGCCAAACCATCATACTCTAACTTCACCAAGGCTTTCTTTGGTAGGACATTGAGCGAGGACCCAGTGTCCACCAGTACATGAGATAGAACAGCCCCCTTGCATTCCAAGGTGATATGTAAAGCCTTGTTGTGGTTACGCCCCTCAGTTGTTAAGTCAGCATTGGTAAAGCCCAGTCCATGACTGGTGTTGACATTTTCCACAACGGTTTCTAGCTAATTAACGGTAATCTCCTCTGGCACGTATGCTGTGTGCAGGACTTTCAGTAATGCATTCCTGTGAGCTTCAGAACACATCAATAGTGACAATATGGAGATTTTTGAGGGAGTTTGGTGAAGTTGATCCACCACCTTGTAATCACTCCTCTTTATGATTCTCATAAACTCGTCTACATCTTGCTCAAAAGATGTCTTCTGAGTTTCTTTGGTAGCCGGCTCTTCAGGTACCACACTCTTTCCTTTTACTTTGGCGGCAGCTTCTGCTTCAGCATTAGGTCTTTGCAATTGTGAGGCAAAAAGGCGTCCGCTTCTGGTGAAGCCTCCGCCCCCCCCAACATTATCAATTTATGGAGAAGAGGTTGAAGAATCCAAAGTGATTTTCTCCCCGTTGCAGTAGAGATCAGAGCCATAATGCCAAGGTATATCATTACTGCTTTCATAAGGAACTGGTCCAGGCACCGTGATGGTAACTGGACTGACTGCAGCAGAGGAGGGTACTGAAATGGTGTGCGGATCGTAGTAAATGGTGACTGGTGACCTGGCAGGAAGTGCCACTGCTTGTTGTTGGAAGTTGTTGCTCGGAGGAACATTTGATGTATCATAGTAGATGGTGACTGCTGAGACATCTTCATTAATTTCTGTTGGCGTTGTAGAAGATTCTGCTGAATAAATGGATGCTGATGTTGTACAAGAAATGGTTGTTGACATCTGACTTGTTGAAGTGATGGATGAAGCCATTGCTGATGATATTGATGAATCGGTAGGAATGATTGTTGCCGCTGTTGTAGAAGAATCAAGAATTGTTGTCAAAGGAATCGCTGGATTTGTAGGTGCCGTTGTTGAGATCTGAAGGATACCATCCTTGATAAGACCATCTATGCCGCTTCTCAAATTTTCACACCCGTTGACTGCAATGTTGCAATACCCACAACCGAGCTCACACCCGGGGAACACTTGGCACTCTAGAAGCTGAGCTTTAATTTCGACCAAAGGTGTTCGAATTTGTGCAACACTGGTGATCAAAGTAGATGGTTTATCTTCCTCAATGGCATTAATCCTCGGCCCACCATGATTAAGCATAGGATTCCTGTTGATATTTGGAGGGGGTGCGAAGTTGAGGGCTTTAGAATCCACCAGATCTTGAACTTTCATTTGCAAGGCCCTGCATTTCTCTGTATTGTGGCCTGGTGCATTGGAGTGGAAAGCACATCTGGCGTTGACGTCATAATTCTTAGGGAGATTGAAGGGATCTGGCGGTGCCAATGTCCTTAGCTCAACCAAGTTAAGTTTCAGGAGTTGTGGCAATAAAGCGGCATAAGGCATAGGGATTGGATCAATCACCCTATTTGCCTGTGACGGTCTTTGCTGAAAGGGTCTTTGTTGTTGATTGTTATTGTTGTTGTTATAGGCTCTTTGTGGCGGATACTGAACTTGTTGTTGATAATGTGGTTGTTGTGGTTGTTGATATGTTGGTTGCTGAGGAATCGGAGCTGGAATAGTGACAGCTGCTACTGATCTGTGGACATACTGAGGTCTGCTCCTGCTGGCATGAATGGCATTTGTCTCACTGGTCCTTCGAGGTCCCACAAAAGGCTTCCTGGGATTACTAGACGAACTTGCACCATTATCAGAAATTTTACCCATTTTCAAAAGGCTTTCAATCCTTTCCCCAGCTATAACTACGTCAGAAAAACTGGTGGAAGAAAAGGCAGCTAGCCTATCAATATATGTTCCTTGCAAAGTATTCATGAACATGTCAGCCATTTCTCTTTCCGACATGGGTGGTTGGACAGCAGCAGCAAGCTGTCTCCACCTCTGGGCATATTCCCTGAAGCTTTCTCTGGAGGATTGAGACATTCCCATTAGGAGGGTCCTGTTAGGAGCCATGTCCAGATTGTATTGGTACTGCCTGATGAAGGCCTCAGCTAGATCCTTCCAGCATCTGATAGTAGCTCTGGTCAAGTGTGAATACCACTCTCTTGAAGCCCCAGTCAAACTGTCTTCAAAATAAAACATCCACAGCTTTTCATCCATGGTGTATGCTTTAAGTCTTCCCAGAAAGGATTGTAGATGAGTTCGTGGATAGGAAGTTCCGTTGTATTTCTCGAAGCACGGAGGTTTGAACTTGTGGGGAATTCTTACGCCATCCACTAACCCCATATCCATTACATCAAAACCCAAGGAGTTTTGAGACTCCAGAGACCTCAACTTCTCAGCAATTTCATCAAACCTTCGGTCATAGACTTCATCCCCAGCTCCCATGACAGTGAATTGCTCTTCTTGGGGGTCTTCTTGTAAAATCCTCCCCCCAGTAGTATTCCCTTGCACATTACCCGGGATGTTGACTTTCGGATCTAGATGAGGTCCGAATACAGGTGGATTAACATGAGGCTGACCCCTCTCATTATTACTTGTTCCTCCAGTCCCAGGATGAGGTTCCTCGGGGGTTTGTCTTTCTACCAATGCCCTTAGCCTTTCCTGACTCTGGGCCAAGCCAATCATCACAGTCATGAATTGGGCCATTTGGTTCCTCATCTCCACTCTTTCGTTAGCCATCTGGGTTCTGACCTCGGTTAGGTCTTGCTGTACTTGCTCCATTATAATACCCGGAAGATTGTTGCGAGTAGGATACCGGTGTGCACGGTTGATGGGGAACACTCTTCTACGAGCAATATTTACTGAACCACAACAGAGTTAGAAACAAACAAAATAGTAACAAAACCTACAAAACAAAACAAAAGTTAGTATGCAATGCAGTATGCTTATTTGTTTTCCAAGGTATCCGGCTTGGCTCTTGGTTTTGACCTTTCCAGACCTCGAGAAAGATTCTTTGATGTTGTTGATAAAATAAAACCCCAAAATGGAAACAAACTAAAAATATATTACAAATGATGAATCATACATAGTTTGTTTTTTACAACATATGCCCCTGAAGGGTCAAAATACAACATAAAAGAAAAGTACATCAAGTGAAAGCAACAATAATCAAAGAGTCAGACATCTAGTCCAAACTCATCCTCCTTAACCTCCTTCAAAAGTGCACCAGTTACAGGACCAGCTGGATGCTCTGTAATGGTCCTGATGAGGAGGTTCCTAGTGGCAATAGCAGTGGTCAGCTTCTTGTTCCTGTCCTGGTCCTTTGACCTCTTCAAACCAGCCCTAAGCTTCAACTCTGAAATCTCCTTCTGGGCTGCCAACAAAGCTTCCTGTTGTTTCTTTTCATTGGCCTCCAACTGCTCAATCCTGGCTTGAGTTCTCTTATCTTCTTGAGTATGGGCTTCGGTAATCCTGACCCACCTAGCCTGGCTTTCTTGCAGATAGAGATCAGTCCTAGCCTTCTGAAGCTTGGCCTCTTTACAGGCATTCTTCAATATTTGCTCCCCAGCTCTTGATTTCTTGATGTAGTCCTCTGTTTTCTCAATCTTGGCCAGATGCTCCACCTTAAGCTTTTCCAACCTCTCAATGTCCAGACGACCATCACTCCTCTCCCAGAGGGTCTTCTTCAGAGCTTGAGACAGATTCTCATTTCTTTCCTTCAGCTTCTCAAATTCTTCCAGGCTGACAGTGGCTGCTAGCTGTACTGTAGAAGGTCCAGGTGTGTCCTTAATGGTAAAAGGCATTCCAGTGATCTGAGCTCTAGCATGGGACCATTCATAGTATTGAGCTGAAGCCACATTATTGCACCTCCCAAGAATGGACATCCCTTTGGTCTGAATGTTGTCCCAAGCCCATGATGCTTGTCTGACAGCAGCTAGATTAGGTTTTATCTCACAATACAGAGTCTCAGCTAAATCTTGCACCCTAGGAGGGTGGACCAAAGCATAGCCCAGTTGTCTCTTAAGCAGCAAAGGATTGTAGTTGATGCAACCCTTTACTCCTATCAGAGGTACATTTGGGTATTGCCCACAACTAGTGATGATGTCCTTGCCTTTGGTGCTCTGGGTGCACCATCTGATGTCATCTGAAGTCAAAGCAATAAGTCTCTTAGCCCAATTCTTCTGTTGGTGGGGATTCAAAAAGGCATCAGTCTTAGGTAGGTGTCTAAGCAGTCAAGTGTGAAATAAGGGAGCACAGCATCTCACCAACTTTCCTCTTTGCTTCTCATTCCTCTGATGAATGGAGTAATAGAAATCTCCCAGCAAGGTGGGTACTGGGTTCCTCAGAAGGAAAAGATGAATGGCATTCTTGCTAATAAATTTGGGCTCATCTGCAAACAGTATAACCCCGTATATACTAAGGGCTAACAATGCACAAACTGCCCTCCATTCTCCCAAGGAGGCCTTCAGGATGGCCTGAGAAGTCAAAAAGTCTAAGTGCAAACCAGGGATCCCAGCCTTTGTTGTCATGTTCTGCTCAATCAAAATAGGCTCTAGGTACAGTGCTTTCGCCACTTCTCCATTGCTGGGAGAAGTCACCTCTGGGTTGAAGGGGACACCACCCCTGACAGGTACTCCAATCAATGATGAAAACTCCTCTAGCAGAGGTCTTAGCTGAAAGTTTGAGAATGTGAAGCATCTCAAAGGAGGGTCATAGAACTGTAAGCAGGTGTGAATCATACTCCTCTGTGAAGGGTCCAGGTCCATAATCATATCAAGGATGCCTCCATAATGCTCTCTGAATAAAGGGATGTGGTCAGGGGTGATAAGTGCCTGGACCTGCCTGATACCAGTCAACACAGGCTCAAAGAAATGATATGAAATGTTGCTTTTCCTGGGTGCAGACATGAGTGCTGATGAAGAGCTGAAGACAAGTGCTGATGAAGATCAAGACTGATACTGGAGATGAGCCACTGATAGGCTGGTGCTGGTGAGGATGAAGGTAGCTGAAGCAGACAACTGATGAAGATAGCTGAAGCAGATAACTGATGAACAGAGGTCTATGCAGATGAAGGGGTCAAAACCAAGCCAGATATAATGTGGATACTTTGAAAAACAAATAAACAAATGTTAAATGATGCAAATGATGAGTATGCAAATGATATGCAAGGGTTTGTGATCAAGCTGGATCTGATTTATCTTCCTTGATATAAGTCCAAGTATGTTCAAGAAGTCCAGATGGAGGTCCAGGAATCCAGTAACCAAGGTGGGGGACTTAAATAAAGAGCCACATGTCCAAGGTTTAATCACAAGAACTGTCCAAAGTGGAGTACTCTTAAACCAAACAAATAGCAGGGTATGATGTGGCCAATGGTACCTGCAAACCTGTAAACAGCCCAACCCCCTCACAGGTAGTGTTCTAAAGCAAGGGTCCTCAGACTTGGATCAGTTATGAGAAGTGTAAACACTTCTAACCCGGAGGTACAATGTTTACATTAACCATAAAAGATCCTCCTCTAATTCAGCTCAGTCTCTGAAGGTCATAGTAAAGGTCATCCAGACTTAGCAGGCTTCCCAGATAGCCCTAGCACTACAGGAAATCTGTAGCACAGAGTTCTCAAGAAGAAACCCATATCTGAACCGTGTTTCATATTCCCGCACCAGACCGAAATGGAATGGGAAAGAACATGAACCACTCTAGCCTAGGTGTCACTCAGGTCCCAGGTATAGGACCTTAAACTCTCAATAGAACCCCACCCATCAAAACAGAAACCAGATCCAGCAATGATAGCATGACAGTATGACAAATGTAAAACTGTAAAGAAAGCAATAAATAAAGTTGTACATAAAGCAATAAATAAAGCAACTATATAAACACAATAAAAACACATAACACCCCAGTAAACACAAATCAAACAAGCGCTAGGAGGAACCCACAAAAAGAACCAGAAGCCCTGGTTACAGTATAAGGGTCCCCAGCAGAGTCGCCAAGCTGTCGCTCCCACCAAATGAGGCCTTCAAGTGGGTTACAGACGCGAACGGTCGGAGAAAAAGGAGAGAGGACACACAAGGGTGAACTCAAGAGACAAGAGTCGCCAGCTAGGCATTTTTATCCCGGAGGAAAGGTAATGCTGCATAAACCTGAGAAACGATAGATAAGACGGTCGCGAACCAGAGAGACTGAGAAAGGGGGTTGGTTACAACCTGGGAAGGTATTAGCACCCAGATTGTCCGCCGTACTCGACGGGATCCACGCTTAAAAGATTTGTGTTTTAGAAGGGTAGTGTCAGTGCAATTTGTGTATCAAAGCTGGAAAGAACGCAAGTGTCAGTGTAAAGTAACTGTGAAGTGTATAAGAGAAGTTTCAGTGTAAGAACAAGAGTGAAGTGCTCAAGAATGAGGCTTAAAGAATAATGCTGGAAAGAAGGGGAATATACAGAGACTTTTGTTCGATAACTATTAAGTTATGCCTACGTATCCTCTCGTGCAATGAGGAAGTCAGAACACCGTAGTTCGACTCAAAGAGACTGAAAGATAAATTGACTTGTGAACTGCTTACTTGTCTATGCTCAAGTGTATGACCTGTCTGGCTCAGGTGCAGACTGTCTTGCATTAGACGGAAGAAGCAAGTTCCCGTTTGTGAGTGAATAAGATGAGAAAAAGAATCCCGGAGGAGACGATTATTGTTTGTTTTTGTGTTTTCAATCTTTTATTGATTTTTGGTGTTTGTCATAAGTTAATGAGCTTAAGCCTAAACCAAGGGTTAGTAAACTCATCACATCTTCCCTCTGATTAGGGGTAATGAGAATACCTTAAGTATGACGTAAGCACCTCACACTTAATCACCATGGTGTAGGATTAAGATCATTAACCTACTTGTGATTATTTAGATGTTTTTGTTGTTTTTGTTTAGTGTTAAGTAATGAGTTTAAGCCATAATCAAGGATTTAATGGACTCATTACACCATCCTAATAGAAGGATAATAGATGAGAACATTTAAGCTGAGAAAGACTCCTCAACTTAATCCATGATTAGGGATTAACCTCATGACAAAACAAAGCCTTTATTAAATGGATTTTAGTTAATGATAAGATGAAGAAGTGATTTTTATGTTTTGTAAGACAACTTGAGGGGGACTTGTCCATTAACACTAGGGTTAGTCCTTCTTAACCAATTAAGGAAGAATTAGAACCCTAATGCAAGGCCCAAGTTACAAGCTTGATGTCTTAGTGATTATTAAGTGGATTAATTAGAGGATTTAAACACATTAAGGGTTTAACACTTAGGATTAAAGTTATACACTCCATCCTAATAGAAGGATGCAGGCATAAGCTTAATCACAAAGCCTTAAAGCCTTTAGGGTTTAGTCCCTGATTATGAGATGAGAAGAGAAGACTCAAAGATGACACAAAGGTAAAACTAAATGGGGGACTAATCAAACCCTAATTATTATCACGCTTGGTCATTCCTAGGGTTAATGAGGTTTGCAAGAAGATCTTCAGAGAAACCACCAGGAAGGAAGCAGATGAAAGGAGCAAGAAGCAAAGAGAAGCAAAACAACTTGCTCCACTTAAGAAGACAAGTTGCTTGAAGGAAGAAAGTAAGAGTTGAACATGAATGAGCAAGCTCAATCCAATACACAAGATAAAATGCAGCAAAGATGCAAGAGAGATGAGAAGAGATTGTGAGAAGTGAAGGCAAATTCACTTCTCAAAACAACTTACCACCTGAAAAGTTAGCTCAAGGAATGAAATGCAATGCAAATGAGATGAAATGTCATGATGCAAACCAAAGTCAGAAGCATAAACATGATGTTAATGATGCTAAGAGATGGTGCAAACACATGACAAGAGATGAGAGTGATCATACAAGGATATGGATGCAGATGAAGCATGCTTTGGACCATAGGAGTTCATGAATGTTTATGAAATGAAATGAACATATAACATGGCAAATGGAAGATGCAATGATCAAACATGGTTCTAAGATGTCCTAAGATGTATTATGCATCATGTGGATGCACAAAATGTCATGGCAAGTCATTGGATGCAAGCAAATGAAAGATGGATGCAAAGGAAAGCACAAATTAGGGTTACATACAACATGCAAAGCAAAAACTCAGAACCAGAAGCAAATGACATGACAAAAAATTGAAAATGCAATCAAAGATACCCTAAACCTATACAAGTTCACTGCCCAAAGGAGAGGACCCAACTCTTAACCTAGTGCAAGTTATGAATTTCTCAAATTGGCTAGGGTTTTAAGGTACCTCATAAAAGAAAAATACCAAACAAATTGAAAATGCAAGATCAATCCAAACCAATTTAATCCTATAAACTACATGCTATGAAGGATGCAATGCAAGAAGAAACATCATCAAACTCTCAATGGTTAGGCAGAATGGATTTTTCAAAGTTTGCACACAAATATTGCCTTAAAATGAATTTAATTCCAATGAAAATGATCAAAAGGCATCAAGAACAAAAAATAAATTTGGTTTGAGAGTTTGATAATGTTTCTAAATGTTTCTAAATACAATGTGAATTTTTTTGGGATTTTTAAATACCTAAATGCATTTTTAATTAATTAATTTCCATTAACTAATTAAAAATAAACATTTAAATAATTTAAAAATGATTTTTAATGCAAAAAATAAAAATAAAAATATTTTTGGGTTCTGAAAATTAATAAAAGATTTGATAAAAATTTTCAGAATTTTTTAATGTATTTTGCTATTTTAAATAATTCGTGGAAATTAAATATGAAACACATGAAATTAAAATGAATTTAATAAAAAAATGAGAAAGTATGCAAATCCAAGGGTTGTGGTTCAAACTGGGACGCGCGGGAATTGACTTAGCGTGCAAATGAACGGCCAGAATTCAAACTTTCCTAATTATGTCATTAGCCCTAATCCTAACCCTAATCACTTTCAGATGACCGGAACAGTGTTCCGGTCATCTTCTCCGGCAAGCTCCTCACCTCATCTCCCTCAATACGCATCAAAACTTCACCAAAATCTCCAGAATCAATCCTTAAACATCACTGAACCTAAACCCCACCCCATAAATCATTTATTTTCCATGAATCAGAAGAATCAAACCAAAACGCATTTCACGGGCAAAGTTTCAGAACAAGCATACATGGTCATTTCTCACTCATTTTCGAAATAAATCACATCATGATAATCAGTGAAGCATAAGGAAGCATTTAGAAACTAAAAATAGAAGTTTTGGAAAAAAAAGTTCTTGAGCTCACCTGAAATGGAGCTTTCAATCCAGGAGCTTTCTGCCTGCTTCTTTGCTTCAAAATGGCTCCAATGATCCTCTTGATGAAGCTTTGAAGCTTGGTTGGAGTTTAAAGTGGCTGGTTTAAGAGTTTGATGGAGTTCTGTTCAGTGAAGGGTGAGAATCGTGTTTCTGCTTGAGGTGGTTTCAGGGACAAATGAGGGATGGGAAATGATCAGAGGAACATGTTGAGTGATTCTATGAAGTTTGTTTTTGTGTTTGTGTCTTGTGTGTGGAGATTCGAATGAAAATGCATAAGAGGTGAGTTTGGAGAATGCTGGCTTGTGGGAGAGATCAGGCTGAGTTGTGTTATGTTTTGAGTTGCTTTTTGTCCACTTATCACATTGTGATAGGTCTGTGGAGTTGGTGTGGCCTATGCTGATTGGTATGGAGCAAAATGCATAAAGTCAACTTTTTGTGTAAGAGAGGTATGGGTCAATGGCAGGCCAAGGACAAAGGGGTGTCCTGCGCAGCAAGGATTGAGGAGAGCCATATAATCAATCTTGAGGCCAATTAGCAAGTGGATTAGGGTTTGTGAGAGGTTTTGCAACTTTGTGATCTTTTGGCCCTTTTGTGATTACTTGAAGCATAAGTCATGAAAATGGGAGGTTCTTTTGTGCAATCTGATTTTTAGGCATTGTTTTATGTTTGTGCAAAGGTTAGAAGTCACATTGAAGTCACATTTTGCCTTGGCAAGAGGTTTTGCAACTTTGCCTCTTTGGTGTAAAACTATAAATTATGTGATTTTTCCCAACTTTGACAAGCCATAACTTTTGATCCATAATGAATCAGAATGAGTTCTTGTACTTTTTGAAAAGGTAATGATCCATTCTACAACTTTCATGACCAAAGTTTTCTCATTTGAAGCATTTTTGAATCAATTTGAGGAGGTTGAAAAACTTTCCCAAAATGGCAAGTTTACATTACAAGTCACTTTCCCAAAAAGGCAATTTTCCAAATGGCTTGAAATTCTTCAATTTTGTGAACTTCTAACATCTTCCATGATCAAATAAAGATCATACATATTCAAAATGATGGAGAATACCCTTTGGTTGGGTCATTGGGGGCCTCAGATGCCCTGATTTTGCACTGACTTGCTCAAGAAGTCAACTCTTGATCAGATGCCTTACCCATGGAATTTCTTCATGAAACTTGATATGCATGATCCTTATAACATATAGAGACCAATAGAAACAAGAATGACCAAAAAATTTGGAGTTATGGCCTCTGAAACCAAAACCCTAATTCTAGGTCATCTGTGCAGTTAAGCCTGGCTCTGCTTCCATGCCTTTCTCAGTTCTTGTGATTCTTTGACTTTCTTGACTTTGTGAGGGTATAATATGATGCTTGAACATACATGGACCCCTTTTAAGTGATTGAAGACCTTTGGAGTGGCTCAAATGGCTCAGGGATGGCTCAGATCACAAACCCTAGGTGCAAATGACTTTGAACCAGTGCAGTGAATTAAAAATGTGATATGAGATGCTATGATTGAACTTATGCATATGAAAGTATCACAAGCCATGGTGTGAATGGGTGAGGGCAAATTTGGGGTGTTTACAATCAGCACCATTAAGAAAGAAGAAACAGTATAAGGCAAGATTGTTTGGAACATCCTTCAAACAATAACCGAACTGTCGTCTAGCCAAAATGGGGTTGTAGCTAATTCCCCCACGTGTACCAAGAAGAGGTACATTAGGAAATTCTCCACAACTATCAATAAGAACTCCAGTGTCATAATGAGAACTATACCATGTCATGTCCTTATGAGAAAGTGACATCAACCTCTGAGACCATCTTCGATTCTCTCTGTTGTCCTTGAAAACATCTGACTTCGGTAGGTGCGAAATAAACCACCTATAAAGAAGAGGAGCACAACATACAATCTCTCCATCACCTTTGGAGGTCCTATAGTGAAAAGCATGATACATATCTCCAAGCAAAGTAGCAATCGGGTTCTTCTTCAAGAAGATCTGAATAGCATTCTCATCCACAATACCATCCAAGTTCGGAAACAAGACAATCCCGTAAATGAGCAAAGCAAGAATAGCCTCAAATGCATCCTTATGACCCAAAGTAAGTGAAGTAGAAGCCTTTCCCATCAAGAACTTAGCATTAATACCACGAACACTCCTTTTTGGAAGAAACTTCCCATTAAGATCAGATTCCTTAAGAAAGAGTGCTTTGGCGATAACTTTGACAGTAAGCTCCTTCTCTAACCCACTGAAAAGAAACTCCTTGTCCAGAATAGGCAAACCTAACCAATGAGAATACTCCTCCAAAGTCGGCACAAGCTGATAATCCGGAAAGGTGAAACAATGATGCAACGGATCATAAAACTGAGCTAAAGTAGGGAGAATCCCCTCAGGCACATCGGTATCCAACATATACAAAAGCTTCCCATGACATCTTCGAAACTCTTGGGTATCAACAACCAAAGCTCCTAGCTTTCTCAACTCTACAACATTAGGATTCTTGAAAGTGTACTTCTTTGTGTTCCTCCTTTCAAAAGTCATAGCCATGGACATCTGAACTTTTGCAAAAGTTCCTTATAAGTCCTTTGAAATCTTACGAACAATGCTCATGAATGTATGATGGCATGTATGCAATAAACACAAACAAGATCACACAAGGCACACGAGCTTAGGTTCCGAGTCACGAGCATGAAGTCAAGGTAACATAACACCAACCCAAACAGGTAAGTACTAAGGTTTTGTCTTCATTGTACCTGCAGAAAACCAAAAGGGTGCTAACAGAGGTGCCCGGAGTTAACAACCATCTTTAGAATATTATCGGTACGTTGGATTACTCCCCAACCGATAACATTCTTAAAATAGACCTCGTCCGAGTGTAGTATCGCGTGACAACCGCCTTAGATTTACACCCAGACAGTTTCCGCACTACGTTCCTAAATTGGCTTAGATGGGTTAAGGGTTCTACGGTCCTCAGTATGATCAGCTCAAGGTCGGAAAATAATGCCACGTATGATTACTCGTCATGACATTGATAGTCCAAGAGAGCCTAACCAAGTGGAGATTATCAAATTGATATTGCTTTGGACTACTCCATCACATATCGCTTCGAATATCGTCGTCCTATCATAAGTTTCAACTCAGATCCGGGTTAGAATCTATCTCACACAGAGGATCACCAAAACCAAAACAGAACAACCAAATAACAAACAAATCAAACCAAAGCAATAAATAAATCAAAGTAGGCTGAATCCACTTAGAGATTACTCCCCAGCAGAGTCGCCACTTTTCTGTAGCAGTAAAATCGTGAGTGTAAGCTATTGATTAACTTAACTCGATGTACACAGAGTCGCCACCACGCTTTTCTTTATTTCCGAAAGGAAAAAGGTAAAAGAACTAATAAAAACCTAGGAGTCTAAAAGCAAAAGCTAAAAGAAACAAACAGAGATTGGGTAAGTGGATTGGTTACGAACCGGGAAGGTTTTAGGCACCCGACTCGTCTGTGGTACTCCACGGGAGCCCTTTTGAAATATTTATTGCTTTTTGGTTTGAAATTGGTTTGCTTGAAAAGATGGAAGAGATGAGGGGAAGAATATATTTTAATGATTTTGTGTTTGATAAGGTTTTAACGCCTTATGCCTACGTACCCACAAAGTGCAATGCGAGATCAAAACCTCGTAGTTCGTGGTACAAAATTTGAAAAGAACAAATGAGTTGAATTGATTTTAGAATGTAAAGATAAGTCGTCATCCTTTAGCGAATAATTCCGCTAGAAAAGATGAATCATATCTAAACATGTGAAAAGAAAAGGTGCACAAAGGCACCAAAACAATTGAATGAGTTTTGAGTTTTTTTTAAAGTATATAAGAAAATGGTTTTGATATATTTACATGGATTAACATTTGTTTAAGGAAATAAAATGAAAAGTTTAAAATCGCTTGACCGAAGTCAAGGTTTGTTTATGAAAGTGTTTGAAGTTTAGAAAACAAGAAGATTTTTGAAATAGGAAGAAGTTTTGAAAATTAAAGAATGGGGAAGAGATGAAGGGACTAATCCTAGTACTTGAATTAAAAGTTGAAAGAAGAGATACTAAACCATAATATGCACAATTCTTCAAAGTTCGAAATTCCATCTTCAAAGGCTAATGAAATAATCTTGAGGCCGAGGTTTCTAATCCATTCCAACTTGAGCAAGGGGGAAGATCTTAAAGTCTAAGTCCATTCTCCAAAAGCAAAGGGATAGTAACCATAGTCCGCAATTATAAGTCACAAGTCTTTTAAATGTTCAATCCTTTATTAGTGTTTTGATATCCAAATGGATAAAATAAAAAAAACAAGTAACAATATAAACATAAACAAACAATATATGATATAATATGATAAAGCATAATAAAGGAGATAAAGGAGCAAGAGATTAAAATAAAAGGATAAGGTGCGAGAGATTAAATTTAAACGGATTATATTCACAATATTATAATATTTACAATATAAGTGGTATGATGAACTTAATCAAGCACAACCACAACAAGGAGTAATAAAATCGAGGCAATCGGATCCAAGTGGATCTTAATTCGAATCGGGACAACTTTAGGTCTATGTTAAGCAATCGCCGAGTAATTTACGAAGTAATTACCCTACAAATGAGGCCGGCCACCACTAATGAAAGTGGAAAATATTCGTGTTAATACATGTCAGAGAAACGATATAATGGATCGTTCTCCGAAAACATGCCACACTAAAAGAAAAAGGAAGGTCTAATCTTAATCGAGATTTTCGTTGAATTTCATCGAAAAGCAACCTATCACGATCTCAAAGTATGGAGAATGATCCAAATGATCATTCATCCATAGATTTGAAATAATGAAGATTAAACTAATCGGAAATCAACAATCCCGAATCGGAGATTGTCATCGACCAAAAAATAAAAGAAGATGAAGAAAAGATGGATCTAAAAATAGATCCAAAAGAGAAATAGAAATATTTTTAAATCCTTTTCTAAAAATTCTTTTCTCAAAATCTTTTTAAAATTCTTTTTTTAAAATCTATTCTAACAATCTTTTTCTAATAAAATTCCTTAATCAAAAACAAAATAACAAAAATCAAATTAAAAACAAACTAAGAAAAAGTTACTTTAAAAAAAAATAAAGAAGAAAGAAGAGGGGAGGGGGAATCCGCGGGTCAGGGTTAGATTAACAATATGGATCCAATTCAAATAGGTCCAAACAAATATTATAATTCCTTTTCTTTTATCAAAAGCACAAAACGAAATAATAAAAAAAACAAAAGAAAAGCCAAGACTCTTCTTCTCTAAACGCAAAAACAAAACACAGAGGCAAAAATGCTCTTCATCCTCTTCACAAGCATAGCGGTGAAAAACAGGGGAAAACAAAAGGAAGCTCAAATCGCGGCGAGAAGAAAAAAAATCTCCTCCTCACCTTCACGAAAACACCTCTTCTCCTTCTTAATCGCAACCTTTCTTCTTCTTCTTCTTCTTTGGATTTCTACAAATCTCTCCTTCTCTAAACTATCGGATTCAACTTTCCTTCTTCTTTTTCTATTTGGTTTCGGTTAGCTTTTTAGATTGAGCATCAATTGAAGATTGTGGGTGATGGAAGGATAAAAGGGATTAGGGATTAAAATTGATTTTGGCAGAGGTTTTTTGGCTTTTTGAAGCTTGGATCTTGGAGTGAAGAAGGGGTCCTATTTATCGGAGTATTGATGACGAATGAAGCTACCGTTTGTGCCTCTGGGGGTTGCGTTTTGCTTTCGCAAGTTTCTCGTGTGCACTGAGTTTTGGTTTTCAATTCTGTTCTTGCTGCCTTGCGTTTTGCTTTAATATGTTTTGCGTCTTGATATTGTGAATGAGGGATGCGTTTTTGCTTGAAACAGGTGCGAAGTCCGTGCGGCTTTGTGAAGCTTGCTTGAATTGTTTTGGAGTCTTGGCTTGTGAGTTGTTGCTTGTTGCTGCAAGATGGCTGAGGCTTGGAAAATGATGTTGTTGATGCGCCGTACGGAAGCGTGAAGCAGGAAGCTTGCAAGCAAAAGGCTTGGTGCGGCTTGGACTGCTTGGTGCGGCTTGGACTGCTTGTAAGGAAGTGTGGGGCTTACAGCATAAACTTGGAAATTGGGCCTGTTGTTATTTGTTATTTGCAGGATTTTTAGTGAAAAACAAATCACGTGCTTGAGGCCTTTTGGCTTGGCAAGTTGGTATGGCTTGATGTTTTGTTGTTTTGATTTGAGCCTGCGGCTTGCGGATGGCATGTAGCTTTGGGCTTTTGTTTTTGATGATGTAAAGTTGTTTGCGCGGGATGACGTGAAGTGTGGCTTGTCTTGGATTGTGATGTAGCTGAAGCCTTGTGGGGCCTATTGGCTTTGTGAAGCTGTAGGAAATGCTGGCTGGCGTGGGACTTTGGTGTTGTGGTACAGATTGCTTGGGAAACTTTGTGCTAGGCAAGTTGATGTGAAGCAATGTGTTGTGGAAAGGCTTTAGGGTGTGGGCCTCACATGGGGCTATTTGCTTTGAACTTTATTTTTAATATTTGAACCAAAGTTGTAGTAAAAAATGAAATTGGTTGTTAAAAACAAAATTGATAAAAAAACTTGATTTATTTGGATAGAAATATAAGGTACTAAAAATATTGGATAAGGGATATAAAAATAAAAAATGATTTAATGTAAGGATAAAATTGGAATATGAATGGAACAAATAAATTGAATATAAGAAATGGATTAAAAATGAACGGAAAATGAAAAGACTAAATGAGGTAAATTGGATGTCAAAAAAAAATCGAAATATAAATGGATATGGATAGAAATGGGTAATATGATGTGATTTAGAAAAAATGGAAAAGAAATTGAATAGAATGGATAAGATAAGTATTTGCGAATAGATAATATTTGGATAATGTGGTTTGGTAAAAAGTCGGAAAAAAATGGATAATGAAAAAAAAGGGTCATAAAAAAAAGGGTATACGGATGGAATTTGGTTTTCAAGCCCACAGCGAATCCTGATTTTTCTTGCACAAGCCTCTGATGAAAGAATGAACACAACCATCACTAAACCACTAGATATTTCTCAACTCAAGCCAACTGTCATCTGAAAACTGTCTGATTATTTGAATCCATTACTGAGGAAAATAAATCCTCAAATGAACTGCTGATGAACTGAAGAACCGATGAACTGATAAACACTTGAAGATTCAAACCAAACCTCGCACAAAACACTGTCACACAACCCAACTTGCACTTTGAAAACGCATTGTCCGAGAAATGAACCATTGGCACACACAACTTGCAGTCGACACAATATTTTGATAGTTTGACCAATATTAGGTCAAACATCCATTTGAATCGAATTGTGACTTGAACAAACGCGTCTGAATTGAAATCATTTCCTTGTCTTTGAAATCCTGCAACACAGAGAAGAAGAAGAACACTGCAACATATTTTTTTTTGTATTTTGGTTAGTGATCAGTAAATATAAACAAATATAAAGAAATAAAAATAATGGTGATCCCCTACGAAGCATAGACCCTCATCTGAGAAGAAACTCGAAAGCCAGTGCGATCTTGTTTGCATGCAAAATGCAGATGATATGCGAAGAAATCTTAGGGAAAAAATTAAGGTGTTACACTATGAGTTTCGAAAGCTTTTGCTTTTGAGGTGATTTTGAGGAACTTGGTGATTCTGAGGTTTCAGCCTTGTGTGTTGTATGTTATGAGTTGCTTTTGATCCACATAACATGTCTCTATTGGCCAGAGAGTTGTTGTGGCTGAAACTGATTGGTATGGGCTCTCTTGCAAAAAGTCAACAAAATGTGTGCTTGAGGTATGGGCTCATATTGCAGCTATTCCTTGGCATGTCCTGGCTCAGCATAGATCAAGGATAACCATGGAAAAGGTTTTGGGTGATGCAGCAAGTGTATGAGAGGTTTTGTGCCCTTTTGCAAATTTGAAGAGTTTTGGCCCCTTTTGAATTTCTTGAAGTTCAAGGCATGAAATGAGACGATTCCTGGGCCAATTCTGATTCTTAGGCATTACATTATGTTTCTATGATGCCTAGAAGTGTATTAGAGGTCACAAAATGACTTGGATTGTGAAATTGCAAAAAATCCTCTTTGGCATGAAAGTGAAAATTATAGGATTTTTGCCAACTTTGCCAAGCCATAACTTGAGTTCCATAATGAATTAGAACTTGTTCTTGTACTTTTTGAAAAGGGAATGATCCAATCTACAAATTTCATGACCAACAATTTTTCATTTGAAGCATTTTTGGTTGAGAAAGAGGAGGTTGAAATACTTTCCCAAAATGGAAAGTTTCCATTACAAGTCATTTCCATTTTTGGCAACTTTTGGTTTAGCTCAATTTTCTTCAATTTTGTGAACTTACAAGCACTTCAATGATCAAATAAAGATCACATAACTTCAATTTGATGAAAAATCCACTTTGGTTCCATGGTTGGGGGCCTCAGATGCTCTGATTTTACTCTGACTTGCTCAAGAAGTTACCCAGTGAACATATGACTTCCACAATGAATTTCTTCATCAAACTTGATACAAATGATCCTTATAACATATTGAGATTATTATAAACAAGAATGACCAAAACATTTGGAGTTATGGCCTCTGAAACCAAAACCCTAATTTCAGGTCATTTGTGCAGTGAAACCCTAGCTCTGCTTCCATGCTTTGCCAGTTCTTGTGATTTCTTGACTTCCTTGATCTTTGAGGGATACAAAATGATGATTGAACATACATGGACCCTCTTTGAATGATTTGAGACCTTTGGAGTGGCTCAGATGGATCCTTGGATTGCTCAGATCACAAACCCTAGATGCAGATGAACTTGAACTAATGCAGTGAAACAAAAATGCAATATGATATGGTATGCTTAAACTTATGCAAAGATGAAAGATCACAAGACATGGTGTGAAATTAGTGAGGGCTAATTTGGGGTGTTTATAGCTGCCCCTATTCAAACATGAGTTAGCTGTGCAGGATGTAAGCGCCTGGCTTAACAGACAAACAAGATAACTTGTGGTTGAATACCAAAGACAGTCCAAAATTTGCACTCACTGGGAAGAAGAAGAAAAGGGATATAAATTGTAAAATAAAGTAAAGCATGATTATTAAAATGCAGGCGATGGAGGACGACCATCAAGCAGAGGACGACTGCTGGGGATAAAGCAATGACGGGGACGACCGACATGTTGGGGAAATAAAGAGACCACGACGGGGACGACCATCGGGTAAAGAAACAAGACTCTCTGGGGATTACAACAAAGGTAACGATGGGGAAGGCCATCAAGCTTGGAAAGTAAAAGTAAACAGCAATGGGAACGACCATCGAGTTAAAGAATAAATAAAATAATGATGAGGGATGGTCATCAAAGGTGAATGACGATCACCTAGCAGGGGACGACTGCTCTTTATCACGACATAGGACGAATGCCTGATAGAAAAGGTCGACGATGGGGACGGCCATAGGATAAGCATGATGAAAGGCGATCATCAAGAGGTGAAGGACGATCACCTAGCAGGGTACGGCTGCTCTCGGGGTTTATCATGACATAGAACGAATGTCATATAACAAGATCAACGATAGGGACGGCCATCGGATAAAAGGATGAAGGACGATCATCAAAAGGTGAAGGACGATCACCTAGTAGGGGACGGCTGCCAAATATCACGACATAGGACGAATGTCGGATAGAAAAGGGGTTCCAATAATGGAGACTCCGCTAGGGAAAGGATGAGGGATGGTCATTCGAAGGTGAAGGACGATCACCTGGCAGGGTACGGCTGTCGAAAGTATCACAACATAGGATGAATGTCGGATAGAAGAAAAGTTGTTTTGCTGGCGATTTGCTGGGGAATGGTAAACACGGACGAGTGCTTACGCTCAAGAATAAAAGGTATAAGTGTTTGATGCTATATCTGTAGGGGAATGAAATGACACGGACGAGTTTCAAAAAGGGTATATATGAGCATGTATCTGTGTTGGAAAGTGCAACGGAGATGCTTTGGCTTTTTACTTTTTACTTGCAAGGGGTGTGAGCTTTTATATACATTGCTGATGAAATGTTTGGTGGTATTTACAGGTGACTGATTCGAATCTGACTTGTGATCATGCAAATGTTTGATTTTTGCCGTAATGCTCTGTTTTAGACGGAATGCTATGCTTTGTGGGGAAATATGATGCGAATGCTATGATTATGCAAAAGATACCGATTCGGGATTCGGATCCCGCTGAAGAAAAGATCTCTGGTTGATCTGATTGGAGGGATATCCCAGCTGGGGAAGAGATCATTGGTAGATCTGATAAAATATATAGCTTTGCTTAGGGAAATAGATCACTGATAGATCTATCCTATAAGGAGAAAACCCAATTGGGGATGAGGAAGTTTCTGTCACTTTGTTGTGTGAGAATTTCAGGCATTGCTCTTCTGGGTAGAGTCTGGAACTCTGCGGGGAGATGATCCTTTTATCCTTGAGAGACCCAACATTTTGTTTGGGGAAGGAAAGATCACTGAATGCTCTTCCTAGAGGACTCTATGGGGATCCCGGCTGGGGATGAGGAGGCTTTGACAACTCTGTTGGGGAAAAAACATTTCAGATGCTGCTTGGAGAAGATGTGCTGGGGAATTGATGCTTGGTATGCCCCATGCTGCGCATTGAATACCTGCAATCTGTTAAGACAAGAAAAATGCACAAGTATCCCGAGGTATCCCTTACCGGATTCCGTCATAGGAGTTAGATATTCCCGAGAGTAAATATTTTCCTGCAAGCATTTATTTAAAAATGGCTCATTTGTTTTATGCAAATATTATATCATGAATACTGGGCATTTTGCAAACGGAACAAAAGTGTACAAACGAGGCGTGACTGAAAACTCTGATTTTATTAATCTGGGTGCCCTGAATTGGCAAATACAGTCAAAGAAACAGATCCCCTGAAATGAGGAGATTGTTACAAATTGAAAAAAGTAAAAGTGCTGGCAATGTTGACGACGCTCCGGCGAGCTTCCTTTGATATGACCTGTATGACCTTGACGTTCTTCTCATCTTGCTTTTCGAGGAAGGTTGATTCTGACCGATGCTTTAACTTTTCGAAGCTTGCCATATTGTAAGTGATACAGACGAATTCAGAATGCAATTGTTCGCTTATTCCCTTATTTTGCCTGGATCGCCCTTTCGGGTTTTCAATCCACCGGGATACCCATTTTTTCCTGAGCTGTCCAATGTGGCTTTTCAACTCAGCGAGTGTACATTTTTTATTTTCCCTTATTTTTGCCCGAGTCTTTTATTCTGTTTTTGACTCGCCGGGATGCCCTATTTTTGCCTGGACTTACATTCTGTTTTTATGTCCAGCGGGTCTTTTTATGCAAAGTATTTTTTAACTGCATCTGAATTCACAGGGGATAAGAAATCTTCACCATCCATAGTAGTGAGCATCAGTGCTCCACCAGAGAAAACTTTCTTTACTACGAATGGACCATCATAATTTGGAGTCCATTTGCCCCTGTGGTCTGTATGAGGAGGAAGGAGTCTTTTCAGCACAAGATCTCCTACTTGGTATTCCCGAAGCCTGACTTTTTGATCGAAGGCTTTCTTCATCCTTTTCTGATATAACTGCCCATGACAAATTGCAGCTAATCTATTCTCTTCAATCAGATTCAGTTGATTGTACCGAGAATGGACCCATTCTGCTTCATTCAGCTTGACATCCATCAGTACAGTACCCGTAAGGAGGGTAACTCAACTTCAACAGGTAGGACAACTTCCATACCGTACACAAGTTGATAAGGTGTTGCCCCAGTGGACGTTCTGATTGAGGTTCGGTACCCATGCAAGGCAAATGGTAGCATCTCATGCTAGTCTTTGTAAGTAACCACCATCTTCTGCACAATCTTCTTGATGTTTTTGTTAGCCGCCTCAACAGCGCCATTCATCTTTGGCCTGTAAGGAGAAGAGTTGTGATGTTGGATCTTGAAGTCCCGACACAGTTCTGCCATCATCTTGTTGTTCAAATTGGAACCATTATCAGTAATGATTCGCTCGGGTACTCCATATCGATAGATGATGTCTCTTTTCAGGAATCTGGCTACCACTTGTCTGGTGACGTTTGCATATGAAGCTGCTTCGACCCATTTGGTGAAGTAGTCAATGGCTACCATGATGAATCTGTGGCCATTTGAAGCAGTCGGTTCAATCTTTCCAATCATGTCAATGCCCCACATAGCAAAGGGCCAAGGTGAAGACATTATGTTCAAAGGATTTGGAGGCACATGCACCTTATCTGCATAGATCTGGCATTTGTGACACTTCCTGGAATAGGCACAACAGTCTGCATCCATTGTGATCCAGTAGTAACCTGATCGTAATAATTTCTTAGGCATTGCATGTCCTCCAGCATGGGTACCGAAAGATCCTTCATGCACCTTGTGCATCAGCAAGTCTGCTTCCTTCTTATCAACACATCTGAGAAGAACCATATCAAAGTTTCTCTTGTATAACAAACCATCAGCATTTAGGAAGAAACTACCAGCCAACCTTCTCAATGTCTTCTTATCATTGGATGATGCCCCAGGTGGGTATGTCTGATCTTCTAAGAAGCATTTGATGTCATGGAACCAAGGCTTGTCATCTTTAGCAATGTCCACGGACAATACGTATGCTGGTCGGTCAAGTCTGGATACCGAAATCCGAGGCACATAATTGGCAGTCTGAACCTTGATCATGGAGGAAATGGTAGCTAAAGCATCCGCGAACTGATTTTCGTCTCGAGGGATGTACTCAAGTTTGACTGTTGTGAAGAAAGTCAATAATCTCCTCGTGTTGTCTCGGTATGGAATCAGATGCTCTTGGTGAGTGTACCATTTACCGTTGGTCTGATTGATTACCAAAGCTGAATCCCCAAATACAGTTAATGTCTTGATCCTGAGGTCAATGGCTTCCTCAAGACCCATGATACAAGCTTCGTATTCGGCTTCGTTGTTAGTGCATGCAAAGGTGAGTTTTGCCGAGAAAGGTATGTGAACTCCTTTAGGTGTAATGAGCACCGCACCAACTCCCCGACCATTCATATATACAGTCCCATCAAACATCATTGTCCATTCTTCTTCCGGGTCAGTCCCTTCAGTGTGAACAGGCTCTTCATGATCTTTTTCTTTCAGGAACATGATGTCTTCATCAGGGAAGTCAAATCTCATTGGTTGGTAATTGTCAATGGGTTGCTCAGCTAGATAGTCAGACAATACACTGCCTTTGATGGCCTTTTGAGATGTGTACTGAATGTCATACTCTGTCAGAATCATTTTCCATCTTGCAACCCTTCCGTTAAGTGCTGGCTTCTAAAATATGTACTTGACGGGGTCCATCTTTGAGATCAACAAAGTAGTGTGAGTCAACATATACTGTCTTAGTCGGCAAGCAGCCTAGGATAAAGCACAACAAGTTTTCTCGAGCAATGAATAACGTTGTTCACAGTCGGTAAATGTTTTGCTTAGGTAGTATATTGCATACTCTTTTCGACCAGACTCGTCATGCTGGCCCAACACACACCCCATTGATCCTTCTAATACTGTCAGGTACATTATTAGAGGTCTTCCTTCAACTGGAGGCATAAGAATTGGAGGTTCTTGTAAGTACTCCTTGATTTTGTCAAAAGCCTTCTAACAATCTTCATTCCACCTGACCGTTTGTTCCTTTCTTAACAATTTGAACAGGGGTTCACAGGTTGCAGTAAGATGAGATATGAACCTTGATATATAGTTCAATCTACCTAAGAACCCTCGAAATTCCTTTTCAGTCCTAGGTGCAGGCATCTCTTGAATGGCTTTGACTTTGTCAGGATCAACTTCAATTCCCTTTTCACTTACAATAAATCCCAACAACTTACCGGATCGTACCCCGAACGTGCATTTGTTTGGGTTTAGCTTCAGCTGATACTTTCTCAAACGCTTGAATAACTTCAGCAGATTTACCAGATGGTCTTCTTTAGTAAGGGACTTGGCAATCATGTCATTCACGTAGCATTCAATTTCTTTATGGATCATGTCGTGGAATAATGTTACCATAGCCCGTTGATAAGTAGCACCGGCATTCTTCAGTCCAAAAGGCATTACCTTGTAACAAAATGTGCCCCAAGGTGTGATGAAGGTAGTCTTCTCCATATCTTCGGGTGACATTCTGATCTGATTATACCCGAAAAATCCATCCATGAAAGAGAATACCGAGAACTAAGCTGCGTTGTAGACCAATACATCAATGTGAGGTAATGGGAAGTCATCCTTCGGGCTGGCTCTGTTCAGATCCCGGTAATCCACACACATCCATACTTTGCCATCCTTCGTAGGCACTGGTACAATGTTAGCAACCCGCGATGGGTAACTAGTCACAACAAGGAAACCGGCGTCCCACTGTTTTTGTACCTCCTCCTTAATCTTCATAGCCATATCCGGACGAGTACAGCATAACTTCTGCTTCACTGGAGGACAATCTTATTTCAAAGGCAGCTTGTGCATAACAATATCAGTATCAAGACCTGGCATGTCTTGATAGGACCAGGCAAAGACGTCAACGTATTCTCGAAGCATGTCAATAAGTTGTTCTTTCACTAAATCTTGCAGATTGGCCCCGATCTTCACTTTTTTCAAATCCTCTTCAGTACCGAGATTAACTGTTTCAACCTCCTCTTGATGAGGAGTAATCACTTTCTCCTCTTGCCTCAACAACCTGGCTAACTCCTCAGGTAACTCATAGTCTTCTTCAACCCCTTCATCAGCTTGATTAATTGGATTGTCGAAGTCATACATGGTCATAGCAGTGTTGTTGTCGGTGCAATCTGGAGGATAATCTCTGCAAGGGTTGAGATTGGTTCGTTTTAGTGATGAGTTTTAATCTTGTTTAAAAGTGAAAATGAAGTTTGAAATTCTGGTATGACAGACTCAGATGTCGAATATGATGTTGATACATCTTATCTGTTACTTATAAACATGGTAAGGCATACATATCAGTACTTAAATAATTCTGATATATCAGAGTCAAACATGCTTCAGGATGTTGGGACATCTGATAGGACATTCAGTTCAGGTACTACATAAAACATAAAAGATATAAAGAACACAACAGAATTGTTAACCCAGTTCAGTGTATCTCCACACTTACATCTGGGGGCTACCAAGCCAGGAGGAAATCCACTATAAGTAATATTAATTCTAGACTTAAACCACCCAGTTTAATCTTTCACTTAATAACTACCCAATGCAATTTCTACCTAAGACACAACTTAGATATGAGTACCCTACTCACTCCCCCTCAATCACATAGTGATCTTGTTTACAAGTTTAATAAAATTGAAGTCATACTTCAAACAAAACAGCTTGATCTTACTTCACAGTTTCAATAAAGTCACAAAACTTCTCTTGCTTACAAGCTTAGAGAATCACAAGTGAAACAGCCACAAAAGAGTTACTTGTTATGCACGGCTGACACAAGGACACAACCCTAATAATGTTTACATTTTCGGTTGATTGGGTTCAATCTAAACTAGGTTACAAGGTTTCTTTTATAACCTATTCCCAACTGGATTTGGGCCTAAACAATCACAACAATAGCTGCTACAAATATTCCAAAAGATCTTCAACTCCTAAAATATCTCTAAATATAGAAACCTATATTTTTCAATATTTGTCTTCAATTTAAATTGAGTCTTTAAGATCTTCTAAATCAGCACCACATATGATTGCATAATATCTCCAGAATATTCTGCATAATTCAGATCTGATAAATCCAATGTCATCACCTTGAATTAGGGTTAGTTAGTTTGCTACCTCCTTAATTCAAGGTGAATTAGTTATTCTGTTATACTGAAATCAGATAACTAATCTCCCTAAAGATGCGCCTTGTATTGCTTATCTCTTTCCAATTAATTCCAGATAGATTCCCCTGAATTTACTCAGTTCTGTTATGCATTAATTAATTCTGGTATCAGGTCTGAGATGTCACAACATCTGTTGGGACATCCTGAAAAACTGAACTCACTTCATTTACTGATACAATGTCACAACATCTGATGTGACATCCTGTAAACTGAACTTATTCCATTAACTGATACAATGTCCTAACATCTGGTGTGACATCCTGATATCTTGACTTAAGTTCATTAACTGTTACTCTGTTTGACAGTGTCACAACATCTGGTGTGACATCCTGAACTAAGTTCAACACTTCTTGTTTGATATCTATATGTAACATACGACAGTAATGTTGTCATGACAGTTGCAGATGTTTCAACATTTTCTTTGACATCTGTCATGACATTTGCAGATGTTTCAACATCTTCTTTGACATCTGTCTGTAACATATGACAGTAATTCTGTCATGACATTTGCAGATGTTTCAACATCTTCTTTGACATCTGTCTGTAACATATGACAGTAATTCTGTCATGACATTTGCAGATGTTTCAACATCTTCTTTGACATCTGACTGTAACATATGACAAAATCTGTTGGGACATCCTGAATTAAGTTCTTATACTCTGTTTCATAATGTCCCAACATCTGATAGGACATTCTGAACTGAATTCAACATCTTCTTTGACAACTTCCTTAATCATGTCTTGACTTGTTCTTCCAGAGTCTATACCATGTTAATTTAACATATGGAACTTCTTATTCAACATTTTCCAGCCATATTAGTTTTACCAAACATAATGCCAATCATAAAATAATAGCATTAACAATCTCCCCCTTTGGCTTATTTTGGCTAAAACTAATTTACCTTATGTAGAAGTTCCTTAACATCACATCTTCATATCAGACCTCACACTATTACTTCTCCCCCTTTTTAGCCATAAAAAGACAAAGGTACCATAATAAACATGGAGGTATATAATCTCCAGAAGCTTGAAACACACACAAGCTTCACAATTCCTCAAGAATCAAACATAAGCTGCAGAGAGCAGCTTTATATAATATAGCCTTCTAGACTCTTAGGATACTCCTTATCTGGTTAAGGTATTACTCCCCCCTAACACCACACAATCAGGTGCACATACTTGTAACACACTCCCCCTATCTAGGATACTCCATGCTTCTCTGTACATTGATGAAAGGAAAACATAAGACGCATCTTCATGTCTTCAAGAGCTCCCCCTCTGTTCAATTCCCAATTGAACACATTCACTTCTTGTACCAAAGCATACCTGATTCCTTTCTAGGTTTGTAGTTGCCACAGACTACACAAGATGAACATCTTCTAGCATACAGGTTCTTGACATTAAGCCTTTACACACCAAAGGCCATACAATCCAGATAAAACACATCCAAACTAATTATGACATTAGAATGAATGTCCACAAACAAACTTCCAAGCAATCAATACCTGATATACTTCAGTCTCTTCTACATGTTTCTTCCAATATAGATCATCTACTTCATCATTCTCCCATATGATTAGGTAGTCTAATAATAGAAACCATGTAGATAAACACCCCAGATAATGTACTAACACTTAGTTAGAACATTTTTCATACACCAAGACCTTATCACCATGATCCTAGATGTGCTCCACCAACTGGACTTACTATAGCATAGTAATCCAAGAACTGAAAATCTTTAACTACACTGTGCCACCAGTTAGAATCAGAATTCCAGAAAGAATGATAAACTCTCATTCACCTTCAAGAAGAATAAATCCTCTTGAGTCTTCAACTCATCACTCCTCTGCCCAAGAGCAATTTGTTCCAAGACAATCCTCAAGAACAACCAGCTGCCACACTCTGATTATCTTGATTTATGTGTCACTTCACCAATTAGACTCTGATGTTGAACTAGATGTTTAAACATTATTAGCCCACATCCATCTGTTAAATTCAGGTCCTTCTTCTTCCACTTGAAAGAACCTCCTTCCTTTATAGAACAAGAGTTCCATGCTCTCATAGACTTGATTTATCCATCAAGTTTGAGTAAACAACCTCCATTCTATTGGTTTTGCAGAAGTTCCTACCAATAACACATATTGATGAAAACTTCCAATGTTTCTCCAAAGTCTTCAAACCTGCCACTGTCTGATTATTCAGAAGGAATAGTTAAGAACTACACCTCATAACTATACCAAGGATGCCACCTTTCCTTGAGTAAGGCAGTCTAAACAAATTTATGATATCGCCACCTATCTTAACTCCATGATGAGCATTCTGGATTACACCTAGATCAGAAATAAACCAATCCAAGTAGTCATCAAGATTATGATATGTTCATGGTCTTTCATCTCCATCTTCAGAATCAACAATATCCAGACCAGTTCTTGCCAAGAAACTTTCCAGAAATACATAACTCCTGTCACACAAGACTGAAGCCAATGCTACAGCTTATGCAATACCTCTCCCATGATTCTACACAAACTCTGATGATAAGATGTTCCAACATCTTTTTGAACATCACCAATCTTGAATCACAAGGATAATCAATCAAATATTTGTGAACTCCACCAACAACAATTGATCTTAAATCCTTGTATAATACCTTATCAGATAGTTCTACACAATCTGATCTTTTAATTTTGAAGGATTTTAAGGTTAGCTCCAGATAAGATTAGCAAGATCTCCTCATGTCATGGATAAACAATACTCCAGCTGAGCATAAACTCCACTAATTCTCAATTTCACACCCCTGATGAACATATAAAGAGCACAACTGATAAATATCCACACTTGATTTTATATTCCAAAACAGATGCTCTTAGTTTGCTTGCTACAAAGGGTTCATACTGCCACTATCCATGACTAGTAGTGGAAGAGACTACCAGTTCAACAACCATTCTGATCAGACTTCTCAATCTGACATTCTTCCCTTGCTTCTAGCAATTGTTGGTCACATTGCTAGCTTTAATCATGACCAAAGTCATGCATTTATCACCCACATTTGTAAATACATTTAGAAGCTTCTTCATCTTCAGATTCATCATCAGATTCTTCAGTATTCTGAGCAACCTCTTCCAGCTCCAGCCTTTGAATTACTTCCTCAAGCTTTTTCTTCCTGGCATCCAGCTTTTTGCAAGTGTTTTTCAGATCTGCAATCAAGGCAGCTTTGGATATGGGAGTCTTTGCTTTTGAAGGTCCAGCAGATGTCCTAGTGGAAGCTTCAACATCAGCAGCATGATGGCTCAAGAAAAGTTTGTAATGGAAGGCCAGAGGACTTTTTCTTTTGCATACTGAATCCTTCCCAGTGAGGATACCTGGATACTGGCTTAGTATGATTCCACATAACAGAGAGGGAAAAGCAATGGGAAGATTTGTTGCTGATGTTCTTGCATGCTTTAGGGTTTGATCAAAGATGTAAGCCCCAAAGTCCAGCTTTGTTTGGGTGCCCACAACATATATGAATCTGCCCAATCCAGTTGCTATTGAAGAAGTATGGTTGGTAGGGACCCTGTTTACAGTGCCAATCCTATGCAGCATTGCATACTTCCTTGTTAGCAATCTAACATAAAGTTTGCCCTTGACTGGCCAAGCTTTGACTTGATTGGCAGTAATGACCTTGCACACCTGGTTATCTGTCTTACCCAGCTCATTAGGTCCATCAGATTCTTTCCCTAGATAATGGTTGATAACCCTAGGAGAGAATTCCACACATCTCCCTCTTACATAGACTTTTCTGAATTCATCTGATTTACCTTCAGCACAGTCCTCTTGTAGGTTGACACTGAATTCCTTGACTAGCAGCTCATAGCAAGGCGAAAAGTTTGATACTGTTTTGAATAAACCAGCAGAAGAAATTAGGTCAATTACCTCAGTGCACTCAAGTGCATTGCTGCCCAGCTCTCTTTCAAGTGCTACCCTTCTTTGGTATACAAATTTCCATCTGCTCACACTTGACACATGATGGAATGAAACATTGTCCAGAGGAGCTTCTGGAACAGCAGAGGTGGACCTTGAGGGTGCTGGTTTCTTCTTTGGTTGGGATGTTGGAACATCCTCTTCAACATCTGAATCTGGTGGAGTTACAGCTTTCCTCTTTTGGGTATTCACCTTGCTCCATTGTTTAGTAGGACCAAATACCACTTTGGCCTTGTCTTTCTTTGGAGTAGGCTGCTTCTTTTCAGGAGTTGAATGTCCTGCAGTCTTCTTTTCCTTTCTAGCCCTAAGCCTTTTGGCTATGCTAGGGTCCACAGAAGCAATGATCTCTGTGTCAGAGTCATTATCTAAGTCTTCAACATGTAGCATAGATGCCTCCTCTTCCAGGTTAGGAGTAGGTTCCAAACATATGTGATCATCACACATTTGTCTAGCACCTAGAGCATCCATCATGTTAGCAGGATATCACACCAGTTTCCTTCTTCTGGAACACAAAACTAAGCTTGGTTCTGAAACATTATTGCTTTCAAGATTACTATCTTTTCTTCAATCAGCTCCAACTGAAGTGCTATAACATTATGAAAGATACTTTGCACACATACAATAGACAGTAGCATCTCAAGGAGTATTCAGCTTCATAGCTTCATAAATCCCAAAAAAAAAAAACAATCTTTTAGGTCTTTGATTCAACATTTACCATAAACTGTTGATGTGTAGTGTGGTGTCAAGCCATTAGGATTGACATATCAATTCAGCTTCTTTCTTGATGAAACTTACTTCAGTTCATGATTTAGACAATCATAAACATGTATCTTCACAAGAGAGATTTTCTCCAGCTATACCTAAACAACATAGGACACCATAACCAGGAAGAATATCCTCATTAGGTCACCATAAATAAGCTTAAGAGATAACTTATCAAGATTTTCACTCCCGCATGAAAGATTTGATAATTATACTCTTTTGTTTTGGCTCCAACCTCTTCTTTCATCAAGAACCACACCATTCTGAACTAAGTTTCTTCCAGTTCTGTAATCACATGATAGAACATCAAACTTGACATTATGAACTGAAGTTTTACAACAGCCTTTGTAGGAAGTACTGGGAAACCACTACCAAACACATCATAAATAATAGAGCAATTCCTTATAAATTGTATGATCATCAATTCAGATACAGATATAACTCCCCATACAAGAACAACCAGAACATTTCCCAACCACAGTGCATCTAATCCAAGTAACACACAAACTTGGTATAACTTCAGAAAATATCAGAGGCATATGCAGCAGTACAGAAGCTGAACCCAAACCTCACAGACAACAAAATACAAGCTTCCTTCAAATATAGAATTCTCTGAACCAAGATGTCAGGACATTCTGTCTGACATCATAGCTACACAGCAATTCACCAGCAAATTTCCAGCCCTGATAACACCAGACTGGTCCAATATACACCATATGATGAATAGTCCATCCTCCACTTCTAGGGACCATTCAAACTCCAATATGAACCTCTCAAGTTCCAATAGCTTTTCATTATATCATCCTTCTTCCTTTACCATGAACCAGAAAGTATCCCCCTTAGATCTCATCCAGAAACAAACCAGGATGCCTGCTCTGATACCAATTGAAATTCTGGTATGACAGACTCAGATGTCGAATATGATGTTGAGACATCTTATCTGTTACTTATAAACATGGTAAGGCATACATATCAGTACTTAAATAATTCTGATATATCAGAGTCAAACATGCTTCAGGATGTTGGGACATCTGATAGGACATTCAGTTCAGGTACTGCATAAAACATAAAAGATATAAAGAACACAGCAGAATTGTTAACCCAGTTCAGTGTATCTCCACACTTACATCTGGGGGCTACCAAGCCAGGAGGAAATCCACTATAAGTAATATTAATTCTAGACTTAAACCACCCAGTTTAATCTTTCACTTAATAACTACCCAATGCAATTTCTACCTAAGACACAACTTAGATATGAGTACCCTACTCACTCCCCCTCAATCACACAGTGATCTTGTTTACAAGTTTAATAAAATTGAAGTCATACTTCAAACAAAACAGCTTGATCTTACTTCACAGTTTCAATAAAGTCACAAAACTTCTCTTGCTTACAAGCTTAGAGAATCACAAGTGAAACAGCCACAAAAGAGTTACTTGTTATGCACGGCTGACACAAGGACACAACCCTAATAATGTTTACATTTTCGGTTGATTGGGTTCAATCTAAACTAGGTTACAAGGTTTCTTTTATAACCTATTCCCAACTGGATTTGGGCCTAAACAATCACAACAATAGCTGCTACAAATATTCCAAAAGATCTTCAACTCCTAAAATATCTCTAAATATAGAAACCTATATTTTTCAATATTTGTCTTCAATTTAAATTGAGTCTTTAAGATCTTCTAAATCAGCACCACATATGATTGCATAATATCTCCAGAATATTCTGCATAATTCAGATCTGATAAATCCAATGTCATCACCTTGAATTAGGGTTAGTTAGTTTGCTACCTCCTTAATTCAAGGTGAATTAGTTATTCTGTTATACTGAAATCAGATAACTAATCTCCCTAAAGATGCGCCTTGTATTGCTTATCTCTTTCCAATTAATTCCAGATAGATTCCCCTGAATTTACTCAGTTCTGTTATGCATTAATTAATTCTGGTATCAGGTCTGAGATGTCACAACATCTGTTGGGACATCCTGAAAAACTGAACTCACTTCATTTACTGATACAATGTCACAACATCTGATGTGACATCCTGTAAACTGAACTTATTCCATTAACTGATACAATGTCCTAACATCTGGTGTGACATCCTGATATCTTGACTTAAGTTCATTAACTGTTACTCTGTTTGACAGTGTCACAACATCTGGTGTGACATCCTGAACTAAGTTCAACACTTCTTGTTTGATATCTATATGTAACATACGACAGTAATGTTGTCATGACAGTTGCAGATGTTTCAACATTTTCTTTGACATCTGTCATGACATTTGCAGATGTTTCAACATCTTCTTTGACATCTGTCTGTAACATATGACAGTAATTCTGTCATGACATTTGCAGATGTTTCAACATCTTCTTTGACATCTGTCTGTAACATATGACAGTAATTCTGTCATGACATTTGCAGATGTTTCAACATCTTCTTTGACATCTGACTGTAACATATGACAAAATCTGTTGGGACATCCTGAATTAAGTTCTTATACTCTGTTTGATAATGTCCCAACATCTGATAGGACATTCTGAACTGAATTCAACATCTTCTTTGACAACTTCCTTAATCATGTCTTGACTTGTTCTTCCAGAGTCTATACCATGTTAATTTAACATATGGAACTTCTTATTCAACATTTTCCAGCCATATTAGTTTTACCAAACATAATGCCAATCATAAAATAATAGCATTAACAAAGTTGTTTATTTTGAAAACATTGCCATCTTATTGTTTTGTACAAAAGTGAAAAATGAAAAGACAGTGAGCGAAAAAGAGACTCGTTTGCAAAAGATGTCTGATATTCATTGATTAATCATTTGCACAAAATTACAATATGGCCCTATTACAAAATGAGTCCTGACACCTTGGGCAAGATACAGGACTTGATGCATGCTAAAAAAGACAGGAAATAATAATTACTCTGCAGGAGTAACCCTTATAATTTCCTAGGAAGACCAGTTAAGGACTTGGTTCCCCAGGATCCTTGGACGTATCCAGCTCTCCAGGTTGCGGTAGCTTTCCGCCTCGTCTTCCAGATTGTTAACAGCATCTGGGGTGAGCATCCCCCCACTAACAAACTTGGGCTCCTCGGCAGCCTCTGATCGATCTTGTCGGAATGGTCTGTAACCCAAACCGAATCTATCTTCCTTATTTTCCACTAGCAGCAGTTTGCCCCAGCCTTGAGCATTACCTTCTTCAACAACCTTCCGGGCTTGCTGATAGGAAACAATTGAAGTACCCATCCTGTCTTCCTGGGATGCAGCAAATACTTCAGTTGCCTCATTGACATTCAGGGCCTCGAACCCTTGGCTCATTGTCTCATGGATTTCACCATCCATCTCAATATACTTGTATGTAGCCAGATGGCTAACAAATATATCTTCCTCACCACAGATGGTGATAATCTTTCCTTCTAATTCATACTTCAGTTTCTGGTGAAGGGTCGACGTTACTGCGCCTACGGCGTGAATCCAAGGTCGACCTAGCAAACAGCTGTAAGCAGGCTGTATGTCCATCACATAGAAAATGGTCTTAAAAACTTGTGGACCGATTATCACTGGCAACTCCACCTCTCCAAGAACTGATCTTTTGGAGCCATCAAAAGCCCTAACTGTCGCTCCCACCTAATGACACGGGGCCAGAAGGGGTACAGACGCGAACGGTCGGCGAAGGAGAGAACACAAGGGTGAACTGAAAAGAGTCGCCAGCTAGGCATTTTTATCCCAAAGGAAAGGTAATGATGCATAAACCTAGAAAGAAGATGGATAAGACGGTTGCGAACCAGAGATACTGAGAAAGGGGGTTGGTTACAACCTGGGAAGGTATTAGCACCCAGATTGTCCGTCGTACTCGACAGGATCCACGCTTGAAAGATTTGTGTTTTAAAGGGGTAGTGTCAGTGTTATTTTGTGTGCAAAAACTGGAAAAGAATGCAAGTGTCAGTGCAAAAGAAATGTGAAGTGAAGTGAAGGAATGTCAGTGCAAAAAAAGAGTATAAAGCTCGAGACTATGAGGCTTAAAAGAATAATGCTGGAGGAGGGGGAATATACAGAGACTTTTGTTCGATAACTGTTAAGTTATGCCTACATATCCTCTCGTGCAATGAGGAAGTCAGAACACCGTAGTTCGACTCAAAGAGACTGAAAGATAAATTGACTTGTGAACCGCTCACTTGTCTATGCTCAAGTGTATGACCTGCCTGGCTCTGGTGCAAACTGTCTTGCATTAGACGGAAGAAGCAAGTTCTCGCTTATGAGTGAATGAGGTGAGAAAAGAATCCCGGAGGAGACGATTATTGTTTGTTTCTGTGTTTTCAATCCTTTATTTCTTTTGGAGTTTGTCATAAGAGAATGAGCTTAAGCCTAAACCAAGGGTTAGTAAACTCATCACATCTTCCCTCTGATTAGGGGTAATGAGAATACCTTAAGTATGAAGTAAACACCTCACACTTAATCACCATGATGTAGGATTAAGATCATTAACCTACTTGCATTTATTTAGATGTTTTTGGAGTTTTTGTTTGGTGTTAAGTAATGAGCTTAAGCCATAATCAGAGATTTAATGGACCCATTACACCATCCTAATAGAAGGATAATAGATGAGAACATTTAAGCTGAGAAAGGCTCCTCAACTTAATCCGTGATTAGAGATTAACCTCATGACATAACAAGGCTTTTATTTAAGTGGATTTTAGTTAATGGTAAGATTAAGAAGTGGATTTTATAGTTTGTAAGACAACTTGAGGGGGACTTGTCCATTAACACTAGGGTTAGTCCTTCTTAACCAATTAAGGAAGAATTAGAACCCTAATGCAAGGCCCAAGTTACAAGCTTGATGTCTTAGTGACTATTAGGTGAATTAATTAAAGGATTTAAACACATTAAGGTTTTAACACTTAGGATTAAAGTTATACACTCCATCCTAATAGAAGGATGAAGGCATAACCCTAATCACAAAGCCTTAAAACCTTTAAGGTTTAGTCCTTGATTAAGAGATGAGATGAGAAGACTCAAAGATGACACAAAGGTAAAACTAATGGGGGAACTAATCAAACCCTAATTATGACCATGCTTGGGTGTTCCTAGGGTTTATGAGGCTTGCAAGAATATCTTCAAGAGAAAAGCCACCAAGGAAGAAGCAGGATGAAGGAAGGAGAAGCAGATGGAAGCAAGACAACTTACTTCACTTATGAAGATAAGTTGCTTGAAGAAAGAAAATGAGGAGAGAACATGAATGAGCAAGCTCACTCTAATACCAAGGTAAAATGCAGCAAGGAATGCATGAGAGAGATGAGAAGAAATTATGAGAAGTGAAGGAAAATTCACTTCTCAAACACTTACCACCTGAAAAGTTAGCAAAAGGAAATGAAATGAATTGAAAATGAGATGGAATGCTAAGATGAAAGCCAAAGTCAGAAGCACATTCATGGTGCGAATGATGTTATGGGATGGTGCAAACACATGTCAAGAGTTGTGGATGATCATACAAAGGATGGGGATGCAAATGAAGCATGTTTTGAAACCTAAAAGTTCATGAAAACTTATGAAATGCAATGGGTGCATAACATGGCAAATGGATGAAGAAATGACTTAGCATGATTCTAATGTGTCCTAGTATGTCTTAGGAGTCATGTGGATGCACAAAATGTCATGGAAAGTTCATGTATGCAAGCATATGAAGAATGAATGCAAATGAAGGCAAAGATTAGGGTTTATGTACAACATGAGATGCAAAATTCAAAATCAGAAGCAAAGCATGAGATAAAAAATTGAAAATAGAATCAAAGGGACCCTAAACCTATACAAGTTCACTGCCCAAAGGGGAAGGTCAGAAGCTTAACCTAGAAGGACTTATGATTTTTCTAAGTTCCTAAGGTTTTAAGGGTGATCCTAAAGGGAAAATACCAAACAAATTGAAAATGCAAGATAAATTCATGCCAATTTTATCCTAGAAACTACATGATATGTGGAATGCAATGCAAAAATAATCATTATCAAACCCTTCATGGTTAGGCAGAAAAGATTTTTCTAAGTTAGGGTTAAAAATATTGATTTTTAAGAACCCTAAATTCAAAGAAATTGTCAAAATGGATCAAGAACCAAAAAGAAATTTGTATGAATGGTTTGATAATGTCTCTAAATGTGTCAAGATGCAATGTGATTTTTTGGGTGATTTTTAGAAACTTAAATGGTATTTTAATTAATTAATTTTCATTAATTAATTAAAATAATCATTTAAATATTTTTAAAAATACAAATTTATGCAAAAAATAAAATAAAAATTATTTTCAGAATGAGAAAAATATTTAAAGTCATGATGCAAAAAATGAATTTTTTTGGATGCATTTTGATATTTTAAAATAAATGAGAAAGAAAATGCAATAAAAATGAAATGAAAACCAATTTAAATGGGAAGTCAACTAATCCAGTGGTCCAAATTCAAAGCTGGGGTGGAGGGAAAGACCGCGCGCGTAAATGGAAGGCCAGGATCAGTTTTGGAGATTTGAATTCCTTAAACTCAATTAGGGCTACTTAAACAGGTTTTATGGTTTTAATGATGAATATGGGACGTTGGATGCGCGCGGGAAAGTGAAATCGACGGCCTATATTTAAACTAAGCCCTAATCACGTTTAACCCTAATTCACTTCTGATGACCGGAACAGTGGTTCCGGTCATCTTCTCCGATCAACCAAATTCCTAACTTCTTCTCTAGGCAATTTTAAACCCTCTAAAACTCCAAATCAGACCTTCTAGCAACCCTAAGCAAGAATCAAGCACAAAAACTCATTTATATTTCAACATAAACAAGAATCGAATCAAACAAGTTTTTTAGGTCAAACTTTCAGAGGCACGATTCAGGCTTAATACTCAACCATTTTCAAAACCAACAAGTGCAGTGTGATCAGTGAAGCATAAGCAACATTTCTATGGCATAAAAATCAATTTCTGGAAAAAATGTTCTTGGTGATACCTGAACTGGAGCTTTCACCTTTGGAGCTTTCTGACCAGTTCTTTGCTTCAAATCACCCCCAATGATCCCCCTGAAGAGTTTGCAAAGCTTGGTTGGAGTTTGTATGGCCTTTATGTAAAGTTCAGTGGAGCTCATGTCAAGGGAAGTGAAAATCGTGTTTTTGATTTGGGAGCTTTCAAGGCAAAATGAAGGGTGGGAAATGATCAGTGGTGAATGTGGAGATGAATGGTGGAAAAAGTTTTGAGTTTTGATGACTGAGCTATGAGTTTCGAAGAGGACAAGTTTGAGGCCAATTTTTGAGAACTGAGTGTGTGTGATGATTTGAGTTCCAAGAAGTTATGAAATGTAACCCTTGAGGCATGTATGTGAAGCTGTGGGCTCAAATTACATAGCATGGTCTCATGGCAGGCTAGCTGTGAAGCATGGCTCGAGTCAGCTGGGTTTAGGGATGTCCATGGAGACTGATTTGATGAGCTGGCACAAGTGGATGGAGAGTTTTGGGGCATTTTGCAATTTGTGAAGGTTTTGGCCCCTTTGAGAATTCTTGATGATCAAGGCATGAAAATGAGTGATTCTTTGGGAAACTCTGAGTTTTAGGTCATGTATCATGTTTGTGTAATGCTTAGAAGTTAATTAGGGGTCACAAATTGGCTTGGCATGAGCTTTTGCAAATTTCCCTCTTTGGTGCATAAGTGAAAATTTAGTGATTTTTCCCAACTTTGCAAGGCCATAACTTGAGTTTTAGGATGAATTAGATCAAGTTCTTGTACTTTTTGAAAAGGGAATGATCCAATCTACAACTTTCATGACCAAAAATTTTCCATTTGAAGCATTTTTGAATCAAAAGAGGAGGTTGAAAAACTTTCCCAAAATAGCAATTTTGCATTACAAATCACTTTCCCAAAATGGCAACTTTGCAAATGGCTTGAAATTCTTCAATTTTGTGAACTTATAACCTCTTCTAAGATTAAATAAAGATCATGTACACCTACAATGATGGAGAAGACCCTTTGGTTGGATGATTGGGGGCCTCAGATGCCCTGATTTTGCACTGACTTGCTCAAGAAGTCATCTATTGATCAGATGCCTTCCCCATTGAATTTCTTCATGAAAATTGGTGTGTAGGATCCTTATAACATATAGAGACCAATAGAAACAATAATGACCAAAAAATTTGGAGTTATGGCCTCTGAAACCAAAACCCTAATTTTAGGTCATCTGTGTAGTTAAACTTGGCTCTGCTTCCATGCCTTGCCAATTCTTGTGATTTTCTGACTTTCTTGATCTTGGGAGGATATAATATGATGCTTGTACATACATGGACCCTCTTTGGATGATTGATGACCTTTGGAGTGGCTCAGATGACCCTTGGTTTGCTCAGATCACAAACCCTAGATGCAGATGAATTTGAGCCAATGCAGTGAAGCAAAAATACAATATGAGATGATATGAATGCAAATGTGAAAGATCATAAGCCATGGTGTGAACTTAGTGAGGGAAAATTTGGGGTGTGTACAGCTGCCCCTATTCAAACATGAGTTAGCTGTGTAGGATGTAAGCGACGACTTATCATACAAACAAGATAACTTGTGGTTGAATACCAAAGACAATCCGAAATTTGCACTCACTGGGTGAAGAAGAAAAGGGATATAGATTGTGAAAGGTTGTAAAGTATGATTATAAAGTGCGGGTGACGGAGGACGACCGCCGAGCAGAGGACGACTGCTGGGGATAAAGCAATGACGAGGATGGCCGACATGCTGGGGAGATAGAGGTATCATGACGGGGACGACCATCAGGTTCATAAAGTAAAGGGTAAACAACGATGGGGGACGGCCACCGGGTTAATAAAGTAAATGAAATCAAAGGTGAAGGACGATCACCTAGAAGGGGACGGCTGCTCTGTTGGGGAGAAGGATGAGGGACAGTCATCCAAGGTGAAGGACGATCACCTGGCAGGGTACGGCTGCCGGAGGTATCACGACATATGACGAATGTCGGATAGAAAAGGTCGACGATGGGGACGGCCATTGGATAAGCATGATGAAGGACGATCATCAAGAGGTGAAGGAAGATCACCTAGCAGGGTATGGCTGCTCTCGGGGTTTATCATGACATAGGACGAATGTCAGATAACAAGATCAACGATGGGGACGACCATCGGATAAAATGATGAAGGACGATCATCAAGAGGTGAAAGACGATCACCTAGCAGGGGAAGGCTGCTAAAATATCACGACATAGGACGAATATCGGATAGGAAAGGGTTCCAATAATGGAGACTCCGCTGGGGGAATGATGAAGGACGGTCATCAAAGGGTGAAGGACGATCACCTGGCAGGGTACGGCTGTTGCACCCTAAAATTTGCCCTCCACAAGACAGGTCATTGTGTACTAAGAGGCTCACAAGGTTCACAAGGTTCACAATACATCTCATGAGGTTCACAATGTTCACAAAGTTCACAATTAGTCAGAAGATTTGACAATTCTCTCAGACAATGCATCCTCTTAAGCAATGCATCCTAAACTAGGGTTTTGACTTTAATCAGGCTAAATGGACTTCCAAGACTTCAAGTGAGCTTCATAGCATCTTATATGTGTTTAAGAATCCCCATGTCAAGTTTCAAGACTTTCCCAAAAGATTTGCTCAGTCACATGATCAAATAGGTTAAAATCAGTCAAAGTAGTTAAAAAGTCAAACTGAGGTCAACTGTGGTCAAACCAAAGTCAAACTTCATGATTTTTTGCCAACATCAAGTATATTAAGTAAAATTCATCATTTGATCAAGGGTTGATCATGATTCATCAAGGAGATTTCAGATCATCAAGAATCAGGAGTTTCTAAATTAGGGTTTTCATAGGAAAAGTCAACTGAACTTTGACCAGCCATAACTTTCACATGCTTCATCAAAAATTTTCCATCCAAAGCTCATTTTGAATTAAATTTAATTCTCTACAACTTTGTGTCTCACAAGCCAAGCCCAAAAATGCTTCATTTGGAAGGTATGAGCTAAGACATTATAGGTCCTTTTAAAAGTCAACAAAAGGTCAACAACTTCCAAAGAGCATAACTTGAGAATGATAAATGATATGGACATGAGACCAAAACTTTTGGTTAGAGGACTCTTTAAGCTTTCCAAAATGTCCAAGAACACCCTCATAGAATTAAAATTGAAGGATTTGTGCCCTTGCAAAGTTGGGAAATTTTTGAGTGGTTTATGAAGTAAATGGGGTCTTAAAACCATAATTCTTCAAATGGGCTGACTTTTTTGTGACTCAATGTGTTCCATGACATCATACACGAAATTTATTTAATATTTTCATAATTTTATTCATTTTATTTTTATTTATTATGATTTTTTATATTTAAAATCATTTTAAATTCAAATAAAATATAAAATGATGAAGATTTAAAAATATTTTGCTTCTAGAATGTCATAAAAGTTAATTGGATTTAATTGATACAAAAATTATGAAGATTGTCTTAAAATAGCAAGTTCATATCAAAGAATAATCAAGTTTTATGACAAATCTCTTTCAATCTTCAATTATCCAAAAAGTCCAAAGAATGATAACTTTTCTTGACCTAATCTCATTCACATATATACATAGAACCTTTAGCAGCCTCAAACACGAATTTTTGCAGCCTCCAATACCACTTTCAAACTTCACAAAAACCATACAAAACCAATTTTCGGTTTCATCCTTACAAGAGGTTTTAAGGTATTCTAAGGACCCAAAAAGGTTCCTTGAGCTTCATTGAGTCGAAACAACCTCTTAAACGCATCTAATCCATACTCATATGCATAATCTGAAGCATCCTTGCCCTTGATTTATTTTTTTTCGATTCATTGAATTGATGTATTTATAATGCATTTTGATTATGTATTAATGTTTGTTGATGCTCATAGATGATTTCTGGACAGTTTTCGTGAAGGATCATAGCCGAATCATGAAAGTGCAATTGTTAGGGTTTGTATGGCCGTTTAGGGATTTTTGATTGGACAAATATAAATGAATTCTAATACCTCTAATGAATTGGTTATGACATGAGGATCATAATGCCATACTTAATTGGGTGAAATTTTACGATTGTAATGGTGTTTCAAAAAGCTAGGTTTTTCTGTAAAATTTATGTGCAGGTAAATTCGCAGGTAAATGCCTAGAAATTTTCGCAGCAAATTTCATAGGTCCAGAGGTAGAAGAAGGACCTTGGCGCAAATTCTCAGAATTCAAAATTCTGTTTGTTTTTATAATATATGTGTTCCATCTGTATATCACAGCGCGCGGGTTGGCCTGGTGGTGAGACGTCTTGCTTGGTTTGCAAAGGAGCCTGGTTCGAAACCAGCCTCAGGCCATTTTTTTTTGTTCAATTTATTTTGTTTTTCCAGGGTAACAACAAAACAAAGCGGAATGAGGATGTTGTCACAACGCGCAGGCTGGCCCAGTGGTGATTCTCTTGTGTTTTCAGGTAAAGGACCTGGTTCAAATCCTAGGTCCTGTTTTTTTTTTTTTTGCTTTTCTTTCTTTTTTTTAAGGTTTATTTGTTTTATTAATTTATATAATTATTATTTATTCAAATTAATTCTTAAAAAAATGTTTTCTAATTAAAACTTTATTTTCATAAATTTAAATTAATATGTAAATGTTTATATATTCTAAAAAATTTCTAAAAAATATAATTTGTTATTTATTTGAATTAAAATTTGTGTATATTTGTTTAAATAATTAAATTAGAATTAGGTATCAAATTAAAATATTTTTTGTACTTAAAACCCTAATTATATTTATAAACCCTAATTTATTTTTCTAAAACAATTCAAAACCCTAATTTTCTTTTTATGATTTTAATTTCTTATTTTTATGTTTTGTTTAATTATAATTAATAAATATGTCTAATATGTATATATAATTAATTTATTAAACTATTAATCATATTTATTAGTATATAATTATTATTATTTATTTCTTTTCTTAAAATTCTTAAAAAATGATTATTTATATAAATTTGAACTTTTAATTTGTTTTCTATATTATATTATTATACTAACCTCTTTTATATTTATTTTATTTATTATTACTAACCTTTTTTATTTATTTATTTATTATATGCTTATTTATTTAAATTATTTTAATATTATTATGATGTAATTGTGCAAGTTATGTAATAGTGGTAGAATTTTTATTAGTTATTTAAATTGCTATGGTTAGTAAAATAGGGAGTGATAACATGTTTGCTTTAAAATTAACTTAGATCACTAATTATAAGATAAATATTTGAATTTGTACACGCACACACGTAAGTCGATCTTTGTTTGCCATCTCACTTCCTTAAGGGTTACCTCTCATGTTGCCTAAATAAAAGGTCAAGTAAGGTGTATAAAGCAAAGTCCCTTCTCATGAACAAATCATCTAGTCCCTTTAAAGATTATAAGATCAAGTCCCTTCGAATGTTGCCTTCGTAAATGATCTTGTCCCTTTCGAATAAAAGATGATAAGTCCCTTCGAATTGCTAAGACACCTTACAGTTGTCTAATCACATATGACCCTTCACATGTCCCATACAACATCCAAGGTAATGACTACCTATTCCTTAATAATAGGGATAGTCTTGCCATTGAAAGGACATTTAAGAACAGAAAAGATTCAAATTAGGGTAGGTTCCTCTTATGTACTTGCTCACCTTTTCAAAACATTTCAAAAACACTTCACATTTTCAAACAAATTTTCAAAAAAACAAAGTCTTTATATATATCCGTACAAGGGTCATTATAAAGTACTTAAGAAAATTTTTAATCACACACTACACTTCTCAAAATAATTTAAAGTGAGCTAAGTAACTAAGAGCCCATGGATAACCATGGATGTAAAGGGTGCTAACACCTTCCCTTTACATAACCTACCCCCCGAACCCAAAAATCTTTTAAGGTCTTTCCTGTTCTTTTATGCCCTTTCCTTTGGATAAAATAAAAGTCGGTGGCGACTCTTGCTATCCGCAACATTTAACTAAAGTCAGTTCTCCCACCGTGTTATAGAGCTGGCGACTCTGCTGGGGATTTAATAAAAGAGGGGTACCCTTAGGAATTAGATCACTTTAAACTTGTTTGCTTTGTTTGCTTTACTTTACTTGTTGGGTGCTCTTATGTGTGAAAGATCCTAACCCGGATCTAGTGTACCTTAGGTAAATGGCAATAGACCAAGGAAACTGTACGGCGTATACCGATATGGTTGATCTGGTGGCCATAGTTAGTGTGACTTCTTGGTTGGTGCTTATGTTCCTTAAGTAAAGTTGAGGATAATATGAGGCTGGCATATGTTGTCAATACACTAACTGACTTTTAGAACCTTAGTCATCCCATCTTGGCCTTTAGAAAGTAGTGAGATAACCGGCTTTGGTGAAGACTGAAGTTGGTTGATACTCGATACTACACTCATTGAGATCTTAAACTTGGAGGGTTTTGGTTGGCAAGTAAGTTGCCTACTGAACAACCACCCTTGTGAAGGATCAATGATATTGAGATCCCTTAGAACCTGGTTACTTTTATAGGACAGGATGAACCAACTAAACTTCAGGGGAGGGTACTTACCTTTAAACCTCAAGCAAGCCTTCAAACCTAAGGGCTATTGTGTGACTTGTTTGTGTGTGCCACATGTTTGTGATTGAGCATAACATCATAACATCATCATGCATCATAAGCATATCATTTTCACTAACCATTTCAAGGACCAAAGGATTTATCTTTGTTTTTTGTTGCAGGTCATGGCTTCTGCTCGTAGGAATACTATCCGGATCAACTTTGTAGGGATACCTCCTAAGCTTAAGGAATTGATCTCTCAAGTTTCTGAAAACTCCCAATTCATCAAGAGGCATGGTCACCTACTGGATTTAGTCACTTTAGGGTTCAATGAAGACATGATGAGTGTTCTGTTTCAGTTCTTTGATCCTAAACATCACTGTTTCACATTCCCCGACTATCAGTTGGTTCCTACAATGGAAGAGTTCTCCAAGCTTCTGGGTATACCTATTCTTGATCAGAAACCCTTCACAGGCTTGGAAAAAGAGCCTAAACCTGAAGTCATTGCTGCAGCTCTACATTTGAAGAAATCAGACATTATCCTAGAAACCAGGAGTGGAGTTAAGGGTATTCTTGCTAAGGTATTGATGGAGAAAGCTCAAGTGTTCCTGAAGGCTATGAGCTATGATGCTTTTGAGGAGATCTTAGCCTTATTGATCTATGGCTTAGTATTGTTCCCCAATCCAGACCAGTTCGTAGACGTACATGCCATCAACATATTTCTGACTCGCAATCCAGTGCCCACATTACTTGGGGACATCTTACACTCTCTTCATACCCGTACTACGAAGGCACGAGGAACTCTGATATGCTGCATACCTTTGCTATCTAGGTGGTTTATTTCTCACCTTCCTCGATCAGTGATGAAGAATGAACAAGGGTTCAGGTGGTCTAAGAGGATCATGTCACTCTCTCATTCAGATATTTATTGGTGCTCTCGATCCATGGAGAATGTTACTATCATTGACCGTTGTGGGGAGTTCCCTAATGTGCCACTCCTTGGCATAAGAGGGGGCATTACTTACAACCCTTCTTTAGCTCTACGCCAGTTTGGTTATGCTCGGAGTGATGGTCCTCATGACATGTTAATTCAGGGTATTGTGTTTGACTACGACAACGATCTGCAAGGTTACCGTCAAAGGTTCATACGAGCATGGGGTAAAGTGAACAAGGTTGACAGCAAGACTCTGGAACCCAAGTACTCCATTCCTATGGAAACTTACCTCAGATGGGTGCGATCTCGTGCTCAGACTCTTATGATGCCATATGCTGCCATCCTGCCAGTTACTATGGAGCCTGTTGCTGAAGGAGATACTTCTTATACCATCCTTCACCCAGACATGCCCACTGACATGGAAGACTTACAGAGATCCTGGATCCAGTTGAAGGAGCAAAGGGATACTTTTGAGACTCATTACAAAGAAAGTCAAGAAAGAATCCTGGAGCTAACAAAGAAACTTCACGAGGAGCGGAATCTCAACTCATACCTCAAAACAAAGAGGAAACGTCCATGGGAGACTTAAAACCCCATCTTTTGTATTCTTTTCATTTTTATTGTAAGCCCAAAGGGAAAACAAATTTATTACTAATAAAAGTTTATTTTTTGGTTGTTTAAACAAATTTAAATCCTGCGGTCCTTGAAAACATTGCATACGCATTTGCATACCATATCACTGCATTACAGGTTTCTTGTGCACAGGTTTCTTATCTTCTCGCTGTTTATTTCAGCAATGGCTCTTGAACAAATTCTTAAAGATCTCCAGGCACAAAATGCACAGTTCCAAGAGCTGATCCTGAACTTGTCTAAGGGGCAGGATGAATTGAAGACATTGCTAGCCAAGAAGACCAAGAAGACTAGAAGGTCAGGAGGCCTAATCAACATGGGAAGAAGGTTCAGAGGTCCTGTCAAGACCAAGGAACAGGTCGAAGATTATGAGTCTGAAGAGTCTGAGAAAGAGGGAGGAAGTCTCCACAATACAATGGGGGATTCTGATTCTGAAGCTAACTACTATCATGATCCTAATGAAGATAAGTTCAAGATGCTGGTGGATAGAATGGATGCTATGGAATTGCAAAAGTCTTCTGGGCTGGATTTTGAAGACCTGAGTTTGATATCTGGGGTGGTTATACCCATTGGTTTCAAGGTCCCTGCTTTTGTAGTGTATGATGGTGTTTCTTGTCCCAAACTGCATCTGAGGTCTTATGTCCGAAGAATCCAACCCCATACTGCTGATAAGAAGTTGTGGATCCATTTCTTCCAAGAGAGCTTGTCTGTAGCTCAATTGGAATGGTACTATCAATTGGAGAGTGTTAACATCCGTGATTGGAATGATCTTGCTGAGGCCTTTTATAAGGAATATCAATACAATGCTGATCTAGCCCCTACTCGCATGCAACTACAGAGCATGTCTATGGGCGCTAAAGAAAATTTCAAGGAGTATGCCCAGAAGTGGAGAGATTTGGCTGGTAGGGTACAACCTCCTCTAACTGACAGGGAGTTAGTGGATATGTTCATGTGTACGTTGAATGGTCCTTTTTATAGTCATCTCATTGGAAGCTCATCATTTGGCTTCACTGAGTTGATAATGACAGGAGAGCGCGTAGAAAGTGGTATAAGGAGTGGCAAGATCCAAGTGGGCGCTTCTTCATCAAATACTACAAAGAAGCCCCCTAGTGGGAAGAAAGAGCCAAATGCTGTTTATGGTCAACCTGATCGTAACAGGAGGCACCAATCTGTGAGTGCAGTTCATATCTCCAATCCTACTCCTGCAACACCAGAACCACCACAGGGCAATCAACAGAGGCCTAGAAGACAGTTCACCAAGCTCAACATGTCAATGGCCCAAGCCTTGAAACACTTGTTGAAGGGTGAACTCATCACTTTGAAGGACCCTCCTCAGAACCCCAATGTTACCTCTCCCAGGTACAATCCTAATGCACGATGTGCATATCATTCAAATTGTCAGGGACATGATACCAATAATTGCTGGATATTGAAGAATAAGATTCAGGATATGATTGATGCTGGAGAGATTGAGTTTGACCCTCCGGGTACTCCAAATGTGATTACTGCTCCCATGCCAAATCATGAAAAGACTGTTAATTCCATTGATGAAGTTTCACATATTTCCTCAGTTGCAGATATAACCACACCATTGTCTGTTATTAAGAAGAAGTTGGTACAAGCTGGGTTCTTTCCAGGTTGTAATGAAGACTGTTTCTATTGTGCTTATAAACCGGATAGTTGCTGGAAATTGAAGGACGGAATTCAACGCCTCATGAACAATTACACAATATTGTTTGAGAGGACACCTTCTGTGGAGAGTATGGTTGAACACATAACTCAAGGTGCAAAGGTTGAAGAGGTGGACATGGTTGATAAAGTTTCGGTAAAGATTACTTCCAAGGGTCCTATCAAAATCGCTCATAAGGGTCCAATTAAGATCACTGCTGAAGGCCCTGTGAAGATTGTTGCTGAAGCTAGAGTGGCTCCTATGATCATTACCACTCCTGGTCCTATTCCGTATACTTCTGATAAAGCTGTGCCTTGGCATTATGGTTCCGATGTTTATATTCATGGTGTTAAGCAGGAATCCTTAGCTGATACACCTGCTGTTGATGAAAACCTTGATGTTGATAATATTGCTGGATCTAGTAAGATCACACGAAGTGGAAGAGTTTTCTCTCCTCCGGTTGCCTCCAAGAATACAATTACTCCAGCTACTACCTCCACTACTGATGCTCGGGGCAAAGGTCCTGTTATTGAACCTATACAAACTGATGTACCAGCTATTGATGATCTTTCTAAGCAGATGGAAGAAGTATTGAAGATCATTCGCAAGAGTGATTATGACATTGTTGATCAATTGGGGCATACTCCCTCCAAGATTTCCATGTTATCTTTATTGTTGTGTTCTGAGGCTCATGCTAAAGCCTTTATTAAATTTTTGAAGACTGCTCACGTACCAAATGAGATTTCTGTAGACCAGTTTGAAAATTGTGTTGCACACTTGACCTATGATAATGGGTTAGGTTTCTCCGATGCTGATTTGACTCCTGCCAAGAGGGATCATAACAGGGCTTTACATATCTCTATTGAATGTAAGGGCACTACCCTGTCACATGTGTTAATAGATAATGGTTCTTCACTGAATGTGCTGCCCAAAGAGGTTCTGAACAAGCTTAGTCCTGAAGATGCTGTGTTGAGACCAAGTAATATAGTGGTGAAGGCCTTTGATGGTTCAAAAAGAGTGGTGCACGGAGAAATAGATCTCCCAATCAAAGTAGGTTCTCAGGTCTTCAATGCTACCTTTTATGTAATGGATATTCGTCCTTCGTATTCTTGTTTGCTTGGGCGCCCTTGGATCCATGGGGCAGGTGTTGTAACTTCTACTTTACATCAGAAGCTGAGATATCCAGTAGAGGGAAAGGTTGTCACTGTTTATGGAGAGGAAGGATATATGATTAGCCATGTGAACACATTTAAATATCTCAAAGTGGAAGGGGAATATGTTGAGACTCCATGCCAGACGTTTGAAGTAGTTCCTTGGGTTGTTCCTAATGTTGAAGCTCCTCCTGTTGTCAAGAGAGTTCATGTGGTCACCATAGTGCCTCCTACAATGGCCTCCCTCAAAGATGCTAGAGTTGTGGTGGATGAAGGTGGTTGTACTATTTGGGGTCAGCTTCCTGACATTCCTTACAAGTCTGACAAATTTGGTTTGGGTTTCACTGCAGAGTCCCAGAAGGCTGTTCGTCGTGCTCGTGCTGTTCGTATTACCAATCAAGGGATTATGAAAGATCAGATCAATGCTGTGGGTGACTATGATGAAGACTACAACTTGGATGCTTGGATTTTTCTTACTGTGGGTGTTGGGCTCAGTAATGGGAAAGCTGAAGATGTTATTCCTATCTCCTTTAGTCAGGAGTAAATACTATTACTGTGTTGTTACTTTTAAGTTTGTAATTTTTGAACAATTAAACTCTTAAGCCTTGTGCCTTACCCGGGGCACAATGGTATGCTTGTTTCGGGATGTCATTTCATTTGCATACTTCATTCAATAAAAATCAGTGGACGTTTCGTTTTCGTAAATATTGTGTTCCTTGTCTTTCTTTTATTATTTTTGTTTTATCAGCAATGTGTTCTTACACACACCCACATCACTAAAATGGAGATCCACATCCGCTCTGGATCCTGTTGATAACAGTTCTACTATTGCTAATTATAATTTCGAGAATCCGATCTATCAAGCTGAAGATGGAAATGAGGACGATTGTGAAGTACCTGTAGAGCTTGCCAGGTTGTTACAACAAGAAGAGAAAGCTATACAGCCACATGAAGAGCCAATCGAAGTTGTGAATTTGGGAACTGAAGAAAATAGGAAAGAAGTCAAGATAGGGGCTGAATTAGAGGATGATGTCAAGAGCAGATTGATTCAGATGTTACATGATTATGTGGAGATCTTTGCTTGGTCCTATGAGGATATGCCAGGGTTGGATACAGACATTGTGGTTCATCGTTTACCAGTAAAAGAAGATTGTCGTCCAAAGAAGCAGAAGGTTCGTCGCATGCGTCCTGAAATGTCAGAGAAGATTAAAGCAGAGGTAATGAAACAGTGTGATGCAGGGTTCTTAGCTGTGACTTCTTATCCTCAGTGGGTTGCAAATGTGGTGCCTGTACCTAAGAAAGATGGTAAGGTACGTATGTGCGTGGATTACTGAGATTTGAATAAGGCCAGCCCCAAAGATGACTTTCCACTTCCTCATATTGATGTTCTGGTAGACAACACTGCTCAGCATAAAGTATTCTCTTTCATGGATGGTTTCTCTGGTTACAATCAAATCAAGATGGCACCTGAAGATATGGAGAATACTACATTTGTTACACAGTGGGGCACCTTTTGCTATAAAGTGATGCCATTTGGTTTGAAGAATGCCGGGGCAACATATCAGCGTGCTATGGTGACTTTGTTTTATGATATGATTCACCACGAGATAGAGGTGTATGAGGATGATATGATAGCCAGGTCCCAGAATGAAGGGCAACATCTTGATCATCTGCATAAGTTGTTTGAAAGGTTGAAGAAATACAAGTTGAGATTGAACCCAAACAAGTGTACTTTTGGAGTTAGATCTGGTAAGCTCCTAGGTTTCATTGTTAGTGGAAAAGGTATTGAAGTAGATCCTGCAAAAGTGAAAGCTATACAAGAGATGCCAGCTCCCCGTACTGAGAAGGAGGTTAGAGGTTTCTTGGGACGATTGAATTACATTGCGAGATTTATTTCCCAATTAACTACTACCTGTGAGCCAATCTTCAAGTTGCTGAAGAAAGATCAGGTGATGGAATGGAATGATGAGTGCCAGACTGCCTTTGATGAAATCAAGAAATATCTGCTAGATCCACCAATTTTGATGCCACCAGTTGATGGAAGACCCTTGATTATGTACTTAACAGTGTTAGACAACTCAATGGGGTGTGTATTGGGGCAACATGACGAGTCTGGTCGAAAAGAGCAGGCAATATACTACCTTAGCAAAAAGTTTACCGACTGTGAAACAAGATACTCACTGCTCGAGAAAACTTGTTGCGCTTTGGCATGGGCTGCTCGCCGACTAAGATAGTATATGTTGACTCATACTACCTTATTGATCTCAAAGATGGATCCAATCAAGTACATATTCGAGAAACCTGCTCTCTCCGGACGAATAGCGAGATGGCAAATGATCTTAACAGAATATGACATACAGTACACTACTCAGAAGGCCATTAAGGGTAGTGTAGTAGCTGATCATTTGGCTCATCAAGCAGTGGATGATTACCAGTCAATGAGTTTTGAGTTCCCTGATGAAGACATTATGATTATTACCAAAGAACCTGGACAATATGACGGACCTGAACAAGGATCCCGATGGACTATGGTTTTTGATGGAGCTTCTAATGCACTTGGTAATGGTGTTGGTGTTGTGATTAGTTCCCCTGAAGGTTGTCATACCCCGATTACTGCGAGACTTTGTTTCTATTGTACCAATAACATGGCTGAGTATGAGGCATGTATCATGGGTATCAAAGCTGCCATTGATATGAAGATTTAGTCCCTTGACGTGTATGGAGATTCAGCCCTGGTAGTAAGTCAGATCAAAGTAGATTGGGATACCAAGCATGATAATCTCATTCCTTACAGAGAGTATGTGTTGTCTTTGATCCCACATTTCAAAGAGATTACTTTTGGACATATTACACGAAGAGAGAATCAGTTGGCAGATGCATTAGCTACCATGGCATCTATGTTTGAGATTAGCTGGGATGATGAAGCTCCCAAGATTACTATTGATAGATTTGAGAAGCCTGCATACTACAATGAGATTAACACTGAAGAAGCAGAGGAGAAGCCTTGGTTCTATGAAGTGAAAAGATATCTTGAAGCTCAGGAGTTCCCTGAAGGGGCATCTGTCAAAGATAAGAAGTTTCTGAGAAGGTTTTCTGCTAAGTTCTTCTTGAGTAATGGAATTTTGTACAAGCGCAATCATGATTTAACTTTGCTTCGTTGTGTGGATAAGAAGGAAGCAACTGAGATTATGGAAGACATGCATGATGGGATCTTTGGCACTCATTCTAGTGGTCACACTATGGCAAAGAAGATATTGAGAGCAGGTTACTATTGGTCTACCATGGAAGCTGATTGCTATCAACATTCCAGAACATGTCACAAATGTCAAATTTATGCTGATAAAGTACATGTACCTCCATCACCATTGAATGTATTGACTGCTCCTTGGCCTTTTGCCATGTGGGGTATTGATATGATTGGTGAGATCAAGCCTAATGCTTCTAATGGACATCGTTTCATCCTGGTTGTTATTGATTACTTTACAAAGTGGGTGGAGGCAGCTTCATTTGCATCTGTTACCAAGAATGTGGTGGCTCGATTCATTAAGAATAATCTCATCTGCAGGTATGGCATCCCTGAAAGGATTATCACAGACAATGGCTCTAATCTGAACAACACTATGATTACTGATCTCTGCACGCAGTTCAAGATTAAGCATCACAACTCTTCTCTGTATCGTCCAAAGATGAATGGGGCAATAGAAGCTGCTAATAAGAACATTAAGAAGATTCTACAGAAGATGACCGTTACTTATAACGATTGGCATGAGATGTTACCATTTGCTCTTCATGGTTATCGTACTACAATACGTACTTCAACAAGGGCAACCCCATTCTCCTTAGTATATGGTATGGAAGCAGTTCTGCCCATTGAAGTTCAGATCCATTCTTTAAGAATCATGAAAGATGCAGGCTTGGATGAAGATGAGTGGATTCAGACTCGACTTGACCAGATAAATTTGATTGATGAGAAGAGGTTAGCAGCTGTGTGTCATGGTCAGATGTACCAGAAACGGATGATCAAGGCTTTTAATAAGAAGGTTAAGCCAAAGGTATATCAGGCTGGTGATTTGGTAATCAAGCGTATCATATTACCACAGGGTGATCCTAGGGGCAAGTGGACTCCTACATATGAAGGACCATTTGTGGTAAAAACAGTATTCTCAGGAGGTGCCATGATACTTACTACTATGGATGGTGAAGACTTCCCGCAGCCTGTAAACGCAGACATAGTTAAAAAATACTACGCATAAAAAGAGACCCGCTAGGTTGACTGGCCTAGGCAAAAATAAGGGCATCCCGGTGAACCAAAAGGGTTTGGGCAAAAATTAGGGATATATATATGAAAAATGTACACCCGGCAAGTCGAAAACCTGAAAAGGCGGCTTGGGCAAAAAAGGGTATCCTGGTGGATTGAAAACCTGAAAGGGCAATCCAGGCAAAAGTTAAGGATTAAAGCGTATGACTATGTCTCGTTTGGATCACCCATGAAACTACAACCAGTTATGCTACTTACTCAAGCTCGAACAGATAAAGCTCAATCCAATCGTTTCCGTCTCAACAGCAGAAGAGGAGATACTTGAAGATAATGGAAATAGTAGAATTGAAACTCAATAGGATTATTTCCCACATAGCTGATTTTCTTTGTTTTGTAAAAAAATTTATGACAAATTCCTCTTACTAGGATTTCTGTCTCCTTGTACAAACTTGCCTATGTATAGGTCACTTTGTGATATAAATAAAATTTCATCTTTGAATCCAGATTTACTTTTACCCTATTTATATAAGCGAAACGTCCATTGGTTGTGTTTGAATGTATGTATGCTTTTTAATATGATTGATGTTTACCAGAAATGCATAAAAATGCAGTAATAGTATTTACTAAGGACGAACGAGGGAAGGAATTCAACGAAGCTTCGCCGGTTCATCCTCACAAGACAGCTACAAATCCCCCATCATAGATACTTCAAGTTACATATCCCCTTGAATTTATGTCCATCTCTTTTATCCTCAGTCGGGATACTCAGGAATTTATTCCTTCAATAGAAGTACGACGAACGAAGACGGGAGGTTATGAATACTATACTATCAAACGAAGACGGGAAGTTATACATACTATATTATCAAACGAGACGAGAACGAGTTTCTCATATTCTCCAACAACGAATCGGGGTTTATTTCACTGGCCAGCAGTTGTTATACGAAGATATCCAGACGCTTCAGGCTGCATGATTCATACATATACCATTTACATCATACCATAACGTACATATCCATAAGTACATAATACATTTACTTAGGTGCATCATACTATGCATGCATATATATTGCATAAACTAACATTCTCCTTGCAAGATAGTTATATGCAGGTAAAACAATATCAATAACTTACAACAGGTCAGAAATGATCCATACATTGCTCAAGATGTCCTTGAATAGCAGGCAAACGGTCTGTAAAAAGATCCATTCCCTGGTTCAAGATATTTTTCAGAAGAACAAATCCTGACGTTCTTTTGGCCCTTGAATAGCAGGCAAACGGTCTGTAAAAAGATCCATTCCCTGGTTCAAGATATTTTTCAGAAGAACAAATCCTGACGTTCTTTTGGCCCTTGAATAGCAGGCAAACAGTATGTAAAAAGATCCATTCCCTGGTTCAAGACATTATTCAGAAGAACAAATCCTGACGTTCTTTTGGCCCTTGAATAGCAGGAAAACGGTCTGTAAAAAGATCCATTCCCTGGTTCAAGACATTATTCAGAAGAACAAATCCTGACGTTCTTTTGGCCCTTGAATAGCAGGCAACGGTCTATAAAAAGATCCATTCCCTGGTTCAAGACATTATTCAGAAGAACAAATCCTGACGTTCTTTTGGCCCTTGAATAGTAGGAAAATGGTCTGTAAAAAGATCCATTCCCTGGTTCAAGATAATTTTCAGAGGAACAAATCCTGACGTTCTTTTGACCTTGGAGAGTAGGCAAACGGTCTGTACAAAGATCCATTCCCTAATCCAAAATACTTCCGGAAGAGATAATCATCACAAGATTTATTTCTACTGGTCCATTCCACAACTCAAATCATTTTGCATAAACGATTCAGAGACGGCCTATACAAAGACCTAGTACTGATATCCAGTATCAACATAAAGCTATCATCACATTCTGATACTCCATATGGCATCTCTAAGCCCATCTCCAATTCTTCCAAGTGGCATCCTCAAGCCCACTCAAGCATATAAAATTAATCATCACTGTTATTTTACGCACCGGTGAGTGCAAATTTTTGGGCTTTTGTGTTCAATCCCCTTCAACCTTCCAGGTCACGACTGGCACATATACCAATCTAACCCCTCAGGTTTTAGAAAATTGAACAGGGGCAGCTGTTGCACCCCAAAATTTTCCCTCCACAAGACAGTTCATTGTGTACTAAGAGGCTCACAAGGTTCACAAGGTTTACAAGACATCTCATGAGGTTCACAAGGTTCACAAAGTTCACAATTAGTCAGAAGATTTGACAATTCTCTCTGACAATGCATCCTCCTAAGCAATGCATCCTAAACTAGGGTTTTGACTTTAATCAGGCTAAATGGACTTCCAAGACTTCAAGTGAGCTTCATAGCATCTTATATGTGTTTAAGAATCCCCATGTCAAGTTTCAAGACTTTCCCAAAAGATTTGCTCAGTCACATGATCAGATAGGTTAAAATCAGTCAAAGTAGTTAAAAAGTCAAACTGAGGTCAACTGTGGTCAAACCAAAGTAAAACTTCATGATTTTTTGCCAACATCAAGTATATGAAGTAAAATTCATCATTTGATCAAGGGTTGATCATGATTCATCAAGGAGATTTCAGATCATCAAGAATCTGGAGTTTCTAAATTAGGGTTTTCATAGGAAAAGTCAACTGAACTTTGAACAGCCATAACTTTCACATGCTTCATCAAAATTTTTCCATCCAAAGCTCATTTTGAAGGAAATTGAATTCTCTACAACTTTGTGTCTCACAAGCCAAGCCCAAAAATGCTTCATTTGGAAGGTATGAGATAAGACATTATAGGTCCTTTTAAAAGTCAACAAAAAGTCAACAACTTCCAAAGAGCATAACTTGAGAATGATTAAATATATGGACATGAGACCAAAAAGGTTGGTTAGAGGACTCTTTAAGATTTCCAAAATGTCCAAGAACACCCTCATAGCATTAAAATTGAAGGATTTGTGCCCTTGCAAAGTTGGGAAATTTTTGAGTGGTTTATGAAGTAAATGGGGTCTTAAAACCATAATTCTTCAAATGGGCTGACTTTTTTGTGACCCAATGTGTTCCATGACATCATGCACGAAATTTATTTAATATTTTCATAATTTTCATAATTTTATTTTTATTTATTATGATTTTTTATATTAAAAATCATTTTAAATTCAAATAAAATATAAAATGATGAAGATTTAAAAATATTTTGCTTCTAGAATGTCATAAAAGTTAATTGGATTTAATTGATACAAAAATTATGAAGATTGTATTAAAATAGCAAGTTCATATTAAAGAATAATAAAGTTTTATGACAAATCTCTTTCAATCTTCAATTATCCAAAAAGTCCAAAGAATGATAACTTTTCTTGACCTAATCTCATTCACATATATACATAGAACCTTTAGCAGCCTCAAACACGAATTTTTGCAGCCTCCAATACCACTTTCAAACTTCACAAAAACCATCCAAAACCAATTTTCGGTTTCATCCTTACAAGAGGTTTTAAGGTATTCTAAGGACACAAAAAGGTTCCTTGAGCTTCATTGAGTCGAAACCACCTCTTAAACGCATCTAATCCATACTCATATGCATAATCCGAAGCATCCTTGCCCTTGATTTATTTATTTTCGATTCATTGAATTCATGTATTTATAATGCATTTTGATTATGTATTAATGTTTGTTGATGCTCATAGATGATTTTTGGACAGTTTTCGTGAAGGACCATAGCCGAATCATGAAAGTGCCATTGTTAGGGTTTGTATGGCCGTTTAGGGATTTTTGATTGGACAAATATAAATGAATTCTAATACCTCTAATGAATTGGTTATGACATGAGGATCATAATGCCATACTTAATTGGGTGAAATTTTACGATTGTAATGGTGTTTCAAAAAGCTAGGTTTTTCTGTAAAATTTATGTGCAGGTAAATTCGCAGGTAAATGCCTAGAAATTTTCGCAGCAAATTTCATAGGTCCAGAGGTAGAAGAAGGACCTTGGCGCAAATTCTCAGAATTCAAAATTCTGTTTGTTTTTATAATATATGTGTTCCATCTGTATATCACATCGCGCGGGTTGGCCTGGTGGTGAGACGTCTTGCTTGGTTTGCAAAGGAGCCTGGTTCGAAACCAGCCTCAGGGCATTTTTTTTTGTTCAATTTATTTTGTTTTTCCAGGGTAACAACAAAACAAAGCGGAATGAGGATGTTGTCACAACGCGCAGGCTGGCCCAGTGGTGATTCTCTTGTGTTTTCAGGTAAAGGACCTGGGTTCAAATCCCAGGTCCTGTTTTTTTTTTTGCTTTTCTTTTTTTTTTTAGGTTTATTTGTTTTATTAATTTATATAATTATTATTTATTCAAATTAATTCTTAAAAAAATGTTTTCTAATTAAAACTTTATTTTCATAAATTTAAATTAATATGTAAATGTTTATATATTCTAAAAAATTTCTAAAAAATATAATTTGTTATTTATTTGAATTAAAATGTGTGTATATTTGTTTAAATAATTAAATTAGAATTAGGTATCAAATTAAAATATTTTTTGTACTTAAAACCCTAATTATATTTATAAACCCTAATTTATTTTTCTAAAACAATTCAAAACCCTAATTTTCTTTTTATGATTTTAATTTCTTATTTTTATGTTTTGTTTAATTATAATTAATAAATATTTCTAATATGTATATATAATTAATTTATTAAAATATTAATCATATTTATTAGTATATAATTATTATTATTTATTTCTTTTCTTAAAATTCTTAAAAAATGATTATTTATTTAAATTTGAACTTTTAATTTGTTTTCTATATTATATTATTATACTAACCTCTTTTATATTTATTTTATTTATTATTACTAATCTTTTTTATTTATTTATTTATTATATGTTTATTTATTTAAATTATTTTATTATTATTATGATGTAATTGTGCAAGTTATGTAATAGTGGTAGAATTTTTATTAGTTATTTAAATTGCTATGGTTAGTAAAATAGGGAGTGATAACATGTTTGCTTTAAAATTAACTTAGATCACTAATTATAAGATAAATATTTGGATTTGTACACGCACACATGTAAGTCGATCTTTGATCGCCATCTCACTTCCTTAAGGGTTACCTCTCATGTTGCCTAAATAAAAGGTCAAGTAAGGTGTATAAAGCAAAGTCCCTTCTCATGAACAAATCATCTAGTCCCTTTAAAGATTATAAGATCAATTCCCTTCGAATGTTGCCTTCGTAAATGATCTTGTCCCTTTCGAATAAAAGATGATAAGTCCCTTCGAATTGCTAAGACACCTTACAGTTGCCTAATCACATATGACCCTTCACATGTCCCATACAACATCCAAGGTAATGACTACCTATTCCTTAATAATAGGGATAGTCTTACCATTGAAAGGACATTTAAGAACAGAAAAGATTCAAATTAGGGTAGGTTCCTCTTATGTACTTGCTCACCTTTTCAAAACATTTCAAAAACACTTCACATTTTCATACAAATTTTCAAAAAAACAAAGTCTTTATATATATCTGTACAAGGGTCATTATAAAGTACTTAAGAAAATTTTTAATCACACACTACACTTCTCAAAACAATTTAAAGTGAGCTAAGTAACTCAGAGCCCATGGATAACCATGGATGTAAAGGGTGCTAACACCTTCCCTTTACATAACCTACCCCCCGAACCCAAAAATCTTTTAAGGTCTTTCCTATTCTTTTATGCCCTTTCCTTTGGATAAAATAAAAGTCGGTGGCGACTCTTGCTATCTGCAACATTTAACTAAAGTCAGTTCTCCCACCGTGTTACAACGGCTACCGAAAGTATCATGACATTGGACGAATGTCAGATAGAAAAGAAATTTTGCCTTTTACTGGGGATTTGCTGGGGACTCTTTTGGGGAATGGTAGACACAGACGAGTGTCTACATTCAAGAAAGGAAAGGTATAAGTGTTTGACGTTGTGTATAGATTAAAGATGCGGACGAACATCCTTAAGACTATGATACGGACGAGTATCAGTAGAAACAAACGCTGACGCATGTTCAGAGATGATGATACGGACGAGTATCAACTGGTTAACAAAGAACACAGACGAGTGTTGAATCTGAGGAGAGATAAGTGGTGTATACAAGATACGGACGAGTATCTGTATGAGTGAAAAATAAGCATGAGTGAGACACAAATGAGTGTTCAACTTGCTGGGGAGAGTATGACACGGACGAGTATCATAGAGAAAATGTATAAGTTATGAACTTATAAGTGTAAAGGATATTCTGACGATCTGTGGGGATAAGGTGACACGGACGGGTGTCGAAAGAAGTGTATTATAAAAAAGTGTTTGGAAACCATGCTGGGGATTGGTGTCAAAAAAAGTATGGGAGTTTCTGTATTCAAAAGGATATTTGTGGCTTATATCTGCAGGGGGATGATATGACACGGACGAGTGTCGAATGAGTATATATTAATATGTATTAGTGAGTGCAAAGGGAACGCTTTGGCTTTCTGCTGGAACTGTGAGTCCTTGTCTACATTGCTGACGGAATGTTGGCATATACCGGTGTTTGATTCAAAACATGACTTGTGATTATGCAATATGTTTGATTTTTGCCGTAATGCTCCGTATTAGACGGAATGCTACGCTCCGAGGGGAAATATGATGTAAATGCTATGATTATGCAAAAGATACCGATCCGGGATTCGGATCCCGTTGCTGTGGAGATCTCCGACTGATCTGTTTCGAAAGAATATCCTAGTTGGGGAAGAGATCATTGGTAGATCTGATATATAAAGGATTTTGCTTGGGGAAATAGGTCACTGATAGACCTATCTTGGTAATGAGGAGCCCAGCTGGGGGCTGTGGAAGCTTTTGTCACTTTGTTGGGAGATTTTCAGATATTGCTCTTCTGGAGAGGCTGGAGCTCTGTGGGGAGATGGTTCCCTGTCTAGCACTCGGCTGGGGAAGAGAAAGATCATTGGACGATCTTCCTAGAGATTTCTGTAGGGATCCTGTTGAGGATGATAATATCTGACAACTCAGCTGGGGAAATGAACACCTTCTGATGCTGCTCTGAAGAAAGTGTCGGAGAAGTGATGTCTGGCAGCTCTGATGGGGAGAGAGACCTTCTCTGGTGCTGTTTGGAAGATGTGCTGAGGAAATAATGATTTGGCAGCTTACTGGGGAAAACCTTTCATGCCCCATGTTGTGTTATGAATACCTGCAATCCTGTTAAGATAAAGAAACGCACAAGTATCCAGAGGTATCCCTTTCCGGATTCCATCATAGGAGTTTAGACACTCCCGGGAGTAAGTAATATATTTCCTGCAAGCATGTGATTTAGAAAAGGCGCATCTATGCTTATGCAATCAATATATCAAGGATATCGGACATTTTTGCAAACAAAATAAAATGTACAAGACGAAAGGTGACTGAAAATATGATTTTATTAATTTGTGTGCCCTGAATTGGCAAGTACAGTCAAAGAAACAAATCCCCTGGAATAAGGAGATTGTTACAAATTGAGAAACAAAAAGGTTCTGGAAACGCTGATGATGCTTCAGTGTGCTTCCCTTTGCTATGACTCGTATGACGTTGACGTTCTTCTCATCTTGCTTTCTGAAGAAGGCTGATTCTGACCGATGCTTTAACCTTCTGAAGCTTGTCGTGCTGTAAGTGATACAGACGAATTCAGAATGCAGTTGTTCGCTTATTCCCTTATTTTTGCATGGATCGCCCTTTCGGGTTTTCAATCCACCGGGATACCCATTTTTGCCTGAGCTGTCCAATGCGGCTTTTCAACTCAGCGAGTGTACATTTTTATTTATTTTCCCTTATTTTTTCCCGAGTCTTTTATTCTGTTTTTGACTCGCCGGGATGCCCTATTTTTTCCTGGACTTACATTTTGTTTTTATGTCCAGCGGGTCATTTTATGCGAAGTATTTTTTAACTGCATCTGAATTCACAGGGGACAGGAAATCTTCACCATCAATAGTACTGAGCATCAGTGCTCCACCAGAGAAGACTTTCTTTACTATGAGCGGACCATCGTAATTCGGAGTCCACTTGCCCATGTGGTCTGTATGAGGAGGAAGGAGTCTTTTCAGCACTAGATCCCCTACTTGGTATTCCCGAAGCCTGACTTTCTGATCGAAGGCTTTCTTCATTCTTTTCTGATATAACTGCCCATGACAGATTGCAGCTAATCTTTTTTCTTCGATCAGATTCAGTTGTTCGTATCAGGATCGGACCCATTCTGATTCATTCAATTTGACATCCATCAGTACCCGCAAGGAGGGTAATTCAACTTCAACCGGTAGGACTGCCTCCATACCATACACAAGCTGATACGATGTTACCCTAGTGGATGTTCTGATTGATGTACGGTACCCATGCAAGGCAAATGGTAGCATTTCATACCAGTCTTTGTAGGTGACCACCATCTTTTGCACAATTTTCTTGATATTCTTGTTAGCTGCCTCTACAACGCCATTCATCTTTGGCCTATAAGGAGAAGAGTTGTGATGTTGGATCTTGAAGTCCCGACACAGTTCTGCCATCATTTTGTCGTTTAAGTTGGAACCATTATCAGTAATGATTCGCTCGGACACTCCATACCGACAGATGATGTCCCTCTTCAGGAATCGGGCTACCACTTACCTGGTGATGTTTGCATATGAAGCTGCTTCAACCCACTTGGTAAAATAGTCAATGGCTACCAGGATGAATTTGTGGCCATTTGAAGCAGTCGGTTCAATCTTGCCAATCATATCAATGCCCCACATGGCAAAGGGCTAAGGTGAAGACATCACATTCAAAAGATTCGGAGGCACATGCACTTTATCTGCATAAATCTGGCATTTATGACATTTTCTGGCATAAGCACAACAGTCTGCATCCATTGTGATCCAGTAGTAGCCTAATCTTAACAACTTCTTAGCCATTGCATGTCCTCCAGCATGGGTACCGAAAGATCCTTCATGGACCTCGTGCATCAACAAGTCTGCCTCTGCCTTATCCACACATCTGAGAAGTACCATATCAAAGTTTCTTTTGTACAACGAACAGTCAGCATTCAGGAAGAAACTACCAGCTAGCCTTCTTAATGTCTTCTTATCATTGGAAGATGCCCCAGGTGGGTATGTTTGATCCTCCAAGAAGCATTTGATGTCATAGAACCAAGGCTTATCATCTTTAGCAAGGTCTGTTGAGAATATGTATGCCAGTCTGTCAAGACTGGATACTGAAATCTGGGGCACAAAGTTGGCAGCTTGAACTTTGATCATGGAGGAGATGGTAGCCAGAGCATCTGCAAACTGATTTTCATCTCGAGGGATATACTCAAGTTTGACTGTGGTAAAGAAAGTCAATAATCTGCTCGTATAATCCCGGTATGGAATCAGATGCTCCTGGTGAGTAAACCATTTGCCGTTGGTTTGATTGATTACCAGAGCTGAATCTTCGAATACAGTTAATGTCTTGATCCTCACAATTAGTCAGAAAGTTTGACAATTCCCTCAGACAATGCATCCTCCTAAGCAATGCATCTTAAACTAGGGTTTTGACTTTCATCAGGCTAAATGGACTTCCAAGGCTTCAAGTGAGATTCATAGCATCCTATATGTGTTCAAGAATTCCCATGTCAAGTTTCAAGACTTTCCCAAAAGATTTGCTCAGTCAGATGATCAGATAGGTTAAAATCAGTCAAGGCAGTCAAAAGGTCAAACTGAGGTCAACTGTAGTCAAACCAAAGTCAAACTTCATGATTTTTTGCCAACATCAATTATATGAAGTAATATTCATCATTTAATCAAGGGTTTATCATGATTCATCAAGGAGATTTCAGATCATCAAGAATCAGGAGTTTCTAAATTAGGGTTTTCATAGGAAAAGTCAACTGAACTTTGACCAGCCATAACTTTCACATACTTCATCAAACAATTTCCATCCAAATCTCATTTTGAAGGAAATTGAATTCTCTACAACTTTTTGTCTCACAAGCCAAGCCCAAAAATGCTTCATTTGGAAGGTATGAGCTAAGACATTATAGGTCCTTTTAAAAGTCAACAAAAAGTCAACAACTTCAAAAGAGCATAACTTGAGAATGGTAAAAGATATGGACATGAGACCAAATAGGTTGGTTAGAGGACTCTTTAAGCTTTCCAAAATGTCCAAGAACACCTTCATAGCCTTAAAATTAAAGGATTTGTGCCCTTGCAAAGTTGGGAAATGTTTGAGAGGTTTATGAAGTAAATGGGGTCTTAAAACCATAATTCACCAAATGGGCTTGCTTTTTTATGACCCAAACACTTCCATGACATCATGCACGAAATAAAATTTATTTATTCATAATTTTATTCATTTTATTTTTATTTATTATGATTTTTTATGTTAAAAATCATTTTAAATTAAAATAAAATATAAATAATGGATATTTGATTTGATTTGGTTTCTAGAAAGTCTTAAGACTTATTTAGACTTGATTGATACAAAAATAATGAAGATCATACCAATATGGCAATGCTAGATCAAGGAAAATAAAATTTTGGGATCACATCTTTTTCAATCTCCCAAAGATCAAAAGTCCACAAATTTGTTAAAGCTCTTGACCTAAATTCATTCACTCATATATAAACAACATAAAGATCAACCCTAGACACGAATTCACAGCCTCCAACACCATATTCAAACTTCACAAAGTTGTTCAAAAACTCAAATTCGGTTTCACTATTACAAGGCATTTAAAGGTATTTTAAGAACATAGGAAGGATCCTTGGACATCACTGAATCGATCCCAACCTTCAAAAGCACCTGAAACTTGCTCATATGCCATAACCGAATGCATCTTCATGTTCATATTATGTGTTTTCGATTTCATATATTTAAGAATTATAACTTGAAACTAACCATGGATTTATGTTTATTGTGAAGTAGTGAAGCTTTCTAGACAGTTTAATTCGAGTTTCATGGACTGAATCGAAATAGACCATTGTTAGGGTTTTCGGCCTCCTTTAGGGTTTTGCGATTGAGCCAAAATAAATTAATACTAAAGACATAGAATGATTGCAAATGTCATTAGAAACTCAATGGTGTTATTAATTTTGTGAAATTTTACTGTTTGGTTAGAGTTTGATATTCGCAGGTTTACATGCGAACAAAAAATCGCAGGAAAATTCGTGGTAGAATTCGCAGCAAATTACGCAGGTTCAGAGGTAGAAGAAGACCATCAGCGCGCGAAAATATAATTTGAAAACTGGGCTTATTTTATTATGAATTTGTTTGCGTTATACTTCAAAAACGAGCGCGTAGCTCAGCTGGTTTTGGACATACGCATTTGAGGCCAATGACTAGGGTTCGATCCCTTGGTCGTTCATTTTTTGTTTAAAATTCATTTGATTAACAGGTTTATTATATTATTATCATCACTTGTCCTATAGTCACGCTGCATACGCAGCCCAGTTGGTTGAAGGCTGGTGGTGGATGTTGGGAGACCTGGGTTCGACCCTAGGCTCCAGCAGGTGAGTTTTGTTCATTTTTTTTTATTTTTTTTACTAATTGTTTTCTATTTTAATATATATATATAACTAATTGTATTAATAATATTTAAATGTAATTAACATTGTTAACATTATTCAAATTCTTTTTTTTAACAAATAAAAACCAATAATCTTCTTTATTTCTCAATTTATGTTTTTTTAAAATATTTGTAAATGAATTAATTAATATTTTAAACATATAAACCCTAGTTTTATTTTCTAAAAAATTCTAACCCTAATTTCTAAAACCCTAAATTTTTTTTAAAACCTTAATTTATTATCTTAATTATTTTTTTTAAATATTAAACTTGATAATTTTTTTTTAATGTATATAATTAAATTATTGATCATAGTTTATTTTGTAAATAAATTAGTATATCTTTATTATTTTATTTTCATCTAAAAAATGCTTAAAATTTGTTTATTTAATTTATATATGTTTTGTATATTTATGCTAACATTTTCTTTCTTATAATTATTTTATTACTAACCCTTTTTATTTATTGCTTATATTTATCATTTAATTTGTTTTTATTATAATGTAACTGTAAAAGTCGTGTAATAGTTGTAGCTCTTATCGTTTATTTATAAATATTATTGCTTTGGTTAGTAAAATAGGGAGTGATAACATGTTTGCTTTAAAATTAATTTAGATCACTAATCATAAGATGAATATTTGAATTTATACACGCACACACGTAAGTCGATCTTTGATCGCCATCTCACTTCTTAAGGTTATCCCTCATGTTGCCTAAATCAACAGGTCAAGTAAGGTGTCTAAAAAGCAAAGTCCCTTCTCATGAACAAATCATCTAGTCCCTTTAAAGATTATAAGATCAAGTCCCTTCGATGTTGCCTACGGTAAATGATCTTGTCCCTTCGAATAAAAGATGATAAGTCCCTTCGTATTGCTAAGACACCTTACAGTTGCCTAAACACAGATGACCCTTCACATGTCCCTTATGACATCCAAGGTAATGACTACCTATTCCTTAATAATAGGGATAGTCTTACCATTGAAAGAACATTTAAGAACAGTAAAGATTCAAATTAGGGTAGGTTCCTCTTAAGTACTTGCTCACTCCTTCAAAAACACTTCATTACACTTTACATTTTTTAAACAATTTTCAAAACAAAGTCTTTATATATATCCGTACAAGGATCATTATAAAGTACTTAAGAAAAATTTTAATCACACACTACACTTCTCAAAACAATTTAAAGTGAGCTAAGTAACTAAGAGCCCATGGATAACCATGGATGTAAAGGGTGCTAACACCTTCCCTTTACATAACCTACCCCCCGAACCCAAAAATATTTTAAGGTCTTTCCTGTTCTTTTATGCCCTTTCCTTTGGATAAAATAAAAGTCGGTGGCGACTCTTGCTATCCGCAACATTTAACTAAAGTCAGTTATCCCACCGTGTTACAAAACTGGCGACTCTGCTGGGAACTTAATAAAAGAGGGGTACCCTTAGGAATTAGATCACTTTAAACTTGTTTGCTTTGTTTGCTTTACTTTACTTGTTGGGTGCTCTTATGTGTGAAAGATCCTAACGCGGATCTAGTGTACCTTAGGTAAATGGCAATAGACCAAGGAAACTGTACGGCGTATACCGATATGGTTGATCTGGTGGCCATAGTTAGTGTGACTTCTTGGTTGGTGCTTATGTTCCTTAAGTAAAGTTGAGGATAATATGAGGCTGCCATATGTTGTCAATACACTAACTGACCTTTAGAACCCTAGTAATCCCATCTTGGCCTTTAGAAAGTAGTGAGATAACCGGCTTTGGTGAAGACTGAAGTTGGTTGATACTCGATACTACGCTCATTGAGATTCTAAACTTGGAGGGTTTTGGTTGGCAAGTAAGTTGCCTACTGAACAACCACCCTTGTGAAGGATTAATGATATTGAGATCCCTTAGAACCTGGTTACTTCATAGGACAGGATGAACCAACTAAACTTCAGGGGAGGGTACTTACCTTTAAACCTCATGCAAGCCTTTGAACCTAGGGCTATTGTGTGACTTGTTTGTGAGTGCCACATGTTTGTGATTGAGCATAACATCATAGCATCATCATGCATCATAAGCATAGCATTTTCACTAACCATTTCAAGGACCAAGGGATTTATCTTTGTTCTTTATTGCAGGTCATGGCTTCTGCTCGTAGGAATACTATCCGGATAAACTTTGTAGGGATACCTTCTAAGCTGAAGGAATTGGTCTCTCAAGTTTCTGAAAACTCCCAGTTCATCAAGAGACATGGTCACCTACTAGATCTAGCACTTCGGGGTTCAATGAAGGCATGATGAGTGTTCTGTTTCAGTTCTTTGATCCTAACCATCACTGCTTCACATTCCCCGATTATCAGCTAGTTCCTACAATGGAAGAGTTCTCCAAACTTTTGGGTACACCTATTCTTGATCAGAAACCTTTCACAGGCTTGGAAAAAGAGCCTAAACCTGAAGTCATCACTGCTTCACATTCCCCGATTATCAGCTGGTTCCTACAATGGAAGAGTTCTCCAAACTTCTGGGTACACCTATTCTTGATCAGAAACCTTTCACAGGCTTGGAAAAAGAGCCTAAACCTGAAGTCATTGCTGCAGCCCTACATTTGAAGAAATCAGACATTGTCCTAGAAACGAGGAGTGAAGTTAAGGGTATTCTTGCTAAGGTGTTGATAGAGAAGGCTCAAGTGTTCTTGAAGGCTATGGGTTATGATGCTTTTGACGAGATCTTAGCCTTGTTGATTTATGGCTTAGTGTTGTTCCCCAATCCAGATCAATTCATAGACATACACGCCATCAACATATTTCTGACTCATAATCCAGTGCCTACATTACTTGGAGACATCTTACATTCTCTCCATACTCATACTACGAAGGCACGAGGAACTCTGATGTGTTGTATACCTTTGCTATCTAGGTGGTTTATTTCTCACCTTCCTCGACCAGTGATGAAGAATGAACAAGGGTTCAGGTGGTCCAAGAGGATCATGTCACTTTCTCATTCAGATATTCATTGGTGCTCTCGATCTATGGAGAATGTTACTATCATTGACCGTTGTGGGGAGTTCCCTAATGTGCCACTCCTTGGCATAAGAGGGGGCATTACTTACAACCCTTCTTTAGCTCTACGTCAGTTTGGTTACGCTCGGAGTGATGGTCCTCATGACATGCTGATTCAGGGTATTGTGTTTGACTACGACAACGATCTGCAAGGTTACCGTCAAAGGTTTATACGAGCATGGGGGAAAGTGAACAAGGTTGACAGCAAGACTCTGTAGCCCAAGTACACTATTCCTATGGAAGCTTATCTCAGATGGGTACGATCTCGTGCTCAGACTCTTATGATGCCATATCCTGCCATCCTGCCAGTTACTATGGAGCCTGTTGCTGAAGGAGATACTTTTTATATCATCCTTCACCCAGACATGCCCACTGACATGGAAGACTTATAGAGGTCTTGGATCCAGTTGAAGGAGCAAAGAGATACTTTTGAGACTCATTACAAAGCAAGTCAAGAAAGAATCCTGGAGCTAACAAAACAACTTCACGAGGAGCGGAATCTCAACTCATACCTCAACACAAAGAGGAAACGTCCATGGGAGACTTAAAACCCCATCTTTTTGTATTCATTTCATTTTTATTGTAAGCCCAAGGGGCAAACAAATTTATTACTAATAAAAGTTTACCTTTTTTGGTTGTTTAAACAAATTTAAATCCTGCGGTCCTTGAAAACATTGCATACACATTTATACACCATATCATTGCATCACAGGTTTCTTATGTACATGTATCTTATCTTCTCGCTATTTATTTCAGCAGAGATGGCTCTTGAACAAACAGTCAAAGATCTCCAGGCACAGAATGCACAATTCCAGGAGCTGATCTTGAACTTGTCCAAGGGACAGGATGAATTGAAGACACTACTGGCTAAGAAGACTAGAAGATCAGGAGGTCTTATTAATCTGGGAAGAAGGTTCAAAGGTCCTGTCAAGACCAAGGAACAGATTGAAGATTATGAGTCTGAAGAGTCTGAGAAAGAGGGAGGCAGTCTCCATAATACTATGGGGGATTCTGATTCTGAAGCAAATTACTATCATGATCCTAATGAAGATAAGTTCAAGATGCTGGTTGATAGAATGAATGCTATGGAGTTACAAAAGTCTTCTGGGCTGGATTTTGAAGATCTGAGTTTGATATCTGGAGTGGTTATACCCATTGGTTTCAAGGTCCCTGCTTTTGTAGTATATGATGGTGTCTCATGTCCCAAGCTGCATCTAAGGTCCTATGTCCGGAGGATTCAACCTCATACTGCTGATAAGAAGCTGTGGATTCATTTATTCCAAGAAAGCTTGTTTGGAGCTCAATTGGAATGGTACTATCAATTGGAGAGTGTCAACATCCTTGATTGGAATGATCTTGCTGAGGCCTTCTATAGGCAATACCAATACAATGCTGGTATAACACCTACTCGCATGCAAATCCAAAGCATGTATATGGGTGCTAAGGAGAATTTCAAGGAGTATGCCCAGAAGTGGAGAGACTTGGCTGGTAGAGTTCAACCTCCTTTGACTGACAGGGAGTTAGTGGATATGTTCATGAGTACGCTGAATGGTCCTTTATATAGTCATCTCATTGGAAGCTCATCATCTGGTTTCACTGAGTTGATAATGACGGGAGAGCGTGTGGAAAGTGGCAAGATACAGGTGGGTGCCTCTTCATCAAATACTGCAAAGAAGCCCCCTAGTGGGAAGAAGGAGTCAAATGCTGTTTATGGTCAACCTGGTCGTAATAGGAGTCACCAATCTGTGAGTGCAGTTCACATCTTCAATCCTACTCCTGCAGCACCAAAGCCACCACAGGGCAATCAGCAGAAGCCTAGAAGACATTTCACCAAGATCAACATGTCACTGGCCCAAGCCTTGCAACACTTGTTGAAAGGGGAACTCATTACTTTGAAGGACCCTCCTCAGAATCCTAATGTTATCTCCCCTCGGTAAAATCCTAATGCACGATGTGCATATCATTCTAATTGTCAGGGACATGATACCAACAACTGCTGGATATTGAAGAACAAGATTCAAGATATGATTGATGCTGGAGAGATTGAATTTGACCCTCCTGGGACTCTAAATGTGATTACTGCTCCCATGCCAAATCATGAGAAGACTGTTAATGCCATTAATGAAGTTTCACATATTTTCTCAGTTGCAGATGTGACTACACCATTATCTGTTATCAAGAAGAAGTTGGTACAAGTTGGGTTCTTTCCAGGTTGTAATGAAGATTGTTTTTATTGTACTTATAAACCTGATAGCTGCTGGAAGTTTAAGGATGGTATTCAACGCCTCATGGACAATTACACCATATTGTTTGAGAGGACACCTTCTGTGGAGAGTATGGTTGAACATATAACTCAAGGTGCGAAGGTTGAAGAGGTGGATATGGTTGATAAAGTGCCAGTGAGGATTACTTCCAAGGGCCCTGTCAAGATCACTCATAAGGGTCCAATCAAGATTACTGCTGAAGGCCCTGTGAGGACTGTTGCTGAAGCTAGAGTGGCTCCTATGATTATTACCACTCCTGGTCCTATTCCGTATACTTCTGATAAAGCTATACCCTAGAACTACGGTTCTGATGTTTATATTCATGGTGTTACGCAGGAACCTTTAGCTGATGTTGCTGATGAAAACCTTGATGTTGATAATATTGCTGGATCTAGTAAGATCACAAGAAGTGGAAGAATTTTCTCTCCTTCGGTTACCTCAAAGAATACAGTTACTCCAACTACTACCTCTACTGCTGAGACAAATACTGATGCCCGGGGCAAAGGTCCTGTTATTGAACCTGTACAAACCGATGCACCAATTGCTGAGAATCTTTCTAAGCAGATGGAAGAAGTGCTGAAAATCATTCGCAAGAGTGATTATGATATTGTTGATCAATTGGGGCATACTCCCTCCAAGATTTCCATGTTATCTCTGTTGCTGTGTTCTGAGGCTCATGCTAAAGCCTTGATTAAATTCTTGAAGACTGCTCATGTGCCAAACGAGATTTCTGTGGATCAGTTTGAAAACTGTGTTGCACACCTGACTTATGATAATGGGTTAGGTTTTTTTGATGTTGATTTGACTCCTGCCAAAAAAAATCATAACAGAGCTTTACATATCTCTATCGAGTGTAGGGGCACTACCCTGTCTCATGTGTTGATAGGCAATGGTTCTTCACTGAATGTACTTCCAAAAGAGGTTCTGAATAAGCTTAGTCCCGAAGATGTTGTGTTGAGACCAAGTAATATAGTGGTAAGGGCCTTTGATGGTTCAAGAAGGGTGGTGCATGGAGAAATAGATCTCCCAATCAAAGTAGGATCTCAAGTCTTCAATTCTACATTCTATGTGATGGATATTCGTCCTTCGTACTCTTGTTTGCTTGGGCGCCCCGGATCCACGGGGCAGGTGCTGTGACCTCCACTTTACATCAGAAGTTGAGATATCCAGTAAAGGGAAAGGTTGTCACTGTTTACGGAGAAGAAGAATATATGATCAGTCATGTGAATACATTTAAGTATGTTGAAGTGGAAGGTGAATATGTTGATACTCCGTGCCAGACATTTGAAGTAGTTCCTTGGGTTGTTCCTGCTGTTGAAGCTCCTCCTGTTGTCAAAAGAGTTTTTGTGGTCACCAGAGTACCTCCTACAATGGCCTCCCTCAAAGATGCCAGAGCTGTGGTTGAAGAAGGTGGTTGTACTATTTGGGGTCAGCTTCCCGACATTCCTTACAAGTCTGACAAGTTTGGTCTGGGTTTCACTGCAGAGTCCCAGAAGGTTGTTCGTCGTGCTCGTGCTGTTCGTATCACCAAGCAAGGGATCATGAAAGATCAAATCAATGTTGTGGGTGATTTTAATGAAGACTACAACCTGGATGACTGGATCTTTCCTACTGTGGGTGATGGGCTCAATAATTGGAAGGCTGAAGATGTTATTCCTATCTCCTTTAGTCAGGAGTAAATACTATTACTGTGTTGTTATTTTTTAAGTTTGTAATTTTTGAACAATTAAACTTTTAAGCCGTGTGCCTTACCCGGGGCACAATGGTATGCTTGTTTCGGGATGTCATTTCATTTGCATACTTCATTCAATAAAAATCAGTGGACGTTTCGTTTTCGTAAATATTGTGTTCATTGTCTTTCTTTTATTTTATTTTTCTTTTATCAGCTATGTGTTCTTACACACACCCACATCACTAAAATGCAGATCCCCATCCACTCTGGATCCTGTTGATAACAATTCTACTATTGCCAATTATAATTTCGAGAATTCGATCTATCAAGCTGAAGATGGAAATGAGGAAGATTGTGAAGTACCTGTAGAGCTTGCTAGGTTGTTACAACAAGAAGAGAAAGCTATACAGCTACATGAAGAGCCAGTCGAAGTTGTGAATTTGGGAACTGATGAAAACAGGAAAGAGGTCAAGATAGGGGATGAATTAGATGATGGTGTTAAGAGCATATTGATTCAGATGTTACATTATTATGTGGAGATCTTTGCTTGGTCCTATGAAGATATGCCAGGGTTGGATACAGACATTGTGGTTCACCGTTTACCGGTAAAAGAAGATTGTCGTCCAAAGAAACAGAAGGTTTGTCGCATGCGTCCTGAAATGTCAGAGAAGATTAAAGCAGAGGTGATGAAACAATTCGATGCAGGGTTCTTAGCTATGACTTCTTATCCTAATTGGGTTGCAAATGTGGTGCCGGTACCTAAGAAAGATGGTAAGGTACGTATGTGTGTAGATTTCAGGGATTTGAACAAGGCCAGCCCCAAAGATGACTTTCCACTTCCTCATATTGATGTTCTGGTAGACAACACTGCTCAACACAAGGTATTCTCTTTCTGGATGGTTTCTCTGGTTACAATCAAATCAAGATGGCACCTGAAGATATGGAGAAGACTACATTTGTTACACAATGGGGCACCTTTTGTTATAAAGTAATGCCATTTGGTTTAAAGAATGCCGGGGCAACATATCAGCGTGCTATGGTGGCTTTGTTTCACGATATGATTCATCATGAGATAGAGGTATATGTGGATGATATGATAGCCAGGTCCCAGAATGAGGAGCAACACCTTGATCATCTGCATAAGTTGTTTGAAAGGTTGAAGAAATACAAGTTGAGATTGAACCCAAACAAATGTACTTTTGGAGTTAGATCTGGTAAACTCTTGGGTTTCATCGTCAGTGGAAAAGGTATTGAAGTGGATCCCGCAAAAGTGAAAGCTATACAAGAGATGCCAGCTCCCCGTACTAAAAAGGAAGTTAGAGGTTTCTTGGGACGATTGAATTACATTGCAAGATTTATTTCCCAATTAACTACTACCTGTGAGCCAATCTTCAAGTTGTTGAAGAAAGATCAGGTAATGGAGTGGAATGATGAGTGCCAAACAGCATTTGATGAAATCAAGAGATATCTTCTAGAACCTCCAATTTTGATGCCACCAGTTGATGGAAGACCCTTGATTATGTACTTAACAGTATTAGACAACTCAATGGGGTGTGTGTTAGGGCAACATGAAGAGTCTGGTCGAAAAGAGCAGGCAATATACTACCTTAGCAAAACGTTTACCGACTGTGAAACAAGATACTCACTGCTCGAGAAAACTTGTTGCGCTTTGGCATGGGCTGCTCGCCGACTAAGAAGGTATATGTTGACTCATACTACCTTATTGATTTCAAAGATGGATCCAATCAAGTACATATTCGAGAAACCTGCTCTCTCCGGACGAATAGCAAGATGGCAAATGATCTTGACAGAATATGATATACATTATACTACTCAGAAGGCCATTAAAGGAAGTGTTGTAGCTGATCATTTGGCTCATCAAGCAGTGGATGATTATCAGTCAATGAGTTTTGAGTTCCCCGATGAAGACATTATGATTATTACCAAAGAACCTGGACAATATGACGGACCTGAACAAGGATCCCGATGGGCTATGGTTTTTGATGGAGCTTCTAATGCACTTGGTAATGGTGTTGGTGTTGTGATCAGTTCCCCTTAAGGTTGTCATACCCCGATTACTGCAAGACTTTGTTTCTATTATACGAATAACATGGTTGAGTATGAGGCATGTATCCTGGGCATCAAAGCTGCCATTGATATGAAGATTCAGTTCCTGGACGTATATGGAGATTCAGCCCTGGTAGTAAGTCATATTAAAGGAGATTGGGATACCAAGCATGATAATCTCATTCCTTACAGAGAGCATGTGTTGTCTTTAATCCCATATTTTGAAGAAATTACTTTTGGACATATTCCACAAAGAGAAAATCAGTTGGCAGATGCATTAGCCACCATGGCATCTATGTTTGAGATTAGCTGGGATGATGAAGCTCCCAAGATTACTATTGATAGATTTGAGAAGCCTGCATACTGCAATGAGATTGACACTTAAGAAGCAGAGGGGAAGCCTTGGTTTTATGAAGTGAAAAGATATCTTGAAGCTCAGGAGTTCCCTGAAGGGGCATCTGTCAAAGATAAGAAGTTTCTGAGGAGGTTTTCTGCTAAGTTCTTCTTGAGTAATGGAATTTTGTACAAGCGCAATCATGATTCAACTTTGCTTCGTTGTGTGGATAAGAAGGAAGCAACAGAGATCATGGAAGACATGCATGATGGGATCTTTGGCACTCATTCTAGTGGTCATACTATGGCAAAGAAAATATTGAGAGCAGGTTACTATTGGTCTACCATGGAAGCTGACTGCTATCAACATTCCAGAACATGTCACAAGTGTCAAATCTATGCTGATAAAGTACATATACCTATATCACCATTGAATGTATGACTGCTCCTTGGCCTTTTTCCATGTGGGGCATTGATATGATTGGTGAGATCAAACCTACTGCTTCTAATGGGCATCGTTTCATCTTAGTTGCTATTGATTACTTTACGAAGTGGGTAGAGGCAGCTTCATTTGCATCTGTTACTAAGAATGTGGTGGCTCGATTCATTAAGAATAATCTCATATGTAGGTATGGCATCCCTGAAAGGATTATTACTGACAATGGCTCTAATCTGAACAACACTATGATTACTGATCTCTGCACATAGTTCAAGATTAAGCATCACAATTCTTCTCCGTATCGTCCGAAGATGAATGGGGCAGTAGAAGCTGCTACTAAGAACATTAAGAAGATTTTACAGAAGATGATTGTTACTTATAAGGATTGGCATGAGATGTTACCATTTGCTCTTCATGGTTATCGTACTACAATACGTACTTCAACAGGGGCAACCCCATTCTCCTTAGTCTATGGTATAGAAGCAGTTCTGCCCATTGAAGTTCAGATACCCTCCCTAAGAATCATGAAGGATGAAGGCTTGGATGAAGATGAGTGAACTCAGACTCGACTTGACCAGATAAATTTGATTGATGAGAAAAGGTTGGCAGCTGTTTATCATGGCCAGATGTACCAGAAACGGATGATCAAAGCTTTTAACAAGAAGGTTAAGCCAAAGGTATATCAGACCGGTGATTTGGTAATCAAGAGTATCATACTACCATAGGGTGATCCTAGGGGCTAGTGGACTCCTACATATGAAGGACCATTTGTAGTCAAAACAATATTCTCAAGAGGTGCCATGATGCTTACTACTATGGATGGTGAAGACTTCCCACAGCCTGTAAATGCAGACATGGTTAGAAAATACTACGCATAAAAAGAGACCCGCTAGGTTGACTGGCCTAGGAAAAAATAAGGGCTTCCCGGCGAACCAAAAGGGTTCGGGCAAAAATTAGGGATATATATATATAAAAAAATGTACACCCGGCAAGTCGAAAACCTGAAAAGGCGGCTTGGGCAAAAAAGGGTATCCCGGTGGATTGAAAACCCGAAAGGGAAATCCAGGCAAAAGTTAAGGATTAAAGCGTATGACTATGTCTTATTTGGAACACCCATGTAAACTCCAACCAGTTGTGCTACTTAACTCAAGCTCGAACGGATAAAGCTCAATCCAATCGTTTCCGTCTCAACAGCAGAAGATGAGATACTTGAAGATAATGGCAATAGTAGAATTGAAATTCAATAGGATTATTTCTCACATAGCTGATTTTCTTTGTTTTGTAAAAAAAATTTATGACAAATTCCTCTTACTAGGATTTCTGTCTCCTTGTACAAACTTGCCTATGTATAGGTCACTTTGTGATATAAATAAAATTTCATCTTTGAATCCAGATTTACTTATACCCTATTTACATAAGCGAAACGTCCATTGGTTATGTTTGAATGTATGTATACTTTTGAATATGATTGATGTTTACCAGAAATGCATAAAAATGCAGTAATAGTATTTACTAAGGACGAACGAGGGAAGGAATTCAACGAAGCTTCGTCGGTTCATCCCCACAAGACAACTACAAATCTCCAGTAGAGCAAATCTATCTTTATAGATACTTCGAGTTACATCTCCCCTTGAATTTATGTCCATCTCTTTTATCCTCAGTCGGGATACTCAGGAACTTATTCCTTCAATAGAAGTACGACTAACGAAGACGGGAGGTTATAAATACTATACTATCAAGACGGGAACAAGTTCCTCATATTCTTCAGCAACGAATCGAGACTTATTTTCCCTAGCCAGCAGTTGTTATACAAAGATATCCAGACGTTTCAGGCTGCATGATTCATACATACATCATTTACATCATACCATAACACATCCATAAATACATAATACATTTACTTAGGTGCATCATACTATGCATGCATACATATTGCATAAACTAACATTCTCCTTGCAGGAAAGTTATATGCAGATAAAACAGCATCAACAATTCACAACAGATCAGAAATGATCCACACATTACTCAAGATGTCCTCGGAGAGTAGGCAAACGGTCTGTAAGAAGATCCATTCCCTAATCCAGGATATTTCCAGAAGATTTCATCTATCTGGTCTTGAATAGCAGGAAAACGGTCTGTACGAAGATCTATTCCCTGGTTCAAGATATTTTCAGAAGATTTAATCTATTTCCTCGGAGAGTAGGCAAACGTTATGTACAAAGATCCATTCCCTAATCCAGTATATTTTCAGGAGACTTGATCCTGACACTTTTTTGTCCTCGGAGAATAGGCAAACGATCTATACAAAGATCTATTCCCTAATCCAGGATACTTCCAAAAGATTTCATCTATCTGGTCTTGAATAGCAGGCAAACGGTCTGTACAAAGATCCATTCCCTGGTTCGAGATATTTTCAGAAGATTTAATCTATTGGCCCTTGAATAGCAGGCAAACGGTCTGTACAAAGATCCATTCCCTGGTTCAAGATATTTTTCAGAAGAATTAATCCTGACATTCTTTTGACCTTGGAGAGTAGGCAAACGGTCTGTACAAAGATCCATTCCCTAATCCAAGATACTTCCAGAAGAGATAATCGTCACGAAGATTTATTTCTACTGGTCTATTCAACAATTCAAACTATGTTGCATAAACGATTCAGAGACGGCCTATACAAAGACCAAGTACTGATATCCAGTATCAACATCAAGATATTATCACCTCCTGATATTTTGGATGACATCTATAAGCCCATCTCCAGTTCTTCCAAGTGGCATCTTCAAGCCCACTTAAGCATATACAACTAATCATCAGTGTTACTTTACGCACCGGCAAGTGCAAATTTTTGGGTTTTTGTGTTCAATCCCCTTCAATCTTCCAGGTCACGAATGACACATATACCAATCTAACCCCTCAGGTTTCAGAAAATTGAACAGGGGCAGCTGTTGCACCCCAAAATTTTCCCTTACCAAGACAAGACATTGTGTACTAGGGTGTCCCAAGAGGTTCACAAGGTTCACAAGGTATCTCAAGAGGTTCACAAGGTTCACAATTAGTCAGAAAGTTTGACAATTCCCTCAGACAATGCATCCTCCTAAGCAATGCATCTTAAACTAGGGTTTTGACTTTCATCAGGCTAAATGGACTTCCAAGGCTTCAAGTGAGATTCATAGCATCCTATATGTGTTCAAGAATTCCCATGTCAAGTTTCAAGACTTTCCCAAAAGATTTGCTCAGTCAGATGATCAGATAGGTTAAAATCAGTCAAGGCAGTCAAAAGGTCAAACTGAGGTCAACTGTAGTCAAACCAAAGTCAAACTTCATGATTTTTTGCCAACATCAATTATATGAAGTAATATTCATCATTTAATCAAGGGTTTATCATGATTCATCAAGGAGATTTCAGATCATCAAGAATCAGGAGTTTCTAAATTAGGGTTTTCATAGGAAAAGTCAACTGAACTTTGACCAGCCATAACTTTCACATACTTCATCAAACAATTTCCATCCAAATCTCATTTTGAAGGAAATTGAATTCTCTACAACTTTTTGTCTCACAAGCCAAGCCCAAAAATGCTTCATTTGGAAGGTATGAGCTAAGACATTATAGGTCCTTTTAAAAGTCAACAAAAAGTCAACAACTTCAAAAGAGCATAACTTGAGAATGGTAAAAGATATGGACATGAGACCAAATAGGTTGGTTAGAGGACTCTTTAAGCTTTCCAAAATGTCCAAGAACACCTTCATAGCCTTAAAATTAAAGGATTTGTGCCCTTGCAAAGTTGGGAAATGTTTGAGAGGTTTATGAAGTAAATGGGGTCTTAAAACCATAATTCACCAAATGGGCTTGCTTTTTTATGACCCAAACACTTCCATGACATCATGCACGAAATAAAATTTATTTATTCATAATTTTATTCATTTTATTTTTATTTATTATGATTTTTTATGTTAAAAATCATTTTAAATTAAAATAAAATATAAATAATGGATATTTGATTTGATTTGGTTTCTAGAAAGTCTTAAGACTTATTTAGACTTGATTGATACAAAAATAATGAAGATCATACCAATATGGCAATGCTAGATCAAGGAAAATAAAATTTTGGGATCACATCTTTTTCAATCTCCCAAAGATCAAAAGTCCACAAATTTGTTAAAGCTCTTGACCTAAATTCATTCACTCATATATAAACAACATAAAGATCAACCCTAGACACGAATTCACAGCCTCCAACACCATATTCAAACTTCACAAAGTTGTTCAAAAACTCAAATTCGGTTTCACTATTACAAGGCATTTAAAGGTATTTTAAGAACATAGGAAGGATCCTTGGACATCACTGAATCGATCCCAACCTTCAAAAGCACCTGAAACTTGCTCATATGCCATAACCGAATGCATCTTCATGTTCATATTATGTGTTTTCGATTTCATATATTTAAGAATTATAACTTGAAACTAACCATGGATTTATGTTTATTGTGAAGTAGTGAAGCTTTCTGGACAGTTTAATTCGAGTTTCATGGACTGAATCGAAATAGACCATTGTTAGGGTTTTCGGCCTCCTTTAGGGTTTTGCGATTGAGCCAAAATAAATTAATACTAAAGACATAGAATGATTGCAAATGTCATTAGGAACTCAATGGTGTTATTAATTTTGTGAAATTTTACTGTTTGGTTAGAGTTTGATATTCGCAGGTTTACATGCGAACAAAAAATCGCAGGAAAATTCGTGGTAGAATTCGCAGCAAATTACGCAGGTTCAGAGGTAGAAGAAGACCATCAGCGCGCGAAAATATAATTTGAAAACTGGGCTTATTTTATTATGAATTTGTTTGCGTTATACTTCAAAAACGAGCGCGTAGCTCAGCTGGTTTTGGACATACGCATTTGAGGCCAATGACCAGGGTTCGATCCCTTGGTCGTTCATTTTTTGTTTAAAATTCATTTGATTTACAGGTTTATTATATTATTATCATCACTTGTCCTATAGTCACGCTGCATACGCAGCCCAGTTGGTTGAAGGCTGGTGGTGGATGTTGGGAGACCTGGGTTCGACCCTAGGCTCCAGCAGGTGAGTTTTGTTCATTTTTTTTTATTTTTTTTACTAATTGTTTTCTATTTTAATATATATATATATAACTAATTGTATTAATAATATTTAAATGTAATTAACATTGTTAACATTATTCAAATTCTTTTTTTTAACAAATAAAAACCAATAATCTTCTTTATTTCTCAATTTATGTTTTTTTAAAATATTTGTAAATGAATTAATTAATATTTTAAACATATAAACCCTAGTTTTATTTTCTAAAAAATTCTAACCCTAATTTCTAAAACCCTAAATTTTTTTTAAAACCTTAATTTATTATCTTAATTATTTTGTTTAAATATTAAACTTGATAATTTTTTTTAATGTATATAATTAAATTATTGATCATAGTTTATTTTGTAAATAAATTAGTATATCTTTATTATTTTATTTTCATCTCAAAAATGCTTAAAATTTGTTTATTTAATTTATATATGTTTTGTATATTTATGCTAACATTTTCTTTCTTATAATTATTTTATTACTAACCCTTTTTATTTATTGCTTATATTTATCATTTAATTTGTTTTTATTATAATGTAACTGTAAAAGCCGTGTAATAGTTGTAGCTCTTATCGTTTATTTATAAATATTATTGCTTTGGTTAGTAAAATAGGGAGTGATAACATGTTTGCTTTAAAATTAATTTAGATCACTAATCATAAGATGAATATTTGAATTTATACACGCACACACGTAAGTCGATCTTTGATCGCCATCTCACTTCTTAAGGTTATCCCTCATGTTGCCTAAATCAACAGGTCAAGTAAGGTGTCTAAAAAGCAAAGTCCCTTCTCATGAACAAATCATCTAGTCCCTTTAAAGATTATAAGATCAAGTCCCTTCGATGTTGCCTACGGTAAATGATCTTGTCCCTTCGAATAAAAGATGATAAGTCCCTTTGTATTGCTAAGACACCTTACAGTTGCCTAAACACAGATGACCCTTCACATGTCCCTTATGACATCCAAGGTAATGCCTACCTATTCCTTAATAATAGGGATAGTCTTACCATTGAAAGAACATTTAAGAACAGTAAAGATTCAAATTAGGGTAGGTTCCTCTTAAGTACTTGCTCACTCCTTCAAAAACACTTCATTACACTTTACATTTTTTAAACAATTTTCAAAACAAAGTCTTTATATATATCCGTACAAGGATCATTATAAAGTACTTAAGAAAAATTTTAATCACACACTACACTTCTCAAAACAATTTAAAGTGAGCTAAGTAACTAAGAGCCCATGGATAACCATGGATGTAAAGGGTGCTAACACCTTCCCTTTACATAACCTACCCCCCGAACCCAAAAATATTTTAAGGTCTTTCCTGTTCTTTTATGCCCTTTCCTTTGGATAAAATAAAAGTCGGTGGCGACTCTTGCTATCCGCAACATTTAACTAAAGTCAGTTATCCCACCGTGTTACAAAACTGGCGACTCTGCTGGGAACTTAATAAAAGAGGGGTACCCTTAGGAATTAGATCACTTTAAACTTGTTTGCTTTGTTTGCTTTACTTTACTTGTTGGGTGCTCTTATGTGTGAAAGATCCTAACGCGGATCTAGTGTACCTTAGGTAAATGGCAATAGACCAAGGAAACTGTACGGCGTATACCGATATGGTTGATCTGGTGGCCATAGTTAGTGTGACTTCTTGGTTGGTGCTTATGTTCCTTAAGTAAAGTTGAGGATAATATGAGGCTGCCATATGTTGTCAATACACTAACTGACCTTTAGAACCCTAGTAATCCCATCTTGGCCTTTAGAAAGTAGTGAGATAACCGGCTTTGGTGAAGACTGAAGTTGGTTGATACTCGATACTACGCTCATTGAGATTCTAAACTTGGAGGGTTTTGGTTGGCAAGTAAGTTGCCTACTGAACAACCACCCTTGTGAAGGATTAATGATATTGAGATCCCTTAGAACCTGGTTACTTCATAGGACAGGATGAACCAACTAAACTTCAGGGGAGGGTACTTACCTTTAAACCTCATGCAAGCCTTTGAACCTAGGGCTATTGTGTGACTTGTTTGTGAGTGCCACATGTTTGTGATTGAGCATAACATCATAGCATCATCATGCATCATAAGCATAGCATTTTCACTAACCATTTCAAGGACTAAGGGATTTATCTTTGTTCTTTATTGCAGGTCATGGCTTCTGCTCGTAGGAATACTATCCGGATAAACTTTGTAGGGATACCTTCTAAGCTGAAGGAATTGGTCTCTCAAGTTTCTGAAAACTCCCAGTTCATCAAGAGACATGGTCACCTACTAGATCTAGCACTTCGGGGTTCAATGAAGGCATGATGAGTGTTCTGTTTCAGTTCTTTGATCCTAACCATCACTGCTTCACATTCCCCGATTATCAGCTAGTTCCTACAATGGAAGAGTTCTCCAAACTTCTGGGTACACCTATTCTTGATCAGAAACCTTTCACAGGCTTGGAAAAAGAGCCTAAACCTGAAGTCATCACTGCTTCACATTCCCCGATTATCAGCTGGTTCCTACAATGGAAGAGTTCTCCAAACTTCTGGGTACACCTATTCTTGATCAGAAACCTTTCACAGGCTTGGAAAAAGAGCCTAAACCTGAAGTCATTGCTGCAGCCCTACATTTGAAGAAATCAGACATTGTCCTAGAAACGAGGAGTGAAGTTAAGGGTATTCTTGCTAAGGTGTTGATAGAGAAGGCTCAAGTGTTCTTGAAGGCTATGAGTTATGATGCTTTTGACGAGATCTTAGCCTTGTTGATTTATGGCTTAGTGTTGTTCCCCAATCCAGATCAATTCATAGACATACACGCCATCAACATATTTCTGACTCATAATCCAGTGCCTACATTACTTGGAGACATCTTACATTCTCTCCATACTCATACTACGAAGGCACGAGGAACTCTGATGTGTTGTATACCTTTGCTATCTAGGTGGTTTATTTCTCACCTTCCTCGATCAGTGATGAAGAATGAACAAGGGTTCAGGTGGTCCAAGAGGATCATGTCACTTTCTCATTCAGATATTCATTGGTGCTCTCGATCTATGGAGAATGTTACTATCATTGACCGTTGTGGGGAGTTCCCTAATGTGCCACTCCTTGGCATAAGAGGGGGCATTACTTACAACCCTTCTTTAGCTCTACGTCAGTTTGGTTACGCTCGGAGTGATGGTCCTCATGACATGCTGATTCAGGGTATTGTGTTTGACTACGACAACGATCTGCAAGGTTACCGTCAAAGGTTTATACGAGCATGGGGGAAAGTGAACAAGGTTGACAGCAAGACTCTGTAGCCCAAGTACAATATTCCTATGGAAGCTTATCTCAGATGGGTACGATCTCGTGCTCAGACTCTTATGATGCCATATCCTGCCATCCTGCCAGTTACTATGGAGCCTGTTGCTGAAGGAGATACTTTTTATATCATCCTTCACCCAGACATGCCCACTGACATGGAAGACTTATAGAGGTCTTGGATCCAGTTGAAGGAGCAAAGAGATACTTTTGAGACTCATTACAAAGCAAGTCAAGAAAGAATCCTGGAGCTAACAAAACAACTTCACGAGGAGCGGAATCTCAACTCATACCTCAACACAAAGAGGAAACGTCCATGGGAGACTTAAAACCCCATATTTTTGTATTCATTTCATTTTTATTGTAAGCCCAAGGGGCAAACAAATTTATTACTAATAAAAGTTTACCTTTTTTGGTTGTTTAAACAAATTTAAATCCTGCGGTCCTTGAAAACATTGCATACACATTTATACACCATATCATTGCATCACAGGTTTCTTATGTACATGTATCTTATCTTCTCGCTATTTATTTCAGCAGAGATGGCTCTTGAACAAACAGTCAAAGATCTCCAGGCACAGAATGCACAATTCCAGGAGCTGATCTTGAACTTGTCCAAGGGACAGGATGAATTGAAGACACTACTGGCTAAGAAGACTAGAAGATCAGGAGGTCTTATTAATCTGGGAAGAAGGTTCAAAGGTCCTGTCAAGACCAAGGAACAGATTGAAGATTATGAGTCTGAAGAGTCTGAGAAAGAGGGAGGCTGTCTCCATAATACTATGGGGGATTCTGATTCTGAAGCAAATTACTATCATGATCCTAATGAAGATAAGTTCAAGATGCTGGTTGATAGAATGAATGCTATGGAGTTACAAAAGTCTTCTGGGCTGGATTTTGAAGATCTGAGTTTGATATCTGGAGTGGTTATACCCATTGGTTTCAAGGTCCCTGCTTTTGTAGTATATGATGGTGTCTCATGTCCCAAGCTGCATCTAAGGTCCTATGTCCGGAGGATTCAACCTCATACTGCTGATAAGAAGCTGTGGATTCATTTATTCCAAGAAAGCTTGTTTGGAGCTCAATTGGAATGGTACTATCAATTGGAGAGTGTCAACATCCTTGATTGGAATGATCTTGCTGAGGCCTTCTATAGGCAATACCAATACAATGCTGGTATAACACCTACTCGCATGCAAATCCAAAGCATGTATATGGGTGCTAAGGAGAATTTCAAGGAGTATGCCCAGAAGTGGAGAGACTTGGCTGGTAGAGTTCAACCTCCTTTGACTGACAGGGAGTTAGTGGATATGTTCATGAGTACGCTGAATGGTCCTTTATATAGTCATCTCATTGGAAGCTCATCATCTGGTTTCACTGAGTTGATAATGACGGGAGAGCGTGTGGAAAGTGGCAAGATACAGGTGGGTGCCTCTTCATCAAATACTGCAAAGAAGCCCCCTAGTGGGAAGAAGGAGTCAAATGTTGTTTATGGTCAACCTGGTCGTAATAGGAGTCACCAATCTGTGAGTGCAGTTCACATCTTCAATCCTACTCCTGCAGCACCAAAGCCACCACAGGGCAATCAGCAGAAGCCTAGAAGACAGTTCACCAAGATCAACATGTCACTGGCCCAAGCCTTGCAACACTTGTTGAAAGGGGAACTCATTACTTTGAAGGACCCTCCTCAGAATCCTAATGTTATCTCCCCTCGGTAAAATCCTAATGCACGATGTGCATATCATTCTAATTGTCAGGGACATGATACCAACAACTGCTGGATATTGAAGAACAAGATTCAAGATATGATTGATGCTGGAGAGATTGAATTTGACCCTCCTGGGACTCTAAATGTGATTACTGCTCCCATGCCAAATCATGAGAAGACTGTTAATGCCATTAATGAAGTTTCACATATTTTCTCAGTTGCAGATGTGACTACACCATTATCTGTTATCAAGAAGAAGTTGGTACAAGTTGGGTTCTTTCCAGGTTGTAATGAAGATTGTTTTTATTGTGCTTATAAACCTGATAGCTGCTGGAAGTTTAAGGATGGTATTCAACGCCTCATGGACAATTACACCATATTGTTTGAGAGGACACCTTCTGTGGAGAGTATGGTTGAACATATAACTCAAGGTGCGAAGGTTGAAGAGGTGGATATGGTTGATAAAGTGCCAGTGAGGATTACTTCCAAGGGCCCTGTCAAGATCACTCATAAGGGTCCAATCAAGATTACTGCTGAAGGCCCTGTGAGGACTGTTGCTGAAGCTAGAGTGGCTCCTATGATTATTACCACTCCTGGTCCTATTCCGTATACTTCTGATAAAGCTATACCCTAGAACTACGGTTCTGATGTTTATATTCATGGTGTTACGCAGGAACCTTTAGCTGATGTTGCTGATGAAAACCTTGATGTTGATAATATTGCTGGATCTAGTAAGATCACAAGAAGTGGAAGAATTTTCTCTCCTTCGGTTACCTCAAAGAATACAGTTACTCCAACTACTACCTCTACTGCTGAGACAAATACTGATGCCCGGGGCAAAGGTTCTGTTATTGAACCTGTACAAACCGATGCACCAATTGCTGAGAATCTTTCTAAGCAGATGGAAGAAGTGCTGAAAATCATTCGCAAGAGTGATTATGATATTGTTGATCAATTGGGGCATACTCCCTCCAAGATTTCCATGTTATCTCTGTTGCTGTGTTCTGAGGCTCATGCTAAAGCCTTGATTAAATTCTTGAAGACTGCTCATGTGCCAAACGAGATTTCTGTGGATCAGTTTGAAAACTGTGTTGCACACCTGACTTATGATAATGGGTTAGGTTTTTTTGATGCTGATTTGACTCCTGCCAAAAAAAATCATAACAGAGCTTTACATATCTCTATCGAGTGTAGGGGCACTACCCTGTCTCATGTGTTGATAGACAATGGTTCTTCACTGAATGTACTTCCAAAAGAGGTTCTGAATAAGCTTAGTCCCGAAGATGCTGTGTTGAGACCAAGTAATATAGTGGTAAGGGCCTTTGATGGTTCAAGAAGGGTGGTGCATGGAGAAATAGATCTCCCAATCAAAGTAGGATCTCAAGTCTTCAATTCTACATTCTATGTGATGGATATTCGTCCTTCGTACTCTTGTTTGCTTGGGCGCCCCGGATCCACGGGGCAGGTGCTGTGACCTCCACTTTACATCAGAAGTTGAGATATCCAGTAAAGGGAAAGGTTGTCACTGTTTACGGAGAAGAAGAATATATGATCAGTCATGTGAATACATTTAAGTATGTTGAAGTGGAAGGTGAATATGTTGAGACTCCGTGCCAGACATTTGAAGTAGTTCCTTGGGTTGTTCCTGCTGTTGAAGCTCCTCCTGTTGTCAAAAGAGTTTTTGTGGTCACCAGAGTACCTCCTACAATGGCCTCCCTCAAAGATGCCAGAGCTGTGGTTGAAGAAGGTGGTTGTACTATTTGGGGTCAGCTTCCCGATATTCCTTACAAGTCTGACAAGTTTGGTCTGGGTTTCACTGCAGAGTCCCAGAAGGCTGTTCGTCGTGCTCGTGCTGTTCGTATCACCAAGCAAGGGATCATGAAAGATCAAATCAATGTTGTGGGTGATTTTAATGAAGACTACAACCTGGATGACTGGATCTTTCCTACTGTGGGTGATGGGCTCAATAATTGGAAGGCTGAAGATGTTATTCCTATCTCCTTTAGTCAGGAGTAAATACTATTACTGTGTTGTTATTTTTTAAGTTTGTAATTTTTGAACAATTAAACTTTTAAGCCGTGTGCCTTACCCGGGGCACAATGGTATGCTTGTTTCGGGATGTCATTTCATTTGCATACTTCATTCAATAAAAATCAGTGGACGTTTCGTTTTCGTAAATATTGTGTTCATTGTCTTTCTTTTATTTTATTTTTCTTTTATCAGCTATGTGTTCTTACACACACCCACATCACTAAAATGCAGATCCCCATCCACTCTGGATCCTGTTGATAACAATTCTACTATTGCCAATTATAATTTCGAGAATTCGATCTATCAAGCTGAAGATGGAAAGGAGGAAGATTGTGAAGTACCTGTAGAGCTTGCTAGGTTGTTACAACAAGAAGAGAAAGCTATACAACTACATGAAGAGCCAGTCGAAGTTGTGAATTTGGGAACTGATGAAAACAGGAAAGAGGTCAAGATAGGGGCTGAATTAGATGATGGTGTTAAGAGCAGATTGATTCAGATGTTACATTATTATGTGGAGATCTTTGCTTGGTCCTATGAAGATATGCCAGGGTTGGATACAGACATTGTGGTTCACCGTTTACCGGTAAAAGAAGATTGTCGTCCAAAGAAACAGAAGGTTTGTCGCATGCGTCCTGAAATGTCAGAGAAGATTAAAGCAGAGGTGATGAAACAATTCGATGCAGGGTTCTTAGCTATGACTTCTTATCCTAATTGGGTTGCAAATGTGGTGCCGGTACCTAAGAAAGATGGTAAGGTACGTATGTGTGTAGATTTCAGGGATTTGAACAAGGCCAGCCCCAAAGATGACTTTCCACTTCCTCATATTGATGTTCTGGTAGACAACACTGCTCAACACAAGGTATTCTCTTTCATGGATGGTTTCTCTGGTTACAATCAAATCAAGATGGCACCTGAAGATATGGAGAAGACTACATTTGTTACACAATGGGGCACCTTTTGTTATAAAGTAATGCCATTTGGTTTAAAGAATGCCGGGGCAACATATCAGCGTGCTATGGTGGCTTTGTTTCACGATATGATTCATCATGAGATAGAGGTATATGTGGATGATATGATAGCCAGGTCCCAGAATGAGGAGCAACACCTTGATCATCTGCATAAGTTGTTTGAAAGGTTGAAGAAATATATGTTGAGATTGAACCCAAACAAATGTACTTTTGGAGTTAGATCTGGTAAACTCTTGGGTTTCATCGTCAGTGGAAAAGGTATTGAAGTGGATCCTGCAAAAGTGAAAGCTATACAAGAGATGCCAGCTCCCCGTACTAAAAAGGAAGTTAGAGGTTTCTTGGGACGATTGAATTACATTGCAAGATTTATTTCCCAATTAACTGCTACCTGTGAGCCAATCTTCTAGTTGTTGAAGAAAGATCAGGTAATGGAGTGGAATGATGAGTGCCAGACAGCATTTGATGAAATCAAGAGATATCTTCTAGAACCTCCAATTTTGATGCCACCAGTTGATGGAAGACCCTTGATTATATACTTAACAGTATTAGACAACTCAATGGGGTGTGTGTTAGGGCAACATGACGAGTCTGGTCGAAAAGAGCAGGCAATATACTACCTTAGCAAAACGTTTACCGACTGTGAAACAAGATACTCACTGCTCGAGAAAACTTGTTGCGCTTTGGCATGGGCTGCTCGCCGACTAAGAAGGTATATGTTGACTCATACTACCTTATTGATTTCAAAGATGGATCCAATCAAGTACATATTCGAGAAACCTGCTCTCTCCGGACGAATAGCAAGATGGCAAATGATCTTGACAGAATATGATATACATTATACTACTCAGAAGGCCATTAAAGGAAGTGTTGTAGCTGATCATTTGGCTCATCAAGCAGTGGATGATTATCAGTCAATGAGTTTTGAGTTCCCCGATGAAGACATTATGATTATTACCAAAGAACCTGGACAATATGACGGACCTGAACAAGGATCCCGATGGGCTATGGTTTTTGATGGAGCTTCTAATGCACTTGGTAATGGTGTTGGTGTTGTGATCAGTTCCCCTTAAGGTTGTCATACCCCGATTACTGCAAGACTTTGTTTCTATTATACGAATAACATGGTTGAGTATGAGGCATGTATCCTGGGCATCAAAGCTGCCATTGATATGAAGATTCAGTTCCTGGACGTATATGGAGATTCAGCCCTGGTAGTAAGTCATATTAAAGGAGATTGGGATACCAAGCATGATAATCTCATTCCTTACAGAGAGCATGTGTTGTCTTTAATCCCATATTTTGAAGAAATTACTTTTGGACATATTCCACAAAGAGAAAATCAGTTGGCAGATGCATTAGCCACCATGGCATCTATGTTTGAGATTAGCTGGGATGATGAAGCTCCCAAGATTACTATTGATAGATTTGAGAAGCCTGCATACTGCAATGAGATTGACACTTAAGAAGCAGAGGGGAAGCCTTGGTTTTATGAAGTGAAAAGATATCTTGAAGCTCAGGAGTTCCCTGAAGGGGCATCTGTCAAAGATAAGAAGTTTCTGAGGAGGTTTTCTGCTAAGTTCTTCTTGAGTAATGGAATTTTGTACAAGCGCAATCATGATTCAACTTTGCTTCGTTGTGTGGATAAGAAGGAAGCAACAGAGATCATGGAAGACATGCATGATGGGATCTTTGGCACTCATTCTAGTGGTCATACTATGGCAAAGAAAATATTGAGAGCAGGTTACTATTGGTCTACCATGGAAGCTGACTGCTATCAACATTCCAGAACATGTCACAAGTGTCAAATCTATGCTGATAAAGTACATATACCTATATCACCATTGAATGTATGACTGCTCCTTGGCCTTTTTCCATGTGGGGCATTGATATGATTGGTGAGATCAAACCTACTGCTTCTAATGGGCATCGTTTCATCTTAGTTGCTATTGATTACTTTACGAAGTGGGTAGAGGCAGCTTCATTTGCATCTGTTACTAAGAATGTGGTGGCTCGATTCATTAAGAATAATCTCATATGTAGGTATGGCATCCCTGAAAGGATTATTACTGACAATGGCTCTAATCTGAACAACACTATGATTACTGATCTCTGCACATAGTTCAAGATTAAGCATCACAATTCTTCTCCGTATCGTCCGAAGATGAATGGGGCAGTAGAAGCTGCTACTAAGAACATTAAGAAGATTTTACAGAAGATGATTGTTACTTATAAGGATTGGCATGAGATGTTACCATTTGCTCTTCATGGTTATCGTACTACAATACGTACTTCAACAGGGGCAACCCCATTCTCCTTAGTCTATGGTATAGAAGCAGTTCTGCCCATTGAAGTTCAGATACCCTCCCTAAGAATCATGAAGGATGAAGGCTTGGATGAAGATGAGTGAACTCAGACTCGACTTGACCAGATAAATTTGATTGATGAGAAAAGGTTGGCAGCTGTTTATCATGGCCAGATGTACCAGAAACGGATGATCAAAGCTTTTAACAAGAAGGTTAAGCCAAAGGTATATCAGACCGGTGATTTGGTAATCAAGAGTATCATACTACCATAGGGTGATCCTAGGGGCTAGTGGACTCCTACATATGAAGGACCATTTGTAGTCAAAACAATATTCTCAAGAGGTGCCATGATGCTTACTACTATGGATGGTGAAGACTTCCCACAGCCTGTAAATGCAGACATGGTTAGAAAATACTACGCATAAAAAGAGACCCGCTAGGTTGACTGGCCTAGGAAAAAATAAGGGCTTCCCGGCGAACCAAAAGGGTTCGGGCAAAAATTAGGGATATATATATATAAAAAAATGTACACCCGGCAAGTCGAAAACCTGAAAAGGCGGCTTGGGCAAAAAAGGGTATCCCGGTGGATTGAAAACCCGAAAGGGAAATCCAGGCAAAAGTTAAGGATTAAAGCGTATGACTATGTCTTATTTGGAACACCCATGTAAACTCCAACCAGTTGTGCTACTTAACTCAAGCTCGAACGGATAAAGCTCAATCCAATCGTTTCCGTCTCAACAGCAGAAGATGAGATACTTGAAGATAATGGCAATAGTAGAATTGAAATTCAATAGGATTATTTCTCACATAGCTGATTTTCTTTGTTTTGTAAAAAAAATTTATGACAAATTCCTCTTACTAGGATTTCTGTCTCCTTGTACAAACTTGCCTATGTATAGGTCACTTTGTGATATAAATAAAATTTCATCTTTGAATCCAGATTTACTTATACCCTATTTACATAAGCGAAACGTCCATTGGTTATGTTTGAATGTATGTATACTTTTGAATATGATTGATGTTTACCAGAAATGCATAAAAATGCAGTAATAGTATTTACTAAGGACGAACGAGGGAAGGAATTCAACGAAGCTTCGTCGGTTCATCCCCACAAGACAACTACAAATCTCCAGTAGAGCAAATCTATCTTTATAGATACTTCGAGTTACATCTCCCCTTGAATTTATGTCCATCTCTTTTATCCTCAGTCGGGATACTCAGGAACTTATTCCTTCAATAGAAGTACGACTAACGAAGACGGGAGGTTATAAATACTATACTATCAAGACGGGAACAAGTTCCTCATATTCTTCAGCAACGAATCGAGACTTATTTTCCCTAGCCAGCAGTTGTTATACAAAGATATCCAGACGTTTCAGGCTGCATGATTCATACATACATCATTTACATCATACCATAACACATCCATAAATACATAATACATTTACTTAGGTGCATCATACTATGCATGCATACATATTGCATAAACTAACATTCTCCTTGCAGGAAAGTTATATGCAGATAAAACAGCATCAACAATTCACAACAGATCAAAAATGATCCACACATTACTCAAGATGTCCTCGGAGAGTAGGCAAACGGTCTGTAAGAAGATCCATTCCCTAATCCAGGATATTTCCAGAAGATTTCATCTATCTGGTCTTGAATAGCAGGAAAACGGTCTGTACGAAGATCTATTCCCTGGTTCAAGATATTTTCAGAAGATTTAATCTATTTCCTCGGAGAGTAGGCAAACGTTATGTACAAAGATCCATTCCCTAATCCAGGATATTTTCAGGAGACTTGATCCTGACACTTTTTTGTCCTCGGAGAATAGGCAAACGATCTATACAAAGATCTATTCCCTAATCCAGGATACTTCCAAAAGATTTCATCTATCTGGTCTTGAATAGCAGGCAAACGGTTTGTACAAAGATCCATTCCCTGGTTCGAGATATTTTCAGAAGATTTAATCTATTGGCCCTTGAATAGTAGGCAAACAGTCTGTACAAAGATCCATTCCCTGGTTCAAGATATTTTTCAGAAGAATTAATCCTGACATTCTTTTGACCTTGGAGAGTAGGCAAACGGTCTGTACAAAGATCCATTCCCTAATCCAAGATACTTCCAGAAGAGATAATCGTCACGAAGATTTATTTCTACTGGTCTATTCAACAATTCAAACTATGTTGCATAAACGATTCAGAGACGGCATATACAAAGACCAAGTACTGATATCCAGTATCAACATCAAGATATTATCACCTCCTGATATTTTGGATGACATCTATAAGCCCATCTCCAGTTCTTCCAAGTGGCATCTTCAAGCCCACTTAAGCATATACAACTAATCATCAGTGTTACTTTACGCACCGGCAAGTGCAAATTTTTGGGTTTTTGTGTTCAATCCCCTTCAACCTTCCAGGTCACGAATGGCACATATACCAATCTAACCCCTCAGGTTTCAGAAAATTGAACAGGGGCAGCTGTTGCACCCCAAAATTTGCCCTTACCAAGACAAGACATTGTGTACTAGGGTGTCCCAAGAGGTTCACAAGGTTCACAAGGTATCTCAAGAGGTTCACAAGGTTCACAATTAGTCAGAAAGTTTGACAATTCCCTCAGACAATGCATCCTCCTAAGCAATGCATCTTAAATTAGGGTTTTGACTTTCATCAGGCTAAATGGACTTCCAAGGCTTCAAGTGAGATTCATATCATCCTATATGTGTTCAATAATTCCCATGTCAAGTTTCAAGACTTTCCCAAAAGATTTGCTCAGTCAGATGATCAGATAGGTTAAAATCAGTCAAGGCAGTCAAAAGGTCAAACTGAGGTCAACTGTAGTCAAACCAAAGTCAAACTTCATGATTTTTTTCCAACATCAATTATATGAAGTAAAATTCATCATTTAATCAAGGGTTTATCATGATTCATCAAGGAGATTTCAGATCATCAAGAATCAGGAGTTTCTAAATTAGGGTTTTCATAGGAAAAGTCAACTGAACTTTGACCAGCCATAACTTTCACATACTTCATCAAACAATTTCCATCCAAATCTCATTTTGAAGGAAATTGAATTCTCTACAACTTTTTGTCTCACAAGCCAAGCCCAAAAATGCTTCATTTGGAAGGTATGAGCTAAGACATTATAGGTCCTTTTAAAAGTCAACAAAAAGTCAACAACTTCAAAAGAGCATAACTTGAGAATGGTAAAAGATATGGACATGAGACCAAATAGGTTGGTTAGAGGACTCTTTAAGCTTTCCAAAATGTCCAAGAACACCTTCATAGCCTTAAAATTAAAGGATTTGTGCCCTTGCAAAGTTGGGAAATGTTTGAGAGGTTTATGAAGTAAATGGGGTCTTAAAACCATAATTCACCAAATGGGCTTGCTTTTTTATGACCCAAACACTTCCATGACATCATGCACGAAATAAAATTTATTTATTCATAATTTTATTCATTTTATTTTTATTTATTATGATTTTTTATGTTAAAAATCATTTTAAATTAAAATAAAATATAAATAATGGATATTTGATTTGATTTGGTTTCTAGAAAGTCTTAAGACTTATTTAGACTTGATTGATACAAAAATAATGAAGATCATACCAATATGGCAATGCTAGATCAAGGAAAATAAAATTTTGGGATCACATCTTTTTCAATCTCCCAAAGATCAAAAGTCCACAAATTTGTTAAAGCTCTTGACCTAAATTCATTCACTCATATATAAACAACATAAAGATCAACCCTAGACACGAATTCACAGCCTCCAACACCATATTCAAACTTCACAAAGTTGTTCAAAAACTCAAATTCGGTTTCACTATTACAAGGCATTTAAAGGTATTTTAAGAACATAGGAAGGATCCTTGGACATCACTGAATCGATCCCAACCTTCAAAAGCACCTGAAACTTGCTCATATGCCATAACCGAATGCATCTTCATGTTCATATTATGTGTTTTCGATTTCATATATTTAAGAATTATAACTTGAAACTAACCATGGATTTATGTTTATTGTGAAGTAGTGAAGCTTTCTGGACAGTTTAATTCGAGTTTCATGGACTGAATCGAAATAGACCATTGTTAGGGTTTTCGGCCTCCTTTAGGGTTTTGCGATTGAGCCAAAATAAATTAATACTAAAGACATAGAATGATTTCAAATGTCATTAGGAACTCAATGGTGTTATTAATTTTGTGAAATTTTACTGTTTGGTTAGAGTTTGATATTCGCAGGTTTACATGCGAACAAAAAATCGCAGGAAAATTCGTGGTAGAATTCGCAGCAAATTACGCAGGTTCAGAGGTAGAAGAAGACCATCAGCGCGCGAAAATATAATTTGAAAACTGGGCTTATTTTATTATGAATTTGTTTGCGTTATACTTCAAAAACGAGCGCGTAGCTCAGCTGGTTTTGGACATACGCATTTGAGGCCAATGACCAGGGTTCGATCCCTTGGTCGTTCATTTTTTGTTTAAAATTCATTTGATTTACAGGTTTATTATATTATTATCATCACTTGTCCTATAGTCACGCTGCATACGCAGCCCAGTTGGTTGAAGGCTGGTGGTGGATGTTGGGAGACCTGGGTTCGACCCTAGGCTCCAGCAGGTGAGTTTTGTTCTTTTTATTTTTTATTTTTTTTACTAATTGTTTTCTATTTTAATATATATATATATATATATATAACTAATTGTATTAATAATATTTAAATGTAATTAACATTGTTAACATTATTCAAATTCTTTTTTTTAACAAATAAAAACCAATAATCTTCTTTATTTCTCAATTTATGTTTTTTTAAAATATTTGTAAATGAATTAATTAATATTTTAAACATATAAACCCTAGTTTTATTTTCTAAAAAATTCTAACCCTAATTTCTAAAACCCTAAATTTTTTTTAAAACCTTAATTTATTATCTTAATTATTTTGTTTAAATATTAAACTTGATAATTTTTTTTTAATGTATATAATTAAATTATTGATCATAGTTTATTTTGTAAATAAATTAGTATATCTTTATTATTTTATTTTCATCTCAAAAATACTTAAAATTTGTTTATTTAATTTATATATGTTTTGTATATTTATGCTAACATTTTCTTTCTTATAATTATTTTATTACTAACCCTTTTTATTTATTGCTTATATTTATCATTTAATTTGTTTTTATTATAATGTAACTGTAAAAGTCGTGTAATAGTTGTAGCTCTTATCGTTTATTTATAAATATTATTGCTTTGGTTAGTAAAATAGGGAGTGATAACATGTTTGCTTTAAAATTAATTTAGATCACTAATCATAAGATGAATATTTGAATTTATACACGCACACACGTAAGTCGATCTTTGATCGCCATCTCACTTCTTAAGGTTATCCCTCATGTTGCCTAAATCAACAGGTCAAGTAAGGTGTCTAAAAAGTAAAGTCCCTTCTCATGAAAAAATCATCTAGTCCCTTTAAAGATTATAAGATCAAGTCCCTTCGATGTTGCCTACGGTAAATGATCTTGTCCCTTCGAATAAAAGATGATAAGTCCCTTCGTATTGCTAAGACACCTTACAGTTGCCTAAACACAGATGACCCTTCACATGTCCCTTATGACATCCAAGGTAATGACTACCTATTCCTTAATAATAGGGATAGTCTTACCATTGAAAGAACATTTAAGAACAGTAAAGATTCAAATTAGGGTAGGTTCCTCTTAAGTACTTGCTCACTCCTTCAAAAACACTTCATTACACTTTACATTTTTTAAACAATTTTCAAAACAAAGTCTTTATATATATCCGTACAAGGGTGCTAACACCTTCCCTTTACATAATCTACCCCCCAAACCCAAAAATATTTTAAGGTCTTTCCTGTTCTTTTATGCCCTTTCCTTTGGATAAAATAAAAGTCGGTGGCGACTCTTGCTATCCTCAACATTTAACTAAAGTCATTTCTCCCACCGTGTTACACTGGGTCCATCTTCGAGATCAATAAGGTAGTGTGGGTCAACATATACTGCCTTAGTCGGCGAGCAGCCCACGCTAAAGCACAACAAGTTTTCTCGAGCAGTGAATAACGTTGTTCACAGTCGGTAAACGTTTTGCTTAGGTAGTAAATTGCATACTCTTTTCGACCAGACTCGTCATGCTGGCCCAGCACACACCCCATTGACTCTTCTAATACTGTTAAGTACATTATTAGAGGTCTCCCTTCAACTGGAGGCATAAGAATTGGAGGTTCTTGTAAGTACTCCTTGATTTTGTCAAAAGCCCTCTGGAAGTCCTCATTCCACCTGACCGTTTGTTCTTTTCTCAACAACTTGAACAAAGGCTCACAGGTTGCAGTAAGGTGAGATATGAACCTTGAAATGTAGTTCAATCTACCTAGGAACCCCCGAACTTCTTTTTTCAGTTTTTGGTGCATGCATCTCTTGAATGGCTTTGACTTTGTCAGGATCAACTTCAATTCCCTTTTCACTTACAATGAATCCCAGCAACTTACCGGACCGTACTCCGAATGTGCATTTGTTGGAGTTCAACTTCAGCTGATACTTCCTCAGACGCTTGAATAGCTTCAATAGATTCACCAGGTGATAACGAGAAAATGCATCGATTATATTGCTATGTTTCATTAACGTTTTATCGCATAATCATCGTTTTAACACCCGATTCCTCGAGTTTTCCTTACCATTTTGCAGGTACATCGTATACGGAGCTAAATCATGAGCCAAGAGCAAAAGGAACCAAAACAACCATAAAAAGATGAAGAAATGAAGAAACCTGCAAAAACCTGCATATTTTGTTGCACTCACGGTCGTCACCTAGGTGTCACGACCGTGACACCCCAAAATAAGCAATCACGACCGTGATGACCTTGTCACGACCGTGACACTTAAAATTCAAGGGACACGAACGTGATGACTTTGTCACGACCGTGACAAGGGAAAAATAGGTTATTTGACCCAGACTTGGTCACAAGGCTACGTGCATGTGAAACTGCTACTTTCCATCTGACCCTGTATCCACGTTCCTAGATTCTCTCAAATGCTCCACGAGGCCCATGCAACAAATTCAGCCACAAGCCCATTAATTCTTCTATAAATAGCATAATTCAATTGAACAATTTACAGAGCAATATTTTATCAATTTCCTGCGGAAGCTCTGCCGATTTATTTTACAACCTTACTTTTGTTTCAGCATTATTTTCAGTATTCTATTTTTATTGTATCCAAACCCAACCTATAACAATTTCCAACATCAGGAAATTGTTATAAAATTTACTTGTTTCCAAACCTTCAGATTTTCTATTTTATTTTCGATTTCCGCCAATTACTCCGAGCTTTCCGGTCTGTGGAAGAAGGAGTCTGCCATTTTATTGTTAACCAGGTTTATTTTAATTTGCAATTTTATATTTATGTTATTTATTTATTTTTCTGCCATGAATATTTTGTTTATTGTTTCTCTGCCTCTGTCTGGTTCAACAAGAATGAGTAGCTAATTACCTTAGGGCGGTATGTAATTAAAACAAACTAAATCGGTAAAATCAACTATAGGCTTAAAATAATTAATAGCTTAACATTCTGGCTGATACTTTTTATTTAAAATCGACCTTTTCGTTACGAGAGTAAGGAAAGAGTAATAGGTTAGGTCAAGACCATGAGAGTGTGAGATTTTAACCAGATAGCTAAAGTTAGGCATTTAAATTAAACACAGCGAGAGCACGTTAAAATAAATTAGAATTACTAAGTTTCCAAAAATTATCTCTAAACACTTATGGGCTAGCGAGAGCAGGCATAGGGCTTTAGGGGTAAGATCTGAGATAAGACCACGAGAGTGTGAGTTGAGGGTATTTAAACTGGTAACCTCTACAGAATAGATTAAGTGAACACCTTTATAAGCCTAGGTTAGATTGACCCGCCTAAGTTAGCATAATTACATACCGACCGCCTTAGTATTATTTTATTAAAACTTAAATTTAATTCCCGCTTTTAATCTTTAAAAACAACAAAAAATCGTGACAACCCTTCGCCTTAGCTAAACTAGAAGTTCATCTAGCACCAAGTAACCATAGAGTCCCTGTGGATCGATAATCTTAAATATTACTTCGATAGGCTATGCACTTGCAGTTAAGATACCGCTAGACACATAATTAGACACGTCTTTAGCCCATCAAGTTTTTGGCGCCGTTGTCGGGGACCTTAATTTAGTTACTAGTGCACTTTAGGTAGCATTGTCTAGACTAAGGTAACAACTATTTTCTTTTCTTAATCTAAATTTCCGAGTGTATGCCAAGTACTCGCTCTAAAGGCGAAGACTTGCAACCTCCAATCCCAGAATCGGAACGCTTCTTACACGTAAGAAGACGGATATTCGATTACGAACAAAATTTCAATATTCCAGATCTTCAATTAGATCCACCTAAACCAGTCGTAACATCAAAGGACGCAGAGATGGCTGAAGAACAGAATCACCCACTCAAGTATTACGCTAGTCCTTCGCAAGCTGAACCGCATTCAAGCATTGCCGCACCGGCCATCAACCGAAACGATTTCGAACTAAAACCTTCGTTGATATCACCCGTGCAACAAAATCAATTTGCCGGAAATCCTACCGAGGATCCGAACCTTCATCTCTCGATCTTTGTGCAATACGCAGATACCGTAAAAGCCAATGGAGTTACCCAAGAAGCTATTAGACTACGTTTGTTTCCTTTTTCACTTCGAGACAGAGCAAGAGCCTGGCTTCAATCTCTGCCTTCGAACTCAATAACTACGTGGGAGGAACTAAAGAGAGTTTTCTTGACCAGATATTTCCCACCTAGCAAGACAGCTATGCTGAGAGCTCAGATCAACGGATTTAAGCAAAGGGAAAGCGAATCACTATTCGAAGCTTGGGAACGCTATAAGGATTTGCTGAGACTTTGTCCACATCACGAATTAGTAGAATGGATGGTCATCCATACCTTCTATAATGGACTCTTGTACAATACAAGAATGACAATTGACGCTGCCGCGGGCGGTGCATTGATGGACAAAGAATACAATGATGCTTATGCACTTATTGAAAGTATGGCTCAAAACCATTACCAATGGGGAAGCGAGAGAGTCGCAACTGAGAAACCAACAAAAGGAGGTATGTACGAAGTGAGTAGTATGGACCAAGTCAATGCAAAGTTTGACCAACTAAGCCAAAAGATCGACAACTTGGCCATAACACCAACAACCATCGTGGCTGCAGTAACACCTAACTGTGAGTTATGTGGAGTTCCAGGACACGAAGTTTCTGATTGTCAACTATTGACAGGAATTCCCACTGATCAAGTGAATTATGCTCAAGGAAACCCATACTCAAACACATACAACCCAGGTTGGAAGAATCATCCGAACTTCTCCTATAAGAATAACAATGCTTTATACGCACCAGGTCAAGCACCAGCTACACCACCGGGATATCAAAAGACTGCTCCTAATGTCCCTAGAAAATCGAACCTTGAGTTGATGATGGAGAACTTTATAGCTAACCAATCTCAAACGAATAAGGACTTCTTAAACCAAAATATTCACACTAGTGAGCAGATTAAGCAATTAGTAAGCAAAGTAGATGCATTAGCTACACATAACAAAATGCTTGAAACTCAGATTTCACAAGTAGCTCAACAACAAGCACCTACCGCTGCACCAGCTGGAGTATTTCTTGGACAACCTCAACCTAATCCGAAAGGACATGCCAATGCTGTGATATTAAGAAGTGGCAAGGAACTTGACGGACCTACCGATCCAAGACTTGACAATCCAGCCATGTACCAAAAACCGGATAAACCGACTGAAATGGTGAATGATCCAGAAGAAAAGGAAGATAATAATCAAGAGGTAGTGGAGAAAGAAAAGCCTTATGTGCCTCCACCACCCTATAAACCACCAATTCCGTACCCTCAGAGATTAACCAATTCCAAGACGACGGGTCAGTTTAAGAAATTTGTCGAACTTCTGAAATAGTTGAATATTACTATTCCGTTTACAAAAGCTATCACCCAAATACCCTCGTATGCTAAGTTTTTAAAAGAAATCTTATCTAATAAGAAAAAGATAGAGGATAACGGAACAGTTACACTTACTGCTGAGTGTAGCGCCATAATTCAGAATAATATGCCTCCTAAGCTAAAAGATCCAGGAAGTTTCTCTATACCCTGTGGAATAGGAAAATTTGTCATTGATAAAGCTCTATGCGATTTAGGAGCCAGTATCAGTGTTATGCCCTTAACGATTTGCAAAAGGCTAGACATGGGAGACCTAAGACCAACTAAAATGTCTGTTCAACTAGCCGATCGCTCAGTTAAATATCCTGTAGGCATACTAGAAAACGTCCCAGTGCGTATAGGACAATTCTACATCCCTACTGATTTTATAATCATGGACATCTCTGAAGACTCCACTACACCTATCATACTAGGAAGACCATTCTTAGCTACCGCCGGAGCTATAATAGACGTAAAAAGAGGAAAGCTAACCTTTGAAGTAGGTGAAGAGAAAGTTGAATTTATTTTAACACAATTCTTACAATCACCAGCTATAGAGGATACATGCTATCTATTGGACGTAATTGACGAATGTGTAGGAGAAATGGAACTGGAAGAAACTACCTATTCTGAAATCATGAAAATTCAAATCCCTCCGATTTTCGAAGATGATAATTGGCGTAAACCATATCAGGATGATAGTCTAAGCGAAAGTTTAGCACTTACACCGGATCCCATGCCAAGTAAAGATAAACCTACAATAGGATTAAAAACTTTACCTAATAACCTAAGATACGAATTCTTAGACATTGAATGTAAAAGACCAGTTATAATAAATTCCAGCTTAGGAACTATCAAAACAAAGAAACTTTTAGATGTCTTGAAGAAATATCCAACTGCATTAGGATATAACATATCTGATCTCAAAGGAATATGCCCTTCAGTCTGTATGCATCGTATTCTGCTAGAAGAAGATTGCAGAACCTCCAGAGAATCTCAAAGAAGAATTAACCCAATCCTTAGCACTGTAGTAAAAGAAGAAGTTAAGAAACTACTAGATGCCGGAATAATATATCCAATCTCTGATAGTGAATGGGTTAGTCCAGTACATGTAGTACCAAAGAAAGGAGGTATCACTGTTGTGAAAAACGCTCAAGGCGAATCGATATCACAAAGAGTAGTAACGGGACATAGAGTGTGCATCGATTACCGTAAACTAAACAAAGCCACTCGAAAAGATCATTTCCCACTACCTTTTATAGATCAAATGCTAGAACGATTAGCCAAGCATTCTTACTTCTGTTATCTTGACGGTTACTCAGGATTTTTCCAAATCCCTATCCATCCAGATGATCAAGAGAAGACTACATTCACATGCCCATATGGAATGTTCGCTTATAGACGAATGCCCTTTGGATTATGCAACGCTCCTGCAACCTTTCAAAGATGTATGATGTCAATCTTCGCAGATTTTATAGACAACATCATGGAAGTGTTCATGGACGACTTCTCTGTATGCGGGCAAAGTTTTGAAGGATGCCTATCAAATTTAGAAATGGTGTTAGAAAGATGTGTAAAAGTAAACCTCGTGCTTAACTGGGAGAAATGTCATTTTATGGTCAGAGAAGGAATCGTATTAGATCACGTCATATCCGACAAGGGAATTGAAGTAGATAAAGCTAAGATAGAAGTCATAAAATATCTTCAACCCCCTAAAACCATTCGAGAAATACGAAGCTTTTTAGGACACGCCGGTTTCTACCGTCGATTCATCAAAGATTTCTCGAAAATCACTAAACCTCTTACTGGTTTATTAATGAAAGATGCTGAGTTCATATTCAATGAAGATTGTCTTAAAGCATTCGAAACTCTAAAAACAGCCCTCATCACCGCACCAATCATGCAACCCCCTGACTGGAGATTACCTTTCGAAATCATGTGCGATGCGAGTGACTATGCTGTAGGCGCAGTTCTAGGCCAGAGGAAGGAAAAGAAACTTCATGCGATTTACTATGCCAATAGAACCTTAGATTCTGCTCAGATGAACTACGCCACTACTGAAAAAGAATTGTTAGCAGTTGTCTTTGCGCTTGACAAATTCCGTTCTTACCTAGTAGGAGCGAAAATAATCGTTTACACAGACCATGCTGCTATCCGATATCTATTAACTAAGAAAGATGCTAAACCGAGACTCTTGAGATGGATTTTACTCTTACAAGAGTTTGATCTCGAAATAAAAGATAAGAAAGGTACTGAAAACGTCGTAGCGGACCATTTATCTAGAATAGAAGGTATTAAACCTGAACAAGTGCCGATTAACGATGATTTTCCGTATGAACAACTGATAGCACAAATAGGAAGCGACCCAGTTCAGTTAGACTTAAATGAACCAGAACCCGTGGAAACAATCCAGACAACTGTAGGACTACCATGGTACGCTGACATTGTCAACTACCTAGCTGCAGGAGCTCTTCCACCTGATTTAACCTATCAGCAGAAAAAGAAATTCTTTCACAATCTCAAACATTACTATTGGGATGAACCATTATTGTTCAAGAGAGGACCCGATGGAATCTTTCGTCGATGTATTCCCGAAGAAGAAATAGAAGATGTCATTGCTCAATGTCATTTATCTCCTTATGGTGGACATGCAAGCACTTCCAAGACTTGTGCAAAAATCTTGCAAGCCGGCCTATTCTGGCCTAATCTATGGAAGGATGTCCACATCGCTGTTATAAATTGCGATCGGTGTCAACGCACCAGCAATATTTCAAGAAGAGATGAAATGCCTCAAAAAGGAATATTAGAAGTAGAAATCTTTGACGTCTGGGGAATAGATTTCATGGGACCATTCCCATCATCTTTCGGTAACAATTACATACTCGTAGCTGTTGATTATGTTTCAAAATGGATTGAAGCTATAACTTCTCCTACAAACGATACACGAGTAGTAATAAAGCTTTTCAAAAATATAATCTTTCCCAGATTTGGTGTGCCTAGACTCGTCATAAGTGACAGTGGCTCGCACTTCATTTCAAAAATCTTTGACAAATTACTATCTAAGTACGGAGTAAGACACCGTGTGGCAACACCATATCACCCACAAACAAGTGGACAAGTCGAAGTCTCAAACAGAGAAATCAAACAAATCTTAGAAAAGACTGTAGCCGTATCTCGGAAAGATTGGTCATCTAAACTTAATGAAGCTTTATGGGCTTATAGGACCGCTTACAAGACACCCATAGGTACTACACCTTTCAAACTAGTTTATGGAAAATCTTGTCACCTCCCGGTAGAACTAGAACACAAAGCTTATTGGGCGATCAAAACTCTCAATATAAACTATAATGCTGCAGGAGAAAAGCGAATCCTAGACATTAGAGAATTAGAAGAATTAAGGCTAGATGCTTATGAGAATGCTAAGATATATAAAGAAAGAACTAAGCGGTGGCATGATAAACGCCTATCTAGGAAAGAATTTAGTGTGGGAGACGTTGTACTCCTTTTTAACTCAAGACTTAGGCTCTTTCCTGGAAAATTAAAATCTAGATGGTCAGGACCCTTTGAAATAAATAAAGTGTTCCCGAGCGGAGCAATAGAAATTAAGGGTAGGAATAGTGAACCATTCATAGTAAACGGACAACGTTTAAAACATTATCATAAAGTTGAAAATAGAGATTATGCAAATAGTCTAAGGCTTTTAGAATTGTCCACTAATTCCCCTGATTAATCTACACCTAAGCATTACGTCAGGCTTTTGACGATAAAAACAGCGCTTAGTGGGAGGCAACCCATTTACTCATTTAATCATTTAATTCATTTTATTCAATCTATTATTTTGTCATTTATCGTTTTATTCTTCATTTAATTGTTTTGTCATTTTATAGCTTTATTTCATTATTACTATTATTGCCTTTAAATTATGCATTTCATTTCCTTATTTTTCTTTATTTTAATCTTAAATCACTTTTACAGATTTTCTAAAAGTCTTTTCCACTTTCCTTCTCCCCCTGATTTGTTTCCTCCATATTTGCACTGACCATGGCTAACCAACCGATAAACCATATGGAAACCAAATTTAGAGGTAGGAACCAAAGAATGAAATTTGAAGAGTTATCACAGAGGCAAATGGATTTGACCCTGTATCCGGATGATCTGACTATGGAAACCCTAGGTATACATGATAGCATCTTGTACTTGTTTAACCGACTTGGATGGGAGAATGCACGGATTCAACATAAGTTTGTGACTTACCGCGAGCTCACCCTTGAGTTCCTTAGCTCCTTAGTTTACCTACCTGAGCGTGGTTTAGGGTTCAGGAAGGGATTTATCAGTTTCCGCCTATTTGGAATAGAATATGACTTTAACCATAAAGAACTAGATGACTTATTAGGATTCCCTAGTGGACCCTTTGCTTTTACTACCACACATGTAGAATTGATGGACGTTGAGCTGGATTTCTTTTGGGGAACTTTAACCGGAAACTACCACCCTAAACCAAATAGCATGAACAATGATGAGATACATAACCCTGCTCTCCGTTACTTCCATAAGATCCTTGCCCACACCTTCTTTGGAAAAGAAGAAAACATTACCAGAGTATCTAAAGATGAGATATTTATTATGTCAAGTTTCACTAATGGACAGCCTGTCAATGGTGTACCTTTCATGATGCAAACCTTCACCCGAATCCAAGAAGAACCTGAATTACCTATATTAGTAGGAGGTCTTGTAACCATGATTGTTGATGCCTTAGGACTTAGGTACCAATTGCACAGGTGCAACCGTTTAGGTACCATCCGTCCTATGAATCTTAACTTTTGCTTCAATCGCCATATCATAAGGAATTTAGGACATCCACCTTTCGAGTACCTAATCCGGAATGAGGTAGTAACCCTGTTCACACTACCAAACCATGCTAGAGTAAGTGTTCACAATAAGGATAACTGGCTTTATGAGTTAACCCCACCTGACTATCCATCTACTCCTGAAACACCTCAGTCTTACAAGATAAAAGATGATATAATGACTGATGTCGAAAGTGACCCTGAGACACCTCCTGGTTACCATGACATTGACCACACTGACGAAGTGATTGAAACCCCTGAAGTGAATCAAGTAGATTATGCTAACAACTTACAGAATATCATGAACACTCTTGAAGCTTACCAAAATGACATAAACACTATTAAGGATGAGATTAAGAGCATGCGATTGGACATTATAGGTCTGACTGACATAACCTGTGAACAATTCTATCACTTGAACTCCGCAATCGAAGATTTGAAGAAACACTTTTGAAAATGCTATAAGTGATCTAGTTTATTTTTCTCATTGTTTTCGTTTCTAGTTAGATTTACTTTTCGCAAACAATTTCATACCGTATTTTCATTTATGTAATTTCATTTCAATTACCATATGCAATGCACTTCTAGTTTACAAATTTTTCCATTTTAAATCAATTTATATATTTTCATTCTATGTACTGTTATGCTTGAACTTATTCATATTCTATAAAAATCTCTCGTGCCATGCAAGTTTACAAAGTACTATGTTGAAATAAATTATTATATGGTGTTTAAATGTAATATTGAGTGAGAATTTAGCGTGTCACGACCCCCCTAACGATCGTGACGTGCTAATTTAGCGTGTCACGACCGTCACCTCCTTGTCACGACCGTGACAAACCTAAATATAGAATTCTTGAGAACCAGAATTGTTTCTTTTCGAAACCTCTTCTTCTTCTTCCTCCATAACTTTCAAAACCACCCATTATCTCCCCCAACTTCCGTAACCTCCCATTACCAAATTAAAACTCATTAACCTCTCCATTATCACCACACCTATCACATTCTCACCTTCCAATATTTATCCGAACCATTATTTCTCTCATTTTATCACTTTTTCACAAAAATCCCAAATCCTCATCTCTCACTCTAGTTCTTGCATGCAATGGATGCTATACAATTCCGAGAGGGTGAGAATGGAGAAAACCAGAGAGAAAGATTCATTCGATTCTAGAACCGCGGTGTGCAACCCACACGTTATATCGACACTGTCTGTTTGAGGGAACTCGGAATGCTTACCAGTGTCAAGAGCCTGCTTCAAAAAGTCGGTCTGTGGGATCTTTGCAGTCAGCCCCAGCCCACATTCGAGCTTCTGACATTGGAATTCCTTAGCTCATTCCATTATATCACTCCTGCCGGTTCTCAGAGCCAACTTACCGGTTTCACTAAATTCAGATTGCATGGCCAGGAGTTTAACCTCTCGCAAAACAGGATAGCCGAGTTGCTAGGCTTCGATCACGGGAATAAAGCTCACCTCCGCGTGCCGGATAATTTCAGTGAAACAGCTTTCACTTTATGGCACGACATAACCAACACCCGTGCCTCAGCCTTTCAGAGCCTTAATGCTACACACATCCACAACCCGGCAATCCGATATTTTCACCGAATCATTTGAAACACCATCTTTGCACGGGAGAGTAACCATAAGCTCAACTCCAAGGAGCTTCTATTCTTGTACTGCGCTCTCAATGACGAGCCAATCAACGCTGCCCCGTTCATGCTATCTCACATCCAGGCCATTGCGCAAAGAGGCTCCACCCCATTTTTCATAGGCGGCATTGTCACCACCCTCGCCATTCAGTTGGGGCTTGGTGACTTGGTCGTAAATCAGCCTTTCAGAGAAGCCGAGTTCCTCACCAAGAACTATTGCAGGTCCGCACACTTGATTGCGCAGAGAGAGGATGGCAGGTATAGCCCTGTTATCCACGACACTGTTTATCACCACATCATTCTGCCGTCCCGTGACCGCATCGACCCATCCAGCCGAGCCAACTGGCTCTTTGTTTTACCAGATGCTGCCGGCCACGCCCCTATTCATGATGATCAGGCCGATCCTCCAGCGGATGAGATGCAGGATGCGATGGATGCAGCTGAGCCTGTCCAGGACATTCCAGAGACATCTACCCGACAGCCTCCTGCACAGGATTTCACTCTTGAGGACGTCCTCCGCGCGATTCATCAGCAGAACCAGATGAACGCCGCACTGGAGCGAAGGCAGAAGGAGCAGTATGATGCTTTACTCCGCACTATTGCAACCAACCAGGAAGCTACTGATACAAAGCTCGGAGAAATTTTCAGCGAGCTAGAGGCCTTACGCATTGACATCACTGCTGTTACCGGTACCGGTTCTGATCCTGAAGCGACTCCTACCAGACGCTCCCGCACCAGAAGCCGAGCCCGCGGTCCTCAGCAGCCTTAGTTTTAGTTTTTGCTTATGTTTGTTTTTCATTTTCATAGTTTGTATTGTACCTTTACCGCTATTATATCACAACATTGAGGACAATGTCTGATATAGTGTGGGAGAGGTACCTTTCATTTTCCGCATTTTCCCTTTTCGCACTTTTTCAATTCCGTTGTATTTCTTTTCGTAAGTTAATGAAACAAGCGATTTTTGTGCTATTTTCTTTAGTTTCGAACTTCCCCCGTTTATTTAGCCATACCGAAAAAAAATCTTTAATTATTCGCATTACCCGACTTGCCTACGAAATCATAATTAGGAAGCTGAGAATGATTCAACAAGATCAATACAGTCTTGACACCTTAGACTTCCCACTTAAGCGATTCCGTTCCGATTATCGTTACGAGTACACCTTAAGTTTCAGTTCAAAAGTAACCCCTAGTAGTTTATACTAGCAGTCAGCACCGTCTGAACACAAACCACGTGGGGAGCCGATGAATATAAGCGTTTGATGCCTAATCTAAAATAATCCTTCATATCTCGATGCAAATGAAAAGAAATTGCACCAAAGTACACGGTCGCATATAAGAAACGAGAAATATGAGAAGGAGTCCATTGCGGGTTGGTTCAGAGGTACTGGTTCTGAACTTGGTAGGGCGTGCTACGGCTCGATCCCCCACAACCTCCAAATCGGACAATGTATGTAGGGTTACCGCACTCGTGTACCAGACCCCGTGCTTAAAAAGGATCAAAGTCGCTAACCGGCTACTCCACTACGTGCGTGCAAAGGCAAAGGGCTTAATGTGATTGCGCTAGAATGAAACCGGGCGAAATAAGATCGAAAAACTCTAGGTGAAATCGTAAAGAAATTACCGATTGTTTCGTTTAACGGGAAGTCGACGACTTAGCTTGTTGCTTGTGTCATTAGTGTATCATTAGTATTTTATCATTACCGGTTTATCCGACAAAACGATCCCTCGTACGGTTTGTTATGTGTATGCATCGATAAAAACTTGTCCGACGATTTTCAACCGACTATTTGCTTGAGGACAAGCAAAGGTTTAAGTTTGGGGAAGTTTGATAACGAGAAAATGCATCGATTATATTGCTATGTTTCATTAACGTTTTATCGCATAATCATCGTTTTAACACCCGATTCCTCGAGTTTTCCTTACCATTTTGCAGGTACATCGTATACGGAGCTAAATCATGAGCCAAGAGCAAAAGGAACCAAAACAACCATAAAAAGATGAAGAAATGAAGAAACCTGCAAAAACCTGCATATTTTGTTGCACTCACGGTCGTCACCTAGGTGTCACGACCGTGACACCCCAAAATAAGCAATCACGACCGTGATGACCTTGTCACGACCGTGACACTTAAAATTCAAGGGACACGAACGTGATGACTTTGTCACGACCGTGACAAGGGAAAAATAGGTTATTTGACCCAGACTTGGTCACAAGGCTACGTGCATGTGAAACTGCTACTTTCCAGCTGACCCTGTATCCACGTTCCTAGATTCTCTCAAATGCTCTACGAGGCCCATGCAACAAATTCAGCCACAAGCCCATTAATTCTTCTATAAATAGCATAATTCAATTGAACAATTTACAGAGCAATATTTTATCAATTTCCTGCGGAAGCTCTGCCGATTTATTTTACAACCTTACTTTTGTTTCAGCATTATTTTCAGTATTCTATTTTTATTGTATCCAAACCCAACCTATAACAATTTCCAACATCAGGAAATTGTTATAAAATTTACTTGTTTCCAAACCTTCAGATTTTCTGTTTTATTTTCGATTTCCGCCAATTACTCCGAGCTTTCCGGTCTGTGGAAGAAGGAGTCTGCCATTTTATTGTTAACCAGGTTTATTTTAATTTGCAATTTTATATTTATGTTATTTATTTATTTTTCTGCCATGAATATTTTGTTTATTGTTTCTCTGCCTCTGTCTGGTTCAACAAGAATGAGTAGCTAATTACCTTAGGGCGGTATGTAATTAAAACAAACTAAATCGGTAAAATCAACTATAAGCTTAAAATAATTAATAGCTTAACATTCTGGCTGATACTTTTTATTTAAAATCGACCTTTTCGTTACGAGAGTAAGGAAAGATTAATAGGTTAGGTCAAGACCACGAGAGTGTGAGATTTTAACCAGATAGCTAAAGTTAGGCATTTAAATTAAACACAGCGAGAGCGCTTTAAAATAAATTAGAATGACTAAGTTTCCAAAAATTATCTCTAAACACTTAGGGGCTAGCGAGAGCAGGCATAGGGCTTTAGGGGTAAGATCTGAGATAAGACCACGAGAGTGTGAGTTGAGGGTATTTAAACTGGTAACCTCTACAGAATAGATTAAGTGAACACCTTTATAAGCCTAGGTTAGATTGACCCGCCTAAGTTAGCATAATTACATACCGACCGCCTTAGTATTATTTTATTAAAACTTAAATTTAATTCCCGCTTTTAATCTTTAAAAACAACAAAAAATCGTGACAACCCCTTCGCCTTAGCTAAACTAGAAGTTCATCTAGCACCAAGTAACCATAGAGTCCCTGTGGATCGATAATCTTAAATATTACTTCGATAGGCTGTGCACTTGCAGTTAAGATATCGCTAGACACATAATTAGACACGTCTTTAGCCCATCACCAGGTGGTCTTCTTCTGTGAGGGACTTGGCAATCATGTCATCCACATAACATTCAATTTCTTTATGGATCATGTCATGGAATAATGTCACCATAGCCCGTTGATAAGTGGCACCAACATTCTTCAGTCCGAATGGCATTACCTTATAACAGAATGTGCCCCAGGGTGTGATGAAAGTTGTCTTCTCCATGTCTTCAGGTGACATCTTGATTTGATTATATCCTGAAAATCCATCCATGAAGGAGAACACCGAGAACTGAGCCGTGTTGTCGACCAATACATCAATGTGAGGTAATGGGAAATCATATTTTGGGCTGGCTCTGTTCAGATCCCGGTAATCCATACACATCCGTACTTTGCCATCTTTCTTAGGCATTGGTACAATATTAGCAACCCACGGCGGGTAACTAGTTAAAGCATGGAAACCAGCGTCCCATTGTTTTTATACCTCTTCTTTTGTCTTCATTGCCATATCCGGGCAAGTACGGCGCAACTTCTGTTTTACTGGAGGACAATCTTCTTTTAGAGGCAGCTTGTGCATAACAATGTCGGTATCCAGACCTGGCATATCCTGATAAGACCAAGCAAAAACATCCACATACTCCCGAAGCATGTCAATAAGTTGCTCTTTCACTGAATCTTGCAGATGGACCCCGATTTTCACTTCTTTCAAGTCTTCTTCTGTACCAAGATTAACCGTCTCAACTTCCTCCTGATGAGGAGTGATAACCTTCTCCTCTTGTCTCAACAACTTGGCTAATTCTTCAGGTAGCTCATAATCTTCTTCAACCCCTTCATCGGCTTGATTAATCGGATTGTCAAAGTCATACGAAGTCATATCGGTGTTGTTGTCGGTGCAGTCTGGAGGGCACTCTCTGCAAGGGTTTAGATTTGTTCATTTTAGTGATCAGTTTTATCTTGTTTAGAAAAAGTGAAAATGAAGTTATTAATTTGAAAGACATTTCCATTTTATTTTTGTACAAAAAATGAAAAATGAAAAACAGTGAGCGGAAAAGAAAAGACTCATTTGCAAAAGATGTCCTGATATTCATTAATTGATCGTTTGCACAAAATACAAGATGGCCTGATTACAAAATGAGCCCTGACATCTTGGGCAAGATGCAGGACATGATGCATGCTTAAAGACAGGAAATAATAATTACTCTGCCGGAGTAACTCTTATAATTTCCTGGGAAGACCAGTTTGAGACTTGGTTCCCCGGGATTCTTGGACGTATCCAGTTTTCCAGGTTGCATTCGTCTTCTGACTCATCTTCCAAACTGTTCACAGCATCCGGGGTGAGCATCCCCCCGCTAACAAACTTGGGCTCCGTTGCAGCCTCTGGTTGATCTTGTCGAGTTGGTCTATAACCCAACCCGAATCTATCTTCTTTCTTCTCAACTGGCAGCAGCTTGCCCCAGCCTTGAGCGGTACCCTCCTCAACAACCTTTCGGGCCTGTTAATATGAGGTGATGGAAGTTCCTGACACAGCAGATGCTTCATTAATATTAAGGGCCTCAAACCCTTGACTCATGGTCTCATGGATCTCCCCATCCATTTCTATGTACTTATATGTAGCCAGCTGGCTAACAAAAATATCCTCCTCCCCACAGATGGTGATGATTTGGCCTTCCCACTCGAATTTTAACTTCTGTTGAAGGGTAGACGTAACAGCGCCAGCAGCGTGAATCCAGGGTCTACCCAACAGACAGCTGTAGGCCGGCTGTATGTCCATCACAAAGAAGGTAGTTTTAAAGGTCTGTGGGCCAATCAACACAGGCAGATCAATCTCCCCAAGCACTGATCTTTTTGAACCGTCAAATGCTCTCACCACCAAATTACTCGGGCGCAATGCTAAGCCATCATACTCCAACTTCACTAAGGCTTTCTTTGGTAGGACATTGAGGGAAGACCCTGTGTCCACCAACACATGAGACAGAACGACACCTTTGCATTCCAAGGTGATATGTAAAGCCTTGTTATGGTTACGCCCCTCCGTTGTTAAATCAGCATTCGTAAAGCCCAGTCCATGACTGGTATTGACATTTGCAACCATGGTCTCTAACTAATTAACAGTAATCTCCTCCGGCACGTATGTTGCGTGCAAGACCTTCAACAATGCATTCCTGTGAGCTTCAGAACACATTAACAGTGATAATATGTAGATCTTAGAGGGTGTTTGGTGAAGCTGGTCCACCACCTTGTAATCACTCCTTTTTATTATTCTCATGAACTCGTCTACATCTTGTTCAAAAGATGTCTTCTGAGTTTCTTTGGCAGTTGGCTCTTCGGATACCACATTCTTTCCTTTTGCCTTAGCAGCAACTTTTGCTTCAACATTAGGTCTTTGTGTTTGTGAGGCAAAAAGGCGTATGCTTCTGGTGAAGCCTCCTCCTCCCCCAACATTATCAATTTGTGGTGAAGAGGTTGATGAATCCAGAGTGATTTTCTCCCCATTGCAGTAGAGATCAGAGCCGTAGTGCCAAGGTATGGCATTACTGCTTTCATAAGGAACAGGCCCAGGTACCGTAATGGTAACTGGACTGATTGCTGCAGAGGAAGGTACTGTAATGGTGTGTGGATCATAGTAAATGGTGACCGAAGATCTGGTAGGAGGTGCCACAGTTTGTTGTTGGAAATTATTGCTGTGAACATTGGTTGGGTCATAGTAGATTGTGATTGTTGATACATCTTCGTTAATTTTTGTTGGCGCTGTAGAAGATTCTGTTGGTGAAAGGGGTGCTGATGTTGTAGAAGAAACAGTTGTTGAGTTTTGACTTGTTGAAATGATGGACGGAGTAATTGCTGGTGATGTTGACGAATCGATAGGAATGATTGTTGTTGCTGTTGTTGGAGAATTTGTCGCTAAAAGAATGATTGTTGATGTTGTAGGTGGATCCAGTGTTGCTGAAACAAAAGTTGCTGAAGGAGCTGTTGAAGTAATTTGCAAAATCCCATCTTGGATAAGGCCATCTATGCCAATCCTTAGCTTCTCACAACCATTACTAGCTATTTTACACAATTCACAGCAGGCCCCACAGCCTGGGAACACTTGGCATCTTAAAAGTTGAACCTTGACTTCAACCAGTGGTGTTTGAATCTGTGCAACATTATCAATCAATGTAGATGGTTGGTCCTCTTCAATAGCATTAATCCTAGGCCCACCATGATTAGGCATAGGATTTCTGTTGACGTTCGGAGGTGGTGCAAAATTGAGAGCTTTAGAATCGACTAGATCTTGTACCTTCATCTGTAAGGCCCTACACTTCTCAGTATTGTGACCAGGTGCGTTGGAGTGGAAGGCACACCTGGCGTTGATATCATAATTCTTTGGGAGATTGAGAGGATCTGGTGGTGCCAACGTCCTTAACTCAAGCAAGTTAAGCTTCAGGAGTTGTGGCAATAAAGCAACATAAGGCATAGGGATAGGGTCAATTACCTTATTTGCCTGAGATGGCTTCTGTTGGAAGGGACGCTGCTATTGGTTGCTATTGTTGTTGTTGTAGGTTCTCTGTTGTGGGAAATGAGATGGTTGTTGATAGTGATGTTATTGCTGTTGTTGAGGATATAAAGGTTGTTGTGGAATTGGAGCTGGGATGGTAACAGCTGCTACTGACCCGTGAGAATACTGGGGCCTGCCCCTACCTGCATGGATGGCATTAGTTTCACCTGTCCTCCGGGGTCCTACAAAGGGTTTTCTGGGGTTGCTGGAGGAGCTTGCACCATTGTCGGAGATTTTTCCCATCTTCAAGAGACTTTCAATCCTCTCACCAGCTATGACTACATCCGCAAAACTGGTAGAGGAGAATGCTGCAAGTCTATCAATATAAGTCCCTTGTAATGTGTTCATGAACATGTCAACCATTTCTCTTTCTGACATGGGTGGTTGGACTGCAGCAGCAAGTTGTCTCCACCTCTGAGCATAATCCCGGAAGCTCTCTCTAGAAGACTGAGACATGCCCATTAGAAGAGTTCTATTAGGATCCATGTCCAGGTTGTACTGATATTGCCGAATGAAAGCCTCGGCCAAGTCCTTCCAACATCTTATGGTGGCCCTAGTCAGATGCGAATACCATTCTCTTGAAGCTCCGGTCAGACTGTCCTCAAAGTAGAACATCCATAACTTCTCATCCATGGTATAAGCCTTGAGCCTTCCCAAGAAAGATTGTAGATGAGTACGCGAGCAGGAGGTACCATTATATTTTTCAAAGCATGGGGATTTGAATTTGTGGGGAATCCTCACCCCTTCTACTAGTCCCATATCCATCACGTCGAAGCCCAAAGAATTCTGAGATTCCAAAGATCTTAACTTTTCAGCAATCTCATCCAATCTTTTATCATATACCTCATCTCTGGCCCCTATAACAATAAACTATTCCTCCTGGGGATCCTCTTGCAGGATTCTGCCCCCCAGCAGTATTACCTTGGACATTCCTCGGGATGTTAACTTCTGGATTCAGATGGGATCCATATTCTGGTGGGTCAATACGAGGCTGCCCCCGTTCATTGTTGTTGGTTCCCCCTGTTCCAAGATGAGGCTCCTCAGGAGTTTTCCTTTCTACCAATTCCCTCAGTCTTTCTTGGCTCTGGGCTAAGCCAGTCATGACAGCCATGAATTGAGACATCTGGTTTCTCATTTCTACTCTCTCGTTTTCCATCTGATTTCTGACCTCATTTAGGTCCTGCTGTACTTGCTCCATTTGAATGCTGGGAAGGTTGTTACGAGTCGGGTACCGGTGCGTGCGGTTGACAGGGAACACTCGGCGACGAGCAATGTTTCCTGAGATCACAACAAAGTTAGAAACAAGAATAATAACAAAAACCTACAAAACAAAAACAAAGTTAGTATGCAATGCAGTATGCTTATTTGTTTTCCAAGGTATCCGGTTTGGTTCTTGGTTTTGACCTTTCCAGACCTCGAGGAAGATACTTGATGTTGTTGAGAGAAAACCCAAATGAAAACAAACTAAAATATATTACAAATGATGAAGCATACATAGTCTGTTTTACAATACATGCCCATGGAGGGTCAAAATACAACAAAAGGAAAAGTACATCAAAAGGGAAGAACAACAAGCAAAGAAGAATCAGACATCCAATCCAAACTCATCTTCTCTGACCTCCTTCAAGAGTGCCTCAGTCACTGGACCGGCTGGGTGCTTTGTAATGGTCCTAATGAGGAGGTTCCTGGTAGCAATGGCAGTGGTCAACTTCTTATGCTTGTCCTGGTCTTTTGATCTCTTTAACCCTGCTCTAAGCTTCAATTCTGATATCTCCTTCTGAGCTGCCAACAAAGCTTCATGCTGCTTCTTCTCATTAGCTTCCAACTGATCAATCTTATCCTAAGTCCTCTGGTCTTCTTGTGTACGGGCTTCGGTGATCCTGACCCACCTAGCCTGGCTCTCTTGCAGATAGTATTCAGCCCTAGCTTTCTGAATCTTGGCCTCCTTGCGGGCATTCTTCAATATCTGTTCCCCAACCCTTGCTTTCCTTATGTAGTCTTTTGTCTTTTCAATATTGGCAAGGTGCTCAACCCTAAGCTTTTCCAATCTCTCAATGTCCAGGCGACCATCACTTCTTTCCCAAAGAGTCTTCTTCAAGGCCTGGGATAACTGCTCATTCCTTTCCTTCAACTTTTCAAATTCCTCCAAGCTAACTGTTGCTGCAGGCTATACTGTAGATGGTCCAGGTATGTCTTCCAAGGTGAAAGGCATTCTGGTAATCTGAGCTCTGGTACGGGACCAATCTGAGTACTGAGCTGAAGCAACATTGTTACATCTCCCAAGAATAGCTATCCCTTTTGTCTGGATGTTGTCCCAAGCCTAGGCAGCTTGCCTGACAATAGCTGAATTAGGTTGGACTTCACAATATAGGGTCTCAGCTAAATCCTGTTCTCTGGGAGGGTGAACTAAGGCATATCCAAATTGTCTCTTAAACAATAAAGGATTGTAATTGATGTAACCCTTTACTCCTATCAGAGGCACATTTGGGTATTGTCCACAACTGGTGATAATGTCCTTGACTTTGGTGCTCTGGGTGCACCATCTGATATCATCTGAAGCCAAAGCAATGAACCTCTTGGCCCAATTCTTCTGCTGGTGTGGGTTTAAGAAAGCATCTAATTTAGGCAGGTGTCTGAGCAGCCAGGAGTAAAACAAAGGAGCACAACATCTTACCAATTTCCCCCTTTGTTTCTCATTCCTCTGATGAATGGAGTAGTAGAAATCCCCTAGCAATATAGGTACTGGGTTCTTCAGGAGAAACATATGGATGGCATTCTTACTGACAAATTTAGGCTCATCTGCAAATAGTATAGCCCCATATATGCTGAGGGCTAACAGTGCACAGACTGCCCTCCACTCTCCCAATGAAGCCTTCAGGATGGCCTGAGAAATTAAGAAGTCCAAATGCAAACCAGGAATCCCAGCTTTTGTTGTCATACTTTGCTCAATAAGGGCAGGCTCCAAGTACAGTGCCCTTGCTATCTCCTCACTTCTGGGAGCAGTCATTTCTGGGTTGAAGGGGATTCCACCTCTGATAGATACTCCAATCAATAAAGAAAACTCTTCCAGCAGAGGCCCTAACTGAAAGTCTGGAAAGGTGAAACATTTCAATGGAGGGTCATAAAACTGCAAGCATGTGTGGACCATGCTCCTCTAAGAAGGATCAAGGTCCATAACCATATCCAAGATACCTCCATAGTACTCTCTAAACAGTGGGATGTGGTCAGGTGTGATGAGTGACTGGACCTGCCTGATACCAGTCAACACAGGCTCAAAAAAGTGGTAGGATATGTTGCTCTTCCTGGGAGTAGTCATGAGTGCTGCTGAAGAAGCTGAAGATAAGTGCTGATGAAGATCACAGACTGAGATGCTGAAGGTGGATCACTGACAAACTGATGCAGGTGGAAATGGAGATAACTGAAGCAGATGCTGAAGAGGATAGGTGAAGCAGAGGTCTAAGCAGAAGAAAGGGTCAAAACCAAAACCAAGATATAATGAGGTGGATACCCTGAAAAACAAATAAACAAATGTTAAATGATGCAATGATGAGAGATGCAAATGATATGCAAGGGTTTGTGATCAAGAGCTGGATCTGATTATTTGTCTTGATAAAAGGTCCATGTATGTTCAAAAGTCCGGATGGAGGCTAAGAAATCCAGTAATCAAGGTGGGGGACTCAAATAAAGAGTCACATGTCCAGGGTTAATCACAAGAACTGTCCAAAGTGAAGCACTCTTAAACAAAATAGTAACAGGGTATGATGTGGCCAATGGTTCCTGCAAACCTGTAAACAACCCAACCCCCTCACATGTATTGTTCTAGAACAAGGATCCTCAGACTTGGATCAGTTATGAGAAGTGTAAACACTTCTAACCCGTAGGTACAGTGTTTACAATAACCATAAAAGATACTCCTCTAATTCACCTCAGCTTCTGAAGGTCATAATAAAGGTCATCCAGACTTAGCAAGCTTCCCAGATAGCCCTAGCCCTACAGGAAATCTGTAGCACAAAGTTCTCAAGAAGAAACCCACATCTGAACCGTGTTTCATATTCCCGCACCAGACCGAAATGGAATGGGAAAGAACATGAACCACTCTAGCCTAGGCGTCACTCAGGTCCCAGGTATAGGACCTTAAACTCTCAATAAGACCCCACCCACCAAAACAGAAAACCAGATCCAGCAATGGCAGTATGAAATATGCATAAGACTATAATGAAAGCAAATAAATAAAGCTGTACATAAAGTGATAAATAAAGCAAAAATAAATAAACACACATAGCACATAACAACCCAATAAACACAAATCAAACAAACGCTAGGAGGAACCCACAAAAAGAACCAGAAGCCCTGGTTGCAGTATAAGGGTCCCCAGCAGAGTCGCCAAGTTGTCGCTCCCACCTGATGACACGGGGCCAGAAGGGGTACATACACGAACGGTCGGCGAAGGAGAGAACACAAGGGTGAACTGAAAAGAGTCTCCAACTAGGCATTTTTATCCCGAAGGAAAGGTAATGCTGCATAAACCTAGAAAGAAGATGGATAAGACGGTTGCGAACCAGAGATACTGAGAAAGGGGATTGGTTACAACCTAGGAAGGATTAGCACCCAGATTGTCCATCGTACTCGACGGGATCCACGCTTGAAAGATTTGTGTTTTAAAGGGGTAGTGTCAGTGCTATTTTGTGTGCAAAAACTGGAAAAGAATGCAAGTGTCAGTGCAAAAGTAATGTGAAGTGAAGTGAAGGAATGTCAGTGCAAGAAAAGAGTATGAAGCTCGAGACTATGAGGCTTAAAAGAATAATGCTGGAGGAGGGGGAATATACAGAGACTTTTGTTCGATAACTGTTAAGTTATGCCTACGTATCCTCTCGTGCAATGAGGAAGTCAGAACACCGTAGTTCGACTCAAAGAGACTGAAAGATAAATTGACTTGTGAACCGCTCACTTGTCTATGCTCAAGTGTATGACCTTCCAGGCTCAAGTGCAAACTGTCTTGCATTAGATGGAAGAAGCAAGTTCTCGCTTATGAGTGAATGAGGTGAGAAAAGAATCCCGGAGGAGACGATTATTGTTTGTTTCTGTGTTTTCAATCTTTTATTGCTTTTGGAGTTTGTCATAAGAGAATGAGCTTAAGCCTAAACCAAGGGTTAGTAAACTCATCACATCTTCCCTCTGATTAGGGGTAATGAGAATACCTTAAGTATGAAGTAAACACCTCACACTTAATCACCATGATGTAGGATTAAGATAATTAACCTACTTGCATTTATTTAGATGTTTTTGGAGTTTTTGTTTGGTGTTAAGTAATGAGCTTAAGCCATAATCAGAGATTTAATGGACCCATTACACCATCCTAATAGAAGGATAATAGATGAGAACATTTAAGCTGAGAAAGGCTCCTCAACTTAATCCATGATAAGGGATTAACCTCATGACATAACAAGGCTTTTATTTAAGTGGATTTTAGTTAATGGTAAGATTAAGAAGTGGATTTTATAGTTTGTAAGACAACTTGAGGGGGACTTGTCCATTAACACTAGGGTTAGTCCTTCTTAACCAATTAAGGAAGAATTATAGCCCTAATGCAAGGCCCAAGTTACAAGCTTGATGTCTTAGTGACTATTAGGTGAATTTATTAAAGGATTTAAACACATTAAGGTTTTAACACTTAAGATTAAAGTTATACACTCCATCCTAATAGAAGGATACAGGCATAACCCTAATCACAAAGCCTTAAAACCTTTAAGGTTTAGTCCTTGATTAAGAGATGAGAGGAGAAGACTCAAAGATGACACAAAGGTAAAAATAATGGGGGGACTAATCAAACCCTAATTATGATCATTCTTGGGTGTTCCTAGGGTTTATGAGGCTTGCAAGAAGATCTTCAAGAGAAAAGCCACCAAGGAAGAAGCAGGATGAAGGAAGGAGAAGCAGAAAGAAGCAAGACAACTTACTTCACTTAAGAAGATAAGTTACTTGAAGAAAGAAAATGACGAGAGAACATGAATGATCAAGCTCACTCCAATACCAAGGTAAAACACAGCAAGGAATGCATGAGAGAGATAAGAAGAGATTATGAGAAGTGAAGGCAAATTCACTTCTCAAACACATACCACCTGAAAAGTTAGCAAAAGGAAATGAAATTAATTGAAAATGAGATGGAATGCTAAGATGAAAGCCAAAGTCAGAAGCACATTCATGGTGCTAATGATGTTATGGGATGGTGCAAACACATGTCAAGAGTTGTGGATGATCATACAAAGGATGAGGATGCAAATGAAGCATGTTTTGAAACCTAAAAGTTCATGAAAACTTATGAAATGCAATGGGTGCATAACATGGAAAATGGATGAAGAAATGACTTATCATGATTCTAATGTGTCCTAGTATGTCTTAGGAGTCATGTGGATGCACAAAATGTTGTGGAAAGTTCATGTATGCAAGCATATGAAGAATAAATGCAAATGAAGGCAAAGATTAGGGTTTATGTACAACATGAGATGCAAAATTCAAAATCAGAAGCAAAGCATGAGATAAAAAATTGAAAATGGAATCAAAGGGACCCTAAACCTATACAAGTTCACTGCCCAAAGGGGAAGGTCAGAAGCTTAACCTAGAAGGACTTATGATTTTTCTAAGTTCCTAAGGTTTTAAGGGTGATCCTAAAGGGAAAATACCAAAAAAATTGAAAATTCAAGATAAATTCATGCCAATTTTATCCTAGAAACTACATGATATGTGGAATGCAATGCAAAAAGAATCATTATCAAACCCTTCATGGTTAAGCAGAAAAGATTTTTCTATGTTAGGGTTAAAAATATTGATTTTTAAGAACCCTAAATTCAAAGAAATTGTCAAAATGGATCAAGAACCAAAAAGAAATTTGTATGAATGGTTTGATAATGTCTCTAAATGTGTCAAGATGCAATTTGATTTTTTGGGTGATTTTTAGAAACTTAAATGGTATTTTAATTAATTAATTTTCATTAATTAATTAAAATAATCATTTAAATATTTTTAAAAATACAAATTTATGTAAAAAATAAAATAAAAATTATTTTCAGAATGAGAAAAATATTTAAAGTCATGATGCAAAAAATGAATTTTTTTGGATGCATTTTGATATTTTAAAATAAATGAGAAAGAAAATGCAATAAAAATGAAATGAAAATCAATTTAAATGGGAAGTCAACTAATCCAGTGGTCCAAATTCAAAGCTGGGGTGGAGGGAAAGACCGCGCACGTAAATGGAAGGCCAGGATTAGTTCTGGAGATTTGAATTCCTTAAACTCAATTAGGGCTAATTAAACAGGTTTTATGGTTTTAATGATGAATCTGGGACGTTGGATGCGTGCGGGAAAGTGAAATCAACGGCCTATATTTAAACTAAGCCCTAATCACGTTTAACCCTAATTCACTTCTGATGATCGGAACAGTGGTTCCGGTCATCTTCTCCGATCAACCAAATTCCTAACTTCTTCTCTAGGCAATTTTAAACCCTCTAAAACTCCAGATCAGACCTTCTAGCAACCCTAAGCAAGAATCAAGCACAAAAACTCATTTATATTTCAACATAAACAAGAATCAAATCAAACAAATTTTTTAGGTCAAACTTTCAGAGGCACGGTTCAGGCTTAATACTCAACCATTTTCAAAACCAACAAGTGCAGTGTGATCAGTGAAGCATAAGCAACATTTCTATGGCATAAAAATCAATTTCTGGAAAAAATGTTCTTGGTGATACCTGAACTGGAGCTTTCACCTTTGGAGCTTTCTGACCAGTTCTTTGATTCAAATCACCCCCAATGATCCCCCTGAAGAGTTTGCAAAGCTGGGTTGGAGTTTTTATGGCCTCTATGTGAAGTTCAGTGGAGCTCAGGTCAAGGGAAGTGAAAATCGTGTTTTTGATTTGGGAGCTTTCAAGGCAAAATGAAGGGTGGGAAATGATCAGTGGTGAATGTGGAGATGAATGGTGGAAAAAGTTTTGAGTTTTGATGACTGAGCTATGAGTTTCGAAGAGGACAAGTTTGAGGCCAATTTTTGAGAACTGAGTGTGTGTGATGATCTGAGTTCCAAGAAGTTATGAAATGTAACCCTTGAGGCATGTATGTGAAGCTGTGATTGGTCAGAAGAGTTGTTGTGGAACAGTTTGATTGGCATGGCTCAAATTGCATAAAGTCAAGAAAGTTGGAAGTAGAAGCATGGGCTCATGGCAGGCTAGCTGTGAAGCATGGCTCGAGTCAGCTGGCTTTAGGGATGTCCATGGAGACTGATTTGATGAGCTGGCACAAGTGAATGGAGAGTTTTGGGGCATTTTGCAATTTGTGAAGGTTTTGGCCCCTTTGAGAATTCTTGATGATCAAGGCATGAAAATGAGTGATTCTTTGGGCAACTATGAGTTTTAGGTCATGTATCATGTTTGTGTAATGCTTAGAAGTTAATTAGGGGTCACAAATTGGCTTGACATGAGCTTTTGCAAATTTCCCTCTTTGGTGCATAAGTGAAAATTTAGTGATTTTTCCCAACTTTGCAAGGCCATAACTTGAGTTTTAGGATGAATTAGATCAAGTTCTTGTACTTTTTGAAAAGGGAATGATCCAATCTACAACTTTCATGACCAAAATTTTTCTATTTGAAGCATTTTTGAATCAAAAGAGGAGGTTGAAAAACTTTCCCAAAATGGCAATTTTGCATTACAAGTCACTTTCCCAAAATGGAAACTTTGCAAATGGCTTGAAATTATTCAATTTTGTGAACTTCTAACCTCTTCTAAGATTAAATAAAGGTCATGTACACCTACAATGATGGAGAAGACCCTTTGGTTGGATGATTGGGGGCCTCAGATGCCCTGATTTTGCACTGACTTTCTCAAGAAGTCATCTATTGATCAGATGCCTTCCCCATTGAATTTCTTCATGAAAATTGATGTGTAGGATCCTTATAACATATAGAGACCAATAGAAACAAGAATGACCAAAAAATTTGGAGTTATGGCCCCTGAAACCAAAACCCTAATTTTAGGTCATTTGTGCAGTTAAACCTGGCTCTGCTTCCATGCCTTGCCAGTTCTTGTGATTTTCTGAATTTCTTGATCTTGGGAGGATATAATATGATGCTTGTACATACATGGACCCTCTTTGGATGATTGATGACCTTTGGAGTGGCTCAGATGACCCTTGGTTTGCTCAGATCACAAACCCTAGATGCAGATGAATTTGAGCCAATGTAGTGAAGCAAAAATGCAATATGAGATGATATGATTGAACTAATGCAAATGTGAAAGATCACAAGCCATGGTGTGAACTTAGTGAGGGAAAATTTGGGGTGTTTACACATCCAAAAAAAATCAATTAAACACAATTCCCTTTCACACCATAATTTGCACAACCACACCATTAGTTAAGCGGATGGGCCACGCGTCCAATTACCCACACAGCCAGCTACAACATTTTTTATCCTCTTTTTGCACAAGAAATAGACCGTACATCCGCACACTACAGCTAGTGCCTCCACTGCAAACAACCCAGCTCAGCACCATCACGCGAAAAAAACGTACACGCACATGACAACAGAAAAAGTTCCATGCTGAGAGGGGATTGGAAGAAAAACGATTTTGGACCCTTTTTTCTGATTTTTCTTTACAACAGACACCACAACAACTTGTTCAAAAAAATCTCTCTACATATTTTGACAACCATTTTACACAACAACAAAATCTCATTCTTCATTTTAACCTCACCAGCGCACACACAAATCTTTTCATCACTCACAAACACCTTTCTTTGACAACCAAGTAACTTTTTTTCAAAACTCACACTCATAAACATCACAAGCTCTTCACATCTTCACCTCAACCCTTCTCTTCTTCATCAACAGGAACAACAAAAGTTCAAAAAAGGAAATGAGATAAGGAAAAGAAGATGAAGCAGAGGAAGAGATAAGTAAGAGACATGAAACCAAAAATCGGAGAGATGCGCCGGAGATTTTTGCTGAACAAATTTTGAAGCGGAAAGAGGAAGAACCTGTGGCGACACAAGCGTCATCACCATCTCAAAATCACGTCGTTGTTGTTGGTTCGGTGGAAAACGATGGTTATCGCAAAATAAATCGAACCGAGATGAGGTTTATGCTGATGAACGAAGCCACCACGACTAGAAGCTGAGAGGGCGAGGTGGATCGCGGCAGATTTTCTTTGTTTTGCCGGCGATTTCGGGTTGCGGTTGGCGGTGCGATTTGGAGAGGCCGAAACGGTGTCGGCGGCGTGTTCGTGCATCTTCTTTCTTTTTTCTTTTTTTTTTTTGCTTTTGAGGAAGACTGGTGGTTTTATTTGATAGACACATAAACCTTTTGTTTTTTCTTGTTTTTAAAGTTTTTACTTATTTGTTTTATTTGCTGCTAATTAAATAAAATGTTGCTGAACAGTTTTTGTTGAAAGATTGCTTGGATCAAGCTTGAGCCTACCGAGTTGCTACCTACACCCAAGCCAGCGGATCTTTTCCTTTCTTTCTTGGATTTTCTTACTTTATTATAATTGTTTTTTTTCTTTCTTTCTATTAGTTTGGCTAATTAATTGTTAAATTTTTCTTAATTAACATTTGTTAAAAGGATTGAGGTTATTAGATTTTAGTTTTACTTTTTGTTAATTTTGGTTTAACATAACTTTGGTCATAGTTTCCGATTAACTTAGTTTATTTAAATATGTTTGTATTTAATCTTGGTTCTAGCCCTGGTTGATATTTTGTAGGCTTATGGTTTGATTTCGAGGATGGCAATTTTGACTTGGTAATAACCTTGCGGTTGATAGTTTGTTCAGGGATTGTAGACTTCTTAATGTCCGTGGAACTCTTAAAACAATTTGTGACGAATAGTAGATTATGGCTTGGACTCGAAGTCTCGTCTTGATAAAACTTTATTATTGATTATTCTCTTTGTTGGACGACTTGGATGATGGAAGTGTATTTTGACCTTTATCTGAATATCCGAATTATGGGTACCTGCACTTAATTCCTGAATCCGCTTTGGACTCGATACATTCATTATGGATTTCTCTTGCGTATAGAAGAGGCAGCGGACCTTCTCCGTTAGGTACTAGTGAGACCCGATTTTTACCATTGTCATATTGTTGCATCTGAAAGTCCTACTGATGTAGGCACTATTTGTGTATTTTTTGATTATTCCATATTGCATTCTCTTCTCCTCGTCTATTTTTCTACATCTTGACATCTTTTCTTTCTTTCAAATTCGTAACTTGCGATCATGATGAGCTTAGGCCAACAATGTTCTATGCAAACGTTTTCCGAATGCGAATACACGAAATATTTTCGTAATTAAAAAACCGAAAGAATTGAATTCTGGAGTCTAGCATTCCTCGAATTCTTGAATGGATTTTCCTGAGGCTCGCCCCGCTGGATGTAGTTCATTCAATCTTTCGCAATTAAAACACCTAAAAACTACATGTCAAATGATGAAAGAATTGAATTCTGGAGTCCAACATTCCTCGAATTCTCGGATAAACTCTCCTGAGGCCCGCCCCTTAGGACGCAGTTTATTTATCCTTTCATTCTTAAAAAACCCTAATCAACTCAAACATCTTTTCGAAACAAGAACTATTTAAATCCTTTGTATACTTGCAAAACAAGCTAGCGCTTCAGCCTCCTATCGCGAGCAGACAAGCCAACGCTTAGCAGTTAGAATGCGATCTAAATAATCGTTCATTAACGAGTCAACCAACTTACTCGTAGTTAGTCGAACTACGACGCTCTGATTCCTCAACGAGGATACGTAGGCATAAGGATCCCATTCCTTGGCGAGCCCCCCTAACAATTAACTTCCCCTTTTCTCTCGCCCCTGTTGCGATTGAGACTAATCGAACCTTAGCACCACGAACTACGAGGCTCTGACTTTCCCATTGCACAAGGGAATACGTAGGCACACGGATCTCGATCCTTGCCGAGCACCCTAAGACTAAAATCACCCATCTTCCTTCTCCATACTCGTTTACCATTAAGAAGACATTAATATAAGTTAGCATTCGATCACAGATTAGACTAAGAGGTTCCCGTTGGATACAACGGACGTAAGAGGTGCTAATACGTTCCTCTTGCGTAACCGACTCCCGAACTCAGAATCTGGTTTCAATGACCAAGTTCACTCTTTTATAAGGTTTACCTATATTTCCCTTTTCCTTTATTAGGAATAGATTAAAATTAGGTGGCGACTCTGTTTGTCTGTTTTTTCCGCGTCTTTCGCGAGGATCGTATTTTTCGAGGTACGACAGTCTTCACATCTAACGGTCCGAGAACGAAAGTGCATAGTAGTACAATGTATGGCCATGCGAGAGATTGAGAAGATGCGGTCCTACCGGACGGTGACACTTGTCACCGCCGGAGTGGACCGAAGAAGCACAAAATTCTATTTTCAAAGATTGTGTGGTGGATAGTTATGGACTTTTAATTCTTAACGGTGTGTTCCTATTGGAGTTTAATATCATTAATCCCCCTTAATTCCTCATTATACCCACAATAATTATCTTAATGATTTCCTTTAATTGTCTTCACTAGAATTATAAAACAAAAAAAGAAAAAGAAAGAAGAACAAAACATAAAGGGGACGAACCAAAACCAGCAAACCCTAGTTCATCCTCTCTGCTTTTCCGCTGTTGCTACCCCCTTCTCACCTCTTTCGCGGCGCTGTCCCCTCATCTCTTCTTCTCCCAACCTAATCTTTCTACTTTAAAACAACAAACATAGCCGGCGGAGGCGGAGGATCTCCTCCGACCAACTCTCTCAAACCGTAAATAAGAAACACGAACCTTCACTCATCTACTCTCCTCCGAACTCGGATTACCTTAAAATATTTCCTAAACCAAAAATTAAAACCACCGATTCTAACACCAAACAACCGATTCAAATATTAGATTAGAGTTATGCACCTGTACACAAAGATGAGTAACGGTTGTGAAGGAACGATGTGGCTCACGAAGGCGATACTCTTCAAATATCTCAGGTGCGACCTTTTTCTTCGTTCGGTGCTCTGATTCTTGATTTTTATTGAGAAGTCGTCGTCGTTGTTGATGGCTCTATCTTCTTGTAGGTTGTTGACGTTGTTCGCACAATGAAGATGAAGGAGGTGACGATGATGAAGCGACGAGTACGAAACCTCTTGCAAAATGTGACGGGGATGATCAAAGGTGGAGATTGAAGATTCCGATGACAACGGATGTAGCCGAAACTTGAGAGATGAGGTTTAAAACTCTTCGAACTCTTGTGTCATTGCGATTCTATTCATCTGCTTGTTGATTGATTCGCCTTTTCCGTCGTTCTTCCTGCGTGATTTTTATGTATGCAGTGAATCATACAAACTCATTGTGAATCACTTTTCTCAAATTTGCAGATTTGAAGCTCTATAAGTGAAGGGAGTGATGAAGCTGAGTTAAGGAGATGGAAGAAGAAGTAATGGTTTTGTTATATGAATGAGATCGAGAGAGGAAAAAGGAAAGAAGAAAGAGGGATGAAGAAAAGTGAGGTTGAAGAATGATCCCCTTGAGAGAATTCGGACCCGCCGCAATTGTAGATTTTTTTAAAGCTTTTTGAGGTGAGTTTCAGTGAAATCTTTTCTTAAGAAATCTGTTAGGGTTTGTTATAACCATTAGGGATTCTGTTATTGAGTTTGTTATAACAGTTAGGAAGTTGTAACTAACTTTTCAACTAGTTTCTTCTTCTGATTTTTCTTATTGAGATTTTGCTATCTTTCTTTTCCTGCATTCTGGTGTAGTTGTGTTTGATGACAGTTGATAATCCTTTTTTTTGTTTTTTTTGTTGTTGTTACAGTTGCGAAAGTTCAGACCTGATTTATTGTTGTTTTGGATATGGCTTATGCAGGTTTTTTCTTTTATTCAGATTGAAGAGATGTGGTTAAAGAGGGAATAAAGGATTCAGATTTATCGTGAAAAGGTGGTTTCAGGATTGGGAGCTTTTCTTGGTCATGATTGTTGATGAAGTTCTCAGTATGAAAAAAAATTTAGGAAATGTTTTTGTTAGCAATTTTTCTGTAGAATTCTTCTGTTGTTATAACTGTAATTGTAAAGTGTAATGGAATATAATTTTCTCTTGTGAAATTTCTATTGAGATTTTCCTGCATAATTTGTCTCCTTTGTGTTCCATTCATTGCTTCTGTTGAGTACTTAGGTACACTAGACATGTTTTCCATACCACCAGCCACAACAACATCATTTATGCCCAATTGAATACTTTGTGCAACAAGCATTGTAGTTTTCATTCCTGATGCACAAACTTTGTTAACAGTAGTGCAGACAAAAGAGTTGGATAGTTCAGCTCCGAGAGCAGCTTGTCTGGCGAGAGCTTGCCCCAAATTTGCACTAAGGACATTCCCAAAGAATACTTCTTCCACAAGCGATGGATCAACATTTGCCCTTTTAAGAGCAATTTCAATGGCTATAGAGCCAAGCTTTGTGGCGAGTATAGATGAAAGAGTGCCAAGAAACCCACCCATTGGTGTACGTGTAACACCAACAATGCAAACATCTCTAGGTTGTATAGAATCTGAAGATGCAGCGGTAGGAGCCATTGATAGATGAAAAATGAATCGTTACGTTAAGGTGTTGTGGTGGTTGTTGAAGAAGTGAAGAGCGAAAGAGAATTAGGAAGAAAAAACGAAGGAGGGAAAGGTGAAGAAGAGTGTGCAAGATCCAATAGATAGAGAGAAGCCTCTTGAAGAGTTCATTAATTTGAATTGTAGAGACTCTTCTAGAGTGTGAAGTGAATTAGGAATTTTGTGAATAAATTGGACGCTTGGATTTTGTAAAATGAATTAAGAAAATTTGGATATGAATGAATAATGGATTAAAAGGAATGGATGATGGTTAAAGCAAGAGCATTGGACCTAATATGTATGAAAGGTGGTCTAGAATGAATTAATTCTTTAAATCATTTGGCAATCAATCTTGGGATAATGTCCTTCTAAAATAATTCCATTGAATTTGAAGCCCACTCTTGGAACTAAATCTCATGACCTTGAATTTTTCAGTATAAGGCCTAGTCTCATATTTGGGAAAGTGTTGATCCGCTTTGCCAAGATTTGAGCTTAATTCTTCACATCCTGAAGACCTTGAATTCAAACCAAGATTAAGGATTCATGAATAAACTTTTGACCCCAGTAACAGGCCTATGACAATGACGTGTGAATGTGAAGCGTAAGCCATCTAGATGGTAATAAATAAGGGCAAATTTTGGGGTGTTACAACAAGCTGCCATTAAAAGAAGATTGCCCTCTAGTGAAGAAAAAGCTACGTTGTACTCGCCCAGATATAGCCATGAAGATTAAGGAAGAAGTACAAAAACAATGGGACGCCGGTTTCCTTGCTGTAACTAGTTACCCGCCGTGGGTCGCTAATATTGTACCAGTGCCTAAGAAGGATGGCAAAGTATGAATGTGTATGGATTACCGGGATCTGAACAGAGCTAGCCCAAAGGATGATTTCCCATTACCTCACATTGATGTATTGGTTGACAACACCGCTCAGTTCTCGGTATTTTCTTTTATGGATGGTTTTTCCGGGTATAATCAAATCAAGATGTCACCCGAAGACATGGAGAAAACAACTTTCATCACACCTTGGGGCACATTTTTTTACAAGGTAATGCCTTTTGTACTGAAGATTGCCGGTGCGACTTATCAACAAGCTATGGTAACATTATTCCACGATATGATCCACAAAGAAATTGAATGCTACGTGGATGACATGATTGCCAAGTCCCTTACTGAAGAAGACCATCTGGTAAATCTGCTGAAGTTGTTCAAGCGTCTGAGAAAGTATCAGCTAAAGCTAAACCCCAACAAATGCACATTCGGGGTACATTCTGGTAAGTTGCTGGGATTTATCGTAAGTGAAAAGGGAATTGAGGTTGATCCCGACAAAGTCAAAGCCATTCAGGAGATGCCCGCACCTAGGACTGAAAAGGAAGTTCGGGGGTTCCTAGGTAGATTGAACTACATATCAAGGTTCATATCTCATCTTACTGCAACCTGTGAACCCCTGTTCAAATTGTTAAGAAAGGAACAAATAGTCAGGTGGAACGAAGATTATCAGAAGGCTTTTGACAAAATCAAGGAGTACCTGCAAGAACCTCCGATTCTTATGCCTCCAGTTGAAGGAAGACCTCTAATAATGCACCTGACAATATTAGAAGGATCAATGAGGTGTGTGTTGGGCCAGCATGATGAGTCTAGTCGAAAAGAGTATGCAATATACTACCTAAGCAAAACGTTTATCGACTGTGAACAATGTTATTCACTGCTCGAGAAAACTTGTTGTGCTTTAGTGTGGGCTGCTCGCCAACTAAGATAGTATATGCTGACTCACACTACTTTATTGATCTCAAAAATGGACCCCGTCAAGTACATATTTGAGAAGCCAACACTTACCGGAAGGGTTGCAAGATGGAAAATGATTCTGACAGAGTATGACATTCAGTACACATCTCAAAAGGCCATCAAAGGCAGTGTATTGTCTGACTATCTAGATGATCAACCCATTGATGATTACCAGCCCATGATATTTGACTTCCCTGATGAAGACATCATGTACCTAAAAGCAAAAGATCATGAAGAGCCTGTTCACACTGAAGGGCCTGACCCAGAAGAAGAATGGACAATGATGTTTGATGGGGCTGTCAATATGAATGGTCGTGGAGTTGGTGCAGTGCTCATTACACCTAAAGGAGTTCATATTCCTTTCTCGCCAAAACTCGCCTTTGCCTGCACTAACAATGAAGCTGAATATGAAGCCTGTATCATGGGTCTTAAGGAAGCCATTGACCTCAGGATCAAGACATTGAATGTATTCGGAGATTCGGCTTTGGTAATCAATCAAACCAACGACAAATGGTACACTCACCAAGAGCATCTGATTCCATACTGCGACTATACGAGGAGGTTATTGACTTTCTTCACAACAGTCAAACTTGAGTATATCCCTCGAGACCAAAATCAGTTTGTAGATGCTTTAGCTACCATTTCCTCCATTATCAAGGTTCAAACTGCCAATTATGTGCCTCGGATTTCGGTATCCAGACTAGACCGACCAGCATACGTATTCTCCGTGGACATTACAAAAGATGACAAGCCTTGGTTCCATGACATCAAATGCTTCTTGGAGGATCAAACATACCCACCTGGGGCATCATTCAATAATAAGAAGACATTAAGAAGGTTGGCCGGTAGTTTCTTCCTTAATGCTGATGGTTCATTATACAAGCAAAACTTTGACATGGTGCTACTCAGATGTGTTGATAAGAAAGAGGCAGAATTGCTGATGCACGAGGTGCATGAAGGATCTTTCGGTACCCATGCTGGAGGACACGCAATGGCTAAGAAATTATTACGACCAGGTTACTACTGGATCACAATGGATGCAGATTGTTGTGCCTATGCCATAAAGTGCCATAAATGTCAGATCTATGCGGATAAAGTGCATGTGCCTCCAAATCCTTTGAACATGATGTCTTCACCTTGGCCCTTTGCCATGTGGGGCATTGACATGATTGGAAAGATTGAACCGACCGCTTCAAATGGCCACAGATTCATCCTGGTAGCCATTGATTACTTCACCAAATGGGTTGAAGCAGCTTCGTATGCAAACATCACCAGACAAGTGGTAGCCATATTTCTGAAAAGAGACATCATCTGTTGATACGGGGTTCCCGAGCGGATCATTACTGATAATGGTTCCAATTTGAACAACAAAATGATGGCATAACTGTGCCAGGACTTCAAAATTCAACATCACAACTCTTCTCCTTACAGGCCAAAGATGAATGGCGTTGTTGAGGCAGCTGACAAAAACATTAAGAAGATTGTGCAAAACATGGTGGTTACTGTTGCACCCCAAAATTTGCCCTCACCTAGTCAAGACATTATGTACCAAGGTGTCCCAAGAGGTTCACAAGGTTCACAAGGTATCCCAAGAGGTTCACAAGGTTCATAAGTTATCCCAAGAGGGTCACAAGGTTCACAATTAGTCAGAAAGTTTGACAACTCCCTCAGACAAAAGCATCCTCCTAAGCAATGCACCCTAAACTAGGGTTTTGGATTTCATCAGGCTAAATAGACTTTCAGGGCCTCAAGTTAGCTTCATAACATCCTACATGTCTTCAAGAATCCCTATTTCAAGTTTCAAGGCTTTCCCAAAAGGTTTGCTCAGTCAAATGATCAGATATGCAAAAATCAGTCAAAGTGGTGAAAAAGTCAAACTAAGGTCAACTGTGGTCAAACCAAAGTCAAACTTCATGAGTTTTTGCCAACATCAAGTTTATGAATTAAAATGCATCATTTGATCAAGGGTTGATCATGATTCATCAAGGAGATTTCAGATCATCAAGAATCAGGAGTTTCTAAATTAGGGTTTTCATAGGAAAAGTCAACTGAACTTTGACCAGCCATAACTTTCACATGCTTCATCAAAAAATTTCCATAAAAAGCTCATTTTGAAGGAAATTTAATTCTCTACAACTTTTTGTCTCACAAGCCAAGCCCAAAAATGCTTCATTTGGAAGGTATGAGCTAAAACATTATAGGTCATTTTAAAAGTCAACAAAAAGTCAACATCTTCCAAAGGGCATAATTTGAAAATGGTAAAGGATATGGACATGAGACCAAAGAGGTTGGTTATAGGACTCTCTAAGCTTTCCAAAATGTTGAAGAACACCTTCATATCCTTAAAATTGATGGATTTGTGCCTTTGCAAAGTTGGGAAAGTTTTGAGAGGTATATTGAGCAAATGGGGTCTTAGAGCCAATTCTTTCCACATGGGCTTGCAATTTTATGATCCAATCTTTACCATGACATCATGCACGACTCAAATCTCATTTGTTCAGATTTTTATAGTTTATTTTTTATTTATTTTGATTTTATTCATTAAAAATCAATTTAAATTAAAATAAAATATGAAAACTCAATATTTAAATTTGATTCTTGTTCTAGAAGGTCATAAACATCATTTAGAGTTGATTGATCACATCCAAATTCGTGCTTAATCAAATTGGCATTATTAGATTTGATTTTTGGTGATTTTCAAATATTTGATTTCTTCATGATCAAGCTACATCATAAAGCCCACAAATCCACAAGATTGTTAACCTAATTCACTCTATGATATAAGGATAACAAGACCATTGCATTGGGGACGAATTTTTTTGCAGTCAAGAACAAAGTAACAAAGTTCAAATTTTCAAGAAAAGGTAGGATTCAGTTTTGACCCTAGAGGCTGTTTCCAAGCTTTCTCAAGGTTGAAACACTTTCCTTGATGATCATAGAACGCATTTGCATCATTCACATTGTCCAAAACCTTCTCATATGCCCTAACCGAATCGTTTTTGTTCAAGATTAATGTCTTTTTCGATTTCATATTTTGATGCATTATTAATTGATTCTAATGGTTGGTTTGTGTTTGTAATGACCTTAGGATACTTTCTGGACAATTAGATTGAAGGTTCATGACCTGAATCGTAAACTGCCATGGCTAGGGTTTATGCTCCTCATTTGGGGTTTTGCGAAATAATAAATATAAATGAATTCTAAAAACGTAAATGAATTGGGTTTGTTGTATAGAATGCAATGGTAATTTCAATTTGATGAATTGTTACAAGTTTGATGCTCATTGAAGAAAACCAAGAGAACTTATGAAAACTGGTTCGCAGGTAAATTCGCAGGAAGAATCGTATGAAAATTCGCAGGAAATTCAAACGAAGAAGATGAAGTTTGGCGCGGAAATCCAGTTTGAAAAGTTGTCTTATTTTATTATGATTAGTAGTGGTTATATGTTAGACGCGCCCCATGTGGCTCAGTTGGTTGAAGCGTTTGGTTGTTGTTGTGATGGGCATGAGTTCGAATCTGGCCGCATGCCATTTTGTTTAATTTTCATTTGTTTTTGCAAGTTTACAATATGATGGACATGTTGCACATAGATGACACCAGCGTGTGCTGGCTCAGTTGGTTTTGTATGTTGTTGTTGAGGTAAAGGACCTGGGTTCAAATCCAAGGTCCTATCTTTTTAGGCCTTTTCCATGTTTTTTCTTATTTTTCTTATTTTCTTTATTTTGATTTAAATTAATATAATTAAAATATTTTCTAAACTAATAACCAATAATATTTTCATAAATCTTATATTTTCTAAATAAAACTCATAATTATTTTCTTAATGTTAATTATTTGTATTAATTTATAATATATTTGTATACAATTATTATGTATATTTTTGTAAATAAATAAATAATGTATTTTAATTATAATCAAAAACCCTAATTTTCTTAATTAAAATGTTAACCCTAATTTTTCTTCTAACCCTAAATTTTAACTTATTTTTTCTAAACCCTAATTAAATTATTTAATCTTTACCTTTATTATTATATAAATAACTTAATATTTTTCTTATTCTTATTAAATTTGTTAATTAACCTCTAAAAATTTTCTAATATTTGTTTAACCTAAAAATAATTTTTCTTTTAAATTTTTATTTTCTTTATTTATTATTCTAATCATTATTATTATCATTATTTTATTATTGCTAATATTTTGTGGTTTATTTATTATTCTTATTATATTTATTATTATTATTTTTATTTGATTATTATGTATCTGCTAAAGCCATGTAATACTTGTAGGTTTATTTTCCGTCTTTATTTTATTTCATAAATATTTTATTGTATGGTTAGTAATCTTAGGGTGTGAATAACCTAAATGTGATTAAAAATAACTTAGAAAATTAATTTAAAAAAGATAAATATTTGAATATAAACACTCACACACGTATGTCGATCTTTGATCGCCAACTTTCACTTCCTAGGGTATTCCTCTTGGTTGCCTTAAAATTAGATGGTCAAGTCCCTCGAATATAGGGATGTCTTAAGCAATGTCCCTTCAAGTATAAATCATCATAGTCCCTACAGTTTAAAAGATCAAGTCCCTTCGAGGTTGCCTACGGAATAATGATCTTGTCCCTTCGAATAAATGATGATAGTCCCTACGAATTGCTAAAGACATCCCTTAAGTTGCCTTCTATGACCATACGATGACCCTACGCTTTTCCCTTATACATCTAAGGTAATGACTACCTATTCCTTAATAATAGGGATAGTCTTACCATGATAAGAACATACGAGAACACGAAAGACTTAATCTAGGGTAGGTACCTCTTAGTTGCTTGCTCACACTTTTCAAAATTGCTTTTACACCTCACAATTTCTAAACTAGGCTTTGTATACACCCATGCGAGGGTCATTACAAAGTACTTAAAGAAATTTTCCTAATCACACATTATACATTTCAAAAACAATTTAAGTGAGCTAAGTAACTAAGAGCCCATGGATAACCATGGATATAAAGGGTGCTAACACCTTCCCTTTATATAACCTACCCCCCTATCCCAAGTCTTTAAAAATAGGTCTTTCCTGTTCTTTTATATCCTTTCCTTATGGATAAAATAAAAGTCAGTGGCGACTCTTGCTATCCGCAACATTTATAGAAAGTCAGTTCTCCCACCGTGTTATAGAACTGACGACTCTGCTGGGGAGTTACTAAGTAAAAGAGGGGTACCCTTAGGAATTAGATCACTTAAACTGTTTGCCTTGTTTGCTTTATATTACTTGTTGGGTTTTATGTGTGAAAGATCCTAACCCGGATCTAGTGTACCTTAGGTAAATGGCAATAGACCAAGGAAACTGTATGGCGTATACCGATATGGTTGATCTGGTGGCCATAGTTAGTGTGACTTCTTGGTTGGTGCTTATGTTCCTTAAGTAAGTTAAGGATAATATGAGGCTGCCATATGTTGTCAATACACTAACTGACTTTTAAAACCCTAGTCATCCCATCTTGGCCTTTAGAAAGTAGTGAGATAGCCGGCTTTGGTGAAGACTGAAGTTGGTTGATACTCGATACTACGCTCATTGAGATCCTAAACTTGGAGGGTTTTGGCTGGCAAGTAAGTTGCCTAATGAACAACCACCCTTGGGAAGGATCAGTGATATTGAGATCCCTTAGAACCTGATTACTTTTGTAGGACAGGATGAACCAACTAAACTTCAGGGGAGGGTACTTACCTTTAAACCTCATGCTAGCCTTCAAACCTAGGGCTATTGTGTGACTTGTTTGTGTGTGCCAAATGTTTGTGATTAAGCATAACATCATGACATCATGCATCATAAGCATAGCATTTTCACTAACAATTTCAAGGACCAAAGGATTTATCTTTGTTCTTTGTTGCAGGTCATGGCTTCTGCTCGTAGGAATACTATTCGGATCAACTTTGTAGGGATACCTCCTAAGCTTAAGGAATTGGTCTCTCAAGTTTCTGAAAACTCCCAATTCATCAAGAGGCATGGTCACCTACTGGATCTAGTCACTTCAGGGTTCAATGAAGACATGATGAGTGTTCTGTTTCAGTTCTTTGATCCTAAACATCATTGTTTCACATTCCCCGAATATCAGCTGTTTCCCACAATGGAAGAGTTCTCCAAGCTACTAGGTATACCTATCCTTGATCAGAGATCCTTCACAGGCTTAGAGAAGGAGCCTAAACCTGAAGTCATTGCTGCAACCCTACATCTGAAGAAATCAGACATTGTCCTAGAAACGAGAAGCAGAGTTAAAGGTATTCTTGCTAAGGTATTGATGGAGAAAGCTCAAGTATTCTTGAAGGCTATGAGTTATGATGCTTTTGAGGAAATATTAGCCCTATTGATCTATGGCTTAGTGTTGTTCCCTAATCCAGACCAGTTCATAGACGTACACGTCATCGACATATTTCTGACTCACAATCCAGTGCCTACATTACTTGGAGACATCTTACATTCTCTCCATACCCGTACTACGAAGGCGAGAGGAACTCTGATGTGTTGCATACCTTTACTATCTAGGTGGTTTATTTCTCACCTTCCTCGATCAGTGATGAAGAATGAAAAAGGGTTCAGGTGGTCCAAGAGGATTATGTCACTTTCTCATTCAGATATTCATTGGTGCTCTAGATCCATGGAGAATGTTACTATCATTGACCGTTGTGGGGAGTTCCCTAATGTGCAACTCCTTGGCATAAGAGGGGGCATTACCTACAGTCCTTCTTTAGCTCTACGTCAGTTTGGTTATGCTCGGAGTGATGGTCCTCATGACATGCTTATTCAGGGTATTGTGTTCGACTATGACAATGATCTGCAAGGTTACCGGTAAAGGTTTATACGAGCTTGGGGTAAAGTGAACAAGGTTGACAGCAAGACTCTGGAACCAAAGTACTCCATTGTAAACACCCCAAATTTTCCCTCACTCTTTTCACCATGGCTTGTGATTCTTTCATATGCATAAGTTCAAACATATCATCTCACATTGCATTTTTGCTTTCACTGCATTGGTTCAAAGCCATCTGCATCTAGGGTTTGTGATCTGAGCCATCCCTGAGCTATTTGAGCCACTCCAAAGGTCTTCAATCATCTCAAGAGGGTCCATGTATGTTCAAGCATCATATTATATCCTCCCAAGATCAAGAAAGTCAGAAAATCACAAGAACTGAGGAAGGCATGGAAGTAGAGCCAGGTTTAACTGCACAAATGACCTAAAATTAGGGTTTTGGTTCCAGAGGCCATAACTCCAAATTTTTTGGCCATTCTTGTTTCTATTGGTCTCTATATGTTATAAGGATCATACATACCAATTTTCACGAAGAAATTCAATGGGGAAGGCATCTGATCAATAGGTGACTTCTTGAACAAGTCAGTGCAAAATCAGGGCATCTGAGGCCCCCAATCATCCAACCAAAGGGTCTTCTCCATCATTTTGGATGTTTATGATCTTTATTTGATATTATAAGAAGTTAGAAGTTCACAAAATTGAGGAATTTAAAGCCATTTGCAAAGTTGCCATTTTGGGAAAGTGACTTGTAATGCAAACTTGCCATTTTGGGAAAGTTTTTCAACCTCCTCTTTTTGATTCAAAAATGCTTCAAATGAAAAATTCTTGGTCATGAAAGTTGTGGATTGGATCATTCCCTTTTCAAAAAGTACAAGAACTTGACCTAATTCATTTTAGAACTCAAGTTATGGCTTGTCAAAGTTGGGAAAAATCACTTAAATTTCACTTTTGCACCAAAGAGGGAAGTTTGCAAATTCTCATACCAAGCCAATTTGGGACTTCTAATACATCTCTACACATCATACCTTCCTAGTGCAACTCATTTGGATCAGATTTGTGCCTTGAATCACAAGCTTTCATGCCTTAAATTTCACAAATTTCAAAAGGGGCCAAACTTCCCCAAAATTGCAAAATGGATCAAAACCTTTCATCCACTTGCCACAGCTCATCAAATCTGATTTCATAGCATTCCTTGATCCTTGCTGCACATAGCCATGCCTCTATCCCAGCCTTCCACATGCCCATACCTCAAGTACAAGTCATGGTGACATTTTGGCAACTTGCCCATACCAATCACCATAGGCCACCACCCACTCTCTGACCTATCACAGCTTATTATGTGGATCAAAACCAAGCGATAACAAACAACATTGCAAGCTGAAACCTAAGAATCCTCAGCATACACAAAATCACTCCAACTTGCAAAAGCTTTCGAAACTCATAGCTCAGCCATAAAATCTCCACAGTTTTTTCACCATTCAACTCCATATTCATCACTTATCATTTCCCACCCTTCATTTTGCTTTGAAACACCCTGTATCAAAAACACGATTTTCACATTTCTTGAACTGAGTTTCAGTCAACATCACTTAGAGGCCATATAAACTCCAACCAAGCATCACAAACTCTTCAGGAGGATCATTGGAGCTGATTTGAGGCAAAGAAGCAGCCAGCCAGTGCCATTTTCGAAAGCTTCAGTTCAGGTAACCTCAAGAACAAATTTTCCAGAAATGATTTCTTAAGTTCTTAGATTGTTCTCCATGCTTCACTTATCACACTGCACCTTTTGGTTTTGAAAATGATTAAGTTTTAAGCATGTATGAAGCTTCTGAAATTTCTGAAAGATTTTCCGTTTTGCTTCGAATCTCATTGTTCATGTGAAATAAATGTTGTTTGATGGCTGATTCTTGTTTAGAATGGGGTGGGGATCGTTTCTGGAGAGTTTAGTGGTTTGATTTTACGTATTGAGAGAGATTGAATGAGAGGCTGGCCGGAGAAGATGACCGGAACACTGTTCCCGTCACCTGAAAGTCATTAGGGTTCAGATTAGGGCTCTAATCATAATTAGCGTAGTTTGAATTCTAGCCCTTGGATTACGCGCGAAGTCAATTCCCTCCAATCTGACTTTAAACCTAGGCCTTAGGATTAGTTGACTTTCCCTTTTTCTCATTTTATTTAATATTTATTTCATTTGTTTTCTATTTTATTTAAACGAATTTTTAAAAAATAGCAAATAATATCAAAAAATTCTGAAAATTTTTATCCAAGCTTTTATTAATTTTCAGAACCCAAAAATATTTTTATTTTTATTTTTTGCATTTAAAATTATTTTTAAATCATTTAAATGATTATTTTTAATTAGTTAATGAGAGTTAATTAATTAAAAATACATTTAGGTATTTAAAAATTCCAAAAAAATTCAGAAAGCATTTTTAAACATTTAGAAACATTTACAAACTCACAAGACAAATTTATTTTTGGTTTTGATCATGCTTTGACAATTTTCATTTGAATTAGGGTTCTTTAATTTGAATATTTTAAACCCTAACTTCAAAAATTCATAACTTTTGATCCAAGTTGAGTTTGTGAATGGTTCTTTTTGCATTATGTTATACATACTTTCAAGCTTCTAAAAAAAATTTTGTTTCAATTTTATCTTGCATTTTCAATTTGTTTGGAATTTTCCCTTTAGGATCACCCTTAAAACCCTAGCCAACTTAGAAAAATCATAAGTCCTTTAGGGTTTAGCTTCCGACCTTCCCCTTTGGGCAGTGAACTTGTATAGGTTTAGGGTACCTTTGATCCAATTTTCAATTTTTTATCTCATGTTTTGCTTCTGATTTTGATTTTTGCATTGCATCTTGTACATAAACCCTAATTTTTTCCTTCATTTGCATTCATCCTTCATATGCTTGCATACATGAACTTGCCATGACATTTTGTGCATCCACATGACATGTAAGACATCTTAGGACACATTAGATCAATGTTTGATCATTGCATCATCCATTTTCCATGTTATGCATCCATTGCATTTCATAAGTTTTCATGTACTTTCATGCTTCCTTTCATGTCTCATTTGCATCTTCATTACTTGTATGATCATCCTCATTTCTTGACATGCTTTCATACCACCTCATAGCATCATTTGCATCATGATTATGCTTCTGATTTTGGTTTGCATCCTTGCATCTCATCTCATTCTCACTTCATTCCATTTCCTTTCACTAACTTTTCAGGTGGTAAGTCACTTTGAGAAGTGAATTTGCCTTCACTTCTCATAATATCTTCTCATCTCTTATGCATTCATTGCTGCATCTTGTATTTGTATTAGAGTGAGCTTGCTCATTCATATCCCCTCCTCACTTTCCTTCTTTAAGCAACTTGTCTTCTTAAGTGAAGTAAGTTGTCTTGCTGCTTCTTGCCTCTCCTTCCTTCATCCTGCTTCTTCCTTGGTGGCTTTCCTTGAAGATCTTTTTGCAAGCCTCATTAACCCTAGGAATACCCAAGCATGATCACAAATTAGGGTTTGATTAGTCCCCCATTAGTTTTACCTTTGTGTCATCTTTGAGTCTTCTCTTCTCACCTCATAATCAAGGACTAAACCTTAAAGGTTTTAAGGCTTTGTGATTAAGCTTATGCCTGCATCCTTCTATTAGGATGGAGTGTATAACTTTAATCCTAAGTGTTAAACCCTTAATGTGTTTAATTCCTTTAATCAATCCACCTAATAATCCCTAAGACATCAAGCTTGTAACTTGGGCCTTGCATTAGGGTTCTAATTCTTCCTTAATTGGTTAAGAAGGACTAACCCTAGTGTTAATGGACAAGTCCCCCTCAAGTTGTCTTACAAACCATGAAATCCACTTCTTAATCTTACCATTAATTAAAATCCATTTAATAAAGGCTTCGTTTTGTCATGAGGTTAATCCCTAATTATGGATTAAGTTGAGGAGCCTTTCTCAACTTAAATGTTCTCATCTATTATCCTTCTATTAGGATGGTGTAATGGGTCCATTAAATCCTTGATTATGGCTTAAACTCATTACCTAACACTAAACAAAAACTCCAAAAACATCTAAATAATCACAAGTAGGTTAATGATCTTAATCCTACATCATGGTGATTAAGTGTGAGGTGTTTACTTCATGCTTCAGGTATTCTCATTACCCCTAATCAGAGGGAGGATGTGATGAGTTTACTAACCCTTGATTTAGGCTTAAGCTCATTAACTTATGACAAACCTCAAAAAGCAATAAAAGATTGAAAACCCAAAAACAAACAATAATCGTCTCCTCCGGGATTCTTTTCTCACCTCATTCACTCACAAACGAGAACTTTCTTCTTCTGTCTGATGCAAGACAGTTTGCACCTGAGCCATACAGGTCATACACTTGAGCATAGATAAGTAAGCAGTTCACAAGTCAATTTATCTTTCAGTCTCTTTGAGTCGAACTATGGTGTTCTGACTTCCTCATTACACGAGAGGATACGTAGGCATAACTTAACAGTTATCGAACAAAAGTCTCTGTATATTCCCCCTCCTCCAGCATTGTTCCTTTAAGCCTCATAGTCTTGAGCTTCATTCTTTCCTTACACTGACACTTTCATATTTCACTTCACATTCCTTCAGCACTGACACTTGCATTCTTTTCCAGCTTTTTGCACACAGAATAGCACTGACACTACCCCTTTAAAAACACAAACTTTCAAGCGTGGATCCCGTTGAGTACGACGGACAATCTGGGTGCTAATACCTTCCCAGGTTATAACCAACCCCCTTTCTCAGTTTCTCTGGTTCACGACCGTCTTATCCATCTTTTTCCAGGTTCATGCAGCATTACCTTTCCTTCGGGATAAAAATGCCTAGCTGGCGACTCTTTTCTTTTTTCTCTTTCGCCGACCGTTCGCGTTTGTACCCCTTATGACTAGGTGTCATTTGGTGGGAGCGACAGCTTGGCGACTGGGGACCCTTATATTGTAACCAGGGCTTCTGGTTCTTTTTGTGGGTTCCTCCTAGCGCTTGTTTGATTTGTGTTTACTGGGGTGTTATGTGCTATGTGTGTTTATTTATTTTGCTATATCTATTGCTTTATGCACAGTTTTATTTATTGCTCTCTTTACAGTTTTATACATCATACTGTCATACTGTCATTGCTAGATCTGGTTTTCTTTGATGGGTGGGGTTCCATTGAGAGTTTAAGGTCCTATACCTGGGACCTGAGTGACACCTATGCTAGAGTGGTTCATGTTCTTTCCCATTCCATTTCGGTCTGGTGCGGGAATATGAAACACGGTTCAGATGTGGGTTTCTTCTTGAGAACCATGTGCTACAGATTTCCTGTAGTGCTAGGGCTATCTGGGAAGCCTTCTAAGTCTGGATGACCTTTATTATGACCTTCAGAAACTGAGGTGAATTAGAGGAGGATCTTTTATGGTTATTGTAAACACTGTACCTCCGGGTTAGAACTGTTTACACTCCTCATAACTGATCCAAGTCTGAGGATGCTTGTTCTAGAACATTACCTGTGAGGGGGTTGGGCTGTTTATAGGATTGCAGGAACCTTTGGCCACATCATACCCTGTTACTATTTTATTTAAGAGCACTCCACTTTGGACAGTTCTTGTGATTAACCCTGGACATGTGACTCTTTACTTGAGTCCCCCACCCTGGTTACTGGATTTCTAAGCCTCCATTTGGACTTTTGAACATACATGGGGCCTTATGTCAAGACAGATAATCAGATCCAGCTTGATCACAAACCCTTGCATATCATTTGCATATATCATCATTGCATCATTTAACATTTGTTTATTTGCTTTTCAGGGTATCCATTTCACTGTATCTTGGTTTTGGTTTTGACCCCTTCTTCTGCATAGACCTTTGCTTCAGCTATCTCCATCAGTTATCTGCTTCAGTTTTCTCCAGCACCAGTTTGTCAGTGGTGCACCTTCAGTTTCTCAGTCTGTGATCCTCATCATTACTTATCTTCAGCTTCTTCAACAACATTCATGACTACTCCCAGGAAAAGCAACATATCTTATCACTTCTTTGAGCCTGTGTTGACTGGTATCAGGCAAGTCCAGTCACTTATCACACCTGACCACATCCCACTATTTAGAGAACACCATGGAGGTATCCTGGATATGGTTATGGACCTTGATCCTTCTCAGAGGAGCATGATCCACACCTGCTTGCAGTTTTATGACCCTCCTTTGAGATGTTTCACCTTTCCAGACTTTCAGCTAGGGCCTCTGCTGGAAGAATTTTCTTTATTGATTGGAGTACCTATCAGGGGAGGAATCCCCTTCAACCCAGAGATGCCAGCTCCCAGAAATGAAGAGATAGCAAGGGCACTGTACTTGGAGCCTGCCCTGATTGAGCAAAGTATGACAACAAAATTTAGGATTCCTGGTTTGCATTTGGACTTCTTAATTTCTCAGGCCATCCTGAAGGTTTCATTGGGAGAGTGAAGGCAGTTTGTGCCCTGTTAGCCCTCACCATATATGGGGCTATACTGTTTGCAGATGAGCCCAAATTTGTCAGCAAGAATGCCATCCATCTATTTCTCCTAAAGAACCCAGTACCCACACTGCTAGGAGTTTTTTACTACTCCATTCATTAGAGGAATGAGAAACAGAGGGGGAAGTTGGTAAGATGTTGTGCTCCTTTGTTTTACACCTGGCTGCTCAGACACCTGCCTAAGTCAGATGCTTTCTTGAATCCCCACCAGCATAAGAATTGGGCTAAGAGGCTCATTTCCTTGACTTCAGATGATATTAGATGGTGCACCCAGAGTACCAAAGGCAAGGACATTATCACCAGCTGTGGACAATACCCAAATGTGCCTCTGATAGGAGTAAAGGGTTGCATCAACTACAATCATTTACTGTTTAAGAGAAAACTGGGTTATGCCTTGGTTCACCCTCCCAAAGGACAGGATTTAGCTCAGACCCTGTATTGTGAAGTGCAACCTAATTCAGCTGTTGTCAGACAAGCATTCTGGGCTTGGGACAACATCCAGACAAAAGGGGTGGCTATTCTTGGAAGATGTAACAATGTTGCTTCAGCTCAGTACTATGATTGGTCCCGTACTAGAGCTCAGATTACCAGAATGCCTTTCATATTGGAAGACATACCTGGGCCATCCACAGTACAGCCTGCAGCAACAGTGAGCCTGGAGGAATTTGAAAAGTTGAAGGAAAGGAATTAGCAGCTATCTCAAGCCTTGAAGAAGACCCTTTGGGAAATGAGTGATGGTCGTCTGAACATTGAGAGATTGGAAAAGCTCAGGGTGGAGCATCTTGCCAAAATTGAGAAGACAGAGGACTACATCAGGAAAGCAAGAGCTGGGGAACAGATATTGAAGAAGGCCTGTAAGGAGGCCAAGATTCAGAAAGCTAGGGCTGAGCACTATCTGCAAGAGAGTCAGGCTTGGTGGGTCAGGATCACTGAAGCCCGTACTCAAGAAGACCAGAAGACTCAAGCCAAGATTGAACAGTTAGAGGCCAGTGAGAAGAAGCAGCAGGAAGCTTTGTTGGCAGCTCAGAGGGAGATTTCAGAGTTGAAGCTCAGAGTAGGATTGAAGAGATCAAAGGACCAGGATAGGCATAAGAAGCTGACCACTGCCATTACTACCAGGAACCTCCTCATCAGGACCATTACAGAGCACCCAGCATGTCCAGTGACTGAGGCACTCCTGAAGGAGGTCAGAGAAGATGAATTTGGGATGGATGTCTGATTCTTTGCTTGTTGTTTGTTTCCATTTGATGTACTTTTCCTTTTATTGTATTTTGACCCTCCATGGGTATGTGTTGTAAAACAAACTATGTATTGTTCACCATTTGTAATATATTTTAGCTTGTTTCCATTTGGGTTTTCTCGCAACAACATCAAGCATCTTCCTCAAGGTCTGGAAAGGTCAAAACCAAGAACCAAACCGGATACCTTGGAAAAAAAATAAGCATACTGCATTGCATACTAACTTTGTTTTTGTTTTGTAGGTTTTGTTGTTATTTATTGTTTCTAACTTTGTTGTGATCTCAGGAAACATTGCTCGTCGCCGAGTGTTCCCTGTCAACCGCGCACACCGGTACCCGACTCGTAACAATCTTCCCGTCATTCAAATGGAACAAGTACAGCAAGATCTGACTGAGGTCAGAAAACAGATGACCAATGAGAGATTGGAGATGAGAAATCAGATGTCTCAATTCATGGCAGTGATGACTGGCCTAGCCCAGAGCCAGGAAAGGTTAAGAGAGCTGGTGGAGAGACAAACTCCTGAGGAACCTCATCTGGGGCCAGCCTCGTATTGACCCACATGAGTATGGACCTCACCTAAATCCAGAAGTTAACATCCCAAGAAATGGTCAAGGTAATGCTACTGGGGGCCAAATCCTGCAGGAGGATCCCCAGGGAGAACAGTTTACTGTTATAGGGGCAGGAGATGAGATATATGACAGGAGATTGGACGAGATTGCTGAAAAGTTAAGATCTTTGGAATCTCATAATTCTTTGGGCTTCGATGTGATGGACATGGGATTGGTGGATGGGGTGAGAATCCCCTACAAATTCAAACCCCCATGCTTTGAAAAGTACAATGGTACCTCCTGTCCTCGCACTCATCTGCAGTCTTTCTTGGGAAGGCTCAAAGCGTATACCATGGATGAAAAGCTATGGATGTTCTACTTTGAGGACAGTCTAACTGGAGCTTCGAGGGAATGGTATTCGCATTTGTCTAGGGCCACCATAAGATGCTGGAAGGATTTGGCTGAGGCTTTCATCCGTCAATATCAATACAACCTGGACATGGCTCCCAAAAGGACCCTTCTAATGGGAATGTCTCAATCTTCTAGAGAGAGCTTCCGGGAGTATGCTCAAAGATGGAGACAGCTTGCTGCTGCTGTCCAACCACCCATGTCAGAAAGGGAAATGGCTGACATGTTCATGAAATCATTGCAAGGGACCTATATTGATAGACTGGCTGTTTTCTCCTCTACCAGTTTTGCTGATGTAGTCATAGCTGGTGAGAGGATTGAAAGTCTCTTAAAGATGGGCAAAATTTCCAACAGTGGTGCAAGTTCGTCCAGCAATCCCAGAAAACCTTTTGCGGGACCCCGAAGGGCAGGTGAAACAAATTCCATTCATACAAGCAGGGGCAGGCCTCAATATGCTCACCGGTCAGTAGCAGCTGCTACCATCCCAGCTCCAATGCCACAACCATCATCATATCCTCAACAACAACAACCACAGTATCAACAACAAGTTCATTATCCGCAACAAAGGTCGTACAACAACAGCAATAACAACCAACAACAGCGTCCCTTGCAACAAAGGCCATCACAAGCAAACAGGGTAATTTACCCAATTCCAATGCCGTATGCTGCACTCTTGCCACAACTCCTGAAGCTCAACCTAGTTGAGTTAAGGACATTGGCACCTCCAGACCCTCTTAATATGCCAAAGAACTATGATGCAAATGCCAGGTGTGCATTCCACTCAAACGCACCGGGGCATAATACTGAAAAATGAAGGGCCCTACAGATGAAAGTCCAGGATTTGGTGGACTCAAAAGCTCTCAATTTTGCGCCTCCTCCAAATGTTACAAGAAATCCAATGCCTAGTTACAACGGGCCTAGGATTAATGCTATTGAGGAGGGCAAACCATCCACATTAATTAACAGTGTTGCACAAATCCGAACACCTTTGGTTGAAATCAAAGCTCAGCTGTTAGAATGCCAAGTGTTCCCCGAATGTGAGGTCGGCTGTGGATATTGCAAAATTGCCGTTAATGGATGTGAGAGACTGAGAAACAAAATAGATGACCTCATTAGAGATGGCATTCTTCAGATCACGACAATAGCTACTACAACTCCAACAATTCCTTCATCAACAATCACAGATACTCCTACAACGTCAGCAACCATTGTTCCAACAGATTCTACTACAACTCCAACAATTACTCAATCAATCACTTCAACGGATACAAGTTCAGTCACAATTCCTTCTACAACGACAACACCCGTTATTCCATCAGTTCCTGCTACAACTTCAACACCAGTCCAATCAACAGTACCGTCTACAACATCAGCAACAGTTAATGAAAGCGTCTCAGCAGTTACGATATACTACGATCCTGCAGATTCTCCTTCCAACAATTCACAACAAATTGCTACTCCTGTCAGAACTCCGGTTACCATATATTATGATCCACACACCATTGTGGTCCCCTCTGCAGCTGCTATTAGTCCAGTCACTATCACAGTGCCTAGGCCAGTTCCTTACGAAAGCAATAATGCCATCCCTTGGCATTATGGCTCAGATCAATACTGCGAGGGGCAGAAAATCACTTTAGAATCATCAACTTCTTCACCTCAGATAGACAATGTGGGGGGAGGCGGAGGCATCACTAGAAGCGGATGTCTCTTTGCCTCGCAAATACCAAGGCCCATTGCTGAAGCAGAAGCTGCTGCTAAGGCAAAGGGGAAGAGCGTGGTGCAAGAAGAATCAGTTGCTAAAGAAACTTTGAAGACTCCTTTTGATCAAGAGGTTGATGAATTCATGCGGATTATCAAAAAGAGTGATTATAAGGTGGTGGACCAGCTTCACCAAACACCTTCCAAAATCTCCATACTATCATTGCTAATGTGCTCCGAGGCTCATCGGAATGCACTATTAAAAGTCCTGCACGCAGCTTATGTGCCGGAGGAGATTACTGTCAATCAGTTAGAGGATGTGGTTGGAAATGTCAACGCTAGTCATGGACTAGGATTTACCAACACTGATCTGACAACGGAAGGTCGGAATCACAACAAGGCTTTGCACATTACCTTGGAGTGTAAGGGTGCAGTTCTTTCTCACGTATTGGTGGACACAGGGTCATCACTCAATGTCCTACCCAAGAAAGCCCTTGTGAAGCTGGAACATGATGGATTGGCACTGCGCCCAAGCAACTTGGTAGTGAGAGCCTTTGACGGTTCTAAAAGATCAGTTCTGGGAGAGATAGAGTTACCAATAATGATTGGCCCACGGGTTTTCAAAACGACCTTCTTTGTGATGGATATACAGCCTGCCTACATCTGTCTATTGGGTAGACCATGGATACACGCCGCTGGCGCCGTGACGTCAACCCTTCACCAGAAGTTAAAATTCGAGTGGGAGGGCCAAGTCATTACCATTTGTGTGGAAGAGGATATCTTCGTTAGCCAGTTGGCTACTTTCAAATACATTGAAATGGATGGGGAGATCCATGAAACCATGAGCCAAGGGTTTGAAGCCCTTAATATTAATGAAGCATCTGTTGTGTCTGGGACCTCCATCACATCATATCAACAAGCCCGGAAGGTTGTTGAGGAAGGTACCGCTCAAGGCTGGGGCAAGCTGCTTCCAGTTGAGAAGAAAGAAGACCGATTCGGGTTGGGTTACAGACCGACTCGACAAGATCAACCAGAGGCTGCAAAGGAGCCCAAGTTTGTCAGCGGGGGGATGCTCACCCCGGATGCTGTGAACAATTTGTAAGATGAGTCAGAAGACGAGCGCAACTTGGAAAGCTGGATACGTCTAAGGATCCCGGGGAGCCATGTCTCAAACTGGTCTTCCCAGGAAATTATAAGAGTTACTCCCGTAGAGTAATTATTATTTCCTGTTTTTAAAGCATGCATCAAGTCCTGCATCTTGCCCAAGATGTCAGGACTCATTTTGTAATCGGACCATCTTGTATTTTGTGCAAAGATCAATTAATGAATATCAGGACATCTTTTGCAAATGAGTCTTTTCTTTTTTCGTTCACTATTTTTCATTTTTTATTTTTTTTACAAAAATAAAATGGCAATGTTTTTCAAAATAACAACTTCATTTTTCACTTTTTTCTAAACAAGATAAAACTGATCACTAAAATGAACAAATCTAAACCCTTGCAGAGAATGCCCTCCAGACTGCACCGACAACAACACCGCTATGACTTCGTATGACTTTGACAATCCGATTAATCAAGCTGATGAAGGGGTTGAAGAAGATTATGAGCTGCCTGAAGAACTAGCCAGGTTGTTGAGACAAGAGGAGAAGGTTATAACTCCTCATCAGGAGGAGGTTGAGACGGTTAATCTTGGTACAAGAGAAGACTTGAAAGAAGTTAAGATCGGGGCCTGTCTGCAAGATTCAGTAAAAGAGCAACTTATTGACATGCTTCGGGAGTATGTGGATGTTTTTACCTGGTCTTATCAGGATATGCCAGGGTTGGACACCGACATTGTTATGCACAAGCTGCCTCTGAAAGAAGACTGTCCGCCGGTAAAACAGAAGTTGCGCCGTACTCGCCCAGATATGGCAATGAAGATAAAAGAAGAGGTACAAAAACAGTGGGACGCCGGTTTCCTTGCTGTGACTAGTTACCCGCCGTGGGTTGCTAACATTGTACCTGTGCCTAAGAAGGATGGCAAAGTACGGATGTGCGTGGATTACCGAGACCTGAACAGAGCCAGCCCGAAAGACGACTTCCCTTTTCCTCACATTGATGTATTGGTCGACAATACGGCTCAGTTCTCGGTGTTCTCCTTCATGGATGGATTTTCAGGATATAACCAGATCAAGATGTCACCTGAAGACATGGAGAAGACAACTTTCATCACACCCTGGGGCACATTCTGTTATAAGGTAATGCCATTCAGACTGAAGAATGCTGGCGCCACTTATCAACGGGCTATGGTAACATTATTCCATGACATGATCCACAAGGAAATTGAATGTTATGTGGATGACATGATTGCCAAGTCCCTCACAGAAGAAGACCATCTGGTGAATCTGTTGAAGTTGTTCAAGCGTCTGAGAAAGTACCAATTGAAGCTAAACCCCAACAAATGCACATTCGGGGTACGATCTGGTAAGCTGCTGGGATTTATTGTAAGTAAAAAAAGGATTGAAGTTGACCCTGACAAAGTCAAAGCCATTCAAGAAATGCCTGCACCGAAGACTGAAAAAGAAGTTCGGGGGTTCCTGGGTAAATCTAACTACATTTAACGGTTCATATCTCACCTCACAGCAACCTGTGAACCCTTGTTCAAGTTGTTAAGGAGAGAACAAACGGTCAGGTGGAACGAAGACTGCCAAAGGGCTTTTGACAAAATCAAGGAATACTTACAAGAGCCTCCAATCCTTATGCCTCCAGTTGAAGGAAGACCTCTGATAATGTACCTGACAGTATTAGAAGGATCAATGGGGTGTGTGCTGGGCCAGCATGATGAGTTTGGTCGAAAAGAGTATGCAATTTACTACCTAAGCAAAAAGTTTACAAACTGTGAACAACGTTATTCACTGCTCGTGAAAACTTGCTGTGCTTTAGCGTGGGCTGCTCGCCGACTAAGGCAGTACATGTTGACCCACACTACCTTATTGATCTCAAAGATGGACCCAGTTAAGTACATTTTTAAGAAGCCAGCACTTACCGGACGGGTTGCAAGATGGAAAATGATTGTCACAGAATATGACATTCAATATACATCTCAGAAAGCCATCAAAGGCAGTGTATTGTCTGATTATCTTGCTGAGCAACCCATTGATGATTACTAGCCTATGAGATTTGACTTCCCTGATGAAGACATCATGTTCATAAAATCAAAAGATCATGAAGAGCCTATTCACACTGAAGGGCCTGACCCAGAAGAAGAATGGACTATGATGTTTGATGGGGCTGTTAATATGAATGGTCGTGGTGTTGGTGCAGTACTCATTACACTTAAGGGAGTTCACATGCCTTTCTCGGCAAAACTCACTTTTAACTGCACTAACAACGAAGCTGAATACGAAGCTTGTATCATGGGTCTTGAGGAAGCCATTGACCTCAGGATCAATACTTTAACCGTGCTCGGAGATTCAGCTCTGGTAATCAATCAAACCAATGACAAATGGTACACTCACCAGGAGCATCTGGTTCCATACCGGGATTATACGAGGAGATTACTGACTTTCTTCACTACAGTCAAACTTGAGTATATCCCTCAAGATGAAAATCAGTTTGCAGATGCTCTGGCTACCATTTCATCCATGATCAAAGTTCAAGCTGCCAACTTTGTGCCTCGGATATCAGTATCCAGACTTGACAGACCAACATATGTATTCTCAGTAGATATTGCTAAGGATGATAAGCCTTGGTTCCATGACATCAAATGCTTCTTGGAGGATCAAACATACCCACCTGGGGCATCTTCCAATGATAAGAAGACATTAAGAAGGCTGGCTGGTAATTTCTTCCTGAATGTTGATCGTTCCTTGTATAAAAGAAACTTTGATATGGTACTTCTCAGATGTGTTGATAGGGCAGAAGCATATTTGTTGATGCACGAGGTGCATGAAGGATCTTTTGGTACCCATGCTGGAGGGCATGCAATGGCTAAGAAGTTGCTGAGATCAGGCTACTATTGGATCACAATGGATGCAGACTGTTGTGCTTATGCCAGGAAATGCCATATTTAAGCAGATAAAGTGCATGTGCCTCCGAATCCTTTGAATGTGATGTATTCACCTTGACCCTTTGCCATGTGGGGCATTGATATGATTGGAAAGATTGAACCGACTGCTTCAAATGGCCACAGATTCATCCTGGTAGCCATTGACTATTTTACCAAGTGGGTCGAAGCAGCTTCCTATGCAAATGTCACCAGGCAGGTGGTAGCCCGATTCCTGAAGAGAGACATCATTTGTCGGTATGGAGTGCCCGAGCGAATCATTACTGATAATGGTTCCAACTTAAACAATAAAATGATGGCAGAACTGTGCCGGGACTTCAAGATCCAACACCATAATTCTTCTCCTTACAGGCCAAAGATGAATGGCGCTGTGGAGGCAGCTAATAAGAATATCAAGAAGATTGTGTAGAAGATGGTGGTCACCTATAAAGACTGGCATGAAATGCTACCATTTGCCTTGCATGGGTACCGTACATCAATCAGAACATCCACTGGGGCAACACCGTATCAGCTTGTTTATGGTATGAAGGCAGTCCTACCTGTTGAAGTTGAATTACCCTCCTTGCGGGTACTAATGGATGTTAAGTTGAATGAAGCAGAATGGGTCCGATCCCGATACGATCAACTGAATCTGATCGAAGAAAAGAGACTGGCTGCAATCTGTCATGGGCAGTTATATCAGGCTTCGGGAATACCAAGTAGGAGATCTTGGGCTGAAAAGACTCCTTCCTCCTCATACAGACCACAGGGGCAAGTGGACTCCGAATTACGATGGTCCGTTCATAGTAAAGAAAGTTTTCTCTGGTGGAGCACTGATGCTCAGTACTATGGATGGTGAAGACTCCCTGTCCCCTGTGAATTCAGATGCAGTTAAAAAATACTTCGCATAAAATGACCCGCTGGACACAAAAACAGAATGTAAGTCTAGGCAAAAATAGGGCATCCCGGCGAGTCAAAAACAGAATAAAAGACTCGGGATAAGGGAAAATGAATAAAAAATGTACACCCGCTGAGTTGAAAAGCCACATTGGACAAGTCAGGCAAAAATGGGTATCCCGGTGGATTGAAAACCCGAAAGGGCGATTCACGCAAAATAAGGGAATAAGCGAACAACTGCATTCTGAATTCGTCTGTATCACTTACAACATGGCAAGCTTCGAAAGGTTCGAGCATCGGTCAGAATCATCCTTCTTCAAAAAGCAGGATGAGAAGAACGTCAATGTCATACGAGTCATAGCAAAAGGGAAGCACACTGAAGCTTCATCAACATTGCCAGCATATTTTTGTTTCTCAATTTGTAACAATCTCCTCATTTCAGGGGATCTGTTTTTTTGATTGTATTTGCCAATTCAGAGCACACAAATTAATAAAATCAGATTTTCAAGTCACATTTGGTCTCGTACATTTTATTTCGTTTGCAAAAAATGTCCGATATCCTTGTTTGCATGAATACAGATGCGTCTTTTTCTAAATTACATGCTTACAGGAAATATATTTGCTCCCGGGGGTGTCTAAATTCCCATGATAGAATCCAGTAAGGGATACCACGGGGTACTCGTACGTTTCTCTGTCATAACAGGATTGCAGGTAGTCAAAGCGCAACAGGGGGCATGAAAGCTTCTCCCCAGCAAGCTGCCGAATCACTATTTACTCAGCACATTTCCCAAATAGCACCAGGGATGCCTTCTCCCCAGCTGAGTTGCCAGGCTTCAATCATCTTCAGCAGTATCACAAAAATCTCTAGGAAGGTCATTCAGTGATCATCCCTCCTTAGCTAAGTGTTAGACAGGGAATCATCTCCCCGCAAAATCTCAGCCTTTATCCAGAAGAACAATGTCTGAAGATCTCACAACAAAGTGACGAAAGCATCCACAGACCCCAGCTGGGCCCCTCATTACCAAGATAGGTCTCTCAATGACCTGTTTCCCCAAGCAGAATCATACATCTTATCAAGATCTGCCAATGATCTCATCCCCAGCTGGAACATTCTTCTGAAGCAGATCAGTCAGGAATCTTCATCGCAACGGGATCCGAATCCCGGATCGGTATCTTTTGCATAATCATAGCATTCGCATCATATTTCCCCTCAGAGTGTAGCATTCCGTCTAATACGGAGTATTACGGCAAAAATCAAACATATCGCATAATCATAAGCCAGGTTTTGAATCAGTCCCCTGTAAATAGCATTACCACATCATATATATACAAAGACTCACAGCCCGGGCACATCCCTTTAAATACAGATACATGCTCCTTTTGACACTCGTCCGTGTTATTTTCCCCAGTAAAGTCGCCAGAACATTCTCCATAAACAGATATCTATACACTCTTTGGACACTCGTCCGTGTCACCATTCCCCAGCATGGTTGCCTAAACACTTATTATAACACACTTCTTCCGACACCCGTCCGTGTCATGTTATCCCCACAGATCTTCAGAATATATTTTACACTCATAAGTTCATAACTTACACACTTCCTCTCGTGATACTCGTCTGTATCATACTCTCCCCAGCAAGTTGAACACTCGTCTGTGTCTCACTCGTGCTTGCTTTTTTTACTCATACAGATACTCGTCTGTATCTTGTATACACCACTTATCTCTCCTCAGATTCAACACTCGTCCGTGTTCTTTGTTAACTAGTTGATACTCGTCCGTACCATCATCTCTAAACATGCGTCGGCGTTTGTTTCTAACCGATACTCGTCCGTATCGTAGTTTTAAGGATGCTCGTCTGCATCTCTAATCTATACACAACGTCAAACACTTATACCCTTTTCTTTCTTGAATTTAGACGCTCGTCCGTGTCTACCATTTCCCAGTTGAGTTCCCAGCAAATCCCCAGTAAAATCAAATTTCTTTTCTATCTGACATTCGTCCTATGTCATGATACTTTCGGCAGTCGTACCCTGCCGGGTGATCATCCTTCACCCTTTGATGATCGTCCTTCATCATTCCCCTAGCGGAGTCTCCATTATTGAGACCCTCTTCTATTTGGTATTTGTCCTATGTCGTGATATTTTAGCAGCCGTCCCCTGCTAGGTGATCGTCCTTCACCTCTTGATGATCGTCCTTCATCATTTTTTCCGATGGCCGTCCTCATCGTTGATCTTGCTATCTGACATTCGTCCTATGTCATGATATTTTTAGCAGCCGTACCGTGCTAGGTGATCGTCCCTCACCTTCTGATGATCGTCCTTCATCATTTTATCCGATGGTCGTCCCCATCGTCGACCTTTTCTATCCGGCATTCGTCCTATGTCGTGATACTTTCAGCAACCGTACCTTGCCAGGTGATCATCCTTCACCTTGGATGACCGTCCCTCATCCTTATCCCCAACAGAGCAGTTGTCCCCTGCTAGGTGATCGTCCTTCACCTTTGATGACCGTACCTCATCATTTATCTCTTCAACCCGATGGTCGTCCCCATCGTTTGCCTTTAATCCCCAAAGAACCTTGTTGTTGTATATGATGGTCGTCCCCATCATAATCTTACCATTCCCCAGCATGTCGGCCGTCCCCGTCATTACTTCATCCCCGGCAGTCGTCCTCTGCCCGACGATCGTCCTCCGTCGCCCGCACTTTATAATCATACTTTGCTTCCTTTTACGATTTATATCCCTTTTCTTTCTCCCCAACGAGTGCAAATTTTGGATTGTCCTTGGTATTCAACCACAAGTTATCTTGTTTGTCTGATAAGCCGTCACTTACATCCTGCACAGCTAACTCATGTTTGAATAGGGGCAGCTGTAAACACCCCAAATTTGCCCTCACTCTTTTCACCATGGCTTGTGATTCTTTCATATGCATAATTTCAAACATATCATCTCACATTGCATTTTTGCTTTCACTGCATTGGTTCAAAGCCATCTGCGTCTAGGGTTTGTGATCTGAGCCATCCCTGAGCTATTTGAGTCACTCCAAAGGTCTTCAATCATCTCAAGAAGGTCCATGTATGTTCAAGCATCATATTATATCCTCCCAAGATCAAGAAAGTAAAATAATCACAAGAACTGAGGAAGGCATGGAAGTAGAGCCAGGTTTAACTGCACAGATGACCTAAAATTAGGGTTTTGGTTCCAGAGGCCATAACTCCAAATTTTTTGGTCATTCTTGTTTCTATTGGTCTCTATATGTTATAAGGATCATACATACCAATTTTCACGAAGAAATTCAATGGGGAAGGCATCTGATCAATAAGTGACTTCTTGAACAAGTCAGTGCAAAATCAGGGCATCTGAGGCCCCCAATCATCCAACCAAAGGGTCTTTTCCATCATTTTGGATGTGTATGATCTTTATTTGATCTTAGAAGAAGTTAGAAGTTCACAAAATTGAGGAATTTAAAGCCATTTGCAAAGTTGCCATTTTGGGAAAGTGACTTGTAATGCAAACTTGCCATTTTGGGAAAGTTTTTCAACCTCCTCTTTTTGATTCAAAAATGCTTCAAATGAAAAATTCTTGGTCATGAAAGTTGTGGATTGGATCATTCCCTTTTCAAAAAGTACAAGAACTTGACCTAATTCATTTTAGAACTCAAGTTATGGCTTGTCAAAGTTGGGAAAAATCACTTAAATTTCACTTTTGCACCAAAGAGGGAAGTTTGCAAATTCTCATACCAAGCCAATTTGGGACTTCTAATACATCTCTACACATCATACCTTCCTAGTGCAACTCATTTGGATCAGATTTGTGCCTTGAATCACAAACCTTCATGCCTTGAATTTCACAAATTTCAAAAGGGGCCAAACTTCCCCAAAATTGAAAAATGGATCAAAACCTTTCATCCACTTGCCATAGCTCATCAAATCTGATTTCATAGCATTCCTTGATCCTTGCTACGCACAGCCATGCCTCTATCCCAGCCTGCCACATGCCCATACCTCAAGTACAAGTCATGGTGACATTTTGGCAACTTGCCCATACCAATCACCATAGGCCACCACCCACTCTCTGACCTATCACAGCTTATTATGTGGATCAAAACCAAGCCATAACAAACAACATTGCAAGCTGAAACCTAAGAATCCTCAGCATACACAAAATCACTCCAACTTGCAAAATCTTTCGAAACTCATAGCTCAGCCATAAAATCTCCACACTTTTTTCACCATTCAACTCCATATTCATCACTGATCATTTCCCACCCTTCATTTTTCTTTGAAACACCCTGTATCAAAAACACGATTTTCACATTTCTTGAACTGAGTTTCATCCAACATCACTTAGAGGCCATATAAACTCCAACCAAGCATCACAAACTCTTCAGGAGGATCATTGGAGCTGATTTGAGGCAAAGAAGCAGCCAGCCAGTGCCATTTTCGAAAGCTTCAGTTCAGGTAACCTCTAGAACAAATTTTCCAGAAATGATTTCTTAAGTTCTTAGATTGTTCTCCATGCTTCACTGATCACACTGCACCTTTTGGTTTTGAAAATGATTAAGTTATAAGCATGTATGAAGCTTCTGAAATTTCTGAAAGATTTTCCGTTTTGCTTCGAATCTCATTGTTCATGTGAAATAAATGTTGTTTGATGGCTGATTCTTGTTTAGAATGGGGTGGGGATCGTTTCTGGAGAGTTTGGTGGTTTGATTTTACGTATTGAGAGAGATTGAATGAGAGGTTGGCCGGAGAAGATGACTGGAACATTGTTCCGGTCACCTGAAAGTCATTAGGGTTCAGATTAGGGCTCTAATCATAATTAGCGTAGTTTGAATTCTAGCCCTTGGATTACGCGCGAAGTCAATTCCCTCCAATCTTAATTTAAACCTAGGCCTTAGGATTAGTTGACTTTCCCTTTTTCTCATTTTATTTAATATTTATTTCATTTGTTTTCTATTTTATTTGAACGAATTTTTAAAAAATAGCAAATAATATCAAAAAATTCTGAATATTTTTATCCAAGTTTTTATTAATTTTCAGAACCCAAAAATATTTTTATTTTTATTTTTTGCATTTAAAATTATTTTTAAATCATTTAAATGATTATTTTAATTAGTTAATGAGAATTAATTAATTAAAAATACATTTAGGTATTTAAAAATTCCAAAAAAATTCAGAAAGCATTTTTAAACATTTACAAACATTTACAAACTCACAAGACAAATTTCTTTTTGGTTTTGATCATGCTTTGACAATTTTCATTTGAATTAGGGTTCTTTAATTTGAATATTTTTAACCCTAACTTCAAAATTTCGTAACTTTTGATCCAAGTTGAGTTTGTGAATGGTTCTTTTTGCATTATGTTATACATACTTTCAAGCTTCTAAAAATATTTTTGTTTCAATTTTATCTTGCAGTTTCAATTTGTTTGGCATTTTCCCTTTAGGATCACCCTTAAAACCCTAGCCAACTTAGAAAAATCATAAGTCCTTTAGGGTTTATCTTTTGACCTTCCCCTTTGGGAAGTGAACTTGTATAGGTTTAGGGTACCTTTGATCCCATTTTCAATTTTTTATCTCATGTTTTGCTTCTGATTTTGATTTTTGCATTGCATCTTGTACATAAACCTTAATTTTTTCCTTCATTTGCATTCATCCTTCATATGCTTGCATACATGAACTTGCCATGACATTTTGTGCATCCACATGACATGTAAGACATCTTAGGACACATTAGATCAATGTTTGATCATTGCATCATCCATTTGCCATGTTATGCATCCATTGCATTTCATAAGTTTTCATGCACTTTCATGCTTCCTTTCATGTCTCATTTGCATCTTCATTACTTGTATGATCATCCTCATTTATTGACATGCTTTCATACCACCTCATAGCATCATTTGCATCATGATTATGCTTCTGATTTTGGTTTGCATCCTTGCATCTCATCTCATTCTCACTTCATTCCATTTCCTTTCACTAACTTTTCAGGTGGTAAGTCACTTTGAGAAGTGAATTTGCCTTCACTTCTCATAATATCTTCTCATCTCTTATGCATTCATTGTTGCATCTTGTATTTGTATTAGAGTGAGCTTGCTCATTCATATCCCCTCCTCACTTTCCTTCTTTAAGCAACTTATCTTCTTAAGTGAAGTAAGTTGTCTTGCTGCTTCCTGCCTCTCCTTCCTTCATCCTGCTTCTTCCTTGGTGGCTTTCCTTGAAGATCTTTTTGAAAGCCTCATTAACCCTAGGAATACCCAAGCATGATCACAAATTAGGGTTTGATTAGTCCCCCATTAGTTTTACCTTTGTGTCATCTTTGAGTCTTCTCTTCTCACCTCATAATCAAGGACTAAACCTTAAAGGTTTTAAGGCTTTGTGATTAAGCTTATGCCTGCATCCTTCTATTAGGATGGAGTGTATAACTTTAATCCTAAGTGTTAAACCCTTAATGTGTTTAATTCCTTTAATCAATCCACCTAATAATCACTAAGACATCAAGCTTGTAACTTGGGCCTTACATTAGGGTTCTAATTCTTCCTTAATTGGTTAAGAAGGACTAACCCTAGTGTTAATGGACAAGTCCCCCTCAAGTTGTCTTACAAACCATGAAATCCACTTCTTAATCTTACCATTAATTAAAATCCATTTAATAAAGGTTTTGTTTTGTCATGAGGTTAATCCCTAATCATGGATTAAGTTGAGGAGCCTTTCTCAACTTAAATGTTCTCATCTATTATCCTTCTATTAGGATGGTGTAATGGGTCCATTAAATCCTTGATTATGGCTTAAACTCATTACCTAACACTAAACAAAAACTCCAAAAACATCTAAATAATCACAAGTAGGTTAATGATCTTAATCCTACATCATGGTGATTAAGTGTGAGGTGTTTACTTCATGCTTCAGGTATTCTCATTACCCCTAATCAGAGGGAGGATGTGATGAGTTTACTAACCCTTTATTTAGGCTTAAGCTCATTAACTTATGACAAACCTCAAAAAGCAATAAAAGATTGAAAACCCAAAAACAAACAATAATCGTCTCCTTCGAGATTCTTTTCTCACCTCATTCACTCACAAACGAGAACTTGCTTCTTCCGTCTGATGCAAGACAGTTTGCACCTGAGCCATACAGGTCATATACTTGAGAATAGATAAGTAAGCAGTTCACAAGTCAATTTATCTTTCAGTCTCTTTGAGTCTAACTATGGTGTTCTGACTTCCTCATTACACGAGAGGATACGTAGGCATAACTTAACAGTTATCGAACAAAAGTCTCTGTAAATTCCCCCTCCTCCAGCATTGTTCCTTTAAGCCTCATAGTCTTGAGCTTCATTCTTTCCTTACACTGACACTTTCATATTTCACTTCACATTCCTTCAGCACTGACACTTGCATTCTTTTCCAGCTTTTTGCACACAGAATAGCACTGAAACTACCCCTTTAAAAACACAAACTTTCAAGCGTGGATCCCGTCGAGTACGACGGACAATCTGGGTGCTAATACCTTCCCAGGTTGTAACCAACCCCCTTTCTCAGTTTCTCTGGTTCGCGACCGTCTTATCCATCTTTTTCCAGGTTCATGCAGCATTACCTTTCCTTCGGGATAAAAATGCCTAGCTGGCGACTCTTTTCTTTTTTCTCTTTCGCCGACCGTTCGCGTCTGTACCCCTTCTGACCAGGTGTCATTTGGTGGGAGCGACACATTCCTATGGAACCTTATCTCATATGGGTACGAGCACGTGCTCAGACTCTTATGATGCCATATCCTACTATCCTGCCAATTACCATGGAGCCTGTTGTTGAAGGAGATACTCCTTATATCATCCTTCATCCAAACATTCCCACTAACATGGAAGAGTTGCAGAGGTCCTGGATCTAGGTGAAGTAACAAAGGGATACTTTTGAGACTCATTTCAAAGCTAGTCAAGAAAGAATCCTGGAGCTGACAAGACAACTTCACGAGGAGCGGAATCTCAACACATACCTCAATGCAAAGAGGAAACGTCCATGGGAGACTTAAAACCCCATCTTTGTATTTGTTTCATTTTGTTGTAAGCCCAAGGGGCAAACAAGTTTATTACTTACTAATAAAAGTTTCCTTTCTGGTTGTTTAAACAAATTTAAATCCTGCGGTCCCTGAAAACATTGCATATGCATCTACATACCATACCATTGCATCACATGTTTATAATGAACAGGTATCTTATCTTCTCGCTGTTTATTTAAGCAGAAATGGATCTCGAACAAACTGTTAAGGATCTCCAGGCTCAGAATGCACAATTCCAAGAACTGATCCTGAACTTGTCCAAGGGACAAGATGAGCTGAAGGCACTTCTGACTAAGAAGAAGAAGAAGATTAGAAAATCAGGGGGCCTCATCAACCTGGGTAGAAGATTCAGAGGTCCTGTCAAGACCAAAGAAGAGGTTGAGGATTTTGAGTCTGAAAATTCTGAGAAAGAAGGAGGTAGTCTTCATGGTATTGTGGAAGATTCTGATTCTGAGGAGAACTATTATCATAGTCCTGCCAGTGAGGAGAAGTATAAGATGTTGGTAGACAGAATGAACGCTATGGAACTACAAAAATCTTCTGGGCTTGATTTTGAAGATTTGAGTTTAGTTTCTGGAGTGGTTATACCTATTGGCTTCAAGGTCCCTATTTTTGTGGTGTATGATGGTGTTTCATGTCCTAAACTGCACTTGAGGTCCTATGTCCGGAGGATTCAACCACATACTGCTGACAAGAAACTGTGGATTCATTTCTTCCAAGAGAGTTTATCTGGAGCTCAATTGGAATGGTATTATCAACTTGAAAGTGTTAATATTCGTGATTGGAATGATCTTGCTGAGGCCTTCTATAGGCAATACCAATATAATGTTGATTTAGCACCAACTCGCATGCAATTCCAAAGCATGTCTATGGGTGCTAAGGAGAGTTTCAAAGAGTATGCCCAGAAATGGAGAGACCTGGCTGGCAGAGTTCAACCTCCTCTGACTGACAGGGAGCTGGTGGATATGTTTATGAGTACGCTGAATGGTCCTTTTTATAGTCACCTCATTGGAAGCTCATCATCTGGTTTCACTGAGCTGATAATGACTGGAGAACGTGTGGAAAGTGGGATAAGAAGTGGTAAGATACAGGTGGGTGCCTCTTCATCAAGCATTGCTATGAAACCCCCTAGTGGAAAGAAGGAGTCTAATGTTGTGTATGGTCAACATAGTCATAATATGAGTCACCAATCTGTGGGAGCAGTTCACATCTCCAATCCTGCCCCTACAGCACCAGAGCAACAATAGAACAATCAACAGAATCCTAGAAGACAGTTCACCAAGATCAACATGTCACTGGCCCAAGCCTTGCAACACATGTTGAAAGGGGGACTAATTACTTTAAGGGATCCTCCTCAGAATCCTAATACATCCTCTCCTCGGTACAATCCTAATGCAAGATGTGCGTATCATTCTAATATTCCGGGAGATGACACCAACAACTGCTGGGTGTTGAAAAACAAGATTCAAGACATGATCGAAGCTGGGGAAATTGAATTTAACCCTCCTGGGACCCCAAATGTGATCACTGCTCCTATGCCCAATCATGAGAAGACTGTTAATGTTGTTGATGAAGTTTCTTATGTATCCTCAATAACAGATTTGACTACTCCTCTATTCATCATCAAGAAGAAGCTGGTGCAGGCTGGGTTCTTTCCAGGTTGCAAGGAAGACTATTTTTATTGTGCCTATAAACCTGATAGCTGTTGGAAGTTGAAGGATGGTATTCAACGCCTCATGGACAATTACACTATATTGTTTGAGAGAACTCCTTCTGTGGAAAGTATGTGTAAACATATGACTCGAAACACGAAGCTTGAAGATGTAGTTATGGTTGATAAAGTACCAGTGAGGATCAACTCTAAAGGTCCTGTCAGGATTACATCCAAAGGACCAGTGAAGATTACTGCTGAAGGCCCTGTGAAGACTGTTGCTGAAGCTAGAGTGGCTCCCATGATCATCACCACTCCTGGCCCTGTTCCTTATACTTATGATAAAGCTATACCCTGGAATTATGGTTCTGATATTTATATCCATGGTGTCAAACAAGAACCTTTGACTGATTCACCTGTTACTGATGTTAGTCTTGACGTGGACAACATTGCTGGGTCTAGTAAGGTCACCAGAAGTGGAAGAATCTTCTCCCCTCAAGATACCTCTAAAAGTACAATTACCCCAGCTTATACCTCTAATTCTGGGCCAAATATTGATGCCCAGGGTAAAGGTCCTGTGATTGAACCTGTACAAGCTGAGGCACCAACTGCTGAAAATCTTTCTAAACAGATGGAAGAAGTACTGAAGATCATTCGCAAGAGTGATTATGATATTGTTGACCAGTTGGGGCATACTCCCTCCAAAATCTCCATGTTATCTTTGTTGCTGTGTTCTGAGGCCCATGCTAAAGCCTTAATCAAGTTCTTAAAGACTGCTCATGTGCCAAATGAAATTTTGTAGATCAATTAGAGAATTGTGTTGCACATTTGACTAGTGATAATGGTCTGGGCTTTTCTGATGTTGATCTGACTCCTGCCAAGAGAAACCATAACAGAGCTCTGCATATCTCCATTGAATGTAGGGGCACTACTTTGTCTCATGTACTGGTGGACAATGGTTCTTCATTAAATGTGCTCCCTAAAGTGGTTATGGACAAGCTCAGTCCTGAGGATGTTGTGTTAAGACCAAGTGATGTGGTGGTGAGGGCCTTTGATGGTTCAAGAAGAATGGTACTTGGAGAAGTAGACCTCCCGATCAAAGTAGGCTCTCAAGTCTTCAACTCTACTTTCTATGTAATGGATATTCGTCCTGCGTATTCTTGTTTGCTTGGGCTCCCCTGGATCCATGGGGCAGGTGCTGTGACTTCCACCTTGCATCAGAAGTTGAAATATCCGGTGAAAAACAAAATTGTCACTGTCTATGGTGAAGAAGAGTACATGGTGAGCCATGTGAATACTTTCAAATATGTAGAAATGGAGGGTGAAATGGTTGAAACTCCGTGTCAAACATTTGAAGTTGTTCCTTGCTCTGCTCTTGTTCCTCAGTCTGTCCCTGCTTCTGAAAGAGCTCCTGTGGTTACTAGAATGCCTCCTGCAATGGCCTCCCTCAAAGATGCTAAGGATATGGTTGAAAAAGAATCTTAGAGGACTGTTCGTCGTGCTCGTGTTGTTCGTATCACTAATCAAGGGGTCATAAGAGATCAAATCAATGTTGCAGGTGACTATGATGAAGACTACAACCTGGATGATTGGATCTTTCCTACCATGGGTGATGGGCTCAACAATTGGAAGGTTGAAGACGTTATTCCTATCTCCTTTAGTCAGGAGTAAATACTATTACTGTGTTCTGTTTTAAGTTTGTAATTTCGAACAATAAAACCTTTTAAGCCTTGTGTCTTACCCGGGGCACAATGGAATGCTTGTTTCGGGATGTCATTTCATTTGCATACTTCATTCAATAAAATCAATGGACGTTTCGTTTTCGTAAATATTGTGCTCCTTGTCTTTCTTTTATTATTATTTCTGTTTTATCAGCTATGTGTTCTTACACACACCCACATCACTAAAATGCAGATCCTCATCCACTCTGGATCCTGTTGATAACAGTTCTACTATTGCCAATTATAATTTCGAGAATCCGATATATCATGCTGAAGATGGAAAGGAGGAAGATTGTGAAGTACCTATAGAGCTTGCTAGGTTGTTACAACAAGAAGAGAAAGCTATACAGTCGCACGAAGAGCCAATCGAAGTTGTGAATCTGGGAACAGAGGAAAACAGGAAAGAGGTCAAGATAGGGGCTGAATTAGAGGATGGTGTTAAGAACAGATTAATCCAGATGTTACGTGATTATGTAGATATCTTTGCTTGGTCATATGAAGATATGCCAGGGTTGGATACTGACATTGTGGTTCACTGTCTGCCGGTAAAAGAAGATTGTCGTCCAAAGAAGCAAAAGGTTCATCACATGCGTCCTGAAATGTCAGAAAAGATTAAAGCAGAGGTGATGAAATAATTTGATGCAGGATTCTTATCTGTGACTTCTTATCCTTAGTGGGTTACAAACGTGGTATCGGTACCTAAGAAGGATGGTAAGGTACGCATGTGTGTGGATTACAGGGATTTGAATAAGGCTAGTCCTAAAGATGACTTTCCACTTCCACATATTGATGTTTTGGTAGACAACACTGCTCAGCATAAGGTATTCTCTTTCATGGATGGTTTCTCTGGTTACAATCAGATTAAGATGGCGCCTGAAGATATGGAGAAGACTACATTTGTTACACAATGGGGCACTTTTTGTTATAAGGTGATGCCATTTAGTTTGAAGAATGCTGGGGCAACATATCAGCATTCTATGGTGGCTTTGTTTCATGATATGATTCACCATGAGATAGAGGTATATGTGGATGATATGATAGCCAGGTCCCAGAATGAAGAACAACACCTTGATCACTTGCACAAGTTATTTGAGAGGTTGAAGAAGTATAAACTGAGATTGAATCCAAACTAGTGTACTTTTGGAGTTAGGTCCGGTAAACTCCTGGGTTTCATTGTCAGTGGAAAAGGTATTGAAGTGGATCCTGCAAAGGTAAAAGCTATACAAGAGATGCCTGCTCCCCGTACTTAGAAAGAATTCAGAGGTTTCTTGGGATGACTGAATTACATTGCAAGATTTATTTTCCAGTTAACTGCTACCTGTGAGCCAATCTTCAAATTGTTGAAGAAAGATCAGGTAATGGAATGGAATGACGAGTGTCAGGTAGCCTTTGATGAGATCAAGAAATACCTCCAAGAACCTCCAATTTTGATGCCACCAGTTGATGGAAGACCCTTGATTATGTACTTAACAGTATTAGACAACTCAATGGGGTGTGTGTTGGGGCAACATGACGAGTCTGGTCGAAAAGAGTAGGCAATATACTACCTTAGCAAAAAGTTTACCGACTGTGAAACAAGATACTCACTGCTCGAGAAAACTTGCTGCACTTTGGCATGGGCTGATCGTCGACTAAGACAATATATGTTGACTCATACTACCTTGTTGATTTCAAAGATGGATCCAATAAAGTACATATTCGAGAAACCTGCTCTCTCCGGACGAATAGCAAGATGGCAAATGATTCTAACAGAATATGATATACAGTACACCACTCAGAAGGCCATTAAAGGCAGGTTGGTAGCTGATAATTTAGCTCATCAGGTAGTGGATGATTATCAGTCTATGAATTTTGAGTTCCCGGATGAAGACATTATGATTGTTACTAAAGAACTTAGACAATATGACGGACCTGAACAGGGATCCCGATGGACTATGGTTTTTGATGGAGCTTCTAATGCGCTTGGTAATGATGTTGGTGTTGTGATCATTTCTCTTGAAGGTTGCCATACCCCAATTACTGCTAGACTTTGTTTCTATTGTACCAATAACATGGCTGAATATGAAGCGTGTATCATGGGTATCAAAGTTGCCATTGAGATGAAGATTCAGTTTTTGGACGTATATGGAGATTCAGCCCTGGTAGTTAGTCAGATTAAAGGAGATTGGGATACTGTAAACACCCCAAATTTGCCCTCACCCATTCACACCATGGCTTGTGATCTTTTCATTTGCATAAATTCAATCATGGCATCTCATATTGCACTTTTGCTTCACTGCATTGTTTCTAAGTCATCTGCATCTAGGGTTTGTGATCTGAGCAATCCAAGAGCTGTTTGAGCCATTTCAAAGGTCATCAATCACTTCAAAGGGGTCCATGTATGTTCAAGCATCATATTATATCCTCTCAATGTCAAGAAATTCAAAGAGTCAAAAGAACTAAGAAAGGCATGGAAGCAGAGCCAGGTTTAACTGCACAGATGACCTAAAATTAGGGTTTTGGTTTCAGAGGCCATAACTCCAAATTTTTGGTCATTCTTGTTTCTATTGGTCTCTATGTGCTATGAGGATCATGCATATCAATTTTCATGAAGAAACTCCTTGGGGAAGGCATCTGATCAAAGGATGACTTCTTGAGCAAGTCAGTGCAAAATCAGGGCATCTGAAGCCCCCAATGACCCAACCAAAGGGTGTTCTCCATCATTTTGAATGTGTATGATCTTTATTTGATCATAGAAGATGATAGAAGTTCACAAAATTGAAGAATTTCAAGCCATTTGCAAAGTTGCCTTTTTGGGAAAGTGACTTGTAATAAAAACTTGCCATTTTAGGAATGTTTTTCAACCTCCTCTTTTGGATTCAAAATGCTTCAAATGAGAAAACTTTGGTCATGAAAGTTGTATAATGGATCATTCCATTTTCAAAAAGTACAAGAACTCATTCTAATTCATTTTGGATCAAAAGTTATGGCTTGTCAAAGTTGACAAAAATCACTTAATTTTCACTTTTGTACCAAAGAGGCAAAGTTGCAAAACCTCTTGCCAATGCAAAATGTGACTTCAATGTGACTTCTAACCCTTGCACAAACATGAACCATGACCTAAAAATCATAATGCACCAAAGAATTGTCCATTTTCATGACTTGTGCATTAAGAAACTTCAAAAGGGCCAAACATTATGAAAATTGCAAAAACTCACACAAACCCTAATCCACTTGCTGCATTGCCTCTAATTCATTTCCATGGTTCTCCTTGAAGCATGCTGAGCCAAGCCATGCCTTTGTACCTTGACTGAACCAGCCCATACCTCTCTTACACAAAAAGTTGACTTTATGCAAAATGGCCCATACCAATCAAGATAGGCCAGCAACAACTCTCTGACCTATCCAAGCTTGATACATGGACAAAATGAGACTCAACACATAACACAACACAACCTGAAACATCACACAAGCCATAGTTCCCAAAGCTCACCTCTTATGCATTTTGTTTCGAAACTCATCACACAGGCTTCAAACATCAAAACAAACTTCACAAAACCATTCACCATGTTCCTCTGATCATTTCCCAATCCTCATTTGTCCCTGAAACCACCCCAAGCAGAAATACGATTTCTCACCCCTCCTGAACAGAACTTTATCAATCTCTCAAACCAGCCAAAAGAAATTCCAAACAAGCATTGCAAGCTTCTCAGGAGGTTCATTAGAGGCGTTTTGGACCAAAGAAACAGCCAGAAAGTTCCAAAGATCAAAGCTCCAGTTCAGGTGAGCTCAAGAACATTTTTTCCAGAAACTTGTTTTTAAGTTACTAAATGATTCTTTATGCTTCACTGATCATGTTGATGTGTTTTGTTTTGAAAATGGTTGAGAAATGAGTATGTATTCGTGTTCTGAAATTTTTTGACCTAGAACTATTTTGATTCGATTCTCACTTTTGATGTGTTTTAAATGTTGTTTGTTTGTTGATTCTTGATGTATGATGTATGGGGATCATTTCTGGGCAGAAAAATTGAGTGTTAGAAGCTTAGGGAGAGAGATAGCAATTTTCAGGGAGGGGTGTGGCCGGAGAAGATGACCGGAGGTCATTTCCGGCCACCTGAAAGTCATTAACTCATTAATCACGTTTAGGGTTCAGTTTGAATTTGGAACATGGATTTAGTTGACCAGGGTTGACTCCCGCGCGTTTGAAGGGCCCAGATCTTTCATTAAAACCCTAATCCTAATTAATTAGATTAATTAATCAAGTTTAAATAAATCCATCCAGTTTGAATTTCAGCCATTGGATATGGCGCGGGTCAATTCCCTCCAAATTTGTTTGAACCTCGGCCTCTGGATCTGCATACTTCTCATAAATTCAATTTTTATTTCATTTAATTTGTTTTATCTTTTACGAATTATTTAAAATAGCAAAATACATTTAAAAATCCTGAAAATTTTTGTCAAACATTTCATTAATTTTCAGAACCCAAAAATATTTTTATTTTTATTTTTTGCATTAAAAAATATTTTTAAATCATTTAAATGTTTATTTATAATTAGTTAATGAAAATTAATTAATTAAAAATGCATTTAGGTATTTAAAAATCACAAAAAAATTCACATTGCATTTTAAAACATTTAGAAATATTATCAAACTCTCAAAGCAAATTTCTTTTTGGTTCTTGATGCATTTTGATCATTTTCATTGGAATTAAATTCATTTTAAGGCAATATTTTTGTTCAAACATGGAAAAATCCATTCTGCCTAACCATTGAGAGTTTGATGATGATTCTTCTTGCATTGCATCCTTCATGGCATGTAGTTTATAGGATAAATTTGGTTTGAATTGATCTTCCATTTTCAATTTGTTTTTGCATTTTTCATGATAAGGCACCCTAAAACCCTAATTGACTTAAGAAAATCATAACTTGCACTAGGTTAAAAGTTAGGTCCCCTCCCTTGGGCAGTGAACTTGTGTAGGGTTAGGGTTCCTTTGATCCTCTTTTCAATTTTTTGTCATGTCATTTGCTTCTGGTTTTGAATTTTTGCATTGCATGTTGTATGTAAACCCTAATTTGTGCCTTCCTTTGCATCCATCTTTCATTTGCTTGCATCCAATAACTTGCCATGACATTTTGTGCATCCACATGATTCATAATACATCTTAGGACATATTAGAATCATGTTTGATCATTGCATCTTTCATTTTCCATGTTATGCATTCATATCATTTCATAAACTTTCATGAACTCTTTATGGTCCAAAGCATGCTTCATTTGCATCCTCATCCTTGTATGATCATCCACAACTCTTGTCATGTGTTTGCATCATCTCTTAGCATAATTAACATCATGTTCATGCTTCTGATTTTGGTTTCCCTCATTGCATTTCATCTCATTTGCATTGCATTTCATTTCTTTTGCTAACTTTTCAGGTGGTAAGTTGTTTTGAGAAGTGAATTTTCCTTCACTTCTCACAATCTCCTTTCATCTCTCTTATGCATCATTGCTGCATTTTATCTTGTGCTTTGGAGTGAGCTTGCTCATTCATGTTCATCTTACTTTCTTTCTTCAAGCAACTTGTCTTCTTAGGTGAAGCAAGTTGTTTTGCTTCTCTCTGCTCCCTCCTCCTTTCATCTGCTTCCTTCCTGGTGGTTTCTCTGAAGATCTTCTTGCAAACCTCATAAACCCTAGGACAACCAAGCATGATAATAATTAGGGTTTGATTAGCCCCCCCATTTATTTTTGCCTTTGTGTCATCTTTGAATCTTCTCCTCTCATCTCATAATCAAGGACTAAACCTTAAAGGTTTTAAGGCTTTGTGATTAAGCTTATGCCTGCATCCTTCTATTAGGATGGAGTGTATAACTTTAATCCTAAGTGTTAAACCCTTAATGTGTTTAAATCCTTTAATCAATCCATCTAATAATCACTAAGACATCAAGCTTGTAACTTGGGCCTTGCATTAGGGTTCCAATTCTTCCTTAATTGGTTGAGAAGGACTAACCCTAGTGTTAATGGACAAGTCCTCCTCAAGTTGTCTTACAAACCCTAAAATTCACTTCTTCATATTATCATTAACTAAAATCCACTTAATAAAGGCTTTGTTTTGTCATGAGGTTAATCCCTAATCATGGATTAAGTTGAGGAGTCTTCCTCAGCTTAAATGTTCTCATCTATTATCCTTCTATTAGGATAGTGTAATGAGTCCATTAAATCCTTGATTATGGCTTAATCTCATTATTCAACACTAAACAAAAACCACAAAAATATCTAATTAACCACAAGTAGGTTAATGATCTTAATCCTACATCATGGTAATCAAGTGTTAGGTGCTTACTTCATACTTAAGGTATTCTCATTACCCCTAATCAGAGGGAGGATGTGATGAGTTTACTAACCCTTGGTTTAGTCTTAAGCTCATTTTCCTATGACAAGCTTCAAAAAGCAATAAAATACTGAAAACACAAAAACAAACAATAATCGTCTCCTCCGGGATTCTTTTCTCATCTCATTCACTCACAAACGGGAACTCACTTCTCCCGTCTGATGCAAGACAATTTGCACCTGAGCCAGACAGGTCATACACTTGAGCATAGACAAGTAAGCAGTTCACAAGTCAATTTATCTTTCAGTCTCTTTGGGTCGAACTACGGTGTTCTGACTTCCTTATTGCACGAGAGGATACGTAGGCATAACTTAACAGTTATCGAACAAAAGTCTCTGTATATTCTCCCCCTTCTAGCATTATCCTTTAAGCCTCATAGTCTTGAGCATTTCACTCCTGTTCTTACACTGACACTTCTCTTATACACTTCACACTTCTTTTACACTGACACTTGCATTCTTTCCCAGCTTTGATACACAGATAGCACAGACACTACCCCTTTAAAACACAAATCTTTTGAGCGTGGATCCCGTCGAGTACGGCGGACAATCTGGGTGCTAATACCTTCCCAGGTTGTAACCAACCCCCTTTCTCAGTCTCTCTGGTTCGCAACCGTCTTATCCATATCTTTCTAGGTCTATGCAGCATTACCTTTCCTTCGGGATAAATATGCCTAGCTGGCGACTCTTGTCTTCTGAGTTCACCCTTGTGTGTTCTCTCTCCTTTCGCCGACCATTCGCGTCTGTACCCCTCTTGACCTGGCCTCATTTGGTGGGAGCGACAGATACCAAGCATGCAAATCTCATTCCTTGCAGAGAGCATGTGTTGTCTTTGATCCCATATTTTGAAGAGATTACCTTTGGACATATTCCACGAGGAGAGAATCAGTTGGCAGACGCTTAAGCCACCATGGCATCTATGTTTGAGATTAGTTGAGATGATGAAGCTCCCAGAATCACTATTGATAGATTTGAGAATCCTGCATATTGTAATGAGATTGATATTGAAGGAGTAGAGGGAAGGCCTTGGTTATATGAAGTGAAAAGGTATCTTGAAGCTCAGGAGTTCCCTGAAGGGGCATCTGTCAATGATAAGAAGTTTCTTAGGAGGTTTGCTGCTAAGTTCTTTTTGAGTAATGGAATTTTGTACAAGCGCAATCATGATTCAACTTTGCTTCGTTGTGTGGAAAAGAAGGAAGTAACAGAGATTATGGAAGACATGCATGATGGGATTTTTGGCACTCATTCTAGTGGTCATACCATGGCAAAGAAGATATTGAGAGCAGGTTACTATTGGTCTACCATGGAAGCTGACTGCTATCAACACTCCAAAACATGTCACAAGTGTCAGATTTATGCTGATAAGGTGCATGTACCTCCAGTTCTGTTGAATGTGTTGACTGCTCCTTAGCCTTTTGCCATGTAGGGCATTGATATGATTGGTGAGATCAAGCCTACTGCCTCCAATGGACATCGTTTCATCCTTGTTGCCATTGATTACTTTACAAAGTGGGTGGAGGCAGCCTCATTTGCATCTGTTACTAAGAATGTTGTGGCTCGATTCATAAAGAATAATCTCATATGTAGGTATGGCATCCCTGAAAGGATTATCACAGACAATGGTTCTAATCTGAACAACACTACGATTACTGATCTCTACACGTAGTTCAAGATTACGTATCATAATTCTTCTCCGTATCGTCCAAAGATGAATGGTGCAGTAGAAGCTGCCAATAAGAAAATCAAGAAGACTTTACAGAAGATGACTGTTACGTATAAGGATTGGCATGAGATGTTACCATTTACTCTTCATGATTATCGTACTACAATACGTACTTCAATAGGGGCAACCCCATTCTCCTTAGTCTATGGTATGGAAGCATTTCTACCCATTGAAGTTCAGATCCCCTCCTTAAGAATCATGAAGGATGCAGGCTTAGATGAAGATGAGTGGATTCAGACTCGACTTGACCAGATAAATTTGATTGATGAGAAAAGGTTGGCAGCTGTTTGTCACGGTCAGATGTACCAGAAACGGATGATCAAAGCTTTTAATAAGAAGGTTAAGCAAAAGGTATATCAGACTGGAGACTTGGTAATCAAGCGTATCATATTACCACAGGGTGATCCTAGGGGCAAGTGGACTCCTACATATGAAGGACCATTTGTAGTCAAAAGGGTATTTTCAGGAGGTGCCATGATGCTTACTACTATGGATGGTGAAGATTTCCCACAGCCCGTAAATGCAAACATAGTTACAAAAAACTACGCATAAAAAAGAGACCCGCTAGGTTGACTGGCCTAGGCAAAAATAAGGGCATCCCGGCGAACCAAAAAAGTTCGGGCAAAAATTAGGGATATATATAAAAAAAATGTACACCCGGTAATTCGAAAACCTGAAAAGGAGGCTTGGGCAAAAAAGGGTATCCCGGTGGATTGAAAACCTGAAAAGGCAATCCAGGCAAAAGTTAGGGATTAAAGCGTATGACTATGTCTCATTGGATCACTCATGTAACCTTAACCAGTTGTGCTACATGGATCAATCCAATCAGATAAAGATCAATCCAATCATTTCCATCTCGACAGCAAAAGATGAGATACTTGAAGATAATGGCAATAGTGGAATTGAAACTCAATAGGATTATTTTTCACATAGCTGTTTTTCTTTGTTTTGTAAAAACTTTTATGACGAATTCCTCTTACTAGGATTTCTGTCTCCTTGTATAGACTTTCCTGTGTATAGGCCACTTTCTAAATAAATAAAGTCTCATGTTTTAATTCAAGTTTACTTTTCCCCTGTTTACTTAAGCGAAAACGTCCATTGGTTGTGTTTGAATGTATGTATGCTTTTGAATATGATTGATGTTTACCAGAAATGCATAAAATGTAGTAATAGTATTTACTAAGGACGAACGGGGGTAGGAGTTCAACGAAACTTCACCGGTCCATCCCCACGGAGTAATATTTATGGATATCCATACAAAACTTTTCAAATAATATCTTAGACTTCCCACTCGACGAAATCGTCAAACAGTTTCATATCCTCCGAAGAATTAAGTTCTCCGAATCTATGTCCATCTCTTTTATCCTCAGTCAGGATATTCATGAATTTATTCCTTCAATAAAAAGCACGACGAACGAAGACGGGAGGTTCTAAGTACCATATTATTAAACAAGACGGGAACGAAGTCTTCATGTTCTTCAGCAACGAACCAGGATTTATTTTCCCCAGCCAGCAGTTGTTATACAGAGATACCCAGACACTTCAGGCTACATGATTCATACATACATCATTTACATTATATCATGGCATACGCATCCATAATCCATATGACATTCTTACTTAAGAGCACCATGCTATACATGCATACATCAAACAATCTTGCATAAACTAACCTTTTCTTTTCAGGATAGTTACAGGCAAATAAACACTATCAACGACTCGAAACAAGTCAGAGACGATCTATACAAAGATCTAGTACTGATACTTAATTCAGAGATAATCGTTACGAAGATTCATTTCTGATTATCAATACTCAAGTTGTCCTTGGAAGGGTACGTAAATGATCTATACGAAGATCTAGTGCTTAATCCAGAATATTTCCAGAGGAGATAATCGCTACGAAGATTTATTTCTGATGGTCAACTATCTTTGGGATAGTGTGTAAATGATCTATATGAAGATCTAACACTAAATCCAAGAGATTCTTTCAGAAGAAGTTCAGAGATAATCGCCACGAAGATTTAATCCTGATATTCTTTTTGTCCTTGGGAAGGTATGTAAATGGTCTATACGAAGATCTATTACCTAATCTGGGATATTTCCAGAAGAGATAATCGCTACGAAGATTTATTTCTAATGGTCTATGCAACATTTTATCTGTGGGATGGTACATAAATGATCGATACGAAGATCTTGTACTTAGCCCAATATATTACCAAAAGCAATTTGGAAAAGATCGTCACGAAGATTTGATTCTGATGCTTAAATTAAAGTATGTTCCTAAAGATGGTTCAGAGTCGGTTTACACGAAGATCTAAGTACTGACACCTAATGAAGGATATTCTTTATATTGGACAGGGGCAGCTGTTGCACCCCAACATTTTCCCTCACCTAGTGTCGCTCCCGATAAATGGGACATGGCCCAGATAAAGGTACAGACGCGAACGGTCGGCGAAAGGAACAATGAGAACACACAGCAGTGAACTCACTGGAAAAGAAAAAGAGTCGCCAGCTAGGCATTTTTATCCCGGAGGAAAGGTAATGCTGCATAGACCTGGAAAGATATGGATAAGACGGTTGCGAACCAGAGAGACTGAGAAAGGGGGTCGGTTACAACCTGGGAAGGTATTAGCACCCAGATTGTCCGCCGTACTCGACGGGATCCACGCTTAAAGGATTTGTGTTTTAAAGGGGTAGTGTCAGTGCAATTTGTGTATAAAAGAGCTGGAAAGGGATATACGGGTGTCAGTGTGAAAGAAGTGGAGTGTGATATATACAGTGTCAGTGTAAGAATGAAAGTGAGATACTCAAGATCATGAGGCTAAAAGAATAATGCTAGAAGGAGGGGGGATATACAGAGACTTTTGTTCGATAACTGTTAAGTTATGCCTACGTATCCTCTCGTGCAATGAGGAAGTCAGAACACCGTAGTTCGACCCAAAGAGACTGAAAGATGAATTGACTTGTGAACTGCTCACTTGTCTATGCTCAAGTGTATGACCTGTCTGGCTCAGGTGCAAACTGTCTTGCATTAGACGGAAGAAGCAAAGTTCTCGTTTATGAGTGAATGAGATGAGAAAAGAATCCCGAAGGAGACGATTATTGTTTGTTTTAGTGTTTTCAGTCTTTTGTTACTTTTGGAGATTTGTCATAAGTTAATGAGCTTAAGCCTAAACCAATGGGTTAGTAAACTCATCCCATCTTCCCTCTGATTAGGGGTAATGAGAATACCTTAAGTGTGAAGTCAGCATCTCACACTTAATCACCATGGTGTAGGATTAAGATCATTTACCTACTTGTGATTATTTAGATGTTTTTGGTGTTTTGTTTAGTGTTAGGTAATGAGGTTAAGCCATAATCAAGGATTAAACAGGCTCATTACACCATCCTAATAGAAGGATAATAGATGAGAATGTTTAAGCTGAGGAAAGCTCCTCAACTTAATCCATGATTAGGGATTAAACTCATGACAAAACAAGCCTTTGGTTAAGTGGATTTTATTTAATGATATGATGATGAAGTGAGTTTTAGGGTTTGTAAGACAACTTGAGGGGGACTTGTCCATTAACACTAGGGTTAGTCCTTCTTAACCAATTAAGGAAGAATTAGAACCCTAATGCAAGGCCCAAGCTACAAGTGTGATGTCTTGATGATTATTATGTGAATTTATTAAAGGAGTTAAACACATTAAGGGTTTAACACTTAGGATTAAAGTTATACACTCCATCCTAATAGAAGGATACAGGCATAAACTTAATCACAAAGCCTTAAAGCCTTTAGGGTTTAGTCCCTGATTATGAGATGAGAAGAGAAGACTCAAAGAGACATAAAGGTAAAACTAAGTGGGGAGACTAATCAAAACCCTAATCCTTGTCATGCTTGGTTGTTCCTAAGGTTTGTGAGGTTTACAAGAGAAATCTTCAATGGAACCACCAGGAAGCAGAGAAAAGGATCAGGAGAAGCAAAGTAACTTGCTTCATTCAAGAAGTCAAGTCACTTGAAGAAAGAAAGTAAGAAGAAGAAGAATGAGCAAGCTCAATCTCAAACACATATCAAAATGCAGCAATGGATGCAATAGAGAAATGAAAAGAAAATGTGAGAAGTGAAGGCAAATCCACTTCTCAAAGTTGCTTACCACCTGAAAGGTTAGTGAAGGAAATGCAATGCAATGTCAAATGGAATGAAATGGCATGATGAGAAACAAAACCAGAAGCACATACATGGTGTTGATGATGCTATGGGATGCTACAAACATGAAACAACACATGGGGATGATCATACAAGCTCAAGGATGCAAATGAAACAAGTTAAGACACATGGACATACATGAAAAGTCATGACATGCAAATGGCACACAACATGGCAAATGCAAGATGAAATGATCAAACATGCTTTCAATATGTCTTATTATGTTAAATGAATCATATGGATGCATAAAATGTCATGGCAAGTCAAGGTATGAATGCAAATGCAAGATGAGTGCATATGGAAACCCAAATTAGGGTTTATGATCAAAGCATCAAACACAAACCAAAATCAGAAGCAAACATCAATACAAAAAATTGAAAATGCACTCAAAGGACCCCTAATCCTATACTAACTCACTGCCCAAAGGAGAGGTTCCAACTCTTAACCTAATTCAAGTTATGATTTTCCTAAGTTTCCTAGGGTTTTAGGGTTCCTTAACAAGAAAAATGCCAAACAAATAGAAAAAGAAAGATCAAATCATGGCCATTTAATCTCACAAACTACATGCTAAACACAATGCAATGCAAAAAGAATCAAAGTCCAACTCTCTAGGGTTAGGCAGAAATGATTTTTGGAAGTTTGGATCAAAATAATGCATTAAAATGATTTTAATTCCATGAAAAATTCTCAAAATGCATCAAGATCAAAAAAGAAATTTGGTTTGAGGGTTGGACAATGTTTCTAAATGTTTTTAAATGTTTTATGAATTTTTTGGTGATTTTTAAATACCTAAAAGTATTTTTAATTAATTAATTCTCATTAATTAATTAAAAAGAAACTTTTAAATATTTAAAAATACTTTTTAAATGCAAAAAAATGAAAATAAAAATATTTTTGGGTTTTAAAAATTAATGAAACTCTTGACAAAAAATTTCATAATTTTTAAATGGTTTTTGCTATTTTTTATAAAATGTACAAGTTAAATGGAAAGAAAATGAAATAAAACAAAATAAAATGAAAAGTAATCTGATCCAATGATCCAGATTCAAAGCTGAAAGGAAATGGTTGACTGGCGCGCTAATGAATGGCTTGGATTGACTCTGGCTTAAATCAAGTTTTACGAATTAATTAAATGGATTAATTAGGTTAATGGTGATTAGGGCAAAATGGACCCATCTGGACCACACATACACGCGCCAAGTCAACCCAAGTCAGATGATCCAACGCATGAGATTCAAATGCCATTAATGACTGGGATTAGGGTTAAGCATTTTCAGGTGACCGGAGGGAAGCTCCGGTCATCTTCTCCGGCGGGTTGAAAACCCTAGATCATGATTCAGGCTACCATTCATCAAATTAAAAGCAGGGAAATGTTCCTCTACCCAAACCCCATTCAAATCACCCCTCAAACTAAATTTACCATGCACAAACAAAGAGAATCGAAGCCAACAAGATTCACGGGCAAAATTTCAGAGCCTTGGTAAATCCTCATTTCTCACTCATTTTCGATTCTAAGCACATCCCCATGATCAGAAAGACATACACAATCAAATTATAACATAAAATGCAAGCTCTGAGAGAAAAAGTTCATGGCCATACCTGAGGTGGAAGCTTCTGATTCTGGGCTTTCTGGGCTGTTCTTTGATGCAGACTCACTCCAAAGGTTCCCCTGGTGCTAATGGCAAGCTTGGATGGAGCTTAAACAAGCTATTTTGAGAGGTCCAGTTCTGGTGTATCAGAAAATGAAGTCTGTGTGTGTGATGTTTCAAGCTCTACCAATGGTTGATTCTGGTTCCTTTTAGTGTGTTTGATTTGTTGGTGAAGAGAAATTGGATGTTTGATGGCTGGAAAATGAGATTCGAAGAAGGGAAGCTCTTTGACAGTTTTTGTGGGGACTGAGTTCTGGCTTGCTTCAAGGGCCAATGCTGTGCTATAACATTCCCACAATGTGTGAATAGCCTGTGGAGCAGGTCAGTAGGGGTGGCTGCTTACTGTTCCATGAGTATGGGAGTTTTGGCCAAAAAGTCAAGTTGGCTTGTACTTGCAGCATGGGCTATGGCAGCAGCAGTTTGAGGTCATGTCTTGCTTCAGCTTGGGTTAAGGATGACCCTTAGATTGCTTGTAGCTGACTGCAACATATGGATCATGAACTATGCTAGCTTTTGCAACTTGCCCACTTGGTGTTTTCTCATGATTTGTGCCATATACATGAGACACCTCTTGCTGAATTTTGTAGCATAGAACTTCTTTTAGTCATGGCAATGCATAGAAATCAGTTGGTAATCACATAGCTCTTTGGAGAATGACTTTGCCAAAAATCCATCTTTTGCACTTGTAATGGAAAATGGCTTAAGGATCTTTGAAAACCAAAGCAAGCAATGCAAAATCCCTTGGGCTAATTCTGTTTTTTAGGTTATGTATGATCATGTGATGAAGTTTTGAAGCCATTTTGAAGTCACTAGAATGCTTGGTACATGAATTTGCAAGTTTTCCATTTGGTGCCTAGCTTGAATTTTAGTGATTTTTGCCAACTTTGACAAACCATAACTTTTGATCCAAAATGAATTAGGTCATGTTCTTGTACTTTTTGAAAAGGGAAAGATCCAATCTACAACTTTCATGACCAAAGTTTTTCCATTTGAAGCATTTTTGGATCAGAAAGTAAGGTTTGAAAAGTTGTCCAAAATGACAAATTCCTTAAAAGTCAAACTTGCCTCAAAAAGTCAACTTTGCAAAAACTTGTAATCCTTGAATTTTGTGAACTTCCAACCTCTTCCATGATCAAATAAAGATCATATACACTCAAAATGATGAAGATCACCCCTTGGTTGGGTCATTGGGGGCCTCAGATGCCCTGATTTTGCACTGACTTGTCTGAAAAGTCAACTCTTGATCAGATGACTTCCCCATGGAATTTCTTCATGAAAATTGATATGCATACTCCCTATACCATATAGAGAACAATAGAAACAAGAATGACCAAAAAATTTGGAGTTATGGCCTCTGAAACCAAAACCCTAATTCTAGGTCATCTGTGCAGTCAAGCCTGGCTCTGCTTCCACACCAATCCCAGTTCTTGTGATTCTTTGGCATTATTAACTTTGAGAGGATGTAATATGATACTTGAACACACATGGACCCCTTTGAAGTGATTGATGGCCTTTGGAGTGGCTCAAGAAGCTCTTGGATTGCTCAGATCACAAACCCTAGATGCAGATGACTTTGAATCTATGCAGTGAATCGAAAATGTGGTATGAGACCTTATGATTGTGTTTATGCATATGAGAATGATCACAAGCCATAGTGTGAATGGGTGAGGGCAAATTTGGGGTGTTTACAGCTGCCCCTATTCAAACATGAGTTAGCTGTGCAGGATATAAGCGACGGCTTAACAGGCAAACGAGATAACTTGTGGTTGAATACCAAAGACAGTCCAAAATTTGCACTCACAGAATGAAGAAGAAAAGGGATATAGATTGCAGAAGAAAGTAAAGTATATTGTAAAGTGTGGGCGACGGAGGACGACCGTCGAGCAGAGGACGCCTGCTGGGTAAAGAGCAATGACGGGGACGGCCGACATGCTGGAGAAGTGCGGACAGTAAAGCAATGACGGGGACGGCCGACATGCTGGGGATAAAAGATATTATGATGGGGACGGCCATCAAGATAAAGTTGTAAAATTCTCTGGGAATTAATGAATCATGACGGGGACGGCCATCAAGTTCATAAAGGTAAAGGAACCAACGATGGGGACGACCATCGGGCTAAAAAGAAAAGGGACCACGACGGGGACGGCCATCGGGTTAAAGAATAAATGAAATGAACAGATGATGAGGTACGGTCATCAAAGGTGAAGGACAATCACCTAGCAGGGGACGGCTGCTCTGTAAGGGGTAAGATGAGGGACGGTCATCTAATGGTGGAGGACGACCACCTGGCAGGGTACGGCTGCCGAAAGTATCGCGACATAGGACGAATGCCGGATAGAAAATCAACGATGGGGACGGCCATCGGATGAGCATGATGGAGGACGACCATCAAGAGGTGGAGGACGACCACCTAGCAGGGGACGGCTGCTCTCAAGGTTTATCATGACGTAGGACGACCGTCAGATAACCAAAATCAACAATGGGGACGGCCATTGGATAAAATGATGAAGGACGATCATCAAGAGGTGGAGGACGACCACCTAGCAGGGGACGGCTGCTAAATATATCACGACATAGGACGAATGTCGGATAGAGAAAGTCAACGATGGGGACGGCCATCGGACGAGCATGATGGAGGATGACCATCAAGAGGTGGAGGACGACCACCTAGCAGGGTACGGCTGCTCTCAGGGTTTATCATGACGAATGTCAGATAAAAAGAAATTTGTTTTAGTGGGGAATAGTAAACACGGACGAGTGTTTACATCCAAGAAATAAAAGGTATAAGTGTTTGGTATTATGTATAGATTAAAGATGCGGACGAGCATCCTTAAGACTATGATACGGACGAGTATCAGGTAGAAACAAATACTGACACGTGTTCAGAGATGATGATACGGACGAGTATCAACTGGTTAACAAGGAACACGGACGAGTGTTGAATCTGAAAGGACTCTTCTGGGGAATAGTAGACACAGACGAGTGTCTATATTCAAGAAGACGTAAGTGTTTGACACAGTGTATGGATTTAAAGATGCGGACGAGCATCCTTAAGGCTATGATACGGACGAGTATCATGTAGAAACAAACGCTAGACACATGTTCTGAGATGATGGTACGGACGAGTACCAACTGGTTAACAAAGAACAAGGACTATTGTTGAATCTGCGGGGATATAACTGGTGTATATAAGATACGGACGAGTATCTGTATAAGTATGAGTAGTAAGTATGAGTGATGAGTGTTCAATCTGCTGGGGAGAGTGTGACACGGACGAGTGTTAAGAGTATAGTATAAACAAGTATCTGATATACAAAGTGTTTACATTACTGTACCGGGAAAACGACATGGACGGATGTCAAGGAAATGTATACATATAAGTATCTGTGAGTGCAAAGGGGATATCTTGGCTTTCTGCCGGGGATATGACACGGACGAGTGCCATAAGGAGCAAGTATTTGAATGTGAGACAACTGCTTTTGCTGGGGAATCAGGGAGGTATTCTGCATTTTGTTGATGAGTTGATAATATTCACAAGTGTTTGATTCAAATCATGACTTATGATTATGCTATATGTTTGATTTTTGCCGTAATGCTCCGTACTTAAGACGGAATGCTACGCTTTGTTTGGTGAATATGATGCGAATGCTATGATTATACAAAGATACTAAACCGGGATTCGGATCCCCTTGCCGCGAAGATCTCTGGTCGATCTGTCTGAAGTGATTATCCCAGCTGGGGAGGAGATCATTGGTAGATCTGACAAGATGATTCTGCTTGGGGAAATGGGTCAATGATAGACCTATTCCTGACAATGAGGGACCCAGCTGGGGTTTGTAGAAGCTTTCTTCACTCTGTTGTGACTCCTTCGTGCGTTGCTCTTCCGGATAGAGGCTGGAACTTTGTGGGGAGATGATTCCCTGGCTTTTGTACTTGACTGAGGAAGAATGATTGGCAACTTGGCCGGGAGAAGCATGATTGGCAACTCGGCTGGGAAGCAACCAGTGGCAACTCAGCTGGGGAGAAATTACTCGGAATGCTAAGGCTGAGTGAGCGTTGATTTGCCAGCTTGCTGGGATGAAGCTTACATGCCCCATGTTGTGCCTTGAGTACCTGCAATCCTGAAAAGACAGAGAAACGCACAAGTGATCCCGAGGTATCCCTTACCGGATTCCATCATAGGAGTTAGACACTTCTGAGAGTAAGTATATTCCCTGCAAGCACACGTTTTATTTTCTTTACTTTCAAAGATAACACCTGTATTCATGCAATCAGTTTTTCTTAAGACATCAGACATTCTTTGCAAACAAAAATGTACGAGACAAAACATGACTGAAAAATCTGATTTTATTAATTCATGTGCCCTGAATTGGCAAGATACAGTCAAAGAAACATATCTCCTGAAATGAGGAGATTGTTACAAATTGAGAAACAAAATGCTGGCAATGTTGATGACGCTTTGAAGGAGCTTCCTCTTGCTATGACTCGTATGACTATTGACGCTCTTCTCGTCTTGCTTTCTGAAGAAGGCTGGTTCTGACAGAAGCTTGATCCTTTCGAAGCTTACCAAGTTGTAGGTGACACAGCCGAATTCAGAGTGCAGTTGTTCGCTTATTCCCTTATTTTGCATGGATCGCCCTTTCGGGTTTTCAATCCATCGGGATACCCATTTTTGCCTGAGTTGTCCAATGCGGCTTTTCAACTCAGCGGGTGTACAATTTTTTTGTTTATTTTCCCTTATTTTTGCCCGAGTCTTTTATTCTGTTTTTGACTCGCCGGGATGCCCTATTTTTGCCTGGACTTACATTCTATTTTTGTGTCCAGCGGGTCATTTTTATGCGAAGTATTTTTTAACTGCATCTGAATTCACAGGGGACGGGAAATCTTCACCATCCATGGTGCTGAGCATCAGTGCTCCACCAGAGAAAACTTTCTTTACCACAAATGGTCCTTCATAATTTGGAGTCCATTTGCCCCTGTGGTCTGTATGCGGAGGGAGGATTCTTTTTAGCACAAGATCTCCTACTTGGTACTCTCGGTGCCTGACTTTCTGATCGAAGGCTCTCTTCATTCTTTTCTGATACAACTGTCCATGACAGACTGCAGCCAATCTTTTCTCTTCAATCAGACTCAGTTGCTCGTACCGGGATCGGACCCATTCTGCTTCGTTCAGCTTAACATCCATTAGTACCCGTAGGGAGGGTAATTCCACTTCAACAGGTAGGACTGCTTCCATACCATACACAAGCTGATACGGTGTTGCCCCAGTGGATGTTCTGATCGACGTGCGGTACCCATGCAAGGCAAATGGTATCATCTCATGCCAGTCTTTGTAGGTGACTACCATCTTCTGCACAATCTTCTTGATATTCTTGTTGGCTGCCTCAACAGCGCCGTTCATCTTTGGCCTGTAAGGAGAAGAATTGTGGTGTTGGATCTTGAAGTCCCGGCATAGCTCTGCCATCATTTTGTTGTTCAAGTTGGAACCATTATCAGTAATGATTCGCTCGGGAACTCCGTATCGACAGATGATATCTCTCTTCAGAAATCTGGCTACCACTTGCCTTGTAACATTTGCATATGACGCTGCTTCAACCCACTTGGTGAAATAGTCAATGGCGACCAGGATGAATCTGTGGCCATTTGAAGCAGTCGGCTCAATCTTGCCGATCATATCAATGCCCCACATGGCAAAGGGCCAAGGTGAAGACATTATATTCAGAGGATTGGGAGGCACATGCACCTTATCCGCATAAATCTGGCATTTATGGCATTTTCTGGCATAGGCACAACAGTCGGCATCCATTGTTATCTAGTAATAACCTGATCTTTGCAACTTTTTAGCCATGGCATGCCCTCCTGCATGGGTACCAAAGGATCCTTCGTGCACCTCGTGCATCAACAAGTCTGCTTTTGTGCTATCAACGCATCTGAGGAGTACCATATCAAAGTTTCTCTTGTATAAGGAACCATCAGTGTTCAGAAAGAAACTACCAGCAAGCCTTCTCAAAGTCTTCTTATCATTGGAAGATGCCCCAGGTGGGTATGTTTGATCCTCCAAGAAACACTTAATGTCATGGAACCAAGGCTTATCATCTTTGACAATATCCGCTGCAAATACATATGCTGGTCTGTCAAGTCTGGACACTGAAATCTGAGGTACAAAGTTGGCAGCTTGAACCTTGATCATGGATGAAATGGTAGCCAGGGCATCTGCAAACTGATTCTCATCTCGAGGGATATACTCAAGCTTGACCGTTGTAAAGAAAGTCAATAACCTCCTTGTATAATCCCTGTAAGGTATCAGATGATCCTGGTGGGTATACCATTTGCCGTTGGTTTGATTAACTACCAGAGCTGAATCTCCGAATACAGTCAACGTCTTGATCCTGAGGTCAATGGCTTCCTCAAGACCCATAATGCAAGCTTCGTATTCAGCTTCGTTGTTAGTGCAGTTGAAAGTGAGTTTTACCGAGAAAGGCATGTGAACTCCTTTAGGTGTAATGAGTACTGCACCAACACCACGACCATTCATATTAACAGCCCCATCAAACATCATAGTCCATTCTTCTTCCGGGTCAGGCCCTTCAGTGTGAATAGGCTCTTCATGATCTTTCGCTTTTATGAACATGATGTCTTCATCAGGGAAATCAAATCTCATAGGCTGGTAGTCATCAATAGGTTGCTCAGCAAGATATTCAGACAATACACTGCCCTTGATGGCTTTCTGAGACGTGTACTGAATGTCATATTCAGTGAGAATCATTTGCCATCTTGCAACCCGTCCGGTAAGAGCTGGCTTCTTGAAAATGTACTTAACTGGGTCCATTTTTGAGATTAATAAGGTAGTGTGGGTCAACATATACTGTCTCAGTCGGCGAGCAGCCCACGCTAAAGCACAGCAAGTTTTCTCGAGCAGTGAATAACGTTGTTCACAGTCGGTAAACTTTTTGCTCAGGTAGTATATTGCATACTCTTTTCGACCAGACTCGTCATGCTGGCCCAGCACACACCCCATTGACTCTTCTAATACTGTCAAGTACATTATCAGAGGTCTTCCTTCGATTGGAGGCATAAGGATTGGTGGTTCTTGCAGGTATTCCTTGATCTTGTCAAAAGCCCTCTGACAGTCTTCGTTCCACCTGACCGTTTGTTCCTTTCTCAACAATTTGAACAGAGGCTCACAGGTTGCTGTAAGATGAGATATGAACCGTGAAATGTAGTTCATTCGACCTAAGAACCCTCGAACTTCTTTCTCAGTTTTCGGTGCAGGCATTTCTTGAATAGCCTTGACTTTATCAGGGTCAACTTCAATCCCTTTCTCGCTTACAATAAAACACAGCAGCTTACCAGATCGCACCCCGAATGTGCATTTGTTGGGGTTCAGCTTCAGTTGGTACTTCCTCATACGCTTGAATAGCTTCAGCAGATTTACCAGGTGGTCTTCTTCTGTGAGGGACTTGGCAATCATGTCATCCACATAACATTCGATTTCTTTATGGACCATATCGTGGAATAATGTTACCATAGCCCGTTGATACGTTGCACCAGCATTCTTCAATCCGAATGGCATTACCTTGTAACAGAAAGTGCCCCAGGGTGTGATGAAAGTTGTCTTCTCCATGTCTTCAGGTGACATTTTGATCTGATTGTATCCTGAAAATCCGTCCATGAAGGAGAATACCGAGAACTGAGCCGTATTATCAACTAATACATCAATGTGAGGTAATGGGAAGTCATCTTTCGGGCTGGCTCTGTTCAGGTCCCGGTAGTCAACACACATCCTTACTTTGCCGTCTTTCTTTGGAACAGGTACTATATTAGCAACCCACGGTGGATAGCTAGTTACAGCAAGGAACCCGGCGTCCCACTGCTTTTGTACCTCTTCTTTGATCTTCATTGCCATATCTGGACGAGTACGGCGCAGTTTCTGTTTAATCGGCGGGCATTCTTCTCTTAAAGGCAGCTTGTGCATAACAATGTCGGTGTCCAACCCTGGCATATCCTGATAAGACCAAGCAAACACATCCACATATTCTTGAAGCAGGTCAATCAGTTGTTTCTTCACTGAGTCTTGTAAGCAGGCCCCGATCTTAACTTCTTTCACATCTTCATCTGTACCAAGATTAATTGTTTCCACCTCCTCCTGATGAGGAGTGATAACCTTCTCCTCTTGTCTCAACAATCTGGCTAGCTCTTCAGGAAGCTCATAATCTTCTTCAACCCCTTCATCAGCTTGATTGATCGGATTGTCAGAGTCATACGAAGTCATAGCCGTGCTGTTGTCGGTGCTGTCTGGAAGGCACTCTCTGCAAGGGTTCAGTTTGTTCATTTTAGTGATTGATTTTAATCTTGTTTAGAAAAGTGGAATGAAATTGTCATTTTGAAAACATTGCCATTTATTTTTTTGTACAAAAAGAAAAATGGAAAACAGTGAGCGGAAAAGAAAAAAAAACTTATTTGCAAAAGATGTCTGATATTTCATTGATTAATCTTGTTGCACAAAAATTACAGATGGCCCGATTACAAAATGAGTCTTGTCATCTTGGGCAAGATGCAAGACTTGATGCATGCTCAAAATATACAGGAAATAATAATTATTCTGCAGGAGTAACTCTTATAATTTCCTGGGAAGACCAGTTTGAGATACTGCTCCCCGGGACCTTTGGACGAATCCAGCTTTCCAGGTTGCGTTCATCCTCCGACTCATCTTCCAAGTTGTTGACAGCATCGGGGGTAAGCATCCCCCCACTAACAAAGTTGGGCTTCTTAGCAGCCTCTGTTCGATCTTGTTGAGTTGGTTTGTAACCCAACCCAAATCTATCTTCTTTCTTCTCCACAGGCAACAGTTTGCCCCAGCCTTGAGCGTTTCCTTCCTCCACCACCTTCCGGGCCTGCTGGTAGGATGTCATAGAGGTCCCAAGCACAGCAGAGGTTTCATTAATATTCAGGGCCTCAAACCCTTGACTCATCGTTTCGTGGATCTCCCCATCCATCTCAATGTATTTGTATGTAGCCAGATGGCTAACAAAAATATCCTCCTCTCCACAAATAGTAACGACTTGGCCCTCCCACTCGAATTTTAACTTCTGGTGAAAGGTAGATGTAACTGCGCCAGCGGCATGAATCCATGGTCTACCCAACAAACAGCTGTAGGCCGGCTGAATGTCCATCACGTAGAAGGTCGTCTTGAAAGTTTGTGGGCCAATCGTTACAGGCAACTCAATTTCTCCCAGAACTGATCTCTTAGAGCCGTCAAAGGCTCTCACTACTAAGTTACTGGGACGTAATGCTAATCCTTCATATTCCAGCTTCACAAGGGCCTTTTTAGGTAAGACATTGAGGGATGATCCCGTGTCTACCAGCACATGGGAAAGAACCGCACCTTTACATTCCATGGTAATGTGAAAAGCCTTGTTGTGATTGCGGCCTTCCGTAGTCAAATCAGTGTTGGTAAATCCTAGTCCATTACTAGCATTAACATTTCCAACCACAGCTTCCAACTGATTGACTGTGATCTCTTCTGGCACATAAGCTGCGTGCAAGACTTTGAGTAGTGCATTCCGATGAGCCTCGGAGCACATAAGCAATGATAGAATGGAAATCTTGGAAGGCGTCTGATGAAGCTGGTCCACTATCTTGTAATCACTTTTCTTGATGATTCTCATGAATTCATCAACTTCTTGGTCAAAAGGTGTCTTCAAAGCTTCTCTAGCAACTTGCTCTTCTTGCACCATGCTTTTCCCTTTTGCCTTGGCAGCAGCTTCTGCTTCGGCAGTGGGTCTTTGAATTTGCGGGGCAAAGAGACGTCCGCTTCGAGTGAAGCCTCTGCCTCCTCCCACATTGTCTATTTGTGGTGCAGAAGTTGATGATTCAAAAGTGATCTTTTGTCCTTCGCAGTATAAATCAGAGCCGTAATGCCAAGGGATGGCATTACTGCTTTCATAAGGTACTGGCCCAGGCACTGTGACAGTGACTGGACTGATGGCAGCCGTGGAAGGAACCGTGATAGTTTGTGGATCATAATATATCGTGACCGGTGCTCTGATAGGAGTAGCACTTTGTGAGTTGTAAGCAGAATCATTTTCAGGATCATAATAAATCGTAACTGTTGAGACATCTTCATGGTTGGCTGCTGATGTTGTAGGAGACATTGTTGGAAGGATGGGTGTTGTTGTTGTAGGAGATTCAAAATAAAGCGGTGCTGAGGTTGTAGAAGGAAGGTTTGTTGTTATCTGGTCAGTTGAAATGACAGATGAAACATTTGTTGATGAAGCTGAAGAGTTATCTGGAACAATGGTTGTTGCAGTTGTAGTAGACTCTGGAATTGTTGTTAATGAGATTGCTGGGTTGGTGGGTACTGATGTGGTGATTTGGAGCAGGCCACTCTGAATGAGGCCATCTATGCCATCTCTCAGGTTATCACAACCATTCACTGAAATGTTGCAATAAGCACACCCTAACTCACATCCTGGGAACATTTGACATTCCAGGAGTTGAGCTTTAATCTCCACCAAGGGTGTCCGAATCTGACCCACACTGGTTATCAAGTAAGACGGCTTGTCTTCTTCAATAGCATTGATTCGGGGACCACCATGGTGTGGCATAGGGTTCTTGTTGACATTTGGTGGTGGTGCAAAGTTCAGGGCCTTGGAATCCACTAGATCCTGCACTTTCATGTGCAAAGCTCTGCACTTTTCCGTACTATGACCAGGTGCATTTGAGTGAAAGGCACATCTGGCGCTGGCGTCGTAATTTCTGGGCAGACTGTTAGGATCCGGAGGTGCCAACGTCCTTAGCTCAACTAGGTTGAGTTTCAAGAGTTGTGGCAGCAATGTGGCATAGGGCATAGGGATCGGATCGATCACCCTATTGGCCTGAGAGGGCCTCTGTTGGAATGGTCTCTGCTGATTATTATTGTTGGTGTTGCTGTTGTTGTAATTTCTTTGAGGAGGAAACTGAGTTTGTTGCTGATAATTTTGTTGCTGAGGTTGATAAACTGGTTGAGGATGAATTGGAGCGGGAATGGTGATTGCTGCCACAGACCTATGAACATATTGGGGCCTGCCCCTGTTGGTGTGGATAGCATTGGTTTCACCAGTTCTTCTTGGGCATGCAAAAGGCTTTCTTGCATTACTGGATGAGCTTGCACCGTTGTCTGAGATCTTACCCATCTTCAATAGGCTTTCAATTCTTTCCCCGGCTATGACAACATCCGCAAAGCTGGTGGAGGAGAAGGCAGCTAGCCTATCAATGTAAGTCCCCTGGAGGGTATTCATGAACATATCAGCCATCTCCCTCTCTGACATGGGTGGCTGGACAGCAGCAGCAAGCTGTCTCCACCTTTGAGCGTATTCACGGAAGCTTTCCCTGGATGACTGTGACATCCCCATCAGGAGGGTCCTGTTGGGAGCCATATCTAAGTTGTACTGATACTGTCTGATAAAGGCCTCTGCCAGGTCCTTCCAGCATCTAATGGTTGCTCTTGTCAAGTGGGAGTACCATTCTCTCGATGCTCCAGTTAAGCTGTCCTCAAAATAAAACATCCATAGCTTTTCGTCCATGGTATAGGCCTTCAGTCTCCCCAAAAAGGATTGTAAATGAGTCCGGGGACAGGAAGTCCCGTTATACTTTTCAAAGCATGGTGGTTTAAATTTGTGGGGGATCCTGACCCCGTCCACTAGACCCATGTCCATAACATCAAATCCCAAAGAATTCTGGGACTCCAAAGATCTCAGTTTCTCAGCTATCTCATCCAGCCTTCTGTCATAGGCTTCCTCCCCAGCTCCCATCACTGTGAACTGATCTTCCTGGGGGTCTTCTTGCAGCACTCTACCTGCTGTGGCAGTCCCTTGCACATTGACAGGGATGTTGATCTCTGGATGCTGGTGGGGTCCAAAGACTGGGGGATTGACATGAGGTTGGACTCTTTCATTGTTGCTTGTCCCAGCAGTCCCTGGCTGATGGTCTTCCTGGTTTCTCCCTTCTACCAGTGCTCTTAACCTCTCCTGGCTTTGAGCCATATTGTTCATCACCTCCATAAATTGTGTCATCTGATTCCTCATTTCCAACCTCTCGTTGGTCATTTGATTCCTGACCTCTGTAAGGTCCTGCTGCATTTGATCCATCTGTATGCCCGGAAGATTGTTGCGGGTGGGGTATCTGTGTGGACGGTTGAGTGGAAACCCTCGACGTCGAGCAATAGTTCCTGAGATCACAACAGAGTTAGTAACAATAAAACAAAACCTACAAAACAAAACAAAAGGTTAGTATGCAATGCAGTGTGTCTATTTGTTTCCAAGGTATCCGGCTTGGTACTTGGTTTTGACCTTTCCAGACCCCTGAAGAAGATACTTGTGATGTTGCTTGAAGAATTCAGATGAAACAAACCAACACATATATTACAAAAAGGTAAATGATACATAGTTTGTTTCTTTTACAATACAAGCCCTCTGAGGGGTCAAAAATACAACATGAAGAAAAGTACATAAAATGAAAGCAACAACAAGCAAAAAGTCAAACACCAAGGCCAAATTCATCCTCCTGAACTTCCTTGAGAAGTGCTTCAGTCACAGGATCAGCTGGACGCTCTGTAAGATTCCTGATAAGGAGATTCCTTGTGGCAACAACTGCAGTTAGCTTCTTGTGCTGACTCTGGTCCTTTGACCTCTTCACTCCAGCTCTGATTTTCAACTTTGAGACCTCCCTCTGGGCTGCTGCCAGGGCTTCCTGTTGCTCTTTCGCACTAGCTTCCATCTGTTCAATCTTATCCTGAGTCCTTTTGTCCTCCTGAGTACGAGCTTCGGTGATCCTGACCCACCTAGCCTGACTCTCCTTTAGATACAAATCAGTCCTGGCCTTCTGGAACTGAGCTTCCTTGCAGGCATTCTTCAAGATCTGTTCTCCAGCCCTAGACTTCTTAATGTAATCCTCTGACTTCTCAATTCTAGCCAAATGCTCCACCTTTAACTTTTCTAGCCTCTCAATATCCAACCTACCATCACTCCTCTCCCAGAGGGTCTTCTGCAGAGCTTGAGTCAGCTTCTCATTTCTCTCTTTCAATTTCTCAAACTCCTCTAAGCTGACAATTGCCGGAGGTGGTGCTGTAGAGGGTCCAGGCATATCTTCAATAGTGAAGGGCATCCCAGAAACTTGAGCCCTGGCATGAGACCACTCATAGTACTGAGCTGAGGCTACATTGTTGCATCTCCCAAGAATGGTTACCCCCTTAGTCTGCACATTGTCCCAGGCCCAGGATGCCTGCCTGACAATAGCCAGATTAGGCTTGATCTCACAATAAAGGGTCTCAGTCAGATCCTGTGCCCTAGGAGGATGGACTAATGCATAGCCCAATTGTCTTTTGAATAGCAGAGGGTTGTAATTGATGCATCCCTTCACTCCAATCAGAGGCACATTGGGAAAATGCCCACAACTGGTAATGATGTCTCTGCCCTTGGTGCTCTGAGTGCACCACCTGATGTCATCTGAGGTTAGAGCAACAAGCCTCCTAGCCCAGTTCTTCTGCTGGTGAGGGTTCAAGAATGCATCTGTCTTTGGCAAATGCTTGAGCAGCCAAGTATGGAACAAGGGTGCACAACATCTCACTAATCTCCCCCTTTGCTTTTCATTCCTTTGATGAACTGAGTAGTAAAGATCTCCCAGTAAGGTAGGTACTGGGTTCCTCAGGATGAAAAGATGGACTGCATTCTTGCTGACAAACCTAGGCTCATCTGCAAAAAGTATGATCCCATATATGCTTAGGGCCAACAGAGCACAGACTGCCCTCGACTCCCCCAGGGAGGCCTTCAGACTAGCCTGAGAAGTCAAGAAATCCAGATGAAAACCAGAGATTCCAGCTTTAGATGTCAAATTCTGCCCAATCAAAACTGGTTCCAGATGTAATGCTTTTGCTATCTCCTCATTACTTGGGAAAGCCATCTCAGGGTTGAAGGGGATCCCACCCCTGATAGGTACACCAACCAATGATGAATACTCCTCCAGCAAGGGTCCCAACTGAAAATTCTGAAATGTGAAGCACCTCAGGGGGGGATCATAGAACTGTAGGCAAGTATGTATCAAGCTCCTCTGTGAAGGGTCCAAATCCAATACCACATCAAGGATTCCTCCATAATGTTCTCTGAAATATGGTATATGGTCTGGAGTAATCAGGGTCTGAATCCTCCTGATGCTAGCTAGCTCAGGCTCAAAGAAATGATAGGAGATGTTACTTTTCTTAGGTGCCATGTTGCTGAAGAATGGGTGCTGATGATGATGACTGAGAATATCACTGAAGATGGGCCACTGATAGGCTGAGACTGAGGATGCAGGTGACTGAAGCAAGTGGCTGATTACTGAAGCAAGTGCTGATGAAGATGGGTCTAAGCTGAAGAAGGGGTCAAAACCAAGCCAAAATGATAGGATGGATACCCTGAAAAACAAATAAACACATGTCAAAATGATGCAATGAGGATGTATGCAAATGATATGCAAGGGTTTGTGACTGAGCTGGATCTGATTAACTGCTCTGATATATGTCCATGTATGTTCAAGAAATCCAGATGGAGGTTCATAAGTCCAGTAACCAAGGTGGGGGACTCAAATAAAGAGTCACATGTCCAGGGTTAAAAATCACAAGAACTGTTCCAAAATGGAGTACTCTTAATCAAAACAAAGTAACAAGGTATGCTGAGGTCAAGGGTACCTGCAAACCTGTAAACAACGCAACCCCCTCACAGGTGATGTTCTAAAACAAGGATCCTCAGACTTGGATCAGTTATGAGAAGTGTAAACACTTCTAACCCGGAGGTACAGTGTTTACAATAACCATAACAGTTCCTCCTCTAATTCACCTCAGTTTCTGAAGGTCAATACTAAAGGTCATCCAGACTTAGCAGGCTTCCCAGATAGCCCTAGCACAGCAGGAAATCTGCAACACAGAGTTCTCAAGAAGAAACCCATATCTGAACCGTGTTTCATATTCCCGCACCAGACCGAAATGGAATGGGAAAGAACATGAACCACTCTAGCCTAGGTGTCACTCAGGTCCCAGGTATAGGACCTTAACTCTCAGTAAAACACCCACCCACCAAAGCAACAAAACAGATCCAACACAGACAGCATGACAGTATGATATATATGCACAAAGCTATAAAAAAGCAGTAAACAAAACTGTATATAAAGCAGTAAATAAAACAAATATACAAACACAAATAGCACATAACACCCCAGTAAACACAAATCAATCAAACGCTAGGAGGAACCCACAAAAAGAACCAGAAGCCCTGGTTGCAGTATAAGGGTCCCCAGCAGAGTCGCCAAGCTGTCGCTCCCGATAAATGGGACATGGCCCAGATAAAGGTACAGACGCGAACGGTCGGCGAAAGGAACAATGAGAACACACAACAGTGAACTCACTGGAAAAGAAAAAGAGTCGCCAGCTAGGCATTTTTATCCCGGAGGAAAGGTAATGCTGCATAGACCTGGAAAGATATGGATAAGACGGTTGCGAACCAGAGAGACTGAGAAAGGGGGTCGGTTACAACCTGGGAAGGTATTAGCACCCAGATTGTCCGCCGTACTCGACGGGATCCACGCTTAAAGGATTTGTGTTTTAAAGCGGTAGTGTCAGTGCAATTTGTGTATAAAAGAGCTGGAAAGGGATATACGGGTGTCAGTGTGAAAGAAGTGGAGTGTGATATATACAGTGTCAGTGTAAGAATGAAAGTGAGATACTCAAGATCATGAGGCTAAAAGAATAATGCTAGAAGGAGGGGGGATATACAGAGACTTTTGTTCGATAAGTGTTAAGTTATGCCTACGTATCCTCTCGTGCAATGAGGAAGTCAGAACACCGTAGTTCGACCCAAAGAGACTAAAAGATGAATTGACTTGTGAACTGCTCACTTGTCTATGCTCAAGTGTATGACCTGTCTGGCTCAGGTGCAAACTGTCTTGCATTAGACGGAAGAAGCAAAGTTCTCGTTTATGAGTGAATGAGATGAGAAAAGAATCCCGAAGGAGACGATTATTGTTTGTTTTAGGGTTTTCAGTCTTTTGTTACTTTTGGAGATTTGTCATAAGTTAATGAGCTTAAGCCTAAACCAATGGGTTAGTAAACTCATCCCATCTTCCCTCTGATTAGGGGTAATGAGAATACCTTAAGTGTGAAGTCAGCATCTCACACTTAATCACCATGGTGTAGGATTAAGATCATTTACCTACTTGTGATTATTTAGATGTTTTTGGTGTTTTGTTTAGTGTTAAGTAATGAGGTTAAGCCATAATCAAGGATTAAACAGGCTCATTACACCATCCTAATAGAAGGATAATAGATGAGAATGTTTAAGCTGAGGAAAGCTCCTCAACTTAATCCATGATTAGGGATTAAACTCATGACAAAACAAGCCTTTGGTTAAGTGGATTTTATTTAATGATATGATGATGAAGTGAGTTTTAGGGTTTGTAAGACAACTTGAGGGGGACTTGTCCATTAACACTAGGGTTAGTCCTTCTTAACCAATTAAGGAAGAATTAGAACCCTAATGCAAGGCCCAAGCTACAAGTGTGATGTCTTGATGATTATTATGTGAATTGATTAAAGGAGTTAAACACATTAAGGGTTTAACACTTAGGATTAAAGTTATACACTCCATCCTAATAGAAGGATACAGGCATAAACTTAATCACAAAGCCTTAGAGCCTTTAGGGTTTAGTCCCTGATTATGAGATGAGAAGAGAAGACTCAAAGAGACATAAAGGTAAAACTAAGTGGGGAGACTAATCAAAACCCTAATCCTTGTCATGCTTGGTTGTTCCTAAGGTTTGTGAGGTTTACAAGAGAAATCTTCAATGGAACCACCAGGAAGCAGAGAAAAGGATCAGGAGAAGCAAAGTAACTTGCTTCATTCAAGAAGTCAAGTCACTTGAAGAAAGAAAGTAAGAAGAAGAAGAATGAGCAAGCTCAATCTCAAACACATATCAAAATGCAGCAATGGATGCAAGAGAGAAATGAAAAGAAAATGTGAGAAGTGAAGGCAAATCCACTTCTCAAAGTTGCTTACCACCTGAAAGGTTAGTGAAAGAAATGCAATGCAATGTCAAATGGAATGAAATGGCATGATGAGAAACAAAACCAGAAGCACATACATGGTGTTGATGATGCTATGGGATGCTACAAACATGAAACAACACATGGGGATGATCATACAAGCTCAAGGATGCAAATGAAACAAGTTAAGACACATGGACATACATGAAAAGTCATGACATGCAAATGGCACACAACATGGAAAATGCAAGATGCAATGATCAAACATGCTTTCAATATGTCTTATGATGTTAAATGAATCATATGGATGCATAAAATGTCATGGCAAGTCAAGGTATGAATGCAAATGCAAGATGAGTGCATATGGAAACCCAAATTAGGGTTTATGATCAAAGCATCAAACACAAACCAAAATCAGAAGCAAACATCAATACAAAAAATTGAAAATGCACTCAAAGGACCCCTAATCCTATACTAACTCACTGCCCAAAGGAGAGGTTCCAACTCTTAACCTAATTCAAGTTATGATTTTCCTAAGTTTCCTAGGGTTTTAGGGTTCCTTAACAAGAAAAATGCCAAACAAATAGAAAAAGAAAGATCAAATCATGGCCATTTAATCTCACAAACTACATGCTAAACACAATGCAATGCAAAAAGAATCAAAGTCCAACTCTCTAGGGTTAGGCAGAAATGATTTTTGGAAGTTTGGATCAAAATAATGCATTAAAATGATTTTAATTCCATGAAAAATTCTCAAAATGCATCAAGATCAAAAAAGAAATTTGGTTTGAGGGTTGGACAATGTTTCTAAATGTTTTTAAATGTTTTATGAATTTTTTGGTGATTTTTAAATACCTAAAAGTATTTTTAATTAATTAATTCTCATTAATTAATTAAAAAGAAACTTTTAAATATTTAAAAATACTTTTTAAATGCAAAAAAATGAAAATAAAAATATTTTTGGGTTTTAAAAATTAATGAAACTCTTGACAAAAAATTTCATAATTTTTAAATGGTTTTTGCTATTTTTTATAAAATGTACAAGTTAAATGGAAAGAAAATGAAATAAAACAAAATAAAATGAAAAGTAATCTGATCCAATGATCCAGATTCAAAGCTGAAAGGAAATGGTTGACTGGCGCGCTAATGAATGGCTTGGATTGACTCTGGCTTAAATCAAGTTTTACGAATTAATTAAATGGATTAATTAGGTTAATGGTGATTAGGGCAAAATGGACCCATCTGGACCACACATACACGCGCCAAGTCAACCCAAGTCAGATGATCCAACGCATGAGATTCAAATGCCATTAATGACTGGGATTAGGGTTAAGCATTTTCAGGTGACCGGAGGGAAGCTCCGGTCATCTTCTCCGGCGGGTTGAAAACCCTAGATCATGATTCAGGCTACCATTCATCAAATTAAAAGCAGGGAAATGTTCCTCTACCCAAACCCCATTCAAATCACCCCTCAAACTAAATTTACCATGCACAAACAAAGAGAATCGAAGCCAACAAGATTCACGGGCAAAATTTCAGAGCCTTGGTAAATCCTCATTTCTCACTCATTTTCGATTCTAAGCACATCCCCATGATCAGAAAGACATACACAATCAAATTATAACATAAAATGCAAGCTCTGAGAGAAAAAGTTCATGGCCATACCTGAGGTGGAAGCTTCTGATTCTGGGCTTTCTGGGCTGTTCTTTGATGCAGACTCACTCCAAAGGTTCCCCTGGTGCTAATGGCAAGCTTGGATGGAGCTTAAACAAGCTATTTTGAGAGGTCCAGTTCTGGTGTATCAGAAAATGAAGTCTGTGTGTGTGATGTTTCAAGCTCTACCAATGGTTGATTCTGGTTCCTTTTAGTGTGTTTGATTTGTTGGTGAAGAGAAATTGGATGTTTGATGGCTGGAAAATGAGATTCGAAGAAGGGAAGCTCTTTGACAGTTTTTGTGGGGACTGAGTTCTGGCTTGCTTCAAGGGCCAATGCTGTGCTATAACATTCCCACAATGTGTGAATAGCCTGTGGAGCAGGTCAGTAGGGGTGGCTGCTTACTGTTCCATGAGTATGGGAGTTTTGGCCAAAAAGTCAAGTTGGCTTGTACTTGCAGCATGGGCTATGGCAGCAGCAGTTTGAGGTCATGTCTTGCTTCAGCTTGGGTTAAGGATGACCCTTAGATTGCTTGTAGCTGACTGCAACATATGGATCATGAACTATGCTAGCTTTTGCAACTTGCCCACTTGGTGTTTTCTCATGATTTGTGCCATATACATGAGACACCTCTTGCTGAATTTTGTAGCATAGAACTTCTTTTAGTCATGGCAATGCATAGAAATCAGTTGGTAATCACATAGCTCTTTGGAGAATGACTTTGCCAAAAATCCATCTTTTGCACTTGTAATGGAAAATGGCTTAAGGATCTTTGAAAACCAAAGCAAGCAATGCAAAATCCCTTGGGCTAATTCTGTTTTTTAGGTTATGTATGATCATGTGATGAAGTTTTGAAGCCATTTTGAAGTCACTAGAATGCTTGGTACATGAATTTGCAAGTTTTCCATTTGGTGCCTAGCTTGAATTTTAGTGATTTTTGCCAACTTTGACAAACCATAACTTTTGATCCAAAATGAATTAGGTCATGTTCTTGTACTTTTTGAAAAGGGAAAGATCCAATCTACAACTTTCATGACCAAAGTTTTTCCATTTGAAGCATTTTTGGATCAGAAAGTAAGGTTTGAAAAGTTGTCCAAAATGACAAATTCCTTAAAAGTCAAACTTGCCTCAAAAAGTCAACTTTGCAAAAACTTGTAATCCTTGAATTTTGTGAACTTCCAACCTCTTCCATGATCAAATAAAGATCATATACACTCAAAATGATGAAGATCACCCCTTGGTTGGGTCATTGGGGGCCTCAGATGCCCTGATTTTGCACTGACTTGTCTGAAAAGTCAACTCTTGATCAGATGACTTCCCCATGGAATTTCTTCATGAAAATTGATATGCATACTCCCTATACCATATAGAGAACAATAGAAACAAGAATGACCAAAAAATTTGGAGTTATGGCCTCTGAAACCAAAACCCTAATTCTAGGTCATCTGTGCAGTCAAGCCTGGCTCTGCTTCCACACCAATCCCAGTTCTTGTGATTCTTTGGCATTCTTAACTTTGAGAGGATGTAATATGATACTTGAACACACATGGACCCCTTTGAAGTGATTGATGGTCTTTTGAGTGGCTCAAGAAGCTCTTGGATTGCTCAGATCACAAACCCTAGATGCAGATGACTTTGAATCTATGCAGTGAATCGAAAATGTGGTATGAGATCTTATGATTGTGTTTATGCATATGAGAATGATCACAAGCCATGGTGTGAATGGGTGAGGGAAAATTTGGGGTGTTTACACCTAGTCAAGACATTGTGTACCAAGGTGTCCCAAGAGGTTCACAAGGTATCCCAAGAGGTTCACAAGGTTCACAAGGTTCACAAAATTCACAATTAGTCAGAAAGTTTGACAACTCCCTCAGACAAAAGCATCCTCCTAAGCAATGCACCCTAAACTAGGGTTTTGGATTTCATCAGGCTAAATGGACTTTCAAGGCCTCAAGTGAGCTTAATAACATCCTACATGTCTTCAAGAATCCCTATGTCAAGTTTCAAGGCTTTCCCAAAAGGTTTGCTCAATTAGATGATCAGATATGCAAAAATCAGTCAAAGTGGTGAAAAAGTCAAACTAAGGTCAACTGTGGTCAAACCAAAGTCAAACTTCATGATTTTTTGCCAACATCATGTTTATGAAGTAAAATTCATCATTTGATCAAGGGTTGATCATGATTCATCAAGGAGATTTCAGATCATCAAGAATCAGGAGTTTCTAAATTAGGGATTTCACAAGAAAAGTCAACTGAACTTTGACCAGCCATAACTTTCACATGCTTCATCAAAATTTTTCCGTCCAAAGCTCATTTTGAAGGAAATTGAATTCTATACAACTTTGTGTCTCACAAGCCAAGCCCAAATATGCTTCATTTGGAAGGTATGAGCTAAAACATTATAGGTCATTTTAAAAGTCAACAAAAAGTCAACATCTTCCAAAGGGCATAATATGAAAATGATAAAGGATATGGACATGAGACCAAAGAGGTTGGTTATAGGACTCTCTAAGATTTCCAAAATGTCAAAGAACACCTTTATAGCCTTAAAATTGAGGGATTTGTGCCTTTGCAAAGTTGGGAAATGTTTGGGAGGTATATTGAGCAAATGGGGTCTTAGAGCCAATTCTTTCCACATGGGCTTGCAATTTTATGATCCAATCTTTACCATGATATCATGCACGACTCAAATCTCATTTGTTCAGATTTTTATAGTTTATTTTTTATTCATTTTGATTTTATTCATTAAAAATCAATTTAAATTAAAATAAAATATGAAAACTCAATATTTAAATTTGATTCTTGTTCTAGAAGGTCATAAACATCATTTAGAGTTGATTGATCACATCCAAATTCGTGCTTAATCAAATTGGCATTATTAGATTTGATTTTTGGTGATTTCCAAATATTTGATTTCTTCATGATCAAGCTACATCATAAAGCCCACAAATCCACAAGATTGTTAACCTAATTCACTCTATGATATAAGGATAACAAGACCATTGCATTGGGGACGAATTTTTTTGCAGCCAAGAACAAAGTAACAAAGTTCAAATTTTCAAGAAAAGGTAGGATTCGGTTTTGACCCTAGAGGCTGTTTCCAAGCTTTCTCAAGGTTGAAACACTTTCCTTGATGATCATAGAACGCATTTGCATCATTCACATTGTCCAAAACCTTCTCATATGCCCTAACCGAATCGTTTTTGTTCAAGATTAATGTCTTTTTCGATTTCATATTTTGATGCATTATTAATTGATTCTAATGGCTAGTTTACGTTTGTAATGACCTTAGGATACTTTCTGGACAATTAGATTGTAGGTTCATGACCTGAATCGTAAACTGCCATGGCTAGGGTTTATGCTCCTCATTTGGGGTTTTGCGAAATAATGAATATAAATGAATTCTAAAAACGTAAATGAACTGGGTTTGTTGTATAGAATGCAATGGTACTTTCAATTTGATGAATTGTTACAGGTTTGATGCTCATTGAAGAAAACCAGGAGAACCTATGAAAACTGGCTCGCAGGTAAATTCGCAGGAAGAATCGTATGAAAATTCGCAGGAAATTCAAACGAAGAAGATGAAGTTTGGCGCGGAAATCCAGTTTGAAAAGTTGTCTTATTTTATTATGATTAGTAGTGGTTATATGTTAGATGCGCCCCATGTGGCTCAGTTGGTTGAAGCGTTTGGTTGTTGTTGTGATGGGCATGAGTTCGAATCTGGCCGTAGGCCATTTTGTTTAATTTTCATTTGTTTTTGCAGGTTTACAATATGATGGACGCGTTGCACATAGATGGCACCAGCGCGTGCTGGCTGAGTTGGTTTTGTATGTTGTTGTTGAGGTAAAGGACCTGGGTTCAAATCCAGGTCCTATCTTTTTAGGCCTTTTCCATGTTTTTTCTTATTTTTCTTATTTTCTTTATTTTGATTTAAATTAATATAATTAAAATATTTTCTAAACTAATAACCAATAATATTTTCATAAATCTTATATTTTCTAAATAAAAATCATAATTATTTTCTTAATGTTAATTATTTGTATTAATTTATAATATATTTTTATATAATTATTATGTATATTTTTGTAAATAAATAAATAATGTATTTTAATTATAATCAAAAACCCTAATTTTCTTAATTAAAATGTTAACCCTAATTTTTCTTCTAACCCTAAATTTTAACTTATTTTTTCTAAACCCTAATTAAATTATTTAATCTTTACCTTTATTATTATATAAATAACTTAATATTTTTCTTATTCTTATTAAATTTGTTAATTAACCTCTAAAATTTTTCTAGTATTTGTTTAACCTAAAAATAATTTTTCTTTTAAATTTTTCTTTTCTTTATTTATTATTCTAATCATTATTATTATCATTATTTTATTATTGCTAATATTTTGTGGTTTATTTATTATTCTTATTATATTTATTATTATTATTTTTATTTGATTATTATGTATCTGCTAAAGCCATGTAATACTTGTAGGTTTATTTTCCGTCTTTATTTTATTTCGTAAATATTTTATTGTATGGTTAGTAATCTTAGGGTGTGAATAACCTAAATGTGATTAAAAATAACTTAGAAAATTAATTTAAAAAAGATAAATATTTGAATATAAACACTCACACACGTATGTTGATCTTTGATCGCCATCTTTCACTTCCTAGGGTATTCCTCTTGGTTGCCTTAAAATAAAATGGTCAAGTCCCTCGAATATAGGGATGTCTTAAGCAAAGTCCCTCCAAGTATAAATCATCATAGTCCCTACAGTTTAAAAGATCAAGTCCCTTCGAGGTTGCCTACGGAATAATGATCGTGTCCCTTCGAATAAATGATGATAGTCCCTACGAATTGCTAAAGACATCCCTTAAGTTACCTTCTATGACCATAAGATGACCCTTCGCTTGTCCCTTATACATCCAAGGTAATGACTACCTATTCCTTAATAATAGGGATAGTCTTACCATGATAAGAACATACGAGAACACGAAAGACTTAATCTAGGGTATGTACCTCTTAGTTGCTTGCTCACACTTTTCAAAATTACTTTTACACCTCACAATTTCTAAACTAGGCTTTGTATACACCCATACGAGGGTCATTACAAAGTACTTACAGAAATTTTCCTAATCACACATTACACATTTCAAAAACAATTTAAGTGAGCTAAGTAACTAAGAGCCCATGGATAACCATGGATATAAAGGGTGCTAACACCTTCCCTTTATATAACCTACCCCCCGAACCCAAGTCTTTAAAAATAGGTCTTTCCTGTTCTTTTATATCCATTCCTTATGGATAAAAATAAAAGTCGGTGGCGACTCTTGCTATCCACAACATTTATAGAAAGTCAGTTCTCCCACCGTGTTACAGTTACATACAAAGACTGGCATGAAATGCTACCATTTTCCTTGCATGGGTATCGTACCTCAATTAGAACGTCTACTGGGGTAACGCCTTATCAGCTTGTGTATGGTATGGAAGATGTCCTACCTGTTGAAGTTGAGCTACCCTCCTTACGGGTAATGATGGATGTAAAGCTGGACGAAGCATAATGGGTCCAATCTCGGTACAATCAACTAAATCTGATCAAAGAGAAGAGACTAGCTTCCATCTGTCATGGGCAGTTATATCAGAAAAGAATAAAGAAAGCCTTCGATCAGAAAGTCAGACTTCGGGAATACCAAGTGGGAGATCTTGTGCTAAAAATACTTCTTCCTCCTCATACAGACCACAGAGGCAAGTGGACTCCTAATTACGATGGTCCATTCATAGTAAAGAAGGTTTTCTCTGGTGGAGCACTGATGCTCACTACTATGGATGCTGAAGATTTCTTATCCCTTGTGAATTCAGATGTAGTTAAAAAATACTTCGCATAAAATGACCCGCTGGACATAAAAACAGAATGTAAGTCCAGGCAAAAATAGGGCATCCCGGCGATTCAAAAACAGAATAAAAGACTCGGGCAAAAATAAGGGGAAAAAATGTACACACGCTGAGTTGAAAAGCCGCATTGGACAGCTCAGGCAAAAATGGGTATCCCGGTGGATTGAAAACCCGAAAGGGCGATCCATGCATAATCAGGGAATAAGCGAACAACTGCATTCTGAATTCGTTTGTATCACTCATAGCATGACAAGCTTCGAAAGGATAAGGCATCAATCAGAATCAACCTTCTTCAGAAAGCAAGATGAGAAGAACATCAAGGTCATACAGGTCATAGCAAAGGAAGTTCACCGGAGCGTCGTCAACATTGTTAACACTTTTACTTTTTTCCAATTTATAGCAATCTCCTCATTTCAGGGGATTTGTTTCTTTGACTGTATTTGCCAATTCAGGGTAACCAGATTAATAAAATCAGAGTTTTCAGTCACGTCTCGTTTTTTGTTTCGTTTGCAAAATGTCCAATATTCATGATGTGATACTTGCATAAAACAAATGAGTCATCTTTAATAAAGTGTGCAGGAAATAAATTTGCTTTCAGGAAAGCCTAACTCTTATGACGGAATTTGGTAAGTGATACCTTGGGATACTTGTGCGTTTCTTTTTTTTGTCTTAACAGGTTGCACGTATTAAATACGCGACATGGGACATACCAGGCATAACTTCCCCAGCATACCTCTTCCCCAAACAGTATTTGAAATACTTTTCCCAGTAAAGTTGTCAAAGCCTCATCCCCAGCTTAAGCCAATTCAACAGGAGCATCCCCGGCTGAGATCCCCACCAGAGTGCTAGATCTCTCAAGGATAAAAGAACTATCTCCCCACAGAGTTTCCAGCTTCTCCCCAGAAGAGAAATGCCTGGAACTCTTGCACAACAAAGTGACGAAAGATTCCTTCTCCCCAGCTGAGTTCTCCTTACAGGGTAGATCAAACAATGATCTATTTCCCCAAGTAGAGCTATATCTCCTAACAGATCTACCAATGATCTCTTCCCCAGCTAGGATATCCCTCCAAGTAGATCAGTCAGAGATCTTTTCTTCGGCGGGATCCGAATCCCGGATCGGTTTCTCTTTTGCATAATCATAACATTCACATCATAAATCACCAAAATAAGCGTAGCATTCCATCTAATACGGAGCATTACGGCAAAAATCAAACATTTGCATGATCACAAGCCAGGTTCGAGCCAGTCACCTGCAATTACCATCAGTATTTCATCAGCAATGAATATAAAAACTCACAGCCCCTGCAAATAAAAGCCAAAGTGTCCCCTTTGCACTCTCCAACACAAATGCCTGTTCATATATACTCTTTTCGACACTCGTCCATGTCATATTATTCCCCGCAGATATAAGCCAAAGCGTCCCCTTTGCATTCTCAAATACAGAAACCTATACATGCTCTTTTGATACTCGTCTGTGTCATACACCCCCAGCATGATTGCCAAAACACTTGTTGCCAACCAAACACTTGTTTATAACACGCCCTTTTCGACACCCGTCTGTGTCATCCTATCCCCACAGGTCACCAGAACACCTTTTTTACATACAAATATTTGTTCATAACTTATACATATTCTCTTTTGACACTCGTCCGCGTCATACTTTCCCAGCAAGTTGAACACCCTCCAGTGTCTTGCTCGCACTTCACCAATAAACCAATGCTCACTCGTACTTATACAGGAGTCTCCGATACTCGTCTGTATCCTGCTTATATATCACTCTTCAAACAGATTCGACACTCAACCGTGTTCTTTGTTAACCAGTTGGTACTCGTCCATATCATCATCTCTGAACACGCGTCAACGTTTGTTTCTATCGATACTCATCTGTATCATGGTCTTAAGGATGCTCGTCCGCATCTTTAATCTATACACAGCGTCAAATACTTATACCGATGAGGTACGTAGGCAGTGGGGTAGGGCCCGTTCGAGCACATTATTTATTTTCCCTACATTTCCCTATTTCTTTTCATCTTCTTTTTCAGTTCCTTTCTCATTTCTCATTCCCATTTCAGTCAGCAGTTTTGTTCAGCAGTAGTTATTTTTCTCACCCTTTGAAACAAACATGCAAGCGTGGATCCCGTCGCGTACGACGAACGATCTGGGGTGCTAATACCTTCCCAGATCGTAATCGACTCCCGAACCCATATCTTTGGTTTGCAGGACCTTGTCCTTTCCTTCTTCCTCAAGTTTGTGCAACATTACCTTTCCCGTTCTTTCGGGATAAAAATGCATGGTTGGCGACTCTACCTTTTTCGCGCCACTTTCGCGTTTGTACTAGGATGAAAATCCCGGGAGCGACAGTGTGTTCTACCATCATATTGTGTCCCTCAAAGTTCATGGAAGTCAAGAAATCACAAGAACTGGCAAGGCATGGAAGCAGAGCTAGGGTTTTCACTACACAGATGACCAAAATTAGGGTTTTGGTTTCAGAGGCCTTAACTCCAAATTTTTGGGCCATTCTTGTTTCTAATGTTCTTAAGATGTTATAAGGATCATGTGTACCAAGTTTGATGAAGAAATGCATTGTGGAAGTCATCTGTTCACTAGGTAACTTCATGAGCAAGTTAAGTCAAAATCAAGGCATCTGAGGCCCCCAACAATGGAACCAAAGGGATATTTTCATCAAATTGAAGTTATATGATCTTTATTTGATCTTATAAGTGGTTGGAAGTTCACAAGATTGAAGAATTTTGAGCCATTTGCAAACTTGCCAAAAATGGAAATGACTTGTAATGGAAACTTTCCATTTTTGGAAAGTTGTCCAACCTCCTCTTTCTCAACCAAAAATGCTTCAAATGAAAAATTATTGGTCATGAAATTTGTAGATTAGGTCTTTCCCTTTTCAAAAAGTACAAGAACATGTCTTGATTCATCCTAGAACTCAAGATATGGCCTTTAAAAGTTGGCAAAAATCCTAAAATTTCAAGTTTCATGTCAAAGAGGGATTTTGCAAATTGTCATGGTAAGGCATTCTAATGACTTCAGATGTGTACAAAAACTTCATAACATGCCTATGTGACATCAAAGACTCAGAATTGACCCAAGAATTAGGTCATTTCATGCCTTGAAACACAAGAAACATCAAAGAGGGAAAATATGCAAAAACCTTGTAAACCCTAGCATCAAGTGTTCCAGCTGCAATCTTTCAATCCAAGGGTTCTCCATGAACTCAGCTGAGGCCAGACATGCCCAAATACAACTCTGACTCGTGCCCATGCTTGAGGTACAACCAATGTTGACTTTTTGAATTTTACAGCATACCAATCAAACTGAGCCACACCAACTCCTCTAACCAATCACACTTGCTTATACTAACCCTAAGGAACACAAAGAACATAACACACAAGCCTGAAACTCTCCATAGCTCAGATTGCCAAAAATCCCTCAAAAACTTCATCTCTTCGAATCTCCCAACTCACCCAACCAAACTTCAAAATTCTTTCACCAATCATCTCCATACAACCCTAGGATCGTTTCCCACCCCTTACATAAGCCTGAACACTCTCAAATAAAAACATGATTTTGACATGTTGAGAATTGAAACCTTCAAAATAGTCCATACAAACTTGTTCTAAGCTTCCCAATAGCATCAAGGGACTCAAGGGAGTTGTTTTGCACTAAAGGAGGGGTCAGAAAGCAGCTAACTGAAAAGCTTCAACTCAGGTAACCTCAAGAACATTTTTCCAGAAATGCATTTTTAAGTTCCTAAATGATTCTTTGTGCTTCACTGATCATGCTGATATGTTTAGTTTTGAAAATGATTGAGAAATGAGTATGTATGCTTGCTCTGAAATTTTTTGACCTAGAACTGTTTTGATTCGATTCTCTCTTTTCACGTGTTATAAATGTGTTTTGTTTGATGATTCTTGTTGTATGATGTTTGGGGTTTGATTTTGGGCAGAGAGATTGAGATTTAGAGGCTTAGGGAGAGAGATAGCGTTTTAGCTCGCCAGAGAAGATGACCGGAACCACTGTTCCGGTCATCTGAATGTTGTTAGCCCTAATTGTGTGATTAAGGGAAGTTTGAATCTCAGCCTTTGGATGTGAGTTCATGCGCGTGTTTGGAGGGTCCAGATGCGCCCAATTAACCCTAAACCTGATTAATTAATTTAATTAAATTGAATTAGCTGAGTTTGAATCTCAACCATTGGATCACGCGTGTTTTGCCCATTTAAACCTGGACCTTTGATTGTGTTGACCCCAAGTCAAGCTGACTTCTCCCCTGCGCCCTTGATTTTGTCAACTTGTAATCATGACCATCCAAACTGCATACTTTTCATTTTATTTTTATTTATTTCTATTTTCTTTTGTTTATTTATTTAAAAATAGCAAAAATCATTTTAAAAATCTGAATATTTTTGTCATGTCTTTTATTAATTTTCAAAAACCAAAAATATTTTTATTTTTATTTTTTTGCATTAAAAAGTATTTTTAAATCATTTAAATGTTTTATTTAATTAATTAATTCATTTTAATTAATTAAAAATACATTTAGGTATTTAAAAATCACCAAAAAAATCAGAGAGCATTCTAAGACATTTAGAAACATTTAAAAACTCACCTTATAAATTTCTTTTTGGTTTTGATCATACTTTGAGATTTTTCAATGAATTAGGGTTCTTAAAAATGTTCATTTTCTAACCCTAATTTCAAAAATTCATAACCCTAGAACCAAGTTGAGTTTGTGAATGATTCTTTTTGCCTTGCTTTGTGCATGTCCTCTAGCATCTAAAAACATTTTTGTTTCATTTTTATCTTGAATTTTCAATTTGTTTGGCATTTTACATTGAAGATCACCCAAAAACCCTAGCAAACTTAGAAAATCCATAACTTCTTCTAGGTTTAACTTCTGACCTCCCCCTTTGGATGGAAACCTAGTATAGGTTTAGGGTTCCTTTGAGTGCATTTTCAATTTCTTATCCTGTGCATTGCTTCTATTTTGGTCATGTGCATCTCATACATTCATAAAACCCTAATTTCTCATGTCTACTTGCATTCACCTTTGCATAAGCATCAATACTTGAACTTGCCATGCCATCTCAAGCATTTGTATGTCACCTTAGACATCCTAGGACATGTTAGAACATAGCTTGAACATTTATTCATCCATTTGGTATGCTTTGTATTCATAACATTTCATGAACATACATGTGTTTTCAAGCTTCTAACTTGCCTTCATTTGCATCCATATCTTGTATGATCATACATATGTATCGTGTGTGACTTTGCATCATCTCATAAATCATTTGCATTGAATATGCACTTCTGACTTTGGTCTTGGCACCTTTGCTTGTTGCATTTGCATTTCATTTCTTTCTTTATATGCTCAACTAACATTTCAGGGGCTTATGGTAAGTTGTTTAAGGTGTGGATTGCATCCACATCTAACTTCTCTTTCTCTCTCTTATTTTTGTACATTATACTTGTGTTTGAAGTGAATTTCATTCACTTGTGCCTCTTCCTTTCTTTTCTTTCTTTTAGGTTTACTTATCTTCTTAAATGAAGTAAGTAACCTAATCCTCCTTTCTTCTCTTTTCATCTGCTTCTTCCTTGGTGGCCATCTTGAAGACTTCTCTTGAGCCTCACAAACCATAGGATAACCAAGCATGATAACTTTAGGGTTGTATGTAGTCCCCCTTTTAGTCTTTCACCTTTGAGTCTTCTTTGAGTCTCTCTTCTCATCTCTTAATCAGAGACTAAACTCTTAAAGTTTTAGGACTTTGGAATTAGGGTTATGCATGCATCCTTCTCTTAGGATGGAGTGTATAACTTTAATCCTAAGTGTTAAACCTTTAATTTGTTTAAATCTCTTAATCAAATCATCTTAATAATCACTAAGACTTCATCTTGTAACTTGGTCCTTACATTAGGGTTCTAATTCTTCCTTTATGGTTAAGAAGGACTAACCCTAGTGTTTAATGGACAAGTCCCCCTCAAGTTGTATTACAAATCATAAAACTCATTTCTTAATCTCATCCCTTAATTAGAATCCACTAAATAAAGGCTTTGTTATATAATGAATTTAATCCCTAACCATGGATTAAGTTGAGGTACATTCCTCAGCTTAAGTGTTCTCATCTATTATCCTTCTATTAGGATGGTGTAAAGAGTTCACTAATTTGTGATTAGAGATTAAATTAATTACTTAACACTAAACAAAAACCCAAAAAAACCTAATTAATCACTGTCGCTCCCGCTAAAAGACACCTGGTCAGATAGGGTGCAAACGCGAACGGTCGGCGAAAGGAGAAGATGAAATGAAAGTGAATAGAGTCGCCAGCTAGGCATTTTTATCCCAAAGGAAAGGTAATGTTGCATAAACCTAGAAAGATATGGATAAGACGGTCGCGAACGAGAGAAACTGAGAAAGGGGGTTGGTTACAACCTAGGAAGGTATTAGCACCCAGATTTTCCGTCGTACTCGACGGGATCCATACTTAAAAGATTGTGTTTAAAGGGGTAGTGTATGTGCTATCTGTGTGAAAAAGCTGGAAAAGAATATACAAGTGTTAGTGCAAGAAAGTGAAGTGAAATGTTCAGGAATGAGGCTTAAAAGAGAATGCTGAAAGAGGGGGAAGACACAAAGACTTTTGTTCGATAACAGTTAAGTTATGCCTACGTATCCTCTCGTGCAATGATGAAGTCAGAACACCGTAGTTCGACTCCAAGAGACTGAAAGATGAATTGACTGGTGAACTACTTGCTTGTCTATGCTCAAGTGTATGACTCGTCTGGCTCGAGTGCTAACTGTCTTGCATTAGACGGAAGAAGCAAGTTCTCGTTTGTGAGTGAAAATGATGAGAAAAGAATCCTGAAGGAGACGATTATTGTTTGTTTTTGTGTTTTCAATCTTTTATTGTTTTTGGAGTTTATCATAAGTTAATGAGCTTAAGCCTAAACCAAGGGTTAGTAAACTCATCATATCCTCCCTTTGATTAGGGATAATGAGGATACCTTAAGTATGAGATAAGCATCTCAACTTAATTACCATGATGGTGTAGGATTAAGATCATTAACCTACTTGTGATTACTTAGATGCTTTTAATTTTTTTGTTTAGTGTTAAGTAATGAGTTTAAGCCATAATCAAAGATTAGTGAACCTATTACACCATCCTAATAGAAGGATAATAGATGAGCACACCTAAGCTGAGGAAGATACCTCAACTTAATCCATGATTAGGGATTAACCTCATGACAAAACAAACCTTTATTAAAGTGGATTTTAATTAAGGGTGAGATTAAGAAGTGAGTTTTAAGTTTGTAAGACAACTTGAGGGGGACTTGTCCATTAACACTAGGGTTAGTCCTTCTTAACCAATAAAGGAAGAATTAGAACCCTAATGCAAGGCCCAAGTTACAAGATATTGTCTTAGTGATTATTAAGGTGGATTAATTAATAGGTTTAAACAAATTAAGGGTTTGACACTTAGGATTAAAGTTATACACTCCATCCTAAGAGAAGGATGCAGGCATAACCCTAATCACAAAGTCTTAAAACCTTAAAGGTTTAGTCTCTAATGATGAGATGAGAAGAGAGACACAAAGAAGACACAAAGTTAAAAGCTAAAGGGGGACTAATTACAACCATAATTATTGTGATGCTTGGATGTTCCTAGGTTTGTGAGGCTTAAAAGAGATCTTCAGAGAAGCCACCAATGGAAGAAGCAGATGAGAGGAGGAGAAGCAGAAGAAACAAGTTACTTACTTCACTAAAGAAGATAAGTAACTTGGAGAAAGAAAGTGAATTATGAACATGAATGAGCAAGTTCACTCTAAAGAAAAGCAAAATGCAGCAATGATGCATATGAAGAATGAGAATAGAAATGAGAAGTGAAGGAAAATTCACTTCTCAAATTACTTACCACCTGAAAATGTTAGCATAAGGAAAGAAATGAAATGAAAATTAAATATATGCAAAGGTGAAAACCAAAACCAGAAGCAAATACATGATGCAAATGATGCTATGAGATGATGCAAAGGCATACCAAGTGTTATGAATGTTCATATGAGAGATTGGATGCAAATGAAGCATGTAGGAAGCATGAAAACACATGTATGTTTATGAAATGATATGAATGCAAAGCATAACAAATGTATGAATAAATGACCAAGAAATGTTCAAGCAATGTCTTAAGATGTCTAAGATGGCATAAAAATTCTTAGAATGTCATGGCAAGTTCACATGTTCATGCAATGCAATGTAAGATGCAAGTATGGATGCAAGATTAGGGTTACATGAAGGGATGAGATGCAAATGTCAAAAATAGAAGCAAATCACATGATAAAAATTTAAAAATGAACTTAAAGGAACCCTAACCCCATATGATTTCACACCCCAAAGGAGAAGGTCTAACTCTTAACCTAAAGAAAGTTGTGAATTTTCTAAGTTAACTAGGGTTTTTTGGGTACCTTAAGAGGAACAATGCAAATCAAATGAAAAATGCAAGGTAAATTCATGAAAAATTTATCCTAGGAACTACATGCTATGTGAAGAACAATGCAAAAAGAACCAATGTCAAACCCTTCATGGTTAGGCAGAAAATAATTTTCAAAGTTAGGGTTCCGAAAAGGGATTTTTATGAACCCTAAATTCAAGAAAAATATCAAAATTGGATCAAAACCAAAAAGAAATTTGTATGAATGGTTTGACAATGTTTCTAAATGTCCTAAGATGAAATGTGAAATTTTTTGGGATTTTTAGAAACCTAAATGGTATTTTAATTAATTAATTTCCATTAATTAATTAAAATAAACATTTAAATATTTTTAAAATGATTTTTTAATGCAAAAAATAAAAATAAAAATCTTTTTGGGTGAAGAAAAATATTTGAAGTCAAAATGCAGAAGAAAAATATTTTTGGAATTTTCTAAGTATTTTAAATAAATTGGTAAAGAAAATAGGATTAAAATGAAATAAAAATGAAAATAAGGGCTGGTCAACGCATCCAAGGGATCAGATTTGAACTGGGGTTTGGAGGGAAAGACTACGCGCGCTATCCAATGTTTGTCATTCAAACTGACTAATTACCTAATTAACTTAATTAATTAATATTTAAACCTTAAGTGAAGAGATCCGAACCACTCATGCGCGCGGGAACTAAGATCCTAGGGTCCAGATTTAAACTTGGCTGATTAACCCTAATTGTTAACCCTAATCATTTTTAGGTGACCGGAGCTAGCTCCGGTCATCTTCTCCGGCCATCCAAATTTTCAGAATCTCACACACGCATCAAAACCCCTAATTTCTTGCCCATAATCATTCCTCTAACATCCAAGAACATGAATCCACAAACAAAAATAATTTATCATGCATACTAAAGCTGAATCGAAGAAAACAAGTTCTCGGTCAAAAATTTCAGAACAACCATACATACTCATTTCTCAATCATTTTCAAAACTAAAAACATCCCAATGATCAGTGGAGCATAAGGAATCATTTAAGAACTTCATTTCTGGAAAAAATGTTCTTGAGGTTACCTGAGCTTGAGCTTTCTCAGTTTGGAGCTTCTGGACCTCCTCTCTTATGCAAACCCATTCCTCTTGACCTCCTGATGAAGTTGCAATGCTGGGAAGGAGCTTAGAATGGCTGGAATGAAGGCTTGCAACTCAAATGGCCAGGAATCGTGTTTTTGTTTGGCTGGCTTTCAGGCTTGTTTGAGGGTTGGTTTATGTTCTAATGATGATGGTGAGTTGAATGGTGAAGTTTGTTTGTGATTTTATTAGTGGCTGGACAGAGTGTTTCAAAAGCTTTTGCTTTTGGGGTGATTTTGAGAAACTTGGTGATTCTGAGGTTTCAGGCTTGTGTGATGTATCTTATGAGTTGCTTTTGATCCACATAACAATGTTTGATAGGTCAGAAAGTGGGTGGTGGCCTGTGGTGATTGGTATGGGCAAGTTGCCAAAATGTCAACATAACTTGCACTTGAGGTATGGGCTATGGCAGGGGTTGTTCAAGGGCATGTCTGGCCTCAACATTGATCAAGGAGAGCCATGGGATTGAGATTATGCAGCTGGATGGCTTATAAGCAAAGATCTCATAGGTTTTGCAAGTGTTATGTGATTTTCCCCCTTTGAGAAATATTGAAGTGCAAGGCATGAAAGCAAGTGGTTCTTTGGGAAATCTTGGTCACAATGCATTTTATCATGTGTGTATGATGTTTAGAGAGTGATTATAGGTCACAAAATGACTTGGTTTGTGAATTTGCAAAAAATCCTCTTTGGTGTGAAAGTGAAAATTATGTGATTTTTGCCAACTTTGCCAAGCCATAACTTGAGTTCCATAATGAATTAGGACTTGTTCTTGTACTTTTTGAAAAGGGAATGATCCAATCTACAACTTTCATGACCAACAATTTTTCATTTGAAGCATTTTTGGTTGAGAAAGAGGAGGTTGAAAAACTTTCCCAAAATAGAAAGTTTCCATTACAAGTCATTTCCATTTTTGGCAACTTTTGGTTTAGCTCAATTTTCTTCAATTTTGTGAACTTCCAAGCACTTCAATGATCAAATAAAGATCATATAACTTCAATTTGATGAAAAATCCACTTTGGTTCCATTGTTGGGGGCCTCAGATGCCCTGATTTTGCACTGACTTGCTCAAGAAGTTATCTAGTGAACAGATGACTTCCACAATGAATTTCTTCATCAAACTTGGTACACATGATCATTATAACATATTGAGACTATTAGAAACAATAATGACCCAAAAAATTGGAGTTATGGCCTCTAAAACCAAAACCCTAATTTCAGGTCATATGTGCAATGAAACCCTAGCTCTGCTTCCATGATTCCCAAGTTCTTGTGATTTCTTGACTTCCTTGATCTTTGAGGGATATAATATGATGATGGAACACACATGGAACCTCTTGGAATGATTGGAAACCTTTGGAGTGGCTCAGATGGATCCTTGGATTGCTCAGATCACAAACCCTAGATGCAGATGAACTTGAACTAATGCAGTGAAGCAAAAATGCAATATGAGATGATATGCGTAAACTTATGCAAAGATGAAAGATCACAAGACATGGTGAAATTAGTGAGGGAAAATTTGGGGTGTTTACAGCTGCCCCTATTCAAACATGAGTTAGCTGTGCAGGATGTAAGCGCCTGGCTTAACAGACAAACAAGATAACTTGTGGTTGAATAACAAAGATAGTCCGAAATTTGCACTCACTAGGGAGAAGAAGAAAAATGATATAAATTGTAAAAGAAAGTGTAATATGATTATCAAGAATGCGGGCGATGGAGAACGACCATCGAGAAGAGGACGACTGTTGGGGATAAAGTAATGACCGGGACGGCCGACAAGCTGGGGAAATAAGAAATCATGATGGGGACGACCATCATGTAAAGGAACAAGATTCTCTGGGGATTAAAGTAAAGGCAGTGATGGGGACGGCCATCAGGTTTGCAAAGCAAAGCGAACATCGATGGGGATGGCCATCGGTTCAAAGAATAAATGATGAGGGACGGTCATCAAAGGTGAAGGACGATCACCTAGCAGGGGACGGCTGCTCTTTATCGCGACATAGGACGAATGTCGGATAGAAAAAGTCGACGATAGGGACGACCATCGGATAAAATGATGAAGGACGATCACCTAGCAAGGTACGACTGCTCTCGGGGTTTATCATGACATAGGACGAATGTCAGATAACAAGATCAACGATGGGGATGGCCATCGGATAAAATGATGAAGGACGATCATCAAAAGGTGAAGGACGATCACCCAGAAGGGTACGGCTGCCGAAAGTATCACGACATAGGACGAATGTCGGATAAGAGAAAAGTTGTTCTGTTGGCGACTTACTGGGGAATGGTAAACACAGACGAGTGCTTACGCTCAAGAATAAAAAGGTATAAGTGTTTGACGTTGTGTATAGATTAAAGATGCGGACGAGCATCCTTAGGACCATGATACAGACGAGTATCGGTAGGAACAAACACTGACGCATGTTCAGAGATGATGACACGGACGAGTACCAACTGGTTAACAAAGAACACGGACAAGTGTCGAATCTGTGGGGAATGATATATATATACAAGATACGGATGAGTATCTGTATAAGTGTGAACAAGTATTGTTGGTATGAGCAAGACACGGACGAGTGTTCAACTTGCTGGGGAGAGGTGACACGGATGGGTGTCAAAAGAGTATATAGGTATCTGTAAACACAGAGGATGTTTGTGGCTTATATCTTCAGGGAATAAAATGACCCGGACGAGTGTCGGAACGGTATATACGAGCGTGTATTTGTGTTGGAGAGTGCAAAGGGGACGCTTTGGCTTTTATTTGCTTGCGAGTTTTTATATACATTACTGATGGTATTTGCAGGTGACCGGCTCGAGCCTGACTTGTGATCATGCAAAATGTTTGATTTTTTCCGTAATGCTTTGTATTAAACGGAATGCTACGCTTTATGGGGAAAGATGATGCAAATGCTATGATTATGCAAAAGAAACTGATTCGGGATTCGGATCCCGCTGCTGTGAAGATCTCTGGCTGATCTGCTTGGAAGGGTATCCCAGCTGGGGATGAGATCATTGGTAGATCTGATAAAATATATGGCTCTACTTGGGGGAAATAGATCACTGATAGATCTATCTTGTAAGGAGATAACCTAGTTGGGAATGAGGAAGCTTCTGTCACTTTGTTTCGTGAGAATTTCAGGCCTTGCTCTTCTGAGGAGAGGCTGGAACTCTGTGGGGAGTCAGTTCTTTTGTCTTTGAGAGACTTGACACTCTGTTCAGGAGAGGAAAGATCATTGAACGATCTTCCTAGAGGACTCTGTGGGGATCCCGGCTGGGGATGCTCTTGCTGAATAAACTTATATTGGGGACGAGGAGGCCTTGACAACTCTGTTGGGGAAAAATCATTTTCAGATGCCACTTGGAGAAGATGTGATGGGGAAGTGTGCTCGGTATGCCCCATGTTGCGTATCGAATACCTGCATCTTGTTAAGACAAAGAAACACACGAGTATCCTGAGGTATCCCTTACCGGATTCCGCCATAGGAGTTAGATATTCCTAAGAGTAAATACATTTCCTGCAAGCATTTATTAAGAATGGCTCATTTGTTTTGTGCGAATATTATATCATGGATATTGGACATTTTGCAAACGAAACAAAAATGTACGAAACGAGGTGTAACTGAAAATCTGATTTTATTAATCTGGGTGCCCTGAATTGGCAAATACAGTCAAAGAAACAGATCCCCTGAAATGAGGAGATTGTTACAAATTGAAAAAGTAAAAGTGCTGGCAATGTTGACGACGCTCCGGTGAGCTTTCCTTGCTATGACCCGTATGACCTTGACGTTCTTCTTATCTTGCTTTCTGAAGAAGGTTGATTCTGACCGATGCTTTATCCTTTCGAAGCTTGCCATGTTATGAGTGATACAGACGAATTCTGAATGCAATTGTTCGCTTATTCCCTTATTTTGCGTGGATCGCCCTTTCGGGTTTTCAATCCACCGGGACACCCATTTTTTCCTGAGCTGTCCAATGCAGCTTTTCAACTCAATGGATGTACATTTTTTAATTTTCCCTTATTTTTGCCGAGTCTTTTATTCTGTTTTTGACTCGCCGGGATGCCCTATTTTTTCCTGGACTTACATTCTGTTTTTATGTCCAGGGTCATTTTATACGAAGTATTTTTTAACTGCATCTGAATTCATAAGGGATAAGAAATCTTCACCATCCATAGTAGTGAGCATCAGTGTTCCACTAGAGAAAACCTTCTTTACTATGAAAGGACCATCGTAAGGAGTCCACTTGCCCCTGTGGTCTGTATGAGTAGGAAGAACTCTTTTCAGCACAAGATCTACCACTTGGTATTCCTGAAGTCTGACTTTCTGATCGAATGCTTTCTTCATTCTTTTCTGATATAACTACCCATGACAAATTGCAGCTAATCTCTTTTCTTCGATCAGATTCAGTTGATTGTACCGAGAACAGACCCATTCTGCTTCATTCAACTTTACATCCATCAGTACCCGTAAGGAGGGTAATTCAACTTCAACTGGTAGGACTGCCTCCATACCATACACAAGTTGATACGGTGTTTCCCCAGTAGACGTTCTGATTGAGGTTCGGTACCCATGCAAGGCAAACGGTAGCATTTCATGCCAGTCTTTGTAAGTAATCACCATCTTCTACACAATCTTCTTAATGTTCTTGTTAGCTGCCTCAACAGCGCCATTCATCTTTGGCCTGTAAGGAGAAGAGTTGTGGTGTTGAATTTTGAAGTCCCGGCACAGTTCTGCCATCATTTTGTTGTTCAAATTGGAACCATTATCAGTAATGATTCGCTCGGGTACTCCATATCGACAGATGATGTCTCTTTTCAGGAATCTGGCTACCACTTGTCTGGTGACGTTTGCATACGAGGCTGCTTCAACCCACTTGGTGAAGTAATCAATGGCTACCATGATGAATCTGTGGCCATTTGAAGCAGTCGGTTTGATCTTTCCAATCATTTCAATGCCCCACATGGCGAAGGGCCAAGGTGAAGACATCACGTTCAAAGGATTCGGAGGCACATGCACTTTATCTGCATAAATCTGGCATTTGTGGCACTTCCTGGCATAGGCACAACAGTCTGCATCCATTGTGATCCAGTAGTAACCTCATCTTAATAATTTCTTAGCCATTGCATGTCCTCCAGCATGGGTACCGAAAGATCCTTCATGCACCTCGTGTATCAGCAAGTCTGCTTCTTTCTTATCAACACATCTGAATAGTACCATGTCAAAGTTCCGCTTGTATAATGAACCATCAGTATTAAGGAAGAAACTACCAGCCAACCTTCTTAATGTCTTCTTATCATTGGATGATGCCCCAGGTGGGTATGTTTGATCCTCCAAGAAGCATTTGATGTCATGGAACCAAGGCTTGTCATCTTTAGCAATGTCCACGGAGAATACGTATGCTGGTCGGTCTAGTCTGGATACTGAAATCCGAGGCACATAATTGGCAGTCTGAACCTTGATCATGGAGGAAATGATAGCTAAATCATCTACGAACTGATTTTCATCTCAAGGGATATACTCAAGTTTGACAGTTGTGAAGAAAGTCAATAATCTCCTCGTGTAGTCGCGGTATGGAATTAGATGCTCTTGGTGAGTGTACCATTTGTCGTTGGTTTGATTGATTACCAGAGCTGAATCTCCAAATATAGTTAAAGTCTTGATCCTGAGGTCAATGGCTTCCTCAAGTCCCATGATACAGGCTTCGTATTCAGCTTCGTTGTTAGTGCATGCAAAGGTGAGTTTTGTCGAGAAAGGCATATGAACTCCTTTTGGTGTAATGAGCACTGCACCAACTCCACGACCATTCATATTGACAGCCCCATCAAACATCATTGTCCATTCTTCTCCTGGGTCAGACCCTTCAGTGTGAACAGGCTCTTCATGGTCTTTTGCTTTTAGGAACATGATGTCTTCATCGGGGAAGTCAAATCTCATTGGCTGGTAATCATCAATGGGTTGCTCAGCTAGATAGTCAGACAGTACACTGCCCTTGATGGCCTTTTGAGATGTATATTGAATGTCATACTCTGTCAGAATCATTTGCCATCTTGCAACCCTTCCGGTAAGTGTTGGCTTCTCAAATATGTACTTGACGGGGTCCATCTTTAAGATCAATAAAGTAGTGTGAGTCAACATATACTGCCTTAGTCGGCGAGCAGCCCACGCTAAAGCACAACAAGTTTTCTCGAGCAGTGAATAACGTTGTTCACAGTCGGTAAACTTTTCGCTTAGGTAGTATATTGCATACTCTTTTCGACCAGACTCGTCATGCTGGCCCAACACACACCCCATTGACCCTTCTAATATTGTCAGGTACATTATTAGAGGTCTTCCTTCAACAGGAGGCATAAGAATTGGAGGTTCTTGTAGGTACTCCTTGATTTTGTCAAAAGCCTTATGACAATCTTCATTCCACCTGACCGTTTGTTCCTTTCTTAACAACTTGAACAGGGGCTCACAGGTTGTAGTAAGATGAGATATGAACCTTGATATGTAGTTCAATCTACCTAAGAACCCCCAAACTTCCTTTTCAGTCCTAGGTGCAAGCATCTCCTGAATGGCTTTGACTTTGTCAGGATCAACTTCAATTCCTTTTTCACTTACAATGAATCTCAGCAGCTTACCGGAACGTACCCCGAATGTGCACTTGTTGGGGTTTAGCTTCAACTGATATTTTCTCAGACGTTTGAACAACTTCAGCAGATTTACCAGATGGTCTTCTTCAGTGAGGGACTTGGCAATCATGTCATCCACGTAGCATTCAATTTCTTTGTGGATCATATCGTGGAATAATGTTACCATAGCCCGTTGATAAGTAGCACCGACATTCATCAATCCAAAAGGAATTACCTTGTAACAGAAAGTGCCCCAAGGTGTGATGAAGGTAGTCTTCTCCATATCTTCGGGTGACATTCTGATCTGATTATACCTTGAAAAGCTATCCACGAAGAAAAATACTGAGAACTGAGATGTGTTGTCGACCAATACATCAATGTGAGGTAAAGGGAAATCATCCTTCGGGCTAGCTCTGTTCAGATCCCGGTAATCCACACACATCCGTACTTTGCCATCCTTCTTAGGCACTGGTACAATATTAGCAACCCATGGCGGATAACTAGTTACATCAAGGAATCAGACATCCCACTGTTTTTGTACCTTTTCTTTAATCTTCATTGCCATATCCAGACGAGTACGGCGTAGCTTCTGCTTTACTGGAGGACAATCTTCTTTCAAAGGCAGCTTATGCATAACAATGTCCATATCTAGACCTGGCATGTCTTGATAGGACCAAGCAAAGACGTCGACGTACTCTCGAAGCATGTTAATAAGTTGTTCCTTCACTGAATCTTGCAGATTGGCCCCAATCTTCACTTCTTTCAAGTCTTCTTCGGTACCAAGATTAACTGTTTCAACCTCCTCCTGATGAGGAGTAATTACTTTCTCTTCTTGCCTCAACAACCTGGCTAGCTCTTCAGGCAACTCGTAGTCTTCTTCAACCCCTTCATCAGCTTGATTAATTGGATTGTCGAAGTCATACAAGGTCATAGCGGTGCTGTTGTCGGTGCAATCTGGAGGATAATATCTGCAAGGGTTGAGATTTGTTTGTTTTAGTGATCAGTTTTAATCTTGTTTAGAAAAAGTGAAAATGAAGTTATTTATTTTGAAAACATTGCCATCTTATTGTTTTGTACAAAAGTGAAAAATGAAAAGGCAGTGAGCAAAAAAGAGACTCGTTTGCAAAAGATGTTCGATATTCATTGATTAATCATTTGCACAAAATTACAATATGGCCCTATTACAAAATGAGTCCTGACACCTTGGGCAAGATGCAGGACTTGATGCATGCTAAAAAAGACAGGAAATAATAATTACTCTGCAGGAGTAACCCTTATAATTTCCTGGGAAGAGCAGTTAAGGACTCGGTTCCCCGGGATCCTTGGACGCATCCAGCTCTCTAGGCTGTGGTCACTTTCTGCCTCGTCTTCCAGATTGTTAACAGCATCTGGGGTGAGCATTCCCCACTGACAAATTTGGGCTCTTTGGCAGCCTCTGACTGATCTTGTCGGAATGGTCTGTAACCCAAACCGAATCTATCTTCCTTCTTTTCCACTGGCAGTAGCTTGCCCCAGCCTTGAGCATTACCGTCTTCAACAACCTTCCGGGCTTGCTGATAAGAGACAATTGAGGTACCCATCCTGTATTCCTGGGATGCAGCAAATACTTCAGTAGCCTCGTTGACATTCAGGGCCTCGAACCCTTGGCTCATTGTCTCATGGATTTCACCATCCATCTCAATATACTTATATGTAGCCAGATGGCTAACAAATATGTCCTCCTCAACACAGATGGTGATAATCTGTCCTTCCCATTCATACTTCAGTTTTTGGTGAAGAGTCGACGTTACTGCGCCTGCGGCGTGAATCCATGGTCGACCCAACAAACAGCTGTAGGCCGGCTGAATGTCCATCACATAGAAAATAGTCTTAAAGACTTGCAAACCAATTATCACTGGTAACTCCACCTCTCTCAGAACAGATCTTTTGGAGCCATCAAAAGCCCTGACCATAAGGTTACTTGGCCGGAGAGCTATCCTATCATACTCGATTTTGACAAGGGCTTTCTTGGGTAAGACATTAAGTGAGGACCCAGTGTCTACAAGAACATGAGATAGTACAGCTTCTTTGCACTCCAGGGTTATGTGCAAAGCTTTGTTGTGGAGACGTCCTTCTGTTGTCAAATCAGCATCAGTGAAACCTAGCCCATGGCTAGTATTGACATTTGACACTACTGTTTCCAGCTGATTCACAGTGATCTCTTCTGGCACGTAGGCAACGTGCATAACTTTGAGTAGTGCATCCCGATGGGCTTCGGAACACAACAACAGAGATAAGATTGAGATATTTGAAGGGGTTTGGTGGAGCTGGTCCACAACTTTATAGTCACTTCTTTTAATAATTCTCATAAACTCATCCACATCTTGAACGAAGAATGACTTATGAGTTTCCTTTGATGCCGATTCTTCCGGTATCACACTCTTCCCTTTTGCTTTGGCAACAGCCTCTGCCTCAGTGTTGGTTCTAGGGACTTGTGATGCGAAGAGACGTCCGCTTCGGGTGAAGCCTCCGCCTCCCCCAACATTATCCACTTGGGGAGTGAGAACTGGAGAATCAAGAAGGACTTTCTCTCTGTTGCAGTACAGATCAGCACCATAATGCCATGGTATAGCACTGTCTTTATCATATGGGATTGGCCCGGGCACCGTGATAGTGACTGGGCTCACTGTAGCAGATGTTGGGACTGTAATAGTTTGTGGATCATAGAAAATAGTAACAGGACCTCTGGTGGATGTTGGTGGAGGTGAATTGAAGCTTTGTTGAGACTGTTGTTGATGTTGTTGAAAATTGCTGGAATTCGGGACCGTTGTCGGGTCATAATAAATTGTGAGTTGAAACATTATTATTGGTTGTTGAAGTTGTAATAGCCGGTGCAAATGAATTTTTGTGTGTTGAAGTGATAGATGGAATGATTGTTGAAGTTGTAGCCGAATCAGTTGGAACAATGGTTGTTGTAGTTGTAGAAGGATCAGTAGGAAATATGGTTGTTGCATTTGTAGAAGATTCGCTTGTTGTTGACAAAAGAGTTGATGGTGTTGTAGAAGCGGTGGTTGTAATTTGTAGAATGCCTTCTTTGATCAAGCCATTAATTCCACTCCTCAAGCTAGTACACCCATTCTCAGAAAGTTTGCATAATTCACAACAGGCCTCACAACCTGGAAACATTTGGCACTTTAAAAGCTAGGCTTTAACCTCTGCCAGAGGTGTTTGAATGCATGCAATGTCTTCTATCAAACTCATGGGTGAGCCATCCTCCACAACGTTAATCCTTGGCCCAGTGTGGCTTGGCATAGGATTTTTCATTACATTGGGAGGAGGTGCAAAGTTCGGGGCTTTTGAATCTACCAGATCCCGAACCTTCATATGCAGAGCTCTGCATTTTTCCGTAGAGTGGCCAGGTGCATTGGAATGAAAAGCGCACCTAGTGTTCACATCGTAGTTTCTTGGAAGGTTTTGAGGATCAGGTGGAGCCAATGTCCTCAACTCAACAAGATTGAGCTTTAGGAGTGTCGCTCCCCGGATTTCCATCCTGGTACAAACGCGAAAGTGGCGCAGAAAAGAATAGAGTCGCCAGCCAGGCATTTTTATCCCGAAGAAAGGGAATGGTAATGCTGCACAAACCAGAAGAAAGAAGAGGAAGGACACAGGTCCTACTAACCAAAGAGACTGAGTTCGGGAATCGGTTACGACCTGGGAAGGTATTAGCACCCAGATCGTCCGCCGTACCCGACGGGATCCACGCTTGCAAAAGAAACTATTTCAAAGGGTGAGGGTATGAAAGCTGCTGCAAAAGAAAATAAAATGAACTGGATAAAGGAATTGAAAAAAGAAACTGGATAAGAAAACAAAGAGAAAAATGTAGGGAAAATAAAGATTGTGCTCGAACGGGCCCTACCCCGCTGCCTACGTACCTCATCAGGATAATGAGGATCAGAGACGCCGTAGTTCCCCTAACTAGGGGTGGCAAGGAAATTGCTTGTGAATTAAGGCTTGAACTGCCTATGCCAATGCTCAGGTGTTGCAGACTCGGACGACGAGTGCGTAACCGTCTTGCAGAATGACAAGTAGGAGCAAGTTCGCGTACGGAGCGAAGGAGATGAGAAAAGAATTCTCGAAGGAAAGACGCTTATTGTTTGTTTTTGTTTTTTATGAAGCTTTTAGGAATGTGTCACAAGGAAGTGAACTCAAGCTCTTTTCCATGGAATGTGCACTTGTCACTACATTCCAAGATGGAATAATAGAACAAGCACACTCAAGTAAGGAGAAGATCCCCAAAACTTGAATCCAGAGATTAGGGCCTAAGCTCACTAACTCATTAACTTATTAAGTGTTTTTGGTATTTACAATGAAGAAGTATTTTTTATGCTTTTCATGGTGAAGAAGATACCTTGATCAGACTTGTGCATCACAAGGTAAACTTGTACTATCCCAAGATGGGAAGACTACAAGCACACCTCATGGGATAAGGCTATTGCTCAAGGCATCACTTCAAACATTATTAAGATGTTTTTTATGGTTTTGAGATGAGAAGAGAAGAAAAACCAAAAGGATCACAAAGGCAAAATTCTAAAGGGGGACTAAAGAATCCTAAGTGTTGTCATGCATGGATACCCTAAGGTTGGTGTGGTTTCTATCCTAAAGAAGAAAGAAAGAAGAAGAGAAGAAGAGGATAGAAGAAGAGATGAAAGGCCTAAGCCCAACAAGAAAAGGTTAGTACAAATAAATATAAGAAGAAGAGATGAGATTTGGAGATGTGGAACTCACTTCCACACCTCACACTTACCATAGCCCCTGCAAGGTTAGTAACATGCATACAAGTGAAATGAAATGAACAAAATAACATGCCAACATCATAAAAACAGAAATGAAGTTATATGTACACATGCTCAATGCAAATTCAACTCAAAAGAATAAGGGAATGAAGCATACAAGTTAACATGATGCAACATGAAACAAATGACAAACACATGTGAACTTAAGAAAGGTGCAAGGCAAGGATGCACAAACATGGACTCAATGCACACAATCAGAACCAAAACAAATCAAAGAAGAGCTTAAGAAGCTAACAAGATGAAGAGAAAGGAGGTACAAGACCAAACAATCACATAATGAGGTGAAAGAAGTAAGGAAGATGAAGTGAACACACTTAAGAAAGAAAGAACACAAAAGGTAAGCAAACACAAAAAATTCTAAGACTCAAACCCTAAGTCAAGACCATAATGGAACCCATACCCCAAAAGGACCCCAAATGAGAAGAAGAAGTTGGCACAAGTGCCCTTTTAAGCTTATAAGAGAGCTAAAGATCCAAAGGAAGCAAAATGGGACAAGGTGAGAACAAAAATCCACATCAATTCAACAAAGCCACTAAAAATTCCACAACTTAAGCCAAATGATCTTCAAACATGGTAAACCAATGAGCCAAAAGGATTTGGAAAAATTCAGAAGCAAACTAGGTCAAATGGAGGCAAGAACACAAACTAGGGTTAATAACTTCCAACACAAGTCAAAGGACCAAGACCCAATGAAAAAGTTTCTAAAAATCAGGGGAAAAATCACACATGAAGTACATCATCTTAAGAATCCAGAGCAAAAATAATGGACAAAAAACTCAAAATAATGAACTCTAAGGAAATTGAACAAGGTAGTGTACTTAAAAAAGGATTAAAAAGAATTAAATGAAAGAGGAAATTAATATGACACGTGGAAATTAGGAATAAATGGAAAATAAAAATGTAGAAAATTAGGGAAAACTAAAAAGATGACTCAAGAATTATTTGGGAATTTTTTGATGATCAGAAGTATTTTAAATAATTAGAAATCAAAATGGAGTAAAAGAATAAAAGTAAGAAAAAGAAATTAAAATGGAAATTGGCTGGGGGTGGAAATAGCAGGGTATTTGCATTGAAAATAATTGGGCTGAATGCTGGAGGGGGTGTGAATATCACTTGAGAGGCCCAATGGCTGTGCTGGTTTACACGAATAATGGTGGAAATTCAGTGAAAATTAAAGGAAAATAGAAGAGCCACAAGATTGATCCAGCGCGTGTGGTGAGGAACTCATTAATTGACGTGGCTTATTGCTGCATTGTGAGTGGAGAGCGCATGAAGCTTATGGTGGGGTGACAAAAAAATGAATTAAAAAATAGAAACAAGTTCACGTGAGAGGGAGGAGGAGCTCTAGGGCAACGTGTCACAATCCTGGAGAATGGGAGAAGAGATCCAAGGGCTCTGGACTCGTCTTCTTCATGATACAAACCCTAGCTTCAATTCCAGTTTCCGGTGACCGGAGCTAGGGCTCCGGCACTGGAACTCAAACCAGTATGAACAAACAACAAAATAAATGAACATAAAGCTCCAGATTCACTAATTGATAGGCCCTGAGTTCGAAAATGAGATCAAAATGAGCAATGGATCCATGAAACAAGCGGATCGAACAAAAACAAATTTGACCAAGAAACTTTGAATTCAAATATCTCACACTATAATGCACCATTTCCAAAACTACAAGTTGCAGAATGCTCAGTGTACATCAAGGATTACAAAACACATAATCAATTTCATTTCCAGATCTCAAGATTTAGAACCATACCTGAGTTGCAGATCTTGATTCAAGGTGTTAGAAGACCAGATAATGGATACAATCCACTCCTACTTCACTCTAAATGAAAAATAAATGCATCTAAAGCCTTGAATGTGGCTGGATTTGAAGCTTTGCCTACACCTGCCCTGAAATGGCAAGGTTATTGAACTTGAGAGAGAGCTTGAATGATGGTGTGATTAATGATCCTTAGCTTGCACTGATCAAGGATCCACAATTTGTTTTGAGATTGAGCAAGTGTGTAATGAGAAATGAGAGAAAATGCAAGTTATGCATAAACTTTGAAATGAGAGAATGAGAGAGAAGTCGAGCTTTATGAAACCCTAGCTTCTTAAGTATGACCTCACAATCCCATGCTGAAAGAATTGTGTGATTTGCACGTGTGGATGATGAGAAATTGGTGATTTTGCAAATTTTGAAAAATGTGAGGGAAGCATGCACTCCTCATGCTTTACTTGGCCTCTCAGCATATGGGAAATCCAAATCCAACCCTTGATCATAATGCAACAAGTCCTGGACCTTAGATCAAGTCATCACACTTTTCTCATGATTTTGCAAAAAATCCACTTTGTAAGCAACAATCTTGTAGTGCACGAATTTGTGACTTTACTTGGAGCAAAATGATCCAAATGCAATGTATTTTATCATTGGAAACAAACTTGAACCATACCAAGTCTTGAAAATAAGTTTTGAACATTTTTGCTTTGGGTGCATGCATGAACTTTTGGATTTTGCCCTAATTTGTCCAATTTTTTGAAGGCCATATAGAACAAACTATGAATCCCATGAAAAAGTACTTGTACTTTTTGAAAATGGGAGCCCTTAATCTCCAAATTTCATGTTTGACTTTGGTTCATTTGAAGAATTTTTGATCATGTTAAGCTCACTTGAAAATTAGGGCAAAAGTTGCCAAATATGGAAATTCTCAAAAACCAACTTTGTGCCCATTTTGCAAAAAGCCTCAAATCTCCATGATTCTTGATCTTTAAGCATCCCAAACCTCTTATAACATTGTAAGGACCCCCCTTGGCAAGAAAAAGTGGCTTGGACCCCTTGAAATCACACAGTTGACTTTTTACAGGCACAGTTGACCAATTACTTCATCTGCAAGCAACTGAAGAATTTCTTGACGTCCACAAGGAATTTTCTCATGAAAATTGGTACCTAGGATCCTCTTGATATATAGAAAACTTTTCCCAAATGAAATGGCCAAAGTTGTGAAGTTTTGATGCTTGAATCTCAAACCCTAGTTTAGGTGCCTTGTGTAGGAGCTTTGCCTTATCCTGAGATCTCTGATGATCATGCAATCTTCTGAGCTTTTGTAAATGAACTTGATCTTGTACATGGAGTGTAGACCCCTCATAGGACTTGTACAAAACCATTGAGACCCTTTTCATGGCTTGTGATGCCTCAAAAACCTCCACAGATGATCATATGCCTAATGCTAAGACATGAAGAATGTTATGCCTCATCTTTCCATGCTAGGATGCTAAGAAAATGATATGTTCATGATGAATATGATGTGATATGATGCTTGAAATGAAGAGGGCAAATTTGGGGTGTTACAGCTGCCCTTATTCAAACAACTGTTAATCTGAAAAGAACGGTAGCACGGGCTACCGACTGTTCAAGATAAACTGTGGTTGAATACCAAGAAGACCAGAAATTTGCACTCTAACGAAGAATGCAAACATTGGGAAATAAACCCAACCAAATGACGCTTTGGTGACTGAAGGGGAGAAAAAAGCAGACGAGCTTCTTCCAAGTTGAAACTGATATCTGGAATAAGAATACTTTGACAGACGAGTCTTCTTCGACCAACCTTGAGATGCCAGGAACTGGACATACGAGTCCTCAAACACTTTGCAAGAACCTATGACTTGAGACAGACGAATCTCCTTCGGATATACCTGTTACACCAGGACCAGGATGCACTTAAGTCTGTGGGATAGACATGCATAATCAAGGTAGACGAACCTTCTTCATATATTATCCGTGGATATATGGTACAAGACAGGCGAGTCTTCTTCGAGAAAACCCGTGACGCCAGGTGCAACAATAATAATTGGTGCCTGAGACAGACGAGCCTCCTTCGGATATACCTGTTACGCCAGGACCGGTAACCATTTTGACATTTATTCCCACAGTCAGGATTTTAGGAATGAGAAACAGAGGGGGAAGTTGGTTAGATGTTGTGCTCCTTTGTTTTACTCCTGGCTGCTCAAACACCTGCCCAAGTCAGATGCCTTCCTGAATCCTCACCAACAGAAGAATTGGGCTAAGAGATTCATTGCCTTGACTTCAGATGATATCAGATGGTGCACCCAAAGCACCAAAGGCAAGGACATTATCACCAGCTGTGGACAATACCCAAATGTACCTCTGATAGGAGTAAAGGGTTGCATCAACTACAATCCTTTGCTGTTTAAGAGACAACTGGGCTATGCTTTGGTTCACCCTCCCAGAGTGCAAGATTTAGCTGAGACCCTGTATTGTGAAGTAAAACCTAATTCAGCTGCTGTTAGACATGCATCCTGGGCTTGGGACAACATCCAGACAAAAGGGATGGCAATTATGGGAAGGTGTAATAATGTTGCTTCAACTCAGTACTATGACTGGTCCCGTACTAGAGCTCAGATTACTGGAATGCCTTTCACCTTGGAGGACATACCTGGACCCTCTACAGTACAACCTGCAGCAACTGTCAGCCTAGAAGAATTTGAGAAGCTGAAGGAAAGGAATGCGAACCTATCTCAAGCCTTGAAGAAGACCCTTTGGGAAAGGAGTGATGGTCGTCTGGACATTGAGAGATTGGAAAAGCTCAGGGTGGAGCATCTTACCAAAATTGAGAAGACAGAGGACTACATCAGGAAAGCAAGGGCTAGGGAACAGATATTGAAGAATGCCTGTAAAGAGGCCAAGATTCAGAAGGCTAGGACTGAGCTCTATCTACAAGAGAGTCAAGCTAGGTGGGTCAGGATCACCGAAGCCCGTACACAAGAAGACCAAAAGACTCAAGCCAAGATTGAACAGCTAGAGGCCAATGAGAAGAAGCAGCAAGAAGCTTTGTTGGCAGCCCAGAAGGAGATTTCAGAGTTGAAGCTCAGAGCAGGGTTGAAAAGATCAAAAGACCAGGATAGGCATAAGAAGCTGACTACTGCTATTGCTACCAGGAACCTCCTCATTAGGACCATTACAGAGCACCCGGCCAGTCCAGTGACTGAGGCACTCCTGAAGGAGGTCAGAGAAGATGAGTTTGGACTGGATGTTTGATTCTTTGCTTGTTGTTTGTTTCCATTTGATGTACTTTTCCTTTTATTGTATTTTGACCCTCCATAGGCATATGTTGTAAAACAGACTATGTATTGTTCACCATTTGTAATATATTAGTTTGCTTTCATTGGGCTTATTTTCTCAGCAACATCAAACATCTTCCTCGAGGTCTGGAAAGGTCAAAACCAAGAACCAAACCGGATACCTTGGAAAACAAATAAGCATACTGCATTGCATACTAACTTTGTCTTTGTTTTGTAGGTGTTGTTATTATTGTTTCTAACTTTGTTGTGATCTCAGGAAACATTGCTCGTCGCCGAGTGTTCCCTGTCAACCGCGCGCACCGGTACCCGACTCGTAACAACCTTCCCGGTATTCAAATGGAACAAGTACAGCAGGATTTGACTGAGGTCAGAAATCAGATGGCTAATGAGAGAGTGGAGATGAGAAATCAGATGTCTCAATTCATGGCTGTGATGACTGGCTTAGCCCAGAGTCAAGAAAGGTTAAGAGAGCTGGTGGAAAGGCAAACTCCTGAAGAGCCTCATCTTGGAACAGGAGGAACTAGTAACAATGAACAGGGCCAGCCTCGTATTGACCCACCAGTATTTGGGCCTCATCTGGATCCAGAAGCTAACATCCCGAGGAATGTACAAGGTAATACTGCTGGAGGGAGAATCTTTAAAGAAGATCCCCAAGAAGAGCAATTTACTGTTATGGGAGCTGGAGATGAAGTTTACGACAGGAGATTGGACGAAATTGCTGAGAAGTTGAGATCTTTGGAGTCTCAGAACTCTTTGGGCTTCGATGTGATGGATATGGGACTAGTGGATGGGGTGAGAATTCTCCACAAATTTAAACCCCCTTGCTTTGAAAAGTACAATGGTACCTCCTGTCCTCGCACTCATTTGCAGTCTTTCCTGGGAAGACTTAAAGCGTATACCATGGATGAAAAGTTGTGGATGTTCTACTTTGAAGATAGTCTGACTGGAACCTCAAGAGAGTGGTATTCACACTTGTCTAGAGCCACCATAAGATGCTGGAAGGATTTGGCCGAGGCTTTCATCCGACAATATCAATACAATTTGGACATGGCTCCTAACAGGACCCTTCTGATGGGAATGTCTCAATCTTCCTGAGAAAGCTTCAGGGAATATGCCCAAAGGTGGAGACAGCTTGCTGCTGCTGTCCAACCACCCATGTCAGAAAGGGAAATGGCTGACATGTTCATGAACACATTGCAAGGGACTTATATTGATAGATTGGCTGCCTTCTCCTCTACCAGTTTTGCTGACGTGGTCATAGCTGGTGAAAGGATTGAAAGTCTACTGAAGATGGGCAAAATTTCCGACAATGGTGCAAGTTCATCCAGCAATCCCAGAAAGCCTTTTGTGGGGCCCCGAAGAGCTGGTGAGACAAATTCCATTCATGCAAGCAGGGGCAGACCTCAGTATGTACACCGGTCAGTAGCAGCAGTTACCATTCCAGCTCCGATTCCTCAACAATCAACATATCCTCAACAACAACAACCACAGTATCAACAACAAGTTCAGTATCCGCAACAGAGAACCTACAACAACAGCAACAACAACCAACAACAACGTCCTTTCCAGCAAAGGCCATCACAAGCAAACAGGGTAATTGACCCAATCCCAATGTCATATGCTGCACTCTTGCCACAACTCCTGAAGCTCAACCTAGTTGAGTTAAGGACATTGGCACCTCCAGATCCTCTTAATTTTCCAAAGAACTATGATGCCAATGCCAGGTGTGCATTCCACTCAAATGCACCGGGGCATAATACTGAAAAATGCAGGGCCCTACAGATGAAAGTCCAGGATCTGGTGGACTCGAAAGCTCTTAACTTTGCACCTCCCCCAAATGTCACAAGAAATTCAATGCCTAGTCACAACAGGCCTAGGATCAATGCTATTGAGGAAGGCAAACTATCCACCTTAATCACCAGTGTTGCACAGATTCGAACACCTTTGGTTGAAATCAAAGCCCAACTTTTAGAATGCCAAGTGTTCCCTGGGTGTGAGCTCGGCTGTGGGTATTGCAATATTGCAGTCAATGGGTGTGAAAGACTGAGAAACGGCATATATGGTCTTATTAAGGATGGTATCCTTCAGATTACGACAACGGCGCCTACAAATCCAACAATTCCTTCACCGGCAATCACAGATGCTCCTACAACGTCAGCAACCATTGTTCCAACGGATTCTACTACAACTCCAACTACCGCTCAATCGATCACTTCAACGGATACAAGTTCAGTCACCATTCCTGCTACAACTTCAACCCCCATCCAGTCAACAGTACCTTCTACAACATCGGCAGCAATTAATGAAAGTGTCTCAACGGTTACAATATACTACGATCCCGCAAATGTTCCCACCAACAATTCACAACAAAATGTTACTCCTGTTAGAGCACCAGTCACCATATACTACGATCCACACACCATCGTGGTCCCTTTTGCAGCTGCTATCAGTCCGGTCACTATCACAGTACCTGGGCCAGTTCCTTACAAAAGCAATAATGCCATCCCTTGGCATTATGGATCAGATCTATACTGCGAAGGGCAGAAAATCACTTTAGAATCATCAACTTCTTCACCTCAGATAGACAATGCGGGTGGAGGCGGAGGCTTCACTAGAAGCGGACGTCTCTTTGCCTCGCAAATTTCAAGACCCATTGCTGAAGCAGAAGCTGCTTCTAAGGCAAAAGGGAAGAGCATGGTGCAAGAAGAACAAGTTGTCAAAGAAGCTTTGAAGACTCCTTTTGATCAAGAGGTTGATGAATTCATGAGAATCATAAAGAAAAGTGATTACAAGGTGGTAGACCAGCTTCACCAAACACCTTCCAAGATCTCCATATTATCATTGCTAATGTGCTCCGAGGCTCATCGGAACGCACTAATGAAAGTCCTGCACGCAGCTTACGTGCCGGAGGAGATTACCGTCAATCAGTTAGAGGTTGTGGTTGGAAATGTCAACGCTAGTAATGGACTAGGATTTACCAACACTGATCTGACAACGGAAGGTCGCAATCACAACAAGGCTTTGCATATTACCTTGGAGTGTAAGGGTGCAGTTCTTTCTCACGTACTGGTGGACACAGGGTCATCCCTCAATGTCCTGCCCAAGAAAGCCCTTGTGAAGCTGGAGTATGATGGATTGGCACTATGCCCAAGAAACTTGGTAGTGAGAGCCTTTGATGGCTCTAAAAGATCAGTTCTGGGAGAGATAGAGTTTCCAATAATGATTGGCCCACAGGTTTTCAAAACGACCTTCTTTGTGATGGATATACAGCCTGCCTACAACTGTCTATTGGGTAGACCATGGATACACACAGCCGGCGCCGTGACGTCAACCCTTCACTAGAAGTTAAAATTCGAGTGGGAAGGCCAAGTCATTACTATTTGTGGGGAGGAGGATATTTTTGTTAGCCAACTGGCCGCCTTCAAATACATTGAGATGGATGGGGAGATCCATGAAACCATGAGCCAAGGGTTTGAGGCCCTTAATATCAATGAAACATCTGCTGTGCTCGGGACTTCCATTACATCATATCAGCAAGCCCGGAAGGTTGTTGAGGAGGGTACCGCCCAAGGCTGGGGCAAGTTGCTGCCCGTAGAGAAGAAAGAAGACCGATTCGGGTTGGGTTACAGACCAACTCGACAAGATCAACCAGAGGCTGCAAAGGAGCCCAAGTTTGTCAGAGGGGGGATGCTCACCCCGGATGCTGTGAATAGCTTGGAAGATGAGTCAGAAGACGAGCGCAACCTGGAAAGCTGGATACGTCCAAGGATCCCGGGGAACCATGTCTCAAACTGGTCTTCCCAGGAAATTATAAGAGTTACTCCTGCAGAGTAATTATTATTTCCTGTATTTTAAAAGCATGCATCAAGTCCTGCATCTTACCCAAGATGTCAGGACTCATTTTGTAATCGGGCCATCTTGTATTTTGTGCAAAGATCAATTAATGAATATCAGGACATCTTTTGCAAACGAGTCTTTTCTTTTCCGCTCACTGTTTTTCATTTTTCATTTTTTGTACAAAAATAAAATGGCAATGTTTTTCAAAATAAATAACATCATTTTCACTTTTCTAAATAAGATAAAACTGATCACTAAAATGAACAAATCTAAACCCTTGCAAAAAGTGCCCTCCAGACTGCACCGACAACAACACTGCTATGACTTCGTTTGACTTTGACAATCCGATCAATCAAGTTGATGAAGGGGTTGAAGAAGATTATGAGCTACCTGAAGAGCTAGCCAGGTTGTTGAGACAAGAGGAGAAGGTTATCACTCCTCATCGGGAGGAGGTTGATACGGTTAATCTTGGTACGAAAGAAGATTTGAAAGAAGTCAAGATCGGGGTCTGCTTACAAGATTCAGTGAAAGAGCAACTGATTGACATGCTTCGGGAGTATGTGGATGTTTTTGCTTGGTCTTATCAGGATATGCCAGGGTTGGACACCGACATTGTCATGCACAAGCTACCTCTGAAAGAAGACTTCCCACCAGTAAAACAGAAGCTGCGTCGTACTCGCCCAGATATGGCAATGAAGATAAAAGAAGAGGTACAAAAGCAGTGGGATGCCGGTTTCCTTGCTGTGACTAGCTATCCGCCGTGGGTTGCTAATATTGTACCTGTGCCTAATAAAGATGGCAAGGTGAGAATGTGTGTGGATTACCGGGATCTAAACAGAGCCAGCCTGAAAGACGACTTCCCATTACCTCACATTGATGTATTAGTCGACAATACGGCTCAGTTCTCGGTGTTCTCCTTCATGGATGGATTTTCAGGATATAATCAGATCAAGATGTCACCTGAAGACATGGAGAAGACAACTTTCATCACACCCTGGGGCACATTCTATTATAAGGTGATGCCATTCGGATTGAAGAATGCTGGTGCCACTTACCAACGGGCTATGGTAACATTATTCCATGACATGATCCACAAAGAAATTGAATGTTATGTGGATGACATGATTGCCAAGTCCCTCACAAAAGAAGACCACCTGGTAAATCTGTTGAAGTTATTCAAGCGTCTGAGGAAGTACCAATTAAAGTTAAACCCCAACAAATGCACATTCGGGGTGCGATCCGGTAAGCTACTAGGATTTATTGTGAGTGAGAAAGGGATTGAAGTTGACCCTGATAAAGTTAAAGCCATTCAAGAAATACCTGTGTCGAAGACCGAAAAAGAAGTTCGGGGGTTTCTAGGTAGATTGAACTACATTTCACGGTTTATATCTCACCTTACAGCAACCTGTGAGCCTTTGTTCAAGCTGTTAAGAAAAGAACAAACGGTCAGGTGGAACAATGACTGTCAGAAGGCTTTTGACAAAATCAAGGAATACTTACAAGAGCCTCAGATCCTTATGCCTCCAGTTGAAGGAAGACCTCTGATAATGTACTTGACAATATTAGAAGAGTTAATGGGGTGTGTGCTGGGCCAGCATGACGAGTCTGGTCGAAAAGAGTATGCAATATACTACCTAAGCAAAAATTTTACCGACTGTGAACAACGTTATTCACTGCTCGAGAAAACTTGTTGTGCTTTAGCGTGGGCTGCTCGCCGACTAAGACAGTATATGTTGACCCACACTACTTTATTGATATCCAAGATGGATCCAGTTAAGTACATTTTTGAGAAGCCAGCACTTACCGGACGGGTTGCAAGATGGAAAATGATCCTCACAGAGTATGACATTCAGTACACGTCTCAAAAAGCCATCAAGGGCAGTGTATTGTCTGATTATCTTGCTGAGCAACCTATTGATGATTACCAGCCTATGAGATTTGACTTCCCTGACGAAGATATCATGTTCATAAAAGCAAAAGATCATGAAGAGCCTGTTCACACTGAAGGGCCTGACCCAGAAGAAGAATGGACTATGATGTTTGACGGGGCTGTTAATATGAACGGTCGTGGTGTTGGTGCAGTACTCATTACACCTAAGGGAGTTCACATGCCTTTCTCGGCAAAACTCACCTTTAACTGCACTAACAATGAAGCTGAATACGAAGCTTGCATTATGGGTCTCGAGGAAGCCATTGACCTCAGGATCAAGACTTTAACTGTGTTCGGAGATTCAACTCTGGTAATTAATCAAACCAACGGCAAATGGTACACTTACCAGGAGCATCTGATACCTTACCGGGATTATACAAGGAGGTTATTGACTTTCTTCACAACAGTCAAGCTTGAGTATATCCCTCGAGATGAAAATCAGTTTGCAGATGCCCTGGCAACCATTTCATCCATGATCAAAGTTCAAGCTGCCAACTTTGTGCCTCGAATTTCAGTATCCAGACTTGACAGACCAGCATACGTGTTCTCAGCAGATGTTGTCAAAGATGATAAGCCTTGGTTCCATGACATTAAGTGCTTCTTGGAGGATCAAACATACCCACCTGGGGCATCATCCAATGATAAGAAGACATTAAGAAGGTTGTCTGGTAGTTTCTTCCTGAATGTTGATGGTTCCCTGTATAAGAGAAACTTTGATATGGTACTTCTCAGATGTGTTGATAGGGCAGAAGCGGACTTGTTGATGCACGAGGTGCACGAAGGATCTTTTGGTACCCATGCTGGAGGACATGCCATGGGTAAAAAGTTGCTGAGATCAGGCTATTACTGGATCACAATGGATGCAGACTGTTGTGCCTATGCCAGAAAATGCCATAAATGCCAGATTTATGCAGATAAAGTGCATGTGCCTCCAAATCCCCTGAATGTGATGTCTTCACCCTGGCCCTTTGCCATGTGGGGCATTGATATGATTGGAAAGATTGAACCGACTGCTTCAAATGGCCACAGATTCATCCTGGTAGCCATTGATTATTTCACCAAGTGGGTTGAGGCAGCTTTGTATGCAAATGTCACCAGGCAAGTGGTAGCCCAATTCCTGAAGAGAGACATCATCTGTCGGTATGGGGTTCCCGAGCGGATCATTACTGATAATGGTTCCAACTTGAATAATAAAATGATGGCAGAACTATGCCGGGACTTCAAGATCCAACACCACAATTCTTCTCCTTACAGGCCAAAGATGAATGGCGCTGTAGAGGCGGCTAACAAGAATATCAAGAAGATTGTGCAGAAAATGGTGGTCACCTATAAAGACTGGCATGAAATGCTACCATTTGCCTTGCATGGGTACCGTACGTCAATCAGAACATCCACTGGGGAAACACCGTATCAACTTGTCTATGGTATGGAAGTTGTCCTACCAGTTGAAGTCGAATTACCCTCCTTACGGGTATTAATGGATGTTAAGCTAAACGAAGCAGAATGGGTCCGATCCCGGTACGAACAACTGAATCTGATTGAAGAAAGGAGATTAGCTGCAATCTGCCATGGGCAGCTGTATCAGAAAAGAATGAAGAAAGCCTTCGATCAGAAAGTCAGGCTTCGGGAATACCAAGTAGGAGATCTTGTGCTGAAAAGACTCCTCCCTCCTCATACAAACCACAGGGGCAAGTGGACCCCGAATTATGATGGTCCATTCATAGTAAAGAAAGTTTTCTCTGGTGGAGCACTGATGCTCAGTACTATGGATGGTGAAGACTTCCCGTCCCCTGTGAATTCAGATGCAGTTAAAAAATACTTCGCATAAAAAATGACCCGCTAGACATAAAAACAGAATGTAAGTCCAGGTAAAAATTGGGCATCCCGGCGAGTCAAAAACAGAATAAAAGACTCGGGCAAAAATAAGGGAAAATAAAAAAAAAATGTACACCCGCTGAGTTGAAAAGCCACATTGGACAACTCAGGCAAAAAAGGGTATCCCGGTGGATTGAAAACTCGAAAGGGCGATCCACGCAAAATAAGGGAATAAGCGAACAACTGCGTTCTGAATTCGTCTGTATCACTTACAACACGGCAAGCTTCGAAAGGTTCAGGCATCAGTCAGAATCAGCCTCTTCAAAAGCAAGAAGAAGAACGTCAATGTCATACGAGTCATAGCAAAAAGGAAGCACACTGAAGCATCATCAACATTGCCAGCACCTTTTTGTTTCTCAATTTGTAACAATCTCCTCATTTCAGGGGATTAGTTTCTTTGACTGTACTTGCCAATTAAGGGCACACAAATTAATAAAATCAGATCTTCAGTCACACTTTTGTCTCGTACGTTTTATCTTTAGTTGCAAAAAATGCCCGATGTCCTTAATATAATGATTGCATAAATACAGATGCGTCTTTTCTAAATTACATGCTTGCAAGAAATATATTTACTCCCGGGAATGTCTGAACTCCTATGATGGAATCCAGTAAGGGATACCTCGGGATATTTGTATGTTCCTTTGTCATAACAGGATTGCAGGAATCCAAAGCGCAGCATGGGGCATGAAAGCTTCTCCCCAGCAGGTTCCTCACAGAAATCTCTGGGAAGACCATTCAGTGATTATTCCTCCCCAACCAAGTGCAAAGACAGGGAACCACCTCCACGCAGAGTTTCAGCCTCTATCCAGAAGAGAAATGTATGAAGATCTCACAACAAAGTGACGGAAGCTTCCACGGATCCCAACTGGGCTCCTCATTATTAAGATGGTTCTATCAGTGACTTGTTTTCCCCAAGCAGAGTTACATACATCAGATCTACCAATGATCTCATCCCCAGCTGGGATTTTCCTTCAAGCAAGAACAGTCAGAAATCTCTATGGCAACGGGATCCGAATCCCGGATCGTTGTTCTTTTTTGCATAATCATAGCATTCACATCATATTTCCCCACAGAGCGTAGCATTCCGTCTAATACGGAGCATTACGGCAAAAATCAAACATATTGCATAATCATAAGCCATGTTTGAATCGAACATCTGTATGTACCAACGTTTCATCAGCAATATATGTATATACAAAGAACCACAGTTACAGCAGAAAGCCAAAGCATCCTCTTTGCACTCTCAAAATGCAGATACATGCTCCTTTTGGCACTCGTCCGTGTCATCATTCCCCAGTAAAGTCGCCAGAACATTCTCCACAAACAGATATCTATACACTCTCTGGACACTTGTCTGTGTCACAGTTCCCCCAGCATGGTTTCCTAAACACTCATTGTAAACTCAAACACTTGTTTATAGTACTCTTTTCCGACACTCGTCCGTGTCATCCTATCCCCACAAATCTTCAGAATGTCTCTTACACTCATAAGTTCGTAACTTATACACTGCCTCTTATGATACTCATCTGTGTCATACTCCCCCCAGCAAGTTGAACACTCGTCTGTGTCTCACTCATGTTTACTTTTTACTCATACAGATACTCGTCCGTATCTTGTATACACCACTTATCTTCCTCAGATTCAACACTCGTCCGTGTTCTTCGTTAACCAGTTGGTACTCGTCCGTATCATCATCTCTGAACATGCGTCAAGCGTTTGTTTCTACCGATACTCGTCCGTGTCATGTTCCTAAGGATGCTTGTCCGCATCTTTAATCTATACACCGTGTCAAACACTTAAATTTAGTCGTTCGTCTGTGTCTACCATTCCCCAGAAAAGTCCCCGGCAAATCCCAAATAAATTATTTCCTTTCTATCTGACATTCTTCCTATGTCACGATACCTTTTCGGCAGCCGTACCATGCCAGGTGATCGTCCTTCACCTTTTTGATGATCGTCCTTCATCATCCCCAGCGGAGTCTCCATTATTGGAATCCTTTTTATCCGACATTCGTCCTATGTCGTGATATTTGAGCAGCCGTCCCCTGCTAGGTGATCGTCCTTCACCCTTTTGATGATCTTCCTTCATCATTTTATCCGATGGTCGTCCCCATCGTTGATCTTGTTATCTGACATTCGTCCTATGTCATGATAAACCCCGAGAGCAGCCGTACCCTGCTAGGTGATCGTCCTTCACCTCTTGATGATCGTCCTTCATCATGCTTATCTGATGGCCGCCCCATCGTCGACTCTTTCTATCCGACATTCGTCTTATGTCGTGATACTTTTAGCAGCCGTACCCTGCTAGGTGATCGTCCTTCACCTTGGATGACCGTCCCTCATCTTACCCCTGACAGAGAAGTCGTCCCCTGCTAGGTGATCGTCCTTCACCTTTGATGACCGTTCCTCATCATTTTATTTCTTCAACCTGATGGTCGTCCCCATCATAATCCCTTTATTTCCCCAGCATGTCGGTCGTCCCCGTCATTGCTTTATCCCCAGCAGGCGTCCTCTGCTCGGCGGTCGTCCTCCGTCGCCCGCACTCTATCAATCATACTTTATTTTCTTTTACAATCTATATCCCTTTTCTTCTTCATTCAGCGAGTGCAAATTTTGGATTGTCTTTGGTATTCAACCACAAGTTATCTTGTTTGCCTGTTAAGCCGTTGCTTACATCCTACACAGCTAACTCATGTTTGAATAGGGGCAGCTATAAAAACCCAAAATTTTCCCTCACTCATTTCACCATGGCTTGTGATTCTTTTCATTAGCACAAGTTCAATCATAGCATCTCATATTGCATTTTTCTTCACTGCATTGATTCAGAATCATCTGCATCTAGGGTTTGTGATCTGAGCAATCCAAGGATCCATCTGAGCCACCCCAAGGGCTTCAATCATTTCAAAAGGGCCCATGTATGTTCAATCATCATATTACATCATCCCAAGATCAAGAAAGTCAAGGATCACAAGAACTGAGAAAGGCATGGAAGCAGAGCCAAGCTTAACTGCACAAATGACCTAAAATTAGGGTTTTGGTTTTAGAGGCCATAACTCCAATTTTTTTGGTCATTCTTGTTTCTATTGGTCTCTATATGTTATAAGGATCATGCATACCAATTTTCATGAAGAAATTCAATGGGGAAGGCATCTGACCAAGAGATGACTTCTTGAGCAAGTCAGTGCCAAATCAGGGCATCTGAGGCCCCCAATCATCCAACCAAAGGGTTTCCTCCATCATTTTGAATGTGTATGATCTTTATTTGATCTTAGAAGATGTTAGAAGTTCACAAAATTGAAAGATTTCAAGCCATTTGCAAAGTTGCCATTTTGGGAAAGTGACTTGTAATGTAAACTTGCCATTTTGGGAAAGTTTTTCAACCTCTTCTTTTTGATTCAAAAATGCTTCAAATGAAAAATCTTTGGTCATGAAAGTTGTATATTGGATCCTCCCATTTTCAAAAAGTACAAGAACTTGATCTAATTCATTTTAGAACTAAAGTTATGGCCTTGCAAAGTTGGGAAAAATCACTTAATTTTCACTTTTGTGCCAAAGAGGGAAACTTGCAATTTCTCATGCCAAACATTTTTGTGACTTCAAACACACTTCTACATGTCTTAACATCATAATGCATTTCCTAAGGATCAGAATTGGCCCAAGGATCACTTCATCCCATGCCTTGAACATCAAGAAATTCAAAAGGGGCCAAACTTCATGAAAATTGCAAAAAGGGACATAACCTTTCACTAGCTTGCTGAATCACCTCAATTTCAAATCTATGGCTCTCCTTGATCTATGCTGAGCCAGGACAGGCCAAAAACCAGCTGCAAAACCAGACCACACCTCAAGTACAAAACTTTTGACATTTTTGCAACTTGCCCATATCAATCACCATAGGCCACCAACAACTCTCTGACCTATCAGAAATTGATACATGGACCAAAAGCAACTCAACACACCAGACAACACAAGTTGAAACCTCCCACAACACAGCATTCACCAAAATCCTCTCTTATGCATTTTTCTTCGAAACTAAGTATACAAGCCTCAAACCTCAAAACAAATTTCACAGAACAACTCACCATAACCCTCTGATCATTTCCCAACCATCACTTTGCCCTAAAAAGCCAAGAATCAAAAATACGATTTTCACACTTCATGAACTGAGCTTCTGCCATTTTCATTTTGGGGCCATTTAAACTCCAACCAAGCATTGCAAACTCTTGAGGGAGATCATTGGGGAGATTTTGAAGCAAAGAAGCAGCCAGACAGTGCCATTTTCGAAAGCTTCAGTTTAGGTAACCTCAAGAACAAATTTTCCAGAAACTTGATTTTAGGTTATAGATTTGTTCCTCATGTTGCACTGATCATGCTGATGCTTTTCTTTTTGAAAATAGTTGAGTTTTGAGGATTTTATGTTGTTCTGAAACTTTGCCCGTGAAATGTGTTTTGATTCGATTCTCATGATTTATGAAAAATAAATGATTTTTGTTGTTTGGTTTGTGTTTAATGATGTTCAAGGATTGATTCTGGAGAGTTTGATGAGTTTTTGTGGCGTTTTGAGAGAGATTGAGTGAAGAGCTGGCCGGAGAAGATGACCGGAACACTGTTCCGGTCACCTGAAGGTCATTAGGGTTCAGATTAGGGCTTAATTGCACAATTAGTGAGTTTGAATGTGGGTCGTCCATTAGCGCTCGAAGTCAATTCCCTCCCTCTTCCTTTTGAACCTCAGCCACTGGATCTGATTACTTTCATTAATTCATATTTTAAATTCATTTTAATTGCATTTTCTTTATCATTTTATTAAAAATAGTAAAACACTTTCAAAAACTTTTATTTTTTGCATCATGACTTAAAATATTTTTCTCATTCTGAAAATAATTTTTATTTTATTTTTTGCATAAAATTCGTATTTTTAAAATATTTAAATGTTTATTTTAATTAGTTAATGAGAATTAATTAATTAAAATAGCATTTAAGTTTCTAAAAATCACCAAAAAAATCACATTGCATTTTAATACATTTAGAAACATTATCAAACTCTCCAAACAAATTTCTTTTTGGTTCTTGACATTTTTTGACATTTTTCTTTGGAATTAAAGTTCTTAAAAGGCAATATTTTTGTCCTAAATTAGAAAAAATTCATTCTGCCTAACCTTGAAGAGTTTGATGATGGTTCTTTTTGCATTGCATTCTTCATATCATGTAGTTTCTAGGGTAAAATTGGTTTGAATTTATCTTTCATTTTCAATTTGTTTTGCATTTTTCATTGTGAGGTATCCTAAAACACAAGCCAACTTGAGAAAATCATAACTTCTCTAGGGTTAAGAGTTAGGTCTCCCCCTTTGGGCAGTGAACTTATGTGGGGTTAGGGTTCCTTTGATCCCATTTTCAATTTTTTATCTTGTCATTTGCTTCTGATTTTGAATTTTGCTTTATAACTTGTGCATAAACCCTAATTGTTGCTTTCATTTGCATCCATCTCTCATTTGCTTGCATACATGAACTTTCCATGACATTTTGTGCATCCACATGACATATGAGACATCTTAGGACATATTAGAATCATGTTTGATCATTTCATCATTCATTTGCCATGTCTTTCATTCATTCCATTTCATAAACTTTCATGAACTTTCATACTTCTTACATGCTTCATTTGCATTCCCATCTCTTGTATGATCATTCACATATCTTGACATGCTTTCGTACCACCTCATAACATCATTTGCATCATGAATATGCTTCTGACTTTGGCTTCCATCTTTGCATTTCATTTCATTTTCATGATATTTCATTTCTCTTTGCTAACTTTTCAGGTGGTAAGTGTTTGAGAAGTGAATTTGCCTTCACTTCTCACAATCTCTTCTCATCTCTCTTATGCATCATTTCTGCATTTTATCTTTGTATTAGAGTGAGCTTGCACATTCATGTTCCCTCCTCACTTTCTTTCTCTAGTCAACTTATCTTTTTAAGTGAAGTAAGTTGACTTGCTTCTTTCTGCTTCTTTTCCTTTCATCCTGCTTCTTCCTTGGTGGCTCTTCTTGAGGATCTTCTTGCAAACTTCATAAAACCTAGGAATACCCAAGCATGATCATAATTAGGGTTTGATTAGTCCCCCCATTAGTTTTACCTTTATGTCATCTTTGTGTCTTCTCTCCTCATCTCTTAATCAAGGACTAAACCTTCAAGGTTTTAAGGCTTTGTGATTAAGCTTATGCCTGCATCCTTCTATTAGGATGGAGTGTATAACTTTAATCCTAAGTGTTAAACCCTTAATGTGTTTAAACCCTTTAATCAATCCACACTAATAATCACTAGGACATCAAGCTTGTAACTTGGGCCTTGCATTAGGGTTCTAATTCTTCCTTGATTGGTTAAGAAGGACTAACCCTAGTGTTAATGGACAAGTCCCCCTCAAGTTGTCTTACAAACCATAAAATCCATTTCTCAATCTTACCATTAATTAAAATCCACTTTAATAAAGGCTTTGTTTTGTCATGAGGTTAATCCCTAATCATGGATTAAGTTGAGGAGCCTTTCTCAGCTTAAATGTTCTCATCTATTATCCTTCTATTAAGATGGTGTAATGAGTCCATTAAACCCTTGATTATGGCTTAAACTCATTACTTAACACTAAACAAAAACAACAAAAACACCTAAGCAAATACAAGTAGGTTAATGATCTTAATCCTACATCACAGTGATTAAGTCTGAGGTGCTTACTTCATACTTAAGGTATTCTCATTACCCCTAATCAGAGGAAGGATATGATGAGTTTACTAACCCTTGGTTTAGGCTTAAGCCCATTTTCTTATGACAAACATCAAAAGGCAATAAAAGATTGAAAATACCAAAAACAAACAATGATCGTCTCCTCCGGGATTCTTTTCTCACCTCATTCACTCATAACCAAGAACTTGCTTCTTCCGTCTAATGCAAGACAATTAGCACCTGAGCCAGACAGGTCATACACTTGAGCATAGATAAGCAAGCATTTCATCAGTCAATTTATCTTTCAGTCTCTTTGAGTCGAACTACGGTGTTCTGACTTCCTCATTGCACGAGAGGCTACGTAGGCATAACTTAACAGTTACCGAACAAAAGTCTCTGTCCATCCCCCCCACTTCTAGCTTTATTCTTTAAGCCTCATGGTCCTAAGAATTTCACTCTGTTCTTGCACTGACACTTCTTCATCTCACTTCACATTTCTTTTACACTGACACTCGCATCCTTTCCCAGCTTTTGCACACAAAATAGCACTGACACTACCCCTTTAAGCACAAACTTTCAAGCGTGGATCCCGTCGAGTACGACGGACAGTCTGGGTGCTAATACCTTCCCAAGTTGTAACCAACCCCCTTTCTCAGTTTCTCTGGTTCGCGACTGTCTTATCCATTTTTTTCTAGGTTTATGCAGCATTACCTTTACTTCGGGATAAAAATGCCTAGCTGGCGACCGTTTGCGTCCGTACCCCTTCTGACCTGGGTGTCATTTGGTGGGAGCGACAGCCGACATGATTCTTAATATCATACTATGTAGTAATGGGTCTGATCAGCCTAGTGCTATATATGTGGTAGGTAGGATCATGGTTGTGCAACCATGAGGACTCCAAAGTGTTGTCGTAACTTATGTTGTGAGAGTAAATTCAAGCCAAAAGTTAGCAAAGGGAGCTTTGGTCAGCTCAATTGGAGTCTTCATAAGAGTTCTACTTCCTGTAACATGGAGTTGCAGAGTAGTATGTTGTTCGAGAAATCCTTTAGAATGGATAGTGACTGAAAGTTACAAGTATTTGCAGGATGAGTGGTCGGTGTCCCACGGAATAAGTAAAGTCACTGGTGGATCAGTACTGGTCATTGGTACAGATAAAAGTGTTGAGGAGTTTCATTTCACGAAAAGAAAAGATGTTTATGGAATGTGTGACTTAAGGTTCTGGAATTAGTTAATTGATAGTGTTTCGGACCTAAGATCATAGTGGCATCTTGGATGAGCGAGGGTACTTCAAGGAATTACCTTGCATATGGATAGGAGTTACGAGTAAAGAATGTTCATTTTCTTTTGGGAACCTAAAGTTGTGGAAAAACGTGGGAAGAAACACGAGGATGTGATTACACGTTTTAAGTGAGACAAGTATACCCCGAACGAAAGATAGAAGACTAGAGTTGTATATCCGTCTATGACGGAAGTTACTAGTTTAGAGTAATAAATCAAGATGTTATATTTTAGTAAGGGATCATTTCAGAAATGTTGAATTACCTAAGGAATGGTATAAGCTATAATGCAGGAGAGAGAGTAAGCCTTATTTAGTATCGTGAGGAGCATTTGGTATGGACCAGATGAAGTTGTGTTAAGTGTTAGAGTAAGCACCTTGGTTTCAGGAGAACTCTAGTAAGATGAATTATGTTTGGGTGTGAGGAGATTACCGCAGAGCGTGAAGTTGATACGGTATGAAAACGGTCTTAGCATCACAATATGAGAAAATGATAACGGAATGTATGTTAGACAAGTGTATAGTGGAATTGTTAAGTTATTGTTAAGACTAAGGTTGAGAAGTGTAAGCAACGATGGTTTGCTCATTAAGGCTCTGGTGGTACGATTACTTTTGTATGGAATCGTCGTTTAGTATGGTCGTAACTTTTGGATGTGATTGGAATAAGTTTGAGAGGTTTGGGTAACAATGAAGACCAAAAGTTCGCTTATATGTTGAGTAATCGGATTGTCCTCTGGATAGCACCCGGTTACCAAATTGTGTTTCTAAACCTCTTACAACTACTAGAAGTGCAAGATTGTACTGAGTGATCAGTTACCCTCCTGGTAGTGACCGGTTACCGTTATGTTTTGGAAAATTGGATTTTTCTAAGATGCATACATTTGGACTTGAGTATCCGGGTAGAGCGTTCTTGTTACCGATGGGAAGTTGTGGAGACTTTCTATACAATGATCAGTAGGGGTAAAGGAACCTCGGTTGTTATGTAATCATGGACAGTAAGGTTCTTCAGAAGAGTGGTTTGCCTCAGTCTTCAAGAGTAAGGGGAAAACCTCTGTGTTTGTGAATAATTAAAGTATTTGGATTATGCCCCTGGCGAGATTAAGAATGTTATTATTGATACTAATTCTTGCAAGGAATTAGAGAGAGAGAGAGAGAGAGAGGACAAGGTTGTATACTAGAAATAAGATCTCCTTTGTTTTGCTTTATTTTACCCGATAAGGATTGTGTATTGGATTTTGTTTACAGACGAACCAATAGCTTGCAGCTAAAACCCTTTGATGTTGTCCTTGTCGATTCCTACTAGCGTCATTGTAAGAATGGAATTGGACTATTCCATTGAGTATTCGTGTTGTGACCGTAACAGAATGGTAGTTCTACTTCTTCGTTTGTTAGAGAGTATAATCTGCATGTTGTGCCCGTTTGTGTTATCTTGGGTTGTGGATGTTGAACGATTGTTGCACCTATTTAGAGACCGCAAGTGAGAATCATATTACAAGTCAGTGTAGACTAGATTGGTAATTTTGAGTTGGATTACTTGTTAGCAAGAGGAACGAGTTTAGTTGTGTTCGATCTTTTAGCCTGGGATAGGTAATCGATTAACACGCGACTTTTATGGAGAATTTAGAGAATCGTTCTTTCTGAATTATAAGTCCGTTTTAGTTTCTGTGTCAAGCGTCAGTGAACAAAGTATTGGACTTTCCTTTGAGCATGTTTGGTAAACAGTAAATGATTTGAATGATAAGTTTTGTGTGGTACTAAAAGGTGAGTAAGTGGAATTTTGTATGCAAAAGGAAAGTATTATGGAAACCCGCAAGTGTACTAAGAATAACTTGAGTTTGGTATTAGTGACTCACTGGTTATTGTAAGTCTGTGGCGTTACTGCGTTGTTACTAATGGATACCTTTTGTCAACAAAATGCTTGAGTGAATGGGATTTTATAAAGAGAATTAATATGGAGCATAGTAACCATGGTTGGATTGGTTAAGTTTAATTGGATGAATTGTTTCGAGTTTAGAATGGAATTGGAATTGTATTGATTGTGATTGCAGCAATACAACCCTGTATTTTTGTTATTGGAGAGTTTGGACCGATGTTATTAATTATGTAGTAGACAAGTGAGTTGTTCTATAATTGCATGTTCGCAAGTTCTTATTCTATTGGTTGGTGAGAGCTCCGATGGATAATCGTGTTTTCTTCGATGGCTATCAATACTTGGTATTGCTTGAGAATTTGTGGTATCTCCACTGTTAGGCTTTGGAAGCATAGTGGAGGGGGAATGATAAAAGAGTTCAGTCAGATTATGAGAATTTGAAGAGAATTATTTTATAAGTGACGAAGTAAGAGAATCTTGTTCTAAGTGGGTTGTCTATGGTAAGATACCTTAAGAATGAAGTGTCTGATGTAAATGGTTACCGTTTGATATAAAACCAAGTGGAATTGGTAATGAACTCGTTTGACAAACTTTTGAAATGGCTTTAGTGATTCAAGGATTGTAATAAGAGTTCGTTGGAAATGAGATGTGGTTAAGTTTTCGCCAAGATATCTTACAGAGATTGTCAAATGTTGAATGTTCCGGAATGAAGCCGGAGTGTTATGTTTTGTGTTGTGATAACAAACATGTTGATAGTTGTTTTCTCTATTTTGGATGTTTTGGGGTGGATTTGTGTCATTTTGAGAAGTCCTTTCTGTAGCTGATTTTTTGAAGTTTCTACTAAGTTCTCCCCGCGACCAGGGTTCGTGCCGCGAACTGAGTGCAAACTTGTTGTGTTGTGATTAAATGAAAAGAATTATATTGGTATGTCATCTCCAAATGAAGAATGAGATTAAGTGTTCGGCATGAAGCAACGAATAAGTTACGGAAATAGTAACTTGAAAGTTAACCCGATATTGGAAACGCGCGTATGAGTAAGGACGCGAGGTTGGATTTTGTTGAGAAACGAGGATTTGAGCCGCAAAGTTAAATTGGAATTTGATTATGTCATGATATTTAAGAGAGTTAAGGATAAGTATGGATCTAAGACAATGATGTAAACTATTGTTCTGGATGAGTAAAGGAAATTCGAGGACGAATTTCAATTCAAGGAGGGGAGGATGTAATTCCCCATATTTTAGTTAACGCTCTGGATAATATTAATTAAGATTAATTAGTATTATCTGAAGCATAGGCTTTATTAAATATTCAGCTCAGAGACATTTTTGGATACTCTCAAATTGGACCCATTAATATTACTAATTGATAAATATAATTTGTATGGATAATAAGGAAAATAAGTTAAGTATTATAAAAGGAAAAAGAAAGAGAGAAAGTTAGTAAGAGAATTAGAAAGAAAGAAAAGAAAGGAAGAGAAAGAAAATGAGGAGAAGGAAAAGAAGAAGAGAAAACCTAGAGCTCCAATCCATCATTCTCCATCATCCGTCCGTCGAATCAGCTCATTTTTTCCGCCAATCTTCAACTCTCGATATGGGTTCGTAGTTAGATACATTTATTTTAGTTTTTATGGTTAAGTTTTGTAGTTTAAGAGTTTTAGCGTTTTTGGTAGAAATCTTGAGAAACAATGGATTAACGGTTAAAACTCGATTAAAACTTAACTAGATTGCTCACATTATGACTATAGATATGTTTAGAGTTGTTTTGCTGTGTTGGTTGGTGTTTTGAATGGGTTCGATAGGTTTTGGAGGTTTTCCCGTAACCAGAAATATTTCTGGAATCGCAGAGCTCGCTCAGCGAGCAGTGTAAATTTTGCAGAAAAATTTGTGATATGGTATAGCTCACTCAGCGAGCAGTTTCTCGCTCAACGAGAGTTCCAGAAGTTTTCTCGCTCAGCGAGTTGAGGGCTCGCTCAACGAGACCTGTAGGTTTCAATTTTGGTATTTAATTCATAACTTTTGATCCGGGTATCCATTTTTAGCGTTCCACATACCGATTCGAAGCTAAAAACACGAACTATCTTTTGATGCCGAAAATGTTATTTTTACCTAAATTTTACCCGACTTTTCCAATTAACCGTAATTATGTTAGTTAAGGAATTGTGGTAATTATGTTAGTTGTGCAAGTTGTGAAAATATGCGATAATCGTGAGAATTGAATGGAAATAGAGACAATGAGATTAGTTTAATGATGATAATTAGACTAGAATGTTAGAGTTATATGTTTGAAAACTATATAACCAAAAGTGTCACACCCCAAATTTTACCCCTAACTTTTGATTCATACATTCACATCGTCATTAGTATGCCATGATGCATTTAGTCACCTTAGATTTTTTTTGCAACAAGTTTTTTTTTATTATTTGTCAAGTTTTATTTATAAATATAATTCTAATTTATTTCTTTTTCAAGTTTTTGATTTTTTTTTTATTTTCTATTTTTTCTATTCTTTATTTATATTCATTTTCAAGTTTTTTTTTAATTTTCTAAATTTAATTTCAATTTCCATTTCTAAATTTCCATTTTTTTTATATAAGCTAAATCCAATCCCAAATTCAAGTTCAAAACTTATTTTTTAGTTTCCATTCAATTCTAAGTTTATTCTAACATTTCTAAGTCCAAGCTTATTCTTAAAATCTAAAATTTCTAATTCCAAATTTAATCCCATTTTTTTTATTTTTCAAAGTCCATGTTTTATTTTTATTCCATTTTTTAAAAAAAATTACAATTTCTATTCCAAGTTCAATTTCAAATTCCAACTCAATTTTTCTACACTTCATTTCAATTCAAATTTCACTCAATTCTTTTTCTATTCAAATCTCAATTCAAGTTTCAAACCTTAACAAGTTTCTGTATTTCTAGCCATTCATTCACATTCATTTATTCCATAACCTTCATTCATTCACTACATTCATATTCAACACATTATGTTCATTACATTCAAGCATTGATTCATATACATGTTCTTTCATTTGCATTCATAGCTCAATTGATACAAGAATTAATTTATGAGGTACAAAATCCTAAGCCTAGCAAGAATACAATTTTCATGCCTAGTTTCTATTCTTCATGCCAAAACTCCATGCTTCAATTCTTGAATTCCTCATAAATTCCCTACAAAAAGAACCAAGTTTATCATATCAATCCAAGCATCAATCCATATACATAATCATTCATCATTTCACATAAACATATTCATTTAAGCATAACCATATTCATTACATTTTTTACATATTTATTTTGCATCATGTATTAACATAGTTTGTCACAAATTTTACAAAGAAGAGCAAAATTCAGCCACAGAATTCAGCCCAAAAAGTGTACAACAACAGCCAAAATTCAGCACTAACAAAATTCAACAACAGCCAAAAATCAACAGGTACAAAATTCAGCCACAAAAATTCAGCAAAACAACAACAAACAGCACAAAAATCAGCAGACAGCCAGCACACACAGCAGGCCTGCAAAATGCAGGATCTCTGCTCCACTACCATTCCACTACAACAACTTCAGACTTTGTCCCCCCATGCTTCTTCAACAAGTTTTCATAGTACAAAATTCAAATTCACAACACAAACCCTAAACCTGTCATATATATGTTACTACTTATTTCATCAAAACTCAGCAACAAAAAGACCTAACCACTGTTATATTCACAAAGACAGCCACAACAAAAATCCATCAAAAACAAGAGCAGTCACCACAAACACACAAAAGTCAGCCTCAAACCCACATCAAACAGCCACCAAACAACTCAAATCACACAAAATAATTCAGCCTAAAAACATCACAAAAACAGCAACACAGAACAACAAATTCAGCATCCAAAGTCACTACCAACTATCAATTATCGGCAGTAGCAAGGAGAAGAAGGAGGCTTACTTACGGATTCTTCACCCCGATAACTTTCGGGTCGGTATTGTCCTCTTTTCCTTCACCTTTTTTCTTCAGCATTTTGTTCATAACTAGTTTTCTTTTTTTTTTAGCTTCATTTCAAATTTTTTAGTCTGCATACACCAAAACAAAACTTAATAAAACTTCACAAAACAAGAACACCAAAAACACAGAGAGAAAGTTAGCGTGTAAACTTGAAACACCATCTTCCAACACCATTCCCTCTGCACTTTTTTATCATAAACCAACCTCATTATAATACATGCTCTTTTTCGTAAATAAATAAAAACAATGTCATAAGCCATCTCACCATTTCCGTCCCGCCATCATCTTCATACCACAACCTATAGCTTTTTCATCAATAAACTTAGAAGTCAACTCATAAACCTGAAAACATAATCAGCCAAAAACTCACAGTGAGCACAACAAGCACCAACTTTCCAAAACCGCTAAACCAGCAAAATAAAAAGAAAGAGATGAAATGCTAACCTTCAGCTCCACCCTGTCAAGCCAACCCTCTTCGTCACTCACAAACCTAGCCACTATGCCATAACCCAGCCGCTGTGCCATTAATAGAAGAAAAGAGATGAAATGAGAAAAACAGAGAGAGATATGAAGTGAGGAAACCAAAAAAATCAAAAACGGGAATGGATGGAATTATGAATCAGAATCCTTAAACCGTACAAACCTGTGGTCCAAAATGAACAGAAGATCCGAACCCCAATCTGCCGCTAAACACCGAAATAACGACCCTTTTACAAACTGTGAACAGAAATGGGGACGAAACTGCGAGACTCAAACCTTCCTTGTCACCAAACCAACGACCACCGCGAATCCGTGACTGAATGCAAATCACCGAGTCCACCTTCACCCTCTCCTCCAATCCCTGGCACTCAGACTATTTTCATAAAGACATTTGGATGCTCTCATAATCAGAGTGACAGTGAATATATGGCTGGTCAACTTTTAGCTTTTGGTTACTCATTGAGTGATAATCCTGATGAAGCAGACCTATGGCTTATTAACACTTGCACAGTAAAGTCCCCGAGTCAATCTGCCATGGATACCATCATAACAAAGGAAAATTATCAAACAAACCATTAGTTTGTTGCTGGCTGTGTCCCTCAAGGAAGTCATGATGCGGAAGAGCTGGAAGGGATCAGCATCGTAGGAGTCCAGCAAATTGATCGTGTTGTTGAAGTTGTAGAGGAAACTTTAAGGCCATGAAGTGCGGCTTTTGACCCGTAAGACATTGCCGGCGCTAGACCTTCCAAAGGTGAGAAAGAACAGATTTGTTGAGATTTCTTCCAATTAATGTTGGTTGTTTAGGTGCTTGCACTTATTGCAAGACAGAACATGCCCCGGGTCATATAGGAAGTTACACAATAGATAGCATTGTTGGGCGTGTAAAATCTGTGGTATCTGATGGAGTTAAAGAGATATGGCTGAGCAGTGAAGATACCGGAGCATATGGTCGTGATATTGGTATGAATCTTCCAAATTTATTGAATGCCATAGTAGTCGAATTACCAGTAGATGGTAGTACTATGTTGCGTATCGGAATGACCAATCCACCTTTTATCCTTGAACACTTGAATGTGCCAGTTCAGTCTGGAAGTGATGCTGTTTTGACTGCAATGAATCAAGAATATACTGTGAGTGAAACTGATGAAGATTTTGAGCAGACTGTCAACATGATAAAGGATTACAAGTTCTCTCAAGTTCATATTTCACGATTTAACCCTCGACCAGGGACGCCTGCGGCAAGGATGAAAAAGGTTCCTAATCAGGATATGTCTTCCCTCTGTTGTAATCAAACCAAACTTTCAAACCATTTCACAAAACCAATGAATCTGAAACTCCTCCACCAAACACGAGCCAAAATGCTGTAACCGAAAACCTCCAGGATTGAAACTCGTAAAGATCCAAATCGCGAAATACATATCAGCCATCGGAAACCCTCATCTTGTACCGCTTCAAACCAACAATCAAAACTTCACTCTTCTTCCTCACCAACAAACCGAACTCGCATCAACTATGCAATACCATCCACCACCGCTAAAGCCGCCGTGTCAGAATCCGTAACCACCGTAAATCCTTTTCCAAACCGCTTCGCCAACCGTTAACCACTGAGCTAAAACCGTGAGACCCTTCATCGTTTCGTTTCACCTTCAGCCCATCCCCACCAACACAGCCGCAAACCCAGTCGGCCACCATCCAAGATCCGCCGCCGAAACCCCCTGAATACCACAGAACACAAGCCATCTATTCACCAACACCGTCCCCATCTCCTGCATAAACCCCCTTCACCTCAGCAACAAACCCAATCCAACAATAACCCTTCACCGCGCGAACCACCAATCGCCGAGAGATTGAGAGAGCGTTTGAGAGAGGACCGAGCGCCGCTGTGAAAAAACGAACCGCTCCAAAAGCCGCCATGAGAATGCATAAACCGAGAGCAAACGCGAAATTGATTTGAAAGTGGTTTCTGCTCTGATTTTTGTTTGATTGAGAGAACGTGTTAGGTTGAGAGAGAAATGGTTTTGTAGCGTATCCCTTTTCTGGTGAATAATGAGTGTTTTGTTAATTTATTTATTTATTTGCTTTTTTTTATGATTTCATTATTATAATTGTTGGTTGTTTTCTGCTATGGTAATCTTTTGTGGAACTTGGGCTAGGCCCATATAATTCTTTTTTTCTTGTCTATACGTCCTAATCTGCACGACATACCCCTCCTATTATGTTTTTTTGTTTTTATTATATTATTCCTTATTTTTTTATCTTATCTTATAAGTTTTTTAGAATGATCATGATTTAGTATTTTAATTTATTTTTTGGGCCGATGATATGACAAAAGTCACGATAAATCGTTTCCGATTAATCGTGACCAGTATGAGGCCATTCATTTATTTATTTTTTATTTTTTATTTCTATTTAATTTATTCTATTTAATTTATTCTATTTAATTTATTATATTTCAATTTATTTCACTTTATTTATTTATTTATTATTTATTTCTTGCACTCTTAGACCATATTAACTTTATTTCAAAAAATAATAAAATTCCTTGGTCCAACGCCAAGTGAACTTCACATACACTTCACTCACACACGTAAGTCGGTCGTTTACGATCGCCATCTGCACGGTCTTTACACTTCACAGTTTTTCAACTTAAGCAAATTGATGCACCACGCTTGTTTTCCACCCCCGCATTCTCGATCCATATATCGAGCCATAGCCCAGTTACTAAGCCCTTTTACTTTGCTTTGTCCATTTACTTTATTCAATTTATTTTTTGCAAGTAGCAACCTTTGCCTAGTCTTAGGAGCTTGCACCTTTTTATTTACTTTCTTTACAATCCAAAAGGGAAAGAACTCCTGCAGTTGACTCAATGTCATAGGAAGTTTAGCCATCCCTAGTTCCATTTTGACCTTAGCCATTAGGACTTTTTATTTTATAACTTTTTGTGACTTTGTTAAGTCACGTGAGTGTTTGCCATAACACTTACCTTCCCCCGCGAACCTTGAGCGTAACCAAGTGTTCGTTAATCCTTAGGAGAACTACGAGTGATCTGATTCTACACCCGATACGTAGGCATCGATGCGATGTTGTGCGAGCACCATTAGAAATAAAAACCTTAGGTTCCCATAATTTTAGCAAGCAATAAACAACAAAAATACAAATATTAACAAGAGGTTCCCGTAGGATACTGCGGATGCTTAGGATGCTAACACCTTCCCTAGGTATAATCAACCCCCGAACCTAGTTTCTCCTCATTTAGGGTTTTTACGATCTTTTTCCCTTTTCCTTTTGGATTAAATTAAAGTCGGTGGTGAACATAAATGTTTTGCGATTCAAGCTCACTTAATAGCTTGGTATCCGATTCTCACCGCGACAGAAATGGCGACTTCACCGGGGATGACTATTTTTGAGGGTTAAGCCCACCTTGTATATTTGTATATTTGTTGTTGTATTGCTTGTTATTATTTTGGATTTTTTGTTGGGTGTTCCATGTGTGGTGAGATAAGTCCTAACCCGGACTTGAGTGCAAAATAAGATAGGACGGTGGTATATTCAAGAAGGCTTGTAGGGAGTTGAGTCCCGACCAAGTTGACTTGAGACACCACCACTCAGCGGAGGCCTCCTCGGATGTAGTTTTGTTGATCGAGTTCAGTCGTGAAAGCATTACTATATTCGACCTGAGAGCCATTAATGCTGAGGACCGTAGAACATTTACCCCCACTTGGCTTTTTAGGGATGTAGTGCGATGACTATGAGGGTGTAAATCCGAAATAGTTGATACGCGATACTACACTCGGATGAGACTCTCTTGAGAATATTATTGATTACCAAGTTGAGTTGGGAAGTCAGTAATATCCGAAAGATGGGACAATGATTCTGGAAACTTTTAGAACCCGTTGTACAGGTACAAATAAACTCATAGTACATACCTTTTGGGAGGGTTGAACCTTCGACCTCATGCAAGCTTTGAACCTAAGCCTTGTTTGTGTTTGTGTGTTTGTTGCATTCACGCATCATGAAGCATCATTTTTACCATTTATTCAAGGAACTCAGAAACTCTATCTTTGCAAATATCATAGGTATCATCATGGACTTTGGAAGAAGAAAGACTGTCAAGTACACATTCAAAACTCCCAAACTCGAAGACCTAAGGAAATTAAGAGATTTGGTTTTGGATCAAGAAGCCTTCATGGAGAAGCATAGGAGACTTTTAGCCTTACTTAAGACTGAGTGGGACGGAAGGTTGCTCTCTGTGATGCTCCAGTTTTATGATCCTCTCTACCACTGTTTTACGTTCCCTGATTACCAATTGGCGCCTACTTTGGAAGAGTATTCAGTTCTGGTGGGATCACGTGTTAAGGATGAGTTTCCATTCCCTGTTCTAGAGAAGGACCCTGAAGAAGCGGAGATTGCAAAGGCAACATATTTGAGTGTTCCTGAGGTCAAGGCAAATATGACCTATAAAGGAAAGATTTTTGGATTCCCTACAAAGTTTTTGGTAGAAAAGGCCAAGAATTTTGTTAGTGTGAAGGATATGAAAGCTTTTGAGGCGACCTTTATTCTGCTAATATATGGAGTGTTGCTTTTCCCAAACTTTGAAGACTTTGTCGACCTGAACGCCATCAAAATCTTTCTGAAGAAAAACCCGGTCCCTACTTTGCTCGGAGACACCTACCATTCCATCCATCTGAGGAATCACCATAAGGGAGGGATGATTACTTGTTGTGCATCATTGTTGTACGAGTGGTTTATTTCGCACTTGCCTAAGTCAGCTTCATTTTGGAACCTTAAGGATGGTTTGTGGTGGTCACAAAGGATCATGTCTCTTACCCACTCTGACATTAGTTGGTACAATCGCGTTTATGATGGAGCATTGATTATTGATAGCTGTGGTGATTTTGCTAATGTGCCTCTTCTTGGCACTAAGGGAGGAATCAGCTATAATCCAGTTTTGGCTCGCCGCCAACTCGGGTATCCGTTGAAGGACAAACCTAAGAGTGTTGAAGTGGAAGGAATTTTCTTTAAGGATGACGAAGAACCAGAGCTCAAGAAACAGATTATGCAAGCTTGGAAGTACATCCATAGGAAGGGGAAGAGTAGCTTGGGAAAGCCGAATTGTGTTTCTATGGAACCCTATCTCCAATGGGTACGAGATAGGGCAATCAGTCTGAAGATGCCTTACCCTCGCCAGGATCCCATGACCTTCAAGAAACCCATTCTGATCTTTATGGACGATGCAGAGAAGCTGAAGATTGATTTGGAAAAAGAGCTTCGAGAGAAGAATGCATGGAAGAATCGGCATCAGATCATCAGTAGTGAGAATGAAGAACTTAGAAGACAACTGAAGATGAAGGAAGAAGAAGAGCTCTCCAGCAAGAAAAGGAAAGCACAAGAGGATTTATTTTCCTCCAGCACTCAAGAGGACACTTCTTGGAAGTCGATCGTGGATCAACTTATGCTTGAAAGGGCTCAGATGAAGGCACAAATCGAGAAGCTCAACTTGAGGCTTTTAGGAGAATATCCTTAGGACTTTGTCTTTGTCTTTATTAAGCTTTGTTTGGGATTTTTGAAGATGTACTCAAGACTTTGTATCACTTTTTGAATTTAATGAAATCACATCCTTTTGATTATTATGTGTTCCTTGGTATTTGCAAATTGTTTCTTAAGTTCCTTGAATAAAATTTATTTTTCGCATTGCATTCATACATTTGGCATTTCATTTGCATTTTTTCATACAAAACTCATTCCCATCATCTGCTCTCAATTCAGCTTTCACACTGAGGCTCTCACGCAAATACTACACTCGAGCTCAAGCCAGAAAGAGGATGGCTGAAAGAGACATAGAGATGGACAGAGTTAACGAGGAGCTTACTGAAATTCGTGGAAATATGGGTCAGATGATGGAAATGTTGCAGGTCATTCAAGCAAAGATGGATACCCAGCAGACTGTAGTGTCAGAAATAGTCACTGCAACGACTGAGCCTACGTCATCAGTCACTACCCCTGTGACCTGGCCTCCTTTTGGGCTCCCTCAGGGATTCGTTCCTCCTCCACAAGGGTTTGCTTCTCAAAGTTTTATACCTTCTTCCCAAGGACTTGCTGCTCAGGGTTTCTTCCCTCCTTCTCAAGGTTTTGCTACTCAAAGTTTCATTCCTTCTTCCCAAGGACTTGCTACTCAGGGTTTCTTCCCTCCTTCTCAAGGTTTAGCTTCTCAAAGTTTCGCACCTCCTTCTCAGGGCATGGCATTTCCTTTCCAAGGTTTTGTGCCTCCTCCTCAAGGATTTGCTGCTCAACAGACTATTCCTGTGACTAATGAAGAGAATCATGCAGTTGCTAATTTTACACAAGACATTGTGCACACCCGTGCCCAACCGTACTTTAATGACCATCAGGGGTATGAAGCGCCAGATATGTCTGAAAACGGAGATGAGAAACATGTGAAGATGCAAGAGAATTTTGATACCCTTGAAAAAAGGTTAAGAGCGATTGAAGGTGACCAGATCTTTGGGGCTGCTTCCAGAGAGATGTGTCTGGTGTCTGGATTAGTAATACCTCCAAAGTTCAAGATACCCACGTTTGATATGTATGAGGGCGCAACTTGTCCTAAGAACCATCACTTGATGTACTATCGAAGAATGGCTGCGCAGGTGGACAATGATAAATTAATGATCCACTGCTTCCAGGACAGTCTGAAGGGAATCTCCTCTAAATGGTATCTGACGCTAGACCAGTCGAAGATTCGCAGTTTCCAAGACTTGGCAGATGCTTTCATCCAGCAATACAAGTACAATATGGACCTTGCTCCCGATAGGAGGCAACTGTTGAGTATGTCACAAAAAGATTCTGAATCATTTAAGGAATATGCTCAAAGGTGGAGAGGGACCGCTTCTCAAGTAGAGCCCCCATTGACTGAAAAAGAATTAGCTGACTGGTTTGTTGACATTGTGCGACCAGAATTCTATGAGAGAATGGTGGGGAGCATAACTGCTAGTTTTTCTGATCTAGTGGCTGTGGGAATCAAGGTAGAACTCGGTTTGAAGAGTGGAAAGATGAGTGGTGCATCTGGTAGTTCCAACAGTGGTAGTGGAAATATTGGCAAGAAATTTACCAGTAATTTCCACAAGAAGAAAGAGGGTGAGACAAATGCGATAATGGCAAGTCAAAGAAGAAATCCGCTTTGGCAAAGACCTTCACCTCATCAACAGCAGTATGCTCATCCACAACAGTATGCCCAACATCCTTATGTAGCGGCGGTTCAACCGTCGTTTAATCCACAAGTCCCTATGTATCGGCCAACTCAAGCAGTACCGATGTATCAACAAGCGGCTCCAGTGGTTCCACCTTACCAGCCAATGCTTAACAATCCAGGCTATCAACAAGCGCCCAATGCTTCAGCCTACCAGCAGAGGACTCCAGCTCCTCATCCAAATCCCAACTTTCAGAATAGAAGACCAGGAGGAAGGCCTCCTAATCCTCGAATCCCTATAACTTATACTGAATTATATCCTTCACTGCTGAAGAAGGGTTTGGTTACTCCAAGGCCTTTGGGTCCTCCACCAAATCCGCTCCCACCAAATTACAACCCAAATGCCCACTGTTTATTCCATGAAGGTGCCCCAGGGCATGATTTGGAGGGTTGTTATGCTTTGAAGTACATCGTGAAAGATTTGATGGAGAAAAACATTCTGTCATTTGGGAATACTGGTCCGAATGTCAAAGATAATCCTTTACCCAAGCACGGGTCTATAAATGCCATTGTTGACGAGTCCGAAGAAGGTTTGATTTTCAACGCCACAGAGATCAAGACCCCACTTCGGGACTTCCATGCAAAATTAGTGGGGGCGGGTATGTTGAAGAGCTTTCATCAGAATTGTGAAGCTTGTGCAAATAACCCAAAGGGATGTGAATTGGGTTTAAAAGATGTTCAAGATTTGATTGATGAAGGTGTCTTACAAGTGAGCGGTCATATGAAGAAGAATGAAGTGGCAGTGATTGAACCCATTTTCAACTTGCCGGAATCTAATTCTACCTGGGTGCCAGTGTTCAACCTGCCTGAATCTTCAGGAGTTCAACCTATCTTCAATACTCCAGAATCTGTGGTGCCAATTTTCAATATACCTGAGCCAAGATTTGAACAAAGGAGTAACCCTTTCCTTTATGAGGACACTAAAGCAGTTCCATGGAAGTATGATACAGGGAGAGTTCATCAGAAGACTGATAAAGCTAGTCGCCAGGAAGGTTCAAAAGTTGCAAGTGCTGACATAGCAGGTGCAGGCCGTTTAACTCGCAGTGGTCGTGTTTACACTCAGCAAGCCAATACGGCTCCGCCTAAAGAAGTCATTCCAGCTGTTGCCAACAAGGATAAGGAGGTAGTCTTGGGAGAAGAGGATGCAGAATTTCTCAGAATCATTAAGAAGAGTGATTATAAGGTTATTGATCAGCTACATCAAACACCTTCCAAAATATCTATCCTATCACTTCTTATGCATTCTCCGGCTCATCGAAGTGCGCTTCAGAAGTTGCTAGCTCAAGCTCATGTTACGCATGATATAACAGTGAATCAGTTTGATGGAGTCATTGCCAATATCACTGCATGTAACAACCTCAGTTTCAGTATGGAAGATCTTCCAAAGGAGGGCTTGGACCATAACCGTGCTCTCCACATATCTATGAAATGTCAAGAGGATACTTTAGCAAGAGTTCTTGTGGATATAGGATCTTCATTGAATGTTTTGCCGAAAAGAACACTTGCTAAGTTATCTTATCAAGGGGCAGAGATGAGGCCCAGTGCACTAATTGTGAAAGCTTTTGATGGGTCAAGGAGAACCGTTATTGGAGAAGTAGACCTACCGATCTTGATTGGGCCACAGGTCTTCAAGATCACTTTCCAGGTTATGGACATCAATCCTAATTACAGTTGCTTGCTGGGAAGACCTTGGATCCATGCTGCTGGGGCAGTCACTTCTACCCTACATCAGAAAATGAAGTTTGTGGTCGATAACAAGCTGGTAACCGTGTCTGGGGAAGAAGATCTCATGGTTAGCAACCTTTCATCCTTTAGCTATATTGAGGCTGATGAAGATGCTTTGGAAACTTCTTTCCAAGCTCTTGAGATAGCCAATGCTGTCCTTTTGGAAGTAGAGGAACCAAAAGGGAAGGGTATCCCATCTTTTGCGTCGCTGAAGAGTACCATTTCCACCATTGAAGAAAGAAGCTATGAAGGTTGGGGTGATGTCATCGAAGTCAAACAGAAGCTAGATCGTTGCGGGTTGGGTTACAAACCAACTCATGCGAAAGAAGGAGCGTCAACCTCTGCTAAAGGACGTCCGAAGACCATTCAAGAGGTGTTTTCCAGTGCTGGTTATCAGGTCAATGCAATTGATGGAGTTTCTGAAGATGAAGATGTGAATCATCTAGTGTATCAGTGTGAAGAAGCCTTGGACAATTGGGAGGCAGTCGAGATCCCAGAGTTTTTTCCATTGTCAAAGTAATTTGTTTGTTTTTTCAATGTTTTCAAAGTTCCCTAGCTCTGCCCAAGGCTATGGGAGTATTTTGTAGGGCCTCTTCTCATTTTTAAAGTTATTATCAATGAAGGCATTTTGTTAAACTCTTATTTTGATCATTTACTGTTTTTCTCTCTTTTCACTTTTAAAAGAAAATGGCAATCTTTCAAAACCAATAAAAAGCTTTTTCTCTTGCATTTCTCTATTTTCCACTTTTAATAAAGCAAATCATTATCATATGCAGAATAAACGAAAACCCTGTTGAATCCAATGACTCTACATTCTCTCCTAACTTTGATTTGCCCATCTACCAAGCGGAAGATGAAAGTGAGGAAGATTGTGACATTCCCGAAGAACTGGCAAGATTAGCTGAGTATGAGCACACAGATCTTCAGCCACATAAGGAGCAGGTTGAGACCATCAACCTTGGCACCGATGAAGATGAGAAGGAAGTCAAGATTGGTACAACACTTGGGGCAGACATCAGAGAAAGATTGGTCAAGCTTCTCAGAGAGTATGTAGATGTGTTTGCATGGTCATATCAGGATATGCCCGGTCTAGACACAGACATAGTGGTCCACAAGTTACCTCTTCGACCAAATTGTCTCCCTGTAAAGCAAAAGCTTCGAAGAACAAGACCAGACATGGCTCTGAAGATTCGAGAAGAGGTCAAAAGACAGTTCGATGCTGGATTCCTTGCAGTTGCAAAGTACCCTGAGTGGGTAGCTAATATTGTGCCAGTCCCTAAAAAGGATGGTAAAGTCAGAATGTGTGTGGACTATAGGGATTTGAACAAAGCCAGTCCGAAGGACGATTTCCCTCTTCCGCATATTGACACGTTGGTTGACAACACTGCTAAATTTGCTGTTTTCTCCTTCATGGATGGGTTTTCAGGATACAACCAGATCAAGATGGATCCTGACGATATGGAAAAGACTACATTCATCACACCATGGGGCACTTATTGTTACAAGGTTATGCCATTTGGTCTCAGAAATGCAGGAGCCACTTATCAGAGGGCAATGGTCACCCTTTTCCATGATATGATGCATAAAGAGATAGAAGTTTATGTGGATGATATGATTGCCAAATCACAGAGTGAGGAGGATCATTTGGATCATCTCTTGAAGTTATTCGAGCGTCTCAGAAAGTTCCAACTGCGTCTGAATCCAGCTAAGTGTACTTTTGGTGTCCGATCAGGGAAGTTACTTGGTTTTATTGTTAGTCAGCAAGGTATTGAAGTAGATCCAGATAAGGTCAGAGCAATTCAAGAGATGCCAGCTCCTAAAACAGAAAAGCAAGTCAGGGGTTTCCTCGGAAGATTGAACTACATCTCCAGATTCATCTCCAACATGACTGCTACATGTGAGCCTTTATTCAAGTTACTCCGGAAGAATCAAGCAATTGAGTGGAGTCCTGATTGTCAACTGGCTTTTGAGAAGATTAAGGTTTATCTACAAGAACCCCCTATCTTGATCCCACCTACTCCAGGGAAGCCTCTTTTCATGTATCTGACTGTGCTCGAGGGATCTATGGGTTGCGTATTAGGCCAACAAGGCGAAAATGGTCGTAAGGAGCATGCCATTTATTACTTAAGCAAGAAGTTCACAGATTGCGAAAGCAGATATTCACTCTTAGAGAAAACTTGATGTGCCTTGGCATGGGCGGCCAGACGCCTCAGGCAATACATGATTTGTCACACTACTTTGTTGATCTCGAAAATGGATCCAATAAAGTACATCTTTGAGAAGCCTGCTTTGACAGGAAGACTCGCCCGTTGGCACATGTTGTTATCCGAATACGACATCCAATATGTAACCCAGAAGTCTATCAAGGGCAGTGTTTTGTCTGAATACCTTGCTGATCATCCTGTCGAAGATTATGAACCTTTGAAATTCGATTTCCCGGACGAAGACATTATGTTGATAAAGGACTATGAAGTTCCAGGTCCAGATGAAGGTCCCGAGCCAGGTTCTCGTTGGAAGATGATGTTTGATGGTTCCTCTAACTACATGGGGCATGGTGTGGGGGTTGTCTTGATGAATCCCGATGGTGGTTATACTCCTTTCACAGCCAGATTATGTTTCGAATGTACAAACAACATCGCAGAGTATGAAGCATGTGTTTTGGGTATCGAAGCTGCAATTGATACTAGAATCAAGATTCTTGATGTATATGGGGACTCAGCTTTGGTAATATACCAAGTTAAAGGTGAATGGGAGACCCGTGATGAGAAGTTGATCCCATACCGTGCCCACATTGTGGAATTGATCAAATACTTTGATGAGGTCTCTTTCCATCATGTTCCAAGGGCAGAAAATCAAATTGCAGATGCCTTGGCTATGTTGGCATCTATGTTTCAAGTCAGATTTCTTAATGAAGCTCCACTCATTACAATCGAGCGAAGAACTGCACCAGCCTACTGTCTACTGGTCGAAGAGGAAACTGATGAGAAACCGTGGTTCTATGACATCAAGAACTACTTGCAAAATCAGGAGTACCCAGCGGATGCAACAACTCTGGATAAGAAGACTCTGAGAAGATTGGCATCCAAGTTCTTCCTCAGCAACAATGTGCTCTACAAGAGAAATCATGATATGGTTCTGCTCAGATGTGTGGACAAACGTGAAGCAGACCTATTGATCAGGGAAATCCATGAAGGATCATTTGGAACACATGCCAATGGACATGCCATGTCCAGGAAGATTTTGAGAGCTGGATACTTCTGGTTGACCATGGAATCAGATTGTTTCAAGTATGCCAGGAAGTGTCATAAATGCCAGATTTATGCCGACAAGGTGCACGTACCTCCAACACTTTTGAATGTTCTGTCATCGCCTTGGCCTTTCTCAATGTGGGGCATTGACATGATAGGGGCAATTGAGCCTAAAGCTTCCAACGGTCATCGATTTATCTTGGTCGCAATCGATTACTTCACCAAATGGGTAGAAGCAGCTTCCTACGCCAATGTGACAAAGCAAGTGGTTGCCCGCTTCATCAAGAACCAAATTATCTGCCGTTATGGAATTCCAAGCCGAATCATCACAGATAATGGGACCAATCTGAACAACAAAACAATGAAAGAGTTGTGTGAGACATTCAAGATTGAACATCATAACTCTTCTCCGTATCGTCCGAAGATGAATGGAGCTGTTGAAGCTGCAAACAAGAACATCAAAAAGATTCTGCAGAAGATGGTAAAAACATACAAAGATTGGCACGAGATGTTACCATATGCTTTACACGGATACAGAACATCAGTTCTCACTTCAACAGGGGCAACCCCTTTCTCTCTGGTGTATGGGATGGATGCAGTTCTCCCTATTGAAGTAGAGATACCATCTTTGAGAATCTTGATGGAAACCAAACTGGAGGAAGCTGAGTGGGTCCAGAACAGGTTTGACCAACTGAACCTCATTGATGAGAAGAGAATGACCGCCATGTGCCATGGCCAGTTGTACCAGAAGCGCATCAAGAGAGCATTTGACAAGAAAGTCCGTCTCCGAGAATTCAAAGAAGGAGATCTTGTACTCAAGAAAATCTTGCCAGTCCACAAAGACATGCGTGGAAAATGGAGTCCTAACTATGAAGGCCCATATGTTGTGAAGATGGCATTCTCTGGAGGTTCCTTAATCCTTACAACTATGGATGGTGAACAGCTGAAACACCCGGTGAATTCTGATGCAGTCAAAAAATATTATGCCTAAATAAACCCGATAGGTCGAAGACCAGAAATGGCGACCTAGGCAAAAAATGGGTATCCCGGTGGATCAAAACCTATGAAGGAGATCCAGGCAAAAGTTAGGGATAAAAAATGAAAAAATAAAAGCTCGCTAAGTTGAAAACCCAAAAGGGCGGCTTAGGCAAAAAAGAGCGTCCCGGTGGATTGAAAACCCGAAAGGGCGATCCAGGCAAAAGTTAGGGACAAAGGCATTTGACTGCAGCAGATGGTGTTTACCATTACTGAAGAATCATAATGAAGGATCGATCCATTTGCTCTTGTCAGAAGCAAGGTGTCGGGCAGTCTTAGTTATTAGGGATTGTAGTGGTCGTTGGATTCAATATAGACCTTTCCCCATTGCCATTTTCAAATTGTAATTTCCCATGGAGTTTTTGCCATTGGCAAGCTACCATTCTTGAATAAATACAAACTTTGTCTATGAATTTTTGTTGTTCAGCTCCTTATTTTCTTTTGTTATGCAAGATGCCGTCACTTGATTACAGTTTAACTCTGAAAATGACAAGTTTTTTTTAAGGAAATGTTTTTGAAAACACACTGAAAAACTTTTAAGTTTCTTTGACTTTGGAAAAACTGAAAAAACTTTCTGTTTCCCCAAGAAGTCCTGGTTTGCAACAACACTTTTATACTATTATTACAGAAATCCCCATAGAAGTTCAAAACTTATAACACTCTTGGATGGATCCTTGGACCAAGCATGATTTCCAAGTTCGAAGACATCTCCCCAGTGTTTTTCATTTGCTCACCTGAGTATTGGTGTTGAGAGCCTACTCCCTGTTTGAGTCTTGTCAAAACTCTCTGTCTCTTTAGAGTCAACATTTGCATATCATGATCATTCGCATCATGCTCAATCATGCGCATTCGACATTTAGCATTCGTCTTTCCCCAGTTGTCGTCTGTCTAACCCCGAGTCCAGATATCATTAGTGTTCAATTTGAGAATTCATTGTTGTTGGTACCCGAAGTGGTTTACCATTTGTTGTTGTCCCCAGTAATTGCTGGTGTCCCCCGTGGAATTCTAATTGTGGTTGGTTTTTGTCTTTATGACCACCATATCTCCTTGAAGTCCAATTGTCATTGGCACAAATCTTTTAAGCAGGTCCTGAAACCTTTTGCTTAAAATCCAAGTCCATTTGATTTTGTACATACTTGTACCCTTTCTCCTGATGGTTCCTGAAGGAATTTCCAGAGTTTGGATGTTTTATCTTATTTGAAAACTCCAGCATATTTTGTTGTTACTTCTTTGCGTTAGTCGGTCGCTTAGAGCCGTTGATCTATCTTTGGGTGATCTGCATTCTATCCCCAATGCTAGCTAGTCGCATAGAGCCGCTGCTAAATCAATGTGATTTCTTTCCTTATCCTCAGTGTTAGCAGTTACATTTGAACCTGTTAATTTACCATTTTGAATACTCTGAATACTTTGTCTTTATCATTCTTAGTGTCAACCGGTTTTTCTAACCTGTTGCGCATTCACTTTGAGTGTATCTTGGCTTTCTTTTTTAGTGTCAATAGGTTTCGAACCTATTGTGCTTCCACTTCGAATTTTTGTTGTTGTTATTCATGGTGTCAGATGGTCGCATCGAGCCGCTGCGCATTCACCTTGAATAAGCTTTTTGTCATTCTCAGTGACAGTTGGTCGCATCGAGCCGCTGTGCATTCACTTTGAATGTTTATTTTTGTTGATTATTCTTAGTGTCAGTTGGTTGCATTGAGCCGCTGCGCATTCACTTTGAATTTTGTGTCATTTGTATTCTTGGTGTCAGTTGGTCGCATCGAGCCGCTGCGCATTCACTTTGAATATTATGTTTATCATTTCCAGTGACAGTTGGTCGCATAGAGCCACTGCACATTCTTTTCGAATATTTTTGTTGTTATTCATGGTGTCAGTTGGTCGCATCGAGCCGCTGCGCATTCACCTTGAATAAGCTTGTTGTCATTCTCAGTGACAGTTGGTCGCATAGAGCCACTGCACATTCTTTTTGAATATTTTTGTTGTTATTCATGGTGTCAGTTGGTCGCATCGAGCCGCTGCGCATTCACCTTAAATAAGCTTGTTGTCATTCTCAGTGACAGTTGGTCGCATCGAGCCGCTGCACTTTCTCTTTGAATGTTTATTGTGTCATTTCTATTCTTAGTGTCAGTTGGTCGCATCGAGCCGCTGCGCATTCACTTTGAATTTTTGTGTCGTTCCTATTTTTCAGTGACAGTTGGTCGCATTGAGCCGCTGCACATTCGCTTTGAAGGTTTATTTTGTTGTATTCTTGGTGTCAGTTGGTCGCATCGAGCCGCTGCGCATTCACTTTGAATATTATGATTGTCATTTCCAGTGACAGTTGGTCGCATAGAGCCGCTGCACTTTCCCTTTGAATGTTTATTTTGTTGTATTCTTAGTGTCAGTTGGTCGCATTGAGCCGCTGCGCATTCACTTTGAATATGTTGCCTTTTACTTCTCAAAGTCATTTGGTCGCATAGAGCCATTGGTCTACCACTTCGATTTATTTCCTTGTCTTATTTGTATTCTTGGTGTCAGTTGGTTGCATCGAGCCACTGTGCAGTCACTTCGAATTTTATTTTATTTTGTCTGTGTTCGTTGATCCAACGCTTTGGATTTCCTTTTGTTCCCGTCTTTTGTTATTCTTAGTGTCAACAGTTACACTTGAACCTGTTGATTTATCACTTTGAATATTTCCCGTTTTCGTTTGTCATCCCCAGTGTTTGTCATCCCCAATGAGTCTTCACCCTCGACTTCGTTTCTGTGGATCACCGTTGATTCGTTATACCCTGTTCAGCATATTCATCATCAAATCAGCATGTTAAGTTTCCTTGCATCTCGCATATCATATCCCCGGCAGGAGTCTCTCATAGTTCATAGCATGCCATTGCATTTATGGGCAAAATTTTCGGTTATTTCTATATTTAAATACCTTTCACTCCGATTTTATGAGGATTAAACATCACTCATTCAATCTGGTAAAGTTATTTAAATAGGGGCAACTGTCACACCCCAAATTTTACCCCTAACTTTTGATTCATACATTCACATCGTCATTAGTATGCCATGATGCATTTAGTCACCTTAGATTTTTTTTGCAACAAGTTTTTTTTTTATTATTTGTCAAGTTTTATTTATAAATATAATTCTAATTTATTTCTTTTTCAAGTTTTTGATTTTTTTTAATTTTCTATTTTTTCTATTCTTTATTTATATTCATTTTCAAGTTTTTTTTTAATTTTCTAAATTTAATTTCAATTTCCATTTCTAAATTTCCATTTTTTTATATAAGCTAAATCCAATCCCAAATTCAAGTTCAAAACTTATTTTTTAGTTTCCATTCAATTCTAAGTTTATTCTAACATTTCTAAGTCCAAGCTTATTCTTAAAATCTAAAATTTCTAATTCCGAATTTAATCCCATTTTTTTTATTTTTCAAAGTCCATGTTTTATTTTTATTCCATTTTTTTAAAAAAATTACAATTTCTATTCCAAGTTCAATTTCAAATTCCAACTCAATTTTTCTACACTTCATTTCAATTCAAATTTCACTCAATTCTTTTTCTATTCAAATCTCAATTCAAGTTTCAAACCTTAACAAGTTTCTGTATTTCTAGCCATTCATTCACATTCATTTATTCCATAACCTTCATTCATTCACTACATTCATATTCAACACATTATGTTCATTACATTCAAGCATTGATTCATATACATGTTCTTTCATTTGCATTCATAGCTCAATTGATACAAGAATTAATTTATGAGGTACAAAATCCTAAGCCTAGCAAGAATACAATTTTCATTCCTAGTTTCTATTCTTCATGCCAAAACTCCATGCTTCAATTCTTGAATTCCTCATAAATTCCCTACAAAAAGAACCAAGTTTATCATATCAATCCAAGCATCAATCCATATACATAATCATTCATCATTTCACATAAACATATTCATTTAAGCATAACCATATTCATTACATTTTTTACATATTTATTTTGCATCATGTATTAACATAGTTTGTCACAAATTTTACAAAGAAGAGCAAAATTCAGCCACAGAATTCAGCCCAAAAAGTGTACAACAACAGCCAAAATTCAGCACTAACAAAATTCAACAACAGCCAAAAATCAACAGGTACAAAATTCAGCCACAAAAATTCAGCAAAAACAACAACAAACAGCACAAAAATCAGCAGACAGCCAGCACACACAGCAGGCCTACAAAATGCAGGATCTCTGCTCCACTACCATTCCACTACAACAACTTCAGACTTTGTCCCCCCATGCTTCTTCAACAAGTTTTCATAGTACAGAATTCAAATTCACAACACAAACCCTAAACCTGTCATATATATGTTACTACTTATTTCATCAAAACTCAGCAACAAAAAGACCTAACCACTGTTATATTCACAAAGACAGCCACAACAAAAATCCATCAAAAACAAGAGCAGTCACCACAAACACACAAAAGTCAGCCTCAAACCCACATCAAACAGCCACCAAACAACTCAAATCACACAAAAAAATTCAGCCTAAAAACATCACAAAAACAGCAACACAGAACAACAAATTCAGCATCCAAAGTCACTACCAACTATCAATTATCGGCAGTAGCAAGGAGAAGAAGGAGGCTTACTTACGGATTCTTCACCCCGATAACTTTCGGGTCGGTATTGTCCTCTTTTCCTTCACCTTTTTTCTTCAGCATTTTGTTCATAACTAGTTTTCTTTTTTTTTAGCTTCATTTCAAATTTTTTAGTCTGCATACACCAAAACAAAACTTAATAAAACTTCACAAAACAAGAACACCAAAAACACAGAGAGAAAGTTAGCGTGTAAACTTGAAACACCATCTTCCAACACCATTCCCTCTGCACTTTTTTATCATAAACCAACCTCATTATAATACATGCTCTTTTTCGTAAATAAATAAAAACAATGTCATAAGCCATCTCACCATTTCCGTCCCGCCATCATCTTCATACCACAACCTATAGCTTTTTCATCAATAAACTTAGAAGTCAACTCATAAACCTGAAAACATAATCAGCCAAAAACTCACAGTGAGCACAACAAGCACCAACTTTCCAAAACCGCTAAACCAGCAAAATAAAAAGAAAGAGATGAAATGCTAACCTTCAGCTCCACCCTGTCAAGCCAACCCTCTTCGTCACTCACAAACCTAGCCACTGTGCCATAACCCAGCCGCTGTGCCATTAATAGAAGAAAAGAGATGAAATGAGAAAAACAGAGAGAGATATGAAGTGAGGAAACCAAAAAAATCAAAAATGGGAATGGATGGAATTATGAATCAGAATCCTTAAACCGTACAAACCTGTGGTCCAAAATGAACAGAAGATCTGAACCCCAATCTGCCGCTAAACACCGAAATAACGACCCTTTTACAAACTGTGAACAGAAATGGGGACGAAACTGCGAGACTCAAACCTTCCTTGTCACCAAACCAACGACCACCGCGAATCCGTGACTGAATGCAAATCACCGAGTCCACCTTCACCCTCTCCTCCAATCCCTGGCACTCAGACTATTTTCATAAAGACATTTGGATGCTCTCATAATCAGAGTGACAGTGAATATATGGCTGGTCAACTTTCAGCTTTTGGTTACTCATTGAGTGATAATCCTGATGAAGCAGACCTATGGCTTATTAACACTTGCACAGTAAAGTCCCCGAGTCAATCTGCCATGGATACCATCATAACAAAGGAAAATTATCAAACAAACCATTAGTTTGTTGCTGGCTGTGTCCCTCAAGGAAGTCATGATGCGGAAGAGCTGGAAGGGATCAGCATCGTAGGAGTCCAGCAAATTGATCGTGTTGTTGAAGTTGTAGAGGAAACTTTAAGGCCATGAAGTGCGGCTTTTGACCCGTAAGACATTGCCGGCGCTAGACCTTCCAAAGGTGAGAAAGAACAGATTTGTTGAGATTTCTTCCAATTAATGTTGGTTGTTTAGGTGCTTGCACTTATTGCAAGACAGAACATGCCCGGGGTCATATAGGAAGTTACACAATAGATAGCATTGTTGGGCGTGTAAAATCTGTGGTATCTGATGGAGTTAAAGAGATATGGCTGAGCAGTGAAGATACCGGAGCATATGGTCGTGATATTGGTATGAATCTTCCAAATTTATTGAATGCCATAGTAGTCGAATTACCAGCAGATGGTAGTACTTTGTTGCGTATCGGAATGACCAATCCACCTTTTATCCTTGAACACTTGAATGTGCCAGTTCAGTCTGGAAGTGATGCTGTTTTGACTGCAATGAATCAAGAATATACTGTGAGTGAAACTGATGAAGATTTTGAGCAGACTGTCAACATGATAAAGGATTACAAGTTCTCTCAAGTTCATATTTCACGATTTAACCCTCGACCAGGGACGCCTGCGGCAAGGATGAAAAAGGTTCCTAATCAGGATATGTCTTCCCTCTGTTGTAATCAAACCAAACTTTCAAACCATTTCACAAAACCAATGAATCTGAAACTCCTCCACCAAACACGAGCCAAAATGCTGTAACCGAAAACCTCCAGGATTGAAACTCGTAAAGATCCAAATCGCGAAATACATATCAGCCATCGGAAACCCTCATCTTGTACCGCTTCAAACCAACAATCAAAACTTCACTCTTCTTCCTCACCAACAAACCGAACTCGCATCAACTATGCAATACCATCCACCACCGCTAAAGCCGCCGTGTCAGAATCCGTAACCACCATAAATCCTTTTCCAAACCGCTTCGCCAACCGTTAACCACTGAGCTAAAACCGTGAGACCCTTCATCGTTTCGTTTCACCTTCAGCCCATCCCCACCAATACAGCCGCAAACCCAGTCGGCCACCATCCAAGATCCGCCGCCGAAACCCCCTGAATACCATAGAACACAAGCCATCTATTCACCAACACCGTCCCCATCTCCTGCATAAACCCCCTTCACCTCAGCAACAAACCCAATCCAACAATAACCCTTCACCGCGCGAACCACCAATCGCCGAGAGATTGAGAGAGCGTTTGAGAGAGGACCGAGCGCCGCTGTGAAAAAACGAACCGCTCCAAAAGCCGCCATGAGAATGCATAAACCGAGAGCAAACGCGAAATTGATTTGAAAGTGGTTTCTGCTCTGATTTTTGTTTGATTGAGAGAACGTGTTAGGTTGAGAGAGAAATGGTTTTGCAGCGTATCCCTTTTCTGGTGAATAATGAGTGTTTTGTTAATTTATTTATTTATTTGCTTTTTTTTTATGATTTCATTATTATAATTGCTGGTTGTTTTCTGCTATGGTAATCTTTTGTGGAACTTGGGCTAGGCCCATATAATTCTTTTTTTCTTGTCTATACGTCCTAATCTGCACGACATATCCCTCCTATTATGTTTTTTTGTTTTTGTTATATTATTCCTTGTTTTTTTATCTTATCTTATAAGTTTTTTAGAATGATCATGATTTAGTATTTTAATTTATTTTTTGGGCCGATGATATGACAAAAGTCACGATAAATCGTTTCCGATTAATCGTGACCAATATGAGGCCATTCATTTATTTATTTTTTATTTTTTATTTCTATTTAATTTATTCTATTTAATTTATTATATTTCAATTTATTTCACTTTATTTATTTATTTATTATTTATTTCTCGCACTCTTAGACCATATTAACTTTATTTCAAAAAATAATAAAATTCCTTGGTCCAACGCCAAGTGAACTTCACATACACTTCACTCACACACGTAAGTCGGTCGTTTACGATCGCCATCTGCACGGTCTTTACACTTCACAGATTTTCAACTTAAGCAAATTGATGCACCACGCTTGTTTTCCACCCCCGTATTCTCGATCCATATATCGAGTCATAGCCCAGTTACTAAGCCCTTTTACTTTGCTTTGTCCATTTACTTTATTCAATTTATTTTTTGCAAGTAGCAACCTTTGCCTAGTCTTAGGAGCTTGCACCTTTTTATTTACTTTCTTTACAATCCAAAAGGGAAAGAACTCCTGCAGTTGACTCAATGTCATAGGAAGTTTAGCCATCCCTAGTTCCTTTTTGACCTTAGCCATTAGGACTTTTTATTTTATAACTTTTTGTGACTTTGTTAAGTCACGTGAGTGTTTGCCATAACACTTACCTTCCCCCGCGAACCTTGAGCGTAACCAAGTGTTCGTTAATCCTTAGGAGAACTACGAGTGCTCTGATTCTACACCCGATACGTAGACATCGATGCGATGTTGTGCGAGCACCATTAGAAATAAAAACCTTAGGTTCCCATAATTTTAGCAAGCAATAAACAACAAAAATACAAATATTAACAAGAGGTTCCCGTAGGATACTGCGGATGCTTAGGATGCTAACACCTTCCCTAGGTATAATCAACCCCCGAACCTAGTTTCTCCTCATTTAGGGTTTTTACGATCTTTTTCCCTTTTCCTTTTGGATTAAATTAAAGTCGGTGGTGAACATAAATGTTTTGCGATTCAAGCTCACTTAATAGCTTGGTATCCGATTCTCACCGCGACAAAAAGTATCAAGGATGGAGGAAGAGTTAGGAAATCTTACCATAAACCAATAGTGTGGCCTAGTATTGTAACTAGAAATTGTTAGACGGTGTGACTTATGAGGTGCTTAGGTTCATTCTAGGTCATTGTGAATCCTTGACGCGTTATATGCGGTATTCTCCGAAAAGTCTTGTGTAAGTCTTGAGGTGGGTATTACACTGAGTCCCATGGGAAGCATTGTGTAAGTCTTGAGGTGGGTATTACAATGAGTCCCACGGGAAGCATCCATTTTGGTAGTCGCTTGAGATGGGTATTATACCGAGTCCTATGGGAAGCGTTGTCGATGAACACTTGAGGTGGGTGTTACATTGAGTCCCACATGAAGCATCGAGAACGTTGCTTTGGTTATTCCATCTTGTTTTGACTTTCCTTATGGAGAAATGAACTTAGGCTTGAGATGGGTGTTATATCGAGCCCCATGAGAAGTAAAAGGTAATATCCTAGCTAGTGATAGTAGGATTTGTAGAACTCTTGGACGTGGTTCCAACGAGAGTGAGGCATGTGAACTCAAGGTCGTTTTCCTCGAATAAAGACTTGAGTTAGGTTTTGATATAACCCTTAGAGTCGAGAGAACTCTAAGATAGGGAACCCACTAAGATGTTGTTATCTCACCCTACTATGGTTGTTGCTTTTCAGGTTCCTATGCAGGTTTGATTTTATGAGTGGAGCTATGCTTGAGATGTTTCAAGTGAAGCTTAGTTTAGTCTTTCAATGTGTATTTATGTATCTTTGTACAATAATGGATATTGTATTGTTCTTAGCTTTTATTTCTAGTATGATTTCCATGTCTTGTGCCATATTTGTATAGTTTTAGAATTGGACAAGAATGTGAATTATACTAGTAGGTATTTATGATGGTGTCAGTACCAAAAACTAACACTGTATGATATTATTCTAGATATATATTATATAGGTGTTACAAGACTTCACCCAATAGATGTCCACCCATTCACTCAATGCACAACGATACCAATTTTCTACCATCACTCAACTTGGGTCCACACCTTAGAAAGACATTAGGGATTACCCAACACTAGCACATCTTTAGCCACCATCTTGTTCTCTACTCGCTGAGAAGCAATCATTAACAATACTTGATTGTCATTCGTTTGAGGCATCCTTCCAATTTACTGACCGACAAGTACCTCCTTTCTATATTCTCTTCAGATAATAAAGATCTATATCGACTCAACACCGCCATCTTCTACCTCACATGTTATCTTAATTGTCAAGGTGCATCTATCAACAAGAGATTGAAGGTGATCAGTTTTCAAATTTGTTCATAGACAGTCGGCCACCTTGATTAAGTATAGAACCTCCCTTATAAACTATGATAACACTCCACTACTCACCAATCCCTCCTTCCATAGTGGAAGCATCCTAGAGAAGCACCATCATCTCCCCCACTTATCTCATCCTTAGCACTTGTACCCAAACGGTTAGAAAACAAACGCGTATCGACCGTGTTCTTACACACATGTCGTATAGCAAGACACAAACCATACTAGACAACCTGGATGGGAGGACCGACCAGCTCTGATACCAATTGTAACACCCCACTTTTCCATTTTATAAAATGCGCAAATAATACAAAAAACAATTAGAGTTTACACCAAAGAGTAGAATGTCACATCATGAAACCAACAATTAAACTTCTCTTATTAATCATACAAATATATATTTTTACAGCGGAATCATAATTAAATTTAATTCATGGCACTAAGGCCTACACCACAATACTCTCCACATAATGAGTGGTTCATTACAATTATACTAAATAAGATACATAATGAAATAGAATAGTGTCAAACATAAAAAATGCCCCATATCCCGTGTTACGTATCATAGAGACTCCAACGACTCGATTGAGCAACTCAAGCTCCATGTACTACTCAGGTACCTACTTATATGTACATTCGAAGAAGAATAGACGCCACAAAACAACAAAGGGGCGAGAATTACATTCAATAATTTAACAGTGAAAAATAAATGATAAGGAGTAGTATATCACATCAACCAACATAAACAACACACAGTCACAATACTAGTCACTTTCAATTCACCAATTAATCAACAAACATAAATGCAATGTGACTCCATGACTTGACACAATGCATGTGGTACCAAAAACACGGTTCATTCAATCAAACTTGATTTCTAAAGAATCTGACTAATTCGCATACACTCCACTGAGCAACGGACCTACTATGCATCTAACATAGATTTTGTCGTACTCGACGGGATCCACGCTTAAAAGATTGTGTTAAAAGGGGTAGTGTGTGTGATATCTGTGTGCAAAAGCTGGAAGAGAAATGTACAAGTGTCAGTGCAAAAGGGTGAATGCTCAGGAACTGAGGCTTGGAAAAGAATGCTGAAAGAGGGGGGAAGACACAAAGACTTTTGTTCGATAACTGTTAAGTTATGCCTACGTATCCTCACGTGCAATGAGGAAGTCAGAAAACCGTAGTTCGATTCAAAGAGACTGAAAGAGATAAATTGACTGTGAACTGCTTACTTGTCTATGCTCAAGTGTATGACTCGTCTGGCTCGAGTGCTAACTGTCTTGCATTAGACGGAAGAAGCAAGTTCTCGCTTATGAATGAGTGTGATGAGAAAAGAATCCCGAAGGAGACGATTATTGTTGGTTTTTTGTGTTTTCAGTTTTGATATTGTTTTTGGTGTTTTGCATAAGTTAATGAGCTTAAGCCTAAATCAAGGGCTGGTAGACTCATTATATCCTCCCTAATTAGGGATAATGAGCCCACTTAAGTATGAGATAAGCATCTCAACTTAATTGCAATGATGATGTAGGAATAAGATCATTAACCTACTTGTGATTACTTAGATGTTTTTGGGTTTTTGTTTAGTGTTAAGTAATGAGTTTAATCTCTAATCACAGATTAGTGGGCTCATTACACCATCCTAATAGAAGGATAATAGATGAGAACACTTAAGTTGAGGAAGACACCTCAACTTAATCCATGGTTAGGGATTAAATTCATTATATAACAAGCCTTTATTAAGTGGATTTTAATTAAGGGATGAGATTAAGAAATGAGTTTTATGATTTGTAAGACATCTTAAGAGAGACTTGTCCATTAAACACTAGGGTTAGTCCTTCTTAACCATGAGGAAGAATTAGAACCCTAATGTAAGGCCCAAGTTACAAGATAAAGTCTTGATGGTTATTAAGATGATTTGATTAAGAGGTTTAAACAAATTAAAGGTTTAACACTTACGATTAAAGTTATACATTCCATCCTAAGAGAAGGATGCAGGCATAACCCTAATTCAAAAGTCCTAAAACTTTAAGAGTTTAGTCTCTGATTATTGAGATGAGAAGAGAGACTCAAGGAGACCAAAAGGTAAAAAAAAACTACGGGGACTAATTACAACCCTAATCATTATCATGCTTGGATATCCTATGGTTTGTGAGGCTTAAGAAAGATCTTCAAGGAAGCCACCAATGGAAGAAGCAAATGAGAAAAGAGAGAGAGAGAGAGAGAGAGAGAGAGAGAGAGAGAGAGAGAGAGAGAGAAGGATTATGTTACTTACTTCATGAAGAAGTTAAGTAACCTAAGAACAAGAGATAACATAAGTGAATGAGATTCACTTCAAACACAAACAAGGTGCGTAAAAATAAAGAGAGAAAGAGAGGTTAGATGTGGATGCACATCCATATCCTGATTAACTTATCAAATGCACCTGAAATGGTTAGTTAAAACTCAAAATTTGTACAAATTCAAAAGCATAAGCAAATCAAGTGATGAAAAATTCAAATTGCATCCAAGGGAACCCTAAGCACTCATGAAGTCACCATCCAAAGGAGGAGGTCTAAAGGTTTACCAAGTTCAAGTTATGGTTATCCTAAGATTGGCTAGGGTTTTGGATATTTCTTAAAGGGAAAATGCACATTAATTTGAAAATTCAAGATAAAAATGAGTCAAAAATATATTTAGAGACTAGAGTTCAAATGTGAAAGATTGCAAAAAGAATCAAATGCAAACTCATCTTGGTTTGAAAGTTATGAATTTTTGAAGTTAGGGTTAAAAAATAAGGAATTTATAAACCCTAATTCAAAGCAAATTGGTAAAGTTTGATCAAAACCAAAAAGAAATTTGTGAGATGATTTTGAAAATGTTTCTAAATGTTTAAGAAACCTCTCTGAATTTTTTTGTGATTTTTAAATACTTTAAAGTATTTTTAATTAATTAAATGGACTTAATTAATTAAAATATACAATTAAATTATTTAAAAATGCATTTTTTAATGGAAAAATAAAAATAAAAGTAATTTTGGGTTCTGAAAATTAATTAAAGTGATGATAAAAAATTTCAGAATTTTTAAATGATTTTTGGTATTTTTAATAAATGAAATAAAATAAAATGAAATAAATAAAAATAAAATGAAAAGTATGCAAGATGGATGGATGAGATTGCGTGGGAGGTGGATGGAGGGCCAGGATGAGAAGTCATATTGACCAGGGGTATGCAAAATCTAAGGCTCAGGTTTGAAGTTGTTTTTCGCGCGTGATCCAATGGTTGGCATTTAAACTGACTAATTAATTATAATTATTCTAATTAATCAAAATTAAAATTAAGTGGGCTAATCTGAGCCATCCACGCACTAACCCTAATCATGATCCAAGGGCCAGGAATGACTCTGGGGAATTCATCATAGTTTAACCCTAATTATTTTCAGGTGACCGGAGCTAACCTTCGGTCATCTTCACCGGCGAACCAAAATTTCAGAATCTCCTACAAGCCACTAAACCTCAAATTTCTTTCCCAGAATTACTCCCCTAACATCGTAGAACATGAATCCACAAACCAAATTCATTTATCATGCATATTCAGGCTGAATCGAAGCAATCAAGTTCTAGGTCAAAAATTTCAAAACATCATGAAATCCTCATTTCTAACCTATTTTTAATTCTAATCATATCAGTGTTGTGAGCAACCTTAGTTTTGATTGATTATAATTTTTAAGTGTTTGTGTTTTCTTCACATTAAGAACAATGCTTGCCTTTAGATCTTTTGTTTCATTTGTTTTCAATGTTTTTGATCTTTTGAAAAATACGCAAAATGAATCGATTCATTCCATCATGAATCGATTCATGCTGTTTGAAGGATTCTGGAAATTTGCAAAATGAATCGATTCATCTTATGATGTATCGATTCATGCTGTTTGAATGGTTCTGGATTTTCTTCTATGAATCGACACATACAAACATGCATCGATTCATTGCTTGTTCTATTCTCTGTTTTTATAAATATGTTCAGTATGTATCGATTCATCATGTCTTGAATCGATTCATTAGTCAGTTTTTCTTCTAACAGAATCTGCATATATATGTGGAGTGTTTCATTTAGTGTGGAAACAAATCACAGAAAATTGCAGACGAATTTTACAGTGATAGATCATTGAAGAACACATCAAGAAAAGGATTTTGGAGTGTTGGACAATTCAATGTTGAGCGGGATTGAAACCTAGAATCAAATCATCTTCATCATCTTCTCAAAGACCTTAATTCAAGAACATCAACAAGGAAGTGTGTGCTGCTCTGTGAATTGAAGGCTTTTGAGATAACGTTCAGTGGTACGATCGGAGATCCAGCTGAGTTGAAGTTTGATAGAAGGTTTCAAGGAAAAACCAGCTGGGTTTTCCTTCAAGAATGGGCGTGTTCTTGAGGGTTTGTTAGTCACGTTTATAAGACAGATTCAGCCGCAGCGTAAGTTTTGGAAATCGGGGGATTTCGCAAATAGGTCGTGGAACCGGTGAATTGCTTGTATTACTTGCAGGGAATCTTGATTGGGCTCAGATCAAGTGAAGGTTGATACAATAGGAAGATCTAGGTGTATAGATTTCTGGTGTTTGTATAGCAACCTTGTAATCGACGAATTCAGCAAAGTTGATATAAAAGTTCTCAATTTCGGTTTGAAATTGAGAGGGAGACGTACCCACACGGGAGGACGAACGTGGGGAACTTCCTTACCAAATCTCTGCATATTGTATCTCTTCTCTATCTCTATTTACGTTTTCAATTGTTTTTGATTCATTGGAAATAACTTTTGTGATAGGTGCATTCAACTGTTTTACATATTGTGTGTTTAATCCTTTATCATCTCAATCGTAAATCCAGCATGTTATCACATGTCCGGTCTTCTAGTGGCTGGTCCAGAATAGACGCTTGTATATTTGGGACCGTTGTTTCCGTTAACTTTCGAAAACTCTGAAAAATCTTTTAAATCCTTGTAAACAAGGAGGTGATCCATTCACGCCCCCTCTAGATCACTAGCCACAGCGTCTAACAAGTGGTATCAGAGCACCGGTTCGCTGGTGCTTTGTGGCTGCCTGTAACGTTATGGATTCTAAACTAAAGGGGGCGTACAATAGAGCTCCTGTTTTCAATGGTGAAAATTATGGCTACTGGAAAGACTGCATGCGAGTTCACATAAATTCTTTTGATAGGCGCGTATGAGCTGCCATTCAAAATTGTCCTTTTCAAATTACCATGATGAATGAGGCAGGTGCCATAGTACCTAAACCAGAAGATGATTGGGATGAAAAAGATGAGAAAAAGTGGTCAAGTGATTGGAGAGCTCGAAATATGCTAATTTCAGCACTTAGTGCAGATGAGTATTATCGAGTTTCCCATTGCTCGACAGCTAAAGAAATGTGGGATGCTTTAGAAATTGCACATGAAGGTACAACTAAAGTAAAACAGTCCCGCATTAACACACTTAATCAAGAGTTCGAACTCTTTCGCATGAAATAAGGAGAATCTATTCCCGACATGCAAAAGAGATTTGTACATCTCATTAATCGTTTGAATGCACTTGGAAAACCTGTTTCCAATGATATTGCTACTAATAAAATTCTGAGATGTCTTAGCAGGGAATGGCAACCTAAAGTAACAGCTATCAAGGAAGCCAATGATCTAACGACACTCACAATGACTACTTTGTTTGGAAAGCTGGAGGAACATCAGCAAGAACTAGAAAGTCTAGAAAAGTTTGAGAACAAAAGTAAAAAGGGAAAAGAGAAAAATAAAGACAAAGAGGGTGAGAAGAGGCCTATAGCTCTTATGGCTTCAAACTCAAAGTCCTCACAAAAAGAGCTAAGCAACAATGAGTCATGTAGTGACGAAGACTCCGGTGACGAAGAAATGGGACTTTTTGTTAGGAGATATAATAGATTCATTCGAAAGAATGGAATCAAGCATTCCGACAAAAATCTCATAAATGTTAGAAGACAATCTATGGATTCAAAACAGGAAGAGTTTAAGAAGAATAGAGAAAGAGGGTCTTGCTTTAATTGTGGCAAGTCCGGACATTATAAAACGGATTGTCCTTTAAAGAAAAAGGATAAAGGAAAAGCTCCACCAAAAAGGTATAATAAGCAAAGAAGAGCTTACATAGCTTGGGAAAGTGATAGTGATTCATCAAGTACACAATGCTCAAGTGATAGCGATGAAACCGCAAATTTGTGTCTTAGGGCTCACACCAAAAATCAGTCCCACCATAAGAAGAAAAGTGATGATAAAAAGGTAAAACAAGCTTACTATAACAATTTCTCTTCTATGTCTTTTTCTGAATTGAAAGTAGCTTTTGAAAAACTGCATAATGAAGCTATAGAAGCATTTAAAAGATTATCTTCCGATAAAATTTTTTTTTCATACTTTGAAGGTAAAGTACAACATGCTGAAAAAGATTTAGAATGCTTGAAAGCTAGTATTGCAGAAAATTCAAAAGCTATTGATATTGATGGTTGTAGTAAAATAAGGCATTGTGAAAGGTGTCACATTTGGCATCAAGAGGTCATCTCTCTTAAAGTCAAATTGGAAAAAGCCTTGCAACCTAAGATTACTTATTCCGTTGATACTAGGTTGTTCAAAAAGTCATTAAATCCTCCATTTGCAAAATATTCTTTTGCTCCAAAGGATTTAAGGACAAATGGTAAACATCATCATTATCATAGTGTTTGTCATTATTGTTGTCATGCTTGCCATACCATTGAGAAATGCAAATTTAGAAGATTTCTAGTGCCTAAAGGCATTTATCAATAGAAGCCTAAAGACAACCATGTTACCACTTACCCACTTGGACCCAATAAAAATTGGGTACCTACCTCTCTCTTTTGATATTGTAGGATGAGTGTCTTGCATCCATGGAAAGAAGATGGTTTCTGGACAGCGGGTGTTCAAGGCACATGACGGGTGACATATCACTTTTTATTGACTTCAAAGCAAAGAAGAAGGGGTATGTTACTTATGGAGACAATAACAAAGGAGCTATACTTGGTAAAGGTAGTGTAGATAATCCCTCTACCACTACTATTTCTGATGTCCATCTTGTAGAGGGACTTAAACACAACTTGTTAAGTATAAGTCAACTATGCGAAAAAGGTTATAAAGTTTCTTTCACAAAAACTTGTTGCAAAATTGAACATACCGAACAAAATGTTGTGTTTAAGGGTGTAAGAGTAAACAACATATATATGCTTGATCTTTTGAGTGTATCCTTAACAAGCACTAAATGTCTAGTAGCCTTAAATGATGATTCATGGCTATGGCATAGACGCTTAGCGCATGTTAATTTCGATTTGCTTAATAAGGTTGTATCCAAGGATCTAGTAGTAGGTCTTCCAAAAATAAAATTTTCAAAAGACCACCTATGTGATGCTTGCCAAATGGGGAAACAAACAAGGGTCTCTTTTAAATCTAAAAATATAATTTCAACTTCAAGACCCCTTGAGCTTCTCCATATGGATCTCTTTGGACCATCTAGGACAAAGAGCTTAGGTGGAAACTATTATGGTTTCGTAATAGTAGTGTCGCTCCCGACAAATGAAACTGGATCAGATGAAGGTACAGACGCGAACGGTCGGCGAGAGGGACAATGAGAACACACAGCCGTGAACTCACTGGAGATGAATAGAGTCGCCAGCTAGGCATTTTTATCCCGGAGGAAAGGCAATGCTGCATAAGCCTAGAAAGAGATGGATAAGACGGTTGCGAACCAGAGAGACTGAGAAAGGGGGTTGGTTACAACCTGGGAAGGTATTAGCACCCAGATTGTCCGCCGTACTCGACGGGATCCACGCTTAAAAGATTTGTGTTTTAAAGGGGTAGTGTCAGTGCAATTTGTGTATAAAGAGCTGGAAAGCAATATGTACAGGTGTCAGTGTAAAGTGTTATAAGTGATGTGAAGTATGAAAGTGTCAGTGTAAGAACAAAGTGGAATGCTCAAGATCATGAGGCTAAGAAAATAAAGCTGGAAAGAGGGGGAATATACAGAGACTTTTGTTCGATAACTGTTAAGTTATGCCTACGTATCCTCTCGTGCAATGAGGAAGTCAGAACACCGTAGTTCGACCCAAAGAGACTGAAAGATGAATTGACTGATGAACTGCTTGCTTGTCAATGCTCAAGTGTATGACCTGTCTGGCTCAGGTGCAAACTGTCTTGCATTAGACGGAAGAAGCAAGTTCTCGTTTGTGAGTGAAGATGATAAGAAAAGAATCCCGGAGGAGACGATTATTGTTTGTTTTTGTGTTTTCAGTCTTTTATTGCTTTTGAAAGTTTGTCATAAGTTAATGAGCTTAAGCCTAAACCAGTGGATTTAGTAAACTCATCACATCTTCCCTCTGATTAGGGGTAATGAGAGTACCTTAAGTGTGAAGTCAGATTCTCACACTTAATCATCTTTGATGTAGGATTAAGATCATTAACCTACTTGTGATTATTTAGATGTTTTTGTTGTTTTTGTTTAGTGTTGAGTAATGAGATTAAGCCATAATCATGGATTAAACAGGCCCATTACACCATCCTAAAAGAAGGATGATAGATGAGAATGTTTAAGTTGAGGAAAGCTCCTCAACTTAATCCATGATTAGGGATTAAACTCATGACAAAACAAGCCTTTATTAAGTGGATTTTAGTTAATGATATGATGATGAAGTGATTTTTTAGGGTTTGTAAGACAACTTGAGGGGGACTTGTCCATTAACACTAGGGTTAGTCCTTCTTAACCAGTTAAGGAAGAATTAGAACCCTAATGCAAGGCCCAAGTTACAAGTGTGATGTCTTGATGATTATTAGATGGATTGATTAAGGGAGTTAAACACATTAAGGGTTTAACACTTAGGATTAAAGTTATACACTCCATCCTAAGAGAAGGATGCAGGCATAAGCTTAATCACAAAGTCTTAAAGCCTTTAGGGTTTAGTCCCTGATTATGAGGTGAGAAGAGAGGACTCAAAAGAGAGACACAAAGGTAAAACTAAGTGGGGAGACTAAACAAAACCCTAATCATTGTCATGCTTGGTTGTTCCTAAGGTTTGTGAGGTTTTCAGGAACAATCTTCAAAGGAGCCACCAGGAAGCAGATGAACCAGATCAAGAGAAGCAAAGCAAAGTGACTTGCTTCATTCAAGAAGTCAAGTCACTTGAAGAAAGAAAGTGGGAGGAACAAGAATGAGCAAGCTCAATCTCAAGCACATACATAAATGCAGCAATGGATGCAAGAGAGATGAAAAGAAAAGTTATGAGAAGTGAAGGCAAATTCACTTCTCAAGTTTACTTACCACCTGAAATGTTAGAAAGAAATGCAATGCAATGCTAGATGGGATGAAATGGTATGATGCTAGACAAGACCAGAAGCATGTTGATGATGATTATGATGTTATGAGGTGCTTCAAACATGAGGCAAGACATGGGGATGTTCATACAAGACTATGGATGCAAATGATGCAAGTTAAGAACCAAGAACATACATGAAAAGTTATGAATCATACAAAACAAATGACATGGCAAATATGTAGTGCAATGATCAAACATGCTTTCTATATGTCTTAAGATGTCAAATGGATCACAAGAATGCACAAAATGCAATGACAGGTCAAGTTATGCAAGGAAATGCAAGAATGATGCAAAAGAAAGCCCAAATTAGGGTTTATGAATCAGACATCAAACCAAAACCCAAAACAGAAGTAAACCCTAAGATAAAAATGGAAAATGCCACCCAAAGAAACCCTAAACCTATACTAAACCAAGGTCCAAAGGGGAGGTCTCAACTCTTAAACAAACTCAAGTTATGATTTTTCTAAGTTATTAGGGTTTTTTAGGGTTCCTAAACAAAAGAAATACCAAACAAATTGAAAATGAGGAATCAAATCATGGCCACTTAATCCTAGAAACTACATGCTAAACACAAAACAAAGCAAAAAGAATCAATGTCCAACTCTTCTTAGATAAGCAGAAATGATTTTTTGAACTTAGGATCAAAATAATGCACAAAAAATGATTTAATTCAATGGAAAATTCTTAAAATGCATCAAGATCAAAAAATAAATTTGGTTTGAAGGTTGGACAATGTTTCTAAATGTCTTAGAACACTTCATGAATTTTTTGGTGATTTTTAAATACTTAAAAGTATTTTTAATAAATTAATTTCCATTAATCAATTAAAAATAATCTTTTATATATTTAAAAATACTTTTTTAATGCTAAAAATAAAAATAAAAATATTTTTGTGTCATAAAAATTAATAAAACTCTTGAGAAAAAGTTTCATAATTTTTAAACAAGTTTTGCTATTTTAAATAAATTGTGCAAATAAAATGAAAAGAAATGAAATAAAAATAAAGAAAATGGGAAAGTAATCAGAATGGAGGGTGGAGATTGAGGCTGGATTCAAATGCGTTGACTGGCGCGCAGATCCAAGGGCCATGGTTGGTTCAGATTAATTAACTTAATTATGGATTAATTAAACTAATAAAATGAATTAGGGCTAATCAAATGCATCTGGGCCACTCAATCAAGCGGGAAGTCAAACAAGTCAAAGGATCCTACGCTCCACATTCAAACTAGAGTTAATGACTGGATTAGGGCACAAATTACTTTCAGGCGGCCGGAGAAGACTTCCGGTCGTCTTCTCCGGCCAGCATCTCCCCTGAAAATCCCCAAAACTCCAAAAACCTAACTAAAACGAAATCTAAGAACTGGGAAATGATCCCCACTCACTCACGAACCAAACCCCCTAATCAAAACACATTTATATTTCCTAACAAGGCTGAATCGAAGCAAGAAAGAATTAGGGCACGCAAGTTTCAGAGAGCAATTAAATTCTCATTTCATCACCATTTCAAAAACTAAGAACATCAGGATGATCAGTGAATCACATAGAACAAGTTTGTAACAAGAGAAATGATTTCTGGAAAAATAATTTTCGAGCTACCTGAGATTTGGAGCTTTCAACTTGAGGACTTTCAGGCCACTTCTTTCAGTGCAAACCACTCCACTTGATCCCCAGAAGATGTTTGAATGCTCAAAAGAAGTTTGAGCTGGCTGGATAGTGAGATTCGAAAGCTTCTGCTCAAGCTTGATCAGAAATGGCAATGGTGAAATAGAGAGCTTCAGGTCATGGTGAATGGTTGTTTGTGATCCTGAGGGTGAATGGAGAAGCTTTACAAAGTTTGTTTGACTGTTTGTGAGCTAGGATGAGAGTTTCGAATGAAACTGCAAGCTGGTGTCAAAATGGTGCAGTGATGTTGTAGCTTGTTTAAGGCTTGGTTCTTGGTTGCTTTGGGCTCAATGAGACATGGTGAGATGATTGGTAAAGATGGTTTGGATGTATGTGAGTTGGGCAGAGAGTTTCGAAGGCAAAAGCAAAGTGGAGTGTTCTTGTGTTGTGGTGTCTATGAGATGCTTCAGCCTTGCCTTCTCCTATCTTTGGCTTGCCAAGGGATATTGTATTATAATCCTATAGGTCAGATGATGTGACCTGGCCTATAGTGATTGGTAAGTTTACTTTTGCAAAATGTCCATTTCTTTGTAAGAGAAAGCATGGCTTGGTCTAGGCTTGGTACAAGGGCTAGGGCTGGCGCAGCATGGTGTGTGTGTGATGTTGGGAAGGTCCAGCAGCCAATGCATCAAGTGGAGAGAAGCACAATGATGTCTTTGCAAGTTGGCACACTTTTGCAACTTCATGAGAAAGTCTAGTTACACAAACCATAACCATGTGAAACCTTGGTCCAATTCTGATTTTTAGGACCTATTGAATGTTTGCATACTGGTTTGAAATGAATTAGAAGTTGCAATTGGCTTTGGTTCATGATTTTGCAAAATTCTCATTTGAAGCATGCCTTGAAAATCAATGATTTTTGCCAACTTTGTCACACCATAACTTTTGATCCAAGAAGAGTTTGATCATGTTCTTGTACTTTTTGAAAAGGGAAAGATGAGATCTACAACTTTCATGACCAAAGTTTTTCCATTTGAAGCATTTTTGGATCAAGAATCAAGGCTTGAAAAATGACCTAAAATGAAGCATTCTTGAAAAGTCAACTATGCCCAAAAAGTCAACATTTGCAAAAACTCCAAATTCTTGATTTTTATGAACTTCAACCTTCTTCCATGATCAAATAAAGATCATATACACTCAAAATGATGAAGATCAACCATTGGTTGGGTCACTGGGGGCCTCAGATGCCCTGATTTTACACTGACTTGTCTGAAAAGTCAACCCTTGATCAGATGACTTCCCCATGGAATTTCTTCATGAAAATTGATATGCATACTCCCTATACCATATAAAGAGCAATGGAAACAAGAATTACCAAAAAATTTGGAGTTATGGCCTCTGAAACCAAAACCCTAATTTTAGGTCAACTGTGCAGTTCATTCTGGCTCTGCATCCACTCAAACCCTAGTTACTGTGATTCCTCTGCATTTTTGACTTTGAGGAGATGAAATATGATATAAGAACACACATGGACCCCTTTGAGTTGATTGGTGGCCTTTGGAATGGCTCAGGATGCCTTGGGATTGCTCAGATCACAAACCCTAGGTGCAGATGCCTTAGAAACTATGCAGTGAATAAAAATAAGATATGAGGTGATATGATTGTGTTTATGCATATGAAATGATCACAAGCCATGGTGAAATGAGTGAGGGCAAATTTGGGGTGTTTACAGCTGCCCCTATTCAAACATGAGTTAGCTGTGCAGGATGTAAGCGACGGCTTAACAGGCAAACAAGATAACTTGTGGTTGAATACCAAAGACAGTCCAAAATTTGTACTCACAGAAATGAAGAAGAAAAGGGATATAGATTGTAAAAGCAAATAAAGTATATTGTAAAGTGCGGGCGACGGAAGACGACCGTCGAGCAGAGGACGACTGCTGGGTAAAGTGTGTGAAGCAAAGCGATGACGGGGATGGCCGACATGCTGGGGATATAAGGTAAAGCTAAGACGGGGACGGCCGACTAGCTGGAGAAATAAGATTATGATGGGGACGGCCATCAAGATAAAGTTGTAAGATTCTCTGGGAATTAATGAAGCATGACGGGGACGGCCATCAAGTTCACAAAGGTAAAGTAACCAACGATGGGGACGGCCATCGGGTCGAAAAAAGGAAAAAAGGGACCACGACGGGGACGGCCATCGGGTTAAAGAATAAATGAAATAAACAGATGATGGGGTACGACCATCAAAGGTGAAGGATGATCACCTAGCAGGGGACGGCTGCTCTGTTGGGGATAAAAGAAATATGATGGGGAACGGCCATCAAAGGTGGAGGACGACCACCTGGCAGGGTACGGCTGCCGAAAAATATCAACGATGGGGACGGCCATCGGATAGAAAAGGTCAACGATGGGGACGGCCATCGGACGAGCATGATGGAGGACGACCATCAGGAAGTGGAGGACGACCACTCAGCAGGGGACGGCTGCTCTCAAGGTTTATCATAACACAGGACGAGTGTTAGATAACCGAAAATCAACAATGGGGACGGCCATTGGATAAAGTGATGAAGGACGATCATCAAAAGGTGGAGGACGACCACCTAGCAGGGGACGGCTGCTAAATCAACGATGGGGACGGCCATCAGATGAGCATGACGGAGGACGACCATCAAGAAGTGGAGGACGACCACTTAGCAGGGTACGGCTGCTCTCAGGGTTATCATAACACAGGACGAGTGTTAGATAAAAAGGAAATTTGTTGGTGATCTACTGGGGAGATAGTAAACACGGACGAGCGTTTACATCCAAGAAACAAAAGGTATAAGTGTTTGGGTATTGTGTATAGATTAAAGATGCGGACGAGCATCCTTAAGACTATGATACGGACGAGTATCATGTAGAAACAAACTGACACATGTTCAGAGATGATGATACGGACGAGTATCAACTGGTTAACAAAGAACACGGACGAGTGTTGCATCTGAAAGGACTCTTCTGGGTATTAGTAGACACAGACGAGTATCTGTATTCAAGAAGACAAAAGTGTTTGACACGGTGTATGGATTAAAGATGCGGACGAGCATCCTTAAGACTTATGATACGGACGAGTATCATGTAGAAACAAACATTAGATGCAATGTTCTGAGATGATGATACGGACGAGTACCAACTGGTTAACAAAGAACAAGGACTACTGTCGAATCTGTGGGGAGGTAAGTGATGGTGTATACAAGATACGGACGAGTATCTGTATAAGTGTATCGTGAGTAGTGAGTATATAGATGAGTATTTATCTGCTGGGGAGAGTGACACGGACGAGTGTCAAGAGAGAAAAGTATAATATTAACAAGTGTGTGGGTGATAAAGGTGTAAGCGACTGCGCTGGGGATATGACACGGTCGGGTGTCAAGAAAAGTGTATATATGAGTATATGTGAGTGCAACGAGGGTGTCTTTGGCTTTCTGCTGGGGTATGACACGGACGGGTGTCAGGACGTATCTGTAATACGGGTGATCTTGTTCGTAAAGATGTTCAGGCGACTTTACTGGGGAGTGATGACACGGACGGGTGCCAAAAGGTGTATATACTGGTGTTTGGGATTTGTGAGGCAACTGCTTTTGCTGGGACCCTGGTGGGGATTTTTGTATATCGTACTCTGTATACCGACAGATTGTCAATATTTACAAGTGTTTGATTCACAACATGACTTATGATTATGCTATGCGTTTGATTTTTTTGCCGTAATGCTCCGTATTGGACGGAATGCTACGCTCTGGGGGATAGTATGATGCGAATGCTATGATTATGCAAAGAGGCACAGATCCGGGATTCGGATCCCGCTGCTGCGAAGATCTCTGGTTGATCTGCTTGAAGTGAACATCCCAGCTGGGGATGAGATCATTGGTCGATCTAATGATGTATCTGTTTGGGGATATAGGTCACTGATTGACATATCCTTATAATACGGGACCCAGCTGGGGTTTGTAGAAGCTTTCTTCCTCTCTGTTGTGATTTCTTCGTGCGTTGCCCTTCTGAATGGAGGCTGGGGAAGGTTGCTGGTCACTCAGCTGGGGAGAGCAATGGGAAGTAACTCGGCTGGGGATAGAGCACTTCAGATGCTGAGATTGAGTGTATGTTGATTTGGCAACTTTGCTGAGGAAGTGGGCACCTTCCAGTGCCATGCGGAAGATAGACCGAGTTGATAATGATACACCAGCTTACTGAGACGTAACTTGCATGCCCCAGGTTGCGTTCTGGATACCTGCAATCCTGCAAAGATAAGGAGACGCACAAAAGGTCCCGAGGTATCCTTTACTAGATTCCGTCATAGGAGATAAGTGCTTTCGAGAGTAAGTATATTCCCTGTAAGCATGTGCTTTTATTTTTAGAGAAAGGCATCTGTACTTATGCAATTGTATTTTAGAGACATCAGACATCCTTTGCAAAAATGTACAAAACGAAACATGACTGAAAGTCTGATTTTATTAATTCATGTGCCCTGAATTGGCAAGATACAGTCAAAGAAACATATCTCCTGAAATGAGGAGATTGTTACAAATCGAGAAATAAAGTGCTGGCGATGCTGACGACGCTTTCAAGGAGCTTCCTCCTCTGCTATGACTCGTATGACAATGACGTTCTTCTCGCCTTGCTTTCTGAAGAAAGTCGATTCTGATTGAAGCTTGATCCTTTGGAGCTTACCAAGTTGTAGGTGATACAGACGAATTCAGAATACAGTTGTTCGCTTGTTCCCTTATTTTGCATGGATCGCCCTTTCGGGTTTTCAATCCATCGGGATACCCATTTTTGCCTGAGTTGTCCAATGCGGCTTTTCAACTCTGCGGGTGTACATTTTTTTGTGTTTATTTCCCTTATTTTTGCCCGAGTCTTTTATTCTGTTTTTGACTCGCCGGGATGCCCTATTTTTGCCTGGACTTACATTCTGTTTTTATGTCCAGCGGGTCATTTTATGCGAAGTATTTTTTAACTGCATCTGAATTCACAGGGGACGGGAAATCTTCACCATCCATGGTGCTGAGCATCAGTGCTCCACCAGAGAAAACTTTCTTTACGACGAATGGTCCTTCATAATTCGGAGTCCATTTGCCCCTGTGGTCTGTATGAGGAGGGAGGATTCTTTTCAACACAAGATCTCCTACTTGGTATTCTAGGTGCCTGACTTTCTGATCGAAGGCTTTCTTCATTCTCTTCTGATACAACTGCCCATGACAGATTGCAGCCAATCTTTTCTCTTCGATCAGACTCAGTTGTTCGTATCGGGACCGAACCCATTCTGCTTCACTCAATTTAACATCCATCAATACCCGTAGCGAGGGTAATTCAACTTCAACAGGTAGGACTGCTTCCATACCATACACAAGCTGATACGGTGTTGCCCCAGTGGATGTTCTGATTGATGTGCGGTACCCATGTAAGGCAAATGGTAGCATTTCATGCCAGTCCTTGTAAGTGACTACCATCTTCTGCACAATCTTCTTGATATTTTTATTTGCTGCCTCAACAGCGCCGTTCATCTTTGGCCTGTAAGGAGAAGAATTGTGATGTTGGATCTTGAAGTCCCGGCATAACTCTGCCATCATTTTGTTGTTCAAGTTGGAACCATTATCAGTAATGATTCGCTCGGGCACTCCGTATCGACAGACGATATCTCTCTTTAGGAATCGGGCTACCACTTGTCTTGTAACGTTTGCATATGAGGCTGCTTCAACCCACTTGGTGAAATAGTCGATGGCGACCAGGATAAATCTGTGGCCATTTGAAGCAGTTGGCTCAATCTTGCCAATCATATCAATGCCCCACATGGCAAAGGGCCAGGGTGAAGACATGATGTTCAAAGGATTGGGAGGCACGTGCACCTTATCTGCGTAAATCTGGCATTTATGACATTTTCTGGCGTAAGCACAACAGTCTGCATCCATCGTGATCCAGTAATAGCCTGATCTTAACAATTTCTTAGCCATGGCATGCCCTCCTGCATGGGTACCAAAAGATCCCTCGTGCACTTCATGCATCAACAAATCTGCTTCCGTCTTGTCGACACATCTGAGGAGTATCATGTCAAAGTTCCTTTTGTATAAGGATCCATCAGTGTTCAGAAAGAAACTACCAGCAAGCCTTCTCAAAGTCTTCTTATCATTGGAAGATGCCCCAGGTGGGTATGTCTGATCCTCCAAGAAGCACTTAATGTCATGGAACCAAGGCTTATCATCTTTGACAATGTCTGCGGCAAATACATATGCTGGCCTGTCAAGTCTGGACACTGAAATCTGAGGTACAAAGTTAGCAGCTTGAACTTTGATCATGGATGAAATGGTAGCCAGGGCGTCTGCAAACTGATTCTCGTCCCGAGGGATATACTCAAGCTTGACTGTTGTGAAGAAAGTCAGTAACCTCCTTGTATAATCCCTGTAAGGCATCAGATGATCCTGGTGGGTATACCATTTTCCGTTGGTTTGATTAACTACCAGAGCTGAATCTCCAAATACGGTCAATGTCTTGATCCTGAGGTCAATGGCTTCCTCAAGACCCATAATGCAGGCTTCGTATTCAGCTTCGTTGTTAGTGCAGTTGAAAGTGAGTTTTGCCGAGAAAGGCATGTGAACTCCTTTTGGTGTAATGAGTACTGCACCAACACCACGACCATTCATGTTAACAGCCCCATCAAACATCATAGTCCATTCTTCCTCCGGGTCAGGCCCTTCAGTGTGAATAGGTTCTTCATGATCTTTTGCTTTAATGAACATGATGTCTTCATCAGGGAAGTCAAACCTCATAGGCTGGTAGTCATCAATGGGTTGCTCAGCAAGATATTCAGATAGTACACTGCCTTTGATGGCTTTCTGAGATGTGTACTGTATGTCGTATTCTGTGAGAATCATCTGCCATCTTGCAACCCGTCCGGTAAGAGCTGGCTTCTCGAAAATGTACTTAACTGGGTCCATTTTTGAGATCAACAAGGTAGTGTGGGTCAACATATACTGCCTTAGTCGGCGAGCAGCCCACGCTAAAGCACAGCAAGTTTTCTCGAGCAGTGAATAACGTTGTTCACAGTCGGTAAACTTTTTGCTTAGGTAGTATATTGCATACTCTTTTCGACCAGACTCGTCATGCTGGCCCAGCACACACCCCATTGACTCTTCTAATACTGTCAAGTACATTATCAGAGGTCTTCCTTCAACTGGCGGCATGAGGATTGGAGGTTCTTGTAAATACTCCTTGATCTTGTCAAAAGCCTTCTGGCAATCTTCGTTCCACCTGACCGTCTGTTCCTTTCTTAACAGCTTGAACAAGGGTTCACAGGTTGCTGTAAGGTGGGATATGAACCGTGAGATATAGTTCAATCGACCTAAGAACCCTCGAACTTCTTTCTCAGTTCTCGGTGCAGGCATTTCTTGAATAGCCTTGACTTTATCAGGGTCAACTTCAATCCCTTTCTCGCTCACAATAAAACCCAGCAGCTTACCGGATCGTACCCCGAATGTGCACTTGTTGGGGTTCAGCTTTAGTTGGTACTTCCTCAGACGCTTGAACAACTTCAGTAGATTCACCAAGTGATCTTCCTCTGTAAGGGACTTGGCGATCATATCATCCACATAACACTCGATTTCCTTATGGATCATATCGTGGAATAATGTCACCATAGCCCGTTGATATGTGGCACCAGCATTCTTCAGTCCGAATGGCATCACTTTGTAGCAGAACGTGCCCCAAGGTGTTATGAATGTTGTCTTCTCCATGTCTTCAGGTGACATCTTGATTTGATTATATCCTGAAAATCCGTCCATGAAGGAGAATACCGAGAACTGAGCCGTGTTATCCACCAATACATCAATGTGAGGTAATGGGAAGTCATCTTTCGGGCTGGCTCTGTTCAGATCCCGGTAGTCAACACACATTCTTACTTTGCCGTCTTTCTTAGGCACAGGCACTATGTTAGCAACCCACGGCGGATAGCTAGTTACAGCAAGGAACCCGGCGTCCCACTGCTTTTGTACCTCTTCTTTGATTTTCATAGCCATGTCTGGGCGAGTTCGGCGCAGTTTCTGTTTAACTGGTGGGCATTCTTCCCTCAAAGGCAGCTTATGCACAACAATGTCGGTATCCAACCCTGGCATATCTTGATACGACCAAGCAAACACATCAACATACTCTTGAAGCAGATCTATCAGTTGTCTCTTCACTGAGTCTTGCAGGCAGGCCCCGATTTTAACTTCCTTCACGTCTTCGTCTGTACCAAGATTAATCACTTCAATCTCCTCCTGGTGAGGAGTAATAACCTTTTCCTCCTGTCTTAACAACCTGGCTAGCTCTTCAGGAAGCTCATATTCTTCTTCAACCCCTTCATCAGCTTGATTGATCGGATTGTCAAAGTCATACGATGTCATAGCCGTGCTGTTGTCGGTGCTGTCAGGAAGGCACTCTCTGCAAGGGTTAAGTTGTTCATTTTAGTGATCTGATTTTAGTCTTATTTAGAAAAATGAAGTTGTCATTTTGAAAACACCGCCATTTATTTTTGTACAAAAAGAAAAATGGAAAAACTGTGAGCAGAAAAGAAAAAGACTTGTTTGCAAAAAGATGTCTGATATTTCATTAATTAATCTTGTTTGCACAAAAGTACAGATGGCCCTGATTACAAAATGAGCAAGATGCAAGACTTGGATGCATGCTATAAAAATGCAGGAAATAATAATTACTCTGCATGAGTAACTCTTATAATTTCCTGGGAAGACCAGTTCGAGACACTGCTCCCCGGGATCTTTGGACGAATCCAATTCTCCAGATTGCGCTCCTCTTCCAGCTCGTCTTCCAGACAGTTGATAGCATCAGGGGTAAGCATCCCCCCACTGACAAAACCAGGCTCTGCAGCAGCCTTTGCTTGATGTTGAGTTGGTCTGTAACCCAACCTAAATTTGTCCTTCTTCTCCTCCACAGCTAAGACCTTGCCCCAGCCTAGGGCAGTTCCTTCCTCAACAACCTTCCGGGCTTGCTGATAAGATGACATGGAGATACCTGACACAGCAGATGCTTCATTGACATTCAAGGCTTCAAAACCTTGGCTCATTGTTTCATGGATCTCTCCATCCATCTCAATGTATTTATAAGTAGCCAGATGGCTAACGAAAATATCCTCTTCCCCACAGATTGTGACAACTTGACCTTCCCACTCAAATTTTAACTTTTGGTGAAGGGTAGACGTTATTGCGCCGGCGGCGTGAATCCAGGGTCTACCCAACAAACAGCTGTAGGCGGGCTGAATGTCCATCACATAAAAGATAGTTTTAAAGGTCTGCGGGCCAATTGTCACGGGCAGCTCAATCTCTCCCAGAACCGATCTCTTAGAACCATCAAAGGCTCTTACTACCAGGTTGCTGGGTCTCAATGCCAATCCATCATATTCTAGCTTCACCAGAGCCTTCTTTGGTAAGACATTCAGGGAAGAACCTGTGTCCACCAGCACATGAGAAAGGACAGCTCCTTTGCATTCCATGGTTATGTGCAAGGCTTTGTTGTGATTGCGGCCATCCGCTGTCAAGTCAGAATTGGTAAACCCTAGCCCATTGCTAGCAGTAACATTTCCAACCACGGTTTCCAATTGGTTGACAGTAATCTCCTCAGGCACGTAAGCTGCGTGCAAGACTTTAAGTAGTGCATTCCGATGGGCTTCGGAGCACATAAGCAGTGAGAGGATAGAGATTTTGGATGGCGTCTGGTGAAGCTGATCCACAACTTTATAATCACTCTTTTTGATGATTCGCATAAACTCATCAACTTCCTGATCAAATGGAGTCTTCAGGGTTTCTTTGGCAGCTGTGTCTTCCTGCACCGGGCCTTTTCTCTTTGCCTTGGCAGCAGCTTCTGCTTCGGCTGTAGGTCTTTGGACTTGTGAAGCAAAGAGACGTCCGCTTCGAGTGAAGCCTCCGCCTCCCCCCACATTATCTACTTGTGGTGCAGGTGTTGACGTTTCAAGAGTGATTCTTTTTCCTTCGCAATACAAGTCAGAGCCATAGTGCCAAGGGATGGCCCTATCGCTTTCATATGGTACTGGTCCAGGCACCGTGACAGTGACCGGACTGATTGCTGCTGCTGAAGGGACTGTTATTGTCTGTGGATCATAAAAGATTGTAACTGGTGCTCTGGCGGGAGCAGCACCTTCTGAATGGTAGGCGGAATTATTTTCAGGATCGTAGAATATGGTAACAGTAGAGACATCTTCATGATTGATTGCTGGTGTTGTAGGAGGTATCGTTGGAAGGACTGATGTTGTTGTTGATGGAGATTCGAAATGGAATGAAGCTGAAGTTGTAGCAGGAGAAACTGTTGAAAACTGATCATTTGGAAGGACAGGTGAAGTACTTTTTGATGTTGCTGGTGAATTGTCGGGAACAATAGTTGCTGCAGTTGTAGGAGGGTCTGAAACCGTTGCTGATGAAGTTGTCGGATCTGTCGGAAATGATGTAGTGATCTGTAGCAGGCCACTCTGAATAAGGCTGTCAATGCCATTCCTCAGGTCCTCACACCCATTCCATGAAATATTGCAATAGGGACACCCTAGTTCACACCCCGGAAATATCTGGCTTTCACGGAGTTGAGCTTTGATTTCCACCAATGGTGTCCTGATCTGATCCACACTGGTTATTAAATAAGACGGTTTGTCTTCTTCAATAGCGTTAATTCGAGGACCACCATGGTTTGGCATTGGGTTTTTATTGACATTGGGCGGAGGTGCAAAATTCAGAGCCTTGGAGTCTACCAAGTCTTGTACCTTCATATGCAGAGCCCTGCATTTTTCTGTACTGTGACCAGGTGCGTTTGAGTGAAAAGCACACCTAGCATTGGAGTCATAGTTCCTTGGTAGACTGTTGGGATCCGGAGGTGCCAACGTTCTTAGCTCAACTAGGTTGAGTTTCAGAAGTTGTGGCAGCAAGGCGGCATACGGCATCGGGATCGGGTCGATCACTCTGTTAGCTTGAGATGGCCTCTGTTGGAATGGCCTTTGTTGATTGTTGTTGTTGGTGTTGTTGCTGTTGTAGTTTCTTGGAGGATATTGATTCTGCTGATACTGAGGTTGTTGTTGGAAGTTTTGTTGAGGAGGTTGATAGACTGGCTGAGGATGAGCTGGAGCAGGAATGGTGACTGCTGCTATTGACCTTTGAACATATTGGGGCCTACCCCTGTTTGAATGGATGGCATTGGTCTCGCCAGTTCTTCTCGGGCCTGCAAAAGGCTTTCTTGTACTACTGGACGAGCTTGCACCGTTGTCTGAGATCTTTCCCATTTTTAACAAGCTTTCAATTCTCTCCCCGGCTATGACAACATCTGCGAAGCTAGTAGAGGAGAAAGCAGCCAACCTGTCAATATACGTCCCCTGGAGAGTGTTCATAAACATGTCTGCCATTTCTCTCTCAGACATTGGTGGTTGAACGGCAGCAGCTAGTTGCCTCCACCTTTGGGCATATTCTCGGAAACTCTCCCTCGAAGACTGTGACATTCCCATCAGGAGAGTCCTGTTGGGTGCCATGTCTAGATTATACTGATACTGTCTGATGAAGGCCTCTGCCAGGTCCTTCCAGCATCTAATTGTTGCTCTTGTCAGATGGGAATACCACTCCCTCGAAGCTCCAGTCAAGCTATCTTCAAAATAGAACATCCAGAGCTTCTCATCCATTGTATAGGCCTTCAGCCTTCCCAGAAATGATTGTAGATGGGTCCGGGGGCATGAAGTCCCATTATACTTTTCGAAACAAGGAGGCTTGAACTTATGGGGGATCCTGACCCCGTCTACCAAACCCATGTCCATGACGTCGAAACCCAAAGAATTTTGAGATTCTAAGGACCTCAACTTCTCAGCTATTTCATCCAATCTTCTATCATATGCTTCTTCCCCAGCTCCTATTACTGTGTACTGGTCTTCTTGAGGGTCTTCCTGTAATACCCTGGCTGCAGTGGCTGTCCCTTGAACATTTGCAGGAATGTTAATCTCAGGATGTGGATGTGGGCCAAACACAGGAGGGTTAACATGGGGTTGCACCCGTTCATTGTTACTTGTGCCAGCAGTCCCCACATGGGGCTCATCTTGATTCCTTCCTTCTACCAAAGCTCTGAGCCTCTCCTGGCTTTGAGCTAAATTGTTCATCACTTCCATGAATTGTGTTATCTGAGTTCTCATCTCCAACCTTTCGTTGGCCATCTGGTTTCTGACCTCCGTAAGGTCCTGCTGCATCTGATCCATCTGAATTCCCGGAAGGTTGTTTCTAGTTGGGTACCTGTGTGGCCTGTTGAGGGGAAATACCCGGCGGCGAGCAATAATTCCTGAGTATCACAACAGAGGTTAGCAACAACAAAACAAAAACCTACAAAACAAACAAAAGGGTTAGCATGCAATGCAGTTATGCTTATTTGCTCTCAAGGTATCCGGCTTGGCATTCAGTTTTGACCCTTCCAGACCCTCGAAGATGCTGCTGTTGAAGTTGCTTTCGAAATAAACCCAGATGGAAACTAACACAAATATATTACAGAAGGTGAAATAATACATCTTGTTCATTTTACAACACCAGCCCACTAAGGGGTCAAAATACATCACAAAAACAAAAGTACATGGAATAGGAATAACAACAAGCAAATGATCAAACTCCAAGGCCAAACTCATCCTCACGAACTTCCTTAAGAAGTGCTTCGGTCACAGGATCAGCCGGACGCTCCGTAAGATTCCTGATGAGAAGGTTTCTTGTTGCAACAGCTGCAGTCAACTTCTTGTTCTGACTTTGGTCCTTAGACCTCTTCACTCCTGCTTTGATTTTCAGCTCTGATATTTCCCTCTGGGCTGCTGCCAGGGCTTCTTCCATCTGTGCCATCTTGTCTTGAACTCTCTTGTCTTCCAGAGTACGGGCCTCAGTGATCCAGACCCACCTGGCCTGACTCTCCTTTAAGTACAAGTCTGTCCTTGCTCTCTGGAACTGGGCTTCTTTACAAGCATTCTTCAGAATCTGCTCACCAGCCTTAGACTTGTTGATATAATCCCCAGACTTTTCAATCTTAGTCGAGTGTTCCACTCTCAACTTCTCCAATCTCTCAATCTCCCTCACTCCTTCACTCCTCTCCCGGAGGGTCTTCTGCAAGGCCTGGGTTAACTTCTCATTTCTTTCCTTCAAGCTTTCAAACTCCTCCAAACTGATGGTGGCAGGGGGTGGTGCTGAAGATGACTCAGGCATGTCTTCTATGGTGAAGGGCATTCCAGAGAATTGGGCCCTAGCATGGGACCACTCATAATATTGTGCTGATGCCACATTGTTGCACTTCCCCAAAATAGTGACTCCCTTGGTTTGAACATTATCCCAGGCCCAAGCAGCCTGCCTAACAACAGTCAAACTGATCTTGTTCTCACAATAGAGAGTCTCCACTAAGTCCTGTACCCTGGGAGTATGAACCAGTGCATAGCCCAATTGCCTTCTGAACAGCAGAGGGTTGTAGTTGATACTTCCCTTAACACCTATTAAAGGCACATTGGGAAAGTGCCCACAGCTGGTGATTATATCTCTGCCCTTGGTGCTCTGAGTACACCATCTGATATCTGCTGAAGTGAGAGTAGTGAGCCTCTTAGCCCAGTTGCTTTGCTGATGAGGATTTAGGAATGCATCTGTCCTGGGTAGACGCTTAAGAAGCCAAGCATGGAATAATGGAGCACAACACCTCACTAGCCTCCCCCTCTGCTTTTCATTCTTCTGGTGCACTGAGTAATAGAGATCTCCTAGCAAGGTTGGCACTGGGTTCTTCAGGATGAGCAAATGGATTGCATTCTTGCTAATGAATCGAGGCTCATCTGCAAACAACACAATTCCATACACACTTAAGGCCAACAGAGCACAAACAACTCTCCACTCCCCCAGGGAAGCCTTCAAACTAGCTTGAGAAATTAGGAAGTCCAGATGAAAACCAGGGATCCCAGCTTTAGAGGTCATATGCTGTTCAATCAAAACAGGCTCCAGGTGCAAAGCTTTTGCCACCTCTCCATTGCTGGGAAAGACCATTTCAGGGTTGAAAGGGATTTCCCTCTTGATAGGCAAACCAATCAAAGATGAGTATTCTTCTAAAAGAGGCCCCAACTAAAAGTCTTGAAAGGTGAAACATCTCAATGGGGGTCATAAAACTGAATGCAGGTGTGGATCAAACTCCTCTGGGATGGGTCCAGATCCATGACCAAGTCAAGTATATCCCCATAATGTTCCCTGAACAAAGGTATGTGATCTGGAGTGATCAGGGTTTGGATCCTCCTGATGTCTGATAAGTCTGGTTGGAAGAAATGATAAGTGATGTTGCTTTTCTTTGGAGCCATAAGTGCTGAAGACTGAGTAGAGTGCTGATGAAGATGCTGAGGAGAAGGGCCACTGATTGGCTGGAATAGATAGCTGGTAGCAAGTGCTGATGAAGACAGGTCAATACTGCAGATAGGGTCAAAACCAAAACCAAATGAAGATGGATACCCTGAAACAAATAAGCAAATGTCAATATGATGCAATGATTATGTATGCAAATGATATGCAAGGGTTTGTGACTGAGCTGGATCTGATCAAAATGCCCTGATATAAGTCCATGTGTGTTCAAGAATCCCAGATGGAGGTCTATAAATCCAGTAACCAAGGTAGGGGGACTCAAATAAAGAGCCACATGTCCAGGGTTTTAGAATCACAAGAACTATCCAACATGGAGCATTCTTAACAAAGTCAAAGTAACAGGGTATTCTGAGGTCAAGGCACCTGCAAACCTGTAAACAGCCCAACCCCCTCACAGGTGATGATCTAGAACAAGGATCCTCAGACTTGGATCAGTTATGAGAAGTGTAAACACTTCTAACCCGGAGGTACAGTGTTTACAATAACCATAACAATTCCTCCTCTAATTCACCTCAGTTTCTGAAGGTTAATACTAAAAGGTCATCCAGACTTAGCAGGCTTCCCAGATAGCCCTAGCATTGCAGGAAATCTGCAACACAGAGTTCTCAAGAAGAAACCCATATCTGAACCGTGTTTCATATTCCCGCACCAGACCGAGATGGAATGGGAAAGAATATGATTCACTCTAGCCTAGGTGTCACTCAGGTCCCAGGTATAGGACCTTAACTCTCAATGAATCACCCACCCACCAAAACAAAAACCAGATCCAGCCAGCAGCACAGTATGACAATATGATATAATGCAAAGCCATAAAGAAAGCAGTAATCAACTGTACATAAAGCAAAAATAAATACAAATATACAAACACAAATAAGCACATAACACCCCAGTAAACACAAATCAAACAAGCGCTAGGAGGAACCCACAAAAAGAACCAGAAGCCCTGGTTGCAGTATAAGGTATCCCCAGCAGAGTCGCCAAGCTGTCGCTCCCGACAAATGAAACTGGATCAGATGAAGGTACAGACGCGAACGGTCGGCGAGAGGGACAATGAGAACACACAGCCGTGAACTCACTGGAGATGAATAGAGTCGCCAGCTAGGCATTTTTATCCCGGAGGAAAGGCAATGCTGCATAAGCCTAGAAAGAGATGGATAAGACGGTTGCGAACCAGAGAGACTGAGAAAGGGGGTTGGTTACAACCTGGGAAGGTATTAGCACCCAGATTGTCCGCCGTACTCGACGGGATCCACGCTTAAAAGATTTGTGTTTTAAAGGGGTAGTGTCAGTGCAATTTGTGTATAAAGAGCTGGAAAACAATATGTACAGGTGTCAGTGTAAAGTGTTATAAGTGATGTGAAGTATGAAAGTGTCAGTGTAAGAACAAAGTGGAATGCTCAAGATCATGAGGCTAAGAAAATAAAGCTGGAAAGAGGGGGAATATACAGAGACTTTTGTTCGATAACTGTTAAGTTATGCCTACGTATCCTCTCGTGCAATGAGGAAGTCAGAACACCGTAGTTCGACCCAAAGAGACTGAAAGATGAATTGACTGATGAACTGCTTGCTTGTCAATGCTCAAGTGTATGACCTGTCTGGCTCAGGTGCAAACTGTCTTGCATTAGACGGAAGAAGCAAGTTCTCGTTTGTGAGTGAAGATGATAAGAAAAGAATCCCGGAGGAGACGATTATTGTTTGTTTTTGTGTTTTCAGTCTTTTATTGCTTTTGAAAGTTTGTCATAAGTTAATGAGCTTAAGCCTAAACCAGTGGATTTAGTAAACTCATCACATCTTCCCTCTGATTAGGGGTAATGAGAGTACCTTAAGTGTGAAGTCAGATTCTCACACTTAATCATCTTTGATGTAGGATTAAGATCATTAACCTACTTGTGATTATTTAGATGTTTTTGTTGTTTTTGTTTAGTGTTGAGTAATGAGATTAAGCCATAATCATGGATTAAACAGGCCCATTACACCATCCTAAAAGAAGGATGATAGATGAGAATGTTTAAGTTGAGGAAAGCTCCTCAACTTAATCCATGATTAGGGATTAAACTCATGACAAAACAAGCCTTTATTAAGTGGATTTTAGTTAATGATATGATGATGAAGTGATTTTTTAGGGTTTGTAAGACAACTTGAGGGGGACTTGTCCATTAACACTAGGGTTAGTCCTTCTTAACCAGTTAAGGAAGAATTAGAACCCTAATGCAAGGCCCAAGTTACAAGTGTGATGTCTTGATGATTATTAGATGGATTGATTAAGGGAGTTAAACACATTAAGGGTTTAACACTTAGGATTAAAGTTATACACTCCATCCTAAGAGAAGGATGCAGGCATAAGCTTAATCACAAAGTCTTAAAGCCTTTAGGGTTTAGTCCCTGATTATGAGGTGAGAAGAGAGGACTCAAAAGAGAGACACAAAGGTAAAACTAAGTGGGGAGACTAAACAAAACCCTAATCATTGTCATGCTTGGTTGTTCCTAAGGTTTGTGAGGTTTTCAGGAACAATCTTCAAAGGAGCCACCAGGAAGCAGATGAACCAGATCAAGAGAAGCAAAGCAAAGTGACTTGCTTCATTCAAGAAGTCAAGTCACTTGAAGAAAGAAAGTGGGAGGAACAAGAATGAGCAAGCTCAATCTCAAGCACATACATAAATGCAGCAATGGATGCAAGAGAGATGAAAAGAAAAGTTATGAGAAGTGAAGGCAAATTCACTTCTCAAGTTTACTTACCACCTGAAATGTTAGAAAGAAATGCAATGCAATGCTAGATGGGATGAAATGGTATGATGCTAGACAAGACCAGAAGCATGTTGATGATGATTATGATGTTATGAGGTGCTTCAAACATGAGGCAAGACATGGGGATGTTCATACAAGACTATGGATGCAAATGATGCAAGTTAAGAACCAAGAACATACATGAAAAGTTATGAATCATACAAAACAAATGACATGGCAAATATGTAGTGCAATGATCAAACATGCTTTCTATATGTCTTAAGATGTCAAATGGATCACAAGAATGCACAAAATGCAATGACAGGTCAAGTTATGCAAGGAAATGCAAGAATGATGCAAAAGAAAGCCCAAATTAGGGTTTATGAATCAGACATCAAACCAAAACCCAAAACAGAAGTAAACCCTAAGATAAAAATGGAAAATGCCACCCAAAGAAACCCTAAACCTATACTAAACCAAGGTCCAAAGGGGAGGTCTCAACTCTTAAACAAACTCAAGTTATGATTTTTCTAAGTTATTAGGGTTTTTTAGGGTTCCTAAACAAAAGAAATACCAAACAAATTGAAAATGAGGAATCAAATCATGGCCACTTAATCCTAGAAACTACATGCTAAACACAAAACAAAGCAAAAAGAATCAATGTCCAACTCTTCTTAGATAAGCAGAAATGATTTTTTGAACTTAGGATCAAAATAATGCACAAAAAATGATTTAATTCAATGGAAAATTCTTAAAATGCATCAAGATCAAAAAAGAAATTTGGTTTGAAGGTTGGACAATGTTTCTAAATGTCTTAGAACACTTCATGAATTTTTTGGTGATTTTTAAATACTTAAAAGTATTTTTAATAAATTAATTTCCATTAATCAATTAAAAATAATCTTTTATATATTTAAAAATACTTTTTTAATGCTAAAAATAAAAATAAAAATATTTTTGTGTCATAAAAATTAATAAAACTCTTGAGAAAAAGTTTCATAATTTTTAAACAAGTTTTGCTATTTTAAATAAATTGTGCAAATAAAATGAAAAGAAATGAAATAAAAATAAAGAAAATGGGAAAGTAATCAGAATGGAGGGTGGAGATTGAGGCTGGATTCAAATGCGTTGACTGGCGCGCAGATCCAAGGGCCATGGTTGGTTCAGATTAATTAACTTAATTATGGATTAATTAAACTAATAAAATGAATTAGGGCTAATCAAATGCATCTGGGCCACTCAATCAAGCGGGAAGTCAAACAAGTCAAAGGATCCTACGCTCCACATTCAAACTAGAGTTAATGACTGGATTAGGGCACAAATTACTTTCAGGCGGCCGGAGAAGACTTCCGGTCGTCTTCTCCGGCCAGCATCTCCCCTGAAAATCCCCAAAACTCCAAAAACCTAACTAAAACGAAATCTAAGAACTGGGAAATGATCCCCACTCACTCACGAACCAAACCCCCTAATCAAAACACATTTATATTTCCTAACAAGGCTGAATCGAAGCAAGAAAGAATTAGGGCACGCAAGTTTCAGAGAGCAATTAAATTCTCATTTCATCACCATTTCAAAAACTAAGAACATCAGGATGATCAGTGAATCACATAGAACAAGTTTGTAACAAGAGAAATGATTTCTGGAAAAATAATTTTCGAGCTACCTGAGATTTGGAGCTTTCAACTTGAGGACTTTCAGGCCACTTCTTTCAGTGCAAACCACTCCACTTGATCCCCAGAAGATGTTTGAATGCTCAAAAGAAGTTTGAGCTGGCTGGATAGTGAGATTCGAAAGCTTCTGCTCAAGCTTGATCAGAAATGGCAATGGTGAAATAGAGAGCTTCAGGTCATGGTGAATGGTTGTTTGTGATCCTGAGGGTGAATGGAGAAGCTTTACAAAGTTTGTTTGACTGTTTGTGAGCTAGGATGAGAGTTTCGAATGAAACTGCAAGCTGGTGTCAAAATGGTGCAGTGATGTTGTAGCTTGTTTAAGGCTTGGTTCTTGGTTGCTTTGGGCTCAATGAGACATGGTGAGATGATTGGTAAAGATGGTTTGGATGTATGTGAGCTGGGCAGAGAGTTTCGAAGGCAAAAGCAAAGTGGAGTGTTCTTGTGTTGTGGTGTCTATGAGATGCTTCAGCCTTGCCTTCTCCTATCTTTGGCTTGCCAAGGGATATTGTATTATAATCCTATAGGTCAGATGATGTGACCTGGCCTATAGTGATTGGTAAGTTTACTTTTGCAAAATGTCCATTTCTTTGTAAGAGAAAGCATGGCTTGGTCTAGGCTTGGTACAAGGGCTAGGGCTGGCGCAGCATGGTGTGTGTGTGATGTTGGGAAGGTCCAGCAGCCAATGCATCAAGTGGAGAGAAGCACAATGATGTCTTTGCAAGTTGGCACACTTTTGCAACTTCATGAGAAAGTCTAGTTACACAAACCATAACCATGTGAAACCTTGGTCCAATTCTGATTTTTAGGACCTATTTAATGTTTGCATACTGGTTTGAAATGAATTAGAAGTTGCAATTGGCTTTGGTTCATGATTTTGCAAAATTCTCATTTGAAGCATGCCTTGAAAATCAATGATTTTTGCCAACTTTGTCACACCATAACTTTTGATCCAAGAAGAGTTTGATCATGTTCTTGTACTTTTTGAAAAGGGAAAGATGAGATCTACAACTTTCATGACCAAAGTTTTTCCATTTGAAGCATTTTTGGATCAAGAATCAAGGCTTGAAAAATGACCTAAAATGAAGCATTCTTGAAAAGTCAACTATGCCCAAAAAGTCAACATTTGCAAAAACTCCAAATTCTTGATTTTTATGAACTTCAACCTTCTTCCATGATCAAATAAAGATCATATACACTCAAAATGATGAAGATCAACCATTGGTTGGGTCACTGGGGGCCTCAGATGCCCTGATTTTACACTGACTTGTCTGAAAAGTCAACCCTTGATCAGATGACTTCCCCATGGAATTTCTTCATGAAAATTGATATGCATACTCCCTATACCATATAAAGAGCAATGGAAACAAGAATGACCAAAAAATTTGGAGTTATGGCCTCTGAAACCAAAACCCTAATTTTAGGTCAACTGTGCAGTTCATCCTGGCTCTGCATCCACTCAAACCCTAGTTCTTGTGATTCCTCTGCATTTTTGACTTTGAGGAGATGAAATATGATATAAGAACACACATGGACCCCTTTGAGTTGATTGGTGGCCTTTGGAATGGCTCAGGATGCCTTGGGATTGCTCAGATCACAAACCCTAGGTGCAGATGCCTTAGAAACTATGCAGTGAATAAAAATGAGATATGAGGTGATATGATTGTGTTTATGCATATGAAATGATCACAAGCCATGGTGAAATGAGTGAGGGCAAATTTGGGGTGTTTACAAGTAGATGACTACTCTAGATTCACTTGGACTATATTCCTTCATAGCAAAGATGAAACTTTTTCTGCTTTTAAAAGTTTTGCAAAGCTGTCCCAAAATAAAATGAATTCTAAAATAGTTACAATCCGAAGCGATCATGGAGGTGAATTTCAAAACCATCTCTTTGATAAGTTTTGTGACAAGTATGGAATTGAGCACAACTTTTCAGCTCCTCAAACTCCACAACAAAACGGTGTTGTGGAATGCAAAAATCGAGTTTTAGAGGAATTGGCAAGAACAATGCTCAATGAGGGTGGATTACCAAAATATTTTTGGGCTGATGCAATTAGCACAGCTTGTTATGTTCTGAATAGGATTTTAATTCGTCCTATTTTGAATAAAACCCCTTATGAAATTTTATAAGGTAGAAAGCCAAACTTGTCTCATCTTCATGTGTTCGGTTGTAAATGTTTTGTTTTGAATAACGGTAAGGAAAATCTTGGGAAGTTTGATGCCAAAGCTGATGAAGGTATTTTTCTTAGTTACTCTCAATCAAGCAAAGCATATAGAGTGTATAATAGGCGTTTACTTTCTGTTGAAGAATCTGTCCATGTTTCTTTTGATGAGTCTTACCCAAAAATTGTCGGAAAAGGTATCTCTTTTGATGACGCAGGTGTATCTACAAAAGACATACTCAAAGAAGCTGTTTCAGAAATTGATCAATCTGAAGTGGTTGCTATTGAGAAGGAGGAAGATACTTGTCATGAAAAAGATAAAGAGAAAGGAACATCTGAAGTGAAGGACCTTCCACCAGCTTGGAAATCCTCTAAAGACCACCCTATAGCCAATATATTGGGAGATATTTCAAAGGGAGTGTAGACTCGTTCTAAGATAAGTAATATTTGTTCTCACTTCGCTTTTGTATCACAAGTGGAACCTAAAAATGCTAAAGAGGCCTTGGTTGATGAATTTTGGCTAATGGCCATGCAAGAAGAGCTTAATCAATTTAAAAGAAATGACGTTTGGGAACTTGTCCCTCGTCCGCGAGATCATCACATCATAGGTACTAAATGGGATTTTAGGAATAAACTTGATGAAAGCGGAGTGATAAATAGAAACAAGGCACGCTTGGTAGCACAAGGGTATAACCAAGAGGAGGGCATAGATTATGAGGAGACTTATGCTCCGGTGGCTCGCCTTGAAGCTATACGTCTTTTGCTTGCCTATGCGTGTTCTATGAATTTCAAGCTTTACCAAATGGACGTAAAAAGTGTGTTTTTAAATGGTGTTATAAATGAAGAAGTATATGTTTCACAACCTCCTGGTTTTGAAAATTCTGAATATCTAGATCATGTTTACAAATTAAAGTGTGCTTTATATGGTCTTAAGCAAGCACCCCGTGTGTGGTACGAAAGACTTAGCAAATTTCTACTTGATCATGGATATTCTAGAGGTAAAGTGGATAATACACTCTTCATTAAACACAAAGGAAAACACATTCTTTTAGTTCAAGTTTATGTAGACGATATAATTTTTGGTTCAACTAACATACACTTGGTCGAAGAATTTTCTAATGTTATGCAGGGTGAGTTTGAGATGAGTCTCATGGGGGAGTTGAACTACTTCTTAGGCCTCCAAATAAAGAAACTTGATGAAGGTACAGCAGTATGTCAAACAAAATAAGGTAGAGAGCTGCTCAAGCGTTTTGGAATGAATAATTCTAAATCAATTGACACTCCTATGCCTACCAACGGAAACTTGGACAAAGATGAACATGGTAAGTATGTTGATGTCAAAAGGTATAGAGGTATGATTGGATCTCTCTTGTATCTTACTGCTTCTAGACCGGACATCATGTTTAGTGTGTGTATGTGTGCAAGATATCAATCAAATCCTAAGGAATCTCACTTAAAATCAGTCAAGTGTATATTTAGGTATCTTAATGGAACACCTAAATATGGGCTTTGGTATTCCAAAGGAAGCGATTGCAGCTTAGTAGGTTACTCTGATTCTGATTTTGCTGGATGCAAATCAGATAGGAAAAGCACTAGTGGCACATGTCATTTGTTTTCAAATTCTTTAATAAGTTGGCATAGTAAAAAGCAAGTATCTGTAGCTTTGTCTACTACAGAGGCTGAGTATGTTGCAACCGGTAGCTGTTGTGCTCAAATTTTGTGGCTAAGACAACAACTACAAGATTTTGACATTGAACTTAAACGTATTCCAATTAAATGTGACAACACTAGTGCCATTAATCTCACTAGGAATCCTGTTTTACACTCACGAACCAAATATATTGAGATTAGACATCACTTCCTTCGCGATCATGTTGAAAAAGGAGATGTTGTTTTTGAGCATGTTGATACTAAAAATCAACTTACTGACATTTTCACTAAACCTTTGGCAACTGAACCATTCTTCAACATTCGTCGCGAATTGGGGATTCTTGATCTCTCCGCATTGGTGTCTTAAGTTTGATTGATGTAGTTTCTATTTATCTCATCGTATTTGCTAAGTTCTGATTATAGTCTTCACTCGTACCTCATGAGAATACTACGATGGAGGTAATATTGTTCCTCTCTTCACTTTGTTGATATTGTATGATCAATGTATGTTTGAGCAATGGTTTCTTGTTTACATGAACTTCTTTTCATATGAATGTTTGAACATTGATGTTTTTATTTTTAAAGTATTCTTAAGCATTTATACAATGTTGTGATTCATTCTGCAGCATAATGTTTGTTTTGCATATTCATTGGTGTGTCAATTCTTGCATATCCACTGAAATTTCAAAATTTTCGTATTATGAATCGATCCCAACAAGCTTGAATCGATTCATGTTGATTTTCTTTTAATTTCTATCAAAATAGTTACAGTATGTATTGATTCATAGTTACTTGTATCGATCCATTGTCATTTGTATTTCAAAAATTCGCATTATGAATCGATCCCAACAATCTTGAATCGATTCATGTTGATTTTATTTTAATATCTGTCCAAATGGTTACAGTATGTATTGATACATAATGGCTTGTATAGATACATAGCATTCTGATTTTTAAAATTTTTCGTGAAATGAATCGATACATACAGTCATGAATCGATGCATCCTGTTGTAAATTCAGTTTATTTTTTAATGAATCGACACATCAGCAACTGCCATGACATGTCTATCAGTTTTAAAACTCCATTATGTCTCTCTCATCATCTCATTTGCATCATTTGCATCAAACCCTAACTGTCATAAAAACCCCTCTTCTCTCAAAACCCTAATCTCATCACCATGCCTCCAAGAGTCTTGCTTCCAAGAGAAAAAGGAAAACGTAAAGGCAAAGAACCTGTTGGGTCTTCTCATCAGGCTCCTTCTATTCCTGAAATTCCTCCATCCGGGACTACAATTCTTCATCCTGCCATTGTTGAAGAATTTGAAGCTTCTTTTAAAACAAGGTTAGTTATGAAGCCACATGTTTTCGATACTAGTGATGTACATACTCTCTGTTTAGAAGAAGTTGCGGATTTAATCGAAGCACAAAATCTTGGTTCCTTTTTATCTGTTAAAGATGAGTATCATGAAGACTTTATTCATGCTTTCTATGCTGGTGTGAAAACTGGAAAAGGCTACCTGTTCAAGTGTTCGATTGGAACCAGAACTTACCGTTTTGAGGCTGGTGACTGGTCCACTGTGTTCAATCTGCCATCTCTGCTGTCTGAATTGCAGATGTGGCATGACCAGAATTTTGAACCACAGTTTAAGTTGAAGGAATATTGTGCATCCATTTCTAAATTGGAAAGACCTCTTGCTGATGATGAGCCTCTGACTTCAGGTATGATTAAAAGTGTTCCAAGAATTCTGCACTGGATACTTTCACATATCTTGCGTCCAAGGTCCGGTGGGCATTCTCGATTGGACAAGCTGGATATCCATTTATTGTACATTTTGCAGAAGAATATACCATTAAACTGGGCCAATTACTTTGTCAAGCGTATCTTTCTTATGCGAAACAGCTCCAAAAACATCACTCTTGCATATGCTGCCCAGATCATGCGGATTCTCAAGTTTTGGAAAGTGGCTTTGCCTCCTGTGCCTCTCTTATCAGCCTCTAGTGTGCAAGAATTCAACAATGCCACACTCTCTCATATGGGTTATTGATGGGACGTCGAGCGTCGCTGCTACTACTTCTTTGAACGCAGCACTCGAACCCGCATCTACAACTTTGACATTCCGTCTGAACACATTTATGTTGAAGAACAAAGGGATGAAGATATGGAAGAGGCAGAAAATCCTCCTGATGCGAATGCCAACACCGATTGGGGTGAGTGGGTACCACAAAGGTGGTCTCCTACAAATTATGATCCGGCTCCTTCTTCGGCTCCACCGACTTCCTCTACTGCTGCTCCGGCCTATCTTACTCAGATGTTTGCACAGTTGGAAGTTGCAAACAATGCCCGGCATGAAGAAGCTCGTGCGTGGCATGTCCAGCAAACGGAATGGCATAAAGAGCATCGAGAATGGAATGATGAGCATACTCGAATGTATCATAATCAACATTCATGGCATACTTAATTGGTTAAATGGCATCAAGTGTTGTATAATGAGATGTCTGGATTTATGGATGATTGTCGTTCGCACACGGGGATTATGGAAAGGTTTCAAAGCACAAAGGTTCAGAGGCGTTTCAGGCGTTATGCTTTCATGGGACAAAATCTAGATGAAATGCCTCCTCCACCTCCTCCTCCAAGTTTCCGTGACCCTGATCTAGATGATGCGGAGTCGTGTGGTGGCCATTTCCCTCATTGAAGCTGCATTTCATTTTGCATATCATCATTGTTTGTTGCTTAAGTTTCTTTGTTTTTCTTGTTTGAACACTTTATGGTTTGGTTTGGTTATGTAATTCGCAACTCTGTTTGACAATTTCACTGCCTATGATTATTTGCTTTTGTCTAAATTGTTTGCACTTTATGTTTCATTCTTTGTGAGTGAAATCTGCTTCTATATCTTTGTACTGCTGATTCTGTTTCTTCACCTATGATTCTTTCTTGCTGTTGACAAAGGGGGAGAAAAAGGCAAGTGTGAAAAGACAATGACAGGCACAAACTCAGGAGAGTAATTCTCACACTTCAAAAATTTTGTCATCATCAAAAAGAGGGAGTTTGTGAGCAACCTTAGTTTTGATTGATTATAATTTTTAAGTGTTTGTGTTTTCTTCACATTAAGAAAAATGCTTGCCTTTAGATCTTTTGTTTCATTTGTTTTAAATGTTTTTGATCTTTTGAAAAATACGCAAAATGAATCGATTCATTCCATCATGAATCGATTCATGCTGTTTGAAGGATTCTTGAAATTCGCAAAATGAATCGATTTATCTTATGATGTATCGATTCATGATGTTTGAATGGTTCTGGATTTTCTTCTATGAATCGACACATACAAACATGCATCGATTCATTGCTTGTTCTATTCTCTGTTTTTATAAATATGTTCAGTATGTATCGATTCATCATGTCTTGAATCGATTCATTAGTCTGTTTTTCTTCTAACAGAATTTGCATATATATGTGGAGTGTTTCATTTAGTGTGGCAACAGATCACAGAAAATTGCATACGAATTTTACAGTGATAGATCATTGAAGAACACATCAAGAAAAGGATTTTGGAGTGTTGGACAATTCAATGTTGAGCGGGATTGAAACCTAGAATCAAATCATCTTCATCATCTTCTCAAAGACCGTAATTCAAGAACATCAACAAGGAAGTGTGTGCTGCTATGTGAATTGAAGGCTTTCGAGATAACGTTCAGTGGTACGATTGGAGATCTAACTGAGTTGAAGTTTGATAGAAGGTTTCAAGGAAAAACCAGCTGGTTTTCCTTCAAGAACGGGCGTGTTCTTGAGGGTTTGTTAGTCATGTTTACAAGACAGATTCAGCCGCAGCGTAAGTTTTGGAAATCGGGGGATTTCGCAAATAGTTCGTGGAACCAGTGAATTGCTTGTATTACTTGCAGGGAATCTTGATTGGGCTCAGATCAAGTGAAGGTTGATACAATAGGAAGATCTAGGTGTATAGATTTCTGGTGTTTGTATAGCAACCTTGTAATCGACGAATTCAGCAAAGTTGATATAAAAGTTCTCAATTTCGGTTTGAAATTGAGAGGGAGACGTACCCACACGCGAGGACGGATGTGGGGAACTTCCTTACCAAATCTCTGCGTATTGTATCTCTTCTCTATCTCTATTTACGTTTTCAATTGTTTTTGATTCATTGGAAATAGCTTTTGTGATAGGTGCATTCAACTATTTTACATATTGTGTGTTTAATCCTTTATCATCTCAATCGTAAATCCAACACGTTATCACATGTCCGGTCTTCTAGTGGCTGGTCCAGAATAGACGCTTGTATATTTGGGACCGTTGTTTCCGTTAACTTTCGGAAACTCTGAAAAATCTTTTAAATCCTTGTAAACAAGGAGGTGATCCATTCACCCCCCTCTAGATCACTAGCCACAGCGTCTAACAAGTGTGATCAGGGGAGCATGTAGATTCATTCTAGAACTTAAAATCATGCTTCTGGAAAAAAAGTTCATGAAGGTTACCTGAGATGGAGTTCTTTGAAATTGAGCTTTCTGGGCCCTCCTCTTGTGCAATCCAGTCCCCTTTGACTTCCTGAGACTATTGGCAAGCTTGAATGAAGCTTAGAGTGGCTAGTTTGTATGTTTCAATTCTGAGTTTGCAGAAATCGTGTTTTGGCTAGAGGGTGTTTGAGGCTATGGTGATGGGTGGGAATTGTTCCTGAGGTTATATGGAGTTGATTGGTGAAATAATTTCTGGATTTGAGTGGCTAGATTGAGAGATTCGAAGAGCTAAAGTTTGGGAGAAAATTCTTGATTTTGAGTTTGTGTGTTGTTTCAGGCCATGAGGGGTGTCCATTTATAGTGCTTAGGGCTTGAATAAACAATTGTTATTGGCCAGAAGAGTTGTTGTGGCACTATGGGATTGGTATGGCATGAAATGCAAAAATGTCAACATTTGTGTACCATAGGTATGGGCTAGGACAGGGGTGATTTCTGAGCATGGATTGCCTCAGCTTGGATCATGGATGTCCCTTAGATCAATAGAATGCAGCTGTAATGCCTTGATCAAGAGTTTGCAATGTTTATGCATAAATGTCATTTTGTGAATTTTGTGTCATTTGGTCATGAAAGTGTCTTGTTCAATGTTGAATCTTGGTCATGGCATGTTGCATAATGTTTTTATGGTGCATTGAGATAAGTTAGAGGTCATACAAAACCCTAAAAATCACTCTTGCAAAAAATCCCTCTTTTGAGAATTTTGTGAAAAATGACTTATGGAGACTTGTGATCCAAGGAAATATTTTGGTCTTGTAATGTTGCACCATGTTTGAATGATGTTTAGAAGTCAATTAGAGGTCACTTGAATGCTTGAAACTTGATTTTTGCAAAAAATCCTCTTTGGCATGAACTTGAAAATTATGTGATTTTTGCCAACTTTGAAAGGTCATAACTTGAGTTATATGATGAATCAAGACATGTTCTTGTACATTTTGAAAAGGGAAATACCTAATCTACAACTTTAACGACCAAGAATTTTTCATTTGAAACATTTTTGGTTAAGAAAGAGGAGGTTGAAAAACATTCCCAAAATGGAAAGTTTGCATTTCAAGTCATTTCCAAAAATGGCAGGTTTGCCGTTGGCTCAAAATTCTTCAATCTTGTGATCTTCCAACCACTTCAAAGATCAAATAAAGATCATAGAACTTCAATTTGATGAAAATACCCCTTTGGTTCCATTGCTGGGGGCCTCAAATGCCCTGATTTTGACATAACTTGCTCAAGTTACCCAGTGAACAGATGACTTCCACAATGAGTTTCTTCATCAAACTTGGTACACATGATCCTTATAACATATTAAGAACATTAGAAACAAGAATAGCCCAAAAATTTAGAGTTAAGGCCTCTGAAACAAAAACCCTAATTTTGGTCATCTGTGTAGTGAAACCCTAGCTCTGCTTCCATGCCTTTGCCAGTTCTTGTGATTTCTTGACTTCCATGAACCTTGAGGAGCATAATATGATGATAGAACACACATGGACCCTCTTGGAAAGCTTTGAGACCTTTGGGATGGCTCAGATGGATTCTTGGATTGCTTAGATCACAAACCCTAGATGCAGATGAATTTGAACTATGCAGTGAAACAAATATGAGGTGTAATGCTTATGTTAAAAAAATGAAAGATAACAAGCCATGGTGTGATAAAGGGTGAGGGAAAATTTGGGGTGTTTACAGATTCCCACCTAGCAGTCTCAACTGATATGTCATACAATGCAACACAATACACATAAATACAATAACAAATTATGCATATCACGTGATCCTCCTGATCACACATGAGCCATTCACTCAGTGTAATTCCTAATAGAATTATCCACCTGTAAAACAACATCAATACACACCAAAATATACACCAGATACTATTATCACTCATAATATACGATCCTCATGATCTCACGTGAACCAAACATTCATCGTAGTTCCTATTGGAACTACTATTCATACATCAGCATAAGTTATCTCATAATCACCAGTCAGCATACGAGTATCAATCATGCCTAGGGAAAACAACCCTAATGCCTCTCCATAGTTATCACACAAAATTAACCTATCACACCGTATTAATTAATTATAATAGGATTAATACACACTAACTAAAATTCATCCTATCACCCATCAATGCTAGCCAAATCTACTCAATTAAATCCTACTGTGATTGTCACCCTGCACCAAGATTACCACACAATCCGGAACAACACACCAAATGGCCTCAATTGTATAATTATGCAATTGACCGGTTAAATTCTCCATGTATCATTTGTACTACTATTACTAGTCTTAACATGTTCAATTATATCCATATTAGTCTCACAAACCATAAGAAATTACATCAGACGCGAAATCAGGAAGAAATCACAAAAACGGGAAAATTCTACACTCACGTCGTCATATGCGTAATGCCATGTGTGTTACGCATAATGACCTAATGTGTTACGCGTAATGCCCTGTTGTGTTATGCGTAAGGCCTCTATGTTACGCGTAATGCCCTGTTGTGTTATGCGTAAGGCCTCTGTGTTATGCGAATTTTCATTCTTTGATCTCTTTTGTCAGTACCACTACAGATCCAAAACATGTCTACTTCAATTTTATGATTCCTAATTTCATCATACTTTATTCCTATATTATTTCTAAAAAGGTTCATTACCTATTAGATCTAGTTTCATCAGTCCCAGACCTACAAGATTCTCAGATCTACAAACATAAGATATACAACAACAATTAATAGATATTTATCATATGATTCATGTAAGTATCAATCAATCCACACGAATTTCATAACAATTGCATCAAATACAGATCCAGATTCACAAACAGAAAATATACAAACAAAAACCCACGAGGGAAAGGACCCATCATTACCCTCTCATGTTAGAAACACCAGTTATTAAACCCATTCTCCCCCTTACTCGAATTGCACTCCAAAATACTGCGAAAATCCATGGAGAAGAATGCCCTAGCAACCTTGTTCTTCCCTTCCTTAGTCTTCCTCCAACTTTCTCTTATGTGAAAAATATTATTATCCCTAAACCCTCACTAATTCAGCATTAAGGGACTTACTCTTCCTTATTTTTCTCACACTAACCCAATTACTAATTAAATTCTGATTTTAGTTAATAATAATTATATTATTCACGATGATAATAATAATGTTAATAATAGTAAAAATAATGGTAACCATACTCTTAATAATAATATTAATAATACACCAATTTTATTATCAATAAAAATAATAATATTAATAATCTTAGCCATAATAATAATAATAATAATAATCACCTTACTATTGTTATTAACTATGCCCACACATACTCCAACATTACATCATTACTATCCCGACATCTTTGTTTACCAGTTCTGCTAAGGACACTACACATACGCGCTCAACCACACACTCCCTTAACAAGGCCAACAAATGAAATAACATGCGACAATTTATTATATTAAATAGGGTGTTACACCTTCCCCTCCTATTAGCGCCCTTAGGGATTATTATGGGTTTCCCTTATTTCCCTTTATGCGATGAATGGGTTATGATGTTTTCTTGCATGTCATGAATTTTGTTGAATTGTTATTGTTGTGTGTTTGCTCTGAAACCATAATAGGGGATTTAGGATAAATTCCCTCAGATCTCTATGAGTTATAATTTGGGTTGATAACCTTGTGATATGATCTAGCTACATGATTATATGTGCTTTATTGATTTGGTTTCTGTTGTATTGGACCTTGCCCCCCCGGGGATTTGAACGACTCTGCTAAAGTCTTTTGATTCCTCAAATTTATGATTTTGAAACTCTGAACTGATTCTCAATTTTCTTTTCCTGAATCAATTATTTTTATAGATTTTTCACAAAATTAAGAGAACTTATTATCGTAAGTTGTTTTACAAAAAGAATCATTTTTTGACAAAAACCTCAAACTGGATTTTTTTTTAAAATCAGGCTTTTGGAAAAATAACGGAAAATCGATCGGGGGTGTCGGCGGAACAGCCACACCGCGATGGTCACGACGGAAAGGCGATGGCCAATGGCCATGGGAATCGCATCCGCATAGCAGTAGGAAGCAACTACTGAGGGAGTCGCACAGTGTTTCGACGATCGTAGTGGCGGGGAGCCGTGCGACAACGAGTTGCGACTGCGGTCGGGCTGAACCAGTTTGGTGGCGGTCGCGCGACTCTGAGTCGCATTTTCACAGGTGGCTGCGTCGTGCCTCGACGACAAGGGCTGGCAGTGGCATGTTTTAACCTGATTTTGATTTTAGGGCGATTTTGGCATTTTTTATTTTTTCGACGTTTCAGGCTTTTTTGGTGTTTTTTGAGTTTTTGAATGGATTTTTGAGTATAGTCATCCATACAGGGATTATAATGATGACCGAGTATGGAAAATTATTGGTTCAAGAGGTGAACCTTTTGAGAATGATTGAGACATATGTTTAGTCACACTACTACAAATAATACATTTCATGACAAAACATTCACCTCAGCCTACCAAAAATGGCAAGTTTGCAATTGGCTCAAAATTATTCAATCTTGTGAACTTCCAACCACTTCTAAGAACAAATGAAGATCATAGAACTTCAATTTGATGAAAATACCCCTTTGGTTCCATTGTTGGGGGCCTCAGATGCCCAGATTTTGACTTAACTTGCTCAAGAAGTTACCCAGTGAACAGATGACTTCCACAATGAGTTTCTTCATCAAACTTGGTACACATGATCCTTATAACATCTTAAGAACATTAGAAACAAGAATGGCCCAAACATTTGGAGTTAAGGCCTCTGAAACCAAAACCCTAATTTTGGTCATCTGTGCAGTGAAACCCTAGCTCTGCTTCCATGCCTTTGCCAGTTCTTGTGATTTCTTGACTTCCATGAACCTTGAGGAGCATAATATGATGATAGAACACACATAGACCCTCTTGGAAAGCTTTGAGACCTTTGGGATGGATCAGATGGATTCTTGGATTGCTCATATCACAAACCCTAGATGCAGATGAATTTGAACTATGCAGTGAAACAAATATGAGGTGTAATGCTTATGTTAAAAAAATGAAAGATCACAAGCCATGGTGTGATAAAGGGTGAGGGCAAATTTGGGGTGTTTACAACTGGCCCTATTAAAGCATGAGTTAGATGTGCAGGATGTAAGTGCCTGGCTTATCAGACAAACAAGGTAACTTGTGGTTGAATACCAAAGATAGTCCAACATTTGCACTCGCTGGATAGAAGAAGAAAAGGGATATAAATTGTAAAAGGTAGTATAGCATGATTATCAAATGAAGGCGATGGAGGACGACTGCTGGGAATAAAGCAATGAGTAAAGCAATGATGGGGATGACCGACAAGCTGGGGAAATAAAGAGACCATGAAGGGGGCGGCCATTAGGTGAAGAAACAAGATCCTCTGGGGGTTAAAGTAAAGGCAATGATGGGGACGGCCATCAGGTTTGCAAAGTAAAGTAAACAACGATGGGGACGGCCATCGGTTTAAAGAATAAATGAAATAATGATGAGGGACGGTCATCAAAGGTGAATGACGATCACCTAGCAGGGGACGGCTTCTCTTTATCACGACATAGGACGAATGTCGGATAGAAAAGGTCGACGATGGGGACGGCCATCGGATAAGCATGATGAAGGATGATCATCAAAAGGTGAAGGACGATCACCTAGCAGGGTACAGCTGCTCTCGGGGTTTATCCCGACATAGGAAGAATGTCGGATAACAAGGTCGACGATGGGGACGGCCATCAGGTAAAATGATGAAGGACGATCATCAAGAGGTGAAGGACGATCACCTAGCAGGGGACGGATGCTCTTTATCACGACATAGGATGAATACCGGATAAAAAAAGGTTCCACTAATGGGGACTCCGTTGGGGAAGGGGATGAGGGACGGTCATCCAAAGGTGAAGGACGATCACCTGGCAGGGTACGGCTACCGAAAGTATCACGACATAGGACGAATGTCGGATAGAAGAAAGTTGCTTTGTTGGTGACCTACTGAGGAATGGTAAACACGGACGAGTGCTCACGCTTAAGAATAAAAAGGTATAAGTGTTTGATGCTGTGTATAGACTAAAGATGCGGACGAGCATCCTTAGGACCATGATACGGACGAGTATCAGTAGAAACAAACACTGACGCGTGTTCAGAGATGATGATACGGACGAGTACCAACTGGTTAACAAGGAACACGAATGAGTGTCGGATCTGTTGAGGAGTGATATATAAACAAGATGCGGACGAATATTTAAGACTTCTGTATAAGTATGAGTGAGTATTGGTTTATTGATGAGGTATGAGCAAGATACGAACGAGTATTCGACTTGCTGGGGAATGCATGACACGGACGAGTGTTAAATATGTACTATTTAAACAGGCATTTGTTTCTAGAATGTGAAGGATATACTTTGGCTTTTTGTGGGGATGGGATGACACGGACGGGTGTTAAAAGAGTGTGTTATAAACAAGTACTTGTTTGTAGAAAGTGTTCGGGCGACCTTACTGGGGAAGGATGACGCAGACGAGTGTCAAAAAGAGCATGTATAAGTATCTGTATCTGAGAGTGCAAAGGGGACGCTTTGGCTTTTATGTGCAGAGGATACACTTTGTATATTGCTGATGAAACAATGATGGTAATTGCAGGTGACTGGCTCGAACTTGGCTTATGATCATGCAAATGTTTGATTTTTCCGTAATGCTCCGTATGAGACGGAATGCTATGCTTATTTGGTGAATATGATGCAAATGCTATGATTATGCAAAGGAGAGAAACTGATATGGGATTCAGATCCTGATGAAAATCTCTAGCTGATCTGCTTGGAAGAATAACTCGGTTGGGGATAAGATCATTGGTAGATCTATCAGGAGGAAGAACTCTGCTTGGGGAAACAGATCATTGGTAGATCTATCCGGAGAGAATACTCCGCTAGGGAGAAGGAAACTTCAGCAACTCCACTGGGAAAGTATGCATGCATTGTTCTCCTGGGGAGGGAATGGAGACTCTGTGGGGAGTAGGAGATTCCTTGACCACTTTGCCGTGGAAGAGTTGGTAGGCACTTGCTTGGGGATGTCCTACTTCTGGGAAGTAGCATGATGGGGATTCAATGCTTGGTATGCCCCGTGCTGGGTATTGAATACCTGCAACCTGTTAAGACAAAAGAAGCGCACAAGTATCCCGAGGTATCCCTTACCGGATTCCGTCATAGGAGTTTAGACTTTCCTGAAAGTAAAAATATTTCCTGCAATCATTTATTATTAAAGATGGCTCATTTTTTTTATGCAAGTAATGTATCATGAATAATGGACATTTTGCAAACGAAACAAAAATGTACAAAACGAGGTGTGACTGAAAACTCTGATTTTATTAATCTGGGTGCCCTGAATTGGCAAATACAGTCAAAGAAACAAATCCCTTGAAATGAGGAGATTGTTATAAATTGAGAAAAAGAAAAATGTTGGCAATGTTGACGACGCTCCGGTGAACTTCCTTTGCTATGACCTGTATGACCTTGACGTTCTTCTCATCTTGCTTTCTGAAGAAGGTTGGTTCTGACTGATGCTCTATCCTTTCGAAGCTTGCCATATTGTGAGTGATACAGATGAATTCAGAATGCAGTTGTTCGCTTATTCCCTGATTTTTGCGTGGATCGCCCTTTCGGGTTTTCAATTCACCGAGATATCCATTTTTGCCTGAGTTGTCCAATGCGGCTTTTCAACTCAGCGGGTATACACATTTTTTCAATTTTCCCTTATTTTTTCCCGAGTCTTTTATTTTGTTTTTGACTCGCCGGGATGCCCTATTTTTTCCTGGACTTACATTCTATTTTTATGTCCAGCGGGTCCTTTTATGCGAAATATTTTTTAACTGCATCTGAATTCACAGGGGATAAGAAATATTCACCATCCATAGTAGTGAACATCAGTGCTCCACCAGAGAAAACCTTCTTTACTATGAATGGACCATCGTAATTTGGAGTCCACTTGCCCCTGTGGTCTGTATGAGGAGGAAGAAGTCTTTTCAGCACAAGATCTCCCACTTGGTATTCCCGAAGCCTGACTTTCTGATCGAAGGCTTTCTTCATCCTTTTCTGATATAACTGCCCATGACAAATTGCAGCTAATCTCTTTTCTTCGATCAAATTCAGTTGGTTGAACCGAGACCGGCCCCACTCTGCTTCGTCCAACTTAACATCCATCATTACCCGTAAGGAGGGTAGCTCAACTTCAACAGGTAGGACTGCCTCCATACCGTACACAAGCTGATAAGGTGTTTCCCCAGTAGACGTTCTGATTGAGATTCGATACCCATGCAAGGAAAATGGTAGCATTTCATGCCAGTCTTTGTAAGTAACCACCATCTTCTGCACAATCTTCTTGATGTTTTTGTTAGCTCCCACGACAGCGCCATTCATCTTTGGCCTGTAAGGAGAAGAGTTGTGATGTTGGATTTTGAAGTCCCGGCATAGTTCTGCCATCATTTTGTTGTTCAAATTGGAACCATTATCAGTAATGATTCGCTCGGGTACTCCATACCGACAGATGATGTCTCTTTTCAGGAATCTGGCTACCATTTGTCTGGTGATGTTTGCATACGAAGCTGCTTCAACCCACTTGGTGAAATAATCAATTGCTACCAGGATGAATCTGTGGCCATTTGAAGCAGTTGGTTCGATTTTTCCAATCATGTCAAATCCCCACATGGCAAAAGGCCAAGGTGAAGACATCACGTTCAAAGGATTTGGTGGCACATGCACTTTGTCTGCGTAGATCTAGTATTTGTGGCCTTTTCTGGCATAGGCACAACAGTCTGCATCCATTGTGATCCAGTAGTAACCTGATCTTAATAATTTCTTAGCCATTGCATGTCCTCCAGCATGGGTACCGAAAGATCCTTCGTGCACCTTGTGCATCAGTAATTCTGCTTCTTTCTAATCAACACATCTGAGTAGCACCAAGTCAAAGTTTCGCTTGTATAATGAACCATTAGCATTAAGGAAGAAACTATCAGCCAACCTTCTTAATGTCTTCTTATCACTGGACGATGCCCCAGGTGGGTATGTTTGGTCCTCTAAGAAGCAATTGATATCATGGAACCACGGCTTGTCATCTTTAGCGATGTCCATAGAGAATACATATGCTGGTCGGTCTAGTCTGGATACCGAAATCTGAGGCACATAATTGGCAGTCTGAACCTTGATCATGGAGGAAATGGTAGCTAAAGCATCTGCGAACTGATTTTCGTCTCGAGGGATGTACTCAAGTTTGACTGTTGTGAAGAAAGTCAATAATCTCCTCGTATAGTCACGGTATGGGATCAGATGCTCTTGGTGAGTGTACCATTTGCCGTTGGTTGTATTGATTACCAAAGCTGAATCTCCGAATACATTCAATGTCTTGATCCTGAGGTCAATGGCTTCCTCAAGACCCATGATATAAGCTTCGTATTTAGCTTCATTGTTAGTGCAGGCAAAGGTGAGTTTTTCCGAGAAAGGCATATGAACTCCTTTAGGTGTAATGAACACTACACCAACTCCATGACCATTCATATTGACAGCCCCATCAAACATCATTGTCCATTCTTCTTCTGGGTCAGGCCCTTCAGTGTGAACAGGCTCTTCATGATCTTTTGCTTTCAAAAACATGATGTCTTCGTATGGGAAGTCAAATCTCATGGGCTGGTAATCATCAATGGGTTGCTCAGTTAGATAGTCAGACAACACAATGCCTTTGATGGCCTTTTGAGATGTGTACTGAATGTCATACTCTGTCAGAATCATTTGCCATCTTGCAACCCTTCCGGTAAGTGTTGGCTTCTCAAATATGTACTTGACGGGGTCCATATTTGAGATCAACAAAGTAGTGTGAGTCAGCAAATATTGTCTTAGTCGGCGAGCAGCCCATGCTAAAGCATAGCAAGTTTTCTCGAGCAGTGAATAACGTTGTTCACAGTCGGTAAAATTTTTTCTTAGGTAGTATATTGCATACTCTTTTCGACCAGACTCGTCATGCTGGCCAAACACACACCCCATTGATCCTTCTAATACTGCCAGGTACATTATCAGAGGTCTTCCTTCAACTGGAGGCATGAGAATTGGAGGTTCTTGTAGGTACTCCTTGATCTTGTCGAAAGCTTTCTGACAATCTTCATTCCACCTGACCGTTTGTTCCTTTCTTAACAACTTGAACAGGGGCTCACAGGTTGCAGTGAGGTGAGATATAAACCTTGATTTGTAGTTCAATCTACCTAAGAACTCCCGAACTTATTTTTCATTCCTTGGTGCAGGCATTTCTTGAATGGCTTTGAATTTATCAGGATCAACTTCAATTCCCTTTTCACTTACGATGAATCCCAGCAACTTACCAGAACGCACCCCGAATGTGCATTTATTGGGGTTCAACTTCATCTGGTACTTTCTCAGACGCTTGAACAACTTCAGCAAATTCACCAAATGGTCTTCTTCAGTAAGGGACTTGGAAATCATGTCATCCACGTAGCATTCAATTTCTTTGTGGATCATATCGTGGAATAATGTTACTATAGCCCGTTAATAAGTCGCACTGGCATTCTTCAGTCCAAATGACCCTTGTACCAAAATGTGCCCCAAGGTGTGATGAAGGTTGTTTTCTCCATGTCTTCGGGTGACATTTTGATCTGATTATACCCAGAAAAACCATCCATGAAAGAAAATACCGAGAACTGAGCTGTGTTGTCGACCAATACATCAATGTGAGGTAGTGGGAAATCATCCTTCGGGCTGACTCTGTTCAGGTCCCGGTAATCCACACACATACGTACTTTTCCATCCTTCTTAGGCACTGGTACAATGTTAGCGACCCACGGCGGGTAAGTATTTACAGCAAGGAAACCGACGTCCCACTGTTTTTGTACTTCTTCCTTAATCTTCATGGACATATCTGGGCGAGTACGGCATAACTTTTGCTTTACTTGAGGGCAATCTTCTTTTAATGGCAGCTTGTGCATAACAATATCCGTATCTAGACTGGCATGTCTTGATAGGACCAAGAAAAGACGTCGACGTATTCTCGAAGCATGTTGATAAGTTGTTCCTTTACTGAAGCTTGCAGAACGACCCCAATCTTCACATCTTTCAAATCCTCCTCGGTACTAAGATTAACTGTTTCAACCTCCTCTTGATGACGAGTAATCACTTTCTCTTCTTGCCTCAACAACCTGGCTAACTCCTCAGGTAACTCATAGTCTTCTTCAACCCCTTCATCGGCTTGATTAATTGGATTGTCGAAGTCATACAAGGTCATAGCAGTGTTGTTGTCGGTGCAATCTGGAGGATAATCTCTGCAAGGGTTGAGATTTGTTCATTTTAGTGATCAATTTTAATCTTGTTTAGAAAAGGTGTAAATGAAGTTATTATTTTGAAAACATTGCCATTTATTTATTTTGTACAAAAGTGAAAAAAATGAAAAGACAGTGAGCGAAAGAGAGAATTGTTTGCAAAAGATGTCTGATATTCATTGATATTCCATTTGCACAAAATTACAAATATAGCCCTATTACAAAATGAGTCCTGACACCTTGGGCAAGATGCAGGACTTGATGCATGCTGAAAAAAGCAGGAAATAATAATTACTCTGCAGGAGTAACCCTTATAATTTCCTGGGAACACCAGTTAAGGACTTGGTGATACGGGATCCTTGGACGAATCCAGCTCTCCAGGTTGAGGTTGCTTTCCGCCTTGTCTTCCACGTTGTTAACAACATCTGGGGTGAGCATCCCCCTGTCGCTCCCAAAGATTTGTATCCCGGTACAAGCGCGAACGGTCGGCGAAAGAGGACATGAAGATGAACTGAAAAGAGTCGCCAGCTAGGCATTTTTATCCCGAAGGAAAGGTAATGCTGCATAAACCTAGAAAGAGATAGATAAGTCGGTCGCGAACCAGAGAAACTGAGAAAGGGGGTTGGTTACAACCTATGAAGGTATTAGCACCCAGATTGTCCGTCGTACTCGATGGGATCCACGCTTGAAAGTTTGTGTTTAGAGGGGTAGTGTCTGTGCTATTCTGTGTGCAAAAACAGGAAAAGAATACAAGTATCAGTGCTGGAAAGAAGTGTGATGTGAAATACATAAGTGTTAGTGCAAGAAAAGAGTATAAAGCTCAAGACAATGAGGCTTAAAGAATAATGCTGGAAGAGGGGGGAAGAGGAAGATACTTTTGTTCGATAACAGTTAAGTTATGCCTACGTATCCTCTCGTGCAATGAGGAAGTCAGAACACCGTAGTTCGACTCAAAGAGACTGAAAGATAAATTGACTTGATGAATTGCTTGCTTCTCTATGCTCAAGTGTATGACTCGTCTGGCTCGAGTGCAAACTGTCTTGCAGTAGACGGAAGAAGCAAGTTCTCGTTTGTGAGTGAATGAGATAAGAAGAGAATCCCAGAGGAGACGATTATTGTTTATTTTTTTGGGTTTTTAGTCTTTTATTGCTTTTTGTGTTTGTCATAAGAAAATGAGCATAAGCCTAAACCAATGGTTAGTAAACTCATCACATCCTCCCTCTGATTAGGGGTAATGAGAATACTTTAAGTATGAAGTAAACACCTCACACTTAATCACCATGATGTAGGATTAAGATCATTAACCTACTTGCATTTATTTAGATGTTTTTTTTGAGCTTTTGTTTAGTGTTAAGTAATGAGTTTAAGCCATAATCAAGGATTTAATGGACCCATTACACCATCCTAATAGAAGGATAATAGATGAGAACATTTAAGCTGAGGAAGGCTCCTCAACTTAATCCATGATTAGGGATTAACCTCATGACAAAACAAAGTCTTTATTAAAGTGGATTTTAATTAATGGTAAGATTAAGAAGTGAATTTTATGGTTTGTAAGACAACTTGAGGGGGACTTGTCCATTAACACTAGGGTTAGTCCTTCTTAACCAATTAAGGAAGAATTAGAACCCTAATGCAAGGCCCAAGTTACAAGCTTGATGTCTTTAGTGATTACTAGATGAATTGATTAAGAGATTTAAACACATTAAGGGTTTAACACTTAGGATTAAAGTTATACACTCCATCCTAAGAGAAGGATGCAGGCATAACCTTAATCACAAAGCCTTAAAACCTTTAAGGTTTAGTCCTTGATTAAGAGATGAGAAGAGAAGACACAAAAGATGATACAAAGGTAAAACTAATGGGGGGAATAATCAAACCCTAATTTTTATCATGCTTGGGTATTCCTAGGGTTTATGAGGCTTGCAATAGATCTTCAAGGACAAGCCACCATGGAAGAAGCAGGATGGAAGGAGGAGAAGAAGAAAGAAGCAAGACAACTTACTTCACTTAAGAAGACAAGTTGCTTGAAGAAAGAAAGCGAGGAGGGAACATGAATGAGCAAGCTCACTCTAATACAAAATTAAAATGCAGCAATGAATGCATAAGAGAGATGTGAAGAGATTGTGAGAAGTGAAGGAAAATTTACTTCTCAAACACTTACCACCTGAAAAGTTAGTAAAAGGAAATGAAATGAAATGAAAATGGGATGAAATTCCAAGATGAAAACCAAAACCAGAAGTATGTTCATGATGCTAATGATGCAAAGAGATGACATAAATGTATGTCATGAGATGAAGATGATCATACAAAGGATGGGAATGCAAATGAAGCATATAAGAGACATGAAAGTTTATGAATGCACATGAAATGAAATGAAAGCAAAACATGGAAAATGGATGATGCAATGATCAAACATGATTTCAATATGTCCTAAGATGTCTTATATGTCATGTGGATGCACAAAATGTCATGGCAAGTTCATGTATGCAAGTTTATGCAAGATGAATGTAAATGAAGATGCAAATTAGGGTTTTATGATCACGTGAGGTGCAAAACTCAAAAGCAGAAGCAAATGATAAGATAAAAAAATTGAAAATGAAATCAAAAGAACCCTAACCCCATATTAAGTTACCAACCAAAGGGGGAGGTCAGAAGCTTAACCTAGAAGGACTTATGATTTTTCTAAGTTTCTAGGGTTTTAAGGGTGATCCTAAAGGTAAAATGCCAAACAAATTGAAAAAAGATTATAAAAATGAAACAAAAATGTTTTTAGGAACTTGAAGTCATGCATAACACAATGCAAAAAGAATCATTCACAAACTCACTTTGGTTCAAAAGTTATGGATTTTTGAAGTTAGGGTTAAAAATATTCAAGTTTAAGAACCCTAATTCAATTGAAAAATGTCAAAGTATGATCAAAACCAAAAAGAAATTTGTGTGGTGAGTTTGTAAATGTTTCTAAATGTTTGAAAATGTTCTCCGAATTATTTTGTGATTTTTAAATACCTAAATGTATTTTTAATTAATTAATTCTCATTAACTAATTAAAAATAACATATAAATGATTTAAAAATAATTTTTTAATGCAAAAAATAAAAAATAAAAATATTTTTGGGTTCTGAAAATTAATTAAAGGTTGGATAAAAAATTTCAGAATTTTTTGAAGTCTTTTTCTATTTTTAAAAATTCGTGCAAATTTAAATAAAGAAAATGAATTAAAAATTAATAATATTGGAAGTATGCTGGATGGAGAGCCAGGATTCAATCTGGGCTTGGAATGTTTGACTGGGCGCGCATCTGGACGGCCCAGGTTCAAACTTCCTTAATTCTGATTAATTAAATATTAAGCCTAAAATTAAAACTAATGGTTCAATCTGGTCCACACATTACACGCGGGAAAGGCCCATCTAACGGCTCACATTCAAAATAAGCCCTAACCCTAATTAATTAACTTAATTACTTTCAGGTGGCCGGAAATGACCTCCGGTCATCTTCTCCGGCCACACCCTTCCCTAAGAATTTCAATCTCACTCCCTAGGCCATTTCTGGAGCTCTAAAGCTCCAGATTCGTTCCTCTCACTCCCCTAAACCTAAATCCACCCTCAAACAGAATTTATTTCCAGTCATTAACAAGATTCGAAGCCAAGAACAAAATTTTCAAAACTTTCAGACAGACCATACATCCTCAATTCTTCACCATTTTCAATAATTCAAAGTTCATTACACTCAGGGGATCAAACTCAACCAATTAAAAACTTAAAATAAAGGTTCTGGAAATATGTTTTCACATGGCTACCTGAGATGAAGCTTTCAACCCTAGATCTTTCAGGCTGCTTCTTTGCTTCAAAACACCTCCAATGACCTCCCTGAAGAAGCTTTGATGCTTGGTTGGAGTTTTTTGTTGCTGGTTTGTGAGTTTGATGAAGTTCAGTTTAAAGGGGGGAGGAAATCGTGTTTTTGGTATGGTGGCTTTTAGGGCAAACTGAAGGGTGGGAAATGATCAGTGAGTGAAGCTGAGATGAGTGGTGGAAGAAGTTTTAAGTTATGTGGAGTTTGCTGAGAGTTTCGAAAAAAAATGTAAAGTGGGAGTTTTTTGTGTATGCTGACTTGTGGGAGAGCTCAGGCTATGTTCTTGTTATGTTTGGCTTGCATTTGATTAGTATAAACAAAGGTGATTGGTCAGAAAGTTGGTAATGGCATAGTGTGATTGGTATGGCTTGTTTTGCAAAAAGTCAAGGTTATGTGTCCTTTGAGGTATGGGCAAGTTCAGGCCAAGGACAAGGGCATGTCTTGTGCAGCATGATTCATGGACAACCATGGAAATCAGTTTGAGGCAATTTGGCATGTTTGTGGGAAGTTGTGGGGGGTTTTGCAATTTTGGCAAAGTTTGGCCCTTTCTTGATTTCTTCATGTACAAGTCATGGAATGGAATGATTCAAAACACAAATCTGATCCTTAGAGGTCACATGAGCATGCTGTGAAGTATTTATGCATATTTGAAGCCTTTAGAATGCCTTATCATGCCATTTTGCAAAATGCCTCTTTGGTGCAAAAGTGATTTTTATGTGATTTTTCCCAACTTTGGAAAGCCATAACTTGAGTTCCAAAATGAATTAGATCTTGTTCTTGTACTTTTTGAAAATAGAATGATCCATTCTACAACTTTCATGACCAATAATTTTTCATTTGAAGCATTTTTGGTTAAGAAAGAGGAGGTTGAAAAACATTCGCAAAATGGAAAGTTTACATGACAAGTCATTTCCATATTTGGCAACTTTTGGTTTTGCCCACTTTTCTTCAAATTTGTGAACTTCTAAGCTCTTCAATGATCAAATAAAGACCATATAACTTCATTTTGATGAAAAATCCATTTTGGTTCCATGTAGGGGGGCCTCAGATGGCCTGATTTTGCTCTGACTTGCTCAGGAAGTTACCCAGTGATCAGATGACTTCCACAATGAATTTTTCCATAAAACTTGGTATGCATGATCCTTATATCATATTGAGACCAATAGAAACAAGAATGACCAAAAAAATTGAAGTTATGGCCTCTGAAACCAAAACCCTAATTTTAGGTCATCTGTGCAGTTAAACTTGGCTTTGCTTCCATGCCTTGCCAATTCTTGTGATTTTCTGACTTCCTTGATCTTGGGAGGATAAAATATGATGATTGAACATACATGGACCCTCTTGAGATGATTGGAGACCTTTGGAGTGGCTCATATGGCTCATGGATCGCTCAGATCACAAACCCTAGATGCAGATGACTTTGAACCAATGCAGTGAAGCAAAAATGCAACATGATATGATATGATTGAACTTATGCAAATGAAAAGATCACAAGCCATGGTGTGAACCTAGTGAGGTCAAATTTGGGGTGTTTACAGCTGCCCCTATTCAAACATGAGTTAGCTGTGCAGGATGTAAGTGACGGCTTAACAGGCAAACAAGATAACTTGTGGTTGAATACCAAAGACAGTCCAACATTTGCACTCACTGGGTATGAAGAAGAAAAGGGATATAGATTGTAAAAGGAAGTAAAGTATTTTTATAAAGTGCGGGCGACGGAGGACGACCGTCGAGTAGAGGATGGCTGCTGGGGATAAGGCAATGACGGGAACGGTCGACATGCTGGGGAAATAAAGAATTTATGATGGGGACGGCCATCAAATACAGTAACAAAATTCTCTGGGGATTAAAGGTAAAGGCAATGATGGGGACGACTATTAGGTTTGCAAAGTAAAAGTAAACAACGATGGGGACGACCATCGGGTTCAAAGAAAGTGATGAGGTACGGTCATCAAAGGTGAAGGACAATCACCTAGCAGGGGACGGCTGCTCTGTTGGGGATAAGATGAGGGACGGTCATCCAAGGTGAAGGACGATCACCTGGCAAGGTACGGCTGCTGAAAGTATAACGACATAGGACGAATATCGGATAGAAAAGGTCAACGATGTGGACGACCATCAGATAAGCATGATGAAGGACGATCATCAAGAGGTGAAGGACGATCACCTAGCAGGATACGGATGCTCTCAAAGTTTATCATGACATAGGACGAATTGTCAGATAACAAGGTCAACGATGGGGACGGCCATCGGATAAAATGATGAAGGACGATAATCAAGAGGTGAAGGACGATCACCTAGCAGGGGACGGCTGCTAAAATATCACGACATAGGACGAATGTCGGATAGAAAAGGGTTCCAATAATGGAGACTCCGCTGGGAAAAAGGGATGAGGGACGGTCATCCAAAGGTGAAGGATGATCACCTGGCTGGGTACGGCTGCCGAAAGTATCATGACATAGGACGAATGTCAAATAGAAATTAAATTTTGCTTTTTACTAGGGATTTGCTGTGGACTCTTCTGGGGAATGGTAGACACAGACGAGTGTCTACATTCATGAAAGGGAAAGGTATAAGTGTTTGACGCTGTGCATAGATTAAAGATGCGGACGAGCATCCTTAAGACTATGATACGGACGAGTATCAGTGGAAACAAACGCTGACGCATGTTCAGAGATGATGATACAGACGAGTACCGACTAGTTAACAAAGAACACGGACAAGTGTTGAATCTGAGGAGAGATAAGTGGTGTATACAAGATACGGACGAGTATCTGTGTGAGTAAGAAATAAGCATGAGTGAGACACAGACGAGTGTTTAGCTTGCTGGGGGAGAGTATGACACGGACGAGTATCATAAGAGAAAGTATATAAGTTATGAGCTTATAAGTGTAAAAGATATCTGGTGATCTGTGGGGATTGGATGGCACGGACGGGTGTCGATAAGAGTGTACTATGAACAAGTGTTTGGCAACCATGCTGGGGAAGGGTGACACATACAAGTGTCAAAGGATTGTATAGATATTTGTTTGTGGTTTATATCTGTAGGGGATGATATGACACGGATGAGTGTCGAGAAGAGTATATATATTAACATGTATTTGTGAGTGCAAAGGGGACGCTCTGGCTTTCTGCTGGGACTTGTGAGTCCTTATATACATTACTGAAGGAATGTTGGTATATACAGGTGTTTGATTGAAAACATAACTTGTGATTATGCAATATGTTTGATTTTTGCCGTAATGCTCCGTATTAGACGGAATGCTACGCTCTGAGGTGATTTATGAAGCGAATGCTATGTTTATGAAAAGATACCGATCCGGGATCCGAATCCCGTTGTTGTGGAGATCTTTGACTGATCTGCTTGGAAGAATATCCCAGCTGGGGATGAGATCATTGGTAGATCTGGTACAGATGATTCTGCTTGGGGAAATAAGTCACTAATAGACCTATCTTAATAATGAGGGACCCAGTTGGGGCTGTGGATGCCTTTGTCACTTTGTTGTGAGATTTTCAGACATTGCTTTTCTGGATAGAGGATGGAGCTCTGTGTGGAGATGGTTCCCTGTCTAGCACTCGGCTAGGGAGGAGAAAGATCACTGAACGATCTTCCTAATAATCTCTGAGGACGATACTTGACAACTCAGTTGGGGAACTGATCCTCTTCTGATGCTGCTCTGACAGATGTGCTGGAGAAGTGATGCCCGATAGTTCTGATGGGGGAGAGAGAGCTTCTCTGGTGCTGTTTGGAAGATGTGTTGAGGAAATAATGGTTTGGCAGCATTGCTGGGAGAAATCTTTCATATCCTATGTTGCGCTTTGAGTACCTACAATCCTGTTATGACAAAGAAACGCACAAGTACCCTGAGGCATCCCTTACTGGATTCCATCATAGGAATTTAGACACTCCCGGGAGTAAGTAATATATTTCCTGTAAGCATGTGATTTAGAAAAGGCGCATATGTATTTATGCAAACATTATATCAAGGATATCGGACATTTTCGCAAATAAAATAAAAGTGCACGAGTCGAAGTGTGACTGAAAATTCTGGTTTTATTAATCTGGGTGCCTTGAATTGGCAACTACAGTCAAAGAAACAGATCCCCTGAAATGAGGAGATGGTTACAAATTGAGAAGCAAAAAGGTGTTGGCAATGTTGACGACGCTTTAGTTAGCTTCCCTTTTGCTATGACTCGTATGACGTTGACGTTTTTCTCATTTTACTTTCTGAAGAAAGCTGATTCTGATCGATGCTTTAACCCTTCGAAACTTGCCAAGTTGTAAGTGATACGGACGAATTCAGAATACAGTTGTTCGCTTATTCCCTTATTTTGCGTGGATCGCCCTTTCGGGTTTTCAATCCACCAGGATACCCATTTTTGCCTGAGCTGTCCAATGCTGCTTTTCAACCCAGCGGGTGTACATTTTTTCTCTTTATTTTCCCTTATTTTTGCCCGAGTCATTTATTCTGTTTTTGACTCGCCGGGATGCCCTATTTTTGCCTGGACTTACATTCTGTTTTTATGTCTAGCAGGTCTTTTTATGCGAAGTATTTTTTAACTGCATCTGAATTCATAGGTGACAGGAAATCTTCACCATCCATAGTAGAGAGAATCAATGCTCCACCTGAGAAAACTTTCTTTACAATGAATGGACTATCATAATTCGGAGTCCACTTGCCCCTGTGGTCTGTATGAGGAGGTAGGAGCCTTTTCAGCACAAGATCTCCCACTTGGTATTTCCGAAGCTTGACTTTCTGATCAAAGGCTTTCTTCATTCTCTTCTAATATAACTGCCCATGACAGATTGCAGCTAATCTCTTTTCTTCGATCAGATTCAGTTGATTGTACCGGGATCGTACCCATTCTGCTTCATTCAATTTGACATCCATCAGTACCTGCAAGGAGGGTAATTCAACTTCAACAGGCAGGACTGCTTCCATACCATACACAAGCTGATACGGTGTTGCCCCAGTGGATGTTTTGATTGATGTACGGTACCCATGCAAGGCAAATGGTAACATCTCATGCCAATCTTTGTATGTGACCACCATCTTTTGCACAATCTTCTTGATATTCTTGTTAGCTGCCTCCACAGCGCCATTCATCTTTGGCCTGTAAGGAGAAGAATTGTGATGTTGGATCTTGATGTCCCGGCACAGTTCTGCCATCATTTTATTGTTCAAATTGGAACCATTATCAGTAATGATTCGTTTGGGCACTCCATACCGACAGATGATGTCTCTCTTCAGGAATCGGGCTACCACCTGCCTGGTGACATTTGCATATGAAGCTGTTTCAACCAATTTGGTAAAATAGTCAATGGCTACCAAGATGAATCTGTGGCCATTTGAAGTAGTTGGTTCAATTTTGCCAATCATATCAATTCCCCACATGGAAAATGGCCAAGGTGAAGACATCACATTCAAAGGGTTCGGAGGCACATGCACTTTATCTGCATAAATCTGGCATTTGTGGCCCTTTCTGGCATAGGCACAACAATTTTCATCCATTGTGATCCAGTAGTAGCCTGATCTTATCAATTTCTTAGCCATTGCATGTCCTCCAGCATGGGTACCGAAAGATCCTTCATGCACCTCGTGCATCAACAAGTCTGATTTTGTCTTATCAACACATCTGAGAAGTACCATATCAAAGTTTCTCTTGTACAAGGAACCATCAGCATTCAGGAAGAAGCTACCAGGCAACCTTCTTAATGTCTTCTTATCATTGGAAGATGCCCCAGGTGGGTATGTTTGATCCTCCAAGAAGCATTTGATGTCATAGAACCAAGGCTTATCATCTTTAGCAATGTCTACTGGGGATACGTACGCTGGTCTGTCAAGTCTGGACACGAGGTACAAAGTTGGCAGCTTGAACTTTGATCATGGAAGAAATGGTAGCCAGAGCATCTACAAACTGATTTTCATATCGAGGGATATACTCCAGCTTGACTGTAGTGAAGAAAGTTAGTAATCTCCTCGTATAATCCCGGTATGGAATCAGATGCTCCTAGTGAGTATACCATTTGTCGTTGGTTTGATTGATTACCAGAGTTGAATCTCCGAATACAGTTAAAGTCTTGATCCTGAGGTCAATGGCTTCCTCAAGACCCATGATACAGGCTTCGTATTCAGCTTCGTTGTTAGTGTAGTTAAAGGTGAGTTTTGCCGAGAATGTCATGTGAACTCCTTTAGGTGTAATGAGCACTGCACCAACACCACGACCATTCATATTAACAGCCCCATCGAACATCATTGTCCATTCTTCCTCCGGGTCAGGCCCTTCATTGTGAACAAGCTCTTCATGATCTTTTGGTTTTATGAACATGATGTCTTCATCAGGGAAGTCAAATCTCATAGTCTAGTAATCATCAATGGGTTGCTCAACTAGATAATCAGACAATACACTGCCCTTGATAGCTTTTTGGGATGTGTATTGAATGTCATATTCTGTGAGAATCATTTGTCATCTTGCAACCCGTCCGGTAAGTGCTGGCTTCTCAAATATGTACTTGACTGGATCCATCTTTGAGATCAATAAGGTAGTGTGGGTCAACATATACTGCCTTAGTTGGCGAGCAGCCCACGCTAAAGCACATCAAGTTTTCTCGAGCAGTGAATAACGTTGTTCACAGTCAGTAAACTTTTTGCTTAGGTAGTATATTGCATACTCTTTTCGACCAGACTCGTCATGCTGGCCCAGCACACACCCCATTGATTCTTCTAATACTGTCAAGTACATTATTAGAGGTCTTCCTTCAACTGGAGGCATAAGAATTAGAGGCTCTTGTAAGTATTCCTTGATTTTGTCAAAAGCCTTCTGGCAGTCTTCATTCCACCTGACTGTTTGTTCTTTCCTTAACAACTTGAACAGGGGCTCACAGGTCGCTGTAAGATGAGATATGAACCTTGAAATGTAGTTCAATCTACCTAGAAACCCCCGAACTTCTTTTTCTGTCTTTGGTGCAGGCATCTCTTGAATGGCTTTGACTTTGTCAGGGTCAACTTCAATTCCCTTCTCACTTACAATAAAACCCAGCAGTTTACCGGACCGTACCCTGAATGTGCATTTGTTGGGGTTTAACTTCAATTGGTACTTCCTCAGACGCTTGAATAACTTCAACAGATTCACCAGGTGGTCTTCTTCTGTGAGGGACTTGGCAATCATGTCATCCACATAACATTCAATTTCTTTATGGATCATGTCATGGAATAATGTTACCATAGCCCGTTGATAGGTGGCACCAGCATTCTTCAGTCCGAATGGCATTACCTTATAACAGAATTTGCCCCAGGGTGTGATGAAAGTTGTCTTCTCCATGTCTTTAGGTGACATCTTGATCTGATTATATCCTGAAAATCCATCCATGAAGGAGAACATCGAGAACTGAGCCATATTGTCGACCAATACATCAATGTGAGGTAATGGGAAGTCATCCTTCGGGCTAGCTCTATTCAGATCCCGGTAATCTACACACATCTGTACTTTGCCATCCTTCTTAGGCACAGGTACAATGTTAGCGACCCACGGTGGGTAACTAGTTACAACAAGGAAACCGGCGTCCCACTGTTTTTGTACCTCTTCTTTTATCTTTATTGCCATATCCGAACGAGTACGACGCAACTTCTGTTTTACCGGAGGACAATCTTCTTTTAGAGGCAGCTTGTGCATAACAATGTCGGTATCCAGACCTGGCATGTCCTGATAAGACCAAGAAAAAACATCCACATACTCCCGAAGCATGTCAATAAGTTTCTCTTTCACTGAATCTTGCAGACGGGCCCCGATTTTAACTTCTTTCAAGTCTTCTTCTGTACCAAGATTAACTGTCTCAACTTCCTCCTGATGAGGAGTAATAACCTTCTCCTCTTGTCTCAACAACCTGGCTAGTTCTTCGGGTAGCTCATAATCTTCTTCAACCCCTTCATCGGCTTGATTAATCAGATTGTCAAAGTCATACGAAGTCATAGCGGTGTTATTGTCGGTGCAGTCTGGAGGGCACTCTCTGCAAGGGTTTAGATTTGTTCATTTTAGTGATCAATTTTATCTTGTATAGAAAAAGTGAAAATGAAGTTATTATTTTGAAAAACATTGCCATTTTATTTTTGTACAAAAAATGAAAAATGAAAACCAGTGAACGAGAAAAAGAGACTCATTTGCAAAAGATGTCCTGATATTCATTAATTGATCGTTTGCACAAAATACAAGATGGCCCGATTACAAAATGAGCCCTGACATCTTGGGCAAGATGCAGGACTTGATGCATGCTTAAAGACAGGAAATAATAATTACTCTGCAGGAGTAACTCTTATAATTTCCTGGGAAGACCAGTTAGAGACTTGGTTCCCCAGGATCCTTAGACGTATCCAGTTTTCCAGGTTGCATTCATCTTCTGACTCATCTTCCAAACTGTTCACAGCATCCGGGGTAAGCATTCCCCCGCTGACAAATTTGGGCTCCATTGCAGCCTCTGGTTAATCTTGTCGAGTTGGTCTGTAACCCAACCTAAATCTGTCTTCTTTCTATTCAACTGGCAGTAACTTTCCCCAGCCTTGAGCGGTACCCTCTTCAACAACCTTCCGAGCCTGTTGATATGATGTGATGGAAGTTCCAGACACAGCAGATGCTTCATTAATATTAAGGGCCTCAAACCCCTGACTCATGGCCTCATGGATCTCCCCATCCATTTCTATGTATTTGTACGTAACCAGCTGGCTAGCAAAAATATCATCCTCCCCACAGATGGTGATGATTTGGCCCTCCCACTCGAATTTTAACTTCTGGTGAAGGGTAGACGTAATAGCGCCGGCGGCGTGGATCCAGGGCCTACCCAACAGACAATTGTATGCCGGCTGTATGTCCATCACAAATAAGGTAGTTTTAAAGGTCTGCGGGCCAATCAACTCAGATAAATCGATCTCTCCAAGCACTGATCTTTTAGAGCCATCAAATGCTCTCACTACCAAATTACTCGGACGCAATGCCAAGCCATCATACTCCAACTTCACCAAGGCTTTCTTTGGGAGGACATTGAGTGAAGACCCAGTGTCCACCAGTACGTGAGAAAGGACAATACCCTTGCATTCCAAGGTGATGTGCAAAGCCTTGTTATGGTTGCGCCCCTCTGTTGTTAAATCAACATTTGTAAAACCCAGTCCATGACTGGTGTTGACATTTGCAACCAAAGTTTCTAACTGATTAACAGTAATCTCCTCCGGCACGTATGCTGCGTGCAGGACCTTCAACAATGCGTCCCTGTGAGCTTCGGAACACATTAGCAATGATAATATAGAGATCTTGGAGGGTGTTTAGTGAAGCTGGTCCACCACCTTGTAATCACTCCTTTTTATTATTCTCATGAACTCGTCTACATCTTGTTCAAAAGATGTCTTCTGAGTTTCTTTGGAAGTTGGCTTTTCGGATACCACATTATTTCCTTTCGCCTTAGCAGCAGCTTCTGCTTCAACATTAGGTCTTTGTGTTTGTGAGGCAAAAAGGCGTCCGCTTCTGGTGAAGCCTCCGCCTCCCCCAACATTGTCAATTTGTGGTGAAGAGGTTGATGAATCCAGAGTGATTTTCTCCCCATTGCAATAGAGATCAGAGTCGTAGTGCCAAGGTATGGCATTACTGCTTTCATAAGGAACAGGCCCAAGTACCGTAATGGTAACTGGACTGATCGCTGCAGCGGAAGGAACTGTGATGGTGTGCGGATCGTAGTAGATCGTAACTGGAGATCTGGCAGGAGGTGTTGCAGTTTGTTGTTGGAAATTGTTGTTGTTGTGAACATTTGCTGGGTCATAGTAGATTGTGACCGTTGAGACATCTTCATTAATGTTTGTTGGCGTTGTAGAAGATTCCGTTGATAAAATGGGTGCTGATGTTGTAGAAGAAAAAGTTGTTGAACTTTGACTTGTTGAAAAAATGGATGGAAGAACTTCTGGAGTTGTTGAAGAATCAGTAGGAATGATAGTTGTTGCGGTTGTAGGAGAAATTGTTGAAGGAAGAATTGTTGGTGTTGTAAGGGGATTCATTGTTGTTGAAGCAAGAGTTGCTGAAGGAGCTGTTGAAGTAATTTGCAAGATTCCATTTTTGATGAGGCCATCTATGCCAAACCTTAGCTTCTCACAACCATTACTAGCTGTTTTGCACAATTCACAGCAAGCCCCACAGCCCGGGAACACTTGGCATCTTAAAAGTTGAAATTTCGACTTAAGCCAGTGGTGTTTGAATCTGTGCAACACTATCAATTAGTGTAGATGGTTGGTCCTCTTCAATGGCATTAATCCTAGGCCCACCATGATTAGGCATATGATTTCTGTTAACGTTCGGAGGAGGTGCGAAATTGAGAGCTTTGGAATCGACCAAATCCTGGACCTTCATCTGTAAGGCTCTGCATTTCTCAATATTGTGACCAGGTGCGTTGGAGTGAAAGGCACACCTGGCGTTAACATCATAATTCTTTGGGAGATTGAGAGGATCTGGTGGTGCCAACGTCCTTAACTCAACCAGGTTGAGCTTCAGGAGTTGTGGCAATAAGGCAGCATAAGGCATAGGGATAGGGTAAATCACCCTATTTGCCTGAGATGGCCTTTGTTGAAAGGGACACTGCTGTTGGTTGCTATTGTTGTTGTTGTAGGTTCTCTGTTGCGGAAAATGAGAAGGTTGTTGATAGTGATGTTGTTGTTGTTGTTGAGGATATAATGGTTGTTGTGGAATTGGAGCTGGGATGGTAACAGCTGCTACTGACCTGTGAGAATATTGGGGCCTGCCCCTGCTTGTATGAATAGCATTTGTTTCACCCGCCCTTCGGGGTCCTGCAAAAGGTTTTCTGGGGTTGCAGGAGGAACTTGCACCATTGTCGAAGATTTTGTCTTCAAGAGACTCTCAATTCTCTCACCAGCTATAACTACATCAGCAAAACTAGTAGAGGAGAAAGCAGCAAGTCTATCAAAATAAGTCCCTTGCAAGGTGTTCATAAACATGTCAGCCATTTCTCTTTCTGACATGGGTGGCTGGACAGCAGCAGCAAGCTGTCTCCATCTCTGAGTATAATCCCGGAAGCTCTCCCTTGAAGACTGAGACATGCCCATTAGAAGAGTTCTATTAGGGGGCCATGTCTAGGTTATATTGGTATTGCCGGATGAAAGCCTCGGCTAAGTCCTTCCAACATCTTATGGTGGCCCTTGTCAGATGCGAATACCATCCTCTCGAAGCTCCAGTCAGACTGTCCTCAAAGTAGAACATCCATAACTTCTCATCCATGGTATAAGCCTTGAGTCTTCCTAGGAAAGATTGCAGATGAGTACGCGGGCAGGAGGTACCATTATACTTCTCAAAGCAATGGGGTTTAAATTTTTGGGGAATCCTCACCCCATCTACCAGTCCCATATCCATTACGTCGAAGCCCAAAGAATTCTGAGATTCCAAAGATCTTAACTTTTCAGCAATCTCATCCAATCTTCTATCATATACCTCATCTCCAGCCCCAATAACAGTAAATTGTTCTTCTTGGGGATCCTCTTGCAGGATTCTGCCCCCAGCAGTATTACCTTGAACATTCCTCGGGATGTTAACATCTAGATTCAAATGGGGTCCATACTCTGGAGGGTCAATACGAGGCTGCCCCTGTTCATTGTTGCTGGTTCCTCCTGTCCCAAGGTGAGGTTCCTTAGGTGTCTGTCTTTCTACCAGCTCTCTTAGTCTTTCTTGGCTCTGGGCTAAGCCAGTCATGACAGCCATAAACTGAGACATCTGGTTCCTCATCTTGAACCTTTCGTTTGCCATCTGATTTCTGACCTCATTCAGGTCCTGTTGTTCCTGCTCCATCTGAATGCCTGGAAGGTTGTTATGTGTAGGGTACCGGTGTGTGCGGTTGACAGGGAACACTCGCCGACGAGCAATGTTTCCTGAGATCACAACAAAGTTAGACACAATAATAATAAACAAAAACCTACAAAACAAAGACAAAGTCAGTATGCAATGCAGTATGCTTATTTGTTTTCCAAGGTATCTGGTTCGGTTCTTGGTTTTGACCTTTCCAGACCTCGAGGAAGATGCTTGATGTTGTTGAGAAAAAAACCCAATGAAAACAAACTAAATATATTACAAATGATAAAAAATACATAGTCTGTTTTACAATACATGCCCATGGAGGGTCAAAAATACAACAAAAGGAAAAGTACATCAAAAGGAAAGAACAACAAGCAAAGAGGAATCAAACATCCAATCCCTAATCATCTTCCCTGACCTCCTTCAGGAGTGCCTGAGTCATCGGACCAGCTGGGTGCTCTATAATAGTTCTAATGAGGAGGTTCCTAGTAGCAATGGCAGTAGTCAGCTTCTTATGCTTGTCCTGGTCTTTTGATCTCTTTAACCCTGCTCGAAGCTTCAATTCTGAAATCTCCCTCTTAGCTGCCAATAAAGCTTCCTGCTGCTTCTTCTCATTGGCCTCCAACTGATCAATCTTGGCCTGAGTCCTCTGGTCTTCTTGTGCACGGGCTTCGGTGATCCTGACCCACCTAGCCTGGCTCTCTTGTAGATAGTGCTCAGCCCTAGCTTTCTGAATCATGGCCTCCTTGCAGGAATTCTTCAATATATGTTCCCCAGCCCTTGCTTTCCTTATGTAGTCCTCTGTCTTTTCAATTTTAGCCAGATGCTCAATTCTGAGCTTTTCCAATCTCTCAATGTCCATGCGACCATCACTTCTTTCCCAAACAGTCTTTTTCAAGGCCTAAGATAGTTGCTCATTCCTTTCCTTCAACTTTTCAAATTACTCCAGGCTAACAGTTGCTGCAGGCTGTACTGTAGATGGTCCAGGTATGTCTTCCGAGGTGAAAGGCATTCTGGTAATCTGAGCTCTAGTACGGGACCAGTCTGAGTACTGAGCTGAAGCAACATTGTTACATCTTCCAAGAGTAGCTATTCCTTTTTTCTGGATGTTGTTCCAAGCCCAGGAAGCTTGCCTGACAACAGCTGAATTAGGTTGCACTTCACAGTATAGGGTCTCAGCTAAATCCTGTCCTCTGGGAGGGTGAACCAAGGCATAGCCCAATTGTCTCTTAAACAGTAAAGGGTTGTAATTGATGCAACCTTTTACTCCTATGAGAGGCACATTAGGGTATTGTCCACAGCTGGTGATAATGTCCTTGCCTTTGGTGCTCTAGGTGCACCATCTGATATCATCTGAAGTTAAGGCAATGAACTTCTTGGCCCAATTCCTCTGCTGATGTGGGTTCAAGAAAGCATCTGATTTAGGCAGGTGTCTGAGTAGCCAAGAATAAAACAAGGGAGCACAACATCTAACCAACTTCCCCCTTTGTTTCTCATTCCTCTTATGGATGGAATAGTAAAAATCCCCTAGCAATGTAGGCACTGGGTTCTTCAGAAGAAACAAATGGATGGCATTCTTACTGACAAATTTAGGCTCATCTGCAAACAGTATAGCCCCATATATGCTGAGGGCTAATAATGCACAGACTGCCCTCCACTCTCCCACTGCAGCCTTCAGGATGGCTTGAGAAATCAAGAAATCCAAATGTAAACCAGGAATCCCAGCTTTTGTTGTCATGCTTTGCTCAATAAGGGCAGGCTCTAAGTACAATGTTCTTGCTATCTCTTCACTTCTGGGAGCAGTCATCTCTGGGTTGAAAGGGATCCCACCTCTGATAGGAACTCCAATCAACAAAGAAAACTCTTCCAACAGAGGTCCCATATGAAAGTCAGGAAAGGTGAAGCATCTCAGTGGAGGGTCATAGAACTACAAGCATGTGTGAATCATGCTTCTCTGAGAAGGATCAAGATCCATAACCATATCAAAGATACCCCCATAGTGCTCTCTAAACAGTGGGATGTGGTCAGGGGTGATGAGTGACTGGACCTGCCTAATACCAGTCAACACAGGCTCAAAAAAGTGATAAGATATGTTTCTCTTCCTGGGAGTAGTCATGAGTGCTGCTGAAGAAGCTGAAGACAAATGCTGATAAAGATCACAGACTGAAGCTGGAAGTAAATCTCTGACAGACTGATGCTGGTGGTGATGGAGATAACTGAAGCAAATGCTGATGAAGACAGTTGAAGCAGAGGTCTAAGAAAAAGAAGTGGTCAAAACCAAAACCAAGATACAAGGAGGTGGATACCCTGAAAAGCAAATAAACAAATGTCAAATGATGCAATGATGATATATGCAAATGATATGCAAGGGTTTGTGATCAAGAGCTGAATCTGATTATCTGTCTTGATATAAGGTCCATGTAGGTTCAAAAGTCCAGATGAAGGCTCAGAAATCCAGTAACCAGGGTGGGGGACTCAAATAAAGAGTCACATGTCCAGGGTTAATCACAAGAATTGTCCAAGGTGGAGTACTCTTAAACAATACAGTAACAGGGTATGATGTGGCCAAAGGTTCCTGCAAACCTGTAAACAGCCCAACCCCCTCACAGGTAATGTTCTAGAACAAAGATCCTCAGACTTGAATCAGTTATGAGAAGTGTAGACACTTCTAACCCGGAGGTACAGTGTTTACTATAACCATAAAAGATCCTCCTCTAATTCACCCCAAATTCTGAAGGTCAAAAATAAGGGTCATCCAGACTTAGCAGGCTTCCCAGATAGCCCTAGCACTACAGGAAATCTGTAGCACAGAGTTCTCAAGAAGAAACCTACATCTGAACCGTGTTTCATATTCCCGCACCATACCGAAATGGAATTGGAAAGAACATGAACCACTCTAGCCTAGGTGTCACTCAGGTCCCAGGTATAGGACCTTAACCTCTCAATGAAACCCCACCCACCAAAACAGAAAACCAGATCCAGCAATGACAGTATGAAATATACAAACAACTGTAAAGAAAGCAATAAATAAAGCTGTACATAAAGCAATAAATAAAGCAAAAATAAAATAAACACACATAGCACATAACACCCTAGTAAACACAAATCAAACAAGCTCTAGGGGGAACCCACAAAAAGAACCAGAAGCCATGGTTACAGTATAAGGGTCCCCAGCAGAGTCGCCAAGCTGTCGCTCCCAAAGATTTGCATCCTGGTACAAGCGCGAACGGTCGGAGAAAGAGGACATGAAGATGAACTGAAAAGAGTCGCCAGCTAGGCATTTTTATCCCGAAGGAAAGGTAATGCTGCATAAACCTAGAAAGAGATAGATAAGACGGTCGTGAACCATAGAAACTGAGAAAGGGGGTTGGTTACAACCTAGGAAGGTATTAGTTCCCAGATTGTCCGTCGTACTCGACGGGATCCACGCTTGAAAGTTTGTGTTTAGAGGGGTAGTGTCTGTGCTATTCTGTGTGCAAAAACTGGAAAAGAATACAAGTGTCAGTGCTGGAAAGAAGTGTGATGTGAAATACAGAAGTGTAAGTGCAAGAAAAGAGTATAAAGCTCAAGACAATGAGGCTTAAAGAATAATGCTGGAAGAGGGGAGAAGAGGCAAAGACTTTTGTTCGATAACAGTTAAGTTATGCCTACGTATCCTCTCGTGCAATGAGGAAGTCAGAACACCGTAGTTCGACTCAAAGAGACTGAAAGATAAATTGACTTGATGAACTACTTGCTTGTCTATGCTCAAGTGTATGACTCGTCTGGCTCGAGTGCAAACTGTCTTGCAGTAGACGGAAGAAGCAAGTTCTCGTTTGTGAGTGAATGAGATAAGAAGAGAATCCCGGAGGAGACGATTATTGTTTGTTTTTTTGGGTTTTTAGTCTTTTATTGCTTTTTGTCTTTGTCATAAGAAAATGAGCTTAGGGCTAAACCAAGGGTTAGTAAACTCATCACATCCTCCCTCTGATTAGGGGTAATGAGAATACTTTAAGTATGAAGTAAACACCTCACACTTAATCACCATGATGTAGGATTAAGATCATTAACCTACTTGCATTTATTTAGATGTTTTTTTTTTGAGCTTTTGTTTAGTGTTAAGTAATGAGTTTAAGCCATAATCAAGGATTTAATGGACCCCTTACACCATCCTAATAGAAGGATAATAGATGAGAATATTTAAGCTAAGGAAGGCTCCTCAACCTAATCCATGATTAGGGATTAACCTCATGACAAAACAAAGTCTTTATTAAAGTGGATTTTAATTAATGGTAAGATTAAGAAGTGAATTTTATGGTTTGTAAAACAACTTGAGGGGGACTTGTCCATTAACACTAGGGTTAGTCCTTCTTAACCAATTAAGGAAGAATTAGAACCATAATGCAAGGCCCAAGTTACAAGCTTGATGTCTTTAGTGATTACTAGATGAATTGATTAAGAGATTTAAACACATTAAGGGTTTAACACTTAGGATTAAATTTACACACTCCATCCTAATAGAAGGATGCATGCATAACCTTAATCACAAAGCCTTAAAACCTTTAAGGTTTAGTCCTTGATTAAGAGATGAGAAGAGAAGACACAAAAGATGACACAAAGGTAAAACTAATGGGGGGACTAATCAAACCCTAATTGTTATCACGCTTGGGTATTCCTAGGGTTTATGAGGCTTGCAAGAGATCTTCAAGGACAAGCCACCTTGGAAGAAGCAGGATGGAAGGAGGAGAAGCAGAAAGAAGCAAGACAACTTACTTCACTTAAGAAGACAAGTTGCTTGAAGAAAGAAAGTGAGGAGGGAACATGAATGAGAAATATCACTCTAATACAAAAGTAAAATGTAAAAATGAATGCATAAGAGAGATGAGAAGAGATTGTGAGAAGTGAAGGCAAATTCACTTCTCAAACACTTACCACCTGAAAAGTTAGTAAAAGGAAATGAAATGGAATGAAAATGGGATGAAATGCCAAGATGAAAACCAAAATCAGAAGTATGTTCATGATGCTAATGATGCAAAGAGATGACATAAATGTATGTCATGAGATGAAGATGATCATACAAAGGATGAGAATGCAAATGAAGCATATAAGAGGCATGAAAGTTTATGAATGCACATGAAATGAAATGAAAGCAAAACATGGCAAATGGATGATGCAATGATCAAACATGATTTCAATATGTCCTAATATGTCTTATATGTCATGTGGATGCACAAAATGTCATGGAAAGTTCATGTATGCAAGTTTATGCAAGATGAATGTAAATGAAGATGCAAATTAGGGTTTTATGATCATGTGAGGTGCAAAACTCAAAATTAGAAGCAAATGATAAGATAAAAAATTGAAAATGAAATCAAAAGAACCCTAACCCCATACTAAGTTACCATCCAAAGGGGGAGGTCAGAAGCTTAATCTAGAAGGACTTATGATTTTTCTAAGTTTCTAGGGTTTTAAGGGTGATCCTAAAGGTAAAATGCCAAAAAAATTGAAAATTCATTATAAAAATGAAACAAAAATGTTTTTAGGAACTTGAAGTCATGCATAACACAATGCTAAAAGAATCATTCACAAACTCACTTTGGTTCAAACGTTATGGATTTTTGAAGTTAGGGTTAAAAATATTCAAGTTTAAGAACCCTAATTCAATTGAAAAATGTCAAAGTATGATCAAAACCAAAAAGAAATTTGTGTGGTGAGTTTTTGAATGTTTCTAAATGTTTGAAAATGTTCTCTGAATTTTTTTGTGATTTTTAAATACCTAAATGTATTTTTAATTAATTAATTCTCATTAATTAATTAAAAATAACATTTAAATGATTTAAAAATAATTTTTTAATGCAAAAAATAAAAATAAAAATATTTTTGGGTTCTGAAAATTAATTAAAGGTTGGATAAAAAATTTCAGAATTTTTTGAAGTCTTTTTCTATTTTTATAAATTCGTGCAAATTTAAATAAAGAAAATGAAATAAAAATTAATAATATTGGAAGTATGCTGGATGGAGAGCCAGGATTCAATCTGGGCTTGGAATGTTTGACTGGGCGCGCATCTGGACGGCCCAGGTTCAAACTTCCTTAATTCTGATTAATTAAATATTAAACCTAAAATTAAAACTAATGGTTCGATCTGGTCAACACATTGCACGAGGGAAAGGCCCATCTAACGGCTCACATTCAAAATAAGCCCTAACCCTAATTAATTAACTTAATTACTTTCAGGTGGCCGGAAATGACCTCCGGTCATCTTCTCCGGCTACACCCTTCCCTGAGAATTTCAATCTCACTCCCTAGGCCATTTCTGGAGCTCTAAAGCTCCAGATTCGTTCCTCTCACTCCCCTAAACCTAAATCCACCCTCAAACAGAATTTATTTCTAGCCATTAACAAGATTCGAAGCCAAGAACAAAATTTTCAAAACTTTCAGACAGACCATACATCCTCAATTATTCACCATTTTCAATAATTCAAAGTTCATTACACTCAGGGGATCAAACTCAACTAATTAAGAACTTAAAATAAAGGTTCTGGAAAAATGTTTTCACATGGCTACCTGAGATGAAGCTTTCAACCCTAGAGCTTTCAAGTTGCTTCTTTGCTTCAAAACACCTCCAATGACCTCCCTGAAGAAGCTTTGATGCTTGGTTGGAGTTTTTTGTGGCTGGTTTGTGAGTTTGATGAAGTTCAGTTCAAAGGGGGAAGGAAATCGTGTTTTTGGTATGGTGGCTTTTAGGGCAAACTGAAAGGTGGGAAATGATCAGTGAGTGAAGCTGAGATGAGTGGTGGAAGAAGTTTTAAGTTATGTGGAGTTTGCTGAGAGTTTCGAATGAAAATGCAAAGTGGGAGTTTTTTATGTATGCTGACTTGTGGGAGAGCTCAGGCTATGTTCTTGTTATGTTTGGCTTGCATTTGATTAGTATAAACAAAGGTGATTGGTCAGAAAGTTGGTAATGGCATATTGTGATTGGTATGGCTTGTTTTGCAAAAAGTCAAGGTTATGTGTCCTTTGAGGTATGGGCAAGTTCAGGCCAAGGACAAGGGCATGTCTTGCGCAGCATTATTCATGGACAACCATGGAAATCAGTTTGAGGCAATTTGGCAAGTTTGTGGGAAGTTGTGGGGGGTTTTGCAATTTTGGCAAAGTTTGGACCTTTCTTGATTTCTTCATGTACAAGTCATGGAATGGAATGATTCAAAACACAAATCTGATCCTTAGAGGTCACATGAGCATGTTGTGAAGTATTTGTGCATATTTGAAGCCTTTAGAATGCCTTATCATGCCATTTTGCAAAATGCCTCTTTGGTGCAAAAGTGATTTTTATGTGATTTTTCCCAACTTTGGAAAGCCATAACTTGAGTTCCAAAATGAATTAGATCTTGTTCTTATACTTTTTGAAAAGGGAATGATCCATTCTACAACTATCATGACCAAGAATTTTTCATTTGAAGCATTTTTGGTTAAGAAAGAGGAGGTTGAAAAACATTCCCAAAATGGAAAGTTTACATGACAAGTCATTTCCATATTTGGCAACTTTTGGTTTTGCCCACTTTTCTTCAAATTTGTGAACTTCTAAGCACTTCAATGATAAAATAAAGACCATATAACTTCATTTTGATGAAAAATCCATTTTGGTTCCATGTTGGGGGGCCTCAGATGCCCTGATTTTGCTCTGACTTGCTCAGGATGTTACCCAGTGATCAGATGACTTCACAATGAATTTTTCCATCAAACTTGGTATGAATGATCCTTATATCATATTGAGACCAATAGAAACAAGAATGACCAAAAAAATTGAAGTTATGGCCTCTGAAACCAAAACCCTAATTTTAGGTCATCTGTGCAGTTAAACCTGGCTCTTCTTCCATGCCTTGCCAGTTTTTGTGATTTTATGACTTCCTTGATCTTGGGAGGATAAAATATGATGATTTAACATACATGGACCCTCTTGAGATGATTGGAGACCTTTGGAGTGGCTCAGATGGCTCATGGATTGCTCAGATCACAAACCCTAGATGCAGATGACTTTGAACCAATGCAGTGAAGCAAAAATGCAACATGATATGATATGATTGAACTTATGAAAATGAAAAGATCACAAGCCATGGTGTGAACCTAGTGAGGGAAAATTTGGGGTGTTTACACCCCCCACTGATGAACTTGGGCTCCTTAGCAGCCTCTGCTTGATCTTGTCGGAATGGTTTGTAACCCAAACCGAATATGTCCTCCTTCTTCTCCACCGGTAGAAGCTTGCCCCAGCCTTGGGCATTTCCATCTTCAATAACCTTCCAGGCTTGATGATAGGAGACAATTGAAGTACCCATCCTATCCTCCTGGGATGCAGCAAATACTTCAGTCATCGCCTCACTGACGTTTAATGCTTCGAACCCCTGACTCATGGTTTCATGGATTTCACCGTCCATCTCAATGTATTTGTATGTAGCCAGATGGCTAACAAAGATATCTTCTTCACCACAGATGGTGATAATCTGTCCTTCCCACTCATATTTCAATTTCTGGTGAAGGGTCGATGTAACTGTGACAGCGGCGTGAATCCATGGTCGACCCAACAAACAGCTGTTGGCCGGCTGAATGTCCATCACATAGAAAGTAGTCTGAAAGACCTGTAGACCGATTATCACAGGCAGCTCCACCTCTCCAAGAACAGACCTCTTGGAGCCATCAAAAGCCCTGACCACCATATTGCTTGGTCGGAGAGCTATTCCATCATATTCGAGCTTGACAAGAGCCTTCTTGGGCAAGACATAGAGTGAAGACCCTGTGTCAACAAGAACATGAGAGAACACAGCCCCTTTACACTCCAAAGTGATGTGTAAAGCTTTGTTGTGGTGACGTCCTTCCATTGTCAAGTCAGCATTGGTGAAACCTAGCCCATGACTAGTATTAACATTAGACACCACAGTCTCAAGCTGATTCATTGTGATCTCCTTCGACACGTAGGCAGGGTGCAAGACTTTAAGTAGTGCATCCCGATGAGCTTCGGAACACAACATCAAGGATAAGATGGAGATCTTGGAAGGAGTCTGGTGGAGCTGATCCATAACCTTGTAGTCACTTCTTTTAATTATCCTCATAAATTCATCCACACCCGTATCAAATGATGATTTATGAGTCTCTTTTGGTCCAGGTTCTTCAGGTGCCACACTTTTCCCTTTGGCTTTAGCAGCAGCCTCTGCCTCAGTACTAGTTTTCGGAGCTTGTGACACAAAGAGGCGTCCGCTTCGGGTGAAGCCTCCGCCTCCCACGACATTATCTACTTGGGGGGTGTGAACTAAAGAATCAAGAAGGACTCTTTCTCCGTTGGAGTAAAGGTCTGAACCATAGTGCCATGGTACAACATTGTCTTATCATATGGAATAGGCCCTGGCACCGTGATGGTGACTGGGCTAACTGCAACAGAGGTGGGAACCGTTATTTTTTGTGGATCATAAAAGATGGTGACAGGGCTTCTGGTGGATGTTGGTGGTGATTGATTGAAGCTTGATTGTTGCTGAAACTGTTGCTGAGATTGTTGCTGAGATTGTTGTTGATAATTGTTTGAAACAGGGACCGTTGTAGGGTCATAATAGATGGTGACTGTGGAGACGTCATTGTTGGTGGTTGTTGTAGTTGTAGAAGTAGATGCAATGGAATTGTTGTTTGTTGAAGTGATGGAGGAAAACGGTTGCTGATTTTGTAGACGAGTCTGTAGGAACAATTGTCTTTGCAGTTGTAGGAGAATCATTTGTCATTGAAAAAGGAGTTGATGGTGTTGTAGAAGCAGTTGTTGTTATTTGCAGAATACCTTCTTTGATCAGGCCATTGATTCTATTCTTCAAGCTTGCACATCCGTTCATGGAAACCTTGCAAGATTCACAACAGGCCTCACAACCCGGAAACACTTGGCATTTCAAAAGCTGAGCTTTAACCTCTGCCAGAGGTGTCTGAATACTTGTAGTATCTTCAATTGAAATCATGGGTGAGCCCTCCTCTATTGCATTTATCCTTGGCCCACTATGGCTGGGCATAGGATTCTTCGTGACATTAGGAGGTGGTGCAAAATTCAAGGCCTTTGAATCTACCAGATCCTGGACCTTTATATGTAGAGCCCTGCACTTTTCCGTAGCATGGTCAGGTGCATTAGAATGAAAAGCACACCTGGCATTGACGTCGTAATTTCTCGGAAGGTTATGTGGATCCGGTGGAACCAATGTCCTTAACTCGACAAGACTGAGCTTTAGGAGTTGTGGCAGCAATGTGGCGTATGGCATTGGTATTGGGTCAATCAGCCTGTTGACCTGAGATGGCCGCTATTGAAAAGGGCGTTGTTGTTGGTTGTTGTTATTGTTGTTGTAGGATCTTTGTTGAGGAAACTATGGTTGTTGAGGAAATTGTTGTGGTTGTTGAGTATATTGAGGAGGTGGAGTAGGAATAGTGACGGCGGCAACTGATCTTGGCAGATACTGGGGTCTACCTCTTCCCACATGTACAGAGTTTGTTTCACTGGATCTGCAGGGCCCTGCAAATGGCTTCCTTGCACTGCTTGAACTGGCGCCGTTGTTAGAAATCTTTCCCATTTTCAGTAAGCTCTCAATTCTTTCCCAGGCTATAACCACGTCTGCAAAGCTGGTGGAAGAAAATGCAGCCAACCTGTCAATATAAGTACCCTGGAGAGTGTTCATGAACATATCTGCCATCTCCCTTTCTGACATCGGGGGTTGAACGGCAACAGCTAATTGCATCCATCTTTGGGCGTACTCTCTAAAGCTTTCTCGGGAAAACTGTGACATTCCCATCAGAAGGGTTCTGTTTGGAGCCATGTCCAGATTATATTGATATTGACGAATGAAGGCCTCAGCCAAGTCTTTCCAATTCCTAACTGTGGCCCTGGTCAAATGAGAATACCACTCCCGGTATTCCCCTGTTAAGCTATCCTCAAAGTAAAACATCCATAGTTTCTCATCCATGGTGTAGGCTTTCAATCTTCCCAGGAAAGATTAGAGATGAGTACGTGGGCAGGATGTGCCATTGTATCTTTCAAAACAGGGAGGTTTAAACTTGTGAGGAATTCTAACCCCCTCCACTAATCCCATATCCATGACCTCAAAACCCAGAGAGTTTTAGGATTCAAGAGACCTTAGCTTTTCTGCTATTTCATCCAGCCGACGATCGTAGACTTCGTCTCCAGCCCTAACCACAGTAAATTGTTCTTCCTGAGGGTCTTCCTGCAAGGCCCTCCTTCTAGTGTTGCCTTGGGTGTTTCTTATAGCATTGATGTCTGGGTTCAGATGAGGTCCAAACTCTGGGGGATCAGTACGAGGCTGTACGTGATCATTGTTGCTGGTACCCCCTATACCTGGGTGGTTTTCCTCGGGAGTTTGCCGCTCGACTAACTCTCTCAGTCTCTCCTGGCTCTGAGCCAAACCAGTCATCACTGCCATTAATTGATTCATATGGGCCCTCATCTCTATCCTTTCATTGGCCATTTGGGTCCTCACATCAGTCAAATCTTGTTGAACCTGATCCATTTGTAATCTTGGAAGGTTGTTTCTTGTTGGATACCGGTGCACTCTATTAGCGGGGAACACTCTTCTACGAGCAATGTTTCCTAAAATCACAACAAAGTGAGAAACAACAAAAACAAAAACCTACAAAACCAAGAAATGATGTTAGTATGCAATGCAGGATGCCTATTTGTCTTCCAAGGGTTTCCGATTTGGTTCTTTGGTTTTGACCATCCAGACCTCGAGGAAATGATGATGTTGTAGAGAGATAAAGCCCATGAAATAATACAAACCATATATTACAAAAATGTGAAGATACATAGTTTGATTACAACAAATTTCCCATGGTGGGTCGAAATACAACAACAAAATCAAAAGTACAAACAAAAGGAGGTACAAATACAAAGAAATCAAACATCTAGTCCAAAGTCATCCTCTCTGACTTCCTTCAGGAGAGCCTCAGTCACTGGACCTACTAGGTGCTCTGTGATGGTCCTGATAAGAAGGTTCCTAGTGGAAATGGCACTAGTCAACTTCTTGTGCTTATCCTGATCCTTTGATCTCTTCAACCCTGCCCAGAATTTCAACTCAGAGATCTTCTTCTGTGCAGCTAACAAAGCCTCCTGATTCTTCTTCTCACTAGCCTCCATCTTCTCTATCCTAGATTGGGTTCTTTGGTCTTCCGGTGCATGAGCCTTAGTGATCGTGATCCACCTAGCCTGAGTCTCCTCTAAATAATGCTCAGCTCTGGCCTTCTGAGTTTTACCTTCCTTGCAAGCATTCTTCAACACTAACTCTCATGCCCTAGCCTTTCTGATGTAGTCATCCGTCTTCTCAATCTTGATCAAGTGCTCAATCCGGAGCTTCTCTAACCTTTCATTATCCAGACGGCTGTCATTCCTCTCCCAGAGGGTCTTCTTCAAAGCTTCAGAGAGCTGAGTATTCCTTTCCTTTAGTTTCTCAAACTCCTCTAAACTGATAGTAGCTGCAGGCTCCACTGCTGATGGTCCAGGTACATCCTCTAAGGTGAATGGCATATGGGTGATCTGTCCCCTGACACGAGACCAGTCGAGATACTGAGCTGAAGCTATATTGTTGCACTTGCCAAGGATAGCTGTCCCCTTAGTCTGAATATTGTCCCAGGCCCAGGCTGCCTGTCTGACAATGGCAAGGTTGTGCTGGATGTCACAATAGAGGGTTTCTGTCAAATCTTTCTCTCTTGGGGGATGTACGAAGGCATACCCTAATTGCCTCTTGAAAAGAAAAGGGTTGTAGTTGATGCAACCATTTACTCCAATCAGGGGTACATTGGGATATTGTCCACAGCTTGTGATGATGTCTTTGCCTTTGGTGCTCTGAGTGCACCATCTGATGTCTTATGATGTAAGGGCAATCATTCTCTTAGCCTAGTTCCTTGGTTAGTGAGGATTCAAGAAAGTGTCTGACTTCGGCAAGTTCCTTAACAACCAACAATAGAAGAGGGGTGCACAGCATCTGACCAATATTCCCCTTTGTTTCTCATTCATTTGATGCACTGAATAATAAAAGTCTCCAAGCAAGGTTGGAACTGGATTCCTCAATAAGAACAGGTGAATAGCATTCTTGCTTACAAACTTAGGCTCGTCTGCAAACAAGATGACTCCATATATGCTGAGGGCTAGAAGAACACAAACAGTCTCCCATTTCCCTGCTGCAGCATGCAGGGTGGCCTGAGTAACCAAGAAATCCAATTGAAGGCCTGGGATTCCATCCTTGGTGGTCATGCTCTGGTCAATGAGGGTGGGCTCCAAGTGCAAAGCCTTAGCTATATCTTCATTCTTGGGAGCAACCATCTCAGGGTTGAAAGGAACCCCCCTCCTGATGGGAATACCTAGCAACATGGAGAACTCTTCCATCAATGGTCCCAACTAAAAATCTGGGAAAGTGAAACATCTGAGAGGTGGGTCATAGAACTGTAGACAGGTGTGGATCATGCTCCTCTTAGATGCATTCAGGTCCATGATCAAGTCCAAAATGCCACCATAATGTTCCCTGAATAAAAGGACATGATCAGGAGTGATGAGAGCCTGCATCTGCCTGATGCATGTCAAGGTAGGCTCAAAGAAATGATAGGTGATGTTGCTCTTCATGGAGGTGTCCATGCTGACAATGGATGCTGGTGAAGAAGACTGAGGAGAAGTACTGGAGAGAACTGCTGGAGAGAACTGCTGAAGATAACTGGAGAAGATAATGTAGAGGATCTCTGATGAAGATAACTGATGAAGGTAGCTGATGTAGATAACTGAAGGAATCTGAGCAGCAGAACAGGTCAAAACCGAACCAAAGATAAGATGTGGATACCCTGTAAAACAAATAGACAAATGTTAAATGATGCAAAAATGATGTATGCAGAATGACATGCAAAGGGTTTGTGATCAAGTGCTAGATCTATTATCTGCCTTTATAGGGTCCATTTGTGTTCATAAGTCCAAATGAAGGCTTAGAAAACCAGTAACCAGGTGGGGGACTCAAATAAAGAGTCACAACTCCAGGTTTTCACAAGAACAGTCCAAAATGATACAACCTTAAGACAAAACTGGTAACATGGTATAATGAGGCCAAGGGTTCCTAAAAACCTGTAAACATCCCAACCCCCTCACATGTATTGTTCTAGAACAAGGATCCTCAGACATGGATCAGTTATGAGAAGTGTAAACACCTCTAACCCGGAGGTACAGTGTTTACAATAAGCATAAAAGATCCTCCTCTAATTCACCTCAGATCTAAAGGTCATAAAAAGGTCATCCAGACTTAGCAGGCTTCCCAGATAGCCCTAGTACTACAGGAAATCCGTAGCACATAGTTATCAAGAAGAAACCCATGTCTGAACCGTGTTTCATATTCCCGCACCAGACCGAAATGGAATAGGAAAGAATATGAAGCCAATCTATCCTATGTGTCACTCGGGTCCCCGGTATGGAACCTTACTCACTCAATAATCCCTCCCACCAAAGGAAACAATAGATCCAGCACAAATGATAATGGTAACAGTATGAAATGCATATAAACAGTAAATGATAGCAATAAATAAAGCTGTACAGAAGTAGCACATAACACCCCCATAAACACAAATCAAACAAGGTCTAGAAGAAACCTACAAAAGAACTAGAAGCCCTGGTTGCAAGATTAGTTTTCCCCAACAGAGTCGCCAAGCTATCGCTCCCGAAGATTTGCATCCCGGTACAAGCGCGAACGGTCAGCAAAGAGAGAAAATGAAAGTGAAGGTGAATAGAGTCTCCAGCTAGGCATTTTTAACCCGAAGTAAAGGTAATGCTGCATAAACCTAGAAAAAGATGGATAAGACGATTGCGAACAAGAGAAACTGAGAAAGGGGGTTGGTTACAACCTGGGAAGGTATTAGCACCCAGATTGTCCGTCGTACTCGACGGGATCCACGCTTAAAAGATTGTGTTAAAAGGGGTAGTGTGTGTGTGTTATCTGTGTGAAAAAGCTGGAAAAGAAATGTACAAGTGTCAGTGCAAAAGGGTGAATACTCAGGAACTGAGGCTTGGAAAAGAATGCTGAAAGAGGGGGGAAGAGACAGAGACTTTTGTTCGATAACTATTAAGTTATGCCTACGTATCCTCGCGTGCAATGAGGAAGTCAGAACACCGTAGTTCAACTCAAAGAGACTGAAAGAGATAAATTGACTGTGAACTGCTTACTTGTCTATGCTCAAGTGTATGACTCGTCTGGCTCGAGTGCTAAATATCTTGCATTAGACGGAAGAAGCAAGTTCTCGCTTATGAATGAGTGTGATGAGAAAAGAATCCCGAAGGAGACGATTATTGTTGGTTTTTGTGTTTTCAGTTTTGTTATTGCTTTTGGTGTTTTGCATAAATTAATGAGCTTAAGCTTAAATCAAGGGCTTGTAGACTCATTATATCCTCCCTAATTAGGGATAATGAGCCCACTTATGTATGCGATAAGCATCTCAACTTAATTTCCATGATGATGTAGGATTAAGATCATTAACCTACTTGTGATTACTTAGATGTTTTTGGGTTTTTTTTTTAGTGTTAAGTAATGAGTTTAATCTCTAATCACAGATTAGTGGGCTCATTACACCATCTTAATAGAAGGATAATAGATGAGAACACTTAAGCTGAGGAAGACACCTCAACTTAATCCATGGTTAGGGATTAAATTCATTATATAACAAGCCTTTATTAAGTGGATTTTAATTAATGGATTAGATTAAGAAATGAGTTTTATGATTTGTAAGACATCTTGAGATGGACTTGTCCATTAAACACTAGGGTTAGTCCTTCTTAACCATGAGGAAGAATTAGAACCCTAATGTAAGGCCCAAGTTACAAGATAAAGTCTTGATGGTTATTAAGATGATTTGATTAAGAGGTTTAAACAAATTAAAGGTTTAGCACTTAGGATTAAAGTTATACACTCCATCCTAAGAGAAGGATGCAGGCATAACCCTAATTCCAAAGTCCTAAAACTTTAAGAGTTTAGTCTCTGATTATTGAGATGAGAAGAGAGACTCAAGGAGACCAAAAGGTAAAAAAACTAAGGGGGACTAATTACAACCCTAATCATTATCATGCTTGGATATCCTATGGTTTATGAGGCTTAAGAAAGATCTTCAAGGAAGCCACCATGGAAGAAGCAGATGAGAAAAGAGAGAGAGAGAGAGAGAGAGAGAGAGAGAGAGAGAGAGAGAGAGAAGGATTAGGTTACTTACTTCATGAAGAAGTTAAGTAACCTAAGAACAAGAGATAATATAAGTGAATGAGATTCAATTCAAACACAAACAAGGTGCATAAAAATAAAGAGAGAAAGAGAGGTTGGATGTGGATGCACATCCACATCCTGATTAACTTACCAAATGCACCTGAAATGGTTAGTTAAAACTCAAAATTTGTACAAATTCAAAAGCATAAGCAAATCAAGTGATGAAAAATTGAAATTGCATCCAAGGGAACCCTAATCACTCATGAAGTCACCATCCAAAGGGGGAGGTCTAAAGGTTTACCAAGTTCAAGTTATGGTTATCCTAAGATTGGTTAGGGTTTTGGATATTTCTTAAAGGGAAAATGCACATTAATTTGAAAATGCAAGATAAAAATGAGTCAAAAATATATTTAGAGACTAGATTTCAAATGTGAAATATTGCAAAAAGAATCAAATGCAAACTCATCTTGGTTTGAAAGTTATGAATTTTTGAAGTTAAGGTTAAAAAATAAGAAATTTATAAACCCTAATTCAAAGGAAATTGGAAAAGTTTGATCAAAACCAAAAAGAAATTTGTGAGATGAGTTTGAAAATGTTTCTAAATGTTTAAGAAACCTCTCTGAATTTTTTTGTGATTTTTAAATACTTTAAAGTATTTTTAATTAATTAAATGGACTTAATTAATTAAAATATACAATTAAATAATTTAAAAATGCATTTTTTAATGGAAAAAATAAAAATAAAAGTATTTTTGGGTTCTGAAAATTAATTAAAGTGATGATAAAAATTTCAGAATTTTTATATGATTTTTGGTATTTTTAATAAATGAAACAAAATAAAATGAAATAAATAAAAATAAAATGAAAAGTATGCAAGATGGATGGATGAGATTGCGTGGGAGGTGGATGGAGGGCCAGGATGAGAAGTCATATTGACCAGGGGTATCCAAGATCTAAGGCTCAGGTTTGAAGTTGTTTTTCGCGCGTGATCCAATGGTTGGCCTTTAAACTGACTAATTAATTATAATTAATCTAATTAATCAAAATTAAAATTTAGTGGGATAATCTGAGCCATCCACGCACTAACCCTAATCATGATCCAAGGGCTAGGAATGAATCTGGGGAATTAATCACAGTTTAACCCTAATTATTTTCAGGTGACCGGAGCTAACCTCCAGTCATCTTCTCCGGCGAACCAAAATTTCAGAATCTCCTACAAGCCACTAAACCTCAAATTTCTTTCCCAGAATTACTCCCCTAACATCATAGAACACGAATCCACAAACCAAATTCATTTATCATGCATATTCAGGCTGAATTGAAGCAATCAAGTTCTAGGTCAAAAATTTCTGAACATCATGAAATCCTCATTTCTAACCTATTTTCAATTCTAATCATATTAGTGTGATCAGGGGAGCATGTAGATTCATTCTAGAACTTAAAATCATGCTTCTGGAAAAAAAGTTCATGAAGGTTACCTGAGATGGAGTTCTTTTAAATGGAGCTTTCTGGGCCCTCCTCTTGTGCAATCCAGTCCCCTTTGACCTCCTGAGACTATTGGCAAGCTTGAATGAAGCTTAGAGTGGCTGGTTTGTATATTTCAATTCTGAGTTGGCAGAAAGCGTGTTTTGGCTAGAGGGTGTTTGAGGCTATGGTGATAGGTGGGAATTGTTCCTGAGGTTATATGGAGTTGATTGGTGAAAGAATTTCTGGATTTGAGTGGCTAGATTGAGAGATTCGAAGAGCTAAAGTTTGGGAGCAAATTCTTGATTCTGAGTTTATGTGTTGTTTCAGGCCATGAGGGGTGTCCATTTATAGTGCTTAGGGCTTGAATAAACAATTGTTATTGGCCAGAAGAGTTGTTGTGGCACTGTGAGATTGGTATGGCATGAAATGCAAAAATGTCAACATTTGTATACCATAGGTATGGGCTAGGACATGGGTGATTTCTGAGCATGGATTGCCTCAGCTTGGATCATGGATGTCCCTTAGATCAATAGAATGCAGTTGTAATGCCTTGATCAAGAGTTTGCAATGTTTATGCATAAATGTCATTTTGTGAATTTTGTGTCATTTGGTCATGAACGTGTCATGTTCAATGCTGAATCTTGGTCATGGCATGTTGCATAATGTTGTTATGGTGCATTGAGATAAGTTAGAGGTCATACAAAGCCCTAAAAATCACTCTTGCAAAAAATCCCTCTTTTGAGAATTTTGTGAAAAATGGCTTATGGAGACTTGTGATCCAAGGCAAGATTTGAGAAAGGGGGTTGGTTACAACCTGGGAAGGTATTAGCACCCAGATCGTCCGTCGTACTCGGCGGGATCCATGCTTACAAGATTGTGTTTAAAAGGGGTAAGTGTATGTGCTATCTGTGTGCAAAAGCTAGGGAAAGAAGGTACAGGTGTCAGTGCAAAAAGAGAGTGAGTGCTCAAGAATGAGGCTTAGAAAACAAAGCTGAAAGAGGGGGAAGACACAAAGAATTTTGTTCGATAACTGTTAAGTTATTCCTACGTATCCTCTCGTGCAATGAGGAAGTCAGAACACCGTAGTTCGACTCAAAGAGACTTAGTGTAAATTGACTGTGAACTTCTTGCTTGTCTATGTTCAAGTGCATGACTTGTCTGGCTCGAGTGCTAATTGCCTTGCATTAGACGGAAGAAGCGAGTTCTCGTTTGTGAATGAGTGTGATGAGAAAAGTATCCCGGAGGAGACGATTATTGTTTGTTTTTGTGTTTTCAGTTTTTTATTGTTTTTGGTGTTTTGCATAAGTTAATGAGCTTAAGCCTAAATCAAGGGTTTGTAAGCTCATTATATCCTCCCTGATTAGGGATAATGAACCTACTTAAGTGTGAGATAAAGATCTCAACTTAATTATCATGATGATATAGGATTAAGATCATTAACCTACTTGGTAATTATTAAATGTTTTTTTGGGTTTTTGTTTAGTGTTAAGTAATGAGTTTAATCTCTAATCAGGGATTAGTGAACTCATTACACCATCCTAAGAAAAGTATGATAGATGAGAACACTTAAGCTGAGGAAGACTCCTCAACTTAATCCATGGTTAGGGACAAAATACATTATATAACAAACCTTTATTAAAGTGGATTTTAATTAAAGGGTGAGATTAAGAAATGAGTTTAAAGTTTGTAAGACAACTTGCGGGGGACTTGTCCATTGAACACTAGGGTTAGTCCCTCTTAACCATATGGAAGAGATAAAACCATAATGTAAGGCCCAAGTTACAAGATAAAGTCTTAGTGATTATTAATGTGTTTTGATTAGGAGGTGTAAACAAATTAAAGGTTTAACACTAAGGATTAAGGTTATACATTCCATCCTAAGATAAGGATACATGCATAATCCTAATTCAAAGTCCTAAAGCTTTAAGTGTTTAGCCTTGATTATGAGGTGAGAAGAGAGACTCAAGGAGACTTAAAGGTAAAAAACTAAGGAGAGACTATATACAACCCTAAAAATATCATGCTTGGATGTTCCTATGGTTTTTGAGACTTAAAGAAAGATCTTCAGGAAGGCCACCAAAGGAAGATAAGCAGATGAAAAGAGAAGAGAAAGAAGAGTAGATTACTTACTTCCTGAAGAAGATAAGTAACTTAGGAGAAAATAAAGGAGCAAGAGAAACACAAGTGAAGCAAGTTCACTCCAAAGACAATTAAGGGATGAAAATGCAAAGGAAATAAGATGTGGGAGGTGAAGGCAAATCCACCTCCCAGATAACTTACCAAAAGTTCCTGAAATGTTAGAATGAATGCATAAGATGCAAAGCAAAAGGAAATGAGATGAATAAAGATGAAAAGACCAAAACCAGAAGTGTAAATGCAATGCAAATGGTGTATTAAATGATGCAAAGTCATAAACATGTCATGTATTTGATCATAAAAGAGAATGAGTGCAAATGAAGCATGTTAGGAGCATGAAAACACATAGAAGTTCATGAAACAAAATGAATGCAAAGCATGCCAAAATGATGCAACAATGATCAAGCAATGTTTCAAACATGTCCTAATATGTCTAAGATGATATACAAAAGAATGGAGTGGCATGACAAGTTCATAAGTTCATGATATGCAAAGAAGAATGCAAATGAAGATGCAAAATTAGGGTTTTAAGGTAACATGAGATGCATATGACCAAAACAGAAGCATACATCATGATAAAAAATTTAAATTGAACTCAAACAAACCCTAATCTCATACAAGATCACACACCAAAGGAGAAGGTCAGAAGCTAACCCTAGGCAAAGTTATGGATTTCTTAAGTTAACTAGGGTTTTTGGGTGATTCTTAAGGGAAAGTGAAAATCAAATTGAAAATGCAAGATAAAAATATGAGATAAATAACCTAGAAACTATATGAAATATGTGAATCAATTCAAAAAGAATCAAGTTCAAACTCATCATGGTTAGGCAAAAATGAATTTTTCAAGTTAGGGTTAAAAAATGTGAATTTTATGAACCCTAATTCAAAGAAAATTGTGAAAATGTGATCAAAACTAAAACTAAATTTGTATGGCGAGTTTGCAAATGTTTCTAAATGTTTAAGAATGCTTCATGATTTTTTTGGTGATTTTTAGAAACCTAAATGAATATTTAATTAATTAAAATCAATTAATTAATTAAATAAAACATTTAAATGTTTTAAAAATACTTTTTTACTGCAAAAATTAAAATAAAAAATGTTTTTAGGTTAAGAAAATTATTTGAAACAAAAAGGCAGAAAATGTAATTTTTTGAAAGTGTTTTGATATTTTAAATAAATTGAACAAAAGAAATGCAATAAAACGAAAAATAAAATAAAATAAATGAGAAGTATGCAAATACAATGGTCCAGATTCAAACATGGGGGGATGGGTTGACTGCGCGCGTGTTTGAAGGGTCAGGATTCATTATGGCTAATTAATTTGATTTATATTAATTAAATCAGGTTTTATTTAATTAATTAAATTAGGGTTTTAATGACCTAATCCTAGCCATTCACGCACATAATTAAAACAGATCCAAGGGTCCATATTAAATCTGGAAAAACTAACCCTAATTAAACCCTACACATTTTCAGGTGACCGGAGCAAGCTCCGGTCATCTTCTCTGGCGACCCCCTCAACCCAACTTCCACCATAGGCCATGAAACCTCACCAAAATCTCCAGAAATGATCTATGAACATCGTTAAACAAGAATCCAACACCAAAAATCATTTATTTTCAAAAACCAGCATGAATCGAAGCAAACTTCTTTTAGGTCAAAAATTTCAGAGATACAGTTTATGCTCATTTCTTCACCATTTTCAAAAACAACAAGTGCATTGTGATCAGAGGAGCATGGGGAACATTTCTAAAACATAAAATAAAGCTTCTGGAAAAAAAGTTTGGATGAAATACCTGAGATGAAGCTTTCACTCCTTGAGCTTTCTGGCCTCTTTCTTTGTTCAATCCACCTCCAATGAACTCCCTGATGATGTTGCAATGCTTAGAACAAGTTTATGTGGCTTGGTTTGAGAGGTGCAACTCCTTTGCACCAGGAATCGTGTTTTTGTTTGGCTATGTTTCAAGGCTTTTTAAAAGGTGCTTTGTGTTCTATGGACCATTTGGAGATGATTGGTGAAGTTTGTTTTGAGGTTTGTGGCATGTGTGATCAGATTCGAAGAGATGAAGGTTTTGGGAATTTTTTGCAATCCTGAGTTGTGGGATGATTCAGGCCAATGTGTGTTATGAAAATGAGTCCATGATGTTAGTATAGGCCAATGGGATTGATCAGAAAGTGGGTGGTGGAACAACTTGATTGGTATGGGCAAAGTTGCAAAAAAATTCAATGGATGTGTACTTGAGGCATGGCACGGGCCAGAGTTTGTTTGAAGGGGTGTCTGGCCTCAGCTTGCAGCAAGGATGGCCTTTGGATCAATAGAATGCAGGTGGATGGTCTTGATCAAGTGTTCTCATGGTTTATGCAATTTGGCAACTTTGAAGTTTCTTGAGAAATAAGTCATGAAAATGCTTGTTACAAAGGCCAATTCTGATCTTTAGAAGTTTCTTTGACATGTTATGATACATTTGAGTGCATTAGAGGTCATTTGAAGGTTTGAAACTTGATTTTGCAAAAATCCCTCTTTGGCATGAACTTGAAATTTATAGGATTTTTTCCAACTTTGAAAGGCCATATCTTGAGTTCTAGGATGAATCAAGACATGTTCTTGTACTTTTTGAAAATGGTAAGACATAATCTACAACCTTCATGTCCAAGGATTTTTCATTTGAAGTATTTTTGGTCATGAAATAATAGGTTGAATATCTTTCCCAAAATGGAAAGTTTCCATTACAAGTCATTTCCAAAAATAACAAGTTTGCATTTGGCTCAAAATGGTTGAATACCTAAGACAGTCCGAAATTTGCACTCACTGGGGAGAAGAAGAAAAGGGATATAAATTGTAAAAGATAGTATAGTATGTGTATCAAATGGAAGCGATGGAGGACGACCATCGAGCAGAGGACGACTGCTGGGGATGAAAAATGGTAAGCAAAGCAATGACGGGGACAACCATCATGCTGGGAAATAAAGAGACCGCGACGGGGACGGCCATCAGGTAAACTGTTGAAGGACGATCATCAGGATAAAGGAAAAGACCATGACGGGGACGACCATCGGGTAAAGAAATAAAACTCTCTAGGTGTTAAAGAAATGAGGGAAGCACTGACGGGGATGACCATCAGGTTGAAGGGTAAATAAACCGTGACGGGGACGGCCATCGGGTAAAAGAATAAATGAAATAATGATGAGGGACAATCATTAAAAGGTGAAGGACGATCACCTAGCAGTGGATAGCTGTTGAAAATATCACGACATAGGACGAATGCCGGATAGAAAAGATCAATGATAGGGACGACCATCGGATAAGCATGATGAAGGACGATCATCAAGAGGTGAACGATGATCACCTAGCAGGGGAAGGCTGCTCTTGGGGGATTATCACGACATAGGATGAATGTCGGATAACAGGATCAAGGATGGGGATGACCATCAGATAAATGATGAGGGACAGTCATCATAAGGTGAAGGACGATCACTTAGCAGGAGACGGCTGCTAAAAAGATATCGCGACATAGGACGAATGCCGGATAGAAAGTTCCAACAATGGGGATTCTACTGGGGAAAGGATGAGGGACGGCCATCCAAAGGTGAAGGACAATCACCTAGCAGGGGATGGCTGCCGAAAGTATCACGACATAGGACGAATGCCGGATAGCAAAAGTTGTTTCGTTTCTGTGGGGATGTAAACACGGACGAGTGCTTTACGCTTTAAAATAAAAGGCATAAGTGTTTGACAGTTTGTATATACCAAAGACGCGGACCAACATCCTTAGAATCATGATACAAACGAGTATCAGTAGAAACAAATGCTGACACGTGTTTAAGGATGATGATACAGACGAGTATCAATCGGTTAAGCAAGGAACACGGACGAGTGTTTGATCTGCTGAGAAGTGATATATACAAGATACGGACGAGTATCAAAGACTTCTGTATAAGTATGTACTAGTATTGATCTGCTGGGGAAGTATGACACGGATGAGTGTCGAAAGGAGCATGTATAAATATGAACATGCATCTATATTCGAGAGTGCAAATGGGATGTTTTGGCTTTTATCTGCAGGGGATATGACTTTTATATATTGCTGGTGAAGTGATTTTGATATTTGTAGGTGATTGGCTCGAACCTGGCTCATGATTATGCAAATGTTTGATTTTTGCCGTAATGCTCCGTATTAGGCGGAATGCTACGCTTAGTTTGGGGGGAAAATGATGCAAATGCTATGATTATGCAAGTGAGAAAACCGATCCGAGATCCGGATCCTGCTGGGAGAAAGATCCCTGGTCTATTTGTCCGGAGGGAGAACTCTGCTGGGGATGAGGAAGTTTCAGCAACTCCGTTGGGGATGAGGAAGTTTCAGCAACTCCGTTGGGGAAGTATTTCAGGCATTGCTCTACTGGGGAGAAAATGGTAACTCTGACGGGGAATAGAAAGTTCCTGGCTACTTTGCTGGGGAAAAGCCATCGGGCATTGCTCGGGAGATCCTGCTTTGGGAGGAGATAACTTCTGGGAAGTAATCTGTTGCCACTCCTTTGTCCAAGTGATACGGTGGGGATTCAATGAGTTTCTTGAAGGATCCTTTGAGGGGATGACAGCTTTGTGGGGGGAAAACTCTTGTCAAGTAACCCTGTTGATGAGGTGATTGCTGACTTGGTTGGGGAATAATGCTTGATATGCCCCATGCTGTGAAAGATCATATGCCTTGAGTACCTGCAACCTGTTAAACAGAAACGCACAAGTGTCCCGAGGTATCCTTAACCGGATTTTGTCATCGGAGTTAGATTTATCTGAGAGCAATATATTTCCTGCAAGCATATATTGAAAATGGCTTATATGTTTTCATGCAAGTGTTGTATTATGAACTTTGGACATTTTGCAAACGAAACAAAAATGTACAAAACAAAGTGTGACTGAATATTCTAATTTTATTGATTTGTGTGCCCTGAATGGGCAAGTACGGTCAAAGAAGCGAATCCCATGAAAGGAGGAGATTGTTGTAAATTTAGAAAATAAAAGTGTTGCCAATGTTGAAGATGACGCTCTAGTGAGCTTCTTTGCTATGACCCGTATAACCTGAACGCTCTTCTTATCTTGTTTTCTGAAAAAGGCTGATTCTGACCGACGTTTTATCCTTTCGAAGCTTTCCATTTTATGAGTGATACAGACGAATTTAGAAATGCAGTTGTTCGCTTATTCCCTGATTTTGCGTGGATCGCCCTTTCGGGTTTTCAATCCACTGGGATACCCATTTTTTCCTGAGTTGTCCGATGTGGCTTTTCAACTCAGCGGGTGTACATTTTTTTAGTTTTTTCCATTATTTTTGCCCAAGTCTTTTATTCTGTTTTTGACTCGCCAGGATGCCCTATTTTTGCATGGACTTACATTCTGTTTTTATGACCAACGGGTCATTTTATGCGAAGTATTTTTTAACTGCATCTGAATTCACAGGAGATAAGAAATCCTCGCCATCCATAGTAGCGAGCATCAGTGCTCCACCAGAGAAAACTTTATTTACTATGAATGGGCCTTCGTAGTTTGGCGTCCATTTGCCCATGTGGTCTATATGAGGAGGAAGAAGTCTTTTCAGCACAAGCTCTCCCACCTGGTATTCCCGAGGTCTGACTTTCTGATCGAAGGCTTTCTTCATTCGTTTCTAATATAACTGCCCATGACAGATAGCTGCTAATCTTTTCTCTTCAATCAGGCTCAGTTGATTGTATCGAGATCGGACCCATTCTGCTTCATCCAGTTTTACATCCATCATTACCCGTAAGGAGGGTAATTCAACTTCAACAGGTAGGACTGCTTCCATACCATACACAAGCTGATAAGGTGTTGCCCCAGTGGATGTTCTGATAGAGGTTCGGTACCCATGCAAGGAAAATGGTAGCATCTCATGCCAGTATTTGTAGGTGACTACCATCTTCTGCACAATCTTCTTGATATTCTTGTTGGCTGCCTCAACAGCGCCGTTCATCTTTGGCCTGTAAGGAGAAGAGTTGTGATGTTGAATTTTGAAGTCTCGACATAACTCAGCCATCATCTTGTTGTTCAAATTAGAACCATTATCAGTAATGATTCGCTCGGGAACTCCATATCGACAGATGATATCTCTTTTCAGAAATCTAGCTACCACTTGTCTGGTGATGTTTGCATATGAAGCTGTTTCAACCCATTTGGTGAAGTAATCAATGGCCACCAGGATGAATCTGTGACAATTTGAAGTAGTTGGTTCAATTTTCCTGATCATATCAATGCCTCACATGGCGAAGGGCCAAGGTGAAGACATTACATTCAAAGGATTCAGAGGCACATGCACTTTATCCTCGTAGATTTGGCATTGTGGCATTTTATGGCATATGCACAACAGTCTGCATCCATTGTGATCTAGTAGTAACCTGATCTTAATAACTTCTTTGCCATTGTGTAAACACCCCAAATATTCCCTCACTTTATTTTCACACCATGGCTTGTGATCTGTCATTTTTTTTCATTACATAAGCATACCATCCCACTGCATAGTTTCATTTCATCTGCATCTAGGGTTTGTGATCTGAGCAATCCAAGAAGTGATATGAGCCATCCCAAAGGTCTTGAAGCTTACCAAGAGGGTCCATGTGTGTTCCATGATCATAATATGCTCCCCAAAGTTCATAAAAGTCAAGGGATCACAAAGCATGGCAAAGGCATAGAGGCAGACTGAAGATTTCCTACACAGATGACCTAAAATTAGGGTTTTGGTTTCATAGGCCTTAATCCCAATTTTTTTGGTCATTCTTGTTTCTAATGGTCTTAATATGTTATAAGGATCATGTGTACCAAATTTGATGAATAAATTCACTGTGGAAGTCATTTGATCATTGGGTAACTTCTTAAGCAAGTAAAGTCAAAATCAGGGCATCTGAGACCTCCATCAAGAGTACCAAAGGGTCATCATCATCATTTTGAGTCTCTATGATCTTTATTTGATCTTAGAAGTGGTTAGAAGTTCACAAGATTGAAGAATTTTGAGCCAAATGCAAACTTGCTATTTTTGGAAATGACTTGTAATGGAAACTTTCCATTTTGGGAAAGATATTCAACCTATTCTTTCTTGACCAAAAATGCTTCAAATGAAAAATTCTTGGGCATGAAAGTTATATATTATGTCTTCCCATTTTCAAAAAGTACAAGAACATGTCTTGATTCATTCTAGAACTCAAGATATAGCCTTTCAAAGTTGGCAAAAATCCTATAATTTTCAAGTTCATGCCAAAGAGGGATTTTTGCAAATTCAAGTTTCAAGCCATTTTATGACCTCTAATCAACTTCTATGTACCATAACATGTCAAGGCAACTTCAAAACATCAGAATTGGCCCAAGAATGCATGGTTTTCATGGCTTGATTCACAAGAAATCTCAAAATGGAAATTATGCATAAACTTTTTAAAAACCATGAAAACTCTTGATCCAAGTGTGCCAGCTTCATAAACTTCATCCTAGGGTCATCCATGAATCAAGCTGAGTCCAAGACACCCCAAAATCTAGCTTTGACCCAGCCTATACTTATGGTACCATAACTTTTGACTTTTGGCAAATGAGGTCATACCAATCAAACTATGCCACTACCAACTCTCTGGCCAATCAGCATTGTTTATGCAAGCATCATGGACCTCATTTCACACAATCTTGGAGCCTGAAACCTCAAGAACTCAGATTGCCCAAAAATTGCCATAACACTTCCTCTCTTCGAAACTCACTCCTCAACCATCAAAACTTAGAATTTCTTTCACCATTCAACTCCACATACCTCAAGGATCATTTCCAACCCTTTGCCATGGCCTGAAACAAGCCCAAACACAAATATAATTTCTGCACATTCAGAACTGAAATACTAAAAGCAAGCCATTTAAACTTGTTCTAAGCCTTTCAGAAGCTTTAGGGAGTTCATTGGGGTGGATTAGCATCAAGGAGAGGTCCAAAAAGCTCAGATTGAGAAAGCTTCATCTCAGGTATCATCAAGAACAATTTTTCCAGAACTTCCATTTTAAGTTCTTAAATTATTATATATGTCTCTTTGATCATGGTGATGTGTTTAGTTTTCAAAATGGTTAAGAATCAAGCATGTATTTAACTTCTGAAAGTTTTGTGTTTTTTCCGTTTTGCTTCGATTCATGTTATTCTTGAAATATAAATGTTGTTTGTTGCTAGATTCATGTTTGTTGTTGTTCATTGATCATTTCTGGAGAGTTTGGTGAGTTTTTATGGGGTTTTGAGGGAGTTGGGGTGGAAGAGTGACCGGAGAAGATGACCGGAGCTTGCTCTGGTCACTTGAAAATGCTTAGGGTTTGTGATTAGGGATAATCCTCCCAGTTTGAATAATAGCCATAGAATCTTGCTTGCCGCGTGTTTGGATGGTTCAGATTGATCCACTTAAACCATAATCTTTAATTAATTAAATTAATCAGGTTTAATTAAATAATTTTCCAGAATGAATCCTAGCAACCCATCTGCGCGCGCAGTCTCCCCCCATTCAAACCTGGACCATCAGATCAGTTGACTTTCATTATTTCCTTTTAATTTCATTTTATTTTCATTTCTTTTGTTCATTTTATTTAAAATAGCAAAAATCATCAAAAAATATCATTTCTTGCATTTTTGTTTTAAATATTTTTCTTATCCTGAAAATAACTTTTATTTTATTTTTTGCAATAAAAAAGTATTTTTTAAATATTTAAATATTATTTTTAATTAATTAATGGATTTTAATTAATTAAAAATGCATTTAGGTTTCTAAAAATCACCAAAAAATCATGAAGCATCCTTAAACATTTAGAAACATTTTCAAACTCACCATACAAATTTCTTTTTAGGTTTGATCACATTGTCACAATTTTCTTTGAATTAGGGTTCTTAAAAATCACATTTTTAACCCTAACTTGAAAAATTCATTTCTGCCTAACTATGATGAGTTTGAACTTGATTCTTCTTGCATTGTTTCACATATTGCATATAGTTTCTAGGTTATTTATCTCATGATTTTATCTTGCATTTTCAATTTGATTTGCATTTTCCCTTTAGAAACACCCAAAAACCCTAGTTAACTTAGGAATTTCATAACTTCCACTAGGTTAAGCTTATGACTTTCTCCTTTGGAGTGTGATCTTATATGCGATTAGGGTTTGTTTGAGCTTGATTTCAATTTTTTATCATGTTGAATGCTTCTGTTTTGGTCATACGCATCTCATTTTGTCTTAAAACCCTAATCTTGCATCTTCATTTGCATATCATCATCATATGAACTTGTCATGACATTTCAAGCATTTGTATGGCATCTTAGACATCATAAGACATGCTTGAACATTTCTTGATCATTTCTTTATTCATTTGCTATGCTTTGTATCCATTGCATTTCATGAACATCCATGTGTTTTCATGCTTCTAAACATGCTCCGATTGCATCTCATCTTTGTATGAGCATTCATATGCATCTTGTATGACTTTGCATCATTTCATATGCCATTTACAATGCATATCTGACTTTGGTCTTTTCATCTCATTTCATCTCATTTCCTTTTGCTTTATGTCTTATGCATTCATACTAACATTTCAGGTACTTTTGGTAAGTTATCTGGGAGGTGGATTTGCCTTCACCTCCACCTCTTCTTTCCTTTGCATTTGCATCCTTTACTTGTCTTTGAAGTGATTTTGCTTCACTTATGTTCCCTCCTTCTCACTTTCTTTCTTTTAAGTTACTTATCTTCTTCAGGAAGTAAGTAACTTATTCTTCTTCCTCCTTCTCTTTTCATATGCTTCTTCCTTGGTGGCCTTGAAGATCCTTTCTCTTAAGCCTCACAAACCATAGGACATCCAAGCATGATAACATTTAGGGTTGTTTATAGTCTCCCTTAGTCTTTTACCTTTGAGTCTCCTTGAGTCTCTCTTCTCATCTCAATAATCAGAGACTAAACTCTTAAAGTTTTAGGACTTTGGAATTAGGGTTATGCCTGCATCCTTATCTTAGGATGGAGAGTATAACTTTAATCCTTAGTGTTAAACCTTTAATTTGTTTACACCTCTTAATCAAATCACATTAATAATCACTAAGACTTTATCTTGTACAAGACTTACACAATTTGATGCTTCCCGTGGGACTCAATGTAATACCCACCTCAAGACTTACACAAGATATTTCGGAGAATACCGCATATAACGCATCAAGGATTCATAACAACCTAGAATGGACCCATGCACCTCATAAGTCACATCGTCTAACAATTTCTAGTTACAATACTAGGCCACACAATTGGTTTATGGTAAGATTTCCTAACTCTTCCTCCATCCTTGATACTTTTGGTTATATAGTTTTCAAATATATAACTCTAACATTCTAGTCTAATTATCATCATTAAACTAATCTCATTGTCTTTATTTCCATTCAATCCTCACGATTATCGCATATTTTCACAACTTGCACAACTAACATAATAACCACAATTTCTTAACTAACATAATTACGGTTAATCAGAAAAGTCAGGTAAAAGTCGGGTAAAAATAACATTTTCGGCATCAAAAGATAGTTCATGTTTTTAGCTTTGAATCGGTATGTGGAACGCTAAAAACATACCCGGATCAAAAGTTATGAATTAAATACCAAATTGAAACCTATAGGTCTCGTTGAGCGAGCCCTCAGAGAAAACTTCTGGAACTCTCGCTGAGTGAGAAACTTCTCACTAAGCGAGCTATACCAGATCATAAATTTTTCTGCAGAATTTATACTGCTCGTTGAGCGAGCTCTGTGATTCTAGAAAAATTTCAGGTTACGGGAAAACCTCCAAAACCTATCGAACCCATTCAAAACACCAACCAACACATCAAAACAGCTCTAAACATATCTCTAGTCATAATGTGAGCAATCTAGTTAAGTTTTAATCGAGTTTTAATTGTTAATCCATTGTTTCTCAAGATTTCTACCAAAAACCCTAAAACTCTAAAACTCCAAAACTTAACCAAAAAAACTAAAATAAAAGTATCTAACTACGAACCCACCTCGAGAGTTGAAGCTTGGCGGAAAGAATGAGCTGATTCGACGGACGTATGATGGAGAATAATGGATTGAAGCTCTAGGTTTTCTCTTTTTATTTTCCTTTTCCTCCTTTTCTTTCTCTTCCTTTCTTTTCTTTCTTTCCAATTCTCTTACTAACTTTCTCTCTTTTCTTTTTCCTTTTATAATACTTAACTTATTTTCCTTATTAACCAAACAAATTATATCTATCAATTAATAATATTAATGGGTCCAATTTGAGAGTATCCAAAAATGTCTCTGAGCTAAATATTTAATAAAGCCTCTGCTTCAGATAATAATAATTAATATTAATTAATATTATCCAGAGCGTTAACTAAAATAAAGGGTATTACAAGTCTCGTTGTATTAATGTTCGTGATGTGATGAGTTAGTAGTGAAGTTACATGTGTTGAGTTACTTGTTGTTTGCGAATTTTTCAATTTATTTTCAGGCGAGATAAGTGGATCACAGACGTATAATGAGGTAGAAGTGGCTATTGATTTAACACTTGGTCAGAGTCTGATGTCAATGACTCTGTACAGAAAGTGGACTCCAGAGACATGAAAAGAGATAATTGGAAGAATTACTTGAGGAAAGGCATGTCCGACCAAGTTTTTCGTGGTGGGTTACGCTTGAGTTTTGGTTAAGACGAAGAGTGATAGTATGTGTATGGGCATTAATTACCATTAATTGAATGGAGTGGATGATGGGCGTCACCTCCTCAAGACGGGCGTCACCTTCCAATTGGGACGATCGTCCCTTCTCTAAAAGTTTTGTTCTTTGTTTCTCTTATTCCTCTCTGTCTCTGTGTTTTATTACGTTCAGTCTCGAACCATTTTCTAACTAACCCAGTACACAATTACAACAACAACTTAACAAAATCATACACAAACAACACTGAATAATTATTCTACGACTAATCCAACCACATTGATCAATTTCATTATTCAACCAAACAACACAATATACTGATAGAAGCAATCTATAACACCCAATTCCACATGTTTTCATCATATTTCTCAGTTATAGAGTCAGAACCCCATCCTTACCTTGGATTGAACGACTCTAACTCTTAGATCAAAAACCTAGCTTTTCCTCTCCTATACAACTTCATGTAACCTCCTAACTTCTTGTTTTCCTTTTTCCTGATAACCTATTCCTCATAATCTAATTAACTTATGGTTTTATTGATCTTAATAATTCCCATTGGGTCTTAACTATACACCCCCACACTTACTAGTTCTATTCACAAACAAGCCCGCTTATCAAGAATAGTGTAATTCTACTATTAATTACACAACTTAATCAACTTAATTAAATTAATTCAACTAAAACCAACCTAGAAACTCAACATAACATAATTTCGACCATCAACACAAATCTACGCCAAATATACGATAATAATTAATTAAATAATTAATTAAATAAATATGGTGTTACAAATGTTGTCAAAAGGCTTTTTATAAAATCAAAGAGTATTTGCAAAATCCACCTATACATGCACCACCACTCCTTGGGAGGCCACTTATAATGTACCTAACAATACTCGACAATACAATGTGCTACGTACTAGGGAAACATGACGAAACGGGATAAAAGAACATGCAATATATTACTTAAGCAAGAAATTCACAGATTTTGAATCCAGATATTCGCTCTTAAAGAAAACCTGTTGTGCTCTTGTCTAGGCCGCTCGACGCTTAAGACAATACATGGTGTGCCACACAACTTTGTTGATATCTAGAATGGATCCTATCAAATACATATTTGAAAATTCAACAATAACAGGGATAATATCCTAATGACATATGTTATTACCTAATATGACATCCAGTATGTCACTCAAAAGGCTATCAAGGGAAGTGTACTATTAAATCACCTCGCTCACTAGCCAACTAATGATATCAACCTAAGATAATTTGCTATCGAGACCACGTCCAGAATATGATCACCTACCTTGATGAGATCATGTTCCATTATATCCCTCAGGAAGAGAATTATCCAGTAGACGCTTTGGCTACTTTAGCATATATTCTCAAAGTCAAATGGTACAATGAAACACCAACTATAATAATCCAATGTTTAGATGAGACAGCCAATTGCATGGCCATAGAGGTGGAATCAAAATTTAAGCCTTAGTTCCATGATATCAAACAATTCCTCGAGAAACAGGAGTATCCTAAAAATTCCTCAAGTGGAGACAAGAAAATGCTAAGAAGATTGGCCGCCCAATTATTCCTCAATGGGGATGTACTTTACAAAAGAAATCATGACATGGTCTTACTTAGATGCTTGGATGGGTACGAAGCTGACATGCTTATCAAAGAAATTCATAAAGGATCCTTTGGCACTCATGTCATACCCTAATTTTTATCCCCTAAGATTCCACATAATTTTCATAACATTCAACATCACATGTATGTGTGTGTGCTTCTATATGTATCACTAACCCATTGAAAATACAAAAATATGTTGCTTTGATTTTGTTTGTTCACAAGGTAGGGTTTTGACCTCCAAGGGCTTAAGCAGATGACTTATCAAAGGATGGGTATGATCCTCAAATTCAAGTTTGTCATTCATTCATGATGATCAAGAGTGTCCATCCATTAATAATCAAGTGCAATATTGCATCATTTCAAGTTGATCAAGCCTCAAGTTCATTTGATACATCAATTAGGGTTTTGATCTAAAACGACCATATAATTGACTTTTCATCAGAGAGTGATCTCATACCTAAATACATGATTCAAGGGACTCAAATACATCTTTGAAGTCCATTCACAAGATCTCAATTGCCAAAGAAGTTTGATTCCTTGAGGATTGAAGAATTCAAATTCATCTGGTACAAAGTCATCTGATACACAAAGTTAAAGTTTGAATTTTGGTCAAAATTACGTCTCATGGGCTATTGTTTCAAATAAATTTGGCGGATGATGGCATTTGATAGTGATTAATCAAGAAAATCAAGGAAAATTTCAAGAATGTTAAAATTAGGGTTTTGAAAAAAATCCTGTTATGAAATTTCCTTAACAAGTGCATTACTTTCCAAGCCCATAACTTCTTCCTCAAGCAATATTTTTTCTTACTCAAGGCATACACTTAAATATGAGCAAAATTAATTCAACATTGAAGAAGGATTCACGTCAAAATCTCATAAGGATTGAAAGTTACAAGTTGCTAAAGATTGGAAAAACTTAAGTTTCAAAGTATCAAACACTTAGAATTTTTTTAAGTGTTTTTCAGTTAAGACTTCCAATTTTTAGGGATATTTTTCTCCATGATCCAAGAGGATTCAATCAAACACAAAACATCAAAGTTATAGTATGTTTTATCCTCTTTCCAAAATATCCAAGAGCAAATATGTAACTTACTTGAGCTAGGAGTTATGATTATTGAAGAAGCTGAATTCAAGACAGATTCTATGATGTGCACAAGTTCAATGTCAATTTTCTCCAACTTCTACACCTCAAATTTGCAAAATATTAACATTAATCTTATATAATCACCCAAAATTTGCAAGATAGTGTCAAGTTTGTCAAAGTTTTGTCTCATTGAATAGTGAAAATCATCATCAAAAGCCATGCACTTCAGTTTTGTTTTGAAGCATTAAGTGAAAAATCAAATACGCCCAAAAAACCTCTACTACACTTCAAGACTTTGCTTAAACACCCAAGGATGAGTTATAATCCTAGAATTGATGTCTCTAAGACATCAAATCAAGTCACACTAGAAAGGAGGATAATTGTACCTTGTTACTCAAGTAATGGTACATAGCTTAAACCATTGGATAATAGCATGTTCCCAAATCCAAACTTTTTCCTTCAAAACCAAAACATTTTCCTATAAATATGGATCAAATTCATCAAGTTAAGGACACCAAAACATTGCCAAGACTTTGTTTTCTAAGAATTCACCATTTCTTCCAAAATTCAAAGTTTCAAAGAAGTGAGAAATTGAAACTTAAACTCCAAACAATTTCCACACAAACCAAGAATCCAAACACTTATATACATCATATAGAAGTAATCCAAACACTTATAAACATTATCTAACAGCAGAATCATCAACTACATATCTCACTTTGATCAATTTGCAAATTGAGTTGACCAGGGAGTTCTAGAAAGTTTCAATCCAATTTAAACACATCAAGACATTCTTTGAAGGTCATGGAGGATTCCCAGATCATTACAGTGCATCTGTAACACCTCCTAAGAAAATCACGATTTTCACTTGCAAGGTATATTGCTCACTTTCAAACTTTATGACTCATGCATCCTATTTGATCATTTGAGTTACCAGCTTTTTTGTCATGATGTAAGGATCATTTTCTCCATATTAATTATTATGTATCAATAGCATACAAGATTTCATATTGCATTTTACAGTTTTAGGGTTTAAGTGTTATTGCATGATAATTTAAATTCTGGCCATATAAATAAAATTTAGTGATACCATTGGATTCCTCATGAAAATTGAGTAACTTTCGTTTTTACATCAAGTTATTACATTGCGTATTAAGAGAGTTAGGAAATTCAAAATTTTGATGAAGAAGATGGTGCTTGTGTAAGAAGACAACAATGGTGGTGCCATTTTTCAAAATGAATTGTTTCTTTAGTATATTATTAATTGGAGGCGAGAAATAAATGACTTGGGCATTTCGCCATAATGGTTATAGCATTGGGTTTTGAGTGTGTTATGTGTGAGAGGTCTAGGGTTTGAATCCCCCTCACCCCGGATGTTTTATATATTTTTTCACATTTATCAAACTGAAGTTTTATATATTATCATGTGCATGCGCTATTTGTCACCACACAAGCAAGTGGCCCAATGGCAAGGTTTTGGGTCCATCAGCACAAGGGTGTAGGTTCAACCTTTGGTGGCAGCATCCCATATTTTTATCACCTTATTTTCTTCACAAATTCACACAATTATTTCACATAGAAAAAAAATTAATTTTTTTACACACTTGTCATTTGTGTACCGTATTTTGTGAATTCATCAAAAATATTGAAAATAATATTTATTTGATACTTTTTTCTTCACAAATTCACACAATTATTTCACATAGAAAAAAAATTAATTTTTTTACACACTTGTCATTTGTGTACCGTATTTTGTGAATTCATCAAAAATATTGAAAATAATATTTATTTGATACTTTTTTATTAGGTGGAAAAGTGGTTCATTTTTAAGTATTTTCATGCTTTTAATGACTTTCTTTTAATTTTTTCTCATAAACTAATTGATCCCATGTACTTATATGGTGGTGATACACTTTGTTCAAGTCTTGTTTGATGTGCATAATATGTTGTTTTGTCCTTCCTTCCATGATTAAATGATTTTCATTTAAAAAATACTTTGATTAAATGTTTAATTAAGTGAAACTTTTGGGGTTTTTCTTTGATTAATCTTTCCAAAACATCTTGACACATGTCAAGGGCTTCCACTTGATTTTGGTTTCCTCCTCAAACCATGATTCAACCATGTGCTAATACTTTGTTTATGTTTACCATGTAAAAATTCTTTACTCTAGATTCAAGTATTTCCTTCATAAACTTCCACATTGATAAACATGTCCATTTGTCTTTGTCATTGTCTTGTTCACATGTTTATATGACATGCTTCAATCACACTTGTGTTTATTTCATCCTTTATTATTACATTTATTTAAGGCTTAATCAAATTATCCTTGCTAAGTTTCTCTTGACATTTATGTTTATGTCAACTCACACTAAACCCTAATTTGATAGAATCATATTGATATGTGCTTTTCCTCCGATCAATCTTATTTATTTTAATTATTTCTCAATCCAAGGGAAAGGATATTTTGTGACTCTTTAGTCATAGGGATTCATATAACTATTGCATTTCCCACATCCTTATTTTAGACTTAGTTCAAACCTTAGGATTCCCCTAGCCATTCTTGGCTTCAAGACTTCAAATTTCAAATCAAAACCCTAACCATTATTGGCTTTAAAACTTCAAACTTCAAGTCAAACACTAGCCATTCTTGGCTTTCAAACTCAGCTTCAAGTCATACCTTGTCCATTCTTGGATTTTAAACTCAAATTCAAGTCAAACCATAGCCATTCTTGGCTTCAAAATCAAACTCTTCCCCTAGAGATGAGACATGAGCTATCTTTGTAGAAGAGATGTTTCTTTTATCCCCACATCATAAATCAAACTTTTGAAACTCTCTTTCTTTTAAGTTATGTAAGTGGATTACTTATTGATTCTACATCCAAGTTCAAGTCCTTCTCTTATTATGCAAATACTTAGTCAAAGGAAGAATGTGGCATTGCTCTGGATCTTTTACATCCAATTTAAAGCTTCTTCCCTTAGTATCTTCTTTCTCAAAATGTTTGTGGTGGTATAGGTGAGATATATCCCTTAAAGATGACAATTTGTCTCTTCTCTCAAAATCCAACAAACTGAGATTCCACTCATTAGTTAGTGGAATTACGAACACTCTGATTTCTCAACTTCCTTTTGAGAATACGTAGGCATAAAATTATGAGATCTTATCAAGCAAAATAATAAATAAAACCTTTAGGTTCCTACCTTTTATTTGTTCCCCTTTATTCATACACCTTACAAGAACAACCAAAACAGTTCCCACTGTTATCACCCAATAGAAACCAACCTTCCCCAAATCAACAACAAGTAACTTAATAAAAAATAACATAAATATTAAAAGAGGTTTCTATAGGATACTGTAGATACTTAGGGTTCTAGTACATTCCCTTAGTATAACCAACCCCCGAACTTTCGATCTCTTAATGCATTGTTTCTACATTGCATACATTTACGAGTTTGTTCTGATTCTTTTCCCCTTCCCATGGATATATTAAAGTTAGGTGGTGAACATTTGTTTTACGAGTCAAGTTGATCTCATAGCTTGGTCTCCCGATTTCTCACAATGAAAGAAATGACAACTTCACTGGGTATCTTCCATCTCCCCTAGAGGGTTAAGCCTATCTTGTATATATTTGTGCTTATTTTTGTTGATATTACTTGATATGTTTTAGGGTTACTGGTTGTTCCATATGTAGTGAGATAAGTCCTAACCCGATTTTGAGTGAACAAATAAGTTAAGATAGTGATATAATCAACAATTACAATTTTAGAGTAATCCTAGGCATGATTAACATATGATATAATCACACTCAGTGGAGGCCTCTTTGGAATTACTGATGCCATTGTGAATAGTCGTAATATCATTACTTTTTTCGACTTGGAGCTTGAGAAGTTGAGGACCTTAGAAACCTTTTATCCCACTTGGACTTTTTTAGGATGTAGTGCGGTGATTATCCAGGTGTAGACCCGAGGTATTTGTCACACAATACTATACTCAGACGAGTTTCTCTTGAGAACATTATTAGCCCGCACAAGTTGTAACACCTTATTTCTACCCGACGATTATATAGAAAACTAGAGTATTAAAGTTCAACCAAATAGTACACAAACAGGATGCTACATTTTCAAACCAAATAGTACACAAACAAGACAACTAAGCATCCAATCCCTGAGTGTTACGTATCTGAGCACCGACGCCGACTCGAATTAATGAAGGTAATCATCTTCCTTCAAACTACCTGCATGTTACCAACATAGGGGTAACATTCAAACAGAAAGGGTGATATATCGATAATTATAAATGACATATGATAAACAATACTTAGATAAGGATCATAAATAATTCACCACTTCACAACATCAACAACAAACAACGACTTAACAATCATCCACCTTCTATCAACTTATTTTACTACTATTATATCCATCAACATTTTCTACATAAACCACATAGTCATATATTCAACAAGAACTACTTAATCAGCCTAATCAACATAATTCACTTAATCAACTTGAAAATAACATAACAACTTACCAACATGAACGACATAAACAACTTATCAACTTGAACAACATAAACAACATAACCATCATAAATAATGCAACACAAATGCGACTCAACTATGCAAATGCATGTGGTGCCATTGGAGTAAAACTCCCAACTTAAAATATACCAGGTTATCGAGGTATCTGCAAGGCATAAGCCTTCAACTTAATAATTCTTCCAATTTACCGAGGCATCAAGGCATAAGCCTCCAACTTTCAACTTAGTACCAACTCAACCAGTTCCTGCAACACGACTTTACAACATCTTTTCAACAAAAACAGCGCAACAAAAATCAACTATTTAACTACCCGACTTACCCCGTCAATTTTCGTTAAATTTCGGGAAACTATGTTTTTCACCTATTTCGGCTAAACCGACTAAAACAACATTGTTTTTAACATTCTGCCATTATTACAAGTTTATTACAAAATCTGCCAATTTCTGTTTTCTGCCAAATTATATCTGTCATGAAAATATATGCTTACTATCTGTTTTCTGCTAAATTCCTGATGTCGCTCCCACCTGATGACACATGGTCAAGAGAGGTACAGACGTGAACGGTCGGCGAAAGAGAGAGAACACACAAGGGTGAACTCAGAAGACAAGAGTCGCCAGCTAGGCATTTTTATCCCGGAGGAAAGGTAATGCTGCATAGACCTAAGAAGATATGGATAAGACGGTTGCGAACCAGAGAGACTGAGAAAGGGGGTTGGTTACAACCTGGGAAGGTATTAGCACCCAGATTGTCCGTCGTACTCGACGGGATCCACGCTTAAAAGATTTGTGTTTTAAAGGGGTAGTGTCAGTGCAATCTATGTATCAAATCTGGAAAGAATGCAAGTGTCAGTGCTGGAAGAAAGTGAAGTGTATAAGTGAAGTGTCAGTGTAAGAACATGAGTGAAATGCTCAAGACTATGAGGCTTAAAGGATAATGCTAGAAGGAGGGGGAATATACAGAGACTTTTGTTCGATAACTGTTAAGTTATGCCTACGTATCCTCTCGTGCAATGAGGAAGTCAGAACACCGTAGTTCGACTCAAAGAGACTGAAAGATAAATTGACTTGTGAACTGCTTACTTGTCTATGCTCAAGTGTATGACCTGTCTGGCTCAGGTGCAAACTGTCTTGCATTAGACGGAAGAAGCGAGTTCTCGTTTGTGAGTGAATGAGGTAAGAAAAGAATCTCGGAGGAGACGATTATTGTTTGTTTTGGTGTTTTCAATCTTTTATTGCTTTTTGGAGTTTGTCATAAGAAAATGAGCTTAAGTCAAAACCAAGGGTTGGTAGACTCATCACATCCTCCCTCTGATTAGGGGTAATGAGAGTACCTTAAGTATGAAGTAAGCACCTCACACTTAATCACCATGATGTAGGATTAAGATCATTAACCTATTTGCATTTACTTATGTGTTTTTTGTTGTTTTTGTTTAGTGTTAAGTAATGAGTTTAAGCCATAATCAAGGATTTAATGGACTCATTACACCATCCTAATAGAAGGATAATAGATGAGAACATTTAAGCTGAGAAAGACTCCTCAACTTAATCAATGATTAGAGATTAACCTCATGACAAAACAAAACCCTTTATTAAAGTGGATTTTAATTAATGGTAAGATTAAGAAGTGAATTTTATGATTTGTAAGACAACTTGAGGGGGACTTGTCCATTAACACTAGGGTTAGTCCTTCTTAACCAGTTAAGGAAGAATTAGAACCCTAATGCAAGGCCCAAGTTACAAGCTTGATGTCTTAGTGATTATTAGATGGATTGATTAAAGGATTTAAACACATTAAGGGTTTAACACTTAGGATTAAAGTTATATACTCCATCCTAATAGAAGGATGCAGGCATAAGCTTAATCACAAAGCCTTAAAACCTTTAGGGTTTAGTCCTTGATTATGAGATGAGAAGAGAAGACTCAAAGATGACACAAAGGTAAAAGCTAAATGGGGGACTAATTAAACCCTAATTATTATCATGCTTGGTTGTTCCTAGGGTTAATGAAGCTTGCAAGAGATCTTCAAGAGAGAAGCCACCAAGAAAGAAGCAGATGAAAGGAACAAGGAGCAGAGAGAAGCAAAACAACTTGCTTCACTTAAGAAGACAAGTTATTTGAAGAAAGAAAGTGGGAAAGAGCATGAATGAGCAAGCTCACTCTAAAGTAAAAGCAAAATGCAGCAATGATGCAAGAGAGGGAAGAGAAGAGATTGTGAGAAGTGAAGGCAAATTCACTTCTCAAAACAACTTACCACCTGAAAAGTTAGCAAAAGAAATGAAATGCAATACAAATGAGATGAAATGCCATGGTGCAAACCAAAACCAGAAGCATAAACATGATGCTAATGATGCTAAGAGATGATGCAAACACATGACAAGAGATGAGAGTGATCCAACAAGCATATGGATGCAGATGAAGCATGTTTGAACCATGGAAGTTCATGAAAGTTTATGAAATGATATGAACATATAACATGGAAAATGAAAGATGAAATGATCAAACATGATTCTAATATGTCCTAAGATGCATTATGAATCATGTGGATGCACAAAATGTCATGGAAAGTCTTTGAACACAAGCAAATGAGAGATGGATGCAAAGGAAGGCACAAATTAGGGTTTATGATCAACACACAAAGCAAAATTCAAAATCAGAAGCAAATGACATGACAAAAAATTGAAAATGGGATCAAAGGAACCCTAACCCTACACAAGTTCACTTCCCAAAGGGGGGGACCTAACTCTTAACCTAGTGAAAGTTATGACTTTTTCAAGTCAATTAGGGTTTTAAGGTACCTCATCATGAAAAATGCAAAACAAATTAAAAATGGAAGATCAATTCAAACCAAATTTATCCTATAAACTACATTCCATGAAGGATGCAATGCAAGAAGAACCATCATCAAACTCCCAAAGGTTTGGCAGAATGGATTTTTCAAAGTTTGCACAAAAATATTGCCTTAAAAGGAATTTAATTCCATGGAAAATTTTTAAAATGCATCAAGAACTAAAAAGAAATTTGCTTTGAGAGTTGGATAATGTTTCTAAATGTTTTAAAATGCAATGTGAATTTTTTTGTGATTTTTAAATACCTAAATGCATTTTTAATTAATTAATTTCCATTAACTAATTAAAAATAAACATTTAAATGATTTAAAAATAATTTTTAATGCAAAAAATAAAAATAAAATTATTTTTGGGTTCTGAAAATTAATGAAATGCTTGACAAATTTTTTTAGAATTTTTAAATGTTTTTTACTATTTTAAATAATTCGTGTAAATAAATGCAATAAAAATGAAAATAAAATAAAATAAAAGGAGAAGTATGCAAAATGAAAGGATCAGATTGAGTCTGGGCTAGGAGGTGTTGACTTGGCGCCACATCCAATGGCCCAAGTTCAAACCTGGCTAATTTTGTTTTATAATTAATTAAACTTAGGTTAGGTTAATTAAATGCTGATTAGGGTTTAATTGGATCATCTGGACCATTCAAGCGTGCGCGGGAAGCAGGATCCTAAGGCTATTATTCAAAGTTGCTAATTAAACATGCTTAGCCCTAATTAACCTCAGGCGACCGGAGACAAGCTCCGGTCGTCTTCTCCGGTCATCTCCCTCACCTGAAACACCCAAAACACACCCCCAAGACTTCCAAAACTCCAGAATCAATCCTCTAACATTGGGTAACAAGAATCCAGGGCCAAAAACAATTTATCTTAACCACACAGTGAGAATCGAAGAAAACAAATTCTAGGGCAAAAGTTTCAGAGCACCACAAAATGCTTGTTTCTGGCCCATTTTCAAAAATAAATACATCCCCATGATCAGGGCAACACATAGAACAATATTTTAACAAGAAATCAAAGTTCTGGAAAATTTGTTCATCATGTTACCTGAGATTGAGCTTTCGAATCCTGGGCTTTCTGACCTTCTGCCTTGTGCTTTTCCACTATAATGGACTCCTTGAAGCTTCTGGTAAGCTTGGAATGAGTTTATATGGAGGATTTTGAAGCTTCCAGTTCAGGGGTGGTGAGAATCGTGTTTCTGTTTATGGTGGTTTTGGGCTGCTTTGAGGGGTCAGGGATGATTAGTGGAGTGTTTTGAGATGGATGGTGGAAGAAATTTTGGGAATGAATGGCTGAGTTGTGGGATTCGATAGAAAATGCAAGATGGAGGATTTTTGTGAACTCTCACAATGCTGTGGATTCAGGCTGGCTTGTTGTGTGTTTTTAGTCTCTTTTAGTCCAGATATCAAGCTGTGATAGGGCAGAGAGTTGTTGGTGGCACAGCTTGATTGGTATGGCCCCTTTTGCAAAAAGTCAAGTCTAGGTGTACTATAAGGTATGGGCTGTTTTAGGGCTAGAACAAAAGCATGTCTGTTGCAGCTTGAATCAAGGCAGACCATGGAAATGATTTTGAGGCCAACTTGCAAGTGGATTAGGGTTTATGTGATGTTTTGCAAATTTCACAAAGTTTGGCCCTTTTGTGATTACTTGAAGCATAAGTCATGAAAATGGGAGGTTCTTTGGTGCATTCTGATTTTTAGGTCATGGTTCATGTTTGTGTAATGCATAGAAATCAATTTGAAGTCACATAAAGGCTTGGCATGAGGTTTTGCAACTTTGCCTCTTTGGTACAAAAGTGAAAATTAAGTGATTTTTTCCAACTTTGACAAGCCATAACTTTTGATCCAAAATGAATTACAATGAGTTCTTGTACTTTTTGGAAAGGGAATGATCCATTCTACAACTTTCATGACCACAGTTTTCTCATTTGAAGCATTTTTGAATCAAAAAGAGGAGGTTAAAAAACTTTCCCAAAATGGCAAGTTTCCATTACAAGTCACTTTCCCAAAGAGGCAACTTTGCAAATGGCTTGAAATTCTTAAATTTTGTGAACTTCTAACATCTTCTATGATCAAATAAATATCATACACATTCAAAATGATGGAGAATGCCCTTTGGTTGGGTCATTGGGGGCCTCAGATGCCCTGATTTTGCACTGACTTGCTCAAGAAGTCAACTCTTGATTAGATGCCTTCCCCATGGAATTTCTTCATGAAACTTGATATGCATGATCCTTATAACATATAGAGACCAATAGAAAAAGAATGACCAAAAAATTAGTAGTGATGGCTTATGAAACCAAAACCCTAATTCTAGGTCATCTGTGCAGTTAAACCTGGCTCTACTTCCATGCCTTTCTCAGTTCTTGTGATTCTTTGAATTCTTTGGTCTTGTGAGGGTATAACATGATGCTTGAACATACATGGACCCCTTTTAAGTGATTGAAGACCTTTGAAGTGGCTCAAATGGCCCAGGGATGGCTCAGATCACAAACCCTAGATGTAGATGACTTAGAACCAATGCAGTGAAGCAAAAATGTAATATGAGATGATATAATTGAACTTATGCATATGAAAAGACCATAAGCCATGGTGTGAATGGGTGAGGGAAAATTTAGGGTGTTTACACCTTAAACCGCCTCTTTCTGTCAAAAATCCTATGTCATAGTGTTATTTATCAAAATTGTTTAGTTCGTGTTACAATTGTTCCTGAATCATTATTTCTCAATACCAATTCTTTATTCTTAATAAATAGTTATTTCATGAAATTAGTATATTATAGGTATAACTAATTGTAACACCCCAAATTTTCTCTCTTCATTTTAAGCATCATATCATATCATATTCATCATGAACATATCATTTTCCTAGCATCATATCATGGAAAGATGAAGCATAACATCGTTCATATCCTAGCATCAAGCATATGGTCGTATGTGGAGGTCCTTGAAGCATTTCAAGCCATGACAAGGGTCCCAATGAGTTTGTACAAGTCTTATGGTGAGTATACACTTCATTTACAAGATCAAGTCCATTGGCTAAAGCTCAAAAGATTGCATGATCCTCAGAGGTCTCAGGACAAGGTAAAGCTCCTATATAAGGCACCCAAATTAGGGTTTGTGATTCAAGCACCAAGATCTCACAACTTTGGCCATTTAATTTGGGCAAAGTCTTTTATATGTTAAGAGGATCCTAGGTGTCAATTTTCATGAGGAAATTCCATGTGGAAGTCAGACAATGCCTCAGTTGCTTGCAGATGAAGCAAAAAGTCAATTGTGCCCTTAAAAAGTCAACAATGCAATTTCAAGGGGTCTAACCCAATTTTTTTGGCCAATAGGGGTTCTTACAATGTTATAAGAGGTTTGGAATGATCAAAGTTCAAGAATCATGGAGATTTGAAGGGTTTTGCAAAAAATGGTACAAAGTTGGTTTTTGAAGTTTTCCAAATTTGGCAACTTTTGCCCTAATTTTCAAATGGCCTTAACATGATCAAAAATTCTTCAAATGGACCAAAGTCAAACATGAAAGTTGAAGATTAAGGGCTCCCATTTTCAAAAAGGATTTGTGGATAATCCTATAGGTCCATCGAAAATTCCATGTTTCTAGGGCAAATTTCAACTTTTCATGAAGGCACCAAAAGCAAAAGGCCTCAAAACTGAATTGTGTAACCAATTTGCTCCAAAGAAATGTTCATTTTCGTGCACTACAAGAAAATCACTCAAAAATTGCAAAATTGGCCAAATCATGAAATAAGTGTGAGGGCTTGATCTAAAGGCCAGGATTGATTGGATTTGAATCAAGGGTGGTAAATACCTTGCACATGTGCTGAGAGGCCCAAAGGAGCATGAACATAGCATGCTTATTTCACAAAGTGAAAATTATGCAAATTCACACTTTTCTCATGATTGATTTGTGCATTTCATTTCATTCTTTCAGCAAAGGCTTGTGAGGTCACACAAAGAGAAATTAGGGTTTTAGAAAGCCAGATCTCTCTCTCATTCTCTCATTCACAAACTTCATGCAACTTTGCATTTTCTCTTATTGCTCTCCACACAAGCAAGAAAACTCCAAAACAATTGTGGATCTGTGATCTAGGCAAGCTCAGGATCCTCAAGCATACACTCATTGAAGCTATCTCTCAAGTTTGACAAGCTTGCCATTTCAAGGCAAGTGTGAAAGAAACCTCAGATCTAGCTTATTTCAAGACCTTAGATGCATTTATTTTGCATCTAGGGAGTAAGTGGATTGATTTGCATGCATTCTTTGGTTTTCTACCTCACTGAATCAGGATCTACACTTCAGGTATGGCTCAAAATCTCATGATCTAAAAATGAAATTGATGTGGTGTTTTGCAATCCTTGATCTTCACTGATGATTCTGCACTTTGTGGATTTGAAATTGGTGCATCATAACATAAGTTGTGTGAGTTTCAAGTTTGATGGTGCTACTTTGTTTTGTTCGATCTCGTTGATCCTTTGACTTTTAGGAGTTTTTGAGCTCATTTTCATGTTCAGCGTACCTAATTTAGTGGATATGGGCTATTTGTTCCATTTATTTGTTGGTTTGTGATGCTGTCATTAGTTCCGGTGCCGGAGCCCTGGCTCCGGTCACCGGAAACTGCATGTTTTCATACTTAGGGTTTGTGTGGAGAAGACGACTCAGCAGCCGCTAGATCCTTCCATCCAGCGCTTGAGATGCTTCCACGTTTGCCCTAGCTTCCTCCCGTCTCATGTTGTTCTTTTTATTTCATTTAAATCATTTATGTGGTACACCCTTTGTTAACTACCATGCGTCTTACCATTAATGATTCACCAAACTGCCATCTCAATTAATGAGCCCTGAACCACACGCGCTGGATTGATCCAACGCTCCCTGATTTTCCCAGCTTTTTCCTCATTATTTTCATAAAATCCACTATAAGACCATGAACCAGCGCAGGCATCTTGGGCCTCCAGTGTGCTATTGACACCCCTTCAGCTTCAAGCCCAAACAAATTCAACGTGTATCCTTACTCATCACACCTCCTTACCAATTTCTTTTATTTTCTTTTTCATTTTTTATTTATTTATTTCAGTTTCAATTTCTATTTTTTATAAAATACTTCCCTTATTCTAAAAAATCCCAAAAATATCATGTGTATTATTTAAGGTGTCTTTTATTTTCTCATATTTTTATTTTATTTTTTTCCCATGTCCACGTGTCAGATTTAATTCATTATTTCACTTGACTTCTTTTTAATTCCATTTTGACCACACTGCCTTGTCCATTTTCCATACACTTCAATACTTTGAATTTTGATCCCATTCTTTTTGCTATGGATTCTTAAGACATTTTAATTTTCATGTGATTTTTCTCCTGATTTTTAGAAACTTATTTCTTGAGTCTTGATCCTGTGACTTGTGATGGAAGTTTGTAATCCTAACTTGTGTTCTTGCCTCCATTTGACCTAATTTGCTTCTGATTCTTTCCAAATCCTTTTGGCTCATTGATAAATTATGTTTGATGATCATTTGACTTGAGTTGTGGAATTTTTAGATTCTTGGTTGATTTAATTTGAATTTTATCTTGAACCTTGTCCCATTTTGCTTCCTTTGGTCCTTTAGCTCTCATATAAGTTTATAAGGGCACTTGTGCCAACTTCTTCTTCTCATTTGGGGTTCTCTTGGGGTGTGGGTACCTTCCTGGTCCTAGTATAGGGTTTGAGTCTTAAGAATTTTTATGTTTGCTTCTTCTTTAAGTCATTTACTTCCTTAAGTGCTTTCACTTCATCTCATTGTTTCTTTTACTTCCATTTTGTATTTGTTTGGTCTTGTACCTCTTTTATCTTCATCTTGTTGGCTTCTTAAGCCCTTCTTCATCTTGTTTTGGTTCTGGTTGTGAGCTTTGAGTCCATGTCTTGTGCATTTTGCTTTGCATCTTTCATAAGTGTGCATAAGTTTTCATATGTGTTCATGTTGCATCATTTTGACTTGTAAGCTTCATGTCTCATCCCTTTAAGTTGCATTTGCATTGTGCATATGTTTATATCATTTCACTTCTGATTGTGTGATGTTAGCATGTTATCTTGCTCATTGTGTTTCACTTGTATGCTTTACTAACCTTGTAGGGGCTATGGTAAGTGTGAGATGTGGGAATTGAGTTCCACATCTCCAATTCTCATCTTCTCTTCTTATTTCTTTATTGAGTTCCACATCTCCAAATCTTATCTCTTCCTCTTATGTTTATGTGCACTAACTCTTTTGTTGGGCTTAGGCCTTTCTCATCCCTGCTTCTATCTTCTTCTTCTCTTCTTCTTCCTTCCTCATTAGGATAGAAACCTCACTAACCCTTAGGACATCCATGCATGTTAACACTTAGGATTTCTTTAGTCCCCGTTTAGAATTTTTCCTTTGTGATCCTTTGGTGCTTTCTCTTCTCATCTTCAAACTCAATTCTAATATACTTAATAAAGGTTGAGTACTTTCATATGACATGAGACTTTGCTATGAGATACTTGCACGCGTTCCGTTTCGGGGCGAGGTGTGAGTTATCCCTCGTGGTGGATAGGTCTTAGCATGAGTACCTCACAAAGAAAAGCTTAAAAAACACTTCTCAATCCAAAAACCACAAAAATACTTAATGATTTTAATAGGCCAGTGTGCTTAAGCCTTCACTTGTGGGACTAGCTTTGGGGATTTCCTCCATAGATAGGTGTGCCTCTTGCGCATTCCATTTCGGGATGATGTGAGATGTACACATCCCATTGAGTAAGACTTAGGTACACTTACCTATGCAAACTTGCACTCATAAAAGCTTCTAAAAAACACCAAACAAATAATAAGCGTATTTCCTTCGGGAATTCTTTTCTCATCTCATTCACTCCGTACGTGAACTTGCTCCTACTTGTCACTTTGCAAGACGGTACGCACTCGCCGTCCGAGTCTGCAACACCTGAGAAATGGCATAGGCAGTTCAAGCTTTAATTGACAAGCAATTTCCTTTTAGTACCCCTAGTTAGGGGAACTACGGCGTCTCTAATCCTCATTGTCCTGATGAGGTACGTAGGCAGCGGGGTAGGGCCCGTTCGAGCACAATCTTTATTTTCCCTACATTTTTCCTTTTCATTTCTTATTCATTTCCTTTCTCAGTTTCCTTTTCCAGTTCCATTTCCTTTCTTTGGCAGCAACTTTCATTTTCTTCACCCTTTGAAACAGTTTCTTTGCAAGCGTGGATCCCGTCGGGTACGACGGACGATCTGGGTGCTAATACCTTCCCAGGTTGTAACCGACTCCCGAACTCAGTCTCTTTGGTTCGCAGGACCCGTGTCCTTCCTTTTCTTTTCTTCTGGTTTGTGCAGCATTACCATTCCCGTTCCTTCGGGATAAAAATGCCTGGCTGGCGACTCTATTCTTTTTCCGCGCCACTTTCGCGTTTGTACCAGGATGGAAATCCGGGGAGCGACAGCTGGTGACTCTGCCGGGGAGTGCACACCAGAATCTCTGGTTCCCCTATGAGTCTCTCCTAGCGCTTGGGTGTTTCTGTTTCATTGGGTGATGTTTGTTTGCTGTGGCTTGTTGTATGTTATTGTTGTTTATTTACAGCTTTGTTTACAGCTTTATTTACAGTTTTCAGTATTTACTTTCCGCATCATATATATCATACTGGACTGTCTGGACTGGTTTTCTGTTTGGTGGGCTTGGGTGATACTGTTTCTGAGAGATAAACCAAGTACCCGGTTTGAGTGCACTATAGGATTAGAGTGGACATATTGTACTCGCATGTGACATGATGAGTGGCGATGTGTTTCACGCCCAGATTGCGACTGTCTTGGAAATATCTTGTGTGGGGATTTTCTTCACTTCTGGATAGGACCTTGATAGTTATGTGCATCTGGGGACCGATCTTTGAGAACCTTTGTGGAAACAACCCTCTCCAGTGGTGGCAGTGGCAGACCACATTTTGTGCCAAACCCATTCGCACCCGAGGGTCCACTGGGGACTCGCATAGGATGGCCTGGTTCTCTTATAGGAACTCATTCAAAGCATCTGGTCGTATGACATTAGTATTGTATCCTACAAGCTGAATGTACTATTGTTTCTCGATTTCAGCGCTTGAAGATGGGGACTTATAAGGGATGCTTGTTTTTCCCGGACTCGGATGAGGCCTCCCTGCGTAGTACATAATGCCTAACCGATTCCCTGATTTGGTCACGAGCCATCTCTCGGAAATGGTGAAAGTATTATTGCTATTCGGCTTTGAGAGTTCGTGATGTTTGACCCGGAGCACACCTGTGAGAATGGGAGGGGTTTACAGGTTTGCAGGAACCCTTGACCTCATCATACCCTCATTACCAGTACAGTTTCATGTTCTGATACAGTTACTTTGGTTCCAGAGTTCTTGAGTTTCTCTGGTATTTGATTGGGAGTATCTGAGCTTATCTGAGTGTTTATGGGCTAATATTCAGAGGATTTGGGTTTCTAATCACTTGGCCTTGGTATCCAGATTCCAGACAGTCCTAGATGATCATATGTCTTTGCATTTGCATCTCCATTGCATCATTTCATCATTAATCATGTTTTGTTTTCATTCACAGGTTCATATCTTTGCTTCCGGTTCCGGTATTCTCTTCAGAGATGGAAGATCCTCGCAAGCAGAATATTCACTTCAAGTTATTTGACACCAAGGTTGGCTTGTTAAAGAAGATGGTGAAGTTGATCACACCCAACCATGTGGAGAGATTCAGGAAGGCTTATGGGAGTATTCTGGATGTGGTGGTAGAGTTAGATCCTTCTGAGAGAAGTGTCATTCATACCCTGCTTCAGTATTATGATCCTCAGCTCCGTTGCTTCACTTTTCCTGATTTTCAGCTAGGTCCTTTGCTGGAGGAGTATGCTCTGATCTTGGGAGTGCCTGTTCGAGACCAGATTCCGTTCAATGCTGAGATGAGTAGACCTGCACCTGAGGCTATTGCCAAGGCTCTTTATTTGAGCACTTCTGCTGTGAATTCTTTGACCATCATTAAGGGAGGTGTACCTGGGTTTTCTTTAGAAGCTTTAGTAAAGAAGGTGGAAGAGTTGGCTGTTGAGGAAGAATGGGATGCTGTCTGTGCTATCTTGGATCTTTCTATCTATGGCATTATCTTGTTTGCCGATATGGAGAAGTTCATAGATATGAATGCCATACATCTCTTTTTGCTGAAGAATCTCGTGCCTACATTGCTCGAAGATTTGTATTACTCAGTGCACTACAAGACTGAGAAGAAGAGGGGAGGTTTAGTTCGTTGCTGCGCTCCTTTATTTCATATGTGGTTCATGAGGCATATGCCTAGTACTGGAGTGTTTAGTGACCACACCTTGGTATGGGCTCAGAAGCTGGAAAGTTGCTTGCCAAGGATGTCAGGTGGATTACTCAAAGGCTCAAGGTGCACGTTTCATCACTAGCTGTGGGAGTTATCTTAGTGTACCTTTATTGGGAGTAACTGGAGGGATCAATTACAATCCAATCTTGTTAAGAAGACAATTAGGATATGCCTTGAGAGAGGTACCAGAAGAATTGAAGTTGATCCCTATTTTCTACTTCCCAGTGAAGGACAATATGCCCTTAGTGAGGAAGGTTGCTGGAGCTTGGAAGTGCATTAAGGGAGAAGGGATAGCTAGCTTTGGAAAGTGCAACAATCAGACATTCCCAGAGTATGAAGCTCGATTGAAAGACAGAGCCAGAGGGGTTTTGCTGCCATTCTCACCACCAGTTCCTCCAGTTGCTGAGTCCATTGATACTGTGTCTTTAGAGGAGTTCAAGAAGTTGGAAGCCCAACTGCATGCAGTCAGAGTGGAGAACACTGAAGTAGTTAGTCTGTATCATCTTGCCAACCGGGCCAAGAATGAAGCTGAAGAGAAGTTGCTGAAGATGCAGACTACCTTGGAGGCTAAAGAGAAAGACTTTGCTGGAAGGGAAGCTCACTTCCACAGGTTGGGTATGATGGAAGCAAAAAGAGAAGTTGAACGCAAGAAGAATTCAAAGACTCTCAAGGAAGCTCGTTAGTCTATTGTCTGGTTGCAGGGACAGAGAGAGCAAGAGCTGAAGAGATATAAGGAAAAAGAAGAGTTCTTCGAAGTGCAAATGGCCTATAAAAAGGAAGAGGTGAAGCAAGTCCACAAGATTCGCAGGGAGAAGACTCAGCAGTTAGCAGATAGTCAACAAGCCCTAGAAGCAGCACTTAAAAAGATTGAAGACCTCAAGTTGATGGCTGGAGTCAAGAAGGTTAGGTCTGATGTGGGGCTTAGTGAGGGAGGTTCAGGGTCCTCAGGCAGTGGTTTTGCTTCTTAGTTTGTTTTCCTTGTATCTGGATTATCTACAGACATGTTGTAGGAGTCCTGGTTGTTTGTTTTTCTTTTTTAGAAACTTGTACCCTACGGGGAATTCTGTTTTATTTGCCTAATAGGATGATTTATGTTATGACTTTTTAACCACTTCTTGGTGTGCCTGCTGTTATGGTTTGAATGTGGTTTTTCGCGAAGGTTTCTGAAAGTCGAGGATCAGTACCCATCTGGTTTTCTTTGCTAAATACCGGAACCAGGGCATGAATGGCCTGGGATGGAAACATAAACAACTGAATTGCATACATATAACCTGTTTGTTTGTTTTGCAGGTAGTGTCTCAGTTGCTAACGTGTTTTGTGTTTCAGGCACTATAGATCCCCGGAAAGTTCGGGAACAACCAGTAGCACATAGATATCCAACAAAGATCAACAGAGAGAGAATTATGGACCAGATGCAAGCGGACTTAGCTGACCTGAGGCTAAGGATGGATAAATTTATGACCTTGATGGCAGGCATGGGTCAGAACCAAGAGCGTCTGTGGGAGATGATAGAAAATGGTCAACCCAGGAATAACACTGCTGCTGCTGATAATCGTACCGGTGCGGGCGCACGTCAGATTGAAGCTCCTGTAACACAGCCAGGGGTGACTATAATCAATGATGGGCTGAATAATATTCAAATGGATAATCAGGACGAACAGTTCACTCTCCTGGACGAAGCTGAAGGTCAGGGAGCTGAGATGAACAAGAGGTTTGAGGAAATGGCAGAACAAATCAGAGCCATTCAATCCCAGAGTTCTTTGGGATTTGACATAACAGATTTGGACTTTCTTCCTGGGGTCAGTATCCCATACAAGTTCAAAGTTCCATCTTTTGAGAAATACAATGGCACTGCATGCCCAAAGACCCATCTTCAGTCCTTCGTAGGAAGGATCGCTGCTCACACGGATGATGAAAAACTCTGGATGTATTATTTTCAAGACAACTTGGTTGGAGCTTCGCTGGAATGGTATATGAAGCTCAGCAGAGTCAATATCAAGAGTTGGAAAGACCTAGCAGAAGCCTTTGTGAGACAATATCAATATAATTTGGACATGGCTCCAAACCGCACGCAATTGCAGCACATGGCTCAGACTACTAAGGAAGGTTTCAAAGAATACGCTCAGAGATGGCGCCAGCTTGCTGCCATAGTGCAACCACCGCTGCTTGAGAACGAAATGGCTGACATGTTTATGGGGACTTTGCAGGGTGTGTTTCTTGAAAGATTGGCGTCCAGTTCTGCCACTAAATTCAATGATATTGTTATTGCTGGGGAGAGGGTTGAGACCTTGCTGAAGATGGGGAAGATCCAAGATACAAATGCTAGCAGCTCGGGTGGAGCAAGGAAAGCTTTCAGTGGACCTCCTAGGAGAAGAGAGGGTGAGACAAATGCTGTATTTGGCCGAGGCCGGGGCCGTGGTTATAGAAGACCGTATGAGCATGTGGCAGCTGTCACAATTCCTTCTGCTCCAGTGCAACAGATGCAACCTCCACAACAACAACATCAGCAACAACAACAACCCCGTACCAACTATCAGCAGAGATCGTATCAGCCAAGGCAAACTCTCCCGGCTAATAGGGTGATTGAGGCCATCCCTATGACTTATGCTGCTTTGCTTCCAAGACTGTTAGATTTGAACCTGATTCAACTGAGGACTTTGGCACCACCACCTCCTAGAGAGCTTCCAGTTGGTTATGATGTCAATGCACGATGCGCTTTCCACTCTGGAGCACCCGGGCACTCGACTGAGAAGTGCAGGGCTTTGCATCACAAGGTTCAAGATCTTATAGACTCTAAAGCAATCAACTTTGCACTGCCGCCGAATGTTAATTCGAACCCTATTCCAAATCACGGAGGGGCAAGAATTAATGCTTTTGAGGGTGGTGACAAGTTGAGTCTTGTGCTGAGTATTGAAGAAGTGAAGACTCCTTTGAGGGTAGTGAAAGAGAGACTGCTGAATGGTCAAGTGTTTCCTGGTTGCTGTTCTGACTGTGAAGACTGCCTGAATGCTGAGAATGGCTGTGAGAAGCTGAAGATGGGTTTGTAGGGTTTGATTGATGATGGATCTTTTCAGTTTAGCAAAGTTGCTAATGAAGTAGCTGATGATGTGTCAACAATTACCATTTTCTATGATGAAGCTGACATGCCTGTCAGAAGAGAGCCTATTACAATCTATGCTCCTGAAATTAGTCTCGTGACTATCACCGTGCCTGGGCCTGTTCCATACACAGACGATAAAGCCATTCCCTGGCATTATGGCTCAGATGTTTATGTAGCTGGATAGAAGATTGAGAGCAAGTCTGTTGTTGTGGACCCGACTGTAGAGAACGTCGGAGGAGTTGGAGGCTTTACCAGAAGTGGTCATTTATTTGCTCCCCCTATGCTGAAAGGGGATCCTGAGGCTGAAGCTTTGTCCAAAGCCAAAAGAAAGTAAGCTGTGAATGATGAATCAACTACTCTTGTGGCCGAGCAGGGTACATTTGAAAAAGAGGTCGAGGAATTCATGCGTATTATCAAAATGAGTGACTATAAGGTGGTCGAGCAGCTGAACCAGACACCTTCCAAGATATCCATCTTATCACTGCTAATGTGTTCTCCCGCACACAGAGAGGCCTTATTGAAAGTGCTGCAAATGCACTATGTTCCTCAGGAAATCACTGTCAACCAACTTGAAGCTGTTGTAGGCAGTGTCAATGCAAGGCATGGCTTAGGCTTTACAGACAGAGACCTCACGTCAGAGGGCAGAAACCACAACAAAGCACTACATATCAATATGGAGTGCAAGGGTGCTGTGTTGTCGCATGTTCTTGTAGACACAGGCTCTTCCCTGAATGTGCTTCCGAAAAAGGCACTAATGAAGCTCAATGTTGATGGGATTGTCCTGAGACCAAGTGATCTGATTGTCTAAGATTTTGATGGTTCGAGAAGATCAATTTTTGGAGAGGTTGAGCTGCCCATCAAGATAGGCTCTCAAGTTTTCAAAAGTGTTTTCTACGTCATGGACATCCAGCCTGCATATAGCTGCTTGTTGGGACGCCCTTGAATACATGTTGTTGGAGCTGTTACTTCAACCCTGCATCAGAAGCTCAAGTATGTGGTTGACGGCCAGGTCATCACAGTCTGCGGAGAGGAGGACATCTTCGTAAGCCATTTGTCAACATTCAAGTATGTAGAGATGGATGGAGAGATCCATGAGACTTTATGCCAAGCTTTCGAAGCAGTCAACGTCAGCATCTTGACTCCTGTGGAGAAGAGCAGTGAGAAGGAAGGTACATCCATCCATTCCTACAAAGAAGCAAAAGAGGTTGTTCAATCAGGCAGTGCCCAAGGCTGGGGCAAGCTGTTGGAGCTAGAAAAGAAGGATGATAAGTTTGGCTTAGGGTATCAGCCTGGTGGATCTACTCCAAGTGGCAAAGACATCACCTTTATGAGTGGTGGGTTGCTCGACCGCAACCAAATTTGTGCAACAAGCCAAGATGGGGACAGTGACGGTGACTGGGACAACTGGATTAACCAGTGTGCGCCCGGCGAGGAGCTAACAAACTGGTCTGCTGAAGACATCATAAGTCACATGGCACTCAGAGTAATTATTTTGTTTCCTTTTATTAGCATACTGCATTGTCAAATCCAGCATTATGCCCAAGATGCTAGGATCCATTGTATTGGGCCACCATGTTTTGTATTGCATCTTATTTTGCTATGAAATAAAAGGACATTTTCAGACAAAATTGTGTTCCCTTTCTTTGTTTTTAAAATTTTTCACAAAAATATAAAAATGGCAATGTGTTTTTCCCTTTTGTTTTGTGTTAGTGTCTCTTTTTCAAAATAAGCAGATTCTGAATAAGCACATCATCTGTGCAATGTTGATCATCCGGATTCCATTAATAACGTTCCTGCTATGACTACGCATGACTTTGACAATCCTGTCTACCAAGCTGATGAAGGGGTTGAAGAAGATTGTGACCTCCCTGAAGAATTGGTCAGATTGTTGAAACAAGAGGAACGGGTTATTCAGCCTCATCAAGAAAAAATTGAGATCATCAACATTGGCAGTGAAGATGTGAGGAAAGAGATCAAAATTGGGGCCAGTTTGCAGGCCGACGTCAAGAAAGAGCTGATCAGTATGTTGAAAGAGTATGTGGATATCTTTTCTTGGTCATATCAAGATATGCCAGGGTTGGATACCGACATCGTTGTGCATAAACTACCTTTAAGAGAGGACTATCCTCCTGTGAAGTAGAAATTGAGAAGAACTCGTCCTGACATTGCGATGAAGATCAAAGAGGAGGTTAAGAAGCAATGGGATGTCGGTTTCCTTGCTGTAACTAGTTACCCACCTTGGGTAGCTAACATTGTACCTGTACCAAAGAAGGACGGCAAGATCCGGATGTGCGTTGACTACCGGGATTTGAATAGAGCAAGCCCAAAAGATGACTTTCCGTTGCCACACATTGATGTGTTGGTAGACAATACTGCTCAATTCTCGGTGTTTTCCTTCATGGATGGCTTCTCCGGATATAACCAGATTAAGATGGCACCGGAAGACATGGAGAAGACAACGTTCATTACCCCGTGGGGTACATTCTGCTATAAGGTCATGCCCTTTGGTTTGAAGAACGTCGGGGCAACTTATCAGCGGGCAATGGTCACATTGTTCCATGACATGATACACAAGGAGATTGAGTGTTATGTGGACGATATGATTGCTAAGTCCCGAGACGAAGAAGAGCATCTGGTCAACCTGAAGAAGCTGTTTGATAGACTGATCAAGTACAAGCTGAGGTTGAATCCAAACAAGTGCACTTTCGGATTGCGTTCCGGGAAACTGCTGGGTTTCATTGTTAGTCAAAGAGGAATTGAGGTAGATCCTGCTAAAGTAAAAGCTATTCAAGATATGCTTGCACCGAGAACAGAAAAAGAAGTGTGCGGGTTTTTAGGGAGGTTGAACTACATTTCTCGGTTCATATCTCATCTAACTGCTACGTGCGAACCAATATTCAAGCTACTAAGAAAAGAGCAAACGGTCAGGTGGAACGATGACTGCCAAAGAGCTTTCGACAAAATAAAAGAATATTTGCAGGAGCCTCCAATTCTAATGCCTCCAGTGGAAGGAAGACCTTTAATAATGTACTTGACCGTGCTAGAAGGGTAAATGGGGTGTGTTCTATGCCAACATGACGAGTCTGGTCGAAAAGAGTACGCCATTTATTACCTTAGCAAAAAGTTTACCGACTGTGAATCCCGATACTCACTGCTCGAGAAAACTTGCTGCGCTTTGGTATGGGCTGCTCGCCGACTGAGGCAGTACATGTTGACTCATACCACATTGCTCATTTCCAAAATGGATCCTGTCAAGTACATCTTTGAGAAACCAGCATTGACCAGAAGGGTTGCTAGGTGGCAGATGATTTTAACTGAATACGACATCCAGTATACTTCTCAGAAAGCCATCAAGGGAAGTGTATTGTCGGATTACCTTGCACAACAACCTCTTGAAGATGATTATCAGCCAATGAAGTTTAATTTCCCTGATGAGGACATCATCTACCTCAAAGCAAACGATTATGAGGAACCACTTCCGGAGGAGGGGCCAGACCCTGAATCCAAATGGAAGTTGATGTTTGATGGGGCAGTCAATATCAATGGTCGTGGAGTTGGTGCCGTACTCATTACTCCTGAAGGTGTTCACTTACCCTTCGCTGCCAGAATTACTTTTGGCTGCACCAACAATGAAGCGGAGTACGAGGCATGCATAATGGGAATAGAGGAGGCTATTAATCTTCGGATTAAGAACCTCGATATATTCGGAGATTCAGCCCTCGTCATTAACCAAGTTACTGGAAAGTGGTATACGCATCAAGAGCATCTAATTCTATATAGGGATTATGCTAGAAAACTGTTGATGTTCTTCACGATAGTTGAGCTTCAGCACATACCACGTGATGAAAATCAGTTTGCCGACGCATTGGCCACTCTCTCTTCGTCAATCAAAGTCTTGTGTTGGAATTATGTGCCCAGAATTGACATATCCAGGCTTGACGCTCCAGCTCATGCCTTCTCTGTAGACGCTGTGTCTGACGAGAAACCTTGGTATTTTGATATCAAGTTATTCCTGGAAAAGCAAGAATACCCAGCCGGGGCATCTTCCAATGACAAGAAGACCTTGAGGCGACTTGCTGCTAGCTTCTTCTTGAACACATATGGGGTTTTGTACAAGAGAAACTTCGACATGGTCTTGCTCATATGCGTGGATAGACACGAAGCAAGCCTGTTGATGCAGGAAGTCCACAAAGGATCTTTTGGTACCCATGCAGGAGGGCATGCTATGGCTAAGAAATTGCTGAGATCAGGGTATTACTGGATGATAATGGATGCAGACTGTTGTTCATTTGCTCGTAAGTGCCACAAGTGCCAGATATATGCAGACAAAGTGCATGTTCCTCCAAGCCCGCTCAATGTCATGTCATCTCCTTGGCCCTTTTCTATGTGGGGCATTGACATGATCGGGAAGATAGAGCCAACTGCTTCAAATGGTCATCGCTTCATCTTGGTCGCGATTGATTACTTTATCAAGTGGGTTGAAGCAGCATCTTATGCCAACGTCACTCGTCAAGGGGTGGCAAGATTTCTGAAAAGAGATATCATATGCAGATACGGAGTGCCCGAAAGGATCATTACTGACAATGGTTCTAATCTCAACAACAAGATGATGGCAGACTTGTGTCGGGACTTCAAGATACAGCATCACAATTCTTCTCCTTACCGACCAAAGATGAATGGTGCGGTGGAGGCAACAAACAAGAATATCAAGAAGATTTTGCAGAAAATGGTTGTCACCTACAAATATTGGCATGAGATGTTACCATTTGCGTTGCATGGGTACCGAACGTCAATCAGGACGTCAACAGGGGCAACTCCCTTCTCTTTGGTATATGGCATGGAAGCAGTTCTGCCTGTTGAAGTAGAAATTCCTTCATTGCGTGTGATGATGGATGTTAAGCTGGATGAGGCTAAATGGTTGCGTGCTCGTTACAATCAGCTATGTCTAATTGAGGAAAAGAGATTAGCGGCTATCTGTCATGGTCATCTTTATCAAAGGAGAATGAAGCGTGCATTCGACCAACGAGAACGTACTCGAGAGTATCAAGTGGGAGAGCTTGTATTGAAGAGGATTGTTCCTCCAGGTTCAGATCACAGGGGCAAGTGGACCCCAAACTACGAAGGACCATTCATAGTGAAGAAAGTCTTCTCAGGAGGAGCACTGATGCTCACCACTATGGATGGAGATGACTTCCAGTCCCTTGTTAACTCGGACACAGTTAAAAAATACTTCGCATAAAGAGACTTGCTGGACACAAAAACAGAATTATGGTCCAGGCAAGAAAAGGGTATCCCGGCGAGCTGAAAACAGAATAAAAAGCTCGGGCAAAAGTTAGGGAAAAAAAGTGTGTACACCCGCTGAGTTGAAAAGCCACATTGGACAGTTCAGGCAAAAAAGGGTATCCCGGTGGATTGAAAACCCGAAAGGGCGATCCACGCAAAACAAGGGAATAAGCGAACAACTGCGATCCGAGTAATCTGAACCACATCATCGTTTCGTACAACTTGACAATATCAGAAGGATAGGAAACAGTCCCCTCATCCTCTCAGAAAGCCAAAGCAGAATGGAGAGTCTCGAAGACATGCAGGTCATAGCAGAAATGGAACTCCTTGGGATGCCGTGTACATTGCCATTAGGATAGTTTCTTTTCTCAATTTTTATGGTAGCTACCTCTTTCCAGGTGGTTACTTCCTGATGTAAAATCTTTGCCTATTCAGAGGCCATTCAATAAAAAGAATATTCAGTCGAAAAGCTGTGTGTGTTTATTTTTGTTTGCAAAATGTCCTGAATTTTTAGCAAAAATAGCATTGCATCAAAACATGGTGATAATTTTAAAAAGAAAATGACATGTAGGGAAACTGTAACCCTCTTTGAGTGTTAGGTGACTATGGATGAACAAATCATACCATGCAAGTCCCCAGGGCACACTTGTGTTTTCTGGTGTTGCAGGTTGCAGGATGGCGTCACATTCTCCCAAGCAATTTACTCTTCCCCAGTAGAGTGTCTCCCCAAGCAGAGATTTCTTCCCCCAGCAGGTATCTGAAAGCCTGACATCTCCAGCAGAGATTTTCTCCAGCTAAGCCTTGGTAGCAGCCCAAGCAATTTCTTCTTCCCCAGTGAAGTAGCAGTCTATTCTTCCCCAGTGGAGTATGCCCAGCAGGTGTCTGAAAGCCTGACATCACCAGAGTGTGAATTATCAGAATTCTATCCTCAGCAAGAGTCTTTCCCAGCCAGAGCTTTGAATCAGCAGATGTTCTCCCCAGCTAGAGCATTTTTGAAGCATCTTTCCCCACCAAGGCTGAAGAGGATCTTGTCCCCACAGAGTTCATATTTGATCTTCACTTCTGTCAGTGAAATATTTCCCCAGTGAAGTTGCCATACCTTTTGGGTAATTTGATGATACAGTCAGGTATTCATCACCTCCGTCAGAGTTAGGTATCCAGACCTCTTGACTTGTCTTCCCCTGCAGAGTTGTAACTCTTGTGGACAATCAGACATTTGTCTACCGCTCGTCTGCATTTTTCAACACTCGTCTGTGTTATCCTTAAGCGGAGTTTTCCCAGCAGTGACATATTACTGCTTTATTGCTGCTCGTCTGCATCTTTCAACAATCGTCTGTGTTCTTATATGATATTTGTTGTTGCTCATCTGCAACTTCCCAACACTCGTCTGTGTTTGGTATATAACCTATGTTGTTGCTCGTCTGCAATTCTCAACGCTCGTCTGTGTTGTGATGTCTCCTATGTTGTTGCTCGTCTGCAATTCTCAACGCTCGTCTGTGTTGTGATGTCTCCTATGTTGTTGCTCGTCTGCAATTCTCAACGCTCGTCTGTGTTGTGATGTCTCCTATGATGTTGCTCGTCTGCAATTCTCAACGCTCGTGTGTGTTGTGATATCTCATATGTTGTTGTTCGTCTGCAACTTCCAACACTCGTCTATGTTTGGTATTGGATCCTTTGCTGCACTTGTCTGTGCCTTGATATGTAATTTCAACTGTTGCTCGTCTGTAACTTTCCATCACTCGTCTGTGTTTGGTATGCCTGATATTTCTGGATACTCGTCTGTATCATCCCCAGCACCCGTCTGTGTTAGGTTACATCTGTATGTGTGGATCTGCTGTTTATCCTGGTATTTCTGTGACTACTTCAAATGCTCGTCTGTGTTTGAATTTCTGGTATTCGTCTATACCAGTGGCTGGTACTCGTCTGTATCATTGCCTGAAGCGATCGTCTGTGTTTCTCAGATCATCGTCTGATACTCGTCTGTATCATTGACTTTTGGCACTCGTCTGTGTTGTCTTGATGATCAGCCATGACAGTGGGAATTAATGTCGAAATGGTTACCGGTCCTGGCGTAATAGGTAAGTCTGAAGGAGGCTCGTCTGTCTCAAGCACCAATTATGGTTGCACCTGGCGTCACAAGTTTGCTCAGAAGAATCGTCTGTCTTATACCATATATCCACGGATAATATATGAAGAAGGTTCGTCTACCTTGATTGCATGTCTATCCCACAGACTTTAATGCATCCCGGTCCTGGAGTAACAGGTAAATCCGAAGGAGACTCGTCTGTCTCAAGTCATGTGTAGTGTTTGAGGACTCATATCTCCAGCTCCTGGCGTAACAGGATTGTTTGAAGACTCGTCTGTCTTGGTATTCTTATTCCAGATATCAGTTTCAACTTGGAAGAAGCTCGTCTGCTTTTTCTCTCCTTCATATCCCCAGAGCGTCATCTGGTTGGGTTTATTTCTCAGTGTTGGCATTCTTCGTCAGAGTGCAAATTTCTGGTCTTCTTGGTATTCAACCACAATTTATCTTGAATGGTCGATAGCTCGTGCTACCGTCCTTTTCAGATTAACTGATGTTTGAATAGGGGCAGCTATAACACCCCAAATTTGCTCTCTTCATTTTAAGCATCATATCATATCATATTCATCATGAACATATCATTTTCCTAGCATCATATCATGGAAAGATGAAGTATAACATCCTTCATATCCTAGCATCAAGCATATGGTCGTTTGTGGAGGTCCTTGAAGCATTTCAAGCCATGACAAGGGTCCCAATGAGTTTGTACAAGTCTTATGGTGAGTCTACACTTCATTTACAAGATCAAGTCCATTGGCTAAAGCTCAAAAGATTGCATGATCCTCAGAGGTCTCAGGACAAGGTAAAGCTCCTATACAAGGCACCCAAATTAGGGTTTGTGATTCAAGCACCAAGATCTCACAACTTTGGCCATTTCATTTGGGCAAAGTCTTTTTATTGTTAAGAGGATCCTAGGTGTCAATTTTCATGAAAAAATTCCATGTGGAAGTCAGACAATGCCTCAGTTGCTTGCAGATGAAGCAAAAAGTCAAATGTGCCCTTAAAAAGTCAACTGTGCAATTTCAAGGGTGTCGCTCCCAAAGATTTGCATTCCGATACAAGTGCGAACTGTCGGCGAAAGGAGAGAACACACAAGGGTGAACTCAAGAGAAAAGAGTCGCCAGCTAGGCATTTTTATCCAGGAGGAAAGGTAATGCTGCATAAACCTAGGAAAAGATGGATAAGACGGTTGCGAACCAGAGAGACTGAGAAAGGGGGTTGGTTACAACCTGGGAAGGTATTAGCACCCAGATTGTCCGCCGTACTCGACGGGATCCACGCTTGAAAGATTTGTGTTTTAAAGGGGTAGTGTCAGTGCAATTTGTGTATCAAAGCTGGAAAAGAATGCAAGTGTCAGTGTAAAAGAAAAGTGAAGTGTATAAGAGAAGTGTCAGTGTAAGAACAAGAATGAAATGCTCAAGATTATGAGGCTAAAAAAAATAATGTTGGAAAAAGGGGGAATATACAGAGACTTTTGTTCGATAACTGTTAAGTTATACCTACGTATCCTCTCGTGCAATGAGGAAGTCAGAACACCGTAGTTCGACCCAAAGAGACTGAAAGATAAATTGACTTGTGAACTGCTTACTTGTTTATGCTCAAGTGTATGAACTGTCTGGCTCAGGTGCAAACTGTCATGCATTAGACGGAAGAAACAAGTTCTCGTTTGTGAGTGAATGAGATGAGAAAAGAATCCCGGAGGAGTCGATTATTGTTTGTTTTTGTGTTTTCAATCTTTTATTGCTTTTGGATTTGTCATAAGTTAATGAGCTTAAGCCTAAACCAAAGGTTAGTAAACTCATCACATCCTCCCTTTGATTAAGGGTAATGAGAATACCTTAAGTGTGAAGTAAACACCTCACACTTAATCACCCTGATGTAGGATTAAGACCATTAACCTACTTGTAATTATTTAGATGTTTTTGCTGTTTTTGTTTAGTGCTAAGTAATGAGATTAATCCATAATCAAGGATTTAATGGACCCATTACACCATCCTAATAGAAGGATAATAGATGAGAACATTTAAGCTGAGGAAGGCTCCTCAACTTAATCCATGATTAGGGATTAACCTCATGACGAAACAAAGCCTTTATTAAAGTGGATTTTAGTTAATGATAAGATGAAGAAGTGGTTTTTATGGTTTTTAAGACAACTTGAGGGGGACTTGTCCATTAACACTAGGGTTAGTCCTTCTTAACCAATTAAGGAAGAATTAGAACCCTAATGCAAGGCCCAAGTTACAAGCTTGATGTCTTAGTGATTATTATGTGAATTGATTGAAGGATTTAAACACATTAAGGGTTTAACACTTAGGATTAAAGTTATACACTCCATCCTAATAGAAGGATGCAGGCATAAGCTTAATCATAAAGCCTTAAAACCTTTAGGGTTTAGTCCTTGATTATGAGGTGAGAAGAGAAGACTCAATGATGACACAAAGGTAAAACTAAATGGGGGACTAATCAAATCCTATTTTTTATCATGCTTGGTTGTTCCTAGGGTTAATGAGGCTTGCAAGAAGATCTTCAGAGAAACCACCAGGAAGGAAGCAGATGAAAGGAGATAGAAGCAGAAAGAATCAAGACAACTTGCTTCACTTAAGAAGACAAGTTGCTTGAAGGAAGAAAGTGGGAAAGAGCATGAATGAGCAAGCTCACTCTAATACAAAGATAAAATGCAGCAATGATGCATAAGAGAGATGAAAAGAGATTGTGAGAAGTGAAGGCAAATTCACTTCTCAAAACAACTTACCACCTGAAAAGTTAGCAAAAGAAATGAAATGCAATGCAAATGAGATGAAGTGCCATGGTGCAAACCAAAGTCAGAAGCATAAACATGATGTTAATGATGCTAAGAGATGATGCAAACACATGTCAAGAGTTGTGGATGATTATACAAGGATGAGGATGCAAGTGGAGCATGCTTTTGAACCATGGAAGTTCATGAAAGCTTATGAAATGGAATGGAAATATAACATGGCAAATGAGAGATGCAATGATTAAACATGATTCTAATATGTCCTAAGATGTCACATATGTCATGTGGATGCACAAAATGTCATGGCAAGTCATTGAATGCAAGCAAATGAGAGATGGATGCAAAGGAAGGCACAAATTAGGGTTTACATACAACATGCAATGCAAAAATTCAAAACCAGAAGCAAATGATGTGACAAAAAATTTAAAATGGGATCAAAGGAACCCTAACCCTACACAAGTTCACTGCCCAAAGGAGGGGACCTAACTCTTAACCTAGTGCAAGTTATGAATTTCTCAAGTCAATTAGGGTTTTGGGATACCTTACAATGAAAAATGCTAAACAAATTGAAAATGGAAGATAAATTCAAACCAATTTTATCCTATAAACTACATGCTATGAAGGATGCAATGCAAGAAGAACCATCATCAAACTCTCAATGGTTAGGCAGAATGGATTTTTCAAAGTTTGAACAAAAATATTGCCTTTAAAAGAATTTAATTCCAATGCAAATTGTCAAAATGCATCAAGAACCAAAAATAAATTTGTTTTGAGGGTTTGATAATGTTTCTAAATGTTTTAAAATGCAATGAGATTTTTTTGGTGATTTTTAAATACCTAAATACATTTTTAATTAATTAATTTTCATTAACTAATCAAAAATAAACATTTAAATGATTTAAAAATAATTTTTAATGCAAAAAATAAAAATAAAAATATTTTTGGGTTCTGAAAATTAATGAAATGCTTGACAAAAATTTTCAGAATTTTTAAATGTTTTTTACTATTTTAAATAATTCGTAAAAGTTTAATACAATATAAATGAATAAAAAATGAAATTATGAGAAGTATGCAAGATCCATGGCTGAGATTTAAATGGTTTTGGAGGGAGTTGACTGGCGCCAGATCCATTGGCCCAGATTCAAACTGGCTGAAATTGAAATTAAACCTAATTAATTATGTTAATGACGTGGATTAGGGCTTAATGGGGTGATCTGAGCCACACAAACGCTCGGGAGTCAACACTGGTCAACAGAATCCATGGTCCATATTCAAACTGAGCCCTAATCATCATTAATGCGCTAATGACTTTCAGGTGGCCGGAAATGACCTCCGGTCATCTTCTCCGGCCACACCTCCCCCTGAGATTTTGCTATCTCTCTCCTTAAGCTTCTAAAGCCTATTTTTTCTGCCCAGAAGTGATCCCCATACACCATACATTAAGAATCAACAAACAAACAACATTTAAAACACATCAAAAGTGAGAATCGAATCAAAACAGTTCTAGGTCAAAAAATTTCAGAACACGAATACATACTCATTTCTCAACCATTTTCAAAACAAAACACATCAACATGATCAGTGAAGCATAAAGAATCATTTAGTAACTTAAAAACAAGTTTCTGGAAAAATTGTTCTTGAGCTCACCTGAACTGGAGCTTTGATCTTTGGAACTTTCTGGCTGCTTCTTTGATCCAAAACGCCTCTAATGAACCTCCTGAGAAGCTTGCAATGCTTGTTTGGAATTTCTTATGGCTGGTTTGAGAGATTGATGAAGTTCTGTTCAGGAGGGGTGGAAAATCGTGTTTCTGCTTGGGGTGGTTTCAGGGTCAAATGAGGATTGGGAAATGATCAGAGGGCCATGGTGAATGGTTTTGTGAAGTTTGTTTTGATGTTTGAGACTTGAGTGCTGAGTTTCGAAACAAAATGCATAAGAGGTGAGTTTTGGGGATGCTGACTTGTGGGAGAGATTAGGCTGTGTTGTGTTATGTGTTGAGTTCCATTTTGTCCATGTATCAAGTTGGGATAGGTCAGAGAGTTGTTGCTGGCCTATGTTGATTGGTATGGTCCATTTTGCCAAAAGTCAACTTTTATGTAAGAGGAGGTATGGGCTGGTTCAGTCATGGTACAAGGGCATGGCTTGGCTCAGCTGTGATCAAGGAGAACCATGGAAATGAATTTGAGGCAATGCAGCAAGTGGATTTGAGTTTATGTGAGTTTTTGCAATTTCACAAAGTTTTGGCCCTTTTGAAGTTTCTTAAAGATCAAGGCATGAAAATGAACAATTCTTTGGTGCATTCTGATTTTTAGGTCATGGTTCATGTTTGTGTGATGCATAGAAGTCCATTTGAAGTCACATTTTGCCTTGGTATGAGGTTTTGCAACTTTGCCTCTTTGGCGTAAAACATGAAATTATGTGATTTTTGCCAACTTTGACAAGCCATAACTTTTGATCCAAAATGAATTAGAATGAGTTCTTGTACTTTTTGAAAATGGGAGGATCCATTCTACAACTTTCATGACCAAAGTTTTCTCATTTGAAGCATTTTTGAATCAAAAAGAGAAGGTTGAAAAACTTTCCCAAAATGGCAAGTTTTCATTACAAGTCACTTTCCCAAAAAGGCAACTTTGCAAATGGCTTGAAATTCTTCAATTTTGTGAACTTATAACACCTTTTATGATCAAATAAAGATCATATACATTCAAAATGATGGAGAATGCCCTTTGGTTGGGTCATTGGGGCCTCAGATGCCCTGATTTTGCACTGACTTGCTCAAGAAGTCACCTTTTGATCAGATGCCTTCCCCATGGAATTTCTTCATGAAAATTGATATGCATGATCCTTATAACATATAGAGACCAATAGAAACAAGAATGACCAAAAATTTTGGAGTTATGGCCTCTGAAACCAAAACCCTAATTCTAGGTCATCTGTGTAGTTAAACCTGGCTCTGCTTCCATGCCTTTCTCAGTTCTTGTGATTCTTTGACTTCTTTGATCTTGAGAGGATATATTATGATGCTTGGACATACATGGACCCCTTTGAAGTGACTGAAGACCTTTGGAGTGGCTCAAATGGCTCAGGGATGGCTCAGATCACAAACCCTAGATGCAGATTTCTTTGAATCAATGCAGTGAAGCAAAAGTGCAATATGAGATGCTATGATTGAACTTATGCACATGAAAAGATCACAAGCCATGGTGAAATGGGTGAGGGAAAATTTGGGGTGTTTACAGCTGCCGCTATTCAAGCATGGGTTAGCTGTGCAGGATGTAAGCAACTGCTTAACAGGCAAACAGGATAACTTGTGGTTGAATACCAAAGACAGTCCAAAATTTGCGCTCACAGAATGAAGAAGAAAAGGGATATAGATTGTAAAAGAAAATAAAGTATGTATAAAGTGCGGGTGACGGAGGACGACCGTCGAGCAGAGGACGACTGCTGGGGATGGAGCAATGATGGGGACGACCGACATGGCTGAAAAAATGCGAGAAATAAAGCAATGACGGGGAACGGCCGACAAGCTGGGGATATAAGAGATCATGATGGAGACAGCCATCAAGTAGAGCTATACGACTCTCTAGGGATTAAAAATAAATTATGGGGACGGCCATTGGGTTGAGGAAATGAATGAAACAGATGATGAGGTACGGTCATCAGAGGTGAAGGACGATCACCTAGCAGGGGACGGCTGCTCTGTTGGGGACAAGATGAGGGACGGTCATCTAAGGTGAAGGACGATCATCAAGAGGTGAAGGACGATCACCTAGCAGGGGACGGCTGCTCTGTTGGGGACAAGATGAGGGACGGTCATCAAGAGGTGAAGGACGATCACCTAGCAGGGTACGGCTGCTCTCAGGGTTTATCATGACATAGGACGAACGCCAGATAACAAGGTCAACGATGGGGACGACCATCGGATAGAATGATGAAGGACGGTCATCAAGAGGTGAAGGACGATCACCTGGCAGGGGACGGCTGCTAACAAAATCACGACATAGGACGAATGTCGGATAAGGAGGGGTTCTAATGGATAGAGACTCCTCTGGGAGTGATGAAGGACGATCATCAAAAAGGTGAAGGACGATCACCTGGCAGGGGACGGCTGCCGAAAAGGTATCATGACATAGGACGAATGTCAGATAGAAAATAGTTTAACAAGTTTTGTTGGGGATTCTTCTGGGGAAAGGGTAGACACAGACGAGTGTCTAAAATTCAAGAAAACATAAGTGTTTGACACTGTGTATAGATTAAAGATGCGGACGAGCATCCTTAAGACTGTGATACAGACGAGTATCAGTAGAAACAAACGCTTGACGCATGTTTAGAGATGATGATACGGACGAGTACCAACTGGTTAACAAAGAACACGGACGAGTGTCGAATTTAAGGGGATATAAGTGGCACATACAAGATACGGACGAGTATCTGTATGAGTAAAAAGCGATAAGCGAGACACGGACGAGTGTTTAACTTGCTGGGGAGAGCACGACACGGACGAGTGTCGGAAAAAGTGTACTATAAACAAGTATTTGATTCATAAAGTGTTTAGGCAACTATGATGGGGAAGGTGACACGGACGGGTGTCAAGGATTTGTATATATGTGTATCTGCGTTAGTGAATGCAAAGGGGACGCTTTGGCTTTCTACTAGGGATACGACACGGAAGGGTGTCAAGAAGTATCTGTACTGTATAAGCATCTGTTTGCTCGGGCAATTCACTGGGGAATGATGACACGGACGAGTGCCAAAAGGAGCATGTATCTGTATTCGTGAGTGTGCGAGTAAATGCTTTGGCTCCCTGGTGGGGAATTGGGGAATGTTCTGTATATTGTTGATGGATTGTCAGTCTTTACAAGTGTTTGATTCAGAACATGGCTTATGATTATGCAATATGTTTGATTTTTGAGGTAATGCTCCGTATTAGACGGAATGCTACGCTCTGGGGGAAAATATGATGCGAATGCTATGATTATGCAAATATACCGATCCGGGATTTGGATCCCATTGCTGCAAGGATCTTTGGCTGATCTGCTTGAAGTGGATATCCCAGCTGGGGATGAGATCATTGGTAGATCTGACATATATGTCTCTGCATGGGGAAATAGATCACTGATAGACCTATCTCAGTAATGAGGGACCCAGCTGGGGTTTGTAGAAGCTTTCGTCACTCTGTTGTGAGATCTTCAGGCGTTGCTCTTCTGGATAGAGGCTGAAACTCTGTGGGGTGATGGTTCCCTGTCTAGCACTTGGCTGGGGAAGAAGAGAGATCACTGGAAGATCTTCCTAGAGATTTCTGTGGGGATCCTGCTGAGGATGATACTTGATAACTCAGCTGGGGATATGAACACCTTCTGGTGCTGCTCTTCGAGGGAAATGTTGGAGAAGTGATGCCTGACAACTCTGATGGGGGAAAGCATCTCTGGTGCTGTTTGGAAGGTGTGCTGAGGAAACAATGACTTGGCAGTCTACTGGGGAGAAGCTTTCATGCCCCATGTTGCGCTTTGAAAACCTGCAATCCTGTAAAGACAAAGAAACGTACAAGTACTCCGAGGTATCCCTTGCTGGATTCTATCATAGGAGTTTAGACACTCCCGGGAGTAAGTATATTTCCTGTAAGCACGTATTTTTAGAAGGGAAGCATTTGTATTTATGCAATCAATATATTAAAGACATCGGACATTTTTGCAAACGAAAATAAAATGTACGAGACGGAACATGACTGAAAATCTGAGTTTATTAATTTGAGTGCCCTGAATTGGCAAATACAGCCAAAGAAACGGATCCCCTGAAATGAGGAGATCGTTACAAATTGAGAAACAAAAAGATGTTGGCAATGTTAATGACGCTTCAAGGAGCTTCCCTTTTTGCTATGACTCGTATGACTTTGACGTTCTTCTCGTCTTGCTTTCTGAAGAAAGCTGATTCTGACCGACGCTCGAACCTTTCGAAGCTTACCATGTTGTAGGTGATACAGATGAATTCAGAATGCAGTTGTTCGCTTATTCCCTTATTTTGCGTGGATCGCCCTTTCAGGTTTTCAACCCACCGAGATACCTATTTTTGCCTGAGTTGTCCAATGCGGCTTTTCAACTCAGCGGGTGTACATTTTATTTATTTATTTTCCCTTATTTTTGCCCGAGTCTTTCATTCTGTTTTTGACTCGCCGGGATGCCCTATTTTTGCCTGGACTTACATTCTGTTTTTATGTCCAGCGGGTCATTTTGATGCGAAGTATTTTTTAACTGCATCTAAATTCACAGGGGACATGAAGTCTTCACCATCCATAGTACTGAGCATCAGTGCTCCACCAGAGAAAACTTTCTTTACTACGAATGGCCCTTCATAGTTCGGAGTCCACTTGCCCCTGTGGTCTGTATGAGGAGGGAGGAGTCTCTTCAGCACAAGATCTCCTACTTGATATTCTCGAAGCCTGACTTTCTGATCGAAGGCTTTCTTCATTCACTTCTGATACAGTTGCCCGTGACAAATTACAGTCAATCTCTTTTCTTCAATCATATTCAGTTGTTCGTATCGGGATCGGACCCACTCTGCTTCATTCAACTTGACATCCATCAGTACCCTTAAGGAAGGTAATTCGACTTCAACAGGTAGGACTGCCTCCATACCATATACAAGCTGATACGGTGTTGCCCCAGTGGATGTTCTGATTGCCGTTCAGTACCCATGCAAGGCAAATGGTAGCATTTCATGCCAGTCTTTATAGGTAACCACCATCTTTTGCACAATCTTCTTGATATTCTTATTAGTTGCCTCAACAGCGCCATTCATCTTTGGCCTGTAAGGAGAAGAATTGTGGTGTTGGGTCTTGAAGTCCCGGCATAGTTCTACCATAATTTTATTGTTTAAGTTGGAACCATTATCAGTAATGATTCGCTCGGGAACTCCATACCGACAGATGATGTCTCTTTTCAGAAATCGGGCTACCACTTGCCTGGTAACATTTGCATAAGAAGCTGCTTCAACCCACTTGGTAAAATAGTCAATGGCTACCAGGATGAATCTGTGGCCATTTGAAGCAGTCGGTTCAATCTTGCCAATCATATCAATCCCCCACATGGCAAAGGGCCAGGGTGAAGACATCACATTCAGAGGATTGGGAGGCACATGCACCTTATCCGCATAGATCTGGCATTTATGGCATTTTCTGGCATAGGCACAACAGTCTACGTCCATTGTGATCCAGTAATAGCCTGATCTCAACAACTTTTTAGCCATTGCATGCCCTCTTGCATGGGTACCAAAGGATCCTTCGTGCACCACGTGCATCAACAAGTCTGCTTCTGTCCTATCAACGCATCTGAGGAGTACCATATCAAAGTTTTTCTTGTACAGGGAACCATCAGTATTCAGGAAGAAACTACCAGCTAGCCTTCTTAATGTCTTCTTATCATTGGATGATGCCCCAGGTGGGTATGTTTGATCCTCCAAGAAGCATTTGATATCATGGAACCAAGGCTTATCATTTTTGACAACATCCGCTGAGAACACATACGCTGGTCTGTCAAGTCTGGACACTGAAATCCGAGGCACAAAGTTGGCAGCTTGAACTTTGATCATGGAGGAAATGGTAGCCAGAGCATCTGCAAACTGATTTTCGTCTCGAGGGATATACTCAAGCTTGACTGTTGTGAAGAAAGTCAATAACCTCCTTGTATAATCCCGATAAGGTATCAGATGATCCTGGTGTGTGTACCATTTGCCGTTGGTTTGATTGATTACTAGAGCTGAATCCCCGAATACAGTTAAAGTCTTGATCCTGAGGTCAATGGCTTCCTCGAGACCCATGATACAAGCTTCGTATTCAGCTTCGTTGTTAGTGCAGTTAAAGGTGAGCTTTGCCGAGAAAGGCATGTGAACTCCTTTAGGTGTAATGAGTACTGCACCAACACCACGACCATTCATGTTAACAACCCCGTCAAACATTATAGTCCATTCTTCTTCTGGGTCGGGCCCTTCAGTGTGAATAGGCTCTTCATGGTCTTTTGCTTTTATGAACATGATGTCTTCATCAGGGAAGTCAAATCTCATAGGCTGGTAATCATCAATGGGTTGCTCATCAAGATAATCAGACAATACACTGCCCTTGATGGCTTTCTGAGAGGTGTACTGAATGTCATATTCTGTGAGGATCATTTGCCATCTTGCAACCCGTCCGGTAAGTGCTGGCTTCTCAAAAATGTACTTAACTGGATCCATTTTTGATATCAATAAGGTGGTGTGGGTCAACATATACTGTCTTAGTCGGCGAGCAGCCCACGCTAAAGCACAGCAAGTTTTCTCGAGCAGTGAATAACGTTGTTCATAGTCGGTAAACTTTTTGCTTAGGTAGTATATTGCATACTCTTTTCGACCAGACTCGTCATGTTGGCCCAGCACACACCCCATTGACTCTTCTAATACTGTTAAGTACATTATCAGAGGTCTTCCTTCGACTGGAGGCATAAGGATTGGAGGATCTTGTAAGTATTCCTTGATTTTGTCAAAAGCCCTCTGGCAGTCTTCATTCCACCTGACCGTTTGTTCCTTTCTTAACAGCTTGAACAAAGGTTCACAGGTTGCTGTAAGATGAGATATGAACCGTGAAATGTAGTTCAATCTACCTAGGAACCCTCGAACTTCTTTTTCTGACTTCGGTGCAGGCATTTCTTGAATGGCCTAGACTTTATCAGGGTCAACTTCAATCCCTTTCTCACTTACAATAAATCTCAGCAGCTTACCAGATCGCACCCCGAATGTGCACTTGTTGGGGTTTAACTTCAGTTGGTACTTCCTCAGACGCTTGAATAACTTCAACAGATTTACCAGGTGGTCTTCTTCTGTGAGGGACTTGGCAATCATGTCATCCACATAACATTCAATTTCTTTGTGGATCATGTCATGGAATAACGTTACCATAGCCCGTTGATAAGTGGCACCAGCATTCTTCAGTCTGAATGGCATTACCTTATAGCAGAATGTGCCCCAGGGTGTGATGAAAGTTGTCTTCTCCATGTCTTCAGGTGACATCTTGATCTGATTATATCCTGAAAAACCGTCCATGAAGGAGAACACCGAGAACTGAGCCGTGTTGTCGACCAATACATCAATGTGAGGTAATGAGAAGTCATCTTTCGGGCTGGCTCTATTCAGATCCCAGTAATCCACACACATCCTTACCTTGCCATCCTTCTTAGGCACAGGTACAATATTAGCAACCCACGGCGGATAGCTAGTCACAGCAAGGAAACCGGCGTCCCACTGTTTTTGTACCTCTTCCTTTATCTTCATTGCCATATCTGGGCGAGTACGGCGCAACTTCTGTTTTACTGGCGGGCAGTCTTCTTTCAAAGGCATCTTGTGCATGACAATATCGGTGTCCAACCCTGGCATATCCTGATAAGACCAAGCGAAAACATCCACGTATTCTCGAAGCATATCAATCAGTTGCTCTTTTACTGAATCTTGTAGGCAGGCCCCAATCTTAACTTCTTTTACGTCTTCTTCCGTACCAAGATTAACCGTTTCAATCTCCTCCTGATGAGGAGTGATAACCTTCTCCTCTTGCCTTAACAACCTGGCTAGCTCTTCAGGTAGCTCATAATCTTCTTCAACCCCTTCATCAGCTTGATTGATTGGATTGTCAAAGTCATACGAAGTCACAGCAGTGTTGTTGTCGGTGCAATCTGGAGGGCACTTTCTGCAAGGGTTTAGATTGGTTTATTTTAGTGATCAATTTTAATCTTGTTTAGAAAAAGTGAAATGAAGTTATCATTTTGAAAAACATTGCCATTTTATTTTTGTACAAAAAGAAAAATGAAAAATAGTGAGCGGAAAAGGAAAAGACTCATTTGCAAAAGATGTCCGATATTCATTGATTAATCCATTTGCACAAAATTACAAGATGGCCCGATTACAAAATGAGTCTTGTCATCTTGGGCAAGATGCAAGACTTGATGCATGCTTTAAAATACAGGAAATAATAATTACTCTGCAGGAGTAACCCTTATAATTTCCTGGGAAGACCAGCTAAGGACTTGGCTCCCCGGGATCCTTGGACGTATCCAGCTCTCCAGGTTGCGGTCGCTTTCCTCCTCGTCTTCCAAGTTGTTTACAGCATCCGGGGTGAGCATTCCCCTGCTGACAAAATTGGGCTTCTTGGCAGCCTCTGATTGACCTTGTTGAGTTGGTTTGTAACCCAACCCAAATTTGTCTTCCTTCTTTTCTACGGGCAGCAGCTTGCCCTAGCCTTGGGCGGTACCCTCTTCAACAACCTTCAGGGCTTGCTGATATGACGTTGTGGAGGTTCCCAGTACAGCAGATGCTTCATTAATGTTCAGGGCCTCAAACCCTTGGCTCATAGTTTCATGGATCTCTCCATCCATTTCTATGTACTTGTACGTAGCCAGATGGCTAACAAAGATGTCTTCTTCCCCACAGATGGTGATGATCTGGCCTTCCCACTCGAATTTTAGCTTCTGGTGAAGGGTAGACGTAACAGCGCCAGCGGCGTGGATCCAGGGTGATATGAGATAGAACAGCACCCTTGCATTCCAAGGTGATATGTAAAGCCTTGTTGTGGTTACGTCCCTCAGTTGTTAAGTCAGCATTGGTGAAGCCCAGCCCATGACTGGTGTTAACATTTGCCACCACAGTTTCTAGCTGATTAACGGTGATCTCCTCTGGCACGTATGTTGCGTGCAGGACTTTCAATAATGCATTCCTGTGAGCTTCAGAACACATCAACAGGGATAATATGGAGATTTTTGAGGGAGTTTGGTGAAGATGAACCACCACTTTGTAATCACTTCTCTTTATGATTCTCATGAACTCGTCTACATCTTGTTCAAAAGATGTCTTCTGCGTTTCTTTGACAGCTGGCTCTTCAAGCACCACACTCTTTCCTTTTGCTTTGGCAGTAGCTTCTGCTTCAGCATTAGGCCTTTGAGTTTGTGAGGCAAAAAGGCGTCCGCTTCTGGTGAAGCCTCCGCCTCCCCCAACATTATCAATTTGTGGAGAAGAGGTTGAAGAATCCAGAGTGATTTTCTCCCTGTTGCAGTAGAGATCAGAGTCATAATGCCAAGGTATGGCATTACTGCTTTCATAGGGAACTGGTCCAGGCACTGTGATAGTAACTGGATTGACTGCTGCAGAGGAGGGTACTGTAATGGTGTGCGGATCGTAGTAAATTGTGACTGGTGACCTGGCAGGAAGTGCCATGGCTTGTTGCTGGAAATTGTTGCTCGGAGGAACATTTGATGGATCATAGTAGATGGTGACTGCTGAGACATCTTCATTCATTTCTGTTGGCGTTGTAGAAGATTCTGTTGATAAAAAGGATGCTGATGTTGTATAAGAAATGGTTGTTGAAATTTGACTTGTTGAAGTGATGGACGGAGCCATTGCTGATGATATTGATGAATCGGTAGGAATGATTGTTGCTGCTGTTGTAGAAGAATCAGGAATTGTTGTCAAAGGAATTGCTGGATTTGTAGGTGCCATTGTTGAGATCTGAAGGATACCATCCTTGATAAGACCATCTATGCCGCTTCTCAAGTTATCACACCCGTTGACTGCAATGTTGCAATACCCACAACCGAGCTCACACCCGGGGAACACCTGGCACTCTAGAAGCTGAGCTTTAATTTCGACCAGAGGTGTTCGAATTTGTGCAACACTGGTGATCAAAGTAGATGGTTCGTCTTCCTCGATGGCATTAATCATCGGCCCACCATGATTAGGCATAGTATTTCTGTTGACATTCGGAGGAGGTGCAAAGTTGAGGGCTTTAGAATCCACCAGATCTTGAACTTTCATTTGCAATGCCCTGCATTTTTCTGTATTGTGGCCTGGTGCATTGGAATGGAAAGCACACCTGGCGTTGACATCATAATTCTTCGGGAGATTAGAGGGATCTGGTGGTGCCAATGTCCTTAACTCAACCAAGTTAAGCTTCAGGAGTTGTGGCAGTAAGGCAGCATAAGGCATAGGGATAGGGTCAATCACCCTATTTGCCTATGATGGTCTTTGTTGGAAGGGTCTTAGCTGTTGATTGCTATTGTTGTTGTTGTAGGTTCTTTGTGGCGGATACTGAACTTGCTGCTGATAATGTAGTTGTTGTGGTTGTTGATATGCTGATTACTGAGAAATCGGAGCTGGAATAGTGACAGCTGCCACTGATCTGTGAACATACTGAGGTCTTCCCCTGGTGGCATGGATGGCATTTGTCTCACCGGTCCTTCGAGGTCCCACAAAAGGCTACCTGGGATTACTGGACGAACTTGCACCATTATCAGAAATTTTTCCCATTTTTAATAGACTTTCAATTCTTTCTCCGGCTATAACTACGTCAGCAAAACTAGTGGAAGAAAAGGCAGCCAGCCTATCAATATATGTTCCTTGCAGAGTATTCATAAACATGTCGGCCATTTCTCTTTCCGACATGGGTGGCTGGACAGCAGCAGCAAGCTGTCTCCACCTTTGGGCATATTCCCTGAAGCTTTCTCTGGAGGATTGAGACATTCCCATTAGGAGGGTCCTGTTAGGATCCATGTCCAGGTTATATTGGTATTGTCTGATGAAGGCCTCAGCTAGGTCCTTCTAGCATCTGATAGTAGCTCTGGTCAAGTGTGAATACCACTCCCTTGAAGCCCCAGTCAAACTGTCTTCAAAATAGAACATCCACAGCTTTTCATCCATGGTATATGCTTTAAGTCTCCCCAGAAAAGACTGCAAGTGAGTTCGTGGACAGGAGGTTCCATTGTATTTCTCGAAGCACGGAGGTTTGAACTTGTGCGGAATTCTTACCCCATCCACTAACCCCATATCCATTACATCGAAACCCAAAGAGTTTTGAGACTCCAAGGACCTCAACTTCTCAGCAATTTCATCAAACCTTCGGTCATAGACTTCATCTCCAGCTCCCATGACAGTAAACTGTTCTTCTTGGGGGTCTTCTTGTAAGATCCTCCCCCCAGTAGTATTTCCTTGCATGTTACCCGGGATATTGACTTCCGGATCTAGATGAGGTCCAAATACAGGTGGATTAACATGAGGTTGTCCCCTCTCATTGTTACTTGTTCCCCCAGTCCCAGGATGAGGTTCCTCAGGGGCTTGCCTTTCTACCAATGCTCTTAGCCTTTCCTGACTCTGGGCCAAGCCAGTCATCACAGTCATGAATTGGGCCATTTGGTTTCTCATCTCCACCCTTTCATTAGCCATCTGGGTTCTGACCTCAGTCAGGTCTTGCTGCACTTGCTCCATTAGAATACCCGGAAAGTTGTTGCGAGTAGGATACCGGTGTGCACGGTTGACAGGGAACACTCTTCTGCGAGCAATATTTCCTGAACCACAACAGAGTTAGAAACAAACAAAGTAATAACAAAACCTACAAAACAACTCAAAAGTTAGTATGCAATGCAGTATGCTTATTTGTTTTCCAAGGTATCCGGCTTGGTTCTTGGTTTTGACCTTTCCAGACCTCGAGGAAGATGCTTTGATGTTGTTGAGAAAAGAAAACCCAAATGGAAACAAACTAAAATATATTACAAAAGATGAATAATACATAGTCTGTTTTTTTTACAACACATGCCCCTGAAGGGTCAAAATACATCACAAAAGAAAAGTACAATCAAATGAAAACAACAACAATCAAAAAAGTCATACATCTAGTCCAAACTCATCATCCTTAACCTCCTTCAGAAGCGCCTCAGTTACTGGACCAGCTGGATGCTCTGTAATAGTCCTGATGAGGAGGTTTCTGGTGGCAATGGCAGTGGTTAGCTTCTTGTGCCTATCCTGATCCTTTGATCTTTTCAAACCAGCCCTAAGTTTCAACTCTGAAATCTCCTTCTGGGTTGCCAGCAAAGCTTCCTGCTGCTTCTTTTCATCGGCCTCTAACTGCTCAATCTTGGCTTGAGTTCTCTGATCTTCTTGAGTACGGGCTTCAGTGATCCTGACCCACCTAGCCTGACTTTTTTGCAGATAGAGCTCAGTCCTAGCCTTCTGAAGCTTGGTCTCTTTACAGGCATTCTTCAATATTTGTTCCCCAGCTCTTGCTTTTCTGATGTAGTCCTCTGTTTTCTCAATCTTGGCTAAATGCTACACCCTAAGCTTTTCCAACCTCTCAATGTCCAGACGACCATCACTCCTCTCCCAGAGGGTCTTCTTCAGAGCTTGAGACAGATTCTCATTCCTTTCCTTCAGTTTCTCAAACTCTTCCAGGCTGACAGTGGCTGCTGGCTGTACTGTAGATTGTCCAGGTGTGTCCTCCAAAGTGAAGGGCATCCCAGAAATCTGAGCTCTAGCATGAGACCAGTCATAGTACTGAGCTGAAGCAACATTATTGCATCTGCCCAGAATAGCCATCTCTTTTGTCTGGATGTTGTCCCAAGCCCAGGATGCTTGTCTGACAGCAGCTAAGTTAGGCTTTATCTCACAATACAGGGTCTCAGCTAAATCTTGCACTCTAGGAGGGTGAACCAAAGCATAGCCCAGTTGTCTCTTAAACAGCAAAGGATTGTAATTGATGCAACCCTTTACTCCTATCAGAGGTACATTTGGGTATTGCCCACAGCTGGTAATGATGTCTTTGCCTTTGGTGCTCTGGGTGCACCATCTGATGTCATCTGAGGTCAAAGCAATAAGTCTCTTAGCCCAATTCTTCTGTTGGTGGGGATTCAGGAAAGCATCTGTCTTAGGTAGGTGTTTGAGCAGCCAAGTGTGAAACAGAGGAGCACAACATCTCACCAACTTCCCTCTTTATTTCTCATTCCTCTGATGAATGGAGTAATAGAAATCTCCCAGCAATGTGGGTACTGGGTTCCTCAAAAGGAAAAGATGAATGGCATTCTTGCTGATAAATTTGGGCTCATCTGCAAACAGTATAACCCCATATATGCTGAGGGCCAACAATGCACAAACTGCCCTCCATTCTCCCAAAGAGGCCTTCAGGATGGCCTGAGAAGTCAAGAAGTCTAAGTGTAAACCAGGGATCCCAGCCTTTGTTGTCATATTTTGCTCAATCAAAGTAGGTTCCAGGTACAGTGCTTTTGCCACTTCTCCATTGCTGGGAGAAGTCATTTCTGGGTTGAAGGGGACACCACCCCTGACAGGTACTCCAATCAGTGATGAAAACTCCTCCAGCAGAGGTCCTAGCTGAAAGTCTGGGAAAGTGAAGCATCTCAAAGGAGGGTCATAAAACTGTAGGCAGGTGTGGATCATACTCCTCTGAGAAGGGTCCAGGTCCATAACCATATCCAGGATACCTCCACAATGCTCTCTGAATAATGGGATGTGGTCAGGAGTGATAAGTGACTGGACCTGTCTGATACCAGTCAACACAGGCTCAAAGAAATGGTATGAAATGTTGCTTTTCCTGGGAGTAGCCATGACTGCTGATGAAGAGCTGAAGACAAGTGCTGATGAGGATCAAGACTGATACTGGAGATGAGCCACTGACAGGCTAGTGCTGATGATGATGAAGATAGCTGAAGCAGACAACTGATGAAGACAACTGAAGCAGAGGTCTATACAAGTGAAGGGGTCAAAACCAAACCAGATATAATGTGGATACCCTGAAAAATAAATAAACAAATGTTAAATGATGCAATGATGATGTATGCAAATGATATGCAAGGGTTTGTGATCAAGCTGGATCTGATTATCTGTCTTGATATAAAGTCCATGTATGTTCAAGAAGTCCAGATGGAGGTTCAGAAATCCAGTAACCAGGGTGGGGGACTCAAATAAAGAGTCACATATCCAGGGTTAAATCACAAGAACTGTGCAAAGTGAAGTACTCTTAATTAAAATAAGTAACTGGGTATGATGTGGCCAAAGGTACCTGCAAACCTGTAAACAGCTCAACCCCCTCACAGGTAGTGTTCTAAAACAAGGATCCTCAGACTTGGATCAGTTATGAGAAGTGTAAACACTTCTAACCCGGAGGTACAGTGTTTACAATAACCATAAAAGATCCTCCTCTAATTCACCTCAGTTTCTGAAGGTCAGAATAAAGGTCATCCATACTTAGCAGGCTTCCCAGATAGCCCTAGTACTACAGGAAATCTGTAGCACAGAGTTATCAAGAAGAAACCCACATCTGAACCGTGTTTCATATTCCCGCACCAGACCAAAATGGAATGGGAAAGAACATGAACCACTCTAGCCTAGGTGTCACTCAGGTCCCAGGTATAGGACCTCAAACTCTCAATGGAACCCCACCCATCAAAACAGAAGCCAGATCCAGCAATGATAATGACAGTATGAAAAATGTAAAACTGTAAAGGAAAGCAATAAATAAAGCTGTACATAAAGCAATAAATAAAGAAAAATAAATAAACACAATTAGAACATAACACCCCAGTAAACACAAATTAAACAAGCGCTAGGAGGAACCCACAAAAAGAACCAGAAGCCCTGGTTACAGTATAAGGGTCCCCAGCAGAGTCGCCAAGTTGTCGCTCCCAAAGATTTGCATCCCGGTACAAGCGCGAACTGTCGGCGAAAGGAGAGAGAACACACAAGGGTGAACTCAATAGAAAAGAGTCGCCAGCTAGGCATTTTTATCCCGGAGGAAAGGTAATGCTACATAAACCTAGGAAAAGATGGATAAGACGGTTGCGAACCAGAGAGACTGAGAAAGGGGGTTGGTTACAACCTGGGAAGGTATTAGCACCCAGATTGTCCGCCGTACTCGACGGGATCCACGCTTGAAAGATTTGTGTTTTAAAGGGGTAGTGTCAGTGCAATTTGTGTATCAAAGCTGGAAAAGAATGCAAGTGTCAGTGTAAAAGAAAAGTGAAGTGTATAAGAGAAGTGTCAGTGTAAGAACAAGAATGAAATGCTCAAGATTATGAGGCTAAAAAAAATAATGCTGGAAAGAGGGGGAATATACAGAGACTTTTGTTCGATAACTGTTAAGTTATGCCTACGTATCCTCTCGTGCAATGAGGAAGTCAGAACACCGTAGTTCGACCCAAAGAGACTGAAAGATAAATTGACTTGTGAACTGCTTACTTGTCTATGCTCAAGTGTATAACCTGTCTGGCTCAGGTGCAAACTGTCTTGCATTAGACGGAAGAAACAAGTTCTCGTTTGTGAGTGAATGAGATGAGAAAAGAATCCCGGAGGAGACGATTATTGTTTGTTTTTGTGTTTTCAATCTTTTATTGCTTTTGGATTTGTCATAAGTTAATGAGCTTAAGCCTAAACCAAAGGTCAGTAAACTCATCACATCCTCCCTCTGATTAGGGGTAATGAGAATACCTTAAGTGTGAAGTAAACACCTCACACTTAATCACCCTGATGTAGGATTAAGACCATTAACCTACTTGTAATTACTTAGATGTTTTTGGTGTTTTTGTTTAGTACTAAGTAATGAGATTAAGCCATAATCAAAGATTTAATGGACCCATTACACCATCCTAATAGAAGGATAATAGATGAGAACATTTAAGCTGAGGAAGGCTCCTCAACTTAATCCATGATTAGGGATTAACCTCATGACGAAACAAAGCCTTTATTAAAGTGGATTTTAGTTAATGATAAGATGAAGAAGTGGTTTTTATGGTTTTTAAGACAACTTGAGGGGGACTTGTCCATTAATACTAGGGTTAGTCCTTCTTAACCAATTAAGGAAGAATTAGAACCCTAATGCAAGGCCCAAGTTACAAGCTTGATGTCTTAGTGATTATTATGTGAATTGATTAAAGGATTTAAACACATTAAGGGTTTAACACTTAGGATTAAAGTTATACACTCCATCCTAATAGAAGGATGCAGGCATAAGCTTAATCACAAAGCCTTAAAACCTTTAGGGTTTAGTCCTTGATTATGAGGTGAGAAGAGAAGACTCAATGATGACACAAAGGTAAAACTAAATGGGGGACTAATCAAATCCTAATTGTTATCATGCTTGGTTGTTCCTAGGGTTAATGAGGCTTGCAAGAAGATCTTCAGAGAAACCACCAGGAAGGAAGCAGATGAAAGGAGATAGAAGTAGAAAGAATCAAGACAACTTGCTTCACTTAAGAAGACAAGTTGCTTGAAGGAAGAAAGTGGGAAAGAGCATGAATGAGCAAGCTCACTCTAATACAAAGATAAAATGCAGCAATAATGCATAAGAGAGATGAAAAGAGATTGTGAGAAGTGAAGGCAAATTCACTTCTCAAAACAACTTACCACCTGAAAAGTTAGCAAAAGAAATGAAATGCAATGCAAATGAGATGAAGTGCCATGGTGCAAACCAAAGTCAGAAGCATAAACATGATGTTAATGATTCTAAGAGATGATGCAAACACATGTCAAGAGTTGTGGATGATTATACAAGGATGAGGATGCAAGTGGAGCATGCTTTTGAACCATGGAAGTTCATGAAAGCTTATGAAATGGAATGGAAATATAACATGGAAAATGAGAGATGCAATGATCAAACATGATTCTAATATGTCCTAAGATGTCACATATGTCATTTGTATACACAAAATGACATGGCAAGTCATTGAATGCAAGCAAATGAGAGATGGATGCAACGGAAGGCACAAATTAGGGTTTACATACAACATGCAATGCAAAAATTCAAAACCAGAAGCAAATGATGTGACAAAAATTGAAAATGGGATCAAAGGAACCCTAACCCTACACAAGTTCACTGCCCAAAGGAGGGGACATAACTCTTAACCTAGTGCAAGTTATGAATTTCTCAAGTCAATTAGGGTTTTGGGATACCTCACAATGAAAAATGCTAAACAAATTGAAAATGGAAGATAAATTCAAACCAATTTTATCCTATAAACTAAATGCTATGAAGGATGCAATGCAAGAAGAACCATCATCAAACTCTCAATGGTTAGGCAGAATGGATTTTTCAAAGTTTGAACAAAAATATTGCCTTTAAAAGAATTTAATTCCAATGCAAATTGTCAAAATGCATCAAGAACCAAAAATAAATTTGTTTTGAGGGTTTGATAATGTTTCTAAATGTTTTAAAATGCAATGAGATTTTTTTGGTGATTTTTAAATACCTAAATGCATTTTTAATTAATTAATTTTCATTAACTAATAAAAAATAAACATTTAAATGATTTAAAAATAATTTTTAATGCAAAAAATAAAAATAAAAATATTTTTGGGTTCTGAAAATTAATGAAATGCTTGACAAAAATTTTCAGAATTTTTAAATGTTTTTTACTATTTTAAATAATTCGTAAAAGTTTAATACAAAATAAATGAATAAAAAATGAAATTATGAGAAGTATGCAAGATCCATGGCTGAGATTTAAATGGTTTTGGAGGGAGTTGACTGGCGCCAGATCCATTGGCCCAGATTCAAACTGGCTGAAATTAAAATTAAACCTAATTAATTATGTTAATGACGTGGATTAGGGCTTAATGGGATGATCTGAGCCACACAAACGCGCGGGAGTCAACACTGGTCAACAGAATTCATGGTCCACATTCAAACTGAGCCCTAATCATCATTAATGCGCTAATGACTTTCAGGTGGCCGGAAATGACCTCCGGTCATCTTCTCCGGCCACACCTCCCCCTGAGATTTTGCTATCTCTCTCCTTAAGCTTCTAAAGCCTAATTTTTCTGCCCAGAAGTGATCCCCATACACCATACATTAAGAATCAATAAACAAACAACATTTAAAACACATCAAAAGTGAGAATCGAATCAAAACAGTTCTAGGTCAAAAAAATTCAGAACACGAATACATACTCATTTCTCAACCATTTTCAAAACAAAACACATCAACATTATCGGTGAAGCATAAAGAATCATTTAGTAACTTAAAAACAAATTTCTGGAAAAATTGTTCTTGAGCTCACCTGAACTGGAACTTTCTGGCTGCTTCTTTGATCCAAAACGCCTCTAATGAACCTCCTGAGAAGCTTGCAATGCTTGTTTGGAATTTCTTATGGCTGGTTTGAGAGATTGATGAAGTTCTGTTCAGGAGGGGTGGAAAATCGTGTTTCTGCTTGGGGTGGTTTCAGGGTCAAATGAGGATTGGGAAATGATCAGAGGGCCATGGTGAATGGTTTTGTGAAGTTTGTTTTGATGTTTGAGACTTGAGTGCTGAGTTTCGAAACAAAATGCATAAGAGGTGAGTTTTGGGGATGTTGACTTGTGGGAGAGATTAGACTGTGTTGTGTTATGTGTTGAGTTCCATTTTGTCCATGTATCAAGTTGGGATAGGTCAGAGAGTTGTTGCTGGCCTATGTTGATTGGTATGGTCCATTTTGCCAAAAGTCAACTTTTGTGTAAGAGGAGGTATGAGCTTCAGTCATGGTACAAGGGCATGGCTTGGCTCAGCTGTGATCAAGGAGAACCATGGAAATGAATATGAGGCAATGCAGCAAGTGGATTTGAGTTTATGTGAGTTTTTGCAATTTCACAAAGTTTTGGCCCTTTTGAAGTTTCTTAAAGATCAAGGCATGAAAATGAACATTTCTTTGGTGCATTCTGATTTTTAGGTCATGGTTCATTTTGTGTGATGCATAGAAGTCCATTTGAAGTCACATTTTGCCTTGGTATGAGGTTTTGCAACTTTGCCTCTTTGGTGTAAAACATGAAATTATGTGATTTTTGCCAACTTTGACAAGCCATAACTTTTGATCCAAAATGAATTAGAATGAGTTCTTGTACTTTTTGAAAATGGGAGGATCCATTCTACAACTTCATGACCAAATTTTTCTCATTTGAAGCATTTTTGAATCAAAAAGAGAAGGTTGAAAAACTTTCCCAAAATGGCAAGTTTTCATTACAAGTCACTTTCCCAAAAAGGCAACTTTTCAAATGGCTTGAAATTCTTCAATTTTGTGAACTTCTAACACCTTTTATGATCAAATAAAGATATATACATTCAAAATGATGGAGAATGCCCTTTGGTTGGGTCATTGGGGGCCTCAGATTCCCTGATTTTGCACTGACTTGCTCAAGAAGTCACCTTTTGATCAGATGCCTTCCCCATGGAATTTCTTCATGAAAATTGATATGCATGATCCTTATAACATATAGAAACCAATAGAAACAAGAATGACCAAAATTTTTGGAGTTATGGACTCTGAAACCAAAACCCTAATTCTAGGTCATCTGTGCAGTTAAACCTGGCTCTGCTTCCATGCCTTTCTCAGTTCTTGTGATTCTTTGACTTATTTGATCTTGAGAGGATATATTATGATGCTTGAACATACATGGACCCCTTTGAAGTGACTAAAGACCTTTGGAGTGGCTCAAATGGCTCAGGGATGGCTCAGATCACAAACCCTAGATGCAGATGACTTTGAATCAATGCAGTGAAGCAAAAGTGCAATATGAGATGCTATGATTGAACTTATGCACATGAAAAGATCACAAGCCATGGTGAAATGGGTGAGGGCAAATTTGGGGTGTTTACAAAGGGGTCTAACCCAAATTTTTTAGCCAAGAGGGGTTCTTACAATGTTATAAGAGGTTTGGAATGATCAAAGTTCAAGAATCATGGAGATTTGAAGGGTTTTGCAAAAAATGGTACAAAGTTGGTTTTTTCAGTTTTCCAAATTTGGCAACTTTTGCCCTAATTTTCAAATGGCCTTAACATGATCAAAAATTCTTCAAATGGACCAAAGTCAAACAAGAAAGTTGAAGAGTAAGGGCTCCCATTTTCAAAAAGTACAAGTACATTTTCATAGGATTTGTGGCTAATCCTATAGGTCCTTCTAAAATTCCATGTTTCTAGGGCAAATTTCAACTTTTCATGAAGGCACCAAAAGCAAAAGGCCTCAAAACTGAATTGTGTGACTTGGTATTGGTTCAATTGTGTTTCAAACTTAAAATACATTACATTGTGACCAATTTACTCCAAAGAAATGTTCATTTTCGTGCACTACAAGAAAATCACTCAAAAATTGCAAAATTGGCCAAATCATGAAATAAGTGTGAGGGCTTGATCTAAAGGCCAGGATTGATTGGATTTGAATCAAGGGTTGTAAATGCCTTGCACATATGCTGAGAGGCCCAAGGGAGCATGAGCATAGAATGCTTATTTCACAAAGTTCAAATTATGCAAATTCACACTTTTCTCATGATTGATTCGTGCATTTCATTTCATTCTTTCAGCAAAGGCTTGTGAGGTCACACAAAGAGCAATTAGGGTTTTAGAAAGCCAGATCTCTCTCTCATTCTCTCATTCACAAACTTCATGCAACTTTGCATTTTCTCTTATTGCTCTTCACACAAGCAAGCAAACTCCAAACCAATTGTGGATCTGTGATCTAGGCAAGCTCAGGATCCTCAAGCATACACTCATTGAAGCTATCTCTCAAGTTTGGCAAGCTTGCCATTTCAAGGCAAGTGTGAAAGAAACCTCAGATCCAGCTTGTTTCAAGACCTTAGATGCATTTATTTTGCATCTAGGGAGTAAGTGGATTGATTTGCACGCATTATTTGGTTTTCTACCTCACTGAATCAGGATCTACACTTCAGGTATGGCTCAAAATCTCATGATCTAAAAATGAAATTGATGTGGTGTTTTGCAATCCTTGATCTTCACTGATGATTCTGCACTTTGTGGATTTGAAATTGGTGCATCATAGCATAAGTTGTGTGAGTTTCAAGTTTGATGGTGCTACTTTGTTTTGTTCGATCCCGTTGATCCTTTGACTTTTAGGAGTTTTTGAGCTCATTTTCATGTTCAGCGTACCTCATTTAGTGGATCTGGGCTATTTGTTTCCATTTATTTGTTGGTTTGTGATGCAGTCATGAGTTCCGGTGCCGGAGCCCTAGCTCCGGTCACCGGAAACTGCTTGTGTTCATACTTAGGGTTTGTGTGGAGAAGACAACTCAGCAGCCGTTAGATCCGTCCATCCAGCGCTTGAGATGCTGCCACGTTTGCCCTAGCTTCCTCCCGTCTCATGTTGTTCTTTTTATTTCATTTAAATCATTTATGTGGTACACCCTATGTTAACTACCATGTGTCTCACCATTCATGATTCACCAAACTTCCAGCTCAATTAATGAGCCCTGAACCACACGCGCTGGATTGATCCAACGCTCCCTGATTTTCCCAGCTTTTTCCTCATTATTTTCATAAAATCCACTATAAGACCATGAACCAGCGCATGCATCTTGGGCCTCCAGTGTGCTATTGACACCCCTTCAGCTTTAAGCCCAAACAAATTCAACGTGTATCCTTACTCATCACACCTCCTCACCAATTTCTTTTATTTTCTTTTTCACTTTTTATTTCTTTATTTCAATTTCAATTTCTATTTTTATAAAATACTTCCCTTCATCTAAAAAATCCCAAAAAAAATCATGTGTATTATTTAATGTGTCTTTTATTTTCTCATATTTTAATTTTAATTTTTTCCCATGTCCACGTGTCAGATTTAATTCATTATTTCACTTGACTTCTTTTTAATTCCATTTTGACCACACTGCCTTGTCCATTTTCCATACACTTCAATACTTTGAATTTTGATCCCATTCTTTTAGCTCTGGATTCTTAAGACATTGTACTTTTCATGTGATTTCTCTCCTGATGTTTAGAAACTTATTTCTTGAGTCTGGATCCTGTGACTTGTGATGGAAGTTTGTAATCCTAACTTGTGTTATTGCCTCCATTTGACCTAATTTGCTTCTGATTCATTCCAAATACTTTTGGCTCATTGATAAATTATGTTTGATGATCATTTGAATTGAGTTGTGGAATTTTTAGATGCTTGGTTGATTTAATTTGAATTTTATCTTGAACCTTATCCCATTTTGCTTCCTTTGGTCCTTTAGCTCTCATATAAGTTTAGAAGGGCACTTGTGCCAACTTCTTCTTCTCATTTGGGGTTCTCTTGGGGTGTGGGTACCTTCCTGGTTCTAGCATATGGTTTGAGTCTTAAGAATTTTTGTATTTGCTTCTTCTTTAAGTCATTTACTTCCTTAAGTGCTTTCACTTCATCTCATTGTTTCTTTTACTTCCATTTTGTAATTGTTTGGTCTTGTACCTCTTTTCTCTTCATCTTGTTGGCTTCTTAAGCCCTTCTTCATCTTGTTTTGGTTCTGGTTGTGAGCTTTGAGTCCATGTCTTGTGCATTTTGCTTTGCATCTTTCATAAGTGTGCATAAGTTTTCATATGTGTTCATGTTGCATCATTTTGACTTGTAAGCTTCATGTCTCATCCCTTTAAGTTGAATTTGCACTGTGCATATGTTATATCATTTCACTTCTGATTGTGTGATGTTAGCATGTTATCTTGCTCATTGTTTTTCACTTGTATGCTTTACTAACCTTGCAGGGGCTATGGTAAGTGTGAGATGTGGGAATTGAGTTCCACATCTCCAATTCTCATCTTCTCTTCTTATTTCTTTATTGAGTTCCACATCTCCAAATATTATCTCTTCCTCTTATGTTTATGTGCACTAACTCTTTTGTTGGGCTTAGGCCTTTCTCATCCCTTCTTCTATCTTCTTCTTCTCTTCTTCTTCCTTCCTCATTAGGATAAAAACCTCACTAACCCTTAGGACATCCATGCATATTAACACTTAGGATTTCTTTAGTCCCCCTTTAGAATTTTTCCTTTGTGATCCTTTGGTGCTTTCTCTTCTCATCTTCAAACTCAATTCTAATCTACTTAATAAAGGTTGAGTACTTTCATGTGACATGAGACTTTGCTATGAGATACTTGCACGCGTTCCGTTTCGGGGCGAGGTGTGAGTTATCCCTCGTGGTGGATAGGTCTTAGCATGAGTACCTCACTAAGAAAAGCTTAAAAAACACTTCTCAATCCAAAAACCACAAAAATACTTAATGATGGTAATAGGCCAGTGTGCTTAAGCCTTCACTTGTGGGACTAGCTTTGGGGATTTCCTCCATAGATAGGTGTGCCTCTTGCGCATTCCATTTCGGGATGATGTGAGATGTACACATCCCATTGAGTAAGACTTAGGTACACTTACCTATGCAAACTTGCACTCATAAAAGCTTCTAAAAAACACCAAACAAACAATAAGCGTCTTTCCTTTGGGAATTCTTTTCTCATCTCATTCACTCCGTACGTGAACTTGCTCCTACTTGTCACTTTGCAAGACGGTTACGCACTCGTCGTCCGAGTCTGCAACACCTGAGCAATGGCATAGGCAGTTCAAGCTTTAATTCACAAGCAATTTCCTTTTTGTACCCCTAGTTAGGGTAACTACGGCGTCTCTGATCCTCATTGTCCTGATGAGGTACGTAGGTAGCGGGGTAGGGCCCGTTCGAGCACAATATTTATTTTCCCTACATTTTTCCTTTTCATTTCTTATTCATTTCCTTTCTCAGTTTCCTTTTCCAGTTCCATTTCCTTTCTTTGGCAGCAACTTTCATTTTCTTCACCCTTTGAAACAGTTTCTTTGCAAGCGTGGATCCCGTCGGGTACGGCGGACGATCTGGGTGCTAATACCTTCCCAGGTCGTAACCGACTCCCGAACTCAGTCTCTTTGGTTCGCAGGACCCGTGTCCTTCCTTTTCTTTTCTTCTGGTTTGTGCAGCATTACCATTCCCGTTCCTTCGGGATAAAAATGCCTGGCTGGCGACTCTATTCTTTTTCCGCGCCACTTTCGCGTTTGTACCAAGATGGAAATCCGGGGAGCGACACTAATAAACATAATATAAGACTTTTAGAAATCATTTAAATAAAATACTGTATAATCAAAAATCACACCCCCTTAAATCCCAGGGTGGCTTACACCACCCTTCATTCATGGCTACATGTGGATTGCGCCACATTCATGCTTCTTGGTAGCCATCATAAAAGTGGCTCTCACCACTTAAGCACCTAGCTTGCGCTATGGTGCTGGGAGCAAGTGGCTCCCACTATGTATTTTCCAATCTACAAGTTCTTCTACTATCATCCCCAATTTCATATTTTTCCGAAATTCATACGACACAACAACACAAATAAAATCAACCATTTACAGAACCATATATTCACGACTTATTTTCAACAATACTGTCCCAATTTCACATAATCAATTTACAACTTATTTTCAACAATTAATCCATAATTTCATAGAATCAATAAAATAAAATTAACACAACCAAAATGATTTATGATCAACATATAATCAACAATTATAAACGACTTATAATCAACAATCGAACAATTTTTTTACACAGAACAATAATCGAAATAGAAAGTTATCGATTTTCATACACAACATCATCATTAACAAAAACACAACATATACAACAACCCAAACCTAGTATTATTTATCAAACTCGGTTATAAAGATCGAACCCCACCCTTACCTTAATCGATGGCTGCTCGAATCTCCGATCGACTTTCCAACCCTTTGCCTCTATGACTCTTTTCCTCTCCTCTTTCATCCATGGAGATTAGAAATACGAACATGTTGTCATTGAGTTCCTATCTTGACCAAAATTCAGCCTCCATCATCATCAATCCCGTAACTACTATTTGACCAATTTTCAGCATGAACTTCCAAACGTCAAATGCAATTTTCTCCTTCAATACCGAACTTATATACACGAAACCGTATATCAAATTGAAGGGAATTTCATAAGCTATCCAAAAATTCAAGAATCGTTTTAATCGGAATTACGAGTAAAAAGTTATCACTTGTTTAGTGGAGGTTGTACCGTAAGTGCAAAAATGAAGATATGATCAAGAGTTCTTCTTTCTCCTTCTTTGCTCCCAAGCTATTTTTTCTCCTCTAAAACCCTTATTCTTCTCTAAGACTTTTTTATCTATAACTTCCATGTTCCACTTCCTCCTCTTACTGATATTTCTCTTGATCAATTCTTTTATTTTCTTCTTTTTATTAAACTAATAATAATCCAATATAATAATCAACTAATGGGCCTAAGCACTACACCCATCTACTTGCTAATTCCGACGAAATCCAAGCTCATTAACCAACATGCTCCAATAATCAATATTATCACTTATAATATTATTTTCTCGACTTTCTGACTTAATATTCTGACTTAACAACTTAACATAAAATCAACCGAATAATAATTTGTGACTAACTACTCATTCCCAACTTAATTGATTAACTCCCGATAATCAACCAAATGGTCAAACTGTCTAATCCACATATTCGACAATAAATGGAAAATACTTCATATCGTCTTCTACAACTTATATCGACTTAAATAATTAAATTCGACTTAAACCAACTTATAACCATCAATATAATATTTCGATAAATTCGGCCATCAACACGAATCGACACAATTCCACACAAAGCAACTCAAATCGATAAATATACTCAAATCAACGCGAATTACCACAACATACCACAATTATATTTAATTAAATAATTAATTAAATAAACGGGCATTACAACTCTCCCCCACTTATGATATCTTCATCCTTGAAAATTCATCTGATTTAACTACTCCAACTACTTATTTAATCAGACTAATCAACTCTCATCTCCGAAGGCAATCTACACATACATCAAACAATAATTCACAACTTTAATGGTAACAACAACACGAACAATCCTCAAGTGATGCACTTGATAATTATCAACACAACATGATGAGTAACCAACTTACGAATTCTATGGTTTAAGGACTCAAACATAACAACATAGAAACACACAACATAAACGCAACATTAATATAACCAAGCTACCAACATCGTTGTCATTCACTTACGAACAACTACACTACACCATGCGTTTACAGCGCACTCTGATTACTTGCATACTACCAAGTTTACATAGTTTAACTCCAACTTCTAATCATCAAAATCGACATATCAACAAAGTCTCCGACTTAATCCTTTGGAATTTTATTCCAACATGTATTCTAACCTTTTTTAGTTACCGAATACTTCCAACTTAGATTCATAAGATAACACCTCTGAACGTTCAACATAATTACAATTGCGACTACTCCCAAATCTTGGATAAGATATACCTCTACTTCCCAATTATCCTCAACACAACTACAACTTTACCATCTTTTAACAACACGTCCTTCGAAAATCATCTTAAACACACAACATCATTGCAACAATATAAGGTACAAGGGTCCAACGAATTTCCACAAGATAACTCATATTCTTCGCTTCCAACTAATTCAACATACTGAATCCTCGATTCTTACTCATACCGACACACCCCTTCATAAATTCTTATTCCAATCAACACAACCAAACAACTTTTCTTGTTCTAATCAAAATCACGCACTTTAATAAACCAACTCATAATTCCACTTTTTCTAATACTTAGAACTCAACTCTATCTGACATTCTTGTCAAATCATTGTCTTACATTTCCATATACTTTCCTCTTGAATTATTTCAAGAAAACTTCAAGTCTCATGTCGCTTAATTCATCACCAAAACAACACTCCAATTATCCAGAGTTCAACTATGAGTTTCCTCATCACTATTTAATCCAAACTCAACTTCATGCTATCATCTTTAAATCCAACTAATACTCTTATATAATAACTTGCATCGACAAAATAAACAATACTCAATCACTCAACTTGACTTTAACCAATTCAACGTACATACTATACTAGTTGGCATGACACATCCATCCATCAATTATGATTCCGCCTACTATCAACAATAAATTAAGGCTGATCAGTTCCTCAATTTGTCAATATACAACCGACAATCATAACGGTGGCATAAATCATCATTACCCAACACAATAGCGTACCTTAACTTGTGCCCAAAGTTCGTAAGCATAATGATCCGCCAACTCTCTCAGGCTCACCAACATATTCTTAGTTTCCTTAATTCCAACTTCGTCAATTATACCAAATCCTCCAAAATCCAACACAAAATCTCTTATACATGATCATAGCTCAACACAACTTAATTATCCTCCTAACACCGAAGTCGCCACAACATCAACCATAATCCAATTCGGTTCGCTTCCAACTACAACTGTCCTCCAAATTAAAATTTTCAACTAAGCAAACATCGGTCTTCTTCCCAACATTACCATCATCTAACATCGGCACTTTAATCGTCCTTATTCGACATAAATCACATCTCTATGCATTTTTCAATTATCTTTACATTCCTTCTAATACCAACATTTTATTCTTTTCAACATTTTCATCTTTCCAAATTTTCAGCAATAAATACTCAACTTCGAACACAATTATCTCTTTTAATAAATACCACCAAGTCAAAAATTATATTCCAAAATAAATATAATTTTGTGCAGATTCTAGAAATTCAAAAATCTCTTGAATCCGACTCATGAGTAAAACGTTATCCTCCTTGCAATGGGACTGCTTCAGAATTCCCGTATGCAGAATTTTTTAAAAAATCAGCAGCAGTCCCAACTATTAAAACACACTCATCTCCCTCTTTATAAACCTCCCTAAGGAAAATCTTATATGCAAACTGTAAGAAATTTCGTAAGCTTTCCAAAAAGTCCAAAACCTCTTCAATCTGAATCACGAGTAAACATTTATGTCACTTCTCGTGACAGCTGCTCCAAGATTGCAAACACCAAAATTTTGAGATTGATGAATATAAATTCCACCTCTTTCCCTTTACTTCCAAGATCTACCAAAAATATTTGCTTTGCATCCAACTACAAAAAATACTCGACTATAATCCAACTATAATCAAGACATATTAATCTACCGACTTGATCCATCAACTTATCATTTCCTTTGGGATAATTCCTTATTCTCCATCAACTCACCATCCATAATCTACGCACATCTTAAACTCGACCGATACGAATTCAGGAGTCCATACTCTTGCCGGTCCGCCGCAACATCACTTCAACACCTTGCATTCTTGCAATCAGCCTTAGCTTTGAACTAACTTCTACATTCTAACAATAGTCCGGGAGACAAGCTCTCCCCCACTTTATTCCAAACTAACACCTGCAGACAACGACTAGAAACCAACAAAAAAGTGCCAATGTTTCACACACATATCACACACTAGGGAATAAACGACATTACCAACATTGGCCAGACGGACCGACCTGCTCTGATACCACTATTGTAACACCCCATTTCTACACGGCGATTATATAGAAAATCAGAGTATTAAAGTTCAACCAAATAGTACACAAACAAGATGCTACATTTTCAACTTATAAAAACTTCAGTTAATTTCATGAAAATTGATACATAACACTTTCGGTTCATAAGAAACTATAAACAATAACTTTTATTCATTTAAGAAACCAAATTCAACTTTTACAACTATGCAGTGAATTTTCAAATTATTCAACTAAACATGGTATAACATGTTATTCAACTTAAAAACAACTTAGTAACAAAATAATTATACTGAAACAACTTTAAAATAACAATAAGACAACTAAGCATCCAATCCTAAAGTGTTATGTATCAGAGCACCGACACCAACTCAAACTAATGAAGGTAATCATCTTCCTTCAAGCTACCTGCACATACCAACATAAGGGTAACATTCAAACAGAAGGGGTGATATATCGATAATTATGAATGGCATATGATAAACAATACTTAGATAAGGATCATAAATAATTCACCACTTCACAACATCAACAAAAAAAAAACGACTTAACAATCATCCACCTTTTATCAACTTATTTTACTACTATTATATCCATCAACATTTTCTACATAAACCACATAGTCATATATTCAATAAGAAATACTTAATCAGCCTAATCAGCACAATTCACTTAATCAATTTGAAAACAACATAACAACTTACCAACTTGAACGACATAAACAACTTATCAACTTGAACAACATAATCATCATAAATAATGCAACACAAATGCAACTCAACTATGCAAATGCATGTGGTACCATTGGAGTAAAACTCCCAACTTAAAATATACCAGGTTATCGAGGTATCTGCAAGGCATAAGCCTTCAACTTAATAATTTTGCCAATTTACCGAGGCATCAAGGCATAAGCCTTCAACTTTCAACTTAGTGCCAATCCAAGCCAACGTGGTGAGAGTAAAGGCTCTGACATAATATGCAAATGTCTTATTTGGCATACACGACTTTACAACACAAACAACATAACAACATCAAACAACAAACCAACTTATACAACTTGAACAACTTTAATCAATGTTGGCTATTAAGCCTCCAACTTGAACAACTTAACAACTTCGACAACACATAACAACTTAAACAACTTGAGCAACTTAACGACATCAACAAGTCACACAAACAATTTATATGACGGGAACAATGTAAATTCAACATTGGCTTGTAAGGCCTCCCACATAATCGACTTAGAACGTTCCGCAAACCGGAACGACTTACCAACTCAACCAGTATCTGAAACTCGACTTTAAAACATCTTTTCAACAAAACAGCGCAACAAAAATCAACTATTTAACTACCCGACTTACCCTGACAATTTTTGTTAAATTTCGGGCAACTATGTTTTTCACCTATTCGGCTAAATCAACTAAATCAATATTGTTTTAACATTCTGCTATTATTACAAGTTTATTATAAAATATGCCAATTTCTATTTTCTACCAAATTATATTTGTTATGAAAATATATGCTTACTATCTGTTTTCTGCTAAATTCCTTAAACTGCCACTTTCTACCAAAAATCCTATTTCACAGTGTTATTTATCAAAATTGTTTAGTTCGTGTTACAATTGTTCCTGAATCCTTATTTCTCAATACCAATTTTTTATTTTTAATAAAATGTTATTTCATGAAATGAGTATATTATAGTTATAACTAATAAACATAATATAAGACTTTTGGAAATCATTTAAATAAAATTTTTTATAATCAAAAATCACACCACCCTTAAATCACAGGGTGGCTTGCGCCACCCTTCATTCATGGCTACATGTGACTTGCGCCACATTCATGCTTTGTGGTGGCCATCATAAAAGTGGCTCCCGCCACTTAAGCACTTGGCTCGCGCCATGGTGCTGGCAGCAAGTGGCTCCACTACACGTTCTCCAATCTACAGGTTCTTTTGCTATTGTTCCCAATTCCATATTTTTTCGAAATTCATACGACACAACAACACAAATAAAATCAACCATTTACAGAACAATTTATTCACGACTTATTTTCAACAATGGTTTCCCAATTTCACATAATCAATTTACAACTTATTTTCAACAGTTAATACATAATTTCATAGAATCAATCAACAAAAAATAACACAACACAAATGATTTATGATCAACATATAATCAACAATTATAAATGACTTATAATCAACAATCGAACAACAATTTTACACAGAACAATCATCATAATAGCAAGTTATCGATTTTCATACATAACATCAACATTAACAAAAACACAGCATATACAACCATTTAAAACGTAATATTATTTATCAAACCCGGTTATAAAGATTGAACCTCACCCTTACCTTAATCGATGGCCGCTCGAATCTCCGATCGAATTTCCAACCCTTTGCCTTTATGACTCTTTTTCTCTCCTCTTTCATCCATGGAGATTAGAAATACGAACATGTTGCCATTGAGTTCCTATCTTGACCAAAATTCAGCCTCCATCATCATCAATCCCGTAACTCCTATTTGACCAATTTCCAGCATGTACTTCCAAACTTTAAATGCATTTTCCTCCTTCAATACCGAACTTATTAACACGAAATAATATATCAAATTGAAGGGAATTTCATAAGCTTTCTAAAAATTCAAGAATCGCTTTAATCGAAATTACGAGTAAGAAGTTATCACCTGTTTAGTGGAGGCTATACCGTAAGTGCGAAAATGGAGATATGATCATGAGTTCTTCTTTCTCCTTCTTTGCTCCCAAGCTATTTTCTCTCCTCTAAAACCCTTATTCTTCTCTAAGACTTTTTCCTCTGTAACTTCCACGTTCCACTTCCTCCTCTTACTGATATTTCCCTTGACCAATTTTTATAGTTTCTTCTTTTTATTAAACTAATAATAATCCAATATAATATTTAACTAATGAGCCTAAACATTACATCCCTCTACTTGCTAATTCCGACGAAATCCAAACCCATTAACCAACATGCTCCAATAATCAATATTATCACTTATAATATTATTTCCTCGATGTAAACACCCCAAATTTGTCCTCACTTTTTCTCACACCATGGCTTATGATCTTTCATATAGCATTGCATAAGCATATCATCTCCCATTGCATAGTTTATTCCACTGCATAAGTTGCACAATTAGGGTTTGTGATCAGGAGAATCTAAGAAGTGATATGAGCTATCTCTAAGGCCTTGAATCTTGTCAAGAAGGTCCATGTGTGTTCCATGATCATCTTATGCTCCCCAAAGTTCAGAAAAGTCAAGAGATCACAAAGCATTGCAAATGTGTTCAAGCAGACTGAAGATTTCCTACACAGATGACCTAAAATTAGGGTTTTGGATTTGAGGCCCTTAATCTCAATTTTTTTATCATTCTTGATTCCATTGGTCTTAATATGTTATAAGGAGCATGTGTACCAAATTTGATGAAGAAATTCATTGTGGAAGGCATCTGATCAACTGGTAACTTGTTGTGCAAGAAAAGTCAGAATCAGGGCATATGAGGCCTCCAATAAGGGTACCAAAGGGTCACTCTCATCATTATGAGGTTCTATGATCTTTATTTGATCTTATAAGTGGTTAGAAGTTCACAAGATTGAATAATTTCAAGCCATTTGCAAACTTTCCATTTTTGGACATGACTTGTAATGAAAACTTTCCATTTTAGGAAAGATTTTCAACCTCATCTTTCTTGATCAAAAAGGCTTCAACTGAAAAATATTCAAACATGAAAGTTGTAGATTGGATCTTCCCTTTTTAAAAAGTACAAGAACTCCTCTTGATTCATCCTAGAACTCAAGATATGATGTTTCAAAGTTGGGAAAAATCTTATAATTTTCAAGTATGTGCCAAAGAGAGATTTTTGCAAAACCAAGTTTTAAGACTTCTTGTGACCTCTAATTGATCTCTAAGCATCATAACATGATAATGCAACATATTTGGAGCAAATGCATGCCTTGCTTCATAAGTTTTCATGGCTCAATTTTCACAAAATTTCCAAAGAGGGAAAATGCAAAACATATGATATCTCATGATCCAAGTGCTGTAGATCCTCAAACTCAATCCAATGGCCCTCCATAAACTCAGCTGAGGCAAATCCATCCCTTAGATCAGCTTTATCCCATGCCATGCCTCCTATGACACAACATTGACTTTTTTGCAAAATCACCCATACCAATCACACTATGCCACCACCAACTCTCTGGCCAATCAGTACATCTTATGCAAACCCTAAGGACCTCATTTCATACAACATTCAAGCCAAAAACAAGCCATACACTCAGATTGCCAAAAAAACTCCATAACACTTCATTCCTTCGAATTTCATCACACAAGCCTCAAAACTCAAATCTTTTTCCACCAATCATCTCCACATAACCTATAGAACATAAAGCACCCATTACAATGGCCTGAAAACCTCTCAAACAAAAACACGATTTCTGCTTTAGCAGAATTGGAAATCACAAACCAGCCCATATAAACTTGTTCTAAGCCTTTCAGAAGCACAAGGGGATCAAGTGGAGTGGATTAGCATCAAAGAAGAGGCCAGAAAGCTCCAGATTAGAAAGCTTCATCTCAGGTAGCTCACTTAAACTTTTTTCCAGAACTTTGTTTTTAAGTTACAATGTGATAGAGTTTGTCTTACTGATCATTTTGAGCTTTGAATCATTGAAAATGGTGGAGTGTGTAGGATGTATTTAACTTCTGAAATTTTTGCACGTTTTATGTTTTGCTTCGATTCATGAGTTTGATGCAATATAAATGGATTTTGTTGCTGGATTCTTGTTTAGGTTTTTTTAATGAGTGATTCCTGAGCTTTAGAGAGCTTGGGGTGGACTAGGGAGTGAGTTCAGGTGATGGTGTAGCCGGAGAAGACGACCGGAACACTGTTCCGCTCGCCTGAAAAAGATTAGGGTTAATTTAGGGTTAGTGAGCCAGTTTGAATTTGGACCATTGGATGAGCGATTAGATTAAGACACGCATGACCCATATCATTTCACTTAACCCTAATCCAAATTAATTAGTTTAATTAATTTAATTTAGTCAGAGTGAATCTCAGCCACCCAAACACGCGCCAAACCCCAGCTTCAAATATCAACCTTTGATCATGCATATTTTTTAATTTTCTTTTATTTTCTTGCATTTATTTTCATATACTTATTAAAAATATAAAAAACATTTCTAAAAATCGCATTTTCTGCATTTTCACGTTAAATATTTTTCTAAACTCAAACATTTTTATTTTTAATTTTTGCATTTCAAATTGTTTTGAATTTTTCCTTTAGAACCACCCAAAAACCCTAGTTAACTTAGAAAATTTATAACTTCCTTTAGGCTTAGTTTCTGACCTCCACCTTTAGGGAGTGTTCTTGTGTGTGTTTAGGGTTTGTTTGAGTTCATTTTCAAATTTTTATCATGATGTATGCTTCTGTTTTGGTCATGTGCATCTCATACATTCATAAAACCCTAATTTCTCATGTTCGTTTGCATTCATCTTTGCATATCTCAATCATATGAACTTGTCATAGCATTCCAAAAATTTGTATGTCATCTTAGACATCTTAGAACATGTTTGAACATTGCTTGATCATTTCTTCATTCATTTGGTATGCTTTGCATTCATTACATTTCATGTGTATCCATGTGTTTTCATGCTTCTAACTTGCCATCTTTTGCATCTCACCCCTTGTATGATCATAAATAAGCACCTCACATGTCTTTTCATCATCTCATGACACATTTACATTGCATGATTACTTCTAGTCTTGGTCATTGCATCATTACTTGTTGCATTTCATTTCATTTCTTTCCTTATGCATTCATACTAACATTTTAGGGGCTTATGGTAAGTTGCTTGGGATATGGATTTTCCTTCACATCCTACCTCTTCCTATCTCTTCATTTGCATATCTAATTTGTCTTTGAAGTGAACTTGCTTCACTTATGCTCTCTTGCTCCTATCTCTTTCCTTTAGGTTACTTATCTTCTTCAGGAAGTAAGTAACCTATTCTCCTCTCTTTCTCTTTTCATTTGCTTTTCTTCCTTGGTGGCCTTCTGAAGACCTCTCTTTAAGCCTCACAAACCATAGGAACATCCAAGAATGATAATTTTAGGGTTGTATGCAGTCTCCCCTAGTCTTTTACCTTTTAGTCTCCTTGAGTCTCTCTTCTCATCTCATAATCAGAGGCTAAACCCTTAAAGCTTTACGACTTTGAATTAGGGTTATGCCTGCATCCTTATCTTAGGATGGAGTGTATAACTTTAACCCTTAGTGTTAAACCTTTAATTTGTTTACACCTCTTAATCAAAACACCTAATAATCACTAAGACTTAAGCTTGTAACTTGGGCCTTAAATTAGGGTTACATCTCTTCCTTTTGGTTAAGAGGGACTAACCCTAGTGTTTAATGGACAAGTCCCCCTCAAGCTAATCTTACAAACTTAAAACTCAATTTTTAATCTCACCCTTTAATTAAAATACACTTTAATAAAGGCTTGTTATATAATGAATTTAGTCCCTAACCATGGATTAAGTTGAGGTATCTTCCTCAGCTTAAATGTTCTCATCTATCATCCTTCTCTTAGGATGGTGTAATGAGTTCACTAATCTTTGATTGGAGATTAAACTCATTACTTAACACTAAACAAAACCCAAAAACATATTAATAATTACCAAGTAGGTTAATGATCTTAATCCTATATCATCATGGTAATTAAGTTGAGATTTTCATCTCATGCTTAAGTAGGCTCATTATCCCTAATTAGGGAGGATATAAAGAGTTTACAATCCTTGATTTAGGCTTAAGCTCATTATCCTACGCAAAACACCAAAAAAAAAATAACTGAAAGCACAAAAACAAACAATAAGCATCTCCTCCGGGATTCTTTTCTCATCACATTCACTCTGAAAACGAGAACTCACTTCTCCCGTCTAATGCAAGACAGTTAGCACTCGAGTCAGACTAGTCACACACTTGAGCATAGACAAGCAAGCAGTTCACAACCAAAATCATTCCAGTCTCTTTGAGTCGAACTACGGTGTTCTGACTTCCTCATTGCACAAGAGGATACGTAGGCATAACTTAACAGTTATCGAACAAAAGTCTCTTTGTCCTCCCCCCTCTTTCAGCTTTCTTTTCTAAGCCTCAGTCTATAGCATCTCCCTTTCTTTTTGCCCTGACACTCTGTACATCCTTTCTCCTTAGCTTTTTTATGGATAGTCAGCACATACACTACCCCTTTTAAACACAATCAAGTAAGCGTGGATCCTGTCGAATACGAAGGACGATCTGGGTGCTAATACCTTCCCAGGTCGTAACCAACCCCCTTTCTTAGTTTTTCTGGTTCGCAACCATCTTATCCATACCCTTCCGGGTTCATGCAGCATTACCTTTCCTTCGGGATAAAAATACCTAGCTGGTGACTCTATTCAACCTCAACCTCCAACATCGCTGACCGTCCGCGTCTCCACCGGGACGAGAGTCCGGGGAGCGACAACTTGGCGACTCTGCTGGGGAATATCTTTGTAACCAGGTGCCGCTCCCTGGATTTTCATCTCGGTGTAGACGCGAACTATCGGAAATGTTGGAGGTTGAGGTTGAATAGAGTCGCCATCTATGCATTTTTATCCCGAAGGAAAGGTAATGCTGCATAAACCTGGAAGGGTATGGATAAGACGGTTGCGAACCAAATGTTGCACCATGTTTTATTTATGTTTAGAAGTCAATTAGAGGTCACTTGAATGCTTGAAACTTGATTTTTGCAAAAAAAACCTCTTTGGCATGAACTTGAAAATTATGTGATTTTTGCCAACTTTGAAAGGTAATAACTTGATTTATATGATGAATCAAGACATGTTCTTCTACTTTTTGAAAGGGGAAAGACCTAATCTACAACTTTCACGACCAAGAATTCTTCATTTGAAGCATTTTTGGTTAAAAAAGAGGAGGTTGAAAAACTTTCCCAAAATGGAAAGTTTGCATTTCAAGTCATTTCCAAAAATGGCAAGTTTGCAATTGGCTCAAAATTCTTCAATCTTGTGAACTTCCAACCACTTATAAGATCAAATAAAGATCATAGAACTTCAATTTGATGAAAATACCCCTTTGGTTCCATTGTTGGGGGCCTCAAATGCCCTGATTTTGACTTAACTTGCTCAAGAAGTTACCCATTGAACAAATGACTTCTACAATGAGTTTCTTCATCAAACTTGGTACACATGATCCTTATAACATCTTAAGAATATTAGAAACAAGAATGGCCCAAAAATTTGGAGTTAAGGCCTCTGAAACCAAAACCCTAATTTTTGTCATCTGTGTAGTGAAACCCTAGCTCTGCTTCCATGCCTTTGCCAGTTCTTGTGATTTCTTGACTTCCATGAACCTTGAGGAGCATAATATGATGATAGAACACACATGGACCCTCTTGGAAAGCTTTGAGACCTTTGGGATGGCTCAGATGGATTCTTGGATTGCTCAGATCACAAACCCTAGATGCAGATGAATTTGAACTATGTAGTGAAACAAATATGAGGTGTAATGCTTATGTTAAAAAAATGAAAGATCACAAGCCATGGTGTGATAAAGGGTGAGGGAAAATTTGGGGTGTTTACAGATTCCCACCTAGCAGTCTCAACTGATATTTCATACAATGCAACACAATACACATAAATACAATAACAAATTATGCATATCATGCGATCCTCCTGATCACACGTGAGCCATTCACTCACTATAATTCCTACTAGAATTATCCACCTGTAAAAAAACATCAATACACACCAAAATATACACCAGATACTATTATCACTCATAATATATGATCCTCATGATCTCACGTGAACCAAACATTCATCGTAGTTCCTACTGGAACTACTATTCATACATCAGCATAAGTTATCTCATAATCACCAGTCAGCATACGAGTATTAATCATGCCTAGGGAAAACAACCCTAATGCCTCACCATAGTTATCACACAAAATTAACCTATCACACCGTATTAATTAATTATAATAGGATTAATACACACTAACTAAAATTCATCCTATCACCCATCAATGCTAGCCAAATCTACTCAATTAAATCCTACTACGACTGTCACCCTGCACCAAGATTACCACACAATCCGGAACAACACACCAAATGGCCTCAATTGTATAATTACGCAATTGACCGGTTAAATTCTCCATGTATCATTTTTACTACTATTACTAGTCTCAACATGTTCAATTATATCCATACTAGTCTCACAAACCACGAGAAATTACATCAGACGCGAAATCAGGAAGAAATCACAAAAACGGGAAGATTCTACACTCACGCCGTCATACGCGTAATGCCATGTGTGTTACGCGTAATGACCTAATGTGTTACGCGTAATGCCCTATTGTGTTATGCGTAAGGCCTCTATGTTACGCGTAATGGCAGTCAGCACTCCAAAAATCCAATTTTCTGCATTCTTACGAATTTTCATTCTTTGATCTCTTTTGTCAGTACCACTACAGATCCAAAACATGTCTACTTAAATTTTATGACTCCTAATTTCATCATACTTTATTCCTCTATTATTTCTAACAAGGTTCATTACCTATTAGATCTAGTTTCATCAGTCCCAGACCTGCAAGATTCTCAGATCTACAAACACAAGATATACAACAACAATCAATAGATATTTATCATACGATTCATGTAAGTATCAATCAATCCACACGAATTTCATAACAATTGCATCAAATACAAATCCAAATTCACAACCAAAAAATATACAAACAAAAACCCACGAGGGAAAGGACCCATCATTACCCTCTCATGTTAGAAACACCAGTTATTAAACCCATTATCCCCCTTACTCGAATTGCACTCCAAAATACTGCGAAAATCCATGGAGAAGAATGCCCTAGCACCCTTGTTCTTCCCTTCCTTATTTTTCTCACACTAACCCAATTACTAATTAAATTCTGATTTTAGTTAATAATAATTATATTATTCACGATGATAATAATAATGTTAATAATAGTAAAAATAATGGTAACCATACTCTTAATAATAATAATATTAATAATACACCAATTTTATCATCAATAAAAATAATAATATTAATAATCTTAGCCATATTAATAATAATAATAATAATAATAATAATCACCATACTATTGTTATTAACTATGCCCACACATACTCCAACATTACATCATTACTATCCCACGTCTTTGTTTACCGGTTCTGCTAAGGACACTACACATACGCGCTCAACCACACACTCCCTTAACAAGGCCAACAAATGAAATAACACGCGACAATTTATTAATTTAAATGGGGTGTTACACCTTCCCCTCCTATTAGCGCCCTTAGGGATTATTATGGGTTTCCCTTATTTCCCTTTATGCGGTGAATGGGTTATGATATTTTCTTGCATGTCGTGAATTGTGTTGAATTGTTATTTTTGTGTGTTTGCTCTGAAACCATAATAGGGGATTTCGGATAAATTCCCTCAGATCTCTATGAGTTAAAATTTGGGTTGATAACCTTGTGATATAATCTAGCTACATGATTATATGTGCTTTATTGATTTGGTTTCTGTTGTATTGGACCTTGCCCCCCGAGGATTTGAACGACTCTGCTAAAGTCTTTTGATTCCTCAAATTTATGATTTTGAAACTCTGAACTGATTCTCAATTTTCTTTTCCTGAATCAATTATTTTTCTATATTTTTTCCAAAATTAAGAGAACTTATTATCGTAAGTTGTTTTACAAAAAGAATCATTTTTTGACAAAAACCTCAAACTGGATTTTTTTTAAATCAGGTTTTTGGAAAAATAACGGAAAATCGATCGGGGATGTCGGTGGAACAGCCACACCGCGATGGTCACGACGGAAAGGCGGTGGTCAATGGCCATGGGAATCTCATCCGCATAGCAGTAGGAAACAACTACTGAGGGAGTCGCACAGTGTTTCGACGATCGCAGTGGCGGGGAGCCGTGCGACTACGAGTTGCGACTGCGGTCGGGCTGAACCAGTTTGGTGGCGGTCGTGCGACTCTGAGTCGCATTTTCACAGGTGGATGCGTCGTGCCTCGACGACAAGGGCTGGCCGGCGATTTTGGCATTTTTGATTTTTTCGACAATTTTTCGACGTTTCGGGCATTTTTGGTGTTTTTTGAGTTTTTGAATGGATTTTTGAGTATAGTCATCCAGACAGGGATTATAATGATGTTCGAGTATGGAAAATTATTGGTTCAAGAGGGGAACCTTTTGAGAATCATTGAGACATATGTTTAGTCACACTACTACAAATAATACATTTCATGACAAAACATTCACCTCAGCCTACCAAAAACCGATGTCACAACTCAAGGCGCGCCACATTTTATATTATTTTTTGATAAATACAAAAATTAAGATAGAAGGCCTTGGTATATATTCCCTTGATAATTAGGTATCTAGAGTCCATGATAGACGGTTGCGGAGGCACCCATAACCCTTATGGTCACTAGAGAGGCGTTGTCGTGCCCCCTTACTCATATGAATATGTATTTCCAATCCTCATATGGGTGAGCATAAGGTTTCAAAATATTTCTACCTGTTTGGTCACACAAAGTTATCCATCCATTATTGGGAAGAATCTCCACGCAGAAGAAGGAGAAGAACACCAAAAGAGTAGACAGGGCCCCTAGGTTAGAACAGGTTATTTGGAATTCCCTTAACATACTCAATACATCGGGGGTAATTTATGTAGGGGCGACGTTAACGATTGTAAAAAATTCCATCTCAAATGGAGTAAAATGTATCAAGATTCCCAACTTATGAATAACAAGGAAATGAAAATAAAAATATGGAACAGAGGTCTCACCAACAGTGTTCGTATTTGTTCTCTTTGTTTCTGAGAAAGACTCCAATATGATATCCTCCTCACGTCCGGTATTGGATAACCTATTGCACCAACAAAATATGTTAATCATGTTGGGATCTTAGTACAAGGATGCAATATCTCAAACATGAATACTTTTAATGTTCTTCTTATCCATTTCTTACTTCAGGTGTAAAAGTAGGGAATTAGGCGTTTTTCCCTAAGAAAGAAAACGAAGTGTTCACGCTCCGGTTCTTCCAAAGCTATTCAGGTATAAGTGTTCTTTTGTAACGAAAAAAAGAAGAAGGAAAAGAGGAAATTTTTTTATATATAAGTGATTCAATCTCTTTATATAAATCCAATAACACAAGTAATATAATAATTGATGTGAGTAAGGGAAATGTTCTTACGCGTGGAAGACGCATGTGAGAGAAAAAGGCTTGGTTGATTTTCCAGATAAGGTCGTCACTAATTACATTAAATGACACCCTAACTATTTTTTCATTTTACGATTCAAGCTTTCACAATTGATTAACATTTTGATGTCTTACAATTCAATTAAAAGGAAAGCTTGACATATCCCACTAACACCTAGTTATCCAGAAAACACCTGGCCAAAGATGGATACTTTCCTCAAGATGAGGGACTTGCCTCCCATTTAAAAACGTCCACCTTTAGATGAGGGAATCGGCTCATGCTGAGGGACTTTACTCTCATTTATAAAAGCCCACCTTCAGTTGAGGGACTCTCCTTACATTTAAAAAAAATAAAAAAATAAAATCACCATCAGCTGAGAGACTCACATCAAGCTGAAGGAATCACCTCACATTTTAAAAAGGCCACCTTCAGCTAAGGGACCCGCCTCGAGCTGATGAACATGACTTACATTTATAAAATGCCACCTTCAGTTGAGGAACCCGTCTCAAGCTGAGGGACTCGCCTTCCATTTTTTAAAACGACCACCTTCAGCTGAGGGACTCGTCTCAAGTTGAGTGACTCGCCACAACATTTGATGGGGCCACACTCTCAAAATAAGTGATGTGCCTCATATTAAAAGGCTAGCCTCATACCATAGAGAAAAACATGAAACAAGCCTTAAAAAACTTCCCTCTTTTACAAAGTCCTCTTTCCACTAACTATATTGGAATGAATTAGGCCATGAATCTTTGGGTAAAAGGAGGTTATCAGTCTCCTCGGTCAAAAGGGATTAGTTACCATCTCTTAGGGTTTCCTAAGTCCTAGACCCAAGGGATTCTATGAATACTTCTCTCCTAACCGGAGAAGGGACATCTCATAACTTCCACACAAATAACGAAAGCAACACGCTTACATACACAACATCTCACCTCACGTGAGCATATCCTTTACACAACCATAAATATTGTAACACCGTCGTACATGAATTCTCGTTGTTGCTGGCAAGTCCCTATCACTCTAAATTGTTACAAACCTACTAAGATCTTTGAGTATCATATACCCCTGTATGGATACCACACAAACCTGTACATTTTGATCACTACACCTTCTTTTTGAAAATATCAAAAATAGGAGAAAGAATGTATATTGTATTTCCTCTTTGTTTCAAGTTAATATACAAATATATGAGGTATAAAAGTCAAGGATTCACAAATCAAAAGGGAGGCACATGATTTAGGGGGTGTCTCACCTCAAAAAAATAATGGAATACAACCTCGCGATAAAGGACCGCGGAAAAAAAAATTTATGTTCGAACAGAGTCGCCACCAAACTTAATTTATTACAATGAAAAAAAGGAAAATATCGAGAAAGCTTTTTAAAAAAAAGAGAAAGTGGTCATCGCAACCAAATTCTAAGTTTGGGAGTTAGTTACGTAAGGAGAAGGTATTAGCACCCCTTACTTTTGTTGTACTCAACGGGAACCTCTTAGTTTGATTTGTGATTGAATGTTAACTAATGCTATTTGTCTTCTTCGGATAATAAATGAGAAAGGAAATGAAAAATATTCTAATCTAAAGTTACTTTCTATGGGGGCAATGGGTGGTTATTTACTTGGGTGCTCGCCAAGGGTTAAGATCTTTGTGCCTACGTATTCCCTCATGCAATGGGAAAGTCAGAGCGTTCGTAGTTCGTGGGACTGTGGTTTGTTGGTTCATTTTAGAGGTGTCAATCATTTACACATGAGAAATATGACCCACATCCAAATATTTGAGGAAAGGCATTGGAGATTCAACACCTCTCTTTTCACCTTTGATAAATATGTGTTTAATAATTAATAAGTGTTTTGAAATGTTTTAGAGGTGTCAATTATTCACACACGAGGCAGATGCCCCGTACCCAAACAATTGAGGAAAGGTATTAGAGATCCAACACCCTTCTTTTTCACCTTTAAATAAGTAGTTTTTGAAAAATACTCGATATTGGATTGAAATTTGAAATTGCATATGAAATGATGATGAAGGTTGATGGCGATGTGTGAAGCGATCGACTTACAATTTTTGGGCATGACTTGATATATAGATCAAGAATGCAGGGGTTCCACTTGACATTGAACGAAGGGTTTAAGAAAAGGTTAGCTCGATTCCTAGTCCCTAAGGGTACTCCTAGTAAACAAAACCACAACCAAAATGTGAAAGTAAATATCATACATTAGAATGGGGATAGGGGTACATAATAAATACATGAGATTGCAAGAAATAAAGGGTATCATTGTAAGATATCCCAAGAGGAAGTTGTATGTGTGCAAGTGTCTTAAACTAAATAGTAAACAAAGAATAAATTAACAGATATTTTTAGTTTTTATTTATTTATAATGTTTTTGTGTCTTCCAATAAGATAAGAATTAAAGAGGGTTAGTTGACAATAATAATAAAAGATGCATGAGTTATATGATGATGAAGCAATGGGTGTAAGTACATGACAATAGTATAAATGATGAAATAGTAAAGTATAACGGTCTAGTCTTAATCACAGATTTTCCGTCGATAAATCAATAACCCACAATTCTTAAGACTTCATTGACCAAAAGACAATCCTAAACATGGAGGGTTTTGGTTGGCAAATAAGTTGCCTACTGAACAACCACCTTTGTGAAGGATCAATGATATTGAGATCCCTTAGTACCTGGTTACTTTTGTAGGACAGGATGAACCAACTAAACTTCAGGGGAGGGTACTTACCTTTAAACCTCATACAAGCCTTCAAACCTAGGGCTATTGTGTGACTTGTTTGTGTGTGCCACATGTTTATGATTGAGCATAACATCATAGCATCATCATGCATCATAAGCATAGTATTTTCACTAACCATTTCAAGGACCAAAGGATTTATCTTTGTTCTTTATTGCAGGTCATGGCTTCTGCTCGTAGGAATACTATCCGGATCAACTTTGTAGGAATACCTCCTAAGCTTAAGGAATTGGTCTCTCAAGTTTCTGAAAACTACCAATTCATCAAGAAGCATGGTCACCTACTTAACTTGGTTACTTCAGGGTTCAATGAAGATATGATGAATGTTCTGTTTCAGTTCTTTGACCCTAAACATCATTGCTTCACATTCCCCGACTATCAGCTGGTTCCTACAATGGAAGAGTTCTCCAAACTGTTGGGTATACCTATCCTCAATCAGAGACCTTTCGCAGGCTTGGAAAAAGAGCCTAAACCTGAAGTCATTGTTGCAGCCCTACATCTCAAGAAATCAGATATTATCCTAGAAACAAGAAGTGGAGTTAAGGGTATCCTTGCCAAGGTATTGATGGAGAAAGCTCAAGTGTTCCTGAAAGCTATGAGTTATGATGCTTTTGAGGAGATCTTAGCCCTATTGATCTATGGCTTAGTATTGTTCCCCAATCCAGACCAGTTCATAGATGTACACGCCATCAACATATTTCTGACTCGCAATCCAGTGCCTACATTACTTGGAGACATCTTACACTCTCTTCATACCCGTACTACGAAGGCACGAGGAACTCTGATGTGTTGTATACCTCTATTGTCTAGGTGGTTTATTTCTCACCTTCCTCGATCAGTGATGAAGAATGAACAAGGGTTAAGGTGGTCTAAGAGAATTATGTCACTTTCACATTCAGATATTCATTGGTGTTCTAGATCTATGGAGAATGTTACTATCATTGACCGTTGTGGGGAGTTCCCTAACGTGCCACTCCTTGGCATAAGAGGGGGCATTACCTACAACCCTTCTTTAGCTCTACGTCAGTTTGGTTACGCTCGGAGTGATGGTCCTCATGACATGCTTATTCAGGGAATTGTATTTGACTACGATAACAATCTGCAGAGTTACCATCAAAGGTTTATACGAGCATGGGGTAAAGTGAACAAGGTTGACAGCAAGACTCTGGAACCAAAGTACACTATTCCTATGGAACCTTATCTCAGATGGGTACGAGCACGTGCTCAGACTCTTATGATGCCATATCCTGCCATCCTGCCAGTTACCATGGAGCTTGTTGCTGAAGGAGATACTTCTTATATCATTCTTCACCCAGACATGCCCACTGACACGGAGGAGTTACAAAGGTCCTGGATCCAGTTGAAGGAGCAAATAGATACTTTTGAGACCCATTACAAAGAAAGTCAAGAAAGAATCCTGGAGCTAACAAAACAACTTCACGAGGAGCGGAATCTCAACTCATACCTCAACACAAAGAGGAAATGTCCATGGGAGACTTAAAACCCTATTTTTGCATTCATTTCATTTTTGTTGTAAGCCCAAGAGGCAAACAAGTTTATTGTTTACTAATAAAAGTTTACTTTCTGATTGTTTAAACAAATTTAAATCCTGCGGTCCTTGAAAACATTGCATACACATTTACATACCATATCATTGCATCACAGGTTTCTTATGAACAGGTATTTTATCTTCTCGCTGTTTATTTTAGCAGAAATGGCTCTTGAACAGACTGTCAAAGATCTCCAGGCTCAGAATGCACAATTCCAAGAGTTGATTCTGCACTTGTCCAAGGGACAAGATGAGTTGAAGACACTGCTGGCTAAGAAGAAGAAGAAGACTAGAAGATCAGGAGGCCTTATCAATCTGGGAAGAAGGTTCAGAGGTCCTATCAAGACAAAGGAACAGATTGAGGATTCTGAGTCTGAAAATTCTGAGAAAGAGGGAGGTAGTCTTCATGATACTGTGGGAGATTCTGATTCTGAAGCAAATTATTATCATGATCCTGCTAGTGAAGAGAAGTGCAAGATGCTGGTAGACAGAATGAATGCCATGGAGCTACAAAAATCTTCTGGGCTTGATTTTGAAGATCTGAGTTTAGTTTCTGGAGTGGTTATACCTATTGGTTTCAAGGTTCCTGTTTTTGTGGTATATGATGGTGTTTCATGTCCTAAGCTGCATTTATGATCCTATGTCTGGAGGATTCAACCACATACTGCTGATAAGAAGTTATGGATTCACTTCTTCCAAGAGAGCTTGTTTGGAGCTCAACTGGAATGGTACTATCAATTGGAAAGTGTCAATATTCGTGATTGGAATGATCTTGCTGAGGCCTTCTATAGGCAATACCAATATAATGCTGATTTAGCACCTACTCGCATGCAGCTCCAAAGCATGTCAATGGGTGCTAAGGAGAGTTTCAAGGAATATGCCCAGAAATGGAGAGACCTGGCTGGCAGAGTTCAACCTCCTCTGACTGACAGGGAGCTAGTGGATATGTTTATGAGTACGCTGAATGGTCCTTTCTATAGTCACCTCATTGGAAGTTCGTTATCTGGTTTCACCGAGTTGATAATGACTGGAGAACGTGTGGAGAGTGATATAAGAAGTGGTAAGATACAGGTGGGTGTCTCTTCATCAAGCACTGCTAAGAAGCCCCCTAGTGGAAAGAAGGAGTCTAATGTTGTGTATGGTCAACATAGTCGTAGCAGGAATCACCAATCTGTGGGAGCAGTCCACATCTCTAATCCTACTCCTGCAGCACCAGAGCCACAACAAAACAATCAACAAAAGCCTAGAAGACAATTCACCAAGATCAACATGTCACTGGCCCAAGCCTTGCAACACATGTTGAAAGGGGAACTCATTACTTTGAAGGACCCTCCTCAGAATCCTAATACTTCCTCTCCTTGATACAATCCTAATGTACGATGTGCCTATCATTCTAATAGTCCGGGACATGAAACCAACAACTGTTGGGTGTTGAAAAACAAGATTCAAGACATGATTGAAGCTGGGGAGATTGAATTTGACCCTCCTGGTACTCCAAATGTGATCACTGCTCCCATGCCCAATCATGAGAAGACTGTTAATGTTGTTGATGAGGTTTCCTATGTTTCCTCAGTTGCAGATGTGACTACTCCCTTATCCATTATCAAGAAGAAGTTGGTGAAGGCTGGATTCTTTCCAGGTTGTAATGAAGACTGTTTTTATTGTGCCTACAAACCCGATAGCTGCTGGAAGTTGAAAGATGGTATTCAACGCCTCATGGACAATTACACTATATTGTTTGAGAGGACACCTTCTGTGGAAAGTATGTGTGAAAATCTAACTCGAAATACGAAGCTGGAAGATGTAGCTATGGTTGATAAAGTGCCAGTGAAGATTACCTCCAAGGGTCCTGTCAAGATCACCCCTAAAGGACCTGTCAGGATTACTGTTGAGGGCCTGGTGAAGACTGTTGCTGAAGTTAGAGTGGCTCCCATGATTATTACCACTCCAGGCCCTGTTCCTTATACTTCTGATAAAGTTATACCCTGGAATTATGGTTCTGATGTTTACATCCATGGTGTCAAGTAAGAACCTCTAACTGATGCACCTGTTACTGATGGTAATCTTGATGTTGATAATATTGCTGGATCTAGTAAGATCACTAGAAATGGAAGAATTTTCTCTCCCCAGGCTACTTCCAAAAGTGCAGTTACTCCAACTACTACCTCTAATCCTGAGCCAAGCACTGATACTCGGGGCAAGGGTCCTGTGGTTGAACCTGTGCAAGCTGAAGCACCGACCGCTGAAAATCTTTCTAAGCAGATGGAAGAAGTGTTGAAGATCATTCGCAAGAGTGATTATGATATTGTTGACCAGTTGGGGCATACTCCCTCCAAAATCTCTATGTTATCTTTACTACTGTGTTCTGAGGCTCATGCTAAAGCCTTAATTAAGTTCCTGAAGACTGCTCATGTGCCAAATGAGATCTCTGTGGATCAATTTGAGAATTGTGTGGCACATCTGACTTGTGATAATGGGTTGGGTTTTTCTGATGCTGATTTGACTCCTGCCAAAAGAAACCATAACAGAGCTCTACATATTTCCATCGAATGCAAAGGCACTACCTTGTCTCATGTGCTGGTGGACAATGGTTCTTCATTAAATGTGCTCCCCAGAGAGGTTTTGAACAAGCTCAGTCCTAAAGATGTTGTGTTAAGACCAAGTGATGCAGTGGTGAGGGCCTTTGATGGCTCAAGAAGAGTGGTACATGGAGAAGTAGATCTCCCGATCAAAGTAGGCTCTCAAGTCTTCGACTCTACTTTCTATGTAATGGATATTCGTCCTGCGTACTCCTGTTTAATTGGGCGCCCCTGGATCCATGGGGCAGGTGCTGTGACTTCCACTTTACATCAGAAGTTGAAATATCCGGTGAAAGGAAAGATCGTCACTGTTTATGGTGAAGAAGAATACATGGTCAGTCACGTGAATACTTTTAAATATGTTGAGATGAAGGGTGAATTTGTTCAGACTCCTTGCCAGACATTTGAGGTAGTTCCTTGGGTCGTTCCTACTACTAAAGCTCCCCCTGTTGTTAAAAGAGTTCCTATGTTTACCAGAGTACCTCCTATAATTGCCTCCCTCAAAGATGCTAGAGCTGTAGTTGAAGAAGGTGGTTGTACTATTTGGGGTCAGCTTCCTGACATCCCTTATAAGTCTGACAAGTTTGGTTTGGGTTTCACTGCAGAATCCCAGAAGGTTGTTTGTCGTGCTCGCGCTGTTCGTATCACCAATCAAGGGGTCATAAGAGATCAAATCAATGATGTGGGTGACTGTCATGAAGACTACAACCTAGATGATTGGATCTTTCCTACTGTGGGTGATGGGCTCAACAATTGGAAGACTGAAGATGTTATTCCTATCTCCTTTAGTCAGGAGTAAATACTATTACTATGTTTTATTTTAAGTTTGTAATTTCGAACAATTAAACCTTTAAACCTTGTGTCTTACCCGGGGCACAATGGTATGCTTGTTTCGGGATGTCATTTCATTTGCATACTTCATTCAATAAAAATCAATGGGCGTTTCGTTTTCGTAAATATTGTGCTCCTTGTCTTTCTTTATTTTTATTTTTATTTTTGTTTTATCAGCTATGTGTTCTTACACACACCCACATCACTAAAATGCAGATCCTCATCCACTCTGGATCCTGTTGATAACAATTCTACTATTGCCAATTATAATTTCGAGAATCCAATCTATCAAGCTGAAGATGGAAAGGAGGAAGATTGTGAAGTACCTATAGAGCTTTCTAGGTTGTTACAACAAGAAGAGAAAGCTATACAGCCACATGAAGAGCCAATCGAAGTTGTGAATCTAGGGACTGAAGAAAACATGAAAGAGGTCAAGATAGGGGCTGAACTATAAGATGGTGTTAAGAACAGACTAATTCAGATGTTACGTGATTATGTGGAGATCTTTGCTTGGTCCTATGAAGATATGCCAGGACTGGATACAGACATTGTGGTTCACCGTTTACCGGTAAAAGAAGATTGTCGTCCAAAGAAGCAGAAGGTTCATCGCATGCGTCCTGAAATGTCAAAAAAGATTAAAGCAAAGGTTATGAAACAGTTCGATGCAGGGTTCTTAGCTGTGACTTCTTATCCTCAATGGGTTGCAAATGTGGTACCGGTACCTAAGAAAGATGGTAAGGTACGCATGTGTGTGGATTACAGAGATTTGAATAAGGCCAACCCTAAAGATGACTTTCCACTTCCTCATATTGATGTTCTGGTAGACAACACTGCTCAGCATAAGGTATTCTCTTTCATGGATGGTTTCTCTGGTTACAATCAAATCAAGATGGCACCTGAAGATATGGAGAAGACTATGTTTGTTACACAATGGGGCACCTTTTGTTATAAAGTGATGCCATTTGGTTTGAAGAACGTCGGGTCAACATATCAGCGTGCTATGGTGGCTTTGTTTCACGATATGATTCATCATGAGATAGAGCTATATGTGGATGATATGATAGCCAGGTCCTAGAATGAAGAGCAACACCTTGATCATCTGCATAAGCTGTTTGAGAGGTTGAAGAAATACAAGTTGATATTGAATCCAAATAAGTGTACTTTTGGAGTTAGATATGGTAAACTCCTGGGTTTCATTGTTAGTGGAAAAGGTATTGAAGTAGACCCTACAAAAGTAAAAGCTATACAAGAGATGCCAACTCCCCGTACTAAGAAGGAAGTTAGAGGTTTCTTGGGACGACTGAATTACATTGCAAGATTTATTTCCCAATTAACTGCTACCTGTGAGCCAATCTTCAAGTTATTGAAGAAAGATCAGGTGATGGAATGGAATGACGAGTTCCAGACAGCCTTTGATGAAATCAAGAGATATCTTCTAGAACCTCCAATCTTGATGCCACTGGTTGATGGAAGACCTTTAATCATGTACTTAACAGTATTAGACAACTCAATGGGGTGTGTGTTGGGGCAACATGACGAGTCTGGTCGAAAAGAGCAGGCAATATACTACCTTAGCAAAAAGTTTACCGACTGTGAAACAAGATACTCACTGCTCGAGAAAACTTGCCGCGCTTTGGCATGGGCTGCTCGCCGACTAAGACAATATATGTTGACTCATACTACCTTGTTAATTTCAAAGATGGATCCAATCAAGTACATATTCGAGAAACCTGCCCTCTCCGGACGAATAGCAAGATGGCAAATGATCTTAACAGAATATGATATACAGTACACTACTCAGAAGGCCATTAAAGGAAGTGTTGTAGCTGATCATTTGGCTCATCAAGCAGTAGATGATTATCAGTCAATGAGTTTTGAGTTCCCTGATGAAGACATTATGATTATTACCAAAGAACCTGGACAATATGACGGACCCGAACAAGGATCCCGATGGACTATGGTTTTTGATGGAGCTTCTAATGCACTTGGTAATGGTGTTGGTGTTGTGATCATTTCCCCTGAAGGTTGTCATACCCCGATTACTCAAAGGCTTTGTTTCTATTGTACCAATAACATGGCTGAGTATGAGGCATGTATCATGGGTATCAAAGCTGCCATTGAGATGAAGATTCAGTTCCTGGACGTATATGGGGATTCAGCCCTGGTAGTGAGTTAGATTAAAGGAGATTGGGATACCAAGCATGAAAATCTTATTCCTTACAGAGAGCATGTGTTATCTTTGATCCCATATTTTGAAGAGATTACCTTTGGACATATTCCACGAGGAGAGAATCAGTTGGCAGATGCATTAGCCACCATGGAATCTATGTTTGAGATTAGCTGGGATGATGAAGCACCCAAGATTACTATTGACAGATTTTAGAAGCCCGCATACTGCAATGAGATTGATACTGAAGGAGGAGCGGAAAAGCCTTGGTTCTATGAGGTGAAAAGATATCTTGAAACTCAGGAGTTCCCTGAAGGGGCATCTGTCAAAGATAAGAATTTTCTGAGGAGGTTTTCTGCTAAATTCTTCTTGAGTAATGGAATTTTGTACAAGCACAATCATGATTCGACTTTGCTTCGTTGTGTGGATAAGAAGGAAGCAACAGAGATTATGGAAGACATGCATGATGGGATCTTTGGCACTCATTCTAGTGGTCATACCATGGCAAAGAAGATATTGAGAGCAGGTTACTATTGGTCTACTATAGAAGTTGACTGCTATCAACATTCCAGAACATGTCACAAATGTCAAATATATGCTGATAAAGTGCATATACCTCCAGCTCCATTGAATGTGTTGACTGCTCCTTGGCCTTTTTCCATGTGGGGCATTGATATGATTGGTGAGATCAAGCCTACTTCTTCTAATGGGCATAATTTCATCCTGGTTGCTATTGATTACTTTACAAAGTGGGTGGAGGCAGCTTCATTTGCATCTGTTACTAAGAATGTGGTGGCTCGATTCATTAAGAATAATCTCATATGTAGGTATGGCATCCCTGAAAGGATTATCACCGACAATGACTCTAATCTGAATAACACCATGATTACTGATCTCTGCATGCAGTTCAAGATTAAACATCATAACTCTTCTCCGTATCGTCAGAAAATGAATGGGGCAGTAGAAGCTGCTAATAAGAACATTAAGAAGATTCTACAGAAGATGACTGTTACTTACAAAGATTGGCACGAGATGTTACCATTTGCTCTGCATGGTTATCGTACTACAATACGTACTTCAATAGGGGCAACCCCATTCTCCTTAGTCTATGGTATGGAAGCAGTTCTGCCCATTGAAGTTCAAATCCCCTCCTTAAGAATCATGAAGGATGCAGGCTTGGATGAAGATGAGTGGATTCAAACTCGACTTGACCAGATAAATTTAATTGATGAGAAAAGGCTGGCAGCTGTTTGTCACGGTCAGATGTACCAGAAACAGATGATCAAAGCTTTTAATAAGAAGGTTAAGCAAAAGGTATATCAGACTGGTGACTTGGTAATCAAGCGTATCATATTACCACAGGGTGATCCTAGGGGCAAGTGGAATCCTACATACGAAGGACCATTTGTAGTCAAAAGAGTATTTTCAGGAGGTGCCATGATGCTTACTGCTATGGATGGTGAAGACTTCCCATAACCCGTAAACGCAGACATAGTTAAAAAATACTACGCATAAAAAGATACCCGCTAGGTTGACTGGCCTAGGCAAAAATAAGGGCATCCCGGCGAACCAAAAGGGTTCGGGCAAAAATTAGGGATATATATATAAAAAAGTGTGTACACCCGGCAAGTCGAAAACCTGAAAAGGCGGCTTGGGCAAAAAAGGGTATCCCGGTGGATTGAAAACCTGAAAAGGCAATCCAGGCAAAAGTTAGGGATTAAAGCATATGACTATGTCTCGTTTGGATCACCCATATAACTCCAACTGTCAGTACTACCTAACTCAAGTTCAAACAGATAAATCTCAATCCAATCGTTTCCGTCTCAACAGCAGAAGATGAGATACTTGAAGATAATGGCAATAGTAGAATTGAAACTCAATAGGATTATTTCTAACATAGCTGTCTTCCTTTGTTTTTGTAAATTTTTTACGACAAATTCCTCTTATTAGGATTTCTGTCTCCTTGTACAAATTTACCTGTATGTAGGTCACTTTATAATATAAATAAAATTTCGTCTTTGAATCCAGATTTACTTTTACCCTATTTACCTAAACGAAAACATCCATTGGTTGTGTTTGAATGTATGTATGCTTTTGAATATGATTGATGTTTACCAGAAATGCATAAAATGCAGTAAAAGTATTTACTAAGGACGAACGAGGGTAGGAGTTCAACGAAGCTTCGCAGGTTCATCCCACAGGACAACTACAAATCCCCAGCAGAGCAAATCTATCATTATAGATACGTCGAGTTACATCTCCCCTTGAATTTATGTCCATCTCTTTTATCCTCAGTCGGGATACTTAGGAACTTATTCCTTCAATAGAAGTACGACGAACGAAGACGGGAGGTTATAAATACCATACTATCAAACAAAACGAGAACGAAGTCCTCATATTCTTCAGCAACGAATCGGGATTTATTTTCCCTAGCCAGCAGTTGTTATACAAAGATGTCCGGACGCTTCAGGCTGCATGATTCATACATACATCATTTACATCATACCATAGCATATCCATAAATGCATAATACATTTACTTAAGTACATCATGCCATGCATGCATACATATTGCATAAACTAACCTTTTCCTTGCAGGATGGTTATATGCAGATAAAATACTATCAACAATTCACAACAGTTTAGAGACGATCTATACGAAGATCTAGTGCTGATACTTAATTCAGGGATAATCACTACGAAGATTCATTTCTGATGATCAATACTCAAGTTATCCTTGGAGGGGTAAATGGTCTATACGAAGATCTATTACCTAATCCAAGATATTTCCAAAAGAGATAATCGTTACGAAGATTTGTTTCTACTGGCCTATTCAACAACTCAAAACAGTTCAGAGACGATCTATACGAAGGTCTAGTGTTGATACTTAATTCAGAAAAAAATCGCCACGAATATTTGGTTCTGATACTTAAATTAAAGTATGTTCTTAGATATGGTTCAGAGACGATCTATACGAAGATCTAAGCCCTAACACTTAATGAAGGATATTCTTTTCCCCAGAGATAATACAGAGACGATCTATACGAAGATCTAGTGCTAGCATTTAACTCAAACCATGTTGCATAAATGATTCAGAGACGGCCTATACGAAGACCTAGTACTGATATCCAGTATCAACATAAAGATATTATCATCTCCTGATATTATGGATGGCATCTATAAGCCCATCTCCAGTTCTTCCAAGTGGCATCTTTAAGACCACTCCAGTATATACAACCAATCATCAGTGTTACTTTACGCACCGGCGAGTGCAAATTTTTGGGCTTTTGTGTTCAATCCCCTTCAACCTTCCAGGTCACGAATGGCACATATGCCAATCTAACCCCTCAGGTTTCAGAAAATTGAACAGGGGCAGCTGTTGCACCCCAAAATTTACCCTCACCTAGACAAGACATTGTGTACTAAGGTGTCCCAAGAGGTTCAAAAGGTTCACAAGATTCACAAGGTATCTCAGGAGGTTCACAAGGTTCACAATTAGTCAACAAGTTTGACAATCCCCTCAGACAATGCATCCTCCTAAGCAATGCATCTTAAACTAGGGTTTTGGATTTCATCAGGCTAAATGGACTGCCAAGGCCTCAAGTGAGCTTCATAGCATCCTATATGTCTTTAAGAATCCCTATGTCAAGTTTTAAGACTTTCCCAAAAGGTTTGCTCAGTCAGATGATCAGATAGGCTAAAATCAGTCAAAGCAGTTAAAAAGTCAAACTGAGGTCAAACCAAAGTCAAACTTCATGATTTTTTGCCAACATCAAGTATATGAAGTAAAATTCATCATTTGATCAAGGGTTGATCATGATTCATCAAGGAAGTTTCAGATCATCAAGAATCAGAAGTTTCTAAATTAGGGTTTTCACAGGAAAAGTCAACTGAACTTTGACCAGCCATAACTTTCACATGCTTCATCAAAAAATTTCCATCCAAAGCTCATTGTGAAGGAAATTGAATTCTCTACAACTTTGTGTCTCACAAGCCAAGACCAAAAATGCTTCATTTGGAAGGTATGAGCTAAGACATTATAGGTCATTTTAAAAGTCAACAAAAAGTCAACATCTTCCAAAGGGCATAACTTGAGAATGGTAAAAGATATGGACATGAGAGCAAAGAGGTTGGTTAGAGGACTCTCTAAGCTTTCCAAAATGTCAAAGAACACCTTCATAGCCTTAAAATTGAGGGATTTGTTCCTTTGCAAAGTTGGGATATATTTGAGAGGTTTATGAAGCAAATGGGACCTTAGAACCAAATTTCTCCAAATGGGCTTGCATTTTTATGACCCAATCACTACCATGACATCATGCACGAATTAAAAATCATTTATTCAAATTTTAATTCATTTTATTTTATTTATTATAATTTTATACATTAAAAATCATTTTAAATCAAAATAAAATATAAAAGTTTCAATATTTGATAGGATTTTGGTTCTAGAAATTCTTAAAGGACATTTAGAGATGATTGAAATCATATAAGATCAGATCAACCAAAAATAGTAAGAAGATATTCAATTTTTTCAATATTTTGAAGCATATCTTTCTTCAATCTCAAGTGATCCAAAAGTCCAAAGGAGGATCTGATTTTTTGACCTAATTAGGTCTTATTATATATGGACAACATAAACAAACACAAGGGACACGAAAAACAGGATTGAAGAACACCAAACCAATTTAAAAAAAAATCAAGAAAAATTCAAAATTGGGTTCTCTAATTTTGTTGTTTTTCAGGTGATCCAAAGGTTGCAATCCACTCTTTGATGCTCATTGAATACGTTTGCATCATTCACATCATCTGAAACCCCCATATATGCCGTAATCGAACCTTCATTGGGCATGCTTCAAATTTTTTTCGAACTCATACTTTTGGTTATTATAAATTGTTTTCTTGTGTGATTCATGTTTGTGATGACCTAAGGATGCTTTCTGGGCAGTTTAATCAAAGGTACAAGGCCTGAGGCTATAGACGCCATTGTTAGGGTTCTATGTTTCAAATAGGGGTTTATGATTTAGTAAATATAAATGAATTATAATCACTTAAATGAACTGTATTTGATGTGGGCAACACCATGGTGTGTTCAATTTGAGAAAAAATTACAGATATCATGAGCTTTGAAGAAACTTAGTTTTTCATACGAAACTGGATTCGCAGGAAATATCGTAGGAGATTTCGCAGGTAAGTTGGTAGGAACCAAGGTTGAAGATGACCATCTGGCACGAAAAGGAGATTTTGAAATTTCAATTTATTTTATTATGTTTTATTGGTATTAATATTTCAGAAAGAACACTTGGCTCAGATGGTTGGATGCGCGTGTGGAAAGCTTTGGTACCTGGGTTCGATCCCCAGGTTCTTTCTTTTTTATTCATTAATTTTCTTATTTTTCAGGTTTATAATATAAGGGCTTGGGTTCATTCTATATCAACTAAGCCTGCGCAGCCCAGTGGTTCATCCTCTTGCTGGTAATGGGGAGGTCCTGGGTTCAAATCCAGGCCTCCCCCATTTTTTTAAAACTTGTTTTTTTTAATTATTTTAATTATATATGTTTTAATTAATTAAGTTGTTTTATATTAAAATTATAAACTCTATTTAAAATGTTAATCAAAATTATATTTTTATAAATATCATAATATATTTTGTAAATAATTTTGTATATAATTTTATTATTTATAATTTGTAAATAAGTTATGAAAATTTATATTAATTGTCTTAAACATAAACCCTAATTTTTCTTAAATAAAAATCTAAACCCTAATTTTTTTCAAAACCCTAATTTCTAATCCTAAATATTTTATTAACCCTAATTTTTATTAACTTTAACATTTAATTTAATTAATTTTTGTTCTAAACTATAATTAAATAATTAATCATTTTTTATTATAAGTAATTATTATTTGTTTACTGTTATAATTGTTATAATTTTCTTCTAAAAGTTTTTCTAAATGTTTATTTAACTTAAAAAAGTAATATTTTCTCTTATATTGTTATTTTTCTTTATATTTTTGCTAACCCTTTTATTATTATTATTTCATTATTACTGACCATTTAAATTATTGCTTATTTATCATTATTTATCATTATTTATATTTCTCGATTATATTGTAACTATCCCAAAGCTTTGTAATAGTTTAGGTTTACATTCTTGCTTTATTTTTATTGTAAATATATTAACTGTGTGGTTAGTAACTATAGGGTGTGCATAACATGTTTGTGATTAAAATTGACTTAGAATAACTAATTAAATAAGATAAATACTTGAAAATAAACACTCACACACGTAAGTCGATCTTTGATCGCCATCTTGCACTTTCTAGGATTACCTCTCATGTTGCTTATTTCAAAAGGTCAAGTAAGGTGTCTTAAGCAAAGTCCCTTTACAAATATCATAAAGTCCCTTCAGTTTATAAGATCAAGTCCCTTCGAGGTTGCCTACGATAAATGATCTTGTCCCTTCGAATAAAAGATGATAAGTCCCTACGAATTGCTAAAGACACCTTACAGTTGCCTATATTCAGATGTCCCTATACATGTCCCTTCTTACATCCAAGGTAATGACTACCTATTCCTTAATAATAGGGATAGTCTTACCATTGAAAGAACATAAGAACAGTAAAGACTTAATATAGGGTAGGTTCCTCTTAATTACTTGCTCACCTTTTCAAAATACTCTTCACACCACACTTTTCAAACAAATTTTAAAAAACGAGGCTTTGTATACATCCATACAAGGATCATTACAAAGTACTTAGAAAATTTTTTAATCACCCACTACACTCTTACAAACAAACAAAGTGAGCTAAGTAACTAAGAGCCCATGGATAACCATGGATATAAAGGGTGCTAACACCTTCCCTTTATATAACCTACCCCCCGAACTCAAAATCTTTTAAGGTCTTTCCTGTTCTTTTATGTCCTTTTCTTTTGGATAAAATAAAAGTCGGTGGCGACTCTTGCTATCCGCAACATTTATAGAAAGTCAGTTCTCCCACCGTGTTACACATTGGAGTTATAGTAGCTGCTAGATTTTGGCTTTGCCTAGTTTTAGGGTCCTTAGACTTTGGATTGAGTCTAGATTAGGTCCTAGATGCATTAGGATATGTTTGATACTTGTTTACTTTCATTCCTTTTATCGCTCTTGCTTTATCCTACTAACCTTTGTTTTGTAGGGAGGTGGAGGTAAGTTTGTTCACAACTTCTTCCTTTTAAATTCTTTACGCTTTCTAAGTGTGTTTGTTTTATCATTTTGTGCTTAATTTGAACAACTTCATGCTAAATCCCCTTTAGAAACAACTTAGCTTCCTTAGGAAGTAAGTTGCTTTCTAGTTCCCTTTTCTTTTCCTTTTCCTCATTAAGATTAAAAAACTGAACTAACTTAGGTTCATCCATGCATGACAACACTTAGGATTACTAGTCTCCATTTAGACTTTTACCTTTAGTTCGCTTTGCTTTCTTTCTCATCTCAAAGAAAATTAAAAAACACCTAATGAAGGTTGATCTTCTCGTACGCCATGAGACTTTGTCATGGGTTACTTATACGTGTCCTATTTTAGGGCGAGGTATAATGTATCTACCACGATGAACAGGTCTTAGTATGAGAATGTTTCACAAACAACAAACTCAGAAAACACTTCCTTAAAAGATAATTAACAAACAAAACTCGTCTTTTCCTTCGGGAATTCTCTTCTCACCTCACTCACTCTTAACGCGAACTTGCTACGACTTGCTTCATTTTCAAGACGGTTACACACTCGTACTTGACGAGCCTGCAACACCTGAGCATAGGCATAAGCAGTTCCAACCGTAAAACACACAAACAGAGTTTCCGCCTTAGTTAGGCGAACTACGTCGGCTCTGATCCTCATTTTCCTGATGAGGTACGTAGGCAGCGGGGTAGGGCCCGTTCGAGCATATTCTTTATTTTCCCTACATTTCCCCCCTTTCTTTTTCGTTTTCTTTTTCTAGTTCCCTTTCTCATTTTAGTTCCAGTTAGCATTTATTTTATTCAGCAGCAATTTATTCTCACCCTTTGAATTAGACTAACAAACGTGGATCTCGTCGAGTATAGCGGATGGTCTGGGGTGCTAATACCTTCTCAAGTCGTAACCGACTCCTGAACCTAGATCTTTGGTTCGCAGGACCTCGTCCTTTCCTTTTCTCTTAGATTTGTGCAACATTACCTTTCCCATTCATTCAGGTTAAAAATGCCTGGCTGGCGACTCTACCTTTTCCGCGCCACTTTCATGTTTGTACTAGGATGAAAATCCTGGGAGCGACAGTTGGAGATTATGCTAGGGATCAAACCCAGAATCTCTGGTTTCCCCTTTGAGAGTCAATCCTAGCGCCTATTTGTTTTTGTTTCGTTGGGTTGTTTATCTATGTGTTATTGTGTGCTTTAGTTTAGCTTTACTGTTTCCATTTATAGCTTTACTTTACAGCATGTTATTTACCGCTTTTAGTATTTATTTTCCATGCATCATATATACTGGACTGTGATGGTTTGCCTTTTTTCTGTGGGTGGGAGTTACTGTGAGATAAGCCAAATACCCGACTTGAGTGCACCCTAGGATTAGCGTGGATAAACATTGTACTTGCATGGTAGCATGATGAGTGGCGATGAGTTCCACACCCATACTGTGACCGTCTTGGAACTATTATGTGTGGCGATCTCCTCCACTTTAGGGTACGACCTCGATAGTTATGTCCATCTGGTGACCAATCATTGAGGACCTTAGTGGAAACAAACCTCTCCATTGATGATAGTGGCATACCAGATTTGTTGGCAAACCCACTCGCATCCGAGGCCCCACTAGGAACTCACATAGGATGGCTTGGTTCTCTCATAGGAACCTAGTTAAAGCAGATTGTTCGTATGACGATTGTACTGTATCCCAAGGGCTGAATGTACTATTGTTTCTCGATTCAATGCTTGAAGCTGGGAACTTATGAGGGATGCTTGTTTCCTCGGACTCAGCTGAGACCTCCCTGAGTAGTACATAATGCCAAACCGATTCCCAGATTTGGTCATTAGCCATTTCTCGGAAATGGTGAACGTATTATTGCTATTCAGCTTTGAGAGTCCGTGATGTTGACCCGAGTAGCACACTCGTGAGATGGGAGGGGTTTACAGGTTTGCAGGAACCCTAAAACTTCCAACATACCCACTTTGTTAGTATTGTTCAGTATTGTGATCTGGTTCTATAGTTCTTTGGTTTTGAGATTCAGGATTTCTGTTCAGAGAAATTGTTACTGTGATTGTCATTGTAACCCTGCACAGACACTCGATTATCTGATCGACACAACACAAACATGTCACTGATCACATGCATTGCCTTGCATAAGCATCATCGCATCATTAATCATTTGTGTTCTTTTTCATTCTCGGGGTTCATATTATTCACAGTTCCCGGTCGAACTTCTGCTTCAGAAATGAAAGGTATTAGGAAGAAGAATGTGCACTACAAATTCTTTGACACCAAAGTGGATCTGCTTAACCAGATGATGTCTCTTATTACCTCGGGTCATGTGGGATACTTCAAAGAGAGTTATGGTGATATTCTAGATCTGGTATTCAACCTGGATAGTTATCAAAGGAGTGAAATCCATACCTTATTGCAGTACTACGATCCTAGGCTTCGATGCTTCACTTTTCATGACTTCCAGCTAGGGCCTCTGCTTGAAGAGTATGCTGTGGTGTTTGGAATTCCGCTCAAAGACCAGATCCCTTTCAATTCAGAGATGACTAGACCAACTTATCTTAATATTTCCAAAGCTCTTTATTTGAGCTCAACTGAAGTGGAGGCAAATTTGACTGCTACCAAGGCCATGGTACTTGGATTTTCTCTTGACTTTCTGGCTAGAAGAGCTAGGGAACTTGCTATGGCTGCTCGGTGGGATTTAGTTTGTGCTATCGTAGCCTTGTCCATCTATGGGATCATCCTATTTGCTGAAATGGATAAATTTGTGGATATGAATGCCATCCATTTGTTTGTGTTGAAGAATCTTGTGCCCACCCTCCTGGTGACTTGTACTATTTAGTGCATTACAAAAATGAGAAGAAACAGGGTGGTCTAGTCTGGTGTTGTGCTCCTCTATTCTACAATTGGTTCATGAGACATCTACCCACTACTGAGGTCTTCACCGATCCCAATGTAATCTAGGCCCATAAATTGAGCATGTTGTCTGACAAGGACATCAAATGGTTTACCCTAAGGCTGAAGGGGAAGAACTTTATCACCAGTTGTGGAAGTTATCTCAAAGTACCATTATTAGGAGTGGCTGGTGTAACACCCTAATGTTTTCCCTAAGTTTTCTTCGCATTTCATTTGCATCTTGCATACAAACAAGATCGCAATGGTTGCTCGGCTCTTCTCGGGTGTAGGTTTATGCCTCACAAGGGATCACTGTTTCCTTTTAATTGCTTTATTTATTTATGTTTACTAACCATTAATTAAAATCAAAAAAATATTTTTGTTTTCTTTCACTAACATTTTCAGGAAAGAGGAACCATTGAAAAATATCAAAAAAATAGCAGACCTGCAGCTCGAGTAAAATTTCACAGACAAAAGTCGAAGTTGATCCGCAAGTAATTCAAATTCATCTGATCAAAGATTTCCCAAGTTAATTGATTTATTCAAGGAATTCCAAGGTTCATGTGTGTAATACCCCATATTTAATTAAATTTTCTGGATAATATTAATTAAGATTAATTAGTATTATCTGACGCATAGGCTTTATTAAATATTCGACTCGGAGATATTTTGGATACTCTTTAATTGGACCAGTAAGTGTTACTAACTGATAACTATAATTTTTTTGGTTTTAAAAGGAAAATAGAAGAAAATAAAGTTATTAAGAAGGGTTTTATAAGAAAGAAAAAGAAAGAAAGTTGGTAAGAGAAAGAGAAAAAGAGAAGAGAAGAGAAGGGAGAAGAAGAAAACCTAGAAGCTAAAGAGCTTGAATTCATCACCATTCTTCATCATCTTCACCAACCTCCTTGTCGATTGCAAGGTGGGTTCATAGTTAGATACTTTTGTTTTAGATTTTGGTGTAGTTTTAAGGTTTATGAGTTTTAGGAATTTTGGTAGAAAAGCTTGAAATCGAAAGAATAAACGGTTAAAAACTCGATAAAACCTAAGTATGATGTTTAGTATATGATTATATGCATATTTGTGATTGGATTCCTTTTTTTGGGTGCACTTTTGTGGAATTTGGAGGTTTTGGGAATGGTTTCCCGTAGCTGGTTTTTAACATAATTTTTCCTAGTTCGCCCCGCAAACAGTAGAAATTTTATGAGTTCGCCCTGCGAACTGTAGCTTTCAGCTGAATTATGTTTTTTTTCATAACTTATGATCCGGGTATCCGTTTTTAGTGTTCCGCATATTGATTCGAAGCTGAAACCAATTACTAATTAATGATGCTAAAAGATAATATTTTTACCTGACTTTTTCCCGAATTTTACCTGACTTTTCCGATTAACCGTAATTATGTTAGTTAAAGAATTATGGTATTGAGCTAGTTGTGAAATATGCGATAATCGTGAGGATTTAATAGAAATAGAGAGAATGAGATTATTGTGATAAATGTTTAATGGTGGTATTTAAACTAAAATAATTAGAATTATATGTTCGAGAACTTTATAATTTAAAAGTATCAAGAATAGTGAAAGAGTGAGGAAAACTTTTAAACCATTTGAATGGCCTAGTATTGTGACTAAGAATTGAGAGATGGTGTAACTTGTGAGGTAAGTAGGATTACCCTAGGTTGATACAAATTGTTTAGAGACATGACAATGCGTAGGCGCCGATGCTCGATTAGTGTCTTCGGGCTAGGTAGTTGTAGGAAGTTAGAAGTTGCTTCCTTGCGATATAATCCTAAATTAATTATATCTAGTTCGTGTCGAGGTTCCATGAGGTGGGAGGACCGGAGAGATATAATTAATCTGTGGATTCGAATCCCTTAATGGATGATCGTGACCTGTGCTTGTCCTGGAGTGGTTGGGCGGGGAAAGTATCCATTAGGATAAGTAATAAGTGACTCATGCTCGTCCTTGTGTGGCTGGGCAGGGGAATTTATCTACACGTTGAGGATCGAGTTACCCGTGCTCATCTGTTACGGCTATGGCTGGGCGGAGAAAGATGCCTTTAAGCACCTAGTGTGTGTGCTCCGTTTTGTTACCTTGATGTCTCTAGTTTTATGTGAACTAGAAGTCTAGGTTTGTCCCCCGACTTGAGTATTGATAAAATTAAACCCTTAGAGCCGAGAGAACTCTAAGATAGGGAACCCACTGAGATGTTGTTTTCTCACCCCACTATTGTTGTTGCTTTTCAGGTTTCTTTTGCAGGTCTGATTTACAAGTGGAGCTATGCTCGAGATATTTCAAGTGAAACATAGTTTTAGTCTTCCGCTGTGTATTTATGCATCTTTGTACAATATGGATATTGTATTAATCTTAGTGTTTTTATTTTAGTGTGATTTCCATGTCTTATACCATTGTCGTATAGAATTTTAGAATTGGTCAAGAATGTAAATTATACTAGTAGGCATTTATGACGGTGTTAGTACCAAAATAACACTTGTATGATATTATTCTAGATATATATTATATGGGCGTTACATTTGGTATCAGAGCAGGTCGTATCCTCGACCTAGCCTTGAAACATCATAAGTAAATCGTTCCTGCCTCTTAAGTTTGTCTTGTCGGCATGGTTCTTAATATCATATTATATAATATTGGTTCTGATCAACCTAATGCTATGTATGTGATAGGTAGAGTCATGGTTGTGTGACCATGAGGACTCTAAAGTGTTTTTGCAACTTGTGCTGTGGGAAAAAGCTCAAGTCGAGAGTTAGCAGTAGGAACTTTGGTCAGTTTAGTTGGAGTCTTCTTAATGGTTTACTTCCTGTAACATGGAATTGAAGAGTAGTGTGTTGTTTGAGAAATCCTTTGGAATGGATAAGATCTAAAGGGTAAAGATCTCTACACAATGAGTGGTCGGTGTATCAGGGAATACGTAAAGGCACTAATGGATCAATATTGGTCCCTAGTATGGACAAGAGTTTTTGAGAAGTTTCATTCCACGAGAAGAGAAGATGTTTTATGGAACGTATGACGTAAGTTCGGGAATGAGTAAATTGCTAGTGTTTCAGTTCCAAGGTCGCGGTGATATCTTGGATGAGCAAGAGTACCTCAAGGGATGCATTTGGGTAATACCTTACGGATGGATAAAAGTTACGAGTTAAGAGTGTTCATTTTCTTTGGGAACCTAAAGTTGTGATGGAACGTGAAGAGAAATACAAGGATGTGATTACACGTTTCAAGTGAGACAAGTATGCCCCTAATGAAGAGTAGAAGTTTTGAGTTGTATATTCAGTTATGACAAAGGAGACAAAGTTTAAAGTGATGCATCAGGGTGTTATATTTAGTAAGGGATCAATTCGGTAAGTTTTGAAGTTACCCAAGGAATAGTATAAGGTATAGTGTCGAAGAGAGAGCAAGTTGTATTTAGTATCGTGAGGTGCATTTGGTATGGACCAGATGAAGTCGTGATAAGTGATAGAGTGAGCAGTTGGGATTCAGGAGAATTCTTGTAAAATAAATTATGTTGGACATGAGAGGATTACCACATAGCGTAAAGTTAACACGGTGTGGAAATGGTGTTAGCAGTGCGATGTGAGAAGGTGACAACGAAAGGTATTTTTGGACGAGTGTACAATGGAATTGTTAAGTTATTATTGAGACTAAAGCTAAGAAGTGTGAGCAATGATGGTTCGCTCATTAGGACTCGGGTGGTATGATTACTATATGTGTGGAATCGCCGGTTGGTATGGTTGTAACTTTTGGATGTGATTGGAATGAGTTTGGGAGGTTTGGGTTGCAATGAAAACTAGGGTTGTGTTTTTGTGTTTGAAGTAATCGGTTAACCTCCTGGTAGTAACCGATTATCATTGTTGAGTTTTGAAATGTAGATTTTTGCTAAGATTCTTACATTCTGACTAGAGTGCTCGATTGAGGCGTACTTGGTACCAATAGAAAGTTGTGGAGACTTTCTATGCAATGGTTAGTAGAGGATAAGGGGACCCCGATCATTTTGTAAGCAGAGACAGTAAGGTTCTTCAGAGGAGTGCTTTACCTCAGTCTTCAGGTATAAGGGAAAACTCATGTGTTTGCGAATAATCGAAGTATTTGGAATATGCCTCTAGTGAGATTAAGAATGTTGTTGTTTTAATTCTCTCCAAGGAATTCAAGAGAGAGGACAAAGTTGTATACTAGAGATGAGATGTTCATCATTTTGTTTTACCCGTTAAGGATTATGTGTTGGTTTTGTTTATGGATGAATCAAGTATTAGCTTGTGGCTAAAACCCTTTTCGGCGACATCATCGTTGTTTTCCTACTATCATCGTTGTACGAGTGGAACCGAACTTTTTCGTTGAATATTTGTGTTATGACCGTAACAGAATGGTAGTTCTACTTCCTCGTTTGTTGGAATATGTGATCTGCACGTGGTGCTCGTTCTGTGTTACCTCGGGTTGTGAACGATGGGAGATTGTTACACGTGTTTAGAAACCGCGAGTGAGAATCATATTACAAGTTAGTGTGGACTAGATTGGTAATTCCGAGTTGGATTATTTGTTAGCAAGAGGAGCAAGTTTAGTTGTGTTCGACCGTCTAGCCTCAGATAGGTAATCGATTGACACATGACTTTGTGAAAGACTTTAGAGAATCGTACCTTCTGAACTGGAAGTTTGTTTTGACTTCTGTTTGAAGTATCAGAGGTTAAAGTGTTGAATTTCCTTTTGAGCATGATTGGTAAACGATAAATGATCTGAATTTGTGGTGTGTTGTCATTGCGACTACTAAGGACCTAAATTGAGAAGTTATAAGATATTCGTGAAGTGTTGGTCCTTCCGAAAATGTTTTGGTAATTGAATTATTGTGTGGATAAGGGATGCGTAATTGGTCATTTTTAGTATCGTCAAAATTCTTAACTTCAAGCTATGGAACCCGTAAGAGTAATACTGGTTGTGTGCGGTTGAACCTTATTCAAAGATAAGAATTTTAGGTTACCCTTCCAGGTAAGAGTGAGAAATGAATGTCCCGAAGTTAAGCATGTAAATTGGATCATTAAGGAACAAGACCCTTGATAGAAGTGAATTCGAATAATAAGTTTTGTGTGATCCTAAAAGGTGAGTAAGTGGAATATTGTATGCGAAAGGCAAGTGTTATGGAAATCCGCAAGTGTACTAAGGATGATTTGAATTTGGTATGACTCACTAGTTATTGTAAGTTTTGTGGTGTTACAACGTTGTTATTGATGGAAACCTTGTGTCAACAGAAATATCGAGTGGATGGAAATGTTGTAAAGAGATTGATATGGAGCGTCGTAACCATGGTCAGATTGGTTAAGCTTAATTGGATAAATTGTTTCGAGTTTAGAATGGAATTGGAGTTGTATTGGTTGTGACTGCAGTAGTACAACCTTGTATCTTTGTTGTTGGAGAGCTTTGGTCTGATGCCATTATTGTTTAGTCGACAAGTGAATTGTTCTATCGTTGCATGTCTGCAAGTTTTGTTCCCCTGGTTGGAGAAAGCTCCAATGGATACGTGAGTTCTCCGCAGACTACCAACTACTTAGTATTTCTTGAGAATTCTTGGCATCTCCATTGTTAGGCCTTGAGGGAATAGCGGGAGGAGACAGATGAAAGAATCTAGTCGGATTGTTGAAATCGGAAGAGAATTATTTATAAGTATTGAAGTAAGAGAATTTTGTTCTAAGTATGTTATCTATGGTAAGACACTGAAAGGGTGGAGTGTCCGATGTAAATGGTTACAGTTTTGATATAAGATCAAGTGGAATTGGTAATGAAGTCGTTTAATAACTTTTGAAATGGCTTTAGTGATTGAAGGATTGTAATAAGAGTTTCAGTTGAAATTGTATGAAGTTAAGTTTTCACCAAGATACCTTGTGGAGTTTTGTCGAGTGTTGAATGTTCCGAAATCAAGCTGGAGTGTTATGCTTTTGTGTTGTGACTCAATGGAAGGAATTAGCATGGTATGTTTCTCCGAAGGAGGAATGAGACGAAATGTTTCGGTATGAAGCACAAATGAGTAGCGAAAATAGTAAGTTAGAGGTTAACCCAATGGTGGAAACAGGTGTATGAATAAGGACGCGAAAGTTTGATTTTGTTGTGAAACGGGGATTTTGAGCCGCGAAGTCAAATTGGAATTTGAGTATGTCAGGATATGTAAGAGAATTAAGGATAAGTACGGATCTGAGATAGTGATGTAAACCTTCGTTGCGGATGAGTAAAGGAAATTCGAGGACAAATTTCAATTCAAGGAGGGGAGGATGTAATACCCCATATTTAATTAAACGCTTTGGATAATATTAATTAAGATTAATTAGTATTATCTTAAGCAGAGGTGTTGCACCCCAAAATTTGCCCTCTGTTTTTAACTCTAGCCGACTTTTTGTTTCGCATTCATTTGCATCATCTTCATAGCATAGCATGTATTTCGTCTTAATATTAGCCAAAATAATTTATCGGAATTTGCAGACAAACTGGTCAAATTAATTTTCAATTGTGTCTAAAATCAGTAAACGAAAAAATGTCAAGTTTAAGTTTGCAAATGTCGGTAATATTAATATGCGGTTCACGTGGTTTAATTTGACTTGCTAAGAATATTTTTACGACTATTTTTGGTCATATGTTGATCAGTCTGAGCGGCTTAAACGGTCATAATTTTTATTTCAAAATCCGACCAAACGCTGTATTTTTCCGAGTCATTTATTTCGCGTTGATTATTTTGACGTATTCATTTTATTTTTTCGAGCATTTTGGGTGCCCAACTTTTTTTTTTTTGAGTCTATTTATTTTTATATTGAGTCTAGAATAAATAAATAGAATTGTTAGTTTTTATTTTAATTTTAACTATTTTAATTATTAAACTTTATTTAGTTTTAAATTAATATTTTATTGGGTCTAGAATAAATAAATAGAATTGTTAATTTTTATTTTAATTATTAAACTTTATTTATTTTTTTAATATTTGATTGGATTCCAAAATAAACTTAGGCCCATTATCATTAACCTAATTGGTCCCTATATATATGTTGCTAACGGAAGGAAAAGGGAGAGGAGATTGAGTGCACACGGCGCAAGAACCACAGCGCGAGAACTGGTTTCTATTTGTTTGTGTATCGTTTTCTTTCAATTATATACACTTGTGAGCTACTTTTTTTTTCTTTCTTCTTTCTATTGACATCTCACATCATATAAATGGTCATAGATATTGTTGTTTAATTGTTTGCCAAACTTGCTGTGTCACGTGAAAATAATAGTAACATGTTAATATATATATATATATATATATATATATATATATATATATATATATATATATATATATATATATATATATATATATATATATATATATATATATATATATATATATATATATATATATATATATATATATATTAACATGTTACTATGTATAAATATAATATTAATATAATATGCATAATGTTAAAATAATGTAAAATAAATAATATAGTTTTATTTTAGTTTGTTATTTTTCTATTCGAATCGGATTGTGTCGATACGCTATCACATATTTGTGTGTATGAGGCGTGACACTCGTATTGATCCGATCCAATTGCGATGATCGCAATTTTGCGTTAGCAACGTCGTTGTTCTTTTTTTTTCATATTATTTTTTATGTTATTTGTATACATGTGTTTAGATCTGCACAGATAACTAACAACTCTAATTTTTTTCTTTTTCTTTTTCTTTTCCTAAAACCTCAAACTTTTCATAAACTTTAATTTTTCATGTAAACCTTAAAACTTTCTCATAAACTTTAACAGTGTTATTTTCTCTAAACCATAAACTTTTTCTCAAACATTAACACGTGTTATTTCCTCTAAACCATAAACTTTTTCTCAAACCTTAACAAACCTGTTATTATTTCTTATTTTCGCTCATGTTTATGTTATTCATACACTGTAATTGCTTCGCCCTTGTAATATTTTAAGTTTTAACTTGTAATATTTTCAGTTTTACTTTTCGCCATCTTTATTATGTAACTGCACCAAAGCGTTGTAATAGTTAGGATTTTATTTTCTGCCATTCATTTTCTGCCATTTTATTTTTCTGCCATTTATTTTTCTGCCATTTAAATTTCTGCCATTGATCCTATATTAACTGCGTGGTTTAGTTTTGTAGGGCGTGAAAACCTACTAAATTAATCATTTAATATTTTTCTTTAACCTTTATATTTTTTGTAAATAAATAATAAATACTAACTATTTTAATAAAAAAAAATTTAATTACTTACTTATAATAATAAATCCTTATATATTTTGTAAATAAAATCTAATTGACCATTTTTCTAATTGAATAATAATAATTCTAAAAACTTGTTATAAATAAACCTATTAACCTAATAATTTGATATTCTCTATAATCTTTATTTATTTTGTAAATAACTAACTTAATATTTTTCATATAACTCTTTTATTTTATAATTTGTACATTAATATTTTTTTAAATTCTTTTATTATTACTAATTTATTTTAAACTCATATTTTTCTAATGACTTCTAAAAAATCTAACTTGTTTAACCTAAAATAATTTCTTTTAAAATTCTAACCTTTTTATTATCACTTTATTATTATTATTATTATTTTATTATTGCTTTATTACCATTGTTTATTTATTATTTTATTATTATTTGCTTTTATCTATTCTATATTTGCTTCATTATTTTCCTTATTTTAATTTTGTTTTATTTATAATATTAGAAAAAACTGTATAGGTTGTAAATTTATTCTTTCTCGCCTGATTATTATGTATCTGCCCCATAGCCATGTAATAGTTTAGGAATTTATTTTTCTTGCTTTTATTTTTGTAAATATTTATTGCGTGGTTAGTAAATAGGGTGTGAAAACATATTTGTGATTAATTTGACTTAGATAATTAATTTAAATAAGATAAATATCTGAATATAAACACTCACACACGTAAGTCGATCTTTGATCTTCATCTTGCACTTCCTAAGTTACCCCTCTCAGTTGCCTTAAACATGGTCAAGTCCCTCGAATATAGGGGTGTCTTAATCAAAGTCCCTTCATAAAAATCATCAAGTCCCTACAGTTTAAAAGATCAAGTCCCTTCGAGGTTGCCTATGGAATAATGATCTTGTCCCTTCGAATAAATGATGATAGTCCCTATGAATTGCTAAAGACACCCCTCAAAGTTGCTTTCTATGACCATACGATGACCCTACGTTTGTGCCTTAACATCCAAGGTAATGACTACCTATTCCTTAATAATAGGGATAGTCTTACCATTGAAAGAACATTTAAGAACAGTAAAGATTTAACTTAGGGTAGGTTCCTCTTAAGTACTTGCTCACTTTTTTCATCAAATTACTTCATTACACTTTACATTTTAAACAATTTTCAAAACAAAGTCTTTATATATATATATATCCGTACAAGGGTCATTATAAAGTACTTAAGAAAATTTTTAATCACACACTACACTTCTCAAAACAATTTAAAGTGAGCTAAGTAACTAAGAGCCCATGGATAACCATGGATGTAAAGGGTGCTAACACCTTCCCTTTACATAACCTACCCCCCGGACCCAAAAAAATCTTTTAAGGTCTTTCCTGTTCTTTTATGCCCTTTCCTTTGGATAAAATAAAAGTCGGTGGCGACTCTTGCTATCCGCAACATTTAACTAAAGTCAGTTCTCCCACCGTGTTACAGAACTGGCGACTCTGCTGGGGATTTAATAAAAGAGGGGTACCCTTAGGAATTAGATCACTTTAAACTTGTTTGCTTTACTTTACTTGTTTGGTGCTCTTATGTGTGAAAGATCCTAACCCGGATCTAGTGTACCTTATGTAAATGGCAATAGACCAAGGAAACTGTACGGCGTATACCGATATGGTTGATCTGATGGCCATAGTTAGTGTGACTTCTTGGCTAGTGCTTATGTTCCTTAAGTAAAGTTGAGGATAATATGAGGCTGCCATATGTTGTCAATACACTAAATGACTTTTAGAACCTTAGTCATCCCATCTTGGCCTTTAGAAAGTAGTGAGATAGCCGGCTTTGGTGAAGACTGAAGTTTGTTGATACTCGATACTACGCTCATTGAGATCCTAAACTTGGAGGGTTTTGGTTGGCAAGTAAGTTGCCTACTGAACAACCACCCTTGTGAAGGATCAATGATATTGAGATCCCTTAGAACCTGGTTACTTTATAGGACAGGATGAACCAACTAAACTTCAGGGGAGGGTACTTACCTTTAAACCTCATGCAAGCCTCTAAACCTATGGTTGTTGTGTGACTTGCTTGTGTGTGCCACATGTTTGTGATTGAACATAACATCATAACATCATCATGCATCATAAGCATATCATTTTCACTAACCATTTCAAGGACCAAAGGATTTATCTTTGTTCTTTGTTGCAGGTCATGGCTTCTGCTCGTAGGAATACTACCCAGATCAACTTTGTAGGAATACCTCCTAAGCTTAAGGAATTGGTCTCTCAAGTTTCTGAAAACTCCTAATTCATCAAGAGGCATGGTCACCTACTGGATCTAGTCACTTTAGGGTTCAATGAAGACATGATGAGTGTCCTGTTTCAGTTCTTTGATCCTAAACATCATTGCTTCACATTCCCCGACTATCAACTGGTTCCTACAATGGAAGAGTTCTCTAGACTACTGGGTATACCTATCCTTGATCAGAAACCCTTCACAGGCTTGGAAAAAGAGCCTAAACCTGAATTCATTGCTGCATTCCTACATTTGAAGAAATCAGACATTGTCCCAGAAACAAGGAGTGAAGTTAAGGTATTCTTGCTAAGGTGTTGATAGAGAAAGCTCAAGTGTTCCTGAAGGCTATGAGTTATGATGCTTTTGAGGAGATCTTAGCCCTATTGATTTATGGCTTAGTATTGTTCCCCAATCCAGACCAGTTCATAGACGTACACGCCATCAACATATTTCTGACTCATAATCCAGTGCCTACATTACTTGGAGACATCTTACACTCTTTTCATACCCGTACTACGAATGCACGAGGAACTCTGATGTGTTGCATACCTTTGCTATCTAGGTTGTTTATTTCTAACCTTCCTCGATCAGTGATGAAGAATGAACAAGGGTTAAGGTGGTCCAAGAGGATTATGTCACTTTCTCATTCATATATTCATTGGTGCTATAGATCTATGGAGAATGTTACTATCATTGACCGTTGCGGGGAGTTCCCTAATGTGCCACTCCTTGGCATAAGAGGGGGCATTACTTACAACCCTTCTTTAGCTCTACATCAGTTTGGTTACGCTCGGAGTGATGGTTCTCATGACATGTTGATTCAGGGTATTGTGTTCGACTACGACAATGATCTTCAAGGTTACCGTCAAAGGTTTATACGAGCATGGGGTAAAGTGAACAAGGTTGACATAAAGACTCTGGAACCCAAGTATACCATTCCTATGGAACCTTATCTCAGATGGGTGCGATCTCGTGCTCAGACTCTTATGATGCCATATCCTGCTATCCTGCCAGTTACCATGGAGCCTGTTGCTGAAGGAGATACTTCTTATACCATCCTTCACCCAGACATGCTCACTGACATGGAAGAGCTACAGAGGTCCTGGATCCAGTTGAGGGAGCAAAGGGATACTTTTGAGACTCATTACAAAGCAAGTCAAGAAAGAATCCTAGAGCTAACAAAGCAACTTCACGAGGAGCGGAATCTCAACTCATACCTCAACACAAAGAGGAAACGTCCATGGGAGACTTAAAACCCCATCTTCTGTATTCATTGCATTTTTATTGTACGCCCAAGGGGCAAACAAATTTATTACTAATAAAAGTTTACTCTTTGGTTGTTTAAACAAATTTAAATCTTGCGGTCCTTGAAAACATTGCATACGCATTTACATACCATATCATTGCATCACAGGTTTCTTATGTACAGGTATCTTATCTTCTCACTGTTTATTTCAGCAGAAATGGCTCTCGAACAATCTGTCAAAGATCTTCAAGCTCAGAATGCTCAGTTTCAAGAAGTGATTCTGAATTTATCCAAGGGGCAAGAAGAGTTGAAAGCACTCCTCTCTAAGGACATGAAGAAGAAGAATCCTGAGGACAACAAGGATGATCAGCTGAAACAACTACAAGCTGAGATGGAAGAGATGAGGATCCAGATGAATGACCAAATGGCTCTTATCCAAAGTTTGGCCCAGGGGAAAGAAGGGCTGAGAAGCTTTGTCAATAAGCTTCGATATAACGGAGTTGGGAATCTAATCATCAGTCAACCTCCGTTGAAACAAGCTGACTTGGCTGAAAGGAAAGTAAGGATAAGAGAAGGAAATAGACAGGCTACTACTGACCATCCTTCAATGGAAGAAAGAAGGCCTTGTAAGGTTAATCCACTTCTATAAAAGGAATGTAGAAGACAGTTCATCCGGTTCAGCACACCAATGTCATAAGTTTTGCAATGCCTGTTGGAGATGAAGTTGATTTCCTTGGAAAATTCTCCTAAAAATCCTAATACCTCTTCTCCTCGCTATAATCCCAAAGCAAGGTGCATGTACCACTCCGACAGTCCCAGACACGACACAAATAACTGTTGGGCATTGAAGAATAAGATTAAAGACCTAATTGACGAAGGAATACTCGAGGTTACTCCAGAAGGCCAGGTTGAGTTCTTCTATCGTCCATCAAGTATCAAAGTTTCCAGACAACTGGAGTGACGGGTTTAGAGGAAGAGGCTTTGAGAACATTTGAATTTTCATTTGTAATTTCTTTTGTTTGTTTAAACACTTACTATTATCTTAAACTTTTGTTTTCATTAATGCATTGCATATGTTTGTCTTGAATTAATCCATTCGTTTCACTATATTTTGAACTATGCTTCATATTTCTATTTTGTGATATTTAACTCCTGATAAAGCTATAAGCCTGTAGAGGGAGGATGACGAAAACAATACCATAATCTTATGCAGTATGCTTTTGAACAGACTATGCTAACGATGTACATGCATTATTTCAATTCCTAAACAGTGGAGATATAAGGAAGTTAATCCCTAGTCAACCCTTTTGAGCCTATGAAGTAGGAGTTTTTATTCTCGCACAAATTAAAACCCTTATTCATAACCTGGGGCAGGGTAGTTACTCGGTTAACTCAAATATGTCAATTATCTGTGTTGTACACAACTAATGATGGTTCTCTGTAATCATTAAACCTGACTGTCAATATCTAGCAAAAAAAAAAGCTCACTAAGTCAAAACCTATGAAGGAGACTTAATAAAAAATTAAGACATCTCGCTGACTGTAACCTTGAAATAAATAGTTCAGGCAAAAAGAAGATATAACAAAGTCAAAAGAAAAAAGAGGTCACTATGAATCCTCAACAAAGAAAGATGACTGAATGTTCAAATAAATTTTTGGTTTCTGAACCATCATAAATGCCAGTGTTACAATTCCAAACTCCTTTGAGCCTCAATGCATAAGTTAACTGAGTATAGGACTGAAGAACATCATGGAGATTGGGTTAGGTACAAATAAAATTTGAGCCTTTATCCTTTGTTTCTTAAACCGTGAATCAGGCCACGTTACAACCCTTTAAAAGTCCTAACTGAAGCATGGTTAGTTCGAAAGCGTACTGCTACAAAAAGGTATCCTGACTCCTTTAGGACTTATTATAAAACTTGAGTTAATATCACAGTTTTCACAAAAACTGTTTTTCTAAAATAACTCTTTTCAAAACTTCAAGACAGACATAAGCATTGCATTTTTGAATATATTTGTTTGCGTATACCTGAATATTTGATAAACAGAGAAACTTACGGGATGAATGTTCAATAAACCAAAGTCCTTCCGATAAACAAAGTTGCTTCCTGGATCAAAGTCCATGTATACAAAGGGGCATAGTCATTATCTCCCAATCAAGGGGGCATGCCATGATACTGCCTAACTCATTTGGGGCAATCAGGACAGGATTCAACTATGTTTAAGTAGCCAGGGGAAGATCTCCTCATCTATCTAAGTTACCAAGGGTAACATTACAGAGTTCATAATGCTAGAGGCATAGTCACTGTTTCCCAATCAAGGGGGCATACCAAGTTACTGTTCAATTCATTCAGGGCAATCAGGTCCAGATTCAACAGTGCTTAATAGCCAGGGGCAGCTCTCCTCATATATTTGAATTACTAAGGGTAACATTACAAAGTTCATGATGTCAAGGGCATATTATTGTGGGGCATTCTGCTTATTTCTCTTGAGGTAACTACCTTCAGATACTTCCATTATGGGACAATTCATCCTCAACCAAGGGGCAATGTTTTCTTTTCAAATCTAATATCCGGAGCGTATATGGTCCATCACAATTTGAAGACACGTACCTCTCATTGTATTACCTTGATATTGGATTCTCAGCAGAAGCCATTGTGGAAATTAATTGTCTACGCCAGTAGTATCAGATGGTGTCAGTATCATGTCTTCAGATCCAGCTATGAGGATTTCTGGGAAGGTATTTAGGAAAGTTAAGAATCTCAGGAGCTCTAAATTCAATTGTTTATACACTCTCAAAGTTGAAACGATTCTGTTTTCGAGTTCAGCTTTACTTTTCCCTCTTTATTCAGGATTACTTTTCCTCTTTTACTAAAGCGAAAAACGTCCATTGGTTGTGTTTGAATGTATGTATGCTTTTGAATATAATTGATGTTTACCAGAAATGCATAAAATGCAGTAATAGTATTTACTAAGGACGAACGAAGGTAGAAATTCAACGAAGCTTCGCCGGTTCATTCTTACAAGAAAATTACAAATCCCCAGTACAATAAATCTATGCTTCAAGTAACATCTCCCCTTGAATTTATGTCCATATCTTTATCCTCAGTCGGGATACTCAGGAACTTATTCCTTCAATAGAAGTACGACGAACGAAGACGGGAAGTTATAAATACTATACTATCAAACAAGACGAGAACGAGTTCCTCATATTCTTCAGCAACGAATCAGGATTTATTTTCCCTAGCCAGCAGTTGTTATACAAAGATATCCAGACGCTTCAGGCTACATGATTCATACATACATCATTTACATCATGTCGTAACATACATATCCATAAATCCATAATACATTTACTTAGGTGCATCATACTATGCATGCATACATATTACATAAACTAACATTCTCCTTACAGGAAAGTTATATACAGATAAAACAGCATCAACAATTCACAACAGGTCAGAAATGATCCATACATTACTCAAGATGTCCTCGGAGAGTAGGCAAACGGTCTGTAAGAAGATCCATTCCCTAATCCAGGATATTTCCAGAAGATTTCATCTATCTGGTCTTGAATAGCAGAAAAACGGTCTGTACAAAGATCCATTCCCTGGTTCAAGATATTTTCAGAAGATTTAATCTATTGGCCCTTGAATAGCAGGCAAACGGTCTGTACAAAGATCCATTCCCTGGTTCAAGATATTTTTCAGAAGAACTAATCCTGACGTTCTTTTGACCTTGGAGAGTAGGCAAACGGTCTGTAAAAAGATCCATTCCCTAATCCAGGATATTTCCAGAAGATTTCATCTATCTGGTCTTGAATAGCAGGCAAACGGTCTGTACAAAGATCCATTCCCTGGTTCAATATATTTTCAGAAGATTTAATCTATTGGCCCTTGAATAGCAGGCAAACAGTCTGTACAAAGATCCATTCCCTGGTTCAAGATATTTTTCAGAAGAACTAATCCTGACGTTCTTTTGACCTTGGAGAGTAGGCAAACGGTCTGTAAAAAGATCCATTCCCTAATCCAGGATATTTCTAGAAGATTTCATCTATCTGGTCTTGAATAGCAGGCAAACGGTCTGTACAAAGATCCATTCCCTGGTTCAAGATATTTTCAGAAGATTTAATCTATTGGCCCTTGAATAGCAGGCAAACGGTCTGTACAAAGATCCATTCCCTGGTTCAAGATATTTTTCAGAAGAACTAATCCTGACGTTTTTTTGACCTTGGAGAGTAGGCAAACGGTCTGTAAAAAGATCCATTCCCTAATCCAGGATATTTCCAGAAGATTTCATCTATCTGGTCTTGAATAGCAGGCAAACAATCTGTACAAAGATCCATTCCCTGGTTCAAGATATTTTCAGAAGATTTAATCTATTGGTCCTTGATAGCATGCAAACGGTCTGTACAAAGATCCATTCCCTGGTTCAAGATAATTTTCAGAAGAACTAATCCTGACGTTCTTTTGACCTTGGAGAGTAGGCAAACTGTCTGTAAGAAGATTCATTCCCTAATCCAGGATATTTCCAGAAGATTTCATCTATCTGGTCTTGAATAGCAGGCAAACAGTCTGTACAAAGATCCATTCCCTGGTTCAAGATATTTTCAGAAGATGTAATCTATTGGCTCTTGAATAGCAGGCAAACGGCTTGTACAAAGATCCATTCCCTGGTTCAAGATAATTTTCAGAAGAACTAATCCTGACGTTCTTTTGACCTTGGAGAGCAGGCAAACGGTCTGTAAGAAGATCCATTCCCTGGTTCAAGATATTTTCATAAGATTTAATCTATTGGCCCTTGAATAGCAGGCAAACGGTCTGTACAAAGATCCATTCCCTGGTTCAAGATATTTTTCAGAAGAACTAATCCTGACGTTCTTTTGACCTTGGAGAGTAGGCAAAAGGTCTATACAAAGATCCATTCCCTAATCCAAGATATTTCCAGAAGAGATAATTGTCACGTAGATTTACTTCTACTGGTCTATTCAACAATTCAAACTATGTTACATAAACGATTCAGAGACGGCCTATCCGAAGACCTAGTACTGATATCCAGTGTCAACATAAAGACATCATCACATCTTGATACTTTAGATGGCATCTCTAAGCCCATCTCCAGTCCTTCCAAGTGGCATCTTCAAGCCCACTCAAGTATATACAACTAATCATCAATGTTACTTTGCGCACCGGTGAGTGCAAATTTTTGGGCTTTTGTGTTCAATCCCCTTCAACCTTCCAGGTCACGAATGGCACATATACCAATCTAACCCCTCAGGTCTCAGAAAATTGAACAGGGGCAGCTGTTGCACCCCAAAATTTGCCCTCTGTTTTTAACTCTAGCCGACTTTTTGTTTCGCATTCATTTGCATCATCTTCATAGCATAGCATGTATTTCGTCTTAATATTAGCCGAAATAATTTGTCGGAATTTTCAGACAGACTGGTCAAATTAATTTTCAATTGTGCCTAAAATCAGTAAATGAAAAAATGTCAAGTTTAAGTTTGCAAATGTCGGTAATATTAATCTGTGGTTCACATGGTTTAATTTGACATGCTAAAAATATTTTTACGACTATTTTTGGTCATATGTTGAATAGTCTGAGCGGCTTAAACGGTCATAATTTTTATTTCAAAATCCGACCAAATGCTGTATTTTTCCGAGTCATTTATTTCGCGCTGATTATTTTGACGTGTTCATTTTATTTTTTCGAGCATTTTGGGTGCCCAACTTTTATTTTTTTTAGTCTATTTATTTTTATATTGAGTCTAGAATAAATAAATAGAATTGTTAGTTTTTATTTTAATTTTAACTATTTTAATTATTAAACTTTAATTAGTTTTAAATTAATATTTTATTGGGTCTAAAATAAATAAATAGAATTGTTAATTTTTATTTTAATTATTAAACTTTATTTATTTTTTTAATATTTGATTGGATTCCAAAATAAACTTAGGCCCATTATCATTAACCTAATTGGTCCCTATATATATGTTGCTAACGGAAGGAAAAGGGATAGGAGATTGAGTGCACACGGCGCAAGAACCACAGCGCGAGAACTGGTTTCTATTTGTTTGTGTATCGTTTTCTTTCAATTATATACACTTGTGAGCTACTTTTTTTTTTCTTTCTTCTTTCTATTGACATCTCACATCATATAAATGGTCATAGATATTGTTGTTTAATTATTTGCCAAACTTGCTGTGTCACGTGAAAATAATAGTAACATGTTAATATATATATATATATATATATATATATATATATATATATATATATATATATATATATATATATATATATATATATATATATATATTAACATGTTACTATGTATAAATATAATATTAATATAATATGCATAATGTTAAAATAATGTAAAATAAATAATATAGTTTTATTTTAGTTTGTTATTTTTCTATTCGAATCGGATTGTGTCGATACGCTATCACATATTTGTGTGTATGAGGCGTGACACTCGTATTGATCCGATCCAATTGCGATGATCGCAATTTTGCGTTAGCAACGTCGTTGTTCTTTTTTTTTCATATTATTTTTTATGTTATTTGTATACATGTGTTTAGATCTGCACAGATAACTAACAACTCTAATTTTTTTTCTTTTCCTAAAACCTCAAACTTTTCATAAACTTTAATTTTTCATGTAAACCTTAAAACTTTCTCATAAACTTTAACCGTGTTATTTTCTCTAAACCATAAACCTTTTCTCAAACATTAACACGTGTTATTTCCTCTAAACCATAAATTTTTTCACAAACCTTAACAAACCTGTTATTATTTCTTATTTTCGCTCATGTTTATGTTATTCATACACTGTAATTGCTTCGCCCTTGTAATATTTTAAGTTTTAACTTGTAATATTTTCAGTTTTACTTTTCGCCATCTTTATTATGTAACTGCACCAAAGCGTTGTAATAGTTAGGATTTTATTTTCTGCCATTTATTTTCTGCCATTTTATTTTTCTGCCATTTATTTTTCTGCCATTGATCCTATATTAACTGCATGGTTTAGTATTGTAGGGCGTGAAAACCTACTAAATTAATCATTTAATATTTTTCTATAACCTTTATATTTTTTGTAAATAAATAATAAATACTAACTATTTTAATAATTTTTTTTAATTACTTACTTATAATAATAAATCCTTATATATTTTGTAAATAAAATCTAATTGACCATTTTTCTAATTGAATAATAATAATTCTAAAAACTTGTTATAAATAAACCTATTAACCTAATAATTTGATATTCTCTATAATCTTTATTTATTTTGTAAATAACTAACTTAATATTTTTCATATAACTCTTTTATTTTATAATTTGTACATTAATATTTTTTTAAATTCTTTTATTATTACTAATTTATTTTAAGCTCATATTTTTCTAATGACTTCTAAAAAATCTAACTTGTTTAACCTAAAATAATTTCTTTTAAAATTCTAACCTTTTTATTATCACTTTATTATTATTATTATTATTATTTTATTATTGCTTTATTACCATTGTTTATTTATTATTTTATTATTATTTGCTTTTATCTATTCTATATTTGCTTCATTATTTTCCTTATTTTAATTTTGTTTTATTTATAATATTAGAAAAAAATGTATAGGTTGTAAATTTATTCTTTCTCGCCTGATTATTATGTATCTGCCCCATAGCCATGTAATAGTTTAGGAATTTATTTTTCTTGCTTTTATTTTTGTAAATATTTATTGCGTGGTTAGTAAATAGGGTGTGAAAACATATTTGTGATTAATTTGACTTAGATAATTAATTTAAATAAGATAAATATCTGAATATAAACACTCACACACGTAAGTCGATCTTTGATCTTCATCTTGCACTTCCTAAGTTACCCCTCTCAGTTGCCTTAAACATGGTCAAGTCCCTCGAATATAGGGGTGTCTTAATCAAAGTCCCTTCATAAAAATCATCAAGTCCCTACAGTTTAAAAGATCAAGTCCCTTCGAGGTTGCCTATGGAATAATGATCTTGTCCCTTCGAATAAATGATGATAGTCCCTATGAATTGCTAAAGACACCCCTCAAAGTTGCTTTCTATGACCATACGATGACCCTACGTTTGTGCCTTAACATCCAAGGTAATGACTACCTATTCCTTAATAATAGGGATAGTCTTACCATTGAAAGAACATTTAAGAACAGTAAAGATTTAACTTAGGGTAGGTTCCTCTTAAGTACTTGCTCACTTTTTTCATCAAATTACTTCATTACACTTTACATTTTAAACAATTTTCAAAACAAAGTCTTTATATATATATCCGTACAAGGGTCATTATAAAGTACTTAAGAAAATTTTTAATCACACACTACACTTCTCAAAACAATTTAAAGTGAGCTAAGTAACTAAGAGCCCATGGATAACCATGGATGTAAAGGGTGCTAACACCTTCCCTTTACATAACCTACCCCCCGGACCCAAAAAAATCTTTTAAGGTCTTTCCTGTTCTTTTATGCCCTTTCCTTTGGATAAAATAAAAGTCGGTGGCGACTCTTGCTATCCGCAACATTTAACTAAAGTCAGTTCTCCCACCGTGTTACAAGAGGCTTTATTAAATATTCGACTCTGAGATATTTTGGATACTCTCCAATTGGACTAGTTAGTGTTACTAACTGATAAATATAATTTGTTTAGTTTTAAAAGGAAAATATAAGAAAATAAAGTTAGTAAAAAGGGTTTTATAAGAAAGAAAAAGAAAAAAAGTTGGTAAGAGAAAGAGGAAAAGAGAAGAGAAGAGAAGAGAAGGGAGAAGAAGAAAACCTAGAAGCTAAAGAGCTTGAATTCATCACCATTCTTCATCAACCTCCTCATCGATTTCAAGGTGGGTTTATAGTTAGATAATTTTGTTTTAGATTTTTGTTGAGTTTTAGGGTTTATGAGTTTTAGGGATTTTGGTAGAAAAGCTTGAAATCAAAAGAATAAACGATTAAAAACTCGATAAAACCTAAGTAAGATGTTTAGTATATGATTATATGCATATTTGTGATTGGATTCCTTTTTGTTGGTGCATTTTTGTGGAATTTGGAGGTTTTGGGAATGGTTTCCCGTAGCTGGTTTTTAACATAATTTTTCCCAGTCTGCCCCTCGAACTATAGAAATTTTCTGAGTTTGCCCCGCGAATAAAGTTCGCCCCGCGAACTATAGCTTTTAGCTGAATTATGTTTTTTTTCATAACTTGTGATCTGGGTATCCGTTTTTAGTGTTTCGCATATCGATTTGAAGCTGAAAACAATTACTAATTAATGATGCTAAAAGATACTATTTTTACCCGAATTTTTCCCGAATTTTACTCGACTTTTCCGATTAACCGTAATTATGTTAGTTAAGGAATTATGGTATTGAGCAAGTTGTGAAATATTCGATAATCGTGAGGATTGAATGGAAATAGAGACAATGAGATTATTGTGAGAAGTGTTTAATTGTGTTATTTAAATCAAAAGAATTAGAATTATATGTTCGAGAACTTTATAATTTAAAAGTATCAAGAATAGTGAAAGAGTGAGGAAACCTTATCTTAAACTATTTGAATGACCTAATATTGTGACTAGGAACTGAGAGATGGTGTAACTTGTGAGGTAAGTAGGATTACCCTAGATTGATACAAATTGTTTAGAGACATGACAATGCTTAGGCGTCGATGCTCGATTAGTGTCTTCGGGCTATGTAGTTGTAGGAAGTTGGAAGTTACTTCCTTGCGATATAATCCTAATTTAATTATATCTGGCTCGTGTCGAGGTTACACAAGGTGGGACGGCCAGAGAGATATAATTAATCCATGGATTTGAATCCCTTAATGGATGACTGTGACCCGTGTTTGTCCTGGTGTGGCTGGGCGGGGAAAGTATCCATTAGGATAAGTAATGAGTGACTCGTGCTCATCCTTTTGTGGCTGGGCAGGGAAAGTTACTTTGTGGCGAGGTGCTGTGATCCGTGCTCGTCCTTGTATGGCTGGGCGGGGAAAATACCTTAGATGGATAATGAGTGACCCGTGCTCTTCCTTGTGTGGCTGGGCGGGGAAAGTTATCCATCGGTAGATAATGAGTGACCCGTGCTCGTCCTTGTGTGGCTGAGCGGGGAAATTTATCTACATGTTGAGGATCGAGTGACCTGTGCTCGTCTGCTACGGCTATGGCTGGGCGGGGAAAGATTCCTCTAAGCACCTAGTGTGTATGCTCCATTTTGTTACCATGATGTCTCTAGTTTTATGTGAACTCGAAGTCTAGGTTTGTCCCCCGACTTGAGTATTGATAGAATTAAACCCTTAGAGCCGAGAGAACTCTAAGATAGGGAACCCACTGAGATGTTGTTATCTCACCCCAGTATTGTTATTGCTTTTTAGGTTTCTTTTGCAGGTCTGATTTACAAGTGGAGCTATGCTCGGGATATTTCAAGTGAAACATAGTTTTAGTCTTCCGCTGTGTATTTATGCATCTTTGTACAATATGGATATTGTATTAATCTTAGTGTTTTTATTTTAGTGTGATTTCCATGTCTTATACCATTGTTGTATAGAATTTTAGAATTGGTCAAGAATGTGAATTATACTAGTAGGCATTTATGACGGTGTTAGTACCAAAATAACATTTGTATGATATTATTCTAGATATATATTATATGGGCGTTACAATGTGTTTATTTCCATGCCTTCTTCGACGTATAAAAGAATCGGGCCACAACAACCAAGCAATCACATTTGAATAAAATATTCAAATTTTAGCTTGGTTAACCGGTTAACCCTGTGCGTTAACCGGTTAACCAGTGCGAAATTTGATTTTTTATTCAAATTCAGCACCCTTGGATCATTGATATATTTGGAATATTCTAGATCCATTGGCCTCTGATTTCTATACATCACTTTGATCATTTCCTACCATAAACCCTCACTAATAACCACTTTTTTCCATTTCCCACCAAATTTTCAATTACCAAGCCTAATTTTAATTACCAAAGCAAGCTCCATTCCACCAAATTCTCATACCTAACGCCTTTAAATAGGACCATAATTTCATTCATTCACCAAGCTTTGAAGAGCCAACAAATCCCTTGCAAAATACTCCCCCAAAACCAAAAATCTCACTAAAGCTCTTTTCTCCTTTTTGAAGTTATCAAGAATTCACATTGAATTCTTGATTAACTTGAGCTAAACCTTCATCCTATTCTTTTCTTGTTCATCAATTGCAGTAGATCTAGCTTGATTTTGTCCAATTTGAAGAAGTGTTTTTGGTAATTCACTTTCTCCATAAGCCCATACTCACCCTCAACATTCAAGATGTAGATCTTTGGTGCCTTTGTTTCTAGATCCTTTGGATCTTAAATTGTTATTTAATTGTAGGGATTTCACTGTATTTTGGTTTTAAAATTCGTGCAAATTCAGATCATGATCACCAAATGTTTAAAAAGGGTCTTGAAAATGGATCATGCTGAATTTCTGCAATTTTTCTGCTACTGGTTCAGCGTTAACCGGTTAACCATTTATAGTGTAAATTGGTTAACCAATTAACCAGTTTTAAAATTGTGCAGGATTTGCTTGCATTAACTGGTTAACCAAATTGGTTAACCGGTTAACACAAGTCAGAATGGTGTTTTGGGCTTATTTTAAGCCCCTTTTGGTTTCTTTTTCTTCTTCTTCTTCCTCCTTTTTATTTTTACCTTGGGAAGCACTTTTGAGAGTGATTTCTCCTTATTTCAATGAACTTTGGGTGTAGATTAGAGTAGTTAATGTTTATTAGTTCAAAACTACCTTTAAATGAATTATTTAATTCATTTAAGGTACTTTGCATTAGTGATACATTTTCATGCTTGAATCCACCAAGAAGAGTGATTGAACTTAAGGATGGAATAATACCATGAGTGTGACTCAATTTGGTATTCATCTTTAGTTTTGTGCGGTATTGCGTTCGAATGGCGATTTACATATCGTTTATCTCGCATGCATTAACACTAACATTGTTCACATTAATTGGTGGTGGCCGGCCTCATTTGTAGGGTAATTACTTCGTAAATTACTCGACGATTGCTTAACATAGACCTAAATGTGTCCCGAATTCATAATAAAAATCTAATTGGGTACTTGCACTTTCGTGGACTGGATCTCTTGTTGATCGCGTAATCCCAAAGCTTTTAATCATATTGCATTAAGAATCGATACTTATGAAAGTTTAATGCGTAGGTGCTTTGGGTCTCCCAATCGCCTTTCAAATTTCGTTGAATTCGACTCGGTTTGCCTTGATTAATCGCTATAGTGTAATATGCTAAGCGGATCCGGTTGCCTTTCGATTTTGGTTACTCCTTTGGTTGTGGTTGATTAAGTTCACCATACCACTTTTATGTAAATATTATTATACTATTATTACTATTAATACTTTAGATCCTTGCACTTTAATTTCTTTTTCTACTAACATTTAAATTCTCGCACTTTTATTGCTTTTATTTTATTATGTTTTATTCATCCATTATCATGTTTATTATTTTCTCTTATTTTTGTCATGTTGACTTTCCTTTTGTCCATTTGGATACCAAAACATTAATAAAGGATTAAACCTCTAAAAAAATTGTGATCTTAATCTTTGGACTATTGGTTACTATTTGTTCCGGACTGGCCCAATTCTCAGACTTGGGCCCAATCCATCTTCTAGCCCACGACGACCCAACATCTCTTTGGCATCTGACACGTCCTCAGTCTGCCCAAAATTTCCTTTCGACTGGCCATTAGCGCCACTGACCATGATTCGCACCCAGCAAGGGTCGAACCCCCCAGGATCAGCCGAGGAACGCTTGCCCGACAAGCCCTTCGCACGGTATTAACATCATTCGACCAGGGTTTTGTCCGAGCAGTCTGAGCGTCACCCCAACAGTTAATTTCTGGCAGTTACCGATTATTGGGGGATCCATAATCCAACCCCAATGAAAGGGACCAAAAGTCATGCGATGGGGATATTATATAAACCCTCTCATTTGAGAGGGTCAAATATTCAATTTCTTACCCTAATAAGTGTTAGGTTTTGACTTTGATAAACTGAACTAGGAAGATACTGTTCCCGCACGGGTAAAATAATTTCATAGGGTATAAAATATATTTAATTGTATAAGTAAATTTAATATGATATGAAATGTATTTATATACGTATTTAAATTTGAAATTAGTTATTAACTTTAAAATGAACAATGATTATGTAAAATCAATTAAATTAAAATATAAATAAAAAGGGACTCGTGAGATGAAAAAAAATTAACATTTAAAAAAAGGATTTTATCTTTTAAATTAAGATAATTATTTATTAAAATAAAATAAGTATTGTGTTTATAGTGATCCGTGAAATAAAAAGTTTATTTGATACAATATAAAATATATTTATATACGGATGTAAAACTGAAATTATTTATTTAATTGTCAAATGAAAAATAATTATACAATTTCAATTTGTAGTAAATAATGATGAAAAAAAATGACCCGTGAGATGAAGAAAGACAAAAAAAAATTGATACGATAATGATCCGTGAAATAAAAATATTATTTGATGTGTACAGATACAAAATTTAAAATGATTTACTTAATTGTAAAATAAACAATAATTATACAATTTAATTGTATTAAATAATTATATATAAAAAAAGGAATCATGAGATGAAAAAAGAAAAAAAAAGTGATATTTAAAAATAAAGATTTTGTCTCTTAAATTAAGATAATGATTGATTAAAATAAAATGGATATTGTGTTGATAATGACCCGTGAATAAATATATAATGTTATTTTATTAAAATTTAAAAATAGATTATTAATATTTTGAGTGATAATAAATAAATGCAGAAAAAAGTTAAAATAAAAGTGAAAATAAATAATAATAAATATTAATTATCTTATTCTTTTAAAATTAAAAATTAAAATTAGATATTAATTTTAAAATTAATAATAATTATATCAAATGTATTTTATATGTATTTAAATTTAAAATTAGCTATTAATTTATATGTATCTGATTTGATTTTAAAGATCTCTTTTAATTTTATTATGTTTTAAATTATGAAATTTACAATTTTGTCTTTTTTACTCAATCAAATAGTTAGAATTTTTCTAAAAGTAATAACTCATATTTTTATACATTTTTTAATTATTTTTGCAAATCATAAATTTTAGTATTTAATATTGGAACTTAGATGATGAATATGAAATTATCTTATCATATTCATTCGTTGTAGGTTCCTTTTTTAGATGCAACCAACACTCTTATGTATCTCATCTTATCACTTGTAGTTGATGATTATGAAGAGTTTGACTACCTTCGTCATTTTTTTTAAACTGTCAAGTAATGCATTCATTATATAAGCACAAGGAGTGCCACTTATACACCTGAAAGTCATTGTACAGACCAAAACACACAAAATACATCAAACCGTAGGAAAAAACAAAATATACCCAAACCTCCTAAAACTCTAGCCTAGAGAAGGCAAAGCCATTGCAGCAGAAATAACAGGCTTTGCTGCGGCAAAATAAACCAGAGCGAGATAACTAAAGTACAATATCCTATGCATTGACGGTGTACGAGGTCCTCAGCAGGATACAACAACCGATATAACATAACAATATCCCAGTAATATCCTACAAACCAAATCCTGCAAAACAAACCAAAGCGAGATAACTGAAATACAATAACAACCAATCATATCATTGACGGTGTATTAAAATATTGAGAATTTTTTTAATATATCATTACTTGTAACTAAAAAACATAATTTTTTTATTCATATTCTTTAATTAATATTTTAAATTAAAATGTATTTTTTTAGATTTAAATATATATATATTTTGTTGACTTTTATCGGATGAATATAAAACTCTAATTATAAGTATATATATTTTATTTAATGCATTATAACTTTATCTTAATTCTTAGCAAGAGATTGATATAAAATTATAATATCATTTTATTAAAATAATTAAATTTATCATAATTGCAATCAATTATATGACTATTTCTTTTTATAACAACTCATGAAATTAAAAAAAATTATATATATATATATATATATATATATATATATATATATATATATATATATATATATATATATATATATATATATATATATATATATATATATATATATATATATATATATATATATATATATATATATATATATATATATATATATATATGGCCGGCCCAACACATTTTGAGGCCTGAGGCAAATTAAATTTTTTTGTAAGTAAATTAATTTTATTATTTTTAAAAAATCAGTTCCAGAGGGCAAAAAACAATGTGTTAACCGGTTAACACTGAACTGGAATGCAAAAACAGTGAGGAAAAAAACACTTCTAACTATCGACTTATTCCCTAAAGCTCCTAATACAACCATGATCAAATTAGCACGAAATTGCTACCTAAATATAACCTTCTAACACCTATTAGCACCAAGAACAAGCTATGATTCTAGCTATTAATGGTTAAACCGAATAATGCAACATAATCTCAAAAGCAATCAACGAATCAAAGAATGCCTTATGGTGAGATGAAGAGAAATAAATTAAAGCAAGAAACGGTTTCAGATCCATCAACCTACAAAGCGGAGGCTTGCTTTGGTGATTGTTGTGAGTTGATCGATGCACAAATAAAGAGAATACCGGAGGTTCCAAGCTTCGATCCGTGAGAGTACAAAATAAATGCAATTGATTTGAAACGCTTCCGAACGGTGAAATAAACACTGTAACAGTGCCGAATCTTCGATTATCCGTTGAATCAGTGAAGAAAATGAAGGCTAAGCTTCTGATCTTTCGAGTTTCGATGTGAAAGCTTGAAAGATCTTGGGATGAAGATTTGGTGAATTTTGGAAAAATATAGCGAAAACGTGAGAGTGATGAGAGGAAAAATGAGATGAAATTGTGAAAATAGGTTGAAGTTCTGAGGTTTGGAGTGAAAATGATTTATATAGGAACTAGGTTTGGAGTGAGCTTTGGGTTAGGAATTAGCTTGGGCATTAAGTTAGGATTATGAGGTTAGGAGCTAGCTTAGGAGTTAGTTAGGGTTTCTAGAATATTCCTTGGAATATTATTCCTTGGAATATTCCATAGGAAAGTGATAGAAGGGTCTAGAACTTGGTAGAAACACAAAACAAAGTGGAAAGTGGGAGAAAGAGGGAAGCACCAACTGATTTTTGAAATTTTTGCCCAATTTTCGCAGGCGTTAACCGGTTAACCCCTGGCGTTAATCGGTTAACGGATGAAAAATTCAGATTTTCCCTCCTTTTGTGGGAAATCCTTAGGATGCATCTCCACCGTCCGTTTTGAGCCAGATTTGACCTTGGGTTCTGATATTTGATCTTGCCACTGAGTAAACTCTAATCACATGCCTTGCACGCCGACCAATGTTGCATGAATTATTTTATTTTTATTATTTTATTTATGCAATGTATGGGCGGATATACAATGCGATATGCTAAATGCCATGAAAATGAGAGGGAAAATTTTGGAGTATTACACCATTAATCGGCAAAGAGCATCAAAACCCGCATATCCATACAGAAAAGGGCGAAAGGGATATGCACACTTACAACAACAGATGGTAACTATTTATAAATGATATGATATTATTAATTGTCTCAATATGTTATAGTTGATGATCTTATTATTTGTCTCAATGTGTAGTTGGAAGAGGAGAAAAGTGAAGAAAAATCTCTTCCGGAACATGTTTTGTGGAAGGCTGCTCGTGTGGGCAAGAGTGGAGTTGCTAGTGAAGATGTTCAATAAGTTTATGAGAAATGTGTAAGTATAACATTATGTCTTTATAATATAATTAATTTTTAATCCCCATTAGTAATTTACGATTTGTCAATGAATTTCAGGAGAGTCTATCTAAATCCTTAACCACCGATGAGGATCGAGATTACAGGAGCATTCTTAGTCGAGTACTAAATGTTCCTGAGTATTCCGGTCGGGTGAGGGGTAAAGGATTTGGTGTGACTCCATCTTCCTTGTATAAGCAACCAAAAAGAAAAAATCCTAGCAATAAAGAAGTGATGCAATCATTGAAGGAACTTAAAGCGCAAGTCCGTGAATTGCAAAAGTTCAAAGAGAGATATGAGGCGGAAAAGCGCAGTTCCGAGTTGAAAGATACTGGTGACAAAGCTAGTATCAATTGTGAAAATAAAATTCGTTAGGTAATTAGCACATACTTATTTTAATTGACCTTTACACACATTAACAGTTATGCATTCACTATTGTTTCATGGCATTTCCTCTTGTTGGTTGTATTTGTCATTACCGACTTATCGCATGGTTGGCAAGGGGAAAGTGTATAACAGAGCGGGAGAGTTAATTCACCATAATCCACTCCCTCATGGATGTCTGAAAGTGTCAATTGGTATTGCTATAGATATGGGTGCGGTACTACCTATACCAACTGATACGGTTTCAGAGATAACATTATTGGGAGATGCAATAGGCTCGTTTGTTGCATGGCCGTTTGACCTCATTTTTATAGATGACGAGGTAAGGTTCAAATCATTATGAATATTTTAGTATTCAAATGTCAATATGTTATATGGTAATTTTAGACTCCTACAAAACCCGCATCTAAAGGGATTTTGCTGGAAAAAGAGTATGTTGCATCACAACAAAGAGAGGTACATTTAAAGTGTTATTCTATGATCCGAATTCAAAAGTTTTATGATTTTCTACTTTACCTAACTTATATGATTGTTAGGTTCCTGCTAAAGCTTCACAACAGGTCGAGAGCAAGAAAAACGTTCTTGCAAGAACCATGCTGGCAAAAAGAGCTCTTACAAATCGCTTTCAGATGTGTCTTGAGACACTTAAGTCAGTATCAGATGTGATGCAACATTGTATTCATCAAATAGACATGGACTAGGTTGTTTTTGGTTTTCCTCATTCCGAGATAATCGAAAGAGAGGACATGAAGCAGATTTTCAGGCATCAAACATTAGGCATCGCTGTTATGCATGCCTACATCTGGTACGATCAATCTATTATTTATTTAGTTGAACAATTTATTGGAACATTTCAATGAAAATAGTCTAATGTTTATTATATATGTTTTTATTTAAGGTTCTTATATGATAAAAAAAATCATGCGCGAGACGCAATTGTTAAACTGATTATGTTTCTTTGCTTCCACCCATATCAATGCAACAACAATTGGTTTGAATGCAGATACAGTAAGAGACCACTTAGTTGAGAGATATATGGAGGCCAACACATAAACTTTGTTTTTTTAACGTATAATAGTGGATACAATTAAGATTTTCATTTTAATTTCATTCTAATCTTTGTATCTTTTGCATAGAAATTATTCATCTAAACTTTTGTTATATTTTATAGTGGACACTGGTTGTTGGTTGCCATTAATCCTACAAAAGTGGTCTATTATATGCATTCATTGGAGCATGATTGGTCAACATATCCGAGTATGAAGGATGTCATTGATAAGTAAGTGAGATTGTTCAAAATATTCGTGTGTATTTGTATATTTAATTATTTCTGTGAGATTGTTCTAAATTTGCGTTTTTCCTTTTATAGATCTATACTAGTGTACCGAGCACAAAGATATTTGCGAGTAGCACGGGCTAAAGCAAACATTATTCCATGGATCCATGTGCAGGTAGATTAATTTAATTTTCACAATGTTGCTTATTAGTGATGCTACTTGATAACACAAAATAACTATATATTAATTCTTATTTGTTTATGTGTAGTGTCCTTGACAGAAAAATGGCATAGACTGCGGGTACTATGTTTTGAGGTTCATGAGAGAAATCCTTCAATTGGATCAATTAGAAATTCCTATTCAGGTATGCGTGGATTTATAACTTAGGATTTATTTTAATATTTATCGGATATGTCATAATGCATATTATGGAGGAATTGTGTTTTAAGGTATAGGATATATAAAAGTGTTTTAAGGTATAGGATCTATAATAGGGAGGAATTGTGTTTATCGGATATGTCATAATGCATATTATGGAGGAATTGTGTTTTATGTCATAATTCATATTTATCGTATTCTATGCATATTATTGGATACTAACTAATTAATGCATATTTTGTTTTTTAGTACTTTGAAGAATTCGTGTGTCCTCATTACACGGTCGCAAAAGTTGGTGAAATTATGGAGGAATTGTGCGAATATATTATAGAAAAAAGAATATTTTAAGGTATATATGATTATGTAAATGAAATGGAATTATTTATTGTAAATGACTTGTGGTATATATAAATGTTTATATTGTGATTTCCGATGATAAATACTGAGAATGTTGAAATGGTTTATATTAGTTTATAATAGATTAAAATGAAATGGTTTATATGCAAATGAAATGGTTTATTTTGGTTTGTTTGGAATTGATTGAAATGGTTTATACATATTTATAAAAATGTGAATTATACAGGTTCTTGCATTAAAAAAATGGATAAAATGGGATTTTTAAAAAAATCATTAAAATTATAGGTATATTTTAGAGAGCGCTTTTAAGAAAAAGCGCTCTCTAAAGTCCACAAAAGAAAGCACTTTATGTAACACCCCATTTCTACCCGGCAAATATCGACAAAGTCAGAATAATAAAAATTCAACTTAATTATAAAAACAGGATGCCACATTTCAACTTTCAAACATATTCATTTTCATTTTAATCAAATAATACAGTGATACATAACACTTTTTATCCGGATGAAACTATAACAACAACTTTTATTCAATTTTGAAACTACAACAACTTTTATAACTACGCAGCAGATTCTCAATTTGTTAAACTAAACATGGTATAACATTTTATTCAACTTAAACAACTTCGTAACAACACATTTTTACTAAAAAAACTTAAAACAACAACAAAACAACTAAGCGTTCATCCCCCCGAGTGTTACGTATCAGAGCATCGACACCAACTCGAATTAACTAAGATAACCATCTTCCTTCGAGCTACATGCACGTTACCAACATAGGGATAACATTCAAACATAAGGGGTGAGTTATCGATAGTTATAAACGATATATGATAAATAATACATAGACAAGGATTATATAATTATCACCACTTCACTTCAACAACAATAATTTAACAATCACCCACATTTTATCAACTTACTTTACTAACTAATTACATTCATCAACATTTACTACAGAATCCACATACTCATATATCCAACGCAAATGACTTAATCAACCTAATCAACACAAACCACTTAATCAACTTGAACAACATAAAAAACTTAATCAACTTGAATAACATAAACAACTTATCAACTTGAACAACATAAACAACTTATCAACTTGAACAACATAAACAACTTGATCGACATAAATAATGCAACACAGATGCGACTCAACTATGCATATGCATGTGGTACCATTGGAGTAAAACTCCCAACTTAGAATATACCAGGTTATCAAGGTATCTGCAAGGCATAAGCCTTTAACTTAAAAATTTTGCCAATTTACCGAGGCATCAAGGCATAAGCCTTCAACTTTCAATGTGGTGCCAATCTAGGCCAACTTAAAAATGCAAGTATGCGACTCATGCAAATGGCATACATCAACAACAACTACAATTAAAAGCAACATTAGCTTTAACAACTAATACAACTTAACGACATAAAAACATACAACTTATCAATGTTGGCCAAAGGCCTTCAACATAACAACAATAATAACTATACATCAACACAACAACAATTCGAATTTGGCCATGGCCTGCAACTTGTATTTCTGCCACTGTGTTCGCTGGTGTTTCTGGCGAACAACCTCTGGTTAACCAAATCTCTTAGAAAAGGTTAACTTACAGGACCAACCAAAAAAGTCCTAGGACGTCGCGTGCTAAGAATCAAACGAAGAATAATCTAAACTTAGTGTTTATATATTTCTGTCGAAATGTTCTAGAGTATAACAATTAATGTTATTTATATTGAAGTTGAAGGTGATTGTATATTTGAATCAACTAACGTGTTTGAAGGCTTAATAAAAGAAAAATTAAAGTTTGACATGAAGGTAAAGAATTGCTTGAATATAAATTGACTGAAATATAAAGTTGCTGGAAACGGGAATGGAATGTAAAGGAGAAACAACGAACAAAAGATTTAAAGAAAACTTAAAGCTTCTATAACTTGAAATAAAATTGGTGTTGATACGTACATTTCCAAAATAATCTCTCTTTTCTATTTACACACGAGTACTTGAGTAATCTTACAAGAATTTGTATAATATTTTTCACACACTTTTCACAAAGCAAACTATCCTATTTATATACAAATATCATAACCGTCGAACAACGTTCAAATCCTAGACAAATGCCACTTGGCATTGTGCATGCTAATGTCTTCTGAAAACCTTTCACGTCCCCTTTATCAAACGAAGCAGTTATTCAATACAAAACTGATCTTCAACTGACGAAACGGTGTGTCTCTTTGTTATATCAAGTTGATTTAAAATTCAAATCCAAAGTCCTTCTATCAGATTTTCCTTTGTCGAATTCCTCATTATAACAAAAAAAACTTATCCGTAGTGATGTGAAGAACTTCCAGTCAGCAATCTAGCGTCTCTTTCGACAATCCACTTTCGACTTATAAACCAAATCACTACAAACCTTCTCGAGATTCTGGACATGTTTGGAAGAAAGAGTGATCAACTTGTCAAAAGATCTTTATAAAATCTATTAAAGCTTTTATGCACTAAAACTCATGTTGTCGAAATTCCTATGCATACACACTGATAAGGCACTCCAACAAAATTCACAACCAGAACTTCAAAACTTAACACAAGAAATATAACATAATGAACAAACCAATTATACCTCAACTACACCGCATAAATATTGTTCTACTAATTCCTACTCTACATTAATATTATTAGGACTATTCTATTACTACCATTGTGTAAGTTATGTTATTAGTCTCCTACTGTCCTCATAGATCATTTCTCATCAAATCTGTCTCAGATTAGTTCGCATAACGAACAGGTAGCGAAGTGAGTTCGCACAGCGGCTAAAACTTCGCATAGCGAAGCCAGTTCACGTAGTGACCAGAACTTCATGTAGGAAACTATCGTGAACATACCATTCCAACTTTGTTTGTATCAGCTCCTCTTCCACCAATTTTCTTCTTTTTCATCTCAGACCCACACAATACAACAGTAACACAAAAATCATGATCAAACAGCATAGATTAACTCTTTTTTCGACTAATTCAACAATCACACAAGAAAGCATCATTACAACAATGTCAACATTTCATAGCAACACCCAAAATTATTCAACCCTAGTATCAATTGTCATACTAGATTATAAAAATCAAACCCACCCTTATCTTAATTTATAGCCGCTCGTATCTCCGACCAATTTTTTTCTTCCGATTTGGCTTTCCGACGACAACTTCTCGTATTCTTCCCTTTTCTCCAATTTCTCTCTGTTCCTCTTTCTCAACTTCTACTGATACATCTAAAACCTCCTTTCTATTATTTTATTATAATTATTATTATAATTAAAATCTCAATTTGGGCCTACTGATCAACACCTCCACGATTACTACCACCAACGCAACAACTAGGCCCGCTTAAATAAAATACGCTTATAATTCCATAATATCAATTCTAATATTATTTCTACGATTTTCCGACTTAATATTCCGACTAAACAACTTAATTCACCGTACACCAAATTAATCGAATAATTCACCAATAATTACTTCCTCCCGACTTAATTGATTAAATCAGCTAATTACCGATTATCAAATAACAGTCCAAACAACGCATTCAACCTATTCCACAATAGCCATAAAATATCCAACATCATTTTCCATAACTTAAATCAACTCAATCCATACATTCAACGCATACCAACTTAGGAACATCAACATAATATTCTGATATTTCGGAAATCGACTTAAATCAACACAACATAATACAATTATATTTAATTAAATAATTAATTAAATAAACACGACGTTACACTTTCTCATAAAAGCGCTCTATAAATTTATAGAAAAATAAAATAAAAATTATAGGTATACTTTAGAGAGCGCTTTACAAAAGCGCTCTCTAAAGAGGGACCAAAGAAAACGCTTTTTGTTTAAAAACGCTCTCTAAAGTAATGTAAAAAAATTAATAAAATTTTATAAATGTACAATAGACAGTGTTTTAAAAGCGTTGTCTAAAGGTCCACCTAAGAGAGCGTTTTCTACGGAAAAAACGCTTTTAAAGGCCTACTTTAGAAAGCACTTTCTAAATTAGGCCTTTAAAAGCGCTTTTTCCATATAAAAAAACGCTATCTTTACCTACGACAGCACGGCCTTTGACAGCGCTTTAAAGCGCTCTCTAAGGTAAAAAAAACACTTTCTTTACCCTTTTTTGCCGTAGTGTCATAAGCTTTAGAAATATCTACTTTAATAGCAAAAGCTTCTTTCTTTCCTTTCATTTTATTCATGTTGTGAATTACTTCTTGAGCCACAATGATGTTCTCATGAATACTGCGTCCAGGCACAAAACCAGATTGAAACATCAAAACAAGTTTCAAAATACACCCTTTAAGTCTGCCCACCACAACTTTACTAACAATTTTGTAGAGGACGTTACATAACGAGATAGGTCGGTAATGGTTAATGAAGTTTGGATGTTATACTTTGGGAATTAGACATATATCAGTATGATTAATGTCTGTAATTTGACTAGGACTACTCCAAATTTTCTAAACAAAATCACATACTTTGTTACCAATAGTATCCCATGATCTCTGGTAGAAGCCTGCGTGAAATCCATCAAGTCCGGGAGCCTTCCAAGGGCTCATGCAAAACAAAGCTTGTTTAATCTCTGCACTTGTAAGAGGTTTATTGAGATTCTGCATTGCTTCAGGTTCAATAGCAGGAAAAGAGTATTTAGTTTGCATCCAATCCACCCTAGTATCATTAAGAGCAAACAGCTTCCTATAGTGCTCCACAAACAATTTTCTAACTTGGATATTATCAACCACCCACTTCTATGTTTCGTCTTTGATCATGAGGATGTGATTTCTTCTTCGTCGTTGGATAGTTTTAAGATGATAATACTTAGTATTTCTATCTCTGTCGATCAACCATTTGGCCCTGGAGCGTTTAAACCACAATTGTTCTTCTTTTTTAAGAATTTCTGACACTTCCAGCTGAAGCTCTTTTTCAAGTTTTTGAAGCCCTACTACGTTCCGTCTTTCATGCATACATCGTTGTATACCGCCTAAATGCCTTGTCAGAATTTCTTTTTGTCTTTGATCATGAGGATGTGATTTCTTCTTCGTCGTTGGATAGTTTTAAGATGATAATACTTAGTATTTCTATCTCCGTCGATCATCCATTTGGCCCTGGAGCGTTGAAACCACAATTGTTCTTCTTTTTTAAGAATTTATGACACTTCCAGCTGAAGCTCTTTTTCAAGTTTTTGAAGCCCTACTAAGTTCCGTCTTTCATGCATACATCATTGTATACCGCCTAAATGACTTGTCAGAATTGCTTTTTGATTCAAAATGTGCTGGAGGTTACTGAGATTCCATTTTATTGCACCTTCTCTAATTTGTTCTAAATTCTGGAGAATATTCTTATCATTGCTCCATAGCACTTGCATGTTCTAGCATAAGGCATATGATCAATTATCAGGGAAATTCAAAGCTCACAAGGTAGGTTGCAAGGTTGACATCAGGGTCAAAGCCCAAAGAAAGGATTGAGGATCAAAATCAGATCAAAACGGTTGGCGTCGGGTGATTCCTAAGGTTTCCCACCAAAAGGAGGGAAAATTCAAAATTCACTGGCGTTAACCGGTTAACGGATTGGTTAACCGGTTAACGGATTGGTTAACCAGTTAACGGCTGCGAATTTTGAATTTCCAGCAGCAAATTCAGCATGTGTGATTTGGTTCCAATTTCCATTTTCTGATTTTTATTAATTTGAATTAAAAGGAAGGATCTAGAGCACTTGTCCAAGCCTAATCCCATTGCAAAATCCTAATCTCTTTGCCAAGATATAATTTTGGATCCCAAGCCTAATTTTTGGGCCCCAAACCTAAACCATATTTAATCCATTTCTCTCCAAACCAAAAGAGGACTCTCTCATTTTTTTTTCATTCTCATTCTGAATTTTCACTCTCTCACTCACACTTCTCTCACTTTTCTCTCCCAATTTTCCAAATCACTCAAAGTTCCTCTTTGAAGATCACATAACCTTGCCTTGAGGTGTGTAGATCTTGGAACTAGACCTTCATCCTTAGCTTCATTGCACCTTTTTGCTAGTTTAAGTGGTGATTCAGATCTGGTTTGGGATCTAGAAGTGCTTTTGGATCCAAAATTTTGCATCAAGACCTTGTTCTTGCATTTATTTTGCATGGAGTGTGAAGCTTAGCACCGGATCTTCAAAGTTTTGCGCGAGATCTATCCTTTTCAGCTCGATCAACAATTACCAAAGCATACCTCAGCTTTGTAGGTTGGTTAATTTCAGATCTAGCTTTGTTTTAGCTTATTTGCATACTTGCGCTTTAGATCCGCCACGTGCTTGCGTATTTGCTTGTGTTGTTTGAATTGATTGATTGATTGGTAACCGGATCTATGTATTAATGTTTATGAGCTTGATGATGCCATTTAATGTGAATTGATACACTATTTTCATGCTCAATATCTTGCTGGCCTGGTGTAAGATTATTTGTATAAGCTGGTTGTGAGCTGATTTTCTGCAGGAATTGCTGTTGTTTCTTCAGTGTTAACCGGTTAACGGATTGGTTAACCGGTTAACGCACCTGTTTCTGTGCTGGTTTTCTGCAGGTTTAGCTTGGTTAACCGGTTAACGCTTTGGTTAACCGGTTAACACTGATGCAGTGAGCCATTTTTGGGCTATTGTAAGCATGTTTGATCCCCTTACTTATTTTAAATGCCATGGATCATTGTATGATCATTAAATATGTTTGTTTGGGTGATTTTCTTACTGATTGTTGCATGCTTCCGTGTTCTCGACACGTAAATGCTTATGTGTGCTATGTTTGGCATGATTGTTTGACTTTGGTTGGTGTGAACTTTAAGCATGTCATTTCCATGATTTTATGGATGAACATGTGCTGGATTTTACTAACACTTGCAGGGGCTCATGGTAAGAGAAGTGTGGATGTTCATCCACATTTCAAATCTTCATCCTTCTATCTTTTTAAGGGCTTTCTCCTTGTGCTTTTTTATGTGCCTTATGCCATCATGTGTTGCAATTCTTGTCCTCCCCCCTTAGGAGCAACTTATCTCCTCTAGAGGAGTAAGTTGCTTGCTAGCTTTCTCCCTCTTCTTTCTCTTTCTTTGTTTCTTCTTTTCTCTTAGGATAGTTGAAACTTCACTAACTGTAGGACAATTTTTGCATGACAAATTTAGGTTTAGTCTTTCCCCATTTTAGACTTTTACCTTTTTTCTCCTTTGGTTTCTTTCTCTTCTCATCTCAAAACAAAAACCTAAAAAACATTAATAAAGAAAGAAGTGACTTCTTGTGTAATAGCCTTATTCCATAGAGCATATGTATTCATTCCATCTTGGAATAGTGCATTTGTCTAGCATGATGCACAAGTCGGATCATGAGGTCATCTTCATCAAGAAAAACCCTAAAAAAAACTTCTTCATTTTTAATCACTAAAGCACCTAATAAATTCAACAAGTCAATGAAATTAGGCCCTTGCATTTGGAAACAAGTCTTGGATAAGTTCTCCTTGCTTGGTGTGTTTGTTCTATTATTCCATCTTGGAATGTAGTGACAAGTACACATTCCATGGAAAAGAGCATGAGTTCATTCTCTTATGCCACACCAATAAAAAGCTCTAAAAAACACAAACAAACAATAATCGTCTTTCCTTCGGGAATTCTTTTCTCATCTCCTTCGCTCCGTCCGCGAACTTGATTCTTCTTGTCATTTTGCAAGACAGTAACGCACTCGTCGTCCGAGCCTGCAACACCTGAGCATTGACATAGGCAGTTCAAGCCTTAATTCACAGACAATCCTTTCCACCCCTAGTTAGGGGAACTACGACATCTCTGATCCTCATTGTCCAGATGAGGTACGTAGGCAGCAGGGTAGGGCCCGTTCGAGCACACTCTTTTATTTTCCCTACATTTTTCCCTTTTCCTTTCTTTTCTTATCCGATTTCAATTTCAGTTTTTGCAGTAGCTTTCATTTCTTCACCCTTTGTAACATTTTCTTTGCAAGCGTGGATCCCGTCGGGTACGGCGGACGATCTGGGGTGCTAATACCTTCCCAGGTCGTAACCGACTCCCGATCTCAGATTCTTTGGTTCGCAGGACCTGTGTCCTTCCTTTTCTTTTCTTCTGGTTTATGCAGCATTACCATTCCCGTTCCTTCGGGATAAAAATGCTTGGCTGGCGACTCTATTCTTTCCGTTCCACTTTTGCGTTTGTACCAGGATGGAAATCCGGGGAGCGACAGCTGGCGACTCTACTGGGGAATATCCTAACCAGAGTATCTATGGTTCCCCTGAGAGTCAATCCTAGCGCTTGCATGTTTCTGTTTCGTTGGGTGTTTATTGTTTGCTGTTGTGTGTTTATTTTGTTGTTGTTTATTTACAGTTTTATTTACAGCTTTATTTACAGTATTCAGTATTTATTTTCATGCATCATTATACTGGACTGTCTGGCTGTGCTGGTTTCCTTTTTTCTATGGGATTGGAATCTGTTATTGAGAGACGAGCTCGTAACCGGGGCTCGAGTGCACCCTAGTATTTAGAGTGGTTCCACTTTGGCTTCATGGCATCTTGCTATGTTGGTATTAGTGAGTTCCGCGCCCAAACTGGCGACCTTATTGGGAATGTATTGATGTCGGAATCTTTCTGGATCATTACAGGACCTCGATAGTTATGTGCCTTTGGGGACCGATCATTGAGGACATTTGTGGAAACATCCCTCTCCAGTGGTGACAGTGGCAGACCACATTTTGTGGCAAACCCATTCGCACCCAAGGGCCCACTTTGGAACTCGCATAGGATGGCCTGATTCTTTTATAGGAACTCAGTCAAAAGCATCTGGTCGTATGACGATAGTATTGTACCCTTCGGGATGAATGTACTATTGTTTCTCGATTCCAACGCTTGAAGCTGGGAACTTATAAAGGACGCTTGTTTTCCCGGACTCACGCTGAGGCCTCCCTGAGTAGTACATAATGCCAAACCGATTCCCTGATTTGGTCATGAGCCATTTCTCGGAAATGGTGAACGTATTATTGTTATTCGGCTTTGAGAGTCCGTGATGTTTGACCCGAAGCACACCCGTGAGATTGGGAGGGGTTTACAGGTTTGCAGGAACCCTCGACCTCATCATACCTCATTGCCAGTATAGTTCTATGATTTGATAGGGCTACATGGATTTGGATCTTTGGGTTTTGGGCTTATTTGGGACTGAATTCTTGTTCATGAGGCTTTATTCAGAGGATTTTGGTTCTTGGTCACTTAGGTCCCGTGTTCCGTATCCAGATAGTCCCTGTCATTGATCATGTGCCTGCATTGCATTTGCATCGCATCATACTTGCATTAACTGTTTGTGTTTCCATTACAGGTTATCCTTCATCTCTATACCCAGTTCTGGTATTCATTGTTCCTCCAGATGAAAGAAATCCAATAGATACCCAGAAAAAGGAATGTTCATTACACTTTTCCACAACCAGAGACTGGGAGTATTCAGAAGCTGATAGACTTGATGACTGATAAGGTTTTAGCAGATTTCCGGAAGAAATTTGGGAAGGTTTTGAATTATGTGAGCAAGCCGACTGTTGATCAGAGGGATAGTCTTCATTCTTTATTGCAGTTTTATGATCCTCAACTGCGAGTCTTCGTATTTCCAGACTATATCCTGGCTCCTACCTTGGAAGAGATTGCTAGCATCTTGAAGATTTCTATCGGGAAGGGTTTTCCTTATTATGCTTCAGGGAAGGCTCCCTCGCATGCAGACATAACCAGTGCTTGCCACCTCAGTGTGCTCTGAATCAAGATAGGTTTAGAAGCTAGTGAAAGGAAAGGGATTGCCTTGGATTTCCTAGTGACAGAGGCTCATTTGTTTGCCCTTGGGAACAAGTGGGAAGGTTTCAATGCGTTACTATCTTTGATGGTTTACGGGACAAGTTTTTCCCCAGAGGAGAAGGGGTTAATTGGTATATAGGCAATTTCCATCTTTGTTCAGAAGAATCCAGTACCTACTTTGTTGGGAGATTTTTACTATAATGTTCATTACAAGAATGAGAAGAGAAAGGGATTCGTAAGCTGTTGTGCACCTTTATTCGCTGATTGGTTTGTTAAGAAACTCCCAAAGTCAGGACCGTTCAAAGAGTTGAAGCAAGACTGGAAGTGGTCTAGAAGATTAATGGGTTTGACCTCGGCCGATATAGCTTGGGGAAGTAACAAAGACTTATTGGGAAGAGAAATGATTATCAGTTGTGGAGAGTTTCCCAATGTATTGTTGTTGGGTAGGAAAGGAATGATCAATTATAATCCCGTGCCGGTTCGGAAACAGTTTGATTACTCTTTAAAAGATCCTCCCTCTATTGAAGAAATTTTGGAATCACTGTATAAATCATTGGAAGGGAATGAGAAGCTAGTCACTCAAGCGTTTCAGGCTTGGGAGGTGAGGGTGAGTAAGGGAAAGAAAGAGTTTGGAAAAGTGGACGCTAAGACTTATCTCTCTTTTGCTGCTTGGGTACAAGGACGAGTTGATACTTTCTTCCTTCCGTTTTCAGTTGAGGCTCCACTATATCCAAAGGATGTATCAGTGCAAACCACTGTTTCTCTTGAAGATTACAAGAAGTTGGAAGCTCAGTTTCATGAGGTTCGGGTAGAGAATTTTGAAATGGCTAGTTTGTATCACCATGCCAATCATGCTAAGAAAGAAGCAGAAGCGAAGCTACAGAAGATGCAGGATACCTTAGAAGCTAAAGAAAAGGAGTTTGCTGGGAGAGAAGCCCATTTTCAGAGATTGGGTTTAACCGAGTCAAAGAGAGAAGCGGAGCACAAGAAGATTGTGAAGACTCTTAGAGAAGCTCGTCAATCCGTTGCTTGGTTACAAGGCCAAAGAGAACAAGAGCAGAAGAAGTACAAAGAAAAGGAAGATTTCTTTGAGGCGCAGATGGCATTCCAAAAGGAAGAGGTCGAACAAGTCCGCAAGATACGAAGGGAAAAGACCCAGCAATTGGTACAGAGCCAGCTAGCCTTGGAGGAAGCAATGAAGGAGATTGCAGATCTTAAGCTGAGAGCATGCATCAAGAAGAACCGGACAGAGGTGGAGACTGCAGAAGAGGAGCCTGGATTTTCTTTAGCTTAGGGTTTTAGTGTATTGTTGCTTGTATCTAGACTACCTGCAGGCTTGTTGTAGGAGTCTTGTTTTATCTTCTGTATTGAATTGTAACCCTGCGGGGAGTGTTGTTGTTGTTGTCTAAAACTCTGATTGTCGGTTTGTTCATGCTATGCAATGTTACTTTCCAAATTACCGTTCCTGAATGAGAAAAGTTGGTTGTCCTAAGCCATCAGGGTCTGAATACTCCTCAAAAGAGTTTGAAAAGTCGGTTTCCAAAAGGTCATCTGGAGTGTTTTTCGTCAAAATACCAGAACTGGGGCATGTTAATGCCTGGACGCGGAAACATGAATAGTTACATTGCATGCATATAACGTGTTTATTGTTTTTCAGGTATTTCTCCAGTGTTCTAACGTTCATGTCACTTGTAGGCACTATAGCTCCCACGAAGGTTCAGAGACAGTCAACAGTGCACAGATACCCTACAAAGGTGAACAGAGAAAGAGCAATGGATCAGATGCAAGCGGATTTGGATGAATTAAGGACGAGAATGGACAACTTCATGACCCTCATGGATGGGATGGGTCAAACTCAAGAGCATCTGCACGAAATGTTGGGGAACAATCAAGTCAGGAACAATGGGACAGTAGGTGGAGGTAATCGCAATGGGGCTGGCGCCCGTCATGTTGAAATCCCTGTAGTGAAAACAGGGGTTACTATTGTCAATGATGGAGTGAATAACCTACAGATGGATGGGTAAGACGAGCAGTTCACTTTGCTGGACGAGGCAGAAGGCCAAGGGGTTTACATGAATAGAAGGTTTGAAGAAATGGATGAGCAGATTCGCGCCATTTAGTCTCAGAGTTCTCTGGGGTTTGACATCACTGATTTGGGCTTGGTGCCAGGGGTGAGAATTCCCTACAAGTTCAAGGTTCCCACTTTTGATAAGTACAACGGCACGGCGTGCCCGAAAACTCATCTCCAGTCTTTTGTGGGAAGAATTGATGCACATACAGATGATGAGAAGCTGTGGATGTATTACTTCCAGGATAGTCTTGTAGGAGCTTCTTTGGAATGGTACATGAAGTTGAGCAGAGTCAATATCCGAAGCTGGAAGGATTTGGATTAGGCATTTGTGAAACAGTATCAGTATAATTTGGATTTGGCTCCAAATCGTACTCAGTTGTAGACAATGTCTTAGAGTGCTAAAGAAGGGTTCAAAGAGTACGCCCAGAGGTGGCGTCAGCTTGCTGCTCGAGTACAACCTCCCTTGTTGGAAAATGAAATGGCAGATATGTTTATAGGAATGCTGCAGGGGTGTTTATTGAGAAACTGGCGTCTTGCTCGTCAACGAAGTTCAATGACATCGTGATAGATGGAGAGAGAGTGGAAACTCTGCTGAAAATGGGAAAGATTCAAAACACTAGTGCAAGTAGCTCAAGTGGTGTGAGAAAGGCTTTCAGTGGACCTCCAAGAATAAGGGAGGGTGAGACTAATGTTGTGTACGGTCGAGGTCGGGGCCGCGGATACAGAGGATCGTATGAGGAGGTGGTCGATGTTACCATTCCCACAGGTCATGTGCAACACAACAACAACAGCAACAGTCGCAGCGCAATAACTATCAGCAAAGGCCTTATCAGCAGAGGCAAGCCCGTCCAGCTAACAGGATGCTCGAAGCCATCCCGATGACGTATACGACACTACTTCAGAGATTGTTGGAGTTGAATTTGGTTCAGTTGAGGACGTTAGCACCACCTCCACCTAGAGAGCTTCCAGTGGGGTATGATGCTAATGCAAGATGCGCATTTCATTCAGGAGCTTCCGGGCACTCAACAGAGAAGTGCAGGGCATTGTAGCATAAGGTCCAAGCCCTAATTGATTCAAAGGCAATCAACTTCACACCGCCTCCAAATGTTACATCAAACCCCATTCCAAATCATGGAGGGACCAGGATAAATGTCGTTGACAGTGGCGAGAGTTTGAATTTGATCTTGAATGTGGATGAAGTGAAGACTTCCTTGCTAGTCGTGAAAAGCAGATTGTTGAAAGGGCAGGTTTTCCCAGGTTGTGATTATGATTGTGAGGGTTGTTTGAATTCTGTTAAGGGTTGTGGGGATTTGAGAGCTGGGCTGCAATGTTTGATTGATGAGGGGTTGCTATAGTTTGACAAAGTTGCTAACAGAAATGGTTGTGTGTCTACAATGGCGATTTATTTTGACCCTGCCGAAGTTCCTGTCCGGAGCGAGCCGGTGACTATCTTTGTTCCCGAAGTGAGTCCAGTGACCATTACTGTTCTGGGACCAGTCCCTTATGCTGATGACAAGGCCATCCCTTGGCACTATGGTTCAGACGTGTACGTAGAAGGCCAGAAAGTGGAAAGTCAAGCGGTGACAATTGACCCGACTGTTGTGAATATCGGAGGAGTTGGTGGATTTACAAGGAGTGAGCGTCTCTTTACTCCTCAAGCTCTTAGAGGTGATCCTGAAGTTGAAGTTACTACAAAGGCTAAGGGCAAACAGATAGTAACTGAATAGGTGACAACTCCTGATGTCGGTCAGGGCACTTTTGAAAAGGAAGTTGAGGAATTCATGAGAATAATTAAGAAAAGTGACTATAAGGTGGTTGAACAAATGAATCAGACTCCGTCCAAGATATTTATTCTGTCGTTGTTGATGTGTTCCCAAGCTCATCGAGAGGCTTTGCTGAAAGTTTTGCAAATGGCGTATGTACCACAAGAGATAACTGTCAACTAGTTGGAGGTTGTGGTAGGTAGCGTAAACGCCGACCATGGGTTGGGATTCACAGATAGAGATCTCACTTCTGAAGGACGTAATCACAACAAAGCCTTGCATATCACCATGGAGTGCAAGGGTGTTGTTCTATCACACATCCTGGTAGATACAGGCTCTTCTCTCAATGTGCTCCCTAAGAAGGCCCTCATGAAGCTGAACGCTGATGGCATCGTCTTGCGACCCAGTGATTTGATTGTGAAAGCCTTTGATGGGTCCCAAAGATCTGTGTTTGGGGAGGTAGAGCTACCAGTGAAGATTGGGTCTCAGGTGTTCAAGAGTACTTTCTATGTTATGGATATTCAACCCGCTTATAGCTGTCTGCTAGAGCATCCTTGGATTCACCCTGCTGGCGCGGTAACATCCACGTTGCATCAGAAGTTGAAGTATGTGGTAGATGGATAGGTTGTTACTGTATGTGGAGAAGAGGATATTTTCGTGATTCATCTGTCGACTTTCAAGTACGTGGAAATGGACGGGGAGATTCATGAGACACTCTTCCAAGCTTTTGAGACAATCAATGTCAGTAGTTTGTCTCTAGTAGTTCAGAACAGTGAGAAGGAAGGGACTCCTATCTACTCCTACAAGAAAGCTAAGGAGGTAGTTCAATCCGGAAATGCCCAAGGTTGGGGCAAACTATTGGAAATGGAAAGGAAGGACGATAAGTTCGGTCTCGGATATCAACCTGGTCAGTCCAGCTGGTCTCATGACGGTAAGCCTATAGCATTCACTAGCGCTGGAATGCTAGACTACAACCATGTTGGTGCAACAAATGCCGATGGGGATAGTGACTGCGACTTGGATAACTGGATTCACCCATGCGTACCTGGGGAGGAGCTCCGGAACTGGTCTGTTGAAGATTTTGTTCAAGTTACTTGGCAGTCAAAGTAATTTTCTTTGTTTCCATTTTTATCATACTGCATGTCAAATCATGCACTCTGCCCAAGGTGCGTGGATCCATCCGTAGGGCCACCATGTTTTTAATGCATTATACTTTTTCCATGAAATAAAGGACAATTTTTCAAGCAAATTGTGTTCTCTTTCTTTCGTTTTAAAATTTTTCACAAAGAAAATAAGATGGCAATGTTTTTCTTTCCTGTGTTTTTGTGTGTTTGCGTCTCCTTCAGATTCTGAAATAAGCACATCTTGTGCAGTGTTGATCATTCGGATTCCTGTGACAACGTTCCTGCTATGACTATGCATGACTTCGACAATCCTATCTACCAAGATGATGAAGGGGTTGAGGAAGACTGTGAACTCCCGGAAGAATTGGTCAGGTTGTTGAAACAAGAGGAAAGGGTCATTCAGCCTCATCAGGAAGAAATAGAGATCATCAACATCAGGACCGAGGACGTAAAGAGAGAGAGGAATATTAGGTCCAGTCTGCAGGTCGAGGTAAAGAAGGAGTTGATTGGTATGCTACGTGAATATGTGGATATCTTCGCCTGGTCGTATCAGGATATGCCAGGGTTGGATACTAACATCGTTGTGCACAAGCTGCCACTAAGGGAAGACTGTCCTCCCGTGAAACAAAAGCTGAGAAGAACTAGCCCTGATATGGCTATGAAGATCAAGGATGAACTTCAGAAGCAGTGGGATGTCGGGTTCCTTGTTGTGACCAGTTACCCACCTTGGGTAGCTAACATTGTGCCAATACCGAAGAAAGATGGAAAGGTCCGGATGTGCGTCGATTATCGGGATCTAAACAAAGCAAGTCCAAAGGATGATTTTCCATTACCTCACATTGATGTGCTGGTAGATAACACCGCTCAGTTCTCGGTATTTTCTTTCATGGATGGCTTCTCCGGGTATAATCAGATCAAGATGTTACCAGAAGACATGGAAAAAAAGATGTTCATTACCCCATGGGGTACATTCTGTTATAAGGTTATGCCCTTTGGATTGAAGAACGTCGGGGCAACGTATCAACGGGCTATGGTAACATTGTTCCAAGATATGATACATAAAGAAATTGAATGTTATGTGGACGACATGATTGCCAAGTCACGGGACGAAGAAGAGCATTTGGTCAATCTCAAAAAGCTATTTGATAGATTGATAAAGTACAGATTGAGGTTGAATCCAAACAAGTGCACTTTCGGAGTGCGTTCCGGTAAATTGCTGGGTTTCATTGTTAGCCAAAGAGGAATCGAGGTAGATCCTGCAAAAGTAAAAGCAATACAAGATATGCCTGCATCGAAAACAGAAAAAGAAGTGCGTGGGTTTTTAGGGAGATTGAACTACATTTCTCGGTTTATATCTCATCTAACTGCCACATGCGAGCCATTATTCAAATTGCTGTGAAAAGAGCAAACAGACAGGTGGAATGAGGACTGTCAAAAAGCCTTTGAAAAGATAAAAGAATATTTGCATGAGCCTCCGATTCTAATGCCTCCAGTTCCAGGACGGCCACTTATCATGTACTTGACTGTGTTAGAAGGGTCGATGGGGTGTGTTCTAGGCCAACATGACGAGTCTGGTCGAAAAAAGCATGCTATTTACTACCTTAGCATAAAGTTTACCGACTGTGAATCCCGTTATTCGTTGCTCGAGAAAACTTGTTACGCTTTGGTATGGGTTGCTCGCCGTCTGAGAGAGTACATGTTGACCCATACCACACTGCTAATCTAAAAAATGGACCCTCTCAAGTACATTTTCGAGAAGCCAGCATTAACCGGAAGGGTTGCAAGGTGGAAAATGATCTTAACAGAGTATGACATACAATATACTTCCCAGAAAGCCATCAAAGGAAGCGTATTGTCGGATTATCTTGCACAACAACCGCTTGAAGACGATTATCAGCCGATGAAGTTTGATTTCTCTGATGAGGACATTGTGTACCTCCAGACAAGAGATTGCGAGGAACCACTTCCGGAGGAGGGGCCAGACCCCGAATCCAAATGGAAGTTGATGTTTGATGGGGCAGTCAATATCAACGGACATGGAGTTGGTGTCGTTCTTATCACTCCCGACGGTGTTCACTTTCCCTTCGCTGCCATAATTACTTTTGGTTGCACCAACAATGAAGCGGAATATGAGGCGTGCATAATGGGAATAGAGGAGGCTATTAATCTTCAGATTAATACCCTCAATATATTCGGAGATTCAGCCCTCGTTATCAACCAGATTACCGGAAAGTGGTATACACATCAAGAACACTTAATTCCTTATAGGGATTACGCCAGAAGACTGTTGACGTTCTTCACAACAGTTAAGCTTCAGTACATACCACAAGATGAGAATCAATTTGCCGATGCATTGGCTACTCTTTCTTCGTCCATCAAAGTCTTATGTTGGAACTATGTGCCCAGGATTGGCATTTCCAGGCTCGACATACCAGCTTACGCTTTCTCTGTAGATGCAGTGTCTGATGAGAAACCTTGGTATTTTGATATCAAGCTTTTCCTAGAAAAACAAGAATACCCAGCTGGGGCATCATCCAATGACAATAAGACTTTGAGAAGACTTGCTGCTAGCTTCTTCTTGAATACAGATGGGGTTTTGTATAAGAAGAACTTTGACATGGTTTTTCTCAGATACGTGGATAGACACGAAGCAGGCCTGTTAATGCAAGAAGTCCACGAGGGATCTTTCGGTACTCATGCAGGAGGACATGCAATGGCTAAGAAGTTATTGAAATCATGGTATTACTAGCTAACGATGGATGCAGACTGTTGTTCGTACGCCCGTAAATGCCACAAGTGCCAGATATATGCAGACAAAGTGCATGTTCCTCCTAGCCCGCTCAACGTCATGTCATCTCCTTGGCCCTTTTCTATGTGGGGCATTGACATGATCGGGAAGATAGAGCCTACTGCTTCAAACAGTCATCGTTTCATCTTGGTTGCGATTGATTACTTCACCAAATGGGTTGAAGCAGCATCTTATGCCAATGTCACTCATCAAGTGGTAGCCAGATTTCTAAAAAGAGACATCATTTGCAGATACGGAGTGCCCGAGCGAATCATTACTGATAATGGTTCCAACTTAAACAACAAGATGATGGCAAAATTGTGTCGGGACTTCAAGATTCAACATCACAATTCTTTTCCTTACCGGCCAAAGATGAAAGGCGCAGTAGAGGCAGCTAACAAGAATATTAAGAAGATTGTGCAGAAGATGGTTGTCACTTACAAATATTGGCATGAGATGTTATCATTTGCGTTGCATGGGTACCGAACGTCAGTCAGGACATCAACTGGGGCAACTCCTTTCTCATTGGTGTATGGCATGGAGGCAGTCTTGCCTGTTAAGGTAGAAATTCCTTCATTGCGTGTGATGATGGACGTGAAGCTTGATGAGGCTGAGTGGGTACGTGCCCGATACAATCAGTTGTGCCTAATTGAGGAAATGAGATTAGCGGCTATCTTTCATGGTCAGCTTTATCAGAGGAGAATGAAGAGAGCATTCGACCAACGAGTACGTACTCAGGAGTACCAAGTAGGAGAGCTTGTGCTCAAGAGGATCATTCCTCCATGTTCAGATCACAGGGGCAAATGGACCCCAAACTACGAAGGCCCATTCATAGTGAAGAAAGTTTTCTCAGGTGGGGCGCTGATGCTCACCACTATGGATGGAGAAGATTTCCAGTCTCCTGTTAACTCGGACGCAGTTAAAAAATACTTCGCATAAAAAGACCCGCTGGACACAAAAACAGAATTAAAGTCCAGGCAAGAAAAGGGCATCCCGGCGAGCTAAAAACATAATAAAAAGCTCGGGAAAAAGTTAGGGAAATAAATAAAAAAATATACACCCACTGAGTTGAAAAGCCACATCGGATAGCTCAGGCAAAAAAGGGTATCCCGGTGGATTGAAAACCCGAAAGGGCGATCCACAGTAAACAAGGGAATAAGCGAACAACTACGATCCGGGTAGTCTGAACCAAATCACCGTTTCGTGCAGCTTGACAATATCAGAAGGATAGGAATCATTCCCCTCATCTTCTTCAGAAAGCAAAGGCAAGAACAAAACTCTTGAAGACATGTTGGTCATAGCAGGAAGGAAACTCATTGGAATGTCGTGTACATTGCCATTAGGATGGTTTCTTTTCTCAATTTTTGGTAGCTACCTCTTTCCAGGTAGTTGCTTCCTGATGTAAATGCTTGCTTATTCAGAGGCCTTTCAATAAATGAATATTCAGTCATAAAGTCGTGTTGTGTGTGTTTTCTTTGCTTGCAAAAATGTCCTTAATTTTTGGCAAAAAGAACATTGCATATGAAACATGTTGATTTTTCTGAAAAAATTGACATGGCAGTGAAACAATTAAAAAAATCTCTGAGTGTCGGGTGACAATGAATGAACAGATCATACCATGCAACTGGGGCACCTGTGTGTATACTGTTGTTGCAGGTTTTGCAGGGTGAGGTTGCACTTCCCCAAGTATAAAATGCTCCCCAAGTGAGCTATAGCAGTGAAATCCCGAGCAGAATGTCAAATCTAACCAAAGATGGTGCCATCCCCAAGTGGTGTTTGTTCTTCACAAGAGGAACGTGGTTTCCCAATAGAGTTTAGACGAAATCATCCCCAACTGAGCTAGAGCTAGTGGAATCCTCAGTGGAGTTTCAAACCCAATCGAAGGGGGTTGTGGTAGGTAGAAGACAATTTGACTAGATACCCCCCAGCCGGGTCGGGAGGTCGTCTCTTCCTTGGAGTTCATGATTGGTATGCAACCATCATTGAAATATCCCTAGTGAGTTCGCCAATTTATTTTGGCCAGTGTGACAAAGTAATGCAGACATTTGTTCACATTTCATTCCTCAACCAAGTATTTCCAGGATATCTTGGTCATTTCCCCGGCAGAGCTTCAAGGTTAATAGAATAGTTCTTCTCCCCAAGCGGATTATCTTTCCACAAGTGAAGTATCCCCAGCAAGCAACTGAATGCCTGATTTCCCCACAGAGCTAGAATTTTAAGAATTCTCTCCACAGCCGGAGTCGTGACCAAGTTTATTCCTCAGCCAAGTCTGAAGACGGTTAATCCCCTACAGATTCGGGATTATTGTGGCCAACCAGGGTAATCCATTTTGTGCTCTTCTGCATCTCCTGACACTCGTCTGTGTAGGGTATTCGAAGGGTGCTCGTCTGCATTTCCTAGCACTCGTATGTGTTGGGTATCCGTTTTGTGTTCGTTTGCATGCTCCTCAACACCCGTCCATGTTTGATGTGTGATAGTTGCTCGTCTGCAGTCCCAGTACTCGCTCGTTTGTGAAATATTCTTCGTTCAATTCTCCCCGGCAGAGTTGTTTTTCTTACTGGGATGTCGTTGCTCGTATGCTTTCCCCAACAGTCGTCTGTGTTGATATCTGCTTGTTGCTCGTCTGTATCATATCAACACCCGTCTGTGTTTGATGCTTGATAGTTGCTCATCGGCATCGCCCCAACACTCGTTTGTGTTCACACTTTGTCGTTGCTCGTTTGCTTTCCCTAGCAGTCGCCTATGGTTGGTAGATGCTGATGCTCATCCGCAATTCCCAGCACTCGTCTATGTTTGTTATCTATTTGAGGCTCGTTCGCTTTGTTTGGATACTCGTCTGTATCATCCTCCATGCTCGTCTGTGTTGGATCTCGGGTACTCGTTTGTATTTCTCCCCATGCTCATTTGTGTTAGATTTCTGGTATTCGTCTATACCAGTGGCTGATATTCGTCTGTATCGTTGCCTGAAGCGTTCGTCTGCGTTTCTTAGATCATCGTCTGATATTCGTTTGTATCATTGACTTATGGCACTCGTCTGTGTTCTTTTGATGATTATCCAATACTCGTCTGTATTGAAGAGGTTTGAAGTCCTGACGATGGGATTAAACGTCAAAATGGTTATCGGTCCTGGCGTAACAGGTTTATCTGAAGGAGGTTCGTCTGTCCCAAGCACCACTTACCTACGCAAGATTTGTGAAGGGGGCTAGTATGTATGGCACCTGGCGTAACAGGTTTGCTCAAAGAAGACTCGTCTGTCTTAGACCATATACTCGCGGATAATATATGAAGAGGGTTCGTCTATCCTGATTATGCATGTCTATCCCACAGACTTAAGTGCATTACCGGTCCTGGCGTAATAGGTTTATCCGAAGGAGGTTCGTTTGTCTCAGATCATATATTGCAAAATGTAGGAGGGCTCGTATGTCCAGCACTTGGCGTAACAGGTTTGTTCGAGGAAGACTCGTCTGTCTAGGTTTTTCTATCCGAAGTAACAATTCAACTTGGAAGGAACTCGTCTGCTTTCTCCCCACTTCATTCGCCAAAGCGTCATTTGGTTGGTTTTATTTCCCATTGCTTGCATTCTCCAGCAGAGTGAAAATTTCAGGTCTTCTTGGTATTCAACCACAGTTCATCTTGAACGGTCGATAGCCGTGCTACCGTCCTTTTCAGATTAACAGTTGCTTGAATAGGGGCAGCTGTAATACCCCAAAGTTTCCCTCTCCTGTTTAGCATCATCATCATGCCATAATCATCATCAGCATGTCATATCCTTAGCATATTGCATAGAAAAATGAAGCATAGCACTTGCATGTTCCAACATAAGGCATATGATCAATTATCAGGGAAATTCAAAGCTCACAAGGCAGGTTGCAAGGTTGACATCAAGGTCAAAGCCCAAAGAAAGGATTGAGGATCAAAATCAGATCAAAACGGTTGGCGCCGGGTGATTCCTAAGGTTTCCCACCAAAAGGAGGGAAAATTCAAAATTCACTGGCGTTAACCGGTTAACGAATTGGTTAACCGGTTAACGGCTGCGAATTTTGAATTTCCAGCAGCAAATTCAGCATGTGTGATTTGGTTCTAATTTCCATTTTCTGATTTTTATTAATTTGAATTAAAAGGAAGGATCTAGAGCACTTGTCCAAGCCTAATCCCATTACAAAATCCTAATCTCTTTGCCAAGCCATAATATTGGATCCCAAGCCTAATTTTTGGGCCCCAAACCTAAACCATATTTAATCCATTTCTCTCCAAACCAAAAGAGGACTCTCTCATTTTTTTCATTCTCATTCTAAATTTTCACTCTTCTCACTCACAATTCTCTCACTTTTCTCTCCCAATTTTCCAAATCACTCAAAGTTCCTCTTTGAAGATCACACAACCTTGCCTTGAGGTGTGTAGATCTTGGAACTAGACCTCCATCCTTAGCTTCATTGCACCTTTTTGCTGGTTTAAGTGGTGATTCAGATCTGGTTTGGGATCTAGATGTGCTTTTGGATCCAAAATTCTGCATCAAGACCTTGTTCTTGCATTTATTTTGCACGAAGTGTGAAGCTTAGCATCGGATCTTCAAAGTTTTGCGCGAGATATATCGTTTTCAGCTCGATCAACAATTACCAAAGCATACCTCATCTTTGTAGGTTGGTTAATTTCAGATCTAGCTCTCTTTTAGCTTATTTGCATGCTTGCACTTTAGATCTGCCACGTGCTTGCGTATTTGCTTGTGTTGTTTGAATTGATTGATTGATTGGTAATCGGATCTATGTATTAATGTTCATGAGCTTGATGATGCCATTTAATGTGAATTGATACACTATTTTCATGCTCAATTGCTTGCTGGCCTGGTGTAAGATTATTTGTATAAGCTGGTTGTGAGCTGATTTTCTGCAGGAATTGATGTTGTTTCTTTAGTGTTAACCGGTTAACGGATTGGTTAACCGGTTAATGCACCTGTTTCTGTGCTGGTTTTCTGCAGGTTTGGCTTGGTTAACTGGTTAACGCTTTGGTTAACCGGTTAACACTGATGCAGTGAGCCATTTTTGGGCTATTTTAAGCATGTTTGATCCCCTTACTTATTTTAAATGCCATGGATCATTGTATGATCATTGAATATGTTTGTTTGGGTGATTTTCTTGCTGATTGATGCATGCTTCCGTGTTATCAACACGTAAATGCTTATGTGTGCTATGTTTGGCATGATTGTTGATTTTGGTTGGTGTGAACTTTAAGCATGTCATTTCCATGATTTTATTGATGAACTGTGCTGGATTTTGCTAACACTTGCAAGGGCTCATGGTAAGAGAAGTGTGGATGTTCATCCACATTTCAACTCTTCATCCTTCTCTCTTTTTAAGTGCTTTCTCCTTGTGCTTTTTGATGTGCCTTATGCCATCATGTGTTTCAATTCTTTTCCTCCCCCTTTAGGAGCAACTTATCTCCTTTAGAGGAATAAATTGCTTGCTAGATTTCTCCCTCTTCTTGCTCTTTCTTTGTTTCTTCTTTTCTCTTAGGATAGTTGAAACCTCACTAACCGTAGGACCATTTTTGCATGACAACTTTAGGTTTAGTCTTTCCCCATTTTAGACTTTTACCTTTTTGCTCCTTTGGTTTCTTTCTCTTCTCATCTCAAAACAAAAACCTAAAAAACATTAATAAAGAAAGAAGTGACTTCTTGTGTAATAGCCTTATTCCATGGGGCATATGTATTCATTCCATCTTGGAATAGTGCATTTGTCTAGCATGATGCACAAGTCGGGTCATGAGGTCATCTTCATCAAGAAAAACCCTAAAAAAAACTTCTTCATTTTTAATCACTAAAGCACCTAATAAATTCAACAAGTCAATGAAATTAGGCCCTTGCCTTTGGAAACAAGTCTTGGAAAGTTCTCATTGCTTGGTGTGTTTATTCTATTATTCCATCTTGGAATGTAGTGACAAGTACACATTCCATGGAAAAGAGCTTGAGTTCATTCTCTTGTGCCACACCAATAAAAAGCTCTAAAAAAACAAAAACAAACAATAATTGTCTTTCCTTCGGGAATTCTTTTCTCATCTCCTTCGCTCCGTTCGTGAACTTGCTTCTTCTTGTCATTTTGCAAGACGGTAACACACTCGTCGTCCGAGCCTGCAACACTTGAGCATTGACATAGGCAGTTCAAGCCTTAATTCACAGGAAATCCTTTCCACCCCTAGTTAGGGGAACTACGACATCTCTGATCCTCATTGTCCAGATGAGGTACGTAGGCAGCGGGTAGGGCCCGTTCGAGCACACTTTTTTATTTTCCCTAGATTTTTCCCCTTTTCTTTTCTTTTCTTATCCGATTTCAGTTTTAGTTTTTGCAGCAACTTTCATTTCTTCTCCCTTTGAAACAGTTTCTTTGCAAGCGTGGATCCCGTCGGGTACAGCGGACGATCTGGGGTGCTAATACCTTCCTAGGTCGTAACCGACTCTCGATCTCAGATTCTTTGGTTCGCAGGACCTTTGTCCTTCCTTTTCTTTTCTTATGGTTTGTGCAGCATTACCATTCCCGTTCCTTCGGGATAAAAATGCCTGATTGGCGACTCTATTCTTTCCGCGCCACTTTCGCGTTTGTACCAGGATGGAAATCCGGGGAGCGACACTCTCCAAGTGAATTTCGAGCCAATGGAACCCAGATCAATCACTCTGTACTTATCCATCCTATTGATGAATTTCCTGCATCTACTTTGAGAAACTACATCTCCATCTTTCTTCTTGTAATCGTACGCAACATCGTTAAAATCTCCAACTAGCATCTAAGGTTGTTGCATTGATTTACTAATGACCTTTAGATCTTTCCAAAGCAGCTTCCTATTGTCACTGTTGGGGCTGGAATAAACAATTGTAAAACTCCAAGCACTATCCATACAAATCTTCACCTCTATATGTATATATTGAAATTTATTTCTCAACAAAATCACCTTGACATCATCCTCCCAACCCATTGCAATACCACCAGAATATCCATGATCTTCAGTAGAAAGAAATCCTACAAAGCCAAACTTATAAAACATCTTCTTAAGCTTCATAGGGTCACACTATGTCTCCATTATCACAAATACTTTGGGTTTGTACATGGCCAAATAATGTTTACAGTATCGAAAAAACTTTGAGCTCGCAGCTCCTCTGCAATTCTAAACGATAAAATCTTGATTTGTCATAATCATGGACAAAATGAATATAAACAGGAACAAAAATCCTTAGAAATGCTATTGTGGAGTTTCCTCCACCACATCCATGGTCAGAACCTCTACACTTTGGGAATCAGAGAGGTGACTTCCTCTGCCATTGACTTATTTGTCATCATGAGTGTTATAGTTACTTATCATAGTATCACATTCTATAACTTTCACACTATTACTTCTGTCATCAGGTGGACGGATGGTACTTGGCATATTCAAGGATGAATTGTCGTTAGTTCTATTCTCCTTGTATGAATCATTCATCCTATCCTTTATGTAGTTTGTTCCTTCAGAAATTTGAATCTTGGTCATTGAATTTATCCTATCTTCTAAGTTTTTGTCTCCTATTAGTTCAACCATATCCTCACCTATCTTCATGTTATTTCTTGGAGTTTTCCCTTTAAAATTTACTCTTTTCACTCCTTCCACATGGTTGGTTTGTATTTTATTTTCCTTTTTTTCCTGGCTGCCACAATAGGAACATAACTATTGGTCTTAACAACTTCCACGACTGGGATATTCTCCAAATGTTGTCACATGTCTCTTAATGTGGGGACCACTTCCTTCTTTTCATATATTATGAGTGATTTTGTTAGGACCAACAATAACTTCATTGTTATTAATTTGTCTGCCACTATGAAACTCTTGTCTGACCCCATCATTATTACCCCACTTTTTGTTTTCCATAAGAATCTCCAATCATTTGATGCATTATTATGTCATTATTCCTGTCTCTATTCTTGTCCCCATAATTATTCTCATTGACACCATCATCAAGTGCATTAAATCGCGATCCAAAATTTCCATATCCAACATTAATTTTCACCGGATTTTTGCCTCCCCGGTTTCCACCATTATCGCCGGATAACATTTGTCTGCCACTACTACTACCATTTCCAACCGTCTTCTTGCCGCGTTTAGCCTTTTGGACCACTATCCACGGTCCTTCCATGACATTTTCCCCCTGCAAATTCATATTCTCCTTATTCTGCATTTCTCCTTCTCTGTTATTGATATTGTTGGTTCTATTGTCCACCATCTTCTTCAAATGGCATCCTTATTTATAGTGGCCAAATTTTCCACACAAAGTACAAGGAAGATGCAATCATTCATACTTTACTTTATACCTCGTCTCCTTTATAGAAATATAGCAAGTAATGGTTTGGACAAATCAACCTCCACGCACAATCAAGCATATTTTCCCCTCTCATGTGATAGAGTGTTTTTGTCCACTTTAACTGTCTTCCCAATTCTATTTCCTATGAATGAAAGCACTTTCGTATCATAGTATTCAATTGGGAGTCTAACAATCCTAACCCAGACATCAACCTTCTCAATGGTATCACTTGCCAGGTGAAAGTCTTGATTCCAAGGTTTCACCGTGAGATAATGATCATAGATGAACCATGGTACATTCCCCATAACGGCATTATGATCTTCATCATGTGAGAAAATGACCAAGAAGTAATCGTTACCAAGATCAATGATATTGATCACTCTTTTCCTTACCCACATTTGTTTCAACGTAGTTTCCAATACCTTGTATCCAATTCATCTACCAAGGAGTTTGACTATGACCCCTCTTTTCTATGGCCTATGAATTCTTCTCTCCTCATGCTCGGAAAAAATGAATTTAGGGCAGGCGTAGTTCCCTTCGACGTGCTCCTCAAATTTCATATTCTCCAGATCAAGAACAGTCATTTCATGATCATATTCTTCACCGTCCTCTTCCTCTTCCTCTCCATCAGACTTCTCACTTGTTGAGGCAAAAACCATTTCTTTGTATGATCTTCCACCTTCCTTGCCATGTTGCTCGTTCACCAAAGCATGCAAAAGTCGTTTGCCATCATTCTCGACTTTCTTAGTTTACCTTTCCTTTAGATCATCTTCATCCTTGCGGTTCTCAGCAACTTCAGTGGTTTGCCCAAGCAGAGAAACCATATTTTTTTTTAGGAATCAAAAATTAATTCTTTAATGTTATAATTTTATTGAAAAGAATAATAGTGATTTATAACACATGTATACAAAATTATGTAATCAATTTCTTCTTTAATAGTTTTTAAATTGTAGTATTTAATAAAATTAATATTATTAATTATTTAAAGAAAATTAAAAAAAATATTAATTAATATTTTTTAATGATAATAAACAGATATAATTGATTAAATATATCTTATAAAATATTAAACACACTTATATATGATAAAAAATGATCTTTACAATAAAATTTTATTAAAGTTTTTAAAAAATAATTTAATTTTTCAAAATATTAATAAATACTTATTTATCAATATGCAATTTTCTAACAAAAATTTAAATCATTGAAATGATGTATGAATACCAACTTCCTGTTTTAAATACCTCTATTATGTCTCAAATATAGCTAATTGACATCATAAAGAAGTAGATGTTTAAAAATAAACATTTACATAACTAATTTTTGTGATACAATTTGAAAAAAAAGTAAATAAATACATAAATAAAATATTTGAATTAATGCAATAAAAATATACAATATAAAAACATTCATTCTAATTAAGTGTTAGGTTTTGACTTTGATAAATTAAAATAGGAAGATATTGTTCCCGCAAGGGTAAAATAATTTTATATGGTATAAAATATATTTAATTGTATAAGTAAATTTAATATGATATGAAATGTATTTATATATGTATTTAAATTTGAAATTAGTTATTAACTTTAAAATGAACAATGATTATGTAAAATGAATTAAACTAAAATATAAATAAAAAAGGACTTGTGAGATGGATAAAAATTAATATTTTAAAAAACAAGGATTTTATCTTTTAAATTAAGATAATTATTGATTAAAATAAAATAATTATTGTGTTTATAGTGTTAAATAAAAAGTTTATTTGATACAATATAAAACGTATTTATATACGGATGTAAAACTGAAATTATTTTATTTAATTGTCAAATGAAAAATAATTATACAATTTTGATTGTAGTAAATAATGATGAGAAAAAAATGACCCGGGAGATGAAGAAAGACAAAAAAAAATTGATACGATAATGATCCGTGAAATAAAAATATTATTTGATATGTACAGATACAAAATTTAAAATAATTTACTTAATTGTAATATAAACAATAATTATACAATTTAATTGTATTATATAATTATATATAAAAAAAAGGAATCATGAGATGAAAAAAGAAAAAAATTGATATTTAAAAATAAAGATTTTGTCTCTTAAGTTAAGATAATGATTGATTAAAATAAAATGGATATGGTGTTGATAATGACCCGTGAATAAATATATAATGTTATTTTATTAAAATTTAAAAATAGATTATTAATATTTTGAGTGATAATAAATAAATACAGAAAAAAGTTAAAATAAAAGTGAAAATAAATAATAATAAATATTAATTATTTTATTCTTTTTAAATTAAAATTTAAAATTAGATATTAATTTTAAAATTAATAATAATTATATCAAATGTATTTTATATGTATTTAAATTTAAAATTAGCTATTAATTTATATGTATCTGATTTGATTTTAAAGATCTCTTTTAATTTTATTATGTTTTAAATTATGAAATTTACAATTTTGTCTTTTTTACTCAATCAAATAGTTAGAATTTTTCTAAAAGTAATAATTCATATTTTTATACATTTTTTATTATTTTTGCAAATCATAAATTTTAGTATTTAATATTGGAACTTAGATGATGAATATGAAAGTATCTTATCATATTCATTCGTTGTAGGTTCCTTTTTTAGATGCAACCAACACTCTTCTGTATCTCATCTTATCACTTGTAGCTGATGATTGTGAAGAGTTTGACTACCTTCGTCGTTTTTTTTTAAACTGTCAAGTAATGCATTCATTATATAAGCACAAGGAGTGCCACTTATACACCTGAAAGTCATTGTACAGACCAAAACACACAAAATATATCAAACCGTAGGACAAAACAAAATATACCCAAACCTCCTAAAACTCTAGCCTAGAGAAGGCAAAACCACTGCAACAGAAATAACAGGCTTTGCTGCGGCAAAACAAACCAGAGCGAGATAACTAAAATACAATATCCTATGCATTGACGGTGTACGATGTCCTCAGCAGGATACAACAACCGATATAACATAACAATATCCCAGTAAAATCCTACAAATCAAATCCTGCAAAACAAACCAAAGCGAGATAACCGAAATACAATAACAACCAATCATATCATTGACGGTGTATTAAAATATTGAGAATTTTTTTAATATATCATTACTTGTAACTAAAAAACATAATTTTTTTATTCATATTCTTTAATTCATATTTTAAATTAAAATTTATTTTTTTTAGATATAAATATATATATTTTTTGTTGACTTTTATCGAATGAATATAAAACTCTAATTATAAGTATATAGATTTTATTTAATGCATTATAACTTTATCTTAATTCTTAGCAAAAGATTGATATAAAATTATAATATCATTTTATTAAAATAATTAAATTTATCATAATTGCAATCAATTATATGACTATTTCTTTTTATAGCAACTCATGAAATTAAAAAAAAAAAAAATTATATATATATATATATATATATATATATATATATATATATATATATATATATATATATATATATATATATATATATATATATATATATATATATATATATATATATATATATATATATATATATATATATATATATATATATATATGTCGGCCCAACACATGTTGAGGCCCGAGGCAAATTAATTTTTTTGTAATTAAATTAATTTTATTATTTTTAAAGTTTTTTACATGAAAAATTATTTATCATATTATAATTTATTTTATTTTAACTTTTTTTTTTAATTTATAAAAAGTTCAACTCACTTATTTTCAAAAAATATAGAATTAAAATCTTTGACTATTTTCTTTTTCATTTAAATTTAAATTTTAGAATTGATATTGAAGAAAATAATGAAAAATCATATATTAAAAATAAATGAGAAAAATTATAACAATAAAATTTAATGGTCAGTATATTAGTTTGACGATTTAAAAATATCATATGCAATATAGTTGATAGCTGCACTGCACACAACACGTGATAAAAATAGTAAATGGCGGTGATATGCATCTTATGATTTTTGTTCAGTTATTAATATTTCTTACCTTTCATTATAAAGATAGAACAAATTTCTTTTAGAAAGCTGCTACAAATATTTTATATAATAGAAAGTTAGTACTACTAGAGGCCTTGATAAATTGGAGGCCCAAAGCAAAGGCCTTCCTTGCCTACCCCATTGACCGGGCATATATATATATATATATATATATATATATATATATATATATATATATATATATATATATATATATATATATATATATATATATATATATATATATATATATATAACTATTTGCACGTGTGTCAATTAAATTCAAGATATTTTAGTTTGTATATTAAATTAATATAAGTTTATGTATTTATTCTTATATTTTTCTAAATAAAAATATGTGTTCACTTGAAATTGTATACATTTATTAAAAATTACTTTTTATTTAAAATAAAATTGTGTCATTTACATACAAGTTCAACTGTTTGAAATTTATGATTTTGAGAGATATTGAGTCAACTGGGTTAAGGCAAAATAAAGGCCAACAACATCAAAAAAAATTATTAAGGCCTTCAAAATTTCCCGAAGAATAATGCCATTTTTTTTATTATTCAAGATAACAAGGCATTATAAAAATTGGATTTGTATAATAATATATGAAAATCAATTCCTAAAAACAAACCATTGTAATTCCTCAAAAGATAAGCACAACAATATATGAGATTTTTTTTTAGAATAACTCAGTTTATTAAAAAATATACCAAAATAATATGGTTTAAAAAAATTACCAATGTGGCGTAGTTAGTAAATATATTCGCCAAATGAATGGACGAATGAGTACTATTTTTAAGTCAATTCGCCAATCAAAGTGGCTAAAGTGTGAATTTGATCACACATTCAACAAACCAATTGGCGAACATGCATGTTTTATAAAGCAATTCGCCAAATGATGTGGCGAACATGCATGTTTTATAAAGCAATTCGTCAAATGATGTGGCGAACATGCATGTTTTATAAAGCAATTCGCCAAATGATGTGGCGAACATGTTGGAAGTGTTCTTGAAATCACACTCTTTACAATGGCTCTATCTTGTTGACAAAACACAAAACCTCTTCTTTCCTACAAACAATATTGAACAAAGAAATTGGAAACCATATATATATATATATATATATATATATATATATATATATATATATATATATATATATATATATATATATATATATATATATATTATATTATATTTTTTAATTTAATTTTTCTATGTTAAACACTTATATTTTAATTTCTTTTTAGTATATATGAAAAGAATTATCATTTTTTTACTTAATAATAATAATTTAATAAATTAAATTAAAAGAATTCGACAATGAAAAATATTATAGAAAAATATTATTGATAATTCAACAGTGGTATTACAAAGATTAATTTTCCGCCCGATCTAAATGTCCCCCAGTACGCCTCACATAGGCACACAATGTTTATGGATTGCTCACACCCCACACGGGCACACAATCTGATTGCTCACACACCACATGGGCACACAATCATGTTGAAATCATCGCTCACACCTCACATAGGCACACAATGTTACAACAGACTCACATTAGAATCCCACAACACAAGAATGTATATCATTATGCTTCACATACTAAATGACTCAAACACTCTTGAAATGCATACATATTCACAATATAATCATGCATTCATCCCATACAATCTACATACATTCGCATCAATTACGCCAAACGACAACGAATCTTTCACAATCAACATGCATTCACGTTTAGTTCGAACAACGCATTTATGTTGCCAAACGGCCACAACACACAATCAAATTCCACAATTTCTTAATTCACATAATTACGATTAATCGGAAAATTCGGGTAAAAATCGGTTAAAAATAATATTTTCGTCATCATGAGAAAATACATAATTTTAGCTTCAAAACGATATGTGGAACGCTAAAAATGGATAACCGGTTCAAAAGTTACGAAATAAACATCAAACTTATTTTTAAGAAAACCACCATTCTGCATAAGCTACAGGTCGCGGCGCGACCCCTTGTTCGCGAGGTGAACTTCACAGACATGCTCAGTTCGCGGCGCGAACCATGTTCGCGGGGCAAACTTAGCAGAAGTTCCAAAAACACAAGCTACGGGAAAACCATCCCAAACTTCCAAATTTCGTCAAAACTTCACCAAATCAGTGGAAACAAAATACAAACATGATAGTTATCACATACTAACTATCATACTACATTTTAATCGAGTTTTAACCACTTAAATCACCAATTTTAGGATTTCTCACAAAATACCCTAAAAACTCATAACCTCTAAACTCAACCACAACAATAACACATTCAAACAATCACATACATAATGATACACATTGATAAGATAATAAAATTTCACACCCTTACCCGATTGATTCAGTTCCTAGGAGTTATCTTGAAGATTTCCTAGCTTTTCCTCTTTTCATCCTCTTCCTCTTTCTTTCTATCTCTCTTTTCTTTCTCTTTTCTACTATTATATCTTTTCTTTCTATTTCTTTTCTTTCCACTAAAATATTCATTTTCTCACAATTTCTAATTCCACTTAAATTTCTAACTTATCATCAATTAGGAAATGTCTAAAATACCATCCATTCCAATTTTCCCGAAAACTCTCAAAAACGGAAAAATAACATAACATGTCAACATATCATATTAACATACCAATTTCACAAATAAAATAATTATCACTCAATTTAAATAAAAGACTCAACAAAAAAATGAAATAATCGGAATCGGGGCGTTACAACTCTCCCCTACTTTAGAAATTTTCGTCCTCGAAAATATTACCTGATTCAAACAACTCCGGATACGACTCTCGCATCCCACTCTCTAATTCCCAAGTCATATTGCCTTCTAAAACGCCTCCCCACGCTACTTTCACAAGCGCAATATTATTGCCTCTTAGCTTCTTAACTTCACGGTCCAAAATCTTAATTGGTAAAACTTTAACAGTAAGGTTATCTCTCACTTCAACCTCGTCCATAGGAATAATAGGTGACGGATCCGGAACATACTTCCGAAGTTTCGAAATATGGAACACATCATGCAAATTCGAAAGATTCAGAGGCAACGCCACACGGTATGCCATAACACCAACTCGTGCAGTAATCTCATACGGACCAATAAACCAAGAAGTCAACTTCTTCGACTTCAAAGCACGACCCACACCTGTAACTGGTGTAATCCTCAAAAACACATGGTCGCCTTCCTGAAACTCAAGATCTTTCCTTCTCTTGTCATGATAGCTCTTTTGTCTACTTTGAGAAGCTTTCATCTTCTCCCGAATAAACTTCACTTTCTCCGTCGTTTATTGTACCATCTCTGGTCCAACTACCGTCCTCTCATCGGTTTCATGCCAACACAAAGGTGTTCGACATCTCCGACCATAGAAAGCCTCAAAGGGTGTCATACCTATACTTGAATGAAAACTGCTATTGTAGGTGAACTCAATCAACGCTAAATAACTATCCCAAGCACCATCTTGCTCTAGCACACAAGCACGCAATAAATCCTCCAACAATTGAATTGTTCTCTTGGTTTGACCATCTGTTTGCGGATGATAAGCCGAACTCAATCTTAACTTAGAACCCAAAGCCTTTTGCAAACTCTCCCAAAACCTCGATGTAAATCTAGGATCTCTATCCGATACAATACTCTTAGGAACTCCATGTAACTTCACAACCACAAGAACATAAATCTAAGCTAACCTCTCCAAAGGATAACTAATATCAATTGGAATAAAGTGAGCATATTTAGTAAGCCTATCAACGATTACCCAAATAGCATTATGACCTCTTTGCGTATTCGGAAATCCTGTAACAAAATCCATCGATATATTATCCCATTTCCACTCTGGAATGTCCAACGGTTGCATCAATCCACTAGGCTTCTGATGTTCCACCTTAGACTTTTGACAAGTTAAGCATGCATACACAAATTGAGCTACATCCCTCTTCAATCCGGACCACCAAAATATCTTCTTCAAATCTTGATACATTTTATTCGCTCCCGGATTAATACTTAAGTTACTTCGGTGTCCTTCTTCCAATATCATCTTTTTCAACTCCGCATCATCGGGAATTTAAATACGGCCACAGAATCTCAAAACTCCAAAATTATCAACCTTGAAATCCTCATTCTCATTCATCATCAAATCAACGAACTTCAAATCCAACTTTTTCTTTTCACATACGGTTGCAAGAAAATCATTCGTAACATGTAGCATACCAAGTCTCACACTTCTCGGCGTCATTTCACAAACTAAACTCAAGTCTCTAAAATTCTCCAAAAGTTCTCATTCTCTCATCATAAATGCGGACACATGTAACAACTTCCGACTTAAGGCATCGGCCACCACGTTTTCCTTACCTGGATGGTAATTCAAACCAAAATCATAATCCTTCAAAAGCTCTAACCACCTTCTTTGTCTCATGTTCAACTCTTTTTGATCAAATAAATATTTCAAACTCTTGTGATCACTAAAAACTTCAAATCTTGCACCATAAAGATAGTGCCTCCAAAATTTCAAAACAAACACCACGGCCGCTAGCTCCAAATAATGCGTAGGATAATTCTTTTCATGCACTCTCAATTTTCTTGAAGCATAAGCCACAACTTTCCCATCTTGCATCAAAACACCACCAAAACCAAACAATGAAGCATCACAATACACCACAAATGGTTCTGTCGGATTTGGCAAAATCAAGATCGGAGCCGTTGTCAACCTTCCCTTTAGTTCAATGAAACTCTTTTCACAATGAATATCCCAAATGAAAGCCTTTCCTTTACAAGTCAAATGCGTTAGCGGAAGTGCCAACTTCGAAAATCCCTCAATAAACCTCTGATAATAACCCTCCAAGCCTAAAAAGCTTTGAATCTTCGTAACTGATCTAGGAGTCTTCCATTGCATCAATGCATCAATCTTGGATGGATCAACACTAATACCACCATCGAAAATAACATGTCCAAGAAAACTTACTTTTGACAACCAAAATTCACATTTCGACAACTTAGCATACAATTGTTTCTCTTTCAAATTTTGTAACACAATCCTTAAATGCTCTTCATGCTCCTCTTGAGACTCTTGAAATGCATACATATTCACAATATAATCATGCATTCATCTCATACAATCACATACAATCTACATACATTCACTTCAATTACGCCAAACGGCAACAAATCTTTCACAATCAACATGCATTCACGTTTAGTTCGAACAACGCATTTATGTTGCCAAACGGACACAACACACAATCAAATTCCACAATTCCTTGATTCACATAATTACGATTAATTGGAAAAGTAGGCTAAAAATCGCTTAAAAATAATATTTTTCGACATCATGAGAAAATACATAATTTTAGCTTCAAAACGATATGTGGAACGCTAAAAACGGATAACCGGTTCAAAAGTTACGAAATAAACATCAAACTTATTTTTAAGAAAACCACTATTCTCCATAAGCTACAGGTCGCGGTGCGACCCCTTGTTCGCGAGGTGAACTTCACAGGCATGTTTAGTTCGCGGGGTGAACTTAGCAGAAGTTCCAAAAACACAAGCTACGGGAAAACCATCCCAAACCTCCAAATTCCGTCAAAACTTCACCAAATCTGTGGAAAAAAAACACAAACATGATAGTTATCACATACTAACTATCATACTACATTTTAATCGAGTTTTAACCGTTCAAATCACCAATTTTAGGATTTCTCACAAAATACCCTAAAAACTCATAACCTCTAAACTCAACCACAACAAGAACACATTCAAACAATCACATACATAATGATACACATTGATAAGATAATAAGATTCACACCCTTTCCCGATTGATTCGATTCCTAGGAGCTATCTTGAAGATTTCCTAGCTTTTCCTCTTTTCCTCCTCTTTCTTTCTATCTCTTTTTGCTTTCTCTTTTCTACTATTATATCTTTTCTTTCCATCCAAATTTCTAACTTATCATCAATTAGGAAATGTCTAAAATACCCTTCATTCTAATTTTCCCGAAAACTCTCAAAAACGACAAAATAACATAACATGTCAACATATCATATTAACATACCAATTTCACAAATAAAATAATTATCACTCAATTTAAATAAAAGACTCAACAAAAAAATGAAATAATCGGAATCAGGGCGTTATAATTTACCTTGGATTTATTAAGGGACGGGCGTATAGTCATCGTATAGTTAATGAAGGCAACTTGTACGGGTGTCTTTAGCAATTCATGGGGACTATCATCATTTATTTGTAGGGACGAGATCATTTATTCTGTAGACAACTTCGAAGGGACTTGTGATCTTTTTAAATCTGAAGGGACTTGATGATTTATCTGTTTGAAGGGACATTGCTTAAGACACCCCCACATTCGAGGGACTTGACCATTTGTTTTAAGGCAACCAATAGGGGAAACCTAGAAAGTGCAGATGGCGATCGTGGAACGATCGACTTACGTGTGTGAATCCTGTTTTCAGATATTTATCTTGATAATTAATTTTCTAAGTCCATGGCTCATTTATTTCTTGGCACGCCCTATGTTACTAACCACACAGTTAATATAAAAGTAAATTGGCAGAAATTAAAAGGCAGAAAATAAAATTCCTAACTATTACATGGCTTCGGGGCAGTTACATAATAAAAATGGCGAAAAAATAAAATCTAACTATTACAAAAAGTGAAACAGTTATATTATCAGACAAACAATAAATGAATAACATAAACATGAGTGAAAATAAGAAATAAAATAACAAAAGGTTTATAAATTAGGGTTAAGGTTTAAAAAAAAAAATAGGTTTAGAAATGTTTTAGGGTTTATGAAAATTTTAGGTTTTATAAAAATAATTAGGTTTTATGAAAATAATTAGGTTTTAGGTTTAAAATTAAATTAATTAAACCCTAAATGACACTAATTAATTAAAAAATATTAATCTAAAAGAATAAATTAATAAGTTTAATAGATTTAAATAATAAAAATAGGGTTATGAGAAAAGGTTTTTCTTTTTTAGGTTAAGAATTAATTAAAATTATTAAGAATTTAATTGAAAAGAAAATATATAATCCATTTTTATAAAAGAAAGAAATAACCTAGTTTGGCAAAAATACCATAGGGGAAAATTGAACCCTTGCCATTTGGTTCCCATCCTCCAACCATTGCCATTGGGTTGCGCGCGTGTCCTGTTAATAAGCATAGCAAATAAACATTATATAATAAAGTTACAGAAAAAACATAAAGCTAAAAAAAACGCTTGAGGTTGGGTTCGAACTCACGCCTTCAAGTTTACAAAATACGCTCCCCAACCATCAGACCAAGCGTGCGTTGGTGATTATAATACCAATAGATTAAATAAAATATTAAAACGCAAATTTGAATTTTTCAGAAACGCGCCATCAGCTTCATCCCTTACCTCTAAACTTGCGAATTTACCTGCGAAAATTGTTGTGACATTACCTGGGAATTTTGTTTTCGTAGGTAAACCTGCAAACATCATAATATGCAAACAACGTACAATTTTTACAAACTGATTACATCAAGTTGATCCCTACAGTTCATACAATGCAGACATGTTCTTTAAGGGTATTTAAATGGTTTATATTATGTATCCCCAAATCGAAGGTAAAAACCCTAACAATGTTGTTTTATGAATTAGGCAATGAATCTTTGAACTAACCATCCAGAAAGCATCCTTGCATCATAACAAACACAAACCAAGCATCAAATTCAAATTATAATGGTTATATATATGAAATCGAAAAAATGCATAAAGAAGAAAAAATAAGATTTGGTTTATGCTCTTCTTGATGTTTCTGATGATAATGATGATTGAGATAGGTTGTGAGAACCTCCAGGAACGATTTACCACCTTTAAATAGCTTGGAAAAAGCTCAAATTATAGAAACCGAATTTCAAATTTCTTTGGATTTTTGAAACTTGAATGTGCTCTTTTGGTTCAATTGTGCGTCCTCAATCCTATTGTCCTTGTTATGCTTATGTAGTGGAATGATTTTAGGTTAAAATTTGGGCTTTTTGGCAATGGATTGGAGTTGCTTGATTGTGAAGAAACCACCTTGCCAATTTTGTCAAAAAATCAAATATATCCATGATATAATTGTCTTGCACGAATTTTGAATGATTTCAATCATCTTAATCACACAATATTTGATCCAAAAATAAGTATTTGATCACATATATGATTTTCATAATGTATTTCAATTAAAAATGAATTTTAATGATTAAAATCCAAAATAATATAAAGTAAATAATAAAAATCAGAATAATTGGTCATTGGGTCGTGCATGACCTCATCTTTAAGTTTGGATTGGAATATTATGGGCCCATTTGACAAAATCTTGAGTTTAGACCCTTTTTGCTTCATAAACCTCCTCAAAAATTGTCCAACTTCCACAATGCATAACCTCCTCAATTTTGATCCCATGAAGGCTTTCTATGACTTTTTATAAAGCTTAGAGCGTCCTCTAATCAACCCTTTTGGTCCCATGTCCATGTCATTTACCAGTTTTAAATTATGAGCTTTGGAAAAAGTTGACTTTCAAAAAGACCTGTAATGTTTTAGCTCATATCTTTCAAATGAAGCATTTTTGGACTTGACTTGTGAGACACAAAGTTGTAGAGAATTGGATTTCCTTCAAAATGATATTTGGATGAAAATTTGTTTATGAAGTATGTGAAAGTTATGGCTGGTCAAAGTTTAGTTGACTTTTCCTGCACAGAACCCTAATTTAGTAACTCCTGATTTTTGATGATTCTGAGTTTTCCTTGATGAATCATGATCAACCCTTGATAAAATGATGAATTTCACCTCATAATCTTGATGTTTACCAAAATCTTGAAGTTTGACTTTAGGTTGACCACAGTTGACTTGTTGACCAAGTTACTTGATTTTTAGGTATCTGAGCATCTGACTGGCCAAACTTGTTGGGAAAGCTTTGAAACTTGACCTGAGGATTATTTAAGGTATGTGGGATGTTATGAAGTCCACTTGAGGCATTGGAAGCCCACTTTGCTAGGAAAAACTGAAAATCCTAGTTCTAGATCCATTGTTCAGGAGGAAGCTTTGTCTGGTGAAACCTTCAATTCCTTTGACAAATTGAGAATCTTGTGACTATTGATAGACCTCTTGAGACACATTGTATTGAATATGTGAGGGCATATTTTGGGGTACAACAGTTTCCCCTGTTCAATTTTTTGAAACCTGAGGAGTCAGATTGGTATGTACGCCATTTGCGACTTGAAGGTTGAATGAGATTGAACACTAAAGCCCAAAAATTTGCACTCGCCGGTGCGCATAATACACTGTTGGTTGGTTATATTGCTTGAATGGTATCGCTCCCTAGATTTCCATCCTGAAGGAACGGGAATGGTAATGCTGCACAAACCAGAGAAAAGAAAAGAAAGGACACAGGTCCTGCAAACCAAAGAGACTGGGTTCAGGAGTCGGTTATGACCTGGGAAGGTATTAGCACCCCAGACCATCCGCCATACCCGACGGGATCCATGCTTGCAAAGGAACTGTTTCAAAGGGTGAAAGAATGAAGACTGCTGCAAAAAGAAATGACTGAAATTGGAAAAGGAACTGAGAAAGAAAACAAGGAGGAAAAATGTAGGGAAAATAAGGATTGTGCTCGAACGGGCCCTACCCCGCTGCCTACGTACCTCATCTGGACATGAGGATCAAAGTCGTCGTAGTTCCCCTAACAAGGGGTGTAAAGAATTGCATGTGTCTTAAGGCTTGAACTGCCTATGTCAATGCTCAGGTGTTGCAGGCTCGAACGACGAGTGCGTTACCGTCTTGCAAAGTGACAAGTAGGAGCAAGTTCGTACGTAAGGAGTGAGTGAGGTGAGAAAAGAAGTCCAAAAGGAGAGACGCTTATTGTTTGTCCAGTGTTTTTTAGAGTTTTTTATGAGTGTGGCACAAGGAAGTGAAAGTAAATCATTTTCTAAGGAACATGTCCTCATTACCACATCCCAAAATAGAATGAGTAACAAGTCCATCAAGAATGAAGAAGATCTTCAAACTTGTTTCCTAAGATTAGGATTTAAATTCACTAACTTGTTTGTATTATTAAATGTTTTTGCAAATTAAAGTGAAGAAGTTTTTTTATTAGCTTTTCTTTGAGAGAGTGACAAAAGGGAGAGGTCACCTCAACTGCTATTAATGTTTTTTAGATTTTGTATGAAGATGAGAAGAGGAGAGCACCAAAAGGATATCAAAGGTGAAAACTAAAGAGGAAGTCTAGTCCTAAAGTTATCATGCAAAGGTGGTCCTAAGGTTATTGAGGTTTAAACTATCCTAAGAAAGGATAGGAAAAGAGAAGGAAAAGATGAGAGGAAAAAAGTTAGAGAACAACTTACTCCTCTAAAGGAGATAAGTTGCTTCTAAAGGGGAAGATGAAAAGTTGAATCACAAGATGGCATAAGGCACATCAATAATCATAAAATAGGAAGCAAAATAAGAGAGGAGAGAAATAATTGAAATGTGGATGCCCTTCACACTTCACTTACGATGAGCCCCTTGAAATGGTTAGTATTAAGCACACATGATAAGACAAAACCAAATAATCTCAAGTGAGGCATAAACAAGCAAAGCATCAATTCCACACACCACAACCAGAAGTGGTTCACCTCACTTACATGCCAAAATACCTCAAACAAAACCAAAGAGAAAGTAGAACAAACATGGCATCTCAAGGCAACATGAACTACTTATGAAAGAGGAAAGCATACATGAGATTAAACACATCATTCAAGCCTAACAAACATCAAATATCTCAAGACCAGAATCACATCACCACTAGAATGTGCACAAACAACACAAAAGACCAAAGACAAGATCATACAAGTTCAAACATCACCACAAGAATGAGAAGTGAATTGAACATGTACACAAGTGTAAGGACAAACAAATGCAAATAAAATCAAAGCATAAGCATCATCTAAAAACCATGGACCTAATCATGTTAAAATGTTCCTAAAAATCATGAACAATCATGGGGGAGAAGCACCAAACTCAAGCATACACATCATGGAGTGCAAATGGACAAAGAAGGTGAGGTGAACATGCATACATTTGTGAGAAACTTCTAAGGCAAGCAACACAAAACTTTCCAAAGCACAAACACCAATCAAGGACCAGGGATTTATTCTCATACAACAAGAGCTCTAAACATCCTATAGGAGTTGGCACAGGTGCCCTCCTAGCCTAAGAACTAAGCATGTGACAAGAAAAGGAAAAAACTAGGGAAAGCACATATGAAAATTCAAAACAAATCAAAACTTCATCCACAAATTCTACAGTTAAGCACAAGTGATCATTAATCATGTGATAACATCATACCAAAAGAACAAGATCAGAATCAAAAGCAAACTAGATCAAAGGGCCTCATGAACACAAACTAGGGTTTGAAACCTCATGCTCAAGTCAAATGCCAAACATATTCATGCAAGCTTCTAAAAATCAGAAAAAAAAATCATCAATAAACTACATCTCAATATGAACCAGCTGCAAAAAGAACCAACTCAAAACTAATATTAATGATCAAGATAGAAAATCCATAATCAGCATGTAATTAAAGTGAATTAAAAACAAACAATAAAAGTGAAAATTAATTTCTACGTGGAAAATAAAAATAAATGAAAACTAAAAATTAAAGAAAATTAAAGAAAATTAAAAGGATCAGTCATGAATTTATTTTGGAATTTTATGAAACCTATTACTATTTTTAAAAATTAGAAATCAAACTGAAAATAAAATGAAATAAAAAATTAAAAGAAATAGGCCAGGGGTGCATTAAGCAAGGGAATTCAATTCAAACACATTGGGCTTGGCAAAGAGGGGGGCATGCATAGCAAACTAAGCCCAAGGATCCAGCGCAGTACACAAGTATTACCATGGAAATTCAAATAATATTGGAAAAATAACAAGCCATCAGATCAATCTAACGCACAAGATCAAGTCAAATGTTAAAGCCAAGTCCACAGATCCAGCTAATCAGCGCGTGTGTGTACTATAATTATGGTGTAGTGGCAAGCATAATGCATTATTGTGAGAAATAAAAACACGTGAGGGAGAGGCTCCCATTTTAATGTGTTGGCACTGCCTAAACCGTCCAAATCAAAAATCGTACGGCTAATGAATCATCTTCTTCCTTCACCTGTTTCAACCATTTCCAGAATCCGGTGACCGGAGCTAGGGCTCCGGCACCGGAATATTCATAGCCAAGAACACAATTGCACAGAAATACTTCAAACTATCCAGATCCAATAATCAGAACATGGTGAATCCAAATATGGCAATGAAAATCACAAAAGATCAAGCCAGATCGAAAAAAAACAAAATCATACATCAAACTGAAATTCAACATATCTCATTCAATAGTCATGCATTTTCAATTCCAAGCACATCAGCATCATCAGTGTAATGAGTAGATCACAAAGCATACAACTAAAACAATTTCTAGATCCACGAATTTGAAGCTAACCTGAAACTTGCAGAACTCAAATTAGATCCAGAAACTCCTTCTCCAGCTGCAGATCAACCTCTTCTAACCTCTCCTTGCAAAATAAATGCAAGAGAGAACTTGGACTGCTCTAGATCTTGAATTTCGAACTGAACTGCACCACTCTTGTACTTGGTGAAATCTGAGGATTCAGCTCTAATCAATGGTTGATTTGTGATCCATGAAGTTAGAGGAGCAAGAATATGTTATTGTTTTGTGAAATAAGTGAGAGAATTAGAGGATTCGAAGCAAAATGCAACTTGGAGCAAAAACTTGAAGGTGGTGAAATGGTGGTGAATTTTGGTGATTCAAAGGCACAATTCTCTTTTATATCATGAGTATGAACACCTGTGTAGGGTTTTGTGAGCAATGCCAGCTTGAAGAGTGTGAGAGGGGAAAAAAATCCAAAATGCATGAAGAGTGTAACCTCATGATTTGTGTGTGCATCCTTCTATTCATTTGCACATTCTGATCCCTTTTGAGTCCCTAATCACCATTAGATTAATCTTGAGGCTTGGAATTAGTGGGATCATGCTTTCCTCATGATTTTGTAAAAGTGCATTTTGAGAAATATTCTTCATTCAATCCACGGGTTGCTTGATTTCTCTAGAGCCAAATGCTTCTCGTGTGTTGTATTTTATGTTTATGACCACAATTGATCCATAGCATGACTTGAAAATGCATTACAAGGCCATTTGCAAAATTGAAGAAACTTGAATAAATGGTAAAACCCTAAAAATGTGTGAACTTCCTTTGGCCATAACTTTCAAACCATGATGGCTATGATCATGTTCTTGTACGTTTTAGAAATGGGAGACAATTTCCTACAACTTTCATGTTCAAAGAATTTCCATTTGAAGTCATTTTGGTCATGAAAGAATGCCTTGAAGATTAGGGCAAAAGTTACTAAATTTGGAAAGTTAGTTACATGCCTTATTTCCAAAAACAGAAAGCTTTGCAAAAACCCTAAATTCTTGACGTTTGACTTTGCCAAACCTCTTTTATGACCTTAAGAAAATCCCTTGGATTGAAAAAGAGGATTGGAACCCTTGCATTGTCACAGTTGACTTTTCAAATAATCAATTTGACCAATTTCTTATTATGCAAGCAACTGATGAATTGATTGCCTTCCTCAATGAATTTTCTCACCAAATTTCATCCATAGCATTCACATATCATATGAATGACTTTTCCCACATGAAATGGCCAAAGTCACAAAGGATCTTTGCTTGAAAATGAAACCCTAATTTGAAGACCATTTGTGTAGGAGATTGTTCCTTCCTTGATCATCTGATAATCTTCAACACCTCCGGGATCTTGTAAAGGATCTTGAGCTTGTACATATCATGTAGACACTTCATAGAACTTGGGAAAGGCCTCTTAGCCCCTTACTTTGACTTGTAAGGCTTCAAATACACCAATGATTGATCATATGCCCAATGCTAGAACATGAGAATGTTATGCTTCATTTTTCTATGCAAAAATGCCAAGGATATGACATGCTTATGATATGATGATGATGATAAAAAGAAGAGGGGAAATTTGGGGTGTTACAGCTGCACCTATTCAAGCAACTGTTAATCTAAAAAGGACGATAGCACGGGCTATCGATCGTTCAAGATAAACTATGGTTGAATACCAAGAAGACCTGAAATTTGCACTCTGCTGGAGAATGCAGAAATGGGAAATAAACCCAACCAAATAACACTCTGGGTGATTGAAGTGAAGACAAAGCAGACGAGCTCCTTCCAAATTGAATTATTACACCAAATAAAGAAAACATAGACAGGCGAGTCTTCTTCAAGCAAACCTGTTACGCCAGGAACTGGACATACGAGCCCTCTTCAAGTAAACATGTGACGCCAGGAACTGGACATACAAGCCCTCTTCAAGTAAACCTGTTACGCCAGGAACTGGACATACGAGCCCTCTTCAAGTAAACATGTTACGCCAGGAATTGGACATACGAGCCCTCTTCAAGTAAACCTGTTAAGCCAGGAACTGGACATACGAGCCTTCTTCAAGTAAACCTGTTGCGCCAGGAACTGGACATATGAGCCCTTTTCATACATTTTACAAAAATATATGACTCGAGACAGCGAACCTACTTCGGATAACCCGTTATGCCAGGACCGGTGATGCACTTAAGTCTGTGGGATAGACATTCATAATCAGGATAGACGAACCCTCTTCATATATTCTTCGTAGATATATGGTCTAAGACAAACGAGTCTTCTTCAGATAACCTGTTACGCCAGGTGCAACATTAGTATTGGACGAACCCTCTTCACAAATCTTGCGTAGATAAGTGGTGTATGAGACAGACGAACCTCCTTCGAATAACTTGTTACGCCAGGGCTGGCAACCATTTTGATGTTTAATCCCACCGTCAGGACTTCAAAACTCTTCAATAAAGACGAATATTGGATGACCATCAAGAGAAACACAGACGGGTGCCATAAGTCAATGATACAAACGAATATCAGACGATGATCTAAGAAACACAGACGAGCACTTCAAGCAATGATACAAACGACTATCAACCACTGATACAAACGAATACCAGAAATCCGACACAGACGAGCATTTGGAGTAATACAGACGAGTACCAGAAATTCAACACAGATGAGCATTTGGAGTAGCAATACAGACGAGTACAAGAGTAACTATCAAATCAACATATATGGATATTGTTACACCCCAAAATTTTCCCTCACCTAGTCAAGACATTGTGTACCAAGGTGTCCCAAGAGGTTCACAAGGTATCCCAAGAGGTTCACAAGGTTCACAAAGTTCACAATTAGTCAGAAAGTTTGACAACTCCCTCAGACAAAAGCATCCTCCTAAGCAATGCACCCTAAACTAGGGTTTTGAATTTCATCAGGCTAAATGGAATTTCAAGGCTTCAAATGAGCTTCATAAAATCCTACATGTCTTTAAGAATCCCTATGTCAATTTTCAAGGCTTTCCCAAAAGGTTTGCTCAGTCAGATGATCAGATATACAAAAATCAGTCAAAATGGTGAAAAAGTCAAACTAAGGTCAACTGTGGTCAAACCAAAGTCAAACTTCATGATTTTTTGCCAACATCAATTTTATGAAGTAAAATTCATCATTTGATCAAGGGTTGGTCATGATTCATCAAGGACATTTCAGATCATCAAGAATCAGGAGTTTCTAAATTAGGGTTTTCATAGGAAAAGTCAACTGAACTTTGACCAGCCATAACTTTCACATGCTTCATCAAAATGTTTCCATCCAAAGCTCAATATGAGGGAAATTGAATTCTCTACAACTTTGTGTCTCACAAGCCAAGCCCACAAATGCTTCATTTGGAAGGTATGAGCTAAAACATTATAGGTCATTTTAAAAGTCAACAAAAAGTCAACATCTTCCAAAGGGCATAATTTGAAAATGGTAAAGGATATGGACATGAGACCAAAGAGGTTGGTTAGAGGACTCTCTAAGCTTTCCAAAATGTCCAATAACACCTTCATAGCCTTAAAATTGAGGGATTTGTGCCTTTGCAAAGTTGGGAAATTTTTGGGAGGTATATTGAGCAAATGGGGTCTTAGAACCAATTCTTTCCACACGGGCTTGCAATTTTATGATCCAATCTTTACCATGACATCATGCACGACTCAAATCTCATTTTTTCATATTTTTATAGTTTATTTTTATTTATTTTGATTTTATTCATTAAAAATCAATTTAAATTAAAATAAAATATGAAAACTCAATATTTAAATTTGATTCTTGTTCTAGAAGGTCATAAACATCATTTAGAGTTGATTGATCACATCCAAATTCGTGCTTAATCAATTTGGCATTGTTAGATTTGATTTTTGGTGATTTTCAAATATTTGATTTCTTCATGATCAAGCTATATCATAAAGCCCACAAATCCACAAGATTGTTGACCTAATTCACTTTATGATATAAGGAAAACAAGACCATTGCAATGAGGACGAATTTTTTGCAGCCAAGAACAAAGTAACAAAGTTCAAATTTTCAAGAAAAGGTAGGATTCGGTTTTGACCCTAGAGGCTGTTTCCAAGCTTTCTCAAGGTTGAAACACTTTCCTTGATGATCATAGAATGCATTTGCATCATTCATATTGTCCAAAACCTTCTCATATGCCCTAATCGAAATCGTTTTTGTTCAAAATTAATGTCTTTTTCGATTTCATATTTTGATGCATTATTAATTGATTCTAATGGCTGGTTTGTGTTTGTAATGACCTTAGGATACTTTCTGTACAATTAGATTGAAGGTTCATGACCTGAATCGTAAACTGCCATGGCTAGGGTTTATGCTCCTCATTTGGGGTTTTGCAAAATAATGAATATAAATGAATTCTAAAAACGTAAATGAACTGGGTTTGTTATATAGAATGCAATGGTACTTTCAATTTGATGAATTGTTACAGGTTTGATGCTCATTGAAGAAAACCAGGAGAACCTATGAAAACTAGTTCGCAGGTAAATTCGCAGGAAGAATCATATGAAAATTCGTAGGAAATTCAAACGAAGAAGATGAAGTTTGGCGCGGAAATCCAGTTTGAAAAGTTGTCTTATTTTATTATGATTAGTAGTGGTTATATGTTAGACGCGCCCCATGTGGCTCAGTTAGTTGAAGCGTTTGGTTGTTGTTGTGATGGGCATGAGTTCGAATCTGGCCGCAGGCCATTTTGTTTAATTTTCATTTGTTTTTGCAGGTTTACAATATGATGGACGCGTTGCACATAGATGACACCAGCGTGTGCTGACTCAGTTGGTTTTGTATGTTGTTGTTGAGGTAAAGGACATGGGTTCAAATCTCAGGTCCTATCTTTTTAGGCCTTTTCCATGTTTTTTCTTATTTTTCTTATTTTCTTTATTTTGATTTAAATTAATATAATTAAAATATTTTCTAAACTAATAACCAATAATATTTTCATAAATCTTATATTTTCTAAAAAAAAACTCATAATTATTTTCTTAATGTTAATTATTTGTATTAATTTTATAATATATTTGTATATAATTATTATGTATATTTTTGTAAATAAATAAATAATGTATTTTAATTATAATCAAAAACCCTAATTTTCTTAATTAAAATGTTAACCCTAATTTTTCTTCTAACCCTAAATTTTAATTTATTTTTTCTAAACCCTAATTAAATTATTTAATCTTTACCTTTATTATTATATAAATAACTTAATATTTTTCTTATTCTTATTAAATTTGTTAATTAACCTCTAAAAATTTTCTAATATTTGTTTAACTTAAAAATAATTTTTCTTTTAAATTTTTCTTTTCTTTATTTATTATTTTAATCATTATTATTATCATTATTTTATTATTGCTAATATTTTGTGGTTTATTTATTATTCTTATTGTATTTATTATTATTATTATTTATATTTGATTATTATGTATCTGCTAAAGCCATGTAATACTTGTAGGTTTATTTTCCGTCTTTATTTTATTTCGTAAATATTTTATTGTATGGTTAGTAATCTTAGGGTGTGAATAACCTAAATGTGATTAAAAATAACTTAGAAAATTAATTTAAATAAGATAGATACCTGAATATAAACACTCACACACGTAAGTCGATCTTTGATCACCATCTTTCACTTCCTAGGGTATTCCTCTTGGTTGCCTTAAAATAAAATGGTCAAGTCCCTCGAATATAGGGATGTCTTAAGCAAAGTCCATTCAAGTATAAATCATCATAGTCCCTACAGTTTAAAAGATCAAGTCCCTTCGAGGTTGCCTACGGAATAATGATCCTGTCCCTTCGAATAAATGATGATAATCCCTACGAATTGCTAAAGACATCCCTTAAGTTGCCTTTTATGACCATACGATGACCCTACGCTTGTCCCTTATACATCCAAGGTAATGACTACCTATTCCTTAATAATAGGGATAGTCTTACCATGGAAAGAACATACGAGAACACGAAAGACTTAATCTAGGGTAGGTACCTCTTAGTTGCTTGCTCACACTTTTCAAAATTACTTTTACACCTCACTTTCTTAAACATTTTTCAAAACAAGGCTTTGTATATATCCATACGAGGATCATTACAAAGTACTTAGAAAAATTTCTAATCACACACTACACTATTCAAAAACAATTTAAGTGAGCTAAGTAACTAAGAGCCCAAGGATAACCATGGATATAAAGGGTGCTAACACCTTCCCTTTATATAACCTACCCCCCGAACTCAAGTCTTTTAAAATAGGTCTTTCCTGTTCTTTTATGTCCTTTCCATTTGGATAAAATAAAAGTCGGTGGCGACTCTTGCTATCCGCAACATGACTAAAAGGCAGTTCTCCCACCGTGTTACAGAACTGGCGACTCTGCTGGGGATTTAATAAAAGAGGGGTACCCTTAGGAATTAGATCACTTAAATTGTTGGCCTTGTTTGCTTTATATTACTGGTTGGGCTTTATGTGTGAAAGATCCTAACCCGGATCTAGTGTACCTTAGGTAAATGGCAATAGACCAAGGAAACTGTACGGCATATACCAATATGGTTGATCTGGTGGCCATAGTTAGTGTGACTTCTTGGTTGGTGCTTATGTTCCTTAAGTAAGTTGAGGATAATATGAGGCTGCCATATGTTGTCAATACACTAGCTGACTTTTAGAACCCTAGTCATCCCATCTTGACCTTTAGAAAGTAGTGAGATAGCCAGCTTTGGTGAAGACTGAAGTTGGTTGATACTCGATGCTACACTCATTGAGATCCTAAACTTGGAAGGTTTTGGTTGGCAAGTAAGTTGCCTACTGAACAACCACCCTTGAGAAGGATCAGTGATATTGAGATCCCTTAGAACCTGGTTACTTTTGTAGGACAGGATGAACCAACTAACTTCAGGGGAAGGTACTTACCTTTAAACCTCATGCAAGCCTTCAAACCTAGGGCTATTGTGTGACTTGTTTGTGTGTGCCACATGTTTGTGATTGAGCATAACATTATGACATCATGCATCATAAGCATATCATTTTCACTAACCATTTCAAGGACCAAAGGATTTATCTTTGTTCTTTGTTGCAGGTCATGGCTTTTGCTCGTAGGAATACTATCCGGATCAACTTTGTAGGGATACCTCCTAAGCTTAAGGAATTGGTCTCTTGAGTTTCTGAAAACTCCCAATTCATCAAGAGGCATGGTCACCTACTGGATCTAGTCACTTCAGGGTTCAATGAAGACATGATGAGTGTTCTGTTTCAGTTCTTTGATCCTAAACATCATTGCTTCACATTCCCCAACTATCAGCTGGTTCCCACAATGGAAGAGTTTTCCGAGCTACTAGGTATACCTATCCTTGATCAGAGACCCTTCACAGGCTTAGAGAAGGAGCCTAAACCTGAAGTCATTGCTGCAACCCTACATCTGAAGAAATCAGACATTGTCCTAGAAACGAGAAGCGGAGTTAAGGGTATTCTTGCTAAGGTATTGATGGAGAAAGCTCAAGTATTCTTGAAGGCTATGAGTTATGATGCTTTTGAGGAAATCGTAGCCCTATTGATCTATGGCTTAATGTTGTTCCCTAATCCAGACCAGTTCATAGACGTACACACCATCAACATATTTCTGACTCGCAATCCAGTGTCTACATTACTTGAAGACATCTTACATTCTCTCCATACCCGTACTACGAAGGCAAGAGGAACTCTGATGTGTTACATACCTTTACTATCTAGGTGGTTTATTTCTCACCTTCCTCGATCAGTGATGAAGAATGAACAAGGGTTCAGGTGGTCCAAGAGGATTATGTCACTTTCTCATTCAGATATTCATTAGTGCTCTAGATCCATGGAGAATGTTACTATCATTGACCATTGTGGGGAGTTCCCTAATGTGCCACTCCTTGGTATAAGAGGGGGCATTACCTACAATCCTTCTTTAGCTCTACGTCAGTTTGGTTATGCTCAGAGTGATGGTCCTCATGACATGCTTATTCAGGGTATTGTGTTCGACTATGACAATGATCTGCAAGGTTACCGGCAAAGGTTTATACGAGCTTGGGGTAAAGTGAACAAGGTTGACAGCAAGACTCTGGAACCAAAGTACTCCATTCCTATGGAACCTTATCTAATATGGGTACGAGCATGTGCTCAGACTTTTATGATGCCATATCCTGCTATCCTGCCAATTACCATGGAGCCTGTTGCTGAAGGAGATACTCCTTATATCATCCTTCATCCAGACATGCCCACTGACATGGAAAAGTTGCAGAGATCCTGGATCCAGGTGAAGGAACAAGGGGATACTTTTGAGACTCATTTCAAAGCTAGTCAAGAAAGAATCCTGGAGCTGACAAGACAACTTCACGAGGAGCGGAATCTCAACACATACCTCAATGCAAAGAGGAAACATCCATGGGAGACTTAAAACCCCATCTTTGTATTTATTTCATTTTGTTGTAAGCCCAAGGGGCAAACAAGTTTATTGCTTACTAATAAAAGTTTCCTTTCTGGTTGCTTAAACAAATTTAAATCCTGCGGTCCCTGAAAACATTGCATATGCATCTACATACCATATCATTGCATCACAGGTTTATTATGAACATGTATCTTATCTTCTCGTTGTTTATTTCAGCAGAAATGGCTCTCGAACAAACTGTTAAGGATCTCCAGGCTCAGAATGCACAATTCCAAGAACTGATCCTGAACTTGTCCAAGGGACAAGATGAGCTGAAGTCACTTCTGACTAAGAAGAAGAAGAAGATTAGAAAATCAGGGGGCCTCATCAACCTGGGTAGAAGATTCAGAGGTCCTGTCAAGACAAAAGAAGAGGTTGAGGATTTTGAGTCTGAAAAATTCTGAGAAAGAAGGAGGTAGTCTTCATGGTATTTTGGAAGATTCTGATTCTGAGGAGAACTATTATCATGATCCTGCCAGTGAGGAGAAGTATAAGATGTTGGTAGACAGAATGAACGTTATGGAACTACAAAAATCTTCTGGGCTTGATTTTGAAGATTTGAGTTTAGTTTCTGGAGTGGTTATACCTATTGGCTTCAAGGTCCCTATTTTTGTGGTGTATGATGGTGTTTCATGTCCTAAACTGCACTTGAGGTCCTATGTCCGGAGGATTCAACCACATACTGCTGACAAGAAACTGTGGATTCATTTCTTCCAAGAGAGTTTATCTAGAGCTCAATTGGAATGGTATTATCAACTTGAAAGTGTTAATATTCGTGATTGGAATGATCTTGCTGAGGCCTTCTATAGGCAATACCAATATAATGCTGATTTAGCACCAACTCGCATGCAGCTCCAAAGCATGTCTATGGGTGCTAAGGAGAGTTTCAAAGAGTATGCCCAGAAATGGAGAGACCTGGCTGGCAGAGTTCAACCTCCTCTGACTGACAGGGAGCTGGTGGATATGTTTATGAGTACGTTGAATGGTCCTTTTTTATAGTCACCTCATTGGAAGCTCATCATCTGGTTTCACTGAGCTGATAATGACTGGAGAACGTGTGGAAAGTGGGATAAGAAGTGGTAAGATACAGGTGGGTGCCTCTTCATCAAGCACTGCTAAGAAACCCCCTAGTGGAAAGAAGGAGTCTAATGTTGTGTATGGTCAACATAGTCGTAACATGAGTCACCAATCTGTGGGAGCAATTCACATCTCCAATCCTACCCCTACAACACCAAAGCAACAACAAAACAATCAACAGAAGCCTAAAAGACAGTTCACCAAGATCAACATGTCACTGGCCCAAGCCTTGCAACACATGTTGAAAGGGGAACTAATTACTTTAAGGGATCCTCCTCAGAATCCTAATACATCCTCTCCTCGGTACAATCCTAATGCAAGATGTGCGTATCATTCTAATAGTCCGGGACATGACACCAACAACTACTGGGTGTTGAAAAACAAGATTCAAGACATGATCGAAGCTGGGGAAATTGAATTTGACCCTCCTGGGACCCCAAATGTGATCACTGCTCCTATGCCCAATCACGAGAAGACTGTTAATGCTGTTGCTGAAGCTAGAGTGGCTCCCATGATCATCACCACTCCTGGCCCTGTTCCTTATACTTCTGATAAAGTTATACCCTGGAATTATGGTTCTGATGTTTATATCCATGGTGTCAAACAAGAACCTTTGACTGATGCACCTGTTACTGATGTTAGTCTTGATGTGGACAACATTGCTGGGTTTAGTAAGGTCACCAGAAGTGGAAGAATCTTCTCCCCTCAAGATACCTCTAAAAGTACAATTACTCCAGCTCATACCTCTAATTCTGGGCCAAGTACTGATGCCCAGGGAAAAGGTCCTATGATTAAACCTGTACAAGCTGAGGCACCAACTGCTGAAAATCTTTCTAAACAGATGGAAGAAGTACTGAAGATCATTCGCAAGAGTGATTATGATATTGTTGACTAGTTGGGGCATACTCCCTCCAAAATCTCCATGTTATCTTTGCTGTTGTGTTCTGAGGCCCATGCTAAAGCCTTAATCAAGTTCTTAAAGACTGCTCATGTGCCAAATGAAATTTCTGTGGATCAATTTGAGAATTGTGTTGCACATCTGACTAGTGATAATGGTCTGGGCTTTTCTGATGTTGATCTGACTCCTGCCAAGAGAAACCATAACAGAGCTTTGCATATCTCCATTGAATGTAGGGGCACTACTTTGTCTCATGTATTGGTGGACAATGGTTCTTCATTAAATGTTCTCCCTAAAGAGGTTCTGGACAAGCTCAGTCCTGAGGATGTTGTGTTAAGACCAAGTGATGTGGTGGTGAGGGCCTTTGATGGTTCAAGAAGAGTGGTACATGGAGAAGTAGACCTCCCGATCAAAGTGGGCTCTCAAGTCTTCAACTCTACTTTCTATGTAATGGATATTCGTCCTACGTATTCTTGTTTGCTTGGGCGCCCCTGGATCCATGGGGCAGGTGCTGTGACTTCCACCTTGCATCAGAAGTTGAAATATCCGGTGAAAAACAAAATTGTCACTGTCTATGGTGAAGAAGAGTACATGGTGAGCCATGTGAATACTTTCAAATATGTAGAAATGGAGGGTGAAATGGTTGAAACTCCGTGTCAAACATTTGAAGTTGTTCCTTGCTCTGCTCCTGTTCCTCAGTCTGTCCCTACTTCTGAAAGAGCTCCTGTGGTTACTAGAATGCCTCCTGCAATGGCCTCCCTCAAAGATGCTAAGGCTGTGGTTGAAAAAGAATCTCAGAGGACTGTTTGTCATGCTCGTGCTGTTCGTATCACTAATCAAGGGGTCATAAGAGATCAAATCAATGTTGTATGTGACTATGATGAAGACTACACCCTGGATGATTGGATCTTTCCTACCATGGGTGATGGGCTCAACAATTGGAAGGCTGAAGACGTTATTCCTATCTCCTTTAGTCAGGAGTAAATACTATTACTGTGTTCTGTTTTAAGTTTGTAATTTCGAACAATAAAACCTTTTAAGCCTTGTGTCTTACCCAGGGCATAATGGTATGCTTGTTTCGGGATGTCATTTCATTTGCATACTTCATTCAATAAAATCAATGGATGTTTCGTTTTCGTAAATATTTTGCTCCTTGTCTTTCTTTTATTATTATTTCTGGTTTATCAGCTATGTGTTCTTACACACACCCACATCACTAAAATGCAGATCCTCATCCTCTCTGGATCATGTTGATAACAGTTCTACTATTGCCAATTATAATTTCGAGAATCCGATCTATCAAGTTGAAGATGGAAAGGAGGAAGATAGCGAAGTACCTGTAGAGCTTGCTAGGTTGTTACAACAAGAAGAGAAAGCTATACAGCCGCACGAAGAGCCAATCGAAGTTGTGAATTTGGGAACAGAGGAAAACAGGAAAGAGGTCAAGATAGGGGCTGAATTAGAGGATGGTGTTAAGAACAGATTAATCCAGATGTTACGTGATTATGTGGAGATCTGTGCTTGGTCGTATAAAGATATGCCAGGGTTGGATACTGACATTGTGGTTCACCGTCTGCCGGTAAAAGAAGACTGTCGTCCAAAGAAGTAAAAGGTCCGTCGCATGCGTCCTGAAATGTCAGAAAAGATTAAAGCAGAGGTGATGAAACAATTTGATGCATGATTCTTAGCTGTGACTTCTTATCCTCAGTGGGTTACAAACGTGGTACCGGTACCTAAGAAGGATGGTAAGGTATGCATGTGTGTGGATTATAGGGATTTGAATAAGGCTAGTCCTAAATATGACTTTCCACTTCCACATATTGATGTTTTGGTAGACAACACTGCTCAGCATAAGGTATTCTCTTTCATGGATGGTTTCTCTGGTTACAATCAGATTTAGATGGCGCCTGAAGATATGGAGAAGACTACATTTGTTACACAATGGGGCACTTTTTGTTATAAGGTGATGCCATTTGGTTTGAAGAATGCCGGGGCAACATATCAGCGTGCTATGGTGGCTTTGTTTCATGATATGATTCACCATGAGATAGAGGTATATGTGGATGATATGATAGCCAGGTCCCAGAATGAAGAACAACACCTTGATCACCTGCACAAGTTATTTGAGAGGTTGAAGAAGTATAAACTAAGATTGAATCCAAACAAGTGTACTTTTGGAGTTAGGTCCGGTAAACTTCTGAGTTTCATTGTCAGTGGAAAAGGTATTGAAGTGGATCCTGCAAAGGTAAAAGCTGTACAAGAAATGTCGGCTCCCCGTACTGAAAAGGAAGTTAGAGGTTTCTTGGGACGTTTGAATTACATTGCAAGATTTATTTTCCAGTTAACTGCTACCTGTGAGCCAATCTTCAAGTTGTTGAAGAAAGATCAGGTAATGGAATGGAATGACGAATGCCAGGTGGCCTTTGATGAGATCAAGAAATACCTCCAAGAACCTCCAATTTTGATGCCACCATTTGATGGAAGACCCTTGATTATGTACTTAACAGTATTAGACAATTCAATGGGGTGTGTGTTGGGGAAACATGACGAGTCTGGTCGAAAAGAGCAGGAAATATACTACCTTAGCAAAATGTTTACCGACTGTGAAGCAAGATATTCACTGCTCGAGAAAACTTGTTGCGCTTTGGCATGGGCTGCTCGCCGACTAAGACAATATATGTTAACTCATACTACCTTGTTAATTTCAAAGATGGATCCAATCAAGTACATATTCGAGAAACCAGCTCTCTCCGGACAATAGCGAGATGGAAAATGATTTTAACAGAATATGATATACAGTACACCACTCAGGAGGCCATTAAGGGCAGTGTGTTAGCTGATCATTTAGCTCATCAGGAAGTGGATATCAATCTATGAATTTTGAGTTCCCGGATGAAGACATTATGATTGTTACTAAAGATCCTAAACAATATGACAGACCTGAACAGGGATCCCGATGGACTATGGTTTTTGATGGAGCTTCTAATGCACTTGGTAATGGTGTTGGTGTTGTGATCATTTCCCAGGAAAGTTGTCATACCCCAATTACGGCTAGACTTTGTTTCTATTGTACCAATAACATGGCTGAATATGAAGCATGTATCATGGGTATCAAAGCTGCCATTGAGATGAAGATTCAGTTTCTGGACGTATATGGAGATTCAGCCCTGGTAGTTAGTCAGATTAAAGGAGATTGGGATACCAAGCACCCAAATCTCATTCCTTACAGAGAGCACATGTTGTCTTTGATCCCATATTTTGAAGAGATTACCTTTGGACATATTCCACGAGAAAAGAATCAGTTGGCAGACGCATTAGCCACCATGGCATCTATGTTTGAGATTAGTTGGGATGATGAAGCTCCCAGAATCACTATTGATAGATTTGAGAAGCCTGCATATTGTAATCAGATTGATACTGAAGGAGTAGAGGGAAGGCATTGGTTCTATGAAGTGAAAAGGTATCTTGAAGCTCAGGAGTTCCCTGAAGGGGCATCTGTCAATGATAAGAAGGTTCTGAGGAGGTTTTCTACTAAGTTCTTCTTGAGTAATGGAATTTTGTACAAGCGCAATCATGATTCGACTTTGCTTCGTTGTGTGGATAAGAAGGAAGCAACAGAGATTATGGAAGACATGCATGATGGGATCTTTGGCACTCATTCTAGTGGTCATACCATGGCAAAGAAGATATTGAGAGCAGGTTACTATTGGTCTACCATGGAAGCTGACTGCTATCAACATTCCAAAACATGTCACAAGTGTCAGATTTATGCTGATAAGGTGCATGTACCTCCAGTTCCGTTGAATTTGTTGACTGCTCCGTGGCCTTTTGCCATGTGGAGCATTGATATGATTGGTGAGATCAAGCCTACTGCTTCCAATGGGCATCGTTTCATCCTTGTTGCCATTGATTACTTTACAAAGTGGGTGGAGGCAGCCTCATTTGCATCTGTTACTAAGAACATCAAGAAGATTCTACAGAAGATGACTGTTACGTATAAGGATTGGCATGAGATGTTACCATTTGCTCTTCATGGTTATCGTACTACTATACGTACTTCAACAGGGGCAACCCCATTCTCCTTAGTCTATGGTATGGAAGCAGTTCTACCCATTGAAGTTCAAATCCCCTCCTTAAGAATCATGAAGGATGCAGGCTTGGATGAAGATGAGTGAATTCAGACTCGACTTGACCAGATAAATTTGATTGATGAGAAAAGGTTGGTAGCTGTTTGTCACGGTCAGATGTACCAGAAACAAATGATCAAAGCTTTTAATAAGAAGGTTAAGCAAAAGGTATATCAGGCTGGAGACTTGGTAATCAAGCGTATCATATTACCACAGGGTGATCCTAGGGGCAAGTGGACTCCTACATATAAAGGACCATTTGTAGTCAAAAGGGTATTTTCAGGAGGTTCCATGATGCTTACTACTATGGATGGTGAAGATTTTCCACAGCCCGTAAACGCAGACATAGTTAAAAAAATACTACGCATAAAAAAGAGACCCACTAGGTTGACTGGCCTAGGAAAAAATAAGGGCATCCCGGCGAACCAAAAAGGTTCGGGCAAAAATTAGGGATATATATAAGAAAAATGTACACCCGACAAGTCGAAAACCTGAAAATGAGGCTTGGGCAAAAAAGGGTATCCCGGTGGATTGGAAACCTGAAAAGGCAATCCAGGCAAAAGTTAGGGATTAAAGTGTATGACTATGTCTCGTTGGATCACTCATGTAACCTTAACTAGTTGTGCTACCTGGATCAAGTTCAAACAGATAAAGATCAATCCAATCATTTCCATCTCGACAGCAAAAGATGAGATACTTGAAGATAATAGCAATAGTGGAATTGAAACTCAATAGGATTATTTTTCACATAGCTATTTTTCTTTGTTTTGTAAAAACTTTTATGACGAATTCCTCTTACTAGGATTTCTGTCTCCTTGTACAGACTTGCATGTATATAGGCCACTTTCTAAATAAATAATGTCTCATGTTTTAATTCAAGTTTACTTTTCCCCTGTTTACTTAAGCGAAAACGTCCATTGGTTGTGTTTGAATGTATGTATGCTTTTGAATATGATTGATGTTTATCAGAAATGCATAAAATGCAGTAATAGTATTTACTAAGGACGAACGAGGGTAGGAATTCAACGAAACTTCACCAGTCCATCCCCACGGAGTAATCTTTACGAATATCCATACAAAACTCTTCAAGTAATATCTTAGACTTCCCACTCGACGAAATCTTCAAACAGTTTCATATCCACCGAAGAATTAAGTCCTCCGGATCTATGTCCATCTCTTTTATCCTCAGTCAGGATATTCAGGAATTTATTCCTTCAATAAAAAGCACGACGAACGAAGACGGGAGGTTCTAAGTGTCGCTCCCCGAATTTCCATCCTGGTACAAACGCGAAAGTGGCGCGGAAAAAGAATAGAGTCGTCAGCCATGCATTTTTATCCCGAAGAAAGGGAATGGTAATGTTGCACAAACCAGAAGAAAGAAAGAGGAAGGACATAGGTCCTACGAACCAAAGAGACTGAGCTCGAGAGTCGGTTACGACCTGGGAAGGTATTAGCACCCAGATCGTCCGCCGTACCCGATGAGATCCACGCTTGCAAAGATAACTATTTCAAAGGGTGAGGGTATGAAAGCTGCAACAACAAAAGAAAATGAAAGGAAACTGGAACTGGAAAAGAAATGAATAAGATAATGAAGAGAAAAAATGTAGGGAAAATAAAGATTGTGCTCGAACGGGCCCTACCCCGCTGCCTACGTACCCCATCAGGATAATGAGGATCAGAGACGCTGTAGTTCCCCTAACTAGGGGTACCAAAAGGAAATTGCTTGTGAATTAAGGCTTGAACTGCCTATGCCATTGCTCAGGTGTTGCAGACTCGGACGACGAGTGCGTAACCGTCTTGCAAAGTGACAAGTAGGAGCAAGTTCGCATACGGAGCGAATGAGGTGAGAAAAGAATTCCCGAAGGAAAGACGCTTATTGTTTGTTTGTGTTTTTTATGAAGCTTTTTATGAGTGTGTCACAAGGAAGTGAACTCAAGCTCTCATCAATGGAATGTGCACTTGTCACTACATTCTAAGATGGAATAATAGAGCAAGCACACTCAAGTAAGGAGAAAATCCCCAAAACTTGAACCCAAAGATTAGGGCTTAGGCTCACTAACTTGTTTACTTATTAAGTGTTTTGATTATTTACAGATGAAGAAGTGTTTTTTATGCTTTTCTTTTATAAAGGAGATACCTTGATCAGACTTGTGCATCACAAGGTAAACTTGTACTATCCCAAGATGGGAAGACTACAAGCATACCTCATGGAATAAGGCTATGGATCAATGCATCACTTCAAAGTTATTAAAGTGTTTTTTAAGAGTTATGAGATGAGAAGAGAAGAAGAGCCAAAAGGATCACAAAGGGAAAAAATTCCAGAGGGGGACTAAAATAATCCTAAATGTTAACATGCATGGATGTCCTAAGGGTTAGTGAGGTTTCTATCCTAATGAAGAAGGAAAGAAGAAGATAGAAGAAGGGATGAGAAAGGCCTAAGCCCAACAACAAAGGGTTAGTTCACATAAACATAAGAGGAAGAGATGAGAATTGGAGATGTGGAACTTAATTCCCACATCTCACACTTACCACAGCCCCTGCAAGGTTAGTATGCATATAAATGAAACCAAATGAGCAAGATAACATGCTAACATTAAATAATCAGAAGTGACATGATAAGAACAAATGCACAATGCAAATGCAACTCAAAGGGATGAGGAGAAGAAACTTTATGAACAAAAGATGCAACATGAAACACAAATGAGAACACATGCTAACTTATGACATATGCAAAGCAAAATGCACAAAGTATGAACACAATGCCCACAACCAGAACCTAAACAAGATGAATAATGGCTTAAGAAGCCAACAAGATGAAGAGAGAGGTCACACAAGACCAAACAATGCCAAAGGGAAGCAAAAGAAACCAAAAGATGAAGTTAAAACACTTAAAGAAGCAAATGACTTAAAGAAGAAGCAAACTTAAAAATTCAGAAGACACAAGACCTATCCTAGGACCAGGAAGGTACCCACACCCCAAAGGAACCCAAAATGAGAAGAATAAATGAGCACAAGTGCCTTTCTAGGCTTATGAGGGACTTAAAGGTCCAAAGGAAGCAAAATGGGACAAGGTTCAGGATAAAATCCACAACAAATCAAACAGCCATATAAAAATTCCACAATTTAAATAAAATGAACTTCAAACATGTTATATCAACTAGCCAAAAGGATTTGCAAAGATTCAAAAGCAAACTAGGTTAAATGGAGGCAAGAACACAAGTTAGGACATCAAACTTACACCACAAGTTACCAGACCAAGACTCAAGAAACAAATTTCCAAAATTCCAAAGAAAAATCACATGAAAAGAAAAATGTCTTAGGAATACAAAGCAAAAAGAATGGGATCAAAACTCAAAATATTGAAGACTATGGAAATTAGACAAGGCAGACTGGTCAAGAAAGGCTTAAAAAAAAGCTATGAGCAATGGCGAATTAATTCTGACACGTGGATCAATGAAAAAAAATAAAATAAAAATATGATAAAAAACTAGAGACACAAAAGAAGGTCCATGATTTTTTTAGGAATATTTAGGTGAGAGAAAGTATTTTATATGAATTAAAATGCTAACTGAATAAAAAGAAGAATTAAATTGGAAAAGGAAATTAAATGAAGGAAGTGAGAGGTGTAGGAAGTAGGCCTTGTGTGTTGCAATTGAATGGGCTGGACAATGTTGGGGTGCGAAAAGCATATGCTGGAGGGCCCAAGGGACACGCTGACTCATGTTCCTTATGATGGAAATTAGTGAATTTATGAGGAAATATTGGAAATAATCTGGGGCGCTGGATATATCGCACGGTCATGAATGCCAACCTCATTAATTGAGGTGGCAAAACACAGCAGTGTGAGTGGCTGAGCGCACGGAATTAACGTGGACTTGGCTACACGTTGCATTAAAATGAAACCAGAATTATTAAAAGAAATGGAAGGATTATGAGGACATGTGGCAGCGCAATAGGCCTTGGATGAGAGATCCAACGGCTGAAACATCATCTGCTTCCCTAAAACCCTAAATTAATTACAAGACAAATTCCGGTGACCGGAGCTAGGGCTCCGGCACCGGAGACCAAACCAGTACCAAAAATTCACTAAAAAATGAAAACAAATAGTCCAGATTGATTAATTCCACATCCCTGAATTCAAATATGACCTTAAAAACAGCTGAATCTCAAAGAAATGGCCGGATCGAGCAAAATAAAGTGTCATCATCAAACTTAAAATGCACATATATTTCACTACAATGCACTAAAATCAAATCTACAAAGTGCAGCATGATCAGGGAAGAACAAGGAACACAAATCAACAATTAAATTCCATTTCCAGAACATGAAGTTTCAAGCCATACCTGAGATGGAGACCTTGAAATATTGAGATAGAATTCCAACCAATCCGTGCAAATCACTCCTCTTACTCCTTAAATGCAAAATAAATACATCTAAGGTCTTGAAATAGCTTAGATCTGAGATTTCAACACAAGAGGCTTTGAAATGGCAAGTTTCCAATTCTGTGCTTTAAGCTTGAATGAGTGGATGATTCTTGATCTCTATGATCCACTGATCAAGAATATGGAAGAAGTTTGTGGAGAATGTAAAGGAATGGAGAGATATGAAGCAAAATGCAAGAATGCAAGAAGGTTGAGAACGAGAGAATGAGAGAGATTTCAGATCTGTTTTTTGCTTAATTCTCTTTGTTATGATGTAAAAAGTGAATGTTGAAAGTGTGAAAGAAAGTGCACGAAAATTGAATGAGAAAAGTGTGAATATGCATCATGTGCACTTGGTGGAATAAGCATGCCATGATCATGCTCTCTTGGGCCTCTCAGCATGTGTGAGCTTCATTTCCCACCCTTGATCCAAATCCATTCATTCCTGGTCCTTAGATTTAGGTGTCACACTTATTTCATGAATTTTGCAAATTGGCATGTTTTGGAGGGAGTTTTTCAAAGTGCACGAAATTGGCCATTTCTTTGGAGAAAAATTCTTCTTATGCAATCTATTTTAAGTTTGAAACAAGTTTGGGCCTGAACCAAGTCACAAAAATAAGATTGGAGCCTTCTTGCACATGGTGGCTTTTTGAAAAATCAAATTTTGCCCTAGATACATGCAATTTTCGAAAGGCTTTCTGGGAGTTCTAGGAATCTGGTGAAAAAGTACTTGTACTTTTTGAAAATGGCAGCCCTTACTCTCCAACTTTCATGTTTGACTTTGGTCTATTTGAAGAATTTTTGATCATGTTAAGGCCACTTGAAAATTAGGGCAAAACTTGCAAAATTTGGAAAACTTCAAAAACCAACTTTGTACCATTTTTGCAAAACCCCTCAAATCTCCATGATTCTTGAACTTTAGGCATTCCAAACCTCTTATAACATTTTAAGGACCCCTCTTGGCCAAAAAATTTAGGTTGGACCCCTTGAAATTGCACAGTTGACTTTTTATGGGCTTTGTTGACTTTTTCCTTCATCTGCAAGCAACTGAGGCATTGAATGACCTCCACATGGAATTTTCTCATGAAATTTGACACATAGGATCCTCTTAACATATAGACGACTTGGCCCAAATGAAATGGCCAAAGTTGTGAGATTATGGTACTTGAATCCCAAACCCTAATTTGGGTGCACTGCATAAGAGCTTTGCCTTGTCCTGAGATCTCTGATGATCATGCAATCTTCTGAGCTTTTGTCAATGGACTTGATCTTGTAAATGGAGTATAGACTCACCATATAACTTGTACAAACTCATTGGGACCCTTGTCATGGCTTGAAAGGCTTCTGGGAACTCCACAGATGACCATATGCTTGATGCTAGGACATGAGGGATGTTATGCTTCATCTTTCCATGATATGATGCTGAGGAAATGATATGAGTATGATGAATATGATGTGATATGATGCTTAAAATGAAGAGGGCAAATTTGGTGTGTTACAGCTGCCCCTATTCAATCATCAGTTAATCTGAAAAGGACGATAGTATGGGCTATCGACCATTCAAGATAAACTGTCGTTGAATACCAAAAAGACTAGAAATTTGCACTCAGACGAAGAATGCAACACTGGGAAATAAACACAACCAGATGACGCTCTGGGGATGAGAAAGAAAGGAAGCAGACGAGCTTCTTCCGATTTGAAACTGATATCTGGAATAAGAATACGTTGACAGACGAGTCTTCAAACAATCCTGTGACGCCAGGAGCTGGACAGACGAGTCCTCAAACACTGCATAAACATAATCTAAGACAGACAAGTCTTCAAACAATCCTGTGATGCCAGGAGCTGGACATACAAGTCCTCAAACACTTCAAGAACAAAATACTGAGACAGACGAGTCTTCAAACAATCCTGTGACGCCAGGAGCTGGACATACGAGTCCTCCAATAATACATATAACATGAGACAGACGAGTCTCCTTCGGATTTACCTGTTACGCCAGGACCGGTAATGCACTTAAGTCTGTGGGATAGACATGCAATCAAGGTAGACGAACCTTCTTCATATATTATCCGTGGATATATGGTATAAGACAGACGAGTCTTCTGAGAAAACCTGTGACGCCAGGTGCAACAACAATAATTGGTGCCTGAGACAGACGAGCCTCCTCCGGATTTACCTATTACGCCAGGACCGGGAACCATTTTGACATTAATTCCCATTGTCAGGATTCGAAACCTCTTCAATACAGACGAGTATTGGATGATCATCAAGATAACACAGACGAGTGCCATAAGTCAATGATACAGACGAGTATCAGACGATGATCTAAGAAACACAGACGAATGTTTCAAGCAATGATACAGATGAGTACCAGCCACTGGTATAGACGAATACCAGAAATTCAAACACAGACGAGCATTTGGAGTAGCAACAGAAGAATACCAGGATAAATAGCAAATCCTCTCAATACAGACATAGGCATAACACAGACGAGTGATGGGGATGATACAGACGAGTATCCACAGATATCAGGCATACCAAACACAGACGAGTGCTGGAAAGTTGCAGACGAGCAACAGTTGAAATTACATATCAAGGCACAGACGAGTGCAACAAATGATCCAATACTGAACACAGACGAGTGTTGGGAAGTTGCAGACAAGCAAACAACAACTGAGATATCACAACACAGACGAGCGTTGAGAATTACGGACAAGCAACAACAAATATCATATCAGAACACAGACGAGTGTTGAACATTGCAGACGAGCAAAGACAGATGAGGTATCGCAACACAGACGAGTGTTGAAAATTGCAGACAAGCAATATCAAGGTCATCATAAACCACTGCTGGGGAATGCAAACGAGCAATACCAAAGGGTCAACACAGACGAGTGTTGAGATGCAAACGAGCAGCCATAAAGCAATAATATGTCCCTGCTGGGGAAAACTCTACTTGGGGATAACACAGACGAGTGTTGAAAGATGCAGACGAGCAATAAATCAATGCCTGATTGGCCACAAGACATACAACTCTGCAGGGGAAACAAGTTAAGGGGTCTGGACACCTAACTCTGACTGAGGTGATGAATACCTGACTGTATCATCAAAATACCCAAAAGTATGGCAACTTTGCTGGGAAATATTTCACTGACGGAGGTGAAAAGATCAAAATATGAACTCTGTGGGGACAGGATCATCTTCAGACTTGGCTGGGGAAGCTGCTTGAACAATACTCTGACTGGGGAGAGCATCTGCTGATTCAAGACTCTGAGGGGATATCAGGCTTTCAGTCCCACCTGCTGGGAAAGACTCTTGCTGAGGATAGAATTCTGATAATTCCAACTCTGGTGATGTCAGGCTTTCAGGTACCTGTTGGGCATACTCCACTAGGGAAACATGGACTGCTACTTCACTGGGGAAGAAACCGCTTGGGCTGCGACCAAGGCTTAGCATGGAGAAAATCTCTACTGGAAATATCAGGTTTTCAGCTACCTGCTGGGAGGAAGAAATCTCTGCTTGGGGAGATACTCTGCTACTGGGGAAGAGTAAATTGCTTGGGAATGTGACGCCATCCTGCAACCTGCAACAACAGAAAACACAAGTGTGCCCCGGGGATTTGCATGGAATGATCTGTTCATCCATCGTCACCCGACACTCAAAGAGGGTTACAGTTTCTTTGCATGTCAGTTTTCTTTTCAAAATTATCACCATGTTTAGATGCAATGCTATTTTTGCTGAAAATTCAGGACATTTTGCAAACAAAAATAAACACACACAGCGTTTTGACTGGATATTCTTTTTATTGAATGGCCTTTGAATAGGCAAAAATTTTACAACAGGAAGCAACCACCTGGAAAGAGGTAGCCACTATAAAATTGAGAAAAAGAAACTATCCTAGTGGCAATGTATGGCATTCCAAGGAGTTCCATTTCTGCTATGACCAGCATGTCTTCGAGACTCCCCATTCTGCTTTGGCTTTCTGAGAGGATGAGGGGACTGTTTCCTATCCTTCTGATATTGTCAAGTTGTACGAAACGATGATGTGGTTCAGATAACTCGGATCACAGTTGTTCGCTTATTCCCTTATTTTGCGTGGATCGCCCTTTCGGGTTTTCAATCCACCGGGATACCCTTTTTTGCCTGAGCTGTCCAATGTGGCTTTTCAACTCAGCGGGTGTACATTTTTTATTTATTTCCCTAACTTTTGCCCGAGCTTTTTATTCTGTTTTTAGCTCGCCGGGATGCCCTTTTTTTCCTGGACTATAATTCTGTTTTCGTGTCCAGCGGGTCTTTTTATGCGAAGTAATTTTTAACTGCGTCCGAGTTAACAGGGGACTGGAAGTCATCTCCATCCATAGTGGTGAGCATCAGTGCTCCTCCTGAGAAGACTTTCTTCACTATGAATGGTCCTTCGTAGTTTGGGGTCCACTTGCCCCTGTGATCTGAACCTGGAGGAACGATCCTCTTCAATACAAGCTCTCCCACTTGATACTCTCGAGTACGTACTCGTTGGTCGAATGCCCGCTTCATTCTCCTCTGATAAAGCTGACCATGACAGATAGCCGCTAATCTCTTTTCCTCAATTAGACATAGCTGATTATAACGAGCACGCACCCATTCAGCCTCATCCAGCTTGACATCCATCATCACGCACAGTGAAGGAATCTCTACTTCAACAGGCAGGACTGCTTCCATACCATACACTAGAGAGAAGGGAGTTGCCCCTGTTGACGTCCTGACTGACGTACGGTACCCATGCAAAGCAAACGGTAACATCTCATGCCAATCTTTGTAGGTGACAACCATTTTCTGCACAATCTTCTTGATATTTTTGTTAGCTGCCTCTACCGCACCGTTCATCTTTGGTCGGTAAGGAGAAGAATTGTGATGCTGAATCTTGAAGTCCCGACACAAGTCTGCCATCATCTTGTTGTTGAGATTAGAACCATTGTCAATAACGATCCTTTCGGGCACTCCGTATCTGCATATGATATCCCTTTTCAGAAATTTTTCCACCACTTGACGAGTGACGTTGGCATAAGATGCTGCTTCTACCCATTTAGTAAAGTAATCAATCGCGACCAGGATGAAGTGATGACCGTTCGAAGCAGTTGGCTCTATCTTCCCGATCATGTCAATGCCCCACATTGAAAAGGGCCAAGGAGATGACATGACGTTTAGAGGGCTCGGAGGAACATGCACCTTGTCTGCATATATTTGGCACTTGTGGCATTTACGAGCGAATGAACAACAGTCTGCATCCATTGTCATCCAGTAATACCCTGATCTCAGTAATTTCTTTGCCATAGCATGCCCTCCTGCATGGGTACCGAAAGATCCTTCATGGACTTCCTGCATCAACAGGCTTGCTGCGTGTTTATCCATGCATCTGAGCAAGACCATGTCGAAGTTTCTCTTGTACAAAACCTCGTCTGTGTTTAAGAAGAAGCTAGCAGCAAGTCTCCTCAAGGTCTTCTTGTCATTGGAAGATGCCCCAGTTGGGTATTCTTGCTTTTCTAGGAAATAACTTGATATCAAAATACCAAGGTTTCTCATCAGACACGGCGTCTACAGAGAAGGCATAAGCTGGAGCGTCAAGCCTAGATATATCAATTCTGGGCACATAATTCCAACACAAGACTTTTATTGACGAAGAGAGAGTGGCCAATGCGTCGGCAAACTGATTTTCATCACGTGGTATGTATTGAAGTTTAACTATCGTGAAGAACGTCAATAGTTTTCTAGCATAATCCCTGTATGGAATTAGATGCTCTTGATGCGTATACCACTTGCCGGTAACCTGGTTAATGACGAGGGCTGAATCTCCGAATATATCGAGGTTCTTAATCCGAAGATCAATTGCCTCCTTTATTCCCATTATACATGCCTCGTATTCCGCTTCATTGTTGGTGAAGCCAAATGTAATTCTGGCGGCGAAGGGTAAGTGAACACCTTCGGGAGTAATGAGTACGGCACCAACTCCACGACCATTGATATTGACGGCCCCATCAAACATCAGCTTCCATTTGGATTCAGGGTCAGGCCCCTCCTCCGGAAGTGGTTCCTCATAATCGTTGGTTTTCTTTGAGGTACATGATGTCCTCATCAGGGAAATCAAACTTCATTGGCTGATAATCATCTTCAAGAGGTTGTTATGCAAGGTAATCCGACAATACACTTCCCTTGATGGCTTTCTGAGAAGTATACTGGATGTCGTATTCAGTTAAAATCATCTGCCACCTAGCAACCCTTCCGGTCAACGCTGGTTTCTCAAAGATGTACTTGACAGGATCCATTTTGGAAATGAGCAGTGTGGTATGAGTCAACATGTACTGCCTCAGTCGGCGAGCAGCCCATACCAAAGCGTAGCAAGTTTTCTCGAGCAGTGAATATCGGGATTCACAGTCGGTAAACTTTTTGCTAAGGTAATAAATGGCGTACTCTTTTCGACCAGACTCGTCATATTGGCCTAGCACACACCCCATTGACCCTTCTAGCACGGTCAAGTACATGATTAAAGGTCTTCCCTCCACTGGAGGCATAAGAATTGGAGGCTCCTGCAAATATTCTTTTATTTTGTCGAAAGCTCTTTGGCAGTCATCTTTCCACCTGACCGTTTGCTCTTTTCTTAGAAATTTGAATATCGGTTCGCACGTGGCAGTTAGATGAGATATGAAACGAGAAATGTAGTTCAACCTCCCTAAAAACCCGCACACTTCTTTTTCAGTTCTCGGTGCAGGCATATCTTGAATAGCTTTTACTTTAGCAGGATCTACCTCAATTCCTCTTTGACTTACGATGAAACCCAACAGTTTTCTGGAACGCACTCCGAAAGTGCACTTGTTCGGATTCAACCTCAGCTTGTACTTGATCAGTCTATCAAAAAGCTTCTTCAAGTTGACCAAATGCTCTTCTTCGTCTCGGGACTTAGCAATCATATCGTCCACATAACATTCAATCTCCTTGTGGATCATGTCATGGAACAATGTGACCATCGCCCGTTGATAAGTTGCCCCGGCGTTCTTCAAACCAAAGGGCATGACCTTATAGCAGAATGTACCCCACGGGGTAATGAACGTTGTCTTCTCCATGTCTTCCGGCGCCATCTTTATCTGGTTATAACCGGAGAATCCATCCATGAAGGAGAATACCGAGAATTGAGCAGTATTGTCTACCAACACATCAATGTGTGGCAACGGAAAGTCATCTTTTGGGCTTGCTCTATTCAAATCCCGGTAGTCAACGCACATCCGGACCTTGCCGTCCTTCTGTAGAACCTCAAATTTGCCCTCTTCATTTTAAGCATCATATCACATCATATTCATCATACTCATATCATTTCCTCAGCATCATATCATGGAAATATGAATCATAACATCCCTCATGTCCTAGCATCGAGTATATGGTCATCTGTGGGGTTCCTTGAAGCGTTTCAAGCCTTGACAAGGGTCCCATTGAGTTTGTACAAGTTCTAAGTCGAGTCTACGCTCCATTTACAAGATCAAGTCCCTTGGCAAAGGTTCGAAGGATTGCATGATCGTAGGAGATCTCAGGACAAGCTCCTATGCAAAGCACCCGAATGAGGGTTTTGAGATGCAAGTGTTATAACCTCACAACTTTGGCCATTTAATTTGGGCGAAGTTTTCTATATGTCAAGAGGATCCTAGGTGTTGATTTCTGTGAGAAAATTCCGTGTTGGGATCAGAGAATCCTTCAGTTGCTTGAAGGTGAAGCAAGAAAGTCAACTGCACAGTCAGAAAAGTCAACATGACAATTTCAGAAGTTTTGGTCAGGATTATCTTTTCTTTGAGGTCATATTATGGCAGGGAGTATTTCATTTGAGCTTAAATGTTAAAAGTCGGAAGCATGCGAAAGGTTATCAAATTTGGAAATTTCTATTTTTTAGAAATTTTTCGATCCTAAACTTCAGGCTATTATTTCATGTGCGAAAGAAGCTCCGAATGATTTTCCGGTGAACACGAAAGTTGTAGAGCACGATTTTCCCTTTCCGAAAAGTCGTAGAACACCCTCATAGCATGCGTAGAATTCAAGATATGAATTTTGGAAGTTTGGATGTATTTTAGAGTTTTGTGTGACGCTTGTCAAAATATCATTGGTTCACCTTTACTTCATGTTTGTGTCACACCCCATTTATTTTTTGTGACCAGGTTTTATCATGTTATTTTTTCTATACATTTGTTAGTAAGTTTTTTTTTCCTTTTTTTACGTTCCCAAAGAGATGCATATGTGTAAACACCCCAAATTTGCCCTCACCCATTCACACCATGGCTTGTGATCATTCTCATTTGCATAAACACAATCATATCATCTCATATCCCATTTTTGTTCACTGGATAGTTTCTAAGTCATCTGCACCTAGGGTTTGTGATCTGAGCAATCTCAGGGCTTCTTGAGCCACTCCAAAGGCTACCAATCACTTCAAAGGGGTCCATGTGTGTTCATCTATCATATTACATCCTCTCAGAGTCAAGATTTCAAAAGAATCACAAGAACTAGGGTTTGAATGGATGCAGAGCCAAGTTTGACTGCACAGTTGACTTTAAAATTAGGGTTTTGGTTTCAGAGGCCATAACCCCAAATTTTTTGGTCATTCTTGTTTCCATTGGTCTCTATATGGTATAGGGAGTATGCATATCAATTTTTATGAAGAAATTCCCTGGGAAAGTCATCTGATCAAGGGTTGACTTTTCAGACAAGTCAGTGCAAAATCAGGGCATCTGAGGCCCCCAATGACCCAACCAATGGGTGATCTTCATCATTTTGGGTGTATATGATCTTTATTTGATCATGGAAGAAGTTTGAAACTCACAAAAATCAAGAATGTAGGGTTTTTGCAAATGTTGACTTTTTGGGCATAGTTGACTTTTCAAGGATGCTTCATTTTAGGTCATTTTTCAAGCCTTGATTCTTGATCCAAAAATGCTTCAAATGGAAAAACTTTGGTCATGAAAGTTGTAGATCTCATCTTTCCCTTTTCAAAAAGTACAAGAACATGATCAAATTCTTCTTGGATCAAAAGTTATGGTGTGACAAAGTTGGCCAAAATCATTGATTTTCAAGGCATGCCTCAAATGGAAATTTTGCAAAATCATGAACCAATGCCTTTTGTGACCTCTAGTTCATTTCAAACCAGCATACAAACATTCTATAAGTCATAAAAATCAGAATTGAACCAAGAATGCCCATGAATTATGGCTTGTGGGATTAGGGAATCACATGTGAACCAAAAAGCCAACAACTTGCAAAATCATCATTGTGCTTCTACCACTTGATGCATTGGATGCTGCACTTTGCTAGCCCTCTCACATCATCTTGCTGCACCAGAACCAGCCCATGTACTAGCTATAGATCAAGCCATACTTGCCTTACACAAAATTTGACTTTTTGCAAAAGGTGACTTACCAATCAATAAAGCACATGTCCAATCATCTGACCAATGAGAGAGAGTTATGTGGACAAAGTGCAAGCCATTTCATGTACTAAGCAAGGTTGAAACTCACTCATTCAACACATTCACAAAAACACACCAAGCTGCATAAGCCTTCGAATCTCTCTGCCCAGCCAAGAAACACTAAAACCATTTTCACCATTCAACTCACCATGCATCATTGAGTAGAAACCAGCAAGAACACAAGCCTGAATCAACCAGAACACCCCATAGCCATTTCTCACCTCAAACTGCAGTTCCATTCGAATCTCCCTCCCTAGCTCACAAACATCCAAACAAACCTTGCAAAGCTTCTCCATTCACCCTCAGGATCACAAACAACCCTTCACAATGGCCTGAAGCTGCCTATTTCACCATAGCCATTTTCAACTGAGTTGAAGCAGGAGCTGTCGAAACTCATTATCCAGCCAACATAAACTCTTCTTGAGCGTTCAAACATCATCTGGGGATCAAGTGGAGTAGTTTGCACTGAAGGAAGTGGCCAGAAAGTCATCAGGTTGAAAGCTCCAAATCTCAGGTAGCTTGAAAATTATTTTTCCAGAAATTGTTTTTCATGTTATGAACTTGTTCCTTATGCTTCCCTGAATATCCTGGTGCTCTTAGTTTTTGAAATGGTTTTGAAATGAGAGTTTAATTGCTCTCTGAAGCTTGCGTGCCCTAGTTCTTATTTCCTTCGATTCAGCTTAGTTAGGGAAAAGAAATTTGTTTTAGGAGAGGGGTTTGATTCGTGAGAGGTTGGAGAACATTTCCCAATTCTTAGATTTTGTTTTTGTTACGATTTGAGGGAGTTTGAAGTTTTTCAGGGGAGTTGCTGGCCGGAGAAGACGACCGGAAGTCTTCTCCGGTCACCTGAGAGTGATTATGCCCTAATTACGTGATTAATGACCATTTGAATCTGGACCGTGAGATGCCTCTGACCCGTTGACTTCGCGCGCGAGTGTGTGGCCTGGATCTTCCTGATTATGCCCTAATCCACGTGTTTATATTAATTAATCCATAATTAATTTAATCTGATCAGAAGCCATCTGGACCCTTCGTTTGCGCGCTGGTCAACAGATTCAAATCCAGAATGAATCCTGGCCTTCCATCCTGCATACTTCAGTCTATTTTTATTTTAATTCATTTTCTTTTCAATTAATTTGCATATTTATTTTAAAATAGCAAAAAATACATAAAAATTATGAAACTTTTTCCTCTGAGTTTTATTAATTTTTATGACCCAAAAATATTTTCATTTTATTTTTTATCATTAAAAAAGTATTTTTAAATATTTAAAAGATTATTTTTAATTGATTAATGGAAATTAATTAATTAAAAATACTTTTAGGTATTTAAAAATCACCAAAAAATTCATGAAATGTTCTAAGACATTTAGAAACATTGTCCAACCTTCAAACCAAATTTCTTTTTTGATCTTGATGCATTTTGAGAATTTTCCATTGAATTAAATCATTTTTTGTGCATTATTTTGATCATAAGTTCAAAAATTCATTTCTGCCTATCTAAGAAGAGTTGGACATTGGTTCTTCTTGCATTGCATTGTGTTTAGCATGTAGTTTCTGAGATAAAATGGCCATGATTTGATCTTGCATTTTCAAATTGTTTGGCATTTCTTTTGTTTAGGAACCCTAAAAACCCTAATAACTTAGAAAAATCATAACTTGAGATTGGTTAAGAGTTGAGACCTCCCCTTTGGACATTGGTTTAGTATAGGTTTAGGGTTTCTTTGGAAGGCATTTTCCATTTTTTATTTTAGGGTTTGCTTCTGTTTTTTGGGTTTTGTTTGTTGTTTGATTCATAAACCCTAATTTGGGCCTTCATTTGCATCCTTCTTGCATTCTCTTGCATAACATGACTTGTCTTTGCATTTTGTGCATTCTTGTGTTTCACTTGACATCTTAAGACATATAGAAAGCATGTTTGATCATTGCATCATATGTTTGCCATGTCATTTGCCTTGTATGTTTCATAACTTTTCATGTGCATCCATGCTCCTTAACTTGCATCATCTGCATCCATGATCTTGTATGAACATTCCCATGTGCTGCCTCATGTTTATATCATCTCATAGCATCATTATCATCATCAACATGCTTCTGGTTTTGTTTTGCTTCATACCACCTCATCCCATCTAGCATTGCATTGCATTTCTTCCTAACATTTCAGGTGGTAAGTAACTTGAGAAGTGAATTTGCCTTCACTTCTCATAACTTTTCTTCTCATCTCTCTTGCATCCATTGCTGCATTTCTATATGTGTTTGAGTTTGAGCTTGCTCATTCTTTCTCCTCCCACTTTCTTTCTTCAAGTGACTTGACTTCTTGAATGAAGCAAGTTGCTTTGCTTCTCTTGATCTTGTTCATCTGCTTCCTGGTGGCTCCTTTGAAGATTGTTCTTGTTTAACCTCACAAACCTTAGGAACAACCAAGCATGACAATGAATTAGGGTCTTGATTAGTCTCCCCTCATAGTTTTACCTTTGTGTCTCTTTGAGTCTTCTCTTCTCATCTCATAATCAGGGACTAAACCCTAAAGGCTTTAAGGCTTTGTGATTAAGCTTATGCCTGCATCCTTCTATTAGGATGGAGTGTATAACTTTAATCCTAAGTGTTAAACCCTTAATGTGTTTAAATCTCTTAATCAATTCACATAATAATCATCAAGACATCACACTTGTAACTTGGGCCTTGCATCAGGGTTCTAATTCTTCCTTAAATGGTTAAGAAGGACTAACCCTAGTGTTAATGGACAAGTCCCCCTCAAGTGGTCTTACAAACCCTAAAAATCACTTCATCATCATATCATTAAATAAAATTCACTTAATCAAAGGCTTGTTTTGTCATGAGTTTAATCCCTAATCATGGATTAAGTTGAGGAGCTTTCCTCAGCTTAAACATTCTCACCTATTATCCTTCTATTAGGATGGTGTAATGAGTCTGTTTAATCCTTGATTATGGCTTAACCTCATTACTCAACACTAAACAAAAACAACAAAAACATCTAAATAATCACAAGTAGGTTAATGATCTTAATCCTACATCAAAGGTGTTTAAGTGTGAGAAGCTGACCTCACACTTAAGGTATTCTCATTACCCCTAATCAGAGGGATGATGTGATGAGTTTACTAACCCATTGGTTTAGGCTTAAGCTCATTTTCTTATGACAAACTTCAAAAGTAATAAAAGACTGAAAACTCAAAAACAAACAATAATCGTCTCCTCCGGGATTCTTTTCTCATCATCTTCACTCACAAACGAGAACTTGCTTCTTCCGTCTAATGCAAGACAGTTCGCACCTGGGCCAGACAGGTCATACACTTGAGCATTGACAAGCAAGCAGTTCACAAGTCAATTCATCTTTCAGTCTCTTTGGGTCGAACTACGGTGTTCTGACTTCCTCATTGCACGAGAGGATACGTAGGCATAACTTAACGGTTATCGAACAAAAGTCTCTGTATATTCCCCCTCCTTCCAGCATCATTCTCTTAGCCTCATGATCATGAGCATACTCTTTCCTTACACTGACACTTCACTTATTACACTTCACTTCTTTTACACTGACACCTGTACATCCTTTTTCCAGCCTCTCTTACACACAAATTGCACTGACACTACCCCTTTAAAACACAAATCTTTTAAGCGTGGATCCCGTCGAGTACGACGGACAATCTGGGTGCTAATACCTTCCCAGGTTGTAACCAACCCCCTTTCTCAGTCTCTCTGGTTCGCAACCGTCTTATCCATCTTTTTTCCAGGTCTATGCAGCATTACCTTTCCTCCGGGATAAAAATGCCTAGCTGACGACTCTATTCACCTCCAGTGAGTTCACGGCTGTGTGTTCTCACTGTTCCCTTCGCCGACCGTTCGCGTCTGTACCTTCATCTGATCCATTTTCATTTGTCGGGAGCGACAGCTTGGCGACTCTGCTGGGGAAACTTATACTGCAACCAGGGCTTCTGGTTCTTTTTGTGGGTTCCTCCTAGCGCTTGTTTGATTTGTGTTTACTGGGGTGTTATGTGCTTATTTGTGTTTGTATATGTTTTATTTTTGCTTTATGTACAGTTGCTTTACTGCTTTCTTCATTGCATTTGTATATATCATACTGTACTGCTGGCTGGATCTGGTTTTCCTTTGGTGGGTGGGGTTCTATTGAGAGTTAAGGTCCTATACCTGGGACCTGAGTGACACCTAAGCTAGAGTGAATCATATTCTTTCCCATTCCATTTCGGTCTGGTGCGGGAATATGAAACACGGTTCAGATATGGGTTTCTTCTTGAGAACTCTGTGTTGCAGATTTCCTGCAATGCTAGGGCTATCTGGGAAGCCTGCTAAGTCTGGATGACCTTTAGTATTGACCTCCAGAAACTGAGGAGAATTAGAGGAGGAACTTTTATGGTTATTGTAAACACTGTATCTCCGGGTTGGAAGTGTTTACACTTCTCATAACTGATCCAAGTCTGAGGATCCTTGTTCTAGAACACCACCAGTGAGGGGGTTGGGCTGTTTACAGGTTTGCAGGTACCTTGACCTCAGAATACCCTGTTACTTTGATTTGATTAAGAGTACTCCATGTTGGACAGTTCTTGTGATTCTAAACCCTGGACTTGTGGCTCTTTATTTGAGTCCCCCACCTTGGTTACTGGATTTATAAACCTCCATCTGGAATTCTTGAACACACATGGACTTATATCAGAACGTTTGATCAGATCCAGCTCAGTCACAAACCCTTGCATTTCATTTGCATACATAATCATTGCATCATGCTGACATTTGCTTATTTGTTTCAGGGTATCCATCATTTATCTGGTTTTGGTTTTGACCCCATCTTCTGTATTGACCTATCTTCACCAGCATCTGCTTCAGTTATCACCAGCACCAGCCAGTCAGTGACCCTTTTCTTCAGCATCAGCATCAGCACCTGTCTCTACTCAATCTTCAGCATCATGGCTCCTAAAAAGAGCAACATCACCTACCACTTCTTCCAGCCAGAATTATCAGACATCAGGAGGATTCAGACCCTGATCACTCTAGATCACATACCTTTGTTCAGGGAGCATTATGAGGATATACTTGACATGGTTATGGATCTGGATCCATCACAAAGAAGCCTGATCCACACTTGCATTCAGTTCTATGACCCCCCATTGAGATGTTTCACCTTTCAAGACTTTCAGTTGGGCCCTCTCTTGGAAGAATACTCATCTTTGGTCGGTATACCTATCAGGGCTGGAATCCCTTTCAACCCTGAGATGGTCTTTCCTGCTAATGGAGAAGTAGCAAGAGCTTTGCATCTGGAGCCTGTCCTGATTGAACAACATATGACCTCTAAAGCTGGGATCCCTGGCTTTCATCTGGACTTCTTGATTTCTCAAGCTACCCTGAAAGCTTCTGTAGGAGAGTGGAAAGCTGTCTGTGCTTTACTGGCCTTGAGTGTATATGGAATTGTGTTGTTTGCGGATGAGCCTCGATTCATTAGCAAGAATGCAATCCACCTATTCATGCTGAAGAATCCAGTGCCAACTTTGTTGGGGGATCTTTACTATTCAGTGCATCAGAGGAATGAGAAACAGAGGGGAAGGTTAGTGAGGTGTTGTGCTCCATTATTCCATACTTGGCTTCTCAGGCATCTACCCAGGACGGATGCATTTCTAAACCCTCATCAGCAGAGCAACTGGGCTAAGAGGCTCACTGTTCTAACTTCAGCAGATATCAGATGGTGCACTCAAAGCACCAAGGGTAGGGATATCATCACCAGCTGTGGGCATTTTCCCAATGTGCCCCTAATAGGAGTTAAGGGTAGCATCAATTACAACCCTCTGCTGTTCAGAAGACAACTGGGCTATGCACTGGTCCACACTCCTAGGGCACAGGACTTGGTTGAGACTCTCTATTGTGAGAACAAGATTAATTTGACTATTGTTAGGCAGGCTGCCTGGGCCTGGGATAATGTTCAAACCAAGGGAGTGACCATTCTGGGGAAGTGTAATAATGTGGCATCAGCACAATATTATGAATGGTCCCGTGCCAGGGCCCAATTCTCTGGAATGCCCTTTACCATAGAAGACATACCTGAGTCATCTTCAGCACCACCCCCTGCCACCATCAGTTTGGAAGAGTTTGAGAGCTTGAAGGAAAGAAATGAGAAGCTAACCCAGGCTTTGCAGAAGACCCTCCGGGAGAGGAGTGAAGGTATGAGGGAGGTTGAGAGATTGGAGAAGATGAGAGTAGAGCATCTGACTAAGATTGAGAAGTCTGGGGATTATATCAAAAAGTCTAAAGCTGGTGGACAAATTCTGAAGAATGCTTGCAAAGAAGCCCAGTTCCAAAGAGCAAGGACAAACTTGTATTTGAAGGAGAGCCAAGCCCGGTGGGTCAGGATCACCGAGGCTCGTACCCTGGAAGACAAGAGAGTTCAGGACAAGATGGAGCAATTTGAGGCTAATGCAAAAGAACAGCAAGAAGCCCTGGCAGCAGCCCAGAGGGAGATATCAGAACTGAAGATCAAAGCAGGGGTGAAGAGGTCCAAGGACCAAACTCAGCACAAGAAGCTAGCAGCAGCTATTACCACCCGGAATCTCCTCATCAGGAATCTCACGGAGCGTCCAGCTGATCCTGTGACCGAAGCACTTCTCAGGGAAGTTTGTGAGGATGAGTTTGGTCTTGGTGTTTGACCATTTGCTTGTTGTTGTTTCTATTCCATGTACTTTTCCTTTTTTGTGATGTATTTTGACCCCTTAGGGGGCTTGTGTTGTAAAATGAACAAGTTGTATTATTTCACCTTCTGTAATATATTTATGTTAGTTTGCTTCATCTGAGTTTTCTTCAGGCAACAACAACAGCATCTTCAAGGGTCTGGAAGGGTCAAAACTGAAAGCCAAACCGGATACCTTGATATCAAATAAGCATAACTGCATTGCATGCTAACCCTTTGTTTGTTTTGTAGGTTTTTGTTTTATTGCCACTAACTCTGTTGTGAATCTCAGGAACTATTGCTAGGCGCCGGGTATTTCCCCTCAACCGTCCGCACCGTTATCCAACCCGAAACAACCTTCCGGGAATTCAAATGGATCAGGTACAGCAGGACCTTGCAGAGGTCAGGACTCAAATGGCAAATTAAAGGTTGGAAATAAGAACACAGATAGCTCAGTTTATGGAAGTAATGAACAACATGGCTCAGAGTCAGGAAAGATTAAGGGCCATGGTAGAAAGGCAGAATCAAGAAGAACCCCATGTAGGGACTGCCGGAACAAGCAACAATGAGAGGGTCCAACCTCATGTTAATCCCCCTGTATTTGGACCACACCTCCATCCTGAGGTCAATATTCCAGCAAATGTTCAAGGGACTGCCACCGCAGCCCGAGTACTTCAAGAAGATCCCCAAGAGGACCAATTCATAGTAATGGGCGCTGGTGAAGAAGCTTATGATAGGAGATTGGATGAGATAGCTGAGAAGTTGAGGTCCTTAGAATCTCAAAACTCTTTGGGCTTCGATGTCATGGACATGGGCTTGGTAGACGGGGTCAGGATCCCCCATAAATTCAAGCCTCCTTGTTTCGAAAAGTATAATGGGACCTCCTGTCCCCGAACTCATCTACAATCATTTCTGGGAAGGCTGAAGGCCTATACAATGGATGAGAAATTGTGGATGTTTTATTTTGAGGATAGCTTGACAGGAGCATCGAGGGAGTGGTACTCCCATCTGACGAGAGCAACTGTAAGATGCTGGAAGGACCTGGCAGAAGCCTTCATCAGACAGTATCAGTACAATTTAGACATGGCACCCAACAGGACCCTCCTAATGGGAATGTCACAGTCTTCAAGGGAGAGTTTCCGAGAATATGCCCAGAGATGGAGGCAATTGGCTGCTGCTGTTCAGCCCCCTATGTCTGAAAGGGAAATGGCAGACATGTTTATGAACACCCTTCAGGGGACCTATATTGACAGGTTGGCTGCTTTCTCTTCCACTAGCTTTGCGGATGTTGTCGTAGCTGGGGAGAGAATTGAAAGCCTGTTAAAAATGGGCAAGATTTCCGATAATGGTGCCAGCCCATCCAGTAATGCAAGAAAGCCTTTTGCAAGCCCGAGAAGAACTAGCGAGACCAATGCCATCCACACCAACAGGGGCAGGCCCCAATATGCTCAAAGGTCAATAGCAGCAGTCACCATCCCTGCTCCAGCTCATCCTCAGCCAGTTTATCAACCTCCTCAGCAAAGCTATCAACAACAACCCCAGTACCATCAACAAAATCAGTATCCTCCAAGGAATTACAACAACAGCAACACCAACAACAATAATCAGCAGAGGCCATTCCAGCAGAGGCCTTCTCAAGCCAACAGGGTAATCGATCCGATCCCTATGCCATATGCTACATTGCTGCCACAACTCCTGAAACTCAACCTGGTTGAGCTAAGGACGTTGGCACCTCCAGATCCCAACAGTCTACCCAGGAACTATGACTCCAACGCTAGGTGTGCTTTTCATTCAAATGCACCCGGCCACAGTACAGAAAAGTGCAGAGCCCTGCACATGAAGGTACAAGACCTGGTAGACTCAAAGGCTCTGAATTTCGCACCACCACCCAATGTCAATAAGAACCCGATGCCGAATCACGGTGGTCCCAGAATTAACGCTATTGAAGAAGACAAGCCGTCTTATTTAATAACCAGTGTGGGTCAGATCAGGACACCGTTGGTAGAAATCAAGGCTCAACTCCTCGAATGTCAAATGTTCCCGGGGTGTGAGTTGGGTTGCGCTTACTGTAATATCTCGGTAAATGGGTGCGATAATTTGAGGAATGGCATAGATGGTCTTATTCAGAGCGGCCAACTCCAGATCACCACATCATTTCCTACAAATCCAACAATCTCATCAGCAACGATTTCAGAACCTCCTACAACTGCAGCAACCATTGTTCCTGACAATTCTTCGGCTTCATCAACAAGTACTTCATCTGTCGTTTCAACTGACCAGGTATCAACAAATGTTCCTTCTACAACTCCAGCACCAATCCATTTTGAAACTCCTACAACAACAACATCATTTCTTCCGACAATATCTCCTACAACACCAGCAACAAATCATGAAGATGTCTCAACTGTCACAATATTTTATGATCCAGAAAACAACTCTGCCTACAACTCAGAAGGTGCTGTTCCCATCAGAGCACCAGTCACAATTTATTATGATCCACAGACTATCACGATTCCTTCCACAACTGCAGTCAGTCCGGTCACTATCACGGTGCCTGGACCAGTACCCTATGAAAGCAGTAATGCCATCCCCTGGCATTACGGCTCTGACCTGTACTATGAAGGACAAAAGATCACTTTTGAATCATCAACCCCTGCACCACAAATTGACAATGTGGGAGGAGGCGGAGGCTTCACTCGAAGCGGACGTCTCTTTGCTCCACAAATTCAGAGACCCACTGCCGAAGCAGAAGCTGCTGCCAAGGCAAAAGGAAAAAGCTCGGTGCAGGAAGATCAAGCTGTTAAAGAAGCTTTGAAAACACCCTTCGATCAAGAGGTTGATGAGTTCATGCGAATCATCAAAAAGAGTGATTATAAGATAGTGGATCAGCTTCATCAGACGCCTTCCAAGATCTCAATCCTATCATTGCTTATGTGCTCCGAAGCCCATCGGAATGCACTACTCAAAGTCTTGCACGCAGCTTACGTGCCTGAAGAGATCACTGTCAATCAACTGGAAGCAGTAGTGGGAAATGTTAATGCTAGTCACGGACTAGGGTTCACCAATACTGATTTGACAACGGAAGGCCGTAACCATAACCAAGCCTTGCACATAACCATGGAATGTAAAGGTGCTGTCCTCTCCCATGTGTTGGTAGACACGGGGTCATCCCTCAATGTCTTACCTAAGAAGGCCCTGGTGAAGCTAGAATATGACGGATTGGCGTTGAGACCCAGCAACCTGGTGGTGAGAGCCTTTGATGGTTCAAAGAGATCGGTTCTGGGAGAGATTGAGTTGCCCATAATGATTGGCCCGCAAACCTTTACAACTACCTTCTACGTGATGGATATACAGCCCGCCTACAGCTGTCTATTGGGTAGGCCATGGATTCACGCCGCTGGCGCCGTGACCTCTACCCTTCACCAGAAGTTAAAATATGAGTGGGAGGGTCAAATCGTTACAATCTGTGGAGAAGAGGATATTTTTGTCAGCCACCTGGCTACCTATAAGTACATTGAGATGGATGGGGAGATCCATGAAACGATGAGCCAGGGGTTTGAAGCTTTGAATGTGAATGAAGCATCTGCTGTATCTGGTACTCCAATGTCATCTTACCAACAAGCCCGGAAGGTTGTTGAGGAAGGAACCGCCCTGGGCTGGGGCAGAGTTTTAGCTGTGGAGGAAAAGAAAGACAAATTTGGGTTGGGTTACAAACCAACTCAACAAGATCAAGCAGCGGCTGCGAAAGAGCCCAACTTTGTGAGTGGGGGGATGCTTACCCCTGATACTATCAACTGTCTGGAAGACGAGCTGGAAGAGGAACGCAACCTGGAAAGCTGGATTCGTCCAAAGATCCCGGGGAGCAGTATCTCGAACTGGTCTTCCCAGGAAATTATAAGAGTTACTCATGCAGAGTAATTATTATTTCCTGTATTTTTATAGCATGCATCAAAGTCTTGCATCTTGCCCAAGATGACAAGACTCATTTTGTAACCGGGCCATCTGTACCTTTTTGTGCAAACAAGATTAATCAATGAAATATCAGACATCTTTTTGCAAATGAGTCTTTTTCTTTTTCGCTCACTGTTTTTCCATTTTTCTTTTTGTACAAAAAATAAATGGCAGTGTTTTCAAAATGACAAATTTCACTTTTCTAAAGCAAGATTAAAATCAATCACTAAAATGAACAAACTGAACCCTTGCAGAGAATGCCTTCCAGACAGCACCGACAACAGCACGGCTATGACTTCGTATGACTTTGACAATCCAATCAATCAAGCTGATGAAGGGGTTGAAGAAGAATATGAGCTTCCTGAAGAGCTAGCCAGGTTGTTGAGACAAGAGGAGAAGGTTATTACTCCTCACCAGGAGGAGGTTGAAGTGATTAATCTTGGTACAGACGAAGACGTGAAAGAGGTTAAAATCGGGGCCTGCCTGCAAGACTCGGTGAAGAGACAACTGATTGACCTGCTTCAAGAGTATGTAGACGTGTTTGCTTGGTCTTACCAAGACATGCCAGGGTTGGATACCGATATTGTTGTGCACAAGCTGCCTTTGAGGGAAGAATGCCCGCCAGTTAAACAGAAACTACGCCGTACTCGTCCGGACATGGCAATGAAAATCAAGGAAGAGGTACAAAAGCAGTGGGACGCCGGGTTCCTTGCTGTAACTAGCTACCCGCCGTGGGTTGCTAACATAGTACCTGTGCCTAAGAAAGACGGCAAAGTAAGAATGTGTGTTGACTACCGGGATCTGAACAGAGCTAGCCCGAAAGATGATTTCCCATTACCTCACATTGATGTATTGGTGGATAATACAGCTCAGTTCTCGGTATTCTCCTTCATGGACGGATTTTCAGGCTACAACCAGATCAAGATGTCACCTGAAGACATGGAGAAGACAACCTTCATCACACCCTGGGGCACGTTCTGTTACAAGGTGATGCCATTCGGACTGAAGAATGCTGGTGCCACGTATCAACGGACTATGGTAACATTATTCCATGATATGATTCATAAAGAGATAGAGTGTTATGTGGATGACATGATTGCCAAGTCCCTCACTGAAGAAGACCACCTGGTAAATCTGCTCAAATTGTTCAAGCGTCTGAGGAAGTACCAACTGAAGTTGAACCCCAACAAATGCACATTCGGGGTGAGATCTGGTAAGCTGCTGGGTTTTATTGTAAGCGAGAAAGGGATTGAAGTTGACCCTGACAAAGTCAAAGCCATTCAAGAGATGCCTGCACCGAAAACAGAGAAAGAAGTTCGAGGGTTCTTAGGTCGATTGAACTACATCTCACGGTTCATATCTCACCTCACAGCAACCTGTGAGCCTTTGTTCAAGCTGTTAAGAAAAGAACAGACGGTCAGGTGGAATGAAGACTGCCAGAAGGCTTTTGACAAGATCAAAGAATATCTGCAAGAACCTCCGATCCTTATGCCTCCAGTTGAAGGAAGACCTCTAATCATGTACTTGACAGTATTAGAAGAGTCGATGGGGTGCGTGCTGGGCCAGCATGACGAGTCTGGTCGAAAAGAGTATGCAATATACTACCTAAGCAAAAAGTTTACCGACTGTGAACAGCGTTATTCACTGCTAGAGAAAACTTGCTGTGCTTTAACGTGGGCTGCTCGCCGACTGAGACAGTATATGTTGACCCACACTACTTTGTTGATCTCAAAAATGGATCCAGTCAAGTACATATTTGAGAAGCCAGCTCTTACCGGACGGGTTGCAAGATGGCAGATGATCCTTACAGAATATGACATCCAATACACATCTCAGAAAGCCATCAAGGGCAGTGTATTGTCTGAATATCTTGCTGAGCAACCTATTGATGATTACCAGCCTATGAGATTTGACTTCCCTGATGAAGACATCATGTTCATAAAAGCAAAAGATCATGAAGAGCCTGTTCACACTGAAGGGCCCGACCCGGAAGAAGAATGGACTATGATGTTTGATGGGGCTGTCAACATGAATGGTCGTGGTGTTGGTGCAGTACTCATTACACCTAAGGGAGTTCACATGCCTTTCTCGGCAAAGCTCACTTTCAACTGCACTAACAACGAAGCTGAATACGAAGCTTGCATTATGGGTCTTGAGGAAGCCATTGACCTCAGGATCAAGACATTAACCGTATTCGGAGATTCAGCTCTGGTAATCAATCAAACCAACGGCAAATGGTACACCCACCAAGACCATCTGATACCTTACAGGGATTATACAAGGAGGTTATTGACTTTCTTCACAACAGTCAAGCTTGAATATATCCCTCGAGACGAGAATCAGTTTGCAGATGCTCTTGCTACCATTTCATCCATGATCAAAGTTCAAGCTGCCAACTTTGTACCTCAGATTTCAGTGTCCAGACTCGACAGACCAGCATATGTATTTGCAGCAGATGTTGTCAAAGATGATAAGCCGTGGTTCCATGACATTAAGTGCTTCTTGGAAGATCAAACATACTCACCTGGGGCATCTTCCAATGATAAGAAGACTTTGAGAAGGCTTGCTGGTAGTTTCTTCCTGAACACTGATGGGTCTTTATACAAAAGGAACTTTGATATGGTACTCCTCAGATGTGTTGATAAAACGGAAGCAGATTTGTTGATGCATGAAGTGCACGAAGGATCTTTTGGTACCCATGCAGGAGGGCATGCCATGGCTAAGAAGTTGTTAAGATCAGGCTATTACTGGATCACAATGGATGCTGACTGTTGTGCCTATGCCAGAAAATGCCATAAATGCCAGATCTACGCAGATAAAGTGCATGTGCCTCCCAACCCTTTGAACATTATGTCTTCACCATGGCCCTTTGCCATGTGGGGCATTGATATGATTGGCAAGATTGAGCCAACTGCTTCAAATGGCCACAGATTCATCCTGGTCGCCATCGATTATTTCACCAAGTGGGTTGAAGCAGCCTCATATGCAAACGTCACAAGACAAGTGGTAGCCAGATTTCTGAAAAGAGATATCATCTGTCGATATGGAGTGCCCGATCGGATCATTACTGATAATGGTTCCAATCTAAACAACAAGATGATGGCTGAATTATGCCGGGACTTCAAGATCCAACATCACAACTCTTCTCCTTACAGGCCAAAGATGAACGGCGCTGTTGAGGTAGCAAATAAAAACATCAAGAAGATTGTGCAGAAGATGGTAGTCACTTACAAAGACTGGCATGAAATACTACCGTTTGCCTTGCATGGGTACCGCACGTCAATCAGAACATCCACTGGGGCAACACCGTATCAGCTTGTGTACGGTATGGAAGCAGTCCTACCTGTTGAAGTTGAATTACCCTCTTTACGAGTGTTGATGGATGTTAAGCTGAACGAAGCAGAATGGGTTAGGACCCGATACGAACAATTGAGTCTGATCGAAGAGAAGAGGTTGGCTGCAATCTGTCATGGGCAGCTATATCAGAGGAGAATGAAGAGAGCCTTCGATCAGAAAGTCAGGCACCGAGAGTACCAAATGGGAGATCTTGTACTGAAAAGAATCCTCCCTCCTCATACAGACCACAGGGGCAAATGGACTCCAAACTATGAAGGACCATTCGTGGTAAAGAAAGTTTTCTCTGGTGGAGCACTGATGCTCAGCACCATGGATGGTGAAGATTTCCCATCCCCTGTGAATTCAGACGCAGTTAAAAAATACTTCGCATAAAAATGACCCGCTGGACATAAAAACAGAATGTAAGTCCAGGCAAAAATAGGGCATCCCGGCGAGTCAAAAACAGAATAAGAGACTCGGGCAAAAATAAGGGAAATAAATAAAAAATGTACGCCCGCTGAGTTGAAAAGCCGCATTGGACAACTCAGGCAAAAATGGGTATCCCGATGGATTGAAAACCCGAAAGGGCGATCCATGCAAAATAAGGGAATAAGCGAACAACTGCACTCTGAATTCGTCTGTATCACTTGCAACTTGGAAAGCTTCAAAAGGATCAAGCTTCAATCAGAATCAACTTTCTTCAGAAAGCAGGGCGAGAAGAACGTCATTGTCATACGAGTCGTAGCAGAAGGGGAAGCTCCCTAAAGCGTCATCAACACTGCCAGTATTTTTGTTTCTCCATTTGTAACCATCTCCTCATTTCAGGAGATATGTTTCTTTGACTGTATCTTGCCAATTCAAGGCACATGAATTAATAAAATCAGATTTTTCAGTCATGTTTCGTTTTGTATATTTTTATTTGCAAAGGATGTCTGATGTCTCTAAAAAATCAATTGCATAAGTACAGATGCTTTTCTCCCAAAAATAATAATAATAAAACACATGCTTGCAGGGAATATACTTACTCGTGAGAATGCTTGACTCCTATGACGGAATCCAGTAAAGGATACCTCGGGACCTTTTGTGCGTCTCCTTATCTTTGCAGGATTGCAGGTATCCAGAACGCAACCTGGGGCATGCAAGTTACGTCTCAGCAAGCTGGCAAATCATTATCAACTCGGTCTATCTTCCACGTGGCACTGGAAGGTGCCCACTTCCCCAGCAAAGTTGTCAAATCAACATACACTCAATCTCAGCATCTGAATTGCTCTATCCCCAGCTGAGTTGCCTCTTGTTGCTATCCCCAGCTGAGTTGCCTCTCACAATTCCCCAGCCGAGTTGCCATTTCATCCTCAGTTGAGTACAGGAGTCAGGGAACCATCTCCCCACAGAGTTCCAGCCTCTATCCAGAAGAGCAGCGCATAGAAGATCACAACAGAGTGAAGAAAGCTTCTACAAACCCCAGCTGGGTCCCGTATTATAAGGATATGTCTATCAGTGACCTATATCCCCAAGCAAATATCATCTTATTGGATCTACCAATGATCTCATCCCCGGCTGGGAGGTCCATTTCAAACAGATCAACCAGAGATCTTCACGGCAACGGGACCCGAATCCCGGTTTGATATTTTTGCATAATCATAGCATTCGCATCATACTATCCCCTCAGAGCGTAGCATTCCGTCTAATACGGAGCATTACGGCAAAAAAAAAAAAAAAAAAAAAAAAAATCGAACGCATAGCATAATCATAAGCCATGTTCTGAATTAACACTTGTAAATAATAACCGTTCATTATCACTGTATAAAAATCCCCAGAGTCCCAGCAAAAGCAGTGGCCTCATAATCACCAACACCAGTACATATTTCCTTTTGACACCCGTCCGTATCATCACTCCCAGTAAAGTCGCCTGAACACTCTTTACAAACAAGATCTCCCGTATTACAGATACTTTCTGGCACCCGTCCGTGTCATAACTCCCAGCAGAAAGCCAAAGACACCCCCTTTGCACTCACATATACTTGTATATACACTCTCCTGACACCCGTCCGTGTCACATCCCCGGCGCAATCGCCTAGACTTTGTATAGCAGATACTTGTTCATATTACACTTTTCCCTTTTGACACCCGTCCGTGTCATTCTCCCCAGCAGTTAAAACACTCATCTGTGTATACTCACCATTCATTGGTACGCTTATACAGATACTCGTCCGTATCTTGTATACACCATCACTCATATCCCCACAGATTCGACAGTAGTCCTTGTTCTTTGTTAACCAGTTGGTACTCGTCCGTACCATCATCTCAGAACATTGCGTCTAATGTTTGTTTCCACATGATACTCGTCCGTATCATAGTCTTAAGGATGCTCGTCCGCATCTTTAATCCATACACTGTGTCAAACACTTTTGTCTTCTTGAATATAGACACTCGCCTGTGTCTACTATTCCTCAGAAGAGTCCCTTCAGATTCAACACTCGTACGTGTTCTCTGTTAACCAATTGATACTCGTCCGTATCATCATCTCTGAACATGTGTCAGTTTGTTTCTACCCGATACTCGTCTGTATCGTAGTCTTAGGGATGCTCGTCCGCATCTTTAATCTATATACAACATCTGAACACTTATACTTTCTTTTCTTGGTTGTGAACGCTCGTCCGTGTTCACTATATCCCCAGTAGATCGCCAACAAAGCATTTTCTTTTATCTGACACTCGTCCTGTGTCATGATAACCCTGAGAGCAGCCGTACCCTGCTGAGTGGTCGTCCTCCACTTCTTGATGGTCGTCCTCCATCATGCTCATCCGATGGCCGTCCCCATCGTTGATTTTTAGCAGCCGTCCCCTGCTAGGTGGTCGTCCTCCACCTTTTGATGATCGTCCTTCATCATTTTATCCAATGGCCGTCCCCCATTGTTGACTTTGGTTATCTGGCATTCGTCCTATGTCATGATAAACCTTGAGAGCAGCCGTCCCCTGCTGAGTGGTCGCCCTCCACTTCTTGATGGTCGTCCTCCATCATGCTCATCCGATGGCCGTCCCCATCGTTGACCTTTTATCCGGCATTCGTCCTATGTCGCGATATTTTCGGCAGCCGTACCCTGCCAGGTGGTCGTCCTCCACCTTTGATGGCCGTCCCCATCATATTTCTTTTATTCCCCAACAGAGCAGCCGTCCCCTGCTAGGTGATCGTCCTTCACCTTTGATGGCCTTACCCCATCATCTGTTTATTTCATTTATTCTTTAACCCGATGGTCGTCCCCGTCGAAGTCCCTTTTCCTTTTTAGCCCGATGGCCGTCCCCATCGTCGGTTACGTTGCTTTATGAATTTGATAGCCGTCCCCGTCATGTTTCATTAAATCCTCAGAGAATTTTACAGCTTTATCTTGATGGCCGTCCCCATCATGATTTTATTTCCCCAGCTAGTCGGCCGTCCCCGTCTTGGCTTTACCTTCTATCCCCAGCATGTCGGCCGTCCCCGTCATCGTTCTGTTTTCCGCACCTTTATAATATACTTTATTTTCCTTTTACAATCTATATCCCTTTTCTTCTTCATTCTGTGAGTGCAAATTTTGGACTGTCTTTGGTATTCAACCACAAGTTATCTTGTTTGCCTGCTAAGCCGTCGCTTACAACCTGCACAGCTAACTCATGTTTGAATAGGGGCAGCTGTAAACACCCCAAATTTGCCCTCACCCATTCACACCATGGCTTGTGATCATTCTCATTTGCATAAACACAATCATATCATCTCATATCCCATTTTTGTTCACTGGATAGTTTCTAAGTCATCTGCACCTAGGGTTTGTGATCTGAGCAATCTCAGGGCTTCTTGAGCCACTCCAAAGGCTACCAATCACTTCAAAGGGGTCCATGTGTGTTCATCTATCATATTACATCCTCTCAGAGTCAAGATTTCAAAAGAATCACAAGAACTAGGGTTTGAATGGATGCAGAGCCAAGTTTGACTGCACAGTTGACTTTAAAATTAGGGTTTTGGTTTCAGAGGCCATAACCCCAAATTTTTTGGTCATTCTTGTTTCCATTGGTCTCTATATGGTATAGGGAGTATGCATATCAATTTTTATGAAGAAATTCCCTGGGAAAGTCATCTGATCAAGGGTTGACTTTTCAGACAAGTCAGTGCAAAATCAGGGCATCTGAGGCCCCCAATGACCCAACCAATGGGTGATCTTCATCATTTTGGGTGTATATGATCTTTATTTGATCATGGAAGAAGTTTGAAACTCACAAAAATCAAGAATGTAGGGTTTTTGCAAATGTTGACTTTTTGGGCATAGTTGACTTTTCAAGGATGCTTCATTTTAGGTCATTTTTCAAGCCTTGATTCTTGATCCAAAAATGCTTCAAATGGAAAAACTTTGGTCATGAAAGTTGTAGATCTCATCTTTCCCTTTTCAAAAAGTACAAGAACATGATCAAATTCTTCTTGGATCAAAAGTTATGGTGTGACAAAGTTGGCCAAAATCATTGATTTTCAAGGCATGCCTCAAATGGAAATTTTGCAAAATCATGAACCAATGCCTTTTGTGACCTCTAGTTCATTTCAAACCAGCATACAAACATTCTATAAGTCATAAAAATCAGAATTGAACCAAGAATGCCCATGAATTATGGCTTGTGGGATTAGGGAATCACATGTGAACCAAAAAGCCAACAACTTGCAAAATCATCATTGTGCTTCTACCACTTGATGCATTGGATGCTGCACTTTGCTAGCCCTCTCACATCATCTTGCTGCACCAGAACCAGCCCATGTACTAGCTATAGATCAAGCCATACTTGCCTTACACAAAATTTGACTTTTTGCAAAAGGTGACTTACCAATCAATAAAGCACATGTCCAATCATCTGACCAATGAGAGAGAGTTATGTGGACAAAGTGCAAGCCATTTCATGTACTAAGCAAGGTTGAAACTCACTCATTCAACACATTCACAAAAACACACCAAGCTGCATAAGCCTTCGAATCTCTCTGCCCAGCCAAGAAACACTAAAACCATTTTCACCATTCAACTCACCATGCATCATTGAGTAGAAACCAGCAAGAACACAAGCCTGAATCAACCAGAACACCCCATAGCCATTTCTCACCTCAAACTGCAGTTCCATTCGAATCTCCCTCCCTAGCTCACAAACATCCAAACAAACCTTGCAAAGCTTCTCCATTCACCCTCAGGATCACAAACAACCCTTCACAATGGCCTGAAGCTGCCTATTTCACCATAGCCATTTTCAACTGAGTTGAAGCAGGAGCTGTCGAAACTCATTATCCAGCCAACATAAACTCTTCTTGAGCGTTCAAACATCATCTGGGGATCAAGTGGAGTAGTTTGCACTGAAGGAAGTGGCCAGAAAGTCATCAGGTTGAAAGCTCCAAATCTCAGGTAGCTTGAAAATTATTTTTCCAGAAATTGTTTTTCATGTTATGAACTTGTTCCTTATGCTTCCCTGAATATCCTGGTGCTCTTAGTTTTTGAAATGGTTTTGAAATGAGAGTTTAATTGCTCTCTGAAGCTTACGTGCCCTAGTTCTTATTTCCTTCGATTCAGCTTAGTTAGGGAAAAGAAATTTGTTTTAGGAGAGGGGTTTGATTCGTGAGAGGTTGGAGAACATTTCCCAATTCTTAGATTTTGTTTTTGTTACGATTTGAGGGAGTTTGAAGTTTTTCAGGGGAGTTGCTGGCCGGAGAAGACGACCGGAAGTCTTCTCCGGCCACCTGAGAGTGATTATGCCCTAATTACGTGATTAATGACCATTTGAATCTGGACCGTGAGATGCCTCTGACCCGTTGACTTCGCGCGCGAGTGTGTGGCCTGGATCTTCCTGATTATGCCCTAATCCACGTGTTTATATTAATTAATCCATAATTAATTTAATCTGATCAGAAGCCATCTGGACCCTTCGTTTGCGCGCTGGTCAACAGATTCAAATCCAGAATGAATCCTGGCCTTCCATCCTGCATACTTCAGTCTATTTTTATTTTAATTCATTTTCTTTTCAATTAATTTGCATATTTATTTTAAAATAGCAAAAAATACATAAAAATTATGAAACTTTTTCCTCTGAGTTTTATTAATTTTTATGACCCAAAAATATTTTCATTTTATTTTTTATCATTAAAAAAGTATTTTTAAATATTTAAAAGATTATTTTTAATTGATTAATGGAAATTAATTAATTAAAAATACTTTTAGGTATTTAAAAATCACCAAAAAATTCATGAAATGTTCTAAGACATTTAGAAACATTGTCCAACCTTCAAACCAAATTTCTTTTTTGATCTTGATGCATTTTGAGAATTTTCCATTGAATTAAATCATTTTTTGTGCATTATTTTGATCATAAGTTCAAAAATTCATTTCTGCCTATCTAAGAAGAGTTGGACATTGGTTATTCTTGCATTGCATTGTGTTTAGCATGTAGTTTCTGAGATAAAATGGCCATGATTTGATCTTGCATTTTCAAATTGTTTGGCATTTCTTTTGTTTAGGAACCCTAAAAACCCTAATAACTTAGAAAAATCATAACTTGAGATTGGTTAAGAGTTGAGACCTCCCCTTTGGACATTGGTTTAGTATAGGTTTAGGGTTTCTTTGGAAGGCATTTTCCATTTTTTATTTTAGGGTTTGCTTCTGTTTTTTTGGTTTTGTTTGTTGTTTGATTCATAAACCCTAATTTGGGCCTTCATTTGCATCCTTCTTGCATTCTCTTGCATAACATGACTTGTCTTTGCATTTTGTGCATTCTTGTGTTTCACTTGACATCTTAAGACATATAGAAAGCATGTTTGATCATTGCATCATATGTTTGCCATGTCATTTGCCTTGTATGTTTCATAACTTTTCATGTGCATCCATGCTCCTTAACTTGCATCATCTACATCCATGATCTTGTATGAACATTCCCATGTGCTGCCTCATGTTTATATCATCTCATAGCATCATTATCATCATCAACATGCTTCTGGTTTTGTTTTGCTTCATACCACCTCATCCCATCTAGCATTGCATTGCATTTCTTCCTAACATTTCAGGTGGTAAGTAACTTGAGAAGTGAATTTGCCTTCACTTCTCATAACTTTTCTTCTCATCTCTCTTGCATCCATTGCTGCATTTCTATATGTGTTTGAGTTTGAGCTTGCTCATTCTTTCTCCTCCCACTTTCTTTCTTCAAGTGACTTGACTTCTTGAATGAAGCAAGTTGCTTTGCTTCTCTTGATCTTGTTCATCTGCTTCCTGGTGGCTCCTTTGAAGATTGTTCTTGTTTAACCTCACAAACCTTAGGAACAACCAAGCATGACAATGAATTAGGGTCTTGATTAGTCTCCCCTCATAGTTTTACCTTTGTGTCTCTTTGAGTCTTCTCTTCTCATCTCATAATCAGGGACTAAACCCTAAAGGCTTTAAGGCTTTGTGATTAAGCTTATGCCTGCATCCTTCTATTAGGATGGAGTGTATAACTTTAATCCTAAGTGTTAAACCCTTAATGTGTTTAAATCTCTTAATCAATTCACATAATAATCATCAAGACATCACACTTGTAACTTGGGCCTTGCATCAGGGTTCTAATTCTTCCTTAAATGGTTAAGAAGGACTAACCCTAGTGTTAATGGACAAGTCCCCCTCAAGTGGTCTTACAAACCCTAAAAATCACTTCATCATCATATCATTAAATAAAATTCACTTAATCAAAGGCTTGTTTTGTCATGAGTTTAATCCCTAATCATGGATTAAGTTGAGGAGCTTTCCTCAGCTTAAACATTCTCACCTATTATCCTTCTATTAGGATGGTGTAATGAGTCTGTTTAATCCTTGATTATGGCTTAACCTCATTACTCAACACTAAACAAAAACAACAAAAACATCTAAATAATCACAAGTAGGTTAATGATCTTAATCCTACATCAAAGGTGTTTAAGTGTGAGAAGCTGACCTCACACTTAAGGTATTCTCATTACCCCTAATCAGAGGGATGATGTGATGAGTTTACTAACCCATTGGTTTAGGCTTAAGCTCATTTTCTTATGACAAACTTCAAAAGTAATAAAAGACTGAAAACTCAAAAACAAACAATAATCGTCTCCTCCGGGATTCTTTTCTCATCATCTTCACTCACAAACGAGAACTTGCTTCTTCCGTCTAATGCAAGACAGTTCGCACCTGGGCCAGACAGGTCATACACTTGAGCATTGACAAGCAAGCAGTTCACAAGTCAATTCATCTTTCAGTCTCTTTGGGTCGAACTACGGTGTTCTGACTTCCTCATTGCACGAGAGGATACGTAGGCATAACTTAACGGTTATCGAACAAAAGTCTCTGTATATTCCCCCTCCTTCCAGCATCATTCTCTTAGCCTCATGATCATGAGCATACTCTTTCCTTACACTGACACTTCACTTATTACACTTCACTTCTTTTACACTGACACCTGTACATCCTTTTTCCAGCCTCTCTTACACACAAATTGCACTGACACTACCCCTTTAAAACACAAATCTTTTAAGCGTGGATCCCGTCGAGTACGACGGACAATCTGGGTGCTAATACCTTCCCAGGTTGTAACCAACCCCCTTTCTCAGTCTCTCTGGTTCGCAACCGTCTTATCCATCTTTTTTCCAGGTCTATGCAGCATTACCTTTCCTCCGGGATAAAAATGCCTAGCTGGCGACTCTATTCACCTCCAGTGAGTTCACGGCTGTGTGTTCTCACTGTTCCCTTCGCCGACCGTTCGCGTCTGTACCTTCATCTGATCCATTTTCATTTGTCGGGAGCGACAATATGCCATATTACTTTGTTTCTTAATTTAGTGGACTTTTTAGAGAAATATATGGTACAAGGGAGGCACATGGGCATGTGGTACATGAGAGAGAGTGGGCAAATGGTATAACACGCCTCTTATTATCAGCAAAACATCACACTTTTCATCATTCACCCTCACACTTTTTGCACCAAGAAAGAGAATCTATCACATGAATTGTGAGGTACCATGCAACCTTTTTTCATCATGCAAAACTCAGCTTGATCCCATCATCATTTCCATCACCTAATATCACAACAACAACATAACAAGCTCCACCATAATGCCATGCTCCTACACCACACTTGAATAGTTTTTTGAAAGGCACAAATCATGAACAAAATGGCAAGAGAAAGAAAAAATAAGGGGAGAGCGCTGCATTTTTAGAGGAGAGTTTTCCACACAAAAAAATCAACAAGAAAAGAGTTTCTCATTTTACACTACTCTCTTCATTTCTCTCATTCTAAAAAAATTTCCAGATCTAAAAATCCTCACTACAACTCTCATTACACAAGCATTACAACATTCTCATTGATATCATCTTGCTCATTATATCATTTCCAAGGATTTTGATTGAAGAACAACATAATAAAGAGTGAAGATCAAGCCATTTTTGGATTACTCTTCCTTGCATCAACATCAAGCCTCTCAACCTTTATTTGGTCAAAACACAAGCTAGGAAGAATCAAAGACATTTGGATTTCTTTAAAACTTCAAGAGAAACTTCATTTCAGGTTTTACATCACACTTACTCTGTTTCGGATTTGCCATGATTTTGCTTGTTTTGATCTGTTTTGGCTTCATATAAACTCGGGAATGTGTGTAGAGTATGTTAGATGCATAGATCTTAAATTTTTGGTTTAATATATGATTCTTCTTGGCTTCGGTTCTCTCACTATAAGCTTTGTTTGCAAACACTAACAGCATGGTTGTGATCCTCTCATTCCGTACTTCAATTTTGATCTTTACACTTTGCATTTTCATTAAGAATTGAGGAAGTTAGGTTGAGGTGAAGTTATGATATTCATGAAGGTTTGGGTGGTCTCCATGGTTATTGTTACTGGTTTCACGTTTTTATTTCATGAACATGGGGAAGAAGAAGGTGACGTGTCATTGCGTGAGTGGTCGGAGTTGGTTTTTGGCTTTTAGTGACTTAAGTGGGTTGTGACCGATTGATATATGTATGTAGTATCACAAGTTCTTTTGTTCCTTTTATATTAATTTTATTTTAGTTTTAAATAAATCTGATATTATGCCATTGGGTTTGGTATTCGGCTGGGCTTAGAGCCATGTCCTATTCGCACCCTCAAATCTCTGGCCCAATTCCAGTTTCAATGTACAACACTTACTTATCACACCACCTCTCATTTTCACTTTAATTTCTTTTTCCCTTAATTTCCTTCTTAATCCAATTTCATTTAAATTCGTATAAAATAGTTTTAGTCACATAAAAATTCCCACAAAAATCCTGAACATTATTTTATGTCTCTAATATTTTTTCATATTTTTATTTTATTTTTTTTCATTGATCCACGTGCCAGAATTAAATCTCCATTGCTCATAGCTTCTTTTTAAGTCTTTCTTGACCAGTCTGCCTTGTTCATTTTTCATAGCCTTCAATATTTTGATTTTTTATCCCATTCTTTTTGCTTTGTGTTCCTAATTCATTTTTCTTTTCATGTTTTTTTTCTCTGAATTTTTAGAAACTTATTTCTTGAGTCTTGGTCTGTAAACTTGTGATGTAAGTTTTCTGTCTTAGCTTGTGTTCTTGCCTCCATTTGACTTAGTTCCTTTCTGAATTTTTGCAAATCCTTTTGGTTAGTTGATATAACATGTTTGAAGACCATTTGGTTTCATTTGTGGAATTTTTAGATGGCTGTTTGATTATTTGTGGATTTTATCTTGAACCTTGTCCCGTTTTGCTTCCTTTGAACCTTTAAGCCTCCCATAAGCCTAAAAAACCACTTGTGCCCATTTCTTCTTCTCATTTGGGGTTCCTTTGGGGTATGGGTACCTTCCTGGTCCTAGGATAGGTCTTGTGTCTTCTGAATTTTTGAGTTTCTTCTTCTTTAAGTCATTTGATTCTTTAAGTGTTTTAACTTCATCTTTTGGTTTCTCTTGCTCCCATTTGGCATTGTGTGGCCTTGTATTTTGGTTCCCTTCATCTTGCTGGCTTCCTAATCCATTCTTCATCTCATTTTGGTTCTGGTCTTGAGCTTTGTGCTTTTATTTTGTGCATTTTGCATTACATATTTCATAAGTGTGTGTTTGTTTTCATATGTATTCATGTTGCATCCTTTTAAGTCATAAGTCTCTTATCTTCATTTCTTGAGTTGAATTTGCATTGTGTATTTGTTCATATCATGTCACTTCTGATTGTTTGATGTTAGCATGTTATCTTACTCATTTTATTTCATTTGTATGCATACTAACCTTGCAGGGGCTATGGTAAGTGTGAGATGTGGGAATTGAGTTCCACATCTCCAATTCTTATCTCTTCATTTTATGTTTATGTGAACTAACCCTCTTTTGTTGGGCCTAGGCCTTTCTCATCCCTTCTTCTATATTCTTCTTTCTTTCTTCATTAGGATAGGATTCAAACCTCACTAACCCTTAGGACATCCCTGCATGTTAACACTTAGGATTATTTAGTTCCCCTTTAGAATTTTTCCTTTGAGATCCTTTGGTGCTCTCTCCATTCTCATCTTCAAACTTGATTTTAATTCATTTAATAAAGGTTGAGTACTTTCATGTGACATGAGACTTTGCTATGAGATGCTTGCATGCGTTCCATTTCGGGGCGAGGTGTGAGTCATCACTCGTGGTGGATAGGTCTTAGCATGAGTACCTCACAAAGAAAAAGCTAAAAAACACTTCTTAACCAAAAAACCACAAAAATACTTAATAATGGTAATAGGCCAGTGTGCTTGAGCCTTCACTTGTGGGACTAGCTTTGGGGATTTCCTCCATAGATAGGTGTGCCTCTTGCGCATTCCATTTCGGGATGATGTGAGACATACACATCCCATTGAGTAAGACTTAGGTACACTGACCTATGCAAACATTCACTCATAAAAGCTTCTAAAAAACACCAAAAAAATAATAAGCGTCTTTCCTTCGGGAATTCTTTTCTCATCTCCTTCGCTCCGTACGCGAACTTGCTCCTACTTGTCACTTTGCAAGACGGTTACGCACTCGTCGTCCGAGTCTGCAACACCTGAGCAATGGCATAGGCAGTTCAAGCCTTAATTCACAAGCAATTTTCCTTTGATACCCCTAGTTAGGGGAACTACGGCGTCTCTGATCCTCATTATCCTGATGAGGTACGTAGGCAGCGGGGTAGGGCCCGTTCGAGCACAATCTTTATTTTCCCTACATTTTTTCTCTTTGTTTCTTATTTCAGTTCCCTTCTCATTTTTCTTTTCCAGTTCATTTTCATTTCTTTGCTGCAACTTTCATACCCTCACCCTTTGAAACAGTTATCTTTGCAAGCGTGGATCCCGTCGGGTACGGCGGACGATCTGGGTGCTAATACCTTCCCAGGTCGTAACCGACTCCCGAACTCAGTCTCTTTGGTTCGCAGGACCTGTGTCCTTCCTCTTCTTTTCTTCTGGTTTGTGCAGCATTACCATTCCCTTTCTTCGGGATAAAAATGCCTGGCTGGCGACTCTATTCTTTTTCCGCGCCACTTTCGCGTTTGTACCAGGATGGAAATCCGGGGAGCGACAGCTTGGCGACTCTGCTGGGGAACGAACCCAGAATCTCTGGTTCCCCTGTGAGTCTCTCCTAGCGCTTGTGTGTTTCTATTTCATTGGGTGATGTTTGTTTGTTGTGGCTTGTTATATTTTATTGTTGTTTATTTACAGCTTTATTTACAGCTTTATTTACAGTTTTCAGTGTTTATTTTCCGCATCATATATCATGCTGGACTGTCTGGACTGGTTTTCTGTTTGGTGGGCTCGGGTGATACTGTTTCTGAGAGATAAGCCAAGTACCCGGCTTGAGTGCACCCTAGGATTAGAGTGGACATATTGTACTCACATGTGGCATGATGAGTGGCGGTGTGTTTCACGCCCAGATTGCGACTGTCTTGGAAATATCTTGTGTGGGGATTTCCTCCACTTCGGGATAGGACCTTGATAGTTATGTGCATCTGGGGACCGATCATTGAGAACCTTTGTGGAAACAACCCTCTCCAGTGGTGGCAGTGGCAGACCACATTTTGTGGCAAACCCATTCGCACCCGAGGGTCCACTGGGGACTCGCATAGGATGGCCTGGTTCTCTTATAGGAACTCAGTCAAAGCATCTGGTCGTATGACATTAGTACTGTATCCTACGGGCTGAATGTACTATTGTTTCTCGATTTCAGCGCTCGAAGCTGGGGACTTATAAGGGATGCTTGTTTTCCCGGACTCAGCTGAGGCCTCCCTGCGTAGTACATAATGCCTAACCGTTTCCCTGATTTGGTCATGAGCCATTTCTCGGAAATGGTGAAAGTATTATTGCTATTCGGCTTTGAGAGTCCGTGATGTTTGACCCGGAGCACACCTGTGAGATTGGGGATGGGTTTACAGGTTTGCAGGAACCCTTGACCTCATCATACCCTTGTTACCAGTACAGTTCATGTCATGATACCGTTACTCTGGTTCTGGAGATCTGGTTTTCTGGTTCTGGTATTCTTGATACTGTGGTCCTGAGATTTTCTTCAGAAGGTTGTGATTATCAGAGAGTGTGACTCGGTGGACTTTTGGGTTGTCAGTTATTCAGAGGGACCTTGTCAGTGGCCAGGCTCCAGACAGTCTCAGATGACCATATGTCCTTGCATTTGCATCTGCATTGCATCATTGCATCATTAATCATTGTTTTTGTTTTCATTCACAGGTTCATATCTCTGCTTCCGGTTCCGGTATTCTCTTCAAAGATGGAAGATCCTCGCAAGCAGAATATTCATTTCAAGTTCTTTGATATCAAGGTTGGTTTGTTGAAAAAGATGATAAAGCTGATTACACCCAACCAGGTAGAGAGATTCAGAAAAGCTTATGGGAGTATTCTTGATGTGGTGATAGAGCTAGATCCTTCCGAGAGGAGTGCCATTCATACTTTGCTTCAGTATTATGATCCTCAGCTCCGTTGCTTCACCTTTCCTGATTTTCAGTTGGGCCCTATGCTGGAGGAGTATGCTCTGATCCTGGGTGTGCCGGTTCGAGACCAAGTTCCTTTCAATTCTGAGATGAGCAAACCTGCACCTGAGGCTATCGCTGAGGCTCTTTATTTGAGTCCTTCTACTGTGAAGTCTTTGACCATTATCAAAGGAGGAGTGTCCGGGTTTTCTTTGGAGGCTCTGGTGAAGAAAGCGGGAGAATTGGCTATTGAAGAGGAATGGGATGCTGTGTGTGCTATCTTGGCTCTGTCTATCTATGGCATCATTTTGTTTGCTGATATGGAGAAGTTCATAGATATAAACGCCATACATCTCTTTTTGCTGAAGAATCCAGTGCCTACCTTACTCGGGGATTTGTATTACTCAGTTCATTACAAAACTGAGAAGAAGAGGGGAGGTTTGGTTCGCTGCTGTGCTCCATTATTTCACATGTGGTTCATGAGGCATTTGCCTAGTACGGGAGTGTTTAGTGACCACACTCTGGTATGGGCTCAGAAGCTGGAAAAGTTGCTTGCCAAGGATGTTAGATGGTTCACTCAGAGGCTGCAAGGTGCACGTTTCATCACCAGCTGCGGGAGTTATCATAGTGTGCCTTTGTTGGGAATAACTGGAGGGATTAATTACAATCCAATCCTGTTAAGAAGACAATTGGGATACGCTTTGAGAGAGGTGCCTGAAGATTTGAAACTGACCCCTATTTTCTACTTCTCAGTGAAAGATAATATGCCCTTAGTGAGGAAGGTTGCGGGAGCTTGGAAGCGCATTAAGGGAGAAGGGATAGCTAGCTTTGGGAAGTGTAACAATCAGACCTTCCCAGAATACGAAGCTTGGTTGAAAGACAGAGCTAGAAGAGTTTTGTTACCATTTTCAACACCAGTTCCCCCAGTTGCTGAGTCCATTGATACTGTGCCTTTAGAAGAATTCAAGAAGTTGGAAGCCCAGCTGCATGCCGTTAGAGTTGAAAACACCGAGATGGTAAGCCTGTATCACCAAGCCAACAGGGCCAAGATTGAAGTTGAAGAGAAGTTGCTGAAGATACAAACGACGTTAGAGGCTAAGGAGAAGGACTTTGCAGGTAGAGAAGCACATTTCCGCAGATTGGGGATGATGGAAGCCCAAAGAGAGGTTGAGCGCAAAAAGAAGTCAAAGACCCTCAGAGATGCTCGTCAATCTATTGTCTGGTTGAAGGGACAGAGAGATCAAGAGCTGAAGCAATATAAAGAAAAAGAAGAGTTCTTTGAAGTTCAGATGGCTTACAAAAAAGAGGAGGTGGAGCAAGTCCACAAAATTCGCAGAGAGAAGACCCAACAACTCGCAGACAGTCAACAAGCCCTCGAAGCAGCACTTAAAGAGATTGAAGACCTAAAGTTGATGGCGGGAGTCAAGAAGGTCAGATCTGATGGGGGGTTTAGTGATGGAGCTTCAGGGTCCTTAGGCGTTGGTTCTGCTTCTTAGTTTACTTTTCTTGTATCTGGATTACCTACAGGCATGTTGTAGGAGTCCTAGTTGGTTGATTCTCCTTTGTAAAGACTTGTACCCTACGGGGAATTCTGTGTTATTTGCCTGATAGGTTGATTTATGTTGGTTTTTTCCTTTATTTCTTGGTTCGCTTGCTGTTGTGGTTTGAATGTGGTTTTCTGCAAAAGTTTCTGAAAGTCGAGGATCAGTGCCCATCTGGTTTTCTTTGCTAAATACCGGGACCGGGGCATAAATGACTTGTGATTGGAAACATAAACAACTGCATTGCATCCATATAACCTGTTTGTTGTTTTGCAGGTAGTGTCTCGGTTACTAACATGTTTTGTGTTTCAGGCACTATAGCTCCTCGAAAAGTTCGGGGGCAACCAACAGTACACAGATATCCAACCAAGATTAACAGAGAGCGAGTCATGGACCAGTTACAAGCAGACTTGACAGATTTGAGACAAAGGATGGATAATTTTATGACACTAATGGTCGGCATGGGGCAGACCCAAGAGCGCCTGCGGGAGATGGTTGAGAATCAGAATAGGAACACTGCGGCTGCTGCTACTGTTGACAATCGTACCGGTGCGGGCGCACGTCAGGTCGAACCTCCTGTTACACAGCCAGGAATGACAATAATCAACGATGGGTTACACAACATTCAGGTAGACCATCAAGACGACCAGTTCACTCTGCTTGATGAGGCTGAAGGTCAAGGAGCAGAGATGAACAAGAGGTTTGAAGAGATGGCTGAGCAAATCAAGGCTATTCAGTCCCAAAGTTCTTTGGGATTCGACATAACAGACTTGGGCTTGGTTCCGGGAGTCAGGATTCCGTATAAGTTCAAAGTTCCTACCTTCGAGAAGTATGACGGCACTACTTGCCCGAAGACCCATCTGCAATCGTTTGTCGGGAGGATTGCCGCTCATACAGATGATGAGAAACTTTGGATGTATTATTTTCAGGATAGCTTGGTGGGAGCTTCTCTTGAATGGTACATGAAGCTCAATAGGGTCAATATCAAGAGCTGGAAGGGTTTAGCCGAGGCCTTTGTGAGGCAGTATCAATATAACATGGACATGGCTCCGAAGCGCACGCAGTTGCAACACATGACCCAGGCGGCAAAAGAAAGTTTCAAAGAATATGCCCAGAGGTGGCGCCAGTTAGCTGCCAGGGTGCAACCACCTCTCTTAGAGGATGAAATGGCCGACATGTTTATGGGCACTCTCCAAGGTGTTTTTCTAGAGAGGTTGGCATCTAGCTCGGCCACCAAGTTCAATGATATAGTGATTGCTGGAGAGAGAGTTGAGACTCTATTAAAGACAGGGAAGATTCAAGACCCTAATACTGCTGGTAGCTCTGGGGGAGCGAGGAAAGCCTTTGGCGGACCTCCTAGAAGAAGAGAAGGGGAAGCTAACGCAGTATATGGCCGAGGCAGAGGCAGAGGTTATAGACGAGAATACAATCAGATAGCTGCAGTCACAATTCCCGCTACACCAATTCAATCAGCTCAACAGGCTCTACAACAGCCTCAGCAACAACAGCAGCGCAACTATCAACAGAGACCGTATCAGCAGAGGCAGCCACGCCAAGCTGATAGGGTTTTTGATGTGATCCCAATGACATACACAGCTTTACTCCAGAGATTGTTGGAATTGAACTTAATTCAACTGAGGACCTTGGCTCCACCTACTGGAACTCTTCCTCCAGGTTACGACGCCAATGTTCGGTGCGCTTTCCATTCTGGGGCACCCGGGCACTCAACAGAGAAGTGCAGGGCTTTGCACTATAAAGTTCAGGATTTGATCGACTCCAAAGCAATCAATTTCGCGCCACCTCCGAATGTCACGAATAACCCTATCCCTAATCATGGGGGAGCCAGGGTTAATGCTATTGAGATGGAGGAGAGGTTGAACTTGGTGGAGAAGGTTGAAGAAGTGAAGACCTCCTTGTTGCTGGTCAAGAAGAGGTTGATGAAGGGTCAGGTTTTCCCGGGTTGTGGGTTTGATTGCGAAGACTGTGTTGAGTCGAAGAATGGTTGTGACAGATTGAAGACTGGTTTACAGAGACTGATGGATGATGGGCTGTTACAGTTCGACAGGGTCGATAAGAGGACTGATGAAGTGTCAACAGTGACCATATACTATGATCCTGCTGAAATGCCAGCGCAAAGAGATCCGGTTACTATTTATGTCCCGGAAGTAAGTCCCGTCACCATCACGGTGCCTGGACCTATTCCGTATTCAGATGAGAAGGCTATTCCGTGGCATTACGGATCAGAAGTGTATGTCGGAGGACAGAAAGTGGAAAATAAGACAGTAACCATGGACCCAGCTGTGGTGAATGTTGGGGGAAGTGGAGGTTTCACGAGGAGTGGTCGCTTATTCGCTCCCCAGACTTTGAGAGGAGACACTGATGCTGAGGCTTCTGCTAAAGCCAAAGGGAAACAAATAACAACTGACGATAATGCCACTCCCGCTACTGGTCAAAGTACTTTCGAGAAGGAAATGGAGGAGTTCATGAGGATTATTAAGAGGAGCGACTACAAGGTAGTCGAGCAGCTAAATCAAACTCCCTCCAAAATCTCTATCTTGTCACTGCTGATGTGCTCACCAGCTCATAGAGAAGCCCTTCTGAAGGTGTTGCAGATGGCGTATGTTCCTCAGGAGATTACCGTGAATCAGTTAGAAGCTGTAGTGGGAAGTGTAAATGCGAGCCATGGTCTGGGCTTTACTGATAGGGACCTTACTACTGAAGGGAGGAATCATAACAAGGCTCTCCACATCACAATTGAATGCAAAGGGGCTGTGCTGTCTCATGTCCTGGTTGATACTGGGTCATCTCTTAATGTCTTGCCGAAGAAGGCGTTAATGAAACTCAATGTGGAAGGGGTTGTTTTGAGGCCAAGCGATTTGGTGGTGAAGGCTTTCGACGGTTCTCGAAGGTCTGTCTTTGGAGAGGTTGAGTTGCCAATCAAGGTTGGGTCGCAAGTGTTTAAAAGCACGTTCTACGTGATGGACATCCAACCTGCTTATAGCTGTCTGCTTGGTCGACCCTGGATTCATGCTGCAGGGGCTGTGACGTCAACCTTGCACCAGAAGCTCAAGTACGTAGCGGATGGTCAAGTTGTGACTGTGTGCGGTGAAGAGGACATATTTGTGAGCCATCTATCTACATTCAAATACGTGGAGATGGATGGTGAAATTCATGAAACCCTGTGTCAGGCATTCGAAGCAGTGAATGTTAGTTCCCTGTCTCCTCTGAGTAAAGCTGAAGATAAAGAAAGTACGTCCATTACCTCCTACAAGCAGGCCAAGGAGGTTGTGCGATCAGGTAGTGCCCAGGGCTGGGGCAGATTGCTGGAACTAGAAAAGAAGGAAGACAAGTTCGGGCTTGGGTATCAGCCTGATGGGCTCGTCCGTTCATTAGACAACAAGACCATTACCTTTACTAGTGCTGGGTTATTGGACCGCAATCATATCTGTGCTACCAGTGAAGAAGGAGATAGCGAGTTCGATCTAGATAATTGGATCCGCCCGTGTGCACCGGGAGAGGAGCTGCCCAATTGGTCTACTGAAGACATCGTCGAAGTCACCTGGATCACAAAGTAATTGTTATTTGTCTTTTTTTTCTACATACTGCATGTCAAATCCTGTACTCTGCCCAAGGTACAAGGATCCATTGTATGGGCCTCCATGTTTTGAAAGCATTTATTTGTCATAAATAAAGGACATTTTTCAATCAAATCGTTCCTTTTCTTTCAATTTTAATTTTTGCACAAATAAAGAAAATGGCAATGTGTTTTTCTTTCTTGCTTTTGGTGTGTGTTTTCTCTAAACAGATTCTGAATGAGCACATCACTTGTGCAGTGTCGATCAACCGGATTCCATTGACAACTCTCCTGCTATGACTGAGCATAACTTCGACAATCCAATCTACCAAGCTGATGAAGATGTTGAGGAGGATTACGAACTCCCTGAAGAACTAGTCAGGTTGTTGAAGCAAGAGGAAAGAGTTATTCAGCCTCATCAGGAGGAAATCGAGGTTATCAACATCGGCACAGAAGAGGTTAAGAAGGAAATCAAGATAGGTGCCAGCTTGCAGACTGAAGTTAAGAAGGGGTTGATTGAAATGTTGCGTGAATACGTTGACATCTTTGCCTGGTCATATCAGGACATGCCAGGGTTGGATACAGACATAGTTGTGCATCGACTACCGTTAAAAGAAAACTGTCCTCCTGTTAAGCAAAAACTGAGAAGAACTCGCCCTGACATGGCGATGAAGATCAAAGAGGAGGTACAAAAACAGTGGGACGCCGGGTTCCTTGCCGTGACCAGTTACCCACCGTGGGTAGCCAATATTGTTCCAGTGCCAAAGAAAGATGGCAAGGTGAGGATGTGTGTAGATTACCGGGACCTGAACAGAGCCAGCCCAAAAGATGATTTCCCTTTACCTCACATTGATGTATTGGTCGACAATACGGCTCAGTTCTCGGTGTTCTCCTTCATGGATGGATTTTCAGGATACAATCAGATCAAAATGTCACCTGAAGACATGGAGAAGACAACTTTCATCACACCCTGGGGCACATTCTGTTATAAGGTGATGCCATTCGGACTGAAGAATGCTGGTGCCACTTATCAACGGGCTATGGTAACATTATTCCATGACATGATCCACAAAGAAATTGAATGTTATGTGGATGACATGATTGCCAAGTCCCTCACAGAAGAAGACCACCTGGTAAATCTGTTGAAGTTATTCAAGCGTCTGAGGAAGTACCAATTGAAGCTAAACCCCAACAAATGCACATTCGGGGTACGATCTGGTAAGCTGCTGGGATTTATTGTAAGTGAGAAAGGGATTGAAGTTGACCCTGACAAAGTTAAAGCCATTCAAGAAATGCCTGCACCAAAAACTGAGAAAGAAGTTCGAGGGTTCCTAGGAAGATTGAACTACATTTCAAGGTTCATATCTCATCTTACAGCAACCTGCGAGCCCTTGTTCAAGCTATTAAGAAAAGAACAAACGGTCAGGTGGAATGAAGACTGTCAGAGGGCTTTTGACAAAATTAAGGAATACTTACAGGAGCCTCCGATCCTTATGCCTCCAGTTGGAGGAAGACCTCTGATCATGTACTTGACAGTATTAGAAAAGTCAATGGGGTGTGTGTTGGGCCAGCATGACGAGTCTGGTCGAAAAGAGTATGCAATATACTACCTAAGCAAAAAGTTTACCGACTGTGAACAACGTTATTCACTGCTCGAGAAAACTTGCTGTGCTTTAGCGTGGGCTGCTCGCCGACTAAGGCAGTATATGTTGACCCACACCACCTTGTTGATCTCCAAGATGGATCCAGTCAAGTATATATTTGAGAAACCAGCACTTACCGGACGGGTTGCGAGATGGCAAATGATTCTCACAGAATATGACATTCAGTACACATCCCAAAAAGCTATCAAAGGCAGTGTATTGTCTGATTATCTAGCTGAGCAACCCATTGATGATTACCAGCCTATGAGATTTGACTTCCCTGATGAAGACATCATGTTCATAAAAGCAAAAGATCATGAAGAGCCTATTCATACTGAAGGGCCTGACCCAGAAGAAGAATGGACTATGATGTTTGATGGGGCTGTTAATATGAATGGTCGTGGTGTTGGTGCAGTACTCATTACACCTAAGGGAGTTCACATGCCTTTCTCGGCAAAACTCACCTTTAACTGCACTAACAACGAAGCTGAATACGAAGCTTGCATTATGGGTCTTGAGGAAGCCATTGACCTCAGGATCAAGACTTTGACTGTGTTCGGAGATTCAGCTCTGGTAATTAATCAAACCAACGGCAAATGGTACACGCACCAAGATCATCTGATACCTTATCGGGACTACACAAGGAGGTTGTTGACTTTCTTCACAACAGTCAAGCTTGAGTATATCCCTCGAGACGAAAATCAATTTGCAGATGCTCTAGCTACCATTTCATCCATGATCAAAGTGCAAGCTGCCAATTTTGTGCCTCAAATTGCAGTATCCAGACTTGACAGGCCAGCATATGTGTGCTCAACAGACATTGTCAAAGATGATAAGCCCTGGTACCATGACATCAAATGCTTCTTGGAGGATCAAACATACCCACCTGGGGCATCTTCCAATGATAAGAAGACATTAAGAAGGCTAGCTGGTAGTTTCTTCCTGAACACTGATGGTTCCCTGTATAAGAGAAACTTCGATATGATACTTCTCAGATGCGTTGATAGGGTGGAAGCAGACTTGCTGATGCAGGAGGTGCATGAAGGATCCTTTGGTACCCATGCTGGAGGGCATGCAATGGCTAAAAAGTTGCTAAGATCAGGCTATTACTGGATCACCATGGATGCAGACTGTTGTGCCTATGCCAGAAAATGTCATAAATGCCAGATTTATGCGGATAAAGTGCATGTGCCTCCAAATCCTCTGAATGTGATATCTTCACCCTGGCCCTTTGCCATGTGGGGCATTGATATGATTGGCAAGATTGAACCAACGGCGTCAAACGGACATCGCTTCATCTTGGTCGCGATTGATTATTTCACCAAATGGGTAGAAGCTGCGTCTTATGCCAATGTTACTCGCCAGGTGGTAGCAAAATTCCTGAAAAGAGATATCATATGCAGATATGGAGTGCCCGAGCGAATCATTACCGATAATGGTTCTAATCTGAACAATAAGATGATGGCAGAACTGTGTCGGGACTTCAAAATCCAACATCACAATTCCTCTCCTTACCGACCAAAGATGAATGGTGCGGTAGAGGCAGCTAACAAGAATATCAAGAGGATTGTACAGAAAATGGTCATCACCTACAAAGATTGGCATGAGATGCTACCGTTTGCGTTGCATGGGTACCGAACGTCAGTCAGGACGTCGACTGGGGCAACCCCCTTCTCTTTAGTCTACGGCATGGAGGCAGTCTTGCCTGTTGAAGTGGAAATCCCTTCACTGCGGGTGCTGATGGATGTCAAGCTTGATGAGGCTGAGTGGGTACGTGCTCGATACGATCAACTATGTCTAATTGAGGAAAAGAGATTAGCAGCTATCTGTCATAGCCAGCTTTATCAAAGGAGAATGAAGCGAGCCTTCGATCAGCGAGTACGTACTCGGGAGTACCAAGTAGGCGAGCTTGTACTCAAGAGGATCATTCCTCCCAGTTCAGATCACAGGGGCAAGTGGACCCCAAATTATGAAGGACCATTCATAGTGAAGAAAGTATTCTCAGGCGGAGCACTGATGCTCACCACTATGGATGGCGAGGACTTCCAATACCCTGTTAACTCGGACGCAGTTAAAAAATACTTCGCATAAAAGACCCGCTGGACACAAAAACAGAATTATAGTCCAGGCAAAAAAAGGGCATCCCGGCGAGCTAAAAAACAGAATAAAAGCTCGGGCAAAAATTAGGGAAAAATTAAAAAAAATGTACACCCGCTGAGTTGAAAAGCCACATCGGACAACTCAGGCAAAAAAGGGTAGCCCGGTGGATTGAAAACCCGAAAGGGCGATCCACGCAAAATCAGGGAATAAGCGAACAACTGCGCTCCGGTTTATCTGAACCACATCACCGCTTCAAACAGCTTGACCATATCAGAAGGGTAGAGATCAGCCCCCCTCATTCTCTTCAGAAGGTCGAAGACGGAACGGAAAGTCTTGAGGATATGCCAGTCATAGCAGGAAGGAAACTCTTTGGAATGCCGTGCCATTGCCATTAGGATAGTTTCTTTTCTCAATTTTACAGTAGCTACCTCTTTCCAGGTGGTTACTTCCTGATGTAAAATTTTGCCTATTCAGAGGCCAATCAATAAAAAGAATATTCAGTCAAACACCGTGTTATGTTTATTTTGTTTACAAAAATGTCCTGAATTTTTGACAAATAACATTGCATGCGAAACATGTTGCTTTTTCAAACTGATAAAAACGACATTGCAGGGACACTTAACATCGCTTTGAGTGTCAGGTGATGGCAGATGAATAGATCAGGCCGTACCAATATTGGTGCATGTGTGTGTATTCTGTTATTGCAGGATTAGCAGGTTATCACCGTATCCCCAAGCAGCAGAGGGTTATTCTCCAAGCAGAGGTATTTCCCCGACAGAGCGCCTATTTACAAGTGACTTATTCTCAATAGGTATCTGAACACCTGCACTCCCCATAAGTCGGGTCAATCCCCAGCAGGAGTTAGTAGAAGTCTCCCATCCACAGTGGAGTTGTCAGAAGTTTATTATCCGCAACGGAATCGCTAGAAATTCCCCTGGCTCAGCAGAGTTGCAGGTAACTTCATTTCCCCACAGAGTCATCGGGATTCTCATTCCCAAGGGATTTCCCTAGCAGAGCAAGAGGAAATTCTCCCCAGTGGAGTCAGAGCAGGATGATCAGATCCTCAACAGATGTTCAAAGCAGTTAAACAAAGTATACCTCACGCAGAGTCGTCTTTCTTCTAGTGAAAGCTTCTCCGGCAAGCATCAGGTTGCCAACACTTCGTTTTCGTCAGAGTTAAAAGTTTTGAGTCCCCAACAGGTTGCTGGAATCTTCTCCCACAGGCCGCCAGGACTTCATTCCTCAGCCAGAGTGGAAGTGTCTACTTCCCCAGCATGATCAGCCTTTGCCTGTGTTGATGCTATTCAGTGTTCGTTCGCACTCTTAGACACTTATCTGATGATTCAGTTTGCTCATCCGCAGTCTCCAGAAGAATTAGCACCTTGCGGCACTCGTCTGTGCTCGCATCTCTATTTGATGCTCATCCTCTTTCAGCACTCGTCCGTGCCTTTTCCTCAGCAGATTCCTCTTTATTTGAGGTATTCCTAGCACTCTTCCATGCTAACATCTTTATTTGATGACCGTCCGCAGCTCTCGGCACTCGTCCGTGTTTATTAGTTCTTTGAAGTTTTTCCCCAGTGAAGTTGCCAGTACTCGTCCGTACTCGCATCTTTATTTGATGCTCGACCGCATCCCTGCAGCACTCGTCCGTGCATTTTTCGATTCCTCTTTATTTGAGGCATATCCCCAAGAAAGTCGCCAGTACTCGTCCGTACTCGCATCTTTATTTGATGCTCGACCGCATCTCTTAGCACTCGTACGTGCTTGTTACTCCTTTGAAGATTGCTCGCCCGCATCCTTCGACACTCGTCTGTGTCTGCTACTTATCTAGTGCTCGTCTGCACGCCCCGACACTCGTCCGTGTTTGGTATTTTCTTTTGAAGATCGTCTGGAATAAGCTGATACTCGTCCGTATCAATATCAGAAGCACTCGTCCCTGTTTCTTGGATCATCATCCGGTACTCGTCCGTATCGTCGACTTATGACACTCGTCCGTGTTTCTTTGATGATCATTCCAATGCTCGTCCGCATTGAAGAGGTTGAAAACCCTGACGGTGGGATTAAAACGTCAAAACCATTTCCGGAACCTGCGTAAGGGTTATCCGAAGAAGACTCGTCCGTCTTATTCCACTTATCTGCGTAAGGATTCGTGAAGAGGATTCGTCCATCCTAGTTGCATGTCTATCCCACAGACTTATATGCATTCCCGGAGCCTGCGTAAGGGTTATTCGAAGAAGACTCGTCCGTCTTATTCCGCTTATCTGCGTAAGGATTCGCGAAGAGGATTCGTCCATCCTAGCTGCATGTCTATCCCCACAGACTTATATGCATCCCCGGAACCTGCGTAAGGGTTATCCGAAGAAGGCTCGTCCGTCTTATTCCGCTTATCTGCGTAAGGATTAGTGAAGGAGATTCGTTTATCTCAGGTTACTTTGAAGATTCTTAAGGACTCGTCCGCTTTCTGCACCTGGCGTCACAGGTCACAAGAAGACTCGTCCGTTTCATGTTTCATCAGAACCTTTGGTTTCATTGGAAGGAGCTCGTTTGCTCATCTCTCAGCTCAGTTGTAACATCGCTGGATTGGGTTTATTTCGCATTTCTTGTTTTCTGCATCAGAGCGCAAATTTCCATTTTCTTGGGTATTCAACCACAGTTTATCTTGAACGGTCGAAAGCGGAAGCAATCGTCCTTTTCAGATCAACAGTTGCTTGAATAGGGGCAGCTGTAGAACCTCAAATTTGCCCTCTTCATTTTAAGCATCATATCACATCATATTCATCATACTCATATCATTTCCTCAGCATCATATCATGGAAATATGAATCATAACATCCCTCATGTCCTAGCATCGAGTATATGGTCATCTGTGGGGTTCCTTGAAGCGTTTCAAGCCTTGACAAGGGTCCCATTGAGTTTGTACAAGTTCTAAGTCGAGTCTACGCTCCATTTACAAGATCAAGTCCCTTGGCAAAGGTTCGAAGGATTGCATGATCGTAGGAGATCTCAGGACAAGCTCCTATGCAAAGCACCCGAATGAGGGTTTTGAGATGCAAGTGTTATAACCTCACAACTTTGGCCATTTAATTTGGGCGAAGTTTTCTATATGTCAAGAGGATCCTAGGTGTTGATTTCTGTGAGAAAATTCCGTGTTGGGATCAGAGAATCCTTCAGTTGCTTGAAGGTGAAGCAAGAAAGTCAACTGCACAGTCAGAAAAGTCAACATGACAATTTCAGAAGTTTTGGTCAGGATTATCTTTTCTTTGAGGTCATATTATGGCAGGGAGTATTTCATTTGAGCTTAAATGTTAAAAGTCGGAAGCATGCGAAAGGTTATCAAATTTGGAAATTTCTATTTTTTAGAAATTTTTCGATCCTAAACTTCAGGCTATTATTTCATGTGCGAAAGAAGCTCCGAATGATTTTCCGGTGAACACGAAAGTTGTAGAGCACGATTTTCCCTTTCCGAAAAGTCGTAGAACACCCTCATAGCATGCGTAGAATTCAAGATATGAATTTTGGAAGTTTGGATGTATTTTAGAGTTTTGTGTGACGCTTGTCAAAATATCATTGGTTCACCTTTACTTCATGTTTGTGTCACACCCCATTTATTTTTTGTGACCAGGTTTTATCATGTTATTTTTTCTATACATTTGTTAGTAAGTTTTTTTTTCCTTTTTTTACGTTCCCAAAGAGATGCATATGCCATATTACTTTGTTTCTTAATTTAGTGGACTTTTTAGAGAAATATATGGTACAAGGGAGGCACATGGGCATGTGGTACATGAGAGAGAGTGGGCAAATGGTATAACACGCCTCTTATTATCAGCAAAACATCACACTTTTCATCATTCACCCTCACACTTTTTGCACCAAGAAAGAGAATCTATCACATGAATTGTGAGGTACCATGCAACCTTTTTTCATCATGCAAAACTCAGCTTGATCCCATCATCATTTCCATCACCTAATATCACAACAACAACATAACAAGCTCCACCATAATGCCATGCTCCTACACCACACTTGAATAGTTTTTTGAAAGGCACAAATCATGAACAAAATGGCAAGAGAAAGAAAAAATAAGGGGAGAGCGCTGCATTTTTAGAGGAGAGTTTTCCACACAAAAAAATCAACAAGAAAAGAGTTTCTCATTTTACACTACTCTCTTCATTTCTCTCATTCTAAAAAAATTTCCAGATCTAAAAATCCTCACTACAACTCTCATTACACAAGCATTACAACATTCTCATTGATATCATCTTGCTCATTATATCATTTCCAAGGATTTTGATTGAAGAACAACATAATAAAGAGTGAAGATCAAGCCATTTTTGGATTACTCTTCCTTGCATCAACATCAAGCCTCTCAACCTTTATTTGGTCAAAACACAAGCTAGGAAGAATCAAAGACATTTGGATTTCTTTAAAACTTCAAGAGAAACTTCATTTCAGGTTTTACATCACACTTACTCTGTTTCGGATTTGCCATGATTTTGCTTGTTTTGATCTGTTTTGGCTTCATATAAACTCGGGAATGTGTGTAGAGTATGTTAGATGCATAGATCTTAAATTTTTGGTTTAATATATGATTCTTCTTGGCTTCGGTTCTCTCACTATAAGCTTTGTTTGCAAACACTAACAGCATGGTTGTGATCCTCTCATTCCGTACTTCAATTTTGATCTTTACACTTTGCATTTTCATTAAGAATTGAGGAAGTTAGGTTGAGGTGAAGTTATGATATTCATGAAGGTTTGGGTGGTCTCCATGGTTATTGTTACTGGTTTCACGTTTTTATTTCATGAACATGGGGAAGAAGAAGGTGACGTGTCATTGCGTGAGTGGTCGGAGTTGGTTTTTGGCTTTTAGTGACTTAAGTGGGTTGTGACCGATTGATATATGTATGTAGTATCACAAGTTCTTTTGTTCCTTTTATATTAATTTTATTTTAGTTTTAAATAAATCTGATATTATGCCATTGGGTTTGGTATTCGGCTGGGCTTAGAGCCATGTCCTATTCGCACCCTCAAATCACTGGCCCAATTCCAGTTTCAATGTACAACACTTACTTATCACACCACCTCTCATTTTCACTTTAATTTCTTTTTCCCTTAATTTCCTTCTTAATCCAATTTCATTTAAATTCGTATAAAATAGTTTTAGTCACATAAAAATTCCCAAAAAAATCCTGAACATTATTTTATGTCTCTAATATTTTTTCATATTTTTATTTTATTTTTTTTCATTGATCCACGTGCCAGAATTAAATCTCCATTGCTCATAGCTTCTTTTTAAGTCTTTCTTGACCAGTCTGCCTTGTTCATTTTCCATAGCCTTCAATATTTTGAGTTTTTATCCCATTCTTTTTGCTTTGTGTTCCTAATTCATTTTTCTTTTCATGTGTTTTTTCTCTGAATTTTTAGAAACTTATTTCTTGAGTCTTGGTCTGGAAACTTGTGATGTAAGTTTTCTGTCTTAGCTTGTGTTCTTGCCTCCATTTGACTTAGTTCCTTTCTGAATTTTTGCAAATCCTTTTGGTTAGTTGATATAACATGTTTGAAGACCATTTGGTTTCATTTGTGGAATTTTTAGATGGCTGTTTGATTATTTGTGGATTTTATCTTGAACCTTGTCCCGTTTTGCTTCCTTTGAACCTTTAAGCCTCCCATAAGCCTAAAAAACCACTTGTGCCCATTTCTTCTTCTCATTTGGGGTTCCTTTGGGGTATGGGTACCTTCCTGGTCCTAGGATAGGTCTCGTGTCTTCTGAATTTTTGAGTTTCTTCTTCTTTAAGTCATTTGATTCTTTAAGTGTTTTAACTTCATCTTTTGGTTTCTCTTGCTCCCATTTGGCATTGTGTGGCCTTGTATTTTGGTTCCCTTCATCTTGCTGGCTTCCTAATCCATTCTTCATCTCATTTTGGTTCTGGTCTTGAGCTTTGTGCTTTTATTTTGTGCATTTTGCATTACATATTTCATAAGTGTGTGTTTGTTTTCATATGTATTCATGTTGCATCCTTTTAAGTCATAAGTCTCTTATCTTCATTTCTTTGAGTTGAATTTGCATTGTGTATTTGTTCATATCATGTCACTTATGATTGTTTGATGTTAGCATGTTATCTTACTCATTTTATTTCATTTGTATGCATACTAACCTTGCAGGGGCTATGGTAAGTGTGAGATGTGGGAATTGAGTTCCACATCTCCAATTCTTATCTCTTCATTTTATGTTTATGTGAACTAACCCTCTTTTGTTGGGCCTAGGCCTTTCTCATCCCTTCTTCTATATTCTTCTTTCTTTCTTCATTAGGATAGGATTCAAACCTCACTAACCCTTAGGACATCCCTGCATGTTAACACTTAGGATTATTTAGTTCCCCTTTAGAATTTTTCCTTTGAGATCCTTTGGTGCTCTCTCCATTCTCATCTTCAAACTTGATTTTAATTCATTTAATAAAGGTTGAGTACTTTCATGTGACATGAGACTTTGCTATGAGATGCTTGCATGCGTTCCATTTCGGGGCGAGGTGTGAGTCATCACTCGTGGTGGATAGGTCTTAGCATGAGTACCTCACAAAGAAAAAGCTAAAAAACACTTCTTAACCAAAAAACCACAAAAATACTTAATAATGGTAATAGGCCAGTGTGCTTGAGCCTTCACTTGTGGGACTAGCTTTGGGGATTTCCTCCATAGATAGGTGTGCCTCTTGCGCATTCCATTTCGGGATGATGTGAGACATACACATCCCATTGAGTAAGACTTAGGTACACTGACCTATGCAAACATTCACTCATAAAAGCTTCTAAAAAACACCAAACAAACAATAAGCGTCTTTCCTTCGGGAATTCTTTTCTCATCTCCTTCGCTCCGTACGCGAACTTGCTCCTACTTGTCACTTTGCAAGACGGTTACGCACTCGTCGTCCGAGTCTGCAACACCTGAGCAATGGCATAGGCAGTTCAAGCCTTAATTCACAAGCAATTTTCCTTTGATACCCCTAGTTAGGGGAACTACGGCGTCTCTGATCCTCATTATCCTGATGAGGTACGTAGGCAGCGGGGTAGGGCCCGTTCGAGCACAATCTTTATTTTCCCTACATTTTTTCTCTTTGTTTCTTATTTCAGTTCCCTTCTCATTTTTCTTTTCCAGTTCATTTTCATTTCTTTGCTGCAACTTTCATACCCTCACCCTTTGAAACAGTTATCTTTGCAAGCGTGGATCCCGTCGGGTACGGCGGACGATCTGGGTGCTAATACCTTCCCAGGTCGTAACCGACTCCCGAACTCAGTCTCTTTGGTTCGCAGGACCTGTGTCCTTCCTCTTCTTTTCTTCTGGTTTGTGCAGCATTACCATTCCCTTTCTTCGGGATAAAAATGCCTGGCTGGCGACTCTATTCTTTTTCCGTGCCACTTTCGCGTTTGTACCAGGATGGAAATCCGGGGAGCGACAGCTTCTTCGGTACAAGTACAATGTTAGCTACCCAAGGTGGGTAACTAGTCACAGCAAGGAAACTGGCATCCCATTGCTTCTGAACCTCCTCTTTGATCTTCATCGCCATGTCAGGATGAGTTCTTCTTAATTTCTGCTTTACAGGAGGACAGTCCTCTCTCAGAGGTAGCTTATGTATCACGATGTCGGTATCTAACCCTGGCATATCTTGATATGACCAAGCAAAGATATCCACATACTCTTTCAGCATACTGATCATCTCTTTCTTGACGTGGGCCTGCAGATTGGCCCCAATCTTGATTTCTTTCTTTGCATCTTCACTGCCAATGTTGATGATTTCAATCTCCTCTTGATGAGGCTGAATAACCCGTTCCTCTTGTTTCAACAATCTGGCCAATTCTTCAGGGAGATCACAGTCTTCCTTAACCCCTTCATCAGCTTGGTAGACTGGATTATCAAAGTCATGCATAGTCATAGCAGGAACGTTATCCGTGGAATCTGGATGATCAACACTGCACAGATGATGTGCTTATTCAGAATCTGCTTATTTTGAAAAGAGACGCTAACGCAAAACAAAAAGGAAAACACATTGCCATTTTTATATTTTTTGTGAAAAAGTTCAAAAACAAAGAAAGAGAACACAGTTTGTCTGAAAATGTCCTTTTATTTCATAGCAAAATAACGATGCAATACAAAACATGGTGGCCCAATACAATGGATCCAAGCATCTTGGGCAGAATGCTGGATTTGACAATGCAGTATGCTAATAAAAGGAAACAAAATAATTACTCTGAGAGCCAGGTGACTTGAACAATGTCTTCAGCAGACCAATTTGTTAGCTCCTCGCCGGGCGCACACGGGTGGATCCAATTGTCCCAGTCTCCGTCACTATCCCCATCTTGGCTTGCTGTACAGATCTGGCTGCGGTCGAGCAACCCAGCACTTGTAAACGTGATGGCCTTACCACTCTGAGTAGATCCACCAGGCTGATACCCTAAGCCAAACTTATCATCTTTCTTTTCCAGCTCCAACAGCTTGCCCTAGCCTTGGGCACTGCCTGATTGCACAACCTCTTTTGCTTCTCTATAGGAATGGATGGACGTTCCCTCCTTCTCATTGTTCTTCTCCACAGGAGTCAGGATACTGACGTTGACTGCTTCAAAGGCTTGGCATAAAGTCTCATGGATTTCTCCATCCATCTCCACATACTTGAACGTCGACAAGTGGCTGACGAATATGTCCTCCTCTCCACAAACTGTGATGACCTGGTCGTCAACCACGTATTTAAGCTTCTGGTGCAGGGTTGAAGTAACAGCTCCAGCAGCATGTATCCACGGCCTTCCCAACAAATAGCTATATGCAGGCTGGATGTCCATAACGTAGAAAACACTTTTGAAGACTTGAGAGCCTATCTTGACGGGCAGCTCAACCTCTCCAAAAACTGATTTTCTTGAACCATCGAAAGCTTTAACAACCAGATCACTTGGCGTCAGGACTATCCCATCAACATTAAGCTTCATCAGTGCCTTCTTCGGAAGCACATTCAAGGATGAGCATGTGTCTACAAGAACATGCGACAGCACAACGCCCTTGCACTCCATAGTTATATGTAGTGCTTTGTTATGGTTTCTGCCCTCCGACGTGAGGTCTCTGTCAGTAAAGCCTAAGCCATGGCTTGCATTAACACTTCCTACAACAGCCTCAAGTTGGTTGACAGTGATCTCCTGAGGAACGTAGGCCATTTGCAGGACTTTCAGTAAGGCTTTTCTGTGTGCGGGAGAGCACATCAGCAGTGACAAGATGGAAATCTTGGAAGGTGTCATGTTCAGTTGATCAACCACCTTATAGTCACTCTTTTTAATGATCCTCATGAATTCTTCGACCTCTTTTTCAAACGTACCCTGCCCAGCAACAGGAGTAGTTGACTCATCATTCACAGTTTGCTTTCCTTTGGCCTTGGACGAAGCCTCAGCCTCAGGATCCCCTCTCAGCACAGGGGGAGCAAATAACCGACCACTTCTGGTGAAACCCCCAACTCCTCCGACATTCTCTACAGCCGGGTCCACAGAAACAAATCTGATCTCAATCTTCTGTCCAGCTACATAAACATCTGAGCCATAATGCCAAGGAATGGATTTATCGTCTGTGTACGGAACAGGCCCAGGTACGGTGATAGTCACGGGACTAATCTGAGGAGCATAGATTGTAACAAGCTCTCTTCTGACAGGCATGTCAGCTTCATCATAGAAAATAGTAATGGTTGACACATCATCAACTTCTTCATCACCTTTACTGAACTGCAAGGATCCATCATCAATCAAACCCTGCAAACCCATCTTCAACCTCTCACAGCCATTCTCAACATTCATACAGTCTTCACAATCAAGACAACAACCAGGAAACACTTGACCATTCAGCAGTCTTTCTTTCACTACCCTCAAAGGAGTCTTCACTTCATCAATACTCAGCACCAAACTCAATTTGTCACCACCCTCAACAGCATTAACTCTTGCCCCTCCATGATGCGGCATAGGGTTCGAATTGACATTCGGTGGTGGCGCAAAATTGATTGCCTTAGAGTCTACAAGATCCTGAACCTTGTGATGCAAAACCCTGCACTTCTCAGTCGAGTTCCCGGGTGCTCCAGAGTGGAAAGCGCATCGTGCGTTGACATCATAACCAACTGGAAGCTCTCCAGGAGGTGGTGGTGCCAATGTTCTCAGCTGAATTAGGTTCAAATCTAGCAGTCTTGGAAGCAAGGCAGCATAAGTCATAGGGATAGCCTCAATCACCCTATTAGCCGGGCGAGTTTGCCTCGGCTGATACGGTCTCTGCTGATAGTTGGTACGAGGTTGTTGTTGTTGTTTTGGAGGAAGTTGCATCTGTTGCACTGGTGCTGCAGGAATTGTGACTGCTGCCACATGTTCATAGGGTCTTCTATAACCACGGCCCCGACCCCGGCCAAATACAGCATTTGTCTCGCCCTCTCGTCTTCTAGGAGGTCCACTGAACGCTTTCCTCGCTCCATTTGAGCTACTAGCACTTGGGTCTTGTATCTTCCTCATCTTCAGCAATGTCTCAACTCTTTCTCCAGCAATAACAATATCGTTGAATTTAGTAGCAGAGCTGGACGCCAACCTTTCAAGAAACACACCCTGCAGATTACCCATAAACATGTCAGCCATTTCGTTCTCTAGCAGCGGTGGTTGAACTCTGGCAGCGAGCTGGCGCCACCTCTGTGCATACTCTTTGAAACCTTCTTTAGCCGTCTGAGCCATGTGCTGCAACTGCGTGCGGTTCGGAGCCATGTCCATGTTATATTGATACTGTCTCACAAAGGCTTCAGCTAGATCTTTCCAACTCTTGATATTAACTCTGTTGAGCTTCATGTACCATTCCAGCGAAGCTCCAACCAAGCTGTCTTGAAAATAATACATCCAGAGTTTCTCATCATCCGTGTGAGTAGCTATTCTCCTAACGAATGATTGCAGATGAGTCTTCGGGCATGCAGTGCCATTATACTTCTCAAAGGTTGGAACTTTGAACTTGTATGGGATCCTGACCCCAGGAACCAAGCCCAAATCTGTTATGTCAAATCCCAAGGAGCTCTGGGATTGAATAGCTTTGATTTGCTCAGCCATCTCTTCGAACCTCTTGTTCATCTCTACTCCCTGACCTTCAGCTTCGTCCAGGAGAGTGAACTGGTCATCATGATTATCCATCTGAATGTTATTTAACCCATCATTGATGATAGTCACCCCTGGATGTGTAACAGGAGCTTCAACCTGACGTGCGCCCGCACCGGTACGATTATCAGCAGTAGCAGCAGCAGCAGTGTTCCTGGGTTGACTGTTCTCTATCATCTCCCGCAGACGCTCTTGGTTTTGCCCCATGCCAGCCATCACTGTCATAAAGTTATCCATTCTCAATCTCAGATCTGCCAAGTCCTCTTGCATCTGGTCCATGGCTCGTTCTCTGTTAATCTTGGTTGGATACCTGTGCGCTACTGGTTGTTCCCGAACTTTAAGAGGAGCTATAGTGCCTACAACACAAAACACGTTAGTAACTGAGACACTACCTGCAAAACAAACAAACAGGTTATATGCAATGCAATGTAACTGTTCATGTTCCCAATTTTAAGCACTTGGCATGCCCCAGTTCTGGCACCTAATCTCAGACAATCACTTTCAGTATTTAGCTTTCAAACTCTCTCTTTGATAAGTGTTCAGACATTAGCAGTATCCAGACAAACGAGTCTTGCACATTCAAAATGATAACTTGCACATTAATACTGAATATGAACAAACCACTGCCGGCTAAAAGTCAGAATACAACCAGGAATATTCCCCGAAGGGTTACAAGCCAGTACATAAAATAAAGACAAAAGCAATAAAAGCAAGACTCCTACAATAAGCCTGTAGGTAGTCTGCAAAAATAAACAACTAAGCTAAGGACCCAGGATCTGCCACCTCTGCCCTGTTCTTCTTGACACCCGCTTTCAGCTTGAGCTCTTCAATCTCTCTCCTTGCTTCCTCCAGAGCTAACTGACTTTGTGCTAGCCGTTGGGTCTTTTCTCTCCGGATGGTGTGGACTTGCTCCACTTCCTCCTTCTTGAAAGCCATCTGAACTTCAAAGAACTCTTCTTTCTCTCTGAATTTCTTCTGCTCTTCCTCCCTTTGGCCTTGCAGCCAAGCAATGGATTGACGAGCATCTTTGAGAGTCTTTAGAGTCTTCTTGCGCTCAGCTTCTCTTTGGGCTTCCATCATACCCAACCTGTGGAAATGGGCTTCTCTACCAGCAAAGTCCTTCTCTTTGGCTTCTAGAGAGGCTTGGAGCTTCTGCAGCTTGTCTTCAGCTTCGTTCTTGGCCCTGTTGGCCTGGTGGTACAGGCTTACCATCTCAGTATTCTCCACTCTGACCTCATGCAGCTGAGCTTCTAGCTTCTTGTACTCTTCGAGAGAAACAGTACTGCTTTGACTAGGCACCTCTCTGGGATAAAGTGGAGCCTTAACTGAAAAAGGCATGAGAGCTGACTCTATATGTCTTTGCAACCATGCAACATATGGTGGATATGTCTTAGGATCAACTCGGCCGAAGTCTTTCTTACCCTTTCTTATCCTGTGAGCCCAGGCTTGGACTGCTTGTTGAACTAACTCTTTGTTCCCTTCAGCGGGAAAGTACAAAGATTCAGCCAACTCTTCCATTTGAGGAGGATCTTTCAAAGGGTAGCCAAACTGCTTTCTGGCTAATGTTGGATAGTAACTGATGACACCTTTCCGTCCCAGCAAAGGTACTCCAGCAAACCTTCCGCAACTGACCATCAACTCCTTACCTAGCAAATCTTTGTCATAACCCCAGGCAATATCTTCAACAGTCAACCCCATCAGTCTTCTGGACCACCTTCATTCATCCCTCATCTCCTTGAAGGCACCTGACTTAGGCAACTATCTAGCAAACCACTCAGCAAACAGAGGAGCACAACAAACTACTGGACCACCCCTACCCTTCTCATTTCTGTAGTGAACACTGAAGTAGAAGTCACCCAATAAAGTAGGCACTGAATTGCCTTTTGCAAAGATTGAGATCACCTCCAAGCTGACAAACTCCTTCTCTCCAGGGAACAGGCTGGACCCATATACCATCAATGCAAGCAAAGCTCCAAAGTCATTCCACTTAGCTTCTGTAGCATATCTCTCCACCTCTGGGATAAGCACACTCCAGGGTAAACCTTTGCCTTCACTCTCTTGAAGAGCCTTCTTGACTGAAGCAGCTGGCAACCTACAAACCTTGGCTATGTCTTCATCTTTAAGCACAACCTCTGACCCATAGAATGGCAAAGTCTCTCTGATTGGCACATTCAGCATGCTGGAGATCTCTTCCAATGTCGGAGCCAAGATGTAACTTGGAAAAACAAAGCAACGCAGCAGAGGATCATAAAATTGCAGCAAGGTATGCAAACTGTCTTTCTGGTCTGCAGTGGGCTTGTCCACAAACTTCAGTATCTGGCCATATCTTTTCTTGAAACTGCCCAAGACTTGATCGTTCATCAGACCTGCTAACCTCTGAACACTTTTGACTTCAGGCTGAAGAAAGGTATAATGCACATTCTTTTTTCTTGGAACTCTTCTAATTTCTGCCATGGAGATAAGATTACCAGAACTGGGAGCAGATTAAGAACAATGTCCTGAAAAATGGGAAACATAAACAGTTAATGCAAAGAATGATGCAAATGCAATGCAATGCAAACATATGATCAACTGGGACCATCTGAACTAGACACTGACAAGGGCCCCTCTGAACAACTGGCAAACAAAAAGTCCACTGAGCCACACTCTCTGATAATCACAACTCACTGAAGAAGATCTCAGGACCACAGTACCAAGAATACCAGAACAAGAACTCCAGAATACCAGAAAACCAGAACTCCAGAACCAGAACTCCAGAACCATAGAACCATAGAACATAAGATCATAATCATAGGACCATAGATAATAACAAGAACCACTGAATAGATGAGTGTATGTTGAGGCCATGGGTTCCTGCACACCTGTAAACACCCCTCAATCTCACTGGTAAAAGGCTCCGGGTCAGACATCACGGACTCTCAAAGCCGAATAGCAATAATACTGTCACTATCTCCGAGAAATGGCTCATGACCAAATCAGGGAATCTATTTGGCATTATATACTACGTAGGGAGGCCTCAGCTGAGTCCAGGACACAAGGTCATCCTATGCGATCCCCAGGTGGGCCCTCGGATGCGAATGAGTTTGCCACAAAATGTGGGCTGCCACTGTCATCACTAAAGAAGGATGTTTCCACAAGGTTCTCAATGATCGGTCCCAGCTGCACATAACTGTCAGGGTTATGTAATGAGAGAGGAAGATCCCCAAATCAAGACATTTCCAAGACAATCGCAACCTGGGTGTGGAACTCACTACTACCCCCATGACAAGATCTCATGAGGCCAAAGTGGAACCACTCTAAGTCCTATGGTGAACTCGAGCCGGGTACTTGGCTCATATCTCTCAAGAACAAGTAACACCCATCCCACTAAACAGAAAACCAGTCCAGACAGTCCAGTATATATACATGATGTAGTAAATAAAGACTGAAAACTGTAAATAAAGCTGTAAATAAACAACAATAAAATACAACAAGCCACAACAAGCAAACATCACCCAATGAAATAGCAACACACAAGCGCTAGGAGAGACTCACAGGGGAACAAGAGAGCTTTGTTGTGCATTCCCCAGCAGAGTCTCCAGTTGTCGCTCCCTGGATTTCCATCCTGGTACAAACGCGAAAGTGGCGCGGAAAAAGAATAGATTCGCCAGCCAGGCATTTTTATCCCGAAGAAAGGGAATGGTAATGCTGCACAAACCAGAAGAAAGAAAGAGGAAGGACACATGTCCTACGAACCAAAGAGACTGAGCTCGGGAGTCGGTTACGACCTGGGAAGGTATTAGCACCCAGATCGTCCGCCGTACCCGACGGGATCCACGCTTGCAAAGATAACTATTTCAAAGGGTGAGGGTATGAAAGCTGCAACAACAAAATAAAATGAAAGGAAACTGGAACTAGAAAAGAAATGAATAAGAGAACGAAGAGAAAAAATGTAGGGAAAATAAAGATTGTGCTCGAACGGGCCCTACCCCGCTGCCTACGTACCTCATCAGGATAATGAGGATCAGAGACGCCGTAGTTCCCCTAACTAGGGGTACCAAAAGGAAATTGCTTGTGAATTAAGGCTTGAACTGCCTATGCCATTGCTCAGGTGTTGCAGACTCGGACGACGAGTGCGTAACCGTCTTGCAAAGTGACAAGTAGGAGCAAGTTCGCGTACGGAGCGAATGAGGTGAGAAAAGAATTCCCGAAGGAAAGACGCTTATTGTTTGTTTGTGTTTTTTATGAAGCTTTTTATGAGTGTGTCACAAGGAAGTGAACTCAAGCTCTCATCAATGGAATGTGCACTTGTCACTACATTCCAAGATGGAATAATAGAACAAGCACACTCAAGTAAGGAGAAGATCCCCAAAACTTGAACCCAAAGATTAGGGCTTAGGCTCACTAACTTGTTTACTTATTAAGTGTTTTGATTATTTACAGATGAAGAAGTGTTTTTTATGCTTTTCTTTTATGAAGGAGATACCTTGATCAGACTTATGCATCACAAGGTAAACTTGTACTATCCCAAGATAGGAAGACTACAAGCATACCTCATGGAATAAGGCTATGGATCAATGCATCACTTCAAAGTTATTAAAGTGTTTTTTAAGAGTTATGAGATGAGAAGAGAAGAAGAGCCAAAAGGATCACAAAGGGAAAAAATTCTAGAGGGGGACTAAAATAATCCTAAATGTTAACATGCATGGATGTCCTAAGGGTTAGTGAGGTTTCTATCCTAATGAAGAAGGAAAGAAGAAGATAGAAGAAGGGATGAGAAAGGCCTAACCCAACAACAAAGGGTTAGTTCACATAAACATAAGAGGAAGAGATGAGAATTGGAGATGTGGAACTTAATTCCCACATCTCACACTTACCACAGCCCCTGCAAGGTTAGTATGCATATAAATGAAACCAAATGAGCAAGATAACATGCTAACATTAAACAATCAGAAGTGACATGATAAGAACAAATGCACAATGCAAATGCAACTCAAAGAATGAGGAGAAGAAACTTTATGAACAAAAGATGCAACATGAAACACAAATGAGAACACATGCTAACTTATGACATATGCAAAGCAAAATGCACAAAGTATGAACACAATGCCCACAACCAGAACCTAAACAAGATGAAGAATGGCTTAAGAAGCCAACAAGATGAAGAGAGAGGTCACACAAGACCAAACAATTCCAAAGGGAAGCAAAAGAAACCAAAAGATGAAGTTAAAACACTTAAAGAGGCAAATGACTTAAAGAAGAAGCAAACTCAAAAATTCAGAAGACACAAGACCTATCCTAGGACTAGGAAGGTACCCACACCCCAAAGGAACCCCAAATGAGAAGAATAAATGAGAACAAGTGCCTTTCTAGGCTTATGAGGGACTTAAAGGTCCAAAGGAAGTAAAATGGGACAAGGTTCAGGATAAAATCCACAACAAATCAAACAGCCATCTAAAAATACCACAATTGAAATAAAATGAACTTCAAACATGTTATATCAACTAGCCAAAAGGATTTGCAAAGATTCAGAAGAAAACTAGGTTAAATGGAGGCAAGAACACAAGTTAGGACAGCAAACTTACACCACAAGTTACCATACCAAGACTCAAGAAAAAAATTTCCAAAAATCCAAAGAAAAATAACATGAAAATAGAAATGTCTTAGGAATACAAAGCAAAAAGAATGGGATCAAAACTCAAAATATTGAAGACTATGGAAATTAGACAAGGCAGACTGGTCAAGAAAGGCTTAAAAAGAAGCTATGAGCAATGGTGAATTAATTCTGACACGTGGATCAATGAAAAAAAATAAAATAAAAATATGATAAAAAAACTAGAGACACAAAAGAAGGTCCATGATTTTTTTAGGAATTTTTAGGTGAGAGAAAGTATTTTATATGAATTAAAATGCTAACTGAATAAAAAGAAGAATTAAATTGGAAAAGGAAATTAAATGAAGGAAGTGAGAGGTGTAGGAAGTAGGCCTTGTGCATTGCAATTGAATGGGCTGGACAATGTTGGGGTGCGAAAAGCATATGCTGGAGGGCCCAAGGGACACGCTGACTCATGTTCCTTATGATGGAAATTAGTGAATTTATGAGGAAATATTGGAAATAATCTGGGGCGCTGGATGTATCGCACGGTCACGAATGCCAACCTCATTAATTGAGGTGGCAAAACGCAGCAGTGTGAGTGGCTGAGTGCACGGAATTAACGTGGACTTGGCTACACGTTGCATTAAAATGAAACCAGAATTATTAAAAGAAATGGAAGGATTATGAGGACATGTGGTAGCGCAATAGGCCTTGGATGAGGGATCCAACGGCTGAAAAATCATCTTCTTCCCTAAAACCCTAAATTAATTACAAGACAAATTCCGGTGACCGGAGCTAGGGCTCCGGCACCGGAGACCAAACCAGTACTAAAAATTCACTAAAATATGAAAACAAATAGTCCAGATTGATTAATTCCACATCACTGAATTCAAATATGACCTTAAAAACAGCTGAATCTCAAAGAAATGGCCGGATCGAGCAAAATAAAGTGTCATCATCAAACTTAAAATGCACATATCTTTCACTACAATGCACTAAAATCAAATCTACAAAGTGCAGCATGATCAGGGAAGAACAAGGAACATAAATCAACAATTAAATTCCATTTCCAGAACATGAAGTTTCAAGCCATACCTGAGATGGAGACCTTGAAATATTGAGATAGAATTCCAACCAATCCGTGCAAATCACTCCTCTTACTCCTTAGATGAAAAATAAATGCATCTAAGGTCTTGAAATAGCTTGGATCTGAGATTTCAACACAAGAGGCTTTGAAATGGCAAGTTTCCAATTTTGTGCTTTAAGCTTGAATGAGTGGATGATTCTTGATCTCTATGATCCACTGATCAAGAATATGGAAGAAGTTTGTGGAGAATGTAAAGGAATGGAGACATATGAAGCAAAATGCAAGAATGCGAGAAGGTTAAGAATGAGAGAATGAGAGAGATTTTAGATCTGGTTTTTGCTTAATTCTCTTTGTTATGATGTAAAAAGTGAATGTTGAAAGTGTGAAAGAAAGTGCACGAAAATTGAATGAGAAAAGTGTGAATATGCATCATGTGCACTTGGTGGAATAAGCATGCCATGCTCATTCTCTCTTGGGCCTCTCAGAATGTGTGAGCTTCATTTCCCACCCTTGATCCAAATCCATTCATTCCTGGCCCTTAGATTTAGGTGTCACACTTATTTCATGAATTTTGCAAATTGGCATGTTTTGGAGGGAGTTTTTCAAAGTGCACGAAATTGGCCATTTCTTTGGAGAAAAATGCTTCTTATGAAATGTATTTTAAGTTTGAAACAAGTTTGGGCCTGAACCAAGTCACAAAAATAAGATTGGAGCCTTCTTGCACATGGTGGCTTTTTGAAAAATCAAATTTTGCCCTAGATACATGCAATTTTCGAATGGATTTCTGGGAGTTCTAGGAATCCGGTGAAAAAGTAATTGTACTTTTTGAAAATGGCAGCCCTTACACTCCAACTTTCATGTTTGACTTTGGTCCATTTGAAGAATTTTTGATCATGTTAAGGCCACTTGAAAATTAGGGCAAAACTTGCAAAATTTGGAAAACTTCAAAAACCAACTTTGTACCATTTTTGCAAAACCCCTCAAATCTCCATGATTCTTGAACTTTAGGCATTTCAAACCTCTTATAACATTGTAAGGACCCCTCTTGGCCAAAAAATTTAGGTTGGACCCCTTGAAATTGCACAGTTGACTTTTTATGGGCTTTGTTGACTTTTTCCTTCATCTGCAAGCAACTGAGGCATTGACTGACCTCCACATGGAATTTTCTCATGAAATTTGACACATAGGATCCTCTTAAGATATAGATGACTTGGCCCAAATGAAATGGCAAAAGTTGTGAGATTATGGTACTTGAATCCCAAACCCTAATTTGGGTGCACTGCATATGAGCTTTGCCTTGTCTTGAGATCTCTGATGATCATGCAATCTTCTGAGCTTTTGTCAATGGATTTGATCTTGTAAATGGAGTATAGACTCACCATATAACTTGTACAAACTCATTGGGACCCTTGTCATGGCTTGAAAGGCTTCTGGGAACTCCACAGATGACCATATGCTTGATGCTAGGACATGAGGGATGTTATGCTTCATCTTTCCATGATATGATGCTGAGGAAATGATATGAGTATGATGAATATGATGTGATATGATGCTTAAAATTAAGAGGGAAAATTTGGGTTGTTACACTAAGTACCATATTCTTAAACAAGACGGGAACGAAGTCTTCATGTTCTTCAGCAACGAATCGAGATTTATTTTCCCCAGCCAGCAGTTGTTATACAAAGATACCCAGACACTTCAGGCTACATGATTCATACATACATCATTTACACCATATTATAGCATACACATCCATAATCCATATGACATTCTTACTTAATTACATCATGCTATACATGCATACATCAAACAATCTTGCATAAACTAACCTTTTCTTTTCAGGATAGTTGTAGACAGATAAACACTATCAACGACTCGAAACAGTTCAGAGACGATCTATACGAAGATCTAGTATTGATACTTAATTCAGAGATAATCGTTACGAAGATTCATTTCTGATGATCAATACTCAAGTTGTCCTTGGAAGGGTACATAATTGATCTATACAAAGATCTAGTGCTTAATCCAGGATATTTCCAGAAGAGATAATCGCTACGAAGATTTATTTCTGATGGTCAACTATCTTTGGGATAATGTGTAAATGATCTATACGAAGATCTAGCACTTAATCCAAGAGATTATTTCAGAAGAAGTTCAAGGATAATCGCCACGAAGACTTAATCCTGATATTCTTTTTGTCCTTGGGAAGGTATGTAAATGGTCTATACAAAGATCTATTACCTAATCTGGGATATTTCCAGAAGAGATAATCGCTATGAAGATTTATTTCTAATGGTCTATGCAACAGTTTATCTGTGGGATGGTACATAAATGATCGATGTGAAGATCTTGTACTTAGCCCAAGATATTACCAAAAGCAATTCGGAAAAGATCGCCCCGAAGATTTGATTCTGATGCTTAAATTAAAGTATGTTCCTAAAGATGGTTCAGAGCCGATCTACACGAAGATCTAAGTACTGACACCTAATGAAGGATATTTTTTTCCCTAGAGATAATACAGAGACGATCTATACGAAGATCTAGTGCTGACATTCAACTCAAACCATGTTACAGGAATGATTCAGAGACGGCCTATACAAAGACCTAGTACTGATATCCATAAAGATACTATCACCTTCTGATATTATGGATGGCATCTATAAGCCCATCTCCAGTTCCTCTGAGTGGCATCTTTAAGCCCACTCCAGCATATACAATCAATCAGCAATGTTACTTTACACACCGGCTAGTGAAAAGTTTTGGGCTTTTGTGTTCAATCCCCTTCAACCTTCCAAGTCACGAATGGCATACATGCCAATCTAACTCCTCAGGTTTCAGAAAATTGAACAGGGGCAGCTGTTGCACCCCAAAATTTTCCCTCACCTAGTCAAGACATTGTGTACCAAGGTGTCCCAAGAGGTTCACAAGGTTCACAAGGTATCCCAAGAGGTTCATAAAGTTCACAATTAGTCAGAAAGTTTGACAACTCCCTCAGACAAAAGCATCCTCCTAAGCAATGCACCATAAACTAGGGTTTTGAATTTCATCAGGACAAATGGACTTTAAAGGCTTCAAGTGAGCTTCATAAAATCCTACATGTCTTCAAGAATCCCTATGTCAAGTTTCAAGGCTTTCCCAAAAGGTTTGCTCAGTCAGATGATCAGATATACAAAAATCAGTCAAAGTGGTGAAAAAGTCAAACTAAGGTCAACTGTGGTCAAACCAAAGTCAAACTTCATGATTTTTTGACAACATCAAGTTTATGAAGTAAAATTCATCATTTTTATCAAGGGTTGATCATGATTCATCAAGGAGATTTCAGATCATCAAGAATCAGGAGTTTCTAAATTAGGGTTTTCACAGGAAAAGTCAACTGAACTTTGACCAGCCATAACTTTCAAATGCTTCATCAAATTTTTTCCATCCAAAGCTCAATTTGAAGGAAATTAAATTCTCTACAACTTTGTATCTCACAAGCCAAACCCAAAAATGCTTCATTTGGAAGGTATGAGCTAAAACATTATAGGTCATTTTAAAAGTCAACAAAAAGTCAACATCTTCCAAAGGGCATAATTTGAAAATGGTAAAGGATATGGACATGAGACCAAAGATGTTAGTTAGAGGACTCTCTAAGCTTTACAAAATGTCCAAGAACACCTTCATAGACTTAAAATTGAGTGATTTGTGCCTTTGCAAATTTGGGAAATTTTTGGGAGGTATATTGAGCAAATGGGTCTTAGAACCAATTCTTTCCACATGGGCTTGCAATTTTATGATCCAATCTTTACCATGACATCATACACGACTCAAATATCATTTATTCAGATTTTTATAGTTTATTTTTTTATTTATTTTGATTTTATTCATTAAAAATCAATTTAAATTAAAATAAAATATGAAAACTCAATATTTAAATTTGATTCTTGTTCTAGAAGGTCATAAACATCATTCAGAGTTGATTGATCACATCCAAATTCGTGCTTAATCAATTTCGCATTGTTAGATTTGATTTTTGGTGATTTTCAAATATTTGATTTCTTCATGATCAAGCTACATCATAAAGCCCACAAATCCACAAGATTGTTGACCTAATTCACTCTATGATATAAGGATAACAAAGTTCAAATTTTCAAGAAAAGGTAGGATTCGGTTTTGACCCTAGAGGTTGTTTCCAAGCTTTCTCAAGGTTGAAACACTTTCCTTGATGATCATAGAACGCATTTGCATCATTCACATTGTCCAACACCTTCTCATATGCCCTAACCGAATCGTTTTTGTTCAAGATTAATGTCTTTTTTGATTTCATATTTTGATGCATTATTAATTGATTCTAATGACTGATTTGTGTTTGTAATGACCTTAGGATACTTTCTGGACAATTAGATTGAAGGTTCATGACCTGAATCGTAAACTGCCATGACTAGGGTTTATGCTCCTCATTTGGGGTTTTGAAAAATAATGAATATAAATGATTTCTAAAAATATAAATGAACTGGGTTTGTTGTATAGAATGCAATGGTACTTTCAATTTGATGAATTGTTACAGGTTTGATGCTCATTGAAGAAAACCAGGAGAACCTATGAAAACTGGTTCGTAGGTAAATTCGCAGGAAGAATCATATGAAAATTCGCAGGAAATTCAAACGAAGAAGATGAAGTTTGGCGCGAAAATCCAGTTTGAAAAGTTGTCTTATTTTATTATGATTAGTAGTGGTTATATGTTAGACGCGCCCCATGTGGCTCAGTTGGTTGAAGCGTTTGGTTGTTGTTGTGATGGGCATTAGTTCGAATCTGGCCGCAGGCCATTTTGTTTAATTTTCATTTGTTTTTGCAGGTTTACAATATGATGGACGCGTTGCACATAGATGACACCAGCGCGTGCTGGCTCAGTTGGTTTTATATGTTGTTGTTGAGGTAAAGGACATGGGTTCAAATCCCAGGTCTTATCTTTTTAGGCCTTTTCCATGTTTTTTCTTATTTTCTTTATTTTGATTTAAATTAATATAATTAAAATATTTTCTAAACTAATAACCAATAATATTTTCATAAATCTTATATTTTCTAAAAAAAACTCATAATTATTTTCTTAATGTTAATTATTTGTATTAATTTTATAATATATTTGTATATAATTATTATGTATATTTTTGTAAATAAATAAATAATGTATTTTAATTATAATCAAAAACCCTAATTTTCTTAATTAAAATGTTAACCCTAATTTTTCTTCTAACCCTAAATTTTAACTTATTTTTTCTAAAGCCTAATTAAATTATTTAATCTTTACCTTTATTATTATATAAATAACTTAATATTTTTCTTATTCTTATTAAATTTGTTAATTAACCTCTAAACATTTTCTAATATTTGTTTAACCTAAAAATAATTTTTCTTTTAAATTTTTCTTTTCTTTATTTATTATTCTAATCATTATTATTATCATTATTTTATTATTGCTAATATTTTGTGGTTTATTTATTATTCTTATTATATTTATTATTATTATTTTTATTTGATTATTATGTATCTGCTAAAGCCATGTAATACTTGTAGGTTTATTTTCTGTCTTTATTTTATTTCGTAAATATTTTATTGTATGGTTAGTAATCTTAGGGTGTGAATAACCTAAATGTGATTAAAAATAACTTAGAAAATTAATTTAAATAAGATAGATACCTGAATATAAACACTCACACACGTAAGTCGATCTTTGATCGCCATCTTTCACTTCCTAGGGTATTCCTCTTGGTTGCCTTAAAATAAAATGGTCAAGTCCCTCGAATATAGGGATGTCTTAAGCAAAGTCCCTTCAAGTATAAATCATCATAGTCCCTACAGTTTAAAAGATCAAGTCCCTTCGAGGTTGCCTACGGAATAATGATCTTGTCCATTCGAATAAATGATGATAGTCCTTACGAATTGCTAAAGACATCCCTTAAGTTGCCTTCTATGACCATACGATGACCCTACGCTTGTCCCTTATACATCCAAGGTAATGACTACCTATTCCTTAATAATAGGGATAGTCTTACCATGGAAAAAACATATGAGAACACAAAATAATTAATCTAGGGTAGGTACCTCTTAGTTGCTTGCTCACACTTTTCAAAATTACTTTTACACCTCACTTTCTTAAACATTTTTCAAAACAAGGCTTTGTATATATCCATACAAGGATCATTACAAAGTACTTAGAAAAATTTCTAATCACACACTACACTCTTCAAAAACAATTTAAGTGAGCTAAGTAACTAAGAGCCCATGGATAACCATGGATATAAAGGGTGCTAACACCTTCCCTTTATATAACCTACCCCCCGAACTCATGTCTTTTAAAATAGGTATTTCCTGTTCTTTTATGTCCTTTCCATTTAGATAAAATAAAAGTCGGTGGCGACTCTTGCTATTCGCAACATGACTAAAAGTCAGTTCTCCCACCGTGTTACAGATATTAGCTAACACAGACGAGTGTGGAGGATGATACAGACGAGTATCCAAACAATGCAAACGAGCTTCAAACAGATAACAAACACAAACGAGTGCTGGGAAATGCAGACGAGCAACAAGAAAATATCAAACACAGACAAGTGCTGGGGAATGCAGACGAGCAACAAGCAAATATCAAACATAGACAAGTGTTGGGAAATGCAGACGAGCAATAAGCGAATATCAAACACTGACGAGTGTTGGGAAATGCAGATGAGCATCAAACAACTATCAAACATAGACGAGTGTTGGGGAGTGCATACAAGCAAAAACAAATGCCTGATTGGAAACAAGAATCACAACTCTGCAGGGGAGAACCAGGGCAAGAGACTCTGACACCTAACTCTGGTTAGGGGGATGAATACATGTCTGTGTCATTACATTAGCCAAAAATAAATTGGCGACTTCTCTGGGGAATATTTCAATGATAGGAGTAAACCCCAAACATGAACTTTGTGGGGAAATCAGGCGTTCAGCTGCCTGTTGGGAATACTTCACTTGTGGACAGATAACCCGTTTGGGGATGAAAGTTCTTCAAATAGCCTTGGAGTTTTGCTGGGGATTCCACCTGCTCTAACTTAGCTGGGGAACATTCTCTACTTGGGGAGATATGACACCATCCTGCAAAACATGTAACAACAGTATACACACATGCCCCGAGGACTTGCATGGTATGATTTGTTCATCCCTTGTCACCCGACACTCAAAGATAGTTTTAAATGTTTCCCTACAATGTCATTTTTTAAAGAAAAATCACCATGTTTCAAATGCAATGTACTTTTTGCCAAAAATTCAGGACATTTTTGCAAACAAAGTAAATAAAACACAACACAGCTTTTGACTGAAAATTCATTTATTGAGGGGCCTCTGAATAGGCAAATCCTTACATTAGGAAGCAACTACCTGGAAAGAGGTAGCTACCGTAAAATTGAGAAAAGAAACTATCCTAATGGCAATGTACACGGCTTTCCAATGAGTTTCCTTCCTGCTATGACCAACATGTATTCAAGATTTTCCGTTCTTGCCTTTGCTTTCTGAAGAAGAAGAGGGGACTGATTCCTACCCTTCTGATGTTGTCAGACTGTTTGAAACGGTGATTTGGTTCAGATTACCCAGATTGCAGTTGTTCGCTTATTCCCTTGTTTTGCGTGGATCGCCCTTTCGGGTTTTCAATCCACCGGGATACCCTTTTTTGCCTGAGTTGTCCAATGTGGCTTTTCAACTCAGCGGGTGTACATTTTTTATTTATTTTCCCTAACTTTTTCCCGAGCTCTTTATTCTGTTTTTAGCTCGTCGGGATGCTCTTTTCTTTCCTGGACTTTAATTCTGTTTTTGTGTCCAGTGGGTCTTTTATGCGAAGTATTTTTTAACTGCGTCTGAGTTAACAGGGGATTGGAAATCTTCTCCATCCATAGTAGTGAGTATCAGTGCCCCGCCCGAGAAAACTTTCTTTACTATGAATGGGCCTTCGTAGTTTGGGGTCCACTTTCCCCTGTGATCTGAACCTGGGGGAATAATCCTTTTGAGTACAAGTTCGCCTACTTGATACTCTCGAGTACGTACTCATTGGTAGAAAGCTCGCTTCATTCTCCTTTGATAAAGTTGACCATGACAGATGGCCGCTAATCTCTTTTCCTCAATTAGGCACAACTAATTATATCGAGCACGTACCCACTCAACCTCATCAAGCTTCACATCCATCATTACATGTAAAGAAGGAATTTCCACCTCAACAGGCAAGACTGCCTCCATGCCATATACCAGGGAGAAAAGAGTTGCCCCAGTTGACGTCCTGACTGACGTTCGGTACCCATGCAGCGCGAATGGTAACATCTCATGCCAATATTTGTAAGTGACAACCATCTTCTGCAAAATCTTCTTAATATTCTTATTAGCTGCCTCTACCGCGCCATTCATCTTTGGTCGGTAAGGAGAATAATTGTGATGCTGAATTTTGAAATCCCGGCACAGTTCTGCCATCATCTTGTTGTTCAAATTGGAACCATTATCAGTAATGATTCGCTCGGGCACTCCGTATCTGCAAATGATGTCTCTTTTTAGAAATCTGGCTACCACTTGGCGAGTGACATTGGCATAAGATGCTGCTTCAACCCATTTGGTGAAGTAATCAATCGCAACCAAGATGAAACGATAACCATTTTAAGCAGTGGGCTCTATCTTCTCGATCATGTCAATGCCCCACATAGAAAAGGGCCAAGGAGACGACATGACGTTGAGCGGACTAGGAGGAACATGCACCTTGTCTGCATATATCTGGTATTTGAGGCACTTACGGGCGTACGAACAATAGTCTGCATCCATTGTTAGCCAATAGTACCCTGATCTCAATAACTTCTTAGCCATTGCATGTCCTCTTGCATGAGTACCGAAGGATCACTCGTGGACTTCTTGCATTAATAGGTATGCTTCGTGTTTATCCACACATCTGAGCAAGACCATGTCAAAGTTCCTCTTATACAGAACTTTGTCTGCATTCAAGAAGAAACTAGCAGCAAGTCTGTCGCTCCCAGGATTTTCATCCTAGTACAAATGCGAAAGTGGCGCTGAAACGTTAGAGTCGCCAGCCAGACATTTTTATCCTGAAGGAATGGGAAAGGTAATGTTGCACAAACCTGAGGAAGAAGGAAAAGGACGAGGCCTTGCGAACCAAAGATCTGGGTCTGGAAGTCGGTTACGAATTGAGAAGGTATTAGCACCCCAATCCGTCCGCCGTACCCGATGGGATCCACACTTATAAGTCTGTTTCGAAGGGTGATAAATACGATGTTGTTCAAATGAAAGAATGGCTATCTGGAATGGAATGGAAATGAGATCAAAAAGAAAGGGGAAAATGTAGGGAAAATAAAGATTATGCTTGAATGGGCCCTACCCCACTGCATACGTACCTCATCGGGATAAATGAGGATCATAGTCGCCGTAGTTCGTCTAACTAAGGCGGGCACTTGTTTATGTTTTTTAGGATGACGTTGCCATAGCTCTAGATCAGATGTTACCGACTCTGACTCGAGGGTGTTTACTGTATCACTGTTTGAACTATTGAGGCAAGTCACATTCGTCCGCAAAGAGTATGATATGGGAAGAGAAGACGCGATGTCTTGGTTTGTTATCTTTTAGAAGAAGTGTTTTGACTTTATGTTTATCGCATGTACAACACTAAAGACTATGATATAGGAGTGAATACTTTCCAAGGTCTCCCCCAATGGAACGTTTGTAAAATTTCCTAGAAGAGTGGAGGAGAACTCCACTAATCATTTCCCGTATAACTTAAGGCTCGTGGCGCATTGTACACATTTTCCTTTATTAAGTGTTTTGATTTTTCTTTAAGATGAGAAGTGAGACTCAAGTTGGAAAAGGAAAAAAACTAAGGGGAACTAAGACACAACCCTAAGTCAATTGAATTCAAAGGTGACTTATGGTTAGTGAAGCTTGAAAGATTAAACCTACCTAAGGATATAAATCAGACTAGAAAGGCGAGTACAAAAAGTAATAATGGACAATATGGTCCTCCTAAGTCATGGTGGGTAAAAACGTGTATGAAACATAACTGGGATGAAACGATGGATCGGGTGGGTCGGTTGCGTGGTGCTGAGATGCACGACTTATGGTGTGCAACATACAAGACTTGCTTTTGGTGTAATGGAATGGAACGATGGTAATTGAGGAATCCTAAAGTCACATGAAACTTTATTTATTTATTTGAAAATTTACTCGACGTTGGATCGAGTATTTCCTTATTTTATTTTTTGAGATTTGGTTTTCTATCGATTCATTTTATCTTTTCTAGCCTAATTATGAGAACTATACAAGTATAAGAGTTCTAAGCTATTACATCACGAAGTACAAACCACAAAAATATAATCGAGGCATAATAAAAATAATCCAAGTCCATAAGCGAATCCTCGAAAAATACCTTGCACAAAAAGAAAATGTTAGTAAATGAAACGAAGATGCATATGCGACAATATGATGGAAATGAATTAAGATAACAAAAATATCAAAAGTCCTGGAAAAAATATGAAATTAATTCCCTAGGGTCTCTAACCTGACTATAATATTGTGTTAAAAAATCTCCTAAAAATTCAAAGTCTAACTATGTCAAATGGTCACTTAAATCTATCTAAGATTCAATCACAATTTTATACAAACAACACTACCAAAACAGTGGATAAAATCGCCTAGAAAATATACCAAAAATATTGCCAGGTACTATTATTAGTCCTCTAATCATAGCAGAAATAATGGGCCAAAAATATTATAGGAAGTGGGAGAAATAAAATGTACAAAATTATATGTTCATGAAAGAATTCAATCTAATCAATTAAATGGAAAATCGAAATTAAATTAAAAAATGACAAAATTTAGAAAGTAAAAATGTAGAAAAGTTCTAAAATTAGTTAAAAGACTACTATAATTTTTGTAGAATTTTATAATGTGTTTTCATATTTTTAATGGATTTAAATTGAAGGTATAAAACAAAAATTTATAAAGATTAGAAATAGGAGGGGGGTGCCAAATTAGTAAAATCTAGTTTATAAAAAGGTATTGGGACAGGTTGTGGGGTGCGGATAGCACATGTTTTAGGCCCATTCGCACCTACAGCCCAGGGATCTATGGTGGTCCTCTGTCAACTTCGTTGACTGGTCGTAGTCCGTCAGATGCGCTAACTGGATGTTGACGATTTAGATGGGGGGTTGTGATGATAGATGCGCAGTCCTTATAGTGAGGTAGCAGTGCATGCAATTGAAATATGGTGGTCCTACCGGACGGTGAAAAGTGTCACCGCCGGAGTGGACCACCGAAAAAAACAACTTTATCTTCCCAGAAAAAAATCAAAAAAAGATGGCGGTGGATTTATTAAGATTTATGGGTTTTAATTATTTTAAACGGTACTAATTAAGTGGGTTCATGGTTTTCAATTTGTTTTGATGAGTCTTTATGAACTTAATCCCTAATTAATCTCACAATCAATTATAACCAAATAACTTAACCAAACTCTTAACCTCAAAATGTGAACAAAACGACACCACCCTTACTCTCACCTCATCGTCTCCTCTCTCTCATCCCCCAACTTCATCTTCCTCAAGCACACAACCCTAGCCGTCACGGGTGTAAGAATCACCGGAGAAACTCCCTAATCTAAGCCTTGCTCTCCCTCATCTCACAATCGAAGACCCCAATCTTCCTCTCATCTCACAATACAAACCAAACCCCAGATGCTCGCTCCGAAGTACCGAAAAGTGATTTCACACAATTAAAGCGTAGATTCGTACCTTGAAGCTCAAAGACGCGCCGATGCTATCACTTGAAGAAAACGTCGCAATTTGTTTCGATGCCGCCACCACCTCAGCCGTCTTCGTATCTTGTAACTTTGAATCTTTCTCCATAATAATCAACCGCACGGGAAAAATGAAAGTTACAAATTCTTAGATGTTCGGAGATTTGCGCGATGTGCCTCCAACGAAGGAGAAGACGATGAAATCGTTTCAGGTACAAGGTCTTTAATCCTGAATTCCCTTTGATTCTTCAGTGCGTGCCTTTCGTTATTATCGTCCTTTTTTGAATTCGATTCATCTTCTTCTGTTACACCGCTTTGAAAGATTGTTGTTGTGGTTATTTCAATTCCATTACCTCGATCTATTGCAGGTTGTTTGGAAGTTTTTTGGGGTTGATAAATCTGAAGACGGATCCAGGTTGAAAATTGTTGAGGAGTGTTCTTGAAGATTTGTTTCGGAAAGGTGATAAAGAGGAGAAGGTGATTTCAAGATTGATGCAAACGAAGTCAAATTGTGGAGGTTGCTGATGATGATGTTGTGTCAAGAGTGTTGAGGAAGATACAACTCGAATACGATGCGAGTTGAAGAACTTGAAGTTGTTAATGCAGGTTGCATTTCTTTAAGGTGAATCATTGTATTCTTGAGATGATTGATGTTGATAATTCTTTGTGCATAGTTGAATTTTAACCTGTAGCCATGGATTTTTCAGTTTGTGGATTCTAATATCAGGGAATGTTTGGCGGTGATTGATGAAGGATTGATGAAGAGGAGTTGAAATTGGTGATGAAGTTGATGAAGAAGAAAGTTATGAAGGAAGTTGTGAAAATCTGAAGAAGAGAAACATAAATGGTTTGAAGATGATGAATCAATCGGAAAATGGGGAGTGAAGAAGAGAAGAGAATAAGATGAAGAAGAATTCAGAAATCAAATTGAGGGAGTGAAGAAGATGAAGTAATAATTTTTATAGAAGATTGGAGGGATAGATTCGATATTTCACAGGTAAAAATCGGTTACATTTCTGTTAGAGTTTGTTATTGTTAGTTGCTAATTCCATTGGAGATTGTTGTGACTGAATTTTTGGTTTCGAGATTTCTTCTTCTTTTTGTTTCTGAGTTCCAAGTCAATTTCTTTTGTAGGACTTTCAAAGTTATGAAAGCGAGAGTGAGGATAATGGATTGAAGGGAGATTGAAGTCATGGAAATGCCAAATTTTTGGCGATTATTCAGGAGAAATATCGATGCGGTTGGAGAGTTTTATTTGAAGTTGTCAATGAAGAACGTTGAAGAGTGATACGGGTGATAGTGAAGTTCACGGAAAGTTCTGATTATGAGAAGTTTTTGTTGGTAGTGATTGACGAAGAAAATGGAGATTTCCTGGATATTTTCCATTAGTTTTTTTTAACACTTTTCATCTGCATCCTCTTTTTGTAACTGTAATTTTCTGTTGTATTTTCTTCTTTTGGTATTGAGTTTCTTGTAACTGTATTGGATTATCTGTGATTATTGATGGATTCCAATAATGAAGAAAAGTGATATGAATTTTTATAAAGTTTTTCTGTTAACTTTTCTTTAGAGATTTTCCACTGTTTTTTCATGTGGAAGTTTATGTCATGTATTTTGCATCCAGACATTGAAAATTACAAATGTTTCCTTCTTGTACGTGAATTTGGGTAAAGGTCCTCACGCATTTCCGGCAAAAAAGGGGTTACATGGTAATTGGACGAATTCGGTACCTGGACATGCATTATAGCAAATGCAACATTCATGCAATTCTTTAAGGAAGTTCTGATGGCGTCTCTCATATTTGTAGCCTTGTAAAAAAGGAATATCAGCATCAATTATTCCAATTCCCAAAACCACGCGTGAGTCCACGACATTATTCAGGCCATAAGGACCTAGTCTAATCTCCTGGTCGAATCCCAAATGAGAAAGAGAAGAACTGTGTAACCAGTCTACCCAATGGCAAATTACCTCCTGCCCTTGCTGTTCTGTCCATATTGAATCCACCTTGGAATATAAACTTAAAATCTCGGCAGATTCTAACCATTTTACAGAGATTGTAAATCTAACCACTTTACAGAGATTTTAAATATAGGTGGCTGGTGGCTCGGATATGACTTAGGTAATAAACACGTCAAAACAATTGGTGGAAGATATTTTACTTTGAAAGAGTATAAGAAATCATCTGAAAATTGCCACTTATACTTTCAACTTCACTAAAAGAGTTCACCTTAGCAGTAATGCCTATTTCATCTAAAATATCAATGTTTATGTGTATCTGAAAACAACGCAAGCCTTTCCATGTCTTTCTCATAATTAGACCTTCTCAAAATCAAATTTCCATAGAAAGAAATGGTTTTGATTAGAATTACTATGACTTTGGAATTTGAATTTAAAATTTAGCTTGGGACAAGACTTAAGCATGTGTTAGATTGGAATTTTATGGCAAAAGACAAATCGAAACATGAAACTCGGAATATCAAGCTTAGGGAAATGAATTGAATTTGGATGAAATTGGGATTTAGGTAAAACCAAAGGAATTGGTTTAAGAAAGATGGTTTAACTAAATATTGACAAGTTCTAATGGATATTAGGAAATTAAATAATGAGAGAGATTGAAACATAGTTTAATACCCTGTGAATCACCAAGACCATAATTCACAACGCACTCCATTATAACTTTCATAAAAACCCTAATAATTTAGGAACTTCAGAATGAGCATACGTTCGAGATGATACGAGTTCAAACCTTATCTCAAACTTGAGTGTAATAACCAGATAAGACTCCTATGCCAATGGAATGCACGATCATAATTTTATGACCTAACATGAGATTCATATGAATGGAGCATAAGCTAGTTAGGGGAAGTAAATAAGAGGGCAAATTTTGGGGTGTTACAGCTGCCCCTATTCAATTACTGTAGACCTGAATGGATGATAGCAGTCGCTTTCAGACGTTTAACGTATACAGGGATTGAATACCAGAAATAAACAGAAAATTTGCACTCTGTGGCAGAAGAACAGGGAAATAAACTCAACCAATGAACTCTGCTTGGATATAATTCTGATGGGAAGAATAGTAAACAGGGGATGCCTTTTGAGTGTTGTCAGATGGCTACTGACTTGCCACACTGTGGGTGGACTTAGATAGGCTGCAGCAATGCCTTACTGATATCTTTCGGGTGGAGTCAGACTACTAACGACTTGCCACAATGCGGGTGGACTTTCAACAACTTGCGATCGAATTTTAAGATAATTTGCCACACTACGGGTGGTCTTTTTCCAATATGTGGTTGGACTTCACGATATGATTTGCCATCCTGGGGATGGACTTTCGCCAATTTGCGGTTGGACTTCAAGATACTTTGCCACACTGCGGGTGGTCTTTGATAATTTTCCACACTGCGGGTGGACTTTAAGAATTTGCCACCCGAAGATGGACTTTGGCCAGTCTACGGCTGGACTTTTGCTCACTGCGGGAGACTTTTGAAATTTGCCACCCGAAGATGGACTTTGGCCAGTCTGTGGCTGGACTTTTGCTCACTGCGGGAGACTTTTGCCCACTGCAGGGGACTTTAGAAATTTGCCACACTGCGGGTGGACTTCTGCTCACTGTGGGAGACTTTTGAAACTTGCCACCCGAAGATGGACTTTGGCCAATCTATGGCTGGACTTTTGCTCACTGCGGGACACTTTTGAAACTTGCCACCCGAAGATGGACTTTGGCCAATCTGTGGCTGGACTTTTGCTCACTGCGGGACACTTTTGAAACTTGCCACCCGAAGATGGACTTTGGCCAGTCTGTGGCTGGACTTTTGCTCACTACGGGAGACTTTTTACCACTGCGGGGGACTTTAGAAATTTGCCACACTGCGGGTGGACTTCTGCTCACTGTGGGAGACTTTTGAAACTTGCCACCCGAAGATGGACTTTGGCCAGTCTGTTGGACTTTACAAGATATCAAACTTGGATTATGCTGGGTACGCATATGTTGAATTACATGGCATAATGTCCCATGACACTGGGGATGTTAGGTTTTGAATATTGTCAATGAAGTGGTGTGAGTGTAAAAGGAATACCTGACGCGGAAGTAATAAGTCCCTGCTAACTCTATGGGGAAACACAATGATCGCGGATTCGATCTCAAGAAGCCCTGTGGGGATAACATCTCTGTTGAAAAAGAGCGTTAATAATTCATCTGTCCCGAATTATCACCTTTGCCAAAATTGGACTTTAGATTTGAGGAACGTGTCAGGGGATACCTCGACTATTGGGGATTATCCACTCTTATGGATCTGCTGGGGAAGAGAATGATTTATCTGAAATCTGCTAGGAGAATAGGAGTTACCTTAGATCTGTTGAGGAATCCGAGATCAAGGAAACCAGCTGAAGGAAAAACTTGGTGACTTTACTGGGGATAACTTCCATTCGTCTGTTGGGGATGACAAAACCGAGACACATCCCGCTGGGGAGGAAAAGAATTCAATTTGTCTCGTGCTGGGGATCATTTGCTCCTGTATGGATTTTACCTCAAGAGGATTTTACAAAAGACTTGGTGTCTTTAAACTCTTAGGTATCGTAATGACTGCATGAATAAGCGTAATAACCTTGCTAGGGAGGTAACCATTGCCCATGCAGATGAGCTTGGAGCTGTAAGAAACGCTGAATGAGATAATTGGCTTGACAAACATCCACTATATGAGTAATAAACTCAATCAGTAAGAGTTATGACAAGAGGGTGACATAGGAACTCTTTAGGAGTATAATTGTCTCGGTACTCTTAATTCTGGATAGGTGCTTCCGACTGTCTGTCTTCGGGAAAGAATGAATTCTCGTGCTATTGGGGTGGCTTGCCCCAGTACGAGTATTTGAATAGTCTTACACTTGACTGACTAATCTTTGCTCTTGGAGAGATTTGAATCTCGAGGTGATTGCCCCAGTTGGCTGAATTTTGAAGAGATTGCTCGATGTAACTGCCCCGGATTGGCTAGCTCTTGACATGACTGGTTAGGAAAGCCTTTACTCAATGGAGTTTTTCTCGGAAAAGTGCACCTCGACGTGACTATCTTTCAGAAGTTTTAGACTTCTCAACTTGGCAAGCTTAAGCTTCTGGACTGAATTTCCGCATGTGAACCATTTATGATGCCAAGCAAATGTATGCAAGCAAAAATGTTTATTCTTAGAATGAAAATTCTAATGCAACACACATGCTAACCTTGAAGTCTTTATTAAAAAGGGTGTCGCAAACCTCTGTGAGCGAATCACTGGTTAAAATACGACATTATTTTTTTTAATGAAAGTATGTACATGCAATACCAATAAGGATCTTTTAGCACAACTCATAGGAGTCAGGAACGTGGTCTCATAGTAGTACGCTTCTCAAATTAACCATGTTTCAGTTAGGACTTTTGAGGGTTGTATCGTGGCCTAGTTCACGGTTATAGAAACAAAGGATATAGGCTCAAAGTTTATTTGTGCCCACCCACTCTTCGTGATGTTCTCCATTCCTATGTTCAGCTAATTTTCACAAGCACTCACCTTTCATAAGGATCTCGTGTTGATTGAGGAACCATTGCTGCTAACAGTTCAAGCACCAATCAGGTTGTCGTTGAGAGTCAATCACTCCTCTACCTTTCGTGTCTGTGCCACACGACTTTGTTCTTGCTTAAGGATCTTTATTGTGTAATCCTTTCCGTCTTTCGCTTTTGTGTTATTTTGCTTATCCCTAACTTTTGCCTGGACTGATTCTTGTGAATCTTTTATTGTAAAGTCCAGCAGGATGCCCTAACTTTTTCCTAAGTCGCTTGTTTTCAAGTTTCGACTTAGCGGGCTCTTTCATCATTTTTTTTTTGCTTTTGAACAAGTCGCGTGACACCGTTTGTCTTGTTTGCTTTGCGAGGGTTGTGACTGCCTCATTCTTTGGTCGATGAAGGATAACCATTGTGATTTCCAGTCTTTGGACCTCTTGATTCGGATAACCATTGTGGTTTCTGGTCTTTGGAACTCTTGATTAGCATAGTGGAATTTAATGGATCCTCAAATACACTCCTTTATGAAAGCCTGAACGCTTGGTCCGACTAGCTGACATCTACCCTGCCCCTGGGTTACATGTGAGGGTTTTTCATGCGAAAAGAAACTCCTACTTCAAGGCTCAAAGGGGTTAGCGAGGGTTTATCTCCCTTATATCTCCAGTGTTTAGGGATTTGAAACAAAGCTTGTACATCGTCAACAGGGTCTTATTCGAGAGCACACAATTAGAGATTCTTGCGTTTTTGTTTCGTCATTCTCCCTCATAGAATTTAAACACGACAATTGGTATTGCGATGTACACATGCAAAATTATAAGTGAATGCGAATGAATTACTTCAAGAAAAACATGTGAGTTTTATTATTTCTAGCATTCAAAAGCAAACAAATTTCATACATGTAGACAAATGTTTAGCACATAAAAGAAACTACAAATGGAAATGCAGTAAAGAAATTGAATATTGCCGTAGTTGGGGAGGCTTGACTCCGTCTGGACCTGTCAATCTTGGGTACTTTCAGTGATCAATAGCTCTTTCACAGACTTGTAATCTTCTAGTTGCAGCCGTATACCCGACCATGGCAGTCATACTTCTTCTTCTAGCTATTCTGACTCTGACACGAGATGTCTGAAGAAAAGAGTAAAGTTGGGGAATAAAGTTGCCCTATAAGGTTGCTCGGAAAGACCTGACGATCTTCTGCCTACGTATCTCCATTGACTGATGACCAATGAAGAATCAGAGCGATGTAGTTCCCCTCAATAGGGATGAAAATTAACAATGAAGAAAGATAAACACACAGATGCCATCACTGAGAGTACTTGAATACTACCAGCTTTATTTACTTCATGAATACCCTGACGTCCTGGGTGATTAACTCGAAGACTTCAACTTAACGTGGACCATCTGGTAGAAAAACTGTGACACCAGTTCCGCCATGATTAGGCATTTGGATTCTGGAGTACATTTGGGAAAGGAGCAAAATTGATCGCCTTGGAGTCAACTAGGTCTTGTACCTTGTTCTGAAAAGCCCAACATTTCTCAATACTGTGCCCCTGGGCACCCGAATGGAATTCAAACCTGGCGTTTGAATAAAATTTGGTGGTAGATTATCAGCAGAAGGAGCCCTCATGGTACGGAGCTCAACTAGGTTCAACTTGAGCAGCTCTGGAAGCAATACAACATATGGACATGGGATAGGATCAAGTCTGCGATTCCTCGCTCTTGTTCTTTCCTGAAATGGTCTCTGTGCCTGTTGTTGCTGACCCTGAGATTGTGATTGAACATTTCGTTGTTGACATTGCGTTGGGCGCCTGATATGTCCATGTACTCTCTTACTCATACTCGACCGAGGAGCGGATGAAGGTTGTTGATGTAGCCCCTTTGAAGATTTGGCTTGAGCAATGATTCTAGAAGAAGGAAAATTGACCACCTCTTTTGTATTCCTGCATGCTTTATCTTACGGCACTTCCGGCCCGGTCAGTCCAAAAGTGATTACGCCTTTATCAATTAAGTCTTGCACTTGATGTTTAAACACCTGGCAATCATTAACATCATGTCCGGGAGCTCCAGAATGAAAAACACAGTAGGCGTAGGGATTCCAACTTTGGTGAAGTTTATCGGAAGGAGGAGTTAGCTCGTGAGACTCAATCAACCCCATTTTGAGCAGTTGTGGGCATAATTCAGCATAAGACATGGGTATCAGATCAATAACCCTTTCTTGCTCCTGTTGATGACGGGTTGCTAACAATGGAGGAGCTATAGACGATTCCTGTTGAAGTTTTTCTCCTGGAAACCAAGGCGTAGCAGTTGAGGAGGATCCCTGATAAGGAAAGAAAGTTCTCACTTCTTTGGTACCGATTGGTGTAGGATCATTTAGCTCACATGTGGAGTTGGTTCCTATCTGATTCTCTTCCTTACTGACAAGTGGCGATTGCTGGTGAAGAGACTCAAATTGTAGAGGAAATCCACCTAACAAACCTTGATTTAGTGGATATCCCAAAGAGATGGGAGAAACATGACCTTCTGTTTGAAAAGCAGACACACGACTATTTTCCTTTTTCGACATAGCATTCATGATTCCTGTAAGCAGCTTTATCTGAGTCTTCATCAAGTTAAATTCTTCTCTCAGCAATTTCTGACCCTGGGACAACGCTCGAATGTCCACTATAAAATGCCCCAGTTGGGCCTTCATCTTAGTCACCTCCGCTCGGAGTTGTTCCATGCCTATACCTTGACAATCATGATTCAAATTGGTCATTCTGGAGAGAAACCAAGTCAGGATAAGAATTTGTCCCTGAACACCTGTCAAAAATGCAAGGATGTATGCAAATGCCATGTTCGGTTATTTCCAAGGAATCTATCGGTTTTGATCCAAGTTTTAATGCAGAAAAAATCCGACAATTTAATTCAGATATGTGATCCTTAGAAGTAACTGAACATGTATGCTAAAATGCCACGATGTCATGTATGCAACTGGCATGTGATCAACAGTCCGACGCTGGTGTGGATCAGATAACCAAGTGTTGGTGAAGATCATAATGTCGTTATCTCTGTGTAGAAATTCCAGAGTTCTAAACCAAGTATCATATAGGACCGGATCATTTCATGGAGTAACACTGGCAAAGCGGGTATGTTGGAAGCTTAGGGTTCCTGCAAACCTGTAAACCCCTCCCAATCTCACGGGTGTGCTACTACGGGTCAACATCATGGACTCTCAAAGCCGAGTAGCAATAATACGTTCACCATTTCCGAAAAATGGCTCATGACCAAATCAGGGAATCGGTTTGGCATTATGTACTACCCAGGGAGGCCTCAGCTGAGTCCGGAAAAACAAGCATCCCTCATAAGTTCCCGGCTTCAAGCACTGAAGTCGAGATACAATAGTACATTCATCCTGAAGGGTACAATGCTACCGTCAAACGACCAGTCGCTTTAACGGGGTTCCTATGAGAGAACAAGGTCATCCTACGCGATTTCCTAGTGGGCCCTCGGGTGCGAATGGGTTTGCCACAAAATGTGGTCTGCCACTGTCACCACTGGAGAGGGTTGTTTCCACTAAGGTCCTCGATGACCGGTTCCCAGTGTTAGCAGCTCAGGTGGGAACATTCTATGGTCTATCTAGGCAGTATAGAACATATCCCAAGAGAGCCTGATCTGGGTGTGGGACTCGTGAAAACTACACATGCTCAAAACCACGCAAGCCACACGACTGCCCACTCTAAATCCTATGTGTATACTCAAGCCGAGTATTTGGCTTATCTCACAATAATCACATCCCGCCAAGGAAAACCAGAACAACCAGTACAATATATGCCAGTATATGCAACGATAAAGTAAAGTGCAGAAAGCTGTAAATAAAGCTGTAAAGTAAAGTGATAAACTATAAACAAAATAGTAAAGCTAAACTAAAGCACAACAACAAACGAATAAACACCCAAAGAAAACAGAAACATACAAGCGCTAGGATTGACTCTCAAAGGGGAAACCAGAGATTCTGGGTTCGATCCCCAGCAGAGTCACCAGCTGTCGCTCCCGGGATTTTCATCCTAGTACAAACGCGAAAGTGGCGCGGAAAAGTTAGAGTCGCCACCCAGACATTTTTATTCCGAAGGAATGGGAAAGGTAATGTTGCACAAACCTAAGGAAGAAGGAAAAGGACGAGGCCTTGCGAACCAAAGATTTGGGTCCGGAAGTTGGTTACGAATTGAGAAGGTATTAACACCCCAATCCGTCCGCCGTACCTGACGGGATCCACACTTATAAGTCTGTTTCGAAGGGTGAGAAATAAGATGTTGTTCAAATGAAAGAATGACTATCTGGAATGGAATGGAAATGAGATCGAAAAGAAAGGGGAAAATGTAGGGAAAATAAAGATTGTGCTCGAATGGGCCCTACCCCACTTCCTACGTACCTCATCGGGATAAATGAGGATCAGATTCGCCGTAGTTCGTCTAACTAAGGCGGGCACTTGTTTATGTTTTTTAGGATGACGTTGCCATAGCTCTAGCTCAGGTGTTACCGGCTCTGACTCGAGGGTGTTTATCGTATCGCTGTTTAAACTATTGAGGCAAGTCACATTCGTCCGCAAAGAGTATGAGATGGGAAGAGAAGACGCGATGTCTTGGTTTGTTGTCTTTTAGAAGAAGTGTTTTGACTTTATGTTTATCGCATGTACAACACTAAAGACTATGATACAGGAGCGAATACTTTCCAAGGTCGCCCCCAATGGAACGTTTGTAAAGTATCCTAGAAGAGTGGAGGAGACCTCCACTAATCATTTCCCGTATAGCTTAAGGCTCGTGGCGCATTTTACACATTTTTCTTTATTAAGTGTTTTGATTTTTCTTTAAGATGAGAAGTGAGACTCAAGTTGGAAAAGGAAAAAAACTAAGGGGAACTAAGACACAACCCTAAGTCAATTGAGTTCAAAGGTGACTTATGGTTAGTGAAGCTTGAAAGATTAAACATACCTAAGGATATAAATCAGACTAGAAAGGCGAGTATAAAAAGTAATAATGGACAATATGGTCCTCCTAAGTCATGGTGGGTAAAAATGTGTATGAAACGTAAATGGGATGAAACGATGGATCGGGTGGGTCGGTTGCATGGTGCTGAGATGCACGACTTATGGTGTGCAACATACAAGGCTTGCTTTAGATGTAATGGAATGGAACGATGGTAATCGAGGAATCCTAAATTCACATGAAACTTTATTTATTTATTTGAAAATTTACTCGACGTTGGATCGAGTATTTCCTTATTTTATTTTTTGAGATTTGGTTTTCTATCGATTCATTTTATCTTTTCTAGCCTAATTATGAGAACTATACAAGTATAAGAGTTCTAAGCTATTACATCACGAAGTACAAACCACAAAAATATAATCGAGGCATAATAAAAATAATCCAAGTCCATAAGCGAATCCTCGAAAAATACCTTGCACAAAAAGAAAATGTTAGTAAATGAAACGAAGATGCATATGCAACAATATAATGGAAATGAATTAATATAAAAAAAATATCAAAAGTACTGGAAAAAATATGAGATTAATTCCCTAGGGTCTCTAACCTGACTATAATATTGTGTTAAAAAATCTCCTAAAAAATCAAAGTCTAACTATGTCAAATGGTCACTTAAATCTATCTAAGATTCAATCACAATTTTATACAAACAACACTACCAAAACAGTGGATAAAATGGCCTAGAAAATATACCAAAAATATTACCAGGTACTATTATTAGTCCTCTAATCATACAAAAAAGAATGGGCCAAAACTATTATAGAAAGTGGGAGAAATAAAATGTACAAATTTTTGTGTTTATGAAAGAATTCAATCTAATAAATTAAATGGAAAATCGAAATTAAATTAAAAAATGACAAAATTCAGAAAGTAAAAATTTAGAAAAGTTCTAAAATGAGTTAAAAGACTACTATAATTTTTGTAGAATTTTATAATGTCTTTTCATATTTTTAATGGATTTAAATTGAAGGTATAAAACAGAAATTTATAAAGATTAGAAATAGGAGGGGGTGCCAAATTAGTAAAATCTAGTTTATAAAAAGGTATTGGGACAGGTTGTGGGGTGCGGATAGCATATGTTTTAGGCCCATTCGCACCTACAGCCCAGGGTTCCATGGTGGTCCTCAGTCAACTTCGTTGACTGGTCGTAGTCCGTCAGATGCGCTGACTGGATGTTGACGATTTAGATGGGGGGTTGTGATGATAGATGCGCATTCCTTATAGTGAGGTAGCAGTGCATGCAATTGAAATCTGGTGGTCCTACCGGACGGTGAAAAGTGTCACCGCCGGAGTGGACCACCGAAAAAAACAACTTTATCTTCCCAGAAAAAAATAAAAAAAAGATGGCGGTGGATTTATTAAGATTTATGGGTTTTAATTATTTTAAATGATACTAATTAAGTGGGTTCATGGTTTTCAATTTGTTTTGATGAGTCTTTATGAACTTAATCCCTAATTAATCTCACAATCAATTATAACCAAATAACTTAACCAAACTCTTAACCTCAGAATGTGAACAAAACGACACCATCCTTACTCTCACCTCATCATCTCCTCTCTCTCATCCCCCAACTTCATCTTCCTCAAGCACACAACCCTAGCTGTCACGGCTGTAAGAATCACCGGAGAAACTCCCTAATCTAATCCTTGCTCTCCCTCATCTCACAATCGAAGACCTCAATCTTCCTCTCATCTCACAATACAAACCAAACCCCAGATGCTCGCTCCGAAGTACCGGAATCAAAATCAATAATAAACACGGCAAAGTGATTTCACACAAGTAAAGGCGTAGATTCGTACCTTGAAGCTCGAAGACGCGCCAATGCTATCACATGAAGAAAACGTCGCAATTTGTTTCGATGCCGCCACCACCTCAGCCGTCTTCGTATCTTGTCACTTTGAATCTTTCTCCACAATAATCAATCGCACGGGAAAATTAAAGTTACAAATTCTTAGATGTTTGGAGATTTGCGCGATGTGCCTCCAACGAAGGAGAAGACGATGAAATTGTTTCAGGTACAAGGTCTTTAATCCTGAATTCCCTTTGATTCTTCAGTGTGTGCCTTTCGTTATTGTCGTCCTTTTTTGAATTCGGTTCCTCTTCTTCTGTTACACCGCTTCGAAATATTGTTGTTGTGGTTATTTCAATTCCATTACCTCGATCTATTACAGGTTGTTTGGAAGTGTTTTGTGGTTGATAAATCTGAAGACGGATTCGGGTTGAAAAGTTTTGAGGAGTGTTCTTGAAGATTCATTTCGGAAAGGTGATAAAGAGGAGAAGGTGATTTCGAGATTGATGCAAATGAAGTCAAATCGTGGAGGTTGTTGATGATGTTGTTGTGTCAAGATTGTTGAGGATGATACAGCTCGAATACGATGCAAATTGAAGAACTTGAAGTTGTTAATGCAAGTTGCGTTTCTTTAAGGTGAATCATTGTATTCTTGATATGATTGATGTTGATAATTCTTTGTGCAGAGTTGAATTTTAACCTGTAGCCATGGATTTTTCAAGTTGTGGATTCTAATATCAGGGATGGTTTGGCGGTGATTGATGAAGGATTGATGAAGAGGAGTTGAAATTGGTGATGAAGTTGATGAAGAAGAAAGTTATGAATGAAGTTGTGAAAATCTGAAGAAGAGAAACATAAATGGTTTGAAGATGATGAATCAATCGGAAAATGGGGAGTGAAGAAGAGAAGAGAATAAGATGAAGAAGAATTCAAAAATCAAATTAAGGGAGTGAAGAAGATGAAGTTCTGATTTTTATAGAAGATTGGAGGGATAGATTCGATATTTCACAGGTAAAAATCGGTTACATTTCTGTTAGAGTTTGTTATTGTTAGTTGCTAATTCCATTGGAGATTGTTGTGACTGAATTTTTGGTTTCGAGATTTCTTCTTCTTTTTGTTTTTGAGTTCCAAGTTAATTTATTTTGTAGGACTTGCAAAGTTATGAAAGCGAGAGTGAGGATAATGGATTGAAGGGAGATTGAAGTCATGGAAATGCCAAATTTTTGGCGATTATTCAGGAGAAATATCGATGCGGTTGGAGAGTTTTATTTGAAGTTGTCAATGAAGAACGTTGAAGAGTGATACGGGTGATAGTGAAGTTCACGGAAAGTTCTGATTATGAGAAGTTTTTGTTGGTAGTGATTGACAAAGAAAATGGAGATTTCCTGGATATTTTCCATTAGTTTTTTTTAACACTTTTCATCTGCAGCCTCTTTTTGTAACTGTAATTTTCTGTTGCATTTTCTTCTTTTGGTATTGAGTTTCTTGTAACTGTATTGGATTATCTGTGATTATTGATGGATTCCAATAATGAAGAAAAGTGATATGATATTTTATAGAGTTTTTCTGTTAAGTTTTCTTTAGATATTTTCCACTGTTTTTTCCTGTGGAATTTTATGTCATGTATTTTGCATCCAGACATTGAAAATTACAAATGTTGCCTTCTTGTACGTGAATTTGGGTAAAGGTCCTCACGCATTACCGGAAAAAAAGGGGTTACATGGTAATTGGATGAATTCGGTACCTGGACATGCATTATAGCAAATGCAACATTCATGCAATTCTTTAAGGAAGTTCTGATGGCGTCTCTCATTGTTGTAGCTTTGTAAAAAAGGAATATCAGCATCAATAATTCAAATTCCTGAAACCACGCGTGAGTCCACGACATGATTCAGACCATAAGGACCTAGTCTAATCTCCTGGTCGAATCCCAAATGAGAAAGAGAAGAACTGTGTAACCAGTCTACCCAATGGCAAATTACCTCCTGCCCTTGCTGTTCTGTCCATATTGAATCCACCTTGGAACATAAACTTAAAATCTCGGCAGATTCTAACCATTTTATAGAGATTGTAAATCTAACCACTTTACAGAGATTGTAAATATAGGTGGCTGGTGGCTCGGATATGACTTAGGTAATAAACACGTCAAAACAATTGGTGGAAGATATTTTACTTTGAAAGAGTATAAGAAATCATCTGAATTGCCACTTATACTTTCAACTTCACTAAAAGAGTTCACCTAAGCAGTAATGCCTATTTCATCTAAAATATCAATGTTTATGTGTATCTGAAAACAACGCAAGCCTTTACATGCCTTTCTCATAATTAGACCTTCTCAAAATCAAATTTCCATACAAAGAAATGGTTTTGATTAGAATTACTATGACTTTGGAATTTGAATTTAAAATTTAGCTTGGGACAAGACTTAAGCATGTGTTGGATTGGACTTTTATGGCAAAAGACAAATCGAAACATGAAACTCGGAATATCAAGCTTAGGGAAATGAATTGAATTTGGATATGGAAAGAAATTGGGATTTAGGTAAAACCAAAGGAATTGGTTTAAGAAAGATGGTTTAACTAAATATTGACAAATTCTAATGGATATTAGGAAATCAAATAATGAGAGAGATTGAAACATAGTTTAATACCCTGAGAATCACCAAGACCATAATTCACAACGCACTCCGTTATAACTTTCATAAAAACCCTAATAATTCAGGAACTTCAGAATGAGCATACGTTCGAGATGATACGAGTTCAAACCTTATCTCAAACTTGAGTGTAATAACCAGATAAGACTCCTATGCCAATGAAACGCACGATCATAATATTACGATCTAACATGAGATTCATATGAATGGAGCATAAGCTAGTTAGGGGAAGTAAATAAGAGGGAAAATTTTGGGGTGTTACAAAGTCATCTCAAGGTCTTCTTGTCGTTGGATGATGCCCCAGCTGGGTATTCTTGTTTTTCCAGGAAAAGCTTGATATCAAAGTACCAAGGTTTCTCATCAGACACTGCGTCTACAGAGAAAGCATAAGTTGGTGCGTCAAGCCTGGAAATGTCAATCCTGGGCACATAGTTCCAACACAAGACTTTGATGGACGAAGAAAGAGTAGCCAATGCATCGGAAAATTGATTATCATCCTGTGGTATATACTGAAGCTTAACCGTTGTGAAGAACATCAATAGTCTTCTGGCATAATCCCTATAAGGAATTAAGTGTTCTTGATGTGTATACCACTTGTCGGTAATCTGGTTGATAACGAGGACTGAATCTCTGAATATATTGAGGGTCTTAATCCGAAGGTTAATAGCCTCTTCTATTCCCATTATGCACGCCTCGTACTCTGCTTCATTGTTGGTGCATCCAAAAGTAATCCTGGAAGCGAAGGGAAAGTGAACACCTTCGGGAGTGATAAGAACAACACCAACTCCGTATCCATTGATATTGAATGCCCCAACAAACATCAACTTCCATTTGGATTCAGGGTCAGGCCCCTCCTCTAGAAGTGGTTCCTCACAATCTTTTGCCTTAAGGTGCATGATGTCCTCATCAGGGAAATCAAACTTCATTGGCTGGTAATCGTCTTCAAGTGGTTGTTGTGCAAGATAATCTGACAATACACTTCCTTTGATGGCTTTCTGGGAAGTATAATGTATGTCATACTCTGTTAATATCATTTTCCACCTTGCAACCCTTCCGGTTAATGCTGGTTTCTCGAAAATATACTTGACAGGGTCCATTTTTGAGATTAGCAATGTGGTGTGGGTCAACATGTACTGTCTCAGTCGGCAAGCAGCCCATGCCAAAGCGCAACAAGTTTTCTCGAGTAGTGAATAACGAGATTCACAGTCGGTAAACTTTTTGCTAAGGTAATAAATAGCATGCTCTTTTCGAACAAACTCGTCATGTTGGCCTAACACACCCCATCGACCCTTCTAACACGGTCAAGTACATGATAAGTGGCCGTCCTGGAACTGGAGGCATCAGGATCGGAGGCTCCTGCAAATATTCTTTTATCTTTTCAAAGGCTTTTTGACAGTCCTCATTCCACCTGGCCGTTTGTTCTTTTCTTAACAATTTGAAGATTGAGTCGCATGTGGAAGTTAGATGAGATATAAACCGAGAAATGTAGTTCAATCTCCCTAAAAACCCACACACTTCTTTTTCTGTTCTTGGTGCAGGGATGTCTTGTATTGCTTTTACTTTTGCAGGATTTACCTCGATCCCCCTTTGGCTAACAATAAAACCCAACAATTTACTAGAACACACTCCGAAAGTGCACTTGTTTGGATTCAACCTCAATCTATACTTTATCAATATTTCAAACAGCTTTTTGAGATTGACCAAATGTTCTTCTTTGTCCCAGGACTTGGCAATCATATCGTCCACATAGCACTTGATTTCGTTGTGTATCATGTCGTGGAACAAAGTTACCATAGCACGTTGATACGTTGCCCCGACATTCTTCAACCCAAAGGGCATAACCTTATAACAGAATGTACCCCACGGGGTAATGAACGTCGTTTTCTCCATGTCTTCTGGTTCCATCTTAATCTGATTATACCCGGAGAAGCCATCCATGAAAGAAAATACCGAGAACTGAGAGGTGTTATCTACCAGCACATCAATGTGAGGTAATGGAAAGTCATCCTTTGGACTAGCTCTGTTTAGATCCCGATAATCGACACACATCCGGGCCTTGCCATCTTTCGTTGGTACAGGCACAATGTTAGCTACCCAAGGTGGGTAACTAGTTACGGCAAGGAACTCGACATCTCACTGCTTTTGAACTTCCTCCTTGATCTTCATTGACATGTCAGGGCGAGTTCTTCTCAGCTTTTGTTTTACCGGAGGACAATCTTCCCTTAGTGGCAGCTTTTGTACAACAATGTCAGTATCCAACCCTGGCATATCCTGATACGACCAGGCAAAGATATCCACATATTCCCGCAGCATACCAATCAATTCCTTCTTTACCTCGGCCTGCAGACAGGCCCCAATCTTTATCTCTTTCTTTACATCCTCAGACCCGATGTTAATGATCTCTATTTATTCCTGATGAGGTTGGATGACACTTTCCTCTTGTTTCAACAACCTAACCAATTCTTCAGGGAGTTCACAGTCTTCCTCAACCCCTTCATCAGCTTGGTAGATAGGATTATCGAAGTCATGCATGGTCATAGCAGGAACGTTATCACAGGAATCCGAATGATCAACACTGCACAAATGATGTGCTTAATTTGGAATCTGTTCTCTTACGAAAGAGATGCAAACACACAAAAATACAGGAAAATAAAACATTTCCATTTTATTGGTTTTTTGTATAAAACTTAAAAAAAACGAAAGAAGAAGAGCACAATTTGCTTGAAAAATGTCCTTTATTTCATGGTAAAAATAAATGCATTAAAAGCATGATGGCCCTACAAATGGATCCATGCACCTTGGGCAGAGTGCAGGATTTGACATGCAGTATGATAAAAATGGAAACAAGAAAATTACTTTGACTGCCAGGTAACTTGAATAAAATCTTCAACAGACCAGTTTCGGAGCTCCTCCCCAGGTGCGCATGGGCGAATCCAGTTATCCAAGTCGCAATCACTATCCCCATCTTCATCTGTAGCACACACATTGTTGTAGTCGAGCATTCCAGCATTAGTGAACGTTATGGACTTACTGCCTTGAGACCAGCTGGACTGACCAGGTTGATATCCGAGACCGAAGTTACCATCCTTCTTTTCCACTTCTAACAACTTGCCCCAGCCCTGGGCATTTCCGGATTGGACTACTTCCTTAGCTTGCTTGTAGGAGTAGATAGGAGTCCCTTCCTTCTCTTTGCTTTAAACTGTAGCAACTGGAGACAAAGTACTAACATTGACTGTCTCAAAAGCCTGGCAAAGTGTCTCATGGATCTCCCCGTCCATTTCCACGTATTTGAAGGTCGACAGATGGCTTACAAAAATATCTTCCTCCCCGCATACAGTAACAACTTGTTCATCTACCACGTACTTCAACTTTTGATGCAACGTGGATGTTACTACGCCAGCAGCATGAATCCAAGGATGTCCTAGCATACAGATATAAGCAAGCTGGATATCCATAACATAGAATGCGCTCTTGAAAATATGAGACCCAATCTTTACCGGTAGCTCCACTTCCCCGAATACAGACCTTCGTGACCCATAAAAGGCCTTTACAATCAAATCGTTGGGTCGTAAAACAATGCCATCAACATTCAGCTTCATTAAGGCCTTCTTAGGGAGTACATTGAGGGAAGAGCCTGTATCTACCAGGACATGTGATAGAACAACGCTCTTACACTCCATGTTAATGTGTAAGGCCTTATTGTGATTGCGTCCCTCAGAAGTGAGATCTCTATCTGTGAATCCCAACCCATGGTTGGTGTTCACACTGGCTACCACAGCCTCCAACTGGTTAACAGTTATCTCTTGTGGTACATATGCCATTTGCAAAACTTTTAGCAGAGCCTCTCTATGAGCTTGGGAACACATTAATAATGACATAATGGATATCTTGGACGGGGTCTGATTCAGCTGTTCAACCACCTTATAATCCCTTTTCTTAATTATCCTCATGAATTCTTCAACTTCCTTTTCAAAAGTGCCCTAACTAGTGGCGGGAGTTGTCATTTCTTCAGTAACTATCTGTTTACCCTTAGCCTTCGCAGCAACTTTAGCTTCAGAATCACCTCTAAGAGCTTGAGGAGCAAAGAGACGTCCACTCCGTGTAAACCCACCAACTCCTCCGACATTCACAATAGTCGGGTCAATTGTCACTGCTTTACTTTCCACCTTATGTCCTTCTACGTACACATCTGAGCCATAGTGTCAAGGAATGGCCTTGTCATTAACATAGGGAACTGGCCCCGGAACAGTAATGGTTATTGGACTCACCTCTGGAACATATATAGTCACCGGCTCTCTTCGGGAAGGAACTTCGGTAGGATCAAAATAAATTATTACTGTAGACACACAATCACTTCTGTTGTCAACTTTGTCAAACTGTAGACACCCCTCATCAATCAAACACTGCAACCCATCCTTCAAATCTCCACAACCATTAACTGAATTCAAACAACCCTCGTAGTCAAGATAACACCCTGGGAACACCTGCCCTTTCAACAATCTGTCTTTTACCACTAACAATGAAGTCTTTACTTCTTCCACGTTCAAAATCAGGTTTAACTTCTCGCCACCGTCAACAACATTTATCCGGGCCCCTCTATGATTTGGAATGGGGTTTGATGTAACATTTGGAGGTGGTGCAAAGTTAATTGCTTTTGAGTCAATCAAATCTTGGACTTTATGCTGTAATTCCTTGCACTTTTTCGTTGAGTGCCCGGGAGCTCCTGAGTGAAATGCGCATCTTGCGTTACCATCATACCCAACTGGAAGCTCTCCAGGTGGTGGTGGTGCTAATGTCCTCAACTGAACCATGTTCAAATCTAACAATCTTTGTAGCAGTGTTGTGTACGTCATAGGAATTTCCTCTAGCACCCTGTTAGCTGGACAAGCTGGTCTCTGTTGATAGGGTCTTTGCTGATAGTTATTGCACTGCGGCTGTTGTTGTTGCTGCTGTTGTTGGGGTTGTTGAACAGGGCTTGTAGGAATGGTGACAGTTGTCACCTACTCGTAAGATCCCCTGTATCCACGGCCCCGTCCTCGGCCGTACACAACATTAGTTTCTCCCTCTCTTCTTCTTGGAGGTCCATTAAAAGCTTTTCTGACACCACTTGAGCTACCTGCACCACTGTCCTGAATTTTCCCCATTTTCAGCAGAGTTTCAACCCTTTCCCCGACTATCATAATATCGTTAAACTTTGTTGCTGAACAAGACGCTAATCTCTCGATAAACACACCCTGCAGTGTTCCCATAAACATGTCTTCCATTTCATTTTCTAACAAGGGAGGTTGTACTCGAGCAGCAAGTTGACGCCACCTCTGGGCGTACTCTTTGAACCCTTCTTTAGCACTCTGAGACATTGTCTGCAACTAGGTACGATTTGGAGCCATATCCAAATTATACTGATACTGTTTCACAAACGCCTCAGCTAAATCCTTCCAGCTTCGAATATTGACCCTGCTCAGCTTCATGTACCATTCCAAGGAAGCTCCTACAAGACTATCCTAGAAGTAATATATCCACAGCTTTTCGTCATCTGTATGCGCAACAATCCTTCCCACAAAAGACTGAAGGCGAGTTTTCAGGCAAGTCGTACCGTTGTACTTATCAAAAGTAGGGACCTTGAACTTGTAGGGAATTCTCACCCCTGGCACTAAGCCCATATCAGTGATGTCAAACCCTAGAGAACTCTGAGATTGAATGACGCGAATTTGCTCAACCATTTCTTCAAATCTCATATTCATGTCAACCCCCTAGCCTTCTGCTTCATCCATCAAAGTGAATTGTTCATCCTGCCCATCCATCTGCATGTTATGCACTCCATCATTGATAATAGTGACCCCTGGTTGCACCACAGGGATTTCAACATGACGGGTGTTACACCCCAAAATTTACCCTCTGATTTTTATAACCCAGTTGGCTTATGCTTCACCTTCATTTGCAGTTGCCATTCGGCCATTAACACATCTCGCATTCAGGCGTAGGATTAAGGTGGCGATTAAGGTGTCATAGAAGCATGATACTAGGGTTTTATGTTGGAATAAAGACTTCTACGAGCAAAATTCATCGTGGAACTAGAGTTCTTAGTTCATGAGTAATGTGGAACTTTCCTTCAAATTCATGGTATTCAAGGGTCTTCGGGAGTGTCAAGTATTATGACTCTTCATCACTGTTGCTTATGATCCGGGGGGTTATATGTAGTTCGAAGCATATCTTTAGATCATTCATCAAGTTTTCACGGAAAAGTTTGTTTAGCCATTACAAGTAGTGCTTCATTGATGTTCATACCATTGCTTTAAAGACACATTTAAGACATCTCATGTTGGATATGAGTGGGACTTCAAGATAGCATTAGACTTCGAGTCGTTATATTTTAAAACTGATTTGGACTACAATTCATTGTTTCTCAGGTTGGTTGTAACGTATGTGATTAAAACTTGTGTCAAGACATTCACCATTCGCCAAGCCATGTGGATAAAATTTGTGTCGAGATATTCACAATTCATTTTCAAAATTAGTTTCATGATGATTAACTTTAAAGAGTTGTTTTAAGGCCATTCTCATGTCAGTTTGATTTTAAAGAAAACAACAAGCTATTTGTTTTAAGTTATTCTTGAAACAGACTGTGAAAGATGCAACATGTTATGGGCTGGCTGGTGTCTTTGGTGGGCCATCTCGTGATATTGTTCTCAATACATACGTGATCATGGTATGGGGGCTCTCACGATATAGCATAATCGTTGAAATATAATAAAAATATAATGTTGACTTTCTCCCATTCTAATGTTTCAACACCACATCATAACAGGGATCCGCGAAAAGAAAAATTTGAATTACAATGTACTCAGGAAATCCACAAATAGTTTGCTAGGATAACTAGTTCATGATAGCCAAATACAGAAAATCACAAAGGGAACCTATACACCAGAAAACTCAGGAATTCATCAGAAAATTCATTCCAAAAAAATTCAGAAACAACTTTCAAATGATGATTATAAAACAGATACAAGAAAGTCAAAATCAGAGAAAATCATCAGAAAAGTGATCCGAGCAACAATTCAATTTCAGTTAATATTAGCGGAACTCTAATTCGAAAAAATTCAGCTACATGATCATGACTGATATAACAGATAAGACGGAAAAAAGACATCTTCGTCAGCCGCGTCGCTCTTGGATCCCTCTCGCCAATCTCGTTTCCAATCGAACTCTTTATCCATGAAAACGCCTATAACAGAAAATCTACAGAAAAAAGAAAAGAGGAAGAGAGAGTTCAGTACAAAAACAGTTACAATTTCTAACCAAATATCTAACAAACTAACAGAATCCCTAACCACTTCTAACTGATTTTTCACTGAATCGCAAAAAACAAAATTGGAGGAATCAATAACAAAAAATAGTTACAAAAGCTAAAAAAACTTCTAACAGAAAAACCAATTTTTCAACCAAGCAATACCTGGAGCAATCACCTTGTCAGATCTCCTATAAACAGCTTGCTGCAAGAGGGGATTCAGGATAGACTAATCTTCATTCTTCTTCATTCATCCTCCACCATTTTTCTTCCTTCATCTTCTTCATCCTTTCCGCACTCTTCAATCTCTTTCATTTTCATCTCTTCTCTCATCTATTCTCCATCTCCACTCCTACATTACCTTCAACCACTTTCCAGAATTCTTTAACAAAGAAACTTCCCCAACTCAAACGGAATCCAACTCTTCATCAATCTTGAAGAGCTTGCATAGTCCATGTATTCATAGCTTGTCATCTCCGCATATCCATAATCGCTGCAAAACCATGAAAAGCCGGGTCACACCGTATCAACAAAAATCATCATTTCAACAATAGTAACTTCAAGAAGCAGAATCTCATAAAGAGGAAAAAAGGTCTTAGGCCACATACCTGATCTATGAACTCCGATTCATCCTCGAAGAGTACGGCATCATCGATCTTCAAATCTCGCGAAACATATTCAACAACCTGGAGCAGCCTTCAAAACCAACTTGAATCGACTCAGCGTAATCGATCTCCTGCATCCATCAACACCGCGATTGTCTTCGATCAACATCCAATCTCCACAACCTGCAAAAATTCAGGAACGCACGTCAGAATCATAGAGTCATCAAGAACTCGTACCTCAACGTTCACAAGTCATTTTCTGCGGCGAAACTCATCGAAGATGTGCGTGCATCATCGCCATGCCTCAAATTCAATCAATGAAACAACGACGGTGAGTGGAAAAGCATTCGAATCCACAGAATAGAAGAAGAGAAAGAGGAGCGGTGAGTCAAAAAGCCCTTACCGGAAGTTAACCCTGCCACGGCCTTCACCTACATGTGATACCTTCTTCTCAGTGAGGTTGATTTTGTGCCGATTCGGAGTAGATTAGGTCTAGGTTAAGAATTTAGGGATGAAGCTTGAGCGAATTAGTTTAGAAGACCGGTGTTTTAGGGGTGGCGGCGGTTAGGTTTTTCGTGGTTTAGGAAGATGAAGGGAGAAGAAGACGAAGCCGCCGTAAGAAAGTAGAAGAAAGAGGATAGGCGAGGGAAAGGAAGTCGCCGCGGAAGGCAAGAAAGAGGGGCTAGGGTTTCTATGTTTTCTTAATCCCTTTTGTTCTTCTTCTTGTTTGTTTTTATAAATTTAAATTATTAGGTTAGTTAATAGAATTAAAAGAATAATGAGAAGATCAGAGGAAAATCAAGCAATTTAATTCACATTAATCCATTTAATTTAAATTAAGTGCACCATTAGTTTTCTAAGAGATAAGATTGTGGATTTGTGATGGATTTCGTCCACACCGGCGGTGACACTTGTCACCGTCCGGTTGGACCTTTTCGTTTGTATCACACGCATACCACACACTATAACAATCATGCACCCTCATAAGACCTGGCGCGTGGGCCTCTTGTTGCTGCTACTTGCACCCCCAAAGCAGGCCCATTTGTGTTCTTTTAACTAATAAATGTTTCTATCTCCCCCCCCCCTTTTATTTCTTTTCTTTAAAATTTCTATTTTATATAGTTTTCAATTAATTCCCAAAAAAATATTAAAACACTTAAGAAAAATCTCCAAAAATTATATTAGGATTTTAATGCAATTTAGAATTTTTCCCAATTTTTACTTTCTGAATATTTGCATTTTTCATTTTAAATTCGATTTTTCATTTTAATTGATTTATATCGAATTTCCACATGAACACATAAATTTGTACATTTTATTTTTGCCACTTCCTATAACATATTTGATCCATTCTTTTTTCTATGATTAGAGGACAAATTAAAATACCTATAATATTTTTGGTGTATTTTTTAGGGCATTTTATCCACTGTTTTGGTAGTGGGATTTGTATAAATTTGTGATTGAACCTTAGATAAGTTTAGGTGGCAATTTGACATAGTTAGACTTTGAATTTTTAAGAGATTTTTTAGCACAATGTCATAATCAGGTTTAAGACCCTAGGGAATTAATTTCAAATTTTTCCCATGACTGTTGATATTTTTGGTATTTTAATTCATTTCCATCATATTATGCATATTCATGATTCATGTCATTCACTAACTATCTTCTTTTTGTGCAAGGTATCTTCCGAGAATTTGCTTATGGACTTGGATTGTTATTATGCCTCGATTATATTTTTGTGATTTGTACTTTGTGATGTAATAGCTTAGAACTTGTATGCTTGTATAGTTTCTATAATTAGGATAGAAAAGATAAAACAAATCGATAGAAAACCAAAATCTCAAAAAGAAAAATAAGAGACTCGATCCAACATCGAGTAAATTTTCAAATAAACAAAGTTGCATGTGACTTTAGGATCCTTAGATTACCATCGTTCTACTCCATTACAACCAAAAGCAAGCCTTGTATGTTGCTCACCATAAGTCGTGCGTCTCAGCACCACGCAATCGACCCACCCGATCCATTGTTTCATCACCATTTATGTTTCATACACGTTTTTACCCACCATGACTTAGGAGGACCATATTGTTCACCATTAACCTTTTGTACTTGCATTTGTAGCTTAATATCTCTTAGGTAGATTTAATCTTTCAAACCTCACTAACCATAGGTCATCCTTAAATTCAACTAATTTAGGGTAAGTCTAGTTTCCCTTAGAATTTTTTCCTTTGCCAACTTGAGTCTCACTTATCATCTTTAAGAAAAATAAAAAAAAAACTTAATAAAGGAAAAGGTGTACAATGCGCCACGAGCCTTAAGCTATACGGGAAATGACTAGTGGAGGTCTCCTCCACTCTTCTAGGATGCTTTACAAACGTTCCATTGGGGGCGATCTTGGAAAGTATTCACTCATGTGTCATAGTCTTTAGTGTTGTACATACAATAAACACAAACTCAAAAACACTTCTTATAAAAGACAACAAACCAAGAAGTCACGTCTTCTCATCTCATCTCATACTCTTTGCGGATGAACATGACTTGTCTCGACAGTTCAAACAGTGATACGTTAAACACCCTCGAGTCAGAGCCGGTAACACCTGAGCTAGAGCTATGACAACATCATCCTAAAAATCACAAACAAGTTTCAGCCTTAGTTAGACGAACTACGTCTTCTCTGATCCTCATTTATCCCGATGAGGTACGTAGGCAGTGGGGTACGGCCTATTCGAGCACAATCTTTATTTTCCCTACATTTTCCCCCTTTATTTCCATCTTTCTTTCCATTTTTAATTCCATTTCTTTTCTCATTTCATTTCCATTCCAGATAGCCTTTCTTTCATTCAAGCAGCATATTATTTTTTCACCCTTTGAAAACAGACTTTTAAGCGTGGATCCCGTCGGGTACGGCGGACGGATTGGGGTGCTATTACCTTCTCAATTCGTAACTGACTTCCGGACCCAGATCTTTGGTTCGCAAGGCCTCGTCCTTTTCCTTCTTCCTCAGGTTTGTGCAACATTACCTTTCCCATTCCTTCGGGATAAAAATGTCTGGCTGGCGACTCTACCTTTTCCGCGCCACTTTCGCGTTTGTACTAGGATGAAAATCCCGGGAGCGACAGCTGGCGACTCTGCTGAGGACTATTAGAAATTATGATTTCCCCTTTGAGAGTCAATCCTTGCGCTTGTCTGTTTCTGTTTTCTTTGGGTGTTTATTTGTTTGCTGTTATGCTTTAGTTTAGCTTTACTGTTTTATTTACAGTTTATCGCTTTCCTTTACGACTTTATTTACAGCTTTCTGCACTTTACTTTACACTCGCATATACTGGCATGTACTGTACTGGCTGTTCTGGTTTTCCTTGGAGGGATGGGATTATTGTGAGATAAGCCAAATACTCGGCTTGAGTATACACATAGGATTTAGAGTGGGCAGTCGTGTGGCTTGCCTGATTTTGAGCACGTGTAGTTTTCACGAGTCCCACACCCAGATCAGGATCTCTTGAGATATGTTCTATACTTCCTAGGAAGACCATTGAATGTTCCCACCTGAGCTGCCAACATTGGGAACCGATCATTGAGGACCTTAGTGGAAACAACCCTCTCCAGTGGTGACAGTGGCAGATCACATCTCGTGGCAAACCCATTCGCACCCGAGGGCCCACTAGGAAATCGCATAGGATGACCTTGTTCTCTCGTAGGGACCTGGTTAAAGCAACTGGTCGTATGACGGTAGTATTGTACCCTTCGGGATGAATATACTATTGTTTCTCGACTTCAGTGCTTGAAGCCGGGAACTTATGAGGGATGCTTGTTTTTCCGGAATTCAGCTGAGGCCTCCCTGAGTAGTACATAATGCCAAACCGATTCCCTGATTTGGTCATGAGCCATTTCTCGGAAATGGTGAACGTATTATTGCTATTCGGCTTTGAGAGTCCGTGATGTTGATCCGTAGTAGCACACCCGTGAGATTGGGAGGGGTTTACAGGTTTGCAGGAATCCTAAACTTCCAACATACCCGCTTTTGCCAGTATTACTCCATGATATGATCCGGTCCTATATGATACCTGGTTGAGAATTCTGGAATTTCTGCACAGAGATACTGATATCATGATCTTCACCAACACTTGGTTATCTGATCCACACCAGCGTCAGACCGCTGACCACATGCCAGTTGCATACATGACATCATAGCATTTTATCATACATGTTCAGTTACTTCTAAGGATCCCATATCTGAATTATGTCATATTTTTTCTGCATTAAAACTTGGATCAAAACAGACAGATTCCTTAGAAATAACCGAACATGGCATTTGCATACATCCTTGCATTTTTTACAGGTGTTCAGGGACAAATTCTTATCCTGACTTGGTTTCTCTTCAGAATGGCCAATTTGAATCACGATTGTCAAGGTTTAGACATGGAACAACTCCGAGCGGATGTGACTGAAATGAAGGCCCAACTGGGGCATTTTATAGTGGACATTCGAGCGTTGTCCCAGGGTCAGAAATTGCTGAGAGAAGAATTCAACTTGATGAAGACTCAGATAAAGCTGCTTACAGGAATCATGAATGCTATGTCAAAAAAGGAAAATAGTTGTGTGTCTGCTTTTCAAACAGAAGGTCACGTTTCTCCCATCTCTTTGGGATGTCCATTAAATCAAGGTTCCTTAGGTGGATTTCCTCTACAGTACGAATCTCTTCACCAGCAATCGCCACTTGGCAGTCAGCAAGAGCATCAGATAGGAACCAACTCCACATGTGAGCTAAATGATCCTACACCAATCGTTACCAAATAAGTGAGCACTTTCTTTCCTTATCAGGGATCCTCCTCAGCTCCTACGCCTTGGTTTCTAGGAGAAATACTTCAACCGATTTCGTCTATAGCTCCTCCATTGCTAGAAACCCGTCATCAATAGGTTCAGGAAAGGGTTATTGATTCGATACCCATGTCTTATGCTGAATTATGCCCACAACTACTAAAAAAGGGGTCGATTGAGTGTCACGAGATAACTCCTCCTTCAGGCGTAATTACTTTTGGATTGACCGGGCCGGAAGTATCGCAAGATAAAGCATGCAGGAATACAAAAGGGATGGTCAATTTTCCTTCGTCCAGAATCATTGCTCATGCCAAGTCTTCAAAGGGGCTACATCAACAACCTTCATTCACTCCTCGGGCCGAGTATGAGTAAAAGAGTACAGGCACATGTCAGGCGTCCAACGCAATGTCAACAATGAAATGTTCGATCACAATCTCAGGGTCAGCAACAACAGGCACAGAAACCATTTCAGGAAAGAATAAGAGCGAGGAACCGCAGACTTGATCCTATCCCATGTCCATATGATGTATTGCTTCCAGAACTTCTGAAGTTGAACCTGGTTGAGCTCCGTACCATGAGGGATCCTTCGGCTGATAATCTACCACCAAATTTTGATCCGAACTCCAGGTGCGAATTCCATTCAGGTGCCCAGGGGCACAGTATTGAGAAATGTTGGGCTTTTCAGAACAAGGTACAAGACCTAATTGAGTCCAAGGCAATCAATTTTTCTCCTCATCCAAAGGTACTCCAGAATCCGATGCCTAATCATGATGGAACCGGTGTCACGGTTGTTCTACCAGATGGCCCACGTTAAGTTGAAGTCTTCGAGTTAATCACCCAGGACGCCAGGGTATTCATGAAGCCAATAAAGATAGCAGTGTTCAAATATTCTCAGTGATGGCATTTATGTGTTTGCCTTTCTTCATTGTTCATTTTCATCCCTATTGAGGGGAACTACGTCGCTCTGATTCTTCATTGGTCTTAGGTCAATGGAGATACTTAGGCAAAAGATCGTCAGGTCTTTCCGAGTAACCTTATGGGGCAACTTTACTCCCCAGCTTCACTTTTTCCTTCAGACGTCTCGTGAAGAAGAGGTATGATTGTCGTGGTTAGGTATACGACTGCAAATTGAAGATTACAAGTCTGTAAAAGAGCTATTGATTATTGAAAGTATCCAAGAATGACAGGTCCAGACGGAGCCAAGCCTCCTCAACTACGACAATATTCAGTCTCTTTACTGCACTTCCATTTGTAGTTTCTTTTATATGCTAAACATTTGTCTACATGTATGAAATTTGTTTGCTTTTGAATGTTAGCAATAATAAAAATCACATGTTTTTCTTGAAGTAATCCATCCGCATTCACTTATAATTTTGCATGTATACATCGCAATACCAATTGTCGTGCTTAAATTCTATGAAGGAGAATGACGAAACAAAAACGCAAAATCTCTAATTATGTGCTCTTGAGTGAGGCCCTGTTGATGATGTACATGCTTTGTTTCAAAATTCCTAAACTTTGGAGATATAGGGAAGATAGACCCTTGCTAACCCCTTTGAGCCTTGAAGTAGGAGTTTCTTTTCACATGAAAAAAACCCTCACATGTAACCCAGGGGCAGGGTAGATGTCAGCTAGTCGGACCAAGCGTCCAGGCTTTCATAAAGAAGTGTATTTGAAGATCCATTGCATTCTACTATGCTAATCAAGAGGTCCAAAGACCCGAAGCCATAATGGTTATCCAAGTTAAAAGGTCCAAAGATTGAAAACCATAATGGTTATCCTTCGTTGATTAAAGGATGAGGCAGTCACAACCCTCGCAAAGCAATCAAGACAAACAATGTCACGTGACTTGTTCAAAATACAAAGAGAAAAAAGAAAAGAAAAAACCCGCTAAGTCGAAACTTGAAAACAAGCGACTTAGGCAAAAGTTAGGGCATCCCACTGGACTTCACAATCAAAGATTCACAAGAATCAGTCCAGGAAAAAGTTAGGAATAAAGCAAAATAACGCAAAAGCGAAAGACGAAAAGGATTACACAAGAAAGATCCTCAAATGAGAACAAAGTCGTGTGGCACAGACACGAAAGATAGAGGAGTGACTGACTCTCAACAATAACCTGATTGGTGCGTGAACTGATAGCAGCAATGGTTCCTCAATCAACACGAAACCCTTATGAAAGGTGAATGCTTGTGAAAACTAGCTGAATGTAGGAATGGAGAACATCACGAAGAGTGGGAGGGAACAAATAAATTTCGAGCCTATATCCTTTGTTTCTGTAACCGTGAACCAGGCCACGATACAACCCTTAAAAGTCCTAACTGAAACAGGGCTAATTTGAGAGCGTACTACTACGAGGCTGCGTTCCTGACTCCTATGAGTTGTGCTAAAAGACATTTGTTGGTATTGCATGTACATACTTTCATTCAAAATAAGGTCGTATCTTAACCAGTGATTATCTCACGAAGGTTAGCGATCCATTTTCAAAACTTCAAGATTAACTTATGTGTTGCATTAGAATTTTCATTCTAAGAATAAACATTTTTTGCTTGCATACATTTGTTTGGCATCATAAATGGTTCGCATGCGGAAATTCAATCCAGAAGCTCAAGTTTGCCAAGTTGAGAGGTCTAAAACTTCTGAAAGACTGTCACGTCGAGGTGCACTTTTCCGAGAAAGCTTCATTGAGCAGGGACTTTCCCAGCCAGCCATGGCAAGAGCTAGCCAATCCGGGGCAGTTACGTCGAGCAATCTCTTCAAAATTAAAGTGCTGAGCCAATCCGGGGCAATTACGTCGAGCAATCTATTCAAATTTCAGGCAAACTGGGGCAATCACTTCGAGATTCAAATCTCTCTAAGAGCGAAGATTAGTCAGTCAAGTGCAAAACTATTCAAGTACTCGTACTGAGGCAGGCCACCCCAATGGTACGAGAATCCATTATTTCCCGAAGACAGATGATCAGAAGCATTTACCCGAAGTTTAGAATACCGTGGTCACTTGTCAAGCCAACTATCTCGTTCAGCACTTTTGACAGGTACAAACTCATCTGCATTGGCAATGGTTACCTTCCTAGCAAGGTTGTTATGCTGATTCATGCAGTCGCTACGATACCTAAGAGTTTAAAGACGCTGAGTCTTTTGTAAAATCCTCTTGAGGTAAAATCCATATAGAAGTAACTGATCCCCAACACGAGACAACTTGAAATCTTTCCTCCTCAGCAGGACGTGTCTCGATTTTTGTCATCCCCAACAGACGAATGAAAGTTATCCCTAGTAAAGCCGCCCATTTTTTCCTTCAGATGGTTCCCTTGATCTCGGTTCCTCAACAAAGCTGAGGCAACTCATATTCCCCTAGCAGATTTCAGATAAATCATTCTCCTCCCCAGCAGATCCATAAGAGTGGGTAATCCCCAATAGTCAAAGTATCCCCTGGCACGGTCCTCAAATCTAAAGTCCAATTTATTTTTGGCAAATGTGATAATTCGGGACAGATGAATTATTCACGCTCTTCTCCAACAGAGATGTTATCCCCATAGGGCTTCTTGATATCGAATTCGCGATCATTGTGTTTCCCCGCAGAGTTAGCAGGGACTTATTACTTCCGCGTCAGGAATTTCTTTTACACCAGTTCAGACATAACATCCCCAGTGTCATGGGGCAACAGCCATGCAATTCAACATATGCAAAGCCCAGCCACAGACTGGCCAAAGTCCATCTTCGGGTGGAAAATTTCAAAAGTCTCCCACAGCGAGCAAAATTCCCCACAGTGGGCAAATGTCTCCCACAGTGAGCAAAAGTCCAGCCACAGACTGGCCAAAGTCCATCTTCGGGTGGCAAGTTTCAAAAGTCCCCCACAGTGGGCAAAAGTCTCCCACAGTGAGCAAAAGTCCCCCACAGTGGGCAAAAGTCTCCCACGGTGAGCAAAAGTCCCCCATAGTGGGCAAAAGTCTCCCACAGTGAGCAAAAGTCCAGCCACAGACTGGCCAAAGTCCATCTTCGGGTGGCAAATTTCAAAAGTCTCCCGTAGTAAGTAGAAGTCCACCCGCAGTGTGGCAAATTTCCAAAGACCACCCGCAGTGTGGCAAAGTTCCAAAGTCCACCCGCAGTGTGGCAAATCATCCAGGGTCCACCCACAGTGTGGCAAGGTATCTGAAGTCCAACCGCAGATTGGCAAAAGTCCATCCACAGGGTGGCAAAGTATCCTGAAATTCGATCACAAATTGTTAAAAAGTCCACCCGCAGCGTGGCAAGCCTGTAGTCCTTTGGCATCACTCAAAAGGCATCCCCCATTTACTATTCTCCCCATCATAATTATCTCCAAGCAGAATTCATTTGGTCGAGTTTATTTCCCTGGTCTTCTGCCTCAGAGTGCAAATTTTCTGGTTGTTTCTAAGTATTCAATCCCTGCATACTTCAAATGTCTGAAAGCAACTGCTATCATCCATTCACGTCTACAGTGATTGAATAGGGGCAGCTGTAACACCCCAAAATTTACCCTCTGATTTTTATAACCCAGATGGCTTATGCTTCACCTTCATTTGCAGTTGCCATTCGGCCATTAACACATCTCGCATTCAGGCGTATGATTAAGGTGGCGATTAAGGTGTCATAGAAGCATGATACTATGGTTTTATGTTGGAATAAAGACTTCTACGAGCAAAATTCATCGTGGAACTAGAGTTCTTAGTTCATGAGTAATGTGGAACTTTCCTTCAAATTCATGGTATTCAAGGGTCTTCGGGAGTGTCAAGTATTATGACTCTTCATCACTGTTGCTTATGCTCCGGGGGGGTTATATGTGGTTCGAAGCATATCTTTAGATCGTTCATCAAGTTTTCACGGAAAAGTTTGTTTGACCATTACAAGTAGTGCTTCATTGATGTTCATACCATTGCTTTAAAGACACATTTAAGACATCTCATGTTGGATATGAGTGGGACTTCAAGATAGAATTAGACTTCGAGTCGTTATATTTTAAAACTGATTTGGACTATAATTCATTGTTTCTCAGGTTGGTTGTAACGTATGTGATTAAAACTTGTGTCAAGACATTCACCGTTCGCCAAGCCATGTGGATAAAATTTGTGTCGAGATATTCACAATTCATTTTCAAAATCAGTTTCATGATGATTAACTTTAAAGAGATGTTTTAAGGCTATTCTCATGTCAGTTTGATTTTAAAGAAAACAACAAGCTATTTGTTTTAAGTTATTCTTAAAACAGACTGTGAAAGATGCAACATGTTATGGGCTGGCTGGGGTCTTTGGTGGGCCATCTCGTGATATTGTTCTCAATACATACGTGATCATGGTATGGGGGCTCTCACGATATAGCATAACCGTTGAAATATAATAAAAATATAATGTTGACTTTCTCCCATTCTAATGTTTCAACACCACATCATAACAGGGATCCGCGAAAAGAAAAATTTGAATTACAATGTACTCAGGAAATCCACAAATAGTTTGCTAGGATAACTAGTTCATGATAGCCAAATACAGAAAATCACAAAGGGAACCTATACACCAGAAAACTCAGGAATTCATCAGAAAATTCATTCCAAAAAAATTCAGAAACAACTTTCAAATGATGATTATAAAACAGATACAAGAAAGTCAAAATCAGAGAAAATCATCAGAAAAGTGATCCGAGCAACAATTCAATTTCAGTTAATATTAGCGGAACTCTAATTCGAAAAAATTCAGCTACATGATCATGACTGATATAACAGATAAGACGGAAAAAAGACATCTTCGTCAGCCGCGTCGCTCTTGGATCCCTCTCGCCAATCTCGTTTCCAATCGAACTCTTTATCCATGAAAACGCCTATAACAGAAAATCTACAGAAAAAAGAAAAGAGGAAGAGAGAGTTCAGTACAAAAACAGTTACAATTTCTAACCAATTATCTAACAAACTAATAGAATCCCTAACCACTTCTAACTGATTTTTCACTGAATCGCAAAAAACAGAATTGCAGGAATCAATAACAAAAAATAGTTACAAAAGCTAAAAAAACTTCTAACAGAAAAACCGATTTTTCAACCAAGCAATACCTAGAGCAATCACCTTGTCAGATCTCCTATAAACAGCTTCCTGCAAGAGGGGATTCGGGATGGACTAATCTTCATTCTTCTTCATTCATCCTCCACCATTTTTCTTCCTTCATCTTCTTCATCCTTTCCGCACTCTTCAATCTCTTTCATTTTCATCTCTTCTCTCATCTATTCTCCATCTCCACTCCTACATCACCTTCAACCACTTTCCAGAATTCTTTAACAAAGAAACTTCCCCAACTCAAACGGAATCCAAATCTTCATCAATCTTGAAGAGCTTGCATAGTCCATGTATTCATAGCTTGTCATCTCCGCATATCCATAATCGCTGCAAAACCATGAAAAGCCGGGTCACACCGTATCAACAAAAATCATCATTTCAACAATAGTAACTTCAAGAAGCAGAATCTCATAAAGAGGAAAAAAGTCTTAGGCCACATACCTGATCTATGAACTCCGATTCATCCTCGAAGAGTATGGCATCATCGATCTTCAAATCTCGCGAAACATATTCAACAACCTGGAGCAGCCTTCAAAACCAACTTGAATCGACTCGGTGTAATCGATCCCCTGCTGTCGCTCCCACCTGATGACACACCGGGTCAAGAGGGGTACAGACGCGAACGGTCGGCGAAAGGAGAGAACACAAGGGTGAATTGAAAAGAGTCGCCAAATAGGCATTTTTATCCCGAAGGAAAGGTAATGCTGCATAAACCTAAGAAAAGATATGGATAAGACGGTCGCGAACCATAGAAACTGAGAAATGGGGTTGGTTACAACCTGGGAAGGTATTAGCACCCAGATTGTCCGTCGTACTCGACGGGATCCACGCTGGAAAGATTTGTATTTTAAAGGGGTAGTGTTAGTGCTATTTTGTGTGCAAAAGCTGGAAAAGAATGCAAGTGTCAGTGCAAAAGAAGTGTGAAATGAAATAAAAGAGTGTCAGTGTAAGAGAAGAGTGTGAAGCTCAAGATTATGAGGCTTAAAGAATAATGCTGGAAGGAGGGAGAATAGACAGAGACTTTTGTTCGATAACTGTTAAGTTATGCCTACGTATCCTCTCGCACAATGAGGAAGTCAGAACACCGTAGTTCGACTCAAAGAGACTGAAAGATAAATTGACTTGTGAACTGCTTACTTGCCTATGCTCAAGTGTAGACCTGTCTGGCTCGGGTGCAAACTGTCTTGCATTAGACGGAAGAAACAAGTTCTCGTTTGTGAGTGAATGAGGTGAGAAAAGAATCCCAGAGGAGACGATTATTGTTTGTTTTTGATGTTTTCAATCTTTTATTTCCTTTTGAGGTTTGTCACAAGTTAATGAGCTTAAGCCTAAACCAAGGGTTAGTAAACTCATCACATCCTCCCTCTGATTAGGGGTAATGAGAATACTTTAAGTATGAGGTAAACACCTCACACTTAGTCACCATGATGTAGGATTAAGATCATTAACCTACTTGCACTTATTTATATTTTTTTGGAGTTTTTGTTTGGTGTTAAGTAATGAGTTTAAGCCATAATCAAGGATTTAATGGACTCATTACACCATCCTAATAGAAGGATAATAGATGAGAACATTTAAGCTGAGGAAGGCTCCTCAACTTAATCCATGATTAGGGATTAACCTCATGACAAAACAAAGCCTTTATTAAATGGATTTTATTTAGTGGTAAGATTAAGAAGTGGATTTTATGGTTTGTAAGACAACTTGAGGGGGACTTGTCCATTAACACTAGGGTTAGTCCTTCTTAACCAGTTAAGGAAGAATTAGAACCCTAATGCAAGGCCCAAGTTACAAGCTTGATGTCTTAGTGATTATTAGATGAATTGATTAAAGGGTTTAAACACATTAAGGGTTTAACACTTAGGATTAAAGTTATACACTCCATCCTAATAGAAGGATACAGGCATAACCTTAATCACAAAGCCTTAAAACCTTTAAGGTTTAGTCCTTGATTAAGAGATGAGAAGAGAAGACACAAAGATGACACAAAGGTAAAACTAATGGGGGGACTAATCAAACCCTAATTGTGATCATGCTTTGTTGTTCCTAGGGTTTATGAGGCTTTCAAGAAGATCTTCAAGAGAAAAGCCACCAAGGAAGAAGCAGGATGAAAGGAAAAGAAGCAGCAAGAAGCAAGACAACTTACTTCACTTAAGAAGATAAGTTGCTTGAAGAAAGAAAGAGGAGAAAGAGCATGAATGAGCAAGCTCACTAAAATACAAAAGTAAAATACAGCAATGAATGCATAAAAGAGATGAGAAGAGATTATGAGAAGTGAAGGCAAATTCACTTCTCAATGACTTACTACCTGAAAAGTTCACAAAAGGAAATGAAATGAAATGAAAATGAGATGAAATACAAAGATGAAAACCAAAGTCAGAAGCATATTCATGATGTAAATGATGCTAAAAGATGATACAAATGGATGTCATGAGATGTGGATGATCATACAAGCAATGAAGATGCAAATGAGACATGAAAGGAAGCATGAAAGTTCATGAAAACTTATGAAATGCAATGGATGCATAAGATGGCAAATGGATGATGCAATGATCAAACATGATTCTAATGTGTCCTAAGATGTCTTATATGTCATGCGGATACACAAAATGTCATGGCAATTTCATGTATGCAAGCATATGAGGAATGAATGCAAATGAAGGCAAAAATTAGGGTTTATGAACAAGATGCAATGCAAAATTCAAAATCAGAAGCAAAACATGAGATAAAAAATTGAAAATGGGATAAAAGGTACCCTAGACCTATACAAGTTCACTTCCCAAAGGGGAAGGTCAGAAGCTAAACCCTAAAATACTTATGATTTTCCTAAATTTGCTAGGATTTTAAGGTACCTCACAAGGAAAAATGCAAAACAAATCAAAAATGAAAGATAAATTCATGCCAATTTTATCCTAGAAACTACATGATATGTGGAATGCAATGCAAAAAGAACCATTATCAAACTCTTCATGGTTAGGCAGAAAAGATTTTTCTAAGTTAGGGTCAAAATATTGATTTTTAAGAACCCTAAATCCAAAGAAAATGTCAAAATGGATCAAGAACCAAAAATAAATTTGTATGAATGGTTTGATAATGTCTCTAAATGTGTCAAGATGCAATGTGATTTTTTTGGTGATTTTTATAAACTTAAATGGTATTTTAATTAATTAATTTCCATTAATTAATTAAAATAAACATTTAAATGTTTTAAAAATGATTTTTAAATGCAAAAAATAAAAATAAAAATATTTTTGGGTTAAGAAAATTAGTTGAAGTGAAATTGTAAAAGGAAATATTTTTTAGAATTTTTTAGCTATTTTAAATAAATGGTGCAAAATAAATGAGAAAAATTGAAATAAAAATTAAAATAAACAGAAGTATGCGTATCCAAGGGCTGTCATTGATTCTGGGGAAATCCTAGTTGACTACGCGCACAATCTGATGGCCTGAATTCAAATCTCACTAATCTCAATTAATTAAATATTTAATCCATAATTAAAGTTAATGAATTAATCTTGGGCGTCCATCACACGCGGGAAAGCAAAATCTAAGGGTCCACTTTCAAACACTGCCCTAACCCTAATTAGAACATTAATGACTTTCAGGCCACCGGAGAAGAGCTCCGGTCATCTTCTCCGGCAGCCTTCTCCCCTGAAAATCCCCAACTCTCACCCTAGGTTATTTCTGGAGCTCTAAAGCTCCAGATCAAACCCTCTCACTCTCCTAAGCTCAAATCCACCCCTAAAACAAATTTCTAATTGCTCAATCCTAAGATTCGAAGAAAAGATCAAAAATGGAAAAAATTTCAGAGGTTCAGTAAATACTCATTTCTCCACCATTTTCAAAAATACAAAGTTCAGAATGATCAGTGAAGCATGCTCTTTCTTATTGGAACATAAAATAAGAGTTCTGGAAAAATGATTTCAGATGACTACCTGAGATGGAGCTTTCCAAACTTGAGCTTTCTGGCCACTTCCTTTGTGCAAAAAGCTTCCTTTGAACCTCCTGAGGCTAATGGAATGTTTCAAAAGCTTTGAGAGTGGCTGGTTTGTGTTGTAGCAACTGAACTGGCCAAGAATCGTGTTTTATGTATGGGGTGTTCTTGGGTGGTTTAATGGTTGCTTTGTGGTCAGTGAGTGATTTTGAGATCAATGGTGAAATTAGTTTGAAGATTGAGTGGATGAGTTGAGAGATTCGAAGGCTTTTGCAAATTGGAGAGTTTTTGTGGAATGCTGAGTTCTTGGAGTGTTAGGCTTGTGTGTGTTATGGAAATGAATCCTTGGAGCATGCTTGTAAGGTCTGGATTAGGCAGAGAGTGGGTGGTGGACTGTGGTGATGTGTATGGGCTTCTTGCCAAAAAGTCAAAAGTTTTGTACTTGGAGGTATGGGCAAGTGGCAGGCTGGGATTTGGGCATGTCCTGGTTCAGCTGAGATCAAGGAATGTTTGTGAATCAGATTTGATGAGCTGTGGCAAGTGGATGAGAGGTTTTGTACCATTTTGCAAATTCATGAAGTTTTGGCCCCTTTTGGATTTCTTCATGGGCAAGGCATGAAACTTTGAAATTCTTGGGCCAATTCTGAATTATAGGTCATGTATGATGTTTGTGTAATGGTTAGAAGTCATTTTGAGGTCAAAAATTGCCTTGGTATGAGTTTTTGCAAGTCTCCCTCTTTGGTGCATAAGTGAAATTTAGTGATTTTTCCCAACTTTGCAAGGCCATAACTTGAGTTCTATGATGAATTAGATCAAGTTCTTGTACTTTTTGGAAAGGGAATGATCCAATCTACAACTTTCATGACCAATAATTTTTCATTTGAAGCATTTTTGAATCAAAAAGAGGAGGTTGAAAAACTTTCCCAAAATGGCAAGTTTGCATTACAAGTCATTTTCCCAAAGTGGAAACCTTGCAAATGACTTGAAATTCTTCAATTTTGTGAACTTCTAAATTCTTATAAGATCAAATAAAGATCATATACACCCAAAATGATGGAGAAGACCCTTTGGTTGTGTGATTGGGGGCCTCGGATGCCCTGATTTTGCACTGACTTGTTCAAGAAGTCATCTATTGATCAGATGCCTTCCCCATTGAATTTATTCTTGAAAATTGGTATGCATGATCCTTATATCATATAGAGACCAATAGAAACAAGAATGACCAAAAAATTTGGAGTTATGGCCTCTGAAACCAAAACCCTAATTTTAGGTCATCTGTGCAGTTAAGCTTGGTTCTGCTTCCATGCCTTTCTCAGTTCTTATGATTTTCTGACTTTCTTGATCTTGGGAGGATACAATATGATGCTTGAACATACATGGACCCTTTTGAGATGATTGGAGACTCTTGGAGTGGCTCAGATAGCTCAGGGATTGCTCAGATCACAAACCCTAGATGCATATGACTTTGAACCAATGCAGTGAAGCAAAAATGTAATATGAGATGATATGATTGAACTTATGCAAATGAAAAGAATCACAAGCCATGGTGAAATGAGTGAGGTCAAATTTGGGGTGTTTACAGCTGCCCCTATTCAAACATGAGTTAGCTGTGTAGGATGTAAGCGCCTGGCTTAATAGACAAACAAGATAACTTGTGGTTGAATACCAAAGACAGTCCAAAATTTGCACTCACTAGATGAAGAAGAAAAGGGATATAGATTGTAAAAGGAAGTAAAGTATGATTATAAAAGTGCGGGCGACGGAAGACGACCGTCAAGCAGAGGACGACTGCTGGGGATAAAGCAATGACGGGGACGACCGACATGCTGGGGAAATGGAGGTATCATGATGGGGACGGCCATCAGGTTCATAAAGTAAAAGGGTAAACAACGATGGGGACGGCCACCGGGTTAATGAAATCAAAGGTGAAGGACGATCACCTAGCAGGGGACGGCTGCTCTGTTGGGGATAAGGATGAGGGACGGTCATCCAAGGTGAAGGACGATCACCTGGCAGGGTACGGTTGCCGAAAGCATCATGACATAGGACGAATGTCAGATAGAAAGAGTCGACGATGGGGACGACCATCGGATAAGCATGATGAAGGAAGATCATCAAGAGGTGAAGGACAATCACCTTGTAGGGTACGACTGCTCTCGGGGTTTATCATGACATAAGACGAATGTCAGATAACAAGATCAACGATGGGGACGACCATCAGATAAAGTGATGAAAGACGATCATCAAGAGGTGAAGGGCGATCACCTAGCAGGGTACGGCTGCTAAAAATATCACGACATAGGACGAATGTCGGATAAGGAAGGGTTCCAATAATGGAGGCTCCGCTGAGGGGGTGATGAATGACGATCATTAAAAGGTGAAGGACGATCACCTGGCAGGGTACGGCTGCCGAGAGTATCATAACATAGGACGAATGTCAGATAGAAAGGAAATAATTTATTGGGATTCGCTGGGGACTCTTCTGGGGAAGGGTAGACACAGACGAGTGTCTAAATTCAAGAAAAAGGTATAAGTGTTTGACATTGTGTATAGATTAAAGATGCGGACGAGCATCCTTAAGACTATGATACGGACGGGTATCGGTAGAAACAACTGCTGATGCATGTTCAGAGATGATGATACGGACGAGCATCAACTGGTTAACAAAGAACATGGACGAGTGTCGAATCTGAGGAAGATAAGTGGTGTATACAAGATACGGACGAGTATCTGTATGAGTAAGAAGTATGAGTGAGACACAGACGAGTGTTCAACTTGCTGGGGAGAATATGACAAAAACAAGTATCATAAGAGAAAATGTATAAGTTATTAACTTATGAGTGTAAAAAGATATTCTGAAGTTCTGTAGGGATAGGATGACACGGGCGTCGACAAGAGTGTACTATAATAAGTGTTTGAGTTTACAATGAGTGTTTAGGCAACCATGTTGGGGAATGGTGACACGGACGAGCGTCCAAAGAGTGTATAAATATCTGTTTGTGGTCTATATCCGCAGGGGAGTAATATGACACGGACGAGTATCGGAAAGAGGTATATGTGTGTTAGTGAGTGCAAAGGGGATGCTTTGGCTTTCCGCTGTGACTACGGGTCTTCGGGTATGGAAAGTTGGTATATACAGGTGTTCGATTCAAAACATGGCTTATGATTATGCAGTATGTTTGTTTTTTTCCGTAATGCTCCGTATTAGACGGAATGCTACGCTCTGAGGGAAAATATGATGTGAATGCTATGATTATGCAAAAGATACCGATCCGGGATTCGGATCCCGTTGCGGTAAAGATCTCTGGCTGATCTGCTTTGAAAGAAAATCCCAGCTGGGGGAAAAGATCATTGGTAGATCTGATGAGATGTATGACTGCTCGGGGAAACAGGTCACTGATAGACCTATCTTAATAATGAGGAGCCCAACTGGGGTCCGCGGGAGCTTTCGTCACTTTGTTGTGCAGTTTTCAGACATTACTCTTCTGGATAGAGGCTGAAACTCTGCGGGGAGATGATTCCCTGCCTGACACTTGGCTGGGGAGGAATGATCACTGAACGATCTTCCTAGAGATTTCTGTGGTGATCCTGCTGAGGATGATGAAATTAGCTGGGGAAATGAGCCCCTTCTGATGCTGTTTGGAAGACATGTTGAGGAAATAATGATTTGGCAGCTTGCTGAGGAGAAGCTCTCATGCCCCATGTTGCACTTTGAATACCTACAATCCTGTTATGACTAAGAAACATACAAGTATCCCGAGGTATCCCTTACTGGATTCCATCATAGGAGTTTAGACACTCCCGGGAGCAAATATATTTCCTGTAAGCATGTGATTTAGAAAAGACGCATATGTATTTATGCAATCAATATTATAAGGACATCGGACATTTTTGCAAAAGAAAATAAAATGTACGAGACGAAATATGACTGAAAATCTGATTTTATTAATTTGCGTGCCCTGAATTGGCAAGTACAGTCAAAGAAACAAATCCCCTGAAATGAGGAGATTGTTACAAATTGAGAAACAAAAAGGTGCTGGCAATGTTGATGACGCTTCAGGGAGCTTCCCTTTTGCTATGACTCGTATGACATTGACGTTCTTCTCATCCTGCTTTTTGAAGAAGGTTGATTCTGACCGATGCTTGAACCTTTCGAAGCTTGCCATGTTGTAAGTGATACAGACGAATTCAGAATGTAGTTGTTCGCTTATTCCCTTATTTTGCGTGGATCGCCCTTTCGGGTTTTCAATCCGCCGGGATACCCATTTTTGCCTGAGATGTCCAATGTGGCTTTTCAACTCAGCGGGTGTACACACATTTTTTTATATATTTATTTTCCCTTATTTTTGCCCGAGTCTTTTATTCTGTTTTTGACTCGTCGGGATGCCCTATTTTTGCCTGGACTTACATTCTGTTTCTATGTCCAGCGGGTCATTTTACGCGAAGTATTTTTTAACTGCATCTGAATTCACAGGGGATAAGAAATCTTCACCATCCATAGTACCGAGCATCAGTGCTCCACCAGAGAAGACTTTCTTTACTATGAATGGACCATTGTAATTCGGAGTCCACTTGCCCCTGTGGTCTGTATGAGGAGGAAGGAGTCTTTTCAGCACAAGATCTCCTACTTGGTATTCCTGAAGCCTGACTTTCTGATCGAAAGTTTTCTTCATTCTCTTCTGATATAACTGCCTATGACAGATTGCAACTTATCTCTTTTCTTCGATCAGACTCAGTTGTTCGTATCGGGATCGGACCCATTCTGCTTCATTCAGTTTGACATCCATCAGTACCCGCAAGGAGGGTAATTCAACTTCAACAGGTAGGACTGCCTCCATACCATACACAAGCTGATACAGTGTTGCTCCAGTGGATGTTCTGATTGATGTACGGTACCCATGCAAGGCAAATGGTAGCATTTCATGCCAATCTTTATAGGTGACCACCATCTTCTGCACAATCTTCTTGATATTCTTGTTAGCTGCCTCCACAACGCCATTCATCTTTGGTCTGTAAGGAGAAGAATTATGGTGTTGGATCTTGAAGTCCCGGCACAGTTCTGCCATCATTTTATTGTTTAAGTTGGAACCATTATCAGTAATGATTCGCTCGGGCACTCCATATCGGCAGATGATGTCTCTCTTTAGGAATCGGGCTACCACTTGTCTAGTGACATTGGCATAGGAAGCTGCTTCAACCCACTTGGTAAAATAGTCAATGGCAACCAGGATGAATCTGTAGCCATTTGAAGCAGTCGGTTCAATCTTGCCGATCATATCAATGCCCCACATGGCAAAGGGCCAAGGTGAAGACATCACATTCAAAGGATTCGGAGGCACATGCACTCTATCTGTATAAATCTGGCATTTATGGTATTTCTGGGCATAAGCACAACAGTCTGCATCCATTGTGATCCAATAATAGCCCGATCTTAACAACTTCTTAGCCATAGCATGCCCTCCAGCATGGGTACCAAAAGATCCTTCGTGCACCTCGTGCATCAACAAGTCTGCTTCTGCCTTATCAACACACCTGAGAAGTACCATATCAAAGTTTCTCTTGTACAAGGAACCATCAGCATTCAGGAAGAAACTACCAGCCAACCTTCTTAATGTCTTCTTGTCATTGGATGATGCCCCAGGTGGGTATGTCTGATCCTCCAAGAAGCATTTGATGTCATAGAACCAAGGCTTATCATCTTTAGCAAGGTCTGCTGAGAATACATATGCTGGTCTGTCAAGTCTGGATACTGAAATCCGAGGCACAAAGTTGGCAGCTTGAACTTTGATCATGGATGAAATGGTAGCCAGAGCATCTGCAAACTGATTTTCATCTCGAGGGATATACTCAAGCTTGACTGTTGTAAAGAATGTGATTAACCTCCTTGTATAATCCCGGTAGGGTATCATATGCTCCTGGTGAGTATACCATTTGCCGTTGGTTTGATTGATTACCAGAGCTGAATCTCCGAATACAGTTAAATTCTTGATCCTGAGGTCAATGGCTTCCTCAAGACCCATAATACAAGCTTCGTATTCAGCTTCGTTGTTAGTGAAGTTAAAGGTGAGTTTTGCTGAGAAAGGCATGTGAACTCCCTTAGGTGTAATGAGTACTGCACCAACACCACGACCATTCATATTAACAGCCCCATCAAACATCATAGTCCATTCTTCTCCTGGGTCCGGCCCTTCAGTGTGAACAGGATCTTCGTGATCTTTTTCTTTTATGAACATGATGTCTTCATCGGGGAAGTCAAATCACATTGGCTGGTAACCATCAATGGGTTGCTCAGCAAGATAATCAGACAATACACTGCCTTTGATGGCTTTCTGAGATGTGTACTGAATGTCATATTCTGTGAGAATCATTTGCCATCTTGCAACCCGTCCGGTAAGTGTTGGCTTCTCGAATATGTACTTAACTGGGTCCATATTTGAGATCAATAAGGTAGTGTGGGTTAACATATACTGCCTTAGTCGGCGAGCAGCCCACGCTAAAGCACAGCAAGTTTTCTCGAGCAGTGAATAACGTTGTTCACAGTCGGTAAACTTTTTGCTTAGGTAGTATATTGCATACCCTTTTCGACCAGACTCGTCATGCTGGCCCAGCACACACCCCATTGACTCTTCTAATACTCTCAAGTACATTATTAGAGGTCTTCCTTCAACTGGAGGCATAAGAATTGGAGGCTCTTGTAGGTATTCCTTGATTTTGTCAAAAGCCCTTTGGCAGTCTTCATTCCACCTGACTGTTTGTTCTTTTCTTAACAACTTGAACAAGGGTTCACAGGTTGCTGTAAGATGAGATATGAACCTCGAAATGTAGTTCAATCTACCTAGAAACCCCCGAACTTCTTTTTCAGTCTTCGGTGCAGGCATTTCTTGAATGGCTTTAACTTTATCAGGGTCAACTTCAATCCCCTTCTCACTTACAATAAATCCCAGCAGCTTACCGGATCGCACCCCGAATGTGCATTTGTTGGGGTTTAACTTCAATTGGTACTTCCTCAAACGCTTGAATAACTTCAACAAATTCACCAGGTGGTCTTCTTCTGTGAGGGACTTGGAAATCATGTCATCCACATAACATTCAATTTCTTTATGGATCATGTCGTGGAATAATGTTACCATAGCCCGTTGATAAGTGGTACCAGCATTCTTAAGTCTGAATGGCATTACCTTATAACAGAACGTGCCCCAAGGTGTGATGAAAGTTGTCTTCTCCATGTCTTCAGGTGACATTTTGATCTGATTATATCCTGAAAATCCATCCATGAAGGAGAACACCGAGAACTGAGCCGTATTGTCGACCAATACATCAATGTGAGGTAATGGGAAGTCATCTTTCGGGCTGGCTCTGTTCAGGTCCCGGTAGTCCACACACATCCTTACTTTGCCGTCCTTCTTAGGCACAGGTACAATGTTAGCAACCCACGGCGGGTAACTAGTCACAGCAAGGAAACCGGCGTCCCATTGTTTTTGTACCTCTTCTTTTATCTTCATTGCCATATCCGGGCGAGTATGGCGCAACTTCTGTTTTACTGGCAGACAGTCTTCTTTCAGAGGCAGCTTGTGCATAACAATGTCGGTGTCCAAACCTGGCATATCCTGATAAGACCAAGCAAAAACATCCACATACTCCCGAAGCATGTCAATAAGTTGCTCTTTTACTGAATCTTGCAGGCAGGCCCCGATTTTAACTTCTTTCAAGTCTTCTTCTGTACCAAGATTAACCGTCTCAACCTCCTCCCTATGAGGAGTGATAACCTTCTCCTCTTGTCTCAACAACCTGGCTAGTTCTTCAGGTAGCTCATAATCTTCTTCAACCCCTTCATCAGCTTGATTAATCGGATTGTCAAAGTCATACGAAGTCATAGCGGTGTTGTTGTCGGTGCAGTTTGGAGGGCACTCTCTGCAAGGGTTTAGATTTGTTCATTTTCGTGATTAGTTTTATCTTGTTTAGAAAAAGTGAAAATGAAGTTGTTATTTTGAAAAACATTGCCATTTTATTTTTGTACAAAAAATGAAAAAAATGAAAAACAGTGAGCAGAAAAGAAAAGACTCATTTGCAAAAGATGTCATGATATTCATTACTTGATCGTTTGCACAAAATACAAGATGGCCTGATTACAAAATGAGCCCTGACATCTTGGGCAAGATGCAGGACTTGATGCATGCTTTAAAGACAGGAAATAATAATTACTATGCAGGAGTAACTCTTATAATTTCCTGGGAAGACCAGTTTGAGACATGGTTCTCCGGGATCCTTGGACGTATCCAGCTTTCCAGGTTGCGCTCGTCTTTTGACTCATCTTCCAAACTATTCACAGCATCCGGGGTGAGCATCCCCCCTCTGACAAACATGGGCTCCGTTGCAGCATCTGGTTGATCTTGTCGAGTTGGTCTGTAACCCAACCTGAATCGGTCTTCTTTCTTTTCAACTGGCAGCAGCTTGCCCCAGCCTTGAGCGGTACCTTCCTCAACAACCTTTCGGTCTTGTTGATATGATGTGATGGAAGTCCCAGATACAGCAGATGTTTCATTAATATTAAGGGCCTCAAACCCTTGACTCATAGTCTCATGGATCTCCCTATCCATTTCAATGTACTTGAAAGTAGCCAGCTGGCTAACGAAGATATCCTCTTCCCCACAAATGGTAATGACTTGGCCCTCCCACTCAAATTTTAACTTCTGGTGAAGGGTTGACGTCACGGCACCAGCGGCGTGTATCCATGGTCTACCCAATAGACAGTTGTAGGCAGGCTGTATATCCATCACAAAGAAGGTCGTTTTGAAAACCTGTGGGCCAATCATTATTGGCAACTCTATCTCTCCCAGAACTGATCTTTTAGAACCGTCAAAGGCTCTTACTACCAAGTTGCTTGGGCGTAATGCCAAGCCATCATACTTCAGCTTCACAAGGGCTTTCTTGGGTAGGACATTGAGGGATGACCCTGTGTCCACCAATACGTGAGAAAGAACTGCACCCTTACACTCCAAGGTAATGTGCAAAGCCTTGTTGTGATTGTGACCTACCGTTGTCAGATCAGCGTTGGTAAATCCTAGTCCATGACTAGTGTTGACATTTCCAACCACAGCCTCTAACTGATTGACAGTAATCTCCTCCGGCACATAAGCTGCGTGCAGGACCTTTAATAGTGCGTTCCGATGAGCCTCAGAGCATATTAGCAATGATAGTATGGAGATTTTGGAAGGTGTCTGGTGAAGCTGGTCCACCACCTTATAATCACTCTTCTTGATTATCCGCATGAATTCATCAACCTCTTGATCAAAAGGAGTCTTCAAAGTTTCTTTAGCAACCGGTTCTTCTTGCACCACGTTCTTCCCTTTTGCCTTAACAGCAGCTTCTTTTTCAGCAATGGGTCTTGGTATTTGCGAGGCAAAGAGACATCCACTTCTAGTGAAGCCTCCGCCTCCCCCCACATTGTTTATCTGAGGTGAAGAAGTTGATGACTCTAAAGTGATTTTCTGCCCCTCGCAGTATAGATCTGAGCCATAATGCCAAGGGATGGCATTATTGCTTTCGTAAGGAACTGGCCCAGGCACTGTGATAGTGACCAGACTGATAGCAGCTGCAGAGGGGACCACAATGGTGTGTGGATCATAATATATGGTAACTGGAGCTCTGACAGGAGTAGCATTTTGTTGTGAGTTGTTGGAAGGAACATTTGCGGGATCGTAGTATATCGTAATCGTTGAGACGCTTTCATTAACTGTTGTTGATGTTGTAGACGGTACTGTTGATTGGATGGGTGTTGAAGTTGTAGCAGGAACTGTGACTGAACTTGTATCCGTTGAAGTGATTGATTGAATATTTGTTGGAGTTGTAGCAGAATCTGTTGGAACAATGGTTGCTGACGTTGTAGGAGTATTTGTGATTGTTGATGAAGGAATTGTTGGAGTTGTAGTTACTGTTGTCGTAATCTAAAGAATGCCATCTCTAATGAGGCCATCTATGCCGTTTCTCAGTCTCTCACATCCATTAACGGCAATGTTGCAATATCCACAGCCGACCTCACATCCGGGGAACACTTGGCATTCTAACAGTTGAGCTTTGATTTCAACCAAGGGTGTTCGGATTTGTGCAACACTGTTAATTAATGTGGATGGTTTTCCCTCCTCAATAGAATTGATCCTAGGCCCGTTGTGACTAGGCATTGGATTTCTTGTGACGTTCGGAGGAGGCACAAAATTGAGAGCTTTTGAGTCCACCAAATCCTGGACTTTCATCTGTAGGGCCCTGCACTTTTCAGTATTATGCCCCAGTGCGTTTGAGTGGAATGCACATCTGGCATTTGCATCATAGTTCTTTGGCATATTGAGAGGATCTGGAGGTGCCAACGTCCTTAACTTAACTAGGTTGAGCTTTAGGAGTTGTGGCAAGAGTGCAGCATACGGCATTGGGATTGGGTCAATTACCATGTTTGCTTGTGATGGCCTCTGTTGGAAGGGGCGCTGCTGTTGGTTGCTATTGCTGTTGTTGTACGACCTTTGTTGCGGATAATGAACTTGTTGTTGATACTGTGGTTGTTGTTGTTGAGGATATGATGATTGTTGTGGAATCGGAGTTGGGATGGTAACAACTGCTACTGACCGGTGAGCATACTGAGGCCTGCCCCTGCTTGTATGAATGGAATTTGTTTCACCTGCCCTTCGGGGTCCCGCAAAAGGTTTTCTGGGATTGCTGGAGGAACTTGCACTACTGTCGGAGATTTTGCCCATCTTTAAGAGACTTTCAATCCTTTCACCAGCTATGACCACATCAGCAAAACTGATGCGTGTTTTTCGCAAGTGTACGAACACGCCAGAGTAATATAAAAGATTGTCGAATCCACAGAGACCAAGTGTCAATCTATCGTACCTGTTGTTATGGTGTGTATCTAAGGCAACTAAATATAAGGGTTTTAAGAAGGGTGCAATGGTAAATAAAATAATAATTTTAAACAATTAATAAAGACAGGCTTGAATGTAATTCACGTAATCAATAGATAATCTAGTACTTGTTAATAGAACTACTTACGGGCAATGTTTTCTACTTTGAAAAGAACTAATTTAACAGGAACTGTCGCTTTCGCGTATTCAGAACCGAGTTGTACTCTCTAATCAACCCCTCCTATTGTCACGGATAAAAAGGTGCGTACTGCGTTAGAGTAGTAAACCTATTTTTAAGAAATATAGTATCTTAACTAAGTTGAAAAGTACTTTAACTTGGATTTCTTAGTAAAAAGAGGTTCTCACGAACCAGACTCTAAACTTCTTTAACGCGTCCAAAAGTCGTTTTAAAATCTCCTTTCTTTTTAATCTAAAAACTCCTAATGAACTAGACAAAGCGCTTTTGGCTGTTTTTGAAATAGTTAAAAACAATTACTTATATTGAAAGATAAAATAGCCCTTAAGTGTTTCCACGAACAATTGTACATATTACTGGTTTAATTACGATCCTTACATTCTAACCTTTATAGATTTAGTTAGACATGGTAAAGTAAAAGTTCTTTTTATAATTTTTCATAAAGGTAATTTAGTGCGAGTGCGGAAAGTAAATAAAAGTAGTGCGAGTGCGAGAAATAAAGTAATTTAGTGCGAGTGCGGGAAATAAAGGAATTTAGTGCGAGTGTGGAAAATAAACGAAAGTAAAGCAAGTGCATGAAATAAATAAAATAAAGTGCGAGTGCAGATAATAAATGAAAGTAAAGCAATGCGGAAAAGTAAAATACGAACTGGAATTAAAATGGCGGCAGGATTAACTTCCTCCCAGAGTGCTCCAAAACTCGATCACACAGACATATACAGACTCGATCACTCGATTGCATTAACACCCCGATGTGGAATGATAACTGCTTTAAAACTGATATATGCCTAAGAGATTCTAAGTTTGGATGATTAAAAACTAAATTATGAAGTCCTATTTATAGGCAAACATTAAATGGGAAAAGACAAGGATGCCCCCTCCACTAAAAAGTGGAGGGAAAAGTTTTAGCCTTGTGGCGCCCGCCACAGGCTCATGGCGCCCGCCATGAGTGTAAAAGAGTGGAGAAAGTGGGGATGGTGGGTGGTTTTCTCTAACCGTTTTTGACCGAAACCATTTTTGTGAATGTGGCGCCCGCTATGTGCCCATGGTGCCCGCCATGAGTGTTAGGTCCATTTTCCATGGTGTAGCTCTCTGTGTTAGCTTTCCAGTGCTTCGAACGGGGCGTCATTCTGATTTACGGATCAAAAGTTATGGTCAAAATCGTCGGACAACGTCTTGTGTGCAAATTGCTCTATTTCTCTCATTTTTTCATCCTAATTGCTTCGTTTCTTCGCATGTGACTCTTAAATGGATAAATACCTGAAAACAAAGGAAAACATAGTAATAACATAACAAAATAGCAATAAAGGCTAAGAATGCATGCGAAATCGGAGTCAGAAATACGGTGAAATTTAGTGTGATCAAATTCTCCCACACTTAGACCTTTGTTTGTCCTCAAGCAAACATTAAAGCTCAAGAAAAAAATGGTGTCAACACGTGTCTTCGGGCTAAAGGGCTTCTAAGTTCAAGTCAGGATGCAGTGACAGGTACTAACTAAGTGAACCAAGGGTACCATAGTAACACAAACACAAACTTCAATCCTATATTAACCCCTCCATGTCATCCCACAATACCTAGGCCTATCTTCTCATCTTTTTGGGTCCTTTTCATTCAGGCGCAATCACATTAAGCCCGTTATCCGTACATGCTTCATAGTAGAGTGACCGGTTAGTGATTCTGATCCATAACATAAGGTTTCTGGCACATAAGCATGTGTAAACCTGATTTATTTGACCTAATTGTAGTTGCGGGGGATCAGATCGTAATCCGCCCTACCAAGTTTAGTGCCAGATACCTCTGAACCAACTAACAATAGGTGACTTGCAATTTTTTCTTTTTGTGGCAAAAAAATTTTTTTCTTCTCTTTTTTTTCGGTTTAAATGACTTTGTGAGGGTCACCTATCCCAGAGTTTTCCTTTTTCTTTTCTTCTTTTTTATTAGCACCGGATCATTCACTTATGTTCATCGACCCCCTACGTAGAGCATGCTTAGGCCGGAGCTGACTGCTAGAATAAACTACTTAGAACAATTTTTTAAATGATAATAAAGGCCATGGTGGTGGGGTTTAGGAGTGATTCCTATATTCAAGAGGTCTATGGTGCTAAAATGGTGCTGATGTTTCAAAAAGTTGACCTAAGTCACCACATCCTAATCTAAACCTGTCTCAAAGCCCAAAAAACATGTGGAACAACATTGTTTTCTTTTTAAAATTTTTCTGGTAAGGCTAAGGAAATGGGAAAAAATGAAGATGTACTAAAAATACACTATACTGGTGACTCGTCAGACTCATGCATTTTCTAAGAAAATTAAACTAAATAACTTACTGAAAAGGGAAATAACTGAAAGGAAATAAATAACTAGAAAGGGAAATGACAGAAAGCAATAAATTCCCCTCCCACACTTAAATCGAACATTGTCCCCAATGTTTCGAAATAAGATAAGGGGGGTAACCTGAAAAACTACTGTGGAGGAGCACTGGTGCCCTCGCCGTCCTGCTGTGATGGTCTGGAACGACGGGATCTTCTACGATGCTGGTCCCTCCGGTCAATTCGTGCCGATAAGACAACCTGGGCACCCCGGACCTCTCGAAGGTTACCTAAGATGGAACCCTGAGTGGCCTCCACAAGCTGGTAGTGCCGACGGTTGACTTCTCTCTGACGGTTCTGCTCTAATATGATATCGTGCAAGGTACGGCAAACGTTGTTGTAAGCACGATCCGAAACCAAACGCGATTGTTGCATGAAGCTCATGTTGTCCGTTATTTGTTGTAAAATAGTAGAGAGAAGGCCGTCTCGCCTTTCCTCTCTAGTTGTCATAGCACGCCACATCTCCTCAGTGACATAGAATCCAAGAGCAGCACCTGCAACAAGGTTAGAGGAAGATGGTGCGGCGTGTGACTGTAAAAGTATTTTTGTTCCTTTTTTTTTCATTATTGGGTATAAAATAAAATAAAATGAAAGAAAAAGAAAAAAATGAGATTAGTGCATGAAATAATATATATGGTAAAATCAAAGTACATGAAAAAGAAAATGTAATAGATGCAATAATGTAAGATATGTCTGGAGATGCGAAAAATAAAATAAAGCATGAAAAATAGAAATTAAATACTAGGGTAATATCGTCAGTGTAGAACGAATCATGTGGTAGGCTTCTCCTCCTGGTTTGATCCACGAATCTCAACTATCTCCCTCTGAAGCTCTTCAATCTCCCAATATAGAGCATCGGCCTCTGAGGCATGAGTGAGATCAGAAACCTGAATCTATAATTCCAAGTCTGCTACTTCCTGCTTGAGCAGGGCAATCTCCTTACAGAGCTCATAAATCTGAGTTTGTAGATCAGGCGGCTGCAGAGACATATTGTTAGACATAACAGTGATTCGGGGAGAAAGAGGTGTAGGAGTGTACTCAGCGGCGGGAGGTGATTTCGGATCTTCGACAGTCTCTCCATAACCCTCTAGAGCATAACTCCAATTAGCAGGATCATGGACACTGGTCATCAGCGGGTCTGGTAATGTAAAGTAATGTATCACTTCTTCGTCGATCAGTAATCTAAAAGTGTTGGGCTCAAAAGAAGCCCTCCTCATCAGTCCTCTGTCAAGACAAAAGTCAACATCCAGGGTGGTGTAGCAGCAGAAGGTCCTGAGGTGCAATAATTTGCGAGATAAACCCAATGCAGTAGCTATCTGTGTAACAATCCCACCGACATGTATGATGCCTACAGATGATCTGGCAACACTAGCAAGGCCCTTCAACAGAAAGTTGCCACAAGCAACTGGGCGAGACTGAGTCGCACAAAACAGTAGGAAAATCTCCTATTCACTCAGCAGAGTCTCTGTATCTGGCAAACCTGGGAAAGAATGCGCCATAATCATCTGGAAGTACCTTAACACAGGGTTGTGGATTACTTGAGAAAACTGAGTGGAAGGATCTTGACTCCCTCCACCTGAGATGTTAGACCAAAACTTTTCCACTTCTCTGCTCATAAAATACCCCATCGGTGTCTCTGGAATAGCATCAGGAGTAGTCTGAAAACCTAGTAAATCACCAAACTCTTTGTGAGAGAAGGAGTAGTCAATCCCGAACAACCTGAAAACAACATATCCATCGGGTCCAGCCCAAGGGTCATAATGAAACGAGTTGAGGAACTCTAGAGTTAAGTTCCTGTAAGTGTTGTTCCTATCGTCAAACTGGTCCCACTGGAGTTCATGGCATAAGAATCTGACGCTTGGCTCTATCCCCAAGGCATCCATACAGTCATGGTCAGGGTACCTGGTAGGAGCCATAGGGCGTCTCATGTGGACATAGTAACGCTCTCTCTGTGTGTCGTCTCTAAAGGCCACGTGCATGTCATCGGGGTTCTGCATTCTGCACAAGGTTAGCAAATAAGTCCTGAAAGCACATAAAACATTCAATCGTTAGTCCTGACATAATAATAAAATAAACAAATTGAAATAAAGTAAAAATAAATAAAAGTACGTAAATAAGAAAACCATGGGTTGCCTCCCATGCAGCGCTTGTTTAACGTCATTAGCTTGACGTCCGGATTTTATATATCGTTTGAAGGATACGGTGGATCACTCAAAGTATGGCACGTGTATGTTGTTGGGATGTCACCTCCTTCGTAGGGCTTCAACCTCAGTCCATTAATGATGAATGGTTTACATGTTTGGTTCTTGATTTCAATAGCACCAGATCTTAGAATCTTAGATACTTCGAAAGGGCCAGTCCATCTCGAACGAAGCTTCCCTGGAAAAAGTCGTAACCTAGAATCGAACAGGAGAACAGGATCGCCTATTTTGAATTCTTTTCTTATGATTTTTTTGTCATGCCAAGCTTTGGTTCTTTCTTTGTATATGATGGCATTTTCGTAGGTAGATTGTCTGAGCTCTTCTAATTTGTGGATATCAAGGATACGTTTTTCACCAGCAGTTAAGTAATCCAAATTCAAAGTTTTGATGGCCCAATAGGCTTTATGCTCTAACTCAAAAGGTAAATGACATGATTTCCCATAAACTAGTTGGTAGGGGGTTGTTCCTATAGGGGTTTTGAAAACGGTTATGTAGGCCCATTTATCAAGCCATCTCACATATCCTTCACCTTTTCTTTTCTTCCTTTTGTAGGTTGGCTCATTCTTTTAAACTTGTGGTGGTGGTTCTGGATCTATGCTAAGTATTATCTTTTCAAATTTGAGCTTAGTCATTTGATTCACCATCTCAAAGGTTAGCCTTACCCTCTTAGCACTAATGATTCCCCTAGTTTCATGGTCCTCAATTTTTCTCTTTTTATGTTGGAGCTCGAATAAGGGTACATTGGTGCGGGTATATTTCAATACTTCCACGTATGTTTTGGATTGGGATTCTACCTTATCTTCCACAAAACTTTGCGGGAAAGGAAATGGTGGGATATATAGAGGGGTAACACCAATAGTTGCTTCATCCTCTACCTTTATGGCAACCTTCCTTTCGGATGGTTTCAGTGGATTTTTCTCTACTCTATTCTCACCACAACTCTCGTTATGCTCATTATCCCTCTCCTTAGGATTTTCGATATGTTCTTCACTACTAGTTGTTATAAAATATGCATTCTCCTCAGGAGGTGATCCTATAGGTGTTTGTGCAAGTAGGAAGATTTGAGTCCCCAATGCCTTAGTGTGATTCACGAGGGAATCGACCTTAGTGTTTATTTGCCTAAAGGTTTCATAAGTATCTAGATGTTGTCTTCTAAACTCTTCATTCTTGAGGGTTTGTGTTTCCACAAAGCGCTTCATCATAGATTCTATCCTAGAATTAGTTGTTGTTTCAATTAAATCCTCCAATAACCTTTCGAGGTTTGAATTAACAGATTCTAGCGGTTCCTCAAAATTTTGTGAGTGGTGATTTGGGTGAGAATAAGTTAGTGATGCATAGAAATTCTCCATTTGTATTTCGAGGTTGGACATATGTGATTCTCGTGATCCCCCGAAATACTGGGAGTGATGATTGTAGAATTTTTTTGAGTGAAACATAGTGATTTTTTTTTAATTTGTTGTAAAAGCCTTAGTCTATACGGTATAACTATAGGGTACGAAATTTGAAGAAATTGGTCCCCGGCAACGGCGCCAAAAAATTGATGCGTGTTTTTGGCAAGTGTACGAACACGTCAGAGTAATATAAAAGATTGTCGAATCCACAGAGACCAAGTGTCAATCTATCGTACCTGTTGTTATGGTGTGTATCTAAGGCAACTAAATATAAGGGTTTTAAGAAGGGTGCAATGGTAAATAAAATAATAATTTTAAACAATTAATAAAGACAGGCTTGAATGTAATTCACGTAATCAATAAATAATCTAGTACTTGTTAATAGAACTACTTATGGGCAATGTTTTCTACTTTGAAAAGAACTAATTTAACAGGAACTGTCGCTTTCGCGTATTCAGAACCGAGTTGTACTCTCTAATCAACCCCTCATATTGTCACGGATAAAAAGGTGCGTACTGCGTTAGAGTAGTAAACCTATTTTTAAGAAATATAGTATCTTAACTAAGTTGAAAAGTACTTTAACTTGGATTTCTTAGTAAAAAGAGGTTCTCACGAACCAGACTCTAAACTTCTTTAACGCGTCCAAAAGTCGTTTTAAAATCTCCTTTCTTTTTAATCTAAAAACTCCTAATGAACTAGACAAAGCGCTTTTGGCTGTTTTTGAAATAGTTAAAAACAATTACTTATATTGAAAGATAAAATAGCCCTTAAGTGTTTCCACGAACAATTGTACAGATTACTGGTTTAATTACGATCCTTACATTCTAACCTTTATAGATTTAGTTAGACATGGTAAAGTAAAAGTTCTTTTTATAATTTTTCATAAAGGTAATTTAGTGCGAGTGCAGAAAGTAAATAAAAGTAGTGCGAGTGCGAGAAATAAAGTAATTTAGTGCGAGTGCGGGAAATAAAGGAATTTAGTGCGAGTGCGGAAAATAAACGAAAGTAAAGCGAGTGCAGGAAATAAATAAAATAAAGTGCGAGTGCAGATAATAAATGAAAGTAAAGCAATGCGGAAAAGTAAAATACGAACTGGAATTAAAATGGCGGTAGGATTAACTTCCTCCCAGAGTGCTCCAAAACTCGATGACACAGACGTATACAGACTCGATCACTCGATTGCAGTAACACCCCGATGTGGAATGATAACTACTTTAAAACTGATATATGCCTAAGAGATTCTAAGTTTGGATGATTAAAAACGAAATTCTGAAGTCCTATTTATAGGCAAACATTAAATGGGAAAAGACAAGGATGCCCCTTCCACTAAAAAGTGGAGGGAAAAGTTTTAGCCTTGTGGCGCCCGCCACAGGCTCATGGCGCCCGCCATGAGTGTAAAAGAGTGGAGAAAGTGGGGATGGTGGGTGGTTTTCTCTAACCGTTTTTGACCGAAACCATTTTTGTGAATGTGGCGCCCGCCATGTGCCCATGGCGCCTGCCATGAGTGTTAGGTCCATTTTCCATGGTGTAGCTCTCTGTGTTAGCTTTCTAGTGCTTCGAACGGGGCATCATTCTGATTTACAGATCAAACATTATGGTCAAAATCGTCGTACAATGTTTTGTGTGCAAATTGCTCTATTTCTCTCATTTTTTCATCCTAATTGCTTCGTTTCTTCGCCTGTGACTCTTAAATGGATAAATACCTGAAAACAAAGGAAAACATAGTAATAACATAACAAAATAGCAATAAAGGCTAAGAATGCATGCGAAATCGGAGTCAGAAATACGGTGGAATTTAGTGTGATCAAAAACTGGTAGAGGAGAAGGAAGCAAGTCTATCAATATAAGTCCCTTGCAATGTGTTCATGAACATGTCAGCCATTTCCCTTTCTGACATGGGTGGTTGGACAGCAGCAGCAACCTGTCTCCACCTCTAAGCATAATCCCGGAAGCTCTCTCTGGAAGACTGAGACATGCCCATTAGAAGAGTTCTATAGGGAGCCATGTCCAGGTTGTACTGATATTGACGGATGAAAGCTTCGCCCAGATCCTTCCAACATCTTATGGTGGCCCTAGAAAAATGCGAATACCATTCTCTTGAAGCTCTAGTCAGACTGTCCTCAAAGTAGAACATCCATAACTTCTCATCCATGGTATAAGCTTTGAGCCTTCCCAAGAAAGACTGCAAATGAGTGCGAGGACAGGAGGTACCATTGTACTTTTCAAAGCAAGGGGGCTTGAATTTGTGGGGAATTCTCACCTCATCCACTAGTCCCATATCCATCACATCGAAACCCAAAGAATTCTGAGATTCCAAAGATCTTAACTTTTCAGCAATCTCGTCCAATCTTCTGTCATATACCTCATCTCCAGCCCCAATGACAGTAAACTGTTCTCCCTAGGGATCCTCCTGCAGGATTTGGCCCCCAGTAGCATTACCTTGACCATTTCTCGGGATGTTAACTTCTGGATTCAGATGAGGTCCATACTCCTGTGGGTCCATACGAGGCTGACCCCGTTCATTGTTTCTAGTTCCTCCTGTTCCAAGATGAGGTTCCTCAGGAGTTTGTCTTTCTACCAGCTCTCTTAACCTTTCTTGACTCTGGGCCAAGCCAGTCATCACTGCCATGAACTGAGACATCTGATTTCTCATCTCTACTCTCTCATTGGCCATCTGATTTCTGACCTCGGTCAGATCCTGTTGTACTTGTTCCATTTGAATGCCGGAAAGATTGTTACGAGTCGGGTACCGGTGCGTGCGGTTGACAGGGAACACTCGGCGACGAACAATGTTTCCTGAGATCACAACGAAGTTAGAAACAAAAATAATAACAAAACCTACAAAACAAAAACAAAGTTAGTATGCAATGCAGTAGGCTTATTTGTTTTCCAAGGTATCCGGTTTGGTTCTTGGTTTTGACCTTTCCAGACCTCGAGGAAGATGTGTGATGTTGTTGAGAGAAAACCCAAATGAAAACAAACTAAAATATATTACAAATGGTGAACAAGACATAGTTTGTTTTACAATACATGCCCCTGGAGGGTCAAAATACAACAAAAGGAAAAGTACATCAAATGGAAACAAACAACAAGCAAAGAATCAGACATCCAGTCCAAACTCATCTTCTTTGACCTCCTTCAGAAGTGCCTCAGTCACTGGACCAACTGGGTGCTCTGTAATGGTCCTAATGAGGAGGTTCCTGGTAGCAATGGCAGTAGTCAGCTTCTTATGCCTGTCCTGGTCTTTGGATCTCTTCAACCCTGCTCTGAGCTTCAACTCTGATATCTCTTTTTGTGCAGCCAACAGAGCTTCCTGCTGTTTCTTCTCATTAGCCTCTAGCTGTTCAATCTTGGCTTGAGTCTTCTGGTCTTCTTGTGTACGGGCTTCGGTGATCCTGACCCACCTAGACTGACTCTCTAGCAGATAGTGCTCAGCCCTATGTTTCTGAATCTTGGCCTCCTTACAGGCATTCTTCAATATCTGTTCCCCAACCCTTGCTTTCCTTATGTAGTCCTCTGTCTTCTCAATTTTGCCAAGATGCTCCACCCTGAGCTTTTCCAACCTCTCAATGTCCAGGCGACCATCACTTCTTTCCCAAAGAGTCTTCTTCAAGGCCTGTGATAGCTTCTCATTCCTTTCTTTCAACTTTTCAAACTCCTCCAGGCTAACTGTTGCTGCAGGCTGTACTGTGGATGGCCCAGGTATGTCTTCCAAGGTGAAAGGCATTCTGGTAATCTGAGCTCTAGTACGGGACCAGTCTGAGTACTAAGCTGAAGCAACATTGTTACATCTTCCAAGAATAGCTACCCCTTTTATCTGGATGTTGTCCCAAGCCCAGGATGCTTGTCTAACAACAGCTGAATTCGGTTGCACTTCACAATATAGGGTCTCAGTTAAATCATGTCCTCTGGGAGGGTGAACCAAGGCATAACCCAGTTGTCTCTTAAACAGTAAAGGATTGTAGTTGATGCAACCCTTCACTCCCATCAGAGGCACATTTGGGTATTGTCCATAGCTGGTGATAATGTCCTTGCTTTTGGTGCTCTGGGTGCACCATCTGATATCATCTGAAGTCAAGGCAATGAACCTCTTGGCCCAATTCTTCTGTTGGTGGGGATTCAAGAAAGTATCTGACTTAGGCAGGTGTCTGAGCAGCCAGGTGTAAAACAAAGGAGCACAACATCTTACCAACTTCCCCCTTTGTTTCTCATTCCTCTGATGAATGGAGTAGTAAAAATCTCCTAGCAGTGTGGGTACTAGGTTCTTCAGGAGAAACAGATGGATGGAATTCTTGCTGACAAATTTGGGCTCATCTGCAAACAGTATAGCCCCATATATACTGAGGGCTAACAGTGCACAGACTGCTCTCCACTCTCCCAATGAAGCCTTTAGGATGGCCTGAGAGGTCAAGAAGTCCAAATTCAAACCAAGAATCCCAGCTTTTGTTGTCATACATTGCTCAATAAGGGCAGGCTCCAAGTACAGTGCCCTTGCTATCTCTTCATTTCTGGGAGCAGTCATCTCTGGGTTGAAAGGGATTCCACCTCTGATAGGTACTCCAATCAATGAAGAAAACTCTTCCAGTAGAGGCCCTAGCTGAAAGTCTGGAAAGGTGAAACATCTCAAAGGAGGGTCATAAAACTGCAAGCATGTGTGGATCATGCTCCTCTGAGAAGGGTCAAGGTCTATAACCATGTCCAGGATACCTCCATAGTGCTCTCTAAATAGTGGGATGTGGTCAGGTGTGATGAGTGACTGGACCTGCCTGATACCAGTCAACACAGGCTCAAAAAAGTGGTAGGATATGTTGCTCTTCCTGGGAGTAATCATGAGTTCTGCTGAAGAAGCTGGAAAAAAATGCTGGTGAGGATCATAGACTGATGCTGGAGGTGGACCACTGACAGACTGATGCAGGTGGTGAGGGAGATAACTGAAACAGATAATTGATGAAGACAGTTGAAGCAGAGGTTTATGCAGAAGAAGGGATCAAAACCAAAACCAAGATACAATGAAATGGATACCCTGAAAAGCAAATAAACAAATGTTAAATAATGCAATGATGATATATGCAAATGATATGAAAGGGTTTGTGATCAAGCTGGATCTGATTATCTGTCTTGATATAAGGCCCATGTATGTTCAAAAGTCCAGATGAAGGCTCAGAAGTCCAGTAACCAGGGTGGGGGACTCAAATAAAGAGTCACATGTCCGGGGTTAATCACAAGAACTATCCAAAGTGGAGTACTCTTAAACAAAATGGTAACAGGGTATGATATGGCCAAGGGTTCCTGAAAACCTGTAAACAGCCCAACCCCCTCACAGGTAATGTTCTAGAACAAGGATCCTCAGACTTGGATCAGTTATGAGAAGTGTAAACACTTCTAACCCGGAGGTACAGTGTTACAATAACCATAAAAGATCCTCCTCTAATTCACCTCAGCTTCTGAAGGTCATAATAAAGGTCATCCAGACTTAGCAGGCTTCTGAAGGATAATAGATGAGAACATTTAAGCTGAGGAAGGCTCCTCAACTTAATCCATGATTAGGGATTAACCTCATGACAAAACAAAGCCTTTATTAAATGGATTTTAGTTAGTGGTAAGATTAAGAAGTGGATTTTATGGTTTGTAAGACAACTTGAGGGGGACTTGTCCATTAACACTAGGGTTAGTCCTTCTTAACCAGTTAAGGAAGAATTAGAACCCTAATGCAAGGACCAAGTTACAAGTTTGATGTCTTAGTGATCATTAGATGAATTGATTATAGGTTTTAAACACATTAAGGGTTTAACACTTAGGATTAAAGTTATACACTCCATCCTAATAGAAGGATACAGGCATAACCTTAATCACAAAGCCTTAAAACCTTTAAGGTTTAGTCCTTGATTAAGAGATGAGAAGAGAAGACACAAAGATGACACAAAGGTAAAACTAATTGGGGGACTAATCAAACCCTAATTGTGATCATGCTTGGTTGTTCCTAGGGTTTATGAGGCTTGCAAGAAGATCTTCAAGAGAAAAGCCACCAAGGAAGAAGCAGGATGAAAGGAAAAGAAGCAGCAAGAAGCAAGACAACTTACTTCACTTAAGAAGATAAGTTGCTTGAAGAAAGAAAGAGGAGAAAGAGCATGAATGAGCAAGCTCACTCAAATACAAAAGTAAAATGCAGCAATGAATGCATAAAAGAGATGGGAAGAGATTATGAGAAGTGAAGGCAAATTCACTTCTCAATGACTTACCACCTGAAAAGTTCGCAAAATGAAATGAAATGAAATGCAAATGAGATGAAATACAAAGATGAAAACCAAAGTCAGAAGCATATTCATGATGTAAATTATGCTAAAAGATGATACAAATGGATGTCATGAGATGTGGATGATCATACAAGCAATGAAGATGCAAATGAGACATGAAAGGAAGCATGAAAGTTCATGAAAACTTATGAAATGCAATGGATGCATAAGATGGAAAATGGATGATGCAATGATCAAACATGATTCTAATGTGTCCTAAGATGTCTTATATGTCATGCGGATACACAAAATGTCATGGCAAGTTCATGTATGCAAGCATATGAGGAATGAATGCAAATGAAGGCAAAAATTAGGGTTTATGAACAAGATGCAATGCAAAATTCAAAATCAGAAGCAAAACATGAGATAAAAAATTGAAAATGGGATCAAAGGTACCCTAGACCTATACAAGTTCACTGCCCAAAGTGGAAGGTCAGAAGCTAAACCCTAAAAGACTTATGATTTTCCTAAATTTGCTAGGGTTTTAAGGTACCTCACAAGGAAAAATGCAAAACAAATAAAAAATTAAAGATACATTCATGCCAATTTTATCCTAGAAACTACATGATATGTGGAATGCAATGAAAAAAGAACCATTATCAAACTCTTCATGGTTAGGCAAAAAAGATTTTTCTAAGTTAGGGTCAAAATATTGATTTTTAAGAACCCTAAATCCAAAGAAAATGTCAAAATGGATCAAGAACCAAAAAGAAATTTGTATGAATAGTTTTATAATGTCTCTAAATGTGTCAAGATGCAATGTGATTTTTTTGGTGATTTTTCGAAACTTAAATGGTATTTTAATTAATTAATTTCCATTAATTAATTAAAATAAACATTTAAATGTTTTAAAAATGATTTTTAAATGCAAAAAATAAAAATAAAAATATTTTTGGGTTAAGAAAATTATTTGAAGTGAAATTGTATAAGGAAATATTTTTTAGGATTTTTTAGCTATTTTAAATAAATGGTGCAAAATAAATGAGAAAAATTGAAATAAAAATTAAAATAAACAGAAGTATGTGTATCCAAGGGCTGTCATTGATTTTGGGGAAATCCTAGTTGACTACGCGCGCAATCTGATGGCCTGAATTCAAATCTCACTAATCTCAATTAATTAAATATTTAATCCATAATTAAAGTTAATGAATTAATCTTGGGCGTCCATCACACGCGGGAAAGCAAAATCTAAGGGTCCACGTTCAAACACTGCCCTAACCCTAATTAGAACATTAATGACTTTCAGGCCACCAGAGAAGAGCTCCGGTCATCTTCTCCGGCAGCCTTCTCCCCTGAAAATCCCCAACTCTCACCCTAGGTTATTTCTGGAGCTCTAAAGCTCCAGATCAAACCCTCTCACTCTCCTAAGCTCAAATCCACCCCTAAAACAAATTTCTAATTGCTCAATCCTAAGATTCGAAGAAAAGATCAAAAATGGCAAAAAATTCAGAGGTTCAGTAAATACTCATTTCTCCACCATTTTCAAAAATACAAAGTTCAGAATGATCAGTGAAGCATGCTCTTTCTTATTGGAACATAAAATAAGAGTTCTGGAAAAATGATTTCAGATGACTACCTGAGATGGAGCTTTCCAAACTAGAGCTTTCTGGCCACTTCCTTTGTGCAAAAAGCTTCCTTTGAACCTCCTGAGGCTAATGGAATGTTTCAAAAGCTTTGAGAGTGGCCGGTTTGTGTTGTAGCAACTGAACTGGCCAAGAATCGTGTTTTATGTATGGGGTGCTCTTGGGTGGTTTAATGGTTGCTTTATGGTCAGTGAGTGATTTTGATATCAATGGTGAAATTGGTTTGAAGATTGAGTGGATGAGCTGAGAGATTTGAAGGCTTTTGCAAATTGGAGAGTTTTTGTGGAATGCTGAGTTCTTGGAGTGTTAGGCTTGTGTGTGTTATGGAAATGAATCGTTGGAGCATGCTTGTAAGGCCTGGATTGGGCAGAGAGTGGGTGGTGGACTGTGGTGATTGGTATGGGCTTCTTGCCAAAAAGTCAAAAGTTTTGTACTTGGAGGTATGGGCAAGTGGCAGGCTGGGATTTGGGCATGTCCTGGTTCAACTGAGATCAAGGAATGTTTGTGAATCAGATTTGATGAGCTGTGGCAAGTGGATGAGAGGTTTTGTACCGTTTTGCAAATTCATGAAGTTTTGGCCCCTTTTGGATTTCTTCATGGGCAAGGCATGAAACTTTGAAATTCTTGGGCCAATTCTGAATTATAGGTCATGTATGATGTTTGTGTAATGGTTAGAAGTCATTTTGAGGTCACAAATTGCCTTGGTATGAGTTTTTGCAAGTCTCCCTCTTTGGTGCATAAGTGAAATTTAGTGATTTTTCCCAACTTTTCAAGGCCATAACTTGAGTTCTATGATGAATTAGATCAAGTTCTTGTACTTTTTGGAAAGGGAATGATCCAATCTATAACTTTCATGACCAAGAATTTTTCATTTGAAGCATTTTTGAATCAAAAAGAGGAGGTTGAAAAACTTTCCCAAAATGGCAAGTTTGCATTACAAGTCATTTTCCCAAAATGGAAACCTTGCAAATGACTTGAAATTCTTCAATTTTGTGAACTTCTAACTTATTATAAGATCAAATAAAGATCATATACACCCAAAATGATGGATAAGACCCTTTGGTTGTGTGATTGGGGGCCTCATATGCCCTGATTTTGCATTGACTTATTCAAGAAGTCATCTATTGATCAGATGCCTTCCCCATTGAATTTCTTCATGAAAATTGGTATGCATGATCCTTATATCATATAGAGACCAATAGAAACAAGAATGACCAAAAAATTTGGAGTTATGGCCTCTGAAACCAAAACCCTAATTTTAGGTCATCTGTGCAGTTAAGCTTGGCTCTGCTTCCATGCCTTTCTCAGTTCTTATGATTTTCTGACTTTCTTGATCTTGGGAGGATACAATATGATGCTTGAACATACATGGACCCTTTTGAGATGATTGGAGACTCTTGGAGTGGCTCAGATAGCTCAGGGATTGCTCAGATCACAAACCCTAGATGCAGATGACTTTGAACCAATGCAGTGAAGCAAAAATGTAATATGAGATGATATGATTGAACTTATGCAAATGAAAAGAATCACAAGCCATGGTGAAATGAGTGAGGGAAAATTTGGGGTGTTTACACCTGCCTCCATCAACACCGCGATTGTCTTCGATCAACATCCAATCTCCACAACCTGAAAAAATTCAGGAACGCACGTCAGAATCATAGAGTCATCAAGAACTCGCACCTCAACGTTCACAAGTCATTTTCTGCGGCGAAACTCATCGAAGATGTGCGTGCATCATCGCCATGCCTCAGAGAAATAGGAGTACTCGAATCCACGGAATAGAAGAAGAGAAAGAGGAGCGGTGAGTCAAAAAGCCCTTACCGGAAGTTAACCCCGCCGCGGCCTTCACCTACAGGTGATACCTTTTTCTCAGTGAGGTTTATTTTGTGCCAATTCGGAGTAGATTAGGTCTAGGTTAAGAATTTAGGGATGAAGCTTGAGCGAATTAGTTTAGAAGACCGGTGTTTTAGGGGTGGCGGCGGTTAGGTTTTTCGTGGTTTAGGAAGATGAAGGGAGAAGAAGACGAAGTCGCCGTAAGAAAGTAGAAGAAAGAGGATAGGCGGGGGAGAGGAAGCCGCCGCAGAAGGCAAGAAAGAGGGGCTAGGGTTTCTATGTTTTCTTAATCCCTTTTGTTCTTCTTCTTGTCTGTTTTTATAAATTTAAATTATTAGGTTAGTTAATAGAATTAAAAGAATAATGAGAAGATCAGAGGAAAATCAAGCAATTTAATTCACATTAATCCATTTAATTTAAATTAAGTGCACCATTAGTTTTCTAAGAGATAAGATTGTGGATTTGTGGTGGATTTCGTCCACACCGGCGGTGACACTTGTCACCGTCCGGTTGGACCTTTTCATTTGTATCACATGCATACCACACACTATAACAATCATGCACCCTCAGAAGACCTGGCGTGTGGGCCTCTTGTTGCTGCTACTTGCACCCCTAAAGCAGGCCCATTTGTGTTCTTTTAACTAATAAATGTTTCTATCCCCCCCCCTTTTTATTTCTTTTCTTTAAAATTTCTATTTTATATAGTTTTCAATTAATTCCCAAAAAAATATTAAAACACTTAAGAAAAATCCCAAAAAATTATATTAGGATCTTAATGCAATTTAGAATTTTTCCAATTTTTACTTTCTGAATTTTAGCATTTTTCATTTTAAATTCGATTTTTCATTTTAATTGATTTATATCGAATTTCCACATGAACACATAAATTTGTACATTTTATTTCTGCCACTTCCTATAAGATTTTTGATCCATTCTTTTTTCTTTGATTAGAGGACAAATTAAAGTACCTATAATATTTTTGGTATATTTTTTAGGGCATTTTATCCACTGTTTTGGTAGTGGGATTTGTATAAATTTGTGATTGAACCTTAGATAAGTTTAGGTGGCAATTTGACATAGTTAGACTTTGAATTTTTAAGATATTTTTTAGCACAATGTCATAATCAGGTTTAAGACCCTAGGGAATTAATTTCACATTTTTCCCATGACTTTTGATATTTTTGGTATTTTAATTCATTTCCATCATATTATGCATATTCATGATTCATGTCATTCACTAACTATCTTCTTTTTGTGCAAGGTATCTTCCGAGAATTTGCTTATGGACTTGGATTGTTATTATGCCTCGATTATATTTTTTTGATTTTTACTTTGTGATGTAATAGATTAGAACTTGTATGCTTGTATAGTTTCTATAATTAGGATAGAAAAGATAAAACAAATCGATAGAAAACCAAAATCTCAAAAAGCAAAATAAGAGACTCGATCCAACATCGAGTAAATTTTCAAATAAACAAAGTTGCATGTGACTTTAGGATCCTTAGATTACCATCGTTCCACTCCATTACAACCAAAAGCAAGCCTTGTATGTTGCTCACCATAAGTCGTGCGTCTCAGCACCACGCAATCGACCCACCCGATCCATTGTTTCATCACCATTTATGTTTCATACACGTTTTTACCCACCATGACTTAGGAGGACCATATTGTTCACCATTAACCTTTTGTACTTGCATTTGTAGCTTAATATCTCTTAGGTAGATTTAATCTTTCAAACCTCACTAACCATAGGTCATCCTTAAATTCAACTAACTTAGGGTAAGTCTAGTTTCCCTTAGAATTTTTTCCTTTGCCAACTTGAGTCTCACTTATCATCTTGAAAAAAAAAACACTTAATAAAGGAAAAGGTGTACAATGCACCACGAGCCTTAAGCTATACGGGAAATGACTAGTGGAGGTCTCCTCCACTCTTCTAGGATGCTTTACAAACATTCCATTGGGGGCGATCTTGGAAAGTATTCGCTCATGTGTCATAGTCTTTAGTGTTGTACATACAATAAACACAAACTCAAAAACACTTCTTATAAAAGACAACAAACCAAGAAGTCACGTCTTCTCATCTCATCTCATACTCTTTGCGGACGAACATGACTTGTCTCGACAGTTCAAACAGCGATACGTTAAACACCCTCGAGTTAGAGCCGGTAACACCTGAGCTAGAGCTATGAAAACGTCATCCTAAAAATCACAAACAAGTTTCAGCCTTAGTTAGACGAACTACGACGTCTCTGATGCTCATTTATCCCGATGAGGTACGTAAGCAGTGGGGTAGGGCCTATTCGAGCACAATCTTTATTTTCCCTACATTTTCCCCCTTTATTTTCATCTTTCTTTCCATTTTTAATTCCATTTCTTTTCTCATTTCATTTCCATTCCAGATAGCCTTTCTTTCATTCAAGCAGCATATTATTTTTTCACCCTTTGAAAACAGACTTTTAAGCGTGGATCCCGTCGGGTACGGCGGACGGATTGGGGTGCTAATACCCTCTCAATTCGTAACAGACTTCCGGACCCAGATCTTTGGTTCGTAAGGCCTCGTCCTTCCCTTCTTCCTCAGGTTTGTGCAACATTACCTTTCCCATTCCTTCGGGATAAAAATGTCTGGCTGGCGACTCTAACTTTTCCACGCCACTTTCGCGTTTGTACTAGGATGAAAATCCCGGGAGCGACAACGGGCGCCAGCCTCATTGCGATTACCTCCATCTGTTGTCCTGTTGTTCCTGGCCTGATTGTTCTCTACCAGTTCATGCAAGCGCTCTTGAGTTTGACCCATCCCAGCCATGAGGGTCATGAAGTTATCCATTCTTGTCCTTAAATCAGCCAAATCCGCTTGCATCTGATCCATTGCTCTCTCTCTGTTCACCTTTTTAGGGTATTTGTGTACATTTTACTGTCTCTGAACCTTCTTGGGAGCTATAGTGCCTGAAATTGACATAAACGTTAGAAAACTGATGAATTACCTTCAAAACAACAAACACGTTATATGCAATGCAATCTTCGTGCTTTCATTATCAAGGTCTTATTGCCCTAGTTCTGGTATCTCATGAGGAATCCAGATGGCCTTTGGAGTAATCTTTTGTGAACATTCCTTTCACTGTTTCCACACCACTTCCACCACCAAACTAAGAAAAGAAACATACAGCTCAAAGAGTCTAACAAAATAAAGATGCATAAATCAAAGGCCCTAAGGCACAAACAACATCCCCATAGGGTTTCAAGTCTTACAAACCACAAAGTACAACAATCAAATTAGATTCCTACAACAATTATGTAGGTAATCAGAAATACAAAGGAAGGAAACTAAAACTCCAAGCTATAAGAAGACTCTGGCTCTTCCTCTCCAAGCTCCAACCCTACTCGAGTTCTCTTCACATCTGCTCCTCTTCTGAGATCTGCTACCTCTTCAAGAGCTTCATTCAGCTGTTGAGACACCTCTTGTTGCCTTTTGTAAGCATGTTCTAACTCTTCTCCTTGAGCAGCAATCTGCAGCTTGAACATCTCTTCCTTCCTCCTGTATTTTGTTTGATCTTGCTCTCTTTGCCCATGTACCCAGGCGAGAGATTGGATAGCATGCCTGAGAGCTTTCTTGCTTTTCTTGAACTGTTCTTCTCTCTTGATGTCCATCAATCCTCTTCTTTGGAAGTAAGCCTCCCTTTATGCCAACTCCTTGTTCTTAGCTTCTTGGTTTACCTGTACTTTGTGCAGCTTCTCTTCTATAGTCAACTTGGAGAGGGCCAACTGATGATGCAAGCTAACCATTTCTGTATGTTCTAGTTTCAATTCTTTCAGCTGAGCTTCAAGTCTTTGATAATCTTCTAACGGAACAATGCTTAGTGCTACAGGGATCTGTGGAATTGTTTCCTTTGGCTAGAGAGGAAACTCCAAAGAAAAAGGCAATAAAGTAATCTTGACACGCTTCTTCAACCATGCTACAAAGGGTTCATACATGTTGGGATCTACTCTCCCAAACTCCTTCTTTCCCTTTTGAGTCCTGATATCCCAAGCTTGGAATACCTAGATAGCCATGTCAATATTCCCCTCAATAGGAAGATACAAAGATTCTCTCACATCCTCATCAGAAGGGGATTCTCTCAAAGGATATCCAAACTGCCTTCTAGCCAAAACTGGATTATAATTGATCATTCATTTCCTTCCAATCAAAGGAACATTGGAAAACCAGTTACACTTTACAATCATCTCTTTTCCCAACACATCCCTATCATACCCCAGCTTATATCACTTGCAGTCAACCCCATCAATCTATGAGGCCATTTCCATTCTCCCCTCAAATCCTTAAAGGGCCCCACTTTAGGCAATTGTCTAGCAAAACAGTCAGCAAACAGAGGCACACAATAGCTCACATAACCTCCCTTCTTCTCATTCCTATAATGAACCCCGTAATAAAAGTCACCTAACAAGGTAGGTGTGGGATTCCTTCTGAAGAAAATGGCAATGGCCTCCAGGCTTACCATACCTTGATCACCTGGGAAGAGACTAATTCCATAGACCATCAAAGCTAGGAGTACACTGAACTGTGTCCATTGATTATCTTGAGCATATACCAAGGCCTCCTGAATCAGCATATTGCAAGACAACCCCTTCCCTTTGCTACTACTCAAACCCTGTTCTACCCTACTTAGAGGCAAATGACACCTTTGAGCAATCTCCTCTGCCTGAAGTACTCTCCCTGAGTTGTAATAAGGTTGCCTTCCACTAAGAGGAATATGCAACAAGCTAGCAATTTCTTCCAATGTAGGTGTTAATACATAATCTTGGAATACAAAACAGCGTAATGAAGCATCATAGAACTGAAGTAGAGTATAAATGCTATCCTTTTAGTCTTCTGTTGGCTTGTCCATGTATCTAAGAATTTGCCCAAATCTGGCCCTGAAATCTCCTAGAACCTTATCATTCATCGTACCCTTCAATTGGTGTAGTTTCTTCACCTCTGGTTGTGGAAATGTGTAATGTGCATTGTTATTTTTGAGAGTTGTGATGATGCTTGCCATCTGGATATGAGAAACAAACAGATACCAGAACAGGGTGTGCAAATGTAACCTAAAAAATGAAAACACTAAGATGTTAAAGATGCTGTAATACCTCAAAATTTGCCCTCTCATTTCCTCAACATTTTTCATAGCATTTCTCATACATAAAATCATAAAATAACAAAAAACATTGCATCATGTGTGGCATAGCTGAGGCATAGGTATGTGATCAATGATTGGAGCAACTGAAGGATATACAAGGGTAATCAAAGGGTCATAAAGCTTCTCAACATTGTGCAAAGGGTCCACAACATCCCACAAGTTCTCATTTGAAGCCACAAGCCATGGAAAGATTTGGTTTGATCAAGGGAGGCAGGCAGTGCAACATCTCCTGATGAAAAAGGCCAAATTAAGGTTTCATTTCTACTGGGCTTCTGCATGAAGTTTTGATTCAAAGTGGATTTCATTGTCTTATATATGATGACAAGTACCTAGGGTTCAAATTTCATCCACAAATTCATTATGGAAGAGGTTCAATTGGCTAGATGACTGAAAATCAAGGATTTGGGGAAAAGTCAACCATGCTGAAGAAAAAGTCAACTCCTGACTTTTTGAGATCAAAATCATGAAATTAAGGTTACAAGGATCCTATGGTTCAAATTTGATCAATAAATGATGGAGGAATCAAGGGAAATCAAGAAAACCAAAACTTACCATTTTTGGAAAATTAGGGTTTCCAAAAATGGCAGGTTTTGGCAAGTCTTGTAGCATCTTTGAGAGAGGCCTTCTCCCAAAATATGAGGGTGTAACACGGTGGGAGAACTAACTTTTAGTCATGTTGCAGATAGTAAGAGTCACCACCGACTTTTATTTTATCCATAAGGAAGGGACATAAAAGAACAGGAAAGACCGTTTTGAAAAGACTTGGGTTCGGGGGGTAGGTTATATAAAGGGAAGGTGTTAGCACCTTTTATATCCATGGTTATCCATGGGCTCTTAGTTACTTAGCTCACTTAAATTGTTTTTGAAGAGTGTAGTGTGTGATTAGAAATTTTCTAAGTACTTTGTAATGATCCGCGTATGGATGTATACAAAGCCTTGTTTGAAATTGTTTGAAAATAGTGAGGTGTGAAAAGTATTTTTAAAGATGTGAGCAAGTAACTAGGAGGTACCTAACCTAAGCTAAGTCATTCAAGTTCTTTTATGTTTCTTCAAGAGTAAGATTATCCCTATTATTAAGGAATGGGTAGTCATTACTTTGGATTTGATTAAGGAACGGGCGTAGGATCATCGTATGGTCAGTGAAGGCAACATGTAAGGGTGTCTTTAGCAATTCGTAGGGACTATCATCATTTACCGAAGGGACAAGATCACTATATCGTAGGCAACCTCGTAGGGACTCGATCTTTTAATCTGAAGAGACTATGATGATTTATACGTGAAGGGACTTTGCTTAAGACACCCCTATATTCGAGGGACTTGACCATTTTAAAGGCAACCGAGAGAGGTAACCCTAGGAGGTGCAGATGGCGATCATAGATCGACTTACGTGTGTGAGTGATTTTATTCAAATATTTATCTTTATAAAATTAATTATCTAAATTTATTTAATCACAATTAATTTCGCACTCCCTATTTACTAACCAAGCAACTAAAAATAAAATACGGAAATATAAAATCTACGCTATTACATGGCTTATGGACAGTTACAAAATAATCGAGCAAGAAAAAGAAATTTACAACCTATACATTTTTCTCTAATATTATAAAAAAGCAAAATTTAAATAAAGAAAAATAATGAAGTAAAAATATAATAGATAAAAGAAAATAATTAAAATTAAAATTTAAGGTTAGAAATTAAGTTAAAGTTTTAATTTAAGAAAAATTAGGTTTAGGTTAGACAAATTAGGTTAAAAAAATAAATTAAGTTTTTGGGTTAAATTTAGATTTTTTATTAAAGAGATCTAATTATTGATTATAATATACAAAACTAAATATATGTAAAAATATTATTAATTTATAAAAAAAAGATTTTAATTATTTACATTATTATAAAAAATATATGTAATTAGAATAAAATTATTAAGAAAAATTTTAGAAGATTTTTTACTTGATTATAAATTTATTTACAAATGATGATAAAAATCAAATTATTTAAGAAAATATTATTAAGAAAAAGTTATTTTATTTTGTTTATTTTCAATAAGAAGAAAATAGTAGTGATTAATTTAATTATATTTAGTTTTAGTTAATTAACCTAATATACTAATTAAAAAAAACAAAAAAAAAAATAATAAAGGAAAAGAAACAAAACATACAGCAAAATAAAAAAGAAGGGAGTCTGGGATCGAACCCAGGTCCCTCTGTTTCCCGTCATACATGCGCTCCACAGGACCAGCTGTGTGTTGGTGATAAATATGTTAAACAAATTTATTATATTTTTAACCTGTAGAAACCATTGAAAATAAAATAAAAAATTGCAAAATCTGGGATCGAACCCAGGTACCAAGGGATAATATGCGCACACCAAAACCGTTGGGCCATCTGCACCATTCAAATAACAAATAGAAACAAAACAATATAAGAAAACATGATTTTTTGAAATCGGAAACGCGCGCCAACGGACATCATCTTCTTCCTTCGAATTCGCAGGTTTTCCTGCGAATTTTCCCGCGACCATTCCTGCGAATTTTCTTGCGTCAAAAACCTGCAAAACACATACTATCCAAAACGCGTACAATTCCATCAAATTGATCATGCCAACATGATTTTTACCACTCATACAGTTCGTTCATGTTTATATTATTCATTTATATTTGTTAAAACGCAAAGCCCCAATTTTGGCTTTAAAACCCTAATAATGGTAGAATACGGTTTAGGTCACGAAACTTCAATGTTGTTGCCCAGAAATCGTCTCTATAACACTATAAACACAAACCAATAATCAAATATCATTTATAAGGCAGAAATCATATGAATCGGAAAAAATAAAAACAAAGCAAAAACGAATTTGGTTTGTGCTTATGGTGATGCTTTTGATGATGATGATGAGTGATTCATGTTCTAAATGACCTCAAGAAGTTATCCCCACCTTCAAATCACCTAAAAAAGACCAAAATATAAGAACCGGATTTGAATATTTTTATGAAAATTTGAAGTTTTCAAGTAGTTGTTCTTGTCCTATTTTCGTCCCCCAATGCAGTGGTCATGTTGTGTTCTTATAAGTGAGTGAGATTAGGTCAGAATTTGGGCTTTTGATTCATGGATTTTCCTTGCTTCAATGTGAAGAAATCTTACTTCTATTTTGGTCAAAAAAATCAAATATCTCCTTACCATAATGGTTTTGCACGAAATTATGTAATTCCAATCATCTTAAACACCAAATCTTTGATCCAAAAATAACCACTAGATCAAATATTTGATTTTCATATTTGATTTTAATTAAAAATGAATGTTAATGATTAAAATACAAAATAATATAAAATAAATAATAAAAATCAAAATGACTGATCATTGGGTCGTGCATGATGTTACCATGAAGATTGGATTCCAAAATTACAAGCCCAGTTGGGAAAAAATAGATTTAAGCCCTTATTTCCTTCATACACCCTTTAAAACTCTCTCAACTTTGACAAGGCATAACTCCCTCAATTTTAAGGATATGAAGGTGTTCTTTGACATTTTGGAAATATTAAAGAGTCCTCTAACAAACCTCTTTGGTCTCATGTCCATATCTTTCACCATTTTCAAATTATGCCCTTTGAAAAAAGTTGACTTTTTGTTGACTTTTGAAATGACCTGTAATGTTTTAGCTCATACCTTCCAAATGAAGCATTTTTAGGCTTGGCTTGTGAGACACAAAGTTGTAGAAAATTAAATTTCCTTAAAAATGAGCTTTGGATGGGAACTTTTTGATGAAGCATGTGAAAGTTATGGCTGGTCAAAGTTCAGTTGACTTTTCTTAAGAAAACCCTAATTTAGAAACTCCTGATTCTTGATGATCTGAAACTTCCTTGATGAATAATGATCAAAACTTGATCAAATGATGAATTTTACTTCATAAAAATGATGTTGGCAAAAAATATTGAAGTTTGACTTTGATTTGACCACAGTTGACCTCAGTTTGACTTTTTAACTACTTTGACTGATTTTTACATATCTGATCCTCTGACTGGTCAAACTTATTGGGAAAGCCTTGAAACTTGACATGGAGATTCTTGAATACATGTGGGATGTTATGAAGCTCACTTGAAGCCTTGAAATTTATTTTAACTTGAGGAAACTCAAAACCCTAGTTTTGGACACTTTGCTTAGGACGAGGCATTGTCTGGGGAAACTTCCACACTTCTTGATCAATTGGGAGTCTTTAGGACATTATGATCATTTAGAATTCTTGAGAGATATTGTCTTGATTGTGGGAGGGCAAATTTTTGGGTACAATAGCTACCCCTGTTCAATTTTCTGAAATTTGAGGAGTTAGATTGGCATATACGCCATTCGTGACTTGAAGGTTGAAGAGGATTGAACACAAAAGCCCCAAATTTTGCACTCACTGGTGCGCATAATGATATTGTTGGTTGGTTGCTTTAATGGGCTTAAAGATTCAATTCGGAGAAAAAGTCTTCAGATATATTTCTTTGAGAGGGAAGCAATTCCAAATATGAAGATAGCTTTTGGGAAGAATAAACGACGGCCCAAAAATGAGATAACCTTCGGGAAGAATAAACGACGACCCAAGGTAACAAAATGGCTTTTGAGAAGAATAATCGACGTCTCAAGATAGCTTTTGGGAAGAATAAACGACGGCCCAAAATGAGATAACCTTCGGGAAGAATAAACTACGGCCCGAGGTAACAAGATAACCTTTGGGAAGAATAAACGACGACCAGAGGTATCAATACGGTTTTTGAGAAGAATAATCGACGTCTCAAAATAACTTTTGGGAAGAATAAACGAAGGCCCAAAATGAGATAACCTTCGGGAAGAATAAACGACGGCCCGAGGTAATAAGATAACTTTTGGGAAGAATAAATGACGGCCCAAGGTATCAATATGGCTTTTGAGAAGAATAATCGACGTCTCAAAATAAATTTTGGGAAGAATAAACGACGGTCCAAAATGAGATAACCGTCGGCAATAATAAACGACGGCCCGAGGTAACAAGATAACCTTTGGGAAGAATAAACGACAGCCCAAGGTATCGATACGGTTTTTGAGAAGAATAATTGACGTCTCAAAATAACGTTTGGGAAGAATAAACGACGACCCAAAATGAGATAACCTTCGGGAAGAATAAACGACGGCCCGAGGTAACAAGATAACCTTTGGGAAGAATAAACGACGGCCCAAGGTATCAATATGACTTTTTGAGAAGAATAATCGACGTCTCAAAATAATTTTGGGAAGAATAAACGGCGGCCCAAAATGAGATAACCTTCGGGAAGAATAAACGACGGCCCGAGGTAACAAGATAACCTTTGGGAAGAATAAACGACGGCCCAAGGTATCAATATGGCTTTTGAGAAGAACAACCGACGTCTCAAAATAACTTTTGGGAAGAATAAATGATGGCCCAAACTGAGATAACCTTCGGGAAGAATAAACGACGGCCCGAGGTAACAAGATAACCTTTGGGAAGAATAAACGACGGCCCAAGGTATCAATATGGCTTTTGAGAAGAATAATAGACGTCTCAAAATAACTTTTGGGAAGAATAAACGATGGCCCAAAATGAGATAACCTTCGGGAAGAATAAACGACGGTCTGAGGTAAAAAGATAACCTTTGGGAAGAATAAACGATGGCCCAAGGTAAGTTGTTAATGAAGTTTGTCTGCTGGAGAATTAACCTGAAAAACAAGGTTAGTTCGGTGAGAATATCATGATATATATAACATTCTGCAAGATAATATTTTATGAGAATGCGTATGATATGATATGATATGATATGATATGATATGATATGATATGATGTACGTATGAATTATGTAGCTGAAGCGTATAAGTAGCTTCGTAGAACAACTGCTGACTGGGGAAAATAAATCTTGATTCGTTGCTGAAGAGTATGAAGACTTCGTTCCCGTCTTGTTTAAATAATATCATACTTAGGAACTCCCTTTTTCGTTCGTCGTACTTCTTTATTGAAGGATTAAGTTCATGAATATCCTGACTGAGGATAAAAGAGATGGACATAGATCCGGGAGACTTATTCGGTTAAGTATCAATTCTTCGGAGGATATGAAACTGTTTGGAGACTTCGCAGAATTGGAAGTATAAGATATTACTTGAAGTATTCCGTAAAAATATCCGTAAAGATTAATCTGTGGGGATGAACCAGTGAAGATTCGTTGGATATGGACTTTATTGGGGATTCCTACCCCCGATTGTCCTTAGTGAATGCTATTATTGTATTTTATGCATTTCTGGTAAACATCAATCATATTCAAAAGCATTTACACATTCCAACATAATCAACAGACATTTCTCGCTTTAGTAAAAGGGGAAAAGTAAACCTGAATAAAGAGGGAAAAGTAAAGTTGAACTCGAAAATAGAATCATTTCAACTTTTGAGAGTGTATAACCAATTGGATTTAGAGCTTCTAAGGTTCTTAACTTTCCTGAATAATTTCCCAGAAATTCTCATTATTGGATCCGAAGACATGATACTGACACCATCTGATACTACTGGCATAGATAGTTAATTTCCACAATGGCTTCTGCTGAGAATCCAATATCAAGGTAATACAATGAGAGGAACATGCCTTCAAATTGTGATGGACCATATACGCTCCGGGTATTAGATTTGGAAAGAGAGTGTTGCCTCTTGGTTAAGGATGAATTATTCCATAATGGAAGTATCCGAAAGGAGCTACCTCAAACAGAATGCCCCGCAATAATATGCCCATGGCATCATGAACTCTGTAATGTTACCCTTGGTAATTCAGATAGATGAGGAGATCTGCCCCTGGCTACTTAAACATAGCTGAATCTTGACCTAATTTCCCCAAATAAATTGGGAAGTAACTTGGTATGCCCTAATGATTGGGAAACAGTGACTATGTCCCTTTATATACATGGGCTTTGATCCAGGAAGCAACTTTGTCTATCGGAAGGACTTTGGTTTATTGAACATTCATCCTGTAAGTTTCTCTGTTTGTCAAACACTCAGTTATATGTAAATAATGATATTCAAAATGTAATGCTTATGTCTGTCTTGAAGTTTTGAAAAAAAGTTATTTTAGTAAAACAATTTTTATGAAAACTGTGATATTAACTCAAGTTTTATAATAAGCCCTAAAGGAGTCAGGATACCTTTTCGTAGTAGTATGTTTTTTGGACTAACCATGCTTCAGTTAGGTCTTTTAAAGGGTTGTAACATGGCTTGGTTCAAGGTTTAAGAAACAAAGGATAAAGGCTCAAATTTTATTTGTACCCAACCCATTCTTCATGATGTTCTTCAGTCCTATGTTCGGTTAACTTATGCATTGGAGCTCCAGAGGAGTTTAGAATTGTAACACTTATATTTGTGATGGTTCAGAAACTAAAAATTCATTTGAACATTCAGTCATCTTTCTTTGTTGAGGATTTATAATGATCTCTTTTTTTTCTCTTTTGACTTTATCATCCCTTCTTTATGCCCGAACTGTTTATTTCAAGGTTACAGTCAGCGGTATATCTTAATTTTTTACTAAGTCTCCTTCATAGGTTTTGACTTAGTGAGCTTTTCTTTTGCTAGATATTAACTGTCAGACTTAATGATTACAGGGAACCATAATTGGTTATGTACAACACAGATAATTGGCAAAATTGAGTTAACCGAGTAACTACCCTGTCCCAGGTTATGAATAAGGGTTTTAATTTGCGTGAGAATGAAAACTCCTACTTCATAGGCTCAAAAGGGTTGACTAGGGATTAACTTCCTTATATCTCCACTGTTTAGGAAATGAAACAATGCCTGTACTTCGTCAGCATAGTCTATTCAAAAGCATACTGCTTAAGATTATGGTATTATTTTCGTCATCCTCCCTCTACAGGCTCATAGCTTTATCAGGAGTTAAATATCACAAAATAGAAATATGAAGCATAGTTCAAAATATAGTGAAACGAATGGATTAATTCAAGACAAACATATGCAATTCATTAATGAAAACAAAAATTTAACATAATAGTAAGTTCTTAAACAAATAAAAGAAATTACAAATGAAAATTCAAATGTTGTCCCATCCAGTTGGCTGAATATCTTCGATTGCAATCTGTGAACTTTTAGGAGCAGTATATTTCACCATGAAATCAAATTTGCCACTTGGTTGTCCCAAGGTGTCCCATATTTCAACAGGAATATGTAGGCTTTCTTTCTTGCTACCTCGGGCAATTTGTCTTACAGCTTCGATGTTTGATGGACGATAGTAGAATTCAATTTGACCTTCTGGTGTAACCTGAAGGATTCCTTTGTCAATCAGGTCTTGAATCTTATTCTTCAATGCCCAGCAAATATTAGTGTTATGTCTAAGACAATTGGAGTGATACACACATCTTGCATTGGGATTATAGCGAGGAGAAGAATTATTGGTTTTTCAAGGAGCGTCTTTCAAGATAATCAACCTCATTTCCAATAAGCATTGCAAAGCTTGTGACATTGGCGTGTTGAATCGGGTGAACTGTCTTCTACACTCCTTGTGTTGTGGTGGATTAGACCTACAAGATATTCTTTCTTCAACTAAAGAATTATCAGTAGTAGCTGGTATCTTCCATTCTTTTATCCTCATCCTCCTTTTAACTAAGTCATTTTGTTTCATTGGAGGTTGACTGATGATTAGATCCCTAGCTCTGTTATCTTGAAGCTTGTTGATAAATATTCTCAGCTCTTTTTGCCCCTGGGCTAAACTCTGGATGAAAACCACCTGGCCATTCATCTGAATTCTTATCTCTGCTATCTCAGCTTGCAGTTGTTCCAACTGACCATTCTTGTTATCTTCATGATTTTCAGAGAGGAGTGCTTTCAACTCTTCTTGCCCTTTGGAAATATTCAGGATCACTTCTTGGAACTGAGCATTCCTAGCTTGGAGGTCTTTGACAGATTATTCGAGGGCCATTTCTACTGAAATAAACAGCGAGAAGATTGAGAAACCTGCTATAGAAACCTGTCATGCAATGATATGGTATGTAGATGCATATGCAATTTTTTCAAGGACCGCGGGATTTAAATTTGTTTAAAAACAAAATTTTATTAGTAAGTGTTTAATATAAATTTTGCCCCTTTGGCTTACAAGGAAATAACAATAAAGTACAAAAGATAAATATATGGGATTTTAAGTCTCCCATGGACGATTCCTCTTTGTATGGAGGTACTTGTTGAGGTTCTGCTCCTCGTGAAGTTGCCTTGTTAGCTCCAGAATTCTTTCTTGACCAGCTCTGAAATGAGTCTCAAAAGTATCCCTCTGCTCCTTCAACAGAATCCAGGACTTCTGCAATTCTTCCAAATCAGTGGGCATGTCTGGATGAAGGATGGTATAAGGAACATCTCCTTCAGCAACAGGCTCCATAGTGATTGGTAGAACAGCAGGATATGGCATCATAAGAGTTTGAGCACGATATCACACCCATATGAGATAAGGCTCCATAGGAATAGAATACTTTGGCTCCAAAGTGTTTCTATCAATCTTGTTCACCTTGTTCCAGGCTCGTATAAACCTTTGACGGTAACCCTGAAGATCGTTGTCGTAGTCGAACACAATACCCTGAATAAGCATGTCATGAGGACCATTACTCCAAGCATAACCAAACTAACGTAGAGCTAAAGAAGGGTTGTAGGTAATGCCCCCTCTTATGCCAAGGAGTGGCACATTAGGGAACTCCCCACAACGGTCAATGATAGTAACATTCTCCATAGATCGAGAGCACCAATGAATATCTGAATGAGAAAGTGACATAATCCTTTTAGACCACCTTACCCCTTATTTATTCTTCATCACTGATCGAGAAAGGTGAGAAATAAACCACCTAGATAGTAGAGGTATGCAACACATCAGAGTTCTCCTCGCCTTCGTAGTACGAGTGTGAAGAGAATGTAGGATGTCTCCAAGTAATGTAGGCACTGGATTGCGGGTCAGAAATATGTTGATGGCGTGTACATCTATGAACTGGTCTGGATTAGGGAATAACACTAAGCCATAGATCAATAGGGCTAGGATCTCCTCAAAAGCATCATAGCTCATAGCCTTCAAGAACATCTGGGCTTTCTCCATCAATACCTTAGCAAGAATACCCTTAACTTCGCTTCTCGTTTCTAGGACAATGTCTGATTCCTTCAAATGTAGGTCTGCAGCAATGACTTTAGGTTTAGGCTCTTTCTCTAAGCATGTGAAGGGTCTCTGATCAAGGATAGGTATACCCAGTAGTTTGGAGAACTCCTTCATTGTAGGAACCAACTGATAGTCGGGGAATGTGAAGCAATGATGTTTTGGATCAAAGAATTGGAATATGATGATCGGTGATTTCCATTTAGATATTTCAAGATATGTTAGTTGTTGTTTTTCTATGTTTTTGTGTGTTTTCGAGTCTTATGTGTAGGTTATTTCGTGTTATTCCGTTATGTGGCAAGGATGTTACATGTTTATCTTTTATATCGTTGGTGCGTTTAATTTGGTTGTTTTCAGTGTATTTTCAAGCAGATATCAAGTTGGTGATCAGATACTAAGGAAACGGCGATTCGTGTGCGAAGACATAGAGGAAAAGGGGTTTTAGAAGCCTGACATGGGTGCCCGTGTCACCTGACACGACTCGTGTCAAGATGGCTATGAAGAGAAGAAAGAGTTCAGCAGCATGACACGGGTGCCCGTGTCACACGACACGGCCCGTGTCATAGTCCCCCATTGAAGGCACGTGTAACCATGAGTCCAGCAGCATGACACGGGTGCCCGTGTCACACGACACGGCCCGTGTCATTGCACCTGAATGCAAGGTTTTTTTTTCTTTAGTCTCTTGTGTTGAGGGCATTTTGGACGTTTCGCATGTAATTTTGTAATCTGATACATTAGGTTGATCGTAACTGGAGAAAAACACTTTTGGTTTTTGGGAATTAACTCGCAAAGTAAAGAACAAAGGATTTTAGAGGAGAAGTCGGATCGATCAAACGCGGAAGCAATTGACGATCCAATCAATCCTTTCTCTATTGTAATGTCTCTTTTCCTTATGTATGTGATTTTCATTGTTTTGAATATGAGTGGCTAAACCCCCCAATGTTAGGGGGTGTCGTTGAGTTTATTGTAATGACATTGAACTTGATTTTATGAATTTCACTGCTTCTATATTCATTGTGTTGATTGATTGATTTTATTGTAAGAAAAATCAATATTGGAAAATTAGATTTTTAATCATCGGTTGACAAATGGTAGGAATGCCCTGTTAACGTTTTTCAATCAAAACTTTTTATCGTATATCACAAAGGAATTGAGATATCATGTTTAACCATAAAAACTTTCGATATGCAAATGCTTGGTATTCATTTTATACGATCAAGGAATTGGGTATAGAAGGAATACCAAAGGGTTTTCCTTAAACGAATTTTTGAAAAACTAATCTTGAAAGGCGGTAATGATTTAGTTGCAGTGATATTTTAACGATTATAAACAATTAGTCATTATAAGAATTTCTCATACACCTTCCCTAGCATAATTTTCATATTTGTCATCCTTAGTATTTTCCTAGATTTTATATTTAGAAGTCTTTTGAGAAGATCTAAACAAACCCTCAAAAACTTTTGTTCAACTTGAAATAATAAAAAACTTAATTTGATACGCAGTCCTCGAGATCGATATTCGGGGAATTTTCCTTAAGATTACTACAATGGGCAAAAATAGTACACTTGCTATTTTCCCATCAAGTTTTTGGCGCCGTTTCCGGGGACTGTAAAAAATTAAGTTAATTTTCTTATTTCAATTGAAATTTTGTTGCTCTGCGACTAAAATTTTATTGTATTCTCAGTTTCTTATTTTAGTGTTATTGAAATTTTGTTATCTAACTTGTGTCTAACTGTTTATGCGAGGTCAGACCTCAGCTAAGTTTTCCTTTGACGCAGAACCAGAAAGAGCTTTGCACGAGAGACGCCGCAAGGCAAGAATTGATAGACTGGCAACTGCTGATCCAAGTGTCCCGAATCAGGAAACAGAGGACGACATATATGTGCATTATGAGCACAGTGACTCTGACTCTGACAGGGAGACAAATCCAGGATTTGATAACATGGCAGGAAATCAACCTCCTGTAGAAAGGTTGTTAGGTGACTATGGAGGGGCTAATGCCCAACCTAACCGGATGACTATTGTTAACCAACCCGTGAATGTTGCTCACTTCCAGTTACATCCGTCCACCATTCGCCAGTTGGAGAGCAAACCTTTCGCTGGAAGAATCAATGAGGATGCCAACAAGCATCTTCAGAGATTCCTGACTACCACTACATCTTTGAAGATTAAAGGTCACTCTGAGGAGGCAAAAAGACTTGTGATGTTTCCTTTTACGCTTACTGATGATGCAGAAGAGTGGTTCTACTCACTCCCAGCTGCTAGTATCACGACATGGCTAGAAATGGAAACAGCATTCCTCAAGGAATATTTTCCTGCTTCAGTTTTCATCCGAAAAAGATACGATATTGTCAATTTTAAACAAAAAGAGGGTGAATCACTCGGTGATGCATATAAAAGATTCAAAAGGTGTTTGACCGCGTGTCCTACTCATAATATGGACGCGACCGAGCAGATGCAAAACTTTGTGAATGGGTTGCGACCCAAGACAAAACAGCTTATAGATACTGCTGCAGGTAGCTCAACAAACTTTTCAACAGTCACTGGTATCAAAAGAATCATAGAAGCAATTGTTGCTAATGAACATCTTGAATTGTATGATCGCACTGTGAGTCAACCAGATGGTAAGATTGATTTAAAGCTGACAGAGCAAGTTGTGAAAATGGAAGATCAAATAGCTGCAGAAGTTGAAAGAAGGCTGAAGAAAATGAATATTAGCACACAGACAGTGGCACAGGTGGAACCAGTTCAAGCTGTGATTTGTGAGATTTGTTGTGGACCACACTTTTTCATGCATTGTTTGGCAACTCAAGAACAGGTTGAACAGATTAATATGTTGGGTCAGAACAATCCGTATGCCATAACATATAATCCGGGGTGGAAAAATCACCCCAACTTCTCATGGAAAGATCAACAAGGGAACATCCAGAAACCGGTTCAAGGCCAACAACAATATCAGCCCCAGCAACAACAATACCAGCCACCAGTTCCAAGAAAGGCGGATTGGGAAATTACCATTGAAAATATGGCCGCTCACAATTCTCAATTCCAAGAAGAAACAAGGAGTAACTTCAAGAATACTAGAGCCTCTATCAAGAACCTTGAAGTGTAAATGAGCCAAATTTCCCAACATCTTGTTATTCCCCAAACTCCAGGGGCTCTTCCAAGTGCAACTGTAACAAATCCAAGAGATAATCACAAAGTCAATGTAGTCATAACACGAAGAGGTAAAGATACTGAAGAGGTGAAAGATGATTCTGAGAGTGAAAATCAAATGATTGAAGTGGAATTGGAAATAAAAGAGAATGAAGTTGTTGAAGAAGAGGAAGAAGTAACCCCAGCACCGGAAAATAATGAAAAAACGGTAGAACCAAAACCGATGATCAAACTTCCTTATCCAACCAGAAACAAAAAGAAAGGACAACAAGAGAAGAATTTTGAGAAATTCTTAGAGTTGTTCAAAAAGCTGGAGCTGAATATTCCATTACTTGAAGCACTTGAGCAAATGCCCACCTATGCCAAATTCATGAAAGATATCATTGCTAAAAGGAGGGCCATGGAAGCTGAACCTATTATTCTAACCGAAACTTGTAGTGCTATTTTGCAGGGACTAAAGATTTCGGTGAAGAAAAAAGACAGAGGAGCTGTCACCATTCCATGCACTATTGGTGACCGATCATTCAAGAGAGCTCTCATTGATTTGGGAGCAAGCATTAGTTTAATGCCTCTATCCATCTACAAAAAGTTGGGTATTGGTGTTGTTCAAGACACTCGGATGACTCTCCAGTTTGCAGATTATTCTGTGAGGCGGCCTTATGGAGTAGTCCATGATGTCCTAGTGAGAGTGGACAAGTTTGTGTTTTCGGTTGATTTCGTGATTCTTGAAATGCCTGAAGATGAAGAAATTCCATTAATTTTGGGCAGACCATTCTTAGAAACCGGGAGAGTTCTGATAGATATGGAAGGGGGAACACTTACTTTGAAAGTGTACGATGAAGAGTTAAAAATTGACGTTGGGAACACTTTGAAGTATAAAGATGATGTCGGCACTAGTAGCAACATACAAGTGTTAGAACAAGTGGAAGCTAGTGCACATTTAGAAAGTGTATCCAAATTGCCATTAGAGAGGGTACTGAGTATGTCTAATTTTGAGGATGATAAGGAAGTTGAAAGTAGTGATATGGAAGTGGTAGCAATGCTTGAAAATCAACCAATCCTGAAAAGAGTTAGAATTCATTGGTGGGAAGAGCTAAGACAACCTATAGTGGTTGATGAAGGTGAAGACAAGCCGAAGAGACCAGAATTGAAACAACTACCTGAAAATCTCAAATATTTCTTTCTCGACACTGAAGAAAAATGTCCTGCTATTATTAGCGCTAATTTGAAAAGTGTGTAAGAGGACAAGTTGATTGGAGTTCTTAAGAAATTTAAGGGAGCAATTGGGTGGAAAATTGAAGACCTTAAAGGTATAAGTCCTACTGTGTGCATGCACAAAATACTCATGGAGGAGGATCACAAACCGGTTGTGCAGCCCTAAAGGAGATTGAACCCTGTGATGAAGGAGGTTGTGAGAAAGGAAGTTGTTAAGCTGTTAGATGCAGGATTGATCTATCCTATATCAGATAGTGCTTGGGTGAGCCCGGTCCATGTGGTGCCCAAAAAGGGAGGAACAACCGTAATAACTAATGAAAAAAATGAGTTGATTCCTACTAGAACTGTTACTGGATGGAGAGTTTGCATTGATTATAGAAGGTTGAACTTGGCTACGAGAAAAGACCATTTTCCGTTGCCGTTCATTGACCAAATGTTGGAGAGACTAGCGGGGCATGATTACTATTTTTTTTGGATGGTTACTCCGGATACAACCAAATTGCAGTTGCATCGGAGGATCAAGAGAAGACGGCGTTTACATGTCCATATGGTGTTTTTGCATATAGGAGGATGCCATTCGGGCTATGTAATGCCCCCGCTACATTCCAAAGATGCATGACATCCATTTTTGCTGATATGCTAGAGAAGCACATGGAAGTGTTCATGGATGACTTCTCCGTGTTTGGATCTTCATTTGATAACTATTTAGCTAACCTTTCACTTGTTTTACAGCGATGTCAGGAAAGTAATTTAATCCTTAACTGGGAAAAATGTCATTTTATGGTACGAGAAGGTATTGTTCTTGGTCACAAGATCTCACAAAAAGGGATCGAAGTTGATCAAGCGAAAGTGGAAGTAATCTCAAAGCTGCCACCGCCGATTAACGAGAAAGGTATAAGAAGCTTCTTAGGACATGCGGGTTTTTACCACAGGTTCATAAGAGACTTCTCGAAGATAGCCAAACCTTTAACTACTCTATTGGTTAAAGATAAGGCTTTTGTGTTTGATAAGAAGTGCACCGATGCTTTTGAGACACTAAAAAAATAATTAGTGTCGGCACCTATTGTTATTGCTCCCGATTGGTCTCTACCTTTTAAATTATGTGTGATGCCAGTGATATTGCGGTTGGAGCTATATTGGGGCAGCGTAGGAATAAGTTGCTGCATGTTATTTATTATGCTAGTCACGTTTTGAACCCTGCACAGATTAATTACGCGACTACCGAAAATGAGTTGTTAGCCGTGGTTTATGCCTTTGATAAATTCAGGCAATATCTGTTGGGTTCAAAAGTGATTGTTTATACTGACTATGCTGCTTTGAAATATCTTTTTGCCAAATAGGATTCAAAACCTAGGCTATTGAGGTGGATTTTACTCCTTCAAGAATTTGATGTCGAGATTCGTGATAAAAAGGTTGTGAGAACACTGTAGCAGATCACCTGTTGCGGATGTCACCGATTGAAGAAAATGAGGACAAACGTCCAATAAAGGATGAGTTCACAGACGAACACATCCTATCTATGATTGGTGTTCCATGGTTTGCAGATTATGCGAACTATCTGGTCGGTGGTATTATACCTGACGATTTTGACACTAACAGAAGAAAAAAGTTTGTTCATGATTGCAGGTTTAATCTGTGGGATGATCCTTTTCTGTATTAAAGAGGAGTGGATGGTTTGGTCAGAAGGTGTGTACCCGAAGAAGAACAGAAAGATGTATTAAAAGCATGTCATGATTCCGAGTACGGAGGGCATTTTAGTGGTGACAGGACAGCAGGTAAAGTCCTTCAATCAGGGTTATATTGGCCTACCTTATTCAAAGATGCTCAGCAATTGGTAAAGGAGTGTGATAGATGTCAGAGGACCGGGAACATATCAAGAAGAAATCAAATGCCCCAAAACTATATGCTTGAAGTAGAGCTATTTGATGTGTGGGGGATAGACTTCATGGGACCATTTCATCAGTCATTTGGAAAGACGTACATCTTAGTTGCGGTGGATTACGTGTCAAAGTGGGTTGAAGCGGTAGCACTACCCACCAATGATGCGAAAGTGGTTACAAAATTCTTAAAGGATAATATATTCACAAGATTTGGTGTACTGAGAGCTTTAATAAGTGATGGAGGAACCCATTTCCTAAATCACCTCATGGAGAGGCTCCTATAAAAGTATAACGTGAAACACCGGGTAGCCACTCCATACCATCCGCAAACAAGTGGCCAAGTGGAGGTATCAAATAGACAACTCAAACAAATTCTGGAAAAGACAGTGAACTCATCTCAAAAGGATTGGTCTATTAAGTTGGATGACACTCTATGGGCATACCGAACAGCTTTCAAAACACCGATCGGCATGTCACCATATCAGTTGGTTTATGGAAAGGCATGTCATTTACCGTTGGAACTTGAACACAAGGCTTTTTGGGCTTCTAAGTATTTGAATATGGACATATCTAATGTCGGAAGATCTCGCATACTCCAACTGCATGAGTTAGAGGAATTCTGGAACCGGGCATATGAGAATGCTAAGATGTACAAAGATCAAACAAAAAAATGGCATGAAAAGAGAATTCAAACGAAAGAATTTTTCGAAGGACAATTTGTCTTACTGTATAACTCAAGGCTGAAACTCTTTCCTGGGAAACTAAAATCTAAGTGGTCGGGACCATTTGAGGTGCATCGAGTTTTCACGCATGGGGCAGTCGAGATAAAGAATCAATCTAATGGAGACATATTCAAAGTGAACGGGCAAAGGTTGAAGCCTTATTTTGAAGGACAACCTAGAGATCATGACAATGTCATTCGTCTTATCTGGTAGGACGAATGACCGTCGAGCCATGCGATGTTAAACGCAGCGCTGCGTGGGAGGCAACCCACGATGTTTTTATTTAATCTTTATTTGTTCATTTTGTAGGTAGGTCGAATAAATGTCTCACAGAGTCGGTAGAGGAAAGACAAGAAAGAAAAATGGTCTAAATGGTGCAAAATGCATTTTTCGGAGGAAAATCAGGGCCCTGACACGGGTGCCCGTGTCACGTGACACGGCCCGTGTCAGGAGGATGCATGGATTTGGGGGTTGAGCTTTGATGAAAGTCAGGGGTGCAACACGGGTGCCCGTGTCGCGCAACACGGCCCGTGTTGCAGAGCCTGGGCCTTCCCTTCTTTGATGATATGTTTTTCTCTCATGCAGGGGTCTGACACGGGTGCTCGTGTCGCGTGACACGGCCCGTGTCAGATGAGCGGATCTAAAATTTCAAATTTCTTTAATCCCTTTAATGAGTGGGGCCCATGAATTTTTATCACTCAACCACTCATATGCCCTTAGTTGTCATTTTCAGAATTCTTTTTCACAAAAGCTTACCTTCTTCTCCACTCTCTTCCTTTCTAAAACCCTAGCCTCCATTTTTCTCTACACTTAAAACCTTCAATTGCTCTAACACCCATTCACCCAAACACTATACTCACTTCACAAAAAGTGTTCCTCTCATCTTCCTTGTCACTCCTACGGTGACGTTTTCTCCTAATCTGAATTTCTAAATTTGTGTGTTTATTTTTGCAGGAAGTTGAGAATGCCTCCACGAAGGGACACTGGAAAGGCCGTGGCTGAACCATCTCGCCCCCGAAAGAGGGCCCACCGTATGGGAAACGCTCACGATATTTTGTTCGAGGAGCCTGAGCATCAGCAGAAATACTCCGTATTGGTCAAGCATAAGTTAATTCCGGCAAGGTATATCTGTAATGACACGCTTGATAATTTAGGACTGAGATTCGAAGTGCATAGGATGTTTCATACTTTAGGCATGCTTGAATTTATGCAATTTGAAGCGCCGACCTATGAGCGCATAACCTTTGAATGTTTAAGTTCTTTGGACTTTTAGTTGAAGCACAGGTGGACGGGTTCTGATGAGGAATATTTTGGAACATTAAGGTTCCGTCTGTTTAATACTACTCACTCATTATCCTTGGCGGAACTGGGAGAAGTCGTGAAGCTTCCTAGCTTCGGACCTGGAGCTCCCCCAAGTACTTTTGCTGCAGGTGATTTCTGGAAAGCTATCACGGGAAATCCTGAGTATGTCGCAAAGGCGGCAAAGGCATCCTGCATCCACAACCCTTGCTTCAGATATGCACAGAAAGGCTTGGCATATACCTTGTTCTGTAGAGGGGACAACACGGGAGTAGCAACTCAGAAAGAGTTATACCTGTTATATGGCATGGCCAACAAAGAGCTGATCAATGTCGCGGCTTTTGCGGCTGACCATCTGAAAAGAGCGACAAATGCTAACTCAGGTGAGATATCAGTGGGAGGCATGATAACTCAAATTGCTGACCACTTTGGATATGGTGCTCTGCTAAGGGAAGAACCTATTGTTACAGGTAAAACAAAAATTGACCTTGCTACTCTCACAACACAAGGTATGATTAAGGTCTTTAATGATTATTACTCTTTGGTTAGCTGTAACCATCATTTGTTAGCATTGCCTGCGCCTAATTTTATAAGCATTGAAAACGAGGCTAATTGGATATATGAGAGTCCTGTACATGACGAAGAAGTTGTTTTTGAGGATGTTGCAGGTACAGATGGCAAAGAAGGTTATCAACCGGAGATGGCACCTATACCTACAGTTGATAACTCAGCCAATCAAGGAATAGGTTCGTCGGGGAGCATGGGTGAAAAAGACTGGGAATGGATGCAAAATGAAATGTGCTACCTCCGAAGTGAGCAAACCCGACAAGGAGAAGAGCAGACCCGACAAGGGAGAGAGCAAATCCGACAAGGCAAACTTATCGGAGAAATGCACGAATGGTTGAAGCAGATGCATCTGCGAGACCAACCACCTTAGTAGTCTCTGTGAGTCCCCTATTCGCACTAGTTCTCCATAAGTGGGGACACTGATGAGTTTTGGTGTGGGAGGGTTTTATTTAGTTATTTTGTCAGTTTTATTTAATTATTTTGTCTTGTTGAGTTGTTTTATGTTTTTACCGTTAATTTTAATTGCGAGTCTGTACTGCTTGAATGAATAATTGGAATAATTTATGAAATCACCCCCGAGCTGAGAAAAAAATAATAATGATAATTTGTCTCGCGAGTGAGGTGAGGAGAAAGTGTAGAGGGTTAAGTGAAAAAGAATCGGGTGAAGAAATTAGAAAAATCTTGATGTGAAAGTATAATGCAAACACACTGAATCCGCTGAGTAAGTAACGAGTCCTACATGTAGATTTGTGCCATGGTACTTCAATCTGAAAAGTACCCCTTATTAGTTTATCATGACAGTCATGCTTCATTTATACTAGTTGTTGTGCAAGGTTGATCGGTAAAAAAAAAGACACCGAAAAAAAAAGAGATAAATAAACAATCGATCCTTCTAAGTTGGGTAACCCTCACCCGGTTATTCAGCCTAACGGCGGTTGAACCCAAAAGTCGGTGTCTCAAAAAAATAATAATAATGTGTTGGTTTACCAACCTTGTGCACACAATGAAAAATCGCAAAAAGCCTTAAAACGAGTGTCCGAATGAAAAGGGGGGAAATTGATAGGAAGACCTAAGCCCAAAGCATAGTCGGAGAGGTTACCGAAAAGAGGATTGAGGTCCATGGTGTTACCGCGGTTCGGTGTTTGCGAGATATTTTCATTGAGAGAGAAGTACTAAAAGTATCCGTCCGGTGATTTGGATCATAACTCAAGTACGAGTATCCTCATTTCATCTCGAAAGTCATCAGTTATGAATGGTTAACTTGTGCAGTTATGCAAGCTTTCTGCTTGAGGACAAGCAAAAATTCAAGTTCGGGGGAGTTTGATCGGTGATTTCCAGTTAGATATTTCAAGATATGTTAGTTGTTGTTTTTCTATGTTTTTGTGTATTTTCGAGTCTTATGTTTAGGTTATTTCGTGTTATTCCGTTATGTGGCAAGGATGTTACATATTTATCTTTTATATCGTTGGTGCGTTTAATTTGGTTGTTTTTAGTGTATTTTCAAGCAGATATCAAGTCGGTGATCAGATACTAAGGAAACGGCGATTCGTGTGCAAAGACATAGAGGAAAAGGGGATTTCGGAAGCCTGACACGTGTGCCCGTGTCACCTGACATGGCCCGTGTCAGGATGGCTATGAAGAGAAGAAAGAGTCCAGCAGCATGACACAGGTGCCCATGTCACACAACACGGCTCGTGTCATAGTCCCACATTGAAGGCAAGTGTAACCATGAGTCCAGCAGCATGACACGGGTGCCCATGTCACACGACACGGCCCGTGTCATGGCACCTGAATGCAAGATTTTTGTTTTTCTTTAGTCTCTTGTGCCGAGGGCATTTTGGACATTTCACATGTAATTTTGTAATCTGATACATTAGGTTGATCGTAACTGGAGAAAAACACTTTTGGTTTTTGGGAATTAACTCGCAAAGGAAAGAACGAAGGATTTTAGAGGAGAAGTCGGATCAATCAAACGCGAAAGCAATTGACGATCCAATCAATCCTTTCTCTATTGTAATGTCTCTTTTCCTTATGTATGTGATTTTCATTGTTTTTAATATGAGTGGCTAAACCCCACAATGCAAGGGGGTGTCCCTGAGTTTATTGTAATGACATTGAACTTGATTTTATGAATTTCACTGCTTCTATATTCATTGTGTTGATTGATTGATTTTATTGTAAGAAAAATCAATATTGGAAAATTATATTTTTAATCATCGGTTGACAGATGGTAGCAATGCCCTGTTAACATTTTTCAATCAAAACATTTTATCGTATATCACCAAGGAATTGGGATATCATGTTTAACCGTAAAAACTTTCGATATGCAAATGCTTGGTATTCATTTTATACGATCAAGGAATTGGGTATAGAAGGAATACAAAAGGGTTTTCCTTAAAGGAATTTTTGAAAAACTAATCTTGAAAGGCGGTAATGATTTAGTTGCAGTGATATTTTAACGATTATAAACAATTAGTCATTATAAGAATTTCTCATACACCTTCCCTAGCATAATTTTCATATTTGTCATCCTTAGTATTTTCCTAGATTTTATATTTACAAGTCTTTTGAGGAGATCTAAATAAACCCTCAGAAACTTTTGTTCAACTTGAAATAATAAAAAACTTAATTTGATACGCAGTCCTCGAGATCGATATTCGGGGAACTTTCCTTAAGATTACTACAGTGGGCAAAAATAGTACACTTGCTATTTTCCCATCATATGACACTCATCATGTCTTCATTGAACCCTGTAGTAACTAGATCCAGCAGATTCCCATGTCTCTTGATGAATTGGGAGCTTTCAGAAACTTTAGAAACCAACTCGTTAAGCTTAGAAGGTATCTCTACAAAGTTTATCTGAATAGTATTCCTACGAGCAGAAGCCATGACCTGCAACAAAGAACAAAGATAAATCCTTTGGTCCTTGAAATGGTTAGTGAAAAGTCTATGCTTATGATGTCATGATGTCATGATGTTATGCTCAATCACAAATATGTGGCACACACAAAAAAGTCACACAATAGCCCTAGGTTTGAAGGCTTGTATAAGGTTTAAAGGTAAGTACCATCCCCTGAAGTTTAGATGGTTCATCTTGTCCTACAAAAGTAATCAGGTCCTAAGGGATCTCAATATCAATGATCCTTCCCAAGGGTGGTTGTTCAGTAGGCAACTTACTTGCCAACCAAAACCCTCCAAGTTTAGGATCTCAATGAGCGTAGTATCGAGTATCAACCAACTCCAGTCTTCACCAAAGCCGACTATCTCGCTACTTTCTAAAGGCCAAGATGGGATAACTATGGTTCTAAAAGTCTGTTAGTGTATTGACAACATATGGCAGGCCCATATTATCCTTAACTTACTTAAGGAACATAAGCCCCAACCAAGAAGTCACACTAACTATGGCCACCAGATCAACCATATCGGTATACGCCGTACAGTTTCCTTGATCTATTGTCATTTACCTAGGGTACACTAGATCCGGGTTAGGATCTTTCACACATACGCCCAACAGATAAATATAAAGCAAACAAGGTAAACAATTTAAGTGATCTAATTCCTAAGGGTACCCCTCTTTTACTTAGTAACCCCCATCAGAGTCGCCAGTTCTGTAACACGGTGGGAGAACTGACTTTTAGTCATGTTGCGGATAGCAAGAGTCGCCACCGAATTTTATTTTATCCATAAGGAAGGGACATAAAAGAACAGGAAAAACCGTTTTGAAAAGACTTGGGTTCGGGGGGTAGGTTATATAAAGGAAAGGTGTTAGCACCCTTTATATCCATGGTTATCTATGGGCTCTTAGTTACTTAGCTCACTTAAATTGTTTTTGAAGAGTGTAGTGTGTGATTATAAATTTTCTAAGTACTTTGTAATGATCCTCGTATGGATGTATACAAAGCCTTGTTTGAAAATGTTTGAAAATAGTGAGGTGTGAAAAGTAGTTTTAAAGATGTGAGCAAGTAACTAGGAGGTACCCACCCTAAGCTAAGTCATTCAAGTTCTTTTATGTTTCTTCAAGAGTAAGATTATCCATATTATTAAGGAATAGGTAGTCATTACTTTGGATTTGATTAAGGGACGGACATAGGGTCATCGTATGGTCAATGAAGGAAACATGTAAGGGTGTCTTTAGCAATTCGTAGGGACTATCATCATTTATCGAAGGGACAAGATCACTATATCGTAGGCAACCTCGTAGGGACTTGATCTTTTAATCTGAAGAGACTATGATGATTTATACGTGAAGGGACTTTGCTTAAGACACCCCTATATTCGAGGGACTTGACCATTTTAAAGGCAACCAAGAGAGGTAACCCTAGGAGGTGCAGATGGCGATCATAGATCGACTTACATGTGTGAGTGATTTTATTCAAATATTTATCTTTTTAAAATTAATTATCTAAATTTATTTAAGCACAATTAATTTTGCACTCCCTATTTACTAACCAAGCAACTAAAAATAAAATACGAAAATATAAAATCTACGCTATTACATGGCTTATGGGCAGTTACAAAATAATCGAGCAAGAAAAATAAATTTACAACCTATACATTTTTCTCTAATATTATAAATAAAGCAAAATTTAAATAAAGAAAAATAATGAAGCAAAAATAGAATAGATAAAAGAAAATAATTAAAATTAAAATTTAAGGTTAGAAATTAAGTTAAAGTTTTAATTAAGAAAAATTAGGTTTAGATTAGACAAATTAGGTTAAAAAAATAAATTAAGTTTTTGGGTTAAATTTAGATTTTTTATTAAAGAGATCTAATTGTTGATTATAATATACAAAACTAAATATATGTAAAAATATTATTAATTTATAAAAAAAGATTTTAATTATTTACATTATTATAATAATAAGAAATTTTAATTAGAATAAAATTATTAAGAAGATTTTTAGAAGATTTTTTACTTGATTATAAATTTATTTACAAATGATGATAAAAAATCAAATTATTTAAGAAAATATTATTAAGAAAAAGTTATTTTATTTTGTTTATTTTCAATAAGAAGAAAATAGTAGTGATTAATTTAATTATATTTAGTTTTAGTTAATTAACCTAATATACTAATTAAAAAAACAAAAAAAAAAACATAATATAATAAAGGAAAAGAAACAAAACACACATCAAAATAAAAAAGAAGGGAGCCTGGGATCGAACCCAGGTCCCTCTGTTTCCCATCCTACCTGCGCTCCACTGGACCAACTGTGTGATGGTGATAAATATGTCAACAAATTTATTATATTTTTAACCTGCATAAACCATTGAAAATAAAAATAAAAATTGCAAAACCTGGGATTGAACCCAGGTACCAATGGATAATATGCGCACACCAAAATCGTTGGGCCATCTACACCATTCAAATAACAAATAGAAACAAAACAATATAATAAAACTTGATTTTTTGAAATCGAAAACGCGCGCCAACGGACATCATCTTCTTCCTTCGAATTCGCAGGTTTTCCTGCGAATTTTCCCGCGACCATTCCTGCGAATTTACTTGCGTCAAAAACCTGCAAAACACATACTATCCAAAACGCGTACAATTCTATCAAATTGATCATGCCAACATGATCTTTACCACTCATACAGTTCGTTCATGTTTATATTACTCATTTATATTTGTTAAAACGCAAAGCCCCAATTTTGGCTTTAAAACCCTAATAATGGTAGAATACGGTTTAGCTCACGAAACTTCAATGTTGTTGCCCAGAAATCGTCTCTATAACACTACAAACACAAACCAATAATCAAATATCATTTATAAGGCAGAAATCATATGAATCGGAAAAAATAAAAACAAAGCAAAAATGAATTCGGTTTGTGCTTATGGTGATGCTTTTGATGATGATGATGAGTGATTCATGTTCTAAATGACCTCAGGAAGTTATCCCCACCTTCAAATCACCTGAAAAGACCAAAATATAAGAAAACGAATTTGAATATTTTTATGAAAATTTGAAGTTTGCAAGTAGTTGTTCTTGTCCTATTTTCGTCCCCCAATGCAGTGGTCATGTTGTGTTCTTATAAGTGAGTGAGATTAGGTCAGAATTTGGGCTTTTGATTCATGGATTTTCCTTGCTTCAATGTGAAGAAATCTTACTTCTATTTTGGTAAAAAAAAAATCAAATATCTCCTTACCATAATGGTTTTGCAAAAAATTATGTATTTCCAATCATCTTAAACACCAAATCTTTGATCCAAAAATAACCACTAGATCAAATATTTGATTTTCATATTTGATTTTAATTAAAAATGAATTTTAATGATTAAAATCCAAAATAATATAAAATAAATAATTAAAATCAAAATGACTGTTCATTGGGTCGTGCATCATGTTACCATGAAGATTGGATTGCAATATTACAAGCCCATTTGGAAACAATTAGATTTAAGCCCTTATTTCCTTCATACACCCTTTAAAAATCTCTCAACTCCGACAAGGCATAAGTCCCTCATTTTAAGGCTATGAAGGTGTTCTTTGACATTTTGAAATTCTTAAAGAGTCCTTTAACAAACATATTTGGTCTCATGTCCATATCTTTCACCATTTTCAAATTATGCCCTTTGAAAAAAGTTGACTTTTTGTTGACTTTTGAAATGACCTGTAATGTTTTAGCTCATACCTTCCAAATGAAGCATTTTTAGGCTTGGCTCGTGAGACACAAAGTTGTAGAGAATTAAATTTCCTTCAAAATGAGCTTTGAATGAGAAAAGTTTTATGAAGCATGTGAAAGTTATGGCTGGTCAAAGTTCAGTTGACTTTTCTTAAGAAAACCCTAATTTAGAAACTCCTGATTCTTGATGATCTGAAACTTCCTCGATGAATCATGATCAACCCTTGATCAAATGATGAATTTTACTTCATAAACTTGATGTTGGCCAAAAATCTTGAGTTTTGACTTTGATTTGACCACAGTTGACCTCAGTTTGACTTTTTAACTGCTTTGACTGATTTTTACATATTTGATCCTTTGACTGGTCAAACTTATTGGGAAAGCCTTGAAACTTCACATGGAGATTATTGAATACATGTGGGATGTTATGAAGCTCACTTGAAGCCTTGAAATTTATTTTAACTTGAGGAAACTCAAAACCCTAGTTTTGGACACTTTGCTTAGGAGGGGGCATTGTCTGGGGAAACTTCCACACTTCTTGATCAATTGGGAGTCTTGAGGACCTTATGATCATTTAGAATTCTTGAGAGAGATTATCTTGATTGTGGGAGGTAAAATTTTGGGGTACAATAGAGGGCTATCAAAATTCTACTATGAGCCAATTAAAGAGGGCATCTTGAGCTTCAAATCCATAGGTGGAACTCCTACATAGCATCAAAAATGAGTGAGATATGATATTGGCAAGTTTGAACAATTCAAGGCCCAAGGAAAGTCATGGGCAAGGAAAATGCAGGCCAGCGCGCGTGCCCTGCCTGGCATATCATCAAACAGGTGGAGGGTCAAATGTCATGCCATTTTTCTTGGTCAAAAATGCTTCAAATCAATTTTTGGTGAACTACAAAGTTGTTCCTTGATGCAATACCTACAATATTGGTGTTCAAAGATTTTTTATTTGAGCAAGTCTTCTTGGGCTATTTAAGGGTCAAAGTGGAGAGGTTGCAACTGGCCAGCCATAGGCCCATAGGCACAAGGCAAGCCAAATTCGTGCAGGCCAATGTGCAGTTTGGTGACTTGATTTTCATAGAGTCATTTAAGTGAATTAGAGGTCATGTCTCATCATGGTTTGAATATCAAACTTGTTCCTTGTTATTTATACTTCAAATTGAGCACAAGAACTTCATCAATGGATGCCTTGATCATGAAGTTACAACTCTTGGAAGATCACAACATGCAATCTGATTTCTTGCAAGCTAAGTCATTGGATCATAAGAGGATTCCACTTCAGTTCAGCTTGCACACTTCAATTAGCATGCTACAATCACAAACCTCATGTCCAAGAGCTCAAGTTATCATGTGTGTGCATGATCACACCAATTGCTATGCATCCTCTCCAATCCAAGCCAAATGATGAGTTGCTAAGTTTTGCAAGCAAGCTACACAATCAAATCAACTCAGCTTCATTGCATCACATTAAACCACACCATAAGCAATATGAAACTTGCAACATGGAATTTATTTCCATTGAGAAGCTTCTGGATGTTACAGCTGGCATAACTGCCATAACTGCCTCACTCATTTAACCTCACTCACTCAGTTAACCCAATGGATGATTAACCATAGTTAAGAGCTCTATAAATCAAGGTCATCACTTCAGTGCAAGGTTCAGCTTCATTCTTCATCACAAATCACCAAAAATTGCAAAGTGTTCACTCTGAATTTTCACATTGCAAATGGATTCGAGCAAGCATTATCATCATTGATCTGGATCCATTCTTCCTCCATTGATCATCCTCATCATCTCAAGATCAATCATCAAGCATTGCATAGCCTGAAAGCTTCAAGATCCATCACTGCACATTGTTGATCTTCAATGCAGATTGGCTTCAATCTCTCCAAATTGCCACAATCCTACTTCAATCTACCTCAATCCATCATCAGCATTGTGTTTAGCTTCATCTCCATGGCTTGATCATCTCAAATCATCCAGGATTCAGCATTGCATAACATTGATCCTCACTGCATTTTCATCAATTTCTCAAGATCCACGCATCAAAGAGTGTTTATTTCACTCTTATTGTCCTGAAGCAAGCTCAAGCATCCTAAGGAATCCCATCTCTGGCCTTTTAGCAACACTTTGATTACTCTGCAACTCAGGTATGCCCTGAAACTTCACCATCTCGAATTGTGTATTTTCATTGGTTTTATGTTATGTTAAGCTTAATAGAAGCTATGGAATGACTGGCTAGTTGATATGCACTATAGGTTCTTAGATCCATTTTTAGGGCTGGAATTGTTTGTCTTCGATTCAGGAAATTTAGGGACTCTTAATGAGATATGAGGCCAGATTCTGGATCAGGGTGAGGAGGCAAGCATTTTTATGGTTTTAGAATTCATTTTAGTGAGGTTTAGGGTTTGCCCTACCGGAGCATGAACGGAGAAGATGACTGGAACTCATCTCCGGTCATCAGAATAGTAAAGCCCTAGTTCCCTAACTTTATAACGTGACCATTGGATGAATCTGGTCCTAGGGCCATTAACGTGCCAGCGCATTAAAATGAACATGTCAGTCACATGATCAGAGTCAACTCTAAAAGTCTTCAGCTTCCTACTCACACCCTCAGCGCATTTCACCTGAGCCCAGTTATGTTGTTTTTGTTACTTTTGGAACCCCCTGGGCCCAAACCAATTAATTCCATTTTATTTCTTTTATCTCATAAAATTACAATTTCGTTTCCTATTCTTAAAAATACCAAAAAGCCACAAAAAAATCTAAATAAATTCACATAGGATATTGTAAACACCCCAAACTTGCCCTCACCAATTCACACCATGGCTTGTGATCTTTTCATATGCATAAATTCAATCATAGCATCTCATACCACATTTTTGATTCACTGCATTGTTTCAAAGTCATCTGCATCTAGGGTTTGTGATTTGAGCTATCCAAGAGCCATTTGAGTCACTCCAAAGGTCTTTAATCACTTCAAAGGGGTCCATGTATGTTCAAGCATCATATTATATCCTCACAAAGTCAAGAAAGTCAAAGAATCACAAGAACTGGAAATGGCATGGAAGCAGAGCCAGGTTTAACTACACAAATGACCTAGAATTAGGGTTTTGGTTTCAAAGTCCATAACTCCAAATTTTCTAGTCATTCTTGTTTCTATTGGTCTCTATATGTTATAAGGATCATGCATATCAATTTTCATGAAGAAATTCCATGGGGAAGGCATCTAATCAAGAGTTGACTTCTTGAGCAAGTCAGTGTAAAATCAGGGCATCTGAGGCCCCCAATGACCCAACCAAAGGGTGTTCTTCATCATTTTGAATGTGTATGATCTTTATTTGATCATATAAGATGTTGGAAGTTCACAAAATTGAAGAATTTCAAGCCATTTGCAAAGTTGCCTTTTTGGGAAAATGACTTGTAAAGAAAACATGCCATTTTGGGAAACTTTTTCAACCCTTTCTTTTTGATTCAAAAATGCTTCAAATGGGAAAACTTTGGTCATGAAAGTTGTAGAATGGATCATTCCCTTTTCAAAAAGTACAAGAACTCATTCTAATTCATTTTGAATCAAAAGTTATGGTTTGTCAAAGTTGGGAAAAATCACATAATTTCAAGTTATGCACCAAAGAGGCAAAGTTGCAAAATCCCTTGCCAAGGCAAAATGAGACCTCAAAGTGACTTCTAATCTTTGTACAAACATAAACCATTGCCTAAAATTCAGAATGCACCAAGAGTTTGTCCATTTTCATGACTTGTGGATCAAGAAATCACAAAAGGGGCCAAAAGTCACAAAGTTGCAAAACCTATGACAAACCCTAATCCACTTGCTGCCTTGCCTCTAAACCATTTCCATGGCTCTCCCTAAACTCAGCTGAGCCCAACCATGCCCCTATCACAGCCTTACACTTGCCCATACCTCAAGTACACCTAACATTGACTTTTTGCATAAGGACCCATACCAATCAAGCTAGGCCAGACCAACTCCTCTGACCTATCCAAGAGTGATAAGTGGACCAAATGCAACACAACACACCACATACACAAGCCTGAAACACTCTCCAAGACATAGCTCTAAACTTTTCCCTCTTATGCATTTTCATTCGAAACACTTCACACAAGCATCAAACATAAAAACAAACTCCATAGAACATCTCAGCATGTCTCACTGATCATCCCTGGCCCTTCACCTTGCCATGAAACTCCCTGAAATCAAAACACGATTTCCTCACCTCTCTGAACAGAACTTCATCAAACTCATAAACCAGCCACTTTCAACTCCAACCAAGCTTCAAAGCTTCATCAAGAGGATCATTGGAGCCATTTTGAAGCAAAGAAGCAGGCAGAAAGCTCCTGAACTGAAAGCTCCATCTCAGGTAGTCATGTGAAAACTTTTTTCCAGAACTCTTGTTTTAAGTTTCTAGATGATAAAGCATGCTCCACTGATCACACTGAACCTTGAAATTTTGAAAATGGTGTAGAAATGAGCTTGTATTGATTGACTGAAATTTCTGCCATTTTTTGCTTTTCCTTTCGAATCTTGTTAATGGTGAGAAATAAATTCCATTTGAGGGCAGGGATGAGTTTAGGGAGATGAGAGGAAGTGATCTGGGGCTTTAGAGCTCCAGAAATGACCTAGGGAGTGAGTTTGGATTTTTCAGGGAGGGATGTCACCGGAGAAGACGACCGAAGCTCTTCTCCGGTGACCTGAATGTCATTAATGTGTTAATCACGTTTAGGGCAAAGTTTGAATTTGGACCCTTGATCTGGCTGACTTTAGTTGACTCCCGCGTGAACGAATGGCCCAGATCTTTCATTAAACCCTAATTCAGATTAATTAGATTAATTAATTAGGATTAAAATTTGAATTTGCCAGAACCAATCCTAGCCACTCAAACGCGCGCCAGTCAACTCCCGCCCTCTGACTTTGAATCTCATCCTTTGGATTGCTTGACTTTTCCATTAAATTCATTTATTTTCATATTTTTCTTATTTGTTTTGCACATTTATTTTAAAATAGTTAGAAAAATCCTAAAAATATTTCCCTTTGCATTTTTGTTTCAAATATTTTTCTTAATCAGAAAATGATTTTTATTTTATTTTTTGCATTGAAAATTATTTTTAAATTATTTAAATTTTTATTTTTAATTAATTAATTAAAAATACATTTAGGTATTTAAAAATTCCCAAAAAATTCACATAGCATTTAAAAACATTTAGAAACATTGTCCAACTCTCAAACCAAATTTCTTTTTTGTTCTTAATGCCTGTTGATCATTTTCATTGGATTTAATTTCATTTTAAGGCAATATTTTGTTTCAATCTTCAAAAATTCCTTTCTGCCTAACCATTGAGAGTTGGATGATGATTCTTTTGGCATTGCATCTTGCATAGCATGTAGTTTATAGGGTAAATTTGATTTGAATTGATCTTGCATTTTCAATTTGTTTAGCATTTTTCTTGATGAAGTACCCCCAAAACCCTAGCAATCTTAGAAATTTCATAACTTTCATTAGGTTAAGAGTTGGATCCCCTCCTTTGGGCAGTGAGTTTGTATAGGTTTAGGGTATCTTTGATTGCATTTTCAAATTTTTATCATGCCATTTGCTTCTGGTTTTGGATTTTTGCTTTGCATGATGCATGTAACCCTAATTTGTGCCTTCCTTTGCATCCATTTCTCATTTGCTTGCATCCATTGACTTGCCATGACATTTTGTGCATTCTTTTGATTCATAATACATCTTAAGACATATTAGAATCATGTTTGATCATTGCATCTTTCATTTGCCATGTTATATGACCATTGCATTTCATAACTTTTCTTAAACTTTCATGGTTCAATGCATGCTTCATTTGCATCCTTATGCTTATTTGATCATTCTCATGCCTTGCCTCATGTTTGCATCAACTCTTAGTATCATTAGCATCATGTTCATGCTTCTGACTTTGTCTTGCATCATGGCATTGTACCTCATTTGCATTGCATTTCATTTTCTTATGCTAACATTTCAGGTGGTAAGTTGTCTGAGAAGTGAATTTGCCTTCACTTCTCACAATCTCTTCTCATCCCTTTCTTGCATCATTGCTGCATTTTTTATTTGTTATAGAGTGAGCTTGCTCATTCATGTTCATATCTTACTTTCTTTCTTCAAGCAACTTGTCTCCTTAAGTGGAGCAAGTTGTTTTGCTTCTCTTTGCTTCTTGTTCCTTTCATCTGCTTCTCTCATGGTGTTTTCTCTGAAGATCTTTCTCTCTCAAACCTCATAAACCGTAGGAACAACCAAGCATGATCATAATTAGGGTTTGATTAGTCCCCCCATTAGTTTTACCTTTGTGTCATCTTTGAGTTTTCTCTTCTCATCTCATAATCAAGGACTAAACCCTAAAGGCTTTAAGGCTTTGTGATTAAGCTTATACCTGTATTCTTCTATTAGGATGGAGTGTATAACTTTAATCCTAAGTGTTAAACCCTTAATGTGTTTAATTCCTTTAATCAATTCATCTAATAATCACTAAGACATCATGCTTGTAACTTGGGCCTTGCACTAGGGTTCTAATTCTTCCTTAATTGGTTAAGAAGGACTAACCCTAGTGTTAATGGACAAGTCCCCCTCAAGTTGTTTTACAAACCATAAAAATCACTTCTTCATCTTATCATTAACTAAAATCCATATAATAAAGGCTTTGTTTTGTCATGAGGTTAATCCCTAATCATGGATTAAGTTGAGGAGTCTTTCTCAGCTTAAATGTTCTCATCTATTATCCTTCTATTAGGATGGTGTAATGAGTCCATTCAATCCTTGATTATGGCTTAATCTCATTACTCAACACTAAACAAAAACAACAAAAACATCTAAATAATCACAAGTAGGTTAATGATCTTAATCCTACACCATGGTGATTAAGTGTGAGGTGCTTACCTCACACTTAAGGTATTCTCATTACCCCTAATCAGAGGGAGGATGTGATGAGTTTACCAACCCTTTGGTTTAGGCTTAAGCTCATTTTCCTATGACAAATTCAAAAGCAATAAAAGATTGAAAACACAAAAACAAACAATAATCGTCTCCTCCGGGATTCTTTTCTCATCTCATTCACTCATAATCGAGAACTTGCTTCTTCCGTCTAATGCAAGACAGTTTGCACCTGAGCCAGACAGGTCATACACTTGAGCATAGACAAGTAAGCAGTTCACAAGTCAATTTCTCTCTTTTGAGTCGAACTACGGTGTTCTGACTTCCTCATTGCACGAGAGGATACGTAGGCATAACTTAACAGTTATCGAACAAAAGTCTCTGTACATTCCCCTTTCTTCCAGTATTATTTCTTTGAGCCTCAATATCTTGAGCATTTCACTTTGATTCTTACATTGACACTTCTCTTATACACTTCACATTTCTTTTACACTGACACTTGCATTCTTTCCAGCTTTGATACAAATTTGCACTGACACTACCCCTTTTAAACACAAATCTTTTAAGCGTGGATCCCGTCGAGTACGACGGACAATCTGGTTGCTAATACCTTCCCAGGTTGTAACCAACCCCCTTTCTCAGTCTCTCTGGTTCGCAACCGTCTTATCCATGTCTTTCTTAGGTCTATGCAGCATTACCTTTCCTCCTGGATAAAAATGCCTAGCTGGCGACTCTTATCTTTTGAGTTCACTCTTGTGTGTACTCTTTTCTTTTTCCTCTTTCGCCGACCGTTCGCGTCTGTACCCCATTTGACTTAGCCTCATTTGGTGGGAGCGACAACTTGGCGACTCTGCTGGGGACCCTTATACTGTAACCAGGGCTTCTGGTTCTTTTTGTGGGTTCCTCCTAGCACTTGTTTGATTTGTGTTTACAGGGGTGTTATATGCTAATTGTGTTTGTATATTTGATTTATTTACTTCTTTATGTACAGTTATTTATTGCTTTCTTTACAGCTTTATACATCATACTGTCATATTGTCATCTTGCTGGATCTGGTTTGTTGCTTTGATGGGTGGGGTTCTATTGAGAGTTTAAGGTCCTATACCTAGGACCTGAGTGACACCTAGGCTAGAGTGGTTCATGTTCTTTCCCATTCCATTTCGGTCTGGTGCGGGAATATGAAACACGGTTCAGATATGGGTTTCTTCTTGAGAACTCTGTGTTACAGATCTCCTGTAGTGCTAGGGCTATTTGGGAAGCCTGCTAAGTCTGGATGACCTTTGTTATGACCTTCAGAAACTGAGGTGAATTAGGGGAGGATCTTTTACGGTTATTGTAAACACTGTACCTCCGGGTTAGAAGTGTTTATACTTCTCATAACTGATCCAAGTCTGAGGATCCTTGTTCTAGAACACCACCTGTGAGGGGGTTGGGCTGTTTACAGGTTTGCAGGTACCATTGGCCACATCATACCCTGTTACAAATTTGGTTTAAGAGTACCTCACATTGGGACAGTTTTTGTGATTTGAACCCTGGACATGTGACTCTTTATTTGAGTCCCCCCACCTTGGTTACTGGACTTCTGAACCTCCATCTGGACTTCTTGAACATACATAGACTTATATCAAGGCAGTAATCAGATCTAGCTTGATCACAAACCCTTGCATATCATTTGCATACTCATCATTTGCATCATTTAACATTTGTTTATTTGTTTTTCAGGGTATCCACATATTATCTGGCTTGGTTTTGACCCCTTCATCTACATAGACCTCTGTTCATCAGTTATCTGCTTCAACTATCTTCATCAGTTGCCTGCTTCAGCTACTTTCATCACCAGCCTCAGCCTATCAGTGGCTCATCTCCAGTGTCAGTCTTCATCATCAGCATTTGTTTCAACTCTTCATCAGCAGTCATGGCACCCAAGAAGAGCGAAATTTCATACCACTTCTTTGAGCCTGTGCTGACTGGCATCAGGCAGGTCCAGGCACTTATCACTCCAGACCACATCCCATTATTCAGAGAGCATTATGGAGGCATCCTTGATATGGTTATGGACCTGGACCCTTCTCAGAGGAGTTTGATCCACACTTGCCTACAGTTTTATGACCCTCCTTTGAGATGCTTCACTTTCCAGAACTTCCAGCTAGGACCTCTGCTGGAGGAGTTCTCATCATTGATTGGAGTACCTGTCAGGGGTGATATCCCCTTCAACCCAGAGATGACTTCTCCCAGCAATGGAGAAGTGGAAAAAGCATTGTACCTGGAGCCTATTTTGATTGAGCAGAACATGACAACAAAGGCTGGGATCCCTGGTTTGCACCTAGACTTTCTGACTTCTCAGGCCATCCTGAAGGCCTCTTTGGGAGAGTGGAGGGCAGTTTGTGCATTGTTAGCCCTCAGTATATATGGGGTTATATTATTTGCAGATGAGCCCAAGTTTATCAGCAAGAATGCCATTCATCTATTCCTTCTGAGGAACCCAGTGCCCACATTGCTGGGAGATTTCTATTATTCTGTTCACCAAAGAAATGAGAAGCAAGAGGGAAGTTGGTGAGATGTTGTGCTCCTCTATTTCATACCTGGCTACTCAAACACTTACCCAAGACTGATGCCTTCCTGAACCCCCACCAACAGAAGAATTGGGCTAAAAGACTTATTGCTTTGACTTCAGATGACATGAGATGGTGCACCCAGAGCACCAAAGGCAGGGACATAATCACTAGTTGTGGGCAGTACCCCAATGTACCTCTGGTAGGAGTGAAGGGTTGCATCAACTACAATCCTTTGATGTTTAAGAGACAGTTGGGCTATGCTTTGGTTCACCCTCCTAGAGTGTAAGACTTGGCTGAAACCCTGTATTGTGAGATAAAACCTAATCTAGCTGTTGTCAGACAAGCATCCTGGGCTTGGGACAACATCCAGACCAAAGGGATGGCCATTCTTGGGAGGTGCAACAATGTGGCTTCAGCTCAGTATTATGAATGGTCTCATGCTAGAGCTCAGATTTCTGGAATGCCTTTCACCATTGAGGATACACCTGGACCATCCACAGTACCACCTCCAGCCACTGTCAGCCTGGAAGAATTTGAGAAACTGAAGGAGAGGAATGAGAACCTGTCTCAAGCTCTGAAGAAGACCCTCTGGGAGAGGAGTGATGGTCGTCTAGACATCGAGAGGTTGGAGAAGCTTAAAGTAGAGCATCTGGCCAGGATTGAGAAAGCAGAGGACTACATCAAGAAATCAAGAGTTGGGGAGCAAATTTTGAAGAATGCCTGTAAAGAGGCCCAGTTTCAGAAGGCTAGGACTGATCTCTATCTGAAAGAAAGTCAAGCTAGGTGGGTCAGGATCACTGAAGCTCGTACTCAAGAAGATAAGAGAACTCAAGCCAGGATTGAGCAATTGGAGGCCAATGAAAAGAAACAACAGGAGGCTCTGCTAGAAGCCCAGAAGGAGATTTCAGAGTTGAAGCTTAGGGCTGGTGTGAAGAGGTCAAAGGACCAAGACAGGCACAAGAAGCTGACTACTGCTATTGCCACCAGAAACCTTCTTATCAGAAACATTACAGAGCATCCGGCTGGTCCTGTAACTGAAGCACTTTTGAAGGAGGTTAAGGAGGATGAGTTTGGGTTAGATGTTTGACTTCTTTGCTTGTTGTTATTTCCATTTCATGTACTTTTCTTTTTATGTTGTATTTTGACCCCTCAGGGGCATGTGTTGTAAAAAAACAAACTATGTATGATCCACCATTTGTAATGTATTTGTCAGTTTGTTTCATTTGAGTTTCTTTTCTCAAGCAACATCAAAGCATCTTCCTCAGGGTCTGGAAAGGTCAAAACCAAGAGCCAAGCCGGATACCTTGGAAAATAAATAAGCATACTGCATTGCATACTAACTCTTGTTTTGTTTTGTAGGATTTTGTTTTGTTTGTTACTAACTCTGTTGTGGTTCAGGAATTATTGCTCGCCGCCGGGTGTTCCCTCTCAACCATCCGCACTGGTATCCTACTCGCAACAATCTTCCTGGTATCCAGATGGATCAAGTACAGCAGGATCTGACAGAGGTCAGAACTCAGATAGCTAATGAAAGGCTGGAGATGAGAAACCAAATGACCCAGTTCATGGAAGTAATGAATGGTTTGGCCCAAAGTCAAGAAAGGTTGAGGGAATTGGTAGAAAGACAAACCCCGGAAGAACCCCATCTGGGAACTGGAGGAACAAGTAACAATGAAAGGGGTCAGCCTCATGTTAACCCACCAGTATATGGGCCTCATCTACATCCGGAAGTTAATATCCCGGGTAATGTGCAAGGAAATACTACTGCAGGCAGGATCTTGCAAGAAGATCCTCAAGAGGAGCAGTTCACTGTAATGGGAGCTGGGGATGAAGTCTATGATAGGAGGTTTGATGAAATTGCTAAGAAGTTGAGATCTCTGGAGTCTCAAAATTCCCTAGGTTTTGATGTCATGGATATGGGGTTAGTGGATGGGGTAAGGATTCCCCATAAGTTTAAACCCCCTTGCTTCGAGAAGTACAATGGAACTTCCTGTCCACGAACTCACCTGCAGTCCTTTCTGGGAAGACTTAAAGCATGTACAATGGATGAGAAACTGTGGATGTTTTACTTTGAAGACAGTTTGACTGGGGCTTCAAGGGAGTGGTATTCACACTTGACCAGAGCTACAATCAGATGCTGGAAGGACCTATCTGAGGCCTTCATCAAGCAGTACCAATACAATCTGGACATGGCTCCTAACAGGACCCTTTTGATGGGAATGTCTCAGTCCTCCAGAGAAAGCTTCAGGGAATATGCCCAGAGGTGGAGATAGCTTGCTGCTGCTGTCCAGCCACCCATGTCGGAAAGAGAAATGGCCGACATGTTTATGAATACGCTGCAAGGAACATATATTGATAGGCTAGCTGTCTTTTCTTCCACCAGCTTCGCTGACGTAGTTATAGCTGGAGAGAGAATTGAGAGCCTTCTGAAGATGGGTAAGATTTCTGATAATGGTGCAAGTTCGTCTAGTAACCCCAGGAAGCCTTTTGTGGGACCTAGAAGAACTGGAGAGACAAATGCCATTCATGCCAGCAGGGGCAGACCTCAGTATGTTCACAGGTCAGTGGCAGCTGTCACTATTCCAGCTCCGATTCCTCAGCAACCAGCATACCAACAACCACAACAACCCCATTATCAACAGCAAGTTCAGTATCCGCCACAGAGGACCTACAACAACAATAACAACAATCAACAACAAAGACCTTTTCAGCAAAGACCATCACAGGCAAATAGGGTGATTGACCCTATGCCTTATGCTGCCTTATTGCCACAACTCCTGAAACTCAACTTGGTTGAATTAAGGACATTGGCACCACCAGATCCCTCTAATCTCCCAAGAAATTATGATGTCAACACCAGATGTGCTTTCCATTCCAATGCACCTGGCCACAATACTGAGAAATGCAGGGCTTTACAAATGAAGGTACAAGACCTGGTGGATTCTAAAGCCCTCAACTTTGCACCCCCTCCAAGTGTCACCAAGAATCCCATGCCCAATCATGGAGGACCAAGAATTAATGCCATTGAGGAAGACAAGCCATCTTTCTTAATCACCAGTGTTGAACAGATTCGGACACCTCTGGTCGAAATTAAAGCTCAGCTTCTAGAGTGCCAGATGTTCCCCGGGTGTGAGCTCGGTTGTGGGTACTGCAACATTTCGGTCAACGGGTGTGATAATTTGAGAAGCGACATAGATGGTCTTATCAAAAGTGGTATACTTCAGATCACAACAACGACACCTACAAATTCAGCAATTCCTTTGACAACAATTCCTGGTTCTTCTACAACTGCAACAACAATCATTCCGACCAATTCATCAATATCATCAACAATGGCTTCATCCATCACTTCAACAAATCAAATGTCAACAACCATTTCTTCTACGGCATCAACATCCATTTATTCAGCAGAATCTTCTACAACACCAACAGAAATTAATGAAGATATCTCAGCAGTCACTATCTACTATGATCCGTCAAGTGTTCCTCCAAACAACAACTTTCAGCAACAAACAGTGGCACCTCCTGCCAGGTCACCAGTCACCATTTACTACGATCCGCACACCGTTACAGTACCCTCCTCTGCAGCAGTCAGTCCAGTCACCATTACGGTACCTGGACCAGTGCCATATGAAAGCAGCAATGCCATACCCTGGCATTATGGCTCTGATCTTTATTGCAACAGAGAGAAAATCACTTTGGATTCTTCAACTTCTTCTCCACAGATTGATAATGTTGGGGGAGGTGGAGGCTTTACCAGAAGCGGACGCCTTTTTGCCTCACAATTGCAAAGACCTAAAGCCGAAGCAGAAGCTGCTGCCAAAGCAAAGGGGAAGAGTGTGATATCTGAAGAACCAATCATCAAAGAAACTCAGAAGACATCTTTTGAGCAAGACGTAGACGAGTTTATGAGGATTATAAAAAGAAGTGATTACAAAGTGGTGGATCAGCTTCACCAAACTCCCTCAAAGATCTCCATATTATCCCTGTTGATGTGTTCCGAAGCTCACAGGAATGCATTATTGAAAGTCCTGCACGCAGCATATGTGCCAGAGGAGATCACCGTTAATCAGCTAGAAACTGTGGTGGCAAATGTCAACACCAATCATGGACTGGGCTTCACCAGTGCTGACTTAACAACTGAGGGGCGTAACCACAACAAGGCTTTACATATCACCTTGGAATGCAAGGGTGCTGTTCTATCCCATGTACTGGTGGACACTGGGTCTTCACTCAATGTTCTGCCAAAGAAAGCCTTAGTGAATCTGGAGTATGATGGCTTGGCACTGCGTCCGAGTAATTTGGTGGTGAGAGCATTTGATGGCTCTAAAAGATCAGTGCTTGGGGAGATTGATTTGCCTGTGATGATTGGCCCGCAGACTTTTAAAATTACCTTCTATGTGATGGACATTCAGCCGGCCTACAGCTGTTTGTTGGGTAGACCTTGGATCCATGCCGCTGGCGCTGTTACGTCTACCCTTCACCAGAAGCTGAAATTCGAGTGGGAAGGCCAGATCATCACCATCTGTGGTGAAGAAGACATCTTTGTTAGCCATCTGGCTACATACAAGTACATAGAAATGGACGGAGAGATCCATGAAACCATGAGCCAGGGATTTGAGGCTCTGAACATAAATGAGGCATCTGCTGTACTGGGAACCTCCATGACATCTTATCAGCAAGCCAAGAAGGTTGTTGAAGAGGGTACTGCCCAAGGCTGGGGCAAGCTGCTGCCCGTGGAGAAGAAGGAGGACAGATTTGGGTTGGGTTACAGACCAACTCAACAAGATCAATCAGAGGCTGCCAAGAAGCCCAGTTTTGTCAGTGGGGGAATGCTTACCCCGGATGCCGTGAACAACTTGGAAGACGAGGAGGAAAGCGACCGCAACCTGGAGAGCTGGATACGTCCAAGGATCCCGGGGAGCCAAGTCCTTAACTGGTCTTCCCAGGAAATTATAAGGGTTACTCCTGCAGAGTAATTATTATTTCCTGTATTTTTAAGCATGCATCAAGTCTTGCATCTTGCCCAAGATGACAAGACTCATTTTGTAATCGGGCCATCTTGTAATTTTGTGCAAACAGATCAATCAATGAATATCGGACATCTTTTGCAAATGAGTCTTCTTCTTTTCCACTCACTGTTTTTCATTTTTTCTTTTTGTACAAAAATAAAATGGCAATGTTTTCCAAAACGAAAACTTCATTTCACTTTTTTCTAAACAAGATTAAAAATGATCACTAAAATGAACAATCTAAACCCTTGCAGAGAGTGCCTTTCAGACTGCACCGACAACAACACTGCTATGACTTCGTATGACTTTGACAATCCAATCAATCAAGCTGATGAAGGGGTTAAAGAAGATTATGAGCTTCCTGAAGAGCTAGCCAGGTTGTTAAGGCAAGAGGAGAAGGTTATCACTCCTCATCAGGAGGAGATTGAAACAGTTAATCTTGGTACGGAAGAAGACGTGAAAGAGGTTAAGGTCGGGGCTTGCCTACAAGATTCAGTAAAAGAGCAACTGATTGATATGCTTCGGGAGTATGTGGATGTCTTTGCTTGGTCTTATCAGGATATGCCAGGGTTGGACACCGATATTGTCATGCACAAGCTGCCTTTAAAAGAAGACTGCCCGCCGGTAAAACAAAAGTTGCGCCGTACTCGCCCAGATATGGCAATGAAGATTAAGGAAGAGGTACAAAAGCAGTGGGACGCCGGATTCCTTGTTGTGACTAGCTATCCACCGTGGGTTGCTAATATTGTACCTGTGCCTAAGAAAGACGGAAAGGTGAGGATGTGTGTGGACTACCGGGACCTGAACAGATCCAGCCCGAAAGATGACTTCCCATTACCTCACATTGATGTATTGGTGGATAATACGACTCAGTTCTCGGTATTCTCCTTCATGGACGGATTTTCAGGATACAATCAGATCAAGATGTCACTTGAAGACATGGAGAAGACAACTTTCATCACACCCTGGGGCACGTTCTATTATAAGGTGATGCCATTCGGACTGAAGAATGCTGGTGCAACTTATCAACGGGCTATGGTAACATTATTCCACGACATGATCCATAAAGAAATCGAATGTTATGTGGATGACATGATTGCCAAATCCCTCACAGAAGAAGACCACCTGGTGAATCTGCTGAAGTTATTCAAGCGTCTGAGGAAGTACCAACTGAAGCTGAACCCCAACAAGTGCACATTCGGGGTACGATCCGGTAAACTGTTGGGATTTATTGTAAGTGAAAAAGGGATTGAAGTGGACCCTGATAAGGTCAAAGCCATTCAAGAAATGCCTGCACCGAAGACTGAAAAAGAGGTTCGGGGGTTTCTAGGTAGATTGAACTACATTTCACGGTTCATATCTCACCTTACAGCAACCTGTGAGCCTTTGTTCAAGCTGTTAAGAAAAGAACAAACGGTCAGGTGGAACGAAGACTGCCAGAGGGCTTTTGACAAAATCAAGGAATACTTGCAAGAGCCTCCAATCCTTATGCCTCCAGTTGAAGGAAGACCTCTGATAATGTACTTGACAGTATTAGAAGAGTCAATGGGGTGTGGGCTGGGCTAGCATGACGAGTCTGGTCAAAAAGAGTATACAATTTACTACCTAAGCAAAAAGTTTACCGACTGTGAACAACGTTATTCACTGCTCGAGAAAACTTGTTGTGCTTTAGCGTGGGCTGCTCGCCGACTGAGACAGTATATGTTGACCCACACTACTTTATTGATATCAAAGATGGACCCAGTTAAGTACATTTTTGAGAAGCCAGCACTTACCGGATGGGTTGCAAGATGGCAAATGATCCTCACAGAATATGACATCCAATACACATCCCAAAAAGCCATCAAGGGCAGTGTATTGTCTGATTATCTTGCTGAGCAGTCCATTGATGATTACCAGCCTATGAGATTTGACTTCCCTGATGAAGACATCATGTTCATAAAAGCAAAAGATCATGAAGAGCCTGTTCACACTGAAGGGCCTGACCCGAAAGAAGAATGGACTATGATGTTTGATGGGGCTGTTAACATGAATGGTCGTGGTGTTGGTGCAGTACTCATTACACCTAAAGGAGCTCACATGCCTTTCTCGGCAAAACTCACTTTCAACTGCACTAACAACGAAGCTGAATACGAAGCTTGCATTATGGGTCTTGAGGAAGTCATTGACCTCAGGATCAAGACTTTGACTGTATTCGGAGATTCAGCTCTGGTAACTAATCAAACCAACGGCAAATGGTATACACACCAGGATCATCTGATACCTTACAGGGATTATACAAGGAGGTTATTGACTTTCTTTACGACGGTCAAGCTTGAGTATATCCCTCGGGACGAGAATCAGTTTGCAGATGCTCTGGCTACCATTTCATCCATGATCAAAGTTCAAGCTGCCAACTTTGTACCTCAAATTGCATTGTCCAGACTTGACAGACCAGCATATGTATTTGCAGCAGATGTTGTCAAAGATGATAAGCCTTGGTTCCATGACATTAAATGCTTCTTGGAGGATCAAACGTACCCACCTGGGGCATCTTCCAATGATAAGAAGACTTTAAGAAGGCTTGCTGGTAGTTTCTTTCTGAATACTGACGGTTCCCTGTACAAGAGAAACTTTGATATGGTACTCCTCAGATGCGTTGATAAGATAAAAGCAGGCTTGTTAATGCACGAAGTGCACGAAGGATCCTTTGGTACCCATGCAGGAGGGCATGCCATGGCTAAAAAGTTACTAAGATCAGGTTATTACTGGATCACAATGGACGCCGACTGTTGTACCTATGCCAGAAAATGCCATAAATGCCAGATTTACGCGGATAAAGTGCATGTGCCTCCCAATCCTTTGAATATGATGTCTTCACCTTGGCCTTTTGCTATGCGGGGCATTGATATGATTGGCAGGATTGAACCGACTACTTCAAATGGCCACAGATTCATCCTGGTAGCCATTGACTATTTTACCAAGTGGGTTGAAGCAGCTTCATATGCAAATGTTACAAGGCAAGTGGTAGCCCGATTCCTGAAGAGAGACATCATTTGTCGGTATGGAGTTCCCGAGCGAATTATTACTGATAATGGTTCCAACTTAAACAACAAAATGATGGCAGAACTATGCCGGGACTTCAAAATCCAACACCACAATTCTTCTCCTTACAGGCCAAAGATGAATGGCGCTGTTGAGGCAGCTAACAAGAATATCAAGAAGATTGTACAGAAAATGGTGGTCACATACAAAGACTGGCATGAAATGCTACCATTTGCCTTGCATGGGTACCGAACGTCGATCAGAACATCCACTGGGGCAACACCATATCAGCTTGTGTATGGTATGGAGGCAGTCCTACTTGTTGAAGTTGAATTACCCTCCCTACGGGTACTGATGGATGTTAAGCTGAACGAAGTTGAGTGGGTCCGATCCCGATACGAACAATTGAGTCTGATTGAAGAAAAGAGATTAGCTGCAATCTGTCATGGGCAGCTGTATCAGAAAAGGATGAAGAAGGCCTTCGATCAGAAAGTCAGGCTCCGAGAGTACCAAGTAGGAGATCTTGTACTGAAAAGACTCCTCCCTCCTCATACAGACCACAGGGGCAAATGGACTCCGAACTATGAAGGACCATTCGTAGTAAAGAAGGTCTTCTCTGGTGGAGCACTGATGCTCAGCACTATGGATGGTGAAGACTTCCCGTCCCCTGTGAATTCAGATGTAGTTAAAAAATACTTCGCATAAAATGACCCGCTGGACATAAAAACAGAATGTAAGTCCAGGCAAAAATAGGGCATCCCGGCGAGTCAAAAAAAGAATAAAAGACTCGGGCAAAAATAAGGGAAAATAAATAAAAAATGTATACCTGCTGAGTTGAAAAGCCACATTGGACAGCTCAGGCAAAAAAGGGTATCCCGGTGGATTGAAAACCCGAAAGGGCGATCCATGCAAAATAATGGAATAAGCGAACAACTGTACTCTAAATTCATCTGTATCGCTTACAACTTGGAAAGCTTCGAAAGGATCAAGCTTCTTTCAGAATCAGCCTCCTTCAGAAAGCAAGACGAGAAGAACGACAAATTTCATACGAGTCATAGCAAAGGGGAGCTCCTTGAAGCGTTATCAACATTGCCAACATCTTTTTTCTCAATTTGTAACAATCTCCTCATTCTAGGGGACTTGTTTCTTTGACTGTATCTTGCTAATTCAGGGCACACGAATTAATAAAATTAGATTTTCAGTCATGTTTCGTCTCGTACATTTTATTTTTGTTTGCAAAGAATGTCCGATGTCTTTAAGATACTGATTGCATAAATACATATGCTTTTCTTCTAAAAATACGTGCTTGCAGGAAATATACTTACTCCCGGGGGTGTCTAAACTCTTAGGATGGGATCCGATAAGGGATACCTCGGGATTACTTGTGCGTTTCTATGCCTTTTCAGGATTGCAGGTTTTCAAAGCACAATATGGGGCATGAAAGCTTCACCCCAGCAAGCTGGCAAATCATTATCTACTCAGTCTTAGCACCGGAGGTGTTTTCTCCCCAGCTGAGTTTCCATTTGTCATTTCCTCCTCAACCAAGTACCAACCAAGGAACCATCTCCCCGCAGAGTTTCAACCTCTATCCGGAAAAGCAACGCGTAAAGAAATCACAACAGAGTGAAGAAGGCTTCTACAAACCCCAGCTGGGTCCCTCATTACTGAGATATGTCTATCGACGATCTATTTCCCCATGCAGATGCATCTTATCAGATCTACCAATGATCTTATCCCCAGCTGGGATGTCCACTTCAAGCAGAACAGCCAGAGACCTTCGCGGCAACGGGATCCGAATCCCGGATCGTTATCTTTGCATAACCATAGCATTCGCATCATATTTTCCCCACAGAGCGTAGCATTCCGTCTAAAAACGGAGCATTACGGTAAAAATCAAACATATTGCATAATCATAAGCCGTGTTCTGAATCAAACACTTGTAAATGCTAACAATCCATCAATGATGTACAGAAAACTCCCCAGATTCCCCGGCAGAGAGCCAAGGCATTTTCCCTAAAGATACAGATACTCCCTGACACCCGTCCGTGTCATATCCCCAGTAGAAAGCCAAAGCGTCCCCTTTGCACTCACAGATACACATATATACAATACCTTGACACCCGTCCGTGTCACCTTCCCAGCATATTTACCTAAACACTTTGTAAACCATACACCTGTTTATATTACACCTTTCTCTTTTGACATTCTTCCGTGTCACCCTCCGCAGCAAATTAAACACTCGTCTGTACACCACTCATACTTATTACTCCTGTTTCACTTATACAGATACTCGTCCGTACCTAGTATACACCACTTATACCCCCTCAGATTCGACACTCGTCCGTGTTCTCTGTTAACCAGTTGGTACTCGTCTGTATCATCATCTCTGAACATGCGGCAGCGTTTGTTTCTACTGATACTCGTCCGTATCACAGTTTTAAGGATGCTCGTCCGCATCTTTAGTCTATACACCGTGTCAAACACTTAGGTCTTCTTGAATTTAGACACTCGTCTGTGTCTATTGTTCCCCAGAAGAGTCTCCTCAGATTCGACACTCGTCTTTTGTTCTTTGTTAACCAGTTGATACTCGTCCGTATCATCATCTCTGAACATGTGTCAGCGTTTGTTTCTACCCGATACTCGTCCGTATCATAATCTTAAGGATGCTCGTCCGCATCTTTAATCTATACACAGTGCCCGAACAATTATACCTCTCATTTCTTGGATATAGACACTCGTCCGTGTTTACTATTCCCAAGCAAAATCCCCAACAAAGCTTGTTGAACTGTTTCCTTTTTATCTGGCATTCGTCCTATGTCATGATACCGTTTCGGCAGCCGTACCCTGCCAGGTGATCGTCCTTCACCTTTTTGATGATCGTCCTTCATCATTCCTAGTGGAGTCTCTATTCATTAGAACCCCTTCTTATCCGACATTCGTCCTATGTCGTGATACTCTCGGCAGCCGTACCCTGCCAGGTGATCGTCCTTCACCTCTTGATGATCGTCCTTCATCATTTTATCCGATGGCCGTCCCCATCATTGATCTTGTTATCTGACATTCGTCCTATGTCATGATGAACCCTGAGAGCAGCCGTACCCTGCTAGGTGATCGTCCTTCACCTCTTGATGATCGTCCTTCATCATGCTTATCGGATGGTCGTCCCCATCGTCGGCCTTTTTATCCGACATTTGTCCTATGTCGTGATACTTTTGGCAACCGCACCTTGCCCGGTGATCGTCCTTCACCTTAGATGACCATCCCTCATCTTATCCCCAACAGAGCAGCCGTCCCCTGCTAGGTGATCGTCCTTCACCTTTGATGACCGTACCTCATCATTTATTTCATTTACCTATAATCCCCAGCAGTCGTCCTCTGCTCGACGGTCGTCCTCCGTCACCCGCACTTTATAATTATACTTTATTTTCTTTTACAATCTATATCCCTTTTCTTCTTCATTCTGTGAGTGCAAATTTTGGACTGTCTTTGGTATTCAACCACAAGTTATCTTGTTTGCCTGTTAAGCCGTCGCTTACATCCTGCACAGCTAACTCATGTTTGAATAGGGGCAGCTGTAAACACCCCAAACTTGCCCTCACCCATTCACACCATGGCTTGTGATCTTTTCATATGCATAAATTCAATCATAGCATCTCATACCACATTTTTGATTCACTGCATTGTTTCAAAGTCATCTGCATCTAGGGTTTGTGATTTGAGCTATCCAAGAGCCATTTGAGTCACTCCAAAGGTCTTTAATCACTTCAAAGGTGTCCATGTATGTTCAAGCATCATTATATATCCTCACAAAGTCAAGAAAGTCAAAGAATCACAAGAACTGGAAATGGCATGGAAGCAGAGCCAGGTTTAACTGCACAGATGACCTAGAATTAGGGTTTTGGTTTCAAAGGCCTTAACTCCAAATTTTCTAGTCATTCTTGTTTCTATTGGTCTCTATATGTTATAAGGATCATGCATATCAATTTTCATGAATAAATTCCATGGGGAAGGCATCTAATCAAGAGTTGACTTCTTGAGCAAGTCAGTGTAAAATCAGGGCATCTGAGGCCCCCAATGACCCAACAAAAGGGTGTTCTTCATCATTTTGAATATTTATGATCTTTATTTGATCATAGAAGATGTTGGAAGTTCACAAAATTGAAGAATTTCAAGCCATTTGCAAAGTTGCCTTTTTGGGAAAATGACTTGTAAAGAAAACATGCCATTTTGGGAAACTTTTTCAACCCTTTCTTTTTGATTCAAAAATGCTTCAAATGGGAAAACTTTGGTCATGAAAGTTGTAGAATGGATCATTCCCTTTTCAAAAAGTACAAGAACTCATTCTAATTCATTTTGAATCAAAAGTTATGGTTTGTCAAAGTTGGGAAAAATCACATAATTTCAAGTTATGCACCAAAGAGGCAAAGTTGCAAAATCCCTTGCCAAGGCAAAATGAGACCTCAAAGTGACTTCTAATCTTTGTACAAACATAAACCATTGCCTAAAATTCAGAATGCACCAAGAGTTTGTCCATTTTCATGACTTGTGGATCAAGAAATCACAAAAGGGGCCAAAAGTCACAAAGTTGCAAAACCTATGACAAACCCTAATCCACTTGTTGCCTTGCCTCTAAACCATTTCCATGGCTCTCCCTAAACTCAGCTGAGCCCAACCATGCCCCTATCACAGCCTTACACTTGCCCATACCTCAAGTACACCTAACATTGACTTTTTGCATAAGGACCCATACCAATCAAGCTAGGCCAGACCAACTCCTCTGACCTATCCAAGAGTGATAAGTGGACCAAATGCAACACAACACACCACATACACAAGCCTGAAACACTCTCCAAGACATAGCTCTAAACTTTGCCCTCTTATGCATTTTCATTCGAAACACTTCACACAAGCATCAAACATAAAAACAAACTCCATAGAACATCTCAGCATGTCTCACTGATCATCCCTGGCCCTTCACCTTGCCATGAAACTCCCTGAAATCAAAACACGATTTCCTCACCTCTCTGAACAGAACTTCATCAAACTCACAAACCAGCCACTTTCAACTCCAACCAAGCTTCAAAGCTTCATCAAGAGGATCATTGGAGCCATTTTGAAGCAAAGAAGCAGGCAGAAAGCTCCTGAACTGAAAGCTCCATCTCAGGTAGTCATGTGAAAACTTTTTTCCAGAACTCTTGTTTTAAGTTTCTAGATGATAAAGCATGCTCCACTGATCACACTGAACCTTGAAATTTTGAAAATGGTGTAGAAATGAGCTTGTATTGATTGACTGAAATTTCTGCCATTTTTTGCTTTTCCTTTCGAATCTTGTTAATGGTGAGAAATAAATTCCATTTGAGGGCAGGGATGAGTTTAGGGAGATGAGAGGAAGTGATCTGGGGCTTTAGAGCTCCAGAAATGACCTAGGGAGTGAGTTTGGATTTTTCAGGGAGGGATGTCACCGGAGAAGACGACCGGAGCTCTTCTCCGGTGACCTGAATGTCATTAATGTGTTAATCACGTTTAGGGCAAAGTTTGAATTTGGACCCTTGATCTGGCTGACTTTAGTTGACTCCCGCGTGAACGAATGGCCCAGATCTTTCATTAAACCCTAATTCAGATTAATTAGATTAATTAATTAGGATTAAAATTTGAATTTGCCAGAACCAATCCTAGCCACTCAAACGCGCGCCAGTCAACTCCCGCCCTCTGACTTTGAATCTCATCCTTTGGATTGCTTGACTTTTCCATTAAATTCATTTATTTTCATATTTTTCTTATTTGTTTTGCACATTTATTTTAAAATAGTTAGAAAAATCCTAAAAATATTTCCCTTTGCATTTTTGTTTCAAATATTTTTCTTAATCAGAAAATGATTTTTATTTTATTTTTTGCATTGAAAATTATTTTTAAATTATTTAAATGTTTATTTTTAATTAATTAATGAAAATTAATTAATTAAAAATACATTTAGGTATTTAAAAATTCCCAAAAAATTCACATAGCATTTAAAAACATTTAGAAACATTGTCCAACTCTCAAACCAAATTTCTTTTTTGTTCTTAATGCCTGTTGATCATTTTCATTGGATTTAATTTCATTTTAAGGCAATATTTTGTTTCAATCTTCAAAAATTCCTTTCTGCCTAACCATTGAGAGTTGGATGATGATTCTTTTGGCATTGCATCTTGCATAGCATGTAGTTTATAGGGTAAATTTGATTTGAATTGATCTTGCATTTTCAATTTGTTTAGCATTTTTCTTGATGAAGTACCCCCAAAACCCTAGCAATCTTAGAAATTTCATAACTTTCATTAGGTTAAGAGTTGGATCCCCTCCTTTGGGCAGTGAGTTTGTATAGGTTTAGGGTATCTTTGATTGCATTTTCAAATTTTTATCATGCCATTTGCTTCTGGTTTTGGATTTTTGCTTTGCATGATGCATGTAACCCTAATTTGTGCCTTCCTTTGCATCCATTTCTCATTTGCTTGCATCCATTGACTTGCCATGACATTTTGTGCATTCTTTTGATTCATAATACATCTTAAGACATATTAGAATCATGTTTGATCATTGCATCTTTCATTTGCCATGTTATATGACCATTGCATTTCATAACTTTTCTTAAACTTTCATGGTTCAATGCATGCTTCATTTGCATCCTTATGCTTATTTGATCATTCTCATGCCTTGCCTCATGTTTGCATCAACTCTTAGTATCATTAGCATCATGTTCATGCTTCTGACTTTGTCTTGCATCATGGCATTGTACCTCATTTGCATTGCATTTCATTTTCTTATGCTAACATTTCAGGTGGTAAGTTGTCTGAGAAGTGAATTTGCCTTCACTTCTCACAATCTCTTCTCATCCCTTTCTTGCATAATTGCTGCATTTTTTATTTGTTATAGAGTGAGCTTGCTCATTCATGTTCATATCTTACTTTCTTTCTTCAAGCAACTTGTCTCCTTAAGTGGAGCAAGTTGTTTTGCTTCTCTTTGCTTCTTGTTCCTTTCATCTGCTTCTCTCATGGTGTTTTCTCTGAAGATCTTTCTCTCTCAAACCTCATAAACCGTAGGAACAACCAAGCATGATCATAATTAGGGTTTGATTAGTCCCCCCATTAGTTTTACCTTTGTGTCATCTTTGAGTTTTCTCTTCTCATCTCATAATCAAGGACTAAACCCTAAAGGCTTTAAGGCTTTGTGATTAAGCTTATACCTGTATTCTTCTATTAGGATGGAGTGTATAACTTTAATCCTAAGTGTTAAACCCTTAATGTGTTTAATTCCTTTAATCAATTCATCTAATAATCACTAAGACATCATGCTTGTAACTTGGGCCTTGCACTAGGGTTCTAATTCTTCCTTAATTGGTTAAGAAGGACTAACCCTAGTGTTAATGGACAAGTCCCCCTCAAGTTGTTTTACAAACCATAAAAATCACTTCTTCATCTTATCATTAACTAAAATCCATATAATAAAGGCTTTGTTTTGTCATGAGGTTAATCCCTAATCATGGATTAAGTTGAGGAGTCTTTCTCAGATTAAATGTTCTCATCTATTATCCTTCTATTAGGATGGTGTAATGAGTCCATTCAATCCTTGATTATGGCTTAATCTCATTACTCAACACTAAACAAAAACAACAAAAACATCTAAATAATCACAAGTAGGTTAATGATCTTAATCCTACACCATGGTGATTAAGTGTGAGGTGCTTACCTCACACTTAAGGTATTCTCATTACCCCTAATCAGAGGGAGGATGTGATGAGTTTACCAACCCTTTGGCTTAGGCTTAAGCTCATTTTCCTATGACAAATTCAAAAGCAATAAAAGATTGAAAACACAAAAACAAACAATAATCGTCTCCTCCGGGATTCTTTTCTCATCTCATTCACTCATAATCGAGAACTTGCTTCTTCCGTCTAATGCAAGACAGTTTGCACCTGAGCCAGACAGGTCATACACTTGAGCATAGACAAGTAAGCAGTTCACAAGTCAATTTCTCTCTTTTGAGTCGAACTACGGTGTTCTGACTTCCTCATTGCACGAGAGGATACGTAGGCATAACTTAACAGTTATCGAACAAAAGTCTCTGTACATTCCCCTTTCTTCCAGTATTATTTCTTTGAGCCTCAATATCTTGAGCATTTCACTTTGATTCTTACATTGACACTTCTCTTATACACTTCACATTTCTTTTACACTGACACTTGCATTCTTTCCAGCTTTGATACAAATTTGCACTGACACTACCCCTTTTAAACACAAATCTTTTAAGCGTGGATCCCGTCGAGTACGACGGACAATCTGGTTGCTAATACCTTCCCAGGTTGTAACCAACCCCCTTTCTCAGTCTCTCTGGTTCGCAACCGTCTTATCCATGTCTTTCTTAGGTCTATGCAGCATTACCTTTCCTCCTGGATAAAAATGCCTAGCTGGCGACTCTTATCTTTTGAGTTCACTCTTGTGTGTACTCTTTTCTTTTTCCTCTTTCGCCGACCGTTCGCGTCTGTACCCCATTTGACTTAGCCTCATTTGGTGGGAGCGACAACTTGGCGACTCTGCTGGGGACCCTTATACTGTAACCAGGGCTTCTGGTTCTTTTTGTGGGTTCCTCCTAGCACTTGTTTGATTTGTGTTTACAGGGGTGTTATATGCTAATTGTGTTTGTATATTTGATTTATTTACTGCTTTATGTACAGTTATTTATTGCTTTCTTTACAGCTTTATACATCATACTGTCATATTGTCATCTTGCTGGATCTGGTTTGTTGCTTTGATGGGTGGGGTTCTATTGAGAGTTTAAGGTCCTATACCTAGGACCTGAGTGACACCTAGGCTAGAGTGGTTCATGTTCTTTCCCATTCCATTTCGGTCTGGTGCGGGAATATGAAACACGGTTCAGATATGGGTTTCTTCTTGAGAACTCTGTGTTACAGATCTCCTGTAGTGCTAGGGCTATTTGGGAAGCCTGCTAAGTCTGGATGACCTTTGTTATGACCTTCAGAAACTGAGGTGAATTAGGGGAGGATCTTTTACGGTTATTGTAAACACTGTACCTCCGGGTTAGAAGTGTTTATACTTCTCATAACTGATCCAAGTCTGAGGATCCTTGTTCTAGAACACCACCTGTGAGGGGGTTGGGCTGTTTACAGGTTTGCAGGTACCATTGGCCACATCATACCCTGTTACAAATTTGGTTTAAGAGTACCTCACATTGGGACAGTTTTTGTGATTTGAACCCTGGACATGTGACTCTTTATTTGAGTCCCCCCACCTTGGTTACTGGACTTCTGAACCTCCATCTGGACTTCTTGAACATACATAGACTTATATCAAGGCAGTAATCAGATCTAGCTTGATCACAAACCCTTGCATATCATTTGCATACTCATCATTTGCATCATTTAACATTTGTTTATTTGTTTTTCAGGGTATCCACATATTATCTGGCTTGGTTTTGACCCCTTCATCTACATAGACCTCTGTTCATCAGTTATCTGCTTCAACTATCTTCATCAGTTGCCTGCTTCAGCTACTTTCATCACCAGCCTCAGCCTATCAGTGGCTCATCTCCAGTGTCAGTCTTCATCATCAGCATTTGTTTCAACTCTTCATCAGCAGTCATGGCACCCAAGAAGAGCGAAATTTCATACCACTTCTTTGAGCCTGTGCTGACTGGCATCAGGCAGGTCCAGGCACTTATCACTCCAGACCACATCCCATTATTCAGAGAGCATTATGGAGGCATCCTTGATATGGTTATGGACCTGGACCCTTCTCAGAGGAGTTTGATCCACACTTGCCTACAGTTTTATGACCCTCCTTTGAGATGCTTCACTTTCCAGAACTTCCAGCTAGGACCTCTGCTGGAGGAGTTCTCATCATTGATTGGAGTACCTGTCAGGGGTGATATCCCCTTCAACCCAGAGATGACTTCTCCCAGCAATGGAGAAGTGGAAAAAGCATTGTACCTGGAGCCTATTTTGATTGAGCAGAACATGACAACAAAGGCTGGGATCCCTGGTTTGCACCTAGACTTTCTGACTTCTCAGGCCATCCTGAAGGCCTCTTTGGGAGAGTGGAGGGCAGTTTGTGCATTGTTAGCCCTCAGTATATATGGGGTTATATTATTTGCAGATGAGCCCAAGTTTATCAGCAAGAATGCCATTCATCTATTCCTTCTGAGGAACCCAGTGCCCACATTGCTGGGAGATTTCTATTATTCTGTTCACCAAAGAAATGAGAAGCAAGAGGGAAGTTGGTGAGATGCTGTGCTCCTCTATTTCATACCTGGCTACTCAAACACTTACCCAAGACTGATGCCTTCCTGAACCCCCACCAACAGAAGAATTGGGCTAAAAGACTTATTGCTTTGACTTCAGATGACATGAGATGGTGCACCCAGAGCACCAAAGGCAGGGACATAATCACTAGTTGTGGGCAGTACCCCAATGTACCTCTGGTAGGAGTGAAGGGTTGCATCAACTACAATCCTTTGATGTTTAAGAGACAGTTGGGCTATGCTTTGGTTCACCCTCCTAGAGTGTAAGACTTGGCTGAAACCCTGTATTGTGAGATAAAACCTAATCTAGCTGTTGTCAGACAAGCATCCTGGGCTTGGGACAACATCCAGACCAAAGGGATGGCCATTCTTGGGAGGTGCAACAATGTGGCTTCAGCTCAGTATTATGAATGGTCTCATGCTAGAGCTCAGATTTCTGGAATGCCTTTCACCATTGAGGATACACCTGGACCATCCACAGTACCACCTCCAGCCACTGTCAGCCTGGAAGAATTTGAGAAACTGAAGGAGAGGAATGAGAACCTGTCTCAAGCTCTGAAGAAGACCCTCTGGGAGAGGAGTGATGGTCGTCTAGACATCGAGAGGTTGGAGAAGCTTAAAGTAGAGCATCTGGCCAGGATTGAGAAAGCAGAGGACTACATCAAGAAATCAAGAGTTGGGGAGCAAATTTTGAAGAATGCCTGTAAAGAGGCCCAGTTTCAGAAGGCTAGGACTGATCTCTATCTGAAAGAAAGTCAAGCTAGGTGGGTCAGGATCACTGAAGCTCGTACTCAAGAAGATAAGAGAACTCAAGCCAGGATTGAGCAATTGGAGGCCAATGAAAAGAAACAACAGGAGGCTCTGCTAGAAGCCCAGAAGGAGATTTCAGAGTTGAAGCTTAGGGCTGGTGTGAAGAGGTCAAAGGACCAAGACAGGCACAAGAAGCTGACTACTGCTATTGCCACCAGAAACCTTCTTATCAGAAACATTACAGAGCATCCGGCTGGTCCTGTAACTGAAGCACTTTTGAAGGAGGTTAAGGAGGATGAGTTTGGGTTAGATGTTTGACTTCTTTGCTTGTTGTTATTTCCATTTCATGTACTTTTCTTTTTATGTTGTATTTTGACCCCTCAGGGGCATGTGTTGTAAAAAAACAAACTATGTATGATCCACCATTTGTAATGTATTTGTCAGTTTGTTTCATTTGAGTTTCTTTTCTCAAGCAACATCAAAGCATCTTCCTCAGGGTCTGGAAAGGTCAAAACCAAGAGCCAAGCCGGATACCTTGGAAAATAAATAAGCATACTGCATTGCATACTAACTCTTGTTTTGTTTTGTAGGATTTTGTTTTGTTTGTTACTAACTCTGTTGTGGTTCAGGAATTATTGCTCGCCGCCGGGTGTTCCCTCTCAACCGTCCGCACTGGTATCCTACTCGCAACAATCTTCCTGGTATCCAGATGGATCAAGTACAGCAGGATCTGACAGAGGTCAGAACTCAGATAGCTAATGAAAGGCTGGAGATGAGAAACCAAATGACCCAGTTCATGGAAGTAATGAATGGTTTGGCCCAAAGTCAAGAAAGGTTGAGGGAATTGGTAGAAAGACAAACCCCGGAAGAACCCCATCTGGGAACTGGAGGAACAAGTAACAATGAAAGGGGTCAGCCTCATGTTAACCCACCAGTATATGGGCCTCATCTACATCCGGAAGTTAATATCCCGGGTAATGTGCAAGGAAATACTACTGCAGGCAGGATCTTGCAAGAAGATCCTCAAGAGGAGCAGTTCACTGTAATGGGAGCTGGGGATGAAGTCTATGATAGGAGGTTTGATGAAATTGCTGAGAAGTTGAGATCTCTGGAGTCTCAAAATTCCCTAGGTTTTGATGTCATGGATATGGGGTTAGTGGATGGGGTAAGGATTCCCCATAAGTTTAAACCCCCTTGCTTCGAGAAGTACAATGGAACTTCCTGTCCACGAACTCACCTGCAGTCCTTTCTGGGAAGACTTAAAGCATGTACAATGGATGAGAAACTGTGGATGTTTTACTTTGAAGACAGTTTGACTGGGGCTTCAAGGGAGTGGTATTCACACTTGACCAGAGCTACAATCAGATGCTGGAAGGACCTATCTGAGGCCTTCATCAAGCAGTACCAATACAATCTGGACATGGCTCCTAACAGGACCCTTTTGATGGGAATGTCTCAGTCCTCCAGAGAAAGCTTCAGGGAATATGCCCAGAGGTGGAGATAGCTTGCTGCTGCTGTCCAGCCACCCATGTCGGAAAGAGAAATGGCCGACATGTTTATGAATACGCTGCAAGGAACATATATTGATAGGCTAGCTGTCTTTTCTTCCACCAGCTTCGCTGACGTAGTTATAGCTGGAGAGAGAATTGAGAGCCTTCTGAAGATGGGTAAGATTTCTGATAATGGTGCAAGTTCGTCTAGTAACCCCAGGAAGCCTTTTGTGGGACCTAGAAGAACTGGAGAGACAAATGCCATTCATGCCAGCAGGGGCAGACCTCAGTATGTTCACAGGTCAGTGGCAGCTGTCACTATTCCAGCTCCGATTCCTCAGCAACCAGCATACCAACAACCACAACAACCCCATTATCAACAGCAAGTTCAGTATCCGCCACAGAGGACCTACAACAACAATAACAACAATCAACAACAAAGACCTTTTCAGCAAAGACCATCACAGGCAAATAGGGTGATTGACCCTATGCCTTATGCTGCCTTATTGCCACAACTCCTGAAACTCAACTTGGTTGAATTAAGGACATTGGCACCACCAGATCCCTCTAATCTCCCAAGAAATTATGATGTCAACACCAGATGTGCTTTCCATTCCAATGCACCTGGCCACAATACTGAGAAATGCAGGGCTTTACAAATGAAGGTACAAGACCTGGTGGATTCTAAAGCCCTCAACTTTGCACCCCCTCCAAGTGTCACCAAGAATCCCATGCCCAATCATGGAGGACCAAGAATTAATGCCATTGAGGAAGACAAGCCATCTTTCTTAATCACCAGTGTTGAACAGATTCGGACACCTCTGGTCGAAATTAAAGCTCAGCTTCTAGAGTGCCAGATGTTCCCCGGGTGTGAGCTCGGTTGTGGGTACTGCAACATTTCGGTCAACGGGTGTGATAATTTGAGAAGCGACATAGATGGTCTTATCAAAAGTGGTATACTTCAGATCACAACAACGACACCTACAAATTCAGCAATTCCTTTGACAACAATTCCTGGTTCTTCTACAACTGCAACAACAATCATTCCGACCAATTCATCAATATCATCAACAATGGCTTCATCCATCACTTCAACAAATCAAATGTCAACAACCATTTCTTCTACGGCATCAACATCCATTTATTTAGCAGAATCTTCTACAACACCAACAGAAATTAATGAAGATATCTCAGCAGTCACTATCTACTATGATCCGTCAAGTGTTCCTCCAAACAACAACTTTCAGCAACAAACAGTGGCACCTCCTGCCAGGTCACCAGTCACCATTTACTACGATCCGCACACCGTTACAGTACCCTCCTCTGCAGCAGTCAGTCCAGTCACCATTACGGTACCTGGACCAGTGCCATATGAAAGCAGCAATGCCATACCCTGGCATTATGGCTCTGATCTTTATTGCAACAGAGAGAAAATCACTTTGGATTCTTCAACTTCTTCTCCACAGATTGATAATGTTGGGGGAGGTGGAGGCTTTACCAGAAGCGGACGCCTTTTTGCCTCACAATTGCAAAGACCTAAAGCCGAAGCAGAAGCTGCTGCCAAAGCAAAGGGGAAGAGTGTGATATCTGAAGAACCAATCATCAAAGAAACTCAGAAGACATCTTTTGAGCAAGACGTAGACGAGTTTATGAGGATTATAAAAAGAAGTGATTACAAAGTGGTGGATCAGCTTCACCAAACTCCCTCAAAGATCTCCATATTATCCCTGTTGATGTGTTCCGAAGCTCACAGGAATGCATTATTGAAAGTCCTGCACGCAGCATATGTGCCAGAGGAGATCACCGTTAATCAGCTAGAAACTGTGGTGGCAAATGTCAACACCAATCATGGACTGGGCTTCACCAGTGCTGACTTAACAACTGAGGGGCGTAACCACAACAAGGCTTTACATATCACCTTGGAATGCAAGGGTGCTGTTCTATCCCATGTACTGGTGGACACTGGGTCTTCACTCAATGTTCTGCCAAAGAAAGCCTTAGTGAATCTGGAGTATGATGGCTTGGCACTGCGTCCGAGTAATTTGGTGGTGAGAGCATTTGATGGCTCTAAAAGATCAGTGCTTGGGGAGATTGATTTGCCTGTGATGATTGGCCCGCAGACTTTTAAAATTACCTTCTATGTGATGGACATTCAGCCGGCCTACAGCTGTTTGTTGGGTAGACCTTGGATCCATGCCGCTGGCGCTGTTACGTCTACCCTTCACCAGAAGCTGAAATTCGAGTGGGAAGGCCAGATCATCACCATCTGTGGTGAAGAAGACATCTTTGTTAGCCATCTGGCTACATACAAGTACATAGAAATGGACGGAGAGATCCATGAAACCATGAGCCAGGGGTTTGAGGCTCTGAACATAAATGAGGCATCTGCTGTACTGGGAACCTCCATGACATCTTATCAGCAAGCCAAGAAGGTTGTTGAAGAGGGTACTGCCCAAGGCTGGGGCAAGATGCTGCCCGTGGAGAAGAAGGAGGACAGATTTGGGTTGGGTTACAGACCAACTCAACAAGATCAATCAGAGGCTGCCAAGAAGCCCAGTTTTGTCAGTGGGGGAATGCTTACCCCGGATGCCGTGAACAACTTGGAAGACGAGGAGGAAAGCGACCGCAACCTGGAGAGCTGGATACGTCCAAGGATCCCGGGGAGCCAAGTCCTTAACTGGTCTTCCCAGGAAATTATAAGGGTTACTCCTGCAGAGTAATTATTATTTCCTGTATTTTTAAGCATGCATCAAGTCTTGCATCTTGCCCAAGATGACAAGACTCATTTTGTAATCGGGCCATCTTGTAATTTTGTGCAAACAGATCAATCAATGAATATCGGACATCTTTTGCAAATGAGTCTTCTTCTTTTCCACTCACTGTTTTTCATTTTTTCTTTTTGTACAAAAATAAAATGGCAATGTTTTCCAAAACGAAAACTTCATTTCACTTTTTTCTAAACAAGATTAAAAATGATCACTAAAATGAACAATCTAAACCCTTGCAGAGAGTGCCTTTCAGACTGCACCGACAACAACACTGCTATGACTTCGTATGACTTTGACAATCCAATCAATCAAGCTGATGAAGGGGTTAAAGAAGATTATGAGCTTCCTGAAGAGCTAGCCAGGTTGTTAAGGCAAGAGGAGAAGGTTATCACTCCTCATCAGGAGGAGATTGAAACAGTTAATCTTGGTACGGAAGAAGACGTGAAAGAGGTTAAGGTCGGGGCTTGCCTACAAGATTCAGTAAAAGAGCAACTGATTGATATGCTTCGGGAGTATGTGGATGTCTTTGCTTGGTCTTATCAGGATATGCCAGGGTTGGACACCGATATTGTCATGCACAAGCTGCCTTTAAAAGAAGACTGCCCGCCGGTAAAACAAAAGTTGCGCCGTACTCGCCCAGATATGGCAATGAAGATTAAGGAAGAGGTACAAAAGCAGTGGGACGCCGGATTCCTTGTTGTGACTAGCTATCCACCGTGGGTTGCTAATATTGTACCTGTGCCTAAGAAAGACGGAAAGGTGAGGATGTGTGTGGACTACCGGGACCTGAACAGATCCAGCCCGAAAGATGACTTCCCATTACCTCACATTGATGTATTGGTGGATAATACGACTCAGTTCTCGGTATTCTCCTTCATGGACGGATTTTCAGGATACAATCAGATCAAGATGTCACTTGAAGACATGGAGAAGACAACTTTCATCACACCCTGGGGCACGTTCTATTATAAGGTGATGCCATTCGGACTGAAGAATGCTGGTGCAACTTATCAACGGGCTATGGTAACATTATTCCACGACATGATCCATAAAGAAATCGAATGTTATGTGGATGACATGATTGCCAAATCCCTCACAGAAGAAGACCACCTGGTGAATCTGCTGAAGTTATTCAAGCGTCTGAGGAAGTACCAACTGAAGCTGAACCCCAACAAGTGCACATTCGGGGTACGATCCGGTAAACTGTTGGGATTTATTGTAAGTGAAAAAGGGATTGAAGTGGACCCTGATAAGGTCAAAGCCATTCAAGAAATGCCTGCACCGAAGACTGAAAAAGAGGTTCGGGGGTTTCTAGGTAGATTGAACTACATTTCACGGTTCATATCTCACCTTACAGTAACCTGTGAGCCTTTGTTCAAGCTATTAAGAAAAGAACAAACGGTCAGGTGGAACGAAGACTGCCAGAGGGCTTTTGACAAAATCAAGGAATACTTGCAAGAGCCTCCAATCCTTATGCCTCCAGTTGAAGGAAGACCTCTGATAATGTACTTGACAGTATTAGAAGAGTCAATGGGGTGTGGGCTGGGCTAGCATGACGAGTCTGGTCAAAAAGAGTATACAATTTACTACCTAAGCAAAAAGTTTACCGACTGTGAACAACGTTATTCACTGCTCGAGAAAACTTGTTGTGCTTTAGCGTGGGCTGCTCGCCGACTGAGACAGTATATGTTGACCCACACTACTTTATTGATATCAAAGATGGACCCAGTTAAGTACATTTTTGAGAAGCCAGCACTTACCGGATGGGTTGCAAGATGGCAAATGATCCTCACAGAATATGACATCCAATACACATCCCAAAAAGCCATCAAGGGCAGTGTATTGTCTGATTATCTTGCTGAGCAGTCCATTGATGATTACCAGCCTATGAGATTTGACTTCCCTGATGAAGACATCATGTTCATAAAAGCAAAAGATCATGAAGAGCCTGTTCACACTGAAGGGCCTGACCCGAAAGAAGAATGGACTATGATGTTTGATGGGGCTGTTAACATGAATGGTCGTGGTGTTGGTGCAGTACTCATTACACCTAAAGGAGCTCACATGCCTTTCTCGGCAAAACTCACTTTCAACTGCACTAACAACGAAGCTGAATACGAAGCTTGCATTATGGGTCTTGAGGAAGTCATTGACCTCAGGATCAAGACTTTGACTGTATTCGGAGATTCAGCTCTGGTAACTAATCAAACCAACGGCAAATGGTATACACACCAGGATCATCTGATACCTTACAGGGATTATACAAGGAGGTTATTGACTTTCTTTACGACGGTCAAGCTTGAGTATATCCCTCGGGACGAGAATCAGTTTGCAGATGCTCTGGCTACCATTTCATCCATGATCAAAGTTCAAGCTGCCAACTTTGTACCTCAAATTGCATTGTCCAGACTTGACAGACCAGCATATGTATTTGCAGCAGATGTTGTCAAAGATGATAAGCCTTGGTTCCATGACATTAAATGCTTCTTGGAGGATCAAACGTACCCACCTGGGGCATCTTCCAATGATAAGAAGACTTTAAGAAGGCTTGCTGGTAGTTTCTTTCTGAATACTGACGGTTCCCTGTACAAGAGAAACTTTGATATGGTACTCCTCAGATGCGTTGATAAGATAAAAGCAGGCTTGTTAATGCACGAAGTGCACGAAGGATCCTTTGGTACCCATGCAGGAGGGCATGCCATGGCTAAAAAGTTACTAAGATCAGGTTATTACTGGATCACAATGGACGCCGACTGTTGTACCTATGCCAGAAAATGCCATAAATGCCAGATTTACGCGGATAAAGTGCATGTGCCTCCCAATCCTTTGAATATGATGTCTTCACCTTGGCCTTTTGCTATGCGGGGCATTGATATGATTGGCAGGATTGAACCGACTACTTCAAATGGCCACAGATTCATCCTGGTAGCCATTGACTATTTTACCAAGTGGGTTGAAGCAGCTTCATATGCAAATGTTACAAGGCAAGTGGTAGCCCGATTCCTGAAGAGAGACATCATTTGTCGGTATGGAGTTCCCGAGCGAATTATTACTGATAATGGTTCCAACTTAAACAACAAAATGATGGCAGAACTATGCCGGGACTTCAAAATCCAACACCACAATTCTTCTCCTTACAGGCCAAAGATGAATGGCGCTGTTGAGGCAGCTAACAAGAATATCAAGAAGATTGTACAGAAAATGGTGGTCACATACAAAGACTGGCATGAAATGCTACCATTTGCCTTGCATGGGTACCGAACGTCGATCAGAACATCCACTGGGGCAACACCATATCAGCTTGTGTATGGTATGGAGGCAGTCCTACTTGTTGAAGTTGAATTACCCTCCCTACGGGTACTGATGGATGTTAAGCTGAACGAAGTTGAGTGGGTCCGATCCCGATACGAACAATTGAGTCTGATTGAAGAAAAGAGATTAGCTGCAATCTGTCATGGGCAGCTGTATCAGAAAAGGATGAAGAAGGCCTTCGATCAGAAAGTCAGGCTCCGAGAGTACCAAGTAGGAGATCTTGTACTGAAAAGACTCCTCCCTCCTCATACAGACCACAGGGGCAAATGGACTCCGAACTATGAAGGACCATTCGTAGTAAAGAAGGTCTTCTCTGGTGGAGCACTGATGCTCAGCACTATGGATGGTGAAGACTTCCCGTCCCCTGTGAATTCAGATGTAGTTAAAAAATACTTCGCATAAAATGACCCGCTGGACATAAAAACAGAATGTAAGTCCAGGCAAAAATAGGGCATCCCGGCGAGTCAAAAAAAGAATAAAAGACTCGGGCAAAAATAAGGGAAAATAAATAAAAAATGTATACCTGCTGAGTTGAAAAGCCACATTGGACAGCTCAGGCAAAAAAGGGTATCCCGGTGGATTGAAAACCCGAAAGGGCGATCCATGCAAAATAATGGAATAAGCGAACAACTGTACTCTAAATTCATCTGTATCGCTTACAACTTGGAAAGCTTCGAAAGGATCAAGCTTCTTTCAGAATCAGCCTCCTTCAGAAAGCAAGACGAGAAGAACGACAAATTTCATACGAGTCATAGCAAAGGGGAGCTCCTTGAAGCGTTATCAACATTGCCAACATCTTTTTTCTCAATTTGTAACAATCTCCTCATTCTAGGGGACTTGTTTCTTTGACTGTATCTTGCTAATTCAGGGCACACGAATTAATAAAATTAGATTTTCAGTCATGTTTCGTCTCGTACATTTTATTTTTGTTTGCAAAGAATGTCCGATGTCTTTAAGATACTGATTGCATAAATACATATGCTTTTCTTCTAAAAATACGTGCTTGCAGGAAATATACTTACTCCCGGGGGTGTCTAAACTCTTAGGATGGGATCCGATAAGGGATACCTCGGGATTACTTGTGCGTTTCTATGCCTTTTCAGGATTGCAGGTTTTCAAAGCACAATATGGGGCATGAAAGCTTCACCCCAGCAAGCTGGCAAATCATTATCTACTCAGTCTTAGCACCGGAGGTGTTTTCTCCCCAGCTGAGTTTCCATTTGTCATTTCCTCCTCAACCAAGTACCAACCAAGGAACCATCTCCCCGCAGAGTTTCAACCTCTATCCGGAAAAGCAACGCGTAAAGAAATCACAACAGAGTGAAGAAGGCTTCTACAAACCCCAGCTGGGTCCCTCATTACTGAGATATGTCTATCGACGATCTATTTCCCCATGCAGATGCATCTTATCAGATCTACCAATGATCTTATCCCCAGCTGGGATGTCCACTTCAAGCAGAACAGCCAGAGACCTTCGCGGCAACGGGATCCGAATCCCGGATCGTTATCTTTGCATAACCATAGCATTCGCATCATATTTTCCCCACAGAGCGTAGCATTCCGTCTAAAAACGGAGCATTACGGTAAAAATCAAACATATTGCATAATCATAAGCCGTGTTCTGAATCAAACACTTGTAAATGCTAACAATCCATCAATGATGTACAGAAAACTCCCCAGATTCCCCGGCAGAGAGCCAAGGCATTTTCCCTAAAGATACAGATACTCCCTGACACCCGTCCGTGTCATATCCCCAGTAGAAAGCCAAAGCGTCCCCTTTGCATTCACAGATACACATATATACAATACCTTGACACCCGTCCGTGTCACCTTCCCAGCATATTTACCTAAACACTTTGTAAACCATACACCTGTTTATATTACACCTTTCTCTTTTGACATTCTTCCGTGTCACCCTCCGCAGCAAATTAAACACTCGTCTGTACACCACTCATACTTATTACTCCTGTTTCACTTATACAGATACTCGTCCGTACCTAGTATACACCACTTATACCCCCTCAGATTCGACACTCGTCCGTGTTCTCTGTTAACCAGTTGGTACTCGTCTGTATCATCATCTCTGAACATGCGGCAGCGTTTGTTTCTACTGATACTCGTCCGTATCACAGTTTTAAGGATGCTCGTCCGCATCTTTAGTCTATACACCGTGTCAAACACTTAGGTCTTCTTGAATTTAGACACTCGTCTGTGTCTATTATTCCCCAGAAGAGTCTCCTCAGATTCGACACTCGTCTTTTGTTCTTTGTTAACCAGTTGATACTCGTCCGTATCATCATCTCTGAACATGTGTCAGCGTTTGTTTCTACCCGATACTCGTCCGTATCATAATCTTAAGGATGCTCGTCCGCATCTTTAATCTATACACAGTGCCCGAACAATTATACCTCTCATTTCTTGGATATAGACACTCGTCCGTGTTTACTATTCCCAAGCAAAATCCCCAACAAAGCTTGTTGAACTGTTTCCTTTTTATCTGGCATTCGTCCTATGTCATGATACCGTTTCGGCAGCCGTACCCTGCCAGGTGATCGTCCTTCACCTTTTTGATGATCGTCCTTCATCATTCCTAGTGGAGTCTCTATTCATTAGAACCCCTTCTTATCCGACATTCGTCCTATGTCGTGATACTCTCGGCAGCCGTACCCTGCCAGGTGATCGTCCTTCACCTCTTGATGATCGTCCTTCATCATTTTATCCGATGGCCGTCCCCATCATTGATCTTGTTATCTGACATTCGTCCTATGTCATGATGAACCCTGAGAGCAGCCGTACCCTGCTAGGTGATCGTCCTTCACCTCTTGATGATCGTCCTTCATCATGCTTATCGGATGGTCGTCCCCATCGTCGGCCTTTTTATCCGACATTTGTCCTATGTCGTGATACTTTTGGCAACCGCACCTTGCCCGGTGATCGTCCTTCACCTTAGATGACCATCCCTCATCTTATCCCCAACAGAGCAGCCGTCCCCTGCTAGGTGATCGTCCTTCACCTTTGATGACCGTACCTCATCATTTATTTCATTTACCTATAATCCCCAGCAGTCGTCCTCTGCTCGACGGTCGTCCTCCGTCGCCCGCACTTTATAATTATACTTTATTTTCTTTTACAATCTATATCCCTTTTCTTCTTCATTCTGTGAGTGCAAATTTTGGACTGTCTTTGGTATTCAACCACAAGTTATCTTGTTTGCCTGTTAAGCCGTCGCTTACATCCTGCACAGCTAACTCATGTTTGAATAGGGGCAGCTGTAAACACCCCAAACTTGCCCTCACCCATTCACACCATGGCTTGTGATCTTTTCATATGCATAAATTCAATCATAGCATCTCATACCACATTTTTGATTCACTGCATTGTTTCAAAGTCATCTGCATCTAGGGTTTGTGATTTGAGCTATCCAAGAGCCATTTGAGTCACTCCAAAGGTCTTTAATCACTTCAAAGGTGTCCATGTATGTTCAAGCATCATTATATATCCTCACAAAGTCAAGAAAGTCAAAGAATCACAAGAACTGGAAATGGCATGGAAGCAGAGCCAGGTTTAACTGCACAGATGACCTAGAATTAGGGTTTTGGTTTCAAAGGCCTTAACTCCAAATTTTCTAGTCATTCTTGTTTCTATTGGTCTCTATATGTTATAAGGATCATGCATATCAATTTTCATGAATAAATTCCATGGGGAAGGCATCTAATCAAGAGTTGACTTCTTGAGCAAGTCAGTGTAAAATCAGGGCATCTGAGGCCCCCAATGACCCAACAAAAGGGTGTTCTTCATCATTTTGAATATTTATGATCTTTATTTGATCATAGAAGATGTTGGAAGTTCACAAAATTGAAGAATTTCAAGCCATTTGCAAAGTTGCCTTTTTGGGAAAATGACTTGTAAAGAAAACATGCCATTTTGGGAAACTTTTTCAACCCTTTCTTTTTGATTCAAAAATGCTTCAAATGGGAAAACTTTGGTCATGAAAGTTGTAGAATGGATCATTCCCTTTTCAAAAAGTACAAGAACTCATTCTAATTCATTTTGAATCAAAAGTTATGGTTTGTCAAAGTTGGGAAAAATCACATAATTTCAAGTTATGCACCAAAGAGGCAAAGTTGCAAAATCCCTTGCCAAGGCAAAATGAGACCTCAAAGTGACTTCTAATCTTTGTACAAACATAAACCATTGCCTAAAATTCAGAATGCACCAAGAGTTTGTCCATTTTCATGACTTGTGGATCAAGAAATCACAAAAGGGGCCAAAAGTCACAAAGTTGCAAAACCTATGACAAACCCTAATCCACTTGCTGCCTTGCCTCTAAACCATTTCCATGGCTCTCCCTAAACTCAGCTGAGCCCAACCATGCCCCTATCACAGCCTTACACTTGCCCATACCTCAAGTACACCTAACATTGACTTTTTGCATAAGGACCCATACCAATCAAGCTAGGCCAGACCAACTCCTCTGACCTATCCAAGAGTGATAAGTGGACCAAATGCAACACAACACACCACATACACAAGCCTGAAACACTCTCCAAGACATAGCTCTAAACTTTTCCCTCTTATGCATTTTCATTCGAAACACTTCACACAAGCATCAAACATAAAAACAAACTCCATAGAACATCTCAGCATGTCTCACTGATCATCCCTGGCCCTTCACCTTGCCATGAAACTCCCTGAAATCAAAACACGATTTCCTCACCTCTCTGAACATAACTTCATCAAACTCACAAACCAGCCACTTTCAACTCCAACCAAGCTTCAAAGCTTCATCAAGAGGATCATTGGAGCCATTTTGAAGCAAAGAAGCAGGCAGAAAGCTCCTGAACTGAAAGCTCCATCTCAGGTAGTCATGTGAAAACTTTTTTCCAGAACTCTTGTTTTAAGTTTCTAGATGATAAAGCATGCTCCACTGATCACACTGAACCTTGAAATTTTGAAAATGGTGTAGAAATGAGCTTGTATTGATTGACTGAAATTTCTGCCATTTTTTGCTTTTCCTTTCGAATCTTGTTAATGGTGAGAAATAAATTCCATTTGAGGGCAGGGATGAGTTTAGGGAGATGAGAGGAAGTGATCTGGGGCTTTAGAGCTCCAGAAATGACCTAGGGAGTGAGTTTGGATTTTTCAGGGAGGGATGTCACCGGAGAAGACGACCGGAGCTCTTCTCCGGTGACCTGAATGTCATTAATGTGTTAATCACGTTTAGGGCAAAGTTTGAATTTGGACCCTTGATCTGGCTGACTTTAGTTGACTCCCGCGTGAACGAATGGCCCAGATCTTTCATTAAACCCTAATTCAGATTAATTAGATTAATTAATTAGGATTAAAATTTGAATTTGCCAGAACCAATCCTAGCCACTCAAACGCGCGCCAGTCAACTCCCGCCCTCTGACTTTGAATCTCATCCTTTGGATTGCTTGACTTTTCCATTAAATTCATTTATTTTCATATTTTTCTTATTTGTTTTGCACATTTATTTTAAAATAGTTAGAAAAATCCTAAAAATATTTCCCTTTGCATTTTTGTTTCAAATATTTTTCTTAATCAGAAAATGATTTTTATTTTATTTTTTGCATTGAAAATTATTTTTAAATTATTTAAATGTTTATTTTTAATTAATTAATGAAAATTAATTAATTAAAAATACATTTAGGTATTTAAAAATTCCCAAAAAATTCACATAGCATTTAAAAACATTTAGAAACATTGTCCAACTCTCAAACCAAATTTCTTTTTTGTTCTTAATGCCTGTTGATCATTTTCATTGGATTTAATTTTATTTTAAGGCAATATTTTGTTTCAATCTTCAAAAATTCCTTTCTGCCTAACCATTGAGAGTTGGATGATGATTCTTTTGGCATTGCATCTTGCATAGCATGTAGTTTATAGGGTAAATTTGATTTGAATTGATCTTGCATTTTCAATTTGTTTAGCATTTTTCTTGATGAAGTACCCCCAAAACCCTAGCAATCTTAGAAATTTCATAACTTTCATTAGGTTAAGAGTTGGATCCCCTCCTTTGGGCAGTGAGTTTGTATAGGTTTAGGGTATCTTTGATTGCATTTTCAAATTTTTATCATGCCATTTGCTTCTGGTTTTGGATTTTTGCTTTGCATGATGCATGTAACCCTAATTTGTGCCTTCCTTTGCATCCATTTCTCATTTGCTTGCATCCATTGACTTGCCATGACATTTTGTGCATTCTTTTGATTCATAATACATCTTAAGACATATTAGAATCATGTTTGATCATTGCATCTTTCATTTGCCATGTTATATGACCATTGAATTTCATAACTTTTCTTAAACTTTCATGGTTCAATGCATGCTTCATTTGCATCCTTATGCTTATTTGATCATTCTCATGCCTTGCCTCATGTTTGCATCAACTCTTAGTATAATTAGCATCATGTTCATGCTTCTGACTTTGTCTTGCATCATGGCATTGTACCTCATTTGCATTGCATTTCATTTTCTTATGCTAACATTTCAGGTGGTAAGTTGTCTGAGAAGTGAATTTGCCTTCACTTCTCACAATCTCTTCTCATCCCTTTCTTGCATCATTGCTGCATTTTGTATTTGTTCTAGAGTGAGCTTGCTCATTCATGTTCATATCTTACTTTCTTTCTTCAAGCAACTTGTCTCCTTAAGTGGATCAAGTTGTTTTGCTTCTCTTTGCTTCTTGTTCCTTTCATCTGCTTCTCTCCTGGTGTTTTCTCTGAAGATCTTTCTCTCTCAAACCTCATAAACCGTAGGAACAACCAAGCATGATCATAATTAGGGTTTGATTAGTCCCCCCATTAGTTTTACCTTTGTGTCATCTTTGAGTTTTCTCTTCTCATCTCATAATCAAGGACTAAACCCTAAAGGCTTTAAGGCTTTGTGATTAAGCTTATACCTGTATTCTTCTATTAGGATGGAGTGTATAACTTTAATCCTAAGTGTTAAACCCTTAATGTGTTTAATTCCTTTAATCAATTCATCTAATAATCACTAAGACATCATGCTTGTAACTTGGGCCTTGCACTAGGGTTCTAATTCTTCCTTAATTGGTTAAGAAGGACTAACCCTAGTGTTAATGGACAAGTCCCCCTGTAACACGGTGGGAGAACTGACTTTAGTTATGTTGCGGATAGCAAGAGTCACCACCGACTTTTATTTTATCCAAAGGAAAGGCATAAAAGAACAGGAAAGACCTTTTAAAAGATTTTTGGGTCAGGGGGTTAGGTTATGTAAAGGGAAGGTGTTAGCACCCTTTACATCCATGGTTATCCATGGGCTCTTAGTTACTTAGCTCACTTTAAAATGTTTTTTGAAATGTGAAGTGTGTGAATAGAAATTTTCTTAAGAGTTTTATAATGATCCATGTACGGATGCGTAAAAAACCTTTGTTTTGAAAATTGTTTAAAATGTGTGAAGTGTTTGAAATGTTTTTGAAAAGTGAGCAAGTATCTAAGAGGAACCTACCCTAAGTTTTAGTCTTTTCTGTTCTTGAATCCTTTAAATGGTAAGACTATCCCTATTATTAAGGAATAGGTAGTCATTACCTTGGATGTGAGGGACAAGTGAAGGGACATCTATTTATTTAGGCAACTGTGGGGTGTATAAGCAATTCAAAGGGACTTATCATCTTTATTCGAAAGGGACAAGATCATTACGAAGGCAACATTCGAAAGGGACTTGATCTTTTATCTGTTTAGGGACTAGATGATGTGAATTGGAGGGACTTTGCTTTATACACCCTACTTGACCTTTTAATTAGGCAACATGAGAGGTATCCTTATGGAAGTGAGATGGCGATCAAAGATCGACTTACGTGTGTGAGTGTACAATTTTAATATTTATCTTTAAATTAAATGAGCTATATTAATTTTAAACATACAAACATGTTACACTCCCTATTTTACTAACCATAGCATAAAATAAATATTTAAACATTACTACTAAATATTACATCAAAGGAACAATTACATGATAATAACAATTAAAGCAAATTAAATAAATAAGCAAAATAATAAATAATAATAATAATTGGGTTAGTAAAAATAATAATAAATAATACAAAGATAAATGGGGTTAGTAATAAATAAATATCATAAGAAAATAAACATAATAGATAATATAAACAAAAACATTAACATTAGCATAATAATTAAAAGATCAAATTTTTATATAAACAATTATTTAAGATTAATAAGAAAATATAAACAATTATGCTAATTATTATAAAGTTTTAAGTTATATGTAAATTATAAAAAATAAGTTAATGATAAACATATTGTGAAAATAAAATTATAATTACAAAATTAAATTAGCAATTTTTAACTATTTTTAAACATATATTAAAAATTATTTACATACAAACAATTTATGTCATATTATTATATTAACAAAATTAAATTAAGAATTTTAATTTTAAGCATATTTATATTAAATTATGAACATAATATATATACATGATAGAAAATTATAATAGAATTAAATAAATAGAAGAAAATTAGGGTTTTGTGAAAATTATTAGGGTTTATAAAAAATTAATTAGGTTTTTACAAAATATTTTAGGTTTTAGAAAATTAGGGTTTATATACATATTTTTAGAATAATAAAAGAACTATATATAATTTAATAATTTACAAAAAATAAATAAGTTTTTTTTATAAAATTAAAATGAATTTAAAATAATATGGACATCCAATTTATTATTTGAATTTATTTAAGATAGAAAATTAACTAAATAATCAAAAATTAAAGAAAAGGATGAAAAAATAAAAACCTGCTTGGGCTGGGATTTGAACCCAGTCCCTAAGCTTGCAACCTCCAAGACTAGCCTTCCATCCACTGGGCCACGCGCGTGCTGGCGTTAGAAGCAAGGGACTAATCCCTTTTGTTCACAACCTGAAAAAAACATAAAAAAAGAAAACAACACAAAAGGCCTGGGGGGGATCGAACCCAGGACCTTTAAACAATACGCATGCATACTTTCCATCCAGCCGGGAGGGCGCTTCTGATAATATAGTGACTATAATCAATTATATATTAAAACTAACCATTAAACAGAAAAATAAGAAAAATTGGCTGAGCCCAGGATTCGATCCCTGGACCTTAGCATCATACACGCATCCCTTCACCACCAGACCAACTGCACGTTGGTGATATAATACCAAACAGAATCAATAAAATATTAAGATTAAATTTCAAATCAAAGTTTGGCGCCACTGATCATCTTCTTCTTCCTCCAGACCTGGGAATATTGCTGCGAATATTCCTGGGAAATTTCCTGCGAATTCCAGGTTGTAGCAAAACCTACGAATCCTAACTATCATCAATACTGCAAAATTTCATCAAATCAATTATACAAATGTGATCCAGAGGTGAATTGGCATTGATCTATGTTCTTAGAATTAGTTTATGTTAGCTTAAGAACAAAACCCTAAAGGGGGCCGAAAACCCTAACAATGGTGATTTCTTAAACCTGCAATGAAACTCCAATTAAACCATCCAGAATCAATCAACAGCTTCATACAAACACAAAACAATGATCAAAAGTCATTAAAATCCAGTCAATATGCAAAATCAAAAAATCAAAATATGATGAACATTATGAATTCGGGTTATGCAATATAAGGTGTTTAAGATGTTGTTTATGATCCAAAATCATTCTATGAACATCCAGGAACACATAGCAACCTTCAAATTGTCTTGAAAGTGGTTGTAGCTTGGAATCCGAATTTGAGTTTTGTGATGAATTTTGAAAGTTGCAACTTACTCTTTGAGGCCAGAATTTCGTGTCCAATGCATAAGGTTGTGTTGTCTACTTATAGTACAATGGAACTAGGTCAAAAAAATTGATTGTTGTGTGGAAGATTTGGATCAATGAGATTGAAAAAGATTCAAGCTTAAATTTCAAATATTCTTGAATAAACCCTTTCTATTTCAAGCCAATCACCATAATTTTTGTATCAATTTGATCCAAGCAATCTTTATGACTTTCTAGAAGCACAATCTCATTTAAATATTTGATTTTTCTATTTTATTTTAATTTAAAATGATTTTAAATGAATAAAATCAAAATAAATAAAATAAAATGATAAAAAATCTGAATATTTGAGAATTGGGTCGTGCATGAAGTATTGGTATGGATTGGATCATCATATGGCAAGCCCATTTAGAAAAAATTGGTTTTAAACCTTCATTTTCTTCATAAACCAACCAAAAATTTCCCAACTTTGCAAGGGCACACATCCTTCAATTTTAATATTATGAGGGTGTTCTTGGACATTTTGGAAAGCTTGAAGAGTCCTCTAACCAACCCCACTGGTTTCATGTCCATATCATTTACCATTCTCAAGTTATGCCCTTTTGAAGTTGTTGACTTTTTGTTGACTTTCAAAAGGACCTATAATGTCTTAGCTCATACCTTCCAAATGAAGCATTTTTGGGCTTGGCTTGTGAGACACAAAGTTGTAGAGAATAAATTTCCTTCAAAGTGAGCTTTGGATGGAAAATTGGTGATGAAGCATGTGAAAGTTATGGCTGGTCAAAGTTCAGTTGACTTTTCCTGAGGAAACCCTAATTTAGAAACCTCTGATTCTTGATGATCTGAAATCTCCTTGATGGATCATGATCAACCCTTGATCAAATGATGAATTTTACTTCATATACTTGATTTTGGCAAAAAATCATGAAGTTTGACTTTGGTTTGACCACAGTTGACCTTAGTTTGACTTTTTAACTACTTTGACTGATTTTGACTTATCTGATCATCTGACTGAGCAAACCTTTGAGAAAAGTCTTGAAACTTGTCATGGGGATTCTTAGACACATATAAGATGTTATGAAGCTCACTTGAAGTCTTGGAAGTCCATTTAGCCTGATTAAAGTCAAAACCCTAGTTTTGGATGCACTGCTTAGGAGAATGCCTTGTCTGAGGGAATTGTCAAACTTTCTGACTATTTGTGAACTTTGTGAACCTTGTGAACCTCATAAGATCTCTTGTGAACCTTGTGAACCTCATGGGAGGTCTTGTGAACCTTGTGAACCTCATAAAGTGTCTTATATACTTCATGAACCTCATGAAAGGTCTTATAAGTATTGTGAACCTTGTGAACCTCATGGGAGGTCTTGTGAACCTTGTGAACCTCATAAAGTGTCTTATAGACTTCATGAACCTCATGAAAGGTCTTATAAGTATTGTGAACCTTGTGAACCTCATAAAGTGTCTTGTAAACTTCATGAACCTCATGAAAGGTCTTAGTACACAAAGCCTTGTATTGTGAGGGCAAATTTTGGGGTGCAACACCCCCTCAAGTTGTTTTACAAACCATAAAAATCACTTCTTCATCTTATCATTAACTAAAATCCATATAATAAAGGCTTTGTTTTGTCATGAGGTTAATCCCTAATCATGGATTAAGTTGAGGAGTCTTTCTCAGCTTAAATGTTCTCACCGATTATCCTTCTATTAGGATGGTGTAATGAGTCCATTCAATCCTTGATTATGGCTTAATCTCATTACTCAACACTAAACAAAAACAACAAAAACATCTAAATAATCACAAGTAGGTTAATGATCTTAATCCTACACCATGGTGATTAAGTGTGAGGTGCTTACCTCACACTTAAGGTATTCTCATTACCCCTAATCAGAGGGAGGATGTGATGAGTTTACCAACCCTTTGGTTTAGGCTTAAGCTCATTTTCCTATGACAAACTCCAAAAGCAATAAAAGATTAAAAACACAAAAACAAGCAATAATCGTCTCCTCCAGGATTCTTTTCTCATCATCTTCATTCACAAACGAGAACTCGCTTCTTTCGTCTAATGCAAGACAGTTTGCACCTGAGCCAGACAGGTCATACACTTGAGCATAGACAAGTAAGCAGTTCACAAGTCAATTTCTCTCTTTTGAGTCGAACTACGATGTTCTGACTTCCTCATTGCATGAGAGGATACGTAGGCATAACTTAACAGTTATCGAACAAAAGTCTCTGTACATTCCCCTTTCTTCCAGTATTATTTCTTTGAGCCTCAATATCTTGAGCATTTCACTTTGATTCTTACACTGACACTTCTCTTATACACTTCACATTTCTTTTACACTGACACTTGCATTCTTTCCAGCTTTGATACAAATTTGCACTGACACTACCCCTTTTAAACACAAATCTTTTAAGCGTGGATCCCGTCGAGTACGACGGACAATCTGGGTGCTAATACCTTCCCAGGTTGTAACCAACCCCCTTTCTCAGTCTCTCTGGTTCGCAACCGTCTTATCCATGTCTTTCTTAGGTCTATGCAGCATTACCTTTCCCCCGGGATAAAAATGCCTAGCTGGCGACTCTTGTCTTTTGAGTTCACTCTTGTGTGTACTCTTTTCTTTTTCCTCTTTCGCCGACCGTTCGCGTCTATACCCCATTTGACTTAGCCTCATTTGGTGGGAGCGACAGATATTTATAATTTTCTCTAATTTTCCATATTTTTAGATTTTATTTTTGTCCATTTTTGAAGTTAGAATTAATTTTCACTTTAATTATTTCTCAATTCTCTCATTTTTTACCAATAATTTTGTCCATTTTTTCCTCTCAAACCACATATGATAAATGTCTCATTCCTTTTGTTTCATTTTAATAGCTCATTGAATTTCCTCAAAAGATTTTTCTCTAGATTTTTAGGTCATTGTTTGAGTCCTTTTGAGTCCATTCTTCCACCTAGGTTCACATAACCCTAATTGCATTCTAATGATTATTTCACCACTCAAAATTAGGAGTTTTCATGAGATTTCTTGTACACATGTCATTCTATGGATTTTGAGGTTCAATATAAAAGCTCATAATTTTTATAAGTCATTTGATATTTTTCTCAAGTTGCTTAAACCTTAAGTCAGTTTTGGTATCTTTTAGGAGCTTCCTCCATCTCCATTTGAATAAGGCATTCATGCCATTGATCTAAGGTCTTGGTTCTGATCCTTTTAGGTCACATTAGAGGTCATTAAGTGTAAAGTTCAATCATTAGGTCTTTATCTTTTTATTTTAGGGTTTGCTTGAGTCATAAGTTTCCTTTGCTTCCTTTTAACCTAATCCATTTCCTCCTTCCATTTTAAGCACTTCAAAACCCTCTTGCACATGATTTAGCTTCATCTTATCTTTGTTTTGAGTCTTATAAAAGGTTTTGTGATCATCCATACTTGTTCATATCATGTTAGAACCATTTTGCTTCTTTTTGAACTCCATTTCCCTTCTAAAGGACTTTAGAAGCCCTAATTTGAACACCTAGCCTTAGGAAGTTTCTTAACCCTCCATTTGTGAACAATTTCCAAATATAATTTTCATCTTACTTTGTTGTCAAGCCCCTGGATTTTGTATGGGGAGGTTAAATCACTTTGGTCATTTCTTGAATTTTTTCTAAGTCTTTTTGTTGCATCTTTATAACCATGTTTCCCTATGCTTTCTCCCACCTTTCAATTTCACATTTGCATACCTTTGACTTGAATATCTTATTTTCCATTTGAGCTATTAATTTCTTTTACTTCCCATATAAGTCTAAGTTATGAATTTGTCATTCACCCTTTGAGTGTAGGAGTTGTTAGTTAGTAAACATTTAGGTTGTCTTTCTAACCTCATCCTTAGGGTTTAGTGGTACTTTAGGATATAGTTTGAGTTTAATTCAACTAGCCCCTTTAGATACTTTTGAATTGGTTTAGCTACCGACTTTTTAAGTTTTCTACCTTATAGGATGCCTTAGGCTTAGGTATTAACCTTAGAAGTTCACTAACATCTTTCCATAGTTAATGTGAGTTGTTTGTGAAACTTGCCATGTAATAATTGCTCATTTTGATTCATCATACTAATATTTGTTTTATAGGGGGGAAGATGAGGTAATCACTTCATTCTCATTCCTCAATGCATCTATTTGCTTTCACCTTAGCACCTTTGTGCTTTGTTCATAGGGCTTCATTCTTTTTTTAGATTTCAACTTAACTTCCTTAGGAAGTAAGTTGAATTCTAGCTTGTTCTTTCTTCTCCTTAGGTTAGAATGCCTCATTAACCATAGGACCACATTTTATGCATAATAAGAGAACTCAGGGTTGTGTCTGAGTCCCCCTTAGCTTTTACCTTTCTCCTTTTGAGTCCTTCTCTTCTCATCTTCAAACAAAATCCAAAAAGACTTAATAATTGCATGAAAGGATCCCTTGTGTATAGCCTTATTCCATGGGGTACTTGCATTCATTCCATTTGGAATGGTGTAGGCTTGTCTAGCATGATGTACAAGTTTTATCAAGAGGTTATTTCACAAAGAAAACATAAAAGATACTTCTTCATAAAAGCTACAAAAACACTTAATAAAGTTCAGCAAGCTAGTGAACTTAAACCCTAATTCATGGAAACAAGTCTTGGATAAATTCTCCTTGCTTGGTGTGCTTGTTCTATTATTCCATCTTGGAATGAAGTAGCAAGTACACATTCCATGGAAAAGAGTTTCAATTCACTTCCTTGTGCCAAATTCATAAAAACTCTTAAAAAGCAAACAACAAACAATAAGCGACTTTCCTGCGGGAACTTCTCCTCTCATCTCATTCATTCTCAACGTGAACTTGCGAAGACTTGTCTCGCATACAAGACGGTAAACGCACTCGTACCAGACGAGCCCGCAACACCTGAGCATAGACATATGCAGTTCCAGCCATAAAAAAATACAAACAAAGTTCCCGCCTGGTTAGGCGAACTACGTCGAGTCTAATCCTCATTTTCCCGATGAGGTACGTAGGCAGTGGGGTAGGGCCCATTCGAGCACATTCTTTATTTTCCCTACATTTCCCCCCTTCTTTCTTTATTCTTTTCCAATTCCTTTTCTCATTTCAGTTCCAGTTCCAGTGGCAGTTCTTTGTTCAGCAGTATTGTATTTCTCACCCTTTGAAGCAATCAAACAAGCGTGGATCCCTTCGGGTACGGCGGACGGTCTGGGGTGCTAATACCTTCCCAGGTCGTAACCGACTCCCGAACCCAGATCTTTGGTTCGCAAAGCCTCGTCTTTTCCTTCTTCCTCAGGTTTGTGCAGCATTACCTTTCCCGTTCCTTCGGGATAAAAATGCCTGGCTGGCGACTCTACCTTTTCCGCGCCACTTTCGCGTTTGTACTAGGATGAAAATCCCGGGAGCGACAGATGCTATGATATGATGCAAATGCAAGGAAAATATGATCAATCTGGAACTGTCTAGGTACTGTATGCAAGAACCAAGTGATCACAAACTATAAGTTCTCTGAATAGCAGCCCATATACACTTGGATGAGTCACAGATATCCTCAGATCAAACTTCCAAACCAACTAGATCAAGAACTCCAAAGGTCAAAATATCATATCAACACATAAGACAGTACTGGCAGTGGGTATGATGAGGTTAAAGGGTTCCTGCAAACCTATAAACCCCTCCCAATCTCACTGGTGTGCTCTGGGTCAAACATCACGGACTCTCAAAGCCGAATAGCAATAATACTTTCACCATTTCCGAGAAATGGCTCATGACCAGATCAGGGAATTGGTTTGGCATTATGTACTACTCAGGGAGGTCTCAGCGTGAGTCCGGGAAAACAAGCATCCCTTATAAGTCTCCAGCTTTGAGCACTGAAATCGAGAAACAATAGTACATTCATCCTGAAGGGTACAGTACTATCGTCATACGACCAAATGCTTTTACTGAGTTCCTATAAGAGAACCAGACCATCCTATGCGAGTTCCAAGTAGGCCCTCGGGTGCGAATGGGTTTGTCACAGAATGTGGTCTGCCACTGCCACCACTAGAGAGGGATGTTTCCACAAGGTTCTCAATGATCGGTCCACAGCCGAATATAACTATCAAGGTTGTGTAATGAAGTAGGGAAGATCCCTACATCAAGACACTTCCAAGACGGTCACGAATCTGGGCGTGAACGCACTAATACCCCCATGACAAGATGACATAGGGCCAAAGTGATTTTCCACGCTAAATCCTATGGTGCACTCAAGCCGGGTATTTGGCTAGTCTCATCTCACCACACACAAGTAACACCCAAGTCCCACCAAATAAAAAACCAGTCTAGACAGTCCAGTATAACATATGATGCATGAAAATAAATACTAAAACTGTAAATAAAACTGTAAATAAACAACAGTAAAATGAACACACAGCAGCAAACAATCGACACCCAAAGAAACAGAAACACGCAAGCGCTAGGAGAGACTCTCAAAGGCGAAACCAGAGATTCTGGGTTCGGTCCCCAACAGAGTCGCCAGCTGTCGCTCCCTGGATTTCCATCTTGGTATAAACGCAAAAGTGGTGCGGAAAAGGTTAGAGTCGTCTGCCAGGCATTTTTATCCCGAAGGAATGGGAATGGTAATGATGCACAAACCAGAGAAACGAAAAGAAAAGACACAAGTCCTGCGAACCAAAGAGACTGGGTTCGGGAGTCGGTTACGACTTGGGAACATATTAGCACCCCAGATCGTCTGCCGTACCTGAAAGGATCCACGCTTGCAAAGGAACTGTTTCAAAGGGTGAAATAATGAAGGCTGCTGCAAAAAGAAAGGAACTGAGAAAGAAAACAAAGAGGAAAAATGTAGGGAAAATAAGGATTGTGCTAGAATGGGCCCTACCCCGCTGCCTACATACCTCATCTGGACATGAGGATCAGAGTCGTCGTAGTTCCCCTAACTAGGGGTGTAAAGAATTATTTGTGTCTTAAGGCTTGAACTGCCTATGTCAATGCTCAGGTGTTGCAGGCTCGGACGACGAGTGTGTTACTGTCTTGCAAAGTGACAAGTAGGAGCAAGTTCGTACGTAAGGAGTGAGTGGGGTGAGAAAAGAAGTCCCGAAGGAGAGACGCTTATTGTTTGTCCAGTGTTTTTTAGAGTTTTTTATGAGTGTGGCACAAGGAAGTGAAAGTAAATCCTTTTCTACGGAACATGTCCTCATTACCACATCCCAAAATAGAATGAGTAACAAGTCCATCAAGATTGAAGAAGATCCTCAAACTTGTTTCCTAAGATTAGGATTTAAATTCACTAACTTGTTTGTATTATTAAATGTTTTTTCAAATTAAAGTGAAGAAGTGTTTTTTAGGTTTTCTTTGAGAGAGTGACAAAAGGGAGAGGTCACCTCAACTGTTATTAATGTTTTTTAGATTTTGTATGAAGATGAGAAGAGGAGAGCACCAAAAGGATCTCAAAGGTGAAAACTAAAGGGGAAGTCTAATCCTAAAGTTATCATGCAAAGGTGGTCCTAAGGTTAGTGAGGTTTAAACTATCCTAAGAAAGGAGAAGAAAAGAGAAGGAAAAGAGGAGAGGAAAAAAGTTAGAGAACAACTTACTCCTCTAAAGGAGATAAGTTGCTTCTAAAGGGGGAAGATGAAAAGTTGAATCATAAGATGGAATAAAGCACATCAACAATCATAAAATAGGAAGCAAAATAAGAGAGGAGAGAAAGAATTGAAATGTGGATGCCCTCCACACTTCACTTACCATGAGACCCTTGAAATGGTTAGTATTAAGCACACCTAATAAGACAAAACCAAATAAGCTCAAGTGAGGCATAAACAAGCAAAGGATCAATTCTACACACCACAACCAGAAGTGGTTCACCTCACTTACATGCCAAAATACCTCAAACAAAACCAAAGAGAAAGTAGAACAAACATGGCATCTCAAGGCAACATGAACTACTTATGAAAGAGGAAAGCATACATGAGATTAAAAACATCATTCAAGCCTAACAAGCATCAAATATCTCAAGACCATAATCACATCACCACTAGAATGTGCACAAACAACACAAAAAACCAAAGACAAGATCATACAAGTTCAAACATCACCACAAGAATAAGAAGTGAAGTGAATATGTATATAAGTGTAAGGACAAACAAATGCAAATCAAATCAAAGCATAAGCATCATCTAAAAACCAGGGACCTAATCATGTTAAAATGTGCCTAAAAAGTATGAACAATCATGGGGGAGAAGCACCAAACTCAAGCATACACATCATGGAGGGAAAATGGACAAAGAAGGTGAGGTGAACATGCATACATTTGTGAGAAACTTCTCAGGCAAGCAACACAAAACTTTCCAAAGCACAAACATCAATCAAGGACCAGGGGTCTATCCTCATACAACAATAGCTCTAAACATCCTATAGGAGTTGGCACAAGTGCCCTCCTAGCCTAAGAACTAAGCATGTGACAAGAAAAGGCAAAAACTAGGGCAAGCACATATGAAAATTCAAAACAAATCAAAACTTCATCCACAAATTCTACAATTAAGCACAAGTGATCATTAATCATGTGATAACATCATACCAAAAGAACAAGATCAGAATCAAAAGCAAACTAGATCAAAGGGCCTCATGAACACAAACTAGGGTTTGAAACCTCATGCTCAAGTCAAATGCCAAACATATTCATGAAAGCTTCTAAAAATCAGAAGAAAATCATCAATAAACTACATCTCAATATGAACCAGCTGCAAAAAGAACCAACTCAAAACTCAAATTAATGATCAAGATAGAAAATCCACATGTCAGCATGTAATTAAAGTGAATTAAAAACAAATAATAAAAGTGAAAATTAATTTCTACGTGGAAAATAAAAATAAATGAAAACTAAAAATGTCAAAAATTAAAGAAAATTAAAAGGATCAGTCATGAATGTTTTTGGAATTTTATGAAACCTATTACTATTTTTAAAGATTAGAAATCAAACTGAAAATAAAATGAAATAAAAAATTAAAAGAAATAGGTCATGGGTGCATTAAGCAAGGGAATTCAGTTCGAACACATTAGGCTTGGCAAAGAGTGGGCGTGCATAGCAAACTAAGCCCAAGGATCCAGTGCAGTACACAAGTATTACCATGGAAATTCAAATAATATTGGAAAAATAACAAACCATCAGATCAATCTCACGCACAAGAACAAGTCAAATGTTAAAGCCAAGTCCACAAATCCAGCTAATTAGTGCGTGTGTGTACTATAATTATGGTGTAGTGGCAAGCATAATGCATTATTGTGAGAAATAAAAACACGTGAGGGGGAGGCTCCCATTTTAATGTGTTGGCACTACCTAAACCGTCTAAATCAAAAATCGTACGGCTAATGAATCATCTTCTTCCTTCACCTGTTTCAACCATTTCCAGAATCCGGTGACCGGAGCTAGGGCTCCGGCACCGGAATGTTCATAGCCAAGAACACAATTGCATAGAAATACTTCAAACTATCAGATCCAATAATCAGAGCATGGTGAATCCAAATATGGCAATGAAAAGCACAAAAGATCAAAGATCAAGCAAGATCGAACAAAAACAAAATCATACATCAAACTCAAATTCAACATATCTCATTCAATAGTCATGCATTTTCAATTCCAAGCACATCAACATCATCAGTGTAATGAGTAGATCACAAAGCACACAACTAAAACAATTTCTAGATCCACGGATTTGAAGCCAACCTGAAACTTGCAGAACTCAAATTAGATCCAGAAACTCCTTCTCCAGCTGCAGATCAACCTCTTTTACCTTCTCCTTGCAAAATAAATGCAAGAGAGAACTTGGACTGCTCTAGATCTTGAATTTCGAACTGAACTGCACCACTCTTTCACTTGGTGAAATCTGAGGATTCAGCTCTAATCAATGGTTGATTTGTGATCCATGAAGTTAGAGGAGCAAGAATATGTGATTGTTTTGTGAAATGAGTGAGAGAATGAGGATTCGAAGCAAAATGCAACTTGGAGCAAAAACTTGAAGGTGGTGAAATGGTGGTGAATTCTGGTGATTCAAAGGCACAATTCTCTTTTATATCATGAGTATGAACACCTGTGTAGGGTTTTGTGAGCAATGCCAGCTTGAAGAGTGTGAGAGGGGCAAAAAAGCCAAAATGCATGAAGAGTGTGACCTCATGATTTGTGTGTGCATCCTTCTATTCATGTGCACATTTTGATCCCTTTTGAGTCCCTAATCACCATTAGATTAATCTTGAGGCTTGGAATTAGTGGGATCATGATTTCCTCATGATTTTGCAAGAGTGCATTTTGAGAAATATTTTTCATTCAATCCACGGGTTGCTTGATTCTCTTGATCCAAATGCTTCTTATGTGTTTTATTTTATGTTTATGACCACAATTGATCCATAGCATGACTTGAAAATGCATTACAAGGCCATTTGCAAAATTGAAGAAACTTGAATAAATGGTAAAACCCTAAAAATATGTGAACTTACTATGGCCATAACTTTCAAACCATGAGGGCTATAATCATGTTCTTATACTTTTTAGAAATGGGAGACAATTTCCTACAACTTTCATGTTCAAAGAATTTCCATTTGAAGTCATTTTGGTCATGAAAGAATGCCTTGAAGATTAGGGCAAAAGTTACTAAATTTGGAAAGTTAGTTACATGCCTTATTTCCAAAAATAGAAAGCTTTGCAAAAACCCTAGATTCTTGACTTTTGACTTTTCCAAACCTCTTTTATGACCTTAAGAACATCCCTTGGCTTGAAAAAGAGGATTGAAACCCTTGCATTGTCACAATTGACTTTTCAAATAATCAGTTTGACCAATTTCTTCTTATGCAAGCAACTGATGAATTGATTGCCTTCCTCAATGAATTTTCTCACTAAATTTCATCCATAGCATTCACATATCATATGAATGACTTTGCCCACATAAAATGTCCAAATTCACAAAGGATCTTTGCTTGAAAATGAAACCCTAATTTGAAGACCATTTATGTAGGAGATTGTTCCTTCCTTGATCATCTAATAATCTTCCACACCTCTGGGCTCTTGTAAAGGATCTTGAGCTTGTACATATCATGTAGACAGTTCATAGGACTTGAGAAAGGCCTCTTAGCCCCTTACTTTGACTTGTAAGGCTTCAAATACACCAATGATTGGTCATATGCCCAATGCTAGAACATGAGAATGTTATGCTTCATTTTTCTATGCAAAAATGCCAAGGATATGCCATGCTTATGATGCTTATGATATGATGATGATGTTAAAAAGAAGAGGGCGAATTTGGGGTGTTACAAATGGGCTTAAAGATGCCATTCAGAGTATTCGGAGATGGGCTTGTAGATGCCATCCAAAGTACCATAAGGTAGGAGTATCTGCATGTTGTTATTGCACTAAGTATCAGCACTAGATCTTCGTATAGATCATCTCTGAATTGTCTCTGTAACATGACTGAGTTAAATATCAACACTAGATCTTCATGTAGATCGTACCTGAATTGTCTATGGGGAAAAAGATATTCTGAATTGAGTATCAATACTAGATCTTCGTATAGATCGTCTCTGACTTATCTCAGGAAAATATCTTGATTGAAGTATCAGAAATAAATTTCTGAAAAGATCCTGCACTAAGTATTAGTACTAGATCTACGTATAGATCGTCTCTGAACTATCTCAGGGATAAAAAGATATTTTGCACTAAGTATCAGTACTAGATTTTCATATAGATCGTCTCTGAACTGCCTCCAGGACTTGATAACATTTATCTTACTGTAAACTATCCTGAAAAAGAAAGATTAGTTTATGCAGAATTGCATGACATGAAATGTAAATGAGGATGTTGTCATACCTCGGAAAATACGATCATCGCGAACGCGGTCGCGGCTGGGTTGACTTGAGAGTCGCCACCTAATTTTGATTTATTCCCAAAGAGGGAAAGGGAAAATATAGATAAAACCTGTGAAGAAAGGATAAATACAAGGTCGTCGGAACCATTGCCTTGGTTCGGAAGTCGGTTATGCAGGGGGAATGTATTTTCACCCCCTACATCCATCGTACTCGATGGGAACCTTCTAAGTTGTCACGCGCGAACGTATGTCTATGCCTAATGAATTACTTGCTAAAAGGGGAAAAGGGTTTAAATTTTATTATCTTTCTTTAACGGAAGGATTTAGGAGTCGAATTGCACTAAAGACTATGGGTAGTTTATTCCGAACCATCAAGCCAAGCGTCTTGCGACGGAATAATCGGAGTGAATAACGAGAGCTCGTAATCCTCCTTTCTACCACTTAAGGCTCGTGGCGTACAATTTTTCTCATATTATTAAAGTATTTTATTACCTAAGACCACTTGACGTTGGATCAAGGGTTCGGATTTAAAAGAAACATCTTGGTAGGTCAACTGTGAGGCATTAAGCGATCGCGAAGGGTGAATGCAAAATGGAGGTTAAGGGTTAATTAGTTACGCGGGATCTAGTCCTAGTCCTAAGTGTCGCTCCCGATAAATGGGAAATGGCCCAAATAAAGGTACAGACGCGAACGGTCGGCGAAGGGAGGGATGTGAGAACACACAGGAGTGAACTCACAGGAAATGAATAGAGTCGCCAGCTAGGCATTTTTATCCCGGAGGAAAGGTAATGCTGCATAGACCTAGAAAGATATGGATAAGACGGTTGCGAACCAGAGAGACTGAGAAAGGGGGTTGGTTACAACCCGGGAAGGTATTAGCACTCAGATTGTCCGCCGTACTCGACGGGATCCACGCTTAAAAGATTTGTGTTTCAAAGGGGTAGTGTCAGTGCAATTTGTGTATAAAAGAGCTGGAAAAAGATGTACAGGTGTCTGTGTAAAAGAAGTGTAAAGTGTGCAAATGAAGTGTCAGTGTAAGGAAAGAGTGAAGTGCTCAAGATAATGAGGCTAAAGAATGAAGCTGAAAGAGGGGGAATATACAGAGACTTTTGTTCGATAACTGTTAAGTTATGCCTACGTATCCTCTCGTGCAATGAGGAAGTCAGAACACCGTAGTTCGACCCAAAGAGACTGAAAAAGTGAATTGACTTGTGAACTGCTTGCTTGTCTATGCTCAAGTGTATGACCTGTCTGGCTCAGGTGCAAATTGTCTTGCATTAGACGGAAGAAGCAAGTTCTTGGTTGTGAGTGAATGAGATGAGAGAAGAATCCCGGAGGAGACGATTATTGTTTGTTTTTGTGTTTTCAGTCTTTTATTGCTTTTGAAAATTTGTCATAAGTTAATGAGCTTAAGCCTAAACCAATGGATTTAGTAAACTCATCACATCTTCCCTCTGATTAGGGGTAATGAGAATACCTTAAGTGTGAAGTCAGCTTCTCACACTTAATCACCTTTGATGTAGGATTAAGATCATTAACCTACTTGTGATTATTTAGATGTTTTTGTTGTTTTTGTTTAGTGTTAAGTAATGGGATTAAGCCATAATCAAGGATTAAACAGACTCATTACACCATCCTAATAGAAGGATAATAGATGAGAATGTTTAAGCTGAGGAAAGCTCCTCAACTTAATCCATGATTAGGGATTAAACTCATGACAAAACAATCCTTTGATTAAGTGGATTTTAATTAATGGTATGATGATGAAGTGAATTTTATGGTTTGTAAGACAACTTGAGGGGGACTTGTCCATTAACACTAGGGTTAGTCCTTCTTAACCAATTAAGGAAGAATTAGAACCCTAATGCAAGGCCCAAGTTACAAGTGTGATGTCTTGATGATTATTAAGTGAATTGATTAAGAGGTTTAAACACATTAAGGGTTTAACACTTAGGATTAAAGTTATACACTCCATCCTAATAGAAGGATGCAGGCATAAACTTAATCACAAAGCCTTAAAGCCTTTAGGGTTTAGTCCCTGATTATGAGGTGAGAAGAGAAGACTCAATGAGACACAAAGGTAAAAACTAAGTGGGGGACTAATCAAAACCCTAATCATTGTCATGCTTGGTTGTTCCTAAGGTTTGTGAGGTTTACAAGAGAAATCTTCAATGGAACCACCAGGAAGCAGATGAAGGATCAGGAGAAGCAAAGTAACTTGCTTCATTGAAGAAGACAAGTCACTTGAGGAAAGAAAGAAAGGAGAAAAAGAATGAGCAAGCTCAATCTCAAACACAAACAAAAAAAATGCAGCAAGGATGCATAAAAAGAGATGAAGAGAAGTTATGAGAAGTGAAGGCAAATTCACTTCTCAAGATAACTTACCACCTGAAAAGTTAGTGAAAGAAATGCAATGCAATGCAAAATGGGATGAAATGACATGAGTCAAACCAAAACCAGAAGCATATATGGGATGATAATGATGCTATGAGATGATGCAAACATGAAACAAGGCATGGTGATGATCATACAAGCTTATGGATGCAGATGAAACAAATTAAGAAACATGAACATACATGAAAAGTCATGAAGTGCTAATGGCATACAACATGGCAAATGCAAGATGCAATGATCAAACATGCTTCTAACATGTCTTAAGATGTTCAATGAATCAAATGGATACACAAAATGCTATGGCAAGTCAAGGTATGAATGCAAATGCAAGATGGATGCATATGGAAGCCCAAATTAGGGTTTATGATCAAAGCAACAAACAAAAAAACCAAAATCAGAAGCAAACATCAATATAAAAAATTGAAAATGCACTCAAAGGATTCCTAATCCTATACTAACCCACTGCCCAAAGAAGAAGTTCCAACTCTTAACCTAATTCAAGTTATGATTTTCTTAAGTTTCCTAGGGTTTTAGGGTTCCTTAACAAGAAAATTGCCAAACAAATTAAAAATGAAAGATCAAATCATGTCCATTTAATCTCACAAACTACATGCTAAACCCAATGCAATGCAAAATGAATTAAGGTCCAACTCTCAATGGTTAGGCAGAAATGATTTTTAGAAGTTTGGTTCAAAATAATGCATTAAAATGATTTTAATTCCATGAAAAATTCTCAAAATGCATCAAGATCAAAAAAGAAATTTGGTTTGAGGGTTGGACAATGTTTCTAAATGTTTTTAAATGTTTCATGAATTTTTTGGTGATTTTTAAATACCTAAAAGCATTTTTAATTAATTAATTCTCACTAATTAATTAAAAATAGACTTTTAAATATTTAAAAATATTTTTTGAATGCAAAAAATAAAAATAAAAATATTTTTGTGTTCTGAAATTTAATAAAAGTTTGTACAAAAAATTTCAGAATTTTTGAATAAGTTTTACTATTTTAAATAAATTGGAGAAAGAAATACAAAATAAATGGAATAAAAATAGAGAAAAAGAAAAGTAATCACAATGGATGGCCAGGATGGATTCAGGGGAAAAGCCAGTTGACTACGCGCGCAAATCAACGGTTCATATTCAAACCTGACTAAACTGAGTTTATGAATTAATTAATTGGATTTTAATTAAGTTAATTGAGATTAGGGCAAAATGGATGCATCTGGGCCACACAAACGCGCGCCAGGTCAACTAAGTCAATGGATCCAACGCATCAGATTCAAACACCAATTAATTACAGGGATTAGGGTTAATGGTTCTCAGGTGGCCGGAGAAGACTTCCGGTCGTCTTCTCCGGCGAACCAAAACCCTAGATCATGATTCAGGCCACCACACTTCAAATTAAACACAGCAAAATGATCCTCTAACATCCTAGAACACAAATCATCCCTCAAACAACATTTAAACTTCAAGAATCAGGCAAATCGAAGAAAACATTTTTCACGGGTAAAATTCAGAGCCTCAGTACAACCTCATTTTTCACTCATTTTCAATTCTAAGAACATCATCACGATCAGCACAACACACACTTTCATTTTATAATAAGAAAAGCAAGCTCTGTGAGAAAAAGTTCTTGGCCATACCTGAGGTGGAAGCTTCTGGTTCTGGGCTTTCTGGACTGTTCTTTGGTGCAAACTTGACCCAATGATCCCCCTTGTGCTAATGGCAAGCTTGGATGGAGTTTAAACAGGCTATTTTGAGAGGTTCAATTCTGGTGTATCAGAAAATGAGGTCTGTGTATATGATGTTTCAGGCTCTACCAATGGTTGATTCTGGTTCCTTTGAGTGTGTTTGATTTGTTGGTGAAGAGAAATGGGGTGTTTGATGGCTGTGGAAGAGGATTCGAAGAAGGGAAGTTCTTTTACAGTTTTTGTGAAGGCTGTGTTCTGGCTTGTTTCAATGGCCAATGCAATGCTATAACACTCCCAAATTGTATGAATAGCCTGTGGAGTAGGTCAGTAGAGGTGGCTGCTCACTGTTCCATGAGTATGGGAGTTTTGGCAAAAAAGTCAATGTGATTGGTACTTGCAGCATGGGCCATGGCAGCAGCTGTCTATGGGCTTGTCTTGCCTCAGCTTGAGTCAAGGATGACCATTAGATTGCTTATGAATGACTGCAACATGTGGATCATGAGCTATGCTAGCTTTTGCATCTTGCCCACTTGGTGTTTTCTCATGATTTTGTGCCATGTACATGAGATGATTCTTGCTGAATTTTGATGTATGGAACTTCATTTAGTCATGGCAATGCATAGAAACTAATTGGTGGCCACATAACTCATGGGAAGATGATTTTTCCAAGAATCCCTCTTTGCACTCTTATGGAAAATGCCTTATGGAAATGTGAAAATCAAGGCAAATGAATGAGAATCCCCTTGGGCCAAATCTGATTTTAGGGCATGGGTGATGTTTGTACAAAGGTTAGACATCAATTAGAAGTCACAAATTGCCTTGGTACAAGAATTTGCAAGTTTTTTCATTTGGTGCATAACTTGAATTTTAGTGATTTTTGCCAACTTTGATGAACCATAACTTTTGATCCAAAATGAATTAGGTCATGTGCTTGTACTTTTTGAAAAGGGAATGATCTATTCTACAACTTTCATGACCAAAGTTTTTCCATTTGAAGCTTTTTTGAATCAAAAAGTAAGGGTTGAAAAGTTGCCTAAAATGACAAATTCATTAAAAGTCAAACTTGCCCAAAAAGTCAACTTTGCAAAAACTTCAAATTCTTCAATTTTGTGAACTTCCAAACTCTTCTATGATCAAATAAAGATCATATACAATCAAAATGATGGAGAAACCCCTTTGGTTGGGTCATTGGGGGCCTCAGATGCCCTGATTTTACACTGGCTTGCCCAGAAAGTCAACTCTTGATCAGATGACTTCCCCATGGAATTTCTTCATGAAAATTGATATGCATACTCCCTATACCATATAGAGACCAATAGAAACAAGAATGACCAAAAAAAATTGGAGTTATGGCCTCTGAAACCAAAACCCTAATTTTAGGTCAACTGTGTAGTCAAGCCTGGCTCTGCTTCCATACAAATCCCAGTTCTTGTGATTCTTTGGCATTCTTGACTTTGAGAGGGTATAATATGATGTTTGAACACACATGGACCCCTTTGAAGTGATTGGTGGCCTTTGGAGTGGCTCAAGAAGCTCTTGGATTGCTCAGATCACAAACCCTAGATGCAGATGACTTTGAATCTATGCAGTGAATCAAAAATGTGGTATGAGATGGTATGATTGTGTTTATGCATATGAAATGATCACAAGCCATGGTGTGAATGGGTGAGGGCAAATTTGGGGTTTTTACAGCTGCCCCTATTCAAACATGAGTTAGCTGTGCAGGATGTAAGCGACGGCTTATCAGGCAAACAAGATAACTTGTGGTTGAATACCAAAGACAGCCCAAAATTTGCACTCACAGAATGAAGAAGAAAAGGGATATAGATTGTAAAAGGAAAATAAAGTATATTGTAAAGCATAGGCGACGGAGGACGACCGTCGAGCAGAGGATGACTGCTGCGTAAAGAGCAATGACGGGGACGACCGACATGCTGGGAAAAGTGCGGGAAATAAAGCGATGACGGGGACGACCGACATGCTGGGGGTAAAGAATTATGATGGGGACGGCCATCAAGTAAAGCTGTAAAATTCTCTGGGGATTAATGAAAAATGACGGGAACGGCCATCAAGTTCACAAAGCAACCAACGATGGGGACGGCCATCGGGCTAAAAAGAAAAGGGACCACGACGGGGACGGCCATCGGGCTAAAGAATAAATGAAATAAACAGATGATGAGGTACGGTCATCAAAGGTGAAGGACGATCACCTAGCAGGGGACGGCTGCTCTGTTGGGGTTAAGATGAGGGACGGTCATCTAAGGTGGAGGACGACCACCTGGCAGGGTACGGCTGCCGAAAATATCGTGACATAGGACGAATGCCGGATAAAAGGTCGACGATGGGGACGGCCATCGGACGAGCATGATGGAGGACGACCATCAAGAGGTGGAGGACGACCACCTAGCAGGGGACGACTGCTCTCAAGGTTTATCATGACGTAGGACGAATGTCAGATAACCAAAATCAACAATGGGGACGGCCATTGGATAAAATGATGAAGGACGATCATCAAGAGGTGGAGGACGACCACCTAGCAGGGTACAGCTGCCAAAATATCGCGACATAGGACGAACGTCGGATAAAGGGAGTCAACGATGGGGACGGCCATCGGATGAGCATGATGGAGGACGACCATCAAGAGGTGGAGGACGACCACCTAGCAGGGGACGGCTTCTCTCAGGGTTTATCATGACATAGGACGAATGTCAGATAAGAAGAAATTGCTTTACTGGGGAATAGTAAACACGGACGAGTGTTTACATCCAAGAAAATAAAAGGTATAAGTGTTTGGTATTGTGTATAGATTAAAGATGCAGACGAGCATCCTTAAGACTATGATACGGACGAGTATCAGGTAGAAACAAGTACTGACACATGTTCAGAGATGATGATACGGACGAGTATCAACTGGTTAACAAGGAACACGGACGAGTGTTGAATCTGAAAGAACTCTTCTGGGGAATAGTAGATACAGACGAGTATCTATATTCAATAAGACAAAAGTGTATGGATTAAAGATGCGGACGAGCATCCTTAAGACTATGATACGGACGAGTATCATGTAGAAACAAACGCTTGACGCATGTTCTGAGATGATGATACGGACGAGTACCAACTGGTTAACAAGGAACACGGACGAGTGTTGAATCTGCCGGGATATAAATGGTGTATACAAGATACGGACGAGTATCTGTATAAGTTAGATATGAGTAATAAGTATGAGTGATGTATATTTGAGTGTTCAATCTGCTGGGGGAATGACACAGACGAGTGTCAAAAGGAAAGTGTATAGTATGAACAAATATTTGATATACAAAGTGTTTACATTACTGTGCTGGGAAAATGACATGGACGGATGTCAAGGAAATGTATATATATATAAGGATTTGTGAGTGCAAAGGGGATGTCTTTGGCTTTCTGTTGGGGATATGATACGGACGGGTGCCGCAAGGAGTATATACTGATGTTTATGAATGCGAGGCAATTGCTTTTGTTGGGGAATCTGGGGAGTATTATGTATATTGTTGATGAGTTGATAATATTCACAAGTGTTTGATTCAGACCATGACTTATGATTATGCAACATGTTTGATTTTTGCCGTAATGCCCCGTTTTAGACGAAATGCTACGCTTTGTAGGTGAATATGATGCGAATGCTATGATTATGCAAAGGAAAACAGATCCGGGATTCGGATCCCACTGCTGTGAAGATCTCTGGTCGATCTCGCTTGAAGTGAACATCCCAGCTGGGGATGAGATCATTGGTAGATCTGATGAAATGATTCTGCTTGGGGAAATGGGTCAATGATAGACCTTTTCCAGTAATGAGGGACCCAGCTGGGGGGTTGTAGAAGCTTTCTTCACTCTGTTGTGACTCCTTCGTGCGTTGCTCTTCCGGATAGAGGCTGGAACTCTGTGGGGAGATGATTCCCTGGCTTTTGTACCTGACTGAGGAAGAATGATTGGCAACTCGGCTGGGAGAAGCAACGAGTGGCAACTCAGCTGGGGAGAAAGTACTTGGAATGCTGAGGCTGAGTGAGTGTTGATTTGCCAGCTTGCTGGGATGAAGCTTCCATGCCCCATGTTGCGCTTCGGATACCTGCAATCCTGCAAAGACAAGAAACGCACAAGTAATCCCGAGGTATCCCTTACCGGATTCCGTCATAGGAGTTAGACACTTCTGAGAGTAAGTATATTCCCTGCAAGCACGTGTTTTATTTTCTTTATTTTTAAAGATAACATCTGTATTCATGCAATCAGTTTTTTCTTAAGACATCAGACATTCTTTGCAAACAAAAATGTACAAGACGAAACATGACTGAAAAATCTGATTTTATTAATTCATGTGCCCTGAATTGGCAAGATACAGTCAAAGAAACATATCCCCTGGAATGAGGAGATTGTTACAAATTGAGAAACAAAATGCTGGCAATGTTGACGACGCTTTAAGGAGCTTCCTCTTGCTATGACTCGTATGACTTTTGACGTTCTTCTCGTCTTGCTTTCTGAAGAAGGCTGATTCTGACAGAAGCTTGATCCTTTCGAAGCTTACCAAGTTGTAGGTGATACAGACGAATTCAGAATGCAATTGTTCGCTTATTCCCTTATTTTGCATGGATCGCCCTTTCGGGTTTTCAATCCATCGGGATACCCATTTTTGCCTGAGTTGTCCGATGCGGCTTTTCAACTCAGCGGGTGTACATTTTTTTTGTTTATTTTCCCTTATTTTTGCCCGAGTCTTTTATTCTGTTTTTGACTCGCCGGGATGCCCTATTTTTGCCTGGACTTACATTCTGTTTTTATGTCCAGCGGGTCATTTTTATGCGAAGTATTTTTTAACTGCATCTGAATTCACAGGGGACGGGAAATCTTCGCCATCCATGGTGCTGAGCATCAGTGCTCCACCAGAGAAAACTTTCTTTACAACAAATGGTCATTCATAATTTGGAGTCCATTTGCCCCTGTGGTCTGTATGAGGAGGAAGGATTCTTTTCAACACAAGATCTCCCACTTGGTACTCTCGGTGCCTGACTTTCTGATCGAAGGCTCTCTTCATTCTTTTCTGATACAACTGCCCATGACAGATTGCAGCCAATCTTTTTTCTTCAATTAGACTCAGTTGTTCATATCGGGACCGGACCCATTCTGCTTCGTTCAGCTTAACATCCATCAATACTCATAAAGAGGGTAATCCAACTTCAACAGGTAGGACTGCCTCCATACCATACACAAGCTGATACGGTGTTGCCCCAGTGGATGTTCTGATTGACGTGCGGTACCCATGCAAGGCAAATGGCAGCATCTCATGCCAGTCTTTGTACGTAACTACCATCTTCTGCACAATCTTCTTGATATTCTTATTAGCTGCCTCAACAGCGCCGTTCATCTTTGGCCTGTAAGGAGAAGAATTATGGTGTTGGATCTTGAAGTCCCGGCATAGCTCAGCCATTATTTTGTTGTTTAAGTTGGAACCATTATCAGTAATGATTCGCTCGGGAACTCCGTATCGGCAGATGATATCTCTCTTCAGAAATCTGGCTACCACTTGCCTTGTAACATTTGCATATGAGGTTGCTTCAACCCACTTGGTGAAATAGTCAATGGCTACCAGGATGAATCTGTGGCCATTCGAAGCAGTCGGTTCAATCTTGCCGATCATATCAATGCCCCACATAGCAAAGGGCCAGGGTGAAGACATTATATTCAAAGGATTGGGAGGCACATGCACCTTATCCGCATAAATCTGGCATTTATGGCATTTTCTGGCGTAGGCACAACAGTCAGCATCCATTGTGATCCAGTAATAACCTGATCTTAGCAGTTTCTTAGCCATGGCATGCCCTCTTGCATGGGTACCAAAGGATCCTTCATGCACTTCATGCATCAACAAGTCTGCTTCTGTTTTATCAACGCATCTGAGGAGTACCATATCAAAGTTTCTTTTGTACAGGGAACCATCAGTATTCAAAAAGAAACTACCAGCAAGCCTTCTCAAAGTCTTCTCATCATTGGAAGATGCCCCAGATGGGTATGTTTGATCCTCCAAGAAGCACTTAATGTCATGGAACCAAGGCTTATCATCTTTGATAACATCTGCTGCGAACACATATGCTGGTCTATCGAGTCTGGATACTGAAATCTGTGGTACAAAGTTGGCAGCTTGCACTTTGATCATGGATGAAATGGTAGCCAGGGCATCTGCAAACTGATTCTCATCCCGAGGGATATACTCAAGCTTGACCGTTGTAAAGAAAGTCAGTAACCTTCTTGTATAATCCCTGTAAGGTATCAGATGATCCTGGTGGGTGTACCATTTGCCGTTGGTTTGATTAACTACCAGAGCTGAATCTCCGAATACATTCAAAGTCTTGATCCTGAGGTCAATGGCTTCCTCAAGACCCATAATGCAAGCTTCGTATTCAGCTTCGTTGTTAGTGCAGTTGAAGGTGAGATTTGCCGAGAAAGGCATGTGAACTCCTTTAGGTGTAATGAGTACTGCACCAACACCACGACCATTCATATTGACAGCCCCATCAAACATCATAGTCCATTCTTCTTCTGGGTCAGGCCCTTCAGTGTGAATAGGCTCTTCATGATCTTTTGTTTTTATGACCATGATGTCTTCATCAGGGAAGTCAAATCTCATAGGCTGGTAGTCATCAATAGGTTTCTCAGCAAGATATTCAGACAATACGCTTCCCTTGATGGCTTTCTGAGAAGTGTATTGAATATCATATTCTGTGAGAATCATTTGCCATCTTGCAACCCGTCCGGTAAGAGCTGGCTTCTCGAAAATGTACTTAACTGGGTCCATCTTTGAGATCAATAAGGTAGTGTGGGTCAACATATACTGTCTCAGTCGGCGAGCAGCCCACGCTAAAGCACAACAAGTTTTCTCGAGCAGTGAATAACGCTGTTCACAGTCGGTAAACTTTTTGCTCAGGTAGTATATTGCATACTCTTTTCGACCAGACTCGTCATGCTGGCCCAGCACACACCCCATTGACTCTTCTAATACTGTTAAGTACATTATCAGAGGTCTTCCTTCAACTTGAGGCATAAGGATTGGTGGTTCTTGCAGATATTCTTTGATCTTGTCAAAAGCCTTCTGGCAGTCTTCATTCCACCTGACCGTCTGTTCCTTTCTTAACAGCTTGAACAAAGGTTCACAGGTTGCAGTAAGGTGAGATATGAACCTCGAAATGTAGTTCAATCTACCTAGAAAAACTCGAACCTCTTTCTCAGTTTTTGGTGCAGGCATTTCTTGAATAGCTTTGACTTTATCAGGGTCAACTTCAATCCCTTTCTCGCTTACAATAAAACCCAGCAGCTTACCAGATCGCACCCCGAATGTGCACTTGTTGGGGTTCAGCTTCAGTTGGCACTTCCTCAGACGCTTGAATAACTTCAGTAGATTCACCAGGTGGTCTTCTTCTGTAAGGGACTTGGCAATCATGTCATCCACATAACACTCGATTTCTTTATGGATCATATCGTGGAATAATGTTACCATAGCCCGTTGATATGTTGCACCAGCATTCTTCAATCCGAATGGCATCACCTTATAACAGAAAGTGCCCCAGGGTGTGATGAAGGTTGTCTTCTCCATGTCTTCAGGTGACATCTTGATCTGATTGTATCCTGAAAATCCGTCCATGAAGGAGAATACCGAGAACTGAGCCGTATTATCAACCAATACGTCAATGTGAGGTAATGGGAAATCATCTTTCGGGCTGGCTCTGTTCAGGTCCCGGTAGTCAACACACATCCTTACCTTGCCATCTTTCTTGGGCACGGGTACTATATTAGCAACCCACGGCGGATAGCTAGTTACAGCAAGGAACCCGGCGTCCCACTGCTTTTGTACCTCTTCTTTGATTTTCATTGCCATGTCTGGACGAGTACGGCGCAGTTTCTGTTTAACCGGGGGGCATTCTTCTCTTAAAGGCAGCTTGTGCGTAACAATATCGGTGTCCAACCCTGGCATATCTTGATAAGACCAAGCAAACACATCCACATATTCCTGAAGCAGGTCAATCAGCTGTTTCTTCACTGAGTCTTGTAAGCAGGCCCCGATCTTAACCTCTTTCACATCTTCATCTGTACCAAGATTAATCGTTTCCACCTCCTCCTGATGAGGAGTGATAACCTTCTCCTCTTGTCTCAACAATCTGGCTAGCTCTTCAGGAAGCTCATAATCTTCTTCAACCCCTTCATCAGCTTGATTGATCGGATTGTCAGAGTCATACGAAGTCATAGCCGTGTTGTTGTCGGTGCTGTCTGGAAGGCACTCTCTGCAAGGGTTCAGTTTGTTCATTTTTAGTGATTGATTTTAATCTTGTTTAGAAAAGTGAAATAAAGTTATCATTTTGAAAACATTGCCATTTATTTTTTTGTACAAAAAGAAAAATGGAAAAACAGTGAGCGGAAAAGAAAAAAGACTTGTTTGCAAAAGATGTCTGATATTTCATTGATTAATCTTGTTGCACAAAAATTACAGATGGCCCGATTACAAAATGAGTCTTGTCATCTTGGGAAAGATGCAAGACTTGATGCATGCTTAAAATATACAGGAAATAATAATTACTCTGCAGGAGTAACTCTTATAATTTCCTGGGAAGACCAGTTTGAGATACTGCTCCCCGGGATTTTTGGACGAATCCAGCTTTCCAGGTTGCGTTCATCTTCCGACTCATCTTCCAAGTTGTTGATAGCATCGGGGGTGAGCATCCCCCACTAACAAAGTTGGGCTTCTTAGCAGCCTCTGTTTGATCTTGTTGAGTTGGTTTGTAACCCAACCCAAATCTATCTTCTTTCTTCTCCACAGGCAACAATTTGCCCCAGCCTTGAGCGTTTCCTCCTTCCACCACCTTCCGGGCCTGCTGGTAGGATGTCATAGAAGTCCCAAGTACAGCAGAGGTTTCATTAATATTCAGGGCCTCAAACCCTTGACTCATCGTCTCGTGGATTTCCCCATCCATCTCAATATATTTGTAAGTAGCCAGATGGCTAACAAAAATATCCTCCTCTCCACAAATAGTAACGACTTGGCCTTCCCACTCAAATTTTAACTTCTGGTGAAGGGTAGACGTAACTGCGCCAGCGACATGAATCCATGGTCTACCCAACAAACAGCTGTAGGCAGGCTGAATGTCCATCACGTAGAAGGTCGTTTTGAAAGTCTGTGGGCCAATCGTTATAGGTAACTCAATTTCCCCCAGAATTGATCTCTTAGAGCCGTCAAAAGCTCTTACTACCAAGTTACTGGGTCGTAATGCCAATCCTTCATATTCCAGCTTCACAAGGGCTTTTTTAGGCAAGACATTGAGGGATGATCCTGTGTCTACCAGTACATGTGAAAGAACTGCACCCTTACACTCCATGGTAATGTGCAAAGCCTTGTTGTGATTGTGGCCTTCCGAAGTCAAATCAGTGTTGGTAAATCCTAGTCCATTACTAGCATTAACATTTCCAACCACAGCTTCCAACTGATGGACCGTGATCTCTTCTGGCACATAAGCTGCGTGCAAGACTTTGAGTAGTGCGTTCCGATGAGCCTCGGAGCACATAAGCAATGATAGAATGGAGATTTTGGAAGGCGTCTGGTGAAGCTGGTCCACTATCTTGTAATCACTTTTCTTGATGATTCTCATGAACTCATCAACTTCTTGATCAAAGGGTGTTTTCAAAGCTTCCCTAGTAACTTGTTCTTCTTGCACCATGCTCTTCCCTTTTGCCTTGGCAGCAGCTTCTGCTTCAGCAGTGGGTCTTTGAATCTGCGGGGCAAAGAGACGTCCGCTTCGAGTGAAGCCTCCGCCTCCCCCCACATTGTCTATTTGTGGTGAAGAAGTTGATGATTCAAAAGTGATTTTCTGTCCTTCGCAGTATAGGTCGGAGCCGTAATGCCAAGGGATGGCATTACTGCTTTCATAAGGTACTGGCCCAGGCACTGTGATAGTGACTGGACTGATGGCAGCTGCATAAGGGACTGTGATAGTCTGTGGATCATAATATATTGTGACTGGTGCTCTGGTAGGAGTGGCATTTTGTGAGTTGTAGGCAGAATCAATGGCAGGATCATAATAAATTGTAACTGTTGAGACACTTGCATTGTTTGCGGCTGATGTTGTAGGAGACATTGTTGGAAGGATGGGTGTTGTTGTTGTAGGAGACTCTGAATGAAGGGGTGCTGAAGTTGTAGAAGGGATGTTTGCTGATATTTGGTCCGTTGAAGTAATAGATGAAGCATTTGTTGATGAAACTGAAAAATTGTTTGGAACAATGGTTGTCGTAGTTGCAGCAGATTCTGGAACTGTGGTTAAGGAGATTGCTGGATTGGTAGGTATTGATGTTGTGATTTGAAGCAGGCCACTCTGGATGAGACCATCTATGCCATCCCTCAAGTTATCACAACCATTCACTGAAATGTTGCAATAAGCACACCCTAGCTCGCATCCCGGGAACATTTGACATTCAAGGAGTTGAGCTTTAATCTCCACCAAGGGTGTCCGAATCTGACCCACACTGGTTATCAAATAAGACGGCTTGTCTTCTTCAATAGCATTGATTCTGGGACCACCATGATGTGGCATAGGGTTCTTGTTGACATTTGGTGGTGGTGCAAAGTTTAAAGCCTTGGAATCCACTAGATCCTGCACTTTCATGTGCAAAGCTCTGCACTTTTCCGTACTATGACCAGGTGCATTTGAGTGAAAAGCACATCTGGCGCTGGCGTCGTAATTTCTGGGCAGACTGGCAGGATCTGGAGGAGCCAATGTCCTTAGCTCAACTAGGTTGAGTTTCAGGAGTTGTGGCAGTAATGTGGCATAGGGCATAGGGATCGGATCGATCACCCTATTGGCCTGAGAGGGCCTCTGTTGAAATGGTCTCTGCTGATTGTTGTTGTTGGTGTTGTTGTTATTATAATTTCTCTGAGGAGGATACTGAGTTTGTTGCTGGTAATTCTGTTGCTGAGGTTGATAAACTGGTTGAGGATGAATTGAAGCGGGAATGGTGACTGCTGCCACAGGCCTATGAACATATTGGGGTCTGCCCCTGTTGGTATGGATAGCATTGGTCTCGCCAGTTCTTCTTGGGCCTACAAAAGGCTTTCTTGGGTTGCTGGACGAGCTAGCACCGCTGTCAGAAATCTTACCCATCTTTAATAGGCTTTCAATCCTTTCCCCGGCTATGACCACATCAGCAAAGCTAGTGGAAGAAAAGGCAGCCAACCTGTCAATGTATGTCCCTTGGAGGGTGTTCATAAACATATCAGCCATCTCCCTTTCTGACATAGGTGGCTGGACAGCAGCAGCAAGCTGTCTCCACCTTTGAGCGTACTCCCGGAAGCTTTCCCTGGATGATTGTGACATCCCCATCAGGAGGGTCCTGTTGGGAGCCATATCTAAGTTGTACTGATACTGTCTGATAAAGGCCTCTGCCAGGTCCTTCCAGCATCCAATGGTTGCTCTGGTCAGATGAGAGTACCATTCCCTCGAAGCTCCAGTTAAGTTATCCTCAAAATAAAACATCCATAGCTTTTCGTCCATGGTATAGGCCTTCAGCCTCCCCAGAAAGGATTGTAAATGGGTCCGGGGGCAGGAAGTCCCGTTATACTTCTCAAAGCATGGTGGTTTAAATTTGTGGGGAATCCTGACCCCGTCCACTAGGCCCATGTCCATAACATCAAATCCCAAAGAATTCTGGGACTCCAAAGATCTCAGTTTCTCAGCAATCTCTTCTAGCCTTCTGTCATAGGCTTCCTCCCCAGCTCCCATCACTGTGAACTGATCTTCCTGGGGGTCTTCTTGCAGCACTCTACCTGTTGTGGCAGTCCCTTACACATTGACAGGGATGTTGATCTCTGGATGCTGGTGGGGTCCAAAGACTGGGGGATTAACATGAGGTTGGACTCTCTCATTGTTGCTTGTCCCAGCAGTCCCCGGATGATGGTCTTCCTGATTCCTCCCTTCTACCAGTGCCCTTAACCTCTCTTGGCTTTGAGCCATATTATTCATCACTTCCATAAACTGTGTCATCTGATTCCTCATTTCTAGCCTCTCGTTGGCCATTTGATTTCTGACCTCTGTAAGGTCCTGCTGTACTTGGTCCATCTGTATGCCCGGAAGATTGTTGCGAGTGGGGTATCTGTGTGGACGGTTGAGTGGAAACCCTCGACGTCGAGCAATAGTTCCTGAGGTCACAACAGAGTTAGTAACAATAAAACAAAAAACCTACAAAACAAAACAAAAGGTCAGCATGCAATGCAGTATGTTTATTTGCATCCAAGGTATCCGGCTTGGCACTTGGTTTTGACTTTTCCAGACCTTTGAGAAAGATGCTTGTGATGTTGCTTTGGAAGAAATCAGATGAACAAAACCCACACATATATTACAAAAAGTAAATGATACATAGTTTGTTTTTTACAATACATGCCCTCTGAGGGGTCAAAAATACAACATAAAGAAAAAGTACATGAAATGAAAGCAACAACAAGCAAAAGGTCAAACATTAAGACCAAACTCATCCTCCTGAACTTCCTTTAGAAGTGCTTCAGTCACAGGGTCAGCTGGACGCTCTGTAAGATTCCTGATAAGGAGATTCCTAGTAGTAACAGCTGCAGTTAGCCTCTTGTGTTGACTCTGGTCCTTTGACCTCTTTACACCAGCTCTAATCTTCAATTCTGAGATCTCCCTCTGGGCTGCTGCCAGGGCTTCCTGTTGTTCTTTTGCACTAGCTTCCAGCTGCTCAATCTTATCCTGAGTCCTTTTGTCCTCCTGAGTACGGGCTTCGGTGATCCTGACCCACCTAGCCTGACTCTCCTTCAGATACAAATCAGTCCTGGCTTTCTGGAACTGAGCTTCCTTGCAAGCATTCTTCAAGATCTGTTCTCCAGCCCTTGACTTCTTAATGTAATCCTCTGACTTCTCAATTCTGGCTAGATGCTCCACCTTTAGCTTTTCTAACCTTTCAATGTCCAAGCGACCATCACTCATCTCCCAGAGGGTCTTCTGTAGAGCCTGAGTCAGCTTCTCATTTCTCTCTTTCAATTTCTCAAACTCCTCTAAGCTGACAGTTGCTGGAGGTGGTGCTGTGGAGGGTCCAGGCATATCTTCAATAGTGAAGGGCATCCCAGAAACTTGAGCCCTGTCATGAGACCACTCATAGTACTGGGCTGAGGCTACATTATTGCATCTCCCAAGAATAGTTACCCCCTTAGTCTGCACATTGTCCCAGGCCCAGGATGCCTGCCTGACAATAGCCAGATTAGGCTTGATTTCACAATAAAGGGTCTCAGTCAGATCCTGTGCCCTAGGAGGGTGGACTAATGCATAGCCCAGTTGTCTTTTGAACAGCAGAGGGTTGTAATTGATGCAACCCTTCACTCCAATCAGAGGTACATTGGGAAATTGCCCACAACTTGTAATGATGTCTCTGCCCTTGGTGCTCTGAGTGCACCACCTGATGTCATCTGAGGTTAGAGCAACAAGCCTCCTAGCCCAGTTCTTCTGCTGGTGAGGGTTTAAGAATGCATCAGTCTTTGGCAGATGCTTGAGCAGCCAAGTATGGAACAAGGGAGCACAGCATCTCACTAGTCTTCCCCTTTGCTTTTCATTCCTTTGATGGACAGAGTAGTAAAGATCTCCCAGTAAGGTGGGCACTGGGTTTCTTAGGGTAAAAAGATGGATTGCATTCTTGCTAACAAACCTAGGCTCATCTGCAAAAAGTACGACCCCATATATGCTAAGGGCCAACAGAGCACAGACTGCCTTCCACTCCCCCAAGGAGGCCTTCAGAGTAGCCTGAGAAGTCAAGAAATCCAGATGAAAACCAGAGACTCCAGCTTTAGTTGTCAAATTCTGCCCAATCAGAACTGGTTCCAGATATAATGCTTTTGCTATCTCCTCATTACTAGGGAAAACCATCTCAGGGTTGAAGGGGATTCCACCCCTGATAGGTACACCAACCAATGATGAATACTCTTCCAACAAAGGTCCCAACTGAAAATTCTGAAATGTGAAGCACCTCAGAGGGGGATCATAGAACTGCAAGCAAGTATGAATCAAGCTCCTCTGTGAAGGGTCTAAATCCATAACCACATCAAGGATTCCTTCATAATGTTCTCTAAAAAGTGGTATATGGTCTGGAGTAATCAGGGTCTGAATCTTCCTGATGCTAGCCAACTCAGGCTCAAAGAAATGATAGGAGATGTTACTCTTCTTAGGTGCCATATTGCTGAAGAAGAGCTGAGAATAACACTGAAGATTGGCCTCTGGCAGGCTGAGACTGGTGATGCAAGTGACTGAAGCAGGTAGCTGATAGCTGAAGTAAGTACTGATGAAGACAGGTCTATGCTGAAGAAGGGGTCAAAACCAAGCCAAAATGATAGGATGGATACCCTGAAAAACAAATAAACACATGTTAGAATGATGCAATGAGGATGTATGCAAATGATATGCAAGGGTTTGTGACTGAGCTGGATCTGATCAGGTGCTCTGATATAAGTCCATGTATGTTCAAGAAATCCAGATGGAGGTTCATAAGTCCAGTAACCAAGGTGGGGGACTCAAATAAAGAGTCACATGTCCAGGGTTAAAAAATCACAAGAACTGTTCCAAAATGGAGTACTCTTAACAAAACACAGTAACAGGGTATGCTGAGGTCAAGGGTTCCTGCAAACCTGTAAACAACCCAACCCCCCTCACAGGTGATGTTCTAAAACAAAGATCCTCAGACTTGGATCAGTTATGAGAAGTGTAAACACTTCTAACCCGGAGGTACAATGTTTACAATAACCATAAAAGATCCTCCTCTAATTCACCTCAGTTTCTGAAGGTCAATACTAAAGGTCATCCAGACTTAGCAGGCTTCCCAGATAGCCCTAGCACTACAGGAAATCTGCAACACAGAGTTCTCAAGAAGAAACCCATATCTGAACCGTGTTTCATATTCCCGCACCAGACCGAAATGGAATGGGAAAGAACATGAACCACTCTAGCCTAGGTGTCACTCAGGTCCCAGGTATAGGACCTCAACTCTCAGTAGAACACCCACCCACCAAAGCAACAAAACAGACCCAGCCAGCACAACATGACAGTATGATATATATGCACAAAGCTATAAAGAAAGCAATAAACAAAACTGTACATAAAGCAGTAAATAGAACAAATATACAAACACAGGTAACACATAACACCCCAGTAAACACAAATCAAATCAAGCGCTAGGAGGAACCCACAAAAAGAACCAGAAGCTCTGGTTACAGTATAAGGGTCCCCAGCAGAGTCGCCAAGTTGTCGCTCCCGATAAATGGGAAATGGCCCAAATAAAGGTACAGACGCGAACGGTCGGCGAAGGGAGGGATGTGAGAACACACAGGAGTGAACTCACAGGAAATGAATAGAGTCGCCAGCTAGGCATTTTTATCCCGGAGGAAAGGTAATGCTGCATAGACCTAGAAAGATATGGATAAGACGGTTGCGAACCAGAGAGACTGAGAAAGGGGGTTGGTTACAACCCGGGAAGGTATTAGCACCCAGATTGTCCGCCGTACTCGACGGGATCCACGCTTAAAAGATTTGTGTTTCAAAGGGGTAGTGTCAGTGCAATTTGTGTATAAAAGAGCTGGAAAAAGATGTACAGGTGTCTGTGTAAAAGAAGTGTAAAGTGTGCAAATGAAGTGTCAGTGTAAGGAAAGAGTGAAGTGCTCAAGATAATGAGGCTAAAGAATGAAGCTGAAAGAGGGGGAATATACAGAGACTTTTGTTCGATAACTGTTAAGTTATGCCTACGTATCCTCTCGTGCAATGAGGAAGTCAGAACACCGTAGTTCGACCCAAAGAGACTGAAAAAGTGAATTGACTTGTGAACTGCTTGCTTGTCTATGCTCAAGTGTATGACCTGTCTGGCTCAGGTGCAAACTGTCTTGCATTAGACGGAAGAAGCAAGTTCTTGGTTGTGAGTGAATGAGATGAGAGAAGAATCCCGGAGGAGACGATTATTGTTTGTTTTTGTGTTTTCAGTCTTTTATTGCTTTTGAAAATTTGTCATAAGTTAATGAGCTTAAGCCTAAACCAATGGATTTAGTAAACTCATCACATCTTCCCTCTGATTAGGGGTAATGAGAATACCTTAAGTGTGAAGTCAGCTTCTCACACTTAATCACCTTTGATGTAGGATTAAGATCATTAACCTACTTGTGATTATTTAGATGTTTTTGTTGTTTTTGTTTAGTGTTAAGTAATGGGATTAAGCCATAATCAAGGATTAAACAGACTCATTACACCATCCTAATAGAAGGATAATAGATGAGAATGTTTAAGCTGAGGAAAGCTCCTCAACTTAATCCATGATTAGGGATTAAACTCATGACAAAACAATCCTTTGATTAAGTGGATTTTAATTAATGGTATGATAATGAAGTGAATTTTATGGTTTGTAAGACAACTTGAGGGGGACTTGTCCATTAACACTAGGGTTAGTCCTTCTTAACCAATTAAGGAAGAATTAGAACCCTAATGCAAGGCCCAAGTTACAAGTGTGATGTCTTGATGATTATTAAGTGAATTGATTAAGAGGTTTAAACACATTAAGGGTTTAACACTTAGGATTAAAGTTATACACTCCATCCTAATAGAAGGATGCAGGCATAAACTTAATCACAAAGCCTTAAAGCCTTTAGGGTTTAGTCCCTGATTATGAGGTGAGAAGAGAAGACTCAATGAGACACAAAGGTAAAAACTAAGTGGGGGACTAATCAAAACCCTAATCATTGTCATGCTTGGTTGTTCCTAAGGTTTGTGAGGTTTACAAGAGAAATCTTCAATGGAACCACCAGGAAGCAGATGAAGGATCAGGAGAAGCAAAGTAACTTGCTTCATTGAAGAAGACAAGTCACTTGAGGAAAGAAAGAAAGGAGAAAAAGAATGAGCAAGCTCAATCTCAAACACAAACAAAAAAAATGCAGCAAGGATGCATAAAAAGAGATGAAGAGAAGTTATGAGAAGTGAAGGCAAATTCACTTCTCAAGATAACTTACCACCTGAAAAGTTAGTGAAAGAAATGCAATGCAATGCAAAATGGGATGAAATGACATGAGTCAAACCAAAACCAGAAGCATATATGGGATGATAATGATGCTATGAGATGATGCAAACATGAAACAAGGCATGGTGATGATCATACAAGCTTATGGATGCAGATGAAACAAATTAAGAAACATGAACATACATGAAAAGTCATGAAGTGCTAATGGCATACAACATGGAAAATGCAAGATGCAATGATCAAACATGCTTCTAACATGTCTTAAGATGTTCAATGAATCAAATGGATACACAAAATGCTATGGCAAGTCAAGGTATGAATGCAAATGCAAGATGGATGCATATGGAAGCCCAAATTAGGGTTTATGATCAAAGCAACAAACAAAAAAACCAAAATCAGAAGCAAACATCAATATAAAAAATTGAAAATGCACTCAAAGGATTCCTAATCTTATACTAACCCACTGCCCAAAGAAGAAGTTCCAACTCTTAACCTAATTCAAGTTATGATTTTCTTAAGTTTCCTAGGGTTTTAGGGTTCCTTAACAAGAAAATTGCCAAACAAATTAAAAATGAAAGATCAAACATGGCCATTTAATCTTACAAACTACATGCTAAACCCAATGCAATGCAAAATGAATTAAGGTCCAACTCTCAATGGTTAGGCAGAAATGATTTTTAGAAGTTTGGATCAAAATAATGCATTAAAATGATTTTAATTCCATGAAAAATTCTCAAAATGCATCAAGATCAAAAAAGAAATTTGGTTTGAGGGTTGGACAATGTTTCTAAATGTTATTAAATGTTTCATGAATTTTTTGGTGATTTTTAAATACCTAAAAGCATTTTTAATTAATTAATTCTCACTAATTAATTAAAAATAGACTTTTAAATATTTAAAAATATTTTTTGAATGCAAAAAATAAAAATAAAAATATTTTTGTGTTCTGAAATTTAATAAAAGTTTGTACAAAAAATTTCAGAATTTTTGAATAAGTTTTACTATTTTAAATAAATTGGAGAAAGAAATACAAAATAAATGGAATAAAAATAGAGAAAAAGAAAAGTAATCACAATGGATGGCCAGGATGGATTCAGGGGAAAAGCCAGTTGACTACGCGCGCAAATCAACGGTTCATATTCAAACCTGACTAAACTGAGTTTATGAATTAATTAATTGGATTTTAATTAAGTTAATTGAGATTAGGGCAAAATGGATGCATCTGGGCCACACAAACGCGCGCCAGGTCAACTAAGTCAATGGATCCAACGCATCAGATTCAAACACCAATTAATTACAGGGATTAGGGTTAATGGTTCTCAGGTGGCCGGAGAAGACTTCCGGTCGTCTTCTCCGGCGAACCAAAACCCTAGATCATGATTCAGGCCACCACACTTCAAATTAAACACAGCAAAATGATCCTCTAACATCCTAGAACACAAATCATCCCTCAAACAACATTTAAACTTCAAGAATCAGGCAAATCGAAGAAAACATTTTTCACGGGTAAAATTCAGAGCCTCAGTACAACCTCATTTTTCACTCATTTTCAATTCTAAGAACATCATCACGATCAGCACAACACACACTTTCATTTTATAATAAGAAAAGCAAGCTCTGTGAGAAAAAGTTCTTGGCCATACCTGAGGTGGAAGCTTCTGGTTCTGGGCTTTCTGGACTGTTCTTTGGTGCAAACTTGACCCAATGATCCCCCTTGTGCTAATGGCAAGCTTGGATGGAGTTTAAACAGGCTATTTTGAGAGGTTCAATTCTGGTGTATCAGAAAATGAGGTCTATGTATATGATGTTTCAGGCTCTACCAATGGTTGATTCTGGTTCCTTTGAGTGTGTTTGATTTGTTGGTGAAGTGAAATGGGGTGTTTGATGGTTGTGGAAGAGGATTCGAAGAAGGGAAGTTCTTTTACAGTTTTTGTGAAGGCTGTGTTCTGGCTTGTTTCAATGGCCAATGCAATGCTATAACACTCCCAAATTGTATGAATAGCCTGTGGAGCAGGTCAGTTGAGGTGGCTGCTCACTGTTCCATGAGTATGGGAGTTTTGGCAAAAAAGTCAATGTGATTGGTACTTGCAGCATGGGCCATGGCAGCAGCTGTCTATGGGCTTGTCTTGCCTCAGCTTGAGTCAAGGATGACCATTAGATTGCTTATGAATGACTGCAACATGTGGATCATGAGCTATGCTAGCTTTTGCATCTTGCCCACTTGGTGTTTTCTCATGATTTTGTGCCATGTACATGAGATGATTCTTGCTGAATTTTGATGTATGGAACTTCATTTAGTCATGGAAATGCATAGAAACTAATTGGTGGCCACATAACTCATGGGAAGATGATTTTGCCAAGAATCCCTCTTTGCACTCTTATGGAAAATGCCTTATGGAAATGTGAAAATCAAGGCAAATGAATGAGAATCCCCTTGGGCCAAATCTGATTTTAGGGCATGGGTGATGTTTGTACAAAGGTTAGACATCAATTAGAAGTCACAAATTGCCTTGGTACAAGAATTTGCAAGTTTTTTCATTTGGTGCATAACTTGAATTTTAGTGATTTTTGCCAACTTTGATGAACCATAACTTTTGATCCAAAATGAATTAGGTCATGTGCTTGTACTTTTTGAAAAGGGAATGATCTATTCTACAACTTTCATGACCAAAGTTTTTCCATTTGAAGCTTTTTTGAATCAAAAAGTAAGGGTTGAAAAGTTGCCTAAAATGACAAATTCATTAAAAGTCAAACTTGCCCAAAAAGTCAACTTTGCAAAAACTTCAAATTCTTCAATTTTGTGAACTTCCAAACTCTTCTATGATCAAATAAAGATCATATACAATCAAAATGATGGAGAAACCCCTTTGGTTGGGTCATTGGGGGCCTCAGATGCCCTGATTTTACACTGGCTTGCCCAGAAAGTCAACTCTTGATCAGATGACTTCCCCATGGAATTTCTTCATGAAAATTGATATGCATACTCCCTATACCATATAGAGACCAATAGAAACAAGAATGACCAAAAAAAATTGGAGTTATGGCCTCTGAAACCAAAACCCTAATTTTAGGTCAACTGTGTAGTCAAGCCTGGCTCTGCTTCCATACAAATCCCAGTTCTTGTGATTCTTTGGCATTCTTGACTTTGAGAGGGTATAATATGATGTTTGAACACACATGGACCCCTTTGAAGTGATTGGTGGCCTTTGGAGTGGCTCAAGAAGCTCTTGGATTGCTCAGATCACAAACCCTAGATGCAGATGACTTTGAATCTATGCAGTGAATCAAAAATGTGGTATGAGATGGTATGATTGTGTTTATGCATATGAAATGATCACAAGCCATGGTGTGAATGGGTGAGGGAAAATTTGGGGTTTTTACAGCTGCCCCTATTCAAACATGAGTTAGCTGTGCAGGATGTAAGCGACGGCTTATCAGGCAAACAAGATAACTTGTGGTTGAATACCAAAGACAGCCCAAAATTTGCACTCACAGAATGAAGAAGAAAAGGGATATAGATTGTAAAAGGAAAATAAAGTATATTGTAAAGCATAGGCGACGGAGGACGACCGTCGAGCAGAGGATGACTGCTGCGTAAAGAGCAATGACGGGGACGACCGACATGCTGGGAAAAGTGCGGGAAATAAAGCGATGACGGGGACGGCCGACATGCTGGGGGTAAAGAATTATGATGGGGACGGCCATCAAGTAAAGCTGTAAAATTCTCTGGGGATTAATGAAAAATGACGGGAACGGCCATCAAGTTCACAAAGCAACCAACGATGGGGACGGCCATCGGGCTAAAAAGAAAAGGGACCACGACGGGGACGGCCATCGAGCTAAAGAATAAATGAAATAAACAGATGATGAGGTACGGTCATCAAAGGTGAAGGACGATCACCTAGCAGGGGACGGCTGCTCTGTTGGGGTTAAGATGAGGGACGGTCATCTAAGGTGGAGGACGACCACCTGGCAGGGTACGGCTGCCGAAAATATCGCGACATAGGACGAATGCCGGATAAAAGGTCGACGATGGGGACGGCCATCGAACGAGCATGATGGAGGACGACCATCAAGAGGTGGAGGACGACCACCTAGCAGGGGACGGCTGCTCTCAAGGTTTATCATGACGTAGGACGAATGTCAGATAACCAAAATCAACAATGGGGACGGCCATTGGATAAAATGATGAAGGACGATCATCAAGAGGTGGAGGACGACCACCTAGCAGGGTACAGCTGCCAAAATATCGCGACATAGGACGAACGTCGGATAAAGGGAGTCAACGATGGGGACGGCCATCGGATGAGCATGATGGAGGACGACCATCAAGAGGTGGAGGACGACCACCTAGCAGGGGACGGCTTCTCTCAGGGTTTATCATGACATAGGACGAATGTCAGATAAGAAGAAATTGCTTTACTGGGGAATAGTAAACACGGACGAGTGTTTACATCCAAGAAAATAAAAGGTATAAGTGTTTGGTATTGTGTATAGATTAAAGATGCGGACGAGCATCCTTAAGACTATGATACGGACGAGTATCAGGTAGAAACAAGTACTGACACATGTTCAGAGATGATGATACGGACGAGTATCAACTGGTTAACAAGGAACACGGACGTGTGTTGAATCTGAAAGAACTCTTCTGGGGAATAGTAGATACAGACGAGTATCTATATTCAAGAAGACAAAAGTGTATGGATTAAAGATGCGGACGAGCATCCTTAAGACTATGATACGGACGAGTATCATGTAGAAACAAACGCTTGACGCATGTTCTGAGATGATGATACGGACGAGTACCAACTGGTTAACAAGGAACACAGACGAGTGTTGAATCTGCGGGGATATAAATGGTGTATACAAGATACGGACGAGTATCTGTATAAGTTAGATATGAGTAATAAGTATGAGTGATGTATATTTGAGTGTTCAATCTGCTGGGGGAATGACACAGACGAGTGTCAAAAGGAAAGTGTATAGTATGAACAAATATCTGATATACAAAGTGTTTACATTACTGTGCTGGGAAAATGACATGGACGGATGTCAAGGAAATGTATATATATATAAGGATTTGTGAGTGCAAAGGGGATGTCTTTGGCTTTCTGTTGGGGATATGATACGGACGGGTGCCGCAAGGAGTATATACTGATGTTTATGAATGCGAGGCAATTGCTTTTGTTGGGGAATCTGGGAGTATTATGTATATTGTTGATGAGTTGATAATATTCACAAGTGTTTGATTCAGACCATGACTTATGATTATGCAACATGTTTGATTTTTGCCGTAATGCCCCGTTTTAGACGAAATGCTACGCTTTGTAGGTGAATATGATGCGAATGCTATGATTATGCAAAGGAAAACAGATCCGGGATTCGGATCCCACTGCTGTGAAGATCTCTGGTCGATCTCGCTTGAAGTGAACATCCCAGCTGGGGATGAGATCATTGGTAGATCTGATGAAATGATTCTGCTTGGGGAAATGGGTCAATGATAGACCTTTTCCAGTAATGAGGGACCCAGCTGGGGGGTTGTAGAAGCTTTCTTCACTCTGTTGTGACTCCTTCGTGCGTTGCTCTTCCGGATAGAGGCTGGAACTCTGTGGGGAGATGATTCCCTGGCTTTTGTACCTGACTGAGGAAGAATGATTGGCAACTCGGCTGGGAGAAGCAACGAGTGGCAACTCAGCTGGGGAGAAAGTACTTGGAATGCTGAGGCTGAGTGAGTGTTGATTTGCCAGCTTGCTGGGATGAAGCTTCCATGCCCCATGTTGCGCTTCGGATACCTGCAATCCTGCAAAGACAAGAAACGCACAAGTAATCCCGAGGTATCCCTTACCGGATTCCGTCATAGGAGTTAGACACTTCTGAGAGTAAGTATATTCCCTGCAAGCACGTGTTTTATTTTCTTTATTTTTAAAGATAACATCTGTATTCATGCAATCAGTTTTTTCTTAAGACATCAGACATTCTTTGCAAACAAAAATGTACAAGACGAAACATGACTGAAAAATCTGATTTTATTAATTCATGTGCCCTGAATTGGCAAGATACAGTCAAAGAAACATATCCCCTGGAATGAGGAGATTGTTACAAATTGAGAAACAAAATGCTGGCAATGTTGACGACGCTTTAAGGAGCTTCCTCTTGCTATGACTCGTATGACTTTTGACGTTCTTCTCGTCTTGCTTTCTGAAGAAGGCTGATTCTGACAGAAGCTTGATCCTTTCGAAGCTTACCAAGTTGTAGGTGATACAGACGAATTCAGAATGCAATTGTTCGCTTATTCCCTTATTTTGCATGGATCGCCCTTTCGGGTTTTCAATCCATCGGGATACCCATTTTTGCCTGAGTTGTCCGATGCGGCTTTTCAACTCAGCGGGTGTACATTTTTTTGTTTATTTTCCCTTATTTTTGCCCGAGTCTTTTATTCTGTTTTTGACTCGCTGGGATGCCCTATTTTTGCCTGGACTTACATTCTGTTTTTATGTCCAGCGGGTCATTTTTATGCGAAGTATTTTTTAACTGCATCTGAATTCACAGGGGACGGGAAATCTTCGCCATCCATGGTGCTGAGCATCAGTGCTCCACCAGAGAAAACTTTCTTTACAACAAATGGTCCTTCATAATTTGGAGTCCATTTGCCCCTGTGGTCTGTATGAGGAGGAAGGATTCTTTTCAACACAAGATCTCCCACTTGGTACTCTCGGTGCCTGACTTTCTGATCGAAGGCTCTCTTCATTCTTTTCTGATACAACTGCCCATGACAGATTGCAGCCAATCTTTTCTCTTCAATTAGACTCAGTTGTTCATATCGGGACCGGACCCATTCTGCTTCGTTCAGCTTAACATCCATCAATACTCATAAAGAGGGTAATCCAACTTCAACAAGTAGGACTGCCTCCATACCATACACAAGTTGATACGGTGTTGCCCCAGTGGATGTTCTGATTGACGTGCGGTACCCATGCAAGGCAAATGGCAGCATCTCATGCCAGTCTTTGTACGTAACTACCATCTTCTGCACAATCTTCTTGATATTCTTATTAGCTGCCTCAACAGCGCCGTTCATCTTTGGCCTATAAGGAGAAGAATTGTGGTGTTGGATCTTGAAGTCCCGGCATAGCTCAGCCATTATTTTGTTGTTTAAGTTGGAACCATTATCAATAATGATTCGCTCGGGAACTCCGTATCGGCAGATGATATCTCTCTTCAGAAATCTGGCTACCACTTGCCTTGTAACATTTGCATATGAGGTTGCTTCAACCCACTTGGTGAAATAGTCAATGGCTACCAGGATGAATCTGTGGCCATTCGAAGCAGTCGGTTCAATCTTGCCGATCATATCAATGCCCCACATAGCAAAGGGCCAGGGTGAAGACATTATATTCAAAGGATTGGGAGGCACATGCACCTTATCCGCATAAATCTGGCATTTATGGCATTTTCTGGCGTAGGCACAACAGTCAGCATCCATTGTGATCCAGTAATAACCTGATCTTAGCAGTTTCTTAGCCATGGCATGCCCTCCTGCATGGGTACCAAAGGATCCTTCATGCACTTCATGCATCAACAAGTCTGCTTCTGTTTTATCAACGCATCTGAGGAGTACCATATCAAAGTTTCTTTTGTACAGGGAACCATCAGTATTCAAAAAGAAACTACCAGCAAGCCTTCTCAAAGTCTTCTCATCATTGGAAGATGCCCCAGATGGGTATGTTTGATCCTCCAAGAAGCACTTAATGTCATGGAACCAAGGCTTATCATCTTTGATAACATCTGCTACGAACACATATGCTGGTCTATCGAGTCTGGATACTGAAATCTGTGGTACAAAGTTGGCAGCTTGCACTTTGATCATGGATGAAATGGTAGCCAGGGCATCTGCAAACTGATTCTCGTCCCGAGGGATATACTCAAGCTTGACCGTTGTAAAGAAAGTCAGTAACCTTCTTGTATAATCCCTGTAAGGTATCAGATGATCCTGGTGGGTGTACCATTTGCCGTTGGTTTGATTAACTACCAGAGCTGAATCTCTGAATACATTCAAAGTCTTGATCCTGAGGTCAATGGCTTCCTCAAGACCCATAATGCAAGCTTCGTATTCAGCTTCGTTGTTAGTGCAGTTGAAGGTGAGCTTTGCCGAGAAAGGCATGTGAACTCCTTTAGGTGTAATGAGTACTGCACCAACACCACGACCATTCATATTGACAGCCCCATCAAACATCATAGTCCATTCTTCTTCTGGGTCAGGCCCTTCAGTGTGAATAGGCTCTTCATGATCTTTTGTTTTTATGACCATGATGTCTTCATCAGGGAAGTCAAATCTCATAGGCTGGTAGTCATCAATAGGTTTCTCAGCAAGATATTCAGACAATACGCTGCCCTTGATGGCTTTCTGAGAAGTGTATTGAATATCATATTCTGTGAGAATCATTTGCCATCTTGCAACCCGTCCGGTAAGAGCTGGCTTCTCGAAAATGTACTTAACTGGGTCCATCTTTGAGATCAATAAGGTAGTGTGGGTCAACATATACTGTCTCAGTCGGCGAGCAGCCCACGCTAAAGCACAACAAGTTTTCTCGAGCAGTGAATAACGCTGTTCACAGTCGGTAAACTTTTTGCTCAGGTAGTATATTGCATACTCTTTTCGACCAGACTCGTCATGCTGGCCCAGCACACACCCCATTGACTCTTCTAATACTGTTAAGTACATTATCAGAGGTCTTCCTTCAACTGGAGGCATAAGAATTGGTGGTTCTTGCAGATATTCTTTGATCTTGTCAAAAGCCTTCTGGCAGTCTTCGTTCCACCTGACCGTCTGTTCCTTTCTTAACAGCTTGAACAAAGGTTCACAGGTTGCAGTAAGGTGAGATATGAACCTCGAAATGTAGTTCAATCTACCTAGAAAACCTCGAACCTCTTTCTCAGTTTTTGGTGCAGGCATTTCTTGAATAGCTTTGACTTTATCAGGGTCAACTTCAATCCCTTTCTCGCTTACAATAAAACCCAGCAGCTTACCAGATCGCACCCCGAATGTGCACTTGTTGGGGTTCAGCTTCAGTTGGTACTTCCTCAGACGCTTGAATAACTTCAGTAGATTCACCAGGTGGTCTTCTTCTGTAAGGGACTTGGCAATCATGTCATCCACATAACACTCGATTTCTTTATGGATCATATCGTGGAATAATGTTACCATAGCCCGTTGATATGTTGCACCAGCATTCTTCAATCCGAATGGCATCACCTTATAACAGAAAGTGCCCCAGGGTGTGATGAAGGTTGTCTTCTCCATGTCTTCAGGTGACATCTTGATTTGATTGTATCCTGAAAATCCGTCCATGAAGGAGAATACCGAGAACTGAGCCGTATTATCAACCAATACGTCAATGTGAGGTAATGGGAAATCATCTTTCGGGCTGGCTCTGTTCAGGTCCCGGTAGTCAACACACATCCTTACCTTGCCATCTTTCTTGGGCACGGGTACTATATTAGCAACCCACGGCGGATAGCTAGTTACAGCAAGGAACCCGGCGTCCCACTGCTTTTGTACCTCTTCTTTGATTTTCATTGCCATGTCTGGACGAGTACGGCGCAGTTTCTGTTTAACCGGGGGTCATTCTTCTCTTAAAGGCAGCTTGTGCATAACAATATCGGTGTCCAACCCTGGCATATCTTGATAAGACCAAGCAAACACATCCACATATTCCTGAAGCAGGTCAATCAGCTGTTTCTTCACTGAGTCTTGTAAGCAGGCCCCGATCTTAACCTCTTTCACATCTTCATCTGTACCAAGATTAATCGTTTCCACCTCCTCCTGATGAGGAGTGATAACCTTCTCCTCTTGTCTCAACAATCTGGCTAGCTCTTCAGGAAGCTCATAATCTTCTTCAACCCCTTCATCAGCTTGATTGATCGGATTGTCAGAGTCATACGAAGTCATAGCCGTGTTGTTGTCGGTGCTGTCTGGAAGGCACTCTCTGCAAGGGTTCAGTTTGTTCATTTTTAGTGATTGATTTTAATCTTGTTTAGAAAAGTGAAATAAAGTTATCATTTTGAAAACATTGCCATTTATTTTTTTGTACAAAAAGAAAAATGGAAAAACAGTGAGCGGAAAAGAAAAAAGACTTGTTTGCAAAAGATGTCTGATATTTCATTGATTAATCTTGTTGCACAAAAATTACAGATGGCCCGATTACAAAATGAGTCTTGTCATCTTGGGCAAGATGCAAGACTTGATGCATGCTTAAAATATACAGGAAATAATAATTACTCTGCAGGAGTAACTCTTATAATTTCCTGGGAAGACCAGTTTGAGATACTGCTCCCCGGGATTTTTGGACGAATCCAGCTTTCCAGGTTGCGTTCATCTTCCGACTCATCTTCCAAGTTGTTGATAGCATCGGGGGTGAGCATCCCCCCACTAACAAAGTTGGGCTTCTTAGCAGCCTCTGTTTGATCTTGTTGAGTTGGTTTGTAACCCAACCCAAATCTATCTTCTTTCTTCTCCACAGGCAACAATTTGCCCCAGCCTTGAGCGTTTCCTCCTTCCACCACCTTCCGGGCCTGCTGGTAGGATGTCATAGAAGTCCCAAGTACAGCAGAGGTTTCATTAATATTCAGGGCCTCAAACCCTTGACTCATCGTCTCGTGGATTTCCCCATCCATCTCAATATATTTGTAAGTAGCCAGATGGCTAACAAAAATATCCTCCTCTCCACAAATAGTAACGACTTGGCCTTCCCACTCAAATTTTAACTTCTGGTGAAGGGTAGACGTAACTGCGCCAGCGGCATGAATCCATGGTCTACCCAACAAACAGCTGTAGGCAGGCTGAATGTCCATCACGTAGAAGGTCGTTTTGAAAGTCTGTGGGCCAATCGTTATAGGTAACTCAATTTCCCCCAGAACTGATCTCTTAGAGCCGTCAAAAGCTCTTACTACCAAGTTACTGGGTCGTAATGCCAATCCTTCATATTCCAGCTTCACAAGGGCTTTTTTAGGCAAGACATTGAGGGATGATCCTGTGTCTACCAGTACATGTGAAAGAACTGCACCCTTACACTCCATGGTAATGTGCAAAGCCTTGTTGTGATTGTGGCCTTCCGAAGTCAAATCAGTGTTGGTAAATCCTAGTCCATTACTAGCATTAACATTTCCAACCACAGCTTCCAACTGATTGACCGTGATCTCTTCTGGCACATAAGCTGCGTGCAAGACTTTGAGTAGTGCGTTCCGATGAGCCTCGGAGCACATAAGCAATGATAGAATGGAGATTTTGGAAGGCGTCTGGTGAAGCTGGTCCACTATCTTGTAATCACTTTTCTTGATGATTCTCATGAACTCATCAACTTCTTGATCAAAGGGTGTTTTCAAAGCTTCCCTAGTAACCTGTTCTTCTTGCACCATGCTCTTCCCTTTTGCCTTGGCAGCAGCTTCTGCTTCAGCAGTGGGTCTTTGAATCTGCGGGGCAAAGAGACGTCCGCTTCGAGTGAAGCCTCCGCCTCCCCCCACATTGTCTATTTGTGGTGAAGAAGTTGATGATTCAAAAGTGATTTTCTGTCCTTCGCAGTATAGGTCGGAGCCGTAATGCCAAGGGATGGCATTACTGCTTTCATAAGGTACTGGCCCAGGCACTGTGATAGTGACTGGACTGATGGCAGCTGCATAAGGGACTGTGATAGTCTGTGGATCATAATATATTGTGACTGGTGCTCTGGTAGGAGTGGCATTTTGTGAGTTGTAGGCAGAATCAATGGCAGGATCATAATAAATTGTAACTGTTGAGACACTTGCATTGTTTGCGACTGATGTTGTAGGAGACATTGTTGGAAGGATGGGTGTTGTTGTTGTAGGAGACTCTGAATGAAGGGGTGCTGAAGTTGTAGAAGGGATGTTTGCTGATATTTGGTCCGTTGAAGTAATAGATGAAGCATTTGTTGATGAAACTGAAAAATTGTTTGGAACAATGGTTGTCGCAGTTGCAGCAGATTCTGGAACTGTGGTTAAGGAGATTGCTGGATTGGTAGGTATTGATGTTGTGATTTGAAGCAGGCCACTCTGGATGAGACCATCTATGCCATCCCTCAAGTTATCACAACCATTCACTGAAATGTTGCAATAAGCACACCCTAGCTCGCATCCCGGGAACATTTGACATTCAAGGAGTTGAGCTTTAATCTCCACCAAGGGTGTCCGAATCTGACCCACACTGGTTATCAAATAAGACGGCTTGTCTTCTTCAATAGCATTGATTCTGGGACCACCATGATGTGGCATAGGGTTCTTGTTGACATTTGGTGGTGGTGCAAAGTTTAAAGCCTTGGAATCCACTAGATCCTGCACTTTCATGTGCAAAGCTCTGCACTTTTCCGTACTATGACCAGGTGCATTTGAGTGAAAAGCACATCTGGCGCTGGCGTCGTAATTTCTGGGCAGACTGGCAGGATCTGGAGGAGCCAATGTCCTTAGCTCAACTAGGTTGAGTTTCAGGAGTTGTGGCAGTAATGTGGCATAGGGCATAGGGATCGGATCGATCACCCTATTGGCCTGAGAGGGCCTCTGTTGAAATGGTCTCTGCTGATTGTTGTTGTTGGTGTTGTTGTTATTATAATTTCTCTGAGGAGGATACTGAGTTTGTTGCTGGTAATTCTGTTGCTGAGGTTGATAAACTGGTTGAGGATGAATTGAAGCGGGAATGGTGACTGCTGCCACAGGCCTATGAACATATTGGGGTCTGCCCCTGTTGGTATGGATAGCATTGGTCTCGCCAGTTCTTCTTGGGCCTACAAAAGGCTTTCTTGGGTTGCTGGACGAGCTAGCACCGCTGTCAGAAATCTTACCCCTCTTTAATAGGCTTTCAATCCTTTCCCCGGCTATGACCACATCAGCAAAGCTAGTGGAAGAAAAGGCAGCCAACCTGTCAATGTATGTCCCTTGGAGGGTGTTCATAAACATATCAGCCATCTCCCTCTCTGACATAGGTGGCTGGACAGCAGCAGCAAGCTGTCTCCACCTTTGAGCGTACTCCCGGAAGCTTTCCCTGGATGATTGTGACATCCCCATCAGGAGGGTCCTGTTGGGAGCCATATCTAAGTTGTACTGATACTGTCTGATAAAGGCCTCTGCCAGGTCCTTCCAGCATCCAATGGTTGCTCTGGTCAGATGAGAGTACCATTCCCTCGAAGCTCCAGTTAAGCTATCCTCAAAATAAAACATCCATAGCTTTTCGTCCATGGTATAGGCCTTCAGCCTCCCCAGAAAGGATTGTAAATGGGTCCGGGGGCAGGAAGTCCCGTTATACTTCTCAAAGCATGGTGGTTTAAATTTGTGGGGAATCCTGACCCCGTCCACTAGGCCCATGTCCATAACATCAAATCCCAAAGAATTCTGGGACTCCAAAGATCTCAGTTTCTCAGCAATCTCTTCTAGCCTTCTGTCATAGGCTTCCTCCCCAGCTCCCATCACTGTGAACTGATCTTCCTGGGGGTCTTCTTGCAGCACTCTACCTGTTGTGGCAGTCCCTTACACATTGACAGGGATGTTGATCTCTGGATGCTGGTGGGGTCCAAAGACTGGGGGATTAACATGAGGTTGGACTCTCTCATTGTTGCTTGTCCCAGCAGTCCCCGGATGATGGTCTTCCTGATTCCTCCCTTCTACCAGTGCCCTTAACCTCTCTTGGCTTTGAGCCATATTATTCATCACTTCCATAAACTGTGTCATCTGATTCCTCATTTCTAGCCTCTCGTTGGCCATTTGATTTCTGACCTCTGTAAGGTCCTGCTGTACTTGGTCCATCTGTATGCCCGGAAGATTGTTGCGAGTGGGGTATCTGTGTGGACGGTTGAGTGGAAACCCTCGACGTCGAGCAATAGTTCCTGAGGTCACAACAGAGTTAGTAACAATAAAACAAAAAACCTACAAAACAAAACAAAAGGTCAGCATGCAATGCAGTATGTTTATTTGCATCCAAGGTATCCGGCTTGGCACTTGGTTTTGACTTTTCCAGACCTTTGAGAAAGATGCTTGTGATGTTGCTTTGGAAGAAATCAGATGAACAAAACCCACACATATATTACAAAAAGTAAATGATACATAGTTTGTTTTTTACAATACATGCCCTCTGAGGGGTCAAAAATACAACATAAAGAAAAAGTACATGAAATGAAAGCAACAACAAGCAAAAGGTCAAACATTAAGACCAAACTCATCCTCCTGAACTTCCTTTAGAAGTGCTTCAGTCACAGGGTCAGCTGGACGCTCTGTAAGATTCCTGATAAGGAGATTCCTAGTAGTAACAGCTGCAGTTAGCCTCTTGTGTTGACTCTGGTCCTTTGACCTCTTTACACCAGCTCTAATCTTCAATTCTGAGATCTCCCTCTGGGCTGCTACCAGGGCTTCCTGTTGTTCTTTTGCACTAGCTTCCAGCTGCTCAATCTTATCCTGAGTCCTTTTGTCCTCCTGAGTACGGGCTTCGGTGATCCTGACCCACCTAGCCTGACTCTCCTTCAGATACAAATCAGTCCTGGCTTTCTGGAACTGAGCTTCCTTGCAGGCATTCTTCAAGATCTGTTCTCCAGCCCTTGACTTCTTAATGTAATCCTCTGACTTCTCAATTCTAGCTAGATGTTCCACCTTTAGCTTTTCTAACCTTTCAATGTCCAAGCGACCATCACTCATCTCCCAGAGGGTCTTCTGTAGAGCCTGAGTCAGCTTCTCATTTCTCTCTTTCAATTTCTCAAACTCCTCTAAGCTGACAGTTGCTGGAGGTGGTGCTGTGGAGGGTCCAGGCATATCTTCAATAGTGAAGGGCATCCCAGAAACTTGAGCCCTGTCATGAGACCACTCATAGTACTGGGCTGAGGCTACATTATTGCATCTCCCAAGAATAGTTACCCCCTTAGTCTGCACATTGTCCCAGGCCCAGGATGCCTGCCTGACAATAGCCAGATTAGGCTTGATTTCACAATAAAGGGTCTCAGTCAGATCCTGTGCCCTAGGAGGGTGGACTAATGCATAGCCCAGTTGTCTTTTGAACAGCAGAGGGTTGTAATTGATGCAACCCTTCACTCCAATCAGAGGTACATTGGGAAATTGCCCACAACTTGTAATGATGTCTCTGCCCTTGGTGCTCTGAGTGCACCACCTGATGTCATCTGAGGTTAGAGCAACAAGCCTCCTAGCCCAGTTCTTCTGCTGGTGAGGGTTTAAGAATGCATCAGTCTTTGGCAGATGCTTGAGCAGCCAAGTATGGAACAAGGGAGCACAGCATCTCACTAGTCTTCCCCTTTGCTTTTCATTCCTTTGATGGACAGAGTAGTAAAGATCTACCAGTAAGGTGGGCACTGGGTTTCTCAGGGTAAAAAGATGGATTGCATTCTTGCTAACAAACCTAGGCTCATCTGCAAAAAGTACGACCCCATATATGCTAAGGGCCAACAGAGCACAGACTGCCTTCCACTCCCCCAAGGAGGCCTTCAGAGTAGCCTGAGAAGTCAAGAAATCCAGATGAAAACCAGAGACTCCAGCTTTAGCTGTCAAATTCTGCCCAATCAGAACTGGTTCCAGATATAATGCTTTTGCTATCTCCTCATTACTAGGGAAAACCATCTCAGGGTTGAAGGGGATTCCACCCCTGATAGGTACACCAACCAATGATGAATACTCTTCCAACAAAGGTCCCAACTGAAAATTCTGAAATGTGAAGCACCTCAGAGGGGGATCATAGAACTGCAAGCAAGTATGAATCAAGCTCCTCTGTGAAGGGTCTAAATCCATAACCACATCAAGGATTCCTCCATAATGTTCTCTAAAAAGTGGTATATGGTCTGGAGTAATCAGGGTCTGAATCTTCCTGATGCTAGCCAACTCAGGCTCAAAGAAATGATAGGAGATGTTACTCTTCTTAGGTGCCATATTGCTGAAGAAGAGCTGAGAATAACACTGAAGATTGGCCTCTGGCAGGCTGAGACTGGTGATGCAAGTGACTGAAGCAGGTAGCTGATAGCTGAAGTAAGTACTGATGAAGACAGGTCTATGCTGAAGAAGGGGTCAAAACCAAGCCAAAATGATAGGATGGATACCCTGAAAAACAAATAAACACATGTTAGAATGATGCAATGAGGATGTATGCAAATGATATGCAAGGGTTTGTGACTGAGCTGGATCTGATCAGGTGCTCTGATATAAGTCCATGTATGTTCAAGAAATCCAGATGGAGGTTCATAAGTCCAGTAACCAAGGTGGGGGACTCAAATAAAGAGTCACATGTCCAGGGTTAAAAAATCACAAGAACTGTTCCAAAATGGAGTGCTCTTAACAAAACACAGTAACAGGGTATGCTGAGGTCAAGGGTTCCTGCAAACCTGTAAACAACCCAACCCCCCTCACAGGTGATGTTTTAAAACAAAGATCCTCAGACTTGGATCAGTTATGAGAAGTGTAAACACTTCTAACCCGGAGGTACAGTGTTTACAATAACCATAAAAGATCCTCCTCTAATTCACCTCAGTTTCTGAAGGTCAATACTAAAGGTCATCCAGACTTAGCAGGCTTCCCAGATAGCCCTAGCACTACAGGAAATCTGCAGCACAGAGTTCTCAAGAAGAAACCCATATCTGAACCGTATTTCATATTCCCGCACCAGACTGAAATGGAATGGGAAAGAACATGAACCACTCTAGCCTAGGTGTCACTCAGGTCCCAGGTATAGGACCTCAACTCTCAGTAGAACACCCACCCACCAAAGCAACAAAACAGACCCAGCCAGTACAGCATGACAGTATGATATATATGCACAAAGCTATAAAGAAAGCAATAAACAAAACTGTACATAAAGCAGTAAATAGAACAAATATACAAACACAGGTAACACATAACACCCCAGTAAACACAAATCAAATCAAGCGCTAGGAGGAACCCACAAAAAGAACCAGAAGCTCTGGTTACAGTATAAGGGTCCCCAGCAGAGTCGCCAAGTTGTCGCTCCCGATAAATGGGAAATGGCCCAAATAAAGGTACAGACGCGAACGGTCGGCGAAGGGAGGGATGTGAGAACACACAGGAGTGAACTCACAGGAAATGAATAGAGTCGCCAGCTAGGCATTTTTATCCCGGAGGAAAGGTAATGCTGCATAGACCTAGAAAGATATGGATAAGACGGTTGCGAACCAGAAAGACTGAGAAAGGGGGTTGGTTACAACCCGGGAAGGTATTAGCACCCAGATTGTCCGCCGTACTCGACGGGATCCACGCTTAAAAGATTTGTGTTTCAAAGGGGTAGTGTCAGTGCAATTTGTGTATAAAAGAGCTGGAAAAAGATGTACAGGTGTCTGTGTAAAAGAAGTGTAAAGTGTGCAAATGAAGTGTCAGTGTAAGGAAAGAGTGAAGTGCTCAAGATAATGAGGCTAAAGAATGAAGCTAAAAGAGGGGGAATATACAGAGACTTTTGTTCGATAACTGTTAAGTTATGCCTACGTATCCTCTCGTGCAATGAGGAAGTCAGAACACCGTAGTTCGACCCAAAGAGACTGAAAAAGTGAATTGACTTGTGAACTGCTTGCTTGTCTATGCTCAAGTGTATGACCTGTCTGGCTCAGGTGCAAACTGTCTTGCATTAGACGGAAAAAGCAAGTTCTTGGTTGTGAGTGAATGAGATGAGAGAAGAATCCCGGAGGAGACGATTATTGTTTGTTTTTGTGTTTTCAGTCTTTTATTGCTTTTGAAAATTTGTCATAAGTTAATGAGCTTAAGCCTGAACCAATGGATTTAGTAAACTCATCACATCTTCCCTCTGATTAGGGGTAATGAGAATACCTTAAGTGTGAAGTCAGCTTCTCACACTTAATCACCTTTGATGTAGGATTAAGATCATTAACCTACTTGTGATTATTTAGATGTTTTTGTTGTTTTTGTTTAGTGTTAAGTAATGGGATTAAGCCATAATCAAGGATTAAACAGACTCATTACACCATCCTAATAGAAGGATAATAGATGAGAATGTTTAAGCTGAGGAAAGCTCCTCAACTTAATCCATGATTAGGGATTAAACTCATGACAAAACAATCCTTTGATTAAGTGGATTTTAATTAATGGTATGATAATGAAGTGAATTTTATGGTTTGTAAGACAACTTGAGGGGGACTTGTCCATTAACACTAGGGTTAGTCCTTCTTAACCAATTAAGGAAGAATTAGAACCCTAATGCAAGGCCCAAGTTACAAGTGTGATGTCTTGATGATTATTAAGTGAATTGATTAAGAGGTTTAAACACATTAAGGGTTTAACACTTAGGATTAAAGTTATACACTCCATCCTAATAGAAGGATGCAGGCATAAACTTAATCACAAAGCCTTAAAGCCTTTAGGGTTTAGTCCCTGATTATGAGGTGAGAAGAGAAGACTCAATGAGACACAAAGGTAAAAACTAAGTGGGGGACTAATCAAAACCCTAATCATTGTCATGCTTGGTTGTTCCTAAGGTTTGTGAGGTTTACAAGAGAAATCTTCAATGGAACCACCAGGAAGCAGATGAAGGATCAGGAGAAGCAAAGTAACTTGCTTCATTGAAGAAGACAAGTCACTTGAGGAAAGAAAGAAAGGAGAAAAAGAATGAGCAAGCTCAATCTCAAACACAAACAAACAAAATGCAGCAAGGATGCATAAAAAGAGATGAAGAGAAGTTATGAGAAGTGAAGGCAAATTCACTTCTCAAGATAACTTACCACCTGAAAAGTTAGTGAAAGAAATGCAATGCAATGCAAAATGGGATGAAATGACATGAGTCAAACCAAAACCAGAAGCATATATGGGATGATAATGATGCTATGAGATGATGCAAACATGAAACAAGGCATGGTGATGATCATACAAGCTTATGGATGCAGATGAAACAAATTAAGAAACATGAACATACATGAAAAGTCATGAAGTGCTAATGGCATACAACATGGAAAATGCAAGATGCAATGATCAAACATGCTTCTAACATGTCTTAAGATGTTCAATGAATCAAATGGATACACAAAATGCTATGGCAAGTCAAGGTATGAATGCAAATGCAAGATGGATGCATATGGAAGCCCAAATTAGGGTTTATGATCAAAGCAACAAACAAAAAAACCAAAATCAGAAGCAAACATCAATATAAAAAATTGAAAATGCACTCAAAGGATTCCTAATCTTATACTAACCCACTGCCCAAAGAAGAAGTTCCAACTCTTAACCTAATTCAAGTTATGATTTTCTTAAGTTTCCTAGGGTTTTAGGGTTCCTTAACAAGAAAATTGCCAAACAAATTAAAAATGAAAGATCAAACATGGCCATTTAATCTTACAAACTACATGCTAAACCCAATGCAATGCAAAATGAATTAAGGTCCAACTCTCAATGGTTAGGCAGAAATGATTTTTAGAAGTTTGGATCAAAATAATGCATTAAAATGATTTTAATTCCATGAAAAATTCTCAAAATGCATCAAGATCAAAAAAGAAATTTGGTTTGAGGGTTGGACAATGTTTCTAAATGTTATTAAATGTTTCATGAATTTTTTGGTGATTTTTAAATACCTAAAAGCATTTTTAATTAATTAATTCTCACTAATTAATTAAAAATAGACTTTTAAATATTTAAAAATATTTTTTGAATGCAAAAAATAAAAATAAAAATATTTTTGTGTTCTGAAATTTAATAAAAGTTTGTACAAAAAATTTCAGAATTTTTGAATAAGTTTTACTATTTTAAATAAATTGGAGAAAGAAATACAAAATAAATGGAATAAAAATAGAGAAAAAGAAAAGTAATCACAATGGATGGCCAGGATGGATTCAGGGGAAAAGCCAGTTGACTACGCGCGCAAATCAACGGTTCATATTCAAACCTGACTAAACTGAGTTTATGAATTAATTAATTGGATTTTAATTAAGTTAATTGAGATTAGGGCAAAATGGATGCATCTGGGCCACACAAACGCGCGCCAGGTCAACTAAGTCAATGGATCCAACGCATCAGATTCAAACACCAATTAATTACAGGGATTAGGGTTAATGGTTCTCAGGTGGCCGGAGAAGACTTCCGGTCGTCTTCTCCGGCGAACCAAAACCCTAGATCATGATTCAGGCCACCACACTTCAAATTAAACACAGCAAAATGATCCTCTAACATCCTAGAACACAAATCATCCCTCAAACAACATTTAAACTTCAAGAATCAGGCAAATCGAAGAAAACATTTTTCACGGGTAAAATTCAGAGCCTCAGTACAACCTCATTTTTCACTCATTTTCAATTCTAAGAACATCATCACGATCAGCACAACACACACTTTCATTTTATAATAAGAAAAGCAAGCTCTGTGAGAAAAAGTTCTTGGCCATACCTGAGGTGGAAGCTTCTGGTTCTGGGCTTTCTGGACTGTTCTTTGGTGCAAACTTGACCCAATGATCCCCCTTGTGCTAATGGCAAGCTTGGATGGAGTTTAAACAGGCTATTTTGAGAGGTTCAATTCTGGTGTATCAGAAAATGAGGTCTATGTATATGATGTTTCAGGCTCTACCAATGGTTGATTCTGGTTCCTTTGAGTGTGTTTGATTTGTTGGTGAAGTGAAATGGGGTGTTTGATGGTTGTGGAAGAGGATTCGAAGAAGGGAAGTTCTTTTACAGTTTTTGTGAAGGCTGTGTTCTGGCTTGTTTCAATGGCCAATGCAATGCTATAACACTCCCAAATTGTATGAATAGCCTGTGGAGCAGGTCAGTTGAGGTGGCTGCTCACTGTTCCATGAGTATGGGAGTTTTGGCAAAAAAGTCAATGTGATTGGTACTTGCAGCATGGGCCATGGCAGCAGCTGTCTATGGGCTTGTCTTGCCTCAGCTTGAGTCAAGGATGACCATTAGATTGCTTATGAATGACTGCAACATGTGGATCATGAGCTATGCTAGCTTTTGCATCTTGCCCACTTGGTGTTTTCTCATGATTTTGTGCCATGTACATGAGATGATTCTTGCTGAATTTTGATGTATGGAACTTCATTTAGTCATGGAAATGCATAGAAACTAATTGGTGGCCACATAACTCATGGGAAGATGATTTTGCCAAGAATCCCTCTTTGCACTCTTATGGAAAATGCCTTATGGAAATGTGAAAATCAAGGCAAATGAATGAGAATCCCCTTGGGCCAAATCTGATTTTAGGGCATGGGTGATGTTTGTACAAAGGTTAGACATCAATTAGAAGTCACAAATTGCCTTGGTACAAGAATTTGCAAGTTTTTTCATTTGGTGCATAACTTGAATTTTAGTGATTTTTGCCAACTTTGATGAACCATAACTTTTGATCCAAAATGAATTAGGTCATGTGCTTGTACTTTTTGAAAAGGGAATGATCTATTCTACAACTTTCATGACCAAAGTTTTTCCATTTGAAGCTTTTTTGAATCAAAAAGTAAGGGTTGAAAAGTTGCCTAAAATGACAAATTCATTAAAAGTCAAACTTGCCCAAAAAGTCAACTTTGCAAAAACTTCAAATTCTTCAATTTTGTGAACTTCCAAACTCTTCTATGATCAAATAAAGATCATATACAATCAAAATGATGGAGAAACCCCTTTGGTTGGGTCATTGGGGGCCTCAGATGCCCTGATTTTACACTGGCTTGCCCAGAAAGTCAACTCTTGATCAGATGACTTCCCCATGGAATTTCTTCATGAAAATTGATATGCATACTCCCTATACCATATAGAGACCAATAGAAACAAGAATGACCAAAAAAAATTGGAGTTATGGCCTCTGAAACCAAAACCCTAATTTTAGGTCAACTGTGTAGTCAAGCCTGGCTCTGCTTCCATACAAATCCCAGTTCTTGTGATTCTTTGGCATTATTGACTTTGAGAGGGTATAATATGATGTTTGAACACACATGGACCCCTTTGAAGTGATTGGTGGCCTTTGGAGTGGCTCAAGAAGCTCTTGGATTGCTCAGATCACAAACCCTAGATGCAGATGACTTTGAATCTATGCAGTGAATCAAAAATGTGGTATGAGATGGTATGATTGTGTTTAAGCATATGAAATGATCACAAGCCATGGTGTGAATGGGTGAGGGAAAATTTGGGGTGTTTACACTAAGCTAACGTGGAGCCGTTGAAGCTCGAGATTAAACCGAAAGTGTCAAAATGTAGCTCTTTAACTATCTTAGAATCGATTCAAAGTTAGAATCATTCTATGAGAAGTCGAGTGTCACTTTATAGTCAAACGATTATTTAAATAGAAGAAATGTGATAAAAAAATAGAATTGGTCTCATATTGATCTAAATGACACCGATTTGTCAAAATCGAACATTTAGATCGTTTGTTATATCATCGACTGTAAAAATAAAATAAAGTATAAAAATAATAGTAAATGAAAGAATTGGCCTCATATTTAATTTAAATAACGTCGATTTATTCGAAATCGAATATCTAAATATTTATTCATTGGCCAAAATAATAATAAATCGGGACAATGTGAAATAATAAGAAAAATAAAGGTGGGGCCTAAAATTAGGGGATAACGTTGATTTATTAGAAATTGAATATCACAATTTATCATAAGCCGATTAAATAATAAAGTCGATAAATTATGGATCTAAATTAATTAGAAACCATAAAAAATAATAGAAAACGGTCTCATATCGATTCGAACAACGTCGATAAATTGAATGTCACAAATCGGATAATAATATCATAGACCAAATAAAAATAAGGAATAAATTGAGAAATCGATAAATAATGAAAAATAGAAAAGTTGACTTCATAACAGTTTAGATAACGTCGATTAGAAAAGTCGAATATCGATAAACCACAATTATATCATTGGCCCAAAAAATAATATAAGAGAAAAAAATCTAAATCAATTTAATAAACCAGATAAATATTAGAGATTAATATATACAATATAACAAAAATTATTATTAAAAAAAACTTAAACTAAAAATCAAAATCTAAACATTTAAACAAAACAGAGGGGTGCACTGTGAGATATTAGTGTATATAAGAAAGGGAAAAAAACCAGTGGGCTCATAAACCCGGTCCAAACATCACTAGGGTTTTCAACACAAATATAATTTAAAAATAAAGAAATCTTCCTCTTAAAACTAAAACAAAAACAACACGGTTGTACATCTCAGAGTTTCAAGGTTCTGTTACCGATTTGCGTTACCCTGTTCATGTTTTGATCTGTTTTTTCATCTTTGTTTCTCCATTCTCGGTTTTTGCACTTGAATCAATCTCGTCATGGTTATGGTTTGTGTTTAAGAGTTTCACGGTGCGGTTCTCTTAGATCACCATGACTCTCGCGGCGGCAATTCGTCTCTCTCAGGTGGTGCTCGATGTTTCGACGTCGTTCAAGGTCACGATTTTTGGGTTGTTTCTCAACGGTTTTTCGTTCTCACGGTGAAGCTCTCTGAGTCTCAGTTCTCACAGTTTGTGGTTTGATGAAGAAAGTTTTGTTAATGGTATGGTATTGCTCTTCTCAGATTTCAGGGTTTACGGATCTGTTTCGGTATTTTGATATTTTGGTTTAATGGAAAAAAACATGTTGGTTTTGTGGTTCTGGTTCATGAAAAAAAGTAGGTCGTGAGCGAAAGGCTTGGATGGATTTTGAAGGCGATTTTGGTTGTTATGTGAAAGTATGGATCAGGTTTTTGCGGGACTGTGGATTTGTTTAGTTTTTTTATTTTGATTGATGAAGATTGTTTGTGTTTGTGGAAGAATGGTTAATGAAAGAGTGATTGAAGGTTATTAATAGAGGTTTGGGTCTGATATTTTGAAGGAGAGTGAAAGGTTTATGAAAATATGGAGAAGGATTCAGTTGAATTTTTGTAGGTGCTATTTTCAAGCTTTTTCGTTCTTCTCCCCCTTAGATCCCCCAATGGAGGCTGCGTGAATTCTGTTTTATAGAAGAATTATGAAGGGTATTGAGGTACAATAATTCTATTAGCTGATTTTGCGGGATCTCTACATGTGCATTGCAGTGGAATGAATTTGTTACAGCAGTATTATGGTAATTGTTGTTGTACCGTTATGTTATGGGTAGCATCTTGGTGTGGAATTGTGTGGCTTGGCACAAATTGTGTATATCGTACGGCGAGTGGGACCGAATGGATGAATATTGAATATTTTGTGTTTACTGTAGTGTGTGTTTGCAGTATATTCATGTATGACCCCTTTCTTCTCTTTTTTTAGTATAATATGATGACCTGTTATTGGACTTAAGCTTTTGAATGGGCCTAGTCTTACATCACTTGTTTCGCCCTTTGTTTGGACTATGATAATACAATGAAAACTTGACTTGGATTGTACATAACATACTTGAATTTTATTGAAATAAATCCATTTGAAACCAACTTTCATAATCTGTGAATTCCTCAAACTTATAATGAATTAAAGCCTTGACTAAAATCTTGGAAAATGAGACTAACCACAAATGAACCAATCTTGCCAAAATCACTTGAATTACATTGAATCGCAAATCCTCGCTTCGGGGTCTCTCATAACGCGATTATGAACATGCCTTGAAATTCAAAGTCATGGCTTGAAATATGAATTGCAATTATGTTGCCTTGACATGGAAATGAACTCCTATCTGACCAAGATTACCATACTTAATTGAATTTCAGCCACAACGCACACCCACCTGACTCGTGACACCGAGCTTAAACAAAAAAGAAGATGAAAGCGGAAATATCATTTTTTGAATAACAGTTAGACATATATATATATATATGTAGGACAAATTTAGGGTATGACAGATGCCCCTATCTAATTGCCTTGAACTTGAAGAATTGAATTGCCGCGGGGCGTTCAATTTTAGCGTAAAAGTCAATTAGATATAAGAAATTCCTGAAATTTGTCTGGTGCAGAATGCAATGCGATGGTGAAACATGCGATGCATGCATGAATGAAATTGCTGGGGATTTTAAATGTATGAATGCGATATGATATGAGACATAAAGTCTATGGGAATGATGAAATGATTGAATGATAAAGTGAACAAATTGAAAACAGTAACGTTGGAAAAAATAGTTGGGGATAACAAGACATTTCAAAAGATCTGTCTGGACGGCATAGAATAGTCAGAAATACATGGAGCGAAAAGGGTTAAACCCTGGAAAAGACATCCAGAAAAATCTATAGATGCACAAGTACCAAATTTGGAAATGAACGCCCGAAACATCTAGGAGAGTACTAGATGAGGAATGAGACCAAATTATGAAGGCGCACAAAGGGAGAAATCAAATTTTCAACGAGTCATTCAGAGAGATGCTACTTGAAATAAAGATTCGCGCCAAACTTCACAATGGGGTGAACCATAGAGACAGTTGAAGGAAATGTAAGAATTTCTCAATGGGATTAACCGGAGTAAGAAATTTTGAAGAAATGGTATTGGACTCCTCAATGGGATTAACCGAAGAGAGAGAAACTGGAATATAAGACATACGTCAGGCTTCTCAATGGGATCAACCAGAGAGAGAAATTGGAATATAAGACATACGTCAGACTTCTCAATGGGATCAACCGGAGAGAGAAATTGGATGGTAATAAAATGAACCTCTTAATGGGATTAACCGAAGAAAGAAGTTAGAAGAATACACTCTGAACTTATCAGTGGGATTAACCAAAGAAAGAATTTAGAAGAACACACTCTGAACTTATCAGTGGGATTAACCGGAGAGAGACAATTGACATAAATAAAAACTTCTCAATGGGAAAAACCGGAGTGAGAAAGTTGAAGTAAATAAGAACTTCTCAATGGGAACAACCGGAGTGAGAATAATTGAAGGAAATAAGAACTTCTCAATGGGATCAACCGGAGTGAGAAAGTTGAAGGAAATAAGAACTTCTCAATGGAAACAACCGGAGTGAGAAAGTTGAATGAAATAAGAACTTCTCAATGGTGTCGCTCCCCGGATTTCCATCCTGGTACAAACGCGAAAGTGGCGCGGAAAAGGTTAGAGTCGCCAGCCAGGCATTTTTATCCCGAAGGAACGGGAATGGTAATGCTGCACAAACCAGAAGAAAAGAAAAGGAAGGACACGGGTCCTGCGAACCAAAGAGACTGAGTTCGGGAGTCGGTTACGACCTGGGAAGGTATTAGCACCCAGATCGTCCTCCGTACCCGACGGGATCCACGCTTGCGAAGAAAACTGTTTCAAAGGGTGAAGGAATGAAAGCTGCTGCGAAGAAAATGAACTGAATTGGATAAAAGAAAAGAAAATGGAAACTGAAGAAGAAATGAAAAGGAAAAATGTAGGGAAAATAAATATTGTGCTCGAACGGGCCCTACCCCGCTACCTACGTACCTCATCGGGAAAATGAGGATCAGAGTCGCCGTAGTTCCCCTAACTAGGGGTGGAAAGAATTGCCTGTGTCTTAAGGCTTGAACTGCCTATGCCAATGCTCAGGTGTTGCAGGCTCAGACGACGAGTGCGTAACCGTCTTTCAAAATGACAAGTAGGAGCAAGTTCGCGTACAAAGTGAATGAGATGAGAAAAGAATTCCCGGAGGAAAGACGCTTATTGTTTGTTCGTATTTTTTAGAAGCTTTTTTTAGGAGTGAAGTTTGCATAGGTAAGTGTACCTAAGTCTTACTCATTGGGATGTATACATCTCACATCATCCCGAAATGGAATGCGCAAGAGGCACACCTATCTATGGAGGAAATACCCAAATCTAGTTCCACAAGTGAAGGCTCAGACACACTGACCTACTGACATTTATTAAGTGTTTTTTTGTGATTTTATGTTAAGAAGTTTTTTTTTTATGCTTTTCTTTATGAGATAATCTCATGCTAAGACCTATCCACCACGAGGGATATCCTACACCTCGCCCCGAAATGGAACGCGTGCAGGTATCTCATAGCAAAGTCTTGTGTCACATGAGAAGACTCAACCTTTATTAAAGTGAATTAAAATTAAGTGTGAAGATGAGAAGAGGGAGAGCACCAAAAGGATCTCAAAGGTAAAAATCTAAGGGGAAGACTACTCCTAATATTAACATGCAAAAGGTTGGTCCTAGGTTAGTGAGGTTTAAATCCTATCCTAATGAAGAAGAAGAAAAGAAAAGAAAAAGAAGAAGAAGATGAGGAGGAGAGGTAAGGCCTAAGCCCAACAATCACAAGATTAGTACAAATAAGAATAAGAAGAGAAGAGATGAGATTTGGAGATGTGTGAATCACATCCACATCTCCCACTTACCATAGCCCCTGAAATGGTTAGTGACACAAGCATACAAGAAAAGAAAAATGAACATAGTGTCATACCAACATCATACAAACAGAAGTGAAGTCATACACACAAATGCTCAATGCAAATGCAAGTCACAAGAATGAGAAAAGAAGCACACAAGTCAACATGAGGCAACATGAATCACATGGCAAAGCAAAGCAAACTTGGGAAGATGCAAAGCAAAATAAGCAAAACAACAATCTCAAAGAAAAGGACCAGAACCCTAATCAAGTTAAAGAAGTGCTTAAGAAGCAAGAGATATGAAGAGAAGAGAAGCACAAAGCTAAGCAAACACATTGTGGGAAGAAAGAAGTAAAGAAGTGAGGTGGATGTACAAAAGAAAAGAAGAACTTCAAAGGTAAACAAAACACAAGATTTCTAAAACACCAACCCTAACCCAAGATCAGAAAGGTATCCATGCTCTAAAGAGACCCTAAACAAGATGAAGAAGTTGGCACAAGTGCCCTTCTAAGCTAAAGAGATGACTTATGATCAAAAAGAAACAAAATGGGACAAGTTAAGAACCAAAATTCAAATCAAATCAAAAATGCACCCAAAAATTCCACAACCTTGGACAAAAGATCTTCAATCATGATATAACAACATGCCAAAAGGATAGGAAGAAATTCAGAAGCTATGCAAGTCAAATGAGGGCTCAAACATCAACTAGGGTTAAGAAACTTCACTCACAAGTCAAAGGCTAAAACCAAATGAACAAGCTTCTAAAAATCAGGGCAAAAATCACACATAAAGTACACTCTATTATGGATCCAGAGCAAAAAGAACCAATCAAAAATTCAAAATGAGGATCAATATGGAAAATGGACAAGACAACATGCTTAAAAAGGAATTAAAATGAATTAATTAAATGAGAGAATTAATTTACAGATGTCAAAATAAAATAAATGGAAAATAAAAATATTAAAAATTAAAGAAAACTCAAACAATCTTCCATGAATTTTTTCAGAATTTTTTGAAACTTAGAACTATTTTTAAAAAAAATAAAAAGCAAAGCTGAAATAAAAAGAAATAAAAAAAAAGAAATAAAAAATGAAGAATGAAGCTGGGAGGTTTGAATAGAAGGAAACTCAGTTCAAACTAAATGGGCATATGCGCATGGGGGGTGGGATTAGCAACCCAGACCCACCCAATTCAGCGCAGCCTACAATATATATGGTGGAAAATCAGAAAATACTGGAAAAATGTGGACCAATGGATCAAAGGAAGAGCTAGGATTAGTCAATTCATTTATTCAAGTCAACACAAGGATTGGTCTGGAGAGAGGGAACACATTAATTAACATGGGGTGCGAAATAAAAATAATTAAAACAGAAACAGAAGCTCGCGTGAGGGGGAGTTTCCTCATTTATGAGGTGGCACAACAATAGACGTCCAGATGATACAATCCAAGGGTTCTAAGATCTTCTTCCTCGTTTGGAAACCCTAAATAACCAGCCCAGAATCCGGTGACCGAAGCTAGGGCTCCGGCACCGGAAAACGCATATAATGAACAAACATCAACAATAATGAACCAAAAGCTCCAGATTAAATCATTAAGCTATCCTGAATTCAAATATGGCCATGAAAATCTCAAATGAACATTGACTAGACTGGATCGAAAGCAAACAGGTTCCACCATGAAAATGCAAATCAACATATAAAGCTCAATAATGCATCAAATTTGAATCTAAAACAAGCAGAGTCATCAGCATAACCATTATATCATCATGCACACTTCTATTTTCATTTTTAGATCTGAGAATTTTGAACTCACCTGAGACTTGCAGATCTGGAAATAGCTTGTTGTAAGCCAAGAAAGAGCTGCCAATCCACTCCAAATACACTCTAGTTGCAAAATAAATGCAACTAGAGCCTTGAAAATTGCTGGATCTAAGAGTTTGAAGCTTGCTGCTCTAAAATGGCAAGGTGTTGGATCTTGAGAATCAGCTTGAACAATGGGTGGATTTGTGATCCTGAGCTCTCAAGGATGAAGAATATGTGTTTGGTTTATGAAGAGAGCAAGTGAGGAGAATGATTCGAAGGAAATTGTAAACTGAGCCAAAACTTGAGAGTGATGAAATGAGAGGGATCTGAACCTTTCTAAAACCCTAATTCTCTTTTATGTGAGCTCATGAAGTAATGTTGAAGCATGAGGGCCTTTGCACGTGGGAAGAGAGTGTGGGAGAGAATTTGCACAATTTGCAAATTTGTTGTGATATCATGAAACACCCATGCACTGCCCTCTTTCTTGCCCATATGCACTCACAATCTCACCCTTGATTCCAATCCAAAAAGATCCTGGCCTTTGGATGCAAGTATCACACCTTTCTCATGATCATGCAAATATTACACTTATGGAATAAACTTCACATCATGCACGAATTTGGTGTCATTCTTGGAGCAAAATGACCAAATTGCATTGCATTGTAACCTTATTTGGTATGTACCAACACCCAAAAATAAGTTTCAAGCCTTTTTGCTTTTGTGTACAAATGAAAAATCAAGCTTTGCCTTAGTTTTCAAGCAATTTTCGAGGGCTCTATCTTTCAAACCATAAAGGCTATGAAAAATTAATTGTACTTTTTGAAAATGGGAGGCTTTAATCTCCAACTTGCATGTTTGACTTTGGTCCATTTGAAGAATTTTTCACCAAGTTATGATCACTTGAAAATTAGGGCAAAAACTTGCTAAAAATGGCATTTTCCATAACCAACTTTACACCAATTTTGCAAAACACCTCAAAACCTCATGATTCTTGATCTTTGATCTTTCCAAACCTCTTTTAACATTGTAAGAACATCCTTTGGCTAGAAAAATGGGGTTGGACCCTTTGAAATCTCACAGTTGACTTTTCTAAGGCACAGTTGACCAGTTTCTTCATTTACAAGCAACTGAAGAACTGCTTGACTTCCACAAGGAATTTTCTCACCAAATCTCATCCCTAGGATCCTCTTAACATGTAAAAGACTTTGCCCAAATGAAATGGCCAAAGTCTTGAGGTTTTCATGCTTGAAACTCAAACCCTAATTTGGGATCATTGTGTAGGAGCTTTGCCCTAGCCTGGATTCCCTGATGATCTTCCAACCTTCTGAGCTTTTGTAAATGAACTTGAGCTTGTAAATGCAACATAGACCCCTTATAGGACTTGTAAAAATTCATTGAGTCCCTTGTCATAGCTTGTGATGCTTCAAAATCCTCCACAGATGATCATATGCCTAATGTTAGGTCATGAAGATGTTATGCCTCATCTTTCCATGCTAAGATGCCAAGAACATGATATGCTTATGATGAATATGATGTGATACGATTCTTAAAAAGAAGAGGGCAAATTTGGGGTGTTACAAATGGGAACAACCAAAGTGAGAAAGTAGAAGAACAAAATTGAATTTCTCAATGGGAACAACCGGAGTGATAAAGTAGAAGAACAAAATTGAATTTCTCAATGGGAACAACCGAAGTGAGAAACTTGAAAGAAACATAAGAATTTCTCAATGGGAACAACCGGAGTGAGAAACTAGAAGAAATTGATTGAATTTCTATATGGGAACAACCGGAGTGAGAAATTAGAAGAAATTGTAATGAACTTCCCAATGGGATTAACTGAAGAGAGAAATTCGAAGAAACAAATTGAATTTCTCAATGGGAACAACCGGAGAGAGAAACTTGAAGGGAAAAAATTGAACTCCTCAATGGGAACAACCAGAGAGAGAAATTCAAAGAAACAAATTAAATTTCTCAATGGGAACAACCGGAGTAAGAAATTAAATCCAAGAATGACATTGGATGAAAGACAGAGTGACAAACACGCCCGCTTTGGTAGGTGCCAAGTGAGTTGGACTTTGATTTTTGATACTTGCCAATAGAAATTGGACTTTAAGGGTGCCAAACAAAATTGGACTTTGACCACAAGGTAAGATGACAAGACCTCGGCAAATTCAAATGAGCACGAAGTAAACTTTGAACTATGCTTGATATGAAATTTTGTATGATGTGAATGGTCAATGCTTACAATGCAAATGCTAAGACTACTCGATAAGACTCTCTTGGAGAGGTGCGGCTGAAACAGCTAATTCCACAATACAGGAAACTTTGCCAACTATGCCTTTGAAAGATGTCTTGAACACAACTTCTATCACACTTGTTAGAAGTATCAAGATGTTGATCCTTTTGGGAAGGAGTGATAAGCTTTGCTTGGGGATTGCTTGAAGTAGATTGCCCCATGTTGAATGATTCTGAAGTGACTGCTTGACTGGTCGCTTGAAATGTTTTCCCCAACATGAGTCTTGAAAGAGAGATTCTCTGAATGCCATGATCTTTGACTGCAAGGTGCCCCTAATAGGATTACTGATCAAGTTTCTCAACTGTTTAAAATTCCCTAATGATGAGTGCTTACTTGCAAATAAAATATTCATTCAAGAATGTTAACTTTAATGCAATGCTCAAGCAAAATTTTGAAATCAACATCATTATTGGAATGATATTTATGTAAAGAAGATGCAATATTTATTCAGACACACAAAGTGAAAGATAATGCAAAGTGAAAGGTAATGCAAAGTGAAAGATGATGCAAGAGGTATGATACCAAAGCAAAATGATTGGAAAATCTCTTGGGGAGTCAGCTTACACAACCTTGTTGTGATATGCTTTCAAAACAAACCTAGATTCAATTAGGTCTTTAAAGGGTTGTAATGTGGTCTGGTTCACGGTTTATGAAACAAAGGATATAAGGCTCAAAAAATTTTTTTTACCCAACCCATACTTCATGATGATCTCCAGTCCTACGCTCAATTAACTCAACCTATGCATTCAAGTTTTTTGTAGTTGCATTGATGAGGATGGCTCAAAAGCCAAAGGATTATTGGATAGCAGACATTGCTTCTGCACAATATTTTGTTGTCTTTTTGTTGAGGATTTTGGTTCAACTTATCCTTGTCTTTGTTGAGGAATTTTAGTGACCTCTCTTGATTTGGATTTTTTATTATCCCTAACTTTTTCCTGGACTATATCTTTGATGTTTTCAGTCCACTGGGATGCCTTTATTTTTGCTTAAGTCGCCTTTTGGGTGTTGACTTAGCGGCTTTTTTCATTTTTGATTTGAACAATGACTGCCATCAACTTCTTCGACAATTGTGCAAAGGAAAACTTGGGCTTGAAACCCTTATTGAAAGGTGTAAGGAATGATCCTCCTGCATACTCAAATTAATTGAGAACTACCCTGCCTCGGGTTAAGATTGTGGTTTTTTCGTGTAGAAAGAAACTCCGACTTCAAGGCTCAAAGGGGTTGACAATGGATTAACTTCCTTATTTCTCCAGTGTTTGGGAATTGAAACAATGCTTGTATATCATCAGAGAGATTTTATTTTGAAAGCATACCATTCAACAAATTGGGTATCTCGTTTTCGTCATCCTCATTCCAATCATTGCTTAAACAACAGATGAATAAGAGAAACAATGGTATATATATTTTTTGGAATTTTTGAAAATGAAAAGCATGAATACGCTCAAATATGAAGGTGAATGAATTGATTCAAAAACATGCCATGCTCATTTCATTAACATTAACATTAGAGAACAAACAAAGTCTTTAGACAAGTACACATAATACAAACAAGGAAATTAAAACTGAAAAGAAACAAGGCCTAGTGTCTAATCAGTAGCAAGGATGAGCTTTCTTGTCTGACCCATTGGCTTTAGGTAGTAACTTGTGATTCTTCGACCAAATCTTCAGCCACTTTATTTTGGCATGGGATCTATTTCAAACTTGGGAGCCCCTCTCTGTGTGAAGGTGAGCAAGTCTCCTCTGACCAAGTCCTGAACTCGAGCTTGGAAAGCATAACAGTTCTCAATATCATGACCTGCAACTCCTTCATGGAATGGGCAATGAAGATCGGTCCTAAATCCAGGTGGAAGAGGATTTGGAGGGTTGAGAGGTCTAGTAGTGACAAGAACTTTTTTGCACAAGGCAGGGAAAATCTCAGCATACTTAATGGGAATAGGATCAATAGAAGCCCTGGGCCTGGGATTGCGAGTCTGATTCTGACCAACATTCCTTTGTGGATGAGCTCGAGCTGGTAGAGCATTAACCATAGGAGTAACTACAGCTACTTGGGCTTCACCATACTGTTGCTGCTTGTAGTAGGGTCTTCTTTCAGCGTTGACAGCATGAGTATCACATTCCTTCTTCTTTTGAAAGTTCCCAGAGGACTTTCTCGCATCATTAGAAGCTTCAACACTTCCAAACTTGCCCTTTCTGATTCCTTCCTCTAGCCTTTCTCCAATAGTGACTAAGTCAGCAAAACTAGATGATACACTACCTATCATCCTTTCCCAGTATAGAGGTTGAAGGGTGTCCATGAACAGACCAGTCAACTCTTTCTCCGCCAAGGGAGGCTCAACCTGAGCAGCTAGCTCTCTCCAGCGCTGAGCGTACTCTTTGAATGATTCCTTTTCTTTCTGAGACATGTTTTGAAGCTGACGGTGGTCATGCGCCATGTCCAGATTGTATTTGTATTGTCCCAGGAATGCATCAAGCAAGTCCTGCCAACATTGGATACGGCTTTTCTCGAGTCCCATATACCATTTCAAGGATGCTCCACTCAAGTTATCCTGGAAGAAATGGATAAGCAATTTTTCTTTATCAGCATGGGCGGCCATTTTGCGGCAGTACATGACCATGTGGCCTTTTGGGCAAGTGTCTCCCTTGTATTTTTCAAATACTGGCATTTTGAACTTGTCTGGCATAACCAAGTTCGAAACCAAGCACATGTCTGATGCGGCAGCGTTGAAGACATCAAACCCCTCAACAGCTCTTATCCTCTTTTCCAAAGTCATACATTGTTCCCTAACATCCTCAAAATTTCCAGCCTCTCCTTGTACCGAAGATGGTGGATTATGCACAAAGGGAGGATTCACATAAGCAGTTTGGGCAACAGTATGCACATTAGGTTGAGAGTCAGTGAACACTCCAGGTTCGAAAAAGTGGATGTACCAGTCATCTGAGTAGTTGCAAATGGTAGAGTGTAACCTGGTGGCAAACCAAATTCTGGCCAAGTGCTAGCGGGTTTTGAGGACTCTGCATTAATGACGAAGCTGTTGAATTCAAAGATGACGCTCCTCTGAGGTTGAGTGTCCTTAGTAGCCAAGACTTGGAGCATATCCATGATCTTGCTCACACTGCTCTTCAGGTCATCAATGTCTTCCCTGACTTGCTTGTTGTGTTCTTCTTGTTCAGCCATTATTCTTCTTTCGTGGGCCCTAGTTTTGTATCTGCGTGGAGGAATCAGCTTGACGGGTACTCAACAACTCTGAAGACGAGAACGAATGAACATGAGCGACTATGAATGTAAAATGAATGCAAATAAGAATGCAATGATATGCAAATAAAATGTGAAAAGATTCTAAACATAAAGTTATGGTATCACAAGCCCAAGGTACGGATGGAGGACACTCGGATTGCTCTCCTCACAAGGATTTTGCCGGGTAGTCTATAAAGTTTAAAGGAACCCCAAAGTTAACAATCACTATGATTGTTCATCACACACGCCAGAAGCATGACAGTTGATTGACTCCACCATATGAATCTCTTTTGGGTGAGATCTTCGTATCGAGCCACATGAGAGGGAAGTCTCTCGGTGCCCCATACTACGCGATCACCGACACGGGGTTTAAAACAAAGTCTCAGAGTTATGGACCTTCATCAATTGTTTGATGCACGTGTCAATTTTTTATATATATCTTTGACAGTCAATCAACTCCATTGAGAAAGTCTATTCTAAGCGAGGTCTTCATATCGAGCCACGTGAGGGCGAACCCCGGTGCCCCATACTACGCGGCCATCAATCTATGTTCTAAGCCACACGCTTTAAGGTTCTAAAGGTCCTCAGAGTCGACGACCCTAATGAAAATAACTGAGCACACACGTCAAGAGCTTAACGATCATTCGTGTTCTCATTAGAATCTACTCCAAGCGAGGTTTTCGTATCGACAACCCACGAGAGCGGTTCCCTCGGGAGCCCATACTATTCAACCTCTCCTAGCCTATGTTTATACACATAGACCCGAGTATAGAGCCTTTCACTCAAGCTTCTTTTGTAATCAAAGTATCGATCCAAGAAACACAAGGTATAATATGGAAAGCGATAAAGAAAGCGGTAAAAGTAAACAAGTAAGACATAAGGCAAACATACAAACAAGCGTGAAGCAACCTAGATTAGGCCTGACTTGCATAGGGGTGGACCAGTCCACAGTAGAGTCGCCAGCTGTCGTACCTCAGAAAAATACGATCCTCGCGAACGCGGTCGCGGTTGGGCTGACTTGAGAGTCGCCACCTAATTTTGATTTATTCCCAAAGAGGGAAAGGGAAAATATAGATAAAACCCGTGAAGAAAGGATAAATACAAGGTCGTCGGAACCATTGCCTGGGTTCGGAAGTCAGTTATGCAGAGGGAAGGTAATAGCACTCCCTACATCCATCATACTCGATGGGAACCTTCTAAGTTGTCACGCGCGAAAGTATGTCTATGCCTAATGAATTACTTGCTAAAAGGGGAAAAGGGTTTAAATTTTATTATCTTTCTTTAACGAAAGGATTTAGGAGTCGAATTGCACTGAAGACTATGGGTAGTTTATTCCGAACCAACAAGCCAAGCGTCTTGCGACGGAATAATCGGAGCGAATAACGAGAGCTCGTAATCCTCCTTTCTACCACTTAAGGCTCGTGGCGTACAATTTTTCTCATATTATTAAAGTATTTTATTACCTAAGACCACTTGACGTTGGATCAAGGGTTTGGATTTAAAAGAAACATCTTGGTAGGTCGATTGCGAGGCATAAAGCAATCGCGGAGGGTGAATGCAAAATGAAGGTTAATGGTTAATTAGTTACACGGGATCTAGTCCTAGTCCTAAGCTAACATGGAGCCGTTGAAGCTCGAGATTAAACCGAAAGCGTCAAAATGTAGCTCTTTAACTATCTTAGAAATGATTCAAAGTTAGAATCATTCTATGAGAAGTAGAGCGTCACTTTATAGTCAAATGATTATTTAAATAGAAGAAATGTGATATAAATAAATAGAATTGGTCTCATATTGATCTAAATGACACCGATTTGTCAAAATCGAACATTTAGATCGTTTGTTATATCATCGACTGTAAAAATAAAATAAAGTATAAAAATAATAGTAAATGAAAGAATTGGCCTCGTATTTAATTTAAATAACATCGATTTATTCGAAATCGAATATCTAAATATTTATTCATTGGCCAAAATAATAATAAATCGGGACAATGTGAAATAATAAGAAAAATAAAGGTGGGGCCTCAAATTAGGGGATAACGTCGATTTATTAGAAATCGAATATAACCATTTATCATAAGCCGATTAAATAATAAAGTCGATAAATTATGGATCTAAATTAATTAGAAACCATAAAAAAATAGAAAACGGTCTCATATCGATTCCGACAACGTCGATAAATTGAATGTCACAAATCGGATAATAATATCATAGACCGAATAAAAATAAGGAATAAATAAAGAAATCGATACATAATGAAAAATAGAAAAGTTGGCCTCATAACAGTTTAGATAACGTCGATTAGAAAAGACGAATATCAATAAACCGCAATTATATCATTGGCCCAAAAAATAATATAAGAGAAAAAAATCTAAATCAATTTAATAAACCAGATAAATATTAGAGATTAATATATACAATATAATAAAAATTATTTAAAAAAAAACTTAAACTAAAAATCAAAATCTAAACATTTAAACAAAACAGAGGGGTGCACTGTGAGATATTAGTGTATATAAGAAAGGGAAAAAAACCAGTGGGCTCATAAACCCGGTCCAAACATCACTAGGGTTTTCAACACAAATATAATTTAAAAAATAAAGAAATCTTCCTCTTAAAACTAAAACAGAAACAACACGGTTGCACATCTCAGAGTTTCAAGGTTCTGTTACCGATTTGCGTTACCCTGTTCATGTTTTGATCTGTTTTTTCATCTCTGTTTCGCCATTCTCAGTTTTTGCACTTGAATCAATCTCATCATGGTTATGGTTTGTGTTTAAGAGTTTCACGATGTGGTTCTCTTAGATCGCCATGACTCTCGCGGCGGCAATTCGTCTCTCTCAGGCGGTGCTCGCTGTTTCGACTTTGTTCACAGTCACGATTTTTGGGTTGTTTCTCGACGGTTTTTCGTTCTCACGGTGAAGCTCTCTAAGTCTCAGTTCTCACAGTTTGTGGTTTTATGAAGAAAGTTTGTTACTGGTGTGGTATTTCTCTTCTCAGATTTCACGGTTTACGGATCTGTTTCGGTATTTTGATATTTTGGTTTAATGGAAGAAACGTGTTTGTTTTGTGGTTCTGGTTCATGAAAAAAAGCAGGTCGTGAGCGAAAGGCTTGGATGGATTTTGAAGGCGGTTTTGGTTGTTATGTGAAAGTATGGATCAAGTTTGTGCAGGTATGTGGATTTGTTTAGTTTTTTTATTTTGATTGATGAAGATTGTTTGTGTTTATGGAAGAATGGTTAATGAAAGAGTGATTGAAGGTTATTAATAGAGGTTTGGGTCTGACATTTTGAAGGAGAGTGAAAGGTTTATGAAAAGGTGGAGAAGGATTCAGTTGAATTTTTGCAGGTGTTATTTTCAAGCTTTTTCGTTCTCCCCCCCCCCCCCCCCCCTTAGATCCCCCAATGGAGGCTGCGTGAATTCTGTTTTATAGAAGAAGAATTATGAAGGGTATTGAGGTACAATAATTCTATTAGCTGATTTTGCGGGATCTCTACATGTGCATTGCAGTGGAATGAATTTGTTACAGCAGTATTATGGTAATTGTTGTTGTACCGTTATGTTGTGGGTAGCATCTTGGTGTGGAATTGTGTGGCTTGGCACAAATTGTGTATATCGTATGGCGGGTGGGACCGAGATGAATATTGAATATTTTGTGTTTACTGTAGTGTGTGTTTGCAGTATATTCATGTATGACCCCTTTGTTCTCTTTTTTTGGTATAATATGATGACCTGTTATTGGACTTAAGCTTTTGAATGGGCCTAGTCTTACATCACTTGTTTCGGCCTTTGTTTGGACTATGATAATACAATGAAAACTTGACTTGGATTATACATAACATACTTGAATTTTATTGAAATAAATCCACTTGAAACCAACTTTCATAATCTATGAATTCCTCAAACTTATAATGAATTAAAGCCTTGACTAAAATCTTGGAAAATGAGACTAACCACAAATGAACCAATCTTGCCAAAACCACTTGAATTGCATTGAACCGCAAATCCTCGCTTCGGGGTCTCTCATAACGCGATTATGAACATGCCTTGAAATTCAAAGTCATGGCTTGAAATATGAATTGCAATTATGTTGCCTTGACATGGAAATGAACTCCTATCTGACCAAGATTACCATAATTAATTGAATTTCAGCCACAACGCACACCCACATGACTCGTGACACCGAGCTTAAGCAAAAAAGAAGATGAAAGCGGAAATATCATTTTTTGAATAACAGTTAGACAAAATATATATATATATAGGACAAATTTAGGGTATGACAGATGTCATATGCATTATGGGTGTGTATGCCATGATATGATGTGAATGATGTATGAATGAATTATGTAGTTGAAGCTTAATAGTAACTTCATGTAACAACTACTAGCTGGGGAAAATAAATCCTGATTCGTTGTTGAGGAGTATAAAGACATCGTCCCTGTCTTGCTTTTGAAATATCGTACTTAGGATCTTCCGTTTTCCATTCGTCATACTTCTTATTGAAGGATTAAATTCCTGAATACCCTGACTGGGGATAAAAGAGATGGACATTCCCCTGGTAGACTTTTCCGGCCAAGTATCAATTCTTCAGAGGATATCAGACTTGAAAGAAATCTACTTGAAGATTTCGTTGAGTTGGAAGTACAAGAGGCTACTTGAAGTGTTTCGTTAGAATATATCCTGTAAAGATTACTCTGTGGGGATGAACCGGCGAAGATTCGTTGGATTCCTACCTTCGATCGTCCTTAGTAAATGCTATTATTGTGTTTTATGCATTTCTGGTAAACATCAATCATATTCAAAAGCATATATACATTCAAACATAATCAACAGACATTTTCGCTTAAGTAAAAAGGGAAAAGTAAACCTGAATTCGAAAATAGAATTGTATTTATTTAGAAAGTGCCCTATAAATAGGAAAATTTGAACAAGGAGACGAAAATCCTAGTAAGAGGAATCCGTCGTAGATTTTTTTTAAAAGAGTATAAAAAACAAGGAAACATAGATATGTGTAAGTGATGCTATTGAGTTTCAATTCTGCTATTGCCATTATCTTCAAGTATTTCATCCCTTGCTGTCGGAATAGAAATGATTGGATTGATCTGCACTTGTTTGAACTTGATATAGGTAGTACAACCAGTTGAGGTTACATGGGTGATACAACGAGACATAGTCGTACGCTTTAGTCCCTAACGTTTTCCTGGACTGCCTTTTCAGGTTTTTAGTCCACCGGGATACCCTTTTTTGCCCAAGCCGCCCTTTCGGGTTTTCGACTTGCCGGGTGTACAATTATATATATATATATATATATATATATATATATATATATATATATATATATATATATATCCCTAATTTTTGCCCAAACCTTTTTGGTTCGCTGGGATGCCCTTATTTTTGCCTAGGCCAATCAACCTAGCAGGTCTCTTTTTATGCGTAGTATCTTTTGACTATGTTTGCGTTTACAGGTTGTGGGAAATCTTCATTATCCATAGTAGTAAGCATCATAGCACCTCCAGAAAATACCCTCTTGACTACAAATGGCCCTTCATATATGGGAGTCCATTTGCCCCAAGGATCACCCTATGGTAATATGATACGCTTGATTACCAAGTTTCTAGCCTTATATACTTGTTGCTTAACTTTCTTATTAAAGCCATTGATCATACACTTCTGATACATCTGACAATGACAAACAACTGCAAGCCTTTTTTCATCAATCAAGTTTATCTGGTCAAGTCGAGTATGAATCAATTCATCTTCATCTAAGTCTGCATCCTTCATAATTCTCAAGGAGGGAATCTGAACTTCAATAGGTAAAATTGCTTCCATACCATAGACAAGAGAAAATGGGGTTTCCCCAGTTGAAGTACGTATTGTGTTACGATAACCATGAAGAGCAAATGGTAACATCTCATGTCAATCTTTATATGTAAATGTCATCTTCTACAAGATCTTCTTAATATTCTTGTTGGTGCCTTCCACTGCGCTATTCATCTTTGGTCGATTTAGAGAAGAATTGTGATGCTTAACTTGAACTGTTTGCAGAGGTCAGTAATCATAATATTGTTCAGATTAGTACCATTGTCTGTGATAATCCTTTCGGGGATGCCATACCTATATATGAAATTATGTTTGATGAACCGAGCCACGACATTCTTAGTAACAGAAACAAATGAGGCTGCCATTACCCACTTCATAGAGTAATCAATAACAACAAGAATGAAACGATGTCCATTGGAAGCGGTAGGTTTGATCTCACCAATCATATCAATTTCCCACATGGAAAAAGGCCAAGGAGCAATCAGAACATTCAATGGAACTGGAGGTACATGCACTTTGTCAGCATAGATCTGGCACTTATGACAAGTCTTGGAGTGCTGATAGCAATCAACTTCCATGGTAGACCAATAGTAACCTGCTCTCAAAATATTCTTAGAAATTGTATGACCACTAGAATGAGTACCAAAGATCCCCTCATGCATGTCTTCCATAATCTCTATTGCTTCCTTCTTGTACATACAACGAAGCAAAGTCGAATCGTGATTGCGCTTGTACAAAATTCCATTACTCAGGAAACTTTTAGCATAAAATATCCTCAGAAACTTCTTGTCATTGATAGATGCCCCTTCAGCATATTCTTGAGCTTCAAGATATCTTTTCACTTCATGGAACCAAGGTTTCTCTTCCACCCCTTCAGTATCAACCTCATAATAGTATGCTAGTTCATCTAACCGATTAATAGTAATTTTGGGTGCTTCATCATCCCAACTGATTTCAAACATATATGACATAGTGGCTAATTCATCTGCCAACTAATTCTCTTCTCGTAGAATATGTCCAAAAGTAATCTCTTCAAAGTATGGGATCAGAGATAACACATGCTCTTTGTAAGGAATGAGATTTGGATGTTTCGTGTCCCATTCACCTTTAACCTGCTAACTACCAGGGTTGAATCTCCGTACACATTCAAAACCTGGATCTTCATCTCAATGGAAACCTTAATACCCATTGTTGTACCCCAAAAATTTCCCTCCCACAATCAAGGCAATTTGTCTCAAGAGTTCTCACAAGGTTCACAAAGTTCACAATTGGTCAAATGGATTGAAGGTTTCTTCAGACAAAGCCTCCTCCTGAACAATGCATCCAAAACTAGGGTTTTGAGTTTCTATAAGCTAAATGGATTTCCAAGACCTCAAGTGAGCTTTATAAAATTCCACATGTATTCAAGAATCCCCATATCAAGTTTCAGGACTTTCCCAATAAGTTTGGCTAGTCAAATGTTCAGATATTCAAAAATCAGTCAAGTTGGTTAAAAAGTCAAACTAAGGTCAACTGTGGTTAAATTAAAGTCAAACTTCAAGATTTTTTGCCAACATAAAGATTATGAAGTAAAATTCATCATTTTATCAAATGTTGACCATGATTCATCAAGGATATTTCAGATCATCAAGAATCAGGAGTTTCTAAATTAGGGTTTTCATAGGAAAAGTCAACTGAACTTTGACCAGCCATAACTTTCAAATGCTTCATCAAATATTTCCCATCCAAAGCTCATTTTGAAGGAAATTTAATTCTCTACAACTTTGTGTCTCACAAGCCAAGCCTAAAAATTCTTCATTTGGAAGGTAGGAGCTAAAACATTATAGGTCATTTCAAAAGTCAACAAAAAGTCAACTTTTTCCAAAGAGCATAATTTGAAAATGGTAAAAGATACGGACATGATACCAAAGAGGTTTGTTAGAAGACTCTCTAAGCTTTATAAAAAGTCCAAGATCATCTTCATGGCCTTAAAATTGAGGGATTTGTGCATTGGAAAAGTTGGGAAATTTTCAAAGGGTGCATTGAGCAAAAAGGGTCTGAAATTCAATTTTCTCCAAATGGGCCCATGAAATTGCAATCCAATCTTCACATTAACATCAAGCATGACCCAATTCCAATTATTTCTGATTTTTATAATTTATTTATTATTTATTTGGATTTTAATCATTAAAATTCAATTTAAATGTATATAAAATATAAAAAATCAAATAATGTGTGAAATATTTGATTGGAGATCATGGAAATCAGATTTAGAAGGTTTAGACATTATATGAAATCAGATTGAATCAAATATGGTAAGAATTGATGGAAATTTCAAATATTTGACACTTGGAAATCTTCACCATCAAGTTATCCAAAATCTCATACAATCCACCAATTTTTTAACCTAATTTCATTCTACTATAAGAGCATAACTTAATATAAACACAAGACACGAATTTCAGGGGCCAAGGCATAGGATTCAATCATCAAATTTTGCCAAGAAAATTCAAATTCGGTTTTGGCCTTCCAAGTTCTTTTAAAGCCTTCCAAAGGTTGAATCCATATCCTTGAAGAATTCTGGACATGTAGCACTCATCGCCATCGTCCATAACGTCCTAAATCATGCTAACCGATTACATTCTTTTGTTATATTTTTTGAAATTCGTTTTCGATTATACATGCTCTTAAATTGTAAATTGGATATGTAATATTGATTTGATGATGTGTGCAATGTTTCTGGGTCAGTTAATTTGATTTCTTGTGCAGGAATATCCAATCGCCATTTTTAGGGTTTGTAAGATCGAATTCGGGAATCTAAAGAGGAGACGATTTCATGTGAAATCAATGAGTTATTTGGGCTTAGGAGTTTCGTATCAACTGATTTGAGTGATTAAAAGTCATGTATTCATGTTAATTCTCAAAGTTTGATGCGCGGGTTCTATAGTGACAGTAAAAAATATGTTACTAAAACCTTTAGTGACGGAGAACTGTAGGTATAACCTAAGACGACGGCCAAAGGAAAAAGATGACCTTGCGCGGGTTTTTTTGAATTTAAAATATTTGTGTTTTCTTATAATGATTTTGTTCCAGGTTAACATCACAAATGCGCGCTGACTCAGTTGGTTGGGATTCAGGCCTGTGAGGTAAGGGACCTGGGTTCGATTCCCGGGTCCTTTCTTTTTTAATCCTTTTTCAGTTTTATTCATATTTTCTTATAATTTATTATTTTAAACAATTTCTTTTTTTATAATAACTTAGTTAATATTTTCTAAAGATTTTTCTTAACAACTTTATTCTAATTTTTTTTTAAATTATTTCTCTGATAATAATAATAACATCACTACTTTTTTTAAAATATTTTGTTTTTTTTAGAAAAATGTTAATAATATACTTTTATAATTTAATTAAATTTGTAAAATAATCAATATTTAGATTAATATTTTTTAAATCATCATAATTTTCTTAATAATAAAAAATGATAATAATACTTTCTTGTAAATAATTAATTTGTAAATTTATTTGATAACTCCACTTTTTTTAATAATAATAATAATCATATTTTGTATATTTCTTTTCATCTTTTGTGAATTAATTAATAATGAATAATAATTAGGTTATATTTTCTTAATAATTTTTACCTTAATCTAATTTTTACCCTAACCAAATTTTTACCTTAATTTTTTATTATTATTTTATGTTCGCTTCATTTACTTATTAGAAAAATGTATAGATTATTATTATGTAATTTACTTTTCTGCCCAATAATTATGTAATTGCGCCAAAGCCATGTAATAGCTTAGGATTTTATTTTTGCTTTTTTTTTTTATTTTCGTAAATATATTAATTGTGTGGTTAGAAAATAGGGAGTGAAAAGAATTAATTGAATATTAATCTGGATTTAGATAACTAATTAAAAAGATAAAAATATATGAACATAAACACTTACACACGTAAGTCGATCTAAGATCGTTGTCTGCACCTTCTAGGGTTATCCCTCTTGGTTGCCTTATTAAATGGTCAAGTCCCTCGAAAGTGGGGTGTCTTAAGCAAAACCCTAATAATAAAATCATCTTGTCCCTCCCTCGGTTAAAAGATCAAGTCCATACGGTGTTGCCTAATTGATCTTGTCCCTTCAGATTAAAAGATGATAGTCCCTCCCAAATTGCTAAAGACACCCCCACTTGCCTTCATTGACCGTACGATGACCATACGCTTGTCCCTTAAAATCCAAGGTAATGACTACCTATTTGTTGTATCCCAAAATTTTCCCTCCCACAATCAAAGCAATGTGTCCCTAGAGTTCTCTCAAGGTTCACAAGGTTAACAATTGGTCAGAAAGTTTGAAAGTTATCTCAGACAAAGCATCCTCCTAAGCAATGGATCCACAACTATGGTTTTGAGTTTATCTGAGCTAAATGGACCTCCAAGGCCTTAAGTGAGATTCATAACATCCCACATGTATTCAAGAATACCCATGTAAAGTTTCAAGGCTTTTCCAATAAGTTTGACCAGTCAAATGATCAGATATGCAAAAATCAGTCAAAGTAGTTAAAGAGTCAAACTGAGGTCAATTGTGGTCAAATTAAAGTCAAACTTCAAGATTTTTTGCCAACATAAATTTTATGAAGTAAAATTCATCATTTGATCAAGGGATGAACATGATTCATCAAGAAAGTTTCAGATCATCAAGAATCAGGAGTTTTTAAATTAGGGTTTTCTTAAGGAAAGTCAATTGAACTTTGACCAGCCATAACTTTCACATACTTCATCATAAATTTCCCATCCAAAGCTCATTTTGAAGGAAATTGAATTCTCTACAACTTTGTGTCTCACAAGCCAAGCCTAAAAGTGCTTCATTTGGAAGGTATGAGCTAAAACATTACAGCTCATTTCAAAAGTCAACAAAAAAGTCAACTTTTTCCAAAGAGCATAATTTGAATATGGTAAAATATATGGATATGAGACCAAATAGGTTTGTTAGAGGACTCTTTAAGCTTTCTAAACTGTCCAAGAACACCTTCATAACCTTAAAATTGAGGGATTTATTCCTTTTCAAAGTTGAGAAATTTTTTAGGGGTGCATGAAGCAAATGAGGTCTTAAATCCAATTTTTTCCAAATGGTCTTGTAATTTTGCAATCCAATCTTCATGATAACATCAAGCACGACCCAATGCCAAATATTTCTGATTTTTATAATTTATTTACTATTTATTTGGATTTTATTCATTAAAATTTAATTTAAATTAAAATAAAATATGAAAATTCAAATATTTGATTTGATTCTTCTTCTAGAAACTCTTAAAGACCATTCAAGTTGATTGGATCTCATACAAATTCGTGCACATCCTCTTGGGTATGAAAAAATATGATTTTTCATCACATTTATGGTTGATTTTGCTTCACACTCAAGGTATCCAAAAAGCCCATAAAACATCTGATTTTTTGACCTAAAATCATTCCTATATAAGTATACAAGTTAACACAAACACAAGAGGACGTTTTGCAGCAGCCACAAGTCAAAGACAAATTCAAAAATTCTTCAAAAAAAGTGAGATACGGTTTTGGACTTAGAGGCAATCTCAAGGAATTTTTAAGGTCTAAACATGATCCTTGATCATCCTTGATGTTATCCCAACCCTCATTTGCATCCAAATCATGCTAATATCCATGAACCGGTTCTCTTTTGATCTTGCTTTTGAAATTTTTGATTCTTATATTTTGTGCATCATATACTAATTTTGATGATTGTTTTGTGTTTAGAATGAATTAAGCAAACTTTCTGGACGGTTTTGACAAAGTGCCATGGCCTAGAACCCGATCGGCCATTGTTAGGGTTTTATGACCTAAATTGGGGTTTCTCAATTTAACAACCATAAATTAATTCTAATAATGTAAATGAACTGTATGAGTGTTGTGGATCATGTCTATGTGACCAATTTGGCAAAATGACACATGCTTGGTGTAATATATGATTCGTAGGTTTTGAACGCATGAAATTTCGCAGGAAAGCTCCCATTAAAATTCGCAGGAAAACCTGCGAAATTCTGAGGAAGAAGATGATGAAATTGGCGCCATCAGAAATTCAAAAATTTTCATAATATTTTTACAATTATTTTATGATTTATTTCAGGTAATGCTGGTTGGCCTGGTGGAAGATGTATGCGCGTGTGATGCCAAAGGATGCAGGTTCGATCCTGGCTGAGGCCATTTTTTTGCTAATATATTTTGTTTTGTAGGTTTAAAATATAATGATCATTGCCCAACTTATACACACAAAGCGTTGGTAGCCCAGCTGTTCAGAGGCGTGTGGGAGGAAGCTGGAGACCTAGGTTCGACCCCAGGCTCCTTCAGGTAAGTATTTTTTGATATTTTTCCAATTTTAACTTTTTTAAATCATTTTCTTTTATTATAATTATTATTATTAGTATATATAAACTAGTTTATTAACTTAAACATTTTTCTAAATAAAAATAAAAACCAAATAAATATATTTTCTATGTTTTCTAAATATCAGATTTATTTATTTATTTTTATTTTATTTTGTATAAAATTTCTATTATAAACGTATTTTTTGTAAATAAAAATCTAATTAACTTTTTTTATATAATTATAATTCTAAAAAATATTGTATATAAATAACCTACTAAATTAATTATTTAATATTTTTCTATAATCTTTATTTTTTGTAAATAAATGCTAATTATTTTTATAAATTTATTTTATTACCTATTTATAACAATAAATCTTTATTTTGTAAATACTAACTCTTTTATTATTTTGTACATATTAAATTAATTTTTTTTCTCTAAAAAATTTCTCAATAAAATTTTGTCAATAATATTTTATATATTAATAGTATTTTATTATAATAGTAATAATCATATAGTGTAAATAATTAAAACTTTTCTCAATAATCTTTAATTGTTTTTCTCTAAACTTAATTCCCTTTTTTCACTAATTCTAATAACTTCTAAAAAATCTAACTTATCTAACCTAAACTTTTTCTTTTTTTAATTAAATGTTTTAATTTATTTTAACTTTATTATTTTTGCTTTATTAGTATTGTTATTGCTTTATTATTATTGCTTATTTACTATTTTATTATAACTATTATTCTTGCTTTATAATTTATTTTTATCCTACTATTATGTATCTGCCAAAGCCTTGTAATAATTTGTAGATTTATTTTCCGTCCTTATTTTCTTTGTAAATATTTAACTATGTGGTTAGTAATTTAGGGAGTGCAAAAACTAACTGTAAATAATTGAACTTAGACAATTAAATTCAAGACAAATATCTAAAAAATAACACTCACACACGTAAGTCGATCTTTGATCGCCATCTGCACTTCCTAGGGTATTCCTCTTGGTTGCCTTATCTAAATGGTCAAGTCCCTCGGATATAGGGGTGTTTAAGCAAAGTCCCAACAATAATGATCTTGTCCATTCGGTAAATATGATGATAGTCCCTACGAACTGCTAAAAACACCCTTAGATGTTGCCTTCATTGACCATACGACGACCCTACGCTAGTCCCTTAAAAAAATCCAAAGTAATGACTACCTATTCCTTAATAATATGGATAGTCTTACTCTTGAAGAAACATAAAAGAACTTGAATGATTTAGCTTAGGGTAGGTACCTCATAGTTACTCGCTCACACTTTAAAACTACTTTTCACACCTCACTATTTTCAAACATTTTCTAAACAAGGCTTTGTATACATCCATAAGAGGATCATTACAAAGTACTTAGAAAAATTTCTAAATACACACACTACACTTTCTCTTTCAAAAACAATTAAGTGAGCTAAGTAACTAAAAGCACATGGATAATCATGGATATAAAGGGTGCTAACACCTTCCCTTTATATAACCTACCCCCCGAACCCAAGTCTTTTCAAAACGGTCTTTCCTGTTCTTTTATGTCCCTTCCTTATGGATAAAATAAAAGTCGGTGGCGACTTTTGCTGTAACACCCCCTTTCTATACCCCTAAAATAATCAATTAAATCATTTAGGCACATGTTAAAAATTTCATCAGAGTATAATTAAACATGGTATAAAAGAGGCATGCCACATTATGCTTGCAATTAAAAACATACAACACCTGCTCATTTAAAGATATGTAACAATGTGGTAGTTTTCAACATAGGAAATTTAATCCTTACACCCATATATCCAAAGATATAATTACACAGCGGAAACCAAATCAACAACATCAAACATATATATTTCCATTCATATATATATATATATATATATATATATATATATATATATATATATATATATATCAACAAGTTTGATGCCAAAAACAACATTATTCATGTTTATACAAAATATCCATCCAACATATACATGTACCCAATGCATCACAAAAATAGCACTAAGCCAACCTAACTACCCGGTGCTACATATCAGAGCCGACCGACCAAAAGATGAAGACGAGCTTCACAAAAATATGTCATCCAGCAACCTACTCTGCAATGCCTTGTAGAGCATCATAAAACAGTAGAAGGGTGAGAAACATTATTATAATAACATTGTATATAATTATATATCTCAACATATAACATACACATAAAACATATTCTCACCACAATTCACACCTCATCACCTATACGCATCGCAACGTGTACATAAACAAATCAAGCATGTTCATCATGCACCAATTCACTAATTCACATAAACTTACATTATTTATGTTTATTCCTCAATTCTATTCATTCCGCATAAACATACGTCTAGCTATGTTTAATCACACATATATATTATAAATGTATAAATTACATACATATACATATATCAAACATGCATATATACCAACAAGTATGTTTCATCACACATACTATCATCTCCATAATACTTCAAATAAACATATGCACATTCATGTTCATTTCTGCATATCATAATAAAAATGATAAAATGCAACTCATAGAGACCGACACACGACTCTATGCAGATGCAAATGCGGTACCGACTCAACATTTCAGCATGTTCACTCAGGAACCAAATGGAATCATCGCTTGTTACCTAAAGTAACTCCCCGTCGGGCACACGATGTTCCCCATTGCTCACACCCCACATGGGCACACAATGTTTATGGATTTCTCACACCCCACACGGGCACACAATCTGATTGCTCACACCCCACACGGGCACACAATCAATGTGAATAAATCACCCATCGCTCACACCCCACACGGGCACACGATGTTTTTGGATTGCTCACATCCCACATGGGCACACAATCTGATCGCTCACACCCCACATGGGTACACGATCTTGTTGTAGTCATCGCTCACACTCCACATGAACACACGATGCTACAACAGATTCACAAAGAATCCCACAGCACAAGAATGCATAGATTATGCTTACATGCAAAATGAAACACAACATTCTTGAAAATGCATACATATTCACAATATAGTCATGCATTCATCTCATTCAATTAGCATACTTTCACATTTAATTCAAGCAATGTATCTACTTTCCAAACGGCCACAACACAAAAATCAAACCCACAATTCCATAATTAACATAATTACGTTTTATCGGAAAAGTTGGGTAAAAGTCGGCTAAAAGTACTTTTCTTAGCATCATTAGTTTCTACGCGTTTCTAGCTTCGAATCGATATAAGGATCACTAAAAATGGATACCTGAAACTAAAGCTACGGATTAAAACACATAACCCCTCAAAAACCTACAGGCTCGCTGAGCGCCCTATCGCTCGCTAAGCGAGAATCGCCCTGGAACTTTTGCTGAGCAAGGGGTAGCTCGTTGAGCGACCACTGCGATTTCCAGAATTTCCAGCTGCGTAACAGTCAACTCTAAGCATCCCAAAACTTCAAATTCTTCCATAAACATGATCAACAACATATTCTAGCTATCATACTTCGTCTACAACGATTTCCAACCGATTAATCCATAAATTTCTCACATTTCTCTCAAACCCTAACTATTCATCTTCTCTAACTTCTACCAAATCAAAAACCCACAAAATCTAACACATACATAATCATATACAAGATTAAGATAACAATGTTTATCACCTTACCCGATTATACCGATTCCTAGGAGCAATCTTGAAGCTTTTCCAACTTTCCTTCTTTTCTCTTCTTTTTCTCTTCTCTCCTTTACTAACTTTCTATTTCACTCTTTCTTACTCTCTTATATTATTTTCTCTCTATTTCTATTCTTACTAACTATTCTAATTCTTTCCTTCCCATTTCTACACTTAAATCTATTCTTTCTATTTCTTTCCAACCAAATATCATTTTCTCACAAAAATACAAATTCTACTAATTTCTAACTCATTTATAATTAACAAATACCTAAAACACCCTCCAACCCAATTTTACCTGAAAATTCACAAATCGGTAAAATCTCACAACATACCATATCATCACATTAATTCCTCAACATAAAATATCATCATGATAATTTCACAAATAAAACAATTATCATACAAATAAAATAAAAGACTCCACAAAAATTGGGAAAATCGAATCGGGGCGTTACAACTCTCTCCCACTTTAGAAATTTTCGTCCTCGAAAATATTACCTGATCCAAACAACTCCGGATACGACTCACGCATCCTACTCTCCAATTCCCAAGTCATATTGCCTTCCGCAACGCCTCTCCACGCCACTTTCACAAGCGCAATATCCTTGCCTCTTAGCTTCTTGATTTCACGATCCAAAATCCTAACCGGCAAAGCTTCCACCGTAAGGTTATCTCTTACTTCAACTTCGTCCATAGGAATAACATGCGACGGATCCGGGACATACATCCGAAGTTGCGAAACATGGAACACATCATGCAAATTCGAAAGATTCGGAGGCAACACCACACGATAAGCCACAACACCCACTTGTGCAATAATCTGATACGGCCCAATAAAATGAGAAGTCAACTTCTTCGACTTCAAAGCACGACCCACACCCGTAACCGGTGTAACTCTCAAGAACACATGGTCGCCTTCCTGAAACTTAAGATCCTTCCTTCTCTTGTCATGATAACTCTTTTGTCTACTCTGAGAAGCTCTCCTCTTCTCCCAAATAAACTTTACTTTTTCCGTCGTTTGTTGTACCATCTTCGGTCCAACTACCGTTCTTTCCCCAGTTTCATGCCAACACAAAGGTGTTCGACACCTCCGACCATACAAAGCCTCAAATGGTGCCATACCAATACTCGAATGAAAATTTTTATTATAGGTGAACTCAATCAACGCTAAATAACTATCCCAAACACCACGTTGTTCTAGCACACAAGCACGCAAGAAATCCTCTAACGATTGGATTGTCCTCTCGGTTTGACCGTCCGTTTGCGGATGGTAAGCCGAACTCAATCTTAGCTTAGAACCCAACGCCTTTTGCAAACTTTCCCAAAACCTCGATGTAAATCTAGGATCTCTATCTGACACAATACTCTTAGGAACTCCATGCAACTTCACAATCACAGAAACATAAATATCGGCTAGCTTCTCCAAAGAATAACTAATATCAATCGGAATAAAGTGAGCAGATTTAGTAAGTCTATCGACAATCACCCAAATAGCATTATTACCTCTTTGCGTATTTGGCAATCCCGTAACAAAATCAATCGATATACTATCCCATTTCCATTCCGGAATATCCAACGGTTGCATCAAACCACTAGGCTTCTGATGTTCCACCTTAGACTTCTGACAAGTCAAACACGCATACACAAAATGAGCTACATCTCTCTTTAATCCGGACCACCAAAAGATCTTTTTCAAATCTTGGTACATCTTATTCGCTCCCGGATGTATACTTAAATTACTCCGATGTCCCTCTTCCAATATCATCTTTTTCAACTCCTCATCATCGGGAATACAAATACGACCACGGAATCTCAAAACTCCAAAATTATCAACCTTGAAATCCTCATTCTCATTCACCATCAAATCAACAAATTTCAAATCCAACCTTTGCTTTTTACAAACGGTTGCAAGAAAGTCATTCTTAACACGTAGCATACCAAGTCTCACACTTCTCGGCGTCATCTCGCAAACCAAACTCAAGTCTCTAAAATTCTACAAAAGTTCCCATTCTCTTATCATCAATGCGGACATATGTAACAACTTACGACTCAAGGCATCGGCCACCACATTCGCCTTACCCGGATGGTAATTCAAACGAAAATCATAATCCTTCAAAAGTTCTAACCATCTCCTTTGTCTCATGTTCAATTCCTTTTGATCGAATAAGTACTTTAAACTCTTGTGATCACTAAAAACTTCTAATCTTGCACCATAAAGATAATGCCTCCAAATTTTTAGAGCAAATACCACAGCCGCTAATTCCAAATCATGCGTAGGATAATTCTTTTCATGCACTCTCAATTGTCTTGAAGCATAAGCCACAACCTTTCCATCTTGCATCAAAACACCACCTAACCCAAACAATGAAGCATCACAAAACACCACAAATGATTCCGTCGGATTCGGAAAAATCAAGATCGGAGCCGTTGTTAACCTTCTCTTAAGTTCCATGAAACTTTCTTCGCAATAAATATCCCAAATGAAAGCCTTTCCTTTACAAGTCAACTGCGTTAACGGAAGTGCCAACTTTGAAAATCCTTCAACAAACCTCCGATAATATCCCACCAAGCCTAAAAAGCTTCGAATCTCCGTAACCGATCTAGGAACTTCCCATTGCATTACCGCATCAATATTGGATGGATCAACACTAATACCACCATCGGAAATAAAATTCCCAAGAAAACTTACCTTCGATAACCAAAACTCGCATTTTGACAACTTAGCATACAATTGTTTCTCTTTCAAAATCTGTAACACAATCCTTAAATGCTCCTCATGATCCTCTTGAGACTTAGAATAAATCAGAATGTCATCGATGAACACAACCACAAAACGATCCAACTGTTCGTGAAAAATATGATTCATGTATTCCATAAACACACTTGGCGCATTAGAAACTCCGAATGGCATCACGGAATACTCGTAATGACCATACCGTGTCCTAAAAGCCGTCTTTTGAATATCCTCCTCTTTCACACGAATCTGGTGATATCCTGATCTCAAATCAATCTTACTAAAAACACGCGCACCAACCAATTGGTCCATCAAATCATCAATCCTCGGAAGCGGATACTTGTTTTTAATTGTCACCTTATTCAACTGTCGATAATCAATACATAACCGCATACTTCCATCCTTCATCTTTACTAACAATACCGGTGCACCCCAAGGAGAAACGCTCGGCCTAACAAACCTCTTATCCAACAAGTCATTCAACTGCTTTTTCAATTCTACCAACTCTGAAGCTGACATACGATACGGTGCCATCGAAATCAGTCTAGTACCCGGAACTAGATCAATAGAAAACTCAACTTCTCTTTCTGGCGGTACATCCTTAATATCATCCGGAAACACTTTTGGAAAATCACACACCACTGGAAACCTACTTATCTCCACTTCGCTTTCCACTGACAACGATGCAAACAATTGAACTTCGTTCACTAAAAGTTTCTTCAACTCTTTCATGGATAGGAAACTCTCTTCTTCATCATCATCCAAAGAAGGAAACCTTACTAACTTATGATAGCAATCTATATGAACTAGATTAAACTGAAACCAGTTCATACCCAAGATCACATCCAAACCTTCCAATGGCAAACAAACTAAATCCATAACAAAATCTTTACCATACATGGTCAAAGAACAACTTACACACACCAAAGAAGTAGTTACCGACCCTGAAGCAGGAGTCTCAATAACCATCTCACCACCCTAAGAAGACATAAACAAATTCAAACGCTTGACGCACTTAAGAGAAATAAACGAATGAGTCGCTACCGTATCAATAATAGTAACTAAAGGCATACTATTAATAAAGCATGTACCTTTAATCAAACGGCCTGCACTAGTAGTTTCCTTCCCTGCTAATGCAAACACCTTTCCGCCCGCCTGAGCTTGCTTCGGCTTAGTACACTTAGTACTAATGTGACTAACTTCCCCACAATTGAAGCACTTCACAACATTTCTCCTACACTCGGTAGTAGCATGTCCAAGACCTCCACAGTTTGAACATTTCACCATATTCTTCCCACACTCAAAAGACTTGTGGCCTAGATCGCCACACTTGTAACACTTAACGGGACCAGAACTCCTTCCACCAGATCTCCTATCAAAGTTTCCCCTATGTTTTCCCTTATCAACGGGTGTCACATACGGTCCACTTCTAGCTTGTTTCTTCCCTTTCCTCTCATTCACACTCTTGTAATGTGTAGAACGAGCTTTGCTATCTTCTTCAAAGATTCTACAAGATTCAGCCAAATCTGAAAACCTCCTAATCCTCTGATATCCCACAGCTTGCTTAATCTCAGGACGCAAGTCATTCTCATACTTAATGCACTTAGAAAACTCAGCAGTAGCAGCAGCATAATGAGGATGAAATTGAACCAATTCCACAAACTTAGCAGTATAGTCAACCACTGACATACTACCTTGCTTTAGCTCAAGGAATTCCATCTCCTTCTTTCCCTTCACACTCTCAGGGTAGTACTTCCCTAAGAACTCGGTACGAAAAACTTCCCAAGTTATCTCTTCATCATCCTCCTCAAGGGCTTGACTTCTACCGACCCACTAATCATCGGCTTCTTCCTTCAGCATGTGAAAACCAAGCCTCACCTTACTCTCTTCAGCACAATCCATGACTCTGAAGATTCTTTCAATCTCCTTCAACCAATTCTAAGCACCATCAGGATCAAATCTTCCTTTGAAGACCGGCGGTTGATTCTTCCTAAACTCATCATTCGCATTCACATTTTGCGCTCCCTGCACCGCCTTAGCCATTGCTTCCAAAGCAGCAGCCATAGCATTGTCATTTCTACCATCCATATTCTGATTGTTCCCAAAGACAACAACAAGATTAAACAAAAGTTCAATCATAACAACATCAAGACAGATACAACTGACTCGAACACTGGCTCTGATACCACTTAATGTAACACCCCCTTTCTATACCCCTAAAATAATCAATTAAATCATTTAGGAACATGTTAAAAATTTCATCAGAGTATAATTAAACATGGTATAAAAGAGGCATGTCACATTATGCTTGCAATTAAAAACATACAACACCTGCTCATTTAAAGATATGCAACAATTGGGTAGTTTCTAACATAGGAAATTTAATCCTTACACCCATATATCCAAAGATATAATTACACAGCGGAAACCAAATCAACAACATCAAACATATATATTTCCATTCATATATATATATATATATATATATATATATATATATATATATAACAACAAGTTTGATGCCAAAAACAACAATATTCATGTTTATACAAAACATACATCCAACATATACATATATACAATGCATCACAAAAATGACACTAAGCCAGCCTAACTACCCAGTGCTACATATCAGAGCCGCCGACCAAAAGATGAAGACGAGCTTCACAAAAATATGCCATCCAGCAACCTACTCTGCAATGCCTCGTAGAGCATCATAGAACAGCAGAAGGGTGAGAAACATTATCATAATAACATTGCATATAATTATATATCTCAACATATAACATACACATAAAACATATTCTCACCATAATTCACACCTCATCACCTATACACATCGCAACGTGTACATACACAAATCAAGCATGTTCATCATGCACCAATTCACTAATTCACATAAACTTACATTATTTATGTTTATTCCTCAATTCTATTCATTCCGCATAAACATACGTCTAGCTATGTTTAATCACACATATACATTATAAATGTATAAATCACATACATATACATATATCAAACATGCATACATACCAACAAGTATGTTTCATCACACATACTATCATCTCCATAATACTCCAAATAAACATATGCACATTCATGTTTATTTCTTCATATCATAATTAAAATGATAAAATGCAACTCTTAGAGACCGACACACGACTCTATGCAGATGCAAATGCGGTACCGACTCAACATTTCAGTAGGTTCACTCAGGAACCAAATGGAATCATCGCTTGTTACCTAAAGTAACTCCCCGTCGGGCACACGATGTTCCCCATTGCTCACACCCCACATGGGCACACAATGTTTATGGATTGCTCACACCCCACATGGGCACACAATCCGATTGCTCACACCCCACACGGGCACACAATCAATGTGAATAAATCACCCATCGCTCACACCCCACACGGGCACACGATGTTTCTGGATTGTTCACACCACACATGGGCACACAATCCGATCGCTCACACCTCACATGGGCACACGATCTTGTTGTAGTCATCGCTCATACTCCACATGAGCACACGATGCTACAACGGATTCACAAAGAATCCCACAGCACAAGAATGCATACATTATGCTTACATGCAAAATGACACACAACATTCTTAAAAATGCATACATATTCACAATATAGTCATGCATTCATCTCATTAAATTAGCATACATTCGCATTTAATTCAAGCAATGTATCTACTTGCCAAACGGCCACAACACAATAATCAAACCCACAATTCCATAATTAACATAATTACGTTTTATCGGAAAAGTCGGGTAAAAGTCAGCTAAAATTACTTTTCTTAGCATCATTATTTTCCACGCGTTTCTAGCTTCGAATCGATATAAGGATCACTAAAAACGGATACCCGAAACTAAAGATACGGATTAAAACACATAACCCATCAAAAACCTACAGGCTCGCTGAGCGCCCTCTCGCTCACTGAGCGAGAATCGCCCTGGAACTTTCGCTGAGCGAGGGGTAGCTTGCTGAGCGACCACTGCGATTTCCAGAATTTCCAGCTGCGTAACATTCAACTCTAAGCATCCCAAAACTCCAAAATACTTCCATAAACATGATCAACAACATATTATAGCTATCATACTTCGGCTACAACGGTTTCCAACCGATTAATCCATAAATTTCTCACATTTTCTCTCAAACCCTAACTATTCATCTTCTCTAACTTCTACCAAATCAAAAACCCACAAAATCTAACACATACATAATCATATACAAGATTAAGATAACAATGTTTATCACCTTACCCGATTATACCGATTCCTAGGAGCAATCTTGAAGCTTTTCCAACTTTCCTTCTTTTCTCTTCTTTTTCTCTTCTCTCCTTTACTAACTTTCTATTTCACTCTTTCTTACTCTCTTATATTATTTTCTCTCTATTTCTTTTCTTACTAACTATTCTTATTATTTCCTTCCCATTTATACACTTAACTATATTCTTTCTATTTCTTTCCAACCAAATATCATTTTCTCACAAAAATACCAATTCTACTAATTTCTAACTCATTTATAATTAACAAATACCTAAAACACCCTCCAACCCAATTTTACCTGAAAATTCACAAATCGGTAAAATCTCACAACATACCATATCATCACATTAATTCCTCAACATAAAATATCATCATGATAATTTCACAAATAAAACAATTATCATACAAATAAAATAAAAGACTCCACAAAAATTGGAAAAATCGAATCGGGGAGTTACAACTCTCCCCCACTTTAGAAATTTTCGTCCTCGAAAATATTACCTGATCCAAACAACTCCGGATACGACTCGCACATCCTACTCTCCAATTCCCAAATCATATTGCCTTCCGCAGTGCATCCCCACGCCACTTTCACAAGCGCAATATCCTTGCCTCTTAGCTTCTTGATTTCACGATCCAAAATCCTAACCGGCAAAGCTTCCACCGTAAGGTTATCTCTTACTTCAACTCCGTCCATAGGAATAACATGTGACGGATCCGGGACATACTTCCGAAGTTGCGAAACATGGAACACATCATGCAAATTCGAAAGATTCGGAGGAAACGCCACACGATAAGCCACAACACCCACTCGTGCAGTAATCTGATACGGCCCAATAAAACGAGAATTCAACTTCTTCGAGTTCAAAGCACTACCCACACCCGTAACCGGTGTAACTCTCAAGAACACATGGTCGCCTTCCTGAAAATCAAGATCCTTCCTTCTCTTGTCATGATAACTCTTTTGTCTACTCTGAGAAGCTCTCATCTTCTCCTGAATAAACTTTACTTTTTCCGTCGTTTGTTGTACCATCTCCGGTCCAACTACCGTTCTTTCCCCGGTTTCATGCCAACACAAAGGTGTTCGACATCTCCGACCATACAAAGCCTCAAATGGTGCCATACCAATACTCGAATGAAAACTGTTATTATAGGTGAACTCAATCAACGCTAAATAATTATCCAAAACACCACCTTGTTCTAGCACACAAGCACGCAACAAATCCTCTAACGATTGGATTGTCCTCTCGGTTTGACCGTCCGTTTGCGGATGGTAAGCCGAACTCAATATTAGCTTAGAACCCAAAGACTTTTGCAAACTTTCCCAAAACCTCAATGTAAATCTAGGATCTCTATCCGACTCAATACTCTTAGGAACTCCATGCAACTTCACAATCACAGAAACATAAATCTCGGCTAGCTTCTCCAAAGAATAACTAATATCAATCGTAATAAAGTGAGCATATTTAGTAAGTCTATCGACAATCACCCAAATAGCATTATGACCTCTTTGCGTATTTGGAAATCCCGTAACAAAATCCATCGATATACTATCCCATTTCCATTCCGGAATATCCAACGGTTGCATCAAACCACTAGGCTTCTGATGTTCCACCTTAGACTTCTGACAAGTCAAACATGCATACACAAAATGAGCTACATCTCTCTTAAATTCGGACCACCAAAAGATCTTTTACAAATCTTGGTACATCTTATTCGCTCCCGGATGTATACTTAAATTACTCTGGTGTCCCTCTTCCAATATCATCTTTTTCAAATCCTTATCATCGGGAATACAAATACGACCACGGAATCTCAAAACTCCAAAATTATCAACCTTGAAATCCTCATTCTCATTCACCATCAAATCAACAAATTTCAAATCCAACCTTTTGAACCCAAAGCCTTTTGAAAAGTTTCCCAAAACCTCGATGTAAATCTAGGATCTCTATCCGACTCAATACTCTTAGGAACTCCATGCAACTTCACAATCACAGAAACATAAATCTCGGCTAGCTTCTCCAAAGAATAACTAATATCAATCGTAATAAAGTGAGCATATTTAGTAAGTCTATCGACAATCACCCAAATAGCATTATGACCTCTTTGCGTATTTGGCAATCCCGTAACAAAATCCATCGATATACTATCCCATTTCCATTCCGGAATATCCAACGGTTGCATCAAACCACTAGGCTTCTGATGTTCCACCTTAGACTTCTGACAAGTCAAACATGCATACACAAAATGAGCTACATCTCTCTTCAATCCGGACCACCAAAAGATCTTTTACAAATCTTGGTACATCTTATTCGCTCTCGGATGTATACTTAAATTACTCTGGTGTCCCTCTTCCAATATCATCTTTTTCAACTCCTCATCATCGGGAATACAAATACGACCACGGAATCTCAAAACTCCAAAATTATCAACCTTGAAATCCTCATTCTCATTCACCATCAAATCAACAAATTTCAAATCCAACCTTTTCTTTTCACAAACGGTTGCAAGAAAGTCATTCGTAACATGTAATTTTACCCAATTTTACCCAATTTTACCCGAAAATTCACAAATCGGTAAAATCTCACAACATACCATATCATCACATTAATTCCTCAACATAAAATATCATCATGATAATTTCACAAATAAAACAATTATCATACAAAAAAATAAAAGACTCCACAAAAATTGGGAAAATTGAATCTGGGTGTTACACTTGTTATCCGCAACATTTATAGAAAGTCAGTTCTCCCACCGTGTTACAGAACTGGCGACTCTGCTGGGGATCTACTAAGTAAAATAGGGGTACCCTTAGGAATTAGATCACTTAAATTGTTTGCTTTAATTTTCTGTCGGGCTTTTTGTGTGAAAGATCCTAACTCGGATCTAGTGTATCTTAGGTAAATGGCAATAGACCAAGGAAACTGCATGGCATATACCGATATGGTTGATCTGGTGGCCATAGTTAGTGTGACTTCTTGGTTGGTGCATATGTTCCTTAAGTAAGTTAAGGATAATATGGGGCTTTCATATGTTGTCAATACACTAACTGACCTTTAGAACCTTAGTCATCCAATCTTGGCCTTTAGAAAGTAGTGAGATAGTCGGCTTTGGAGAAGTCTAAAGTTGATTGATACTCGATACTATGCTCATTGAGATCCTAAAATTGGAGGGTTTTGGTTGGCAAGTAAGTTGCCTACTGAACAACCACCCTTGGGAAGGATCAGTGATTTTGAGATCCCTTAGAACATGGTTACTTTTGTAGGACAGGATGAACCATCTAAACTTCAGGGGAGGGTACTTACCTTTAAACCTCATGCAAGCCTTCAAACCTAGGGATATTGTTTGACTTGTTTGTGTGTGCCACATGTTTGGGATTGAGCATAACATCATGACATCATAAGCATAACATTTTCACTAACCATTTCAAGGACCAAAGGATTTATCTTTGTTCTTTGTTTCAGGTCATGGCTTCTTCTCGTAGGAATACAATTCGGATCAAATTTGTAGGGATACCTTCTAAGCTTAAGGAATTGGTCTCTCAAGTTTCTAAAAACTCCCAATTCATCAAGTAGCATGGTCACCTACTGGATCTAGTCACTTCAGGGTTCAATGAAGACATGATGAGTGTCCTATTTCAGTTCTTTGATCCTAAACACCATTGCTTCACATTTCCCGACTATCAGCTGGTTCCTATAATGGAAGAGTTCTCCAAACTACTGGGTATACCTATCCTTGATCAGAGACCTTTCACAGGCTTAGAGAAGGAGCCTAAACCTGAAGTCATTGTTGCAGCCCTATATTTGAAGAAATTAGACATTGTCCTAGAAACGAGAAGCAGAGTTAAGGGTATTCTTGCTAAGGTACTGATGGAGAAAGCTCAAGTGTTCTTTAAGGCTATGATCTATGATGTTTTTGAGGAGATCTTAGCCTTTCTGATTTATGGCTTGGTATTATTCCCTAATACAGACCAGTTCATAGGCGTACACGCCATCAACATATTTCTGACTCATAATCCAGTGCCTACATTACTTGGAGATATCCTACACTCTCTTCACACTCGTACTACTAAGGCGAGAGGAACTCTGATGTGTTGCGTACCTATACTATCTAGGTGATTTATTTCTCACCTTCCTCGATCAGTGATGAAGAATGACCAAGGGTTAAGGTGGTCTAAGAGGATCATGTCACTTTCTCATTCAGACATTCATTGGTGCTCTCGATATATGGAGAATGTTACTATCATTGACCGTTGTGGGGAGTTCCCTAATGTTCCACTCCTCGTCATAAGAGGGGGCATTACCTACAACCCTTCTTTAGCTCTACGTCATTTTAGTTATGCTCGGAGTAATGGTCCTCATGACATGCTTATTCAGGGTATTATGTTCGACTACGACAATGATCTCCAGGGTTATCGTCAAAGGTTTATACGAACTTGGAACAAGGTGAATAGGATTGATAGCAAGACTTTGGAGCCAAAGAATTCAATTCCGATGGAGCCTTATCTCAGATGGGTGCGATCTCGTGCTTAAAATCTTATGATGCCGTATCATGTTGTTCTACCAATCACTATGGAGCCTGTTGCTGAAGGAGATATTCCTTATACCATCCTTCATCCAGACATGCCCACTGATTTGGAAGAGTTGCAGAAGTCCTGGATTCACTTGAGGGAGCAAAGGGATACTTTTGAGACTCATGTCAGAGCTAGTCAAGAAAGAATTCTGGAGCTGACAAGGCAACTTCACGAGGAGCGGAACCTCAACAAATATCTCCACACCAAGAGGAAGCGTCCATGGGAGACTTAAAACCCCATATTTATTTTTGTATTTTATTGTTATTTCCTTTCATTGTAAGCCCAAGGGGAAAAATTATATTAAACATTTACTAATAAAAAATTGTTTTTATTTTTCTTTAAACAAATTTAAATCATGCGGTCCTTGAAAACATTGCATATGCATCTACATACCATATCATTGCAAGACAGATTTCTATAGCAGGTTTCTCAATCTTCTCGCTGTTTATTTCAAAAGAAGAAATGGCTCTCAAACAAACTGTCAAGGATCTCCAGGCTCAGAATGCTCAGTTCCAAGAAGTGATCCTGAATTTGTCCAAGGGGCAAGAAAAGTTGAAAGCATCCCTCTCTGAAAATCCTGAAGATAACAAGAATGGTCAGTTGGAACAATTGCAAGCTGAGATGGCAGAAATGAGGATCCAGATGAATGGCCAAATGGCTCTTATCCAAAGTTTAGCTCAAGGGCAAGAAGAGCTGAGAACCTTTGTCCACAAACTTCAAAGTAATGGAGTTGGGAATCTAATCGTCAGTCAACCTCCGATAAAACAAGTTGACTTGGTCGAAAAAAAGATAAGAATAAGAGAAGGAAAGAGACAGGCTACCATTGATTGTTCTTCAGTTGAAGAAAAAAGACCTTGTAAGATTAATCCACTTCGACACAAGGAATATAAAAGACAATTTATCAAATTCAGCACTCCAATGTCGCAAGTTTTGCAATGCTTGTTGGAGATGAAGCTAATTTCCTTGGAAAATCCTCCTCAAAATCCTAATACTTCCTTTTCTCGCTATCATCTCAAGGCAAGGTGTATGTATCACTCCAACTGTCTCGAAAACGATACTAATAGTTGTTGGGCATTGAAGAATACGATTCAAGACCTGATTGACAAAGGAATCCTCGAGGTTACGCCAGAAGGCCAAATTGAGTTCTTTTATCGCCCATCAAACATCAAAGCGTCCAGACATCTGGAGTAACAAGTTTAGAGGGAGTGGCTTTGAGAACATTTGAATTTTCATTTGTAATTTCTTTTGTTTGTTTAAACACTTACTATTATGTTAAAATTTTGTTTTCATTAATGCATTGCATATGTTTGTCTTGAATTAATCCATTCGTTTCACTATATTTTGAATTATGCTTCATATTTCTATTTTGTGATATTTAACTCCCGATAAAGCTATAAGCCTGTAGAGGGAGGATGACGAAAACAATACCATAATCTGATGCAGTATGCTTTTGAACAGACTATGTTGACGATGTACATGCATTGTTTCAATTCCTAAACAGTGGAGATATAAGGAAGTTAATCCCTAGTCAACCCTTTTGAGCCAAAGAAGTAGGAGTTTTTCTTTCTCAAGCAAGTTAAAACCCTTATTCATAACCTGGGGCAAGGTAGTTACTCGGTTAACTCAACTATGCCAATTGTTTGTGTTGTACACAACTAATGATGGTTCCCTGTAATCATTAAACCTAACAGTCAATATCTAGCAAAAGAAAAACTCACTAAGTCAAAACCTGTGAAGGAGACTTAGTAAAAAAAATTGAGATGTCCCGCTGACTGTAACCTTGAAATAAATAGTTCAGGCAAAAAGAAGGGATAATAAAGTCAAAAAAGAAAAAGAAAAAAAAAAGGATCACTATGAATCCTCAACAAAGAAAGATAACTGAATTTTCAAATAAATTTTTGGTTTTTGAATCATCACAAATGTCAGTGTTACAATTCAAACACATTTGGAGCTTAAATTACATAAGTTAACCGAACATAGGACTGAAGAACATCATGAAGAATGGGTTGGGTACAAATAAAATTTGAGCCTTTATCCTTTGTTTCTTAAACCGTGAACCAGACCACGTTACAACCCTTTAAAAGTCCTAACAGAAGCATGGTTAGTTCGAAAGGCATACTGTTACAAAAAGGTATCCTGACTCCTCTAGGGCTTATTATAAATCTTGAGTTAATATCACAGTTTTCATAAACTTTGTTTTACTAAAATAAATCTTTTTCAAAACTTCAAGACAGACATAAGCATTGCATTTTGAATATCATTGTTTGCATATGACTAAGTGTTTGATAGCAGAGAAACTTACAAGGTGAATGTTCAATAAACCAAAGTCCTTCTGATAGACAAAGTTGCTTTCTGGATCAAAGCCCATGTATACAAAGGGGCATAGTCACTATCTCCCAATCAATGGGGCATGCCATGTTATTGTCCAATTCATTTGGAGCAATCAGGTCAAGACTCAACTATGCTTAAGTAGTCAGGGGCAGGTCTCCTCATCTATCTGAATGACCAAAGGTAGCATTACAGAGTTCATGATGCCAGGGGCATATTATTATGGGACATTCTGCTTATTTCTCTTAAGTAGTTCCTTTCAAATACTTCCTTTATGGGACAAATCATCCTCAGCTAAAGGGGCAACGCTCTCTTTCCAAATATAATATCCGGAGCGTATATGGTCCATCACAATTTGAAGGCACATTCCTCTCATTGTATTACCTTGATATTAGATTCTCAGCAGAATCCATTGTGGAAATTAACTGTCTACGCCAGTAGTGTCAGATAGTGTCAGTATCATGTCTTCGGATCCAGCCATGAGAATTTCTGGGAAATTATTCAGGAAAGTTAAGAACCTTAGAAGCTCTAAATCCAATTGGTTATACACTCTCAAAGTTGAAATGATTATGTGTTTGAGTTCAGCTTTACTTTTCCCTCTTCAGGTTTACTTTTCCCCTTTTACTAAAGCAAGAAGTGTATGTTGGTTATGTTTGAATGTATATATGCCTTTGAATATGATTGATGTTTATCAGAAATGCATAAAATACAATAATATCATTTACTAAGAACGAACAAAGGTAGGAATTCAACGGATCTTCGCCGGTTCATCCCCACAGATTAATCTTTATAGATATCCTTACGGAATACTTCAAGTAATATCTTATACCTCCAACTCTACGAAGTCTCCAAACAGTTTCATATCCTCCGAAGAACTGATATTTGACCGGATTAGTCTCCCGGATCTATGTCCATCTCTTTTATCCTCAGTCAGAATATCCAGGAACTTAATCCTTCAATAAGAAGTACGAAGAACGAAAAACGGGAGTTCTAAGTACGATGTTCTTAAACAAGACGGGAACAAAGTCTTCATATTCCTCAACAATGAATCGGGATTTATTTTCCCCAATCAGCAGTTGTTCTACGAAGCCACTTATACGCTTCAACTACATAATTCATACATACATCATATCATATCATACGCATTCTCATTAACTTGTAGAATGTTATATACATCATGATATTTGCACCGAACTAACCTTGTTTTTCAGGTTAATTCTCCAACAGACAAACTTCATTCACAACTTATTATCTTGGGACGTCGTTTATCTTCCCGAAGGCTATTTTGAGACATCGTTTATTCTTCTCAAATGCCATATTGTTACCTTGGGCCGTTGTTTATCCACCCGAAGGTTATCTCATTATTTTGGGACGTCGTTTATTCTTCCCGAAGGCTATTTTGAGACGTCGTTTATTCTTTTCAAAAGCCATATTGTTACCTTGGGCCTTCGTTTATCCACCCGAAGGTTATCTCATTATTTTGGGACGTCATTTATTCTTCCCGAAGGCTATTTTGAGATGTCGTTTATTATTCTCAAAAGCCATATTGTTACCTTGGGACGTCGTTTATCCACCCGAAGGTTATCTTATTATCTTGGGACGTTGTTTATCTTCCCGAAGGCTATTTCGAGACGTCGTTTATTCTTCTCAAAAGCCATATTGTTACCTTGGACCGTCGATTATCCACCCGAAGGTTATCTCATTATTTTGGGACATCGTTTATCTTCCCGAAGGCTATTTTGAGACGTCATTTATTCTTCTCAAAAGCCATATTGTTACCTTGGGCCGTCGTTTATCCACCCGAAGGTTATCTCATTATCTTGGGATGTCATTTATCTTCCTGAAGGCTATTTTGAGACGTCGTTTATTCTTCTCAAAAGCCATATTGTTACCTTGGGCCGTCGTTTATCCACCCAGAGGTTATCTCATTATCTTGGGACGTCATTTATCTTCCCGAAGGCTATCTTGAGACGTCGTTTATCTTCTCAAAATCCATATTGTTATCTTGGGATGTCGTTTATCTTACCGAAGGCTATTTTGTGATGTTGTTTATCTTCTCAAAAGACATATCATTACCTTGGGCCGTTGTTTATCCACTCAAAGGCTAGATCTTCATATTTGGGATGCTTTCCTCTCAAAGAAATATATCTGAAGAATTTTTCTCCGAATGGCATATTTAAGCCCATTCAAGCAATACAACCAACCAACAGTATCATTCTACGCATCGGCGAGTGCAAATTTTTGGGCTTTTGTGTTCAATCCTCTTCAACCTTCAAGTCACGAATGGCGTACATGCCAATCTAATTCCTCAGATTTCAGAAAATTGAACAGGGGCAGCTGTTATACCCCAAATATTTCCTCCCACAATCAAATCAATATGTCCCTAGAGTTCTCTTAAGGTTCCCAAGGTTCACAATTGGTCAGAAAGTTTGAAAGTTATCTCAGACAAAGCATCCTCCTAAGCAATGGATCCACAACTAGGGTTTTGAGTTTATCTGAGCTAAATGGACTTACAAGGCCTCAAGTGAGCTTCATAACATCCCACATGTATTCAAGAATCCCCATGTCAAGTTTCAAGGCTTTTCCAATACGTTTGATCAGTCAAATGATCAGATATGCAAAAATCAGTCAAAGTAGTTAAAAAGTCAAACTGAGGTCAATTGTGGTCAAATTAAAGTCAAACTTCAATATGTTTTGCCAACATCAAGTTTATGAAGTAAAATTCATCATTTTATCAAGGGGTGATCATGATTCATCAAGAAAGTTTCAGATCATCAAGAATCAGGAGTTTCTAAATTAGGGTTTTCTTAAGGAAAGTCAACTGAACTTTGACCAGCCATAACTTTCACATACTTCATCATATATTTCCCATACAAAGCTCATTTTGAAGGAAATTGAATTCTCTTCAACTTTGTGTCTCACAAGCCAAGCCTAAAAATGCTTTATTTGGAAGGTATGAGCTAAAACATTACAGGTCATTTCAAAAGTCAACAAAAAGTCAACTTTTTCCAAAGAGCATAATTTGAAAATGGTAAAATATATGGACATAAGACCAAAGAGGTTTGTTAGATGAATCTTTAAGATTTCCAAAATGTCCAAGAACACCTTCATAGCCTTAAAATTGAGAGATTTATGCTTTGTCAAAGTTGGGAATTTGTTTAGGGGTGCATGAAGCAAATGAGGTCTTAAATCCATTTTTTCCCAAATGGGCTTGTAATTTTGCAATCCAATCTTCATGATAACATCAAGCACGACCCAATTCCAAATATTTCTTATTTTTATAATTTATTTACTATTTATTTGGATTTTATTCATTAAAATTCAATTTAAATTAAAATAAAATATGAAAATTCAAATATTTGATTTGATTCTTCTTCTATAAACTCTTAAAGACCATTCAAGTTGATTGGATCTCATACAAATTCGTGCACAACCTCTTGGGTATGAAAAGATATTATTTTTCATCACATTTATGGTTGATTTTGCTTCACACTCAAGGTATCCAAAAAGCCCACAAAACATCTGATTTTTTGACCTAAAATTATTCCTCTATAAGTATACAAGTTAACACAAACACAAGAGGACGTTTTGCAGCAGCCATAAGTCAAAGATAAATTCAAAAATTCTTCAAAAAAAAAAGTGAGATGCGGTTTTGGACTTAGAGGCAATCTCAAGGCATTTTTCATAATATTTTTACAATTATTTTATGATTTATTTAAGGGTAACGCTGGTTGGCCTGGTGGAAGATGTATGCGCGTGTGATGCCAAAGGATCCAGGTTCGATCCCGACTGAGGCCATTTTTTTGCTAATATATTTTGTTTTGTAGGTTTAAAATATAATTATCATTGCCCAGCTTATACACACAAAGCGTTGGTAGCCCAGTTGGTCAGAGGTGTGTGGGAGGAAGCTGGAGACCTGGGTTCGACCCCAGGCTCCTTCAGGTAAGTATTTTTTGATATTTTTCCAATTTTAACTTTTTTAAATCATTTTCTTTTATTATAATTATTATTATTAGTATATATAAACTAGTTTATTAACTTAAACCTTTTTCTAAATAAAAATAAAAACCAAATAAATATATTTTCTATGTTTTCTAAAAATCAGATTTATTTATTTATTTTTATTTTATTTTGTATATAATTTCTATTATAAACGTATTTTTTGTAAATAAAAATCTAATTAACTTTTTTTTATATAATTATAATTCTAAAAAATATTGTATATAAATAACCTACTAAATTAATTATTTAATATTTTTCTATAATCTTTATATTTTTTGTAACTAAATGCTAATTATTTTTATAAACTTATTTTATTACCTATTTATAACAATAAATCTTTATTTTGTAAATACTAACTCTTTTATTATTTTGTACATATTAAATTAATTTTTTTCTCTAAAAAATTTCTCTATAACATTTTGTCAATAATATTTTATATATTAATAGTATTTTATTATAATAGTAATAATCATTTAGTGTAAATAATTAAAAGTTTTCTCAATAATCTTTAATTGTTTTTCTCTAAACTCAATTCCCTTTTTTCACTAATTCTAATAACTTCTAAAAAATCTAACTTGACTAACCTAAACTTTTTCTTTTTTTAATTAAATGTTTTAATTTATTTTAACTTTATCATTTTTGCTTTATTAGTATTATTATTGCTTTATTATTATTGCTTATTTACTATTTTATTATATCAATTATTTTTGCTTTATAATTTATTTTTATCCTACTATAATGTATCTGCCAAAGCCATGTAATAGGTTGTAGATTTATTTTTCTGTCCTTATTTTCTTTGTAAATATTTAACTGCGTGGTTAGTAATTTAGGGAGTGCGAAAACTAACTGTAAATAATTGAACTTAGACAATTAAATTCAAGACAAATATCTGAAAAATAACACTCACACACGTAAGTCGATCTTTGATCGCCATCTGCACTTCCTAGGGTATTCCTCTTGGTTTCCTTATCTAAATGGTCAAGTCCCTCGAATATAGGGGTGTTTAAGCAAAGTCCCTTTCAAAAAATAAATCATCATTGTCCCTTTAAAAGATTTTAAAAGATAAAGTCCCTTCGAGGTTGCCTATGATAATGATCTTGTCCCTTCGGTAAATATGATGATAGTCCCTATGAATTGCTAAAAACACCCTTACATGTTGCCTTCATTGACCATACGACGACCATACGCTAGTCCCTTAAAAAATTCAAAGTAATGACTACCTATTCCTTAATAATAGGGATAGTCTTACTCTTGAAGAAACATAAAAGAACTTGAATGACTTAGCTTAGGGTAGGTACCTCATAGTTACTCGCTCACACTTTAAAACTACTTTTCACACCTCACTATTTTCAAACATTTTCTAAACAAGGCTTTGTATACATTCATACGAGGATCATTACAAAGTACTTAGGAAAATTTCTAAATACACACACTACACTTTCTCTTTCAAAAACAATTAAGTGAGCTAAGTAACTAAGAGCCCATGGATAACCATGGATAAAAAGGGTGCTAACACCTTCCCTTTATATAACCTACACCCCGAACCCAAGTCTTTTCAAAACTGTCTTTCCTGTTCTTTTATGTCCCTTCCTTATGGATAAAATAAAAGTCGGTGGCGACTCTTGCTATCCGCAACATTTATAGAAAGTCAGTTCTTCCACCGTGTTACACTATTCCTTAATAATAGGGATAGTCCTACCCTTGAAAGGACATATAAGAACATGAATGGCTTAGTCTAGGGTAGGTACCTCATAGTTATTTTCTCACACATCAAAAAGAAAATACTTTTCACACCTCATTATTTTGCAACATTTTCAAATAAGGTTTTGTATACATCCATACGAGGATCATTACAAAGTACTTAGAAAAAATTTCTAAGCACACACTACACTTTCCTTTTTCAAAACAATTAAGTGAGCTAAGTAACTAAGAGCCCATGGATAACCATGGATATAAAGGGTGCTAACACATTCCCTTTATATAACCTACCCCCCGAACCCAAGTCTTTTCAAAACGATCTTTCTTGTTCTTTTATGTCCCTTCCTTATGGATAAAATAAAGGTCGGTGGCGACTCTTGCTATCCGCAACATTTATAAAAAGTCAGTTTTCTCACCGTGTTACACCCATAATACACGCTTCATATTCAGCCATATTGTTGGTACAATCAAAACAAAGTCTAGCAGTAAACGGTGTATAACAACCCTCGGGAGAGATAATCATAACACCAACACCATTACCGAGTGCATTAGAAGCTCCATCAAAACCATAGTCCATCGGGATCCCTGTTCAGGTCCTTCATATTATCTAGGTTCTATAACAACAAGCATAATATCTTCATCCGGAAACTCAAAGTTCATAGACTGATAGTCATCCACTGCTTGATGAGCCAAATGATCAGCTACCACACTTCCTTTAATTGCTTTCTGAGTAGTATACTGTATGTCATATTCTATAAAAATCATTTGCCATCTTGATATTCATCCAGAGAGAGCAGGTTTCTCAAATATGTACTTGATAGGATCCATTTTTGAAATCAATAAAGTGGTATGAATCAACATATATTGTCTTAGTCGGCGAGCAGCCCAAGCCAAAGTGCAACAAGTTTTCTTGAGCAGTGAGTATCTTGTTTCACAGTTAGTAAACTTTTTGCTAAAGTAGTATATTGATTGCTCTTTTTGACCAGACTCGTCATGTTGCCCCAACACACATCCCATTGAGTTGTCCAATACTGTCAGGTACATAATCAAGGGCCTTCCTTCAACTGGTGGCATCAATATTGGAGGTTCCTAGAGGTATTTCTTGATCTCATCAAAATCTACCTGGCATTCATCGTTCCATTCCATTACTTGATCTTTCTTCCACAACTTGAAGATTGGCTCGCAAATAGCGGTCAATTGGAAAATAAATCTTGCAATGTAATTCAGGCGTCCCAAGAAACCTCTGACTTCTTTCTCAGTACGGGGAGCAGGCATTTCTTGTATAGCTTTTACCTTTGCAGGGTCAACTTCAATACCATTACCACTGACAACAAAACCCAAAAGTTTACCAGATCTAACTCTAAAGGTACATTTGTTTGGATTTAATCCCAGCTTGTATTTCTTTCAACCTCTCAAACAACTTGTGTAGATGATCAAGATGTTCTTTTTCAGTTTGGGATCTGGCTATCATGCCATCAACATATACCTCTATCTCATGGTGAATCATATCATGGAACAAAGCTACCATAACACGTTGATATGTTGCCCAATCACTCTTCAAACCAAATGGCATTACCTTATAACAGAAGGTGCCCCACTGTGTGACAAACGTAGTCTTCTTCATATCTTCAGGTGCCATCTTAATCTGATTGTAACCAGAGAAACCATCTTGTCGCTCCCGGGATTTTCATCCTAGTACAAACGCGAAAGTGGCGCGGAAAAGTTAGAGTCGCCAGCCAAGCATTTTTACCCCGAAAGAACGGGAAAGGTAATGCTGCACAAACCTGAGGAAGAAGGAAAGGACAAGGTCCTACGAACCAAAGATTTGGGTTCGGGAGTCGGTTACGACCTAGGAAGGTATTAGCACCACAGGCCGTACGCCGTACCCGACGGGATCCACGCTTGTTTGTTTGTTTCAAAGGGTGAGAAAATAAAGCTGCTGAATAAAACTGCTACTGGAACTGGAATGAGAATGGAAAAGGAGAAAGAGAATTGGAATGGAAAATTAAAGAAAGAATGGGGAAAATGTAGGGAAAATAAAGAATGTGCTCGAACGGGCCCTACCCCGCTGCCTACGTACCTCATCGGGATAATGAGGATCAGAGTCGACGTAGTTCAACTAACTAAGGCGGGAACTATTTGTTTGTGTTTTTTATAGCTGTAACTGCGTATGTCTATACTCAGGTGTTGCAGGCTCGTCTGGTACGAGTGCGTTTACCGTCTTGCATGCGAGACAAGTCGTCGCGAGTTCGCGTTGTGAGTGAATGAGATGAGAAAGAGAAGTTCCCGCAGGATGGTCGCTTATTGTTTGTTTTTGTCTTTTATGAGAAATGTTTTGAATTTATTTGTGAACATTCTCATACTAAGACCTATCCATCGCGGGAAGTATTTACACCTCGCCCCGAAACAGGACGCGTATAAACACTCCGCAACAAAGTCTCGTGTCGTACAAGAATGTTCGATTTTCCATTAAATGTTTTATTGCTTTTCTTCATGAGGTGAGAAAGAATGACTCAAATTGCAAAAGGGAAAAAACTAAGGGGAACTAAGATACAACCCTAATTTTATTGATTTACTTACAAGGGATCCTATGGTTAATGAGGTATTATAATCCTAATGGAAAAAGGAACCTAGAACTAATAGAATGCAACTATCTTCCTAAAGTCAATGGAAAACCTATAAGCAATTGAAATATTAATCAACATACAAAATATTAAAATTTGAAAGTAAGAATAAAATTCAAAACAATTCAATTAAAGGTATAAACCTAAAATAGTCCTAATTTTTATTCTAAGTCTAATTAAAACGAATCCTAAACCTAAGTTCTAAACTAAGGTCATTACCTAGTATTTTCATTCTTCAAAATATCAGAATCTAAACTAATCTAAATCCATACTAAGTCCTAGGATTAAATCTAACTAAACTATTTTTTATTGAAATTTAATATACTAGCCTAAACTAGTAGAATTTACATGCATAAAGGCCTAAGAATTAATATCCTAAAAAATAGTAAAACTTCTGGAAAAATTATGAAATTTATTCTATGGGGTCCTAAAACTACATATAATATTGTGTTAAAAGGAATCCTAAAAAATCAGAATTTTGCTATGCCTAAAAATTGTTTATTTCTACCTAAGAATTAATTACTATTTCCTAAGGATTAAGCCACTAAAACTTGAGATAAAATGCCTTAAAAAATCCACTAAAATTACAATAAGTGCTATTATGAGTCCTCTAACTATAGTAAAAATAATAGGCAAAACAAGTTACTGGAAGACCTAAAAATAAAATCTACAAATATATGTACAATTGAAGAAAATTCATTAAGAACTATTTACATAAAAAATTCACAATAAAATCAAAAATAAAGCAAAATCAGAAAAATAAAATGCCAACTATTTCTAATATGAATTAAAAGTCTACTTAAATTTTTATAGATTTTTATTATGCTTTTTCCTATTTTTTTATGAATTATTTTCTAACTATGCTAAACTAAAGAATTAATTCCAAAGAAAATAACAAGGGGGTGGATTTAGTAATATTTTTAGGTTATTTTTATGAACTGGGCTCAGAAAATGGGGTGTAGATAGAAAAAGAATGAGGCCCATGTGCTGAAACCAGGGGGAGATGAGAAGAGTGATTTTTTTTCAGTTGTTTTCACGATGGCCCCCAAATGGGGGTGAAATTAGCAATGGGCAAGGCTTAGTTTTCGCAGGAAGCTGGGAGTGGTGTAGATAGCAAGGTTGTTAGTTGTTTTTATATATGGGCTTAAAATGGGGTGTGTATAATAATAGGGTCATGAAAGGGTGGTCCAACCGGACGGTGACAAGTGTCACCGCCGGATTGGACCTCAAAACTACAACCTATCCCCTTTTCAGCTTCTAACGGCAACATTAGGGTGATAATTAATGAGAATCAAGCACGTTTAATAATCCTTAATTTCAATATATTACTAATAATATATCCTCTTAATGTCTCTTGATGATTCCATTAACCCATTAATTACAATTAATAAATGAACATCAGAAAAGAGGAACAAAAAGGGATGAAGAACCCTAATTTCCTCATCCCCATTTCTTCCGCCGCAGCTAGACCTTTCTCCTCACCCCTCTGATTCCTACCGTCACCACCTTAAAACTCCATCATCGCCTTCTTCTTTTTCACTCCCTCAACTTCATTTATGCCGCAACATCCTCGCCATTACCTTCTTCTTCTTTGCAAAATAACCACACCCTCACCATCTCCCGAAACAACCAATGAAACACAACCATGGTGCTTCCCATTCCATTTCTAAACCTCCGCCGCCGCATAAACCAAACCCTAACGGAGTCTCCTACTGCCTCCGCCAACATCACCGCCTTCATTACAACCTAAATCCCAACCCGACGCCAATTGTACTCTCTATTCACCCGAAACGGCACCGCACTCACCCTCTCAACATCAGAACAAGGCTAAGACAAAGCAAGAGAGACACGGTAATGAATCGTACCTTGACTGTCGAAGACGAAGACGCGTGTGGTGTTCTGTTGACGAACGAGTCAAAGCTTCTTCAGGTAAGAAAATCCGAATACATTTCTTATCTATCTTCTGCGTCTTATTCGATTACGTTGCTCTATGTTGTGTACGAGCTTTTGGATTATATTATTGATTGCGCACACTTCCTGAACCGCAATGTTAATGTGTGCCTATCTTGCAGGTTATGCTGATGATGAAAGATTACACTACAATTGCGTCCCTGCAAAATGTTGAAAACAATTGTGAAGGCTTCGCCATAATGATGAAGATCCAGAGAGGTTTTCAATTGAAGAAGATACTCTATGCCAATTTTCTGTTTGGAGAAGACGAATACAAGGTCAAGGGCGGGTAAGGATATCAATGGAGACTTGAAGGGTTACGGAAGAATGGAAGGGGATTGAAGAAATCGTGAAGGGGATTGAGGCTATGGTGCAAGGACTGTCAAGCCAAAGGGTGAGAATAAGGGTTGAAGGAGAAGAATAAGCTGTGAAGAATTGAAGGAATGGTGAGTGAATTCAGAAGAAGAAATTGGGGAGAATTTGAGGAATTATGTGGAGGAATGGAATGGTGAAGAAGAATAGGTGTGGGAAGATTGAAGAAGAGTGGAAGAGGATTGAAAAAAGGGTGAGGAAGATTGAAAACAGGGTGAAGAGCCATCGAAGAAAAAAAAATTGTGAGAGATGGTTGATTTATAGCAGGCTTTCAATGAAGCTTCCAGAAGAAAAGTTAGTTAGGCAAGCTGTTATTTTCTGTTAGAATTTTGTTTTGAGTGCTTATGAATCTGTTAGGAATTGACAGTTAGTTATCGTTTTTTTTCTAACTTTGTTCTGTTATGGTTTTCTTCCTTCTTTGCAGGGTCACTTGGCTTGTTTTTATGAAGATGATTGATGAAGGCCAAAGGTGAAGGATGAGGAATGGATGAATATTGCAGATTGATGATGAACAACTAAAAAAGAGCGATGAGGGTTTGTGATATCAATTGCTGAATCGTTTCGATTCGTCTTCAGTTTCTTTCGCCTCGTTCTCAGGTATCTCGGATTTCATTTTGTCAACTTATTTGTGTGCTTCCACAATCTTTCCCTTCTACTCCGAAGCAATGCTCGTTTTCTGTGGTTTTAAATTTGATTCGCCATTACTGATATATCTAAATTGCTTTTCTTTGCGATTTTGAATCGTGATGTTCTTGCATTAATGCGAATTTTGATCCTTTCCTCTTCAATGTGATTCTAAATCTATTGATTTTCGATTGCAGGTTGATAAGCAGGAAATGACTTCTGTAAACAGCTTTCCTGAGGTGTGATTTGTGTTGTTGAGTTTCAAGACAAAGATGATGACAAATTGGAGATTAAAGGATTGGCTTTTTGTTTTTCTCAATTTTTTAAGTTATCCAAAAGATCTGTTATAATTGTTGTAACTGATCCCTTCTTTTGGACTCTTTTCCACCTGAAACTTCTACATTTTTTTTCCTGATATACTCTGTTATAACTTTTCTTATTGTAACTGAAATTGGAGGAAGTTTTGTCTTATTATGATTTTTCTGTGCCACTTAATTAGTCTTGTAACTAAAAAACAACAGCCATCTTTGCTACAAAAATCTCGCACATATCTCCCTCTGAATTTACCGAAACATGCTGCTTTCTCTTCTTTTTTCTTATCTCTCTATCTTCAATTTTAATATTATGAATAGGCTTGATTAAGAGAAAATCCCAGTCAGCAACTAAACTCCACCACATGGCCCCCTTTTTTTAAAGACAACCCAATAATACCTGGCCCAACCCTTTCCTTTTATTATTTGGCTGCAATTAGCAATGGGCCATGAAAAGGATACTTAATAAATGGTTTAACAATGAGAAGGACTTAGAATTGATAGGGATAATTTGGGGTAATTGGACTTGAGTTTGAAATATGAATTTGATATGGGATATGAAAATTGAAAGGTGGTTCTATATGGATTACGGACAAAAAAAATAAATGGAAAAGTGAATGAAAGAAACTGAAAACGAATTGATGAAAACATATGGAACAATAAAAATTGAAAAGAAATAATAAAAAAATGAAAAAAATAAGAAAATGAGAGTGGAATGGAATAGTCGGGAATGGTTCATAACAATGAGAATGAATGGATATAAAGTCCCGATTTTAACCCAAAGCCTATTTTGAATTCTTTCCACAAGTCTATAAACACAACCACTTCTGAGCCACTGAATATTTTTCATACTAGTCACAACTCCTTGAATCGTCTGAAACATGCCATTTCCATTCGAATCTAGATGAATCACTGATAAACTAGGGATTCGAACCAAACTTCACACCAAACACTGCTCGATAAACAGATGAATCTCAGCACACGACAACATGATCTTTGAATATGCATTGTCTAAGAAATAGTCCATTGGTCCAAAATAATCTTGTAATTGCAGTGATCTTTTGATAGTTTGACCAAAATTAGGTCAAACTCCTATCCGGATTGAAACATAACTGAACAACCACATTTGAAGTGGAATCATTCTCCAGTGAATATTCTCCACCATTTCAATCCCTGGCAGACACAGATAAGGTACGAAACCCTAGATTCAAAGGGCCTGAATCACGTGCCTTATAAATCCATGAAATGCACTATTATGATGTTAATGAACTGATGAGGAATGTAGATGAATGCGAAACGATGAGCCAATAGAGGGAAACAATGAGGGCAAATTTTGAGGTATTACAACTACCCCTATTCAATCATCTACAAGCCTGAACGAATAATTGCAATGGCTTTTATACGTTCAAGGCGTGGAGTGATTGAATACTCGAATAGAACCTGAAAATTTGCACACTGTGGGTAATAAAATATGTTGGGAAGAATGCCATCCTCGAATGACAACTCACACGGGATCCTCATCCAGTACTAAAACCGTCCTCGAATAAAAACACAATGGTATAGCGGCCGCAGGCGATAACCATCAATAACAAAGACTGACCTTGGACAGACTTTGCAAACGAGACAAACTAACCTCAATCAATAAGCTCAAAAAGTGGACCATCATCCTTGAATAATAGCCACAACAAAAACAAACAAGACCAACTGCAGAAGGACTTGAAGAAATGAATGCCATCCTCGAATGACAATTCTCAAAAGATCCTCGGATCTAACACGAAACCATCCTCGAATGGAGACGCAAAGGTATACCAGCCTCGACTGATAACCAAACACAAAGCTGACCTCAGACAGACTTTGCAAAAGAGACAAACTGACCTCAATCAATAAGCTTAAAAAGTGGACTACCATCCTCGAATAATAGCCACAACAACAACAAACAAGACCAACCGCAGAAGGACTTGAAGAAAAGAATTCCATCCTCAAAAGATCCTTGGATCTAACACGAAACCATCCTCGAATGGAGACGCAAAGGTATACCAGCCTCGACTGATAACCAAACACAAAGCTGACCTCGGACAGACTTTGCAAAAGAGACAAACTGACCTCAATCAATAAGCTCAAAAAGTGGACTATCATCCTCGAATAATAGCCACAACAAAAACAAGCAAGACCAACCGCAGAAGGACTTGAAGAAAAGAAATGTCATCCTTGGATGACGATTCTCAAAAGATCCTCGGATCTAACACGAAACCATCCTCGAATGGAGATGCAAAGGTACCAGCCTCGACTGATAACCAAACACAAAGCTGACCTCAGACAGACTTTGCAAACGAGACAAACTGACCTCGATCAATAAGCTCAAAAAGTGGACTACCATCCTCGAATGATAGCCACAACAAAAACAAACAAGACCAACCTCGAAAGGACTTGAAGAAAAGAATGCCATCCTCGAATGACAATTCTCAAAAGATCCTCGGATCTAACACGAAACCATCCTCGAATGGAGACGCAGAGGTATACCAGCCTCGACTGATAACCAAAACTGCAATGGAAATAGGACGAGATGGAACGGGATCGTTGTACATAAACGAGAGCCTAGGCAAACAGGACTGTTGTACAAAACGGGAACCTGCGACGCGACTGTTGTACCAAATAAAACGCGGAATGAGTGACAAACATTGACTTGAGAAGACAAGGATGTCTGAAAATTATGTTGGTATCCTCTGTGCGGAGTACTTCAGGTTGAGAAGATGTTGTAATATACCTCAAAACTGGTCCATGCTGGCACGCATATGTTTGAATTTATGGCGTAATGCTCCATGACGATGGAAATGCTACTCTTTGGAGGATGCAAATGTAATGATGATTATGCATATGCAAATGCAAAGAGATCTCCTGACAAGGAGACGACAAGTATCCTAGATGGCTTGGCTGGGGGAGGAACTGATGATCACTGCCCTGATCTGATCCATCTTGATGAGGAAGAGACAACATTGCGGGGAAAGTTGTCAATGATACACCGGCTCTGAACAGCCGCCATTGCCAAAAATAAATTGGACTTTGAGATTGGAGCGCTAAGACCCTGCTAGAGATGGACCCTTCTTGAACTCTGGTGGGGAAGTGAGGACCTCCTGACTTTGCTGGGAACCAAAGGCATGATAATGCTGAGGAAGCAACTACTGGGGAGGCAAGACACTCCTTATACTGCTGAGGATTGCCCCTGTATGACACCCACCTTCTGCTACCTTGCCGGGAGAAACTACAACCTCCACTATATTGGGGATGATTGGAGACATCCTGGGAGGCACCTGCTCCTGTTCAAACATAAGGGAATGCTCCTTTATGGGCTAAAGACGTGTCTAATTATGTGTCTAGCGGTATCTTAACTGCAAGTGCACAGCCTATCGAAGTAATATTTAAGATTATCGATCCACAGGGACTCTATGGTTACTTAGTGCTAGATGGACTTCTAGTTTAGCTAAGGCGAATGGTTGTCACGATTTTTTGTTGATTTTAAGATATTAAAGGCGGAATTAAATTTAAGTTTTAATAAAATAATACTAAGGCGGTCGGTATGTAATTATACTAACTTAGGTAGGTCAATCTAACCTAGGCTTATAAAGGTGTTTACTTAATCTATTCGGTAGAGGTTACCAGTTTAAATACCCTCAACTCACACTCTCGTGGTCTTATCTCAGATCTTACCCCTAAAGCCCTATGCCTGCTCTCGCTAGCCCATAAGTGTTTAGAGATAATTTTTGGTAACTTAGTAATTCTAATTTATTTTAAAGCGCTCTCGCTGTGTTTAATTTAAATGCCTAACTTTAGCTATCTGGTTAAAATCTCACACTCTCGTGGTCTTGACCTAACCTAATACTCTTTTCTTACTCTCGTAACGAAAAGGTCGATTTTAATTAAAAAGTATCAGCCAGAATGTTAAGTTATTAATTATTTTAAGCCTATGATTAAATTTTACCGATTAAGTTTGTTTTAACTACATACTGCCCTAAGGTAATTAGCTACTCATTGATGTTGAACCAGACAGAGACAGAAAAACAAATAATAGAATACTCATGGCAGAAAAATAAATAAACATTATAAATATTAAATTTGCAATATAATAAAAAACCTGGTTAACAAATATTATAGCAGACTCCTTCTTCCACAGACCGGAAAGCTTGGAGTTGGCGGAAATCGAAAATAAATCAAATTCTAAAGGTTTAGAAACAAGTAAATGTATAACAATTTCCTGATGTTGGAAATTGTTATATGGCTGGTTTGGATACAATAAGAATGAAAAACTGAAAATAATACAGAAATAAAAACAGGGTCGTAAAACAATTCGGCAGAGCTTCCGCAGGAAATTAATAGAAAAAATGCTCTGTAGTTTCTTCATAAAACTTGTGCTATTTATAGAACCATTAATGGGCTTGAAAATTGGACTTTGTTGCATTGGGCCTTGCTGAAGTGGTGGAGGAGATACAGGAACGTGGCTAAAAAATAGGCAGGAAATCCTTCACGTAAGGTTTTGACGTGGTCTCAGTCAATAACCTACTTTTTACCTTGTCACGGTCGTGACAAGGTCTTCATGCTTGTGTCCTGTGCAATTTAAGTGTCACGGTCGTGACAATGTTCTCACGGTCGTGATGGCTTCTTTTAGGGTGTCACGGTCGTGACACCTTGGTGACGACCGTGACTGCAACAAATTATGCAGTTCTGCAGGCTTCTTCATTTCTTCATCTTTTTATGGTTGCTTTTGTTCCTTTTGTTCTCAATTCATGGTTTAGCTCCATATATGATGTACCTGCAAAATGGCAAGAAAAACTCGAGAAATCGAGTGTTAAAACGATGATTATGCGATAAAACGTTAATGAAACTGTAAACACCCCAAATTTGCCCTCACCCATTCACACCATGGCTTGTGATCATTTCATATGCATAAACACCATCATACCATCTCATATCACATTTTTTATTCACTGCATAGATTCAAAGTCATCTGCACCTAGGGTTTGTGATCTGAGCAATCCAAGAGCTTCTTGAGCCACTCCAAAGGTCATCAACCACTTCAAAGAGGCCCATGTGTGTTCAAACATCATATTACATCCTCTCAAAGTCAAAAATGTCAAGGAATCACAAGAACTGAGAATGGTATGGAAGCAGAGCCAGGCTTGACTGCACAGATAACCTAAAATTAGGGTTTTGGTTTCAGAGGCCATAACTCCAATTTTTTTGGTCATTCTTGTTTCTATTGGTCTCTATATGATATAGGGAGTATGCCTATCAATTTTCATGAAGAAATTCCACGGGGAAGTCATCTGATCAAGAGTTGACTTTTCAAGCAAGTCAGTGCAAAATCAGGGCATCTGAGTCCCCCAATGACCCAACCAAAGGGTGTTCTTCATCATTTTGATTGTATATGATCTTTATTTGATCATAGAAGATGTTAGAAGTTCACAAAATTGAAGAATTTCAAGTCATTTGCAAAGTTGACTTTTTGGGAAGTTTGACTTTTAATGAAAATGTCATTTTAGGCAACTTTTTCAACCCTTACTTTTTGATTCAAGAAAGCTTCAAATGAAAAAACTTTGGTCATGAAAGTTGTAGAATAGATCTTTCCCTTTTCAAAAAGTACAAGAACATGACCTAATTCATTTTTGATCAAAAGTTATGGCTTGTCAAAGTTGGCAAAAATCACTAAATTTCAAGTCATGCACCAAAGAGGCAAAGTTGCAAATTCACTTCTCAAGGCCAATTAAGTCATCAAATGGGCTTCTAATCCACACAACATGATCACACAACATCTAAAGTTCATAATGCACCCAAGGAATCACATGTTTTATGGCCCATGGATCAAGTTTCTTTCATAAGAACCAAAGGCAAGGCAAGTTGCAAAACTCATGATAACTTCTCATCCACTTGCTGGCTAGTTTGCTGATCAATCCTAGGCCCTTCCTCACATCATGCTGCGCAGCACACCCTCCTTGTACTTAGCTAGAAAGTGGCCCATGCTTCTCTTACACAAAGTTGACATTTTTGCAAAAGCACCCATACCAATCAATAAAGCACATGTCACTTCTTCTGACCAATGGGATTTGTTTATGTGAATCAAATGAAAGCTAAACATAACAAGAAGCAAGCCTGAAACTCACCACAACTCAGCATTCTCATTTTCACCCTCTTGAGCAAAAGCTTTCGAAACTCTCAGCACAAGCCTCAAACACACAAACAAACTTCACCAATCATCTCACCATGCTTCACTGAACACAAACCAACCCTCAAAACAGCCTGAAAGCCATTGAATCAAAAACACGATCACCACACCACCTTGAACAGAACCTCTGCAAACTCTCAAACCAACCCAAATAAATTTGTTCCAAGCCTTTCAGAAGCACAAGGGAGGTCACAGGAGTGGTTTTGCACAAGAGAGGAGGTCAGAAAGTTCCAGACTGAAAAGCTTCAAACTCAGGTAGCTTCATGAACTTTTTTTCCAGAAATGGATTTTTAAGTTCCTAAGTTGTTCTTCATGATTCACTGATCACTCTGATGTTCTTGGTTTTGAAAATGGTTGAGAAATAAGCATTTAATCTTACTCTGAAACTTTTCTGACCTAAAAATGTTTGCTTTCGATTCATGTGATTGATGAAAGATAAATGAGTTTTGAGTTAGGGTTTTGATTCAGGGGGATGTGGGGATGCTTTCTGGGTTCTTAGTTTTCGTTTTAGTGAGGTTTTGAAGATTTTAGGGATTTTCAGGTGGGGTTCCCACCGGAGAAGATGACCGGAGGTCTTCTCCGGCCACCTGAAAATAATTAGGGTTAATCCCTGTCATTAATTGTGATTTGAATGCTGAGTGTTGGATGCGTTGACTAGGGAAGACTGGAGCGTGTTTGGAGGGCTGAGATTTGTCATTAGAAACCCTAATCTTTAGTTAACTTAATTAATTCATTTTAATTAATTTAAATCAGAAATTAGGAAGTTTGAATGTGGACCTTAGGATTGCGCGTGCAGTCAACAGCCTCACCCCCAGTTTCAATCTGATCCGTCCATTGCGTTTACCTTCTTTTATTTTAATTTTAATTCATTTATTTTGTATTTCTTTTGTTCATTTATTTTAAAATAGAAAAATCATTTCAAAAATTCTGAAATTTTTTATACAAGCTTTTATTTAATTTCAGAAACTAAAAACATTTTTATTTTTATTTTTTGCATTTTAAAAATGTTTTTAAATATTTAAAAGTTTATTTTTAATTAATTAATGAGAATTAATTAATTAAAAATACTTTTAGGTATTTAAAAATCACCAAAAAATTCATGAAACCTTTAAAACCATTTTGAAACATTGTTCAACCCTCAAACCAAATTTCTTTTTTGATCTTGATGCACTTTGATAATTTTCCATGGAATTAATTCATTTTCAAAGCATTATTTTGATCCAAACTTCCAAAAATCATTTCTGCCTAACCATTGAGAGTTGGACTCTGATTCTTTTTGCATTGTGTTTAGCATATCATGTAGTTTGTGAGATTAAATTGGCATGAATTGATCTTTCATTTTCCATTTGTTTGGCATTTTTCTTGTTAAGGTACCCAAAAACCCTAGAAAGTTTAGGAAATTCATAACCCTAATTAGGTTAAGAGTTGGAACCTCTCCTTTGGGCAGTGAGTTGATATAGGTTTAGGGTTCCTTTGAATGCATTTTCAATTTTTTATCTTGATGTTTGCTTCTGATTTTGGTTTTTGTTTGATGCATTGATCATAAACCCTAATTTGAGCTTCCATATGCATCCATCTTACATTTGCTTGCATACCATGACTTGCCATAGCATTTTGTGCATCCATTTGATTCATTTGGCATCTTAAGACATCTTGTAAACATGTTTGATCATTGCATCTTGCATTTTCCATGTTGTATGCCATATGCATTTCATAACTTTTCATGTATGATCATGATTCTTAACTTGCTTCATTTGCATCCATAAGTTTGTATGATCATCCCCATGCTTTGTTTCATGTCTACATCATCTCATAGCATCATTATCATCTCATATATGCTTCTGGTTTTGGTTTGCATCATGCCATTTCATCTCATTTTGCATTGCATTTCATTCCTTTCACTAACTTTTCAGGTGGTAAGTAATTTTGAGAAGTGAATTTGCCTTCACTTCTCACAACTTCTTTTCATATCTCTTATGCATCCATGCTGCACTTTGCCATGTGTTTGAGATTGAGCTTGCTCATTCTTCTTCTTCTTACTTTCTTTCCTCAAGTGACTTGACTTCTTGAATGAAGCAAGTTGCTTTGCTTCTCCTGATCCTTTCATCTGCTTCCTGGTGGTTCCATTGAAGATATTTCTTGATAAACCTCACAAACCTTAGGAACAACCAAGCATGACAATAATTAGGGTTTTGATTAGTCCCCCATTTAGTTTTACCTTTGTGTCTCCTTTGAGTCTTCTCTTCTCATCTCATAATCAGGGATTAAACCCTAAAGGTTTTAAGGCTTTGTGATTAAGCTTATGCCTGCATCCTTCTATTAGGATGGAGTGTATAACTTTAATCCTAAGTGTTAAACCCTTAATGTGTTTAACTCCTTTAATCAATTCACTTAATAATCATCAAGACATCACACTTGTAACTTGGGCCTTGCATTAGGGTTCTAACTCTTCCTTAATTGGTTAAGAAGGACTAACCCTAGTGTTAATGGACAAGTCCCCTTCAAGTTGTCTTACAAACCCTAAAAATCACTTCATCATCATATCATTAAATAAAATTCACTTAATCAAAGGCTTGTTTTGTCATGAGTTTAATCCCTAATCATGGATTAAGTTGAGGAGCTTTCCTCAGCTTAAACATTCTCATCTATTATCCTTCTATTAGGATGGTGTAATGAGTCTGTTTAATCCTTGATTATGGCTTAACCTCATTACTTAACACTAAACAAAAACACCAAAAACATCTAAATAATCACAAGTAGGTTAATGATCTTAATCCTGCATCAAAGGTGATTAAGTGTGAGAAGCTGACTTCACACTTAAGGTATTCTCATTACCCCTAATCAGAGGGGAGATGTGATTAGTTTACTAAATCCATTGGTTTAGGCCTAAGCTCATTGACTTATGACAAACTCTCAAAAGCAATAAAAGAATGAAAATACAAAAACAAACAATAATCGTCTCCTCCGGGATTCTTTTCTCATCTCATTCACTCATAAACGAGAATTTGCTTCTTCCGTCTAATGCAAGACAGTTTGCACCTGAGCCAGACAGGTCTTACATTTGAGCATAGACAAGCAAGCAGTTCATCAAGTCAATTCATCTTTCAGTCTCTTTGGGTCGAACTACGGTGTTCTGACTTCCTCATTGCACGGGAGGATACGTAGGCATAACTTAACAGTTATCGAACAAAAGTCTCTGTATATTCCCCCTCCTTCAGTATCATTATTTTAGCCTCATAGTCTTGAGCATCTTATTCCTGTTCTTACACTGACACTTTCATATTACACTTCACTTCTTTTACACTGACACCTGTACATCCTTTTCCAGCTCTTTTATACACAAATTGCACTGACACTACCCCTTTAAAACACAAATCTCTTAAGCGTGGATCCCGTCGAGTACGGCGGACAATCTGGGTGCTAATACCTTCCCAGGTTGTAACCAACCCCCTTTCTCAGTCTCTCTGGTTCGCAACCGTCTTATCCATATCCTTCTAGGTTTATGCAGCATTACCTTTCCTCCGGGATAAAAATGCCTAGCTGGCGACTCTATTCATTCCCTGTGAGTTCACTCCTGTGTGTTCTCACATCCTCCTTTCGCCGACCGTTCGCGTCTGTACCCTATTTGACCCGGCTTCATTTAGGGGGAGCGACAGAAACCTAGCAATATAATCGATACGTTTTCTCGTTATCAAACTTCCCCAAACTTAAACCTTTGCTTGTCCTCAAGCAAATAGTCGGTTGAAAATCGGCGGACAAGCTTTTATTGACGCATACTCATAACAAACCGTACGAGGGATCGTTTTGTCGGATAAACCGGTACTTTGATATTACACTACCGATACACTAATGACACAAGCAACAAGCTATGTCGTCGACTTCCCGTTAAACGAAACAATCGGTAATTACTTTACGATTTCACCTAGAGTTTTTCGATCTTATTTCGCCCGGTTTCATTCTAGCGCAATCACATTAAGCCCTTTGCCTTAGCACGCACGTAGTGGAGTAGCCGGTTAGCGACTTTGATCCTTTTTAAGCACGGGGTCTGGTACACGAGTGCGGTAACCCTACATATATTATCCGATTTGGAGGTTGTGGGGGATCGAGCCGTAGCACGCCCTACCAAGTTCAGAACCAGTACCTCTGAACCAACCCGCAATGGACTCCTTCTCATATTTCTCGTTTCTTATATGCGACCGTGTACTTTGGTGCAATTTCTTTTCATTTTGCATCGAGATATGAAGGATCAATATTGATTAGGCATCAAACGCTTATATTCATCGGCTCCCCACGTGGTTTGTGTTCAGACGGTGCTGACTGCTAGTATAAACTACTAGGGGTTACTTTTGAACTGAAACTTAAAGTGTACTCGTAATGATAATCGGAATGGAATCGCTTAAGTGGGAAGTCAAAGGTGTCAAGATTGTATTGGTCTTGTTTAATCGTTCTCAGCTTCCTAATTACGATTCCGTAGGTAAGTCGGGTAATGCGAATAATTAGAGATTTTTTTCTGGTATGGCTAAATAAACGGGGAAAGTTTGAAACTAAAGAAAATAGCACAAAGATTTGCTCGCTTCATTAACTTACGAAAAAAAATACAACGGAATTGAAAATACAACGAAATGGAAAAGTGCGAAAAGGGAAAAATGCGGAAATGAAAGGTACCTCTCCCACACTATATCAGACATTGTCCTCAATGTTGTGATATAAATGCGGTAAAAGTACAGTACAAACGACAAAAACGAAAAACAAACATAAGCAAAACTAGAACTATGGCTGCTGAGGACCGTGGGGTCGGCTTCTGGTGCGGGAGCGGCGTCTGAAAGGAGTCGCTACAGGGTCAGAACCGGTGCCGGTGGTCGCAGTGATGTCAATGCGTAAGGCCTCTAGCTCGCTGAAAATTTCGTCGAGCTTCTCATTAGTAGATGTCTGGTTGCTTGCAATAGTGCTGAGTAGAGCATCATACTACTCCTTCTGCCTTCGCTCCAGTGCGGCATTCATCTGGTTCTGCTGATGAATCGCACGGAGGACTTCCTCAAGTGTGATTTCCGGTGCAGGAGGCTGTCGGGTAGATGACTCTGGTATATCCTGGACATGCTCAGCTGCATCCATAGCGTCCTGCATCTCATCCGCTGGAGGATCTGCCTGATCATCATGAATAGGGGCGTGGTCGGCAGCATCTGGTAAAATAAAGAGCCAGTTGGCTCGGCTGGATGGGTCGATGCGATCACGGGACGGCAGAATGATATGGTGAAAAATGGTGCCATGGACAACAGGGCTATACCTGCCATCCTCTCGCTGCGCAATCAGGTGAGCGGACCTGCAATAACTCTTGGTGAGGAATTCTGCTTCTCTGAAAGGCTGATTTACGACCAAGTCACCAAGCCCCAACTGAATGGCGAGGGTGGTGACAATGCCGCCTATGAAAAATGGGGTTGATCCTCTATGCGCAATAGCCTGGATGTGATAAAGCATGAACGGGGCAGCGTTGATCGGCTCGTCATTTAGAGCGCAGTGCAAGAATAGAAGCTCCTTGGAGTTGAGCTTATGGTTACTTTCTCGAGCGAATATGGTGTTGCAAATGACTCGGTGGAAATAACGGATTGCCGGGTTGTGGATGTGTGTAGCATTGAGGCTTTGGAAGGCTGAGGCACGGGTATTGGTTATGTCGTGCCATAGAGTGAAAGCGGGTTCACTAAAATTATCGGGCACGCGGAGGTGAGCTTCATTTTCGTGATCGAAGCCTAGCAACTCGGCTATCCTGTTTTGCGAAAGGTTAAACTCCTGGCCATGCAATCTGAATTTGGCGAAACCGGTGAGTTGACTCTGAGAACCGGCAGGAGTGATGTACTGGAATGAGCTAAGGAACTCCAATGTCAGAAGCTCGAATGTGGGCTGAGGCTAACTGCAAAGATCCCACAGACCGACTTTTTGAAGCAGGCTCTTGACACTGGTAAGCATTCCGAGTTCCCTCAAACAGACAGTGTCGATATAACGTGTAGGTTGCACACCGCGGTTCTGGAATCGGAGAAATCTTCCTCTCTGGGTTTCTCCAGCATCACCTTCTCTAAATTGAATGGTATCCATTGCATGCAAGAGGTAGAGTGAAAGATGGAGATTTTTGATGTTTGTGAAAAAATGATAAAATGAGAGAAATAATGATTCGGAATAAATATTGGAAGGTGAGAATGTGATAGGTGTGGTGATAATGGGGGGTTAATGAGTTTAAAGTTGGTAATGGGGGGGTTACGGAAGTTATGGAGAAAATGGGTGGTTTTTGGAAGTTATGGAGGAAGAAGAAGAAGAGGTCACGAAGAGAAACAGTTCTATTTCTCACGAATCCTGTAATTAGGGTTGTCACGGTCGTGACAGGGAGGTGACGGTCGTGACACACTAAATGAGCACGTCACGATCGTTAGGGGGGTGTGACGACCGTGAGGGCTTGCTTCGTTGAATAATTTCCAGAAAACACTATCTCATATATTTCACATACTTTATAATAATTTATTTTCTTCACTTCTCACTCAATATTACATTTAAAACACCATATAATAATTTATTTCAACATAGTACTTTACTAACTTGCATGGCATGAGAGATTTTTATATAATAGGAGTAAATGCAAGCATAACAGTACATAGAACTAAAAGTATATAAATTGATTAAAATGGAGAAATTTTGGAATTAGAAGTGCATTGCATAAGGTAATTGAAAATGAAATTACATTAATGAAAACACGGTACGAAATTGTTTGCGAAAAATAAATCTAACTAGAAACGAAAACAATGAGAAAAATAAACTAAATCACTTATAGCATTTTCAAAAGCGTTTCTTCAAATCTTCGATTGCGGAGTTCAAGTGATAGAATTGTTCGCAGGTTATGTCAGTCAAACCTATAATGTCCAATCGCATGCTCTTAATGTCTTCTTTAAATGAATTTATATCAGTTTGGTAAGCTTCAAGAGTGTTCATGATATTCTGTAAGTTGTTAGCATAATCTCCTTGATTCACTTCAGGGGTTTCATTTACTTCGTCAGTGTGGTCAATGTCATGGTAACCAGGAGGTGTCTCAGGGTCAGTTTCGACATCGGTCATTATATCATCTTTTATCTTGTAAGACTGAGGTGTTTCAGGAGTGGATGGATAATCAGGTGGGGTTAACTCATAAAGCCAGTTATCCTTATTGTGAACACTTACTCTAGCATGGTTTGGCAATGTGAACAGGGTTACTACCTCATTCCGGATTAGGTACTCGAAAGGTGGATGTCCTAAATTCCTTATGATATGTCTATTAAAGCAGAATTTAAGATTCATAGGACGGATGGTACCTAAACGGTTGCACCTGTGTAATTGGTACCTAAGTCCTAAGGCATCAGCAATCATGGTTACAAGACCTCCTACTAATATAGGTAATTCAGGTTCTTCTTGGATACGGGTGAAGGTTTGCATCATGAAAGGTACACCATTAACAGGCTGTCCATTAGTGAAACATGACATAATGAATATCTCATCTTTAGAGACTCCGGTAATGTTTTCTTCTTTTCCAAAGAAGGTGTGGGCAAGGATTTTATGGAAGTAACGGAGAGCAGGGTTATGGATCTCATCATTATTCATGCTATTTGGTTCAGGGTGGTAGTTTCCGGTTAAAGTTCCCCAAAAGAAATCTAGCTCAATATCCATCAATTCTACCTGTGTGGTAGTAAAAGCAAATGGTCCACTAGGGAATCCTAATAAGTCAGCTAGTTCTTTATGGTTAAAGTCATATTCTATTCCAAATAGGCGGAAACTGATAAATCCTTTCCTAAATCCAAAACCGCGCTCAGGTAGGTAAACTAAGGAGCTAAGGAACTCAAGGGTGAGCTCGCGGTAAGTCACAAACTTATGTTGGATCAATGCATTCTCCCATCCAAGTCGGTTAAACAAGTACAGGATGCTATCATGTATACCTAGGGTTTCCATAGTCTGATCATCCGGGTACAGGGTCAAATCCATTTGCCTCTGTGATAACTCTTCAAACTTCATTCTTTGGTTCCTACCTCTAAATTTGGTTTCCATATGGTTTATGGGTTGGTTAGCCATGGTCAGTGCAAATATGGAGGAAACAAATCAGGGGGAGAAGGAAAGTGGAAAAGACTTTTAGAAAATCTGTAAAAAGTGATTTAAGATAAAAATAAGAAAATGGAATGCATAATTTAAAGGCAATAATAGTAATATAAAATGAAACTATGAAATGACAAAACAAATAAATAAATAGTAAAACGATAAATAACAATATGATAAAGAGAATAGTTTAAATAATTAAATGAGTAAATGGGTTGCCTCCCACTAAGCGCTGTTTTTATCGTCAAAAGCCTGACGTAATGCTTAGGTTTAGATTAATCAGGGGAATTAGTGGACAACTCTAAAAGCCTTAGATTATTTGCATAATCTCTATTTTCAACTTTATGATAATGTTTTAAACGTTGTCCGTTTACTATGAATGGTTCACTATTCCTACCCTTAATTTCTATTGCTCCACTCGGGAATACTTTAGTTATTTCAAAGGGTCCTGACCATCTAGATTTTAGTTTTCCAGGAAAAAGCCTAAGTCTTGAATTAAAGAGGAGTACAACGTCTCCCACACTAAATTCTTTCCTGGATAGGCGTTTATCATGCCATCGCTTAGTTCTTTCTTTATATATCTTAGCATTTTCATAAGCATCTAGCCTTAATTCTTCTAATTCGTTAATGTCTAGGATTCGCTTTTCTCCTGCAGCATTGTAGTTTATATTGAGAGTTCTAATCGCCCAATAAGCTTTGTGTTCTAGTTCTACTGGGAGGTGACAAGATTTTCCATAAACTAGTTTGAAAGGTGTAGTACCTATGGGTGTCTTGTAAGCGGTCCTATAGGCCCATAAAGCTTCATTAAGTTTAGATGACCAATCTTTCCGAGATATGGCGACAGTCTTTTCTAAGATTTGTTTAATTTCTCTGTTTGAGACTTCGACTTGTCCACTTGTTTGTGGGTGATATGGTGTAGCCACACGGTGTCTTACTCCATACTTAGATAGTAATTTGTCAAAGATTTTTGAAATGAAGTGCGAGCCACCGTCACTTATGACGAGTCTAGGCACACCAAATCTGGGAAAGATTATATTTTTGAAAAGCTTTATTACTACTCGTGTATCGTTTGTAGGAGAAGCTATAGCTTCAATCCATTTTGAAACATAATCAACAGCTACGAGTATGTAATTATTACCGAAAGATGATGGGAATGGTCCCATGAAATCTATTCCCCAGACGTCAAAGATTTCTACTTCTAATATTCCTTTTTGAGGCATTTCATCTCTTCTTGAAATATTGTCGGTGCGTTGACACCGATCGCAATTTATAACAGCGATGTGGACATCTTTCCATAGATTAGGCCAGAATAAACCGGCTTGCAAGATTTTTGCACAAGTTTTGGAAGTGCTTGCATGTCCACCATAAGGAGATGAATGGCATTGAGCAATGACATCTTCTATTTCTTCTTCGGGAATACATCGGCGAAAGATTCCATCGGGTCCTCTTTTGAACAATAATGGTTCATCCCAATAGTAATGTTTTAGATTGTGAAAGAATTTCTTTTTCTGCTGATAGGTTAGATCGGGTGGAAGAGCTCCTGCGGCTAGGTAGTTGACAATGTCAGCGTACCATGGCAGTCCTACAGTTGTCTGGATTGTTTCCACGGGTTCTGGTTCATTTATGTCTAACTGAACTAGGTCGCTTCCTATTTGTGCTATCAGCTGTTCATACGGAAAATCATCGTTAATCGGCACTTGTTCGGGTTTAATACCTTATATTCTAGATAAATGGTCCGCTACGACGTTTTCAGTACCTTTCTTATCTTTTATTTCGAGATCAAACTCTTGTAAGAGTAAAATCCATCTCAAGAGTCTTGGTTTAGCATCTTTCTTAGTTAATAAATATCGGATAGCAGCATGGTCTGTGTAAATGATTATTTTCGCTCCTACTAGGTAAGAACGGAATTTGTCAAGCGCAAAGACAACTGCTAACAATTCTTTTTCAGTAGTGGCGTAGTTCATCTGGGCAGAATCTAAGGTTCTACTGGCATAGTAAATCGCATGAAGTTTCTTTTCCTTCCTCTGGCCTAGAACTGCGCCTACAGCATAGTCACTCGCATCGCACATGATTTCGAAAGGTAATCTCCAGTCAGGGGGTTGCATGATTGGTGCGGTGATGAGGGCTATTTTTAGAGTTTCGAATGCTTTAAGACAATCTTCATTGAATATGAACTCAACATCTTTCATTAATAAGCCAGTAAGAGGTTTAGTGATTTTCGAGAAATCTTTGATGAATCGTCGGTAGAAACCGGCGTGTCCTAAAAAGCTTCGTATTTCTCGAACGGTTTTAGGGGGTTGAAGATCTTTTATGACTTCAATCTTAGCTTTATCAACTTCAATTCCCTTGTCGGATATTACGTGACCTAATACGATTCCTTCTTTGACCATAAAATGACATTTCTCCCAGTTAAGCACGAGGTTTACTTTTACACATCTTTCTAACACCATTTCTAAGTTTGATAAGCATCCTTCAAAACTTTGCCCGCATACAGAGAAGTCGTCCATGAACACTTCCATGATGTTGTCTATAAAATCTGCGAAGATTGACATCATACATCTTTGAAAGGTTGCAGGAGCGTTGCATAATCCAAAGGGCATTCGTCTATAAGCGAACGTTCCATATGGGCATGTGAATGTAGTCTTCTCTTGATCATCTGGATGGATATGGATTTGGAAAAATCCTGAGTAACCGTCAAGATAACAGAAGTAAGAATGCTTGGCTAATCGTTCTAACATTTGATCTATAAAGGGTAGTGGGAAATGATCTTTTCGAGTGGCTTTGTTTAGTTTACGATAATCTATGCATACTCTATGTCCCGTCACTACTCTTTGCGATATCGATTCGCCTTGAGCGTTTTTCACAACAGTGATACCTCCTTTCTTTGGCACTATATGTACTGGACTAACCCATTCACTATCAGAGATCGGATATATTATTCCGGCATCTAGAAGTCTCTTAACTTCTTCTTTTACTACAGTGCTAAGGATTGGGTTAATTCTTCTTTGAGATTCTCTGGAGGTTCTGCAATCTTCTTCTAGCAGAATACGATGCATACAGACTGAAGGGCATATTCCTTTGAGATCAGATATGTTATATCCTAATGCAGTTGGATATTTCTTCAAGACATCTAAAAGTTTCTTTGTTTCTATAGTTCCTAAACTGGAATTTATTATAACTGGTCTTTTACATTCAACGTCTAAGAATTCGTATCTTAGGTTATGAGGTAAAGTTTTTAATCCTAATGTAGGTTTATCTTTACTTGGCATGGGATCCGGTGTAAGTGCTAAACTTTCGCTTAGACTATCGTCTTGATACGGTGCACGCCAATTATCATCTTCGAAAATCGGAGGGATTTGAATTTTCATTATTTCAGGATAGGGAGTCTCTTTCAGTTCCATTTCTCTTACACATTCGTCAATTACGTCCAATAGATAGCATGTATCCTCTATAGCTGGTGATTGTAAGAATTGTGTTAAAATAAATTCAACTTTTTCTTCACCTACTTCAAAGGTTAGCTTTCCTCTTTTTACGTCTATTATAGCTCCGGCGGTAGCTAAGAATGGTCTTCCTAGTATGATAGGTGTAGTGGACTCTTCAGAGATGTCCATGATTATAAAATCAGTAGGGATGTAGAATTGTCCTATACATACTGGGACGTTTTCTAGTATGCCTACAGGATATTTAACAGAGCGATCGGCTAGTTGAACAGACATTTTAGTTGGTCTTAGGTCTCCCATGTCTAGCCTTTTGCAAATCGTTAAGGGCATAACACTGATACTGGCTCCTAAATCGCATAGAGCTTTGTCAATGACGAATTTTCCTATTACACAGGGTATAGAGAAACTTCCTGGATCTTTTAGCTTAGGAGGCATATTATTCTGAATTATGGCGCTACACTCGGCAGTAAGTGTAACTGTTCCGTTATCCTCTATCTTTTTCTTATTGGATAAGATTTCTTTTAAAAACTTAGCATACGAGGGTATTTGGGTGATAGCTTCTGTAAACGGAATAGTAATATTCAACTGTTTCAGAAGTTCAACAAATTTCTTAAATTGACCCGTCATCTTGGAATTTGTTAATCTTTGAGGGTACGGAATTGGTGGTTTATAGGGTGGTGGAGGCACATAAGGTTGTTCTTTCTCCACTACCTCTTGATTATCGTCTTCCTTTTCTTCTGGATCATCCACCACTTCAGTCGGTTTATCCGGTTTTTGGTACATGGCTGGATTGTCAAGTCTTGGATCGGTAGGTCCGTCAAGTTCCTTGCCACTTCTTAATATTACAGCATTGGCATGTCCTTTCGGATTAGGTTGAGGTTGTCCAGGGAATACTCCAGCTGGTGCAGCAGTAGGTGCTTGTTGTTGAGCTACTTGTGAAATCTGAGTTTCAAGCATTTTGTTATGTGTAGCTAATGCATCTACTTTGCTCACTAATTGTTTAATCTGCTCACTAGTGTGAATGTTTTGGTTTAAGAAGTCCTTGTTTGTTTGAGATTGGTTAGCTATAAAGTTCTCCATCATCAACTCAAGGTTCGATTTTCTAGGGACATTAGGAGCAGTCTTTTGATATCCTGGTGGTGTAGCTGGTGCTTGACCTGGTGCGTATAAAGCATTGTTATTCTTATAGGAGAAGTTCGGATGATTCTTCCAACCTGGGTTGTATGTGTTTGAGTATGGGTTTCCTTGAGCATAATTCACTTGATCAGTGGGAGTTCCTGTCAATAGTTGACAATCAGAAACTTCGTGTCCTGGGACTCCACATAACTCACAGTTAGGTGTTACTGCAGCCACGGTGGCTGTTGGTGTTATGGCCAAGTTATCGATCTTTTGGATTAGTTGGTCAAACTTCGCATTGACTTGGTCCATACTACTCACTTCGTACATACCTCCTTTTGTTGGTTTCTCAGTTGCGACTCTCTCGCTTCCCCAAAGGTAATGGTTTTGAGCCATACTTTCGATGAGTGCATAGGCATCATTATATTCTTTGTCCATCAATGCACCGCCTGCGGCAGCGTCAATTGTCATTCTTGTATTGTACAAGAGTCCATTATAGAAGGTATGGATGACCATCCATTCTATTAATCTGTGATGTGGACAAAGCCTCAGCAGATCCTTATAGCGTTCCCAAGCTTCGAATAATGATTCGCTTTCCCTTTGCTTAAATCCGTTGATCTGAGCTCTCAGCATAGCTGTCTTGCTAGGTGGAAAATATTTGTTCAAGAAAACTCTCTTAAGTTCCTCCCACGTAGTTACTGAGTTCGAAGGCAGAGATTGAAGCCAAGCTCTTGCTCTGTCTCGAAGTGAAAAAGGAAATAAACGTAGTCTAATAGCTTCTTGGGTAACTCCATTGGCTTTTACGGTATCTGCATATTGCACAAAGATCGAAAGATGAAGGTTCGGATCCTCGGTAGGATTTCCGGTGAATTGATTTTGTTGCACGGCTGATATCAACGAAGGTTTTAGTTCGAAATCATTTCGGTTGATAGCCGGTGCTGCAATGCTTGAATGCGGTTCAGCTTGCGAAGGACTGGCGTAATACTTGAGTGGGTGATTCTGTTCTTCAGCCATCTCTGCGTCCTTTGATGTTACGACTGGTTTAGGCGGATCTAATTGAAGATCTGGAATATTGTAACTTTTTTCGTAATCGAATATACGTCTTCTTACGTGTAAGAAGCGTTCCGATTCAGGGATTAGAGGTTGCAAGTCTTCGCTTTTAGAGCGAGTACTTGGCATACACTCGGAAATTAAATTAAATTAAATAGTTGATACCTTAGTCTAGACAATGCTACCTAAAGTGCACTAGTAACTAAATTAAGGTCCCCGGCAACGGCGCCAAAAACTTGATGGGCTAAAGACGTGTCTAATTATGTGTCTAGCGGTATCTTAACTGCAAGTGCACAGCCTATCGAAGTAATATTTAAGATTATCGATCCACAGGGACTCTATGGTTACTTAGTGCTAGATGGACTTCTAGTTTAGCTAAGGCGAATGGTTGTCACGATTTTTTGTTGATTTTAAGATATTAAAGGCGGAATTAAATTTAAGTTTTAATAAAATAATACTAAGGCGGTCGGTATGTAATTATACTAACTTAGGTGGGTCAATCTAACCTAGGCTTATAAAGGTGTTTACTTAATCTATTCGGTAGAGGTTACCAGTTTAAATACCCTCAACTCACACTCTCGTGGTCTTATCTCAGATCTTACCCCTAAAGCCTTATGCCTGCTCTCGCTAGCCCATAAGTGTTTAGAGATAATTTTTGGAAACTTAGTAATTCTAATTTATTTTAAAGCGCTCTCGCTGTGTTTAATTTAAATGCCTAACTTTAGCTATCTGGTTAAAATCTCACACTCTTGTGGTCTTGACCTAACCTAATACTCTTTTCTTACTCTCGTAACGAAAAGGTCGATTTTAATTAAAAAGTATCAGCCAGAATGTTAAGTTATTAATTATTTTAAGCCTATGATTAAATTTTACCGATTAAGTTTGTTTTAACTACATACCGCCCTAAGGTAATTAGCTACTCATTGATGTTGAACCAGACAGAGACAGAAAAACAAATAATAGAATACTCATGGCAGAAAAATAAATAAACATTATAAATATTAAATTTGCAATATAATAAAAAACCTGGTTAACAAATATTATAGCAGACTCCTTCTTCCACAGACCGGAAAGCTTGGAGTTGGCGGAAATCGAAAATAAATCAAATTCTGAAGGTTTAGAAACAAGTAAATGTATAACAATTTCCTGATGTTGGAAATTGTTATATGGCTGGTTTGGATACAATAAGAATGAAAAACTGAAAATAATACAGAAATAAAAACAGGGTCGTAAAACAATTCGGCAGAGCTTCCGCAGGAAATGAATAGAAAAAATGCTCTGTAGTTTCTTCATAAAACTTGTGCTATTTATAGAACCATTAATGCGCTTGAAAATTGGACTTTGTTGCATTGGACCTTGCTGAAGTGGTGGAGGAGATACAGGAACGTGGCTAAAAAATAGGCAGGAAATCCTTCACGTAAGGTTTTGACGTGGTCTCAGTCAATAACCTACTTTTTACCTTGTCACGGTCGTGACAAGGTCTTCACACTCGTGTCCTGTGCAATTTAAGTGTCACGGTCGTGACAATGTTCTCACGGTCGTGATGGCTTCTTTTAGGGTGTCACGGTCGTGACACCTTGGTGACGACCGTGACTGCAACAAATTATGCAGTTCTGCAGGCTTCTTCATTTCTTCATCTTTTTATGGTTGCTTTTTTTCCTTTTGTTCTTAATTCATGGTTTAGCTCCATATATGATGTACCTGCAAAATGGCAAGAAAAACTCGAGAAATCGAGTGTTAAAACGATGATTATGCGATAAAACGTTAATGAAACCTAGCAATATAATCGATACGTTTTCTCGTTATCACTCCTCCTGGGAAATTGTTGTTAGCTTTGTTAGAAACACCAGTACCTGTACCTGCATGAACACAATCGATAGTACCTGCAACATAGAGAGTTAGTTTGGGACCTTCCTGCCCCAGGCTTTTAGTATGAATCATTATCTGGGTATCTCGACACCCTTTCAGAGTTGTATTAAATGTTTTTGTCCTCCTGCACAAGTTAGAAAGCATTCATATGCTCACAACACAATGTAAATCACAATTTGCTAGACATTTTCACAATCAACCAATGCTTGATGAAAAAAAGCAAAAACAAGAAGAAAGATAGTCAGAATTTGTATTGATTTGGAAAAGTGGCCATGAATAGGCAATACAAAGGAAGCAGTTCCCTGAAAAGAGGAAACAACCAAAAAGGAAAACAAACTATCCTATTGGCAATGTGAGAAGTGGATCTTATCAAGTCTCAACCCGGTTATGACTCGTATGTCTTCAAGACGCTCCGCTCGCTCTGCCTCTTGAGAAAAAGTAAGTGAACTGATCTTCAACCCTTAGGATAGCCTCAACTATATGTAGGTCATGGATCTCGCAGATCGCGGTCGTTCGTGTCAATCCCTCTTTTGCGTGGATCGCCTTTTCAGGTTTTCAATCCATCGGGATACCCTTTTTTGCCTGAGTTGTCCGATGTGGCTTTTCAACTCAGCGGGTGTACTTTTTTTTTCAAGATTTCCCTAACTTTTGCCCGAGCCTTTTATTCTATTTTTGGCTCACCGGGATGCCCATTTTTTCCTGGATCTTTATTTTGTTTTTATCCAGTGGGTCTTTTTACATGAAGTATTTTCTTACTGCATTTGCGTTAATAGGGGATTGGAAGTCTTCTCCGTCCATGGTTGTCAGCATCAAGGCTCCACCTGAGAAAACCTTTTTAACCACGAACGGTCCTTCATAATTGGGTGTCCACTTGCCCTTGTGATCATTGAGAGGAGGAAGAATCCTTTTCAGCACTAAGTCTCCTGGCGTGTACCTCTATGGTCGCACCTTCTTATCAAAAGCCTGCTTCATCCGTCGCTGATACAACTGTCCATGGCATACAGCTGCTAGACGCTTTTCTTCAATGAGGCTCAATTGATTATATCTGGATCGGAGCCACTCAGCTTCGTCTAGCTTAATGTCCATCATCAACCTCAACGAGGGGATTTCCACTTCAATTGGTAAGACTGCCTCCATACCATACACCAGTGAGAACGGGGTTGCCCCTATCGAAGTACGTACTGGCGTTTTGTACCCATGCAATGCAAATGGTAGCATCTCATGCCAGTCTTTGTATGTCACAACCATCTTCTGCACAATCTTCTTGATGTTCTTATTGGCCGCCTCGACGGCGCCATTCATCTTCGGGCGATATGGAGAAGAGTTGTGATGTTCTATTTTGAAGTCTCGACACAAGTCAGCCATCATCTTGTTGTTGAGATTAGAACCATTATCAGTAATGATCCTTTCAGGAATTCCGTACCGGCAGATGATGTCTCTTTTAATAAATCGGGTGACCACTTGTTTAGGGACATTGGTGTAAGATGCCGTTTCAACCCACTTCGTGAAATTATCAATGGCAACTAGGATGAAGCGATGACCATTAGAAGATGTCGGCTCGATCTTACCGATCATATCAATGCCCCACATAGCGAACGGCCATGGTGAAGACATGACACTCAACGGATTCGGAGGCACATGGACCTTGTCGGCATAAATTTAACACTTGTGGCACTTACGGGAGTACTTACAGCAATCGGATTCCATGGTAATCCAATAGTACCCCGATCTCAACAATTTCTTAGCCATAGCATGTCCTCCGGCATGGGTACCGTAGGGGCCTTCGTGAACCTCTTGGATAAATAGGTCTGCTTCGTGTCTATCCACGCATCTGAGCAGCACCATGTCGAAGTTCCGTTTGTACAGCACGCCATCTTGATTCAAGAAGAAACCTCCTGCCAGTCTTCTAAAGGTCTTCTTGTCCTTAATGGATGCCCCAGCCGGGTATTCTTGTGCCTTCAGGAATTTCTTGATATCATGATACCAAGGCTTGTTATCTTCACCATCGTCGACTGCAAAGACATAAGTCGGTCTTTCAAGACGGGAGACCGTAATTAGAGGCATGAAATTCTCTTGACAAACTTTAATCATGGACGACAAAGTTGCCAGAGCATCGGCGAATTGGTTTTCATCTCGGGGAATATAATTCAGCTTGACTTTGGTGAAGAAAGTTAGCAGCCTCCTGACATAGTCTCTGTAAGGGAGCAAATGAGGTTGATGAACCAGCCACTTGCCATTGACCTGATTTACCACCAAAGCAGAATCTCCGAAGATCTCGAGGTTTTTGACTCGCAAGTCGATTGCCTCTTCGATCCCCATGATACAAGCTTCATACTCCGCCTCATTGTTAGTGCATTCGAAATTCAATCGAGCAGCCAAAGGTGTATGGACCCCTTCTGGCGAGATGATAACAGCACCTACTCCACTTCCATTCATGTTCACAGCCCCATCAAACATCAACTTCCATTTGGATTCAGGGTCTGGCCCCTCCTCCGGAAGTGGTTCTTCGTAGTCTTTCGACTTGAGGAACATAATGTCCTCATCCGGAAACTCGAACCTCATGGGTTGATAATCATCGATTGGCTGCTGAGCCAAGTATTCTGACAACACACTTCCTTTAATTGCCTTTTGCGAAGTGTATTGTATGTCATACTCTGTTAATATCATCTGCCACCGGGCTACTCTTCCCGTCAGAGCTGGCTTTTCAAAGATGTATTTCACAGGATCCATCTTGGAAATTAAGAGAGTAGTGTGAGTCAGCATGTATTGTCTTAGTCGGCGAGCAGCTCATGCCAAAGCACATCAAGTTTTCTCGAGTAGTGAGTAACGTGTCTCACAATCGGTAAACTTTTTGCTAAGGTAATAAATGGCGTGCTCTTTTCGACCAGACTCGTCCTTCTGTCCCAGCACACATCCCATCGATCCTTCAAGCACAGTAACATACATAATCAAAGGTCTCCCTGGAACTGGAGGCATAAGAATTGGAGGCTCTAACAGGTATTCTTTGATTCGGTCAAAGGCTTGCTGGCAGTCTTCGTTCCATTTAATGGCATGGTTCTTCCTCAGAAGCTTAAAGATGGGCTCGCACGTGGCCATTAGGTGAGAAATAAACCGTGCAATGTAGTTCAGTCTCCCTAAGAAACCACGCACTTGCTTTTCAGTCTTCGGCTCAGGCATCTCTTGGATAACGTTCACCTTGGCTGGATCAACCTCGATTCCTCGTTCACTAACAATGAAGCCGAGTAACTTGCCAGAACGGACCCCGAAGGTACACTTATTTGGATTCAACCTCAGTCTGAACTTCCGAAGTCTGTCAAACAACTTTGCTAGATTAACCAAGTGCTCTTCCTCTGTTTGGGATTTTGCTATCATATCATCAACATAAACCTAATTTCATGATGGATCATGTCGTGAAATAGCGTCACCATCGCCCGTTGATATGTGGCTCCTGCATTCTTCAAACCAAATGGCATGACCTTGTAACAGAAGGTGCCCCAAGGAGTGGTGAAAGTTGTCTTTTCCATGTCATCGGGAGCCATCTTAATCTGATTATAGCCAGAGAATCCGTCCATGAAGGAGAACACGGAAAACTGAGCAGTATTATCGACGAGCACATCTATGTAAGGTAAAGGGAAGTCATCTTTGGGGCTAGCCCTATTCAAATCCCTGTAGTCCACACACATCCTGACTTTACCGTCTTTCTTTGGAACCGGCACAATGTTAGCAACCCACGGAGGATAACTGGTCACGGCCAAGAAGCCAGCATCAAATTGTTTTTGTACTTCTTCTTTTATTTTAATTGCCATATCTGGACGTGTGCGCCTCAACTTTTGCTTTACTGGAGGACAATCTTCTCTGAGAGGCAGCTTGTGTACCACAATGTCAGTGTCTAAACCAGGCATATCTTGGTAGGACCAAGCAAAGACATCAACATACTCTCGAAGCATAGTAATCAAACGAGTCTTGACAGATTCTTCTAATGCAGCTCCGATCTTGACTTCTTTCTTATCTTCTTCAGTACCCAGGTTTATTACTTCGACAGCTTCTTCGTGCGGCTGAATCATCTTCTCCTCCTGTTTAAGCAGTCTGGCCAATTCTTCAGGTAGTTTGCAATCCTCTTCACCTTCCTCATCGGCTTGATAAATTGGATTGTCGAAGTCATACTCAGCCATAACAGGGTCGTCATTGATAAGATCTGGTGACAAGCACCTGCATGAATGGTGATTCATGCAAGGCTTTAGCAACAACTTGAGAAAATGAGAAACATTGCCATTTTTAAAACTTTTCTTTCTTTTTGAAAACAAAAGCAAAAAATGAAAGACAGAGAACAACATGAATGAATGTGAAACGTCAACTTTATTTATGATTGTGTTAAGAACAAATGAACCCTTACAGAGAGCTACTATGCCCCGGGCAAGACATAGTGCTTTAATACAGGAAAAACAGAAATAAAAAATTATTACTCTTCTAAAGAGGTGACTGAAATAAGCCTTTCTGATGTCCAGTTTCTAAGTTGAGTCCCTGAAATAGCAGGTCTGATCCATTCATCTAGGTCACAGTCACTATCGACTGTGTCATCCTGCACAGCATTGATATTTTCGTAGTCTACCACTCCCGCACTCGTGAAAGTGACCGGGCTCTGACAACCTTTAGCACTTGGTCCAGACGATGATTTCCCAGGATGATAACCAATTTCGAACATCTCTTTCTTCTCTGGCATTTCTACTGGACTGCCCCAGCCTTCTCGTATCCCAGATTCTACCAATTCAAGCACTTGCTTATAAGAAGCTATGGAAACCCCCTTCTTCGGTTCTTCGGGAGAAGCTACCACTGCAGATGCTTGTTCACTCTTCAAGGGCTCAAAAGCCTGACATGGGGTCCCAACTATTTCGCCATTCATCTCCACATATTTAAATGAAGCCAGATGACTAACAAAAATATCTTCTTCCCCACTGACAGTTACAATTTGACCCTCCCATACGAACTTTAACTTTTGATGGAGTGTGGACGATACCGCTCCTGCTGAATGTATCCAAGGTCTTCCGAGTAAACAACTATATGCAGGCTGGATATCCATTATGTAGAACGTGGTATTGAAGATCTGTGGACCTACTTTGATTGGTAACTCCACCTCCCCGAACACCGATCCCCTCGACCCATCAAATGCTCGAACTACTAGGTCGCTGGGCTTTAGAACCACTCCATCATAATCCAACTTCATCAGTGCTTTCTTAGGCAAGACGTTCAACGACGATCCATTATCTACCAACACATGAGAGAGTATTGCACCTTTACATTCTAGAGAGATATGCAATGCCCGATTATGAGCACGCCCGTCAGAAGTTAGATCCAAGTCTGTGAATCTTAATCTGTGACTAGCATTGACGTTGGATACCACCGCTTCCAACTGATTTACTAAAATATCCTGAGGCACGTACGCCTTGTTCAGAATATTCAGGAGAGCCTTCCTGTGAGAATCAGAACACATGAGCAAGGACAAGATGGAAATCTTCGACGGTGTCTGCTGCAGATGGTCCACAATCTTGTAGTCGCTCTTTTGATAATCCTCAAAAATTCTTCAACTTCTTTATCAAAGGTAAGGTCTGGATCAGTTGCCGGTGCAGGATCATTGACAACTGCTGGTTGTTTCCCTCTTGCTCTAGCCTAGGCTTCTGCAGTGTCTCAGGGTGGTATCACATTATTTCTTAGTGTTTCCGGCGCAAACAACCTTCCACTTCTAGTAAAGTCCCCCACTCCAACATTTTCTACTTGAGCTGGGGTTGTACTAGACGTGGCCAACTCTTGCTTCTGGCCGTTACAGTATACCTCACCACCATAATTCCAAGGAATAGCTCTATCACTTTGATACATTACGGGCCATGCAGTGGTGATGGTTATTGGTGCCACTCTAGCCCGTGAAGGAACTTGAGATGGATCGTAGAAGATAGTTACTGTGGAGACTTCGCTTTCTTTTACAACCTTGTCAAACTGCAACATTCCCTCATTAATCATATTTTGGATTCCCGCCTTTAACTGCTCACACCCATTTATAGCTTCAACACATTCTGGACAATCTTCTTCACATCCAGGAAAGATACCTTTCTTTGACAGGCAAACTTTAACAACCATCAACGAAGTCTGCAAGTCGTTGACATCACATACCACGTTCAGGTTCTCCCCTTCATCAACTGCCCCAACCGTACCTCTATGAGGAGGCATGGGGTTCTGAATCACATTAGGAGAAGGAGCAAAGTTAATTGCTTTAGTATCCAGTAGGTCTTGAACAACATGCTTCAGTGCTTTACAGTTCTCTGTGGTATGTCCGGGAGCTCCGGAATAAAATTCACATTTGGCATTTGAATCATAACCCTCGGGGATCTGGCTTGGCTTCGGGGGTTGTAGAGTTCGGAGTTGAATCATCTGAAGTTGTAGAAGATTCTTCAAAAGCTATGAATAGGACATCGGCGGAGCTTCGAAATGTCTTTCCTTGGGTCTCTGGGGGTAATATGAACGAGGAGCTCTTTGCTGATACCCTTGCGAGCGTTGTGGCTGCGGTGGTTGGACTTGCTGTTGAACAGGTGGAGTTGAAATAGTGACAGGGCCCACTTACTGATAAAATCCTCTATTGATCACTCCCCTCTGCGTGTACACTGCACCGGTCTCTCCCTCTCTTCTTTTCACGAAGGGTTTCTTAATACCTGAACTTGAAGCACCTCCATTCTGAATCTTCCCTTGCTTGAGCCAACTTTCTATCCTCTCGCCAGTCAAGATAATATCCGAAAATCCACTTGAAGAACATCCAGCTAGCCTTTCCATGAAATGCCCAGGGAGGGTATCCAGGAACAGGTCAACCATTTCTCTCTCCAACAAAGGCGGTTGCACTCGAGCGGCTACTTCATGCCACCTTTATGCGTAATCTTTGAAACTCTCTGAGCTCCTCTGAGTCAAACTCTGAAGTTGGGTGCGACTGGGCGCCATGTCGATATTATATTGATATTGCTTGAGGAAGGCTTCTCCCAATTCCTTCCAGTTTCTTACCGAACTTCTCTCTAGCTTCATATACCATTCCAAGTACCCTCCGGAGAGACTATCCTGGAAGTAGTACATCCAGAGTTTTTCATCCCGCGTGTGAGCAGCGATCTTCCGATAGAAAGCCTGCAAGTGAGTCTTTGGGCAGGAACTACCTTTGAACTTGTCAAAAGCTGGCGGCCTGAATTTGTGAGGAATAACCACCCCGGGGATTAGGCCCATGTCAGACACATCTATCCCCAAAGTATCTCTACACTCGAGGGCTTTGACTTTTTCAGCGAGCACCAAAAAATCATTAAGATTTCCTTCCCCATGTCATTGTTGAAATAATGGAATTGATCCTCCTGCCTGTCTTGTACTTGAACGAAAGTTGTCGTGGCTGGTTCTGGAATATAAGGTCCACCTGGGCCATTGCTGGTGTTGGGAGGAGCCCCTTGCTCGTCAGAAGTGGCCGAATGAGTATTAATATGAGGAGGGTTGAGCCCTTGAATTGCATTCCTTAACCCTTGCTGTCCCTGAGCCATCCCTTGCATCATGGTCATGAACTCTCTCATTCTGGTGCGAAAATCATTAAGCTCTGTTTGCATAACATCCATGACTGTCCTCTGATTGCTGCGAGTTGTGTAGCGATGCGGGATATCTTGTCGGAGATGTCGGGTCTTGGCAGCTCTCGCAATCTTTGCCTGAAACACAGATAAATTAAGCATCATGTAGAAAAACCTGCAAAAACAAAGAAGAGATGCAAATGATGCGTATGCAATGCAATGTGTTCCTTTTATTCACAAGTCTTTCCCTGTTTCCGGTCCTGGCATTAAGAGAATAATAATTGGGAAGAAGACCCCAGCAATATTCAAATACAATGAAGGTTGTGGAGAATCGGTGCTCATTACCCCGTGTCAGTGCAACCAATAACGAACAAGAAATTCAAAGCAATTCAATCACATAAACTGAAGTCTGAAATAACAAAGCCCCGAAGGGTTCCAATCAAAAGAACAACAAAGTACATCAAATAAAAGGAATCCCACAACAAGCCTGTGGGTAATCCAAGTACAATAACATGAAACTAAACCCTAGGGAACTCTAAATCTTGCAGCCTCCAGCTAAGACGCTTGACATTCTGGAACAACTGAACGATATTCGGATGATCAGGCTCCTGGATGAGTCTCTGGATGAGGAGATCCCTCGTATCAAAGGAAGCATGTAACTATTCAATCTGCTGCAGGAAAGTCATCTCATTCTCCTTACTTGGACCTGGCTCGGCCTTTGACCTCTTCACATCAGCTTTCAATTTCAAGTCTTCTATTTCTCTTTGAGCTTCTTTTAATGCTTGTTGACTTTCTGCTAAACGTTGGAGACGACCCTTCTCTTGATGATAAGCCTTCTGAAGGAGCTCTCTCTGTCCATCCAAGGAATCCTGAAGACTCTTGATTTCCAGCTTATGCTTGACATCCAACTCCTTTTGCTTCTTAAAATTGTCTTCCCATTTTTCCCGCCATAAGGTAACAGCTTCATTGGCTTCATTCAGGTCCTTCTTTTCTTTCCAGCGCTGGGCCGCCTTGTGAGTCTCAGCTAACCCCTTTTTCCTGAAGTAAAGCTCTCTCTCTTCGAAGTCCTTCTGCTTGAGACGAACTGTTTCTTCAGCTTGTATAGCTCTATCCTATAATTGACGGTTCTGAATCATCAATTTCTGACAAGAATTATGAGCCTCTTGATTCTCAAACCTAAGCTGCTTGACCAAAGCTTCCAACTTCTGATAATCTTCTAAAGGCACTGTGGTAGGTGGTGGTAACGGTGAGGAGAAAAGGATTAGAGTCACTTGAGCTTTTTCTCTTACCCACGCTTCAAACTCGGGAAACATTTGGTTATTACTCCTGCCCAAGCGTTCTATACCCTTTCTATTAATCAATTTCCAAGCACCTGCAGCTTCCCGTACCCATGGGAGATTGTCCTTCACAGGGAAATAAAAAGTCTGATCCAACTCCAAATCCTTGGGAACATTCTTCAAAGCGTATCCTAATTGTCTTCTCAAGAGTATGGGGTTGTAATTAATGCCCCCAGCTACTCCTAAGAGGGGAACATTAGGATACTTTCCACAGCTGGAGATGAGCTCTTTCCCTTTTAGCCTTAAGGTGAACCATCTAATGTCTTTGGCGGTCAACGCGCTTAGCTTTTGCGACCAGATTACCTTGGGATCCGTGAATACTCCAGTAACAGGGATGTGCCTCATAAACCATGTGTAGAACAACGGGGCACAACATCTAACCAAGCCGCCTTGTCTCTTCTCATTCTTATAGTGCACTAAATAATACAAGTCACCTAGGAGAGTAGGCACCGGATTCTTCATCATGAACAAATGAATGGCATTCATATCCACGAACTTCTCCATGTCAGCAAACAAAACTATCACGTACACAGATAATGCCAAGATGGCGCAAACTGAATCCCACTTCTTTTCCACGGCACATTCTTCAGCTCTTCTGACCAGAAACTCTAAGGGAAAACCAAGTACTCCTGCCTTGGTGGCAACCAGATTAGCAGATACCTCTGATGGGCTCAAATAAAGAGCTTTAGCGATGTCAGCATGAGTCGGTCTTGTTATTTCTGAATTGAAAGGAATCTGGTCTTTGATAGGCAGTCCCAAAATCTCGACATACTCTTCTAGCAATGGACCTAGCTGGAAATCTGGGAATGTGAAACATCGGAGTCTAGGGTCATAGTATTGTAGCAAAGTATGGATGGCACTCTTTTGCGAACTATCCAGACTGAACACCATGTCCAGAATATCACCATATTGTTGTTTGAAGAATCCCAAATGACCCGGGGTAATGAGAGACACCATCTGCTTGAGCAAGTCCACCTTGGTATCAAAAAATTTGTAGAAAATATTCTTCTTTCTGACGTCTTCCATTCTGAAGCAAAGATATGACCAGGAACAGGGAGTAATGTAAACCCTGAGAATAAAAGAAACACAAATGATTAGTGATGATATGATGCTTATGCAAGGCAAGGCATGTGATCAGTGAAGTGTCTGTGATGTGCCAATCATATAATCAGGTGTCGGTGCAAGGTCTCAAAATCCACATATCACAATAACAATCCCTCTGATCCGGGATCCATATCTTAGAATCAGAAATCCAGATCACAAAACTGAACCAAAGGCAAAGTGGGTATGCTGAAGGTATTAGGGTTCCTGCAAACCTGTAAACCCCTCCCAATCTCACGGGTGTGCTACTCGGGTGAACATCACGGACTCTCAAAGCCGAATAGTAATAATACGTTCACCATTTCCGAGAAATGGCTCATGACCAAATCAGGGAATCGGTTTGGCATTATATACTACTCAGGGAGGCCTCAGTTGAGTCCAGAAAAAACAAGCATCCCTCACAAGTCTCCAGCTTCAAGCACTGAATCGAGAAAAAATAGTACATTCATCCCGAAGGGTACAATACTACCGTCATACGAACAGTTTGCTCTAACTGAATTCCTATGAGGGAACCAGGCCATCCTATGCGAGTTCCCAATGGACCCTCGGATGCGAGTGGGTTTGCCAACAAATGTGGTCTACCACTGTCATCACTGGAGAGGGGTGTTCCCATTAAGGTCCTCGAAGATCGGTCACCAGATGCACATAACTATCAAGGTCGTACCCTAAAGTGAGGTAATCCCCACACAGAATGGTTCCAAGACGGTCGCAATCTGGGTGTGGAACACATCGCCACTCATCCTGGTGAGATACCATGGGAGTACAATGTCTGTCCATGCTAATCCTATAGTGCACTCAAGCCGGGTAGTTGGCTTATCTCACAGTAACTCCCATCCCACAGAAAAAATGAAAACCAGCACAGCCAGACAGTCCAGTATATATGATGCATGGAAAATAAATACTGAAAGCGGTAAATAAATGCTGTAAAGTAAAGCTGTAATATAAAACTGTAAATAAAAACAGTAAAGCTAAACTAAAGCACACAGCAACAAACACCCAAAGAAACAAAACCAAACAGGCGCTAGGATTGACTCTACAAGGGAAACCAGAGATTCTGGGTTCGATCCCCAGCAGAGTCGCTAGCTGTCGCTCCCGGGATTTTCATCCTAGTACAAACGCGAAAGTGGCGCGGAAAATTTAGAGTCGCCAGCCAAGCATTTTTACCCCGAAAGAACGGGAAAGGTAATGCTGCACAAATCCGAGGAAGAAGGAAAGTACAAGGTCCTGCGAACCAAAGATTTGGGTTCGGGAGTCGGTTACGACCTGGGAAAGTATTAGCACCCCAGACCGTCCGTCGTACCCGACGGGATCCACGCTTGTTTGTTTGTTTCAAAGGGTGAAAAAATAAAGCTGTTGAATAAAACTGCTACTGGAACTGGAATGATAATGGAAAAGGAGAAAGGGAATTGGAATGGAAAATTAAAGAAATAATGGGGAAAATGTAGGGAAAATAAAGAATGTGCTCGAACGGGCCCTACCCCGCTGCCTACGTACCTCATCGGGATAATGAGGATCAGAGTCGACGCAGTTTGCCTAACTAAGGCGGGAACTATTTGTTTGTGTTTTTTATAGCTGGAACTGCGTATGTCTATGCTCAGGTGTAGCAGGCTCGTCTGGTACGAGTGTGTTTACCGTCTTGCATGCGAGACAAGTCGTCGCGAGTTCGCGTTGTGAGTGAATGAGATGAGAAAGAGAAGTTCCCGCAGGATGGTCGCTTATTGTTTGTTTTTGTCTTTTATGAGAAATGTTTTGAATTTATTTGTGAACATTCTCATACTAAGACCTATCCATCGCGGGAAGTATTTACACCTTGCCCCGAAACAGGACGCGTATAAACAATCCGCAACAAAGTCTCGTGTCGTACAAGAATGTTCAATTTTCCATTAAATGTTTTATTGCTTTTCTTCATGAGGTGAGAAAGAATGACTCAAATTGCAAAAGGAAAAAAACTAAGGGGAACTAAGATACAACCCTAATTTTATTGATTTATTTACAAGGGATCCTATGGTTAATGAGGTATTCTAATCCTAATGGAAAAAAGCACCTAGAACTAATAGAATGCAACTTACTTCCTAAGGAAGATAAGTTGATTCTAAAGCCAAGGGAAAACCTATAAGCAATTGAAATATTAATCAACATACAAAACATTAAAATTTGAAAGTAAGAATAAAATTCAAAATAATTCAATTAAAGGTATAAACCTAAAATAATCCTAATTTTTATTCTAAGTCTAATTAAAACGAATCCTAAACCTAAGTTCTAAACTAAGGTCATTACCTAGTATTTTCATTCTAAAAAAATCAGAATCTAAACTAATCTAAATCCATACTAAGTCCTAGGATTAAATCTAACTAAACTATTTTTTATTGAAATTTAATATACTAGCCTAAACTAGTAGAATTTACATGCATAAAGGCCTAAGAATTAATATCCTAAAAAATAGTAAAACTTCTGGAAATATTATGAAATTTATTCTATGGGGTCCTAAAACTACCTATAATATTGTGTTAAAAGAAATCCTAAAGAATCAGAATTTTGCTATGCCTAAAAATTGTTTATTTCTACCTAAGAATTAATTACTATTTCCTAAGGATTAAGCCACTAAAACCTGAGATAAAATGCCTTAAAAAATCCACTAAAATTACAATAAGTACTATTATGATTCCTCTAACTATAGTAAAAAGAATGGGCAAAACAAGTTACTGGAAGACCTAAAAATAAAATCTACAAATTTATGTACAATTGAAGAAAATTCATTAAGAACTATTTACATAAAAAATTCACAATAAAATCAAAAATAAAGCAAAATCAGAAAAATAAAATGCCAACTATTTCTAATATGAATTAAAAGTCTACTTAAATTTTTATAGATTTTTATTATGCTTTTTCCTATTTTTTTATGAATTATTTTCTAACTATGCTAAACTAAAGAATTAATTCTAAAGAAAATAATAGGGGGGTGGATTTAGTAATATTTTTAGGTTATTTTTATGAATTGGGCTCAGAAAATGGGGTGTAGATAGAAAAAGAATGAGGCCCATGCGCTGAAACCAGGGGGAGGTGAGAAGAGTGATTTTTTTTCAGTTGTTTTCACGATGGGCCCCAAATGGGGGTGAAATTAGCAATGGGCAAGGCCCAGTTTTCGCAGGAAGCTGGGAGTGGTGTAGATAGCAAGGTTTTTAGTTGTTTTTATATATGGGCTTAAAATGGGGTGTGTATAACAATAGGGTCATGAAAGGGTGGTCCAACCGGACGGTGACAAGTGTCACCGCCGGATTGGACCTCAAAACTACAACCTATCCCCTTTTCAGCTTCTAACGGCAACATTAGGGTGATAATTAATGAGAATCAAGCACGTTTAATAATCCTTAATTTCAATATATTACTAATAATATATCCTCTTAATGTCTCTTGATGATTCCATTAAACCATTAATTACAATTAATAAATGAACATTAGAAAAGAGGAACAAAAATGGATGAAGAACCCTAATTTCCTCATCCCCATTTCTTCCGCCGCAGATAGACCTTTCTCCTCACCCCTCTAATTCCTACCATCGCCACCTTAAAACTCCATCATCGCCTTCTTCTTCTTCACTCCCTCAACTTCATTTACGCCGCACCATCCTCGCCATTACCTTCTTCTTCTTCGCAAAACAACCACACCCTCACCATTCCTGAAACAACCAACGAAACACAACCATGGTGTTTCCCCTTCCATTTCTAAACCTCCGCCTCCGCATAAACCAAACCCTAACGGAGTCTCCTACTGCCTCCGCCAACATCACCGCCTTCATTACAACCTAAATCCCAACCCGACGCCAATTGTACTCTCTATTCACCCGAAACGGCACCGCACTCACCCTCTCAACACCAGAACGAGGCCAAGACAAAGCAAGAGAGACGCGGTAATGAATCGTACCTTGACTATCGAAGACGAAGACGCGTGTGGTGTTCTGTTGACGAACGAGTCAAAGCTTCTTCAGGTAAGAAAATCCAAATACACTTCTTATCGTTCTTTCGCGTCTTATTCGATTACGTTGCTCTATGCTGTGTACGAGCTTCTGGATTATATTATTGATTGCGCACACTTCCTGAACCGCAATGTTAATGTGTGCCTATCTTGCAGGTTATGATGATGATGAAAGATTACACTACAATTGCGTCCCTGCAAAATGTTGAAAACAATTGTGAAGGCTTTGCCATAATGATGAAGATCCAGAGAGGTTTTCAATTGATGAAGATACTTTATGCCAATTTTCTGTTTGGAGAAGACGAATACAAGGTCAAGGGCGGGTAAGGATATCAATGGAGACTTGAAGGGTTACGGAAGAATGGAAGGGGATTGAAGAAATCGTGAAGGGGATTGAGGCTATGGTGCAAGGACTGTCAAGCCAAAGGGTGAGAATAAGGGTTGAAGGAGAAGAAGAAGCTGTGAAGAATTGAAGGAATGGTGAGTGAATTCAGAAGAAGAAATTGGTGAGGAATTATGTGGAGGAATGGAATGGTGAAGAAGAATAGGTGTGGGAAGATTGAAGAAGAGTGGAAGAGGATTGAAAAAAGGGTGAGGAAGATTGAAAACAGGGTGAAGAGCCATCGAAGAAAAAAAATTGTGAGAGATGGTTGATTTATAGCAGGCTTTCAATGAAGCTTCCAGAAGAAAAGTTAGTTAGGCAAGCTGTTATTTTCTGTTAGAATTTTGTTTTGAGTGCTTATGAATCTGTTAGGAATTGACAATTAGTTATCGATTTTTTTCTAACTTTGTTCTGTTATGGTTTTCTTCTTTCTTTGCAGGGTCACTTGGCCTGTTTTTATGAAGATGATTGATGAGGGCCAAAGGTGAAGGATGAGGAATGGATGAATATTGCAGATTGATGATGAACAACTAAAAAAGAGCGATGAGGGTTTGTGATATCAATTGCTGAATCGTTTCGATTCGTCTTCAGTTTCTTTCGCCTCGCTCTCAGGTATCTCGGATTTCATTTTGTCAACTTATTTATGTGGTTCCATAATCTTTCCCTTCTACTCCGAAGCAATGCTCATTTTCTGTGGTTTTAAATTTGATTCGCCATTACTGATATATCTGAATTGCTTTTCTTTGCGATTTTGAATCGTGATGTTCTTGCGTTAATGCGAATTTTGATCCTTTCCTCTTCAATGTGATTCTGAATCTATTGATTTTCGATTGCAGGTTGATAAGCAGGAAATGACTTATGTAAACAGCTTTCCTGAGGTGTGATTTGTGTTGTTGAGTTTCAAGACAAAGATGATGACAGATTGGAGATTAAAGGATTGGCTTTTTGTTTTTCTCAATTTTTTTAAGTTATCCAAAAGATCTGTTATAATTGTTGTAACTGATCCCTTCTTTTGGACTCTTTTCCACCTGAAACTTCTACATTTTTTTTTCTGATATACTCTGTTATAACTTTTCTTATTGTAACTGAAATTGGAGGAAGTTTTGTCCTATTATGATTTTTTTGTGCCACTTAATTAGTCTTGTAACTAAAAAACAACAGCCATCTTTGCTACAAAAATCTCGCACATATCTCCCTCTGAATTTACCGAAACATGTTGCTTTCTCTTCTTTTTTCTTATCTCTCTATCTTCAATTTTAATATTATGAATAGGCTTGATTAAGAGCAAATCCCAGTCAGCAACTAAACTCCACCACATGGCCCCCTTTTTTTAAAGACAAACCAATAATACCTGGCCCAACCCTTTCCTTTTATTATTTGGCTGCAATTAGCAATGGGCCATGAAAAGGATACTTAATAAATGGTTTAACAATGATAAGGACTTAGAATTGATAGGGATAATTTGGGGTAATTGGACTTGGGTTTGAAATATGAATTTGATATGGGATATGAAAATTGAAAGGTGGTTCTATATGGATTACGGACAAAAATAAATAAATGGAAAAGTGAATGAAAGAAACTGAAAACGAATTGATGAAAACATATGGAACAATAAAAATTGAAAAGAAATAATAAAAAAATGAAAAAATAATAATAAAATGAGAGTGGAATGGAATAGTCGGGAATGGTTCATAACAATGAGAATGAATGGATATAAAGTCCCGATTTTAACCCAAAGCCTATTTTGAATTCTTTCCACAAGTCTATAAACATAACCACTTCTGAGCCACTGAATATTTTTCATACTAGTCACAACTCCTTGAATCGTCTGAAACATGCCATGACCATTCGAATCCAGATGAATCACTGATAAACTGAGGGTTCGAACCAAACTTCACACCAAACACTGCTCGATAAACGGATGAATCTCAGCACACGACAACATGATCTTTGAATATGCATTGTCTAAGAAATAGTCCAGTGGTCCAAAATAATCTTGTAATTGCAGTGATCTTTTGATAGTTTGACCAAAATTAGGTCAAACTCCTATCCGGATCGAAACATAACTGAACAACCGCATTTGAAGTGGAATCGTTGTCCAGTGAATATTCTCCACCATTTCAATCCCTGGCAGACACAGATAAGGTACGAAACCCTAGATTCAAAGGGCCTGAATCACGTGCCTTATAAATCCATGAAATGCACTATTATGATGTTAATGAACTGAGGGCAAATTTTGAGGTATTACACATCTATGAAAGAGAATACCTTATGTTGAGCAGTGTTGTCTACCAGAATATCAATATGTGGAAGTGGAAAATCATTTTTGGGGATGACTTTGTTCAAATCCCTGTACTCTACACACATGCGTACTTTACCATCTTTCTTAGGCACCGGTACGACATTTGCAACCCATTGAGGATAGGAAGTGACAGCTAGGAACCCTGCATCAAATTGTTTCATCACTTCTGCTTTAATCTTTTCTGACATTTCAGGCCGCATACGACGAACTTTCTGCTTTATTGGGCGACAACCTTCCTTCATTGGCAGATGGTGAACCACAATATCAGTATTAAGTCCCAGCATATCCTCATAAGACCAAGCAAAGATCTCCACATAGTCATGTAACATCTGAGTCAGTCTGTTATTAACATTTTCTTCAGCTCCTATCTTGACCTCTTTCCTATCTTTCTCAGTTCCCAGATTCACAACTTCAATTGGTTCTTCATGTGGTTGTATAAATTTCTCTTCTTTTTGTAACAACCTAGCAAGATCTACAGGCACTTCACAATCTTCCTCATTTCTATCCTCGACTTGATAGATCGGATACTCGAAGTTATAATTGGCAATAGTAGAATTGTTATCAACAGGATCCAGAGTGGATGAGGATCTACATTTTAGTGATGTGGGTGTGTGTAAAAACACATAGCTTTTGATAAAGGAAAAATAAAAGAAAGACAAAGAGCACAATATTTACGAAAGCAAAAACGTCCATTGATTTTATTGAATGAAAATATGCGAATGAAATGACATCCCTAACAAGTATATCATTGTTCCCCGGGCAAGGCACAAGGCTTAAAAGTTTAATTGTTCAAAATTACAAACTAAAAAATAAGAAAAACAGTAATAACATTTACTCCTGACTAAAGGAGATAGGAATAACATCTTCATCTTTCCAATTATTGAGCCCACTGCCAATGGTAGGAAAGATCCAGATATCTAAGTTGTAGTCTTCATCAGAATCCTCCACAACATTGACTTGATCCTTCTGAATTCCCTTGTTGGTGATACGAATAACACAAGCACAACGAACAGCCTTCTGAGATTCTGCACTAAAACCCAAAGCAAACTTGTCAGACATGTAAGGAATGTCAGGAAGCTGACCCCAAATAGTATAACCACCTTCTTCAACTACAACTCTAGCATCCTTCAGAGAGGCCATTGTAGGAGGTATTCTAGTAGTAGCAGGAACTGGTTTAGCAGCAAGGATAAACTCAGCAGCAGGAACAACCTGAGGAACCACTTTAAATGTTTGGCAAGGAGTCTCAACAAATTCACCCTCCATCTCAACATACTTGAAAGTGTTTACATGACTGACCATATACTCTTCTTCACCATAAACAGTGAGAATCTTGCTTTTCACTGGATATTTCAGCTTCTGGTGTAAAGTGGAAGTCACAGCACCTGCCACATGTATCCAAGGATGCCCAAGTAAGCAGGAATAGGAAGGACGAATATCCATCAAATAGAAGGTAGAATAAAAAACTTGAGAACCCACTTTGATTGGGAGGTCAACTTTTCCGTGCACCATTCTTCTTGAACTATCAAAGGCTTTCACCACCACATTACTGGGTCTTAGCTCAATATCTTCAAAGTTGAGTTTGTCTAGAACATCCTTTAGTAACACATTTAATGAAGAACCATTATCCACTAAAACATGAGACAGATTAGTGCCCCTACACTTAATGGAGATATGTAGAGCTCTGTTGTGGTTTGTTTTGGCAGGAGTTAGATCAACATCAGAAAAGCCTAAGTTATTATTAGTTGTCAAGTTAGCAACAAAATTTTGAACTGGTCCACAGAGATTTCATGTGGTACATTAGCAGACTTCAGTAAATTTACTAAAGCCTTAGCATGTGCTTCAAAGCACAACAACAGAGACAACATAGAGATCTTGGAGGGAGTATGCCCCAATTGTTCAACAATATTATAATCACTCTTGCAGATGACCTTCAGTAATTCATCCATCTACTTATAGAGGTCTTCAGTAACTGGTGTTTTAGCCTGAACAGGCTCAATCAATGTTCATTTGCCCCGAGCTTCAGTACTAGGACCAGGATTGGAGGTATGAATTGGAGCAGCAACAGTCTTTGAAGTGTCTTCTGGAGAGAAAATTCTTCCACTCCTTGTAACCTTACTAGTCCCAACAATATTGTTAATATCAGGATTAACATTTGTAGTTGGTATATCAGTTAGAGGATCTTGCTTGATACCATGGATATAAACATCAGAACCATAATTCCAAGGGATAGCCATGTCAAAAGAATATGGAATTGGACCAGGAGTAGTAATAATCATGGAAGCCACCTTTGCCTCAGCAGTAATTTTCACAAGACCTTTAGAAGTAATCCTTACAGGACCCTTAGAAGTGATCTTCACATGAGTATTAGTAACCACAGACACATCTTCAAGCTTCAGGTTTTGGGACAGGCCTTCACATAAGCTTTCTACAAAAGGGATCTTCTTAAACAATATGGTATGGTTGTCCATTAAACCCTGAACACCTTATTTCAGCTTCTAACAGTCATTAGATTGAGAGGTACAATAAAAACATTCTTCATTGCAACCCGGAAATAAACCGGCTTGCTGCAGCTTCTTCTTAATAATGGATAGAGGACTTGTCAAATCAGTCACTGTAGAAATATAAGAAACATCATCAACAACATTAACAGTCTTCTCATGCTTGGGCATAGGAGCAGTAGTCACATTAGGAGTCTCAGGAGGATCAAACTCAATTTCTCCAGCATCAATCATATCCTGAATCTTATTCTTCAACGCCCAACAATTATTAGTATCATGGCCTGGGAAGTTTGAGTGATATGCACATCTTGCATTGGGATTGTAACAAGGAGAGGTAGTATTGGGATTCTGAGGAGGGTCCCTCAAGGTAATCAACTCTCCTTTCAACGTGTGTTGCAGAGCCTGAGCCAACGACATATTGATCTTTGTAAATTTCCTCCTAGGCGTACCTTGCTTAGGCTGACTATTCTGTTGCTGATCTTGTTGTGCAGGTGCAGGATTAGAGATTAGGACTTCTCCCACAGATTGGTTATTCCTATTACGACCCTGTTGGCCATACACAGCATTAGATTCTTTCTTTCCATTAGAGGGATTCTTGGTGGTACTTGAAGAGGCAACCATTTGTATCTTACCACTTTGTATTCCATTCTCCAAGCGTTCTCCAGTCATTATCAGCTTAGTGAAACCAGATGATGAACTCCCAATGAGATGACTATAGAAAGGGCCAGTTAGTGTACTCATGAACATATCAACCAATTCCTGTCATTTTAAGGAGCTTGAACTCTGCTTGCAAGATCTCTCCACTTCTGGGCATACACCTTGAAACATTCTTTAGAATCCATAGACATGCTTTGGAGTTGCATGCAAGTTGGTGCTAAATCAGAGTTATATTGATATTGCATATAGAAGGCCTCAGCAAGATCATTCAAAGTACGAATATTGGTACTCTCAAGTTGATAGTACCTGTAACACGGTGGGAGAACTGACCTTTTAGTCATGTTGTGGATAGCAAGAGTCGCCACCGACTTTTATTTTATCCAAATGGAAAGGACATAAAAGAACAGGAAATACCTATTTTAAAAGACTTGAGTTTGTGGGGTAGGTTATACAAAGGGAAGGTGTTAGCACCTTTTACATCCATGGTTATCCATGGGCTCTTAGTTACTTAGCTCACTTAAATTGTTTTTGAAGAGTGTAGTGTGTGATTAGAAATTTTTCTAAGTACTTTGTAATGATCCTCGTATGGATGTATACAAAGCCTTGTTTTGAAAAATTGTTTTAAAAAGTGAGGTGTAAAAAGTAATTTTAAGATGTGAACAAGTAATTAAGAGGTACCTACCCTAGATTAAGTCTTTCATGTTCTCGTATGTTCTTTCAATGGTAAGACTATCCCTATTATTAAGGAATAGGTAGTCATTACCTTGGATGTGTATAAGGGTCGGGCGTAGGGTCATCGTATGATCATAGAAGGAAACTTAAGGGATGTCTTTAGCAATTCGTAGGGACTATCATCATTTATTCGAAGGGACAAGATCATTATTCCGTAGGCAACCTCGAAGGGACTTGATCTTTTAAACTGTAGGGACTATGATGATTTATACTTAAAGGGACTTTGCTTAAGACATCCCTATATTCGAGGGACTTGACCATTTTAAATAAGGCAACCAAGAGGAATACCCTAGGAAGTGCAAGATGGTGATCAAAGATCGACTTACGTGTGTGAGTGTTTATTTTCAAATATTTATCTTTTTAAAGTTAATTATCTAAATTAATTTTAATTACAAATAGTTTCCACACCTTATTAACTAACCACACAATAAATATAATAAAAATAATGACGGAAAAATAAACCTACGAATTATTACATGGCTTTGGGATAATTACAATATAATCGGAAAAATAAATAATAAAGCAAATATAAATAAGTAATAATAATAAATAAAGCAATAATAATAAACATTAGAAAAAATAAAATAATAATGAAGAAATAAAGAAAAATTAGAATTTTTAAAGAAATTATTTGAAGTTAAATAAGTTAGAATTTTATGAGTTTATAAGAAAAATAATATAAGTTTAAATGATAATAAAAGGATAAGGTATTAAAAATTTATACAAAATAAAAAGTTATTAAAGAAATATTTTAATTAGGGTTTAGGAAAATAAATTAAGTTTTTAGGGTTAAATGAAAAAAATTAGGGTTAGTTAAAGAAATTAGGGTTTTTAAAATAATTAGTTAAAATAAATTAGTTTTTATTTACAAAATATATATACATATAATAAAAGTTATATACAAAAAATATTATTAGAAAAATAAAATTAATTAAAATAAATATTAAGAAAAAAAATTATGAGTTTTAAAAAAAAAATAAGATTTATAAAAAAAACATTATTGGTTAGGATTTAATAAGTTAATTAATAATTATAAGAAAATTGAAAATATGTAAAAAATAAAAGTGGGGAGGCTTGGTTTTGATCCCAGGACCTCCCCCTTACCAGAATCAGAGGCAACCACTGGGCTAGCGCGCGCTAGTGATGAACATACAAGAAACAATTCTTATATGATGATCATGCAAAATAAATGAATTAAAAGAAAAAAAAATGCTTCAGTCTAGAATCGAACCCAAGCCTCCTGCCTCAATACGCATACGCCCAACCAACTGAGCCAAGCAGCACTTCTGAAACATAACTACAAACAAAACCTAATAAAATAAACAAAGTTTCAAAATCCAGATTTTGCGCCAGACTTCATCTTCTTCGCACGTCTGTCTAGTTAGGCTATAGTGACACTTTGCCTGTCACTAAAGCTTGTAGTGACGAGTTTTGTCCGTCACTACATGTCTTGTACATTCAAAAATTCACAACACATGATATACATACATTTGAATAACACAAATCAGTTAATAACAGTCCTCTAAGTCCAATTGATCCATCAATTTCATGAGAAATTGCTTTTAACAGTGGTTCCCAATTTTAAGTTTATGAAACCCTAACAGTGGCATATCACTCTCCCTGCATTGAAACTCCAATCGAATCATCCAGAAACCATCTACATGCAATTACAAACAAGACTAAACAAACAAAAACAATTTATTATGCATAAATATGAAGAATCGAAAATTCAAGAATGAAACACAAAAGTGGTTTCGGTTTGTATGGTTTGGCATGCTTTCGATGATGGTGATTATGTATTCATGTTCAGAATGCTTTAAGGAACATAATGGAACCTTCAAAACCTTTGGAAATTGGTTGGAATGATGAAACCGATTTTTCACTTTTTCTTGAAAATTTTGACTTTGTTCTTGGTTTCTTGGCTGCCAAAACCGTGTCCCCTGCTTGTGTTAGGTTTGTGTACTTGTATGGAAAAGAATTAGGTCAAAATAGTTGTGGATTATTGGGCTTTTGAAGTAACTTGATCATGAAGAAATCAATCATCATAAAAGTTCAAAAATTATATGAATACTTGCTATTTTAGGTTCAATCTGACTTTAGTTGATTTCCAATCATTCTAAATATAATTCAAATGATTTTCAATCAAAGATTTCATGCTTTATTTGATTTTTCATATTTTATATATATTTAAATTGAATTTTAATGAATAAAATCCAAATAAATATAAAATAAACTATAAAAATCTGAAAAAATAAGCATTGGGTCGTGCATGATGTCATTGTAAGGATTGGATTACAAAATTGCAAGCCCATTTGGAAAAATTTGGTTTTAAGACCTCATTTGCTCAATATACCCCTCAAATATTTCCCAACTTTGTCAATGCATCAATCTCTCAATTTTAAGGATATGAAGGTGTTCTTGGACATTTTGGAAAGATTAAAGAGTCCTCTAACCAAACTCTTTTGTCTCATGTCCATATCCTTTACCATTTTCAAATTATGCCCTTTGGAAGATGTTGACTTTTTGTTGACTTTTGAAATGACCTATAATGTTTTAGCTCATATCTTCTAAATGAAGCATTTTTAGGCTTGGCTTGTGATACATAAAGTTGTAGGGAATTCAATTTCCTTCAAAATGAGCTTTGGATGGGAATTTTTTGATGAAGCATATGAAAGTTATGGCTGGTCAAAGTTCAGTTGACTTTCCTTAAGAAAACCCTAATTTAGAAACTCCTGATTCTTGATGATCTAAAACTTCCTTGATGAATCATGATCAAACCTTGATCAAATGATGGATATTAGTTCATAAAATTGATGTTGGCAAAAAATCTTGAAGTTTGACTTTAGTTTGACCACAGTTGACCTCAGTTTGACTTTTTAACTAATTTGACTGATTTTTGCATATCTGATCATCTGACTGGGCAAACTTATTGGGAAAGCCTTGAAACTTGACATGGGGATTCTTGAATACATGTGGGATGTTATGAAGCTCACTTGAGGCCTTGAAAGTCATTTTAACCCGAGGAAACACAAAACCCTAGTTTTGGACACTTTGCTTAGGAGGAGGCATTGTCTGAGGAAACTTCCACACTTCCTGACTAATTGGGAGTCTTGAGGATCTTATTATCATTTAGAAGTATTGAGAGAGGTTGTCTTGATTTTTGGAGGGCAAATTTTAGGGTACAACAGTACCATTCCAATTGAGCTCCAGATAAACTCTCTTGAAAGAAATGAATCCATAGCGTCATGTCAGCAGAATGTGGCTGGATCCTCCGGACATAAGATCTCAACTGCAGTTTAGGACATGAAACACCATCATATACCACAAAAGTAGGAACATTGAAACCAATAGGGATAACAACTCTAGAAATCAAACTCAGATCTTCAAAATCCAACCCAGAAGACTTTTGTAACTCCATAACATTCACCCAGTCCTCCAGTAACTTATACTACTCATCACCAGTTGAATCATGGTAATAATTCTCCTCATAATCAGAATTCATAATAGTACCACGTGGGCTTTATTCTTCTCTTGTAGAATCTTCATCTTCAGGGTTTTCAACCTCATCACCTGTCTTGATTGGAGCTCCGAATCTTCTTCCCAAATTGATGAAACCAACTGGTTTTTTGGTCTTCTTCTTTTTCTTGGCTAAGAGTGCCTCCAACTCTTCTTGTCCCTTGGACAAGTTCAGGATCATCTCTTAGAATTGGGCATTATGAGCTTGAAGATCTTTGACAGATTGTTCAAGAGCCATTTCTTCTGAAATAAATAGCGAGAAGATAAGAAACCTGTTGTGAAAACCTGTCATGCAATGATATGGTATGTAGATGCATATGCAATGTTTTCAAGGACCGCATGATTTAAATTTGATAAAACAAACAAAAACAAAAACTCTTATTAGTAGGCTTGAGATAATATTGCCCCTTGGGCTTACAAATGAAAGAGAACAAAATTTATAAAGAAAATAAAACATTTTAGATTTAAGTCTCCCATGGACGCTTCCTCTTGGTGTTGAGATTCCGCTCCTCGTGAAGTTGCTTTGTCAGCTCCAGTATTCTTTCTTGGCTAACCTTGAATTAAGCTTCAAAGGTATCTCTTTGCTCCTTCAGTTGGATCCAGGACTTCTGCAGTTCTTCCAGATCAGTAGGCATATCTGGATGAAGGATAGTGTAAGGAACATCTCCTTCAGCGATAGGTTCCATAGTAACCACTAGAACGACAGGATATGGCATCATAAGGATCTAAGCACGAGACCACACCCATCTAAGGTAAGGTTCCATAGGAATGGAGTACTTTGGTTCCAGAGTCTTACTATCAACCTTGTTCACCTTACTTCAAGCTCGTATAAACCTTTGACGGTAACCTTGAAGATCATTTTTATAATCAAACACAATACCTTGAATAAGCATGTCATGAGGACCATCACTCTGAGCATAACCAAACTGACGTAGAGCTAAATAAGGGTTGTAAGTAATGCCCCCTCTTATGCCAAGGAGTGGCATATTAGGGAACTCTCCACAACGGTCAATGATAGTGACATTTTCCATAGATCGGGAACACCAATAAATATCTGAATGAGAGAGTGACATTATCCTTTTAAACCACCTCAAACCTTTGTCGCTCCCGGAATTTTCATCCTAGTACAAACTCGAAAGTGGCGCGGAAAAGGTAGAGTCGCCAGCCATGCATTTTTATCCCGAATGAATGGGAAAGGTAATGTTGCACAAACCTGAGGAAGAAGGAAAGGACAAGGTCCTGCGAACCAAAGATCTAGGTTCGGGAGTCGGTTACGACCTGGGAAGGTATTAGCACCCCAAACCGTCCGCCGTACCCGACGGGATCCACGCTTGCTTGTTTGTTTCAAAGGGTGAGAAATAACTACTGTTGAACAAATGAACTGCTAACTGGAATGGGAATTGAAATGAGAAAGGAACTGGAAAAGAGAATAAAAAGAAATAATGGAGAAATGTAGGGAAAATAAAGAATGTGCTCGAACGGGCCCTACCCCGCTGCCTACGTACCTCATCGGGATAATGAGGATCAGAGTCGACGTAGTTCGCCTAACTAAGGCGGGAACTATTTGTTTGTGTTTTTTAAAGCTGGAACTGCGGGGAGTATTTTGAATTTGTTGAGAAATATTTTGAATTTGTTTGTGAACGTTCCTGTACTAAGACCTATCCATCGCGGGGAGTATTTACACCTCGCCTCGAAACAGGACGCGTATAAACACTCCGCAACAAAGTCTCGTGTCGTACAAGATTGTTCGGTTTCTCATTAAATGTTTTATTGCTTTTCTTCATGAGATGAGAAAGAATGACTCAAATTGAAAAAAGGGAAAATCTAATGGGACTAAGACACAACCCTAATTTTATTTGATTTATTTACAAGAGAGGTCCTATGGTTAGTGAGGTTTTCTAAACCTAATGGAAAAAGAACTTAGAACTATTAGAATGCAACTTACTTCCTAAGGAAGATAAGTTGATTCTAAGGCCAAGGGAAACCTATACAAGTAAAATATCAATCAATATGCAAAGCAAAAAATTGAATGAAAGAAACAAAATTCAAATCAACACAATTAAAGGCATAAACGTAAAATAGTCCTAATTTTATTCTAAGTCTAATTAGTATGAATCCTAAGTTCTAAACTAAGGTTATTACCTAATATTTTCATTCTAAGAAATCAGAATCTAAACTAGTCTAAATCCATGTTAAATCCTATGATTAAATCTAATTAAACTATTTTTTAATGAAACTTAATATCCTAGCCTAAACTAATAGAAATTATATGCATAAAGGCCTAAAGATTAATATCCTAAAAAAATAACAAAAGTTCTGGAAAAATTATGAGATTTAATCTATGGGGTCCTAAAACTACCTATAATATTGTGTTAAAAGGAATCCTAAAAAATCATAATTTTGCTATGCCTAAAAATTATTTATTTCCACCTAAGAATTAGCTACTATTTCCTAAGGATTAAGCCACTAAAACCTAAGATAAAATGCCTTAAAAAATTCACTAAAATTACACTAAGTACTACTATGAGTCCTATAACTATGGTAAAAAGAATGGGAAAAAAAGGTTACTGGAAGACCTAAAAATAAAATCTACAAAACTATGTACAATTGAAGGAAATTCATTAAAAAGAACTTACATGAAAAATTCGAAATTAAATCAAAAATAAAGCAAATAAAATTCTAAACATTTCTAAAATGAATTAAAAGTCTACATAATTTTTTGGGAAATATTTCTAGGCATTTTCCTATTTTTAATGAATTATTTTCTAACTATGTAAAACTAAAAAAATTAAAATCTAAAGAAAATGAAGGGGGGTGGAAGAAGTATTTTTATTAGTTGTTTTTTCCACTGGGCCTAAAAATAGGGGTACGGATAGCAGAAGAATGGGCCCAAACGCAGGATAGCTGGGGGAGGTGCATAAGTGATTTTTTAAGTGTTTTTTTCACTGGGCTTATAATGGGAGTGAGAATAGCAATATGAATAAGGCCCAAAAACACAGGAAATAGAAGGAGGTGCAGAAAGGAAAATTTTATGTTCATTTCTTCACGGGCCCAGCAGAGGGAGGTGTGGATAGAAAATCCAAAGGCCCATTTTCGCAGATTTTGAGGGGAGTGCATAATATGGAATGCAGTCAACTTTTGTTGACTTTATCTAGGCCCTACGATTGGGTCTTCTCCTAAGGTATTCTAATCCAATGGACCACAGGTGCTGGAACATAATAACTATGATATATGGCATGCGGGTGATTGGCCACGAAGGAGCCTACCGGACGGTGACAAGTGTCACCGCCGGTGTGGCTGGAAATCCCAAAAGCTTATCCTAATTGAATCTCTAACGGTGCACTTATGTGGGAATTATGAAGATTATTATGCCTTAATGATAGATTAAATCCTCTTAATGGATGTTTACCGCACTTAATTCTTATTATTATAATATCTTTTTTCTGAATTAAATTACTTAACAGTTTTCTTTATAATTATTAAAATAAAAACAAAGCAAAGTGGCAAAAGGGGCTAAAGAACATTTGCAAACCCTAACCCTTCTTCTCTCTTCCGCCGTCGCCATCATCATCTTCCCCCCTTCGCAACCTAACCTATCCGCCTTCACCAACTCTCATCGTCACCCCCTCAGTTTTATTCTCCTTCCGCCACCACCATCACCTTCCTCCATAAACAAAATATTGAAGAGATTCAGTTATGTTAAGATTGATGATGCATAGTGATGGTGATGAATTTGCATATTCATGAAGGTTATGGTTTTAATGTGAAGACTGAAAATGGAGAAGATGATAGGATGATGAAGAATCCAGAAGTGAAATTGAGAGAGAAGATGGAGATGAAGATGGTGAAGAAGAAAGAGAAATGGTTGCGGGAGAAGTTTGGTCAAGAAGGTGTGAGGAAGGATTGTTCAAGAAGAGTGGAAGAGGATTCCAAAATGGTGAAGAGATGGAAGCCCTGATTTATACAGAATCGGAAACTGTTTAATGAGAAATTTAGGTGAGGTTCTAGAAGCTTTTTCTATTATTCTGTTATGACATTCAGTTAGAATCAGTTGTGAGCTTTGTGAATTCAGTTACGATTTTTTTCTGTTATGAGCTGCTATCCCATGTTTTCACCTTTGCTAGTGTTTGTAAACACCCCAAATTTTCCCTCACTAAGTTCACACCATGGCTTGTGATCTTTCATACTTGCATTAGTCTAATCATATCATTTCATGTGGCATTTTTTCTTCACTGCATTAGTTCAAGTTCATCTGCATCTAGGGTTTGTGATCTGAGCAATCCAAGATCCTTCTGAGCCGCTCCAAAGGTCATCAATCATCTCAAGAGGGTCCATGTATGTTAAATCATCATATTTTATCCTCCAAAGATCAAGGAAGTCAAAGAATCACAAGAACTGGCAAAGCATGGAAGCAGAGCCAGGGTTTAACTACACAGATGACCTGAAATTAGGGTTTTGGTTTCAGAGGCCATAACTCCAAATCTTTTGGTAATTCTTGTTTCTATTGGTCTCAATATGTTATAAGGATCATACATACCAAGTTTGATGGAAAAATTCATTGTGGAAGTCATCTGATCACTGGGTAACTTCCTGAACAAGTCAGAGCAAAATCAGGGCATCTGGGGCCCCCCAACATGGACCTAAAGTGGAATTTTCATCAAATTGAAGTTATATGGTCTTTATTTGATCATTGAAGTGTTTATAAGTTCACAAATTTGAAGAAAAGTGAGCAAAACCAAAAGTTGCCAAAAATGGAAATGACTTGTAATGTAAACTTTCCATTTTGGGAAAGTTTTTCAACCTCCTCTTTCTCAACCAAAAATGCTTCAAATGAAAACTTTTTGGTCATGAAAGTTGTATATTGGATCATTACCTTTTCAAAAAGTACAAGAACAAGATCTAATTCATTTTGGAACTCAAGTTATGGCTTTCCAAAGTTGGCAAAAATCACATAATTTCATGTTTCATGCCAAAGAGGGAATTTTGCAAAACCTCTTGCCAATTCATTTTGTGACCTCAAATTGACTTCTAATCATCATACAAACATAACACATTGCCTAAAACTAAGAATTGGCCCAATAATTTCCAAATTTCATGACTTGCACATAAAGAAATCTCAAAAGGGCCAAAGGTTCACAAATTTGCAAAACCTCCCATAACCTTTCACAAACTTGTTGATTTGCCTCAAAGTGATTTCCATGGACATCCTCAATCCCAGCTGCACTAGACACCCCTTTATCCTTGGCCTGAACCAGCCCATACCTCAAAGTACAACTTTGTTGACTTTTTTGCAAGAAGGCCATACCAATCAGCATAGCCCACACCAACTCCACAGACCTATCACAGCTTGATATGTGGACAAAATGAAACTCATAACACACAAGAACCAAGCCTGAAACCACAACATTGCCATAGTTCACAAAAACTCTTCCTCTTGCATTTTCTATCGAATCTCACAACTCATCCACTCAAACTTAAAACTTCTTCCACCATTCATCTCCAAATTCATCACTGATCAGTTCCAACCCATCAAAACAACCTGAAACCACCTCAAACCAAAATACGATTTTCACCACCTCTGAACTGAAACCTTCAAAACACCTCATACAAACTTATTTCAAGCTTGCCAGAAGCATCAAGGGGCTCATTGGAGTGGAAAAGCACAAGGAGAAAGGCCAGAAAGCCCAGAATTCGAAAGCTCAACTTCAGGTAACATGATGAACAATTTTTCCATAACCTTGTTTTCTTGTTAGAATGTTGTTCTATGTGTTGCCCTGATCATGGGGATGTGTTTTTTTCAAGAATGAGCCAGAAACAAGCATTTTATGTTGCTTTGAAACTTTTGCCCTAAACTTGTTCTTCTTCGATTCTCTTTGTGTAGTTGAAATAAATTGTTTATGATGCTGGATTCTTGTTATTTGATGTTAGAGGATGAGTTCTGGAGATTTTGGCATGATTTTGTAGCCTAGGGAGTGAGATAGAGATTTTCAGGGGAGAGTGTGGCCGGAGAAGATGACCGGAGGTCATTTCCGGCCACCTGAAAGTCATTAGGTTAATTAATTAGGTTTAGGGCACTTTTTAAATTTGGGCCGTTAGATCAAGCTTTCCCGCGTGCATTGTGTGGACCAGATTGATTCACTTAAGTTTAATTAGGTTTAATTAATATTTTAATGGAGATTAGCTCAGTTTAAATGTGGGCCGTCCAGATGCGCGCCCAGTCAACCTGTTCAAGCCCAGATTCAATCCCCACCACCCTTTCTGCATACTTTCATTTATTTCATTTTATTTCATTTTTTTTCTTATTTAATTTGTATGAATTTTTAAAAATAGTCAAAATAGTCAAAAAAATTCTGAAAATTTTTATCAAACCTTTTATTAATTTTCAGAACCCAAAAATATTTTTATTTTTATTTTTGCATTAAAAAAAATATTTTTAAATCATTTAAATGTTATTTTTAATTAGTTAATTGATTTTAATTAATTAAAAATACATTTAAGTATTTAAAAATCACAAAAAAATCAGAGAACATTTTCAAACATTTAGAAGCATTTACAAACTCACCACACAAATTTCTTTTTGGTTTTGATCACACTTTGACATTTTTTATTTGAATTAGGGTTCTTAAATTGTTCATTTTCTAACCCTAACTTCAAAAATTCATAACTTTTAAACCAAGTGGAGTTTGTGAATGATTCTTTTTGCATTGTTCTATGCATGACTTCTAGTTTCTAAAGATATATTTGTTTCATTTTTATCTTTAATTTTCAATTTGTTTGGCATTTTACCTTGAGGATCACCCTTAAAACCCTAAAAACTTAGGAAATTCATAACTTCCTTTAGGTTTAGCTTCTGACCTCCCCCTTTGGATGGTGAACTAATATAGGATTAGGGTTCCCTTAAGTCCATTTTCAATTTTTTATCTTATCATTTTCTTCTGTTTTTGAGTCTTGCATCTCACATGTTCATATAACCCTAATTTCTCATCTTATCTTGCATACATCTTGCATATGCTTGCATCCATGAACTTGCCATGACATTTTATGCATTCACATGACTCTTAAGACATCCTAGGACACATTAGATTCATTTTTTATCATTGCATCATCCATTTCCCATGTTATGCTTTCATTTCATTCCATGTGCATTCATGAACTTTCATGTCTCCTTCATGCTTCATTTGCATCCCCATCACTTGTATGATCATTTGCATAGCTTGAAATTCTTTCATATCATCCCTTGGCATCATTTGCATCATGAACATGCTTCTGGTTTTGGTTTGCCTCATTGCATTCATTTCATCTCCTTTTGCTAACTTTTCAGGTGGTAAGTGTTTGAGAAGTGAATTTGCCTTCACTTCTCACAATCTCTTCTCATTTATCCTATGCATTAATTGTTGCATTTTGTTTGTGTATTAGAGTAATCTTTCTCATTCATGTTCCCTCCTCTCTTTCTTTCTTCAAGCAACTTATCTTCTTAAGTGAAGTAAGTTGACTTGCTTCTTTTGCTTCTCTTCCTTTCATCCTGCTTCTTCCTTGGTGGCTCTCCTGAAGATCTCTTGCAAGCCTCATAAACCCCAGGGATACCCAAGCATGATCACAATTAGGGTTTGATTAGTCCCCCGTTAGTTTTACCTTTGTGTCATCTTTTGTGTCTTCTCTTCTCATCTCTTAATCAAGGACTAAACCCTTAAGGTTTTAAGACTTTGTGATTAGGGTTATGCATGCATCCTTCTCTTAGGATGGAGTGTGTAACTTTAATCCTAAGTGTTAAACCCTTAATGTGTTTAAATCCTTTAATCAATTCACCTAATAATCACTAAGACATCAAGCTTGTAACTTGGGCCTTGCATCAGGGTTCTAATTCTTCCTTAATTGGTTAAGAAGGACTAACCCTAGTGTTAATGGACAAGTCCCCCTCAAGTTGTCTTACAAATCATAAAATCCACTTCTTAATCTCACCATTAACTAAAATCCACTTTAATAAAGGCTTTGTTTTGTCATGAAGTTAATCCCTAATCATGGATTAAGTTGAGGAGCCTTCCTCAGCTTAAATGTTCTCATCTATTATCCTTCTATTAGGATGGTGTAATGGGTCCATTAAATCCTTGATTATGGCTTAAACTCATTACTTAACACTAAACAAAAACTCCAAAAACATCTAAATAAATGCAAGTAGGTTAATGATCTTAATCCTACATCATGGTAATTAAGTGTGAGGTGCTTACTTCATACTTAAGGTATTCTCACTACCCCTAATCAGAGGGAGGATGTGATGAGTTTACTAACCCTCGGTTTAGGCTTAAGCTCATTTTCTTATGACAAACTCCAAAAGCTATAAAAGATTGAAAGTATCAAAAACAAACAATAATCGTTTCCTCTGGGATTCTTTTATCACCCCATTCACTCACAATCGAGAACTTGCTTCTTCCGTCTAATGCAAGACAGTCTGCACCTGAGCCAGACAGGTCATACACTTGAGCATAGGCAAGCAAGCAGTTCATCAGTCAATTTATCTTTTCAGTCTCTTTGAGTCGAACTACGGTGTTCTGACTTCCTCATTACACGAGAGGATACGTAGGTATAACTTAACAATTATCGAACAAAAGTCTTTGTATATTCCCCTTTTCTAGCCTTATTCTTTAAGCCTCATTGTCTTGAGCATTACAATCTTTTCTTATACTAACACTCCATTATTCACTTCACATTTCTTTTGCACTGACACTTGCATTCTTTTCCATCCTTTGCACACAGAATAGCACTAACACTACCCCTTTAAACACAAACTTTCAAGCATGGATCTCGTCGAGTACGACGGACAATCTGGGTGCTAATACCTTCCCAGGTTGTAACCAACCCCCTTTCTCAGTTTCTCTGGTTCGCGATCATCTTGTCCATATCTTTCCAGGTTTGTGCAGTATTACCTTTCCTTCGGGATAAAAATGCCCAGTTGGAGACTCTATTCAGTTCACCCTTGTGTTCTCTCTTTCACCGACCATTCGCGTCTGTACCCCTTCTGGCCCCCTGTGTCATTTGGTGGGAGCGACAGCTTGGCGACTCTGCTGGGGAGACTTATACTGCAACCAGGGCTTCTGGTTCCTTTTGTGGGTTCCTCCTAGCGCTTGTTTGATTTGTGTTTACTGGGGTGTTATGTGCTATGTGTGTTTATTTATTTTGCTTTATTTATTAATTTATGTATAGCTTTATTTATTGCTTTCCTTTACAGTCTTATGCATATTTCATACTGTCATTGTCACTGTGCTGGATCTGGTTTTCTATTTTGGTGGGTGGGGTTCCATTGAGAGATTAAGGTCCTATACATGGGACCTGAGTGACACTTAGGCTAGAGTGGTTCATGTTCTTTCCCATTCCATTTCGGTCTGGTGCGGGAATATGAAACACGGTTCAGATGTGGGTTTCTTCTTGAGAACTCTGTGCTACAGATCTCCTGTAGTGCTAGGGCTATCTGGGAAGCCTGCTAAGTCTGGATGACCTTTATTATGACCTTCAGAATCTGGGGTGAATTAGAGGAGGATCTTTTATGGTTATTGTAAACACTGTACCTCCGGGTTAGAAGTGTTTACACTTCTCATAGCTGATCCAAGTCTGAGGATCCTTGTTCTAGAACATCACATGTGAGGGGGCTGGGTTGTTTACAGGTTTACAGGAACCCTTGGCCACATCATACCCTGTTACTATTTTGTTTAAGAATACTCCACCTTGGACAGTTCTTGTGATTAACCCTGGACATGTGACTCTTTATTTGAGTCCCCCACCCTGGTTACTGGATTTCTGAGCTTCCATTCGGACCTTTGAACATACATGGGCCTTATATCAAGACAGATAATCAGATCCTGCTCTTGATCACAAACCCTTGCATATCATTTGCATATATCATCATTGCATCATTTACATTTGTTTATTTGTTTTTCAGGGTATCCACCTCATTATATCTTGGTTTTGGTTTTGACCCCTTCTATTGCTTAGACCTATGCTTCAGTTATCTGCTTCAGCATCTGTTTCAACCATCTCCTTCAGCACCTCCTTCAGTCTGTTAGAGACTCACCTGCATCAGTCTGTCAGAGACTTACCTCCAGCATTCCAGTCTATGATCTTCATCAACATTTGACTTCAGCTTCTTCATCAGCACTCATGGCTACTCCAAGGAAGAGCAACATATCTTATCACTTTTTTGAGCCCATATTGACTGGTATCAGGCAGGTCCAGTCACTCATCACACCTGACCATATCCCACTGTTCAAAGAGCACCATGGGGGTATTTTAGACATGGTCATGGATCTTGATTCTTCTCAGAGAAGCATGATCCACACATGCTTGCAGTTCTATGACCCTCCACTTAGATGCTTCACTTTTCCAGACTTTCTGATAGGGCCTCTATTGGAGGAGTTTTCTTTGTTGATTGGAGTACCTATCAGAGGAGGGATCCCCTTCAACCCAGAGATGAATACTCCCAGAGGTGAAGAGATAGCAAGGGCATTGTACTTGGAGCCTGCCCTTATTGAGCAAAATATGACAACAAAAGCTGGGATTTCTGGTCTACATCTGGACTTCTTGATTTCTCAAGCCATCCTGAAGGCTGCAGTGGGAGAATGGAAGGCAGTCTGTGCACTTTTAGCCCTCAGCATATATGGGGCTATATTGTTTGCAGATGAGCCTCAATTTGTCAGTAAGAATGCCATCCACTTGATTCTGCTGAGGAACCCGGTGCCTACATTGTTAGGGGATTTTTACTATTCCATCCATCAGAGAAATGAAAAACAAAGGGGGAAGTTGGTCAGATGTTGTGCTCCCTTGTTCTACTCTTGGCTACTCGGACACCTGCCTAAGTCAAATGCTTTCTTGAACCCACACCAGCATAAGAATTGGGCCAAGAGGTTCATTGCCTTAACATCAGATAATATCAGGTGGTGCACCCAGAGCACCAAAGGCAAGGACATTATCACCAGCTATGGGCAGTACCCTAATGTGCCTCTCATAGGAGTAAAAGGTTGCATCAACTACAACCCTTTACTGTTTAAGAGACAATTGGGATATGCCTTGGTTCACCCTCCCAGAGGACAGGATTTAGCTGAGACCCTATACTGTGAAGTGCAACCTAATTCAGTTGTTGTCAGGCAAGCTGCCTGGGCTTGGGACAACATCCAGATAAAAGGGATAGCTATTCTTGGAAGATGTAACAATGTTGCTTTAGCTCAGTACTCTGACTGGTCCCGTACTATAGCACAGATTACCATAATGCCTTTCACCTTGGAAGACACACCTGGGCCATCTACAGTACAACCTGCAGCAACTGTTAGCCTGGAGGAATTTGAAAAGCTGAAAGAGAGGAATAATCAGCTGTCTGAAGCTCTGAAGAAGACTCTTTGGGAAAGGATTGACGATCGTCTGGACATTGAAAGGTTGGAAAGACTCAAGACTGGGCATCTTACCAAGATTGAAAGGACAGAGGACTACATAAGGAAAGCAAGGGCTGGGGAACAGATATTGAAGAATGCCTGTAAAGAGGCCAAGATTCAGAAAGCTAGGGCTGAGTATTACCTGGAAGAGAGTCAGGCTAGGTGGATCAGGATCACCGAGGCCCGTGCACAAGAAGACCAGAGGACTCAAGCCAAGATTGATCAGCTGGAGGCCAATGAGAAGAAGCAGCAGGAAGCTTTATTGGCAGCTTAGAAGGAGATTTCAGAATTGAAGCTTTGAGCAAGGTTAAAGAGATCAAAGGATCAGGACAGGCATAAGAAGCTGACTAATGCCATTGCTACCAGGAACCTCCTCATTAGGACCATTACAGAGCACCCAGCTGGTCCAGTGACTGAGGCACTCCTGAAGGAAGTGAACGAAGATGACTATGGACTGGATGTCTGATTCCTTTTGCTTGTATTTCTTTTCTTTTGATGTACTTTTCCTTTTGTTGTATTTTTTTGACCCACCATGGGCATGTATTGTAAACAGGCTATGTATTTTTCATCATTTGTAATATATTTAGTTTGTTTCATTGGGATTCTTTTCTCAACATCATCAAGCATCTCCTCAAGGTCTGGAAAGGTCAAAACCAAGAACCAAACCGGATACCTTGGAAAACAAATAAGCATATTGCATTGCATACTAACTGTTTCTTTGTTTTGTAGGTTTTTGTTTATTATTTATTTCTCACTTTGTTGTGGTTTCAGGAAACATTGCTCGTCGCCGAGTGTTCCCTGTCAACCGCACACATCGGTACCCAACTCGTAACAACCTTCCAGGCATTCAGATGGAGCAAGTACAGCAGGATCTGAATGAAGTAAGAAACCAGATGGCAAACGAAAGGGTCGAGATGAGAAACCAAATGTCTCAGTTTATGGCTGTGATGACTGGCTTAGCCCAGAGTCAAGAGAGGCTGAGAGAGCTTGTAGAAAGACAGACACCTGAAGAGCCCCATCTTGGAACAGGGTGAACCAACAATAATGAACGGGGGCAGCCTCGTATTGACCCACCAGAGTATGGGCCCCATTTGAATTCAGATGTTAATGTCACAAGGAATGTTCAAGGTAATGTTGCTGGGGGCAGAATCCTGCAAGAGGATCCCCAAGAAGAACAGTTCACTGTTATTGGAGCTGGGGATGAGGTGTATGACAGGAGGTTGGATGAGATTGCTGAAAAGTTAAGATCTTTGGAATCCCAGAATTCTTTAGGCTTTGACGTGATGGATATGGGGCTGGTAGATGGGGTGAGGATTCCCCACAAATTCAAACCCCCGTGCTTTGAGAAATATAATGGTACCTCGTGCCCGCGTGCTCATCTGCAGTCCTTCTTGGGAAGACTCAAGGCTTATACCATGGACGAGAAGTTATGGATGTTCTATTTTGAGGACAATCTGACTGGGGCTTCAAGAGAATGGTATTCGCATCTGACAAGGGGCACCATAAGATGTTGGAAAGACTTGGCCGAAACCTTCATCCGACAATACCAGTACAACCTAGACATGGCCCCCAATAGAACTCTTCTAATGGGCATGTCTCAGTCTTCAAGGGAGAGCTTTCGAGATTATGCTCAGAGGTGGAGACAGCTTGCTGCTGCTGTCCAGCCACCCATGTCAGAAAGAGAGATGGCTGACATGTTTATGAACACCTTGCAGGGAACTTATATTGATAGACTTGCTGCTTTCTCTTCCACCAGTTTTGCCAATGTAGTTATAGCTGGTGAAAGAATTGAAAGTCTTTTAAAGATGGGCAAAATCTCTGATAATGGTGCCAGTTCCTCCAACAACCCCAGGAAACCTTTTGCAGGACCCCGAAGGGCGGGTGAAACAAATGTTATCCATGCAAGCAGGGGCAGACCCCAATATTCTCACAGATCAGTGGCAGCTGTTACCATCCCGGCTCCAGTTCCACAACAACCACTTTATCCTCAACAACAACAACAACATCATTATCAGCAACAGTCTCATTTTCCGCAACAAAGAACTTACAACAACAACAATAGCAACTAACAGCAGCGTCCCTTTCAGCAAAGACCATCTCAAGAAAATAGGGTGATTGACCCAATTCATATGCCTTATGTTGCTTTATTGCCACAACTCCTGAAACTTAACCTGGTTGAGTTAAGGACGTTGGCTCCACCAGATCCTCTCAATCTCCCGAAGAATTATGATGCTAATTCCAGGTGTGCCTTTCACTCCAACGCACCTGGACACAATACTGAGAAGTGTAGAGCCTTGCAAATGAAGGTTCAAGATCTGGTCGATTCCAAAGCTCTCAATTTCGCACCTCCTCCGAATGTTAACAGGAATCCTATGCCTAATCATGGTGGGCCCAAGATTAATGCCATAGAAGAGGACCAACCATCTACACTAATTGATAAGGTTGCACAGATTCAAACACCACTGGCTGAAGTCAAAGTTCAACTTTTAAGATGCCAGGTGTTCCCAGGCTGTGGGGCCTGCTGCGAATTGTGCAAAACTGCTATTAATGGTTGTGAAAAGTTAAGGTTTGGCATAGATAGCCTCATCAGAAATGGAATTTTACAGATTACCACAACAACTCCTTCAACAACTCTTTCTTCAGCAACAATGGAATCTCCTACAACATCAACAATCCTTTCTTCAGCAACAACAGATCCTCCTACAACAGCAACAACTATCATTCCCACTGATTCGTCAACAACTCCAGCAATTACTCCATCCATTATTTCAACAGATCAGAGTTCAGCAACTTTTTCTTCTACAACATCAGCACCCATTTTATCAACGGAATCTCCTACAACGCCAGCAAACATTAATGAAGATGTCTCAATGGTCACGATCTATTATGACCCGGCAAATGTTCATCCCAACAACAATTTCCAACAACAAACTGCAACACCTCCTGTCAGATCTCCAGTCACAATCTATTACGACCCGCATACCATCACAGTTCCTTCCGCTGCAACAATCAATCCGGTCACCATTACAGTGCCTGGACCTGTTCCTTATGAAAGCAGTAATGCCATACCTTGGCACTACGACTCTGATCTCTACTGTAACGGGGAGAAAATCACTATAGATTCATCAACCTCTTCACCACAAATTGATAATGTTGGGGGGGCGGAGGCTTCACCAGAAACGGACGCCTTTTTGCCTCACAAACACCAAGGCCCAATGCTGAAGCAGAAGTTGCTGCTAAGGCAAAAGGGAAGAATGTGGTATCCGAAGAGCCAACTGCTAAAGAAACTCAGAAGACGTCTTTTGAACAAGATGTAGACGAGTTCATGAGAATAATAAAAAAGAGTGATTACAAGGTGATCGACCAGCTTCACCAAACACCCTCCAAAATCTCTATATTATCATTGTTAATGTGTTCCGAAGCTCACCGGAATGCATTGTTGAAGGTCCTGCATGTGGCATACGTGCCGGAAGAGATTACTGTTAATCAGTTAGAAACTGTGGTTGCAAATGTCAATACCAGTCATGGACTGGGCTTTACAAATGCTGATTTAACAACGGAGGGGTGCAACCATAACAAGGCTTTGCACATCACCTTGGAATGCAAAGGTGCTGTCCTTTCTCATGTACTGGTGGACACTGGGTCTTCGCTCAATGTTCTCCCAAAGAAGGCCTTGGTGAAGTTGGAGTATGATGGCTTGGCATTGCGCCCAAGTAATTTGGTAGTAAGAGCATTTGATGGCTCTAAGAGATCGGTGCTTGTAGAGATCGATCTACCTGTGTTGATTGGCCCACAGACCTTTAAAACTACCTTCTTTGTGATGGAGATACAGCCGGCCTACAGCTGTCTGTTGGGTAGACCCTGGATTCACGCCGCTGGCGCTGTTACGTCTACCCTTCACCGGAAGTTAAAATTCGAGTGGGAGGGCCAAATCATCACCATCTACGGGGAGGAGGATATTTTTGTTAGCCAGCTGGCTACGTACAAGTACATAGAGATGGATGGGGAGATCCATGAGACCATGAGTCAGGGGTTTGAGGCCCTTAACATCAATGAAGCATCTGCTGTGTCGGGAACTTCCATCACTTCATATCAACAGGCCCGGAAGGTTGTTGAGGAGGGTACCGCTCAAGGTTGGGGCAAGCTGTTGCCAGTTGAAAAGAAAGAAGACAGATTCGGGTTGGGTTACAGACCAACTCGACAAGATCAACCAGAGGCTGCAACGGAGCCCAAATTTGTTAGTGGGGGAATGCTAACCCCAGATGCTGTGAACAGTTTGGAAGACGAGGAAGAAGACGAACACAACCTGGAAAACTGGATACGTCCAAGAATCTCGGGGAACCAAGTCTCAAACTGGTCTTCCCAGGAAATTATAAGAGTTACTCCTGCAGAGTAATTATTATTTCCTATCTTTAAGCATGCATCAAGTCCTGCATCTGGCCCAAGATGTCAGGGCTCATTTTGTAATCGGGCCATCTTGTATTTTGTGCAAATGATCAATTAATGAATATCAGGACATCTTTTGCAAATGAGTCTCTTTTTTCTCGCTCACTGTTTTTCATTTTTCATTTTTTCTAAGAAAAGATAAAATTGATCACTAAAATGAACAAATCTAAACCCTTGCAGAAAGTGCCCTTCAGACTGCACCGACAATAACACTGCTATGACTTTGTATGACTTTGACAATCCGATTAATCAAGCCGATGAATGGGTTGAAGAAGATTATGAGCTACCTGAAGAACTAGCCAGATTGTTAAGACAAGAGGAAAAGGTTATCACTCCTCATCAGAAGGAAGTAGAGACGGTTAATCTTGGTACAGGAGAAGACTTGAAAGAAGTGAAAATTGGGGCCCGTCTGCAAGATTCAGTGAAGGAACAGCTTATCGACATGCTTCGGGAGTATGTGGATGTTTTTGCTTGGTCCTATCAAGACATGTCAGGTCTGGATACCGACATTGTTGTGCACAGGCTACCTTTGAAGGAAGATTGTCCTCCAGTGAAACAGAAGTTGCGCCGTACTCGTCCGGATATGGCCATGAAGATAAAAGAAGAGGTACAAAAACAGTGGGACGCCGGTTTCCTTGCTGTAACTAGTTACCCACCGTGGGTTGCTAACATTGTACCTGTGCCTAAGAAGGATGGCAAAGTGAGGATGTGTGTGGATTATCGGGATCTGAACAGAGCCAGCCAGAAAGATGACTTCCCATTACCTCACATTGATGTATTGGTCGACAATACGGCTCAGTTCTCGGTGTTCTCCTTCATGGATGGATTTTCAGGATATAATCAGATTAAGATGTCACCTGAAGACATGGAGAAGACAACTTTCATCACACCCTGGGGCACATTCTGTTATAAGGTAATGCCATTTGGACTGAAGAATGCTGGTGCCACTTATCAACGGGCTATGGTAACATTATTCCATGACATGATCCATAAAGAAATTGAATGTTATGTGGATGACATGATTGCCAAGTCCCAAACAGAGGAAGAGAATTTGGTAAACCTGTTGAAACTGTTGAAGCGTCTGAGAAAGTATCAGATGAAGCTAAACCCCAACAAATGCACATTTGGGGTGCGTTCCGGTAAGCTGCTGGGGTTCATTGTAAGTGAAAAAGGGATTGAAGTTGACCCTGACAAAGTCAAAGCCATTCAAGAGATGCCTGCACCGAAGACTGAAAAATAATTTTGGGGGTTCTTAGGTAAATTGAACTACATTTCAAGGTTCATATCTCATCTTACCGCAACCTGTGAGCCTCTGTTCAAGTTATTAAGGAAAGAACAAACGGTCAGGTGGAATGAAGACTGCCAAAGGGCTTTTGATAAAATCAAGGAATACTTACAAGAGCCTCCAATTCTTATGCCTCCAGTTGAAGGAAGACCTCTAATTATGTACTTGACAGTATTAGAAGAGTCAATGGGGTGTGTGTTGGGCCAGCATGACGAGTCTGGTCGAAAAGAGTATGCAATATACTACCTAAGCAAAAAGTTTACCGACTGTGAACAACGTTATTCACTGCCCGAGAAAACTTGATAATCTTTAGCGTGGGCTGCTCGCCGACTAAGGCAGTATATGTTGACTCACACTACCTTATTGATTTCAAAGATGGACCCAGTCAAGTATATATTTGAGAAGCCAGCACTTACCGGACGGGTTGCAAGATGGCAAATGATTCTCACAGAATACGACATTCAGTACACATCTCAGAAAGCCATCAAAGGCAGTGTATTGTCTGATTATCTTGCTGAGAAACCCATTGATGATTACCAGTCTATGAGATTTGACTTCCCTGATGAAGACATCATGTTCATAAAAGCGAAAGATCATGAAGAGCATATTCACACTGAAGGGCCTGACCCAGAAGAAGAATGGACAATGATGTTCGATGGGGCTGTTAATACGAATGGACGTGGAGTTGGTGCAGTACTCATTACACCTAAGGGAGTTCACATGCCATTCTCGGCAAAACTCACTTTTAACTGCACCAACAACGAAGCTGAATATGAAGCTTGTATCATGGGTCTTGAGGAAGCCATTGACCTCAGGATCAAGACGTTAACTGTATTCAGAAACTCAGCTCTGGTAATCAATCAAACCAATGGCAAATGGTACACTCACCAGGAGCATCTGATTCCATACCGGGATTATACGAGGAGATTACTAACTTTTTTCACCACAGTCAAACTTGAGTATATCCCTTGTGATGAAAATCAGTTTGCGGATGCTCTGGCTACCATTTCATCCATGATCAAGGTTCAAGCTGCCAACTTTGTGCCTCGGATTTCCGTGTCCAGACTTGACAGACCAGCATACGTATTTTCAGTAGACATTGCTAAGGATGATAAGCCTTGGTTCTATGACATCAAATGCTTCTTGGAAGATCAAACATACCCACCTGGGGCATCATCCAATTATAAGAAGACGTTAAGAAGGCTAGCTGGTAGTTTCTTCCTGAATGCTGATGGCTCCTTGTACAAGCGCAACTTTGACATGGTACTTCTCAGATGTGTTGATAAGGCAGAAGCAGACTTGTTGATGTACGAGGTGCATGAAGGATCTTTCGGTACCCATGTTGGAGGACATGCAATGGCTAAGAAATTGCTACGGTCAGGTTACTAGTGGATCACAATGGATGCAGACTGTTGTGCTTATGCCAGAAAGTGCCACAAATGCCAGATTTCTACAGACAAAGTGCATGTGCCTCCGAATCCGTTGAATGTGATGTCTTCACCCTGGCCCTTCGCCATGTGGGGCATTGATATGATTGGCAAGATTGAACCGAATGCTTCAAACGGCCACAGATTCATCCTGGTAGCCATTGACTATTTTACCAAGTGGGTTGAAGCAGCTTCGTATGCAAATGTCACCAGGAAAGTGGTAGCCAGATTCCTGAAGAGAGACATCATTTGTCGGTATGGAGTGCCCGAACGAATCATTACTGATAATGGTTCCAATTTGAACAATAAGATGATGGCAGAAATGTGTCGGGACTTCAAAATCCAACACCACAATTCTCCTCCTTACAGGCCAAAGATGAATGGCACTGTTGAGGCAGCTAACAAGAATATCAAGAAGATTGTGCAAAAGATGGTGGTCACCTACAAAGACTGGCATGAAATGCTGCCATTTGCCTTGCATGGGTACCGTACCTCAATCAGAACATCCATTGGGGCAACACCGTATCAGCTTGTGTATGGTATGGAGGCAGTCCTACCTGTCGAAGTTGAATTACCCTCCTTACGGGTACTTATGGATGTCAAGCTGAATGATGCAGAATGGGTCCGTTCTCGGTATAATCAACTGAATCTGATCGAAGAAAAGAGATTAGCTGCAATCTGTCATGGGCAGTTATATCAAAAGAGATTGAAGAAAGCCTTCGATCAGAAAGTCAGGCTTCGGGAATACCAAGTAGGAGATCTTGTGCTGAAAAGACTCCTCCCTCCTCATACAGACCACAGGGGCAAATGGACTCCGAATTATGATGGTCCATTCATAGTAAAGAAAGCTTTCTCTGGTGGAGCACTGATGCTCACTACTATGGATGGTGAAGACTTCCTGTCCCCTGTGAATTCAGATGCATTTAAAAAATACTTCGCATAAAATGACCCGCTGGACATAAAAACAGAATGTAAGTCCAGGCAAAATAGGGCATCCCGGCGAGTCAAAAACAGAATAAAAGACTCGGGCAAAAATAAGGGAAAATAATAAAAAATGTACACCTGCTGAGTTGAAAAGTCGCATTGGACAGCTCAGGCAAAAATGGGTATCCCGGTGGATGGAAAACCCGAAAGGGCGATCCACACAAAATAAGGGAATAAGCGAACAACTGCATTATGAATTTGTCTGTATCACTTGCAACATGGCAAGCTTCGAAGGGTTCAAGCATCGGTCAGAATCAGCCTTCTTCAGATAGCAGGATGAGAAGAACGTCAAAAGTCATACGAGTCATAGCGAAAGGGAAGCTCACTGAAGCGTCATCAACATTGCCAGCACCTTTTGTTTCTCAAATTTGTAATAATCTCCTCATTTCAGGGGATTTGTTTCTTTGACTGTACTTGCCAATTCAGGGCACCCAAATTAATAAAATCAGATTTTCAGTCACACTCCGTCTTGTACATTTTATTCCATTTGCAAAAATGTCATATATCCTTGACATAACGTTTGCATAAAAACAGATGCGCTTTTCTAATCACAGGCTTACAGGAAATATATTACTTACTCCCGGGAGTGTCTAAACTCCTATGACGGAATCCGGTAAAGGATACCTCGGGGTACTTGTAGGTTTCTTTGTCATGAAAGGATTGCAGGTATTCAGAGCGCAACATGGGGCATGACAGGTTTCCCCCAGCAAAGCTGCCAAATCATTATTTCCTCAGCACATCTTCCAAACAGCACCGGAAATGCTCTCTCCCCATCAGGGTTACTGGGCATCACTTCTCCAACACATCTTTTAGAGCAGTACCAGAAGATGCTCATATCCCCAGCTGAGTTATCAGATATCCTCATCCTCAGTAGGATCCACAGAAATCTCTAGGAAGATCGTTCGGTGATCTTACTCTTCCCCAACCTCTCCCAGAAGAGCAATGTCTGAATTTCCCGCACAACAAAGTGATGAAAGCATCCACAGTCCCAGTAGGGCTCCTCATTACAGTAGGTCTATCAATGACCTATCCCTCCAAGCAAAGCTATATATCAGATCTACCAATGATCTCATCCCCAGCTGGGATACTCTTTCAAGCAGATCGGTCGGAGATCTCCACAGCAACAGGATCCGAGTCCCGGATCGGTATCTTTTGCATAATCATAGCATTTACATCATATTTATCCCTCAGAGTGTAGCATTCCGTCTAATACGGAGCATTACGGCAAAAATCAACATATTGCATAATCACAAGTCGGGTTTTGAATCAGTCACCTGTAAATACATACCAACATTCCATCAGCAATGTATATAAAGACTCACAGTCCCCGCAGAGCGCCAAAGCGTCCCTTTGCACCCCTAAAATACAGATACATACTCCTTTTGGCACTCGTCCGTGTCATTTTTCCCCAGTAAAGTCGCCAGAACACTTTCTACAAACAGATGCTTATACACGATATGTTTCTCCCGACACTCGTCCGTGTCATCTCATATTTCCCCACAGAAAGCCAAAGAGAGTCCCCTTTGCACTCACAAATACATGTTAATATATACTCTTTTTGACACCCGTCCGTGTCATATCATTCCCTTGTAGATATAAACCACAAGCAGATATCTATACACTCTCTGGACACTCGTTCGTGTCACCACTCCCCAGCATGGTTGCCTAAACACTTGTCGTAAACCAAACATTTGTTTATAATACACTTCTTTCGACACTCGTCTGTGTCATCTTATCCCCACAAATCACCAGATTACCTTTTACATTTATAAGTTCATAACTTATACACTTTCTCTTATGACACTCGTCCATGTCATACTCTCCCCAGCTAGTTGAACACTCGTCTGTGTCTCACCAATGCTAATCTTTACTCATACAGATACTCGTTTGTATCTTGTATACAAACTTATTTCCCCTCAGATTCGACTCTCGTCCGTGTTCTTTGTTAACCAGTTGGTACTCGTCGGTATCATCATCTCTGAACATGCGTCAGCATTGTTTCTACCGATGCTCGTCCGTATCGAAGTCTTAAGGATGTTCGTCCGCATCTTTAATCTATACACAACGTCAAAACACTTATACATTTTATTTCTTGGATGTAAACACTCGTCCGTGTTTACTATTCCCCAGCAAGGTCCCCAGCAAAACTTCTTCTCTATCTGACATTCGTCCTATGTCACGATACTTTCGGCAGTCATACCCTGCCAGGTGATCAACCTTCACCTTTGGATGATCGTCCCCCATCCTTCTCCCAGTGGAGTCTCTATTATTGGAACCCTTTTATATCCGACATTCGTCCTATGTCGTGATATTTTAGCAGTCGTCCCCTGCTAGGTGATCGTCCTTCACCGTCCTGATGATCGTCTTTCATCACTTTATCTGATGGTCGTCCCCATCGTTGATCTTGTTATCTGACGTTCGTCATATGTCATGATAAACCCCGAGAGCAGTCGTCCCCTGCTAGGTGATCGTCCTTCACCTCTTGATGATCGTCCTTCATCATGCTTATCCGATGGCCGTCCCCATCGTCGACCTTTTTCTATCCGGCATTCGTCCTATGTCGTGATATTTTTTCGGCAGCCGTACCCTGCCAGGTGATCGTCCTTCACCTAGGATGAATGTCCCTCATCCCTATCCCCAACAGAGCAGTCGTTCCCTGCCAGGTGATCGTCCTTCACCTTTGATGACCGTCCCTCGTCATTTATTTCTTTAAACCGATGGTCGTCCCCATCATTGTTTACTTTTACTTTACAAACCTGATGACCGTCCCCATCATTGATTTCACCTTTAATCCTCAGAGAGTTTTTGTTTCTTTACTTGATGGTCGTCCCCATCATGATCTATTTATTTCCCCAGCATGTCGGCCGTCCCCGTCATTGCTTTATCCCCAGCAGTCGTCCTCTGCTCGATGGTCGTCCTCCATCGCCCGCACTTTATAATCATATTATACTACCTTTTACAATCTATATCCCTTTTCTTCTTCTCCCAGTGAGTGCAAATTTTGGATTGTCTTTGGTATTCAACCATAAGTTATCTTGTTCGTCTGTTAAGCCTGTCGCTTACATCCTGCACAGCTAACTCATGTTTGAATAGGGGAAGCTGTAAACACCCCAAATTTGCCCTCACTAAGTTCACACCATGGCTTGTGATCTTTCATACTTGCATTAGTCTAATCATATCATATCATGTGGCATTTTTGCTTCACTGCATTAGTTCAAGTTCATCTGCATCTAGGGTTTGTGATCTGAGCAATCCAAGATCCTTCTTAGCCACTCCAAAGGTCATCAATCATCTCAAGAGGGTCCATGTATGTTCAATCATCATATTTTATCCTCCAAAGATCAAGGAAGTCAAAGAATCACAAGAACTGGCAAAGCATGGAAGCAGAGCCAGGGTTTAACTGCACAGATGACCTGAAATTAGGGTTTTGGTTTTAGAGGCCATAACTCCAAATATTTTGGTCATTATTGTTTCTATTGGTCTCAATATGTTATAAGGATCATACATACCAAGTTTGATGGAAACATTCATTGTGGAAGTCATCTGATCACTGGGTAACTTCCTGAACAAGTCAGAGCAAAATCAGGGCATCTGGGGCCCCCCAACATGGACCCAAAGTGGATTTTTCATCAAATTGAAGTTATATGGTATTTATTTGATCATTGAAGTGTTTATAAGTTCACAAATTTGAAGAAAAGTGAGCAAAACCAAAAGTTGCCAAAAATGGAAATGACTTGTAATGTAAACTTTCCATTTTGGGAAAGTTTTTCAACCTCCTCTTTCTCAACCAAAAATGCTTCAAATGAAAAATTGTTGGTCATGCAAGTTGTAGATTGGATCATTCCCTTTTCATAAAGTACAAGAACAAGATCTAATTCATTTTGGAACTCAAGTTATGGCTTTCCAAAGTTGGCAAAAATCACATAATTTCATGTTTCATGCCAAAGAGGGAATTTTGCAAAACCTCTTGCCAATTCATTTTGTGACCTCAAATTGACTTCTAATCATCATACAAACATAACACATTGCCTAAAACTCAGAATTGGCCCAAGAATTTCCAAATTTCATGACTTGCACATAAAGAAATCTCAAAAGGGCCAAAGGTTCACAAATTTGCGAAACCTCCCATAACCTTTCACAAACTTGCTGATTTGCCTCAAAGTGATTTCCATGGACATCCTCAATCCCAGCTGCACCAGACACCCCTTTGTCCTTGGCCTGAACCAACCCATACCTCAAAGTACAACTTTGTTGACTTTTTTGCAAGAAGGCCATACCAATCAGCATAGCCCACACCAACTCCACAGACCTATCACAGCTTGATATGTGGACAAAATGAAACTCATAACACACAAGAACCAAGCCTGAAACCACAGCATTTCCATAGTTCACAAAAACTCTCCCTCTTGCATTTTCTATCGAATCTAACAACTCAGCCACTCAAACTTAAAACTTCTTCCACCATTCATCTCCAAATTCATCACTGATCAGTTCCCACCCATCAAAACAGTCTGAAACCACCTCAAATTAAAATACGATTTTCACCACCTCTGAATTGAAACCTTCAAAACACCCCATACAAACTTATTTCAAGCTTGCCAGAAGCATCAAGGGGCTCATTGGAGTGGAAAAGCACAAGGAGAAAGGCCAGAAAGCTCAGAATTCGAAAGCTCAACTTCAGGTAACATGATGAACAATTTTTCCAGAACCTTGTTTTCTTGTTAGAATGTTGTTCTATGTGTTTCCCTGATCATGGGGATGTGTTTATTTTCAAGAATGAGCCAGAAACAAGCATTTTATGTTGCTCTGAAACTTTTGCCCTAAACTTGTTCTTCTTCGATTCTCTTTGTGTAGTTGAAATAAATTGTTTATGATGTTGGATTCTTATTATTTGATGTTAGAGGATGAGTTCTGGAGATTTTGGCATGATTTTGTAGCCTAGGGAGTGAGATAGAGATTTTTAGGGGAGAGTGTGGTCGGAGAAGATGACCGGAGGTCATTTCTGGCCACCTGAAAGTCATTAGGTTAATTAATTAGGTTTAGGGCACTTTTTAAATTTGGGTTGTTAGATCAAGCTTTCCCGCGTGCATTGTGTGGACCAGATTGATTCACTTAAGTTTAATTAGGTTTAATTAATATTTTAATGGAGATTAGCTCAGTTTAAATGTGGGCCATCCAGATGCGCGCCCAGTAAACCTGTTCAAGCCCGGATTCAATCCCCACCACCCATTCTGCATACTTTCATTTATTTCATTTTATTTCATTTTTTTTCTTATTTAATTTGTACGAATTTTTAAAAATAGTCAAAATAGTCAAAATAGTCAAAAAATTCTGAAAATTTTTATCAAACCTTTTATTAATTTTCAGAAACCAAAAATATTTTTATTTTTATTTTTGCATTAAAAAAAATATTTTTAAATCATTTAAATGTTATCTTTAATTAGTTAATTGATTTTAATTAATTAAAAATACATTTAAGTATTTAAAAATCACAAAAAAATCAGAGAACATTTTCAAACATTTAGAGGCATTTACAAACTCACCACACAAATTTATTTTTGGTTTTGATCACACTTTGACATTTTTTATTTGAATTAGGGTTCTTAAATTGTTCATTTTCTAACCCTAACTTCAAAAATTCATAACTTTTAAACCAAGTGGAGTTTGTGAATGATTCTTTTTGCATTGTTCTAAGCATGACTTCTAGTTTCTAAAGATATTTTTGTTTCATTTTTTTCTTTCATTTTCAATTTGTTTGGCATTTTACCTTGAGGATCACCCTTAAAACCCTAGAAACTTAGGAAATTCATAACTTCCTTTAGGTTTTGCTTCTGACCTCCCCCTTTGGATGGTGAACTAATATAGGCTTAGGGTTCCCTTAACTCCATTTTCAATTTTTTATCTTATCATTTGCTTCTGTTTTTGAGTCTTGCATCTCACATGTTCATATAACCCTAATTTTTCATCTTATCTTGCATACATCTTGCATATGCTTGCATCCATGAACTTGCCATGACATTTTATGCATTCACATGACTCTTAAGACATCCTAGGACACATTAGATTCATTTTTGATCATTGCATCATCCATTTTCCATGTTATGCTTTCATTTCATTCCATGTGCATTCATGAACTTTCATGTCTCCTTCATGCTTCATTTGCATCCCCATCACTTGTATGATCATTTGCATAGATTGACATGCTTTCATATCATCCCTTGGCATCATTTGCATCATGAACATGCTTCTGGTTTTGGTTTTCCTCATTGCATTCATTTCATTCTCATTTCATTTCATCTCCTTTTGTTAACTTTTCAGGTGGTAAGTGTTTGAGAAGTGAATTTGCTTTCACTTCTCACAATCTCTTCTCATTTCTCCTATGCATTCATTGCTGCATTTTGTTTGTGTATTAGAGTAAGCTTTCTCATTCATGTTCCCTCCTCTCTTTCTTTCTTCAAGCAACTTATCTTCTTAAGTGAAGTAAGTTGACTTGCTTCTTTTGCTTCTCTTCCTTTCATCCTGCTTCTTCCTTGGTGGCTCTCCTGAAGATCTCTTGCAAGCCTTATAAACCCTAGGGATACCCAAGCATGATCACAATTAGGGATTGATTAGTCCCCCATTATTTTTACCTTTGTGTCATCTTTTGTGTCTTCTCTTCTCATCTCTTAATCAAGGACTAAACCCTTAAGGTTTTAAGACTTTGTGATTAGGGTTATGCTTGCATCCTTCTCTTAGGATGGAGTGTGTAACTTTAATCCTAAGTGTTAAACCCTTAATATGTTTAAAACCTTTAATCAATTAACCTAATAATCACTAAGACATCAAGCTTGTAACTTGGGCCTTGCATCAGGGTTCTAATTCTTCCTTAATTGGTTAAGAAGGACTAACCCTAGTGTTAATGGACAAGTCCCCCTCAAGTTGTCTTACAAATCATAAAATCCACTTCTTAATCTCACCATTAACTAAAATCCACTTTAATAAAGGCTTTTTTTTGTCATGAAGTTAATCCCTAATCATGGATTAAGTTGAGGAGCCTTCCTCAGCTTAAATGTTCTCATCTATTATCCTTCTATTAGGATGATGTAATGGGTCCATTAAATCCTTGATTATGGCTTAAACTCATTACTTAACACTAAACAAAAACTCCAAAAACATCTAAATAAATGCAAGTAGGTTAATGATCTTAATCCTACATCATGGTAATTAAGTGTGAGGTGCTTACTTCATACTTAAGGTATTCTCATTACCCCTAATCAGAGGGAGGATGTGATGAGTTTACTAACCCTTGGTTTAGGCTTAAGCTCATTTTCTTATGACAAACTCCAAAAGCTATAAAAGATTGAAAGTATCAAAAACAAACAATAATCGTTTCCTCCGGGATTCTTTTCTCACCCCATTCACTCACAATCGAGAACTTGCTTCTTCCGTCTAATGCAAGACAATTTGCACCTGAGCCAGACAGGTCATACACTTGAGCATAGGCAAGCAAGCAGTTCATCAGTCAATTTATCTTTTCAGTCTCTTTGAGTCGAACTATGGTGTTCTGACTTCCTCATTGCACAAGAGGATACGTAGGCATAACTTAACAATTATCGAACAAAAGTCTCTGTATATTCCCCTTTTTCTAGCCTTATTCTTTAAGCCTCATTGTCTTGAGCATTGCAATCTTTTCTTATACTGACACTCCTTTATTCACTTCACATTTCTTTTGCACTGACACTTGCATTCTTTTCCAGCCTTTGCACACAGAATAGCACTAACACTACCCCTTTAAACACAAACTTTCAAGCGTGGATCCCGTCGAGTACGACGGACAATCTAGGTATTAATACCTTCCCAGGTTGTAACCAACCCCCTTTCTCAGTTTCTCTGGTTCGCGACCGTCTTGTCCATATCTTTCCAGGTTTGTGCAGCATTACCTTTCCTTCGGGATAAAAATGCCTAGCTGGCGACTCTATTCAGTTCACCCTTGTGTTCTCTCTTTCGCCGACCGTTCGCGTTTGTACCCCTTCTGGCCCCCTGTGTCATTTGGTGGGAGTGACAGTGTTCACTAACTCTAATCTCCCTTGTTGTTGCAGATGGAGGGTAGAAATTAAAGGAAAGTGATTTAAGATTGATGAAGGTTGAAGTTTTTTCTGTGAATCTTGATATCCAGGAAGTGAAGGTGATTCGATTTTCTGGTATTGTTCTTGATCTTCTTTTTGTTGACGTTGATTCAAATATTTTTTTGCAGGTTTATTGATTCGTTGTGGAGCGATTAAAAATGACGTTCTGAAGATGTTGAAGGTGTGGCATAAAGCATCAAGTTGGTGATGGACACGCTGCTGATTGAAGCTTCGGATTGAGGAAGATTATGACGCAGTGAAGATGATGTGTGTGTAACACGGTGGGAGAACTGACTTTAGTTAAATGTTGCGGATAGCAAGAGTCGCCACCGACCTTTATTTTATCCAAAAGGAAAGGACATAAAAGAACAGGAAAGACCTTAAAAATATTTTGAGTTCGGGGGGTAGGTTATACAAAGGGAAGGTGTTAGAACCCTTTATATCCATGGTTATCCATGGGCTCTTAGTTACTTAGATCACTTTAAACTGTTTTGAGAAAGGTGTAGTGTGTGATTAAAAAATTTCTAAGTACTTTATAATGATCCTCGTATGGATGTATATAAAGACTTTGTTTTGAAATTTTTTTTGAAAGGAGAAGTGTAAAATGTATTTTGAAAAGGTGAGCAAGTACTTAAGAGGAACCTACCCTATATTAAGTTTTTACTGTTCTTATATGTTCTTTTAATGGTAAGACTATCCCTATTATTAAGGAATAGGTAGTCATTACCTTGTATGTTATAAGGGACATGTATAGGGACATCTGAATTTAGGCAACTGCAAGGTGTCTTTAGCAATTCGTAGGGACTTTTCATCTTTTATTCGAAGGGACAAGATCATTTATCGTAGGCAACCTCGAAGGGACTTGATTTTATAAACTGAAGGGACTTGATGATATTTGCGAAGGGACTTTGCTTAAGACACCTTACTTGACCTTAGAAATAGGCAACATGAGAGGTAACCTTAGAAAGTGTAGGATGACGATCAAAGATCGACTTACGTGTGTGAGTGTTTATATTCAAGTATTTATCTTATTTAAGGTTAATTATTTAAGTTATTTTAATTACACATAGTTATACACACCCTAAAATTACTAACCATGGCAATAAAAATATTTACAAAAATAAAATAGAAACAAAAAATAAATCTACGACTATTACATGGCTTTCGCAATTACATAATAATAGAAACAATAATGATAAATATAATGAATAAACAATAATTTAAAAAGGGTTAGTAATAATGAAATAATAATAATAAGAAAAGGTTAGTAAAAATATAAAGAAAAATAACAATTTAAGAGAAAATATTTTTTTTTTAAGTTAAATAAATATTTAGAGAAATTTTTAGAAGAAAATAGAATAATAATAATAATAATAATAATAATAATAAACAAATACTAATTATTTATAACAAAACATGATAAATTATTAAATTATGGTTTATAACAAAATTAAATTAAATATTAAAGTTAATAAAAATTAGGGTTTTAAAAAAAATTAGGGTTTAGATTTTTATTTAAGAAAAAATTAGGGTTAGTTAATTAAGAAAATAAGGGTTTTTAAATATAATAAAAATACATTATTAACTTATTTATAAAAATACTTAATTATTTTATAAAAAATAATATTATAAAAATTAAATACTAATAATATACATTTTAAGAAAATAAGTATGAATTTTAGAAAATAATAAAGTTTTATTAAAAATATGATTAGTTATTATTTTAGAAACTATTTTAAATTTATTAATTTAAATAAAGAAAAACAAGAAAAATAGCAAAATAAATATAAATAGGAGAAAGTACCAAAAAGATAGGACCTGGGATTTGAACCCAGGTCCTTTACCTGGACAGACGCTTCCCAAAACCAGCTGAGCTACTGCGCTCGTTTGATATCCAATGTCAAGGCAATCCTTATGTTGTAAGCCTATAGAATAAATGGAATTAAAGCAAAAAAAAAATAGTTGGAGGCAGGATTCGAACACAAGCCATTTGCTTCACACATGCGCCTCTTCAACCAACTGAGCCAAGCAGCGTTTCAAATATATAAATGTAAACAAAAATAAATAAAATAAGTTAATATTCAAATATGAAGTTTCGCGCCACACTTCTTCTTCAACCTCCAGCCATCTGTTTAGGCTATAGTGACAGTTTTTCGTCGCTATAACTTATAGTGACAGATTATTTTCGTCACTAAAACCCTGCGCAAATCAAATTTCCAATATACAACGAATCAAACAATTTCAATGATCCAAATTAACTAACATGAGGTCCCTGAACACAAATATCACATTAATTTTAACAGAGATTGATTCAATCATGCGTTCCCAAAAGAAGTTCTCAAGAACCTTAGTTTTCGATTTTAATGCATATGGCTATGATTTCTTCAATTGATCACCCAGAAACAATCCTTGCAATGTCACAAACACAAATCAATACTCAAAAACAATTTATCATTGGTTAATGTATGAAAACGCAAAATTGAAAAACCATGAAAAAGTGAGAATTCGGATTATGCATTTAGAGGTGTTTTTGATGATGTAAAGCATTGAGACAACATCAGTGATGTTCTAGAAACATGTTGCAACCTTTAAAACACCTTGATATGTCCTGCAAAGTATAATCCGAATTGTGAATTTTTATGAAGTTTGAAGCTTTTGTTCTTACCCTTGGAGGCAGCCAAATTCGTGTCTTTGTGTTTGTATGAGTTGTACATACATAGTAGAACTTAATTAGGTCAAAAAACCACATCCTACTTTGGACTTTTGGATCACTTGAGATTGAAAAATATATGCTTTCAAATATTGAATTTTTTTTGATATATCCTTGCTATTTTTGGTTGATCTGATTTTGTATGATCTTAATCACTTTTAATTGACCTTTAAGACTTTCTAGAACCAAAATCCTATTAAATATTGAAACTTTTATATTTTATTTTGATTTAAAATGATTTTAAATGTATAAAATCATAATAAATAAAATAAAATGAATAAAAATTTGAATAAATGATTTTTAATTCGTGCATGATGTCATGGTAGTGTTTGGGTCATAAAAATGCAAGCCCATTTGGAGAAATTTGGTTCTAAAGTCCCAATTGCTTCATAAACCTCTCAAACATTTCCCAACTTTGCAAAGGCACAAATCCCTCAATTTTAAGGCTATGAAGGTATTCTTAGACATTTTGGAAAGCTTAGAGAGTCCTCTAACCAACCTCTTTGATCTCATGTCCATATCTTTTACCATTCTCAAGTTATGCTCTTTGGAAGATGTTGACTTTTTGTTGACTTTTAAAATGACCTATAATGTCTTAGCTCATACCTTCCAAATGAAGCATTTTTGGGATTGGCTTGTGAGACAAAAAGTTGTAAAGAATTAAATTTCCTTCAAAATGAGCTTTGGATGGGAAATTTTTGATGAAGTATGTGAAAGTTATGGCTGGTCAAAGTTCAGTTGACTTTTCCTATGAAAACCCTAATTTAGAAACTCCTGATTCTTGATGATCTGAAATCTCCTTGATGAATCATGATCAACCCTTGATCAAATGATGAATTTTACTTCATATACTTGATGTTAGCAAAAAATCATGAAGTTTGACTTTGGTTTGACCACAGTTGACCTCAGTTTGACTTTTTGACTGCTTTGACTGATTTTAGCCTATTTGATCATCTGACTGAGCAAATCTTTTGGGAAAGCCTTGAAACTTGACATGGGGATTCTTGAACACATATAAGATTCTATGAAGCTCCCTTGAAGCCTTGGAAGTCAATTTAGCCTTGTGAATCTTGTGAACCTTGTGAACCTCTTGGGACACCTTGGTACACAATGTCTTGCCTAGGTGAGGGCAAATTTTGGGGTGCAACAGCTGCCCCTGTTCAATTTTCTGAAACCTGAGGGGTTAGATTGGCATATGTGCCATTCGTGACCTGGAAGGTTGAAGGGGATTGAACACAAAAGCCCAAAAATTTGCACTCGCCGGTGCGTAAAGTAACACTGATGATTAGTTGTATATGCTTAAGTGGGCTTGAAGATGCCACTTGGAAGAACTGGAGATGGGCTTATAGATGCCATCCATAATATCAGGAGGTGATAATATCTTGATGTTGATACTGGATATCAGTACTAGGTCTTCGTATAGGCCTTCTCTGAATCGTTTATCCAACATGGTTTGAGTTGAATGTTAGCACTAGATCTTCGTATAGATCGTCTCTGCATTATCTTTGGGAAATAAGAATATCCTTCATTAAGTGTTAGGGCTTAGATCTTCGTATAGATCATCTCTGAACCATATCTAAGAACATACTTTAATTTAAGTGTCGGAACCAAATCTTCGTGGCGATTTTTTTTCTGAATTAAGTATCAGCACTAGATCTTCGTATAGATCGTCTCTGAACTGTTTTGAGTTGTTGAATAGACCAGTAGAAATAAATCTTCGTGATGATTATCTTTTCTGGAAATATCCTGGATTTAGGTAATAGATCTTCGTATAGACCATTTACCTACCATCCAAGGAAAAAAAAGAATATCAGGCTTAAATCTTCGTGACGATTATATCCCTTGTAAATATCATGGATTAGCACCAGATCTTCGTATAGATCATTTATGTACTCTTCCAAGGACAACTTGAGTATGGATCATCAGAAATGAATCTTCGTAGCGATCATCCCTGAATTAAGTATCAACACTAGATCTTCGTATAGATCGTCTCTGAACTGTTGTGAATTGTTGATAGTGTTTTATATGCATGTAACTATCCTGCAAAGAAAAGGTTAGTTTATGCAATATGTATGCATGTATGGCATGATGTACTTAAGTAAATGTATTATGCATTCATGGATATGTTATGGTATGATGTAAATGATGTATGTATGAATCATGCAGCCTGAAGCGTCTGGATATCTTTGCATAACAACTGCTGGCTAGGGAAAATAAATCCCGATTCGTTGCTGAAGAATATGAGGACCTCGTTCCCGTTTTGTTTGATATTATAGTATTTATAACCTCTCGTCTTCGTTTGTCGTACTTCTATTGAAGGAATAAGTTCCTGAGTATCCTGACTGAGGATAAACGAGATGGACATAAATTCAAGGGGAGATGTAACTCGAAGTATCTATAAAGATAGATTCGCTCCGTTGGGGATTTGTAATTGTCTTGTGGGGATAAACCGGCGAAGCATCGTTGAATTCCTACCTTCGTCCGTCCTTAGTAAATACTATTAATGCATTTTATGCATTTCTGGTAAACATCAATCATATTCAAAAGCAAACATACATTCAAAACACAACCAATGGACGTTTTCGCTTAGGTAAATAGGGTAAAAGTAAATCTGGATTCAAAGATGAAATTTTATTTATATTATAAAGTGACCTATACACAGGCAAGTTTGTACAAGGAGACAGAAATCCTAGTAAGAGGAATTTGTCGTAAAAGTTTTACAAAACAAAGAAAAACAGATATGTGAGAAATAATCCTATTGAGTTTCAATTCTACTATTGCCATTATCTTCAAGTATCTCATCTTCTGCTGTTGAGACGGAAACGATTGGATTGAGCTTGATTTGTTCGAGCTTGAGTTAGGTAGTACTGACAGTTGGAGTTATATGGGTGACCCAACGAGACATAGTCATACGCTTTTAATCCCTAACTTTTTCCTGGATTGCCCTTTCAGGTTTTCAATCCACCGGGATACCCTTTTTTGCCCAAGCCGCCTTTTCAGGTTTTCGACTTGCCGGGTGTACACTTTTTTATATATATATATATATATCCCTAATTTTTGCCCGAACCCTTTTGGTTCGCCGGGATGCCCTTATTTTTGCCTAGGCCAGTCAACCTAGCGGGTCTCTTTTTATGCGTAGTATTTTTTAACTATGTCTGCGTTTACAGGCTGTGGAAAATCTTCACCATCCATAGTAGTAAGCATCATGGCACCTCCTGAGAACACCCTCTTGACTACAAATGGCCCTTCATATGTAGGAGTCCACTTGCCCCTAGGATCACCCTGTGGTAGTATGATACGCTTGATTACCAAGTCACCAACCTGATATACCTTTTGCTTAACCTTCTTATTAAAAGCTTTGATCATCCGTTTCTGGTACATCTGATCGTGACAAACAGCTTCCAGCCTTTTCTCATCAATCAAATTTATCTGGTCAAGTCGAGTCTGAATCCACTCATCTTCATCCAAGCCTGCATCCTTCATGATTCTTAAGGAGGGGATCTGAACTTCAATGGGAAGAACTGCTTCCATACCATAGACTAAGGAGAATGGGGTTGCCCCTGTTGAAGTACGTATTGTAGTACGATAACCATGAAGAGCAAATGGTAACATCTCATGCCAATCCTTGTAAGTAACAGTCATCTTCTGTAGGATCTTCTTAATGTTCTTGTTAGCAGCTTCTACTGCCCCATTCATCTTCGGACGATACGGAGAAGAGTTGTGATGCTTAATCTTGAATTGCGTGCAGAGATCAGTAATCATGGTGTTATTCAGATTAGAGCCATTGTCTGTGATAATCCTTTCAGGGATGCCATACCTACATATGAGATTATTATTAATGAATCGAGCCACCACATTCTTAGTAACAGATGCAAATGAAGCTGCCTCCACCCACTTTGTAAAGTAATCAATAGCAACCAGGATGAAATGATGCCCATTAGAAGCAGTAGGCTTGATCTCACCAATCATATCTATGCCCCACATGGCAAAAGTCCAAGGAGCAGTCAACACATTCAATGGAGCTGGAGGTATGTTCACTTTATCAGCATAGATTTGACACTTGTGACATGTTCTGGAATGTTGATAGCAGTCAGCTTCCATAGTGGTCCAATAGTAACCTGCTCTCAATATCTTCTTTGCCATGGTATGACCACTAGAATGAGTGCCAAAAATCCCATCATGCATGTCTTCCATAATCTTTGTTGCTTCCTTCTTATCCACACAACGAAGCAAAGTCGAATCATGATTGCGCTTGTACAAAATTCCATCACTCAAAAGGAACTTAGCAGAAAACCTCCTCAGAAACTTCTTATCTTTGACAGATGCCCCTTCAGGGAACTCCTGAGTTTCAAGATATCTTTTCACTTCATAGAACCAAGGCTTTTCCTCTCCTCCTTCAGTGTCAATTTCATTACAGTATGCAGGCTTCTCAAATCTGTCAATAGTAATCTTGGGAGCCTCATCATCCCAGCTAATCTCAAACATAGATGCCATGGTGGCTAATGCATCTGCCAACTGATTCTCTCCTCGTGGAATATGTCCAAAGGTAATCTCTTCAAAATATGGGATCAAAGATAACACATGCTCTCTGTAAGGAATGAGATTTTCATGCTTGGTATCCCAATCTCCTTTAATCTGACTCACTACCAGGGCTGAATCCCCATATACGTCCAGGAATTGAATCTTCATCTCAATGGCAGCTTTGATACCCATGATGCATGCCTCATACTCAGCCATGTTATTGGTACAATAGAAACAAAGTCTTGCAGTAATCGGGGTATGAAAATCTTCAGGGGAAATGATCACAACACCAACACCATTACCAAGTGCATTTGAAGCTCCGTCAAAAACCATAGTCCATCGGGATCCTTGTTCAGGTCCGTCATATTGTCTAGGTTCTTTGGTAATAATCATAATGTCTTCATCAGGGAACTCAAAACTCATTGCTTGATAATCATCCACTGCTTGATGAGCCAAATGATCAGCTACAACACTTCCTTTAATGGCCTTCTGAGTAGTGTACTGTATATCATATTTTGTTAAAATCATTTGCCACCTCGCTATTCGTCCGGAGAGAGCAGGTTTCTCGAATATAAACTTGATTGGATCCATATTTGAAATCAACAAGGTAGTATGAGTCAACATATACTGTCTTAGTCGGCGAGCAGCCCATGCCAAAGTGCATCAAGTTTTCTCGAGCAGTGAGTATCTTGTTTCACAGTCGGTAAACTTTTTGCTAAGGTAGTATATTGCCTGCTCTTTTCGACCAGACTCGTCATGTTGCCCCAACACACACCCCATTGAGTTGTCTAATACAATTAAGTACATAATCAATGTTCTTCCATCAACTGGTGGCATCAAAATTGGAGGTTCTAGAAGATATCTCTTGATTTCATCAAAGGCTGTCTGGCACTCGTCATTCCATTCCATCACCTGATCTTTCTTCAATAACTTGAAGATTGGCTCACAGGTAGCAGTTAACTGGGAAATAAATCTTGCAATGTAATTCAGTCGTCCCAAGAAACCTCTAACTTCCTTTTCAGTACGGGGAGCTGGCATCTCTTGTATAGCTTTTACTTTTGCAGGATCTACTTCAATACCTTTTCCACTGACAATGAAACCCAAGAGTTTACCAGATCTAACTCCAAAAGTACATTTGTTTGGGTTCAATCTCAACTTGTATTTCTTCAACCTTTCAAACAGCTTATGCAAATGATCAAGGTGTTGCTCTTCATTCTGGGACCTGGCTATCATATCATCCACATATACCTCTATCGAATGATGAATCATATCGTGAAACAAAGCCACCATAGCACGCTGATATGTTGCCCCAGCGTTCTTCAAACCAAATGGCATCACTTTATAACAAAAGGTGCCCCACAGTGTAACAAATGTAGTCTTCTCCATATCTTCAGGTGCCATCTTGATTTGATTGTAACCAGAGAAACCATCCATAAAAGAGAATACCTTGTGCTGAGCTGTGTTGTCTACCAGAACATCAATATGAGGAAGCGGAAAGTCATCTTTAGGGCTAGCCTTATTCAAATCCCTATAATCTACCCACATACGTACCTTACCATCTTTCTTAGGTACTGGTACTACATTTGCAACCCATTGAGGATAAGAAGTCACAGCTAAGAACCCTGCATCAAACTGCTTCATCACTTCTGCTTTAATCTTTTCTGACATTTCAGGACGCATGTGACGAACCTTTTGTTTCTTTGGACGACAATCTTCTTTTACCGGTAAGCGATGAACCACAATGTCTGTATCCAGCCCTAGCATATCTTCATAGGACCAAGAAAAGATTTCCACATAATCACGTAACATCTGAATTAGTCTGCTCTTAACATCATCTTCTAGTTCAGCCCCTATCTTGACCTCTTTCCTGTTTTCTTCAATTCCCAGATTCACAACTTCGATTGGCTCTTCATGTGGCTGTATAGCTTTCTCTTCTTGTTGTAACAACCTAGCAAGCTCTACAGGTACTTCACAATCTTCCTCATTTCCATCTTCAGCTTGATAGATTGGATTCTCGAAATTATAATTGGCAATAGTAGAACTGTTATCAACATGATCCAGAGTGGATGAGGATATGCATTTTAGTGATGTGGGTGTGTGTAAGAACACATAGCTGATAAACAAAAATAAAAAAATAAAAGAAAGACAAGGAGTACAATATTTACGAAAACGAAACATCCATTGATTTTTATTGAATGAAGTATGCAAATGAAATGGCATCCCGTAACAAGCATACCATTGTGCCCCGGGCAAGACACAAGGCTTAAAAGTTTAATTGTTCAAAATTACAAACTTAAAATAAAAAACACAGTAATAGTATTTACTCCTGACTAAAGGAGATAGGAATAACGTCTTCGGTCTTCCAATTGTTGAGCCCATCACCCATGGTAGGAAAGATCCAATCATACAGGTTGTAGTCTTCACTATAGTCACCCACATCATTTATTTGATCTCTTATGACCCCTTGATTAGTGATACGAACAGCACGAGCACGACGAACAGCCTTCTAGGATTCTGCAGTGAAACCCAAACCAAATTTGTCAGACTTATAAGGGATGTCAGGAAGCTGGCCCCAAATAGTACAACCACCTTCTTCAACCACAACTCTAGCATCTTTGAGAGAGGCCATTATAGGAGGTACTCTGGTAACCACAGGAACTCTTTTAACAACAGGGGGAGCTTCAGTAGCAGGGACAACCCAAGGAACTACCTCAAATGTCTGGCAAGGAGTCTCAACATATTCACCCTCCACCTCAACGTATTTAAAAGTATTTACATGACTGACCATATATTCTTCCTCACCATAAACAGTGATAATCTTTCCTTTTACCGGGTATTTCAACTTCTGATGTAGAGTGGAGGTTACAACACCTGCCCCATGGATCCAGGGGCGCCCAAGCAAACAGGAGTACGCAGGACGAATATCCATTACATAGAAAGTAGAGTCGAAGACTTGAGAGCCTACTTTGATCGGTAGATCTACTTCTCCATGTACCACTCTTCTTGAGCCATCAAAGGCCCTCACTACTACATTACTTGGTCTTAACACAACATCCTCAGGACTGAGCTTGTCCAGAACCTCTTTGGGGAGCACATTTAATGAAGAACCATTATCCACCAGCACATGAGACAAGGTGGTGCCCCTACATTCAATGGAGATATGCAAAGCTCTGTTATCGTTTCTCTTGGCAGGAGTCAAGTCAGCATCAGAAAAGCCTAATCCATTATCACAAGTCAGATGTGCAACACAATTCTCAAATTGATCCACAGAAATCTCATTTGGCACATGGGCAGTCTTCAAGAACTTGATTAAGGCTTTAGCATGAGCCTCAGAACACAACAGCAAAAATAACATGGAGATTTTGGAGGGAGTATGCCCCAACTGGTCAACAATATAATAATCACTCTTGAGAATGATCTTCAGCACTTCTTTCATCTATTTAGAGAGATTTTCAACAGTCGGTGCCTCAGCTTGCACAAGTTCAACCACAGGACCTTTGCCCCGAGCATCAGTACTTGGCCCAGAATTGGAGGTAGTAGTTGGAGTAACTGCATCTTTGAAGGTAGCCTGAAGAGAGAAAATTCTTCCACTTCTGGTGATCTTACTAGATCCAGCAATATTATCAACATCAAGATTATCATCAGTAACAGGTGTATCAGTCAAAGGTTCCTGTTTAACACTATGGATATAAACATCAGAACCGTAATTCCAGGGTATAGCTTTATCAAAAGTATAAGGAACAGGGCCAGGAGTGGTAATAATCATGGGAGCCACCTTAACCTTAGCAACAGTCTTCACAAGGCCTTCAGCAGTAATCTTGACAGGTCCTTTAGGAGTGATCTTGACAGGACCCTTGGAAGTAATCTTCACAGGCACTTTATCAACCATGGCCACATCTTCAAGCTTCGTACCTCGAGTTAGATGTTCACACATACTTTCCACAGAAGGTGTCCTCTCAAATAATATAGTGTAATTTTCCATGAGGCGTTGAATACCATCCTTCAACTTCCAGCAACTATCAGGTTTGTAGGCACAATAAAAACACTCTTCGTTGCAACCTGGAAAGAATCCAGCCTGCACCAGCTTCTTCTTGATAATGGATAAGGGAGTAGTCACATCTGCTACTGAGGAAACATATGAAACTTCATCAACAACATTAACAGTCTTCTCATGATTGGGCATAGGAGCAGTGATCACATTTGGAGTCCCAGGAGGGTCAAATTCAATCTCCCCAGCTTCAGTCATATCTTGAATCTTGTTTTTCAACACCCAGCAGTTGTTGGTGTCATGTCTCGGACTATTAGAATGGTAAGCACATCATGCATTAGGATTGTATCGAGGAGAGGAAGTATTAGGATTCTGAGGAGGGTCCTTCAAAGTAATGAGTTCCCCTTTCAACATGTGTTGAAAGGCTTGGGCCAGTGACATGTTGATCTTGGTGAACTGTCTTCTAGGCTTTTGTTGATTGTTTTGTTGTAGCTCTGGTGTTGTAGGAGCAGGATTGGAAATGTGAACTGCTCCCACAAATTGGTGACTCCTGTTACGACTATGTTGACCATACACAGCATTAGACTCCTTCTTTCCACTAGGGGCTTCTTAGAAGTGCTTGATAAAGAGGCACCCACTTGTATCTTACCACTTCTTATACCACTCTCCACACGTTTTCCAATCATTATCAGCTCGGTGAAACCAGATGATGAGCTTCCAATGAAGTGACTATAGAAACGACCATTCAGCGTACTCATAAACATATCCACTAGCTCTCTGTCAGTCAGAGGAGGTTGAACTCTACCAGCCAGGTCTCTCCATTTCTGGGCATACTCCTTGAAACTCTCTTTAGCACCCATTGACATGCTTTGGAGCTGCATGCGAGTAGGTGCTAAATCAGCATTGTATTGGTATTGCCTATAGAAGGCCTCAGCAAGATCATTCCAATCACGAATGTTAACACTCTCCAGTTGGTAATACCATTCCAATTGAGCTCCAGACAAGCTCTCTTGGAAGAAGTGAATCCATAACTTCTTATCAGCAGTATGTGGTTGAATCCTCCCGACATAGGATCTCAGATGCAGCTTAGTACATGAGACACCATCATACACCACAAAAACAGGAACCTTGAAACCAATAGGTATAACCACTCCAGAAACTAAACTCAGATCTTCAAAATCAAGCCCAGAAGATTTTTGTAGCTCTATAACGTTCATTCTGTCTACCAGCATCTTGTACTTGTCCTCACCAGCAGGATCATGATAATAATTTGCTTCAGAATCAGAATCTCCCACAGTATCATGGAGACTACCTCCCTCTTTCTCAGAATTTTCAGACTCAGAATCCTCAATCTGTTCCTTTGTCTTGATAGGACCTCTGAATCTTCTTCCCAGATTGATAAGGCCTCCTGATCTTCTAGTCTTCTTCTTCTTCTTAGCCAGCAGTGTCTTCAACTCATATTGTCCCTTGGACAAATTCAGAATCAACTCTTGGAATTGTGCGTTCTGAGCCTGGAGATCTTTGACAGTCTGTTCAAGAGCCATTTCTGCTGAAATAAACAGCGAGAAGATAAGATACTTGTTCATAAGAAACCTGTGATGCAATGATATGGTATGTAAATGCGTATGCAATGTTTTCAAGGATCGCAAGATTTAAATTTGTTTAAACAATCAGAAAGTAAACTTTTATTAGTAAGCAAATAAACTTGTTTGCCCCTTGGGCTTACAAAAAATGAAATGAATACAAAAATGGGGTTTTAAGTCTCCCATGGACGTTTCCTCTTTGTGTTAAGGTATGAGTTGAGATTCCGCTCCTCGTGAAGTTGTTTTGTTAGCTCTAGGATTCTTTCTTGACTTGCTTTGTAATGAGTCTCAAAAGTATCTCTTTGCTCCTTCAACTGGATCCAGGACCTTTGTAACTCCTCAATGTCAGTGGGCATGTCTGGATGAAGAATGATATAAGAAGTATCTCCTTCAGCAACCGGCTCCATGGTAACTGGCAGGATGGCAGGATATGGCATCATAAGAGTCTGAGCACGAGATCGCACCCATCTGAGATAAGGTTCCATAGGAATAGTGTACTTTGGTTCTAGAGTCTTGCTGTCAACCTTGTTCACTTTCCCCCATGCTCGTATAAACCTTTGACGGTAACCTTGCAGATCGTTGTCGTAGTCGCACACAATACCCTGAATAAGCATGTCATGAGGACCACCACTCCGAGCGTAACCAAACTGACGTAGAGCTAAGGAAGGATTGTAGGTAATGCCTCCTATTATGCCAAGGAGTGGCACATTAGGGAACTCCCCACAACGGTCAATGATAGTAACATTCTCCATAGATCGAGAGCACCAATGAATATCTGAATGAAAAAGTGACATAATCCTCTTGGACCACCTGAACCCTTGTTCATTCTTCATCACTGATCGAGGAAGGTGAGAAATAAACCACCTAGACAATAGAGGTATACAACACATCAGAGTTCCTCGTGCCTTCGTAGTACGGGTGTGAAGAGAGTGTAAGATGTCTCCAAGTAATGTAGGCAATGGATTATGAGTCAGAAATATGTTGATGGCGTGTATGTCTACGAACTGGTCTGGATTAGGGAACAACACTAAGCCATAGATCAATAGGGCTAAGATCTCCTCAAAAGCATCATAACTCATAGCCTTCAGGAACACTTGAGCTTTCTCCATCAATACCTTAGCAAGAATACCCTTAACTCCACTCCCTGTTTCTAGGAAAATGTCTGATTTCTTCAAATGTAGGGCTGCAGCAATGACTTCAGGTTTAGGCTCTTTTTCCAAGCCTGTGAAAGGTCTCTGATCAAGGATAGGTATACCCAGAAGCTTGGAGAACTCTTCCATTGTAGGAACCAGCTGATAGTCGGGGAACGTGAAGCAGTGATGTTTAGGATCAAAGAACTGAAAAAGAACACTCATCATGTCTTCATTGAACCCTGAAGTGACTAAATCCAGTAGGTGACCATGTTTCTTGATGAATTGAGAGTTTTCAGAAACTTGAGAAACCAATTCCTTAAGCTTAAGAGGTATTCCTACAAAGTTGATCCGGATGGTATTCCTACGAGCAGAAGCCATGACCTGCAACAAAGAACAAAGATAAATCCTTTGGTTCTTGAAATGGTTAGTGAAAATGCTATGCTTATGATGCATGATGATGCTATGATGTTATGCTCAATCACAAAAATGATGATCGTCCCTTTGAATTACTAAGATGATGACCATCCCTTTGAATTACTAAGATGATGCTCGATGACCCTACAAAAATGATGATCGTCCCTTTGAATTACTAAGACACCCCTATAGGTTTCCTTCTATGACCATACGATAACCCTACGCTCGTTCCTTACAACATCCAAGGTAAAGACTACTTAGTCACTAATAGTAAGGACAGTCTTACCCCTTAAAGGAAATAAATAACAAGAAAGACCAACTTAGGGTAGGTAGCTCTTAAATACTTGCTCACTCTTTCAAAAACACTCTTTACACCCCACTTTTTTTCAAAACATTTCTCAAAGCTAAACACTTTGTATATATCCATACGAGGATCATTACAAAGTTAAATACTTATGAAAATATTTTCTAAACACACACTACACATTTGTTTCAAACAAAAGTAAAGTGAGCTAAGTAATTAAGAGCCCATGGATAACCATGGATACAAAGGGTGCTAACACCTTCCCTTTGTATAACTTACCCCCCGAACTCAAATCTTTTTAAAAGGTTTTTCCTGTTCTTTTATTCCTTTTCCTATTGGATAAAATAAAAGTCGGTGACGATTCTTGCTATCCGCACATGGTTTTTGTTAAACAAAAACACTCAAGTCAGTTCTCCCACCGTGCTACAAAGCCCATTTAAAATAAAAAATGAAACAAGGGGGATGCAACGTTGATGGCAAGGGTGTCGAAAGCAATTCCAAAAGCATCATGGGTTCAAAGGCCTAATAGGAGAACCAAGACTCACATAAAAATATCAACAGCAAGGTAAAATCAAAGTGAGAATCCTCCTCATCTCTTTCCCTTGTCACTGGCTAATGCTAATCCTCCATCAAAATACGTCACCGGTCAAAACAAACAGGATCTAACCGTTAGCTTACGACACCAGTTCACCGTCACCTCAACAAATCGCCACCCTCGACTTTTCGTTCATCCTCTTTCGATCTTTCCTCGTCTCAATCTCGCTCGATTCACCCTTCCTCTCTACGTGTTTATGTACAACTCATTCTTGTCTCGATTTGAAACCACATCATTCTCTCTCAGGTTTTTTCTGTGGTAATATTTTTTGATCATATTCTCAGATGCTTCTATTTGTGCATTTCGGTCTCAGTGATTTGGTTTCGAATCTTTCTGGTTTTGTAGTGATTTTGAAAGAAGGTTCAGTTTGTGTTTTGAAGGTTTTGTGCGTTGGTTTTGTGCGATTTGAAGGGTTATGGAAATTGTTTGAGTTGCTAGAAAATAGAGCACTTGGTTGTGTGTATGTGCGGTGTGTTTGTGAGTGTGGTTTGAAGGGTTCATGTTGATGAGTGATTTGTGGTTGTGGTGGCGATTCAGAACTGAAGTTGGTTTGAAAGAAATGAAGATATGGGTTGGTCAGGTTTGTGTGAAATGAAGGGCACACGTTATCAGTGTTGTGTGAAGGCGGGTTCTGCAGATTTATTGAGGGTTGAGAAAATGGTGGTTATGTGTTAATTTGAAGATCAATTCGGTTTTTTGTGTTGGGGTTGTGAGGTCGATGGCGGTTTCAAACATTTAAGATTGTAGAGGAACAAAGGCTTTTTCAGGTTTTTGTTTTTTTGGGTTCAAGATTCATTTGTGAGGATTTTTGTGTTGTATATCTTTTTAATTTTTCAGACTCTCCCCCCTTTTAAGGCAAAGTATTTAACTTATTTGATAAGTTTTTCTTTGGTTTTTGTCTGGTATTGATGTTGAGTCTCTTTCCATGGCAGCCTATTGCTTGTTGTTGCAGGTGTACAGAATGTTGGAGGAAGGGATGCAGAGTCGTTACTTTCATATGTTGTGTTGGAGGAAGAGTTTTATTTTTCAGCCATTTTGGTGTATGGTATAGCAGGCTTGTAACAAGTTCATGTTGTTTTGGTGCAAGACAAGATTTGGTTTGTGGTAGAGTGATGGGATAATGTGAGAGCGGGAGTGTAGGAAAGTGGGACCGGAAATTTGTACGGTTTGGTTTGGAGCAGCAGGATGTCTTGGATGGAGCAGTTTTTGCTACGGCTGGAGCGAGTTTGAAGGAGACTTTCATCGCCTTGGGCTTTGTGGCAACTTTGTCACGATTTAAGTGAATTTTAAGGAATGGACTTTGTATGGATTTTGGTTATGAAAAGAAAAATGAAATGGGCATAAAATATAAAATAAAAGTAAATTATGGAGGTGATTTAGAAATGGATGTTTATATTGTTTCCTTCTTTTTAAATGGATATATATATATATATATATATATAATAGAAATGGATTTTGGAGATTGGATAAAAATATGAATGGGTAAAAACAAAAAGAAAATGGGTAATGAGTTGGACAAAATTGGAATGAAAAGTGGATATTGATATTGAAAATGGTTTAGAAATGGATTAGGGTAAATGAAATCGAAATTGGAATTTGAATGGATGGATAATGGAAAATTTGAATTAGAGTATGAATGGATATGAAAAATTATTCTAATGATGGATAACCAAATAAATCCAAAAACAATCCCAAACGTTTCCACAAATCTCTGACAAAAATGAACCTCCTGAACTACTAAACAATTTGCCCAGTCGAAATAACAACTGTCTGAATTAAACGTCCTCTAAAACTCCAAAACTTCTTATGAGTTACAACTTGATAATCTAATGAATTCAACATACAACACAACCCGACTTTGGACGCACACTGCCTAAAAAGTCAACCACTAAAATAGATAACTTGCAAATCGAAACAATCACTTGATAGTTTAACCAAGATTAGGTCAAACATCCATATGAACTGGATCATCAACGAACAAACACACGTGACCTTGTAACTTAATGAAGAAGAGACCCATGATTCACGCTTCACTATTGATCATGGACCAAGCAAATCAGTGAATAGTATTCAGATGTGCAATCTTTGAATACCACTTAATAAGGGAAATAAACCCTAATCAAGTGGCAATATCATAAGAAGTTGATGCCATTTGTGGCTGCTTAACCAAAAAATTTGAATTCCTCTGATAACCATAGATAGGGTGTGAAACCCTAATTCTCCAAATGACATTGATCCTGTGTCTTAGAAGCTTATGCAAATGAATGAATGTAAATTATAATGACTAATGGAGATGAATATGAATGTGAAGTGAAAAGTCAATTAAGGTTAGAAAATTAGAGGGCAAATTTTGGGGTGCAACACCTGGGATGAAGAGCGATGTAACATGTTTTGTGTATGCATGTTTAACTTAGCAAAAGTTAAAAGTTGAATATCAGAAGCCTGTCGGGTTGATGCAACCGTTAGAAGTTACAGAATGGAAATGGGATAACATTTCAATGGACTTTGTAAAGAGATTACCTAACATTTCAAGAGGACATGATTCTATTTGGGTGATTGTTGATAGGATTACAAAGTTGGCTCATTTTATTCTTATTAACATAAGTTTTTCGGTATCGAAGTTGGAGGAGATTTATACTCGCGTGATTGTTAAGCTGCATGGTGTTCCTTTGTGTATTGTGTCGAATAGAGATCCAAGGTTTACTTCTAATTTTTGAAAGAGTTTGCAAGAGGCGTTAGGTTCTAAGTTGAAGTTGAGTTCAACGTATCATCCTTAGACGGATGGTCAGATAGAGAGAACTATTCAGTCACTAGAGGATTTGTTGAGAGCATATGCTCTTGAGCAGGGAGGTTCGTGTGACACTTATCTTCTGTTAATAGAATTCACATATAGTAACAACTACCATTCTAGTATTAGAATGATGCCTTTTGAAGCGTTGTATGGTTGGAGATGTAGGACTCCTTTATGTTGGCACGAATACGGAGAAAGTGTAGTGTTTGGACTTGAGATTGTTCGAGAGACTACTGAGAAGGTGAAGTTGATTCGAGAAAAGATGACAACTTCCCTAAGTAGACAAAAAAGTTATCATGACAAGCGAAGAAAAGATTTAGAATTTCAAGTTGGTGACCATGTATTTTTTAGAGTTACGCCTGTGACTGGTGTTGGGCGTGTATTGAAGTCTAATAAGCTCACTCCTTGCTTTATTGGTCTATATCAGATTTTAGACAGAGTTGGAAATGTTGCTTATAGAGTGGCTTTACCGCCTAATCTTTCGAATTTGCATGATGTGTTTTATGTGTCGCAACTTCGGAAGTACATTTCAGATTCGTCTCATGTGATTCATATGGATGATGTGCAAGCACGAGATAATCTTACTATAAAGATGATTCTTGTACGGATCACGAATCATGAAATGAAGATTTTAAGAGGCCAAGAGATTGCGTTGGTGAAAATAGTTTGGTTGGGAGTTGCCGGAGAGAGTATGACGTGGGAGTTGGAAAGTAAGATGCGAGAATCCTATCCGAGTTGTTTGAGCAAGGTAAATTTCTGATGACGAAAATATTCTAAGTGGGGGAGAGTTGTAATGCTCTGTTATTTAATTAATTATTTAATTAAATATCTTCGTATTATTGGTGTTGATTTGTGTTGATTGTCAAAATTGTGTTGTATTGAGTTGCTATGTTGGTTTTAGTTGAATTAATTTAATTAGGTTGAATTAAGTTGTAGAAATAATATAGTGTTAGTAGATTATAATTATAAGATAATTATGGGGCTTATTAGATGGTTAGTTGTAGAGAAGGTGAGTGTAATAGTAAATAATGGGGTGTAGAATTGAGCCCAATGGATTAAAAGAAAAATTATAAGAGTAATAGGGTTATTATAAAGTATTTAGGTTAATTGAGAAAAAGGAGTAGCAGTAAGAACAGAGCATGGAAGTTGCAAAGTTGAAGAAAGAGGAATAAGGCCTTGACAGAGAATACATAGAGGTTGCAAGAGCGAGAATCCAATCAGAGAGTAGAGCGACCTTCAATCCAAGGTAAGGGTGAGTGTAACACGGTGGGAGAACTGACTTTTAGTCATGTTGCGGATAGCAAGAGTCGCCACCGACTTTTATTTTATCCAAATGGAAAGTACATAAAAGAACAGGAAAGACCTATTTTAAAAGACTTGGGTTCGGGGGGTAGGTTATATAAAGGGAAGGTGTTAGCACCCTTTATATCCATGGTTATCCATGGGCTCTTAGTTACTTAGCTCACTTAAATTGTTTTTGAAGAGTGTAGTGTGTGATTAGAAATTTTTCTAAGTACTTTGTAATGATCCTCGTATGGATGTATACAAAGCCTTGTTTTGAAAAATGTTTAAGAAAGTGAGGTGTAAAAAAGTAATTTGAAATGTGAGCAAGAAACTAAGAGGTACCTACCCTAGATTAAGTCTTTCATGTTCTCGTATGTTCTTTCAATGGTAAGACTATCCCTATTATTAAGGAATAGGTAGTCATTACCTTGGATGTGTTAAAGGACGGGCGTAGGGTCATCGTATGGTCATAGAAGGCAACTTAGGGGTGTCTTTAGCAATTCGTAGGGACTATCATCATTTTTTCGAAGGGACAAGATCATTATTCCGTAGGCAACCTCGAAGGGACTTGATCTTTTAAACTGTAGGGACTATGATGATTTATACTTGAAGGGACTTTGCATAAGACATCCCTATATTCGAGGGACTTGACCATTTTAAATAAGGCAACCAAGAGGAATATCCTAGGAAGTGCAAGATGGCGATCAAAGATCGACTTACGTGTGTGAGTGTTTATTTTCAAATATTTATCCTTTTAAAGTTAATTATCTAAATTAATTTTAATTACAAATAGTTTCCACACCTTATTTACTAACCACACAATAAATATAATAAAAATAATGACGGAAAAATAAACCTACGAATTATTACATGGCTTTGGGATAATTACAATATAATCGGAAAAATAAATAATAAAGCAAATATAAATAAGTAATAAATATAAATAAAGCAATAATAATAAACATTAGAAAAAAGAAATAATAATGAAGAAATAAAGAAAAATTAGAATTTTTAAAGAAATTATTTTAAGTTAAATAAATTAAAATTTTTAGAGTTTATAAGTTTAAATGATAATAATAATAATAATAAAAAAAGGATAAGGTATTAAAAATTTATACAAAATAAAAAGTTATTAAAAAAAATATTTTAATTAGGGTTTAGGAAAATAAATTATGTTTTTAGGGTTAATAAAAAAAATAGGGTTAGTTAAAGAAATTAGGTTTTTAAAATAAATTAGTTTTTATTTACAAAATATATATTCATATAATAAAAGTTATATACAAAAAATATTATTAGAAAAATAAAATTAATTAAAATAAATATTAAGAAAAAATCATGAGTTTTTAAAAAAAAATAAGATTTATAAAAAAAACATTATTGGTTAGGATTTAATAAGTTAATTAATTAAAATAAAGAAAATAGAAAATAAAGAAAATATGTAAAAAATGAAAGTGGGAAAAATAGCCAAAAAGATAGGACCTGGGAATTGAACCCAGGTCCCTTACCTCAACAGCATGGCACAAAACCAACAAAGCCAGCACGCACTGGTGATAATTAGATGGGAATACATCATTATATATTCAACCTGCAAAATGAATGAATTAAAAGCAAAAAACACAAAACCTGGGGATCGAACTCAGGTCTAAGAGCATTAACGCGCGCCTTCTTGCTAACTGAGCCATTGGACCAATCTGAAATTATAATACAAATAATTCATAATAAAATAAACAAGATTTTAAATTCAAATTTCTGCGCCACACTTCTTCTTCTTCCTCTAGCTGTCGTATTAGGTTTTAGTGACACTTTTCCGTCACTAAAGCTTATAGTGACGAATTCTTTGCGTAGCTAAAAGTCCTGCAAGCAAGCTTAAACATAAAAAACACACACGATAAATAATTTCTAAAGGTTCAAATCGATTAATATGAGTCCCTTAAGTCCAAATATCTTATTGATTTGGTCTAAAATCATCTCATTATAGAATCCCTAATTCACGATTTGAAGAACCCTAACCATGGTCGTTCTTGATACCTGCAATGAAACTCCATACAAACCAACCAGAAACCATCCACAGATCATGATAAACAACATTCAATTGTCAAAAACAACTTAAAACATCAGAATCTATGCAATCGAAAAAATGAAAATTGTCTCAAAAGTGAGATGCGGTTTATGCATTTTGATGTGTTTTTGATGATGCAAAGCATTGAGATAGCATCAAGGATGATCAAAGATCATGTTTAAACCTTCAAATTGCCTGAAAAACAACAAAAAATGAGAATTCGAATTTGAATTTTCTTTGAAAAAGTTGAAGATTGTTCTTGGTTCTTGGAGGCAGAAAATTCGTCCATTTTGCTTGTGTTAGGTTTGTGTACTTGTATGGAAAAGAATTAGGTCAAAATAGTTGTGGATTATTGGGCTTTTGAAGTAACTTGATCATGAAGAAACCAATCACCATAAAAGTTCAAAAATCATATGAATACTTGCTATTTTAGGTTCAATCTGACTTAAGTTGATTTCCACTCATTCTAAATATAATTCAAATGATTTTCAATCAAAGATTTCATGCTTTATTTGATTTTTAATATTTTATATATATTTAAATTGAATTTCAATGAATAAAATCCAAATAAATATAAAATAAACTATAAAAATCTGAAAAAATAAGCATTGGGTCGTGCATGATGTCATTGTAAGGATTGGATTACAAAATTGCAAGCCCATTTGGAAAAATTTGGTTTTAAGACCTCATTTGCTCAATATACCCCTAAAAATTTTCCCAACTTTGCCAAGGCATAAATCCCTCAATTTTAAGGCTATGAAGGTGTTCTTTGACATTTTGGAAAGCTTAAAGAGTCTTCTAACCAACCTCTTTGGTCTCATGTCCATATCCTTTACCATTTTCAAATTATGCCATTTGGAAGATGCTGACTTTTTGTTGACTTTTGAAATGACCTATAATGTTTTAGCTCATATCTTCTAAATGAAGCATTTTTAGGCTTGGCTTGTGAGACACAAAGTTGTAGAGAATTCAATTTCCTTCAAAATGAGCTTTGGATGGGAATTTTTTGCTGAAGCATGTGAAAGTTATGGCAGGTCAAAGTTCAGTTGACTCTTAAGAAAATCCTAATTTAGAAACTCCTGATTCTTGATGATCTGAAACTTCCTTGATGAATCATGAACAACCCTTGATCAAATGATGAATTTTACTTCATAAACTTGATGTTGGCAAAAAATCTTGAAATTTGAATTTAGTTTGACCACAGTTGACCTCAGTTTGACTTTTTTACTGCTTTGATTGATTTTTGCATATCTGATCATCTGACTGGGCAAACTTATTGGGAAAGCCTTGAAACTTGACCTGGGGATTCTTGAATACATGTGAGATATTATGAAGCTCACTTGAGGCCTTAAAAATCATTTTAACCTGAAGAAACATAAAACCCTAGTTTTAGACACTTTGTTTAGGAGAAGGCATTGTCTGGGGAAACTTCCACACTTCTTGATCAATTGGGAGTCTTGAGGATCTTATGATCATCTAAAAGTCTTGAGAGAGGTTGTCTTGATTGTGAGAGGGCAAATTTTGGGGTACAACAGCTGCCCCTTGTTCAATTTTCTGGAATCTGAGGAGTTAGATTGGCATGTACGCCATTCGTGACTTGAAGATTGAAGAGGATTGAACACAAAAACCCAAAAATTTGCACTTGCTGGTGTGTAGAATGCTACTGTTAGTTGACTATAATGCTTGAATGGGCTTAAAGATGCCATTTGAATAAAGAGTCTTCTGATATGTTTCTTAAATATGGAAATGACACTTTTGGGAAGAATAAACGACGACCCAAAAATGAGATAGCCTTCGGGAAGAATAAACGACGGCCCGAGGTAATAAGATAACCATTGGGAAGAATAAACAACGGCCCAAGGTAAGTTGATTTTTGGGAAGAATAAACGACGACCCAAAATGAGATAACCTGCGGGAAGAATAAACGACGGCCCGAGGTAACCAGATAACCATTGGGAAGAATAAACAACGGCCCAAGGTAAGTTGGCTTTTGGGAAGAATAAACGACGGCCCAAAATGAGATAACCTACGGGAAGAATAACGACGGCCCGAGGTAACAAGATAACCATTGGGAAGAATAAACGACGACCCAAGGTAAGTTGACTTTTGGGAAGAATAAACGACGGCCAAAAATGAGATAACCTGTGGGAAGAATAAACGACGGCCTGAGGTAACCAGATAACCATTGGGAAGAATAAACGACGACCCAAGATAAGTTGACTTTTGGGAAGAATAAACGAAGGCCCAAAATGAGATAACCTGCGGGAAGAATAAACGACGACCCGAGGTAACAAGATAACCATTGGGAAGAATAAACGACGGCCTAAGGTATGTTGACTTTTGGGAAGAATAAACGACGGCCCAAAATGAGATAACCTGCTGGAAGAATAAACGACGGCCCGAGGTAACAAGATAACAATTGGGAAGAATAAACGACGACCCAAGGTAAGTTGAATTTTGGGAAGAATAAACGACGACCCAAAATGAGATAACCTGCGGGAAGAATAAACGACGGCCCGAGGTAACAAGATAACCATTGGGAAGAATAAATGACGGCCCAAGGTAAGTTGTTGATGAATTTTGTCTGCTGGAGAATTTAACCTGAAAACAAGGTTAGTTTGGTGCAAGTATAATGATATATATAACAATCTGCCAGATAATATTGTAAGATATGATATGATGTATGAATGGATTATGTCGGGAAGCTGAACAGTAGCTTCATATAACAACTGCTGGCTGGGGAAAATAAATCTCGATTTGTTGCTGAGGAGCATGAAGACTTCGTTCCCGTCTTGTTTAAGAATATTGTACTTAGAACTTCCCATTTTTTTCGTTCTTTGTACTTCTCATTGAAGGATTAAATTCCTGAATATCCTGACTGAGGATAAAAGAGATGGACATAGATCCGGGAGACTTATTCGGTTAAGTATCAATTCTTCGGAGGATATGAAACTGCTCGGAGGAAGTATAAGATATTACTTGAAGTATTCCGTAATAATATCCGTAAAGATTACTCTATGGGGATGAACCGGCGAAGCTTCGTTGAATTCCTACCTCCGTTCGTTCTTAGTAAATGCTATTATTGTATTTTATACATTTCTGGTAAACATCAATCATATTCAAAGGCATATATTCATTCAAACATAATCAATGGACGTTTTTTGCTTTAGTAAAAAGGCGAAAAGTAAAGCTGAATAAAGAGGGAAAAATAAAGCTGAATATAAAAATGGAGTTTTTTCTTATTCTTAGAAATAGACTTATAACTAGACATGTTTTAATACGGAGACGGAAATCCTAGTAAGATGAATTCGTCAAAGAAATTTTTACAAGGAAAAAATAGCTATGTGTAAATAACCCTATTGAGTTTCAACTTTGTTATTGCCAGTATCTTCAATTATCTCATCTTCAGCTATTGGAGAGGAACGATTGGACTGATCGGTATCGGTTGAACTTGACGTAAATAACACAACTAGTAGAGGTTGCATGGGTGATCTAACAAGACATAGTCATACGCTTTAATCCCTAACTTTTTCCTGGATTGCCCTTTCAGGTTTTCAATCCACCAGGATACCCTTTTTTGCCCAAGCCGCCTTTTCAGGTTTTTGACTTGCCGGGTGTACATTTTTTTATATATATCCCTAATTTTTGCCCGAACCCTTTTGGTTCGCCGGGATGACCTTAGTTTTTCCTAGCCCAGTCAACCTAGCGGGTCTCTTTTCATGCGTAGTATTTTTTAACTATGTCTGCGTTCACAGGCTGCGGGAAATCTTCACCATCCATAGTGGTAAGCATCATGGCATCTCCATAAAATATTCTTTTAATAACAAATGGCCTTTCATAGGTGGGGTTCCATTTGCCCATGGGATCACCCTGTGGTTATATAATATGCTTGATTACCAAATCACCAGCCTGATACACCTGCTGCCTAACTTTCTTATTGAAGGCTTTGATTATCCGTTTCTGATACACCTGACCATGACAAACAGCTGCTAATATTTTCTCATCAATCAAGTTTATCTAGTCAAGTCGAGTCTGAATCCATTCATCTTCATCTAAGCCCGCATCCTTCATAATTCTCAAAGAGGGAATCTGAACTTCAATGGGTAAAACTGCTTCCATACCATAGACAAGGGAAAATGGGGTTGCCCCTGTTGAAGTACGTATAGTGGTACGATAACCATGAAGAGCAAATGGTAACATCTCATGCCAAACCTTATAGGTATGATCTTTTTGGCGGCTTCCACTGCGCCATTCATCTTTGGACGATATGGAGAAGAATTGTGATGTTTAATCTTGAGCTGCGTGCAGAGATCAGTAATTATAGTGTTGTTCAAATTAGTACCATTATCTGTGATAATCCTTTCAGGGATGCCATATCTGCATATAAGATTATATTTGATGAATCAAGCCACAACATTCTTAGTAACACAGGCAAATGAAGCTGCCTCTACCCATTTTGTGAAGTAATCAATAGCCACAAGGATGAAACGATGTCCATTAGAGGCAGTAGGTTTGATTTCACCAATCATATCAATGCCCCACATGGCAAAAGGCCATGGAGCAGTTAGAACATTCAACGGAATTGGAGGCACATGAACCTTATCAGCATAAATCTGGCATTTGTGACAAGTTTTGGAGTGTTGATAGCAGTCAGCTTCCATGGTAGACCAATAATAACCTGCTCTCAGAATCTTCTTAGCCATTGTATGCCCACTAGAATTAGTACCAAAGATCCCATCATGCATGTCTTCCATAATCTTTACTTCTTCTTTCTTATCCACACAGCGAAGCAAAGTCGAATCGTGGTTGCGCTTGTACAGAATTCCATTACTTAGGAAGAATTTAGCAGAAAACCTCCTCAAAAACTTCTTATCATTGACAGATGCCCCTTCAGGGAACTCTTGAGCTTTAAGATACCTCTTCACTTCATGGAACCAAGGCTTTTCTTCTACTCCTTCAGTACCCACCTTATTGCAGTATGCAGATTTATCAAATCGATCAATAGTAATTCTCGGAGCTTCATCATCCCAACTGATTTCAAATATAAATGCCATGGTAGCTAATGCATCTGCAAATTGATTCTCTTCTCGTGGAATATGTCCAAAGGTAATATCTTCAAAGTACGGGATCAAAGACAACACATGCTCTTTGTAAGGGATGAGATTAGGATGCCTGGTATCCCAATCTCCTTTAACCTGACTGACTACTAAGGCTGAATCTCCATACACATCCAAAAATTGGATCTTCATTTCAATAGCAACCTTGATACCCATGATGCACGCTTCATACTCAGCCATATTATTGGTACATTTAAAACAAAGCTTTGCAGTAACTGGTGTATAACAACCTTTAGGAGAGATAATCACAACACCAACACCATTACCAAGCGCATTAGAAGCTCCATCAAAAACCATAGTCCATCGGGATCCTTGTCCAGGTCCTTCATATTGTCTAGGTTCTTTAGTAACAATCATAATATCCTCATCTGGAAACTCAAAATTCATAGATTGATAATCATCCACTGCTTGATGAGCCAAATGGTCAGCTACTACACTTCCTTTGATTGCTTTCTGAGTAGTATACTGTATATCATATTCTATCAAGATCATTTTCCATCTTGCTATTCGTCTGGAGAGAGCAGGTTTCTCAAATATATACTTGATTTGATCCATTTTTGAAATCAATAAAGTGGTATGAGTCAACATATACTGTCTTAGTCGGCGAGCAGCCCATGCCAAAGCGCAACAAGTTTTCTCGAGCAGTGAGTATCTTGTTTTATAGTCGGTAAACTTTTTGCTAAGGTAGTATATTGCCTGCTCTTTTCGACCAGACTCGTCATGTTGCCCCAACACATACCCCATTGAGTTATCCAATACTGTAAAGTACATAATCAAGGGTCTTCCTTCAACTGGTGGTATCAATATAGGAGTTTCCTGTAGATATCTTTTGATTTCATCAAAAGCTTCCTGGCATTCATCATTCCATTCCAATGCTTGATTTTTCTTCAACAACTTAAAGATTGGTTCACAAGTAGCAGTCAATTGGAAAACAAATCTTGCAATGTAATTCAGTCGTCCCAGGAAACCTCTAACTTCTTTCTCAGTACGGGGAGCGGGAATCTCTTGTATAGCTTTTACCTTTGCTGGATCTACTTCAATACATTTACCACTAACAATAAAACCCAGAAGTTTACCAGATTAACTCCGAAAGTACATTTGTTTGGATTTAACCTCAACTTGTATTTCTTCAACCTCTCAAACAACTTATGCAAGTGATCAAGGTGCTCTTCTCCATTATGAGATCTGGCTATCATATCATCCACATATACCTCTATCTCATGGTGAATCATATCATGGAACAAAGCTACCATCGCACGCTGATATGTTGCCTTAGCATTCTTCAAACCAAATGGCATTACCTTATAGCAGAAAGTGCCCCATTGTGTAACAAATGTAGTCTTCTCCATGTCTTCGGGTGCCATCTTAATCTGATTATACCCAGAGAAACCATCCATAAAAGAGAATAACTTATGTTGAGCAGTGTTGTCTACCAGAACATCAATATGTGTAAGTGGAAAGTCATCTTTAGGGCTGGCTCTATTCAAATCCCTGTAATCTACACACATGCGTACTTTACCATCTTTCTTAGGCACCGACACCACATTTGCAACCCATTGTGGATAAGAAGTAACAGCTAGAAACCCTGCATTGAATTGTTTCATCACTTCTGCCTTAATCTTTTCTGACATATCAGGACGCATACGATGAACTTTCTGTTTTATCGGACGACAATCCTCTTTCACTGGTAGACGGTGAACCACAATATTTGTATCCAACCCCGACATATCTTCATAAGACCAAGCAAAAACTTCCACATAGTCATGTAATATCTGAATCAACCTGTTCTTGATACCGTCTTCTAGTTCAACACCTATCTTGATTTCTTTCCTATTTTCCTCGGTTCCTAAGTTCACGACTTCAATTGGTTCCTCATGTGGTTGTATAGTTTTCTCTTCTTGCTGTAGTAATCTAGCCAACTCTATAGGTACTTCACAATCTTCCTCCTTTCCATCCTCGACTTAATAGATCGGATTTTCGAAGTTATAATTGGCAATAGCAGAATTGTTATCAATGGGATCCAGAGTGGATGAATATCTGCATTTAGTGATGTGGGTGTGTGTAAGAACACATAGCTTCTTCTTTTTTTATAAAAGGAAAAATATAAGAAAGACAAAGAGCACAATATTTACGAAAGCAAGAAACGTCCATTGATTTTATTGAATGAAAATATGCAAATGAAATGACAACCCTAACGAGCATACCATTGTGCCCCGAGCAAGGCACATGGCTTAAAAGTATTTAGTTGTTCAAAGTTACAAAAATAAATTTAGAAAAATGAAATAGCATTTACTCCTGACTAAAGGAGATAGGAATAACGTCTTCAGCCTTCCAATTGTTGAGTCTATCCCCCATGGTAGGAAAAATCCAATCGTTCAGGTTGTAACCTTCATCATAATCTTCCACAGCATTGACTTGGTCTTTTATGACCCCTCCATGAGTGATACGAGCAGCACGAGCACGACGAACAACCTTCTGAGATTCTGCAGTAAAACCAAAACCAAACCTGTCAGACTTGTAAGGGATGTCAGGAAGCTGACCCCAAATAGTACAACCACCTTCTTCAACCACAACTCTAGCATCTTTGAGAGAGGCCATTGTAGGAGGCATTCTAGTAATTAGAGGAACTCTTTTAACAACAGGGGGAGCTTCAGTAGTAGGAACAACCCAAGGAACTACTTCAAATATCTGGCAAGGAGTCTCAACAAATTCACCCTCCATCTCAACATATTTAAAAGTATTCACATGACTGACCATGTATTCTTCTTCACTATAAACAGTGACAATCTTTTCTTTCACTAGATATTTCAACTTCTGATGTAAAGTGGAAGTCACAACACCTGCCCCATGGATCCAGGGGCGCCCAAGCAAACAGGAGTACGCAGGACGAATATCCATCACATAGAAAGTGGAATCAAAAACTTGAGAGCCAACTTTGACTGGAAGATCCACCTCTCCATGCACCATTCTTCTTGAACCATCAAAGGCCCTCACCACCACATTACTTGGTCTTAACACTACATCATTCAAATTGAGTTTGTCTAGAACCTCTTTAGGTAATACATTTAATGAAGAACCATTATCCACCAATACATGAGACAAAGTAGTGCCCCTACACTCAACGGAGACATGCAAAGCTCTATTATGGTTTTTGCCGGCATGAGTCAGATCAACATCATTAAAACCCAAGCCATTATCATTAGTTAGATGGGCAACGCAATTTTCAAATTGGTCCACAGAGATTTCATGTGGCACATGAGCAATCTTCAGGAATTTGATTAAAGCCTTGGCATGGGCTTTAGAACATAATAGCAGAGATAACATGGAGATTTTGGAGGGAGTATGCCCCAACTGGCCAACAACATCATAATCACTCTTGCGGATAATCTTCAGTACTTCTTCCATCTGCTTAAAGAGATCTTCATTAACTGGTGCCTCAGCTTGAATAGGTTCAATCAATGGTCCTTTGCCCCGAGCCTCAGTACTTGGCCCAGAGTTAGAGATATGAACTGGAGTAGCAACAACTTTTGAGGTGTCTTCTGGAGAGAAAATTCTTCCACTCCTGGTAACCTTACTGGATCTAGCAATATTGTACACATCAAGATTAACATCAGTAACAGGTGTATCAGTCAAAGGTTCTTGTTTGACACCATGGATATAAACATCAGAACCATAATTCCAGGGTATAGCTTTGTCAGAAGTGTATGGGATAGGACCTGGAGTAGTAATAATCATGTGAGCCACCTTTGGCTCAGCAGTAATCTTCACAGGACCTTTAGAAGTGATCCTTACTAGACCATTGGAAGTAATCTTCACAGGAATCTTGTTAACTATAGCCACATCTTCAATTTTTAAATCTTGAGCCAAACCTCCACATAGACTCTCTATAGAAGGGGTCCTTTCAAATAGTATAGTATAGTTATCTATCAGGCGTTGAATACCTGACCTCAACCTCCAACAACTATCAGGTTTATAGGCACAATAAAAACAATATTCCCTGCAACCCAGAAATAAACCAGCTTGTACAAGTTTCTTCTTGACAATAGCTAGAGGAGTAGTTATTTCAGCCACAATACGAACATAAATAACCTCATCAACAACATTGACAGTCTTCTCATGTTTAGGCATAGGAGCAGTAATTGTAACACCCAATTTTCTACCCACGAAATATAAAACAAAATCAGAGTCGTAAAATTTTTCTACAAACGGGATATCACATATTCAACTTTAAACAATTTCCAATTTAAGGAAATCATAACAAATACGTAACACTTTTTCTTAAAATTCAACAAAACAATGTCATTCACTCCAATAATTCAACTTCATAAAATCTTACGCAGCGGATTCATAAAGTAATTCATAGCATCTTTAAGCAACATAATAACAACTTAAAATAAGAAGTAAGCAACTATAAATCCTTCAACCAATTAAAATTCAACAATAACTAAAAGATCAACAAAGCAGACACGCGACAATCCCCCCGAGTGCTACGTATCAGAGCGACTGACCACCGACTCGACCAATGGTAACCGACTACTTCTCAGGATTACCTGCACATTGTCACATAAGGACAACATTCAACATAAGGGGTGAGTTACGATAATTATAATCAATATATGAAAAACAATACAGTGAATAAGGATCGTAAACAAACACCACTTCACAAATTAAATCAAATATCAACACAACAAACCAACAAGAATGCAACTTTAATGAGACTCGACTAGTTATGCATGTGGTACCATTCGGAGTAAAACTCCCAACTTAAAATCTGCCAATTTATCGAGGCATCAAGGCATAAGCCTTCAACTTTCAACTTTTTGCCAATCCAGGCCAACGTGGTGTGAGCAACGGCTCCGACAAAATGCATATGAATTTACATGACATATAGGACTTCACATGCATACCACAAAGTCACATGAACAATACATATCGACTTATACGACATAAGCAACTTAGACATCAACTTGGACATAAAAGCCTCTGATATAGCAACTTCATAACTATTCCGTAATTCGGAACAACACTTCTACTCATCTGTACTTATAGCAACATTTAGTAACACAATTTCCAGTAAAACAACTCATTAAAATCAACTATAATATTATCCGACTTAACCCGACGAATTTCGTTAAATTCCGGGTAACTAAGTTTTTCCGCCTAATTCGGCTAACCGACTGATTCAACACTATTTTCTACTTTCTGCGATTAATACGACTTTGTTACGAAACTGGAATTCTTCTAAATTTCGTGAAACTCATCTGTCTTAGAAAATCGATTACTACTACTGTTACTGTCAATTTTATGCACCTGCATTCTTCTGCTAAACCCATAACACAGTGTTGTTGTTTTTTTTTAGACAAGTTCCTTACTAATTATATCATAGCAATTAAAATGCTCAGCTTAATGACTATTTTAATTACTCTTTAAATTTACTAATTCATAAACTATTAATTATCTAAATTTTAGACTTTAAATTCCTAAAACTAATTGATTTACTTAATATATTAATTAAGTGTAATTAGGATTAAAGAATAAGATTAAGTCTACCTAATCTAACAGGGTGGCCTGCGCCACCCTTAATTTCATTGCCCAATGCCTTAGGTGTCAAGATGCTATTGCTCCCCTCATCCTGAGAGTGATGGCCTGCGCCATCTACTCTTTGTGAAGAAGTGGCCTGCGCCACTAGCCACACAAAGTGGCCCCCACCAATCAATCATGGCGTGCGCCATGCATTCAAGCCCACTAGGTGTGGCATGCGCCACACCCCTTACATGGGACCTGTGGCCTACGCCACACCACACCTTTTTTTTTTCTTTTCTCTCTCTTCTTCATCGTTCATACTTACCGTTTATTTTATTTTCAGTGTCCAATTTCAACCAATAACAGCAACATCCAGCAACATCACCCACTTAATAATCAATCCAAAATTAGAATTCAAGCAACTATTCACGAAATCAACAATTTCTATTGTAATCATATAAATTTCTACACAGCATCAAGAACATCAATTAAATATTACGACCTAACTACCCAATTCCCGGATTGGAATTCATACCCGATTATAATAACCGAACTCACCCTTACCTTAGATTGGATTGAAGGTTGCTCTTACAGTCGGATTCCGGAATTTGCTTCTCGATCTCTCACGTTCGTGCAGCAGTTCCAATTCCTCTTTTTCTTCCTTATTTTTCTAACTTCTGTTTCTACTTTATGTTTCCATCACTTATATTTTTATTTCTTTTTATTAAATTCACTAAATATCATAATTTCTAATGGGCCTAAACATAACACCTCCCATTTTACTAAATAACACACAATAATAAGCCCACTTACTCAAATAACACAATAACTATATTATTATTTCTTATAATATTTTCTACGACTTTCGACTAAATTTCCGACTTATCGATTAATCTGACTACAACATTAATATTCCTACTAACTACAATAAATACTTAAATATGAAAATAATAAATAATTCTTTGGGCGTTACAACTCTCCCCCACTTAGAATATTTTCGTCCTCGAAAATTTACCTGCTTCAAACAGCTCAGGATAGGAGTCTCGCATCTTGCTCTCCAATTCCCATGTCATGCTTTCGCCCGTAGCTCCCAACCAAACGACTTTGACCAATATGATTTCTTTTCCTCGAAGAGTCTTTGTTTCACGACCTTCAACTCGTACAGGCTTTGTCTCCACTGTGAGATTATCCCGCACTTGCACATCGTCCATATTAACCACATGAGACGGATCTGGGATATACTTCCGAAGTTGTGACACATGGAATACATCGTGCAAATTTGAAAGATTTGGTGGTAATGCCATTCGATAAGCAACTTTTCCAACTCATTCCAAGATTTGATACGGACCAATGAAGTGAGGAGTGAGCTTTTTAGACTTCAAAGCCCTCCCAACACCGGTCACAGGAGTGACTCTCAAAAACACATGGTCACCAGCTTGAAATTCTAAATCCTTCTTCCGCTTGTCATGGTAACTCTTCTGCCTACTCTGAGAAGCTTTCATCTTCTCTCAGAAAAACTTCACTTTCTCGGTAGTTTCTCGAACTAACTCTGGTCCAAGTACCACACCCTCACCAGATTCATGCCAACACAACGGAGTTTTACACCTACGACCATACAATGCTTCAAAAGGCGCCATTCCGATACTAGAATGGTAACTATTATTATATGTGAACTCAATCAATGGAAGATAAGTGTCCCACGAACCTCCTTGCTCAAGAACACAAGCTCTTAGCAAATCCTCCAATGACTGAATAGTTCTCTCAGTTTGGCCATCAGTTTGAGGATGATATGCCGAACTCAATCTCAACTTAGAACCCAACGAATCTTGCAGACTTTTCCAAAATTCCAACGTAAACCTCAGATCTCTATCCGACACAATACACAGAGGAACACCATGCAACTTTACAATTACTCGGATGTAAATCTCTGCCAACTTCGCAATTGGGTAAGTGATGTTAATAGGTATGAAGTGAGCCGACTTCGTGAGCCTAACAACGATCACCCAAATCGAATCATGCCCTCTTAAAGTAACAGGAAGTCCCGTTACAAAGTCCATAGAAATGCTATCCCATTTCCATTCTGGAACTTCCAACGGTTGCATCAGCCCAGCAGGCTTCTGATGCTCAATCGTCGACTTCTGACAAGTTAAGCACGCATACACAAAACGAGCCACATCTTCTTTCATTTCGGGCTACCAAAATATTTTCTTTAAATCTTGATACATTTTAGTAGCTCCTGGATGAATACTCAGACTGCTTCTATGACCCTCTTCTAGAATACTTCTTTTCATAACCGCGTCATCAGGAATACAAATTCTTTCACCTAATTTCAACACACCTCTCACATTAATCTTAAAGTCACTCTTCTCTGATTGACCACAACGATTAAGGATATCTACTAATTTCACATCCAACTTCTGTGCCTCTCGGATACTATCCATAAAATCATTATTAATCTTTAGCATTCCTAACATTACACTATGCGAGGTCACTTCGCAAACCAAACTCATATCACGAAATTTCTCAATCAATTCCAACTCCTTAATCATTATTGCTGACACATGCAAAGTCTTTCTACTTAAAGCATCGGCCATAACATTTGCTTTACCTGGATGATATCAAACCGAAATCATAATCCTTAAGCAATTCTAACCACCTACGTTGTCTGATATTCAGCTCTTTCTGATCAAATAAATACTTTAAACTTTTATGGTCGCTGTAAACCTCAAATCTGGAACCATAAAGGTAATGCCTCCAGATTTTTAGCACAAACACCATAGCAGCAAGTTCAAGATCATGCGTAGGATAGTTCTTTTCATGAATTCTCAACTGCCGTGACGCATAAGCAATTACTTTATTATTTTGCATAAGCACACCTCCTAAACCCATCAATGAAGCATCACAGTAAATTACAAACGGTTCCTCCGGATTTGGCAAAGTCAAAACCGGCGCCGACGTCAATCTCTTTTTTAGTTCATTAAAACTCTCTTCACACTGAACATCCCACACAAAAGCTTTACCTTTACAAGTTAATCTAGTTAACGGAAGTGCTAACTTAGAAAATCCTTCAATAAACCTTCTATAATATCTGGCTAATCCTAAAAAGCTTCTAATCTCGGTAGCCGACCTAGGAGTCTCCCATTGCAATACAACTTCTACCTTTGAAGGTCCACAACAATACCTTTTCCTGAAATTACATGGCCGAGAAAACTAACTTCTCTTAACCAAAACTCACACTTGGACAGCTTCGCATACAATTTCTTATCTTTCAAAACATCCAACACTAATCTCAAATGTTCCTTATGCTCTTCTTCTGACTTAGAGTAAATCAAAATATCATCAATAAATACTACTACAAAATGGTCCAGATAAGTATGAAAAATACGATTCATGTATTCCATAAATACTCCCGGCGCATTAGTCACACCGAAAGGCATCACAGAATACTCATAATGTCCATACCGTGTTCTGAACGCTGTCTTCTGAATATCTTCATCTTTCACTTTGATCTGATGATAGCCCGATCTCAAATCAATTTTACTGAACACACAAGCACCCACTAACTGATCCATCAAATCATTTATTCTCGGGAGTGGATACTTATTCTTGATCGTCACTTTATTCAGCTGTCTATAATCAATACAAAGTCTCATACTACCATCTTTCTTCTTTACTAGCAACACTGGGGCTCCCCACAGTGATACACTTGGTCTTATAAACTTCTTCTCAAGTAAGTCTTCCAATTGCTTCTTTAATTCATACAATTCAGATGCCGACATCCTATACGGTGCCATCGAAACAGGCCTAGTACCAGGTACCAGATCAATTAGTAAATTTAACTTCCCTCTCTGGCGGCACACTAGGAATCTCATCAGGAAAAACTTCAGGGAATTCTTTCACAACCAACAATTCATCAATCTTAGCTTTACTCTCAGCCGACAAAGTCGCCATCAAAGAAAACACCCGAGCTTCTTCTTTCATTAATTGTTGTAATTCTTTGAAAGATAACAAACCAACTCCTTCCTCTTCAGGAGTAGAAAACCTCACAGACTTATGGTAACAATTTATATGAACACAGTTATACTCTAACCAGTTCATACCAAGAATTACATCCATCCCATCCAACGGCAAACACACTAAATCAACATAGAAATCTTTATCGAAGATCGACAAAGGACACTTTAAACATACCAAAGAAGTAGTTACTGATCCCTTAGCTGGAATCTCAACAATCAGTTCACCATCCAAAGCGGACAATTTTAAACCCAGTCTTCGAGCACAATTAGCAGAAATAAAACAGTGTGTAGCACCGGTATCAATAATAGTAATTAAAGGAATACCATTTATGAAACATGTACCTCTGATAAGTCTGTCCTCGTTAGAGGTTTGAGTTCCGGTCAATGCGAACACCTTTCCAGTCTGAGATTTCTTTGGCTTCTGACACTGGCTACCAATATACCCTTCTTCGCCACAATTAAAACAAATTATTTCCTTGTGCTTGCAATCAGCTATTGCATGCCCAGTCATACCACAGCGAAAACACCTCTTTACTTCAGCAGTGCATACATTACTCTTATGACCAGCCTGACCACATTTGAAGCAAACTATACCAGCAGGAGCACCTCCCCCACTAGTTCTCTGAGCCGGAGCAACTCTTTGTTTCCCTTTTCCAGCTGGAGCATCATACGGCTTGCCACGGTTTTGATGTTGCTTGCCTCTGCGATCACTGACAACCTTGTAATGAGCATTGTTGTCCTCTTCAAATATCCTGCAACTATCAACCAATTCAGTAAAAATGCGTATCTTCTGATACCCAATAGCCTTTTTAATTTCAGAGCGCAACCCATTTTCAAACTTGATGCACTTTGAAAATTCAGCACCAGCACCAGTGTAATGAGGATAAAATTTGGACAACTCCACAAATTTTGCAGCATAATCTGTGACAGACATGTTTCCTTGCTTCAGCTCAAGGAACTCAATTTCTTTCTTACCACGGACATCTTCCGGATAATACTTTCTCATGAATTCCCTACGGAATACATCCCAAGTAATGACTTCACCTGCCGCGGTTAACCTCTCATGAGTCTCTAGCCACCAGTCATTGTTGGTGTAAGCCCTAGAGGCCAATACTTTTTGGTACTTGTATCGGATTATTCGTTTAATAATAAAAGGCATTTCTTTATTATGTTTGTCTTTCAGAATAATAAAGTCCCTAGAATAGTTAGTCTGTTTAATGAAATGTTAAGTGTGACTTAATCATGAGATCCCATTAAACATAAAGACATTATTCTTAAAATATCCGTAGTCAAGCTTTATTGCAAAGTGGGATAACATTAAAGCATTGAGACTATTATGAAGATAGACTGATGATCACATCTCATGGATCATGGATAAAGAGTTATCAAGTCTTGACATAGGTATAAATATTAGGAGTAATATTTATACCGGATTGACCCGCTATGAGAATACTACATAGTATGTTATGCAAAGTGTCATAAGTTATTCTCATGGTGATAATGGTGTATTACCACCCTTCGACCTGAAACCACTATGGACCCTAGATGTAGAGTCGGGTGCTTTATTGCTGATCAAACATTATCCGTAACTGGATGATCATAAAGACAGTTGATGGGCACTCCACGAAGCATGCTGAGGGACATGAGTGTCCTAGACGGAATTTGCCAATCCTGCATAACAGGAGAAATGTCTAAGGGCCCAATATTGAACTGGACAAGGATGACACAGTGTATGCCTTGTGTTCAATATAGACATAGGGGCAAAAGGGTAATTGTACAAACATATATTATCACGAAAAAGGTTTTGTCAGATCACATGACATTTTCGTGACTTGGGTAGCAGTGATGTGTTGCTAGATACCGCTCACTGTTTATTATGTTAAATATATAATTTAATATAATTACCAACGTTACGAAATCCTACAGGGTCACACACATAAGGACAGTTTGATGAGAGATAGAGAAATCAAAGGAACACCGTAAGGTACGGTGCACTTAAGTGAAAATAGAAATTCGGATAATATAATAATAATTATTGTTATTTTATAATGGTTATAAAATAATAATAAAATAAATATATTTATTATAATAATAGTTATTATAATAATATATAATATTATTATGGATCATGTGAATTGGGCTTTTAGCCCGCAGCCCACAAGAGAGTCTATAAAAGGAACCCTTGTGATGAAGCTTTCACTTGATGCAATTTCGTTTTTGATTCTCTTTTCTCACTCAAATAATTCCGTTCGTAAGCAGCTAGCACTGTGACCGGAAGCTGTTCGTGTGGACTGAGTAGAGGCGTTGCACTTCATCAACGCTTGTGATCGCTGCATCAAAGATCTGAATCGCCACAAAGAGGTAACGATTCTATCACTGACCATGCTCATTCGTAAGGATCACTAAAGGAAAATTTTTGTTTTCCGCTGCGTTTAGATCGCGATTTTCCTTCAGTGGTATCAGAGCCACTTACGAAACCATGGATCTGATAGCTGTTAAATTTCCGTCTTTTCTGTATTTGATTCGATTAAAACACAGAATGAATTTAACAATAAACGATTAATTAAATTTGGCATCTGTTGTGTACGATTTGGATGATTGATGTTGATTATGCTTCAGAAACCGACATTAGTATGGTGAAGTTGTGCGATACATTGATCATCCATAGGTTACACAATTAGATCGATCACTTTTATATAAGATATAAGAAATTCTGATGCAAAGATGGTATATGGGATATACTGTTTTGATTTCATCCATTCAATCACATAAGGATTGTAATTCTTTTGAAAGATCATCATTTTCATTCGCTTCGGAATCCGACGTTAGTATGGTGAAGCAATGACATGTTGATCTATCATATTGAGTTATCAATCGAGTTGTGTTTGACGGCATGAAATTGTTGCATTAGGATTAATGGCAGTACAAGTGTTGTATTGCCGCAGACTTTTCCGGTTGGGGTTGTAAATGCACAAAAGTTGTGCAGGAAACGACGTGAAATACAATGAAGTGTTCATAAAATTTTTTGTCGGGGCGCTGCCCCTAACAACCCCGCAAGGAGGCGCTGCCCCCTTGACCCCCGTCCGCTGAACGGTCAGCGGAACCACCGTCCGCTGACCGGGCAGCGGAACCCCCGGCTAAGTCTGCAAAGTGTGATAAATCAGCCGAAATTTAATTTAGTTTATTTAATTATCGGAATTTTAAACTAATAATAAAAGTGTGTTTATTATTATTTATTTGTGGTGATCAGTTATGGCCTTAGTTTATCCTTTATTATTGTTTTGGGATTTTTAAATACGGCCTGCGTGTCGTGCCTCTCTCTCAATCTCTTTATGTAACTTCTTTTCTCATCTCACTCCCTCGTATGTAAAACGAGTTTTCTTATATGTAATGTAATATTATGTTATGAAGAAAAAAGAAGTATTCAATATTAAAGGAGGATAACCTTGGAGATCATGCTTGGAGAAGCTTAGATCGTTATTAGGTTAGCTTAGGTTCTCTCATTGGCTTGAGAGAACAATTGCGTTAGGGGCCATAATTGTATCTTTTTATATGTATGTTGATGCATGTAATTGTATGTTGATGCATGTGAGAGACGTTTTGCATGTTAAGCCGGTGAGATCAAACTAATAACAAATTCCCTCAAAATTAAATATTAAGTTTATGCTTTCCAATTTTTAGCACTCATCAAGACTAGTATCGAGCATTGTAGGTTTCGCCTACGCGAGGTGCGTGTTCTATATTAGTAAGGTGTGATGGGATAATTGTAATATCCAATTGCTAAAACAATGGGTCAAACTTAACTAAACAAATTATAATAAGATTATACATGTTTAGAAGCAAGAATTGGGAATGATTCATGTGATGGATCAGAATAAGGAGTTATTCACCCAATTGAAAATATTCGAGAGTTGTATGAGATACAATTGGAAGGAGTTCCTACCTAAATAACTTAGTTTTGTGTAATCAGCCTAACGCTGACTTAAAACAAAGTGAAACATGGATCTCGACCCACTAGAAAGTCTTCCAACAGGATTTTCCGAATCAAATGATGAGGGTCATTTGTTTTGAATAAAAATAGTGGGAGCATATTTGATTAAAGGCCTAATTAAATATGTTGTTTTTAATGATACTTATATTTTCATATTTCTCTTGTAGATTACCATGACAACAAACACATCGAACAATATTTTGCGATCCATCCTAGATAAGGAAAAATTGTCTGGGACAAATTTCCTGGATTGGCACCGTAATCTGAGGATTGTCCTCAAGCACGATAAGAAGCTGTATGTCTTGGAGACACCAGTTCCTGAGGAGGAACCTCCTAGTTCTGCACCAAAGGCAGAAAGAGATGCTTATAAGAAGCATTTCGATGATGCCAATGAAACCGCTTGCCTCATGCTTGCTACCATGAACTCTGAGTTGCAAAAGCAACACGAGAACATGTCTGCGTTCGATATGATCGGACATCTGAAAATGCTTTATCAAGAGCAAGCAAGAAATGAGAGGTTTCAGGTTTCAAAGTCCCTTTTTAACAGCAAGTTAGCTGAGGGAGCCCCTGTAAGTCCCCATGTACTCAAGATGATTGGGTATGTGGAGAACCTTGACAGATTAGGGTTTCCCCTTGGAAAAGAACTTGCGATTGATCTGATCTTGCAATCGTTGCCAGAGAGCTTCAGTCAGTTTGTCCTGAATTTCAATATGAATGACTTGGACAAAAGTCTTCCAGAACTGCTAGGCATGTTGAGAACTGCTGAGCAGAATATGAAGACAAAAGGGAAATCCATTCTGATGGTCAGTAATGGAAAGAAACAGAACAAGAGGCCCATCAAACAGGGTGGTAGAGGGAAAGGCAGGGAAGTTGCCAAACCCAAACCCACTCCTCCTGTTTTGAAGCCTAGTGGAGGAATAGCAAAGGAGGGCACTTGCTTCCATTGCGGTAAGACCGGACATTGGAAGAGAAATTGCCCAAAGTACCTGGAAGATAAGAATAATGGAGTAGAGACTTCAAATTCAGGTATTTTTGTTATTGAAATTAATTTATCTACTTCTGCATCATGGGTATTAGATACTGGATGCGGTTCTCACATTTGTACTAATGTGCAGGGGCTAAAAAGGAGTAGAGATTTGGCTAAAGGTGAAGTTGACCTACGAGTTGGCAATGGAGCAAAGGTTGCTGCTTTAGCTGTAGGAACTTATGTTTTAACTTTACCTAGTGGTTTAATAATTCAGTTAGAGAACTGTTATTATGTACCTGCAATTAGCAGGAATATTATTTCCGTTTCTTGTTTGGACAAGTTTGGTTTTTCATTCATAATAAAGAACAATTGTTGCTCCATTTATTTGAATGATATATTCTATGCTACTGCAAAAATGAATAATGGACTATATGTCCTTGATCTTGAAATGCCAATTTATAACATTAATACTAAAAGGTTGAAACCTAATGAGTTGAATCCAACTTACCTTTGGCACTGTCGATTAGGCCACATAAATGAGAAACACATTTCCAAACTCCATAAAGATGGACTCTTGGACTCTTTTGATTATGAATCATATGAGACATGCAGATCTTGTTTAATTGGAAAGATGACAAAGTCTCCATTCACAGGAAAAGGTGAAAGGGCTAATGATCTTTTGGCACTCATACATACTGATGTATGTGGACCACTGAACATACCAGCCAGAGGAGGTTTTCAGTACTTCATCACTTTTACTGATGACTTCAGTAGATACGGATATGTGTATTTAATGAAACACAAATCTGAGTCCTTTGAAAAGTTCAAGGAATTCAAGAATGAAGTACAAAACCAACTAGGTAAGAATATTAAAGTTCTTCGATCAGATCGAGGCGGTGAATATTTAAGCCTAGAATTTGATGACCATCTAAAAGAGTATGGGATTCTATCCCAACTTACTCCTCCTGGAACACCACAATGGAATGGTGTATCTGAGAGAAGAAATCGAACCTTGTTAGACATGGTCCGATCCATGATGAGTCACGCCGATCTTCCAAACTCCTTTTGGGGACATGCATTATTAACAACAGCTTACACACTTAACCGTGTTCCATCCAAAAAGGTTGATAAGACACCATATGAGATATGGAGTGGTAAGAAACCACATATGTCTTACATGAAGATTTGGGGTTGCGAAGTTTACGTCAAACGACAAATTTCAACCAAGCTTGAGCCCAAATCTGACAAATGCTTATTTGTGGGGTATCCTAAAGAAACAAGAGGATATTACTTCTACAATCCTTCTGAGGGCAAAGTGTTTGTCGCTCGAACTGGAGTCTTTCTGGAAAGGGATTTTATTTCCAAAGGAAACAGTGGGAGGAAAATAGAGCTTGAAGAAATTCAAGAATCACAAAACATTGAAACACCTATGGAGGAACTAGAGCAGGAAACACAAGTAGTTGTGGAAGAGCAACCTGCTCAAGTAGAACAAGACCAGCGTAGGTCAAGCAGGATACGTCACCAACCTGAGAGATATGGATATCTCATAAGTGATCAGGGTGATGTATTACTCATGGATCAAGATGAGCCTGTGACCTATAAAGAGGCCATAACTGGTCCTGAGTCTGAGAAGTGGCTAGAAGCCATGAAATCTGAAATGGATTCCATGTACACAAACCAGGTTTGGACCTTGGTAGAACCTCCTATAGGAGTTAACCCTATAGGATGAAAGTGGGTCTTCAAGAAGAAGACTGACATGGATGGTAAGGTACATACCTATAAAGCAAGACTGGTTGCAAAAGGCTATAAACAAATTCATGGGGTTGACTATGATGAAACCTTTTCACCAGTTGCAATGCTTAAATCTGTTCGGATTTTACTTGCCATCGCTGCATATCATGATTATGAAATATGGCAGATGGATGTCAAAACTGCTTTCCTTAATGGGAATCTTCTTGAGGATGTGTACATGACACAACCTGAAGGATTTGACATACCACAAGATGCCCAAAAGATATGCAAGTTACAGCGATCAATCTATGGATTGAAGCAAGCTTCCAGAAGTTGGAATCTTCGTTTTGATGAAACCGTAAAACAATATGGATTCATCAAAAATGAAGATGAACCTTGTGTCTACAAGAAGGTTAGTGGGAGCATGATCGTGTTTCTGGTATTATATGTAGATGACATATTACTCATTGGAAACGATGTCCCTACCTTGCAACAAGTGAAGACTTGGTTAGGGAATTGTTTTTCTATGAAAGACCTAGGTGAAGCAGCCTATATATTAGGAATTAGGATCTATAGAGATAGATCACAAAAACTGCTTGGCCTAAGTCAGAGTACATACATAGATAAAGTGTTGAGACGCTTTAATATGCATGATTCCAAGAAAGGATTCATACCTATGCAACATGGTCTGTGTTTATCAAAAACACAATCCCCTTCAACTAAGGAAGAAAGGGATCGCATGAATAAGATTCCATATGCATCTGCAATAGGATCTATCATGTATGCCATGTTATGTACTCGACCAGATGTCTCGTATGCATTAAGTGCAACGAGTAGGTACCAATCTGATCGCGGTGATGCTCACTGGGTAGCTGTCAAGAATATCCTTAAGTACTTGAGAAGGACTAAGGATTCATTCTTGATATATGGAGGTCAGGAAGAGCTTGATGTAATTGGTTACACTGATGCTAGCTTCCAGACAGATAAGGATGATTTTAGATCACAATCTGGTTATGTGTTCTGTCTCAATGGTGGCGCTGTGAGCTGGAAAAGTTCAAAGCAAGAAACAGTTGCTGATTCTACAACTGAGGCCGAGTATATTGCTGCCTCAAATGCAGCAAAGGAAGTTGTTTGGATCAAGAAGTTCATTAGTGAACTTGGCATAGTCCCTAGCATTGTGGATCCCATTGGTTTATATTGTGATAACAGTGGTGCTATCGCACAAGCTAAGGAGCCTAGATCTCACCAACGATCCAAACACATACTTAGGCGTTATCACCTCATTCGAGAGATAATCGATCGGGGAGATGTGAAGATATGCAGAGTACCTACACTTGACAATATCGCTGACCCATTAACAAAGCCTCTTGCGCAACAGAAGCATGATGGTCATACTAGATCTATGGGTATTAAGGGTATGCCTAATTGGCTCTAGTGCTAGTGGGAGATTGTTGGTGTAAGCCCTAGAGGCCAATACTTTTTGGTACTTGTATCGGATTATTCGTTTAATAATAAAAGGCATTTCTTTATTATGTTTGTCTTTCAGAATAATAAAGTCCCTAGAATAGTTAGTCTGTTTAATGAAATGTTAAGTGTGACTTAATCATGAGATCCCATTAAACATAAAGACATTATTCTTAAAATATCCGTAGTCAAGCTTTATTGCAAAGTGGGATAACATTAAAGCATTGAGACTATTATGAAGATAGACTGATGATCACATCTCATGGATCATGGATAAAGAGTTATCAAGTCTTGACATAGGTATAAATATTAGGAGTAATATTTATACCGGATTGACCCGCTATGAGAATACTACATAGTATGTTATGCAAAGTGTCATAAGTTATTCTCATGGTGATAATGGTGTATTACCACCCTTCGACCTGAAACCACTATGGACCCTAGATGTAGAGTCGGGTGCTTTATTGCTGATCAAACATTATCCGTAACTGGATGATCATAAAGACAGTTGATGGGCACTCCACGAAGCATGCTGAGGGACATGAGTGTCCTAGACGGAATTTGCCAATCCTGCATAACAGGAGAAATGTCTAAGGGCCCAATATTGAACTGGACAAGGATGACACAGTGTATGCCTTGTGTTCAATATAGACATATGGGCAAAAGGGTAATTGTACAAACATATATTATCACGAAAAAGGTTTTGTCAGATCACATGACATTTTCGTGACTTGGGTAGCAGTGATGTGTTGCTAGATACCGCTCACTGTTTATTATGTTAAATATATAATTTAATATAATTACCAACGTTACGAAATCCTACAGGGTCACACACATAAGGACAGTTTGATGAGAGATAGAGAAATCAAAGGAACACCGTAAGGTACGGTGCACTTAAGTGAAAATAGAAATTCGGATAATATAATAATAATTATTGTTATTTTATAATGGTTATAAAATAATAATAAAATAAATATATTTATTATAATAATAGTTATTATAATAATATATAATATTATTATGGATCATGTGAATTGGGCTTTTAGCCCGCAAAGGAACCCTTGTGATGAAGCTTTCACTTGATGCAATTTCGTTTTTGATTCTCTTTTCTCACTCAAATAATTCCGTTCGTAAGCAGCTAGCACTGTGACCGGAAGCTGTTCGTGTGGACTGAGTAGAGGCGTTGCACTTCATCAACGCTTGTGATCGCTGCATCAAAGATCTGAATCGCCACAAAGAGGTAACGATTCTATCACTGACCATGCTCATTCGTAAGGATCACTAAAGGAAAATTTTTGTTTTCCGCTGCGTTTAGATCGCGATTTTCCTTCAGTCATCAACTTTGACTGCTAACATGTGAGTACCATACCGAACCTTCTGAGCTGGAGTGCAATCCATAACACGGAATATCCTCTCGATCTCTTTCAACCATCCCAAAGCTGCATCTGGATCACGCTTCCCTTTAAACACCGGCGGATTCTCTCTTTGAAAAGTCGCCAAGCTACGTGATCCAGCATCTCCACCAGCATTTGGCAAGTTCTGCACAGCTTGTGCCATCGCTTGCATTGCGGCAGCCATCGCAGCGTCATTTCTTCCAGCCATTTCAACTTATCACTACAACACAACTAAAATTTAGATTAGTAACAATACACAATTGTTAGACAATAAAGACACGACAACTGGCCGGACAGACCGACCTGCTCTGATACCACTAATGTAACACCCCATTTTCTACCCACGAAATATAAAACAAAATCAGAGTCGTAAAATTTTTCTACAAACGGGATATCACATATTCAACTTTAAACAATTTCCAATTTAAGGAAATCATAACAAATACGTAACACTTTTTCTTAAAATTCAACAAAACAATGTCATTCACTCCAATAGTTCAACTTCATAAAATCTTACGCAGCGGATTCATAAAGTAATTCATAGCATCTTTAAGCAACATAATAACAACTTAAAATAAGAAGTAAGCAACTATAAATCCTTCAACCAATTAAAATTCAACAATAACTAAAAGATCAACAAAGCAGACACGCGACAATCCCCCCGAGTGCTACGTATCAGAGCGACTGACCACCGACTCGACCAATGGTAACCGGCTACTTCTCAGGATTACCTGCACATTGTCACATAAGGACAACATTCAACATAAGGGGTGAGTTACGATAATTATAATCAATATATGAAAAACAATACAGTGAATAAGGATCGTAAACAAACATCACTTCACAAATTAAATCAAATATCAACACAACAAACCAACAAGAATGCAACTTTAATGAGACTTGACTAGTTATGCATGTGGTACCATTCGGAGTAAAACTCCCAACTTAAAATCTGCCAATTTATCGAGGCATCAAGGCATAAGCCTTCAACTTTCAACTTTTTGTCAATCCAGGCCAACGTGGTGTGAGCAACGGCTCCGACAAAATGCATATGAATTTACATGACATATAGGACTTCACACGCATACCACAAAGTCACATGAACAATACATATCAACTTATACGACATAAGCAACTTAGACATCAACATTGGCATAAAAGCCTCCGATATAACAACTTCATAACTATTCCGTAATTCGGAACAACACTTCTACTCATCTGTACTTATAGCAACATTTAGTAACACAATTTCCAGCAAAACAACTCATTAAAATCAACTATAATATTATCCGACTTAACCCGACGAATTTCGTTAAATTCTGGGTAACTAAGTTTTTTCGCCTAATTCGGCTAACCGACTGATTCAACACTATTTTCTACTTTCTACGATTAATACGACTTTGTTACGAAACTGGAATTCTTCTAAATTTCGTGAAACTCATCTGTCTTAGAAAATCGATTACTACTACTGTTACTGTCAATTTTATGCACCTGCATTCTTCTGCTAAACCCATAACACAGTGTTATTTTTTTTTTTTTAGACAAGTTCCTTACTAATTATATCATAGCAATTAAAATGCTCAGCTTAATGACTATTTTAATTACTCTTTAAATTTACTAATTCATAAACTATTAATTATCTAAATTTTAGACTTTAAATTCCTAAAACTAATTGATTTACTTAATATATTAATTAAGTGTAATTAGGATTAAAGAATAAGATTAAGTCTACCTAATCTAACAGGGTGGCCTGCGCCACCCTTAATTTCATTGCCCAATGCCTTAGGTGTCAAGATGCTATTGCTCCCCTCATCCTGAGAGTGATGGCCTGCGCCATCTACTCTTTGTGAAGAAGTGGCCTGCGCCACTAGCCACACAAAGTGGCCCCCACCAATCAAACATAGCGTGCGCCATGCATTCAAGCCCACTAGGTGTGGCCTGCGCCACACCCCTTACATGGGACCTGTGGCCTGCGCCACACCACACCTTTTTTTTTCTTTTCTTTTCTCTCTCTTCTTCATTGTTCATACTTACCGTTTATTTTATTTTCATTGTCCAATTTCAACCAATAACAGCAACATCCAGCAACATCACCCACTTAATAATCAATCCAAAATTAGAATTCAAGCAACTATTCACGAAATCAACAATTTCTATCGTAATCATATAAATTTCTACACAGCATCAAGAACATCAATTAAATATTACGACCTAACTACCCAATTCCCGGATTGGAATTCATACCTGATTATAATAACCGAACTCACCCTTACCTTAGATTGGATTGATGGTTGCTCTTACGGTCGGATTCCTGAATTTGCTTCTCGATCTCTCACGTTCGTGCAGCAGTTCCAATTCCTCTTTTTCTTCCTTATTTTTCTAACTTCTGTTTCTACTTTATGTTTCCATCACTTATATTTTTATTTCTTTTTATTAAATTCACTAAATATCATAATTTCTAATGGTCCTAAACATAACACCTCCCATTTTACTAAATAGCACACAATAATAAGCCCACTTACTCAAATAACACAACAACTATATTATTATTTCTTATAATATTTTCTACGACTTTCGACTAAATTTCCGACTTATCGATTAATCTAATTACAACATTAATATTCCTACTAACTACAATAAATACTTAAATATTAAAATAATAAATAATTCTTTGGGCGTTACAGTAATCCCATTAGGAGTTTCCGGAGGGTCAAATTCAATTTCTCCATTCTCAATCATATCCTGAATTTTGTTCTTCAATGACCAGCAACTGTTAGTATCATGGCCAGGGCTATTAGAATGGTATGCACACCTTGCATTGGGATTGTAACGCGAAGAGGAAGTATTGATATTCTGCGGTGGGTCCTTCAAAGTAATCAATTCTCCTTTCAACATATGATGCAAAACCTGAGCCAATGACATATTGAGCTTGGTAAACTACCTCCTAGGCTTGGGATGATTATTCTGTTGTTTCTCTTGTGGTGGAGGTGTAGGATTAGAAATCAAAACAGCTCCCACAGATTGGTTACGATCATTACGACCACGCTGGCTATACACAACATTGGATTCTTTCTTCCCAAGAGGGGTCTTCTTGGTAATACTTGAAGAAGCAACTATCTGAATCTTTCCACTTCGTATCCCACTTTCCACACGTTCTCCAGTCATTATCAGCTCAGTGAAACCAGATGATGAGCTCCCAATGAGATGACTATAGAAAGGACTAGTCAACGTACTAATGAACATATCAAATAATTCCCTGTCAGTCAAAGGGGGTTGAACTCTACTTGCCAGATCTCTCCATTTCTGAGCATACTCCTTGAAACTTTCTTTGATATCCATGGACATGCTTTGGAGTTGCATGCGAATTGGTGCTAAATCAGAATTGTATTGGTACTGCTTATAGAAAGCTTCAGCAAGATCATTCCAGTTACGAATATTGGTACTTTCCAGTTGATAATACCATTCCAGTTGGGATCCAGACAAACTCTCTTGAAAGAAATGTATTCATAACTTCTTATCAGGAGTATGAGGTTGAATTCTTCTGACATAAGACCTTAAATGCAATTTTGGGCAAGACACGCCATCATACACCACAAAAGTAGGAACCTTGAAACCCATAGGGATGGAGACTCCAGAAATCAAACTCAAATCTTCAAAGTCAAACCCAGAATTCTTCTGTAGTTTCATAGCATTCATTCTGTCTACCAGCATCTTATACTTCTCCTCACTAGCAGGATCATGATAATAGTTCTCCTCAGAATCAGAATCTTCCACAGTATCATGGAGACTGCCTCCTTCTCTCTCAGAATTTTCAGACTCAAGATTCTCAACCTCTTCTTCTGTCTTGACAAGACCTCTGAATCTTCTACCTAGGTTGATGAGGCCCACTGATTTTCTAGTCTTCTTCTGTTTCTTAGTCAAAGTGCCTTCAGCTCATCTTGTCCCCTGGACAAGTTCAGAATCATTTCTTGAAATTGTGCATTCTGAGTCTGGAGATTCTTAACAGTTTGTTCGAGAGACATTTCTGCTGAAATAAACAGCAAGAAGATAAGATACATGTTCATAAGAAACCTGTGATGCAATGATATGGTATGTATATGCTTATGCATTGTTCTCAAGGACCGCAGGATTTAAATTTGCTTAAAAGAAAACAAGAACAAAATTTTATTAGTAAATACTTAATATAAGTTTTGCCCATTGGGCTTACAAAGAAATAACAATAAGATACAAAAGATAAATATATGGGGTTTTAAGTCTCCCATGGACGCTTCCTCTTTGCGTGGAGGTACTTGTTGAGGTTTTGTTCCTCGTGAAGTTGCCTTTTAGCTCCAGAATTCTTTCTTGACCAGCTCTGAAATGAGTCTCAAAAGTATCCCTTTGCTCCTTCAACTGAATCCAGGACTTTTGCAATTCTTCCAAATCAGTGGGCATGTCTGGATGAAGGATGGTATAAGGAACATATCCTTCAGCAACAGGCTCCATAGTGACTGGTAGAACAACAGGATATGGCATCATAAGAGTCTGAGCACAATATCGAACCCATCTGAGATAAGGCTCCATAGGAATAGAATACTTTGGCTCCAAAGTGTTGTTGTCAATCCTGTTCGCCTTGTTCCAAGCTCGTAAAAACCTTTGATGGTAACCCTGAAGATCGTTGTCGTAGTCGAACATAATACCCTGAATACATATGTCATGAGGACCATTACTCAGAACATAACCAAACTGACGTAGTGCTAAAGAAGGGTTGTAGGTAATGCCCCCTCTTATGCCTAGAAGTGGCACATTAGGGAATTCCCCACAACGATCAATGATAGTAACATTCTCCATAGATCGAGAGCACCAATGAATGTCTGAATAAGAAAGTGACATGATCCTCTTAGACCACATGAACCCTTGTTCATTCTTCATCACTGATCGAGGAAGGTGAGAAATAAACCACCTAGACAATAAAGGTATACAGCACATCAGAGTCCCTCTCGCCTTCGTAGTACGAGTGTGAAGAGAATGTAGGATGTCTCCAAGTAATGTAGGTACTAGGTTGCGAGTCAAAAATATGTTGATGGCGTGTACGTCTATGAACTGGTCTGGATTAGGGAACAACACCAAGCCATATATCAATAGGGCTAGGATCTCTTCAAAAGAATCACAACTCATAGCCTTCAAGAACACTTGAGCTTTCTCCATCAATACCTTAGCAAGAATACCCTTAACTCCGTTTCTCGTTTCTAGGACAATGTCTGATTTCTTCAAATGTAGGGCTGCAGCAATGACTTCAGGTTTAGGCTCCTTCTCTAAGCCTGTGAAAGGTCTCTAATCAAGGATAAGTATGCCCAGTAATTTGGAGAACTCTTCCATTGTAGGAACTAGCTGATAGTCGGGGAATGTGAAGCAATGATGTTTAGGATCAAAGAACTGAAATAAGACACCCATCATGTCTTCATTGAACCCTGAAGTGGCTAGATCTAATAGGTTACCATGCTTTTTGATGAATTGGGAGTTTTCAGAAACTTGAGATACCAATTCCTTAAGCTTAGGAGGTATTCCTACAAAGTTGATCCGGATAGTATTCCTACGAGCAGAAGCCATGACCTGCAACAAAGAACAAAGATAAATCCTTTGGTCCTTGAAATGGTTAGTGAAGATGCTATTCTTATGATGTCATGATGTCATGATGTTATGCTCAATCACAAACATGTGGCACACACAAACAAGTCACACAATAACCCTAGGTTTGAAGGCTTGCATGAGGTTTAAAGGTAAGTACCCTCCCTTGAAGTTTAGTTGGTTCATCCTGTCCTACAAAAGTAACCAGGTTCTAAGGGATCTCAATATCACTGATCCTTCCCAATGGTGGTTGTTCAGTAGGCAACTTACTTGCCAACCAAAACCCTCCAAGTTTAGGATCTCAATGAGCGTAGTATCGAGTATCAACCAACTTCAGTCTTCACCAAAGCCAGCTATCTCACTACTTTCTAAAGGCCAAGATGGGATAATTAGGGTTCTAGAAGTCAGTTAGTGTATTGACAACATATGGCAGCCCCATATTATCCTTAACTTACTTAAGGAACATAAGCACCAACCAAGAAGTCACACTAACTATGGCCACCAGATCAACCATATCGGTATACGCCGTACAGTTTCCTTGGTCTATTGCCATTTACCTAGGGTACACTAGATCCGGGTTAGGATCTTTCACACAAAAGCCCAACAGAAAAGTAAAGCAGATAAAGCAAACAATTTAAGTGATCTAATTCCTAAGGGTACCCCTCTTTTACTTAGTAACTCCCCAGTAGAGTCGCCAGTTTTGTAACACGGTGGGAGAACTAACTTTTAGTCATGTTGCAGATAGCAAGAGTCGCCACCGACTTTTATTTTATCCAAATGGAAAGAACATAAAAGAACAGGAAATACCTATTTTAAAAGACTTGGGTTCGGGGTAGGTTATATAAAGGGAAGGTGTTAGTACCCTTTATATCTATGGTTATCCATGGGCTCTTAGTTACTTATCTCACTTAAATTGTTTTTGAAGAGTGTAATGTGTGATTAGAAATTTTTCTAAGTACTTTGTAATGATCCTCGTATGGATGTATACAAAGCCTTGTTTTGAAAAATGTTTAAGAAAGTGAGGTGTAAAAAAGTAATTTGAAATGTGAGCAAGCAACTAAGAGGCACCTACCCTAGATTAAGTCTTTCATGTTCTCGTATGTTCTTTCAATGGTAAAAATATCCCTATTATTAAGGAATAGGTAGTCATTACCTTGGATGTGTTAAGGGACGGGCGTAGGATAATTGTATGGTCATAGAAGGCAACTTAGGGGTGTCTTTAGCAATTCGTAGGGACTATCATCATTTATTCGAAGGGACAAGATCATTATTCCGTAGGCAACCTCGAAGGGACTTGATCTTTTAAACTGTAGGGACTATGATGATTTATACTTGAAGGGACTTTTCTTAAGACATCCCTATATTTGAGGGACTTGACCATTTTAAATAAGGCAACCAAGAGGAATATCCTAGGAAGTGCAAGATGGCGATCAAAGATCGACTTACGTGTGTGAGTGTTTATTTTCAAATATTTATCTTTTTAAAGTTAATTATCTAAATTAATTTTAATTACAAATAGTTTCCACACCTTATTTACTAACCACACAATAAATATAATAAAAATAATGACGGAAAAATAAACCTACGAATAATTACAATATAATCGGAAAAATAAATAATAAAGCAAATATAAATAAGTAATAATAATAAATAAAGCAATAATAATAAACATTAGAAAAAAGAAAATAATAATGAAGAAATAAAGAAAAATTAGAATTTTTAAAGAAATTATTTTAAGTTAAATAAATTAAAATTTTTAGAGTTTATAAGTTTAAATGATAATAATAATAAAAGGATAAGGTATTAAAAATTTTTACAAAATAAAAAGTTATTAAAAAAATATTTTAATTAGGGTTTAGGAAAATAAATTAAGTTTTTAGGGTTAATAAAAAAAATAGGGTTAGTTAAAGAAATTAGGGTTTTAAAATAATTAGTTAAAATAAATTAGTTTTTATTTACAAAATATATATACATATAATAAACATTATATACAAAAAATATTATTAGAAAAATAAAATTAATTAAAATAAATATTAAGAAAAAATCATGAGTTTTAAAAAAAAATAAGATTTATAAAAAAAACATTATTGGTTAGGATTTAATAAGTTAATTAATTAAAATAAAGAAAATAGAAAATAAAGAAAATATGTAAAAAATGAAAGTGGGAAAAATAGCCAAAAAGATAAGACCTGGGAATTGAACCCAGGTCCATTACCTCAACAACATAGCACAAAACCAACAGAGCCAGCACGCGCTGGTGCTAATCAGATGGGAATACATCATTATATATTCAACCTGCAAAATGAATGAAAAAAAAGCAAAAAACACAAAACCTGGGGATCGAACCCAGGTCTAAGAGCATTAACGCGCACCTCCTTGCCAATTGAGCCATTGGACCAATCTAAAATTATAATACAAATAATTCATAATAAAATAAACAAGATTTCAAATTCAAATTTCCGCGCCACACTTCTTCTTCTTCCTCTAGCTGTCGTATTAGGTTTTAGTGACACTTTTCCGTCACTAAAGCTTATAGTGACGGATTCTTTGCGTAGCTAAAAGTCTTGCAAGCTTAAACATAAAAAACACGCACGATAAATAATTTCTAAAGGTTCAAATCGATTAATATTAGTCCCTTAAGTCCAAATATCTTATTGATTTGGTCTAAAATCATCTCATTATAGAATCCCTAATTCACGATTTGAAGAACCCTAACCATGGCCGTTCTTGATACCTGCAATGAAACTCCATACAAACCAACCAGAAATCATCCACAGATCATGATAAACAACATTCAATTGTCAAAAACAACTTAAAACATCAGAATCTATGCAATCGAAAAAATGAAAATTGTCTCAAAAGTGAGATGCGGTTTATGCATTTTGATGTGTTTTTGATGATGCAAAGCATTGAGATAGCATCAAGGATGATCAAAGATCATGTTTAAACCTTCAAATTGCCTGAAAAATAACAAAAAGTGAGAATCCGAATTTGATTTTTCTTTGAAAAATTTGAAGATTGTTCTTGGTTCTTGGAGGCAGAAAATTCGTCCCTTTTGCTTGTGTTAGGTTTGTGTACTTGTATGGAAAAGAATTAGGTCAAAATAGTTGTGGATTATTGGGCTTTTGAAGTAACTTGATCATGAAGAAACCAATCACCATAAAAGTTTAAAAATCATATGAATACTTGCTATTTTAGGTTCAATATGACTTTAGTTGATTTCCAATCATTCTAAATATAATTCAAATGATTTTCAATCAAAGATTTCATGCTTTATTTGATTTTTCATATTTTATATATATTTAAACTGAATTTTAATGAATAAAATCCAAATAAATATAAAAAAAAACTATAAAATTCTGAAAAAATAAGCATTGGGTCGTGCATGATGTCATTGTAAGGATTGGATTACAAAATTGCAAGCCCATTTGGAAAATTTTGGTTTTAAGACCTCATTTGCTCAATATACCCCAACCAAATTTCCCAACTTTGCTAAGGAATAAATCCCTCAATTTTAAGGCTATGAAGGTGTTCTTGGACATTTTGGAAAGCTTAAAGAGTCCTCTAGCCAACCTCTTTGGTCTCATGTCCATATCCTTTACCATTTTCAAATTATGCCCTTTGGAAGATGTTGACTTTTTGTTGACTTTTGAAATGACCTATAATGTTTTAGCTCATATCTTCTAAATGAAGTATTTTTAGGCTTGGCTTGTGAGACACAAAGTTGTAGAGAATTCAATTTACTTCAAAATTAGCTTTGGATGGGAATTTTTTGATGAAGCATGTGAAAGTTATGGCTGTTCAAAGTTTAGTTGACTTTCCTTAAGAAAACCCTAATTTAAAAACTCCTGATTCTTGATGATCTGAAACTTCCTTGATGAATCATGATCAACCCTTGATCAAATGATGAATTTTACTTCATAAACTTGATGTTGGCAAAAAATCTTGAAATTTGACTTTAGTTTGACCACAGTTGACCTCAGTTTGACTTTTTAACTACTTTGACTGATTTTTGCATATTTGATCATCTGACTGGGAAAACTTATTGGGAAAGCCTTGAAACTTGACCTGAGGATTCTTGAATACATGTGGGATATTATGAAGCTCACTTGAGGCCTTAAAATCATTTTAACCTGAAGAAACACAAAACTCTAGTTTTAGACACTTTGCTTAGGAGGAGGCATTGTCTGGGGAAACTTCCACACTTCTTGGTCAATTGGGAGTCTTGAGGATCTTATGATCATCTAGAAGTATTGAGAGAGGTTGTATTGATTTTGGGAGGGCAAATTTTGGGGTACAAGAGTGGGGTTCTTACTTTATAATGGGATAATTGATGAATGATATGTGGGGTTAGTTATATAATTACTCTATTTATGTTTTGATTGTAGTAATAAATGTCGAAAGTTGGTTGATATGATTTCATTAGTTGTAAGGAAATTAGCCTATGATTGTTGAGTATGATTTTCGTGTATTACTATGTACCATGATGGGTTGGAATGAGTCTGTGAACTATGGAAAACTGGAACGGGGAAAAATGGAATGAAATACTGAGATGAAATATTGAGACATGGGGACTTGGGAGCGTGACGACCGACATGAGGGGTGGGACGACCGTCACACCTATTTCTAGCTTGGGATGACCATCATGCTTAAGGGACGGCCGTCACACCTTGCGTGTCGACCGTCATGAATTGCATGGTGACCGTCACACACTTGATTGCCTGTTTGCTGTGTCTATTTGTTTCGTTAATTTTTCTGTCATTAATTATAACATAGGAGTGGCAGTAGTAGTAATGAGGTATTTAGTAGCAGGATTTTAGTAGCATTGTATACTTATATGTCTAGCAAAATGATAATAATAGTAGAGACATGTTAGAAAAGTAAAATAATAGAGTTGGTAATAGAACACATAACTAGTGAATTAGCAGGTATATCCTAATAAGTCGAAACAATGATAAATTAGTCATTGTAGCAGAAGATTAATTAACCGTTTTAGTCGAAACTACCGAATGGTTTTTGTGTTGGATTATGGCATATTTTGGTTGCCTCGTTGCGTTGTGCCCTTGGTTGAGAATTTGCGAGTTGTAGGTGATGTTGTGTCTTGTTGAACTGCCTTATTAGTGGCAAGAATTTAAGTTGCAAGCCTATGACCAATGTTGAATTGTTATTTTGTTGCCATGCTATTGTTATTGTTGTTGTTCTGACATTCATGTTGATTCACATACATAGCATATCAAGTTGGAGTTACTGCTCGGTAAGTTGGTTTGGATTGGAAAAATTTAAGTTGAAGGCTTATGCCTTGTTGATGCCTCTATTAATTGACATATTTTTAAGTTGGGAGTTCTGCTCCATGGTACCACATGCATGTGCATTTTATAAGCTGCATTCCAAGTTGCATAATTAGGTTGTTGCGTTGTGAATTGTGTTGATTGATGTTGGTTGCAAGTTGTGAAATGGTGTTTTTTATATAATTTGATCTAATATATTATTTATCATATATTCAATTATATAGTTTGATATCTCACCCTTTCTGTTTGAATGTTGCCCTCTGTTGGTAACGTGCAGGTAATCCAAAATAAAAGCTGCTTACCGTCGTTAGTCCGAGTCGGTGTTGTCGCTCTGATACGTAGCACTCAGAGGGATGACGCATGTTTTCTTTAGTGTTGGCTTTTATTATGTTGCTGAATTTTAAAGTTGTTTTCATTAAACTTGATGTTTAAAAATTGTTTTGAGTTGGAGATGAGTTATGTTATTTTATGTTGAATTTTGTGAATCCGTTGCGTAGTAATGAAAGTTGTTTTATTTTTAAAGACTAATCAGGTTGTTTAAGTCGAAAGTGTAACATTCCATTTGTTTATTGGAATTTTTGAAACTCTGATTTATTAATTTTCTCCGGGTAGAAATGAGGTGTTACACAAATCACCTCTCCGAGCTAGTTCTCTTCATTTAAAGCGGAATAGTCTCACCAGCACTACTGGCGTTCGACGTAGTTTCCTCGGAGAGCTCCTTCTCGGACATGGTCGCATAGTCAGGATCTCCAACCATCTTGCACCTCAAAAGTAGCGAAGAGAACGTGATTTCGATGAGATAATCAAATCCACTATTCCACTACTAATCAAGTAAAATGGCGTGCTGAGGAACGAGGACAACGTCCCCGACCAAAGCTCTTATTCGAAATGAAAAACGTCCCAGACATTGAGGGTACGCCTGAAACCCATTAAGGCCAAAAGGGATTTACTTTTCCCCTACGCCTCAGCCCGAGAGAGATGACCGATCAACGATGATCGTGGTCGCTTAGCCCTGTCTCCTCAGGACTTCTGCCCGACATTTGGGGGAAATCATCCAAAAACGGTCCAAGATTATTCCTACTCGGTATCATGTCTTACTCAATGCAAGCCTTTTACCCGAGCATGTATGCCCATTCCAACAACTAGTTTATGACAGTTATCTATTTTTAGGGGATTCACGATCCAAGCCCAAAATAGGGATAAATGTCGAAGCGATGAGGACATTATATAAACCTTTCACATGAGAGATCCAGGTATCTAATATTCACTCTAAGAATACTCTTTCTCGTACTTGCTCATTCTTCTGACCGTTCTTACTTTGGCATCAGAGTGTCTTGTAGGTACACCCCTCATCTTCTCGACAATCCAACACTGATGACGCAGTCCGTGCCCACTCAAAGTTCAGATCAACCAGAAAGATCAATAATAAAACCTTGAAGTATTAATTTCATTTTATATTTTATAACAAAATCTTAAAGTATTAATTTTATTATATACTTTTAATGATAAGATATTTTTATATAATTCTTTTGAATGAACCCTCAAGTCAATACATTTTAATTTTTTAATTTTACAAAACCTTAATATATTAATTTTATTTTATACTTTCAATGATAAATATTTTTTTTATATATAAATTAATTAAAAAAAGACTCTTTGAATTCTTAGTTTTTATTTTTTTAGTAGTCTATTTTTAAAATTGGAATAAAACCTCCAAATTATTTGAGACGATCTTAGTTGACCAAGTTCTATCTTCAAGAGGTCTTCTTGAGATTTTGACTATAAACTTATTAGTTTTTATAGGTTATGCCCACACCGATCTTGAAATTTTTACAAGCTTATATCCAACCACAAGTAGTTTTTACCATAAGATAAGGTAAAATCTTTTTAGAGATTTTCATGCCGATCTCAATAATCAAAATAAAACATTTTTTTTTGAAAAAGCTCAATAAAACACAACAAATATTTTATGACTAGTTTATCTCATAAATCAACCTTAATCTTCTTAAAAGTATCACACTCCCAAGAGTTAAATAAACATCACAACCACATACATAACTCTTCCTCATAAGTAAGGTTTCACTCACAAGCACTAAGAAAATTTTAAGTGACAAAAATATTTTATATAAAGAGAAGAGAGAGAAAGATTAGATAGATAAATTCCAAAGAAAATATAAATAGTTAGAAAGTGACGTAAAAAGAAATGAATGCGAGCCTCATTTATATATGAGTTAAAAACACTAAAAAAGGAAATGATCCATAGACTAATTTATTGAGTCAATCAATTTGTACAAAGCTCAAATCGTTGGTCAATTCATTTTTAATCCATCTGCAATCTCAATTAGAAAATAGTAGATATAAAGCTATTGTAAGTCATTAACGTGATATTATAATTGTTTGGTTAATTAATTCTTTCTCCAATCGATTGATTTAATGGTCCAATAGATTGGTTGACTCAAAAAACTTTGCTAATCCATTGATACAACTTACCAATCAATTGATTAGTTAAAATTAATTTGCGAAAAATTTGAAAATCTTTTTAATCACTTAACTTAGAAAATAATTTTCGAGACATAAATATTTGAAAAAATAAATTTAAATGTGTGTGGGAATTGTCTTAATACTTCTAAACTAATATTTTACTCTTACAATATTCAAGTCACTTGCACCGTGTTTTTAAAAACTAATACATATCTTTTATAAATATAACACTACACATATTTAAAAAAATTAAAAATTTAAATCAAAGACATTAATATATAAATATATTTTAGGAAAACATAGTAGAAAATAAATACATTAAATTTATTGGCCCTCTTTTTTAAGAAGCGTATAACACACTTTATAAGATGAACATTAGCCGTCTCAACATGTTTGTTGTCCTGTTTCTTCCGCCCACAATCTTCAGTCTGTTAATACTCTTGTTCTGAAACCATTCTAACAAAAACTAACATTATACTATTTTCTATTTCTTATTCTATAATGGATTCGGCCTTCGCTCCAAAACCCCAAACTTTGTTTCTCAAGCCACCTTCCTCTTTTCTCTTTCTTCCTAACAACTTCCACTCTTTGCGTCCTCTCTCTGCTTCTAAACATCTCAAGATTCAATGCGAACTTGAAGGCAAACTCAACGGTTCGCATTCTGCTGATTTTGACGCTCGCTTCCTTGATAGGGTATTCTTTTTTCTTTCGTTCTCTATTTACTATTTATTTCTTTCATTCTAAACCGTTTTACTTTTCTTCGTTTATTTATTTAGGTTAAATTTTACTTCACTTTTTTTTTTTGTGTTGCTGATTTCGAAGTCCTAGTGCTTTCTTTAATTACTGTAACAATGTTATGCTTGCATTTTCTATTGTATTTGATGAATAGCTTATACTAGTTTGGATTTAGGTTGTGGAATTAGCATTGAAAGTGTTCAGACAATGTTATGCTTTCATTTTATGCCATTCTCTATTGAACTACTGTTATTCTAACTAATGTCATCATTCTTACAAGTATGTGATTTTTCCATTAAACTGTTATCCAAGGATTTCACAATTTCGGTTGGTATAGGTGTTGGGACACTAATTGTGGTTGTCGCGGTGTGAATTAACAATAATTTGTTCTTTAATATAAAAAATGGTGGATAAGGGTATCTGTATCGGCATCTGTCAATACTTTTTTGTTGCGACTATGTTTTGGGTCACAGACAGTTTTTTAAAACCTTGCTGCTATCAGTAACTAGGAGCTGTTAAGCCCTTGAGTGTTCTGATATGTGGCACTTATGTCAATATTGTTAACCCCTTGGATTTTTGTATATTGAATGGGGTTGTGTATTCTGTTTAAAAGGTTGCATCACTCATGCAATATTCATCCTCTTTCTCTAGTATTCATTTATACCTTTCTCTCTCTTAAGTTTTATGGTGGGATTCCTAGTAGAACTAAGAGTATTATGAGGGACTTCTGTTGGTTAAGGAATCGGTAAACTAATTGGGATCAATTGTCAATTGGAATGCTTGTTTACTTTTCGGACTTCACCCAACACTAAATGACAGTTGCAACTGCAAACATAGCATTGAAGAATATTTCTCTGCTGTTTTTTCCCCCAATTTTCGAATTGGTCAAATTTTTTTGGGCTGTAGTCATGCATGCTTACCGAATAAAAAAAGAGTCAGCATCATAGTGCATGCATTTAGGATATATATAGAGAAAATTGTATATTCTTCTTCTCTTAGGTGATTTGAACATGTATTTTGAATTATTATAGAAGTGCCGCTATGAAGGATAGTCAAATAATTAGAGAAAGAGGAAGATTCAGCTAACTTGATAGCATTTAGGATATATAGTTCATTGTTTATATTAGTTTTCCGATAATTGTTCTGTTGAAAATATGATGTTAGCTTGCCAATAAAATTAGTAGGTTATTTGTCTACTAGGGTTTCACTTAATGATTGTTAATGGAATCTTACTAATGTAGAAGTATGTTTGATTTGACAATTAAATTTCTATTCTAGCAAAAGGCACTGGAAGCAGCTATGAATGATATAAACAACTCTTTTGGAAAAGGTAGTGTTACGAGATTGGGCAGTGCCGGTGGAGCTTTGGTGTATGTATCTTCTTCACATTCTCTATCATCTGTCTTACTATTATTTCTGTGATTTAGATCACATAACATGACAGATTTTCTATTGTCTGGAATGTTGTAGTGAAACTTTTCCCAGTGGATGTTTGTCTTTAGACTTCGCTTTGGGCGGCGGTCTTCCAAAAGGAAGAATTGTAGAGGTATTGACTGTATGGACTCTATAGCCCTTGATGTTGATGGAGTATATTATACTCTGTATTTATTTATTGAAGAGTATGATATATTCCGTGCTTAAAATTTATTGGAGCATGAAATAGAAGTTTGCTAGGCGTTGAAAAGACATCATCATCTAAGCTATATATGATTTTATCATTAAATATGTCCCAATTCCGTTCTTTATTTACATTTTCTTGGCTCTTGTATTATTTTTTCTCCTAAAGTAATTTATTCTATAGTGGGATGCCGACATTATATGCTATATCTGTTTCCAGATATATGGACCAGAGAGCAGTGGGAAGACCACCTTAGCACTTCATGCTATTGCAGAAGTACAGGTAATTCAGCTGGAGTTTTCCCAATCTATGATTCCCGATCATGATTATTGATTGGAATCAACGTGCAATGTTGTTTATGTTTGCGCAGAAGTTAGGAGGCAATGCAATGCTTGTTGATGCAGAGCATGCTTTTGATCCAGCATATTCTAAAGCATTAGGAGTGGATGTAGAAAATTTAATCGTGTGCCAACCAGATCATGGAGAGATGGCTCTTGAGAGTAATGCTTTTGACTTTTCGTTGTGTTGGAGCTTGGAACGGATAAATGATTTTGTTGGTGCCCATATGGTGTCTGTGAATTGATTGAACTTTGCCTATTGTAGTCGCAGATCGTATGTGTAGATCTGGTGCCATAGATCTCATTTGTGTTGATTCCGTCTCAGCTCTCACTCCCCGAGCAGAAGTTGAAGTAAAGATCTGATTTTCTTTTAGGTAATTTCATTAAATCATTTACGGGATAACATTTCATTCTAACCAATTTTTTGGTTTAAATGCGTAGGGTGAGATTGGAATGCAGCAAATGGGATTGCAGGCTCGTCTTATGAGCCAAGCTTTGCGTAAGATGTCTGGAAATGCATCTAAAGCTGGCTGTACGCTTATATTTTTGAATCAAATAAGATACAAGGTACTTGTATTTGATTAGTCTAACTTCTTAATGGCATAACCGTGAGTTCAATGATATATCTCACTGTTAAATCTCTTGCTTTAGTTTATATGATTTGTTTTTCTCTTTACTTCTGAAGATTGGTGTCTACTATGGAAATCCAGAAGTGACAAGTGGTGGAATTGCATTGAAGTTTTTTGCATCGGTTCGGCTAGAAGTTCGTCCTACAGGGAAGATAAAGTCTGTAAGTACAATGGCTTTTTCATGATACGTATCTTCAACCTTTCTATTGCTAATTGGTGGTCTCTACTCCAAACATCAGCATTTTTTACATTCAAATGTCTTTTGATTATAATATCAAGATTGTTTAATATGAAGAACTGCATTGCATTTTGATTTCCTTTTAGGCCAAAGGAGATGAAGAAGTTGGCCTTAAAGTCCGTGTAAGAGTGCAAAAGAGCAAGGTAACCACAACATTTCTATATTTGAAAAATTTCCCCTTCAGTGTTTTTTAATATAACTATTAAGTACAGTCCCTAACTTTCGGAACTTGGCAACAATATAATGATGCCACATGTCACGGATGATGGTACCACCCTATCATACCATGTTGAAGTTATGGTTTTAGATAAAAAGAGAAGAAATAAATATAGTTGTGGTAAATGATAATTAATTTGATACATAAGTCTAAACACTAACCCCTGTCTATTTACCAGTATACAAGACTCCTAATCCTAAATAAATAGTAAAATTATAAAATAAATTATGATATTGATAATAACCAAGGTAGTCAGACTAGAGATCCTACGCAAGATCGGGTAGGGGTAACAAGATCGTGAATCGGGGGATCGTAACACGGATCGTAAGATCCTACCAAATTTAGAAATTCATATATATTTCATATATATTAATAATATGCATATAAAAGCAACATAATTTAGTAGAAAAAAACTTCAAATATCATTAAAATTACTTTTTTTTTTAAAACTAACATTACTTTAAAAAACTGAAATTAAGAATATTAGATTCATTGTTTTCAAAGTGAGAGAAAAAATAAAGAATTAAATGATGTTTTTAAGTGAGAGAGAAGATAGAGATTGGAATCATGAATGAGATAAATGATGTATTAAATGATGTATTTAAAATGAGATATTTAATGTGAGATAGTGTATTGAATAGCTGTATTTTTTTTTGGGAAGTTACCATAAATCATTGATTATTGGGGGTGGGTATTAATAACTCCTTTTTATCAGGCAGAAACAGAGTAAATGAGAAAGAGAAAAGAAAGTTTTCAAATTTTAATAAAAAAAAAAAGCGTCTTTTCAAGTTTTTTTTGAACCGGGTTGTGGATCCGACCCGGGAACCCGAATTCCAAGGGGCTTTGAACAGAAACGATTCTTCTTCCCAAAAACGACGATTCTACCATTTTTACGTGCTATAACTGCGATTCCGGCCGTGCCTACCAAAAAGCGATTCTGGTCAGTCTCCAGCACGGTGGGGTGTTGCAAGATCGCAAAATCGTACGATCCTACGAGCAGGATCGCGATTTTGACTACCATGATAATAACTAAGTATTATCAAAGTAGTCAATAGATGCGCTATCTCGCTATAGCGGAGCAGAGGCCGATTGCTATAGGAAGAGCCTTAGCGGTGCAAAACATTACAATGGCCGCTATAAGGTAAATAGCGGGTAGCGGGGGTGGTTAGGTTTCTGGGCCGACGTAATTTCTGTCCCATTATCCTTTTCCCCTCTGGAAAAACCGAAATTACCCTTTAAATTTAAATGTTTTAAGGGTAATTTTGGGTTTTTCAATCAAATTTGAGTTGAGACCTGAGACTCCACCCTAACCTTTCATTCATCGACATTTCTGTACTTAAGTCATTCCAAAGAAAAATCACAAGTTCCTCCCTCACCTCTCTCTGCACCTCATTCTTCCCCATGCACTTCAGATGTTAATAATTATTATTCATGTTGTAACGCCCTGTATAATATATACCTAGAATAATATCATACAAGTGTTTGTTTGGTATTGACACCATCATAAGTGCCTAATAGCACAATTCACATTCTTGACCAATTCTAAAAACAATACAAACTATGGTATAAGACATGGAAATTATACTAAAATAAAAATACTAAGATCAATACAATATCATTCATTGTACAAAAGATAAATACACAACGGTAAAACTCAATCTATGCTTCTCTTGAAACATCCCGAGCATAGCTCCACTTGTAAACCAAACCTGCAAAAGAAACCTGAAAAGCAACAACAATAGTGGGGGTGAGATATCAACATCTCAGTGAGTTCCCTATCTTATGGATTCTCTCGGCTCTACAAGGTTCTAACAACATTACTCAAGTCGGGGGAAAACCTAGACCTTGAGTTCACAATCTCACACTCATATGGAAACATGTCTTGAGTTCACTAACTCGAAAAGTATCACTAATCCGGAAACCACGAGATATCCCCTATTCCCGTTCTCTTCTACGTCTAAAAGTCGGCACGAGTCATGGATCCTTGTATTTACTTGGCATACGAAATGGATTTGGAAAGAAGGGCTATTAACCTTACAATCGTCACTTCACGTGGGCCATAAACCACCACAAGTCTCTACATATAAATATGTTTCATTCGTACTACACGCGGGAATCAAACCTGCCAAGTAACCATGCGTACATTCCAGAGGAGCCCCTGTCTCATGAAATGACATCTCAGGGAAAAACGGTTCCGATTACGTGATTTCACTCATATGAGAATGTGTACAACATTCCTAAGGCCTGTTATCCTTTTCCACAAATAACACACACAAACGGGTTCACGCACATGTTCCATATAGTGCTTCACTCACCACTAGACCATTACTCGACTAAGATACTTCTCTAAGCATCGAACGTCCGAGCATCGCCATCTAGTTTATATCAAATTCTTAGTCACAACTAGGTTCTACTATTGATATGTGGTAAGGTTTCCTCACTCTACTTAACTCATTTTAATTAAGTAGTCTCAAGATTATAATTGGATTAACATGCATACTCATATGACATATCACAATACATAATCATCAATCATCCAAAAATCATAAATGAAATAATTCCACACTATTATCAATATTTTCACTTTTCATTAGATAGAGCATTGCAAGAGCTTTCTATCGATATAAAGAACGCTTCGATCGGACACCCGATTCAAAAGTTATGGATTTTTTTTTGAAGAAAAGAAAAATCATTTGAAAAACTGTCAGGGCCGCCCGACAATCATCATTTCGTCCGAAGTAGCCCTCTGCGCCTGCTGCTTCGCCAGGCGATCGCAGCGGCGCAAGCCCAATCTCAGAAAATTTCAAGACAGAGATTTTTCACTCATCGCCTCTTACTTCTGCCCGGCGGTCAAGGCTTCATCGCCCGGCGCTCAAAGTGCCGCCCGACGGTTCACACCAGAACCAGAATTATTACTGCGTATTTAGGGTTCCAAACGCCCCAAAAAACTCATATCCACCATCAAAACCCCAAAGAATAGCAAAACAAGTATTATCAACTGATCACATGCATATTATAACTACATTATGCAATTTATATCGATTTTCATCTGTTAGATTTCATTGATTTGCACTTAAAGCATTTTATCACAAAACCTAACTTAAGCTAAAATCATCTCTAACTCTAGAACTTAAAGCTTCTATCTAGAACCCACCTTGCAAATGAAGAGGAGTTTGATGAAGATTGATGAATCCAAACTTTTCCTCTTCTTTCTCTTCTTTCTCTTCTCTTTCTCTTATTTCCAACTTTTTCCCTTTATCTTTTTCAAAAATATCTCTCTCTCTCTCTCTCTATATATATATATATATATAATCCAATGATATAAAATATCGCCAATTGATATTTTATCGTCCAACTCCAATTGCTCAAATATTAGAGTTACCTTAAAATATCTCTAATGTACCAATCAATAAAAACCCCAGGGTCGAATAATATTAACCAAATTCAATTGAATCCACCTAAAATTATTCAGAGCACTTAAATAAAATACAGGGTATTACATCCTCCCCTCCTTAAATTGCGTCCTCGAATTTCCTTTAGTCAACTATAACAACCACTCGTAACACTAACTTAGGTCCACAATTATCATTACTTCCGTTACATACTCTGACTCGTTCATTTCCACCCTGACTTCGTGGTTCAAAATCTTCGTTTCACAAATTATCACTCTACATCCTTACTCATATACTTGTTCCAACATTGGGTTAACTTCTAACTTGTCTTTCCGAAATTCATCTGTCATTCCATACCGAAATACTTAGTCACCTCTTACTTTCGGAAAAACGTACCACTCAAGTTCCTTCCATTGAGTCATAAAACAAACTGTAATACTTCATCCTGATTCGGGATAACAAATGCTCATCAAACCTCCAAAAGGTATTTTAGTGAATTCCTATCCTCATGCAATTATCGACAAATACTCTTATTCAAATCCTTCAATCATTAAAATCACTTCGAAATTCGTCAAACGACCTCCTTACCAATCCCACTGGCCTGACGCCATACACTGTAGCCATGTATATCCGATATTTCATCTCTTCGCACCACGCCACAAGATTACACACTTAGAATGAGATCTTCTTATTTCCATTCTTATAAGTAACCATCCATTTGATTCTTATTTATCCGACTGAACTCTTTCACCTGTCACCTTCCACTGCGCGACTCAACTCTAATAATGGAACACTATGAATTCTTAGGCCTCACGAGGTAGCTAACTGTCTGCGACGAAACACACTTATCCATTGGGGTCCCTAATAACCAACGGTACAAGAACTTACTCACGTCTAATGGCAGAACAATCTCCTTGTCGACACCATAATTAACAACGATCCAACACTCTCCAAACGGTAGAGGTACAAAGGTTATATTATTACAATCATAACTGGTACAATTTCCAAGTCCATTCTAAACTCGGAACAATTTACCCAATTCCGCTTAACAACTCCGATCAAGGTTACTATACTCCATATCAATTCTTCTAACGGGGTTTGATTCACTCACGGTTTTGTCGACACAAGGTCTCAAGTAAAAACAACGTAGCACTATCACAAAACTTACAATCATTCATAACGCATTGGTGAGTTTCCATACAATACTCTACACACATTTTTGAAGATCACAAAATACTTCTCGTTCAAATTCACTTCTCTCAAAATTTTCGTTTCTTAACGATCCAAGTTACATGCTTAACCTTAGAACGTCCAACCCTCATTCTTATTCTAGAAGGATAACTTCCAAAGCTCCATTCTTAAGTAAGACCTAACTGCACACATCTGATGTTACTCTCACGGAGTCCATAACTGATGCCAAGAGTTCACGAGAATTAATGACACCAAAAACTGACCAATTGTTCATATCTTATCCACACAATAATTTAGATACCAAAACGTTCCCTGGGGAAATCAACACTTCGGGAGTCTCTTATAATTTCGCCATTAAGGTCCTCAGTAGTTGCAACGACGATACACCTAAATTCAAATCATTCTCTGTCTACCAATTATGTTCAAAGAAAAGTTCAACACTCCAACCTCTGACACTTTGAATGGAAACCAAAACGGACTTACGGTTCATAAAGTACGATTTTCTAAAGTCCTCCACACAACTCATGTGTCAATTGATTACCTATCTGAGGCTAATTGGTCGAACACAACTGAACTTGTTTCTCTTGATAACAAACAATCCAACTCAAAATCATCAATCCCGTTTACACTAACTTGTAAGATTATTCTCAACTGACGGCTTCTAAATTTGCGTAACATCTGCTCAACGCCCACTACTCAAAGAAACACAAAACAAGATACAACATGTAGATGACATACTACAACAAGTGACGAAGTACAACTACCATTTCTGTCACGGTCATAACACGATTATTTAGCAGAACAGTTCTATTTCCACTAGTACAATGACGTAGCAGGAAAACAACAGTGACGACACCAAAATGTCTCAATCACAAGCTCACACTTGATTCGCTCACAAGCAGAATCCAACACACAATCATTATAGGACAACACAAAACAATGGACACCTCATGTCTAGGGCACAACTCTTTCCTCCTATTCGATCTCTTGGAGAAATCTGAAATGACAACGTTCTTATTCTATCAAGGTAGATTTCAAATAATTAGATCTTCTATAATTACAAAAGTTTTCCGACTCTTAAAATTTAGGTAAAACATCCTCTTGAAGAATCTTGCTATCTTTATGTATACATTAATCAGGATTCCTTACTCTTCACTATCCAACACACGCCATACTTACCTCAAAGCCACTTAATGAAATTCCCCCAACCGACAGTTTTCCTCAATTGTTAACAAAACTCCTTCAGCATAAATCGTTCCACGATTTACACTTAATCTATAACAAGTCTTGATTTGTTCCTCGTTATCTTACCGCAATATTACAACATGAAATACAATACTTACTACTCAACAAGGCACATCACTTATCATCCGTCTCAAGACTAAGAATGCATTACATACACTTATGACAATAGTGCTACTACTACGCATTTTCTTAATACCAAGATGTAGCTTCTCTCATTTTACGTCGTACTATTAGAATCCTCCCGGTCGAACCATCACGGATTATGCTTCCTTAAATTTAGTTACAACAACACCACAATTACTTTATTATATACTCGTCCAAAGTACATCTTGTTACCGCTTTCTCGTACCAAAACGTCAACATTGTTTTCCATACCATGTTCACTTCGCTCTTTGTGGTAATTCTCTCAGTTCCAAACTTAATCCATCTTACTAGAGTTCTCATGAATCCAAGGTGCTTACTCTAACGCTTAACACGACATCTTCCAGTATGCATCACAACACTATCTGCTACTAATTGAAATTCATACTTTCTTTGACATACTGTCTTATATTGTTCCTTGGGTGATTTATCATTTCCGAATTAATCTCTTACTGAATACAACATCCTGATGTATTATACTAAACTTTGTCTCTTCAGTCATAAGTGGTTATACAACACAAATCTTCTACTCTTCGTCTGAGGTATACTTGTCTTGAAACGTGTAAACACATTCATGTGTTTCTCTCCACGCTTCACTACTACTTTAGGGTCCCACAAGAAAACGAACGTTCTTAACTAGCAACTCCTATCCATCCGTAAGGTATTATTAAAATATATTCCTTGAAGTATTCTAGTTCATCTAAGATGTCACCGCGACCTTAGAACTGAACCGCTAACGATTATCTCACTCCCGGACCTTACGTCACATGTTTCACAAAACCTTTTCTCATTCATGGATTGAGATTTCTCAAAACTCTTGTCCATCCAGTGGCCAATACCGATCTACCAGTAACTTTACATATCCTTCGATTCCTTGACCACTCATCCTATAGAGATCCTTAACTTTCAGACTCTATCCATTCCAAATAATTGCTTGAACGACACACCACTATGCATTTTCGTGTTACAGGAAGTACAACTCCTCGGAAGACTTCGACTGAGCTGACCAAAACTCCTCTCTGCTAACTCTTGGCTTGAGCCTACTCTCACAACACAAATTCTGATAACACTTCGGAGTCCTCGTGGTCGCTCAACCATGATTATACCTATCATATACATCGCATTAGGTTGATCAAACCCAATACTATATAATATGATATTAAGAATCATGCTAGCAAGACACACTTAAGAGGCATGAAAGATTTACTTATGATGTTTCAAGGCTAGGTCGAAGATACGACCTGCTCTAATATCAATTGTAATGCCCTGTATAATATATACCTAGAATAATATCATACAAGTGTTTGTTTGGTACTAACATCATCATAAGTGCCTATTAGCACAATTCACATTCTTGACCAATTCTAAAAACAATACAAACTATGGTACAAGACATGAAAATTATACTAAAATAAAAATACTAAGATCAATACAATATCCATCATTGTACAAAAGATAAATACACAACGGAAAAACTCAATCTATGCTTCTCTTGAAACATCCCGAGCATAGCTCCACTTGTAAACCAAACCTGCAAAAGAAACCTGAAAAGTAACAACAATAGTGGGGGTGAGATATCAACATCTCAGTGAGTTCCCTATCTTATGGATTCTCTCGGCTCTACAAGGTTCTAACAACATCTACTCAAGTCGGGGGAAAACCTAGACCTTGAGTTCACAATCTCACACCCATATGGAAACATGTCTTGAGTTCACTAACTCGAAAAGTATCACTAATCCGGAAACCACGAGGTATCCCCTATTCCCGTTCTCTTCTAGGTTTAGAAGTTGGCACGAGTTATGGGAGTCGGCACGAGTTATTGATCCTTGTCTTTACTTGGCATACGAAATGGATTCGGAAAGAAGGGCTATTAACCTTACAATCGTCACTTCACGTGGGCCATAAACCACCATAAGTCTCTACATATAAATATGTTTCATTCGTACTACACGCGAGAATCAAACCTGCAAGTAACCATGCGTACATTCCAGAGGAGCCCCTAGCTCATGAAACGGCATCTCAGTGAAAAACGGTTCCGATTACGTGATTTCACTAAAATGGGAATGTGTACAACATTCCTAAGGCCTGTTAACCTTTTTCACAAATAACACACCCAAACGGGTTCACACACATGTTCCATATAGTGCCTTACTCACCACTAGACCATTACTCGACTAAGATACTTCTCTAAGCATCAAACGTCCGAGCATCGCCATCTAGTTTATATCAAATTCCTACTCACAACTAGGTTCTACTATTGATATGTGGTAAGGTTTCCTCACTCTATTTAACTCATTTTAATTAAGTAGTCTCAAGATTATAATTGGATTAACATGCATACTCATATGACATATCACAATACATAATCATCAATCATCCAAAAATCATAAATGAAATAATTCCACACTATTATCAATATTTTCACTTTTCATTAGATAGAGCATTGCAAGAGCTTTCTATCGATATAAAGAACGCTTCGATCGGACACCCGATTCAAAAGTTATGGATTTTTTTGAAGAAAAGAAAAATCATTTGAAAAAAATGCCAGAGACGCCCGATGATCATCATTTCGCCTGACGGAGCCCTCTGCGCCTGCTGCTTCGTCCGACGATCGCAGCGGCGCAAGCCCAATCTCAGAAAATTTCAAGACAGAGATTTTTCTCTCATCGCCTCTTACTTCCGCCTGGCGGTCAAGGCTTCATCGCCGTCCGGCGGTTCACACCAGAACCAAAATTATAACTCTGCGTATTTAGGGTTCCAAACGCCCCGCAAAACTCATATCCATCACCAAAACCCCAAAGATTATCAAAACAAGTATTATCAACTGATCACATGCATATAACAACTACCCTATGCAATTTATATTGATTTTCATCCGTTAGATTTTATTGATTTGTACTTTAAGCATTTTATCACAAAACCTAACTTTAGCTAAAATCATCTCTAACTCTAGAACTTAAAACTTCTATCTAGAACCCACCTTGCAAATGAAGAGGAGTTTGATGAAGATTGATGAATCCAAGTTTTTACTCTTCTTTCTCTTCTCTTTCTCTTCTTTCCAACTTTTTCCCTTTTTCTTTTCCAAATATATATATCGCCAATTGATATTTTATCGTCCAATACCAATTGCTCAAATATTAAAGTTACCTTAAAATATCTATAATGTACCAATTAATAAAAACCTCAGGGTCGAATAATATTAACCAAAATTCAATTGAATCCACTTAAATTATCCAGAGCACTTAAATAAAATACGGGGTATTACATGTGTAATTTGTCCAAAAAATGATCAAATAGCGGCCATCCTGTCATACACTATCGCACTATCCTATTCCGCTCTCTTGGATTGACTACCGTGAGTAATATAGAAATTAATCATAGGAGATAATCCAAGATCCAAACATAAAATAGCTTATGCCAGTTATTTGTAAACTAAAAAAGATCACTTTTTACCCACCCTTGAAATCACTTTTTTCTAAAACTAAAACAAGGGCTGTAAGTCTAGATTGATTTGAACATTAATTAAGATATTGAAATATTTTTATACATTCTATCTGAATAAAATATACATGTTGCATTCTTGATTGACTATTTTTTACTTTGGAGGTAACTAATTTGAGAATTTGTTTTAGGTGTCAAGGCCTTACAAAGTAGCTGAATTTGATATCTCATTTGGAGAAGGAGTTAATAAGCTGGTGAGTGTTGGAACGTAAAATCACTTTTAACATTTAACGAATACCATCATTTTGAATTTTCATTTTGAACGCAGGGTTGCATTCTAGATTGTGCAGAAATGATGAATATTGTCTTAAAGAAGGGATCTTGGTACAGTTATGGGGAGCTTCGGTATTGCCTGAAACTTATGGATACTTAATATTTATATCTTTGACGACCTCTTCGATTATTCTGCTTCGTGTTCTACATCCTTCACTTTTCTTTGCTTTTCCAATTGTTCGTGTCTCGATGGTTGGTCGGTTCCCATGTTTTAATGGTGATAATCTAAATCTATATCTTGAAACAGTTTAGGACAAGGAAGAGAGAAAACATTGCAGTACTTGAAGGAGAACCTGCATCTTCTAGAAGAAGTTGAAAAGGTTGGATGTTCTGATCTGGTGTTGTAAATTCTTCTGTTGTTGTAAATTCTTCTGTCTCGTGTGCTGGCTTAGTGGTTGCCATTTATACCAGTGGTGCAACACTATATTGGTGTTTGGGGTGCGTGGGGAATATATGGTTTAAAACTTCTGGGCGTGTATAGTTTGGTTCAAACCAAACATATTACTCCCTTCGTCTCATAAAAAGTGTCTCATTTGCACTTTTTCTTTGTCTCAAAATAATTGTCCATTTACATTACCAATGCAAAATTTATTATTATTTTTCCATTACTATACCCCTATTCATTTAACTTTCATTTTATTCAACTACTTTATTACCTACATTTAATAGGGGTATTCTAGTAAATGACATTAGCTTTTTTCACTAAAACCAACACGTTGAATCATTTTCTTAAGAATATATGACACTTTTATGAGACGGAGGGAGTAACACTTAACCGTTGCTAAAGCCTGATACGAAACCGTTTGAAACAGAGAAAAACAAGAGAAACTAATAAAATGAGTCTGTTTGTAACTTTTCCTGCATTCTCAAAATTTTGGGTACTTGGCAGCAAAACAACTGATCAGTTTTATACCGTGTTGAAATTATGGAGCGAAATCCTGCCATACCAGTCGCTTTACGGCACCGTTATTGCGGATTATAGCAGAAAAACCTGCAATAATGGCCAATATTTACCATTGCGGCGAGCCTAAAAATCGCCATGTAAATCCACCATAGCAGGGCAATTTGATAACACTGGGAGGAAAGAAATAATAAAGACTTCGAATTTGATGTAGTGTAATATGTCTGTTTTGTCTGCACTTTTCGCGGGAAGGACCAAGGTTTTAGGCCCGCACCCTCTAATATGTCCGCCCCGTTTTTCTGCTGACATGAACATTAACATAAAATTTTCAATTTTTAAGTTTAAAAGGTGCAATGTCCACGACTTGACCTCATTTTTTGCGGGACGAACCAAGATTTTAGGTCCGCGTCCTCGACTATACTGCATTGTTTTTTTTCTTCCGGGTTTTTGTGGTTCGGACCTAATCAGGGTGGTCATACCTGTTTGCCCCCCTTGATAAGACTAGAGAAGATAAAATTAGAAATGAAAATATCAGAGAGTGTTGGGGAAGCGTAGAGAAGATGGTGGAAAATAGAACTAGGTGGTTTGGGCATGTAGAGAAAAGACCTGTAGATTTTATGGTAAGAGTAGATCAGATGGAGAGAACTCAACCAACTAGAGGAAGAGGAAGATTTAGAAAAAATATAAGCTATGAAACACAAACATCCCAAATACAACACCAACACAACAAAATTGATAATAGTTTAAAAATATGAACAAATTAAAGGTATTTATAAGTGTTAATGTAAGTGTCGGTATCCAACACCGACACACTATTCTTTAGAGGTGTCAGTGTTACATAGATCATAAAAGAAGTTATTAAGAAAATCTTAGATTTATAAGCCCTGGATTGACAATCGTTGATCCATGAAATCGATCCCACTTAATGAGATATGGCTTGGTTGTTGTTTTAATGAGATATGGCATTGCAATTTTAATCCTGGGAATATCTTCAAGAGTATTTTTCATATTAGTTAGTCATTATTATGATTTGCTTCCACTTAATGAGATATGGCTTGGTTGTTGTTTTAATGAGATATGGCATTGCAATTTTAATCCTGGGAATATCTTCAAGAGTATTTTTCATATTAGTTAGTCATTATTATGATTTGCTTCTTATTTTTAAATGGATTCAATCCAATTGTTATAAGTAATTTAATTTAAAAGTTAAGAATATTAGTTAGTCATTATTATGATTTGCTTCTTAGTTTTGAAGTCCCCATTTAAGGTTTATAGGTCTTGTATATGAGATATGTAGGATTTTAATAGCAATCATAAATTAATTTGCAGGTAGTTCGGTCTTCAATGAGTGATGGAACTAACCAAACAAGCTTTTCACATGGGAAGAATAATCCATTGCTTCAACAAGACAAAGATATATACGAGGAAAGTCTATGACGAGGAAGTTGTTTTTTATTGTTGTTGTTATTAAGTTTGGGTGATAATAGATTGGAGGGTTTATAGAAATTAGAAATATTCTTTCTTCAACATCTAGAACTAGATGTGTTTTTGATGATTAAGTTGTTTGGTTTTTTCATCCTGTTCAACGAGTAAATGTGGTTGATGTTAAGTGGTTTGGTTTTTTCATCCTGTTCCATGAGTAAATGTTGTGGAAACTGATGATACATGAAGCATGAGAAAAAAAAAAAAAAAAAGAAAGGTAAAATTAATATTCTAATTAGTGAATTATTGACTTAATTTTAAGTAGGTTTAAACTAACTATTTCATATAAATAAGGAGAATAAATTGAAAAAAATCTGATAATAAACACGATGTAAATTACAACTCTTGTGTATTATATGTTGTTAAATTCAACTTTTATTTTTATTGGATGTAAATTAATAAACTTTATAATAGTTGGTATAAATTAAAAAAATATTATATTAATTAAATTAAGAGTTAATAGTCATTTATTCCCTATTGTGAGATATTGGAATGAACTTTAGGTTTAATATGTCATTGAATTCCGCTCACATGCTGTTGTCAAATTGGGTCTTGTGTTATACATCCAATTGTTTAAGTTAGCTTATATCCTAAGTTAGTTTGTAATGAGTAATTGTTAAAAAATCTATTACGTTAGTATGTTAGTTTTCTTATAAATAACATATTAGTCTCTCATCTTTTGTATAAGAGAAAGGAAAGAATAGTCGTTTATAACCAATTATATTAATTAAATTAAGACTAGTGGGATCAATATAAATATAACATTTCATTTATAAATATAAATTATAATTGTTCTCTACGATTTTTCATGTTCTGAAAATGTTGAATGATTTTCTCATTTTCAACATCAACACAAATATCTCTCAATGTAAGTAACTAAACAATCATTTAACCAATCATCACCCATATGATTTCGCATTGATTCTTGATAATATTCATAGCAGAGAAAACTCTTTCAGCTGTTGCAGTTGCCACCAGTAATATCAGAGATAACTTTAAAAGCATATATACTAATGGATACAAACCATGTCTTTTGGTCTCTACGAGCTTGATAGAAAGATCACCGATCCCCTATAATTGTGAAAATTCACTGTCAGAGCATACATTTAAGAAATAGTTTTCAAGCTGACAATCTAATGCCAATAATTCCACTTGAGAAAATTCTGAAGGATAAAATTGAGCTAAACGAATCAACCTCTCTTTATCTAATGCAGAAAATGAATCTCTTGGACTTAAACAAGCTACACAAATGAGCAACTCAGTATTCACTTCTGTAAAACGATTATACAACTCTTGAAGTTGTCGATCAATCACTTCATAAAACAATTCAACTTGAAAATGATTTAAATTAGATACTTTCTCCATTTTTCTCTTTGACATTTTTTGTGTCGGTTGAAAAGTGTCATCCATATCTGTAATGTCAATATCATTATGCTCACAAAATAATGAAACATCATACAATAAAGAATCCCAACTGCTATCTCTTATAGTTTGTAGCCTTATTTTGGACACTTTTACTAACTTCATAGCATTTACAATATCTTGATCACTCCTTTGTAATGCTTGAGATAAATCATGTGTAATTCCTAAAACTATTTTCATCAAGTGCAAGATGAAAATAAATTCAAAAGATTGCATATATTTCATCAGCATTAGTGCTTCACCTTTTTTTAATCTAAATCTGTTCCATCTTCCTCAACCATTTCTAGCACATCAATCATAGAAGAGTATAAAGAAATTATTCTAAGTAATGTACCATAATGTGAGCTCCATCTTGTTTCCCCCGCCTTCTTAATTGTCATTTCTTGATTCAAACCACGCCCACTAGAGATTTCTCCATGTTCCAATGCTTCTTTCACCTTTGTAGCCTGACTTTCACGAAGAATATCACGAGGCTTACATGATGCTCCAACCACATTATCAAATTAGCAACCAAATTAAAAAGTAAAGCAATTTTAGAATTCTGTTTTGCTAATGTCACAAGAGCTAATTGGAGTTGATGAGCAAAACAATGAATAAAAAATGCAGAACAGTTCTCTTTTAAAATCACGTTTTTTAGACCATGGTATTCACCTTGCATATTACTTGCTCCATCATAGCCTTGTCCACCTATCCTTGACAAACTTAACCCATATTTTGCAAATAATAACTCCAAAGTCGATTTCAATGTAAGAGCACTAGTATTTGAAACATGAACAACACCAAGAAAACGCTCAAAAAAATTTTCTTCATTATTTACATAACATATAACCACAACCATTTGCTCCTTCACTGAGATATCACGAGATTCATAAATTAAAATAAGAAATAAATCATCTCCAAGATCACCCATTATAACTTGAGTATTGACTGTTGCAGCAACTTTAACAATATCCTTTTGAATATTAGGAGATGTTAACTTAAGATTTCCACAACAATTTTCCAAACTTTATAAATATCTTCATTATGGTTAACAAGAAAATTCACAAGTTCAAGAAAATTCCCCTTATTTCTTGATGAAATTGACTTATCATTACCAAGAAAAGCTAAACATTGTGCTAATAAATATTGAATGAAATTAATTATACCTGTCAAATGAATTCTATAGTCCTCTTTGACTTGAATGGATTGTTTGCACAAGACACCTTCAATATGTTGCTTTTATTTCATTAGAGCTTGAACATTTCTCCATGCTTGATTATGAGAGCTATTTACATCTCCAAGATGAACTCGAAACCTTTCATTTTTTTCCAATTTGTAAAGCCTTCTGTTATAAAGGCATCACCACAACCTTTATGTTCTTCAATATGTGACCTATAAGATAACAACATAAACAATATGCAACATCCTCACTTTGACTATATTCCAACCAACTACCATATTTTGAATACCATTCCGAATTAAACTTACGAAAGGTATCTCCAAATTTTCTTTGTGGAAAAAGAATCTCTTTTGGTTGACAAGGACCCTTTTGCAAATAATATCTTCTAATTTCATCTATATAACTTGGATGATAATCTAACATTTTTGGTCTTAAATCGGGATCATTAGAAAGTTTTTCCAATTCAAACTCTAAAAACCTTTTTTTTTCATGGGAGGACCTAGTTTGAGGCTCCGACCTTCGTTTAGTGTTTGAGGATTAGGAGTTGATGATTGCTCTGTTGATTTTCTTTTGAAATATTTTTCCATTTCTTATTACTAAAAACAAAACAATCAAACAAAAATCACAATTGAAATCATATTTAGAAAATTCATGATAATATTGTAGGTTGTGAGTTGGGAGCAATTTTTGCAAAACATGTTGCTCGGGAAAATGTTATTAAGAATGTCTTGACATAAGAATAGAACATCACTGCAGGTGGTACAAGATGTCAGATCAAAAGTCCTGACATGGTTGCTCAGACATCAGTATTGCTGTCATGTGTTACAACATATGTCATGACATCTGGGTCCACAACATCAGGTACTATTGCATTGTGTGTATCAGACATAATTTGAAGGAGGTGTCAAGACATCCTTGTCTGCTATAATAGAAACTGCTGTTGTAATTTCCAGTATAACAGGTACTGTTGATATGTGTGCCTCAGATAAATTTCAAAGGAGATGTCATGACATCTGTCTCTGTTACAACAAGTGCCGTTGTTGTTTATCTCTTGAAATATCAAATTTAATTTGATGAGCATCTCTTGGATACACCTCATCAAAATGCACAAGTCAAAGAGATTAATTAGGAACAAGTCCAGATTTAATTGGTTTTCTGAAAAAGGATATTGGGAGACTATTTAGGAAACTAATGATTTAAATATTCCTATTTTTATGGAGAAGATCTTGCAACTAATGATTTAAATGTTCCTATTTTTATGAAGAAGATCTTGCAGCTGATTTAAAACGTCTAGAAATATTATGGTGCTGATTTTAGAGGTCTGGAAGTTTCAATAAGAATTCACAAAGAATATATAATTTCTAAATATAGAGATATTTTAGGAAGTTATAGATTGAAGACCTTATTTGTAACAAACTTTCTGCATAATTGTAACAATTGATATGCTGTAGACTAAAGGCCCAAATCCAGTTGGGAATAAGTTATAAAAAGAAGTCTTGTAACCTAGGTTTAGTAACTAACCAAAGATGTAACAGTTGTATCATTAGGTTTGAGATCTTAACAACCGTATGCTGAAAAGATGTAATCTTCAGGACTATTTCTTTGTAAACCTCGAATCTATTAAGTAAGAGGTGTATTGTTCTTGGAGGAAGCTTTTAAGCAACTCTGAGATGTTGTCATGAAATTGTGTTTTCTATTTTGCCTTGTTGTTTAGGTAAGAAGCCGTCAATATCTGCAACTGAGAGTTGGGACTGTGAGACATCATTGCAGTGATTGGAAGTGAGACGGGTTTCTCATATTTTAGAGTTCCTAAGTAGAAGTTGCACGGGTAGTGATTAAGTGAGAAGACCGTAAACTGGGATGTTTGCTGAGGGTCTTTGACTTGATACTACATAATGTATTTCCTTCCTAGCTTGGTAGCCCCCATAGTAGATGTGATTTCATTGAACTGGGTAACAATTTTGGTGTGTTGATTTATGATTTTCAGTATTGTATTATATTGTAATGTATTATGTATTGTCTTGCTGAATATGTCAGTTAAAATGTCTCAACATCTTGTAGGATATTTGGAATCTGTCATATCAGAATTTAGTACTGTTATTGTGTTTACCTTGTCATGCTATCTGTAACAGACCAGATGTCTCGACATCTTATTCTACATCTAGTTCTGCTATACCAGAATTTCAATTGGTATCAGAGCAGGCATCTTGTCTGTTTCTGGATGAGATCCAAGAATGATACTTTCTGGTTCATGGTCAAGGTAGAAGATTTCTACTGAAAAGCTGTTTGAACATGATAGGTTCATATTGTAGTGTGAATGGTCCCTAGAAGTGGAGGATGGACTATTCTGTTGTTGTAGCCTGGTGGTGAGCTGCAGTTGTGGCATGTTTGATTTATTTTCAAACCTATGGTATTTTGGTGTCACCTGGAGTATGTTGCTAGGAGTGATATGTGACACCTGGAGTTTTTGAGGAGTTTATGTTTTGATCCGCTGTGTATCTATCTGAAAACTCCTGATGTTAAGAAGGTTGTTCTTCTCTGGAGATATATCCTATGGTGATGAGATATATGTATGTCTGCTTCAGTTGACTTTGCCAATGATACTTGAAGATTATTATTCAAGTCCTCTCATAAAGGAATTGTTAAGTGAAATTGGTGTAAAGAGATCTGAAGATAGCAAAAGCATTTTTTAACAGACCTATATCTAGTCTGTAGATCTCTTGGTGTGTTCCTTGGAATGATGTCATATCTCAAGATAAAACATCACATCATAATTGTGCATAATTTTGTTGTCTAAGCGAATGCTTTAATAGATGCTTTGGGAGCTAAACTAATGTGGTTGAATCAGATGTGTTTGGAACCTACTCCTGATCTGGAAGAGGAGGCATCTGGGTGATATGTATGGGAAGGTTCTAGCCATGAAACTTATCTTAGATGTGTGTGTTGATCAAGGAGTGATCAACATGTTATGTTCTCCTGAGGACAATTTATTTTTGGTCTTTGCTGCAGGAGTAAAGTACCGGAGCTTCAAGGAGTATTACCTCTAAGAGACTCCTTGTACATGAAGGTCAAGTTGTTAACCTTTTGTGTGGCATATTGAAGATTCATCTGCTCAGATGTATGTGATCCCGTGGAGCCAGAAGAGTCTTGACTGTATGTGCTGAAGGTGGACATAACCTTATCACAGTCTGTGCTACTATTGAAGGGGAGATTGTGTGAATATCTGAAGTGCTCTTGGCAGACGTTGAAGTAGAATCCCCGCTGTTTTGAAAGTCCTTGGAGACATGCTAGACACCTTGTCTCAATTTCTTGTATTGAGAATTTATGTTTCTCAATTTGTCTGGAGGTTTTATCTCACAAACAAGATAGAGTTTGTTTACTCAAACTTGATATCACTTGTCAAGTATGTGAGAGCATGGAACTCTTGTTCTGGAGTTGTGGAGATGTATCAACTTATGTAGTTGATTGATGTGGATGTAATTACATCCAAGATTGTTAGGGATAAGTTGACCAAGTGCTATATTGGGTGTGAAGACATCTTAAGTCAGACAATCTGAATACTGATCCTTAAGGAGAAGGTTGTTGAGATGTCCCTGCTACTGCATATGTTCGTGTTTTGGCCTGGAAGCTTGATCATCTACTGATGGTTAATCCCCCTGTGTTCCCCTGCATGTGTATGTGTAGATTACTATGGAGGTTGCCTTCAGAGCCATAATAATTTGTGAAATATTTTGTGACTGAGACTGATGTCTGAAAAGATGTTAGAACATCATCTCAGGTGTATGTGACAGTTCAACCAAGGTTGCTTTGCTCAGGATGGAGTTCATGATTAAGCCATTAATCTATTTGGATGTCATGACTGATTATCACCATAAGGTGTCAGACGCCTGCAGAAGAAGAAGTCATACTACTTGTTCTACCTTGTGTGAGCAGGTAATCTTATTTGACTAATAGTAAATACCTTGATAGGAGACTTAATATTTGTCTATTTTTGCTGTGATGCATATGATTAAAGGTGAATATCTGCATATCTGCAATCTGAACATTATGATTCAGGCTTAGTATTTGTATGGAAGTTATGCATATCTGCAGACTTAGTATTTGTATGGAATTTATGCATATCTGCAATCTGAACATTATGATTCAGGAAGTGTACTGAGAATTTGTTTTTAGTGGTTGTGATTGATTTGCTTTGGATAAGAAGATGACAACTTGAGGTGGCCCCGTTCAGCTGACTATATCAGTATGTGCAAAAAGAAGATAACATCATCTGTTATTTGTTTGTGATTCCTTCTTGGATAACAAATACCTTTTCAGGAGCTGGGTATGAGTCCAAACTGATGAAGATGTGCATGTGAATGATGGTAAAGACCTTGTCGGGAGATGGGTATTTATCTGATGCGTGGATGCAATTTAGGTTTCTGAAGCCTCTATTTCAGAAATTGTGTGAGTTTATTTCTCTCTCGTATGATCAGGCAATTGTGATAACCTGATTGTAATGCAGAAGGTGTGTTCTTCTGTCTAGATGATGACCTACATGATGTTAAAATATTATTGTGTTATTATCCTAGAAGTTGATATGTGACTATGCTTGTGAAGTTAGAAGACCAACATTATTGTCAAAAGTGGCGGTTTTGACATAATGTGGATTAGAATGGGTAGATTCTGATCTTGGTGTTAGTGGTATGTTCTGGAAATACATAATTTCTTTCATGGTGAAGACTTCATTGGGTGTAATGAAAAAAGCTTGATATCAGATAGTGTGATCTGATCAGAAGGGTTATATTGTATGGTTATTCTTTGTATTGGATTTGGCAGACCATGTATAGGAAATAAACATACGAGATTATGCTCAACAAGTGCAAGAAGTGACAGTTCTTCATGTTGAGAATATGGAAATCTCAATGTGTTTTCATCTAGTGCCAAGTGGTCATCTTCAGAAGGAGCTTTGGTTGTTCATGTCAGGGGGAGTTAAGGCTGTTATCTATGGTCTATTGCTGCAAGGGTGCAAATTTTTTCTGTGAAGCTTGTGTGCTGATTAGGTATGTGCAGAGTGGTTGTCTCTGATGAGGCTATGTGATGTCAAATATCATGTTGAAACATGTACTACTAAGTATGGTTGAGTGTTTCTAAGGCTAATATGTTTTCTTAGCTGTGTGAAGATAGTTATGTTGAAGCCTAAGCTTACACAGACGAAGTCTGAAGAACAATTGTGGTTGTTTTTGGGCAAGTTTAGTTGCTGGCAGCAGTGTTTTCATGATTCTGGATCAGGAGAGTCTTGAATTTTTTTCCGGTGTTTTTGTGTCTTTATTTGTTGTATGCTCATATCCTTCGTTTGGATACGAGTAAGCTTAGAATTTGTTCTATTAAGGGAGGAAGTTATTTCAAGTGGCAGAAGAAGGAGTTGAATTCAACAATTGGATGTTGACTCATAATGTTCTGACATCTAGTTCAACATCAAAATCTTAGTTGGTGATGTGGTACATCAACTTAAGATAGGATGATCTACAGGAATGGAAAATTGAATGCTTCAAAAAGATTGCTTTCTTGACAGTTTACTGGAGCTGCAAGAAGAAGAAGATATTACATGACTTAGAGATTTGAAGTGTGTTTTAGTGGGTAGATCAGGATATCTTTGTGAGAATTTTGACAAAAGTGAAGAAGACAATTTATGGAAGTTGGGCTTTTTCATATGAGGATTCATAAATGAGGTGATCAAACGGTGGAAATTGGTTGATCTCTATAGTGGATTCGAAGAATCAAGATAATCAGAGTGTGGCAGCTGATTGGTCTTGAGGATTGTCTTGGAACAAGTTACTCTTGGGCAGAAGGGTGATGAGTTGAATACTCAAGGGGTTTTGTTCTTTTTGAAGGTGGATGAGAGTTTATTTCTCTTTTTGGAGTTCTGATTCAAGCTAGTGGCATAGTGTTGTTGAAGGTCTTCAATTCTTGGATTACTATGATATAGTAAGTCCAATTGGTAGAGCATATCAAAAATCATGGTGATGATGTCTTAGTGTGTAGAAGATGTTCTAACTTGTGTTAGGACATTATCTAGGATGATTGTCTACATTTTATCTAAAGATAGTCTACCTAATCATACAGGATAATGATGAAGTATAAGGTCCGCCTTGGAAGGAGAATATAGAGAAGACTGAAGTAGATCAGGTGGTGAATGCTTGAAAGTCTGAATATGGATAGTCATCAATTGATCTGAATGTCAAAGTTAGATGATTGGATGTGTATCGTTTGTAGGGTCTTGCTAAGAAGAAAATCCTGTGAAGGGGATATAGCCCTATTGTCATGTCATGCTAGAGAGAAGTTGATCAGCTTGGCAATATGTGGAGTCTTGGAGCATGTGAAGATAACAAACCAAGAGGGAATCATGTGAGTATTGGTACAAGGGATGATTGTGTTCAAATTGTGGGTTGAATAAGAGTGAGCTCTTAAAGACATGAATATGCGTCTTATATTTTCCATTCATCAAGGTACAAAGGAGCACATGTCATCCTTGATAGGGGAGAGTGTTACAATTTTGTGCAGTTGGACTTGTGAAGTTAATGGGAAGCATTGTTCTTATTAGTGTTCTAGATGGTGTATGTCATTTGTTTGGGTTGCTCCTATTTTGGCTAAAAAGGGGGAGAAGTAAGTAACATCAGAAGTAAGTAACATCAAGTGTCCCTTGGTTGAGATCAGGTGTTCCTTGGTTGAGAAGGAGTTGGATGGGTGTTCAAAGATGGTTTTAGACAAAATATGCCAAAAGGGGAGATTGATAGTTCTGTAGCCTTTGGTGTTGGCATTCATTTTGGTAAAACTGATTGTGAATGATATATGCCTATAATGATGTTATGACTTCTATTTTCTGTTGCTGCATTTTCCTCTAATATGATGTGTATGATCAAATTATGTTTTGGCCAAAAGTACCAAAGGGGGAGATTGTAAGTTCTGAGTTAGCAGCAATTTTTGCAAAACATATTGCTCGGGAAAATGTTATTAAGAATGTCATGACATAAGAATAGAACATCACTGCAAGTGGTACAAGATATCAGATCAGAAGTCCTGACATGGTTGCTCAGACATCAGTACTGATGTCATGTGTTACAACAGATGTCATGACATCTGGGTCCAGAACAATAAGTGTTATTGCATTGTGTGTATCAGACAGAAGTTGAAGGAGGTGTCAAGACATCCTTGTCTGTTATAACAGAAACTACTGTTGTAATTTCTAGTACAACAAGTGCTGTTGATATGTGTGCCACAGATAGATATCAAAGAAGATGTCATGACATCTGTCTCTGTTACGACATGTGCAGTTGATGTTTATCTCTTGACATATCATATTTAATTTGATGAGTATCTCTTGGACACACCTCATCAATATGCGCAGGTCAAAGAGATTTATTAGGAGCAAGTCCAGATTTAATTGGTTTTCTTAAAAAGGATCTTGGGAGACTATTTAGGAGACTAATGATTTAAATGTTCCTATTTTTATGGAGAAGATCTTGCAACTAATGATTTAAATGTTCCTATTTTTATGGAGAAGATCTTGCAACTAATGATTTAAATGTTCCTATTTTTATGGAGAAGATTTTGTAGCTGATTTAAAACGTCTGGAAATGTTATGGTGCTGATTTTAGAGGTCTGAAAGTTTCAATCAGAATTCACAAAGAATATATACTTTCTAAATATAGAGATATTTTAGGAAGTTATAGATTGAAGACCTTATTTGTAGCAGACTTTCTGCATAATTGTAACAATTGATATGTTGTAGATTAAAGGCCCAAATCCAGTTGAGAATAGGTTATAAAAAGAAGTCTTGTAACCTAGGTTTAGTAACCAACCAAAGATGTAAAAGTTGTGTCATTAGGGTTGAGTTATTAACAGCCGTTTGCTGAAAAGATGTAATCTTTAGGGATATTTCTTTGTAAACCTCAAAGCTGTTAAGTAAGAGGTGTATTGTTCTTAGAGGAAACTTTTAAGCAACTCTGAGATGCTGTAATGAAAGCGTGTTTTCTGTTTTTCCTTGTTGTTTAGGTAAAGAGCCGTCAATATCAGCAACTGAGAGTTGGGATTTTGAGACATCATTGCGGTGATTGGAAGTGATATGGGTTTCTCATATTTAGGAGTTCCTAAGTAGAAGTTGCACGAGTAGTGATTAAGTGAGAAGATCGTAAATTGGGATGTTTGCTGAAGGTCTTTGAATTGATACTATATAGTGGATTTCCTTCCTGGCTTGGTAGCCCCTAGAGTAGATGTGATTGCATCAAACTGGGTTAACAATTTTAGTGTGTTGATTTATGTTTTTCAATATTGTATTATATTGTAATGTATTGACTTGTTGGATATGTCAGTTAAAATGTCTCAACATCTTGTAGGATATTTGGAATCTGTCATATTAGAATTTAGTACTGTTATTGTGTTTACCTTGTCATGCTATCTGTAACAGACCAAATGTCTCGACTTCTTATTCTACATTTGGTTCTGCTATACCATAATTTCAAATAATATAAAATTGATACAAACATAACAATTATAAAAAACACTACAAAACTCTAAAAAAAATCTACCATTAACCTTATCTCTAGTTCAATAAAGTAATACTATATTTTTACTTTATTAAAATAATAAAATTAAATTATAAATTCATAAAGATTAAAATTAAAAAAAGTACCTTTTAAGAGATCGAAATAGAGAAAAGCTAGTAAATGAGATACCTTTTAACTGAGTGGGGTATTACTAAATTTTCTTCACAATTTCTTATATATTTAATATATTAAATATAATTAAAAAAATTAAAAAAATGAGAAATGTAGTGTGGGCATGGGCCCACCCTTCCTCCTAGCTAGCTCTGTCCCTGTATGGAGAGACAACAATGTTAGTTGGCATCACATCACCCATTTTTGTCATGTTCTACATAGGGATGAAGCTAGCTAGAAGGAAGGGTGAACCCATGCCCCCACTACATTTTTCATTTTTTTAATAATTTTTTTAAATTTTTTTTAGTTATATTTAATATATTAAATATATAAGAAATTGTGAAGAAAATTTAGTAATAAGTCACTCATCTACTCAATTAGCCAGTAATTTTTTTAAAATAATTTATTTTTTATAATAAATAAAATAAATGATTTGAAAAAATTAAAAAAACTTAACCTTTCATATTCCTATTAAATCTCTTTGACTCTTTCCCAATACAAACAAATCATTTTTCTCTTTCTCTCACTCCTCTTTCTTTTACTGCAAAGAGTATCCCATAGTATCTCTGTTACTAGCCTTTCTCCATTGTTGATCTCTTAAAAGGTAATTTTTTAATTTTAATCTTTATGAATTTATAATTTAATTTAATATTTTAATAAGAGTAAAAATATATTATTACTTTATTGAACTAGAGATAATGTTAATGGTAGAATTTTTTTTAGAGTTTTGTAGTGTTTTTTTTTGTTGAAAATGTTATGTTTGTATCAATTTTGTAGTACTATTTTGAATTTTCTAAATATGATTTCAATTGTGATTTTTTTGTTTGTTTTGTTTTTAGTAATAAGCAATGGAAAAATATTTCAAAAGAAAATCAACAGAGCAATCATCAACTCCTAATCCTCAAACACCTAACGAAGGTCGAAGCCTCAAACTAGGTCTTCCCATGAAAAAAAGGTTTTTAGAGTTTGAATTGGAAAAACTTCCTAATGATCCCAATTTAAGGCCAAAAATGTTATATTATCATCCAAGTGATAGAGATGAAATTAGAAGATATTATTTGCAAAAGGGTCCTTGTCAACCAAATGAAATTGTTTTTTCACAAAGAAAATTTGGAGATACCTTTCGTAAGTTTAATTCGGAATGGTATTCAAAATATGGTAGTTGGTTGGAATATAGTCAAAGTGACTATGCTGCATATTGTTTATGTTATTATCTTATGAGGTCACATATTGAAGAACATAAAGGTTGTGGTGATGCCTTTATAATAAAAGACTTTACGAATTGAAAAAAAAGTGAAAGATTTCAAGTTCATCTTGGAGATGTAAATAGCTCTCGTAATCAAGCATAGAGAAATTGTCAAGCTCTAATGAAACAAAAGCAACATATTGAAGGTATCTTGTGTAAACAATCCATTCAAGTCAAAGTATCGAATTCATTTGACATGTATAATTGATTGCATTTGATATTTATTAGCACAAGGTTTAGCTTTTCGTGGTAATGATGAGTCAATTTCATCAAAAAATAAGGGGAATTTTCTTGAACTTATGAATTTTCTTGTAAACCATAAAGAAGATATTTATAAAGTTTGGAAAAGTTGTCGTGGAAATCTTAAGTTAACACCTCCTGATATTCAAAAGGACATTGTTAAAGCTACTGCAACAGTCACTACTCAAGTTATACTGGATGATCTTGGAGATGATTTATATTCTATTTTAATTGATGAATCTCGTGATATTTCAGTGAAAGAGCAAATGGTTGTGGTTATAAGTTATGTAAATAATGAAGGAAAAGTTATTGAGCGTTTTCTTGGTGTTGTTCATGTTTCAAATACTAGTGCTCTTACATTGAAACCGACTTTGGAGTTTTTATTTGCAAAATATGGATTAATTTTGTCAAGGATACGCGGACAAGGCTATGATGGAGCAAGTAATATGCAAGGTGAATACAATGGTCTAAGAAGCTTGATTTTAAAAGAGAATTGTTATTCATTTTTTATTAATTATTTTGCTCATCAAATCCAATTAGCTCTTGTGACATTAGCAAAAAAGCATTCTAAAATTGCTTAATTTTTTAATTTGGTTGGTAATTTGTATAATGTGGTTGGAGCATCATGTAAGCGTTGTGATATTCTTCGTGAAAGTCAAGCTACAAAGGTGAAAGAAGCATTTGAACATGGAGAAATCTCTAGTGGGTGTGGTTTGAATCAAGAAATGACAATTAAGAAGGCGAGGGAAACAAGATGGAGCTCACATTATGGTACATTACTTAGTATAATTTCTTTATTCTCTTCTATGATTGATGTGCTAGAAATGGTTGAGGAAGATGGAACAAATTTAGATAAAAAAAGGTGAAACACTAATGTTGATGAATTATATGCAATCTTTTGAATTTATTTTCATCTTGTACTTGATGAAAATAATTTTAGGAATTACACATGATTTATCTCAAGCATTACAAAGAAGTGATCAAGATATTGTAAATGCTATGAAGTTAGTAAAAGTGTCCAAAATAAGGCTACGAGCTATAAGAAATAATGGTATGAGTTCTTTATTAAATGATGTTTCATAATTTTGTGAGCATAATGATATTGACATTCCAGATATGGATGACAGTTTTCAAGCGACACAAAAAAAGTCAAAGAGAAAAATGGAGAAAGTATCTAATTTACATCATTTTCAAGTTGAATTGTTTTATGAAGTGATTAATCGACAACTTCAAGAGTTGAATAATCATTTTACAGAAGTGAATACTGAGTTGCTCCTTTGTGTAGCTTGTTTAAGTCCAAGAGATTCATTTTCTGCATTTGATAAAGAGAGGTTGATTCGTTTAGCTCAATTTTATCCTTCAGAATTTTCTCAAGTGGAATTATTGGCACTAGATTATCAGCTTGAAAACTATTTCTTAGATGTATGCTCAGACAGTGAATTTTCACAATTATAGGGGATTGATTATCTTCCTATCAAAATTGTAGATACCAAAAAATATGTTGTGTACCCATTGATATATTTGCTTTTAAAGTTATCTCATTTATTACCGGTGGCAACTGCAACAACTGAAAGAGCTTTCTCTTCTATGAATATTATCAAGAATCAAATACGAAATTGTATGGGTGATGATTGGTTAAATGATTGGTTAGTTACTTACATTGAGAGAGATATTTTTGTTGATGTTGAAAATGAGAAAATCATTCAACATTTTCGGAACATAAAAAATCCTAGAGAACAATTATAATTTATATTTATATTTTTGAAAATGAAATATTATATTTATATTGATCCCACTAGTCAAAATTTCTGGCTCCGTCCCTGATTATACATTAAAAAATAATTAATTTTAAAATATTATTTAATAATTAATAAACTGAATATTTTTTATTAAAAATTATTATATGTCATTGCGCAATGAATATTGAGCTAGTAATTGTTTTTTGCAATAAATAGAATTCGAATCCAAACTCTCAAGTAAAACAATGAAGTATTTTGGCATTTGAACCACAACATAATTATGATATTTTCATACATCAATTTATATATAACATTAAACTGAATTAGCATCACTATTTTCCATTACTATATTTGGTAAACTGGAATAATATTAGATTTGAATGTACTTGATGCAATGAAGACAACTCCTTAAGTTCATCAGAATCCATCTGTATCTCTTGTCAAGTAAATATTTATGCTTTAGAAGAGAAGCAATGCAATGATATAATCTTTTTTGGAAGTTGAACGCTTAGATAACAAAGGTGAAAATGAGTGCAAACAACACTGATGGGATCTTAAGTTCATAAGATGAGTGCAAAAACAATGATAGAAAAATTATAAAGCTGTCATGTATGAAAATACATTATGTTGGATTAACTTCAATATGCCTCACAAGTTCCATATAAAATTCAGTATCTGGTTTCCTCTTTCTTGAAACACAATAATTTTTCCTTAAGGCTAGAAGAAATTTTTCAATCCATTTCTCATACAAGCTTTAAGGCCTGTCATAGACATAATAGAATGCAATAGCTATATTGAAATCATGTTTTTTTAAGCAAGAGAAGTATTGATTGAAGTACAAAGGGTACTCAATCCTGTTAACAAAAAGAAAACGAGACTTTGTTCGACAAAAAAGGGCGAAAAATTATCCACCAATTGAAACCTCAGATAAATAAAACAAAGGGTCTTTGTTGAACTCATACAAATTATAATTGGGATGGGTAACTTCTCTAATAAAAGACCATCTATAAATCAGAAACTTCACCTTCCAAACCATATCGGCCAACATTCCAAGTAGAATTTTTGAAAGTGATCTCATTCCTGTAGGTCCATAAGGTCCAAACAACCGCTAGCCACAAACTACCTTCCCTACCCGACTTAACACGCTTAGATTCAAAAAAATAATACCAATCCAAGAATTTCCCCTGAACCCACTATTTATGTTATCAGAGAAGCCAATCTAATAAAAAACATCCGACCACACCAACTTGACCACGGGGCAACTCAGGAAAGAATGACTTAATCTTTCAGGATGTGAGTTACAAAATAAACAATTGATGTCACTATCCGGGGGAGATAATACCTCTATATGAAAGATGATCTTTCGAAGTTATGACTTGTTTGCGGTGTAAAACTAACCTTTTTTTAAATAGGTAAGAGATTCTATTAAAAGGGTACTCCACCATTACAAAAAGGAAAGGACGAGAAAAAAACTCGCTAAACAAAAAGAAATTACAAGCCAAATTGCACCTAGGCCATATAAAACAAAGGGTTCTTGTTAAAATCGTACAAGTTGCAATTGGGATGAGTAATTTCCCCCATCATATTCCACTTCCAAATTGAAATCTTGATCCTCCAAACAATATCCATAATATTCCAATTCGAGTTACCATAAACTATATCGTTCCTTATCAACCAAATATTCCGACAAACCGCCATCCAAAAGATACCTTCTTTTCCTTTTGCCATTTGTTTAGATTTACATAAAGCGATCCAATCCACACAATTTCTCTTCAGATCCGAACCCACGGAAACCTTACAATCCACCACCCTGAAATCTCCATCCAGACCACCCTAGCCACTTTACAACCCAAAAGCAAATTATTTAGAGATTCACTCTTTTCCTTACAAAATGGACACATCGCCTCACTTGCGCTAACTAACACCCCTCTAACGATCAAATTGTCTTTTGTGGGTAATCTATTTAAGAAACAACGCCACCCAAAAACTTTCACCTTGAAGGGAACCAATATCTTCCAAATTAAACCAAGAGCACTATCGTCTTTATTCGGAGGGCCATTTGGGATAAAAGAAGCGAAAGCAATTCGGTAAAACGACTTAACCGAAAACAAACCATCATCTTCATTCTTCCAATTTTTTTAATCCTTTATGTGCTTAATCGGCCGCAAAGAAGCTAAGAGATTCCCAAATCTGTGTAATTATGAACTTAGCTCCGAAGCCGCTCCAATATCAGCACCCCGATCCAATAGAAACTGCCAGACTGCATTTGAAACAAAAACAACAGCAACATAATTTTCTGCTACACCTTCAAGATTATGACTGTCAGGAAAATGAGAAATGCTGTCGCCGTTGGTTGAAGCCGTGCCCGTGAAAAACTGAAGATCGAATCTTGAACAAAAAATTTCGACTGAAGATACTCCAGCATCATCTACAGATCTCAGACATGCGAGAAAAGTATCACCAGAATCACGAGATCCTGCACCCGAGCTAACTAGGCCTCCGTGAAGACGCCGAATTCCTGGACCTGCATAATGATGGTTCGCCTCCCAACCAGAGCATCCCCAGCCAAAAACATCAAGCGCAATAACTAAAACATAAGAGAGTTCCCTATGCACCAAACCATGTGTAACCTCAATTGAGCCAACCTGTGTCATTAAAACATAATTTTCCAGATGAACTGTTGCATCATTTGACATTGCAACAGTACCCTGAACCATGTTGTGAGACCTATTATCTTGCCACAAATTTTGAAAGCAAAGCCGACCAAGAGCTAATCCTTCTCGGATTAGATCCAATCGGTAAACCAAGAAACAAGAACCTATGAGATTCCGTTCTACAAGAAAGCAAAACGGCCGCCGCTTCAAGAAAACCATATAGAACATTAATACCAATTATCTTAATTTTGTGAAAATTGATGCCCAATCCCGAAACCAATTCAGAAGCACTAAGGACCGCCTTGATGGCCCAAATCTGCCTCCAACTTCCGTCCCCCACCAATAAAGTGTCGTTCGCATATTGTAACACATCAATAAAACAACTCCGATTAATGTCGAAACCGACAAATTCACAAATGTTTACCGCATTTATCACCAACCCCGTCAAACCCTCCGCCACCAAAACAAATAAAAATGGGGACAAGGGATCACCTTGCCTAAGGCCTTTTTCAACCATAAACTCCTTAGTTGGGCTTCCGTTTACAAAAACGAACATCTTGCTAGAGAACACCAAACTCTCTATCCACAACTCACCAAAATCCATCCTCCTCATCAAGTATCTAAGAAAATTCTACGACACTTTGTCGTATGCATTTTCAAAGTCCACCTTAAACAAAGTGCACTCTCTCTTCTCCTTTATCGCAAAATCCACCAATTCGTTAGCCACAAGATATCCATCAAGAAGTTGACGACCCGGAAAAAAGCCGATTGAGTTGGGGAGATGATGGAATTAAGAACCCTCTTCAATCTAGAAGTTAAAAGCTTAGCCAAAGCCTTATAAAGACAACCCATAAGGAAAATAGGTCTATAATCATCGAGACTCAAAGGATTGTCTTTATTCGGAATTAGGGTTAAAAAAGATGCTACAATGGACTTCGAAAGCACACCACTTTGATGAAATTATGAAAAGAAGTTAAATAAATCACCCTTTAGAAAGTACCAAAATTTCTTAAAGAACGTGAACGAATATCCGTCCAGACCCGGACTCTTGGAACCGCCACAACTCCATATCGCCTCCTTCATTTCCTCTTTCGTGAAAGGCTCTTCAAGCATTTCCTTCCCTACATCCGAAATTTTCTTAAAAACCACGTCTTTTAATAAAGGCCTATCGTGATCTACCTCCACAAACTTTCTAGCGAAATGCCCAAACACCTCTTCTCTCACCCCCTCCACCGAATCCACCATGTCATCCTCCGTATTTAAGTAACCCAAAAAATTACGTCTTCTCCTCTCTTTGATAGCACTATGGAAGAAACAAGAATTATTATCCCCATCATTTAACCACTTCAACCTTGCCTTTTGTATGAACATGTTTTCTTTAATTTTCAAATTCATCTAAAAACGACTAGTGGCAACTTTGTGATTAACTATGATTTCCCCCACTTGCAAATCCACACACCAAGCAAGATCTTCATCTCCATCCTTAATCCCCTTCACCCATAAGTCCACCTATAAATCATATTTTCCAAACACTTTGGTATTCCACCACCTTAGATTGGTTTTAAGCAATCTAAGTTTCTCCTTTAGGACAAAATCTCTTCTACCTTGCACATTCAAACTATTCTAAGCCTTCTCTATATACAGTAAGAAATGTTTGTCACCAAACCATTCATCATTGCACTTGAAAGATTTATGACCCCAATTTGAAAAATGACATCAACCACACCAGACTATGGTTCGAGACATCTCTCATACCAATCAATTGGTCCGCTATACCCCATATAATGATAAGACTTTCGACAACAAGAAAACGATCCAGTCTACTCATAGAAATACCATCACTACTATGCCACGAGAACTTCTTTACCTTACACGGAACGTCAACCAAGTCGCAATCAGTTATAAACTCCGTAAATTCTCTCACCTCAGACCATCTCTCCTCCCTCGCCTGACCCTTCCTCTCACAATGATCAACATTGGCATTAAAATTACCACCAATGATCCAATCTCCGTCTAAGTATTTAGCTTTTAGATTAACTGAATCTCTACACATTTTCCTCTTTAAAATAATATCACAAGAGGAATACACATTCACAATGTAATAGTTGAAATTCCTCCATCTAACCTTTAACCCAAGAAAACCATCGCCTTTAAAGCTACTCACTACCTCCACATTAGAATTCCAAAGAATGTTCAAACTTCCGGAAGCTCCTTTATAACTAGAAAATGACCACCCGACCTCCCTATTCTAAAGGCTGCAAGCAATTTCTTCATTGACACATTGAAGTTTCGACTCTTGAATCTGGAAAATATCAGCTTTGCCTTTCTTAATAGTTTGACTGATGCGCTTCCTTTTCAGTCGACTTCCTCCCCCCTAATGTTTAATTTCCCGATAATCATTGTTCACTCAAAATTTTCGCCTTCCTTCCTTCCACTACCACTTTCCTTCCCTTTTCAAAATCATCCAATTTGCTTATGCAATCCAATTTCGATTCTGAAACCCCTACACCAAGATTAATAATAGCCTCCCAAAGTTTCTCCCCAACCATAGAACTAATATTCTGTCTTTATCTAGATTTCTCCTTTGTATATATGAGTCTTCAAAATTAATTCCATAATACTTGTTCGGATTTCCGCCACCTAAGACTCGTAAGAAAAAATGCGCCTCTGCATAGGAAATAGGATCTGATGCCATCAGTTTGTCCACCCCTCTTACTGTTGCCTTCTTTGTTCTTTTGTTTCTTTTTTTTCCAAAAAAATGCTCATGCCTTTTTTATTTCAATATTTTTAAATCATGTTTAAAGATCCTATGGTCCCTACCCTCATTAACTTGCGGAAGAGGCCTTTCTCTACCCCTGTCCCTCTTTTACGTTAAAGTCTATAATGTGATTGCAATGGGTCCCGCCCCCAAACTTTAAAGCTTGCTGAGACCTATCTGTGTCTACCGCCTACTATGTTGAGGGTTGCGTGTTAGAAAAAGAACTAGTCATTCTACTTGCCACCGTATGACCTTTAGATAATAGAGCCTCACCTTTTGCATTGGAAACCGCCTCATCAAAAGTCCCAACTGGTTCGTCATTCTTAGTTTTCTCCTTTACATTCTTACCCTTTATAGCTATTATACGAACCAACACGTCTTCCTTCAACCTTTTGTTATGAAAATTACCAGAAATAGTGCTTGTCCTCCCTACCGATCTTCGATCGCAGAAATCGTCTTCCGACTCCATTTACCATCGAAACTAACTTATCTACATTAATCTGAAAAAAAAACTACCATTTACCATCGAAACCAAATTCATGCTTATTCAACAATGATACTAATAATTTTTACAGCAAAATTATAGTAAGTATTGGTACATCAGGTAACAAAAAAATCAATCATTTAAAAGGAATTTAGTGTAAGCCCAGAAGAACTCATATTTGATTGACTTAAGTTAACTTAAAGGGTTTTGTAACTTTCAACATATATCATCGATGAGTAGGTGTCTGCCTACCATTTTGACCATTTAACTATTCGTCTTATACAACTTAACTACTTATTGGGACAATAATTAAAGACAATAATTCAATTTAATATTATATATGAATTGATGTATGAAAATATCACAATTGCCTTGTGTTTAAGATGACAAAAGAATGAGCATCTGCAAAATAAATTTATTTGTTCAATTATACATTGACATGTAGCTAGGGGTGTAAGCAGATCAGAAAAAACTAATTAAATCGATAATCTAAACTAAACTAAATCGAAAAAAACCAATTGTTTTTTATTCGGTTAAAAAACCGAACCAAACCAATAAAAACTGAGATGGGTTGGTTTGGTTCTCGGTTTTAATTTTTAGGAACCTCCAAACTGATGAACCGAACCAATTACTTTAAATACATACTTAATCTTTTATATAGCCAATTAATAAACTCAAATTTTGTATTGGTCCAACATTTGTCCATCTATGTTTATACTTCCTTTCTTTGAACCAAATATGTAGTCAAAACCAAACTCCAAACATAAAAAATAGAAAAAGCCATTAAAATTTGTTCTCACCAAATTGCTGCTCTGGTTATCCATCACCATTGTTTCTTTCGCCACCGTCATTCTCAGTGACAGAACCAGAAATTATGTTTGGTGGGTGTAACACCCCACTTTTCCCAATTTATAAAATAATGAATTAACAAGTATTAATTAGAGTTTAAACAAAGTGGAATGCCACATCAACAACAAAACTTCTCGTTAAAAACAACAGAAAATTCTGAATATTTCAACTTATAACAAAATGTCAACATCAACAATAAATCTTCAAATATTCTTGGTTATAAAGTTTCCAACAACATAATAAGATACATAACAAATAACTAAGACAAGCAAAACATCAAAATCCCCATTCCCTTGTTACGTATCAGAGCAGTCCTACGACTCAAACAAGCAACACGAAGTCCATGCACTCTCAAGTACCTGGATTATCTGTACTTCCAAGGAAACACAAATACAACAACAACAAAGGGGTGAGAAACGTATTCAAATATTAATGGTGCATAAAACAAATCAAGAGTAGTTTCTCACACAAACAACATGTACAACACATCACAACAATAATTATGCAACACGACTCATGATTCACAACAACAATATTTATACACTGTGACCCAACAATGACACAATGTATGTGGTACTAGTTCAACTTAGTTCATTCAATCGAACTCAGATAAATCACATATGTAACACCCTTCCACCCCAAAGCAAAATATTTAGAGTAATATCAGAGTAACCACAAGAAGGGTATCACACATCTATTCGAAACCATCAAACATACAATGTCCTATCCCGTAACATGGGTTAAACAACATCACAAAACCATATATATTCATTTCGCAGCGGAATAAAACTTCATAGTTCAAACATCATTAATTTACTTCATAAACATAACATTATCCATCCAGAATTTATCATCAGAAAATAAAGGAAAATATCCTCAAATAAAATATACTGAAACAAGTTTAACAACTAAAACCCCGTCCCAGTGTTACATGGCACAGAGTAGGACACAAAGACTTCAGACCAATCTTAAAGTAAATAAGGTACGCTCTGAGACCCATGAAAAACTCCTCTTGCAGCGCAAGGCTATTCTTTATCATCTGCAAGTTACCCACAAAGGAGGTAACATTTCCAAGCAGGCAGGGCGAGTAATCATAATTCATTATAAATATATGAGAATATGGAATATAAATAAATTAGCATAAGTATGTCATAACATCAACAACAATAAAAGTTAACAATAATAACACAATCATGAACACACTCCAATATTGAAATTCCAACTATCATGATATGCAATTATGCATGTAGTACCAATTTCATCGCGAGATGGATACATGACCATCAACCCTCCACAAGGGAGCACACCGTAATTATCTAATCACTTCAATCCACGCAATGAGATTGAAATTTCCAAATAGGCCGAAGCCTCACCGAGAATGTCATGAAATGCAATGATGCGTTACACCGTAAAAATTCATAGAGAAACCAAATGCGCATCATTCATTTCATATCCAGCAGTTCAAATATCAAATGATCATATAATTTCGTCTCAATATAACACATCAAAAACCTCCCCTCATTAACAACTTCAACTCATCGAGGCATAACCCAATCCCGGTAAAATATAAGGTAATTCTAATCATTTTTCTAAAAACTCAGTTCATAAAATTATTTCAATTTTCTCATTTTCATTCATCAAAATAAATTTCATTTTATGCTCTTTCCGACGCTTCAAACGGAATGAAAATCGGACTTACGGTTTAAAAGATATGAATTTTTAAAGAATTAAAAATTGCCTCCAATACAGTGTTAACCGATTAACCCATAGCGTTAACCGGTTAACGCCTAAGGGTTTTCAGAAAAACATTGTTTTTCAAATGGTTAACCGGTTAACCTATAACGTTAACCGGTTAACGCACGTTTTCCAACAGTCTTCTGCTGTTACGAAAACAGTACCCAAAACCCCAATTTCTCATACGATTTTCATCTCATTATGCTCTAAAAGTCTTTCAATTCATCAATCAAAACATGCAACAACAGAGCAACAAATCATACATCAAATTACTATGATTCTAATACATTTTAACTACTCCAATTCAACAAATTATACTCCTAAACTCAACCTAAGTCAAAACCCCTAAAACTCACAAATTTCATACAAATCTAATCTATTCATAAACCAATTCCTATACACTTATAATAGATTAGGAAAACTCCCCATACCTTAGAGAATTTTCTCCGATTGACACTATTCTCCAAGGTTCTTCAAGCTTCTTGACTCTGAGCCTCCTTCTTTCCTTTCTTCAGAGCTCTTCACCAAAACACGATAGATATCAGAATTTGATCGTGTATTTCCTTTTTACCAAAAACTATCCCAGTTTATGCTTTTCCCATCTTAACCTTACACTTTTCATATAAAGACCACCTTACCCTTTTCTTTAAAAATATTTTTAATAATAATACAAAATAGTATAATAATACACCATTTATCCTTATTATATAAAAATACACTTTTCTCCAATATTCTCCATTTTAATCCAAAATCTCCAATCCTTCTAAATTAATTAAATAATTGAATAAATAATTAAATTTAGATTTTCGGGGCGTTACAACTATCCCCTACTTAATGAATTTTCGTCCTCGAAAATTACTTGGAGTAAATAGAGTCGAATGCGACTCCCTCATCTGATCTTCCCGTTCCCAAGTCTAACTTTCTCCAGCTGGTCCACCCTACAATACCTTCACTAAGGAAATTTCTTTACCTCATAGTTGCTTCAATTCTCTGCCATCAAATCTTACCGGTAAAAATTCAATTGTCAGATTATCCCTCACTTGAACATCATCTACCTGTATTACATGCGACAGATCCGGAATGTACTTCCTCAACTGCGACACATGGAATACATCATGCAAATTCGCAAGTGATGGCGGTAAAGCCACTCGATAGACAACTTCTCCTATCCTCTTCATAATATGATACAGACCAAAGAAATATGGAGTGAGCTTTTTAGACTTCAAATCTCTTCCCACACCAGTCATAGGAGTAACTCTTAAGAACATGTGATCTCCCTCTTGGAACTCAAGTGCTTTTCTTTTCTTATCATGATAACTCTTTTGATGACTCTGAGACGTCTTCATCCTTTCCCGAATCATTATTATCTTATCAGTTGTTTCTTGGTGTTGTACCTCAAAATATTCCCTCCCACAATCAAAGCAACGTGTCTCAAGAGTTCTCTCAAGGTTCACAAGGTTCACAATTGGTCAAAAGGATTGAAGACAAAGCCTCCTCCTAAACAATGAATCCAGAACTAGGGTTTTGAATTCCTCCAAGCTAAATGGACTTCCAAGGCCTTAAGTGAGATTCATAACATCCCAAATGTCTTCAAGAATCCCCATGTCAAGTTTCAGAGCTTTCCCAATAAGTTTGACCAGTCAAATGTCCAAGTATTCAAAAATTAGTCAACTTGGTAAAAAAGTCAAACTGAGGTCAACTTAAAGTCAAACTTCAAGATTGTTTTGTCAAAATTAAGATTATGAGGTAAAATTAATTATTTGATCAAGGGTTGATCATGATTCATCAAGGAAATCTCAGATCATCAAGAATCAAGAAGTTTCTAAATTAGGGTTTCCACAGTAAAAGTCAACTGAACTTTGACCAGCCATAACTTTCACATACTTCATAAAAAATTTCCCATCCAAAGCTCATCTAGAAGGAAATTGAATTCTCTACAACTTTGTGGCTCACATGCCAAGCCTAAAAATGCTTCATTTGGAAGGTATGAACTAAAACATTATAGGTCCTTCTGAAAGTCAACAAAAAGTCAACTTTTTCCAAAGCTCATAATTTGAAAATGGTAAAAGATATGGACATGGGACCAAAAAGGTTGGTTATAGGACTCTCTAAGATTTCTAAAAAGTCCAAGATCACTTTCATAGTCTTAAAATTGAGGGAGTTGTGCATTGTCAAAGTTGGGAAATTTTCAAGGGGTGTATGAAGCAAAAAAGGTCTTAACTTCAAATTTTTCCAAATGGGCCGATAAAATTGCAACCCAATCTCAAAGATAAAGTCATGCACGACCCAATGATTATTTATTCTGATTTTTATAATTTATTTTATATTATTTTGGATTTTGTTTGTTAAAATTCAATTTTAATGAAAATAAAATATGAAAAATCAAATAATGGATCAAATCCTTGATTTAGAATCATATATATATATATCACTTTAAAATATGATTGAGGCCATCCAATTTCGTGCAAGCTTATTATGGTAATGAGATATTTGATTTTTGACAAAAATAGAAGTGGGATTTCTTCATAATCAAGTAACATCAAATTGCACCCAAAAGCCCAATTTTTTTGACCTAATCATTCAACTATATGTATACAACAATAACAAAAGCTGAAAACGATTTTTGGAGAGGCAAGGTAAGAACATTCAAACCAAAAAAATCAAGAAGAGGTGAGATTCAAATTCTACTATTAAAGCCACTTACAAAAGGTTTAAACATGTAGAATCATTCTTGGATGCTTCCCAAACTTATCCCAACTATCATTTGCATCAAAATCATACAAAAACATTGAAACTGAATTGTTGTTCTTGTGTTTTTTATTTATTTTTTGGTTCCACTAATTTGACCATTATAAATCGTTTTTAATTGCTTAATGTTATTTGTGATGTAGTAGGGAATGTTTTTGGGTGATTACATCGAAGGATCATGGCCTGAGTCGTACACCACCATTATTAGGGTTTTAGCTTCTAAATTGGGGATTTAGGATTTAGGTAGTTTAAATAAATTCTAATGATGTGAATGGATTGTGTATGATATAAGGATCATCATGGTATGATTAATTTGGCTAAACGTTGTTGGTTTCATGATGTTTAAAGAAGCCTAGGGTTTTCTGGGAATGCAAATTCGCAGGTAACTTTGTAACAAAAATTGCAGGTATTTTCGCAGGTAAGAGGTTGAAGATGAAGTCCCCAAGGCGCGAATCTTATTTTGAATTTCTGACTTATTTTATTATTTGTTTATTCCCTATTATTATCACAAGCGCGTATGTGGTTTAGTGGCTAGAGGACCGATCTGATAACCTTGAGGGCATGGGTTCAAACCCAACCTCAAGCAAATTTTTCTTTTACAATTTATTTTATTTAGGTTTATTTTATATATATTTTGTTTCATTATAATTTCACCTATGCGCAGGTGTCTCAGTGGCAAAGAGCTCAATGAAGCAAAAGGGCGTGGGTTCAAACCCAGCCTGGGGCAATTTTTTATATTATTTCAGGATATTTTCAAGGCTTAATATATTATTGTTTGTTTCCCAATTATTTCATATAGGCGCGCAGTGGCCTAATGGTATGGACTTGTTGGCTGAGGATGAAAGCAAGGTCAAGGGTTCAACACCAACCCCCAACATTTTGGTATATCTAACTTTATTTTTCCTTTTTTTCATCAAATTATTTATTTTCTTTGAATTGCCTTATTATTATTATTAAACTAATTTCTAAAAGATAAAAAAAAACTCTTTTTTTGAAAACTTATATTTTTTATAAACCTTTTTTTTAATAATTTATCTCTTTTAGTTTTATTATATTTTATGAATTAAAATAAAACTTACTTTTGTATATAACCCTAAATTTTTCTAAAAAAATAATCTTTTTTTCATTAAATCCTAATTAAACCCTAAAAATGTTTAACTTTAACCCTAAAATCTTCTTTAAACCATAACTTTTTTTTCGAACTTTTTTTTTCTTTCAAACCTATAAAAATTCTCAACCCTAAACTTTTTTCCTCTTTTTTATGTTATTCATATAACCTGCCTTGTTATTGTTTCTCTGAAATTTCTATCATTTTTTCCTTCGCCATTATAATTATGTAACTGTCTTTCACTTGTCAACTTTTATATTTTTATTTTTTGTGTCATAATTATGTAACTGTCCCGAAGCATTGTAATAGTTTAGGAATTTCTTATTTTTGCCTTTAATTTTCTGCCATTTATTTTTCGTTTAATAATTGTGTGGCTAGTAATTTAGGGCGTGGCAAGACCTAATTGAAATAAATTGGACTTAGAGAATTAAATTCAAGATAAATATCTAAATACAATCACTCACACACGTAATCGATCGTTCTACGATTGCCGTCTGCACCTCCTAGGGTTACCCTTCTTAAAGTTGCCTTAAAAAGATATATGGTCAAGTCCCTCGAAAATGAGGGTGTCTTAAGCAAAACCCATACAAATATAAATCATCTAGTCCCTCCCCAGTTTAAAAGATCAAGTCCCTACGATGTTGCCTACGATAATGATCTTGTCCCTTCTATTAAAGATGATAGTCCCTCCCAATTGCTAAAGACACTCCCTCTAGTTGCTTTCATTGACCATACGATGACCCTACGCCCGTCCCTTAATAAAATCCAAGGTAATGACTACCTATTCCTTAATAATAGGGACAATCTTACCCTTGAAAGAATATAAAAGAACATGAATGACTTAGTCTAGAGTAGGAACTCTAAATTACTGGCTCACACCCTTTAAAATACTTTTCACACATCACAATGTTTCAAACATTTTCAAAACAAAGGCTTTATATACATCCATACGAGGATCATTATAAAGTACTTAGAAATTTTTTCTACTCACACACTTCACACTTTCAAAACAATTAAGTGAACTAAGTAACTAAGAGCCCATGGATAACCATGGATATAAAGGGTGCTAACACCTTCCCTTTATATAACCTACCCCCCAAACTCAAGTCTTTTAAAATAGGTCTTTCATGTTCTTATGTCCTTTCCACTTGGATAAAATAAAAGTCGGTGGCGACTCTTGCTATCCGCAACATGACTAAAAAGCCAGTTCTCCCACCGTGTTACACTTGGACAATGTCAAGCCCGAGCACTAAACTCTCTCCTGACTCATACCAACATAACGGAGTACGACAACGTCTACCATACAACGCTTCATATGGAGCCATTCCAATACTAGCATGAAAACTATTGTTGTATGTAAACTCAACCAACGATAAATGACTATCCCAAGATCCTCCTTGGTCCAATACACAAGCTCACAGTAAATCTTCTAAAGATTGGATCGTTCTTTCCGTTTGTGGGTGATAAGAAGAACTCATCCTCAACTTAGTACCCAAAGCATCCTGCAAACTCTTCCAAAACCTCGACGTAAACCGCAGATCTCTATCCGATACAATACTTGAAGGTATACCGTGCAACTTCACAATTTCCTCTATATAAATCCCAGCTAACCTTTGCATGGAATGGTTAATCTTCATCGGCAAGAAGTGCGCCAACTTAGTTAACCGATCTATAATCACCCAAATCGAATCATTACCCCTTGCAATCTTAGGTAACCCAGTCACAAAATCCATGGAAATGCTATCCCATTTCCACTCAGGAACATTCAAAGGTTGCATCATACCTGAAGGCTTCTGATGTTCAATCTTTGACTTCTGAGATGTCAAACAAGCATATACAAATTCAACAATATCTCTTTTCATACCCAACCACCAAAACAACATGCGTGAATCCTGATGCATCTTCGTAGCGCCAGGATGAATACTCAGTCGACTCTTATGTCCCTCTCCTAAAATACTCTTTTTAATTTCAGGAATATCCGGAACACATACTCTATCCCGGGACCTCAAAACTCCATCTTCATTAATTCGGAAGTCACCTTCATTACCTTGATCAACCAACATCAATTGATCAACTAATTCCAAATCAGATTTCTGACCCTCACAAATCTCTTCCAAAATATCACTAGTCAGCTTTAACATACCCAATTTCACACTATCAGTAGTAGTCTCACACACCAAGCTCATGTCTCTAAATTGCTCAATCATTTCCAATTCTCTCACTATAAGCATCGAAATATGCAGCGACTTCCTACTCAAAGCATCAGCCACAACATTTGCCTTACCAGGATGGTAATTCAAATCAAAATACAAATCTTTCAATAATTTAAGCCACCGCCTCTGCCTCATATTTAACTCTTTCTAATCAAACAAGTACTTTAAACTTTTGTGATCACTGAATACTTCAAATTTCGAACCAAACAAATATTGTCTCCAAATCTTAAGCACAAATACCACAGCTGCCAACTCTAAGTCGTGAGTAGGATAGTTCCTCTCATGAACTCTTAACTGCCTAGAAGCATAAGCAACCACTTTATTATCCTGCATCAAAACGCATCACAATAAACTACAAAGGATTTGTCTAGATTCGGTAAGACCAACATTGGTGCAGTCATTAACCTTTTCTTCAGCTATACAAAACTCTCTTCGCAAGCGACATCCCACACATACGCCTGACCCTTCCTAGTCAATTGCGTCAACGATAAAGCTATCTTAGAAAAACCTTCAATGAACTTACGATAGTAACCAACCAACCCAAGAAAACTACGAATTTCTGTAGCCGACTTCAGAGTCTCCCACTGCAATACCGGATCAATCTTTGAAGGATCTAAAAAAATTCTACCACTTGAAATTACATGGCCGAGGAAACTCACTTCCTTCAACCAGAACTTGCACTTGGATAATTTATCAAACAATTTCTTTTCTCTTAATACCTGCAACACAACCTTCAAATGCTCAACAGGTTCCTCTTCTAATTTAGAATATACCAAGATATCATCTATGAAAACCACCACGAATTTATCAAGGTACTCTTGAAATATCCTATTCATATATTCCATAAACACAGCATGCGCATTAGAAACCCCAAACGGCATCACCGTATACTCGTAATGCCCATATCTCATCCTGAAAGCTGTCTTTGCAATATCATCAGCTTTTACTCAAATCTGATGATAACCAGACCTTAGATCAATTTTACTAAATACACACGCACCTACCAGTCAATCCATCAAATCATCAATCCTCGGAAGTGGGTACTTATTCTTGATAGTTACTTTATTCAATTGTCGATAATCGACACACAACCTCATGCTACCATCTTTCTTCTTAACAAGCAACACCGGAGCACCCCGTGGAGAAACACTGGGTCTAATGAACTTCTTCTCTAAGAATTATTCTAATTGCTTCATCATTTCATTCAACATAGAAGCAAACATTCTATAAGGAGCCATCGAGACATGACTCGTACCCGGTACTAAGTCCACATAAAAAACAATTTCACGTTCGGGAGGTAAGCCACTTATATCATCAGGAAACACATCTTGAAATTCATAAACCACTGGCTACTCTGTATTGACGGTCTTATCATCGACTTGCAATGATGCAAATACCACAAACATCAAAGCTTCATCTAATAACAGTTCATCCACTTGCTTAGCAGATAAGAACCTTAACTCGCCACTCTCGCTCAATTCAGGGAACCTCACAGTCTTACTATAATAGTTAATATGAACATAATTGAATTCCAACCAGTTCATACCAAGAATAACATCGATTTGGTGCAAAGGTGGCTGTTGCACCCTAATTTTTGCCCTAAGTTTTTTTTGCATTTTCATCTGCATCTTGCATACAAACAAGATCGCGCAGGTTGCTCGGTTCTTCTCGGGTTAGGTTTATGCCTCACAGGGGATCACCGTTGTCTTTAATTACTTTATTTGTTTATGATTACTAACCATTAATCAAAAATCAAAAAATATATTTTGTTTCCTTTTACTAACCTTTTTCAGGAAGAGGAACCATTGAAAATGCCAAAAATAGCAGTCCTGCAACTCGAGTTAATTTCACAGACAAAAGTCGAAGATGATCCGCAAATAATTCAAATTTTATCTGATCAAGGGTTACCCAAGTTAATTGATTTATTCAAATGAATTCAAAGGTTCATGTGTCTAACACGGTGGGAGAACTGACTTTAGTTATGTTGCGGATAGCAAGAGTCGCCACCGACTTTTATTTTATCCAAAGGAAAGGCATAAAAGAACAGGAAAGACCTTTTTAAAGATTTTTGGGTCCGGGGGGTAGGTTATGTAAAGGGAAGGTGTTAGCACCCTTTACATCCATGGTTATCCATGGGCTCTTAGTTACTTAGCTCACTTTAAAATGTTTTTGAAAGTGTGACGTGTGTGAATAGAAATTTTCTTAAGTGTTTATAATGACCCATGTACAGATGCGTATAAACCTTTGTTTTGAAATTTTTTGTTTGAAATGGTGAAGTGTTTGAAAAGTTTTGAAGAGTGAGCAAGTAACTATGAGGAACCTACCCTAAGTTTAAGTCTTTTCTGTTCTTGAATCCTTTAAATGGTAAGACTATCCCTATTATTAAGGAATAGGTAGTCATTACCTTGGATGTAAGGGACAAGTGAAGGGTCATCTGTTTATTAGGCAACTGTAGGGTGTATAAGCAATTTTGGAGGGACTATCATCTTTATTCGAAAGGGACAAGATCATTACGAAGGCAACATTCGAAAGGGACTTGATCTTTTATTTGTTAAGGGACTAGATGATTTTATTTTGAGGGAATTTGCTTTATACACCCTACTTGACCTTTTGATTAAGCAACAATGAGAGGTATCCCTAAGGAAGTGAGATGGCGATCAAAGATCGACTTACGTGTGTGAGTGTGCAATTTTAATATTTATCTTTAAATTTAAATGATCTAAATTAATTTTTAAATTACAAGTATATTTACACTCCCTATTTATTAACCATAGCATAAAATAAATAATAAACATTATAAATAAATATTACACCAAGGAGCAATTACATAATTAAATATAATAAGCAAAATTAAATAAATATAATAAGCAAAATAAATAAATAATTTGGGTTAGTGAAAATAATAATAATAAAAGATAATACCAAATTAATAGGGTTAGTAATAAATAAATACCACAAGAATATAATTAATAATAATAATGAAGTAAACAAGAATATTATAATAAACAAAATTTTTAAAGGTTAATAAGAAAATATGAACAAGTATTATAGAATTTTAAGTTATGTGTAATTTATAAAATTAATTATGAATATATTATGAAAATAGATTATAATTACAAAAAATTAAATTAACAATTTTTAAACATATAATAAAAATTATTTACATACAAAAATTAAATTCTAAACAAATTATGCCATATTATCATATTAAGAATTTTAACTTTTAAACATATTTACATACAAAAATTATAAACAATTTATATTATTACATTAACAAAAATTAAATTAAATATTTTAATTAGGTCATGAATATAATATATACAAATAATGATATTAAGCAAATAGAAGAAGAAAAATTAGGGTTTGAAAAGAATATATTTTTTAGGGTTTTAAAAATAAATTAGGTTTCATATAAAAAAAAATGTTAAATATTAAATATTAATCTAATTAAACAAATAAATCATATATATATATATATATATATATATATATATATATATATATATATATATATATATATATATATATATATATATATATATATATATATATATATATATTAATAAAAAGAAATTAGCTTTAGAAAATATTATTATTATTATTTCAGAAATTATTTTTATAACATATAATATTTACATACTCATTTAAATATATTTGCATATTAGTCATATAAATAGTATTCTATAATAAACAATTAATAAAATAAATAAAACAGAGTTTTAAAAAACTTACCTGGGCTGGGGATTGAACCCAGCCCTTTTGCCTCCAAGAACTTCAGCCAGCAACAACAACCACTAGGCCCCTTTTGCCTCCAAGAACTTCAGCCAGTAACAACAACCACTAGGCCAACACGCGCCTGATGCCAAGGAAAGGAGAGAAATTTGTTTTATGCCTTGTTCCTTAAAATCAAAGAAAAAAGAAAGAAAAACAAAAGGCCTGGGGGGATCGAACCCAGGACCTTCCAACATCACACAAACACCTTAACCAATCAAGTTGGGAGAGCGCACCTGTTAATGTGGTGACTATAATACATAATATATTAAGGTTGCTAATTATCTGGAAAAAATAAGAAAAAGGTGGTGAAGCCAGGATTCGAACCCCTGCCTATAAGCATCATACGCGCACCCTTCACCACTGGGACAAGCACCATGCTTGTGATATAAAATAGAAACAAAACATTATAATATATTACAACAATTCAAAATCAGAAAACGCGCGCAGGTCTTCTTCTCCAAATTACCTACGAAATTTCATACGAATTTTGCTGCAATGTTTCCTGCGAATTTTAAAATACAAAAACCTACGAAATTGAACAAGCATCAAAACAGTGAAATTTCTCAACAATAATCAGTGTTTCATAATCCCCAAAGTCCATGGAATGGTTCTATGTTCTTAGAACTTATTTATATTAGGTTTAAGACAAAACCCCAAATCCATGGCCGAAACCCTATCAATGGTGGTTCTCTACTCCTGCATCGAAAATCAAATTAAGCTGCCCAGAAACATTCACAAGCTTGTCACAAACACAAATCCACAATCAAATTCAATTTATATTACATGTATATATGAAAAAGAAAAAAACATAAATGTGTCAATATTTGAATTCGGTTTAAGATGTTCATGAGGTTATGGATGCTTATGAGCATTGGGAATGATTCTATGATGTCTCAGAAACATTCTTGTGTCCTCAAAATACCTTAAAACCTCTTGAATGATTGAAACCGAAAATTGATTTTTGGATGATTTTTGAACTTTGAAACTTACTCTTGGGAGGCTGGAAATCGTGTTCTATGATTAGGGTTATGTCATATACTTATAGTGTGATGAATTTAGGTCAGAAAACTTGGTCATTGTTTGAAAGATTTGATCCAAAAAGATTGAGAAAGATAAGCTTTGAAATTCAAATATTTTTGCATAAACACATTCTATTTCAAGCCAATCAACATTATCTTTGTATCAATTTGATCCATATTGAATTCATGACCTTCTAGAATCAAAAATAATTTTAAATCTTCACATTTAATATTTTATTTAAATTTAAAATGATTTTTAGTATAAAATATCATAATAAATTAATTAAATAAAATAAAAATTATGAAAATATCAAAGAATTTTCGTGCATGATGTCATGGATTGCTTTGGGTCATTAAAAGTTCAGCCCACTTAGCAAAATTTGGTTTTAAACCTCCATTTGCTTCATAAACTTCCCTAAAATTTCCCAACTTTGCAAGGGCACACATCCTTCAATTTTAATGCTATGAGGGTGTTCTTGGACATTTTGGAAATCTTGAAGAGTCCTCTAACCAACCCCACTGGTTTCATGTCCATATCATTTACCATTCTCAAGTTATGCCCTTTTGAAGTTGTTGACTTTTTGTTGACTTTCAAAAGGACCTATAATGTCTTAGCTCATACCTTCCAAATGAAGCATTTTTAGGCTTGGCTTGTGAGACACAAAGTTGTAGAGAATTCAATTTCCTTCAAAATGAGCTTTGGATGGAGACTTGGTGATGAAGCATGTGAAAGTTATGGCTGGTCAAAGTTCAGTTGACTTTTACTAAGGAAACCCTAATTTAGAAACTCCTGATTCTTGATGATCTGAAATATCCTTGATGAATCATGATCAACCCTTGATCAAATGATGAATTTTACTTCATATAATTGATGTTGGCAAAAAATCATGAAGTTTGACTTTGGTTTGACCACAATTGACCTCAGTTTGACTTTTTAACTACTTTGACTGATTTTGACTTATCTGATCATCTGACTGAGCAAACCTTTGAGAAAAGTCTTGAAACCTGTCATGGGGTTTCTTATACACATATAGGATGTTATGAAGCTCACTTGAAGTCTTGGAAATCCATTTAGCCTTATTAAAGTCAAAACCCTAGTTTTGGATGCACTGCTTAGGAGGTGCATTGTCTGAGGGAATTGTCAACTCTTTTGACTATTTGTGAACTTTGTGAACCTTGTGAACCATAATAAAATGTCTTGTGAACCTTGTGAACCTCATGGGAGGTCTTGTGAACCTTGTGAACCTCATGGAAGGTCTTGTGAACCTTGTGAACCTCATAAAGTGTCTTGTAGACTTCATGAACCTCATGAAAGGTCTTGTAAGTATTGTGAATCTTGTGAACCTTGTGAACCTCATAAAGTGTCTTGTAAACTTCATGAACCTCAAGAAAGGTCTTGTGAACCTTGTGAACCTCTTAGCACACAAAGTCTTGTATTGTGAGGGCAAATTTTGGGGTGCAACAGCTGCCCCTGTTCAATTTTCTGAAACCTGAGGGGTTAGATTGGTATATTTGCCAGTCGTGACCTGGAAGGTTGAAGGGGATTGAACACAAAAGCCCAAAAATTTGCACTCACCGGTGCGTAGAGTGATACTGATGACTAGTTGTATATGCTTGAGTGGGCTTAAAGATGCCACTTGGAGAACAGTTCTTCAGATATGCTTCTTTTGGAGGATAAAGCATTCCAAAATATGAAGGTATAATGATAGCTTTCAGGAAGATAAGCAACTTCCCAAGGTAGTGGTAATAACTTTCAGGAGGATAGACAACATCCTGAGGAAATGATATGCTTTCAGGAGGATAAACAACGTCCTGAGGGATTGATATGCTTTCAGGAGGATAAACAACATCCTGAGGAAGTGATGATAGCTTTCAGGAAGATAAACAACGTCCCGAGGAGATAATATGCTTTCAGGAGGATAAACAACATCCTGAGGTGATGATATGCTTTCAGAAAGATGAACAACGTTCTGAGGTATAATATGCTTTCAGGAGGATGAACAACGTCCTGAGGTGGTAGTATGCTTTCAGAAGGATAAACAACGTTCTGAAGGAATGATAATATGCTTTCAGGAGGATAAAGCAGTCCTGAGGAAGTGGTAACCTTTGGGAAGATAAACAACGGCCCGAGGTAATGATATGCTTTCAGGAGGATAAAGCAGTCCTGAGGAATGAGAAGCTTTCACGAAGATAAACGACGTCATGAGGAAATGATAACTTTTGGGAAGATGAACAACGGCCCCGTAGTCACAATTTGTTGATGAAATTTATCTGTTGGAGAATTAACCTGAAAACAAGGTAGCATCCTGTATGGTAATATTAGTTTATGCATTATGTATGCATGTATGATATGATGCACTTAAGTAATGTATTATGTATTTATGTATATGTATGTTATGATGTAAATGATGTATGTATGACATGATGCTGCCTGAAGCGTCTGGATATCTTCGTATAACAACTGCTGGCCAGGGAAAATAAATCCCAATTTGTTGCTGGAGAATTTAAGGAACTCGTTCCCGTCTTGCTTGATACTATATTATACATAACCTCCCGTCTTTGTTTGATAGTAGGGTATACATAACCTTTCGTCTGCTGGGGATAGCAAGGTATACATAACCTCCCGTCTTCGTTCGTCGTACTCCTATTGGAAGAGTAAATTCCCGATTATCCGTATAAGGATAAAAGAGATGGATATAAATTCCAGGGGAGATGTGACTTGAAGTACTTCATGAAGATGGACTTGCCCTACTGGGGATTTGTAACTGTCTTGTAAGAGTGAACCTGGTGAAGCTTCGTTGGAATCCTTCCCTCGTTCGTCCTTAGTAAATACTATTACTGCATTTTCATGCATTTCTGGTAAACATCAATCATATTAAGCATACATGCATTTCTGGTAAACATCAATCATATTCAAAAGCATACATACATTCAAACACAACCAATGGACGTTTCGCTTATGTAAATAGGGTAAAAGTAAATCCGGATTCAAAAATGGACTTTTATTCATATCAAAAAGTGACCCATACATGGGTAAGTTTGTACAAGGAGACATAAACCCTAGTAAGAGGATTTTGTCATAAAATTTTACAAAACAAGGAAAATCAGCTATGTGGGAAATAATCCTATTGAGTTTCAATTCTACTATTGCCATTATCTTCAAGTATCTCATCTTCTTGCTGTTGAGACGGAAACAATTGGATTGAGCTTTATCTGTTCGAGCATTGAGTAAGTAACACAACTGGTTGCAGTTTCATGGGTGATCCAAACGAGACATAGTCACACGCTTTAATCCCTAACTTTTGCCTGGATTGCCCTTTCAGGTTTTCAATCCACCGGGATACCCTTTTTTGCCCAAGCCGCCTTTTCAGGTTTTCGACTTGCCGGGTGTACATCTTTTTTTTTATATATATCCCTAATTTTTGCCCAAACACTTTTGGTTTGCCGGGATGCCCTTATTTTTGCCTAGGCCTGTCAACCTAGCGGGTCTCTTTTTATGCGTAGTATATTTTAACTATGTCTGCGTTTACAGGCTGTGGGAAGTCTTCACCATCCATAGTAGTAAGTATCATGGCACCTCCTGAGAATACTGTCTTGACTACAAATGGTCCTTCATATGTAGGAGTCCATTTTCCCCTGGGATCACCCTGTGGTAATATGATACGCTTGATTACCAAGTCACCAGCCTGATATACCTTTGGCTTAACCTTCTTGTTAAAAGCTTTGATCATTCGTTTCTGGTACATCTGGCCATGACAAACTGCTGCTAACCTCTTCTCATCAATCAAATTTATCTGGTCAAGTCGAGTCTGAATCCACTCATCTTCATCCAAGCCTGCATCCTTCATAATTCTTAAGGAGGGAATCTGAACTTCAATGGGCAGAACTGCTTCCATACCATAGACTAAGGAGAATGGGGTTGCCTCTGTTGAACTACGTATTGTAGTACAATAACCATGAAGAGCAAATGGTAACATCTCATGCCAATCCTTGTAAGTAACAGTCATCTTCTGTACAATCTTCTTAATGTTCTTATTAGCAGCTTCAACTGCCCCATTCATCTTTGGACGATACGGAGAAGAGTTGTGATGCTTAATCTTGAACTTCGTGCAGAGATCAGTAATCATAGTGTTGTTCAGATTAGAGCCATTGTCAGTAATAATCCTTTCAGGGATGCCATACCTACATATAAGATTATTCTTGATGAATCGAGCCACCACATTCTTGGTAACAGATGCAAATGAAGCTGCCTCTACCCACTTCGTGAAGTAATCAATAGCAACCAGGATGAAACGATGCCCATTAGAAGCAGTAGGTTTGATCTCACCAATCATATCAATGCCCCACATGGCAAAAGGCCAAGGAGCAGTCAACACATTCAATGGTGATGGAGGTATGTGGACTTTATCAGCATAGATTTGACACTTGTGACATGTTCTGGAGTGTTGATAGCAATCAGCTTCCATGGTAGACCAATAGTAACCTGCTCTCAATATTTTCTTTGCCATGGTATGGCCACTAGAGTGAGTGCCAAAGATCCCATCATGCATATCTTCCATAATCTCTGTTGCTTCCTTCTTGTCTACACAATGAAGCATAGTTGAATCATGATTGCGCTTATATAGAATCCCATTACTCAAAAAGAACTTAGCAGAAAACCTTCTCAGAAACTTCCTATCTTTGACAGATTCCCCTTCAGGGAACTCCTGAGCTTCAAGATATCTTTTCACTTCATAGAACCAAGGCTTCTCCTCTGCCCCTTCAGTGTCAATCTCATTGCAGTATGTAGGCTTCTCAAATCTATCAATAGTAATCTTGGGAGCTTCATCATCCCAGCTGATCTCAAACATGGATGCCATGGTGGCTAAAGCATCTGCCAACTGATTCTCTCTTCGTGGAATATGTCCAAAGGTAATCTCTTTAAAATGTGGGATCAAAGACAACACATGCTCTCTGTAGGGAATGAGGTTGTCATGCCTGGTATCCCAATCTCCTTTAATCTGACTTATTACCAGGGCTGAATCTCCATACACATCAAGGAACTGAATCTTCATATCAATAGCAGCTTTAATACCCAGGATACATGCCTCATACTCAGCCATGTTATTGGTACAATAGAAACAAAGTCTGGCAGTAATCGGGGTATGACAACCTTCAGGGGAACTAATCACAACACCAACACCATTACCAAGTGCATTAGAGGCACCATCAAAAACCATAGTCCATCGGGATCCTTGTTCAGGTCTGTCATATTGTCCAGGTTCTTTGGTAATAATCATAATGTCTTCATCAGGGAACTCAAAACTCATTGACTGGTAATCATCTATCGCTTGATGAGCCAAATGATCAGCAACAACACTTCCCTTAATGGCCTTCTGAGTAGTATACTGTATATCATATTCTGTCAAAATCATTTGCCATCTTGCAATTCTTCCAGAGAGAGCAGGTTTCTCAAATATGTACTTGATTGGATCCATCTTTGAAATCAATAAGGTAGTATGAGTCAACATATACTGTCTTAGTCGGCGAGCAGCCCATGCCAAAGCGCAGCAAGTTTTCTCGAGCAGTGAGTATCTTGTTTCACAGTCGGTAAACTTTTTGCTAAGGTAGTATATTGCTTTCTCTTTTCGACCAGACTCGTCATGTTGCCCCAAAACACACCCCATTGAGTTGTCTAACACTGTTAAGTACATAATCAAGGGTCTTCCATCAACTGGTGGCATCAAAATTGGAGGTTCTAGCAGGTATCTCTTGATTTCATCAAAGGCAGTCTGACACTCATCATTCCATTCCATCACCTGATCTTTCTTCAACAACTTGAAGATTGGCTCACAGATGGCAGTTAACTGGGAAATAAATCTTGCAATGTAATTCAATCGTCCCAAGAAACCTCTAACCTCCTTCTCAGTACGGGGAGCTGGCATCTCTCGTATAGCTTTCACTTTTGCAGGATCTACTTCAATACCTTTTCCACTGACAATGAAACCCAGGAGCTTTCCAGATCTAACTCCAAAAGTACACTTATTTGGGTTCAATCTCAACTTGTATTTCTTCAACCTCTCAAACAATTTATGCAAATGATCAAGATGTTGTTCTTCATTCTGGGACCTGGCTATCATATCATCCACATATACCTCTATATCATGATGAATCATATCATGAAACAAAGCCACCATAGCACGCTGATATGTTGCCCCTGCATTCTTCAAACCAAATGGCATCACCTTATAGCAAAAAGTGCCCCACTGTGTAACAAATGTTGTCTTCTCCATATCTTCAGGTGCCATCTTGATCTGATTATAACTAGAGAAACCATCCATAAAAGAGAATACCTTATGCTGAGCAGTGTTGTCTACCAGAACGTCAATATGAGGAAGTGGAAAGTCATCTTTGGGGCTGGCCTTGTTCAAATCCCTGTAGTCTACATACATACGTACCTTACCATCTTTCTTAGGCACTGGTACCACATTTGCAACCCACTGAGGATAAGAAGTCACTGCTAAGAACCCTGCATTGAACTGTTTCATTACCTCTGCTTTGATTTTCTCTGACATTTCAGGACGCATGCGACGAACCTTCTGCTTTTTTGGACGACAATCTTCTTTCACTGGTAAACGGTGAACCACAATGTCTGTATCTAACCCTGGCATATCTTCATAAGACCAAGCAACGATCTCCATATAGTCACGTAACATTTGAACCAGTCTGCTCTTGACCCTATCCTCTAAATCACCCCTATCTTGACTTCTTTCCTGTTTTCTTCAGTCCCCAGATTCACAACTTTGACTGGCTCTTCATGTGGCTGTATAGCTTTCTCTTCTTGTTGTAACAACCTAGCAAGTTCTACAGGTACTTCACAATCGTCCTCATTTCCATCTTCAGCTTGATAGATCGGATTCTCGAAATTATAATTGGCAATAGTAAAACTGTTATCAACAGGATCCAGAGTGGATGAGGATCTGCATTTTAGTGATGTGGGTGTGTGTAAGAACACATAGCTGATAAAACAAAAATAAAAGAAAAAGAAAGACAAGGAACACAATATTTACTAAAACGAAACGTCCACTGATTTTTATTGAATGAAGTATGCAAATGAAATGACAACCCGTAACAAGCACACCATTGTGCCCCGGGTAAGGCACAAGGCTTGAAAGTTTTGTTGTTCAAGAAATTACAAACTTAAAAGTAACAACACAGTAATAGTATTTACTCCTGACTAAAGGAGATAGGAATAACATCTTCAGCTTTCCAATTATTGAGTCCAGCACCCACAGTAGGAAAAATCCAAGCATCCAAGTTGTAGTCTTCATCATAGTCACCCACAACATTGATCTGGTTCTTCATAACCCCTTGATTGGTGATACGAACAGCACGAGCACGACGAACATCCTTCTGGGACTCTGCAGTGAAACCCAAACCAAACTTGTCAGACTTGTATGGGATATCAGGAAGCTGACCCCAAATAGTACAACCACCTTCATCCACCACAGCTCTAGCATCTTTGAGGGAGGCCATTGTTGGAGGTACTCTGGTGACCACAGGAACTTTCTTGACAATAGGAGGAGCTTCATAATCATTAACAATCCAAGGAACTACCTCAAATGTCTGACACGGAGTTTCAACATATTCACCTTCCACTTCCAGGTACTTGAAAGTGTTCACATGGCTAACAAAATATTCTTCCTCTCCATAGACAGTAACAACCTTTCCTCCCACCGGATATTTCAGCTTCTGATGTAATGTAGAGGTTACAGCACCCCCCATGGATCCAGGGACGACCAAGCAAACAAGAGTACGAAGGACGAATATCCATCACATAAAATGTAGCATTAAAAACCTGAGAACCAACTTTGATTGGGAGATCAATTTCTCCATGCACCACTCTTCTAGAACCATCAAAAGCCTTCACCACTATGTTATTGGGTTTCAACACAGCATCTTCAGGACTCAGCTTATTCAGGACTTCTTTGGGCAACAAATTCAGAGAGGAACCATTGTCTATCAATACATGTGACAGGGTAGTGCCACTGCATTCAATTGAGATATGCAGAGCCCTGTTATGATCCCTCTTGGCAGGAGTCAAATCAGCATCAGAGAAACCTAACCCATTATCGTAGGTCAAGTGGGCAACACAATTCTCAAACTGGTCCACAGAAATTGCATTGGGTACATGAGCAGTCTTCAGAAACTTGATCAGAGCTTTGGCATGAGCCTCAGAACACAACAACAATGACAACATAGAAATCTTGGAGGGAGTATGCCCCAATTGATCAACAATGTCATAATCACTCTTGCGAATGATTTTCAATACTTCTTCCATCTGCTTAGCAAGATCATCAGCAGCTGGCACATCATTTGGTATAGGTTCAATAACAGGACCTTTTCCCCGAGCATCAGTGGTGGAGGTAGCAGCTGGAGTAACTCCATTCTTGGAGGTAATTGGAGGAGAAAAGACTCTTCCACTTCGTGTGATCTTACTAGATCCAGCAATATTATCAACATCAACAGGCACATCAGCTAAGGGTTCCTGCTTAACACCATGGATATAAACATCAGACCCATAATGCCAAGGCACGGCTTTATCAGACGTATACGGAATAGGACCAGGAGTGGTAATGACCAGAGGAGCCACTCTAGCTTCAGCAACAATCTTCACAGGGCCTTCAGCAGTTATCTTAATTGGACCCTTATGAGTGATTTTAACAGGACCTTTGGAAGTGATCCTTACTAGCACTCTATCAACCATGTCAACCTCTTCAGTCTTCCTACCTTTAGTAATATGATCCACCATACTTTCTACAGACGATGGAATCCTCTCAAACACTATGGTATATTTATCCATGAGACGTTGAATTCCATCTCTCAATCTCCAGCAACTATCCGGCTTATAGGTACAATACAAACAATCTTCACGACAACCTGGAAAGAACCCAGCTTGTACTAGCTTCTTCTTGATAACAGATAATGGTGTGGTCAACTCCGCAACTGAATAGATATGTAAATCTTCATCAATTGCATTGACAGTCTTCTCATGATTTGGCATGGGAGCAGTGATCACATTTGGAGTACCCGGAGGGTCAAACTCAATCTCTCCAGCCTCAATCATATCTTGAATTTTGTTCTTCAAGACCCAGCAACTATTAGTATCATGTCCCTGACAGTTTGAATGATATGCACATCGTGCATTGGGATTGTACCTGGGTGAGGTAGCATTAGGATTCTGAGGGGCCTCTTTCAGAGTGATAAGTTCAGCCTTCAACAAGTGTTGCAATGCCTGAGCCATTGACATGTTGATCTTAGTGAACTTCCTTCTAGCCCTCTGTTGGTTGCCCTGTGGCTGCTCTGTTGTTGCAGGAGTTGGATTTGAAATATGAACTGCACTCACAGACTGATGCCTTCTATTACGATCAGGTTGACCATAAACAACATTTGATTCTTTTTTCCCAGTGGGAGGTTTCTTTGCAGCACCTGATGAAGAAGTACCTACTTGAATCTTGCCACTCCTGATACCACTTTCTACACGCTCTCCTGTCATTATCAACTCAGTGAAGCCAGATGATGAGCTTCCAATGAGATGACTGTAAAACGGACCATTCAATGTACACATGAACATATCAACTAACTCCCTGTCAGTCAGAGGGGGTTGTACTCTTCCGGCTAAATCTCTCCACTTCTGAGCATACTCCTTGAAACTTTCTTTAGCACCCATAAACATGCTCTGAAGTTGCATGCAAGTAGGAGCTAAGTCAGCATTGTATTGATACTGTTTGTAGAAGGCTTCAGCAAGATCATTCCAATCCCGGATGTTGACACTCTCCAACTGATAGTACCATTCCAATTGAGCTCCAGATAAGCTCTCTTGGAAGAAATGGATCCACAACTTTTTATCAGCAGTATGGGGTTGGATTCTCCTGACATAAGATCTCAGATGCAGCTTGGGACAAGAGACACCATCATAAACAACAAAAGTAGGAACCTTGAAACCAATGGGTATAACCACCCCAGATATCAAAATCAGGTCTTCAAAATCCAGCCCAGAAGATTTCTGTAATTCCATAGCATCCATTCTATCCACCAGCATCTTGAACTTGTCTTCATTAGGCTCATGATAGTAGTTAGCTTCAGAATCAGAGTCCCCCATTGTATTGTGGAGACTGCCTCCCTCTTTCTCAGACTCTTCAGACTCATAGTCTTCAACCTGTTCTTTGGTCTTGACAGGACCTCTGAACCTTCTTCCCATGTTGATCAGGCCACCTGACCTCCTAGTCTTCTTAGTCTTCTTGGCCATCAGTGTCTTCAATTCATCTTGCCCCTTGGACAAATTCAGGATCATCTCTTGGAACTGTGCATTCTGTGCCTGGAGATCCTTAACTGTTTGTTCAAGAGCCATTGCTGAAATAAACAGCGAGAAGATGAGAAACCTGTGCACAAATAAACCTGTGATGTAATGATATGGAATGTAAATGTGTATGCAATGTTTTCAAGGACCGCAGGATTTAAATTTGCTTAAACAAACAAGAAGGTAAACTTTTATTAGTAATAAATTTGTTTTGCCTCTTGGGCTTACAAAAAATGAAATACAATAAATACAAGAGATAGGGTTTTAAGTCTCCCATGGACGTTTCCTCTTTGTGTTGAGGTATGAGTTGAGATTCCGTTCCTCATGAAGTTGCTTTGTTAGTTCCAGGATTCTTTCTTGGCTTGCTTTGTAATGAGCCTCGAAAGTATCCCTTTGCTCCTTCAACTGGATCCAGGATCTCTGCAAGTCTTCCATGTCAGTAGGCATGTCTGGGTGAAGGATGGTATAAGCAATATCTCCTTCAGCAACAGGTTCCATGGTAACTGGCAGGATAGCAGGATATGGCATCATGAGAGTCTGAGCACGAGATCGCACCCATCTGAGATAAGCCTCCATAGGAATAGTGTACTTAGGCTCCAGAGTCTTGCTGTCAACCTTGTTTACTTTTCCCCATGCTCTTATGAATCTCTGACGGTAACCTTGAAGATCGTGGTCGTAGTCAAATACAATGCCCTGAATCAACATGTCATGTGGACCATCACTCCGAGCGTAACCAAACTGTCGTAAAGCTAGAGAGAGGTTGTAGGTGATGCCTCCTCTTATGCCCAGAAGTGGCACATTAGGAAACTCCCCACAACGGTCAATGATAGTGACATTCTCCATAGATCTGGAGCACCAATGGATATCTGAATGCGAGAGTGACATGATCCTTTTGGACCATCTGAACCCTTGCTCATTCTTCATTACTGAGCGAGGAAGGTGAGAAATAAACCACCTAGATTGCAAAGGTATGCAACACATCAGGGTTCCTCTTGCCCTTGTAGTACGAGTATGAAGAGAATGTAGGATGTCTCCAAGCAATGTAGGCACTGGATTGTGACTCAGAAATATGCTGATGGCATGAACATCTATGAACTGATCTGGATTGGGGAACAACACTAAGCCATAAATCAGCAAGGCTAAGATATCCTCAAAAGCATCATAACTCATAGCCTTCAAGAACATTTGAGCCTTCTCTATCAACACCTTAGCAAGAATACCCTTGACTCCACTTCTCGTTTCTAGAACAATGTCAGCCTTCTTCAGATGTAGAGCTGCAGCAATAACCTCAGGTTTAGGCTCTTTTTCCAAGCCTGTGAATGGTCTTTGATCAAGAACAGGTATACCCAGAAGTTTAGAGAACTCCTCCATGGTAGGAACCAGTTGATAGTCGGGGAATGTGAAGCAATGGTGCTTAGGATCAAAGAACTGAAACATGACACTCATCATGTCTTCATTGAACCCTGAGGTGACTAGATCCAATAGGTGACCATGTATCTTGATGAACTGGGAGTGATCAGGTACCTGAGAAACCAACTCTTTAAGCTTAGCATGTATGCCCACAAAGTTGATCCTGATGGTGTTTCTACGAGCAGAAGCCATGACCTGCAACAAAGAACAAAGATAAATCCTTTGGTCCTTGAAATGGTTAGTGAAAATGCTATGCTTATGATGCATGATGATGTCATGATGTTATGCTCAATCACAAACATGTGGCACACACAAGCAAGTCACACAATAGCCCTAGGTTTGAAGGCTTGCATGAGGTTCAAAGGTAAGTACCCTCCCCTGAAGTTAGTTGGTTCATCCTGTCCTACAAAAGTAACCATGTTCTAAGGGATCTCAATATCATTGATCCTTCACAAGGGTGGTTGTTCAGTAGGCAACTTACTTGCCAACCAAAACCCTCCAAGTTTAGAATCTCAATGAGCGTAGCATCGAGTATCAACCAACTTCAGTCTGCACCAAAGCCGGTTATCTCACTACTTTTCTAAAGGCCAAGATGGGATAACTAGGGTTCTAAAAGTTAGTTAGTGCATTGACAACATATGGCAGCCTCATATTATCCTCAACTTGACTTAAGGAACATAAGCACCAACCAAGAAGTCACACTAACTATGGCCACCAGATCAACCATATCGGTATACGCCGTACAATTTCCTTGGTCTATTGCCATTTACCTAAGGTACACTAGATCCGGGTTAGGATCTTTCACACATAAGAGCACCCCAACAGATAAGTATAAAGCAAACAAGGCAAACAATTTTAAAGTGATCTAATTCCTAAGGGTACCCCTCTTTAATTTAAATCCCCAGCAGAGTCGCCAGTTCTGTAACACGGTGGGAGAACTGACTTTAGTTATGTTGCGGATAGCAAGAGTCGCCACCGACTTTTATTTTATCCAAAGGAAAGGCATAAAAGAACAGGAAAGACCTTTTTAAAGATTTTTGGGTCCGGGGGGTAGGTTATGTAAAGGGAAGGTGTTAGCACCCTTTACATCCATGGTTATCCATGGGCTCTTAGTTACTTAGCTCACTTTAAAATGTTTTTGAAAGTGTGACGTGTGTGAATAGAAATTTTCTTAAGTGTTTATAATGACCCATGTACAAATGCGTATAAACCTTTGTTTTGAAATTTTTTGTTTGAAATGGTGAAGTGTTTGAAAAGTTTTGAAGAGTGAGCAAGTAACTATGAGGAACCTACCCTAAGTTTAAGTCTTTTCTGTTCTTGAATCCTTTAAATGGTAAGACTATCCCTATTATTAAGGAATAGGTAGTCATTACCTTGGATGTAAGGGACAAGTGAAGGGTCATCTGTTTATTAGGCAACTGTATGGTGTATAAGCAATTTTGGAGGGACTATCATCTTTATTCGAAAGGGACAAGATCATTACGAAGGCAACATTCGAAAGGGACTTGATATTTTATTTGTTAAGGGACTAGATGATTTTATTTTGAGGGACTTTGCTTTATACACCCTACTTGACCTTTTGATTAAGCAACAATGAGAGGTATCCCTAAGGAAGTGAGATGGCGATCAAAGATCGACTTACGTGTGTGAGTGTGCAATTTTAATATTTATCTTTAAATTTAAATGATCTAAATTAATTTTTAAATTACAAGTATATTTACACTCCCTATTTATTAACCATAGCATAAAATAAATAATAAACATTATAAATAAATATTACACCAAGGAGCAATTACATAATTAAATATAATAAGCAAAATTAAATAAATATAATAAGCAAAATAAATAAATAATTATAATTGGGTTAGTGAAAATAATAATAATAAAAGATAATACCAAATTAATAGGGTTAGTAATAAATAAATACCACAAGAATATAATTAATAATAATAATGAAGTAAACAAGAATATTATAATAAACAAAATTTTTAAAGGTTAATAAGAAAATATGAACAAGTATTATAGAATTTTAAGTTATGTGTAAATTATAAAATTAATTATGAATATATTATGAAAATAGATTATAATTACAAAAAATTAAATTAGCAATTTTTAAACATATAATAAAAATTATTTACATGCAAAAATTAAATTCTAAACAAATTATGCCATACTATCATATTAAGAATTTTAACTTTTAAACATATTTACATACAAAAATTATAAACAATTTATATTATTACATTAACAAAAATTAAATTAAATATTTTAATTAGGTCATGAATATAATATATACAAATAATGATATTAAGCAAATAGAAGAAGAAAAATTAGGGTTTGAAAAGAATATGTTTTTTAGGGTTTTAAAAATAAATTAGGTTTCATATAAAAAAAAATGTTAAATATTAAATATTAATCTAATTAAACAAATAAATCATATATATATATATATATATATATATATATATATATATATATATATATATATATATATATATATATATATATATATATATATATATTAATAAAAAGAAATTAGCTTTAGAAAATATTATTATTATTATTTCAGAAATTATTTTTATAACATATAATATTTACATATTCATTTAAATATATTTGCATATTAGTCATATAAATAGTATTCTATAATAAACAATTAATAAAATAAATAAAACAGAGTTTTAAAAAACTTACCTGGGCTGGGGATTGAACCCAGCCCCTTTGCCTCCAAGAACTTCAGCCAGCAACAACAACCACTAGGCCAACGCGCGCCTGATGCCAAGGAAAGGAGAGAAATTTGTTTTATGCCTTGTTCCTGAAAATCAAAGAAAAAAGAAAGAAAAACAAAAGGCCTGGGGGGATCGAACCCAGGACCTTCCAACATCACACAAACACCTTAACCAATCCAGCTGGGAGAGCGCACCTGTTAATGTGGTGACTATAATACATAATATATTAAGGTTGCTAATTATCTGGAAAAAATAAGAAAAAGGTGGTGAAGCCAGGATTCGAACCCCTGCCTATAAGCATCATACGCGCACCCTTCACCACTGGGACAAGCACCATGCTTGTGATATAAAATAGAAACAAAACATTATAATATATTACAACAATTCAAAATCAGAAAACGCGCGCAGGTCTTCTTCTCCAAATTACCTACGAAATTTCATACGAATTTTGCTGCAATGTTTCCTGCGAATTTTAAAATACAAAAACCTACGAAATTGAACAAGCATCAAAACAGTGAAATTTCTCAACAATAATCAGTGTTTCATAATCCCCAAAGTCCATGGAATGGTTCTATGTTCTTAGAACTTATTTATATTAGGTTTAAGACAAAACTCCAAATCCATGGCCGAAACCCTATCAATGGTGGTTCTCTACTCCTGCATCGAAAATCAAATTAAGCTGCCCAGAAACATTCACAAGCTTGTCACAAACACAAATCCACAATCAAATTCAATTTATATTACATGTATATATGAAAAATAAAAAAACATAAATGTGTCAATATTTGAATTCGGTTTAAGATGTTCATGAGGTTATGGATGCTTATGAGCATTGGGAATGATTCTATGATGTCTCAGAAACATTCTTGTGTCCTCAAAATACCTTAAAACCTCTTGAATGATTGAAACCGAAAATTGATTTTTGGATGATTTTTGAACTTTGAAACTTACTCTTGGGAGGCTGGAAATCGTGTTCTATGATTAGGGTTATGTCATATACTTATAGTGTGATGAATTTAGGTCAGAAAACTTGGTCATTGTTTGAAAGATTTGATCCAAAAAGATTGAGAAAGATAAGCTTTGAAATTCAAATATTTTTGCATAAACACTTTCTATTTCAAGCCAATCAACATTATCTTTGTATCAATTTGATCCATATTGAATTCATGACCTTCTAGAATCAAAAATAATTTTAAATCTTCACATTTAATATTTTATTTAAATTTAAAATGATTTTTAGTATAAAAAATCATAATAAATTAATTAAATAAAATAAAAATTATGAAAATATCAAATAATTTTCGTGCATGATGTCATGGATTGCTTTGGGTCATTAAAAGTTCAGCCCACTTAGCAAAATTTGGTTTTAAACCTCCATTTGCTTCATAAACTTCCCTAAAATTTCCCAACTTTGCAAGGGCACACATCCTTCAATTTTAATGCTATGAGGGTGTTCTTGGACATTTTGGAAAGCTTGAAGAGTCCTCTAACCAACCCCACTGGTTTCATGTCCATATCATTTACCATTCTCAAGTTATGCCCTTTTGAAGTTGTTGACTTTTTGTTGACTTTCAAAAGGACCTATAATGTCTTAGCTCATACCTTCCAAATGAAGCATTTTTAGGCTTGGCTTGTGAGACACAAAGTTGTAGAGAATTAAATTTCCTTCAAAATGAGCTTTGGATGGAGACTTGGTGATGAAGCATGTGAAAGTTATGGCTGGTCAAAGTTCAGTTGACTTTTACTGAGGAAACCCTAATTTAGAAACTCCTGATTCTTGATGATCTGAAATATCCTTGATGAATCATGATCAAACCTTGATAAAATGATGAATTTGACTTCATATACTTGATGTTGGCAAAAAATCATGAAGTTTGACTTTGGTTTGACCACAGTTGACCTCAGTTTGACTTTTTAACTGCTTTGACTGATTCTGACTTATCTGATCATCTGACTGAGCAAACCTTTGAGAAAAGTCTTGAAACCTGTCATGGGGTTTCTTATACACATATAGGATGTTATGAAGCTCACTTGAAGTCTTGGAAATCCATTTAGCCTGATTAAAGTCAAAACCCTAGTTTTGGATGCACTGCTTAGGAGGTGCATTGTCTGAGGGAATTGTCAACTCTTCTGACTATTTGTGAACTTTGTGAACCTTGTGAACCATCATAAAATGTCTTGTGAACCTTGTGAACCTCATGGGAGGTCTTGTGAACCTCATGGAAGGTCTTGTGAACCTTGTGAACCTCATAAAGTGTCTTGTAGACTTCATGAACCTCATGAAAGGTCTTGTAAGTATTGTGAATCTTGTGAACCTTGTGAACCTCATAAAGTGTCTTGTAAACTTCATGAACCTCATGAAAGGTCTTGTGAACCTCTTAGCACACAAAGTCTTGTATTGTGAGGGCAAATTTTGGGGTGCAACAATGTGTCTATATCTTCGACGTACAAAAAGAATCGGGCCACGACAACCAAGCAGCCTCATTTGAATAAAATATTCAAATTTTGGCTTGGTTAACTAGTTAACCATATGCGTTAACCGGTTAACCAGTGCGAAATTTGAATATTTTATTCAAATTCAGAACCCTTAGATCATTGATTTAATTGGAATATTCTAGATCCACTGGTTTCTGATTTCTCTACACCACTTTGATCATTTCCTACCATAAACCCTCACTAATCACCACTCTTTTCCATTTCCCACCAAAATTGCAATTACCAAGCCTAATTTTAATTACCAAAGTAAGCTCCATTCCACCAAATTCCCATACCTAAAGTCTTTAAATAGGACCATAATTTCATTCATTCACCATGCTTTTGATAACCACAAAACCTCTTGCAAAATACTCCCCCAACACCAAAATTCTCCAAAGCTCACTTTCTTTCTTTTGTTCATCAATTTCAGTAGATCCAAGCTTGATTTGGTCCAATTTGAAGAAGTGCTTTTGGTAATTCCTCTCATTCCATAAACCCACTTTCACCATCAACATTCAAGATGTAGATCTTTGGTGCCTTTGTTTCTAGATCCTTTGGATATTTATTTGTTGTTTGATTGCAGATATTTCACTGTATTTTGGTTTTAAAATTCATGCAAATTAAGATCATGATCATTAAATGTTTGAGAAAAGGTTTTGAAAATGGATCAATGCTGAATTTCTGCATATTTTTTGTTGCTGCTTCAGCATTAACCGGTTAACCATAGACGTTAACCAGTTAACGCAAGTCAGAATTGAATTCTTGGCTTGTTTTAAAGCCCTTTTTGGTTCTTCTTTCTTCTTCTTCTTCCTCCTTTTATTTTTACCTCGGGAAACACTTTTGGGAGTGATTTCTCCTTAGTTTCAAAGAACTTTGGGTGTAGATTAGAGTAGTTAATGTTCATTAATTCAAAATTACCTTTAAGTGGATTATTCAATTCATTTGAGGTACTTTGGGTTAGTGATACATTTTCATGCTTGAATCCACCGAGATGAGTGATTGAACTTAAGGATGGAAGAATACCATGAATGCGACTCAATTTGGTATTCACCTTTAGTTTCGTGCGGTATTGCGTTCGGATAACGATTTACATATCGTTTATCTCGCATGCATTAACACTAACATTATGCACCTTAATTGGTGGTGGCCGACCTCATTATTAGGGTAATTACTTATTAAATTACTCGACGATTGCTTAACATAGACCTAAATGTGTCCCGACTTCGGAATAAAAATCTAATTGGGTACTTGCACTTTCGTGGACCGGATCTCTTGTTGATCGCGTAATCCCAAAGGGGTTAATCATATTGCATTAAGAATTGAGACTTATGAATTTTTGACGCGTAGGTGCTTTAGGTCTCCCAATCGCCTTTCAAATTTCATTGAATTCGGTTCGGTTTGCCTTGATTAATTGCTATAGTGTAAGATGCTAAGCGGATCCGGTTGCGTTTCGATTTTGGTTGCTCTTTTCGGTTGTGGTTGATTAAGTTCACCATACCATTATTAAGTAAATATTATTATACTATTATTATTATTAATATTTTATATTCTTGCACTTTAATTGCTTTTTCTACTAACATTTAAATTCTTGCACTTTTATTGCTTTTATTTTATTTTACTTCATTATGCTTTATTCATCCATATCATGTTTATTATTTGCTCTTATTTTGTTGTTGATTTTCCATTTGTCCATTTGGACACAAAAACATTAATAAATGATTAAACTTCTAAAAAACTTGTGGACTATTGGTTACTATCCTTGGCTTTGGAATGAAGATTTGGACTTAGATTCTTAGGACACACTTCCTTTGCCTTGATCTTCATGAAGCCGGAATTTGCCTTTATTTGGTCATTTGCTAGCTTATAAGGATGAAACTCTCATGCTCATAATTTGAAGTGTCATCAAGTTTGGTTAGATCTTTCTTCCCTTATCTCCTTAGTTTTTTTAGGATGTCCCTTCATCTCCTCCCATTCTTTAATTTTCAAAATCTTCTCCCTTTTTCAAAGGATTCCTTCTTTTTTAAATCATCACATCTTTAATAAACAAAACCTTGACTTTTGTCAAATGGCTTTTTACTCTTTTTCTTTTCTTTTAAAATGAATGAATCTAAGCATGTTGATCTTAATTAAAAAAAAAAGGAATCGAACTCATTCAAGTTGTTTTGTGCCTTTGTGCACTTTTGTGAATTTTCTTTAAAAGAGTGCCGATTATGAGTCATTATTCTTTAGTCGGGTGCAAGTCTTTCAATCTCCATGGTTGTAGTTTGATGTAATTTAGTCTCTTGTCATTTGTGGGGGTTTAGTGGCATACTCGTTGATTTTATCCGAGTTGGCACCCTCCCCATAATGATGTATGAGTCCATGCCTTCATTCTCATGGTAGTTTGTTTGGCCATCCTCTTGAAGATGACAAATTCTCTTCACTTAATAAAATTAATTACAACCCACCCTTTTCACTATTTGTACCACGAACTACGGGGTTTTTGATCTTGCATTGCACTTTATGGGTACGTAGGCATGAGGTGGTAAACCTCTCCAAACATAAAAACATTAAAAAATAATAATTATTTTCTCATCCCTCCACTCTCATTTAACAAACCTTTTTGAAACCAAAAGCAGTAAATTTTTCAAAGGGCTCCCTTGGAGTACCACGAACATTTTGGGTGCTTAAAACCTTCCCATTGTGTAACCTATCCCCTTACCTGTTTCTCTGTTGTTTTTCTTTAGCTTTTTGCTTTTAGATTCATTAGGTTTTATTCGCTATTTTTTCCTTTTCCTCTTGGAATAAAAATAAAACGCGGTGGTGACTTTGTTTACTTTGAGTTAAGTTAACTAATAGCTTACACTCATGATTTTACCGCTACAGAAAAGTGACGACTCTGTTGGGGAAGGAATCTCTAAGTGGATTCAGCCTACTTTAATTTATTTAGTGCTTTGGTTTGATTTGTGTGTTATTTGTTTATTCTGTTTTGGTTTTGGTGATCCTCTGTGAGTGAGATAGATTCTAACCCGGATCTGAGTTGAACTTATGATAGGACGACGATAATCTCCACTCGGTTAGGCTCTCTTGGATTATCAATGTTATGATGAGTAATCATACGTGGAATTATTTTCTGACCTTGAGCTGATCATACCGAGGACCATAGAACCCTTAACCCATCCAAGCCAATTTAGGAACGTAGTGCGGAAACCATCCGGGTGTAAACCTAAGGTGGTTGTCAAGCGATACTACACTCGGAAGTGGTCTATTTTAAGAATGTTATCGGTTGGGGAGTAATCCAACATACCGATGATATTCTAAAGATGGCTGTTAACTCCGGGCACTTCTGTTAGCACCCTTTTGGTTTTCTGCAGGTACAATGAAGACAAAACCTTAGTACTTACCTGTGTGGGTTGGTATTCTGATACCTTGACTTCATGCTTGTGACTCGGAACCTAGACCCATGTGCTTTGTGTGATCTTGTTTGTGGTTGTTGCATACATGCACTCATACATTCATGAGCATTGTTCTTGAGATTTCAAGGGACTCATAAGCAACTTTTGCAAAATTTCAGATGTCTATGGTTATAAATTTTGAAAGGAGAAACACAAAGAAGTAAAACTTCAAGAATCCTAATTTAGTAGAGCTGAGAAAGCTAAGAGCATTGGTGGTTGACACCTAGGAGTTCCAGAAATGTTATGGGAAACTCTTGTTTATTTTGGATACCGATGTACCAGAGGGGATTCTCCCTACCTTGGATCAGTTTTATGATCCGTTGCATCATTGTTTCACCTTTCCTGATTATCAGCTTGTGCCGACCTTGGAGGAGTACTCTCATTGGATGGGTTTACCTGTTTTGAACAAGGAATTTATTTTAAGTGGTTCAGAGAAGGAGCTTACGACCAAAGTCATCGCCAAAGCCCTTTTTCTCAAGGAGTCTGATCTTAATGGGAAGTTTCTTCCAAAAGGGAGTGTCCGTGGTATTAATGCCAAGTTCTTAATGGGGGAAAGCTTCTACTTCTCTTACTTTGGGTCATAAGGATGCATTTAAGGCTATTCTTGCTTTGCTCATTTATGGGATTGTCTTGTTTCCTAACTTAGATGGTATAGTGGACGAGAATGCCATTCAGATTTACTTGAAGAGAAATACAATACCTACTTTGCCACGAGACATGTATCATGCTTTTCATTATAGGACCTCCAAAGGTGATGGAGAGATTGTGTGTTGTGCGCCTCTTCTCTATAGGCTGTTTATTTCGCACCTACCAAAGTCCGACGTCTTCAAGGATAATAGAGAGAAGCGAGGATGGTATCAAAGGATTATGTCTCTTTCTCATAAGGATATGACTTGGTATTGTTCCTATTATGATACTGGAGTGCTTATTGAAAGTTATGGAGAATTTCCTAATGTACCTCTTCTTGGTACACGTGGGGGAATTAGTTACAACCCTATTCTTACTAGGCGACAGTTGGGGTATTGCTTAAAGGACATACCAAGTAACCTTTCCTTATCCCGTTTCTTCTTTCTTTATGGTGTAGATCATGTAGAAATGATGAAAAGGATTGCTCATTCTTGGCATGCAGTTCATTGGAAAGAGAAGGGTCAATTGGGAAGACAACACCTTGCTCCCTCCGAGTGTTATATTCAGTGGGTTCAATCTAGGGCTTCCAAGCTCAAGATGCCTTATCCATCTGAGGAGCCTTTGTTTCCTATACTACCATTGTCTTCTTTTCTTCCTCCCGTTGATGAGAAGGTTGCTCTTCAAGAAGAGTTGGACAAGATGGAGAAAGAGAAAGAAGAATGGCTACTTGAGAAGACGATGATGTGAGAGCAACTGAAGGAGAATGATGATCTCATTGAGTTACTTGAGTGGCGTGTTACGAAGAGGCCAAAAGAGGATTTATTTTCCTCTAGCACACCGTCTACCATTCCTCCTACATCCGGTGCTTGGAAGGCCATTGTTGACCAGTTGGTGAAGGATAAGGAAGACATGAAAAATGGGTACAAGAAAGAGATTAAGAGGATTCACATGAAGTACCAACCGGGATTTGGATCTTCTTCAGATGTGATCCCCTAGGCCTAGTTTAACTTTTTCTCTCATGTATTAGGATTGTTGAGGCTTGTACTTCACTTGTAATCCTTACTTCGATTTTAATGAGAATGAGTTTTTAAGTACTTCAAAAAAAAGTGTTTCTCTTATAAATATTGCAAGTTATCTTATAGTCCTTCGAAATCTTTGCATTTGCATACGCATACCATGCATCTTACCCGCATTGGTCTTTCTTTTTTGGTGTTCTCCAGGGATCTTATGTTGTTTCTTGGTCTTCATTCAGTTTTCCTGTCAAGCTGACTCACAAGGTTGATACTCGGGCTAATCAAAAGAAGATGTCGGAAGCTTTACAACAAGAAAATCGTGAGCTGCGCGAGGAATTTACATATCTGAAGGATAGCTTGGAAATATTTATTTCCATGATGGAGAGCTTGGTGGCTGCTCAGAATCAGCCACCCCTCCTCCTAATTCTCCGTTTCAGAATACAGTCATCTATGAGATTGTCACTGCATTGATTCCTGCTGAAACTGTCCTTTCTCCTCGCTACCGCATGCCTTCAAGCACACCGTGAGGCATGCCAGATGATTTCATTCTTGCTGGTTATCATCCTCCTCCTCCTGAGACTGCTGCATTTAATACTCTCTAGTCAGTAATGACTACTGCACCGCCTATGATGCACACTACTCCACATTGTGATGAAGTGATTTACCATGCTGAGCCCAGTGAAGGCATTGGTGTGACTGAAATACTTGATGATTTTCAAGGCCGTTTTGTTGAATTGCAGAGAGAGATGAGAGCTTTAAAGCACAAAGATTTGTTTGATAAAGATGCTTATGATCTCTGTCTGGTTCCTAATGTCAAGGTTCCGTACAAGTTCAGGTTGCCTGAGTTCGAGAAGTATAAGGGTAATTCTTGTCCTCTGAGTCATCTGACTATGTATGCTAGGAAGATGTATGCTCAGACAAATAATGATCAATTGCTGATTCATTATTTCCAGGATAGTTTGACTGGTGCGGCCATGAGATGGTACATGAGTTTAGATAGCATCCAAATCCATACTTTCAATGATTTGGGAGAGGCTTTTGTTAGGCAATACAAGTATAATGTTGATATGGCACCGGACAGAGATCAACTCTGTGCTATGTCCCAGAAGGACAAAGAAACTTTCAAAGAATATGGACAAAGATGGCGCGAGCTAGAAGCTCCGATTGTTCCTCCTCTAGAAGAGAATGAGATGACGAAGATATTTTTAAAGACTTTAGGTTCTTTCTACTATGAGAAGATGATTGCAAGTTCTCCTTCTGACTTCACTGAAATGGTGAGTATGGGGATACGACTAGAAGAAGGCCTCCGTGAGGGACAGTTAAACAAAGAGAGTAGTGCAGGCTCGAGTTCTAAGAGGTTCAACTTCGGTAAGAAGAAAGAAGGTGAGACTAATGCTGTGTCTCATGAAAGTTACAAAAAACCTCGTGGTCGTGAGAATCGTCATCATCAACATATAGCTTATATAACTCCGATTATTAATGTGACTCCAATTGTGCCAGTAGCTCCAAAGTACCAGTCTCATTATCAACAACCTTCTGTGCAATAGAGTGGTAATCACCAGGGTCGTGTTAAGCCGAATTTTGATCCCATTCCAATGTTATATGCGGATTTGCTTCCATCTCTGATCGCAAAGAATCTTGTGCAAACACGTTCTCCACCTCCAATTCCAGAATCTATTCCATGGTGGTATAAACCAGAAGCTCATTGTACTTTTCATCAAGGTACCCCGGGGCACGATGTTGAGAACTGTTATCCATTGAAGTTCGAAGTGAAGAAATTGATAAGGAGCAATGTTCTGTCTTTCAACGATGTTAATCCAAATGTGAAGACAAATCCGCTTCCAAAGCATGGTAATACGTCTGTGAACATGGTTGATGGTTGTCCTGGTTTGTTCAAGATTTATGAGGTCCGCCATATTCGAAGATCTTTGGTTGAGATGCATGCTTTCTTAAGTGAATATCACGATATTGATCACGATTATGCTGGTTGTTGCATTTTCTCGGTGAACCCTCGTGGTTGCATGATTGTTAAGAGAGACATTCAAAAGATGATGGATGATAAGTTGATTGAAGTGATAGCGAAAAGAGATGAGTATGACAATGAAGTAAATGTTATTGTGCCTCAGTTCAATATTCCTGAGAAGGCTGTTCCTGAGAAGGTGGTTATTTCTTTTGATAGCCGCAAAAATGTTGTTACTCCTTTGGTGATCAATTTTCCTGGTCCAATGCCATATGAGTCTGATAAAGCTGTTCCATACCGGTATAATACTACGATGATAGAAAGTGGTAAAGAAGTTCCTATTCCTTCTCCAAAGTCTGTGGTGAACATTGCTGATGTGTCAAAAGTTACTCGAAATGGTAGAGTTTATGCTTCGGATCCTCCGAAGAGAGCTGAAGATTCAAATGCGAGTAAGCAGATTGAGGATATTGTTATTCAGTCAGATGTAAGTTTGAAAGATAGTGAAGATGAGGTGTTGAAATTGATAAAAAAGAGCGAGTACAGCATTACCGAGAAGTTGTTGCATACTCCGTCGAAGATATCAGTTTTATCACTCTTGATGTGCTATGAGGCTCACAAGCAGTATTTGTAGAAGATTCTTGATCAAGCTTATGTTGACCATGATGTGACTGTTGATCAGTTTGATAGTATTGTGGCTAATATCACATCATGAAACAATCTGAGTTTCTGTGATGATGACTTGCCTGAAGAAGGAAGGAACCATAACTTGGCGTTGCATATTTTAGTGAACTATCAGGAAGATGCTATGTCTAAGGTGTTTGTTGAAACCAGATCTTCTCTGAATGTGATGCCGAAATTAACTTTGTTAAGGCTTGCGTACCAAGGTGCTCCCATGAGACATAATGGGATTGTTGTGAAAGCTTTTGACGGATCTAAGAAAACTGTGATTGGTGAAGTTGATCTTCCTATTTTGATTGGACCATTTATATTCTAGATTACTTTTCAGGTAATGGATATATGTCCCGCTTACAGTTGTCTCCTTGGAAGACCCTGGATTCATGAGGCAGGAGTTGTGACATCTACTCTCCATTAGAAGCTGAAGTTTGTGAAAGATGGGAAATTAGTGATTATTGGCGGTGAAAAAGCGACGCTAGTGAGCAATTTTTCATCTTTCTCTTATATTGATGCTGAAGAAGAGGTGAGAACTTTATTCCAGGACCTTTCTGTTATTGATGATGCTGCTAAGAAGAATGTCATGTCAATGTCTTCTCTCAAGGATGCTCTGCGTGTGCTTGAAACTGGTCAATCTGACGATTGGGGACGAGTTATTGATGTTGTTAACAACAAAGAAGGATTTGATATTGTTTTTGAACCAGGTGTGGCTCTCAATAACCCGAAGACTATTCAGGAAGGATTCCGAAGTGCTGGGTTTATCAACGATCATTCCGCTGCTGCCATTATTGAATATGATGAAGATGAAGAAATGCCTAACTTTGTTACGCACATAAAGATTTGCAAGAAATGGATTGCTGTTGATGTTCCTTCTATTGTTCATACTTCAAAGTAATTTGTTTTATTTTTTTCAAAAAAATCCTTTCACTCTGCCCAAGGTGAAAGTGATGTTTGCCGGGCTTTGTTTCAAATTTTATCATCATCAGTAAAATGTTATTTTGTTATTTCCATATGTGTTTTTCCTTTTTGCTTTATTCGGAAAAATGGTAACATAAAAAACCAAAATAAAAATAACCATTGTTTATCTGCATGATGTTTGCACTTTTGTTCATACTCTAAAATAAAAATAAAATCATTGTGCATATTGATTGATAAACCCATTGAAAACAATAATCCTATGCCCACTCCCAACTTTGATTTCCCTGTGTTTGAAGCTAAGGAAGAGGATGTTGAAGAGATTCCTGATGAGATTTCTCGGTTACTTGAGCATGAGGAGAAGGTTATTCAGCCTCATGGAGAGCCTATAGAGATGGTCAACTTGGGTTCTAAAGATGATAAGAAAGAAGTTAAAGTTGGAGCATTGCTTGGTCCCGATGTTAAAAAGAGGATTGTAGAGCTTCTTAGAGAGTATGTTGATGTGTTTGCTTGTCTTATCAAGACATGCCAGGTCTTGATACTGATATTGTGGAGCATAGATTGCCGTTGAGGCCCGAATGTCCACCTGTGAAGAAAAAGTTGAGAAGAACTCATCCTGATATGGCAGTAAAGATTAAAGAGGAGGTTCAAAAGCAGATTGATGCAGGTTTTCTTGTGACATCTAATTATCCTCAATGGGTGGCCAATATTGTGCCTATTCCAAAGAAAGACGGAAAAATCCGAATGTGTGTTGATTATAGAGATTTGAATAAAGCCAATCCAAAAGATGATTTTCCATTGCCACACATTGATGTGTTGGTAGATAATACAGCTAAGTTCGATGTGTTCTATTTTATGGATGGATTTTCCGATTATAATCAAATAAAGATGGAACCCGAGGACATGGAAAAGACCATATTTATTACACCATGGGGAACATTCTGCTACAGAGTGATGCCCTTTGGATTGAAGAATGCTGGTGCGACATACCAAAGAGCATGACCACACTTTTCCATGATATGATGCACAAAGAAATTAAGGTATATGTTGATGATATGATCGCTAAGTCGAGGACTGAAGAGGATCATGTTGAACATTTGCTGAAGTTGTTTCAGAGGTTAGGGAAGTTTAAACTTCGTTTGAATCCGAACAAGTGCACGTTTGGTGTACGTTCTGGAAAGTTGTTAGGTTTCATTGTCAGCCAAAAAGGCATTGAAGTTGATCCTGATAAAGTGAAAGCTATTTGGGAAATACGTGCTCCAAGAACCGAAAAGCAAGTAAGAGGATTCTTGGGCCGTTTGAATTATATTTAGAGGTTTATCTCCCACATGACTGCCACATGTGCTCCGATATTCAAGTTGCTTCGGAAAGACCAAGATTGTGTCTGGACATATGATTGTCAGAAGGAGTTTGAAAGTATCAAAGAATATCTGCTTGAACCTCCTATCTTGTCTCCTCCGGTAGAAGGTAGACCGTTAATCATGTACTTGACTGTGTTGGAAGATTCCATGGGTTGTATGCTTGGTCAGCAAGATGAATCTGGAAGAAAAGAATATGCAATTTAATACTTGTGTAAAAAATTCACTGATTGTGAGTCTCGGTACTCCATACTTGAAAAAACTTGTTGTGCCTTAGCTTGGGATGCAAAGCGTCTTCGCTAGTACATGCTGAATCATACAACTTGGTTGATCTCTAAAATGGATCCAATCAAGTATATCTTTGAAAAGCCTGCTTTGACTGGGAGGATTTCTCGTTGGAAAATGTTATTGTCAGAATATGATATCGAGTATCGAGCTCAAAAAGCCATAAAAGGTAGTATCTTGGCTGACCATTTGGCACATCAACCGATTGATGATTACCATCCTGTCAAGTTTGATTTTTCGGATGAGGATGTGATGTTTTTGAAGATGAAATATTGTGATGAACCTTTGATTGAGGAAGGGTCGGAGCCTGGATCTCGATGGGCTCTAGTTTTCGATGGTGCTGTAAATGCGCGCAGAAGAGGAATTGGGGAAATGATCATTACTCCCCATGGTTCACATATGCCTTTTGCTGCAAAGTTGACTTTTCGTTGTACCAATAATGAAGCTGAGTATGAAGCATGTATTATGGGTCTTGAGGATGCTATTGATCTGAGGATTAAGCATCTTGATGTGTATGGAGATTCTGCCTTGGTAATCAATCAGATCAAGGGTAAGTGGGTAACTCATCAACCCCACTTGATCCCTTATAGAGATTATTCCAGGAGGATATCAACTTTCTTCACTAAAGTTGAGTTTCATTATGTGCCTCGTGATGAAAATCAGATGGCAGATGCTTTGGCAACTATAGCTTTTATGATAAAGGTGCACCAATGGAACGATGTTCCCATGATAAGAGTAATGCGGCTTGAAAGACCAACTCATGTGTTTGCAGTTGAAGAGGTCCATGATGACAAGCCTTGGTATCATTATGTTAAATGTTTTCTCCAGAGTCAGGAATACCCACTTGGGGCATCCGATAAAGATAAGAGGACTTTGAGGAGATTGGCAGGCAATTTCTTCCTGAATGGAAATATGCTTTATAAGAGGAATTTCTACATGGTCTTACTCAGATGCGTGGATAGACATGGAACATGCATGTTAACGAAAGAAATTCATGAAGGATATTTTGGTACTCATGCTAATGGGCATGCAATGGCTAAAAATATGTTGAGAGCAGGTTACTATTGGATGACAATGGAATCTGATTGTTAGAAGTATGTGAAAAAATGCCATAAGTGCCAAGTGTATGCATACAAGATTCATGTGCCACCAACTCATCTCAATGTTATTTCTTCCCCGTGGCCTTTCTCTATGTGGGGAATTGACATGATTGGTATGATTGAACCCAAGGCTTCGAATGGACATCATTTTATTCTTGTGGCAATTGACTACTTCACCAAGTGGGTGGAAGCGACATCATATGCTAATGTGATCAAGCAAGTCGTGGTTCGGTTTATCAAGAATAACATTATCTGCAGATATGGTATTCCGAATAGAATCATTACTGATAATGGTTTGAACTTGAATAATAAGATGATGAAAGAACTTTATGAAGAATTCAATATCTAACACCATAATTCTTCTCCTTATAGACCGAAGATGAATGGGGCTGTTGAAGCTGCGAATAAGAACATTAAGAAGATTATTCAGAAGATGGTTGTGACATATAAGGACTGGCATGAGATGATCCCTTTTGCTTTACATGGGTATCGTACATCTGTCCGCACTTCAACAGGGTCAGCCCCTTTCTCACTTGTTTATAGTACAGAAGCAGTGCTCCCCGTTGAGGCTGAGATCCCATCAATGAGAGTTCTGATGGAAGCCAAGTTGACTGAGGCTGAATGGTGTCAAAGTAGATTTTGATAAGTTGAATTTGATTGAGGAAAAGAGAATAACAACTTTGTGTCATGGTCGGTTGTACCAACAAAGAATGAAGAAAGCTTTTGACAAGAAGGTCAAACCTCGTGTATTCAGAGAAGGCGACCTCGTGCTAAAAAAGATTTAGTCTTTCATTACAGATTCTGGGGGCAAGTGGACTCCGAACTATGATGGCCCATATATTGTTAAGAAAGTATTCTCTGGCTGTTCATTATTTCTTGCAACTATGGATGGTGAGGAGATCACTCGTCCCGTGAATACGGATGTAGTCAAGAAATACTTCGCCTAAAAATAATAAAAGAACAACTCGCTAAGTTGAAAACTCGAAAGGGCGGCTTAGAAAAAAATGAGCGTCTCGGTGGATTGAAAACCCGAAAGGGCGGTCCAGGCAAAAATTAGAGACATAAACAAAAATAATTATCCCGGTAGATTGAAAACCCGAAAGAGAAATCTAGGCAAAAGTTAGGGATCATGGCAAGTAACTGCATCGACAAACTGGATCACTTGTAGTAATTGAGGATTTCAGATTCTATCCCTCAGAAGAATTGCCCATCAAATATTCTTATTCACTCATCCTTGACTGAAGTTTCTGACACTGTGGAGTTCAAAGTTGATAGGGAGAATAGTGATCATTGTATTTCAATGTAGCCCTTTTCCATGTATTTACCATTTTTCAAACTTGTAATGATCCATGGAGTCATGCCATTTGCTGACTACCATTCTATCAATGAATTTGAGCTTTTATCCAATTATTTGAAATTCTTTATGTTGTTTCTATTTACAAAATTTCAATTTATTGTTGATGATGATTTTTGAAAAAAATTTAATAAATTTAATCTTTGAAGATTATAAAAATATTTTTCTTTTGATATGTGAACAAAGAAAGGATATCAATAGTGATTCCAGGGATGGCAAAATCCAGATGTGTATAACTCGTCTCTCCTAAAGCAGGTTTGATCTGATTGTGTCCTTATGGAATTCCTGAATAGTCTTGGCATGATGGTATTAGTAATGTTTTGTGCCCCACCAGCATGGGCGGGGATTGTAAATGCTCATAGTTCTGTCCCCTTTCCCCAGAAGAGTTGTTGGAAGGAATATCTTAGAAAAATCCCCAGCTGAGTTTTGTTCTCTTCCTCAGCAGTTTACCCTTGACTTGAGAAGTCTTGAGAATCCCCAGCCGAGTCCTTGCTCCTCAGCATGAGTTGGTTGTATCCCTTAGCAAAAGTATTGGTATAACAATCAATTTAGAGGTTTTCTTTCACCTGTTGGTGGGTATTGATTTAAAATCCCTCGTAACTGTGGTTTGCTATGATTAATTTCTGCTATCCCCACAGGGGTCGAAAATTCCAGATTTTCGGTGATGATTGATTTCCATAGATCCCTAGCAGATTTCTATTTGATCTTCAACAAGTTTTGCACTCTTTCCCTAAGCAGAGCAAGAGTAACATAACTCCTTCCCCAATCAGAGCAAGAGTGGCATGACTCTTTCCCCGAATGGAGCAGGAATAATATGATAATTATTCCATGTAGGAGTTTGATTAAGAACACTTCTGTCTTCAACAAGGATCATGGAAGCTTTCCCCATCCCCAACAGGTTGTTACTTTTCCTCAACAAGGTGATATTCCTATGCAGAGTTGATGATTGATGTTTGATACTCCAGTAGGCTATGATTTATTTGTGTCACTGGTAGATCTTTATTTTATTTCCCCAAACAAAGTTATAAAGATATTTATCCCCACCAGAGTTTAGCAGGGACTTTTCCCTCCATCCCCAAAGTGTGGAAGATTTTGTGTTGTTGAGGTGTCTCCAACATGTTCCCTCTTAGAGTAGAATTTCTGGTGTTATCCTCTATGGATTCTTGAAGATTGCTTTATGGATTGGATCCATATCATTTGTTTTCACCAGTCTGAGTTATGCCTTGTAACATGAGTTTTATTCCTTCAATGGCTTTAGACGTTCCCCTGCAGGACTGCGACTTAAATCTCCAGCATGGTTCCTGGCCTTGCTTCCCTAATTAGCCGAGTATCCGGTTGTTGTGGTGTTAATGTCACCCCTTTTGCTTATCTTTATGTTTGTTTTGTCAGCATATTCATACGCATAAGCATAACATCGTTTGCTTGCATTCTTGCATTTATCTTTGTTCCCCGCTCTTTGGTGTGATCTTTCCCCATAGAGTGTGTGTTGTCTTCCTCTCAAGTTTAGAGTGTCGACCATTAAGCAGAAAGTGTTGATCCTTTCTATTTCCCCACTGAGTTTATTTCTCATGGATGATTTTGATTCAGTTTCCTCCCCAGTTTATCATCTGGATGGAATTTCCCCAGTTAAGATATTTCCTCCTCGGGATGAGACTTGTTTGACCATTTCTCTCCAATTTGTTCTTGGATTGAATTTTGGTCCCTTTTGTTGAGTTAATATTTTCTTTGGAATTAAGCTATCATTGTTTGATAGTGGGAAATAGTATCCCCAGCTTGAGTATGTTACTTTGGAATTAAGCTATCCATTATTCGATAGTGGGTAACGTTACCAAGCTAATTAAGCTATTTTGCTTGTACTCCTAACCAGTAAATTCGGTAGTCGAGAGTTCTTATTTCTACCCAGTAAAAATGTAATAGAAGTTTGTTTCCCTTTGCTTACACTCCTACCCAGTAAATCCGGTAGTTGAGAATTTTTCTACCCAGTAAAAAGGTAGTGGGGGTTATCCCTCTTTGTTTTGCTCCTATCCAGTAAATCGATATTTGAGCCCATTATTTCCGTATCTTCTACCCAGTAAACTGGTAGTTGATGATTCTTTTCCAACTCGGTATTCCTCTATCTTTGGACTCGAATACTTTGATTGATTATTTTTCCCTGCCAGAGTGTCTAATCTTCCTTGTTGAATCTTTTACTTTGATTGTATCTTTGAACTTTTCCCCCATGTCGAGTCAGCTATCCAATGATATATATTCCTGGTAACTCTTCTGGTGTCTTTCGTTTTCCCCAGCAAGTTCTTTCTTCTGTGTCCTTAAGCTTTTGTTTCCTCTGGTGGTCGTGTTTTCCCCACAGAGATCTTGGGTTTGCATATCATCTCATATTCATATCATATCATGTTCTCTTAGGACAAAAATTTGGATTTTCTGTATTTAAGTCTCTCCCATCTTGCAGAGACGAAGATGCCAATATTCATATCTTCAGATTGAAGAAATTTAAATAGGGCCAGCTGTTGCACCCTAATTTTTTCCCTAAGTTTTCTTTGCATTTTCATTTGCATCTTGCATACAAACAAGATCGCGCGGGTTGCTCGGTTCTTCTCGGGTTAGATTTATGCCTCACAGGGATCACCATTGTCTTTAATTACTTTATTTGTTTATGTTTACTTACCATTAACCAAAACAAAAAAAAATATTTTGTTTCCTTTTACTAACCTTTTTTAGAAAGAGGAACCATTGAAAATGCCAAAAATAGCAGTCCTGCAGCTCGAGTTAATTTCACAGACAAAAGTCGAAGATGATCCACAAATAATTCAAATTTTATTTGATCAAGGGTTTCCCTAGTTAATTTATTTATTTAAAGGAATTCAAAGGTTCATGTGTCTATTTCTTCGACGTATAAAAAGAATCGGGCCACGACAACCAAGCAACCTCATTTGAACAAAATATTCAAATTTTGGCCTGGTTAACCGGTTAACCATATGCGTTAATTGGTTAACCAGTGCGAAATTTGAATATTTTATTCAAATTCAGCACCCTTAGATCATTGATTTAATTGTAATATTCTAGATCCATTGGTTTCTGATTTCTCTACACCACTTTGATCATTTCCTACCATAAACCCTCACTAATCACCACTCTTTTCGATTTCCCACCAAAATTGCAATTACCAAGCCTAATTTTAATTACCAAAGCAAGCTCCATTCCACCAAATTCCCATACCTAAAGTCTTTAAATAGGACCATAATTTTATTCATTCACCAAGCTTTTGATAGCCACAAAACCTCTTGCAAAATACTCCCCAACACCAAAATTCTCCAAAGCTCACTTTATTTCTTTTGAAGTTATCAATAATTCACATTGAATTCTTGACTAACTTGAGTTAAACCTTCATCCTTTCTTTCTTTTGTTCATCATTTTCAGTAGATCTAAGCTTGATTTGGTCCAATTTGAAGAGGTGCTTTTGGTAATTCCTCTCATTCCATAAACCCACTTTCACCATCAACATTCAAGATGTAGATCTTTGGTGCCTTTATTTCTAGATCCTTTGGATCTTTATTTGTTGTTTGATTGCAGGGATTTCACTGTATTTTGGTTTTAAAATTCGTGCAAATTCAGATCATGATCATTAAATGTTTGAGAAAAGGTTTTGAAAATGGATCAATGCTGAATTTCTGCAGATTTTTTGCTGCTACTTCAGCATTAACTTGTTAACCATAGACGTTAACTAGTTAACGCAAGTCAGAATTGAATTCTTGACTTGTTTTAAAGCCCTTTTTGGTTCTTCTTTCTTCTTCTTCTTCCTCCTTTTATTTTTACCTTGGGAAACACTTTTGGGAGTGATTTCTCCTTAGTTTCAAAGAACTTTGGGTGTAGATTAAAGTAGTTAATGTTCATTAATTCAAAACTAACTTTAAGTGGATTATTCAATTCATTTGAGGTACTTTGGATTAGTGATACATTTTCATGCTTGAATCCACTGAGATGAGTGATTGAACTTAAGGATGGAAGAATACCATGAATGCGACTCAATTTGGTATTCACCTTTAGTTTCGTGCGGTATTGCGTTCGGATAGCGATTTACATATCGTTTATCTCGCATGCATTAGCACTAACATTATGCACCTTAATTGATGGTGGCCGACCTCATTATTAGGGTAATTACTTATTAAATTACTCGGCGATTGCTTAACATAGACCTAAATGTGTCCCGACTTCGGAATAAAAATCTAATTGGGTACTTGCACTTTCATGGACCGGATCTCTTGTTGATCGCGTAATCCCAAAGTGGTTAATCATATTGCATTAAGAATTGAGACTTATGAATTTTTGATGCGTAGGTGCTTTAGGTCTCACAATCGCCTTTCAAATTTCATTGTATTCGGTTCGGTTTGCCTTGATTAATTGCTATAGTGTAAGATGCTAAGCGGATCCGGTTGCCTTTCGATTTTGGTTACTCTTTTCGGTTGTGGTTGATTAAGTTCACATACCATTATTATGTAAATATTATTATACTATTATTATTATTATTAATATTTTAGATTCTTGCACTTTAATTGCTTTTTCTACTAACATTTAAATTCTTGTACTTTTATTGCTTTTATTTTATTTTACTTCATTATGCTTTATTCATCCATATCATGTTTATTATTTGCTCTTATTTTGTTGTTGATTTTCCATTTGTCCATTTGGACACAAAAACATTAATAAATGATTAAACTTCTAAAAAACTTGTGGACTATTGGTTACTATCCTTGGCTTTGGAATGAAGATTTGGACTTAGATTCTTAGGACACACTTCCTTTGCCTTGATCTTCATGAAGTTGGAATTTGCCTTTATTTGGCCATTTGCTAGCTTATAAGGATGGAACTCTCATGCTCATAATTTGAAGTGTCATCAAGTTTGGTTAGATCTTTCTTTCCCTATCTCCTTATTTTTTTAGGATAGTCCCTTCATCTCCTCCCCTTCTTTAATTTTCAAAATCTTCTCCTTTTTTTAAAGGATTCCTTCTTTTTTAAATCATCACCTCTTTAATAAACAAAACCTTGACTTTTGTCAAGTGGCTTTTTACTCTTTTTCTTTTCTTTTAAAATCAATAAATCTAAGCATGTTGACCTTAATTCAAAAAAATAAAAGGAATCAAACTCATTCAAGTTGTTTTGTGCCTTTGTGCACTTTTTTTGAATTTTCTTTAAAAGAATGCCGATTATGAGTCATTATTCTTTAGTCGGGTGCAAGTCTTTCAATCTCCATGGTTGTAGTTTGATGTAATTGAGTCTCTTGTCATTTGTGGGAGTTTAGTGGCATACTCGTTGATTTTATTCGAGTTGGCGCCCTCCCCATAATGATGTATGAGTCCATGCCTTCATTCTCATGGTAGTTTGTTTGGCCATCCACTTGAAGATGACAAATTCTCTTCACTTAATAAAATTATTTACTACCCACCCTTTTCACTATTTGTACCACGAACTATGGGGTTTTTGATCTTGCATTGCACTTTGTGGTACATAGGCATGAGGTGGTAAACCTCTCCAAACACAAAAATATTAAAAAAATAATAATTATTTTCTCATCCCTCCACTCTCCTTTAACAAACCTTTTTCAAACCAAAAGCAGTAAATTTTTCAAAGGACTCCCGTGGAGTACCACAGACATTTTGGGTGCGTAAAACCTTTCCATTGTGTAACCTATCCCCTTACCTATTTCTCTGTTGTGTTTCTTTAGCTTTTTGCTTTTAGATTCATTAGGATTTATTCGCTCTTTTTTCCTTTTCCTCTTGTAATAAAAATAAAGCGCGGTGACGACTCTGTTTACTTTGAGTTAAGTTAACTAATAACTTACACTCATGATTTTATAGCTACAGTAGGCACACCAAGTCCATCACAAAATTCTTCTCATAAATTGTCAGAGGACACTTCAAACAAACAAGCATGGTAGTCACAAAACCATTAACAGGAGTCTCTATTATTATACTACCATTCATATTAGACAACTTTAGACCCAATCTATTAGCATACTCTAGAGAGATAAATGAATGCGTAGATCTCGTGTCAATAATAGCAATCAACTCAACATTATTAATAAAACAGGTACCTCTAATCAAGTTGTCCTTCTTCGGAGCTTCTGAACCAGCTAAAGCAAAAACTCTCCCAGCATTCTGAGTAGTAGCAGCAGTCTTCTTTGGTTTCTGGCATTGGGCGCTGATATGCCCATGTTCACCATAATTATAACATGTTGGACCCTCATACGGAGAACCACTCAGCTTATGCCCAAGCTTACCACAACGATAACATTTCAGAACTCTGGCGGTACGCACATCAACCTTATGACCTGCCTCTCCACATTTGTAACACTTGAAAGGTACATTAGCAGCTCCACTACTTTTCTTCTTCTCATCTAATGCCTTCTGTTTCACTTTATCACCGGTAGTCACTTAAGGTTTCCCTCTAAACTGACCTTTGTCTTTCTTCTCACTCAGCTGCTTATAGTGAGCAAAGCAAGCTCGACTATCCTCATCATAAATACGACTCTTATCCACTAACTCTGCATATCTATGAATCTGTTGGCATCCAATTCCCTGCTTGATTTCAGGTCTCAGTCCATTCTTGAACTTAAGGCACTTGGAAAGTTCAGCGTCTGCCCTGTTGTAGTGAGGACAAAACTTCCCCAACCTCTTAAATTTGGCAGCATACTCCGCCACCATCATGTTTCCTTGCTTCATTTCAAGGAACTCTACCTCCAACTTACCACAAGAATATTCAGGAAAATACTTCTTAAGGAACTCTTCTTTAAACACAATCCAAGTCACCACCGCACCCTCATCCTCCAGACGCTGACGGGTATTATTCCACCAATCTTCAGCTTCCTAAGACAGCATATGAGTCCCGAATTAAACTTTCTGCATCTTAGCACACGCCATCACTCTGAAAATATTTTTAATTTCCTTGAGCCACTTCTGTGCGCTCGTCGGGTCATGAGTTCCTTCAAACATAGGTGGATTATTCCTTTGATATTTCTCCAAGGTACGACACTCATCATGCGCATTTTTCTGAGCAGTAGTCTGAGCAAGAGATACAATAGCATCAGCGAGAGCACGTGTGTTATTTCCAGCCATTCTGTGAAATTGGTGTATTTATGTGATATGTCGATGTGTTATATTATTTTACCGTTTTTGAGAATTTTCGGGTAAAAATAGATTGAAGGGTATTTTAGACATTTACTAATTAATGATAAGTTAAAAATTAGGTAGAATTAGAAATTGTGAGAAAATGATATTTTGTTGAGAAAATAGAAAATAGAAAGAAAAGTTATAAGTTGTGAGAAAGAGAAAGAAAAGAGAGAATAGAAAGAAATAGAAGAGAAAGAAAAGGAAGAGAAGAGAAAAGAGGAGAAAAGAGGAAAAGTTGGAAAATCATCAAGATTGCTCCTAGGAATCGAAACAATCGAGTAAGAGTGTGAAATATCATTATCTTAACTTTGTATATGATTATGTATGTGTTAGAATGATTGGGTTTTTGTGTTGGAAGAGTTTAGAGAATGTTAGGTTTAGGGTTTTTGGTGGAAATCTAAGAAAATGGTAGATTAATCGGTTAGAACTTGTTATAATGGAAGTATGTTGTTAAATATATGTTATTGATCATGTTTATGGAAGTTTCTTGGAGTTTTGGATGTGTTTGTGAGGACTCTTGCGCAACTGAGATATTCTAAATTCACAGCTTTCACTCAGCGAGCAACCCCTTGCACAGTGAGTTTTCCAGAGATTTCCTCGCTCAGTGAGCGAGCAGGTCGCTCAGCGAGCCTGGGAGTTTTGGTTTAGTATTTTCTTTGGTTTGTAACTTGAGTTTCGGTTATCCGTTTTTAGTGTTCTTTATATTGTTTCGAAGCTAAAAACGAGTAGAAATTATTGATGCTAAAATATGTAGTTTTTAGCCGACTTTTAACTGACTTTTCTGATAAAACGTATTTAAGTTAATTATGGAATTGTGGGATTGATTATGAGATTGTGGCCGTTTGGCAAATGAATGCATTGCTTGAGTGAAAATGTATGCATGTTGATATGAATAAATTCGTTGCCGTTTGGTGTAATTGATACGAATGTGTATGTTTTGTTTGTGATTATATGAGATGAATTCATAATTATATTGTGAATATGTATGCATTTTCAAGAATGTTGTGTGTCATTTTGCATGTGAAGCATAATGTATGCATTCTTGTGTTGTGGGATTCTTTGTGAATCTTTTGTAACATCGTATGCCCATGTGGGGTGTGAGCGATGATTACAACACGATTGTATGCCCGTATGGGGTGTGAGAAATCAGATTGTGTGCCCGTATGGGGTGTGAGCAATCCATAAACATTGTGTGCCCGTGTGGGGTGTGAGCAATGGGTGATTTATTCACAAATGATTGTGTGCCCATGTGGGGTGTGAGCAATTGGATTGTGTGCCCGAGTGGGGTTTGAGCAATCCATAAACATTGTGTACCCATGTGGGATGTGAGCAATGGGTGAACATCGTATGACCGACAGCGAGTTACTTTAGGTAACGAGCGATGGTTCCAATAGTTCCTGAGTGAACTTGAGATGATTGAGTCGGTACCACATTGCATTTGCATAGAGTCGTGCGCCGGTCTCTATGATTTGCATTTATCATCTGATAATGATGTTGGTGAATAAACATGAATAAATGTATGTTTATGCAGAGTGATTGATATTGGTGGATAAACATGAATATATATATATGTTTATATAAATTGTGCATGATGAATATGCTAGTTGGAATATATGTATACATTGTGATGTATATGTTTGGTGAGAAATGAATTGTGGTGAGAAATGTATATGTGTATTTTTATGTTGAGATATATATATTATATGCATTGTTATTATGATAATATTTCTCACTCTTATGCTGTTTTATGATGCTCTATGAGGCATTGCAGAGTAGGTTGCTGGAGGTCTTTTTGGTGAAACGTGTCTTCATTTCTTTTGGTCGGTCGGCTCTGATATGTAGCACCGGGTAGCTAGGGTCGGCTTGATGCCTTTTGTGATACATTTTGTATATGTATTTTGGTGATGAATGTTTATGTAAAGATGATATATTTGGTGAATCAAACTTGATTATATATATAAGTATATATGTTTGATGTGATTAATGTTTTTGTTTCCGCTGTTATTTCAATCTATTTGAATACGGGTGTAAGGATGAAATCCTTCTGTTACAAGTTACCCCGTTTGTTGCATATCGTTATATGAGAAGGTGTTGTATGTTTTAATTTCTCGTATAATATGGCATGCATCTTTTATACCATGTTTAAACTATCCTCTGATGAAAATTTAAATATGTGCCTACGTGATTTAATTGATTATTTGGGGGTATAGAAAGGGGGTGTTACATTAAGTGGTATTAGAGCAAGTGTTCGAGTCAGTTATGTCTGTCTTGTTGTTGTGATGATTGAACTTTTGTTTAATCTTATTGTTTCCTTTGGGAATGATCAAAATATGGCTGGTAGAAATGACAATGCAATGGCTACTACTTTGGAAGCAATGGCTAGGGCGGTGCAGGGAGCGCCGAATGTGAATGCTAATGATAAGTTCAGGAAGAATCAACCACCGGTCTTCAAAGGAAGATTTGATTCCGATGGTGCTCAGAATTGGTTGAAAGAGATTGAAAGAATATTCAGAGTCATTGACTGTGCTGAAGAGAGTAAGGTGAGGCTTAGTTCTCATATGCTGAAGGAAGAAGCCGATGATTGGTGCGTCGGTAGAAGTCAAGCTCTTGAGGAAGAGGATGAAGAGATAACTTGGGATGTTTTTCGTGCTGATTTCTTAGGGAAGTATTACCCTGAGAGTGCGAAAGGGAAGAAGGAGATGGAGTTCCTTGAACCGAAGCAAGGTAGTATGTCCGTGGTGGACTATACTGCTAAGTTTGTGGAGTTGGTTCAGTTTCATCCTCATTATGCTGCTGCTACGACTGAGTTTTCGAAGTGTATTAAGTATGATAATGGTTTGTGTCCTGAGATTAAGCAAGCCGTGGGATATCAGAGAATAAGAAGGTTTTCGGATTTGACAGAATGTTGTAGAATTTTCGAGGAAGATAGCAATGCTCGTTCTACACATTAAAAGAGTTTGAATGAGAGGAAAGGAAAGCAACAAGCTAGAAGTGGATCTTATGTGACACCCGCTGATAAGGGCAAGCATTGGGGAAAATTTGATAAGATATCTGGTGGAGGAAGTTCTGGTCCCGTTAAGTGTTACAAGTGTGGTGATTTGGGTCAAGAGTCTTTTGAGTGTGGGAAGAACATAGTGAAATGTTCAAACTGTGGAGGCCTTGGACATGCTACTACCGAGTGTAGGAGGAATGTTGTGAAGTGCTTCAATTATGGAGAAGTGGGTCACATTAGTACTAAGTGTACTAAGCCGAAGCAAGCTTAAGCGGGCGGAAAGGTGTTTGCATTAGCAGGGAAGGACACTACTAGTGCAGACCGTTTGATTAAAGGTACATGCTTTATTAATAGTACACCTTTAGTTACTATTATTGATACGGGAGCGACTCATTCGTTTATTTCTCTTGAGTGTGCTAAGCGTTTGAATTTGTTTTTGACTTCTTGGGGGTGGTGAGATGGTTATTGAGATTCCTGCTTCAGGGTCGGTAACTACTTCTTTGGTGTGTGTAAGTTGTTCTTTGACCATGTATGGTAAAGATTTTGTTATGGACTTAGTTTGTTTGTCGTTGGAGGGTTTGGACGTAATCTTGGGTATGAACTGGTTACAATTCAATCAAGTTCATATAGATTGCTATCATAAGTTAGTGAGGTTTCCTTCTTTGGATGATGATGAAGATGAGAGTTTCCTATCCACGAAAGAGTTGAAGAAACCTTTAGTGGACGAAGCTCAATTATTTGGTTTGTTTGCATCATTGTCAGCAGAGAGTGAAATAGAGCTCAGTGTGTTCCCAGTGGTGTGTGATTTTCCAGAAGTGTTTCTGGAGGATATTGAGGATGTACCACCAGAAAGAAAAGTTGAGTTATCTATTGATCTAGTTCCGGGTACTAGATCGATTTTGATGGCACCGTATCGTATGTCAGCTTCAGAGTTGGTAGAGTTGAAGAAGAAATTGAATGACTTGTTGGACAAGAGATTTGTTAGGCCGGGTGTTTCTCCTTGGGGTGCTCCGATATTGTTGGTAAAGAAGAAGGATGGAAGTATGCAGTTATGTATTGATTATCGACCGTTGAACAAGGTGACAATTAAGAACAAGTATCCGCTTCCGAGGATCGATGATTTGATGGACCAATTGGTTGGTGCGCGTGTTTTTAGTAAGATTGATTTGAGATCAGGATATCACCAGATTCGTGTGAAAGAAGAGGATATTCAAAATACGACTTTTAGGACACGGTATGGTCATTACGAGTATTCTGTGATGCCATTCGGAGTTTCTAATGCGCCGGGTGTGTTTATGGAATATATGAATTGTATTTTCCATGAACAGTTGGATCATTTTGTGGTTATGTTCATCGACGATATTTTGATTTATTCTAAGTCTCAAGAGGAGCATGAAGAACATTTAAGGATTGTGTTACAGATTTTGAAAGAGAAACAATTGTATGCTAAGTTGTCTAAGTGTGAGTTTTGGTTGTCAAAAGTGAGTTTCTTTGGACATGTTATTTCCGATGGTGGTATTAGTGTTGATCCATCCAAGATTGATGTGGTAATGCAATGTGAAGTTCCTAGATCGGTTACGAAGATTCAAAGCTTTTTAGGCTTTGCGAGTTATTATCGGAGGTTTATTGAGGGATTTTCAAAGTTAGCACTTCTGTTAACGCAATTGACTTGTAAAGGAAAATCTTTTATTTGGGATATTCATTGTGAGAAGAGTTTCATGGAACTTAAGAGAAGGTTGACAACGGCTCCGATCTTGATTTTGCCAAATCGGACGGAACCATTTGTGGTGTTTTGTGATGCTTCATTGTTTGGGTTAGGTGGTGTTTTGATGCAAGATGGAAAAGTTGTGGCTTATGCTTCAAGACAATTGAGAGTGCATGAAAAGAATTATCCTACGCATGACTTGGAATTAGCGGCTGTGGTGTTTGTTTTGAAAATTTGGAGGCATTATCTTTATGGTGCAAGATTTGAAGTTTTTAGTGATCACAAGAGTTTGAAGTATTTATTTGATCAAAAGGAATTAAACATGAGACAAAGAAGGTGGTTAGAGCTTTTGAAGGATTATGATTTTGGTTTGAATTACCATCTGGGTAAGGCAAATGTGGTGGTCGATGCCTTAAGTCGCAAAAATTGTTACATATGTCCGCATTGATGATGAGAGAATGGGAACTTTTGGAGGATTTTAGAGACTTGAGTTTAGTTTGTGAAATAACGCTGAGAAGTGTGAGACTTGGTATGCTACATGTTACGAATGATTTTCTTGCAATCGTATGTTGGATTTGAAGTTTGTTGATTTAATGATGAATGATAATGAGGATTTCAAGGTTGATAATTTTAGAGTTTTGAGATTCTGTGGTCATATTTGTATTCCCGATGATATGGAGTTGAAAAAGATGATATTGGAAGAGGGACACCGAAGTAACATAAGTATTCATCCGGGAGCGAATAAGATGTATCAAGATTTGAAGAAGATATTTTGGTGGTCCGGATTGAAGAGAGATATAGCTCATTTTGTATATGCGTGTTTGACTTGTCAGAAGTCTAAGGTAGAACATCAGAAGCCTAGTGGTTTGATGCAACCGTTGGATATTTCGGAATGGAAATGGGATAGTATATCAATGGATTTTGTTACGGGATTTCCGAATATGCAAAGAGGTCATAATGCTATTTGGGTGATTGTTGATAGACTTACTAAATCTTCTCACTTTGTTCCAATTGATATTAGTTATCCTTTGGAGAAGTTAGCCGAGATTTATGTTTCTGTGGTTTTGAAGTTGCATGGAGTTCCTAAGAGTATTGTATCGGATAGAGATCCTAGATTTACATCGAGGTTTTGGGAGAGTTTGCAAAAGGCTTTGGGTTCTAAGCTAAGATTGAGTTCAGCTTACCATCCGCAAACGGACGGTCAAACTGAGAGGACAATTCAATCGTTGGAGGATTTGTTGCGTGCTTGTGTGCTAGAGCAAGGTGGTGCTTAGGATATTTATTTAGCGTTGATTGAGTTCACCTACAATAACAATTTTCATTTAAGTATAGGTATGACACCATTTGAGGCTTTGTATGGTCGGAGATGTCGAACACCTTTGTGTTGGCATGAAACGGGTGAGAGAACGGTAGTTGGACCGGAGATGGTACAACAAACGACGTAGAAGGTGAAGTTTATTCGGGAGAAAATGAGAGCTTCTCAAAGTAGACAAAAGAGCTATCATGACAAGAGAAGGAAAGATCTTGAGTTTCAGGAAGGCGACCATGTGTATCATATTACTGCACGAGTTGTCGTTGTGGCTTACCGTGTGGCGTTGCCTCTGAATCTTTCGAATTTGCATGATGTCTTCCATATTTTGCAACTTCGAAAGTATGTTCTGGATCCGTCACATGCTATTTCGGACGAGGTTGAAGTGAGAGATAACCTTACGGTTGAAGCTTTACCGATTAGGATTTTGGACCGTGAAGTCAAGAAGCTAAGAGGCAAGGATATTGCGCTTGTGAAAGTAGCGTGGGGAGGCGATGCGGAAGGCAATATGACTTGGGAATTAGAAAGTGGGATGCGAGAGTCGTATCCGGAGTTGTTTGAATCAGGTAATATTTTCGAGTAAGAAAATTTCTAAAGTGGGGAAGAGTTGTAACGTCCCGATTCGATTATTCCATTTTTGTTGAGTCTTTTATTTAAATTGAGTGATAATTGTTTTAATTATGAAATTGATGTGTTTATGTGATATGTTGATATGTTATATTATCTTACCATTTTGAGAGTTTTCGGGTAAAGTTAGATTGAAGGGTATTTTAGACATTTTCCAATTAATGTTAAGTTAGAAATTATGTAGAATTATAATTTTGTGAGAAAAATGATATTTGGTAGAAAAATAGAAATAGAAATAGATAGAAAGATATAAGAGTAGAAAGAGAAGAAAAAGAGAGATAAAATGAAATAGAAAGGAAAGAAAGGGAGAAGAAGAGAAAAGAGGAAAGCTTGGAAATTCTTCAAGATAGCTCCGAGGAATCGAAACAATCGGGTAAGGGTGTGAAATATTGTTATCTTATCATTGTGTATGATTATGTATGTGTTAGATTGATTAGGTTTTTATTTTGTAAAAGTTTAGAGAATATGAGGTTTTAGGGTTTTTGATGAAAATCTAAGAAATTGGTAGATTAATCGGTTGAAACTTGATATAATCGAAGTATGATAGTTAATACATGTTAATGATCACGTTTGTCGAGGTTTGGTGGGGTTTTAGAACCCTTTGGTATGACTGTTGCGCGACTGAGCTGCTGCTGAAATCGCAGTGCTCGCTCAGCGAGCGATTCCTCGCTCAGTGAGCTATCCAGAAATATTTTGGCTCAGCGAGCATGCTCCTTGCTCAGCGATACCTGGAAGTTGGAATTTTGTGTTTTAATTCATAATTTTTGATCTGAGTATCTGTTTTAAACGTTCCACATATCGATTCGAAGCTAAAAACATGTAGAAACTAATGATGCTAAAAGATGTAATTTTTAGCCTAATTTTACACGACTTTTCCGATAAAACGTAGTTATGTTAGTTAAGGAATTGTGGGATTGATTGTGGTATAGTGGCCGTTTGGCAAATAAATGCATTTCGTGAAGTGAATATGAATGCATGTTAATAGTGAAAGAGTTCGTTGCCGTTTGGCATAATTGATGCGAATGTGTATAGTTTGTTTGTGATTTTATGATATGAATGCATAATTATATTGTGAATATGTATGCATTTTCAAGAATGTTGTGGGTCATTTTGCATGTGAAGCATAATGTATGCATTCTTGTATTGTGGGATTCTATGTGAATCCGTTGTAACATCGTGTGCCCATGTGGGGTGTGAGCAATGATTACAACATGATTGTGTGCCCGTGTGGGGTGTGAGAAATCAGATTGTGTGCCCGTGTGGGGTGTGAGCAATCCATAAACATTGTGTGCCCGTGTGTGGTGTGAGCATTGGGTGATTTAATCACGAATGATTGTATGCCCGTGTGGGGTGTGAGCAATCTATAAACATTGTATGCCCATGTGGGGTGTGAGCAATGGGTGAACATCGTATGCCCGACAGGGAGTTACTTTAGGTAACAAGCGATGGTTTCAATAAGTTCATGAGTGAACTTGAGATGATTGAGTCGGTACCGCATTGCATTTGCATAGAGTTGTGAGTCGGTCTCTATGATTTTCATTTATCATCTATAATTGAAAATTGGTGACTAAACATGAATAATGTATGTTTATGCGGAGTGATAGAAGTTGGTGAATAAACATGAATGTATATGTTTATGTAGAATGATGTGAAATGGTGAAATTGTGCATGATGTATATGCTTGGTTTGTATATATACATTTTGATGTATATGTGTGATGGGTGATGGATTGTGGTGAGAATATGTATATGTGTATTTTTATGATTAGATATATAATTATATGCATTGTTATTATGATAATATTTCTCACCCTTCTGCTGTTTTATGATGCTTTATGAGGCATTACAGAGTAGGTTTGCTGGAGGTCTTTTTGTGAAGCGTGTCTTCATTCTTTTGGTCGTTCATCTCTGATATGTAGACCGGGTAGCTAGGGTTGGCTTGATGCCTTTTTGTGATGCATTTGTAGATGTATTTTGGTGATGAATGTTTATGTAAACATGAATTATGTGGTGGATCAAACTTGATGATATATATATATATATATATATATATATATATATATATATATATATATGTATATATGTATATATGTTTGATGTTGTTCAATGTTTAGTTTCTTCCACTGTTATTCTAAAAGATTGAGTTGTGGGTGCAAGTATTTAGCTATTCCACTGTTGCATATCTATTGTTGAGCAGGTATTGGATGTTTTAATTTCATGTATAATGCAACATACCTCTTTTATACTATGTTTAAATTATACTCTGATGAAATTTTAATATGTGCCTAAATGACTATTTGATTATTTGGGGTATAGAAAGGGGGTGTTACAACTTTTACCCCAAAGAAAAATATTTAGATTAATATTAGAGTAACCACAAGAAGGGTATCACACATCTATTCAAAACCATCAAACATACAGTGTCCTGTCTCGTAACACGGGTTAAACAACATCACAAAACCATATATATTCATTTCGCAGCGGAATAAAACTTCATAGTTCAAACATCATTAATTTACTTCATAAACATAACATTATCCAACCAGAATTTATCATCAGAAAATAAAGGAAAATATCCTCAAATAAAATATACTGAAACAAGTTTAACAACTAAAACCCCGTCCCAGTGTTACATGACACAGAGCAGGACACAAAGACTCCAGACCATGAAAAAATCCTCTTGCAGCGCAAGGCTATACTTTATCATCTGCAAGTTACCCACAAAGGAGGTAACATTTCCAAGCAGGCAGGGTGAGTAATCATAATTCATTATAAATATACGAGAATATGGAATATAAATAAATTAGCATAAGTATGTCATAGCATCAACAACAATAAAAGTTCAACAACAACAACACAATCATGAATACACTCCAATATTGCAATTCCAACTATCATGATATGCAATTATGCATGTGGTACCAATTTTATCGTGAAATGGATACATGACCATCAACCTTCCATAAGGGAGCACACCGTAATTACCGAATCACTTCAATCCACACAATGGGATTGAAATTTCCAAATAGGCCGAAGCCTCATCGAGAATGTCATGAAATGCAATGATGCGTTACACCGTAAACATTCATCGAGAAACCAAATGCGCATCATTCATTTCATATCCAGCAGTTCAAATATCAAATGATAATATAATTTCATCTCAATAACACATCAAAAACCTCCCCTCATTAACAACTTCAATCCCGGTAAAATATAAGGTAATTCTAATCGTTTTTCTAAAAACTCAGTTCATAAAATTATTCCATTTTTCTCATTTTCATTCATCATAATAAAGTTCATTTTATGCTCTTTTCGACGCTTCAAACGGAATGAAAATCAGACTTACGGTTTATAAGATATTATTTTTTAAAGAATAAAAAATTGCCTCCAATACAGTGTTATCCGGTTAACCCATAGCGTTAACCGGTTAACACCTGTACGTTTTCAGAATAACACTATTTTTCTAATGGTTAACCGGTTAACCTATAGCGTTAACCTGTTAACACACGTTTTCCAGCAGCCTTCTGCTGTTACGAAAACAGTACCCCAAAACCCCAATTTCTCATACGATTTGCATCTCATTATGCTCTAAAAGCCTTTCAATTCATCAATCAAAACATACAGCAACAGAGCAACAAATCATACATCAAATTACTATGATTCTAACACATTTTAACTACTCCAATTCAACAAATTATACTCCTAAACTCAACCTAAGTCAATACCCCTAAAACTCACAAAGTTCATACAAATCTAATCTATTCATAAACCAATTCCTATACACTTATAATAGATTATGAAAACTCCCCATACCTTAGAGAATTTTCTTCGATTGACACTCTTCTCCAAGGTTCTTCAAGCTTCCTGACTCTGAGCCTCCTTCTTTCCTTTCTTCAGAGCTCTTCACCAAAACACGATAGATATCCGAATTTGATCGTGTAATTCCTTTTTACCAAAAATTATCCCAGTTTATGCTTTTCCCATCTTACCCTTACACTTTTCATATAAAGACCACCTTACCCTTTTCTTTAAAACTATTTTTAATAATAATACAAAATAGTATAATAATACACCATTTATCCTTTATTATATAAAAATACACTTTTCTCCAAAATTCTCCATTTTAATCCAAATTCTCCAATCCTTCTAAATTAATTAAATAATTGAATAAATAATTAAATTTAGATTTTTGGGGTGTTACAACATACACCTATCTGACAATGATTTATCTTCAACATTCTCCACAACAGAGTACAGATGAATCGCATACGCCCATCCGACAACGAATCATCCCACCAATAATCCCTCAATGTATGTATGACAATGACTATGCATACAACATGTATAAACACCACATTATACATCTACACGATCCATACGATCACATATGCAACAAAAGTTCCACACAATCACCATAATATTCCTCACGCGACTTAAGTAATTAACCGTTCCGTTGAATTACCTACATTTCATTATTAATCGACTTCTCATCACCAAACCTCGGTTAATTATGTTTTAAGATCTACATTAATGCCTCAGATCAAGAGAATCGACAACGGATGCGAAACCGGCACAAAAATCACGAAACACCAAAATTTGCCTAACATTCCTGGTCATACGCATATTGCACAAGGCCATACGCCTCCTCTTCAGGAGTAAGAAACAACAACTTCTTCCTATAATAATCAATATAGACTCGGTTGAATTCTAACCAGTTCATCCCCAAAATAACATCCATATTACCGAGCGGTAAACAAATCAAATCCACTCGGAAATCTCTATAAAAAATAGTCAACAAACACTTCAAGCACACTAAAGACGTAACCACATAACCAATAGACGGGGTTTTAATTGTCATCCTCTAATCTAGAGTAGACGATACAATTCCTAATCTCTTCACACAATCAAAATAAATAAACGAGTGGGTTGCACCCGTATCAATAATATCAATCAAATGAGTACTATTAATAAAACAATTACCATTGATGGAACACTCCTCATTAGTGGATTATGTAACACCCAAATTACCCCACGAAATTATTAATGAAATCAGAGTTAAATTTTCTCAACAAAATATTTGAGTGTCACAATTCAACTTCAAAACCAACATAAGGCTCAATGATACGTTTTCAAAAATAAATTGTTCAACATGCAGCGTGTCGCTCCCACCAAATGACACCTGGTCAGAAGGGGTATAGACGCGAACGGTCGGCGAAAGGGAATGAATGAATAGAGTCGCCAGCTAGGCATTTTTATCCCGAAGGAAAGGTAATGCTGCATAAACCTAGAAAGATATGGATAAGACGGTTGCGAACCAGAGAGACTGAGAAAGGGGCCTGGTTACAACCTGGGAAGGTATTAGCACCCAGATTGTCCGTCGTACTCGACGGGATCCACGCTTAAAAGATTTGTGTTTTAAAGGGGTAGTGTCAGTGAAATCTGTATATCAAAGCTGGAAAAGAATGCAAGTGTCAGTGTAAAAGAAATGTGAAGTGTATAAATGAAGTGTCAGTGTAGGAGTGAAATGCTCAAGATAATGAGGCTTAAAGGATAATGATGGAAGAGGGGGAATATACAGAGACTTTTGTTCGATAACTGTTAAGTTATGCCTACGTATCCTCTCGTGCAATGAGGAAGTCAGAACACCGTAGTTCGACCCAAAGAGACTGAAAGGTAAATTGACCCGTGAACTGCTTACTTGCCTATGCTCAAGTGTATGACCTGTCCGGCTCAGGTGCAAACTGTCTTGCATTAGACGGAAGAAACTAGTTCTCATTTATGAGTGAGGGTGATGAGAAAAGAATCCCGAAGGATACGATTATTGTTTGTTTTTGTGTTTTCAGTCTTTTATTGCTTTTTGAAGTTTGTCATAAGTTAATGAGCTTAAGCCTAAACCAATGGGTTAGTAAACTCATCACATCCTCCCTCTGATTAGGGGTAATGAGAATACCTTAAGTGTGAAGTCAGCATCTCACACTTAATTACCATGATGTAGGATGAAGATCATTAACCTACTTGTGATTATTTAGATGTTTTTGTTGTTTTTGTTTAGTGTTAAGTAATGAGATTAAGCCATAATCAAGGATTTAATGGACTCATTACACAATCCTAATAGAAGGATAATAGATGAGAACATTTAAGCTGAGGAAGATACCTCAACTTAATCCATGATTAGGGATTAACCTCATGACAAAACAAAGCCTTTATTAAATGGATTTTAATTAATGGTAAGATGAAGAAGTGATTTTTATGATTGGTAAGACAACTTGAGGGGGACTTGTCCATTAACACTAGGGTTAGTCCTTCTTAACCAATTAAGGAAGAATTAGAACCCTAATGCAAGGCCCAAGTTACAAGCTTGATGTCTTAGTGATTATTAAGTGGATTGATTAAAGGATTTAAACACATTAAGGGTTTAACACTTAGGATTAAAGTTATACACTCCATCCTAATAGAAGGATGCAGGCATAAGCTTAATCACAAAGCCTTAAAACCTTTAGGGTTTAGTCCTTGATGATAAGATGAGAAGAGAAGACTCAAAGATGACACAAAGGCAAAACTAAATGGGGGACTAATCAAACCCTAATTGTTATCATGCTTGGTTGTTCCTAGGGTTTATGAGGTTTGCAAGAAGATCTTCAGAGAAACCACCAGGAAGGAAGCAGATGAAAGGAGCAAAGAGAAGCAAAACAACTTGCTTCACTTAAGAAGACAAGTTGCTTGAAGGAAGAAAGCAAGAGATAAACATGAATGAGCAAGCTCACTCTAATATACATACAAAATTCAGCAAAGAAGGTATGAAAGAGATGAAAAAAGATTGTGAGAAGTGAAGGCAAATTCACTTCTCAAACAACTTACCACCTGAAATATTAGCACAAGAAAATGAAATGCAATGAGAATGAGATGCAATGCCATGATGCAAACCAAAACCAGAAGCAATTACATGATGTTAATGATGCTAAGAGATGATACAAACATGAGGCAAGGCATGAGAATGATCAAACAAGCATAAGGATGCAAATGAGGCAAGCATTGAACCATGAATGTACATGAAAAGTTATGAAATGTAATGGACATATGACATGGCAAAGGAATGATGCAATGATCAAACATAATTCTAATATGTCCTAAGATGTCTTATGAATCAAATGAATGCACAAAATGTCATGGCAAGTCAATGGATGCAAGCAAATGAGAAATGGATGCAAAGGAAAACACAAATTAGGGTTACATGCATCATACAAAGCAAAAATCCAAAACCAGAAGCAAATGACATGATAAAAATTTGAAAATGCAATCAAAGATACCCTAAACCTATACAAACTCACTGCCCAAAGGAGAGGATTCAACTCTTAACCTATTGAAAGTTATGAATTTCCTAAGATTGCTAGGGTTTTGGGGTACTTCACCAAGAAAAATGCCAAACAAATTGAAAATTCAAGATCAATTCAAACCAATTTTATCCTATAAACTACATGCTATGAAGAGTACAATGCAAGAAGAATCATCATTCAACTCTCAATGGCTAGGCAGAAAGAAATTTTTGAAGTTTGACACAAAATATTGTCTTGAAATGAAATGAAATCCAATGAAAATGATCAAAAGGCATCAAGAACAAAAAAGAAATTTGGTTTGAAGGTTGAACAATGTTTCTAAATGTTTCTAAATGCAATATGAATTTTTTTGTGATTTTTAAATACCTAAATGTATTTTTAATTAATTAATTTCCATTAACTATTTAAAAATAAACATTTAAATGATTTAAAAATAATTTTTAATGCAAAAAATGAAAATAAAAATATTTTTGTGTTCTAAAAATTCATGAAACCCTTGACAAAAATTTTCATAATTTTTAAATGATTTTAGCTATTTTTAAAAATTCGTACAAATAAATGCAAAACAAATGAAAATAAAATGAAATTAAATAGAAAAAGGAGAAAGTCAGCCAATCTGATGGTTGGGATTCAAATTCAGGGACGAGGGAGTTGACTGCGCGCGCGAACGAACGAACCAAATTCAAACTTGCTTAATTATGATTAAGCCCTAATCAGAAACCCTAAACACTTTCAGATGACCGGAACAGTGTTCCGGTCATCTTCTCCGGCCAACCAATTTCTCAATCTCACTTAAAACGCATCAAAACCTCACAAAACTCTCCAGAATCAACCTATGAACATCACTAAACATAAACCCTACAACAAAACAACATTTATTTTTCGTGAATCAAAGGAAACAAGCAAAAACATTTTCACGGGCAAACTTTCTAACAGTCAATACATGCTTGTTTCTTGACCATTTTCAAAACCAAACACATCCAGATGATCAGTACAACTCATAGATTCATTCTATAACAAGAAATTGAAGTTCTGGAAAAAAAGTTCTTGAGCTCACCTGAACTGGAGCTTTCGAAACAAGGACTTTCTGACTGCTTCTTTGGCTCAAACAAGCTCCAATGATCCTCCCCAGAAGTTTGTGATGCTTAGCTGGAGCTTATATGAACTCTAGAAGGAGTTTGCAGAAGCTCAGGTCAATGGGGGAGGAAAATCTTATTTTTGATGTGGGAGGTTTCAGGCCAATACAATGGTTGGGAAATGATCAGAGGATCATGGTGAGTGATTTGGTGAAGTTTGTTTTGATGTTTGAAGGCTGGGTTGTGTGATTCGAAGCAAAATGCATAAAGGGAGGTTTTTGAGAATGCTGGCTTGTGGGAGAGATCAGGATGAGTTGTGTTCTGTGTTGTGTTCCTTTTGGTACACATATCAATCCTTGATAGGTCAGAGAGTTGTTGTGGAGCAGTGTGATTGGTATGGAGCAAAATGCATAAAGTCAACTTTTTGTGTAAGAGAGGTATGGGCCATTTCTGTCAAGGTACAAGGCATGGCTTGGCTGCAACTTGAATCAAGGAGAGCCATGGAAGTGGATTAGAGGCAATGCAGCAAGTGGATTAGGGTTTGTATGATGTTTTGCAACTTTGTCCAACTTTGGCCCTTTTGAAGTTTCTTGATCCATAAGTCATGAAAATGGGCAAACCTTTGGTGCATTCTGACTTTTAGGCATTGGTTTATGTTTGTGCAAAGATTAGAAGTCACTTTGAGGTCTCATTTTACCTTGGCAAGGGATTTTGCAACTTTGCCTCTTTGGTGCAAGACTTGAAATTATGTGATTTTTCCCAACTTTGACAAGCCATAACTTTTGATCCAAAATGAATTAGAATGAGTTCTTGAACTTTTTGAAAAGGGAATGATCCATTCTACAACTTTCATGACCAAAGTTTTCTCATTTGAAGCATTTTTGGATCAAAAAGCAAGGGTTGAAAAACTTTCCCAAAATGGCAAGTTTCCATTACAAGTCATTTTCCCAAAAAGGCAAATTTGCAAATGGCTTGAAATTATTCAATTTTGTGAACTTCTAACATCTTCTATGATCAAATAAAGATCATACACATTCAAAATGATGAAGAACACCCTTTGGTTGGGTCATTGGGGGCCTCAGATGCCCTGATTTTGCACTGACTTGCTCAAGAAGTCAATCTTGATTAGATGCCTTTCCCCTGGAATTTCTTCATGAAACTTGACATGCATGATCCTTATAACATATAGAGACCAATAGAAACAAGAATGACCAAAAAATTTGGAGTTATGGCCTCTGAAACCAAAACCCTAAAATTCTAGGTCATCTGTGCAGTTAAACCTGGCTCTGCTTCCATGCCATTCTCAGTTCTTGTGATTCTTTGAGTTATTTGATCTTGTGAGGATATAATATGATGCTTGAACATACATGGACCCCTTTGAAGTGATTGAATACCTTTGGAGTGGCTCTAGAAGCTCTTGGATTGCTCAGATCACAAACCCTAGATGCAAATGACTTAGGATCAATGCAGTGAATCAAACAATGTGGTATGAGATACTATGATTGAAATTATGCATATGAAGATATCACAAGACATGGTGTGAATGGGTGAGGGCAAATTTGGGGTGTTTACATCTGCACCTATTCAAACATGAGTTAGCTGTGCAAGATGTAAGCAACGGCTTAGCAGGCAAACGGGATAACTCGTGGTTGAATACCAAAGACAGTCCAAAATTTGCACTCACAGAATGAAGAAGAAAAGGGATATAGATTGTAAAAGAAAATAAAGTATAATTATAAAGTGCGGGAGACGGAGGACGACCATCGAGCAGAGGACGACTGCTGGGGATAAAGCGATGACGGGGACGACCAACATGCTGGGGAAGATGCGGGAAATAAAGCAGTGACGGGGACGGCCGACAAGCTGGGGATATGAGAGATTGTGATGGGGACGGCCATTAGATGAAGTTATAAGACTCTCGGGGAATTATAGGTAAAATGAAATAAATGATGAGGTACGGTCATCAAAGGTGAAAGACGATCACCTAGCGGGGGACGGCTGCTCTGTTGGGGATAAAATGAGGGACGATCATCTAAGGTAAAGGACGATCACCTGGCAGGGTACGGCTGCCGAAAGTATCACGGCATAGGACGAATGTCGGATAAAAAGGTCGACGATGGGGACATCCATCGGATAAGCATGATGAAGGACGATCATCAAGAGGTGAAGGACGATCACCCAGCAGGGTACAACTGCTCTCAGGGTTTATCATGACATAGGACGAATGTCAGATAACAAGATCAACGATGGGGACGGCCATCGGATAAAATGATGAAGGACAATCATCAAGAGGTGAAGGACGATCACCTGGCAGGGTACGGCTGCTGAAAAGGTATCATTACATAGGACGAATGTCAGATAGAAAGGTAATAATTTAACAAGTTTCGTTGGGGATTTTGCTGGGGAAAAGTAAACACGGACGAGTGTCTACATCCAAGAAATGAGAGGTATAATTGTTTGGGTACTGTGTATAGACTAAAGATGCGGACGAGCATCCTTAAGACTATGATACGGACGAGTATCAGGTAGAAACAAAAGCTGACACATGTTCAGAGATGATGATACGGACGAGTATCAACTGGTTAACAAAGAACACAGACGAGTATTGATTCTGCGGGGACTCTTCTGGGGAATAGTAGACACATAAGAGTGTCTAAATTCAAGAAGACATAAGTGTTTGACACGGTGTACAGATTAAAGATGCGTACGAGCATCCTTAAGACCACGATACGGACGAGTATCAGTAGAAACAAACACTGACGCATGTTCAGAGATGATGATACAAACGAGTACCAACTGGTTAACAAAGAACACAGACTAGTGTCGGATCTGAGGGGGCATAAGTGGTGTGTACAAGATACGGACGAGTATCTGTATGAGTGAAACATGAGTAATAAGTATGAGCGGTGTATAGATGAGTGTTTAACTTGCTGGGGAGGGTGACACGGACGAGTGTCGAAAGGAGAGAAGTATGATACAAACAAGTGTACGTGTACCAAGGAAGTTATGTATAAGCATCTGTGAGTGCAAAGGGGACACTTTGGCTTTCTACTGGGGATATGACACAGACGGGTGTCAGGACGTATCTGTTCTGTACATCGTTGATGGATTGTCAGTATTCATAAGTGTTTGATTTAGAACATGGCTTATGATTATGCAATATGTTTGATTTTTGCCGTAATGCTCCGTATTAGACAGAATGCTACGCTCTGTGGTGAAATATGATGCGAATGCTATGATTATGCAAAGATACCGATCCGGGAATCGGATCCCGATGTTGTGGAGATCTCTGATTGTTCTGCTTGAAGTGGACATCCCAGCTGGGGGTAAGACCATTAGTAGATCTTATAAGATGTATGGCTCTGCATGGGGGAGTAGGTCACTTGATAGACCTATCCCGGTAATGAGGGACCCAGCTGGGGTTTGTAGAAGCTTTCGTCACTCTGTTGTGAGATCTTCAGGCGTTGCTCTTCTAGATAGAGGTTGACACTTTGTAGGGAGATGGTTCCCTGGCTTTTGTACTTGGCTGAGGAGGAATAATAAATGGTAACTCATCTGGAGAGAAAGCACCTCTGGTGCTAATTGGGAGATAGACCGAGTAGATAATGATTTGCCAGCTTGGCTGGGGTGAAGCTTTTATGCCCCACGTCGCGCTTTGAATACCTGCAATCCTGTAAAGAAAGAGAAACACACAAGTAATCCCGAGGTATCCCTTACCAGTTTCCGTCATAAGAGTTTAGACACTCCCATGAGTAAGTATATTCCCTGCAAGCACGTATTTTTCAGAAGAGAAGCATCTGTATTTATGCAATCAATATTTTAAAGACATCGGACATTCTTGCAAATGAAAATAAAATGTACGAGACGAAACATGACTGAAAATCTGATTTTATTAATTCATGTGCCCTGAATTGGCAATATACAGTCAAAGAAACAAATCCCCTAAAATGAGGAGATTGTTACAAATTGAGAAACAAAAGATGTTGGCAATGTTGATGACGATTCAGGGAGCTTCCCTTTGCTATGACTCGTATGACATTTGACGTCCTTCTCGTCTTGCTTCCTGAAGAAGGCTGATTCTGAAAGAAGCTTGATCCTTTCGAAGCTTTCCAAGTTGTAAGCGATACAGATGAATCCAGAGTACAGTTGTTCGCTTATTCCCTTATTTTGCATGGATCGCCCTTTCGGGTTTTCAATCCATCGGGATACCCTTTTTTGGCTGAGTTGTCCAATGCGGCTTTTCAACTCAGCGGGTGTACATTTTTTTGTTTATTTTCCCTTATTTTTGCCCGAGTCTTTTATTCTGTTTTTGACTCGCCGGGATGCCCTATTTTTGCCTGGACTTACATTCTGTTTTTATGTCCAGCGGGTCATTTTATGCGAAGTATTTTTTAACTGCATCTGAATTCACAGGGGACAAGAAATCTTCACCATCCATAGTGCTGAGCATCAGTGCTCCACCAGAGAAAACTTTCTTTACTACGAACGGCCCTTCATAGTTCGGAGTCCACTTGCCCCTGTGGTCTGTATGAGGAGGGAGGAGTCTTTTCAGCACAAGATCTCCTACTTGGTACTCTCGAAGCCTGACTTTCTGATCGAAGGCTTTCTTCATTCTTTTCTGATACAACTGCCCATGACAAATTGCAGCCAATCTTTTCTCTTCAATCAGATTCAGTTGTTCGTATCGGGACCGGACCCATTCTGCTTCATTCAACTTAACATCCATTAGTACTCGCAGGGAGGGTAAATCAACTTCAACAGGTAGGACTACTTCCATACCATACACAAGTTGATACGGTGTTGCCCCAGTAGATGTTCTAATTGATGTACCGTACCCATACAAGGCAAACGGTAGCATCTCATGCCAGTCTTTATAGGTGACTACCATCTTCTGCACAATCTTCTTGATTTCTTATTAGCTGCCTCAACAACGCCATTCATCTTTGGTCTGTAAGGAGAAGAATTGTGGTGTTGGATCTTGAAGTCCCGACATAGCTCTGCCATCATTTTGTTGTTTAAGTTGGAACCATTGTCAGTAATGATTCGCTCGGGAACTCCATACCGACAGATGATGTCTCTCTTTAGAAATCGGGCTACTACCTACCTTGTAACATTTGCATAAGAAGCTGCTTCGACCCACTTGGTAAAATAATCAATGGCTACCAGGATGAATCTGTGGCCATTTGAAGCAGTTGGTTCAATCTTGCCAATCATATCAATGCCCCACATAGCAAAGGGCCAGGGTGAAGACATCACATTCAGAGGATTCGGAGGCACATGCACTTTATCCGCATAGATCTGGCATTTATGGCATTTCCTGGCATAGGCACAACAGTCTGCATCCATTGTGATCCAGTAATAACCTGATCTTAGCAACTTTTTAGCCATGGCATGCCCTCCCGCATGGGTACCAAAGGATCCTTCGTGCACTTCGTGCATCAACAAGTCTGCTTCTGTTCTATCAACGCACCTGAGAAGTACCATATCAAAGTTTCTCTTGTACAGGGAACCGTCAGTATTCAGAAAGAAACTACCAGCAAGCCTTCTTAAAGTCTTCTTATCATTGGAAGATGCCCCAGGTGGGTATGTTTGATCCTCCAAGAAGCATTTGATATCATGGAACCAAGGCTTATCATCTTTTACAACGTCTGCTGTAAATACATATGCTGGTCTGTCAAGTCTGGACACTGAAATCCGAGGTACAACGTTGGCAGCTTGAACTTTGATCATGGATGAAATGGTAGCCAGAGCATCTGCAAACTGATTCTCGTCCCGAGGGATATACTCAAGCTTGACCGTTGTGAAGAAAGTCAATAACCTCCTTGTATAGTCCCTGTAAGGTATCAGATGATCCTGGTGGGTGTACCATTTGCCGTTGGTTTGATTAACTACCAAAGCTGAATCTCCGAACACAGTCAAAGTCTTGATCCTGAGGTCAATGGCTTCCTCAAGACCCATAATACAAGCTTCGTATTCAGCTTCGTTGTTAGTGCAGTTGAAGGTGAGCTTTGCCGAGAAAGGCATGTGAACCCCTTTGGGTGTAATGAGTACTGCACCAACACCACGACCATTCATATTAACAGCCCCATCAAACATCATAGTCCATTCCTCTTCTGGGTCAGGCCCTTCAGTGTGAACAAGCTCTTCATGATCTTTTGCTTTTATGAACATGATGTCTTCATCAGGGAAGTCAAATCTCATAGGCTGGTAATCATCAATGGGTTGCTCAGCAAGATAATCAGACAATACACTGCCCTTGATGGCTTTCTGAGATGTGTACTGGATGTCATATTTTGTGAGGATCATTTGCCATCTTGCAACCCGTCCGGTAAGTGCTGGCTTCTCAAAAATGTATTTAACTGGGTCCATCTTTGATATCAATAAAGTAGTGTGGGTCAACATATACTGTCTCAGTCGGCAAGCAGCCCACGCTAAAGCACAACAAGTTTTCTCGAGCAGTGAATAACGTTGTTCACAGTCGGTAAACTTTTTGCTTAGGTAGTATATTGCATACTCTTTTCGACCAGACTCGTCATGCTGGCCCAGCACACACCCCATTGACTCTTCTAATACTGTCAAGTACATTATCAGAGGTCTTCCTTCAACTGGAGGCATAAGGATGGGAGGTTCTTGTAAGTATTCCTTGATTTTGTCAAAAGCCCTTTGGCAGTCTTCGTTCCACCTGACCGTTTGTTCTTTTCTTAACAGCTTGAACAAGGGCTCACAGGTTGCTGTAAGATGAGATATGAACCGTGAAATGTAGTTCAATCTACCTAGGAACCCTCAAACTTCTTTTTCCGTTTTCGGTGCAGGCATTTCTTGAATAGCTTTGACTTTATCAGGGTCAACTTTAATCCCCTTCTCGCTTACAATAAATCCCAGCAGTTTACCGGATCGCACCCCGAATGTGCATTTGTTGGGGTTTAGCTTCAATTGGTACTTCCTCAGACGCTTGAATAACTTCAACAGATTCACCAGGTGGTCTTCTTCTGTGAGGGACTTGGCAATCATGTCATCCACATAACATTCAATTTCTTTATGGATCATGTCGTGGAATAATGTTACCATAGCCCGTTGATACGTTGCACCAACATTCTTCAGTCCGAACGACATCACCTTGTAACAAAACGTGCCCCAGGGTGTGATGAAAGTTGTCTTCTCCATGTCTTCAGGTGACATATTGATCTGATTATATCCTGAAAATCCATCCATGAAGGAGAATACCGAGAACTGAGTCGTGTTATCAACCAATACATCAATGTGAGGTAAAGGGAAATCATCCTTCGGGCTGGCTCTGTTCAGATCCCGGTAGTCCACACACATTCTCACTTTGCCGTATTTCTTAGGCACAGGTACAATATTAGCAACCCACGGCGGATAGCTAGTTACAGCAAGGAAACTGGCATCCCACTGCTTTTGCACCTCTTCCTTTATCTTCATTGCCATATCTGGGCGAGTACGGCGCAACTTCTGCTTTACTGGTGGAAAATCTTCTTTTAAAGGCAGCTTGTGCATGACAATATCGGTGTCCAACCCTGGCATATCCTGATAAGACCAAGCAAAGACATCCACATACTCCCGAAGCATATCAATCAGTTGCTCTTTTACCGAATCTTGTAGGCAGGCCCCTATCTTAACCTCTTTCACGTCTTCTTCCGTACCAAGATTAACCGTTTCGACTTCCTCCTAATGAGGAGTGATAACCTTCTCCTCTTGCCTTAACAACCTGGCTAGCTCTTCAGGAAGCTCATAATCTTCTTCAACCCCTTCATCAGCTTGATTGATTGGACTGTCAAAGTCATACGGAGTCATAGCAGTGTTGTTGTCGGTGTAGTCTGAAAGGCACTCTCTGCAAGGGTTTAGATTGTTCATTTTAGTGATCAATTTTAATCTTGTTTAGAAAAAAGTGAAATGAAGTTATCATTTTGGAAAACATTGCCATTTTATTTTTGTACAAAAAGAAAAATGAAAAACAGTGAGCGGGAAAGGAAAAGACTCATTTGCAAAAGATGTCCGATATTCATTGATTAATCTGTTTGCACAAAATTACAAGATAGCTCGATTACAAAATGAGTCTTGTCATCTTGGGCAAGATGCAAGACTTGATGCATGCTTAAAAATACAGGAAATAATAATTACTCTGCAGGAGTAACCCTTATAATTTCCTGGGAAGACCAGTTAAGGACTTGGCTCCCCGGGATCCTTGGACGTATCCAACTCTCCAGGTTGCGGTCGCTTTCCTCCTCGTCTTCCAAGTTGTTCACTGCATCCGGGGTGAGCATTCCCCCGCTGACAAAACTGGGCTTCTTGGCAGCCCCTGATTGATCTTGTTGAGTTGGTCTGTAACCCAACCCAAATCTGTCCTCCTTCTTCTCCACGGGCAGCAGCTTGCCCCAGCCTTGGGCAGTACCCTCTTCAACAACCTTTCTGGCTTGCTGATAAGATGTCATGGAGGTTCCCAGTACAGCAGATGCTTCATTAACGTTCAGGGCCTCAAACCCCTGGCTCATAGTTTCATGGATTTCTCCATCCATTTCTATGTACTTGTACGTAGCCAGATGGCTAACAAAGATGTCTTCTTCACCACAGATGGTGATGATCTGGCCTTCCCACTCGAATTTCAGCTTTTGGTGAAGGGTAGACGTAACAGCGCCAGCGGCATGGATCCAAGGTCTACCCAACAAACAGCTGTAGGCCGGCTGAATGTCCATCACATAGAAGGTAATTTTAAAAGTCTGCGGGCCAATCATCACAGGCAGATCAATCTCTCCAAGCACTGATCTTTTAGAGCCATCAAATGCTCTCACCACTAAATTACTTGGACGCAGTGCCAAGCCATCGTACTCCAGCTTCACTAAGGCTTTCTTTGGTAGAACATTGAGTGAAGACCCAGTGTACACCAGTACATGTGATAGAACAACACCCTTGCATTCTAGAGTGATGTGTAAAGCCTTGTTGTGGTTACGCCCCTCAGTTGTTAAGTCAGCATTGGTGAAGCCCAGTCCATGACTGGTGTTGACATTTGCCACCACAGTTTCTAACTGATTAACGGTGATCTCCTCTGGCACATATGCTGCGTGCAAGACTTTCAGTAATGCATTCCTGTGAGCTTCAGAACACATCAACAGGGATAATATGGAGATCTTTGAGGGAGTTTGGTGAAGCTGATCCACCACTTTGTAATCACTTCTCTTTATAATCCTCATAAACTCGTCTACATCTTGTTCAAAAGATGTCTTCTGAGTTTATTTGAGAATTGGTTCTTCAAATATCACACTCTTCCCTTTTGCTTTGGCAGCAGCTTCTGCTTCGGCATTAGGTCTTTGCAATTGCGAGGCAAAAAGGCGTCCGCTTCTGGTGAAGCCTCCGCCTCCCCCAACATTATCAATTTGTGGAGAAGAGGTTGAAGAATCCAAAGTGATTTTCTCCCCATTGCAGTAAAGGTCAGAGCCATAATGCCAAGGTATGGCATTGCTGCTTTCATATGGAACGGGTCCAGGCACCGTGATGGTAACTGGACTGACTGCTGCAGAGGAGGGTACCGAGATGGTGTGCGGATCGTAGTAGATGGTGACTGGTGACCTGGCAGGAGGTGCCACTGTTTGTTGTTGGAAGTTGTTGTTTGGAGGAACATCTGATGGATCATAGTAAATGGTGACTGCTGAGATATCTTCATTAATTTCTATTGGCGTTGTAGAAGATTCTGCTGAATAAATGGATGCTGATGTCGTAGAAGAAATGGTTGTTGACATTTGATTTGTTGAAGTGATGGCTGAAGCCATTGTTGATGATATTGATGAATTGGTCGGAATGATTGTTGTTGCAGTTGTAGAAGAGTCAGGAATTGTTGTCAAAGGGATTGCTGGATTTGTAGGCGCCGTTGTTGTGATCTGAAGTATACCACTTTTCATAAGACCATCTATGCCGCTTCTCAAATTATCACACCCGTTAACTGAAATGTTGCAATAACCACAACCGAGCTCGCACCCGGGGAACATCTGGCACTCTAGAAGCTGAGCTTTATTTTCGACCAGAGGTGTTCGAATCTGTCCAACACTGGTGATTAAGAAAGATGGCTTGTCTTCCTCAATGGCATTAATTCTTGGTCCTCCATGATTGGGCATGGGATTCTTGGTGACACTTGGAGGGGGTGCAAAGTTGAGGGCTTTAGAATCCAACAGATCTTGTACCTTCATTTGTAAAGCCCTGCATTTCTCAGTATTGTGGCCAGGTGCATTGGAGTGGAAAGCACATCTGGCGTTGACATCGTAATTTCTTGGAAGATTGGAGGGATCTGGTGGTGCCAATGTCCTTAATTCAACCAAGTTGAGTTTCAGGAGTTGTGGCAATAAGGCAGCGTAAGGCATAGGGATAGGGTCAATCACCCTATTTTCCTGTGATGGTCTTTGATGAAAAGGTCTTTGTTGTTGATTGTTGTTATTGTTGTTGTAGGTCCTCTGTGGCGGATACTGAACTTGTTGTTGATAGTGTGGTTGTTGTTGTGGTTGATATGCTGGTTGCTGAGGAATCGGAGCTGGAATAGTGACAGCTGCTACTGATCTGTGGACATACTGAGGTCTGCCCCTACTGGCATGAATGGCATTTGTCTCACCGGTTCTTCTAGGTCCCACAAAAGGCTTCCTGGGATTACTGGACGAACTTGCACCATTATCAGAAATCTTACCCATCTTCAGAAGGCTTTCAATTCTTTCTCCAGCTATAACTACGTCTACGAAGCTGGTGGAAGAAAAGGCAGCTAGCCTATCAATATACGTTCCTTGCAGAGTATTCATAAACATGTCGGCCATTTCTCCTTCCGACATGGGTGGCTGGACAACAGCAGCAAGCTGTCTCCACCTCTGGGCATATTCCCTGAAGCTTTCTCTGGAGGACTGAGACATTCCCATCAAAAGGGTCCTGTTAGGAGCCATGTCCAGATTGTATTGGTACTTCCTGATGAAGGCTTCAGCTAGGTCCTTCCAGCATCTGATAGTAGCTCTGGTAAAGTGTGAATACCACTCCCTTGAAGCCCCAGTCAAACTGTCTTCAAAGTAAAACATCCACAGTTTTTCATCCATGGTGTATGCTTTAAGCCTTCCCAGAAATGACTGCAGGTGAGTTCGTGGACAAGAGGTTCCATTGTATTTCTCGAAGCACGGGGGTTTGAACTTGTGGGGAATTCTTACCCCGTCTACTAACCCCATATCCATGACATCAAAACCCAGGGAATTTTGAGACTCCAGAGATCTCAACTTCTCAGCAATTTCATCAAACCTCCTATCATAGGCTTCATCACCAGCTCCCATGACAGTGAATTGCTCCTCTTGGGGGTCCTCTTGTAAGATCCTCCCCCCAGTGGTATTTCCTTGCACATTACCCGGGATGTTGACTTCCGGATGTAGATGAGGCCCATATACTGGTGGATTAACATGAGGCTGACCCCTTTCATTGTTACTTGTTCCTCCAGTTCCCAGATGGGGTTCCTCCGGGGTTTGTCTTTCTACTAATGCCCTCAACCTTTCTTGACTTTGGGCCAAGCCATTCATTACTTCCATGAATTGGGTCATTTGGTTTCTCATCTCCAGCCTTTCATTAGCCATCTGAGTTCTGACCTCTGTCAGATCTTGCTGTACTTGATCCATTTGGATACCAGGAAGATTGTTGCGAGTAGGATACCAGTGCGGACGGTTGAGAGGGAACACCCGACGGCGAGCAATAATTCCTGAACCACAACAGAGTTAGTAACAAACAAAACAAAACAAAAGTTAGTATGCCATGCAGTATACTTATTTTTTTTCCAAGGTATCTGGCTTGGCTCTTGGTTTTGACCTTTCCAGACCCTGAGGGAGATGTTTTGATGTTGCTTGAGAGAAAGAAAACTCAATGAAACAAACTGACAAATACATTACAAATGGTGGATCATACATAGTTTGTTTTTACAACATATGCCCCTGAAGGGTCAAAATACAACATAAAAAGAAAAGTACATGAAATGGAAATAACAACAAGCAAAGAAGTCAAACATCTAATCCAAACTCATCCTCCTTAACCTCCTTCAAAAGTGCTTCAGTTACAGGACCCGCCGGATGCTCTGTAATGTTTCTGATAAGAAGGTTTCTGGTGGCAATAGCAGTGGTCAGCTTTTTGTTCCTGTCTTGGTCCTTTGACCTCTTCAAACCAGCCCTAAGCTTCAACTCTGAAATCTCCTTCTGGGCTGCCAGCAAAGCTTCCTGTTGTTTCTTTTCATTGGCCTCTAACTGCTCAATCCTGGCTTGAGTTCTCTTATCTTCTTGAGTACGAGCTTCAGTTATCCTGACCCACCTAGCTTGACTTTCTTGCAGATAGAGATCAGTCCTAGCCTTCTGATGCTTGGCCTCCTTACAGGCATTCTTCAATATTTGCTCTCCAGCTCTTGATTTCTTGATGTAGTCCTCTGCTTTCTCAATCTTGGCCAGATGTTCCACCTTAAGCTTCTCCAACCTCTCAATGTCTAGACGACCATCACTCCTCTCCCAGAGGGTCTTCTTCAGAGCTTGAGACAAATTCTCATTTCTTTCCTACAGCTTCTCAAATTCTTCCAGGCTGATAGTGGCTGGAGGTGGTACTGTGGATGGTCCAGGTGCATCCTCAATGGTGAAAGGCATCCCAGAAATCTGAGCTCTAGCATGAGACCATTCATAATACTGAGCTGAAGCCACATTATTGCACCTCCCTAGAATGGCCATCCCTTTGGTTTGGATGTTGTCCCAAGCCCAGGATGCTTGTCTGACAACAGCTAGATTAGGTTTTATCTCACAATACAGGGTTTCAGCCAAGTCTTGCACTCTAGGAGGGTGAACCAAAGCATAGCCCAATTGTCTCTTAAACAGCAAAGGATTGTAGTTGATGCAACCCTTCACTCCTACTAGAGGTACATTGGGGTACTGCCCACAGCTAGTTATTATGTCCCTTCCTTTGGTGCTCTGGGTACACCATCTGATGTCATCTGAAGTCAAAGCAATAAGTCTTTTAGCCCAATTCTTCTGTTGGTGAGGATTCAAGAAGGCATCAGTCTTAGGTAAATGTTTGAGCAGCCAAGTGTGAAATAGAGGAGCACAACATCTCACCAACTTCCCTCTCTGCTTCTCATTCCTCTGATGAATGGAATAATAGAAATCTCCCAGCAAGGTGGGTACTGGGTTCCTCAGAAGGAAAAGATGAATGGCATTCTTGCTGATAAATTTGGGCTCGTCTGCAAATAGTATAACCCCATATATACTGAGGGCTAACAATGCACAAACTGCCCTCCATTCTCCCAAGGAGGCCTTCAGGATGGCCTGAGAAGTCAGAAAGTCTAAGTGCAAACCAGGGATTCCAGCCTTTGTGGTCATGTTCTGCTCAATCAAAATAGGCTCCAGGTACAGTGCTTTTGCCACTTCTCCATTGCTGGGAAAAGTCATCTCTGGATTGAAAGGGACACCACCCCTGACAGGTACTCCAATCAATGATGAAAACTCCTCCAGCAGAGGTCCTAGCTGAAAGTTCTGGAAAGTGAAGCATCTCAAAGGAGGGTCATAAAACTGTAGGCAAGTGTGGATCAAACTCCTCTGAGAAGGGTCCAGGTCCATAACCATATCAAGGATGCCTCCATAATGCTCTCTGAATAATGGGATGTGGTCTGGAGTGATAAGTGCCTGGACCTGCCTGATGCCAGTCAGCACAGGCTCAAAGAAATGGTATGAAATGTTGCTCTTCTTGGGTGCCATGACTGCTGATGAAGAGCTGAAAACAAGTGCTGATGATGAAGACTGATACTGGAGATGAGCTACTGATAGGCTGAGGCTGGTGATAAAAGCAACTGAAGCAGGCAGCTGATGAGAATAGCTGAAGTAGACAACTGATGAACAGAGGTCTATGCAGATGAAGGGGTCAAAACCAAGCCAAATATGATGTGGATACTCTGAAAAACAAATAAACAAATGTTAAATGATGCAATGATGAGTATGCAAATGATATGAAAGGGTTTGTGATCAAGCTGGATCTGATTACTGCCTTGATATAAGTCCATGTATGTTCAAGAAGTCCAGATGGAGGTCTAGAAAACCAATAACTAGGGTGGGGGACTCAAATAAAGAGTCACATGTCCAGGGTTCAAATCACAAGAACTGTCCCAAAATGAGGTACTCTTAATCAAAACAAGTAACATGGTATGATGTGGTCAGAGGTACCTGCAAACCTGCAAACAGCCCAACCCCCTCACAGGTAGTGTTCTAAAACAAGGATCCTCAGACTCGGATCAGTTATGAGAAGTGTAAACACTTCTAACCCGGAGGTACAGTGTTTACAATAACCATAAAGGATCCTCCTCTAATTCACCTCAGCTTCTGAAGTTCATAATAAAGGTCATCCAGACTTAGCAGGCTTCCCAGATAGCCCTAGCACTACAGGAAATCTGTAGCACAGAGTTCTCAAGAAGAAACCCACATCTGAACCCTGTTTCATATTCCCGCACCAGGCCGAAATGGAATGGGAAATAACATGAACCACTCTAGCCTAGGTGTCACTCAGGTCCCAGGTATAGGACCTTAAACTCTCAGTAGAACCCCACCCACCAAAACAAAAACCAGATCCAGCAAGATGACAGTATGACAGTATGATGTATAAAACTGTAAAGAAAGCAATAAATAACTGTACATAAAGCAGTAAATAAAGCAAATAAACACAATTAGCACATAACACCCCAGTAAACACAAATCAAACAAGCGCTAGGAGGAACCCACAAAAAGAACCAGAAGCCCTGGTTACAGTATAAGATTCCCCAGCAGAGTCGCCAAGCTGTCGCTCCCACCAAATGACACCTGGTCAGAAGGGGTACAGACGCGAACGGTCGGCGAAAGGGAATGAATGAATAGAGTCGCCAGCTAGGCATTTTTATCCCGAAGGAAAGGTAATGCTGCATAAACCTAGAAAGATATGGATAAGACGGTTGCGAACCAGAGAGACTGAGAAAGGGGGCTGGTTACAACCTGGGAAGGTATTAACACCCAGATTGTCCGTCGTACTCGACGGGATCCACGCTTAAAAGATTTGTGTTTTAAAGGGGTAGTGTCAGTGCAATCTGTATATCAAAGCTGGAAAAGAATGCAAGTGTCAGTGTAAAAGAAATGTGAAGTGTATAAATGAAGTGTCAGTGCAGGAGTGAAATGCTCAAGATAATGAGGCTTAAAGGATAATGCTGGAAGAGGGGGAATATACAGAGACTTTTGTTCGATAACTGTTAAGTTATGCCTACGTATCCTCTCGTGCAATGAGGAAGTCAGAACACCGTAGTTCGACCCAAAGAGACTGAAAGGTAAATTGACCCGTGAACTGCTTACTTGCCTATGCTCAAGTGTATGACCTGTCCGGCTCAGGTGCAAACTGTCTTGCATTAGACGGAAGAAACTAGTTCTCGTTTATGAGTGAGGGTGATGAGAAAAGAATCCCGAAGGAGACGATTATTGTTTGTTTTTGTGTTTTCAGTCTTTTATTGCTTTTTGAAGTTTGTCATAAGTTAATGAGCTTAAGCCTAAACCAATGGGTTAGTAAACTCATCACATCCTCCCTCTGATTAGGGGTAATGAGAATACCTTAAGTGTGAAGTCAGCATCTCACACTTAATTACCATGATGTAGGATGAAGATCATTAACCTACTTGTGATTATTTAGATGTTTTTGTTGTTTTTATTTAGTGTTAAGTAATGAGATTAAGCCATAATCAAGGATTTAATGGACTCATTACACCATCCTAATAGAAGGATAATAGATGAGAACATTTAAGCTGAGGAAGATACCTCAACTTAATCCATGATTAGGGATTAACCTCATGACAAAACAAAGCCTTTATTAAATGTATTTTAATTAATGGTAAGATAAAGAAGTGATTTTTATGATTGGTAAGACAACTTGAGGCGGACTTGTCCATTAACACTAGGGTTAGTCCTTCTTAACCAATTAAGGAAGAATTAGAACCCTAATGCAAGGCCCAAGTTACAAGCTTGATGTCTTAGTGATTATTAAGTGGATTGATTAAAGGATTTAAACACATTAAGGGTTTAACACTTAGGATTAAAGTTATACACTCCATCCTAATAGAAGGATGCAGGCATAAGCTTAATCACAAAGCCTTAAAACCTTTAGGGTTTAGTCCTTGATGATAAGATGAAAAGAGAAGACTCAAAGATGACACAAAGGCAAAACTAAATGGGGGACTAATCAAACCCTAATTGTTATCATGCTTGGTTGTTCCTAGGGTTTATGAGGTTTGCAAGAAGATCTTCAGAGAAACCACCAGGAAGGAAGCAAATGAAAGGAGCAAAGAGAAGCAAAACAACTTGCTTCACTTAAGAAGACAAGTTGCTTGAAGGAAGAAAGCAAGAGATGAACATGAATGAACAAGCTCACTCTAATATACATATAAAATGCAACAAAGAAGGTATGAAAGAGATGAAAAGAGATTGTGAGAAGTGAAGGCAAATTCACTTCTCAAACAACTTACCACCTGAAATATTAGCACAAGAAAATGAAATGCAATGAGAATGAGATGCAATGCCATGATGCAAACCAAAAACAGAAGCAATTACATGATGTTAATGATGCTAAGAGATGATACAAACATGAGGCAAGGCATGAGAATGATCAAACAAGCATAAGGATGCAAATGAGGCAAGCATTGAACCATGAATGTACATGAAAAGTTATGAAATGTAATGGACATATGACATGGCAAAGGAATGATGCAATGATCAAACATAATTCTAATATGTCCTAATATGTATTATGAATCAAATGAATGCACAAAATGTCATGGCAAGTCAATGGATGCAAGCAAATGAGAAATGGATGCAAAGGAAAACACAAATTAGGGTTACATGCATCATACAAAGCAAAAATCCAAAACCAGAAGCAAATGACATGATAAAAATTTGAAAATGCAATCAAAGATACCCTAAACCTATACAAACTCACTGCCCAAAGGAGAGGATTCAACTCTTAACCTATTGAAAGTTATGAATTTCCTAAGATTGCTAGGGTTTTGGGGTACTTCACCAAGAAAAATGCCAAACAAATTGAAAATGCAAGATCAATTCAAACCAATTTTATCCTATAAACTACATGCTATGAAGAGTACAATGCAAGAAGAATCATCATTCAACTATCAATGGCTAGGCAGAAAGAAATTTTTAAATGATTTTAGCTATTTTTAAAAATTCGTACAAATAAATGCAAAACAAATGAAAATAAAATGAAATTAAATAGAAAAAGGAGAAAGTCAGCCAATCTGATGGCTGAGATTCAAATTCAGGGACGCGGGAGTTGACTGCGCGCGCGAACGACGGACCAAATTGAAACTTGCTTAATTATGATTAAGCCCTAATCAGAAACCCTAAACACTTTCAGATGACCGGAACAGTGTTCCGGTCATCTTCTCCGGCCAGCCAATTTCTCAATCTCACTCAAAACGCATCAAAACCTCACAAAACTCTCCAGAATCAACCTATGAACATCACTAAACATAAACCCTACAACAAACAACATTTATTTTTCGTGAATCAAAGGAAACAAGCAAAAACATTTTCACGGGCAAACTTTCAGACAGTCAATACATGCTTGTTTCTTGACCATTTTCAAAACCAAACACATCCAGATGATCAGTACAACTCATAGATTCATTCTATAACAAGAAATTGAAGTTCTGGAAAAAAAGTTCTTGAGCTCACCTGAACTGGAGCTTTCGAAACAAGGACTTTCTGGCTGCTTCTTTGGCTCAAACAAGCTCCAATGATCCTCCCCAGAAGTTTGTGATGCTTAGCTGGAGCTTATATGACCTCTAGAAGGAGTTTGCAGAAGCTCAGGTCAATGGGGGAGGAAAATCTTATTTTTGATGTGGGAGGTTTCAGGCCAATACAATGGTTGGGAAATGATCAGAGGATCATGGTGAGTGATTTGGTGAAGTTTGTTTTGATGTTTGAAGGCTGGGTTGTGTGATTCGAAGCAAAATGCATAAAGGGAGGTTTTTGAGAATGCTAGCTTGTGGGAGAGATCAGGATGAGTTGTGTTATGTGTTGTGTTCCTTTTGGTACACATATCAATCCTTGATAGGTCAGAGAGTTGTTGTGGAGCAGTGTGATTGGTATGGAGCAAAATGCATAAAGTCAACTTTTTGTGTAAGAGAGGTATGGGTTATTTCTGTCAAGGTACAAGGCATGGCTTGGCTGCAGCTTGAATCAAGGAGAGCCATGGAAGTGGATTAGAGGCAATGCAGCAAGTGGATTAGGGTTTGTATGATGTTTTGCAACTTTGTCCAACTTTGGCCCTTTTGAAGTTTCTTGATCCATAAGTCATGAAAATGGGCAAACCTTTGGTGCATTCTGACTTTTAGGCATTGGTTTATGTTTGTGCAAAGATTAGAAGTCACTTTGAGGTCTCATTTTACCTTGGCAAGGGATTTTGCAACTTTGCCTCTTTGGTGCAAGACTTGAAATTATGTGATTTTTCCCAACTTTGACAAGCCATAACTTTTGATCCAAAATGAATTAGAATGAGTTCTTGTACTTTTTGAAAAGGGAATGATCCATTCTACAACTTTCATGACCAAAGTTTTCTCATTTGAAGCATTTTTGAATCAAAAAGAGAGGGTTGAAAAACTTTCCCAAAATGGCAAGTTTCCATTACAAGTCATTTTCCCAAAAAGGCAACTTTGCAAATGGCTAGAAATTCTTCAATTTTGTGAACTTCTAACATCTTCTATGATCAAATAAAGATCATACACATTCAAAATGATGAAGAACACCCTTTGGTTGGGTCATTGGGGGCCTCAGATGCCCTGATTTTGCATTGACTTGCTCAAGAAGTCAACTCTTGATTAGATGCCTTTCCCCTGGAATTTCTTCATGAAACTTGACATGCATGATCCTTATAACATATAGAGACTAATAGAAACAAAAATGACCAAAAAATTTGGAGTTATGGCCTCTGAAACCAAAACCCTAATTCTAGGTCATCTGTGCAGTTAAACCTGGCTCTGCTTCCATGCCATTCTCAGTTCTTGTGATTCTTTGAGTTCTTTGATCTTGTGAGGATATAATATGATGCTTGAACATACATGGACCCCTTTGAAGTGATTTAAGACCTTTGGAGTGGCTCTAGAAGCTCTTGGATTGCTCAGATCACAAACCCTAGATGCAGATGACTTAGGATCAATGCAGTGAATCAAACAATGTGGTATGAGATACTATGATTGAACTTATGCATATGAAGATATCACAAGCCATGGTGTGAACAGGTAAGGGCAAATTTGGGGTGTTTACATAGCGGAATTCAAAATAACATATAATATTTTGTTCACAAAAGGTTTTTCCTAAAATAAAACAAATAAAATGCAACATCGTCCCGACACCCAAAGCGATGTATCAGCCGACATCCTAACAACGTGAAGTACTCCGACTTCACTGACCACCACTCGACTTATCCTGCTCACCTACATGTTACCAACATAGGGGCAACATTAAAAAATAATGTGTGAGATAATTACATAACAAAAGAGTAATATAATAAGAGATAGTAAGTATCAGAAATAAAACACAACTTCTCGACAACAATTATTCAACCACATCATATACATAGCAACATCATACATCTCAACCATATCATATACAACAACAACATCATATATAACAACCACAACAATCATGCAATGAGAACCAACTTGACTCTATACATGTGGTACCATATCCAATCTCTATTTCAAGATCCAATTCCCGTCGAAACTCTCTACCCATATTTCATGGTCCATTATGATCCCTATTTCATGGTCCAATATGATCTCTATTTCATGACCACACCCTCGTATGATCCTTATTTCATGACCACACCAATATCACCACAACTAACATACCCCACCTTGGTATATTATCCAACCATGCAACATGTCATGCAACACCAATGACATACTGTCGCTCCCGGGATTTTCATCCTAGTACAAACGCAAAAGTGGCGCGGAAAAGGTAGAGTCGCCAGCCAGACATTTTTATCCCGAAAGAATGGGAAAGGTAATGTTGCACAAACCTGAGGAAGAAGGAAAGGACAAGGTCCTGCAAACCAAAGATCTGGGTTCGGGAGTCGGTTACAAATTGGGAAGGTATTAGCACCCCAATCCGTCTGCCGTACCCAACGGGATCCACGCTGGCTTGTTTTGTTTCAAAGGGTGAGAAAATAAGACGCTGCTGGATAAATGAACTGCTAACTGGAATAGGAACTGGAAATAAGAAAGGGAACTGGAAAAGAGAATAAAAAGAAAGAATGGGGAAAATGTAGGGAAAATAAAGAATGTGCTCGAACGGGCCCTACCCCGCTTCCTACGTACCTCATCGGGATAATGAGGATCAGAGTCGATGTAGTTCGCCTAACTAAGGCGGGAACTATTTGTTTCTGTTTTTTACAGCTGGAACTGCGTATGTCTATGCTCAGGTGTTGCAGGCTCGTCTGGTACGAGTGCGTCTACCGTCTTGCATGAAAGACAAGTCGTCGCGAGTTCGCGCTGAGAGTGAATGAGATGAGAAGAGAATTCCCGCAGGAAAGTCGCTTATTATTTGTTTTTGTATTTTATGAGTAGTGTTTTGAATTTGTTTGTGAACATTCTCATACTAAGACCTATCCATCGCGGGAAGTACTTACACCTTGCCCCGAAACAGGACGCGTATAAACACTCCGCAACAAAGTCTCGTGTCGTACAAGAACGTTCAACCTTTATTAGATGTTTTATTGCTTTTCTTTATGAGGTGAGAAAGAATGACTCAAGTCGGAAAAAGGACAAAAACTAAGGGGGACTAAGACCAACCCTAAGTTATTTATTTCACAAAAGGGAGATCCTAATGGTTAGTGAGGTTTTCTAATCCTAAAGATCAAAAGGAAAAGAAAGAAGGGAAAAGGATGCAACTTACTTCCTAAGGAAGATAAGTTGGTCCTAACAAAGGGGAACCCTACCAAACACAAATATGGAAGGAAAAATGAATTAAAAAGCCTAAAAGAAATGCATTAAAAAAATAAAGGATAAAGTGTAGTAAACTTACCTCAATCTTCCCCACTACAAAACAAATGTTAATGCACATTTTTATTAAAAAGAATAAGGAAAACACACATTAATTAAATCCAAATTAAATTCTAAGGCACCTTGGACCTAAACTAGACTCTATTTTAATCCTAAAGGAACTAGAAAAATGCTAAAACCAAAATACAACACCTATTACAGCCCCCTAATACACCAACAACTATGAAACTAAGCCTAACACCAACCAGCTTTTTACAGCCAGCATACAGCATGAAAAAGTAGGTGTAAAAGGTTACAAACAACATGTACACATTACGAACAACATGCATTTTACAACACTTATGCAAAAAACAACTATGAAATGCAAAATCTAGAATTGCTTATTTTCATGTTTAAAGCACAAACTCAATGCAAAAATCACTAATCTCATCATGAACATGTATTTGAACTTAAATCAACATATACCAATGCAAGAACAAGAACATTATTGAATGATTATGCAAGCATGCATCTCATGAATTATGCAACAAGTAAATGCACAAAGTAGCACCTAAACATGCATATGAACATGGAATATGAACATGATGATCTTTGATTATGAACATGCAACATGATTGCTCAACAAACATACTAAACTCAATGCAAAATTCAGAATTAAATTGATATGAGTGATTTGATCAAGTATGCAACAAAATGCCACCAAATGCACATACATATGATTATGCAAAGTGCAACATACATCAATCATGAAATGAAAAAAATGATTTAATGCAATGCAAACATATAAAAACCAGAATGCAAAGTGATTATTACATACCTAATGATGTATGAACATAACAACAAAATGCAAGAAATCAAGGCATGCACAAAGAAACACAAAAATGCATAAAACGCAACATGAACGGAATCGTGTCGAAACGACTCGAAATGGAGGAACTAGCTACTGGAAATGGACTCAAAAATTCCCTAAAATCACTACCTAAACATGTATGAACATTAGAGGCACTAGGACTTAGGGCTAAGCAATCAATTAAGCTAAAAAGTCAACAATCAACAGCGTTAACCGGTTAACCAAATGGGTTAACCGGTTAACGGACCTAAAACAACAACATTTTGGCCAAAAACGCACACGTTAACCGGTTAACCAAATGCATTAACCGGTTAACGCTGAACAGAATTGAAAAAAAACTTTTAAAATAAGATCTTTTGGCCACAATCTTGCTTCTAGCGATCTCTAACCTTCCTAGGAACATGCTACCACTAATTTTCTGCTTAATTTGAGCTTATTTACACATGATAGAACCTATATCTATTAACACCTTAAATCCAAATTCAACCAAAATCACAAATCACAAGAAAACATAATCGAAACAGAATTGATTTTAAACAAAGCGAAAAGCACTTAAAGAATTCTAAAAGTGGCGAGATGAAGAGAATAACATAAAGGAGAAGTGATTAAGATCACCAACCTACGAAGCGGAGGAATGCTTCGGTGATTGTTGCAAGAATCGGAGCTTGAATCGAAGAGAAAACCGAAAACCGAGAAATCGCAAAATAAATGCGTTCTTGACGTTTTGATCCTCTTGCATTTCCGATAAGCCGAAAACTTCAACAAAATCAGTAGCTTATCCTTCTTCAATCCACAAAATATGAAGGTTGGAGGCTTAAGCTTCAAGATCTTCAAGTTTCAATGTGAAACTTGAAGAGCTTATTGAAAAAGCTTTGGTGAGAGGGAGAGGAAAAGTGAGAGAGAAAAATTGCTTATCAAAGAGTGAAAAATTGGAAAATGGTCTTCAATCCTTTTGATTTGGATGAAAATGGCTTAAATAGAGGCTAGGCTTGGAGCTAGGTTTGGGTTTGGGGCCCAAAAATAAGGTTTGGGATCCAAAATTAGGTTTGGTAGTTAGTTAGGGTTAGGGTTGGAAAAGGGAATATTCCTTGGAATATTCCGTGGAACACTCTAGAAGATGGTGGAAGGTGGTGGAAGTTTCCAAGGGAAATGGAGTGGAATTGAAGTGGAAAAATGAGATGGAAAGAATGAAAGGAAATGTGGAAAGAAAGTGGAAGGAAAGGTGGAGGGAAATGGAGAAACTAACTACCTTTCAAATGATTTTTTCTTTTGATTTTTTTTATGATTCCTCCATCATCTCTTGATCAAATATGAACCATAGGATCATTGTAACCCTAAATTCATGATTTCGATCTTAAAAGTCCGGAGTCGACCCTTTTTACCCAACTCGGTTGCCTTTTCTCTGATTCCTTGATTTTCCATCGTCTGGCCAGTCGAACCTCTTCCAAAATGAATTCGTGGACGAGATTTGAACCCTAAGCACTTGACATCATATATAAGACAAAGGAATCCACTTTGAATTGAAAATTCATGAAGAAGCCCCAGTAGAAGTGAAACCCTAATTCGGCTCTTTTATCAGGAGATGTTGCACTGCTTGCCTCCTTCAATCAAACCCCCATCTTTCCATGGCTCGTGGCTTCAAGTGAAGACTTGTGGAATATTGTGAACTCCTTACACAAGATTGGGAAGCTTTGTGGCCCTTTGGTAGCCTCTTCATAGCTTTCGGTTGCTCCGATCATTGATCACATACCCATGCCTCAGCTATGCAATACGATGCAATGTTTTTTTGATTATTTTATGAATTTATGTATGCAAAATGCTATGCAAAATGTTGAGGAAATGAGAGGGAAAATTTTGAGGTATTACAGCTGCCCCTATTCAATCATCTGCAGGCCTGAACGAATAATTGCGAGAGCTTTTAGACGTTCAGGGTATGTAGTGATTGAATACACAAATAAAACCTGGAAATTTGAACTCTGTGGGAAATAAAATATATTGGGAAGAATGTCATCCTCAAATGCCAATTCTCAAAAGGGTCCTTAGATTTAAAACGAAACCACCCTCGAATGGAGAAGCAATGGTGCACCGGCCTCAGTCGATAACCATAAACAACAAAGACTGGCCTCAGACAGCCTTTGCAAAAGAGACAAACTGACCTCAATCAATAGACTCAAAATGGTCTATCACCCTCGAGTGATAGCCACAACAACAAACAAAACCAACCTAAGAAGTACTTGAAGAAAAGAAATGCCATCCTCGAATGACAACTCACAAACGATCCTTGGATCTAACACGAAACCATCCTCGAATGGAGACGTAAAGGTATACTAGCCTCGACTGATAACCAAAAACAACAAAGACTGGCCTCAGATAGGCTTTGCAAAAGAGACAAACTGACCTCAATCAATAAGCTCAATATGGTCTATCACCCTCGAGTGATAGCCACAACAACAAACAAGACCGACCTCAGAAGGGCTTGAAGAAAAGAATGTCATCCTCGAATGACAATTTTCAAAAGAGATCCTCGGATCTAAAACGAAACCATCCTCGAATGGAGACGCAATAGTATACCGGCCTCAGTCGATAACCAAGCATACAAAGACTACATGATTAGATGGAACGAGATCGTTGTACATAAACGAGATCCCAGGCAAACAGGACCGTTGTACCAAACGAGAACCTGCGACGCGGCTGTTGTACCAAACAAAACGCGGAATAATTGGCAAACATTGACCAGAAAAGACAAGGGTGTCTGAAAAATGATGTTGGTATCCTCTGTGCGGAGTACTTCAGGTTGAGAATATGTTATATATACCTCAAAACTGGCCCATGCTGGCATGCATATGTTTGAGTTTATGGCGTAATGCTCCATGATGATGGAAATGCTACGCTTTGGAGGATGCAAATGTAACGATGATTACTAAATGCAAATGCAAAGAGATCTCCTAATAAGGAGACTGCAAGTATCCCAGATAGCTCGACTGGGGAACTAATGATCACTGAATTGATCTGCTCCATCCTGAAGAGGCGGAGACGACTCTGTGGGGAAAGCTGTCAATGATTCACCGGCTCTGATCTGATCCATCCTGATGAGGAGGAGATAAATCTGCGGGTAAAGTTGTCAATGATATGCCGGCTCTGAACAACCGCCATCGCCAAAAATAAATTGGACTTTGAGATTGGAGCGCCAAGACCTTGCTGGAGACGCACTCTTCTTGCTAGGTACGCTACCCGTTGAACTATGTTGGGGAAGTGAGGACCTCCTGACTTAGCTGGGGAAACAAAGGCATGACACTGCTGAGGAAGCAACTCGCTGGGGAGGAATGACACTCCTTGTACTGTAGGGGATTGCCCCTGTCTGAAGGGAAACTTCTGCCTGGGGATGACACCCACCTTCTGCTACCTTGCTGAACTCCGCTGGGAAAGATCGGAGACACCCTGGGAGACATATGCTCATGTTCTGGCGACTTCACTGGGGATTTACTTTTAGCTCTGTTAGCAACACCGGTACTTGTACCTGCATGAACACAATCGATAGTACCTGCAACATGGAAAGTTAGTTTGGGACCTGCCTGCCCCAAGCTCGTAGTATGAACCATCATCTGGGTATCTCGACACCCTTTCAGAGTTGTATTAAATGTTTCCGTCCTCCTGCACGGGTTAGAAAGTATTCAAATGTTCACAACACAATATAAATCACAATTTGCTGGACGTTTTCGCAATCAGTCAATGCTAGATGAAAGAACAAAAACAAGAAGCAAAATAGTCACAAGTTGACTGAAGTTGAACTTTATTGATTCGTAAAAATGGCCATGAATAGGCAGTACAAAGGAAGCAGTTCCCTGGAAAGAGGAAATAGCCAAAAAGGAAAACAAACTATCCTATTGGAAATGTGAGAAGTGGATCTCATCAAGTCTCAACCCGATTATGACTCGTATGTCTTCAAGACGCTCCGCTCGCTCTGCCTCTTGAGAAAGAGTAATTGAACTGATCTTCAACCCTTAGGATAGCCTCAACTGTAGATAGGTTACGGATCTCGCAGATCGCAGTCGTTCGTGTTAATCCCTCTTTTGCGTGGATCGCCTTTCCAGGTTTTCAATCCACCGGGATACCCCTTTTTGCCTGAGTTGTCCGATGTGGCTTTTCAACTCAGCGGGTGTACATTTTTTTCAAAATTTCCCTAACTTTTGCCCGAGCCTTTTATTCTGTTTTTGGCTCGCCGGGATGCCCATTTTTTCCTGGATCTTTATTCTGTTTTTATCCAGCGGGTCCTTTTTTACACGAAGTATTTTCTTACTGCGTCTGCGTTGATAGGGGATTGGAAGTCTTCTCCGTCCAGGGTATTCAGCATCAAGGCTCCACCTGAGAAAACCTTTTTAACCACGAATGGTCCTTCATAGTTGGGTGTCCATTTTCCCCTGTGATCGTTGAGAGGAGGAAGAATCCTTTTCAGTACCAAGTCACCTGGTATGTACCTCTGTGGTCGCACCTTCTTGTCAAAAGCCTGCTTCATCCGCCGCTGATACAATTGTCCATGGCATACAACTGCTAGACGTTTCTCTTCAATGAGGCTCAATTGGTTATATCTGGATCGGAGCCACTCAGCTTCATCTAGCTTAATGTCCATCATCAACCTCAATGAGGGGATTTCCACTTCAATTGGTAGGACTGCCTCCATACCATACACCAGTGAGAACGGGGTTGCCCCAGTTGAAGTACGTACTGACGTTCTGTACCCATGCAACGCGAATGGTAGCATCTCATGCCCGTCTTTGTATGTCATAACCATCTTCTGCATGATCTTCTTGATGTTCTTATTTGCCGCCTCAACGGCGCCATTCATCTTCGGGCGATATGGAGAAGAGTTGTGATGCTCTATTTTGAAATCTAGACACAAGTCGGCCATCATCTTGTTGTTGAGATTAGAACCATTATCAGTAATGATCCTTTCAGGAATTCCGTACCGGCAAATGATATCTCGTTTAATAAATCGGGCGACCACTTGTTTAGTGACATTGGTGTAAGACGCCGCTTCAGCCCACTTCGTGAAATAATCAATAACAACCAGGATGAAGCGATGACCATTAGAAGTTGTCGGCTCGATCTTGCCAATCATGTCAATGCCCCACTGTAAACACCCCAAATTTGACCTCACGCATTCACACCATGGCTTATGATTCTTTTCATTTGCATAAGTTCAATCATAGCATCTCATATCACATTTTTGATTCACTGCATTGATTCAAAGTCATCTGCATCTAGGGTTTGTGATCTGAGCCATCCCTGAGCCATTTGAGCTACTCCAAAGGTCATAAATCACTTCAAAGGGGTCCATGTGTGTTCAAGTATCACATTATATCCTCTCAAGATCAAATAAAGTCAAAGAATCACAAGAACTGAGAAAGGCATGGAAGCAGAGCCAGGTTTAACTGCACAGATGACCTAGAATTAGGGTTTTGGTTTCAGAGGCCATAACTCCAAAATTTTTGGTCATTCTTGTTTCTATGGGTCTCTATATGTTATGAGGATCATGCATATCAATTTTCATGAAGAAATTCCATGAGGAAGGCATCTGATCAAGAGATGACTTCTTGAGCAAGTCAGTGCAAAATCAGGGCATCTGAGGCCCCCAATGACCCAACCAAAGGGTGTTCTCCATCATTTTGAATGTGTATGATCTTTATTTGATCATAGAAGGTGTTAGAAGTTCACAAAGTTGAAGAATTTCAAGCCATTTGCAAATTTGCCTTTTTGGGAAAGTGACTTGTGATGAAAACTTGCCATTTTGGGAAAGTTTTTCAACCCTCTCTTTTTGATTCAAAAATGCTTCAAATGAGAAAACTTTGGTCATGAAAGTTGTAGAATGGATCCTCCCATTTTCAAAAAGTACAAGAACTCATTCTAATTCATTTTGGATCAAAAGTTATGGCTTGTCAAAGTTGGCAAAAATCACATAATTTCATGTTTTACACCAAAGAGGCAAAGTTGCAAAACCTCATGCCAAGGCAAAATGTGACTTCAAATGGACTTCTATTCATTATACAAACATGAACCATGACCTAAAAATCAGAATGCACCAAAGATTTGTTCATTTTCATGCCTTGATCTTTAAGAAATTTCAAAAGGGCCAAAAGATCACAAAATTGCAAAACCTCACATAAACTCAAATCCACTTGCTGCATTGCCTCAAATCCATTTCCATGGTTCTCCTTGATCACAGCTGAGCCAAGCCATGCCCTTGTACCATGACTGAACCAGCCCATACATCCTCTTACACAAAATTTGACTTTTGGCAAAATGGACCATACCAATCAACATAGGCCAGCAACAACTCTCTGACCTATCCCAACTTGATACATGTACCAAAAGGAACTTAACACAACACACAACACAACCTAATCTCTCCCACAAGTCAGCATTCTCCAAAACCTCCCTTTATGCATTTTCATTCGAACCTCTCCATACAAGCTTCAAACCTCAAAACAAATCCCACAGAACAACTCACCCTAGCCTTCTGATCATTTCCCAACCATCAATTTGCTCTGAAAGGCCCACAATCAGAAACACGATTTTTCACTTCCCTTGAACAGAACTTCCTCAATCTCTCAAACCAGCCATAAGAAATTCCAAACAAGCATTGTAAGCTTCTCAGGGGGTTCATTAAAGGCATCTTGGACCAAAGAAGCAGCCAGAAAGTTCCAAAGATCAAAGCTCCAGTTCAGGTGAGCTCAAGAACATTTTTTCCAGAAACTTGTTTTTAAGTTACTAAATGGTTCTTTATGCTTCACTGATCATGTTGATGTGTTTTTTTTTGAAAATGGTTGAGAAATGAGTATGTATTCATGTTCTGAAATTTTTTGACCTAGAACTGTTTTGATTCGATTCTCACTTTTGATGTGTTTTAAATGTTATTTGTTTGTTGATTCTTAATGTATGATGTATGGGGATCATTTCTGGGCAGAGAGATTGGATTTTAGAAGCCTAGGGAAGAAGATAGCAATTTTCAGGGAGAGGTGTGGCCGGAGAAGATGACCGGAGGTCATTTCCGGCCACCTGAAAGTCATTAGTGCATTAATGGTGATTAGGGTTCAGTTTGAATTTGAGCCATAGATCTTGTTGACTAGGGTTGACCCGCGTGCAAATGAGTGGTTCAGATCTCTCATTAAAACCCTAATCTTATAATTAGATTTAATTAATTAGGTTTAATTTTAATTCAGCCAGTTTGAATCTGGGCCACAGGATCTGGCGCCAGTCAATTCCCTCCATTTTCATTTAAATCTCAGCCATGGATCTTGCATACTTCTCATAATTTTATTTTTAATTCATTTATTTTGTATTTAACTTCTACGAATTATTTAAAATAGTAAAAAACATTTAAAAATTCTGAAAATTTTTGTCAAGCATTTCATTATTTTTCAGAACCCAAAAATATTTTTATTTTTATTTTTTGCATTAAAAATTATTTTTAAATCATTTAAATGTTTATTCTTAATTAGTTAATGGAAATTAATTAATTAAAAATGCATTTAGGTATTTAAAAATCCCAAAAAAATCACATTGCATTTTAAAACATTTAGAAACATTATCAAACTCTCAAAACAAATTTCTTTTGCGTTCTTGAACTATTTTGACCTTTTTCATTGGAAATAAATTCATTTAAAGGCAATATTTTTGTTCAAACTTAGAAAAATCCATTCTGCCTAACCATTGAGAGTTTGATAATGGTTCGTCTTGCATTGCATCCTTCATAGCATGTAGTTTATAGGATAAAATTGGTTTGAATTTATCTTCCATTTTCAATTTGTTTAGCATTTTTCATTGTGAGGTATCCCAAAACCCTAATTGACTTGAGAAATTCATAACTTGCACTAGGTTAAGAGTTAGGTCCCCCCTTTGGGCAGTGAACTTGTGTAGGGTTAGGGTTCCTTTGATCCCATTTTCAATTTTTTATCTTGTCATTTGCTTTTTGGTTTTGAATTTTTGCATTGCATGTTGTATGTAAACCCTAATTTGTGCCTTCCTTTGCATCCATCTCTCACTTGCTTGCACTCAATGACTTGCCATGACATTTTGTGCATCCACATGACATATAAGACATCTTAGGACATATTAGAATCATGTTTGATCATTGCATCTCTCATTTGCCATGTTATATGTCTATTCCATTTCATAAACTTTCATGAACTTCCATGGTTCAAAGCATGTTTCATTTGCATCCTCATCCTTGTATGATCATCCACAACTCTTGACATGTGTTTGCATCATCTCTTTGCATCATTGGAATCATGTTTATGCTTCTGACTTTGGTTTTCATCATGACATTTCATCTCATTTGCATTGCATTTCATTTCTTTGATAACTTTTCAGGTGGTAAGTTGTTTTGAGAAGTGAATTTGCTTTCACTTCTCACAATCTCTCTTCATTTCTCTTATGCATCATTGCTGCATTTTATCTTTGTATTAGAGCGAGCTTGCTCATTCATGCTCTTTCCCACTTTCTTTCTTCAAGAAACTTGTCTTCTTAAGTGAAACAAGTTGTCTTGCTTCTCTCTGCTTCTTCCTCCTTTCATCTGGTGGTTTCTCTGAAGATCTTCTTGCAAGCCTCATTAACCCTAGGAACAACCAAGCATGATAACAATTAGGGTTTTGATTAGTCCCCCATTTAGCTTTTACCTTTGTGTCATCTTTGAGTCTTCTCTTCTCATCTCATAATCAAGGACTAAACCCTAAAGGTTTTAAGGCTTTGTGATTAAGCTTATGCCTGCATCCTTCTATTAGGATGGAGTGTATAACTTTAATCCTAAGTGTTAAACCCTTAATGTGTTTAAATCCTTTAATAAATCCATCTAATAATCACTAAGACATCAAGCTTGTAACTTGGGCCTTACATTAGGGTTCTAATTCTTCCTTAATTGGTTAAGAAGGACTAACCCAAGTGTTAATGGACAAGTCCCCCTCAAGTTTGTCTTACAAACCATAAAATTCATTTCTTAATCTTACCATTAACTAAAATCCACTTTAATAAAGGCTTTGTTTTGTCACGAGGTTAATCCCTAATCATGGATTAAGTTGAGGAGTCTTTCTCAGCTTAAATGTTCTCATCTATTATCCTTCTATTAGGATGGTGTAATGGGTCCATTAAATCCTTGATTATGGCTTAAACTCATTACTTAACACTAAACAAAAACCACAAAAATATCTAAATAATCACAAGTAGGTTAATGATCTTAATCCTACATCATGGTGATTAAGTGTGAGGTGCTTACTTCACACTTAAGGTATTCTCATTACCCCAAATCAGAGGGAGGATGTGATGAGTTTACTAACCCTTGGTTTAGACTTAAGCTCATTTTCTTATGACAAATCCAAAAGCAATAAAAGATTGAAAACTCAAAAACAAACAATAATCTTCTCCTCCGGGATTTTTTTCTCATCTCATTCACTCACAAACGAGAACTTGCTTCTTCCGTCTAATGTAAGACAGTTTGCACCTGAGCCAGACAGGTCATACACTTGAGCATAAACAAGTAAGCAGTTCACATGTCAATTTATCTTTCAGTCTCTTTGGGTCGAACTACGGTGTTCTGACTTCCTCATTGCACGAGAGGATACGTAGGCATAACTTAACAGTTATCGAACAAAAGTCTCTGTATATTCCCCCCTCCTTCTAGCATTATCCTTTAAGCCTCATAATCTTGAGCATTTCATTCTTGTTCTTACACTGACACTTCTCTTATACACTTCACTTTTCTTTTACACTGACACCTGCATTCTTTTCCAGCTTTGATACACAAATTGCACTGACACTACCCCTTTAAAACACAAATCTTTTAAGCGTGGATCCCGTCGAGTACGGCGGACAATCTGGGTGCTAATACCTTCCCAGGTTGTAACCAACCCCTTTCTCAGTTTCTCTGGTTCGCAACCGTCTTATCCTTATCTTTCTCAGGTTTATGCAGCATTACCTTTCCTTCGGGATAAAAATGCCTAGCTGGCGACTCTTTTCTTCTGAGTTCACCCTTGTGTGTTCTCTCTCCTTTCGCCGACCGTTCGCGTCTGTACCCCTCTTGGCCCTGTGTGTCATTAGGTGGGAGCGACAGCTTGGCGACTCTGCTGGGGACCCTTATACTGTAACCAGGGCTTCTGGTTCTTTTTGTGGGTTCCTCCTAGCGCTTGTTTGATTTGTGTTTACTGGGGTGTTATGTGCTAATTGTGTTTATATATTTGCTTTATTTATTGCCTTATGCACAGCTTTATTTATTGCTTTCCTTTACAGTTTTTCATACTTCATACTGTCATTGCTGGATTTGGTTTTCTGTTTTGGTGGGTGGGGTTCCATTGAGAGTTTAAGGTCCTATACCTGGGACCTGAGTGACACCTAGGCTAGAGTGGTTCATGTTCTTTCCCATTCCATTTCGGTCTGGTGCGGGAATATGAAACACGGTTCAGATGTGGGTTTCTTCTCGAGAACTCTGTGCTACAGATTTCCTGTAGTGCTAGGGCTAAATGGGAAGCCTGCTAATTCTGGATGACCTTTATTATGACCTTCAGAAACTGAGGTGAATTAGAGGAGGATCCTTTATGGTTATTGTAAACACTGTACTTCCGGGTTAGAAGTGTTTACACTTCTCATAACTGATCCAAGTCTAAGGATCCTTGTTTTAGAACAATGCCTGTGAGGGGGTTGGGCTGTTTGCAGGTTTGCAGGTACCCTTGGCCACATCATACCCTGTTACTTGTTTTGGTTTAAGAGTACCTCACTTTGGATAGTTCTTGTGATTTAACCCTGGACATGTGACTCTTTATTTGAGTCCCCCACCCTGGTTACTGGATTTCTGAACCTCCATCTGGACTTCTTGAACATACATGGGCTTATATCAAGACAGATAATCAGATCCAGCTTGATCACAAACCCTTGCATATCATTTGCATACATCATCATTGCATCATTTAACATTTGTTTATTTGTTTTTCAGGGTATCCACATTATATCTGGTTTGGTTTTGACCCCTTCACTTGTATAGACCTCTGCTTCAGTTGTCTTCATCAGTTGTCTGCTTCAGATATCTTCATCATCAGCAGCACTAGCTTGTCAGTGGCTCATCTCCAGTATCAGTCTTGATCCTCATCAGCACTTGTCTTCAGCTCTTCGTCAGCACTCATGGCTACTCCCAGGAAGAGCAACATATCATATCATTTCTTTGAGCCTGTGTTGACTGGTATCAGACAAGTCCAGTCACTTATCACCCCTGACCACATCCCTTTATTCAGAGAGCATTATGGAGGTATCCTGGATATGGTTATGGACCTAGACCCTTCTCAGAGGAGCATGATCCACATCTGCCAACAGTTTTATGACCCTCCTTTGAGATGCTTCACATTCCCAGACTTTCAGCTAGGACCTCTGCTGGAGGAGTTTTCATCATTGATTGGAGTACCTGTCAGGGGTGGTGTCCCCTTCAACCCAGAGATGACTTCTCCCAGCAATGGAGAAGTGGCAAAAGCATTGTACCTGGAGCCTACTTTGATTGAGAAGAATATGACAACAAAGGCTGGGATCCCTGGTTTGCACTTGGATTTCTTGACTTCTCAGGCCATCCTGAAGGCCTCTTTGGGAGAATGGAGGGCAGTTTGTGCACTGTTAGCCCTCTGCATATATGGGGTTATACTGTTTGCAGATGAGCCCAAATTTATCAGCAAGAATGCCATTCATCTTTTCCTTCTGAGGAACCCAGTACCCACATTGCTGGGAGATTGCTATTACTCCATTCATCATAGGAATGAGAAGCAGAGAGGGAAGTTAGTGAGATGCTGTACTCCTTTGTTTCACACTTGGCTTCTCAAACACCTACCTAAGTCAGATGCATTCCTGAATCCCTACCAACAGAAGAATTGGGCTAAGAGGTTTATTACTCTGACTTCAGATGACATCAGATGGTGCACCCAGAGCACCAAAGGCAAGGACATCATTACCAGCTGTGGGCAATACCCAAATGTACCTCTAATAGGAGTGAATGGTTGCATCAACTACAATCCTTTGCTGGTTAAGAGACAACTGGGCTATGCTTTGGTTCACCCTCCTAGAGTGCAAGATTTAGCTGAGACCCTGTATTGTGAGATAAAACCTAATTTAGCTGTTGTCAGACAAACATCCTGGGCTTGGGACAACATCCAGACAAAAGGGATGTCTATTCTTGGGAGGTGTAATAATGTTGCTTCAGCTCAGTACTATGACTGGTCCCATGCTAGAGCTCAGATTACTGGAATGCCCTTCACCTTGGAGGACATACCTGGACCCTCTACAGTACAGCCATCAACAACTGTCAGCCTAGAAGAGTTTGAGAAGCTGAAGGAGAGAAATGAGAATCTGTCTCAAGCTCTAAAGAAGACCCTTTGGGAAAGGAGTGATGGTCGTCTGGACATTGAGAGGTTGGAGAAACTTAGGGTGGAGCATCTGGCCAAAATTGAGAAAACAGAGGACTACATCAGGAAAGCAAGAGCTGGGGAACAAATATTGAAAAATGCCTATAAAGAGGCCAAGCTTCAGAAGGCTAGGACTGAGCTCTATTTGCAAGAGAGTCAGGCTAGGTGGGTCAGGATCACTGAAGCTCGGACACAAGAAGATAAGAGAACTCAAGCCAAGATTGAGCAGTTAGAGTCCAATGAAAGGAAGCAACAGGAAGCTTTACTGGCAGCCCAGAAGGAGATTTCAGAGTTGAAGCTTAGGGCTGGATTGAAGAGATCAAAGGACCAGGATAGGCACAAGAAGCTGACCACTGCCATTTCCACCAGAAACCTCCTCATCAGGACTATTACAGAGCATCCAGCTGGTCCAGTGACTGAGGCGCTTCTAAAGGAGGTTAAAGAGGATGAGTTTGGACTAGATGTCTGACTTTTTGATTGTTGTTGTTTTCATTTGATGTACTTTTCTTTTGTGTTGTATTTTGACCCTTTAGGGGCATATGTTGTAAAAACAGACTATGTATTATTCATCATTTGTAATATATTTTAAATTGTTTCCATTTGGGTTTTCTTTTCTCAACAACATCAAAGCATCTTCCTCGAGGTCTGGAAAGGTCAAAACCAAGAACCAAGCCGGATACCTTGGAAAACAAATAAGCATACTGCATTGCATGCTAACTTTTATTTTGTTTTGTAGGTTTTGTATTATTTGTTTCTAACTCTGTTGTGTCTCAGGAAATATTGCTCGCAGAAGGGTGTTCCCTGTCAACCGTGCACACCGGTATCCTACTCGCAACAACCTTCCGGGTATCCTAATGGAGCAAGTACAGCAAGACCTGACTGAGGTCAGAACCCAGATGGCTAATGAAAGAGTGGAGATGCGAAACCAAATGGCCCAATTCATGACTGTAATGACTGGCCTGGCCCAGAGTCAGGAAAGGCTAAGGGCATTGGTAGAAAGACAAACCCCCGAGGAACCTCATCCTGGGACTGGAGGAACAAGTAATAATGAGAGAGGTCAGCCTCATGTTAATCCACCTGTATTTGGACCTCATCTAGATCCGAAAGTCAACATTCAGGGAAATGTGCAAGGAAATACTGCTGGGGGGAGAATCCTGCAAGAGGATCCCCAAGAAGAGCAGTTTACTGTCATGGGAGCTGGGGATGAAGTCTATGATAGGAGGTTTGATGAAATTGCTGAGAAGTTGAGATCTTTGGAGTCTCAAAACTCTTTGGGTTTCGATGTAATGGATATGGGGTTAGTGGATGGGGGTAAGAATTCCCCACAAGTTCAAACCTCCGTGCTTCGAGAAATACAATGGAACTTCCTGTCCACGAACTTATCTACAGTCCTTTCTGGGGAGACTTAAAGCATATACCATGGATGAAAAGTTGTGGATGTTCTATTTTGAAGACAGTTTGACTGGGGCTTCAAGGGAGTGGTACTCACACCTGACCAGAGCTACTATCAGATGCTGGAAGGATCTAGCTGAGGCCTTCATAAGACAATATCAATATAATCTGGATATGGCTCCTAACAGGACCCTTTTGATGGGAATGTCTCAATCCTCCAGAGAAAGCTTCAGGGAGTATGCCCAAAGGTGGAGACAGCTTGCTGCTGCTGTCCAACCACCCATGTCGGAAAGAGAAATGGCCGACATGTTCATGAATACTTTGCAAGGAACATACATTGATAGATTGGCTGCATTTTCTTCCACCAGTTTTGCTGACGTAGTTATAGCTGGAGAAAGAATTGAGAGTCTATTAAAGATGGGCAAAATTTCTGATAATGGTGCAAGTTCGTCCAGTAATCCCAGGAAGCCTTTTGTGGGACCTCGAAGGACCGGTGAGACAAATGCCATCCATGCCACCAGGGGCAGACCTCAGTATGTCCACAGATCAGTAGCAGCTGTCACTATTCCAGCTCCGATTCCTCAGCAATCAGCATATCAACAACCACAACAACCACATTATCAACATCAAGTTCAGTATCCGCCACAGAGAACCTACAACAACAACAATAGCAATCAACAACAAAGGCCCTTCCAACAAAGACCATCACAGGCAAACAGGGTGATTGACCCTATCCCTATGCCTTATGTTGCCTTATTGCCACAACTCCTGAAGCTTAACTTGGTTGAGTTAAGGACATTGGCACCTCTAGATCCCTCCAATCTCCCGAAGAATTATGATGTCAATGCCAGGTGTGCTTTCCATTCCAATGCACCAGGCCACAATACTGAGAAATGCAGGGCTTTGCAAATGAAAGTTCAAGATCTGGTGGATTCTAAAGCCCTCAACTTCGCACCTCCTCCAAATGTCAACAGAAATCCTATGCCTAATCATGATGGGCCGAGGATTAATGCCATCGAGGAAGACAAACCATCTACTTTGATCACCAGTGTTGCACAAATTCGAACACCTCTGATCGAAATTAAAGCTCAGCTTCTAGAGTGCCAGGTGTTCCCTGGGTGTGAGCTCGGTTGTGGGTATTGCAACATTGCAGTCAACGGGTGTGATAATTTGAGAAGTGGTATAGATGGTCTTATCAAGGATGGAATCCTTCAGATCTCAACAACGGCGCCTACAAATCCAGCAATTCCTTTGACAACAATTCATGATTCTTCTACAACAGCAGCAACAATCATTCCTACCGATTCATCAATATCATCAGCAATGGCTCCTTCCATCACTTCAACAAGTCAAATTTCAACAACCATTTCTTCTACAACATCAGCATCCTTTTTATCAACGAAATCTTCTACAACTCCAACAGAAATGAATGAAGATGTCTCAGCAGTCACCATCTACTATGATCCATCAAATGTTCCTCCGAGCAACAATTTCCAACAACAAGCAGTGGCACTTCCTGCCAGGTCACCAATCACAATTTACTACGATCCGCACACCATTACAGTACCCTCCTCTGCAGCAGTCAGTCCAGTTACCTTCACGGTGCCTGGACCAGTTCCTTATGAAAGCAGTAGTGCTATACCTTGGCATTATGGCTCTGATCTTTACTGCAACGGGGAGAAAATCACTTTGGATTCTTCAACCTCTTCTCCACAAATTGATAATGTTGGGGGAGGCGGAGGCTTCACCAGAAGCGGACGCCTTTTTGCCTCACAAGTACAAAGACCTAATGTTGAAGCAGAAGCCGCTGCCAAAGCAAAAGGAAAGAGTGTGGTACTTGAAGAGCCAGCTATCAAAGAAACTCAGAAGACATCTTTTGAACAAGATGTAGACGAGTTCATGAGAATCATAAAGAGAAGTGATTACAAAGTGGTGGATCAGCTTCACCAAACTCCCTCAAAAATCTCCATATTATCCCTATTGATGTGTTCTGAAGCTCACAGGAATGCATTATTGAAAGTCCTGCACGCAGCATACGTGCCAGAGGAGATCACTGTTAATCAGCTAGAAACTGTGGTGGCAAATGTCAACACCAGTCATGGACTGGGCTTCACCAATGCTGACTTAACAACTGAGGGACGTAACCACAACAAGGCTTTACATATCACCTTGGAATGCAAGGGTGTTGTTCTATCTCATGTACTGGTGGACACTGGGTCATCACTCAATGTTCTACCAAAGAAAGCCTTAGTGAAGCTAGAGTATGATGGCTTGGCACTGCGTCCGAGTAATTTGGTGGTGAGAGCATTTGATGGCTCTAAAAGATCAGTGCTTGGGGAGATTGATCTTCTTGTGATGATTGGCCCGCAAACTTTTAAAATTACCTTCTATGTGATGGACATTCAGCCAGCCTACAGCTGTTTGTTGGGTAGACCCTGGATCCACGCCGCTGGCGCTGTTACGTCTACCCTTCACCAGAAGCTGAAATTCGAGTGGGAAGGCCAGATCATCACCATCTGTGGGGAGGAAGACATCTTTGTTAGCCATCTGGCTACGTACAAGTACATAGAAATGGATGGAGAGATCCATGAAACTATGAGCCAAGGGTTTGAAGCCCTGAACATTAATGAAGCATCTGCTGTACTGGGAACCTCCATAACGTCGTATCAGCAAGCCTGGAAGGTTGTTGAAGAGGGTACTACCCAAGGCTGGGGCAAGCTGCTGCCTGTGGAAAAGAAAGAAGACAGATTTGGGTTGGGTTACAAACCAACTCAACGAGATCAATCAGAGGCTGCAAAAGAGCCCAATTTTGTCAGCGGGGGAATGCTCACCCCGGATGCTGTGAACAACTTGGAAGACGAGGAGGAAAGCGACCGCAACCTGGAGAGCTGGATACGTCCAAGGATCCCGGGGAGCCAAGTCCTTAACTGGTCTTCCCAGGAAATTATAAGGGTTACTCCTGCAGAGTAATTATTATTTCCTGTATTTTTAAGCATGCATCAAGTCTTGCATCTTGCCCAAGATGACAAGACTCATTTTGTAATCGGGCCATCTTGTAATTTTGTGCAAATGGATTAATCAATGAATGTCGGACATCTTTTGCAAATGAGTCTTTTCCTTTTTCGCTCACTGTCTTTTCATTTTTCTTTTTGTACAAAAATAAAATGGCAATGTTTTTCAAAATGATAACTTCATTTCACTTTTTCTAAGCAAAGATTAAAATTGATCACTAAAATAAACCAATCTAAAACCTTGCAGAAAATGCCTTTCAGACTGCACCGACAACAACACTGCTATGACTTCGTATGACTTTGACAATCCAATCAATCAAGCTGATGAAGGGGTTGAAGAAGACTATGAGCTACCTGAAGAGCTAGCCAGGTTGTTAAGGCAAGAGGAGAAGGTTATCACTCCTCATCAGGAGGAGATTGAAACGGTTAATCTTGGTACGGAAGAAGACGTGAAAGAAGTTAAGATAGGGGCCTGCCTACAAGATTCAGTAAAAGAGCAACTGATTGATATGCTTCGGGAGTATGTGGATGTCTTTGCTTGGTCTTATCAGGATATGCCAGGGTTGGACACCGATATTGTCATGCCCAAGCTGCCTTTAAGGGAAGATTGCCCACCAGTAAAACAGAAGTTGCGCCGTACTCGCCCAGATATGGCAATGAAGATTAAAGAAGAGGTACAAAAGCAGTGGGACACCGGTTTCCTTGCTGTGACTAGCTATCCGCCGTGGGTTGCTAATATTGTACCTGTGCCTAAGAAAGATGGCAAGGTGAGAATGTGTGTGGACTACCGGGATCTGAACAGAGCCAGCCCGAAAGACAATTTCCCTTTACCTCACATTGATGTATTGGTTGATAACACGGCTCAGTTCTCGGTGTTCTCCTTCATGGATGGATTTTCAGGATATAATTAGATCAAGATGTCACCTGAAGACATGGAGAAGACAACTTTCATCACACCCTGGGGCACATTTTGTTATAAGGTAATGCCGTTCAGACTAAAGAATACTGGTGCCACCTATCAACGGGCTATGGTAACATTATTCCATGACATGATCCACAAAGAAATTGAATGTTATGTGGATGACATGATTGCCAAGTCCCTCACAGAAGAAGACCACCTGGTAAACCTGTTGAAGTTATTCAAGCGTCTGAGGAAGTACCAACTGAAGTTAAACCCCAACAAGTGCACATTCGGGGTACGATCCGGTAAGCTGCTGGGATTTATTGTAAGCGAGAAAGGGATAGAAGTTGACCCTGATAAAGTTAAAGCCATTCAAGAAATGCCTGCACCGAAGTCGGAAAAAGAAGTTCGGGGGTTTCTAGGTAGATTGAACTACATTTCACGGTTCATATCTCACCTTACAGCGACCTGTGAGCCCTTGTTCAAGCTATTAAGAAAAGAACAAACGGTCAGGTGGAACGAAGACTGCCAGAGGGCTTTTGACAAAATCAAGGAATATTTACAAGAACCTCTGATCCTTATGCCTCTAGTTGAAGGAAGACCTCTAATCATGTACTTAACAGTATTAGAGGAGTCAATGGGGTGTGTGCTGGGCCAGCATGACGAGTCTGGTCGAAAAGAGTATGCAATATACTACCTAAGCAAAAAGTTTACCGACTGTGAACAACGTTATTCACTGCTCGAGAAAACTTGTTGTGCTTTAGCGTGGGCTACTCGCCGACTGAGACAGTATATGTTGACCCATACTACTTTATTAATCTCAAAGATGGATCCAGTTAAGTACATTTTTGAGAAGCCAGCACTTACCGGACGGGTTGCAAGATGGCAAATGATCCTCACAGAATATGACATTCAGTACACATCCCAAAAGGCCATCAAAGGCAGTGTATTGTCTGATTACCTTGCTGAGCAACCCATCAATGGTTACCAGCCTATGAGATTTGACTTCCCTGATGAAGACATCATGTTCATAAAAGCAAAAGACCATGAAGAGCCTGTTCACACTGAAGGGCCCGACCCGGAAGAAGAATGGACTATGATGTTTGACGGGGCTGTTAATATGAATGGTCGTGGTGTTGGTGTAGTACTCATTACACCTAAGGGAGTTCACATGCCTTTCTCGGCAAAACTCACCTTTAACTGCACTAACAACGAAGCTTGTATTATGGGTCTTGAGGAAGCCATTGACCTCAGGATCAATACTTTGACTGTGTTCGGAGATTCAGCTCTGGTAATTAATCAAACCAACGACAAATGGTATACCCACCAAGATCATCTGATACCTTATCGGGACTATACAAGGAGGTTATTGACTTTCTTCACAACAGTCAAGCTTGAGTATATCCCTCGAGACGAAAATCAGTTTGCAGATGCTCTGGCTACCATTTCATCCATGATCAAAGTTCAAGCTGCCAACTTTGTGCCCCGAATTTCAGTGTCCAGACTTGACAGACCAGCATACGTGTTCTCAGCAGATGTTGTTAAAGATGATAAGCCTTGGTTCCATGACATTAAGTGCTTCTTGGAGGATCAAACATACCCACCTGGGGCACCTTCCAATGATAAGAAGACATTAATAAGGCTAGCTGGTAGTTTCTTCCTGAATATTGACGGTTCCCTGTACAAGAGAAACTTTGATATGCTACTCCTCAGATGCGTCGATAAGACAGAAGCAGACTTGTTGATGCACGAGGTGCACGAAGGATCCTTTGGTACCCATGCAGGAGGGCATGCTATGGCTAAAACGTTGTTGAGATTAGGCTATTACTGGATCACAATGGATGCAGACTGTTGTGCCTATGCCCCAAAATGCCATAAATGCCAGATCAATGCGGATAAAGTGCACGTGCCTCTGAATCCTCTGAATGTGATGTCTTCGCCCTGGCCCTTTGCCATGTGGGGCATTGATATGATTGGCAAGATTGAACCGACTGCTTCAAATGGCCACAGATTCATCCTAGTAGCAATTGACTATTTTACCAAGTGGGTTGAAGCAACTTCATATGCAAATGTTACAAGGCAAGTGGTAGCCCGATTCCTGAAGAGAGACATAATCTGTCGGTATGGAGTTCCCGAGCGAATCATTACTGATAATGGTTCCAACTTAAACAATAAAATGATGGCAGAGCTATGCCAGGACTTCAAGATCCAACATCACAATTCTTTTCCTTACAGGCCAAAGATGAATGGCGCTGTAGAGGCAGCTAACAAGAATATCAAGAAAATTGTACAAAAGATGGTGGTTACCTACAAAGACTGGCATGAAATGCTACCATTTTCCTTGCATGGGTACCGGACGGTAATCAGAATATCCACTGGGGCAACACCGTATCAGCTTGTGTATGGTATGGAGGCAGTCCTACCTGTTGAAGTTGAATTACCCTCCCTGCGGGTACTGATGGATGTTAAGTTGAATGAAGCAGAGTGGGTCCAATCCCGATACGAACAACTGAATCTGATTGAAGAGAAGAGATTAGCTGCAATCTGTTATGGGCAGCTGTATCAGAGAAGAATGAAGAAAGCCTTCGATCAGAAAGTCAGACTCCAAGAATACCAAGTAGGAGATCTTGTGCTGAAAAGACTCCTCCCTCCTCATACAGACCACAGGGGCAAGTGGACTCCTAATTATGATGGTCCATTCATAGTAAAGAAAGTTTTCTCCGGTGGAGCACTGATGCTCAATACTATGGATGGTGAAGACTTCCTGTCCCCTGTGAATTCAGATGCAGTTAAAAAATACTTCGCATAAAATGACCCGCTGGACATAAAAACAGAATGTGAGTCCAGGCAAAAATAGGGCATCCCGGCGAGTCAAAAACAGAATAAAAGACTCGGGCAAAAATAAGGGAAAATGAATAAAAAAAATGTGTACACACGCTGAGTTGAAAAGCCGCATTGGACGACTCAGGCAAAAATGGGTATCCCGGTGGATTGAAAACCCGAAAGGGCGATCCACGCAAAATAAGGGAATAAGCGAACAACTGCATTCTGAATTCATCACTTGCAGCATGGTAGGCTCCGAAAAGTCCGAGCGTCGGTCAGAATCAGCCTCATTCAAAAGCAAGATGAGAAGAACGACAAAAGTCATACGAGTCATAGCAAAAGGGAAGCTCCTTGAAGCGTCATCAGCATTGCCAACATCTTTTTGTTTCTCAATTTGTAACGATTTCCTCATTTCAGGGGATCCGTTTCTTTGACTGTATCTTGCCAATTCAGGGCGCATAAATTAATAAAATCTGATTTTCAGTCATGTTTCGTCTCGTACATTTTATTTTCATTTGCAAAATGTCCGATGTCCTTGAGATATTGATTGCATAAATACAGATGCTTCCCTTCTAAAAATACGTGCTTGCAGGAAATATACTTACTCCCGGGAGTGTCTAAACTCCTATGATGGAATCCAGTAAAGGATACCTCAGAGTACTTGTGCGTTTCTTGGTATTTACAGGATTGCAGGTTTTCAAAGCACAACATGGGGCATGAAAGCTTCTCCCCAGTAGGCTGCCAAATCATTGTTTCCTCAGCACACCTTCCCAAACAGCACCAGAGATGCTTTCTCCCCATCAGAATGGCCAGGCATCACTTCTCCAACATTTCCTTCAAAGAGCAGCACCAGAAGGTGTTCATATCCCCAGCTGAGTTGTCAAGTATCATCCTCAGCAGGATCCCCACGGAAATCTCTGGGAAGATCCTTCAGTGATTTCCCTCCTTCCCCAGCCAAGTGCTAGACAGGGAACCAGCTCCCCACAGAGTTTCAGCCTCTATCCAGAAGAGCAATGCCTGAAGATCTCGCGACAAAGAAAAGAGAGCTTCTACAGGTCCCAGCTGGGTCCCTCATTGCCAAGAAAGGTTTATCAATGACCTACTTCCCCATGAAAAGTCATATATGTCAGATCTATCAATGACCTTATCCCCAGCTGGGATATCCACTTCAAGCAGATCAGCCAGAGATCTCCTCAGCAACGGGATCCGAATCCCGGATCGTTATCTTTGCATAATCATAGCATTCGCATCATATTTTCCCCCAGAGCGTAGCATTCTGTCTAATACGGAGCATTACGGCAAAAATCAAACATATTGCATAATCATAAGCCATGTTCTGAATCAAACACTTATAAATACTGACAATCCATCAATAATATACAGAACATTCCCCAATTCCTCACCAGAGAACCAAAGCATTTCCCTTAAAGATACAGAAACATGCTCCTTTTTGGCACTCGTCCGTGTCATTATTCCCCAGTAAAATTTCCCGGGCAAATAGATACTTCTTGACACTCGTCTGTGTCATATCCCCAGCAGAAAGCCAAAGAGTCTCCTTTGCACTCACTATACAGATACATATATATACACAATTCCTTGACACTCGTTTGTGTCACCTTCCCCAGCGTTGTAGCCTAAACACTTTATGAATCAAATACTTGTTTATAGTACACTTTTTCCGGCACTCGTCTGTGTCCCACTCATACAGATACTCGTCCGTATCTTGTATATACCACTTAAATCCCCTCAGATCCAACACTCGTCCGTGTTCTTTGTTAACAAGTTGGTACTCGTCCGTATCATCATCTCTGAACATGCGTCAAGTGTTTATTTCTACTGATACTCGTCCGTATCATAGTCTTAAGGATGCTCGTCCGCATCTTTAATCTATACACCGTGTCAAAACACTTAGTTTTCTTGAATTTAGACACTCGTCTGTGTCTACCCTTCCCCAGAAGAGTCCCCAACAAAACTTGTTAAACTATTTTCTTTTCATCCGACATTCGCCCTATGTCGTGATACTTTTGGCAGTCGTCCCCTGCCAGGTGATCGTCCTTCACCTCCTGATGATCGTCCTTCATCACTCCCACAGGAGTCTCTATTCATTAGAACCCCTTCTAATCCGACATTCGTCCTATGTCGTGATATTTTTAGCAGCCGTCCCCTGCTAGGTGATCGTCCTTCACCTCTTGATGATCGTCCTTCATCATTTTATCCGATGGCCGTCCCCATCGTTGATCTTGTTATCTGACATTCATCCTATGTCATGATAAATCTCGAGAGCAGCCGTACCCTGCTAGGTGATCGTCCTTCACCTCTTGATGATCGTCCTTCATCATGCTTATCCGATGGCCGTCCCCATCGTCGACCTTTCCATCCGACATTCGTCCTATGTCGAGACACTTTTGGCAACCGTACCCTGCCAGGTGATCGTTCTTCACCTTAGATGACCGTCCCTCATCTTATCCCCAACAAGAGCAGCCGTCCCCTGCTAGGTGATCGTCCTTCACCTTTGATGATCGTACCTCATCATTTATTTCATTTATGCCTTGAACCTGATGGTCGTCCCCATCATTCACTTTACCTATAATCCCCAGAGAGTCTTTTAGCTTTACCTGATGGACGTCCCCATCATGATCTCTTATACCCCAGCTTGTCGGCCGTCCCCGTCATTGCTTTATTGCCCGCATTTTCCCCCAGCATGTCGGTCGTCCCCGTCATTGCTTCATCCCCAGCAGTCGTCCTCTGCTCGACGGTCGTCCTCCGTCGCCCGCACTTTATAATTATACTTTACTTCCCCTTTACAATCTATATCCCTTTTCTTCTTCATTCTGTGAGTGCAAATTTTGGACTGTCTTTGGTATTCAACCACAAGTTATCTTGTTTGCCTGTTAAGCCGTTGCTTACATCCTGCACAGCTAACTCATGCTTGAATAGGGGCAGCTGTAAACACCCCAAATTTTACCTCACCCATTCACGCCATGGCTTATGATTCTTTTCATTTGCATAAGTTCAATCATAGCATCTCATATCACATTTTTGATTCACTGCATTGATTCAAAGTCATCTGCATCTAGGGTTTGTGATCTGAGCCATCCCTGAGCCATTTGAGCTACTCCAAAGGTCATAAATCACTTCAAAGGGGTCCATGTGTGTTCAAGTATCATATTATATCCTCTCAAGATCAAAGAAAGTCAAATAATCACAAGAACTGAGAAAGGCATGGAAGCAGAGCCAGGTTTAACTGCACAGATGACCTAGAATTAGGGTTTTGGTTTCAGAGGCCATAACTCCAAAATTTTTGGTCATTCTTGTTTCTATGGGTCTCTATATGTTATGAGGATCATGCATATCAATTTTCATGAAGAAATTCCATGAGGAAGGCATCTGATCAAGAGATGACTTCTTGAGCAAGTCAGTGCAAAATCAGGGCATCTGAGGCCCCCAATGACCCAACCAAAGGGTGTTCTCCATCATTTTGAATGTGTATGATCTTTATTTGATCATAGAATGTGTTAGAAGTTCACAAAGTTGAAGAATTTCAAGCCATTTGCAAAGTTGCCTTTTTGGGAAAGTGACTTGTGATGAAAACTTGCCATTTTGGGAAAGTTTTTCAACCCTCTCTTTTTGATTCAAAAATGCTTCAAATGAGAAAACTTTGGTCATGAAAGTTGTAGAATGGATCCTCCCATTTTCAAAAAGTACAAGAACTCATTCTAATTCATTTTGGATCAAAAGTTATGGCTTGTCAAAGTTGGCAAAAATCACATAATTTCATGTTTTACACCAAAGAGGCAAAGTTGCAAAACCTCATGCTGTCGCTCCTGGGATTTTCATCCTAGTACAAACGCGAAAGTGGCGCGGAAAAGGTAGAGTCGCCAGCCAGACATTTTTATCCCGAAAGAATGGGAAAGGTAATGTTGCACAAACCTGAGGAAGAAGGAAAAGGACGAGGTCCTGCGAACCAAAGATCTGAGTTCGGGAGTCGGTTACGACCTGGGAAGGTATTAGCACCCCAGATCGTCCGCCGTACCCGACGGGATCCACGCTTGCTTGTTTTGTTTCAAAGGGTGAGAAAATAATATGCTGCTGAATAAAACCGCTACTGGAACTGGAATTAAATGAGAAAAGGAATTAAAATAGAACAAAAAGAAAGAATGGGGAAAATGTAGGGAAAATTAAAATTGTGCTCGAACGGGCCCTACCCCGCTGCCTACGTACCTCATCGGGATAATGAGGATCAGAGTCGACGTAGTTCGCCTAACTAAGGTGGGAACTATTTGTTTGTGTTTTTTTATGCTGGAACTGCGTATGTCTATGCTCAGGTGTTGAAGGTCATCTGGTACGAGTGAGTTTACCGTCTTGCATGTGTGACAAGTTGCCGCGAGTTCACGTTGTGAGTGAATGAGATGAGAAGAGAAGTTCCCGCAGGATAGTCGCTTATTGTTTGTTTTTGTCTTTTAAAAGAAGTGTTTTGAATTTATTTGTTTTATCAAACAATCCCTTGATGAGACTTGTACATCATGATAGATAAGCTTACACCACTCCAAGATGGAATGAGTGCAAGTGCTTCATGGAATAAGGCTATACACAAGGAATCCTTTCATTTATTTGTTAAGTGTTTTTTTGAATTTTGTTTGAAGATGAGAAAGAATGACTCAAATTGCAAAAAGGGAAAAACTAATGGGGAACTAAGACACAACCCTAATTTTCGTTTATTTACAAAGGAGATCCTATGGTTAATGAGGTTTTCTAATCCTAATGAGAAAAAAGAAAAGAAGAAAAGAGAACTAGAAACTAACTTACTTCCTAAGGAAGTTAAGTTGTCTCTAAAGAAAGGGAAAACCTAAAAGCAAAGCACAAGGTGCTAAGGCAAATACAATTAAAATGCATAAGAGATAGAAATGAAGTAATGCTTACCTCAATCTTCCCCCCTACAAAACAAAAGTTAGCATGACAATGCATATTGAAAATAAAATCAAAGCATGAAAACGATTAAGTACCATAAACGTCCTAGAATAGAACTAGGGTTCAAAATAAGACCTAAGTCTAAAGGTGAAGGTACCTAAAGGTTACATGACTTCTAAAGTCAGTAGCTACCTGTTATAGGTCCCTAAGTATGCTAGGATACCTCACAAGATCAAACTATGTCAAACTATGTACAAAAAGTTCACCTAAGTTCACCTAAATGCAAATTAGGGTTTATGGATGAAGTACGAATGCGTATGGCCTAAAAGCATGAATTAATACATGAAATGAACATCAAAGTCAGTAGTGAATGCGTATGAAGATGGATTAATGAATATATAATCATGGATGCAATGGATTAGGCATATGGAGCAATGAGAAGAAGATGTGAGATGAAATGGAACAAACATCGCATAAGATCGCAAATGATGCCAACTAAGGAAGAATAGCATGTGAATATGAATGAAATGATTATGGGTCAGTAGCATACAAGATGTGAAATGCAATGAGAATGCATGAATAGGCATTAGTGATTTTCACATAATTCAAGTTATTATTTAGAGGAGAAGAGAATCTATTTTAGGTTAAAGTTAATTCACATAAGTATGCACTTTAAAGCACCAAAACAAACCAAATGTTCATGGTTCAAAAAATAACCTATGACTGGAATTAAAGACATAAAAATGACCTATAATCAACTCTTAAAAGGTACCAAAAAGTTCCTCAATCAAATGTCATGAATGCCTTCTTAACACTTAGGTTATGCGACACATAAACACATGAATCAACCTAGGATCTAGGTGACATGGAAAAATAGCAAAAAGCCTTTAAAAATTATGAAATTAAATCCCTGGAATGATATATTGATTATAACACATGGTATAAAAGGATTCCACAAAATTATGCACCAAAGTGCCAAAACAATTACTTGACTAGCAAGGTAACAAAACGTGATCACCAAAAAACAACTCCACAAAGTGGATCAAAAAGGTCACTAAAAATTATGGAAAAAATGCCTAATGAGAATCAAAATGTCACAAATTACAGTGATTAATCACACACAAAAAATAGGTTTCACACCTATGGGGAAAAAACGATTTCGGTCCCTTATGCCAAAACACCCCTTTTTGGGACAGCTTATGAACTAAAATCCAAATTAATTATTAAAACCACCCAAATCTGGAAACAAAAAATATGACAAATTAATTAAGAGGATAAGGATTGCTCATAAATTTTTCTAGAATTTTATCTCACTCAAAAATATTTTTAATAATTGCGACGAAACGGGCAAAAAAGTGGATTTTAAGGTGAAGTGAAAGGAAGCGATCCTAATGGTTCGTAACCTAATCCCTAAGTTCCGAAATCGATACATATCATCAAAAATCACAAATAAATCCAATGCCTCAGGTGGGAGGGCTCAATATGCACCTTAAGTTATATGATCCTAAGTCTCATACTACTAGAATGGTGCATTAAAGTAGAGAATCGAGATTACTTACTTGGTCGAAGTGCCGATTCTTTCACATAAAAGAAATCCAAAAAAAAACTTCAAGCCAAGCCTTGTAATCTCCCATGAGCAAAATAAATGCTCATATTCCATAATTGCTTTGTGAAGATCCCCCATAATCGAAACAAAAACAACGACACAAAATATCATTTGAATCCAAAGGTATCCCACAAATAAAGTGGAATACCAACCAAACAACCGTCGTTAAGATCTTTGCGAGAACCTTGCATGAACTAAACAAATGCATTAGAAACCAAAAAGAGGTGCAACCGGAAGTTGCACCTATGCCTCACAACTCCAAATCAAGTAGAAATATGAATATACGAGTCATGGACATGCATTGAAATTTACGTTTCAAAACGGGGCAGCACTTATGCTCTAACATAAACAACATGCAAACTTAAACCGGAATCGAACAAATTTACATGCAATGAATGGCAAATGATCAACAAACATATATACAAGTCAAAACAAGATCAATGCATCAAAATCGCACCAGACCGAACTTAGAAAGCCATAAAACGAAAAAACGCGTCAAAAATCACCGACTCGGAATTGAACGAAAATCGCATGGTAACTTGCAAACGTGCCAACGGATTCAAATATGCAATCGGTTTTTGAAAATTCCGCTTGGAAGTGATACTTTTTGGCCGATTTCGTCGGCTGGCAGTAGCAAAATAGCCGGAAAAAATTGTCCTAAATCGACTAAAAAGTTCACCAATGGCTCCGAAATAATCAACAAAGTCAATTTACACTATTCACATTCGCAAAAACGCGCTACGGTTAGGAAGTTATGACCAAAACATATTCTCGACACGCGACACATGAACAACATCAACAATTAAGCCTCAACCTATCCTATTTCAAATTTGCACATTGAAACAAGCATGAATTTAAAAGTCAAGCACTTCAATCAATATCAAGTTATAATAATTAGCTCTCTTAGGAATTTTGTCAAACACCTAACATTCACCGATTATTCTATGTCAACTTTACCAAGCCTTTTCAATCATGCACCACAACAATTATTAGGATAAATTAATCAAGAATCAATCAATAATCAAATCATGAATCAATGCACATAATCTCCACAAGATTAATTCAACTTCAAAATTCAATTCAAGAAACAATTCAACAATTATTCATGAATTAAAGTTTAAGAAGCTTACCGAATGAAGAATCGACGAAGAAATTGCGAATCCGAAGAAAGTGAGACGCGATCTTGAACGGAGGAGAGGAGGAGAGGCCGCGCGGCTGCCGGTGGCGGAAGATGGTGGTCTTACGGTGGTGAAGTTGACCGGAGGTGGTGGTTCGTGGCGGCTTGGCTACCGGAAGCTTGATCGGAATTGTTGTGTTCTTGAGTTCTTGATGAAGTTGTTGTTGTGTTCTTGAGAAAGAGTTGAGAGAATGAAATTTGATCCTTTAGAGAGGTTTTGTGAGAGTTTTTTGATTTTTTTAAATTATGATTGAAGTTATGAGACAAATTGTGGGTCAAAAGAATATATAGTGGAGTGTAAAATGAAAGGCAAAAGGTAGAATTTCGGCTTAAGTGAAAATAACAATATCTTCGGAAAGAAATTTCGACTCTGAGCCTTCCACAATATCGTCCGCCTCTGAATCAAAGTTGCAACACAAAAATAACGGACGTCATACGATCAAAATCGAGTGCGATCGATACGTTTAAGCTGCAAGACGTCACTAAATAAGTTGTTTTTTCGGCTTATTTGGTGTCCGCTACTCGAAAATGTGACGAGGCCAACCTCTTCAGAGCATAATCTCGACTCGACTTTGTCATCAAAGTTGTAGATCTATGAGTCAGTGACCTGGTGTTAAAATCTAAGCTCATCCGGACAAACGACGAGGGAGATATGAAGTTTCTCGTGAAACCACTTTCAGCATTTTTCTTCGGTTCAGCACTTCAGTTTTGTGAAATAAACCAAAACCACAATCTTTGGAGCACCGTTCGAACTCACTTTTGTATTTGAAATTGAAGAGGATAAAATTTGTGAACCAACGCTTCAAGAACGGGTGATATCCGATGAAAATTGACTGAGTTATGAATTTTACAAAATCTGACAGACAGTGCACTGCATCAAAGAACCTTACTGGTAATTCGCATTTTCGAGATCCTTCCGCTCGGACCTAACCCAAACTGAATTCACATAATGAAGATAACAATTAAACGGAATTTTAGGCACCGAAACAACATCAATTCGATGAACGAGCCAAGAGTTATGAATTTTTTAGTGTTCAAAACTCACCGGTTCAGCATTGTTTTTCACTATGTCGACTCTAAAGACTCGCACATTCTGAGATCTTCTTCAAAGAATTAGTTCTCGGCCAAAACCCAAAAGTTAGAAAGGATATCAAGACGTAACTTTTGGCATATGAATCTCTCAGACATGTTGACCCAATCAGAAGTTACGAATTCTTGAATACCGCTAGCACAGTTAATCGGCGAAACCGAAATTTCAAAAACAAATAATTCCCGCCATTTTCCTTGATGAATTGGCCTCCGAGCCGAACACAAAAGTTGTAGAGAATACCGAAATAGTCTAAAATATTGAGTTTCAAGCCAAAATGAGTTTCCGAGCATAAGTTACAACTTTTGCAAACTGCACCATAAAACTGATATTCTGCTTAAACTCCTTTGAATCAACCGAGAACTTTTGGTTTCTTCTAAGATTCTTGTGCACGTTCCGCATGAAAAAATAAAGGCCAGTCGCAACCTGTGAAAGCTCAAATGGAGATGTATATTCATGTATGTTTATGATGCAATTATGATCTAAATGCAATGCAATGTATGAAAGGATATGCTAAATGGCATGAAAATGAGAGGGCAAATTTTGGGGTGTTACAGCTGCCCCTATTCAATCATCTGCAGACTTGAATGGATAATTGCAACAACTTTTAGACGTTCAAGGTATGGAGTGATTGAATATTCGAATAAAATCTGAAAATTTGCACACTGAGGGCAACAGAAATGCCATCTGCCCATTTATTTATTTATATATTTTTTGTTTTGACCTCTGAATAGGTAGCGAAAATAGAACCAGGTGGAAATATGCTGGGAAGAATGCCATCCTCGAATGACCACTCACACGGGATCCTCGGATCCATTACTTAAACCCTCCTTGAATAGAAACACAATGGTATAGCGGCCGCAGGCGATAACCATCAACAACAAAGACTGACGTCAGACAGACTTTGCAAACGAGACAAACTGACCTCGATCAATAAGCTCAAAAAAAAATGAACTACTATCCTCGGATAATAGCAACAACAAAACAAACAAGACCAACCGCAGAAGGACTTGAAGAAAAGAAATGCCATCCTCGAATGACAAATCAAAAGATCCTCGGATCTAACACGAAACCATCCTCGAATGGAGACGCAAAGGTATACCGGCCGCAGGCGGTAACCAAACACAAAGCTGACCTCAGACAGACTTTGCAAAAGAGACAAACTGACCTCGATCAATAAGCTCAAAAAGTGAACTACTATCCTCGAATAATAGCCACAACAACAAGACCAACCTCAGAAGGACTTGAAGAAAAGAAATGCCATCCTCGAATGACAAATCAAAAGATCCTCGGATCTAACACGAAACCATCCTCGAATGGAGACGCAAAGGTATACCAGCCTCGACTGATAACCAAACACAAAGCTGACCTCAGACAGACTTTGCAAAAGAGACAAACTGACCTCGATCAATAAGCTCAAAAAGTGAACTACTATCCTCGAATAATAGCCACAACAACAAGACCAACCTCGGAAGGACTTGAAGAAAAGAAATGCCATCCTCGAATGACAAATCAAAAGATCCTCGGATCTAACACGAAACCATCCTCGAATGGAGACGCAAAGGTATACCAGCCTCGACTGATAACCAAACACAAAGCTGACCTCAGACAGACTTTGCAAAAGAGACAAACTGACCTCGATCAATAAGCTCAAAAAATGAACTACTATCCTCGAATAATAGCCACAACAACAAGACCAACCTCGGAAGGACTTGAAGAAAAGAAATGCCATCCTCGAATGACAATCCAAAAGATCCTCGGATCTAACACGAAACCATCCTCGAATGGAGACGCAGAGGTATACTGGCCGCAGGCGGTAACCAGACACAAAGAAAATAGAACAAGATGGAATGGGATCGTTGTACATAAACGAGAGCCCAAGCAAACAGGACCGTTGTACAAAACGAGAACCTGTGACGCAACTATTGTACCAAACAAGACGCGGAATGAGTGACAAACATTGACTTGAAAAAGACAAGGATGTCTGAAAAATTATATTGGTATCCTCTGTGCGGAGTACTTCAGGTTGAGAAGATGCTCGTAATATACCTCAAAACTGGCCCATGCTGGCATGCATATGTTTGAATTTATGGCGTAATGCTCCATGACGATGGAAATGCTACGCTTTGGAGGATGCATATGTGATGATGATTATGCGTATGCAAATGCAAAGAAACCTCCTGATAAGGAGACTGCAGGCATCCCAGATAGCTCGACTGAGGAGGAATAATGATCACTGCATTGATCTGGCTCATCCTGATGAAGTAACAACTCTGCGGGGAAAACTGTTAATAATTCACCGGCTCTGAACAACCGCCATTGCCAAAAATAATTTGGACTATGAGATTGGAGTGCCAAGCCCTGCTGGAGATGGACTCTTCTTGAACTTTGGTGGGGACGTGAGGACCTCCTGACTTGGCTGGGAACCAAAGGCATGATATTGCTGAGGAGGTAACTGCTGGGGAGGCAAAACACTCATTATACTGCTGAAAATTGCCCCTGTCTGAAGGGAAACTTTTTCTTAGGGAGGACACCCATCTTCTACTACCCTGCTGGGAGAAATTTCACTTCCCACTTGGCTGGGGACGATAGATAATGTCAATGATAAAGCTTCCCACTGAAGATAAGAGCTTAAGTTGCCACTTGCTGGGGATAAGATATAAATCCTCTCATGTTGGGAATGAGAGATGTAAGGCGTCTCATGCTGGGGATGAGAGACGATGATATCTTTTTGCCCAAGAAGTAACCTTCCATTTGCCGCACTACTAGAGAAGGAATTGTCTAATGAGACTTGCTAAGTAATTTTGATCAATGAAGCTTGCTGATGAAATAACTCTTGAAGTACTGTGCTGACAATGGCTTTGCTTCCAGCCTCTGGGTTGATAGATCGCCAACTAACAATGATTGAATAATGGTTCTCTGAAATTTTCAACTCGCCTCCGACTAAGGTCCATCAGAAGAAAATGTCTCAAGAGGATTTTACAGAAAACATGACATACGAAATGCCTCAGTGTCTTCAAACTCTTGGAGAGATTCGTTGGATCTCGAAATAACTACCCCAGACTGCATGGTCTGTGAAAAAAATTGTCTCGCAAGGATTCATGAAGAACTTCATATCACTGTGAGATATTCTTCCCCCGTATTTTGAACCTTGGATAGGTGCTTCTGACTTACCGTCTTCGGGAGAGAGTACTTCTCATGCTCTTGGGGTGGCCTGCCCCAGGACGAGCCTTGAAGTGATCACCTCTGACTGACCGTGCTTTGAAGAAAACACCCAGACCGACTGTTCTTTGAGAGATTGGATCTCGAAGTAATTGCCCCAGTTTGGCTAAAATTTGAATGCATGCATCAGACTCATGAGAGATTTGATCTCGAAGTGATTGCCCCAGTTTGGTTGAAATTTGAATAATGCCTCCGCCTGATGGCTCTTTGAGAGATTTGTATCTCGAAGTGATTGCCCCAGCTTGGCTGAACTTTGAAGAGATTGCTCGCCATGATTTCACCAGATTAGTTGGCTCTTTCCACGACTGTTGGGAAAGTCCCTACTCGATGGAGTTTTCTTGAAAAGTACACCTCGACAGATTGTCCTTCGGAAGTTTCAGACTTCTCAACTTGGCAAGATTAAGCTTCTGGACTGAGATTCCATACATGGACTTTTATGATGCCAAACAAATGTATGCAAGCAGAAAATGTTTATTTTTTAGAATGAAAATTCTAATGCAACACACATGTTAATTTTGAAGTTTTACTGAAAAAGATGTCGCAAACCTTTGTGAGCGGATCACTGGTTAAGATACGACATTAATTTTTTTTTTTGAATAATAGAAAGCATGCACATGCAACACCAACAAAGATCTTTCAACACCACTCATAGGAGTCAGGAACGCGGTCTCGTGGTAGTACGCTCTCAAAAATAACCCTGTTTCAATTAGGACTTTTGAGGGTTGTATCGTGGCCTGGTTCACGGTTATAGAAACAAAAGATATAGGCTCGAAATTTATTTGTGCCCACCCATCTTCGTGATGTTCTCCATTCCTATTTTCAGCTAGCTTTCACAAGCGTTCACCTCTCAAAAAGGGTTTTGTGATGGTTGAGGAACCAATTACACTAACGGTGTAAGCACCAAATAGGTTGTTGTTGGGAGTCAGTCACCCCTTAGTCTTTCGTGTCTGTGCCACACGACTTTGTTCTTGTTTGAGGATCTTTCTTGTTTAATCCTTTTCGTTTTTCACTTTTGCATTCTTTTTCTTATCCCTAACTTTTGCCTGGACTAATTCTTGTGAATCTTTGATTGTGAAGTCCAGCGGGATGCCCTAATTTTTGCCTAAGTCACTTGTTTTCAAGTTTCGACTTAGCGGGCTTTTTCATTCTTTTTTTCCTTCTTCTTTTTTGAACAAACCGTGTGACACTGTTTATCTTGATTGCTTTGAAAGGGTCGTGACTGTCTCACTTTTCAGTTGATGAGGGATAACCATTGTGGTTTCCGATCTCTGGACCTCTTGCTTGGGATAACCATTATGGTTTCTGGTCATTGGACCTCTTGATTTGGTAAAACGAAAGGTAACGGATTCTCAGATGTACACTCCTTTTTAAAATTTGAATGCTCGGTCAAACTAACTGACGCCTACCCTGCCCCTGGATTAAGTGCAAAGGTTTTTTCATGCGAAAAGAAACTCCTACTTCAAGGCTCAAATGGGTTGGCGAGGGTCTATCTCCCTTATATCTCCGGTGTTTAGGATTTGAAACAATGCCTGTACATCGTCAACAGGGTCTTTCTCAAAAGCACACAATTAGAGATTTTTGCGTTTTCATTTCGTCATCCTCCCTGATAGAGTTTAAGCACAACAGTTGGTATTGCAATGCACATACACAAAATCATGAGTGAATACGAATGGATTACTTCAAGAAAAACATGTGCATTTTATTATGATTATCATTCAAAAACAAATAAGTTTCATGCATGCATACAAATGTTTAAACAAACAATATAAACTATAAATGAAAATGCAGTAAAGAAGCTGAACATTGCCGTCATTGAGGAGACTTGACTCCGTCTGGACTTATTGCTTCTGAAGATGCCCTTGCAAACTAGGATGCCAATTTGATGAGGATATTTCAATATATGGGCAGACTTCCTAGCATGATGACCTTTGATTCGATCGAATTTTGCACCTTGTTCCTGAACACATCATAGTTGTCAAATGGTATGCCTAAATGCCCTGGGTGGTACTTGCATCTAGCCTTCACATCATGGTGGTCATTGTTGAGGAAGTCTAACTCCGTCTGGATTTATTGCTCTCGAAGACTTTTCAGCAGTCAGTAGTCTGGATATTCATATCATTACTGTTTTGGTGCCACATCCTCACTTTTACCTGGCGTAATCATAATAGTCTTGGAGTCAGTCAAATTCGGGACCTTGTCTTCACCTTTGTCTCTGAAAGACTTGCAATTTTCAATTAAATGGCCAGGTGCCCCAGAATGATAGTCATACTTGGCATTGAAACCCCAAAGGAAGCTTTGTCGGAGATGATCCTGATGTAACTAGCCCAACTAGCCTGAATCTGAGCAGATGAGGAAACCCGTTGCACGTACAACATGAAAATATGATCAAACTTTTTCTCAAGTTGTTTTGGTCTTTACCCATATGCTCTTCCCCTAGGATTCTCTTGGGAAGATGAGGTTGGATGCTGACAATCGACGTCTGGAAGGAAGAGGTTGATAATAAAGTTGATAAATAAGGTTGCTCGGAAAGATCTTGCACGATCTCCTGCCTACGTATCTCCATTGACCAATGGAGAATCAGAGCAGCGTAGTTCCCCTCAATAGGGATGAAAATAGCTTGGTTCAGAATTTCCATAACCAAGATAATCTGAGTCTTCATCTGGTTGACTTCCTATTTCAAAAGTTTCTGATTCTGAAATAAAGTTTATACCTCTGCCCTGAATTGCCCCCAGTTGGGTCTTCCTTTCGGTTACCTCCGCCCGAAGCTGCTTCAAATATATACCTTGATGATTGTGATTCAAGTTGTCCATTCTGATGAGAAATCAAGTCAGGAAAAGAAATTGTCTTTGAACACCTGTCAAGAATGCAAGGATGTATGCAAATGCCATGTTCAGTTATTTCTGAGGAATCTATCTGCTTTGATTCAAGTTTTGACACAGAAAAATTCAACAACATGATTCAGATATGTGATCCTCGGAAATAACTGAACATGTGTGCGGAAATGCTATGATGTCATGTATGCAGCAGGCATGTGATCAAGGGTCTGATATTAGTGCTGATGTTGAGCAACGAGTCAAGTGTCTGAATAGAACCATAATAGCAGCACCATCTCTGTACAGAACCCCATAACTGAGAACCCAATAACTGTAAAACTGGATCACATAATAGCATAGTCACTGATGGTGTTGAAGTTGAACAACGAGCCAAATGTCTGTGGAGAGTCATAACAATAGTCACAATATCAGGGTCACCATGGTAATCACAGTAACAATCTCTCTGAATAGAAATCCCGGATCTCAGAATCAAAGAACCATATAGCACCAGATAATATCATAAAACAACACTTGCAAAGCGGGTATGTTGAAGTTTAGGGTTCCTGTAAACCTGTAAACCCCTCCCAATCTCACGGGTTATGCTACTCGGGTCAAACATCACAGACTCTCGAGGCCGAATAACAATAATACGTTCACCATTTCCGAGAAATGGCTCATGACCAAATCAGGGAATCGGTTTGGCATTATGTACTACTCAGGGAGGTCTCAGCTGAGTCCGGAAAAACAAGCATCCCTCATAAGTCCTCAACTTCAAGCATTGAATCGAGAAACCGTAGTACATTCATCCCGAAGGGTACAATACTACCGTCATACGAACAGTTTTCTTTGACTGGATTCCTATGAGAGAACCAGGCCATCCTATGCGAGTTCCCAGTGGGCCCTCGGATGCGAGTGGATTTGCCAACAAATGTGGTCTGCCACTGTCATCGCTGGAGAGGGAAGTTTCCACAAAGGTTCTCAATGATCGGTCCCCTGACTGCACATAACTATCAAGGTAGCGTATTGCCCCAGAAAGATTCCGGAACCAATACATTCCCGAGAAGGTCGCAAGTCAAGGTGTGGAACTCACTACTACCAACATAGCAAGATGCCATGAAGCCAAAGTGGAACCACTCTAAGTCCTAGGGTGCACTCGAGCCCCGGTTACGAGCTCATCTCACAGTAACCCCATCCCACAGAAAAAATGAAAACCAGCACAGCCAGACAGTCCAGTATAATATGATGTATGGAAAATAAAATACTGAAAGCGGTAAATAAATGCGGTAAAGTAAAGTTGTAAATGAAAACAGTAAAGCTAAACTAAAGCACACAGCAACAAGCATATAAACACCCAAAGACACAAAACCAAACAGGCGCTAGGATTGACTCTACAAGGGAAACCGGAAGAATCAGGTTAGTCCCCAGCAGAGTCGCCAGCTGTCTCTCCCGGGATTTTCATCCTAGTACAAACGCGAAAGTGGCGCGGAAAAGGTAGAGTCTCCAGCCAGACATTTTTATCCCGAAAGAATGGGAAAGGTAATGTTGCACAAACCTGAGGAAGAAGGAAAAGGACGAGGTCCTGCGAACCAAAGATCTGAGTTCGGGAGTCGGTTACGACCTGGGAAGGTATTAGCACCCCAGATCGTCCGCCGTACCCGACGGGATCCACGCTTGCTTGTTTTGTTTCAAAGGGTGAGAAAATAATATGCTGCTGAATAAAACCGCTACTGGAACTGGAATTAAATGAGAAAAGGAATTAAAAGAGAACAAAAAGAAAGAATGGGGAAAATGTAGGGAAACTTAAAATTGTGCTCGAACGGGCCCTACCCCGCGGCCTACGTACCTCATCGGGATAATGAGGATCAGAGTCGACGTAGTTCGCCTAACTAAGGCGGGAACTATTTGTTTGTGTTTTTTTATGCTGGAACTGCGTATGTCTATGCTCAGGTGTTGCAGGCTCATCTGGTACGAGTGCGTTTACCGTCTTGCATGTGTGACAAGTTGCCGCGAGTTCGCGTTGTGAGTGAATGAGATGAGAAGAGAAGTTCCCGCAGGATAGTCGCTTATTGTTTGTTTTTGTCTTTTAAAAGAAGTGTTTTGAATTTATTTGTTTTATGAAACAATCCCTTGATGAGACTTGTACATCATGATAGACAAGCTTACACCACTCCAAGATGGAATGAGTGCAAGTGCTTCATGGAATAAGGCTATACACAAGGAATCCTTTCATTTATTTGTTAAGTGTTTTTTTGAATTTTGTTTGAAGATGAGAAAGAATGACTCAAATTGCAAAAAGGGAAAAACTAATGGGGAACTAAGACACAACCCTAATTTTCGTTTATTTACAAAGGAGATCCTATGGTTAATGAGGTTTTCTAATCCTAATGAGAAAAAAGAAAAGAAGAAAAGAGAACTAGAAACTAACTTACTTCCTAAGGAAGTTAAGTTGTCTCTAAAGAAAGGGAAAACCTAAAAGCAAAGCACAAGGTGCTAAGGCAAATACAATTAAAATGCATAAGAGATAGGAATGAAGTTATGCTTACCTCAATCTTCCCCCTACAAAACAAAAGTTAGCATGACAATGCATATTGAAAATAAAATCAAAGCATGAAAACGATTAAGTACCATAAACGTCCTAGAATGGAACTAGGGTTCAAAATAAGACCTAAGTCTAAAGGTGAAGGTACCTAAAGGTTACATGACTTCTAAAGTCAGTAGCTACCTGTTATAGGTCCCTAAGTATGCTAGGATACCTCACAAGATCAAACTATGTCAAACTATGTACAAAAAGTTCACCTAAGTTCACCTAAATGCAAATTAGGGTTTATGGATGAAGTACGAATGCGTATGGCCTAAAAGCATGAATTAATACATGAAATGAACATCAAAGTCAGTAGTGAATGCTTATGAAGATGGATTAATGAATATACAATCATGGATGCAATGGATTAGGCATATGGAGCAATGAGAAGAAGATGTGAGATGAAATGGAACAAACATCGCATAAGATCGCAAATGATGCAAACTAAGGAAGAATAGCATGTGAATATGAATGAAATGATTATGGGTCAGTAGCATACAAGATGTGAAATGCAATGAGAATGCATGAATAGGCATTAATGATTTGCACATAATTCAAGTTATTATTTAGAGGAGAAGAGAATCTATTTTAGGTTAAAGTTAATTCACATAAGTATGCACTTTAAAGCACCAAAACAAACCAAATGAGCATGGTTCAAAAAATGACCTATGACTGGAATTAAAGACATAAAAATGACCTATAATCAACTCTTAAAAGCTACCAAAATGTTCCTCAATCAAATGGCATGAATGCCTTCTTAACACTTAGGTTATGCGACACATAAACACATGAATCAACCTAGGATCTAGGTGACATGGAAAAATAGCAAAAAGCCTTTAAAAATTATGAAATTAAATCCCTGGAATGATATATTGATTATCTCACATGGTCTAAAAGGATTCCACAAAATTATGCAACAAAGTGCCAAAACAATTACTTGACTAGCAAGGTAACAAAACGTGATCACCAAAAAACAACTCCACAAAGTGGATCAAAAAGGTCACTAAAAATTATGGAAAAATGCCTAATGAGCATCAAAATGTCACAAATTACAGTGATTAATCACACACAAAAAATAGGTTTCACACCTATGGGGAAAAAACGATTTCGGTCCCTTATGCCAAAACACCCCTTTTTGGGACAGCTTATGATCTAAAATCCAAATTAATTATTAAAACCACCCAAATATGGAAACAAAAAATATGAAAAATTAATTAAGAGGATAAGGATTACTCATGAATTTTTCCAGAATTTTATCTCACTCAAAAATATTTTTAATAATTGCGACGAAACGGGCAAAAAAGTGGATTTTAAGGGGAAGTGAAAGGAAGCGATCCTAATGGTTCGTAACCTAATCCCTAAGTTCCGAAATCGATACATATCATCAAAAATCACAAATAAATCCAATTCCTCAGGTGGGAGGGCTCAATATGCACCTTAAGTTATATGATCCTAAGTCGCATACTACTAGAATGGTGCATTAAAGTAGAGAATCGAGATTACTTACTTGGTCGAAGTGCCGATTCTTTCACATAAAAGAAATCCAAAAAAAACTTCAAGCCAAGCCTTGTAATCTCCCATGAGCAAAATAAATGCTCATCTTCCATAATTGCTTTGTGAAGATCCCCCATAATCGAAACAAAAACAACGGCACAAAATATCATTTGAATCCAAAGGTATCCCACAAATAAAGTGGAATACCAACCAAACAACCGTCGTTAAGATCTTTGCGAGAACCTTGCATTAACTCAACAAACGCATTAGAAACCAAAAAGAGGTGCAACCGGAAGTTGCACCTATGCCTCACAACTCCAAATCAAGTAGAAATATGAATATACGAGTCATGGACATGCATTGAAATTTACGTTTCAAAACGGGGCAGCACTTATGCTCTAACATAAACAACATGCAAACTCAAACCGGAATCGAACAAATTTACATGCAATGAATGGAAAATGATCAACAAACATATATACAAGTCAAAACAAGATCAATGCATCAAAATCGCACCAGACCGAAATTAAAAAGCCTTAAAACGAAAAAACGCGTCAAAAATCACCGACTCGAAATTGAACGAAAATCCCATGGTAACTTGCAAACGTTCCAACGGATTCAAATATGCAATCGGTTTTTAAAAATTCCGCTTGGAAGTGATACTTTTTGGCCGATTTCGTCGGCTGGCAGTAGCAAAATAGCCGGAAAAAATTGTCCGAAATCGAATAAAAAGTTCACCAATGGCTCCGAAATAATCAACAAAGTCAATTTACACTATTCACATTCGCAAAAACGCGCTACGGTTAGGAAGTTATGACCAAAACATATTCTCGACACGCGACACATGAACAACATCAACAATTAAGCCTCAACCTATCCTATTTCAAATTTGCATATTGAAACAAGCATGAATTTAAAAGTCAAGCACTTCAATCAATATCAAGTTATAATAATTAGCTCTCTTAGGAATTTTGTCAAACACCTAACATTCACCGATTATTCTATGTCAACTTTACCAAGCCTTTTCAATCATGCACCACAACAATTATTAGGATAAATTAATCAAAAATCAATAAATAATCAAATCATGAATCAATTCACATAATCTCCACAAGATTAATTCAACTTCAAAATTCAATTCAAGAAACAATTCAACAATTATTCATGAATTAAAGTTTAAGAAGCTTACCGAATGAAGAATCGACGAAGAAATTGTGATTCCGAAGAAAGTGAGACGCGATCATGAACGGAGGAGAGGAGGAGAGGCCGCGCGGATGCCGGTGGCGGAAGATGGTGGTCTTACGGTGGTGAAGTTGACCGGAGGTGGTGGTTCGTGGCGGCTCGGCTACCGGAAGCTTGATCGGAATTGTTGTGTTCTTGAGAAAGAGTTGAGAGAATGAAATTTGATCCTTTAGAGAGGGTTTGTGAGAGTTTTTTGGTTTTTTCAAATTATGATTGAAGTTATGAGACAAATTGTGGGTCAAAAGAATATATAGTGGAGTGTAAAATGAAAGGCAAAAGGTAGAATTTCGGCTTAAGTGAAAATAACAATATCTTCGGCAAGAAATTTCGACTCTGAGCCTTCCACAATATCGTCCACCTCTGAATCACAGTTGCAACACAAAAATAACGGACGTCATACGATCAAAATCGAGTGCGATCGATACGTTTAAGCTGCAAGACGTCACTAAATAAGTTGTTTTTTCGGCTTATTTGGTGTCCGCTACTCGAAAATGTGACGAGGCCAACCTCTTCAGAGCATAATCTCGACTCGACTTTGTCATCAAAGTTGTAGATCTATGAGTCAGTGACCTGGTGTTAAAATCTAAGCTCAACCGGACAAACGACGAGGGAGATATGAAGTTTCTCGTGAAACCACTTTCAGCATTTTTCTTCGGTTCAGCACTTCAGTTTTGTGAAATAAACCAAAACGACAATCTTTGGAGCACCGTTCGAACTCACTTTTGTATTTGAAATTGAAGAGGATAAAATTTGTGAACCAACGCTTCAAGAACAGGTGATATCCGATGAAAATTGACCGAGTTATGAATTTTACAAAATCTGACAGACAGTGCACTGCATCAAAGAACCTTACTGGTAATTCGCATTTTCGAGATCCTTCCGCTCGGACCTAACCCAAACTGAATTCACATAATGAAGATAACCTCTAAACGGAATTTTAGGCACCGAAACAACATCAATTCGATGAACGAGCCAAGAGTTATGAATTTTTTAGTGTTCAAAACTCACCGGTTCAGCACTGTTTTTCACTATGTCGACTCTAAAGACTCGCACATTCTGAGATCTTCTTCAAAGAATTAGTTCTCGGCCAAAACCCAAAAGTTAGAAAGGATATCAAGACGGAACCTTTGGCATATGAATCTCTCAGACATGTTGACCCAATCAGAAGTTACGAACTCTTGAATACCGCTAGCACAGTTAATCGGCGAAACCGAAATTTCAAAAACAAATAATTCCCGCCATTTTCCTTGATGAATTAGCCTCCGAGCCGAACACAAAAGTTGTAGAAAATACCGAAATAGTCTAAACTATTGAGTTTCAAGCCAAAATGAGTTTCCGAGCATAAGTTACAACTTTTGCAAACTGCACCATAAAACTGATATTCTGCTTAAACTCCTTTGAATCAACCGAGAACTTTTGGTTTCTTCTAAGATTCTTGTGCACGTTCCGCATGAAAAAATAAAGGCCAGTCGCAACCTGTGAAAGCTCAAATGGAGATGTATATTCATGTATGTTTATGATGCAATTGTGATCTAAATGCAATGCAATGTATGAAAGGATATGCTAAATGGCATGAAAATGAGAGGGCAAATTTTGGGGTGTTACACATGCCAAGGCAAAATGTGACTTCAAATGGACTTCTATGCATTATACAAACATGAATCATGACCTAAAAATCTGAATGCACCAAAGATTTGTTCATTTTCATGCCTTGATCTTTAAGAAATTTTAAAAGGGCCAAAAGATCACAAAATTGCAAAACCTCGCATAAACTCAAATCCACTTGCTGCATTGCCTCAAATCCATTTCCATGGTTCTCCTTGATCACAGATGAGCCAAGTCATGCCCTTGTACCATGACTGAACCACCCCATACCTCCTCTTACACAAAAGTTGACTTTTGGCAAAATGGACCATACCAATCAACATAGGCCAACAACAACTCTCTGACCTATCCCAACTTGATACATGTACCAAAAGGAACTCAACACAACACACAACACAGCCTAATCTCTCCCACAAGTCAGCATTCTCCAAAACCTCCCTTTATGCCTTTTCATTTGAACCTCTCCATACAAGTTTCAAACCTCAAAACAAATCCCACAGAACAACTCACCCTAGCCTTCTGATCATTTCCCAACCATCAATTTGCTCTTAAAGGCCCACAATCAGAAACACGATTTTTCACTTCCCTTGAACAGAACTTCCTCAATCTCTCAAACCAGCCATAAGAAATTCCAAACAAGCATTGTAAGCTTCTCAGGGGGTTCATTAAAGGCATCTTGGACCAAAGAAGCAGCCAGAAAGTTCCAAAGATCAAAGCTCCAGTTCAGGTGAGCTCAAGAACATTTTTTCCAGAAACTTGTTTTTAAGTTACTAAATGGTTCTTTATGCTTCACTGATCATGTTGATGTGTTTTGTTTTGAAAATGGTTGAGAAATGAGTATGTATTCATGTTCTGAAATTTTTTGACCTAGAACTGTTTTGATTCGATTCTCACTTTTGATGTGTTTTAAATGTTGTTTGTTTGTTGATTCTTAATGTATGATGTATGGGGATCATTTCTGGGCAGAGAGATTGGATTTTAGAAGCCTAAGGAAGAAGATAGCAATTTTCAGGGAGAGGTGTGGCCGGAGAAGATGACCGAAGGTCATTTCCGGCCACCTGAAAGTCATTAGTGCATTAATGGTGATTAGGGTTCAGTTTGAATTTGAGCCATAGATCTTGTTGACTAGGGTTGACCCGCGCGCAAATGAGTGGTCCAGATCTCTCATTAAAACCCTAATCTTATAATTAGATTTAATTAATTAGGTTTAATTTTAATTCAGCCAGTTTGAATCTGGGCCACAGGATCTGGCGCCAGTCAATTCCCTCTATTTTCATTTAAATCTCAGCCATGGATCTTGCATACTTCTCATAATTTTATTTTTAATTCATTTATTTTGTATTTAACTTCTACGAATTATTTAAAATAGTAAAAAACATTTAAAAATTCTGAAAAGTTTAGTCAAGCATTTTATTATTTTTCAGAACCCAAAAATATTTTTATTTTTATTTTTTGCATTAAAAATTATTTTTAAATCATTTAAATGTTTATTCTTAATTAGTTAATGGAAATTAATTAATTAAAAATGCATTTAGGTATTTAAAAATCACAAAAAAAATCACATTGCATTTTAAAACATTTAGAAACATTATCAAACTCTCAAAACAAATTTCTTTTTGGTTCTTGAACTATTTTGACCTTTTTTATTGGAATTAAATTCATTTAAAGGCAATATTTTTGTTCAAACTTAGAAAAATCCATTCTGCCTAACCATTGAGAGTTTGATGATGGTTCTTCTTGCATTGCATCCTTCATAGCATGTAGTTTATAGGATAAAATTGGTTTGAATTTATCTTCCATTTTCAATTTGTTTAGCATTTTTCATTGTGAGGTATCCCAAAACCCTAATTGACTTGAGAAATTCATAACTTGCACTAGGTTAAGAGTTAGGTCCCCTCCTTTGGGCAGTGAACTTGTGTAGGGTTAGGGTTCCTTTGATCCCATTTTCAATTTTTTATCTTGTCATTTGCTTTTTGGTTTTGAATTTTTGCATTGCATGTTGTATGTAAACCCTAATTTGTGCCTTCCTTTGCATCCATCTCTCACTTGCTTGCACTCAATGACTTGCCATGACATTTTGTGCATCCACATGACATATAAGACATCTTAGGACATATTAGAATCATGATTGATCATTTCATCTCTCATTTGCCATGTTATATGTCCATTCCATTTCATAAACATTCATGAACTTCCATGGTTCAAAGCATGTTTCATTTGCATCCTCATCCTTGTATGATCATCCACAACTCTTGACATGTGTTTGCATCATCTCTTTGCATCATTGGAATCATGTTTATGCTTCTGACTTTGGTTTGCATCATGACATTTCATCTCATTTGCATTGCATTTCTTTTCTTTGCTAACTTTTCAGGTGGTAAGTTGTTTTGAGAAGTGAATTTGCCTTCACTTCTCACAATCTCTCTTCATCTCTCTTATGCATCATTGCTGCATTTTATCTTTGTATTAGAGTGAGCTTGCTCATTCATGCTCTTTCCCACTTTCTTTCTTCAAGCAACTTGTCTTCTTAAGTGAAGCAAGTTGTCTTGCTTCTCTCTGCTTCTTCTTCCTTTCATCTGGTGGTTTCTCTGAAGATCTTCTTGCAAGCCTCATTAACCCTAGGAACAACCAAGCATGATAACAATTAGGGTTTTGATTAGTCCCCCATTTAGCTTTTACCTTTGTGTCATCTTTGAGTCTTCTCATCTCATCTCATAATCAAGGACTAAACCCTAAAGGTTGTAAGGCTTTGTGATTAAGCGTATGCCTGCATCCTTCTATTAGGATGGAGTGTATAACTTTAATCCTAAGTGTTAAACCCTTAATGTGTTTAAATCCTTTAATCAATCCATCTAATAATCACTAAGACATCAAGCTTGTAACTTGGGCCTTACATTAGGGTTCTAATTCTTCCTTAATTGGTTAAGAAGGACTAACCCAAGTGTTAATGGACAAGTCCCCCTCAAGTTTGTCTTACAAACCATAAAATTCATTTCTTAATCTTACCATTAACTAAAATCCACTTTAATAAAGGCTTTGCTTTGTCATGAGGTTAATCCCTAATCATGGATTAAGTTGAGGAGTCTTTCTCAGCTTAAATGTTCTCATCTATTATCCTTCTATTAGGATGGTGTAATGGGTCCATTAAATCCTTAATTATGGCTTAAACTCATTACTTAACACTAAACAAAAACCACAAAAACATCAAAATAATCACAAGTAGGTTAATGATCTTAATCCTACATCATGGTGATTAAGTGTGAGGTGCTTACTTCACACTTAAGGTATTCTCATTACCCCAAATCAGAGGGAGGATGTGATGAGTTTACTAACCCTTGGTTTAGACTTAAGCTCATTTTCTTATGACAAATCCAAAAGCAATAAAAGATTGAAAACTCAAAAACAAACAATAATCGTCTCCTCCGGGATTCTTTTCTCATCTCATTCACTCACAAACGAGAACTTGCTTCTTCCGTCTAATGCAAGACAGTTTGCACCTGAGCCAGACAGGTCATACACTTGAGCATAAACAAGTAAGCAGTTCACAAGTCAATTTATCTTTCAGTCTCTTTGGGTCGAACTACGGTGTTCTGACTTCCTCATGTCGCTCCCACCAAAATGACACCTAGTCAAATGGGGTACAGACGCGAACGGTCGGCGAAAGAGGAAGAGAACACACAGGGGTGAACTCAGAAAGAAAAGAGTCGCCAGCTAGGCATTTTTATCCCGAAGGAAATGTAATGCTGCATAGACCTAGAAAGATATGGATAAGACGGTTGCGAACCAGAGAGACTGAGAAAGGGGGTTGGTTACAACCTGGGAAGGTATTAGCACCCAGATTGTCTGTCGTACTCGACGGGATCCACGCTTAAAAGATTTGTGTTTTAAAGGGGTAGTGTTAGTGCAATTTGTGTATCAAAGCTGGAAAAGAATGCAAGTGTCAGTGTAAAAGAAAAGTGAAGTGTATAAATGGAGTGTCATTGTGAGAACAAGAATGAGATGCTCAAGGCTATGAGGCTTAAAAAATAATACTTGAAGAGGGGGAATATACAGAGACTTTTGTTCGATAACTGTTAAGTTATGCCTACGTATCCTCTCGTGCAATGAGGAAGTCAGAACACCGTAGTTCGACCCAAAGAGACTGAAAGGTAAATTGACTTGTGAACTGCTTACTTGCCTATGCTCAAGTGTATGACCTATCTGGCTCAGGTGCAAACTGTCTTGCATTAGACAGAAGAAGCTAGTTCTCGTTTATGAGTGAATGAGATGAGAAAAGAATCCCGGAGGATCGATTATTGTTTGTTTTTTGTGTTTTCAATATTTTATTGCTTTTTGAAATTTGTAATAAGTTAATGAGCTTAAGCCTAAACCAATGGGTTAGTAAACTCATCACATCTTCCCTCTGATTAGGGGTAATGAGAATACCTTAAGTGTGAAGTCAGCATCTCACACTTAATCACCATGATGTAGGATTAAGATCATTAACCTACTTGTGATTATTTAGATGTTTTTGTTGTTTTTGTTTAGTGTTAAGTAATGAGTTTAAGCCATAATCAAGGATTTAATGGACTCATTACACCATCCTAATAGAAGGATAATAGATGAGAACATTTAAGCTGAGGAAAGCTCCTCAACTTAATCCATGATTAGGGATTAACTTCATGACAAAACAAAGCCTTTACTAAGTGGATTTTAGTTAATGATAAGATGAAGAAATGATTTTTATGGTTTGTAAGACAACTTGAGGGGGACTTGTCCATTAACACTAGGGTTAGTCCTTCTTAACCAATTAAGGAAGAATTAGAACCCTAATGCAAGGCCCAAGTTACAAGCTTGATGTCTTGATTATTATTAAGTGAATTGATTAAAGGATTTAAACACATTAAGGGTTTAATACTTAGGATTAAAGTTATACACTCCATCCTAATAGAAGGATGTAGGCATAAGCTTAATCACAAAGCCTTAAAACCTTTAGGGTTTAGTCCTTGATTATGAGATGAGAGGAGAAGACTCAAAGATGACACAAAGGCAAAACTAAATGGGGGGACTAATCAAACCCTAATTATTGTCATGCTTGGTTGTTCCTAGGGTTTATGAGGTTTGCAAGAAGATCTTCAAGAGAAAAGCCACCAGGAATAGAAGCAGATGAAAGGAGGAAGAAGCAGGGAGAAGCAAGACAACTTGCTTCACTTAAGAAGACAAGTTGCTTGAAGAAAGAGAGTAAGAGATGAACATGAATGAGCAAGCTCACTCTAATACACATAAAATGCAGCAAAGAAAGTATGAAAGAGATGAAAAGAGATTGTGAGAAGTGAAGGCAAATTCACTTCTCAAACAACTTACCACCTGAAAAGTTAGAAAAAGAAAAGAAATGCAATGCAAATGAGATGCAATGTCATGATGCAAACCAAAGTCAGAAGCATTTACATGATGTTAATGATGCCAAGAGATGATACAAACATGAGGCAAGACATGAGAATGATCATACAAGGACATGGGGCAGATGAAGCATGCTTTGAACCATGAACATACATGAAAAGTTATGAAATGCAATGAACATACAACATGGCAAATGAAAGATGGAATGATCAAACATGATTCTAACATGTCCTAAGATGTATTATGAATCATGTGGATGCACAAAATGTCATGGAAAGTCAATGGATGCAAGCAAATGAAAGATGGGTGCAAAAGAAGGCACAAATTAGGGTTTACATACAACATGCAAAGCAAAATTCAAAATCAGAAGCAAATGACATGATAAAAAATTGAAAATGCAATCAAAGATACCCTAAACCTATACAAGCTCACTGCCCAAAGGAGAGGATCCAACTCTCAACCTAATGAAAGTTATGAAATTCCTAAATTGGCTAGGGTTTTGGGGTACTTCATCAAGAAAAATGCTAAACAAATTGAAAATGCAAGATCAATTCAAATCAAATTTATCCTATAAACTACATGTTATGCAAGATGCAATGCCAAAAGAATCATCATCCAGCTCTCAATGGTTAGGCAAAAAGGAATTTTTGAAGATTGAAACAAAATATTGCCTTGAAATGAAATTAAATCCAATGAAAATGATCAAAAGGCATCAAGAACAAAAAAGAAATTTGGTTTGAGAGTTGAAAAATGTTTCTAAATGTTTCTAAATGCAATATGAATTTTTTTGGTGATTTTTAAATACCTAAATGTATTTTTAATTAATTAATTTCCATTAACTAATTAAAAATAAACATTTAAATGATTTAAAAATAATCTTTAATGCAAAAAATAAAAATAAAAATATTTTTGGGTCTTAAAAATTAATGAAAACTTTGACAAAAATTTTCATAATTTTTAAATGATTTTTGCTATTTTAAATAAAATGTATAAATAAAATGAAAAGAAAATGAATTAAAAATGAAAATAATGGAAAGTATGCAAATCTGAAGGCTGAGATTCAAAGCTGAGAGTCCAGGGTTGACTGCGCGCGCTATCCTACGGCTGGCATTTAAACTGACCCAATTAAATTAAACTGAATTAATTAATCTAATTAAATATGATTAGGGTTTTAATGATAGATCCAGGCCATTCGTTCACGCGGGAGTCAACCTAAGTCAAACGCATATACGGTCCATGTTTAAACTCTCATTAATGACGCAATTAGGGCTAAGCACATTCAGACGACCGGAACAGTGCTCCGGTCGTCTTCTCCGGCGAAACCAAATACCTAGCTTTCACTACAGGCCACCCCAACCCAAATTAATTGCCCAGAAACAATCCCCTATCAAAACTAAACTCAAATCCATCATCAAACATCATTTATCAAGCATGAGCAAGGAGAATCGAAGCAAAACATTTTCACAGGCAAACTTTTAGACATTCAATACATGCTTGTTTCTGGCTCATTTTCAAAAATAAATAGATCCCCATGATCAGGGCAACATATAGAACAACATTCTAACAAGAAATCAAGGTTCTGGAAAATTTGTTCATCATGTTACCTGAGATTGAGCTTTCAGTCCAGGAGCTTTCTGCTTGCCTCTTTGCTTCAAAATGGTCCCAGTGATCCTCTTGAGGAAGTTATGAAGCTTGGTTGGAGTTTATTTAGGCTAGTTTGAGAGATTGATGGAGTTCTGTTCAGAGAGGGGAGGAAATCGTGTTTTGATTTCAGGGAGTTTCAGGGCAAGGTGAAGGGTCAGGGATGATCAGTGAGACATGCTGAGATGTTCTATGGAGTTTGTTTTTATGTTTGATTCTTGTGTGATATGTTTAGAATGAAAATGCATAAGAGGGCAAAGCTAGGAGCTATGGCTTGGAGAGTGTTTCAGGCTTGTGTGTCTGGTGTGTTGTGTTGCATTTGGTCCACTTATCACTCTTGGATAGGTCAGAGGAGTTGGTCTGGCCTAGCTTGATTGGTATGGGTCTTTATGCAAAAAGTCAATGTTAGGTGTACTTGAGGTATGGGCAAGTGTAAGGCTGTGATAGGGGCATGGTTGGGCTCAGCTGAGTTTAGGGAGAGCCATGGAAATGGATTAGAGGCAAGGCAGCAAGTGGATTAGGGTTTGCCATAGATTTTGCAACTTTGTGACTTTTGGCCCCTTTTGTGATTTCTTGATCCACAAGTCATGAAAATGGACAAACTCTTGGTGCATTCTGAATTTTAGGCAATGGTTTATGTTTGTAAAAAGATTAGAAGTCACTTTGAGGTCTCATTTTGCCTTGGCAAGAGGTTTTGCAACTTTGCCTCTTTGGTGCATAACTTGAAATTATGTGATTTTTCCCAACTTTGACAAGCCATAACTTTTGATCCAAAATGAATTAGAATGAGTTCTTGTACTTTTTGAAAAGGGAATGATCCATTCTACAACTTTCATGACCAAATTTTTCCCATTTGAAGCATTTTTTAACCAAAAAGAAAGGGTTGAAAAAGTTTCCCAAAATGACAAGTTTCCATTACAAGTCATTTTTCCAAAAAGGCAACTTTGCAAATAGCTTGAAATTCTCCAATTTTGTGAACTTCCAATATCTTCTATGATCAAATAAAGATCATACACATTCAAAATGATGAAGAACACCCTTTGGTTGGGTCATTGGGGGCCTCAGATGCCCTGATTTTACACTGACTTGCTCAAGAAGTCAACTCTTGATTAGATGCCTTCCCCATGGAATTTCTTCATGAAACTTGATATACATGATCCTTATAACATATAGAGACCAATAGAAACAAGAATGACCAAAAAATTTGGAGTTATGGCCTTTGAAACCAAAACCCTAATTCTAGGTCATCTGTGCAGTTAAACCTGGCTCTGCTTCCATGCCATTCTCAGCTCTTGTGATTCTTTGATTTCCTTTACTTTGTAGGGATATAATATGATGCTTGAACATACAAGGACCCATTTGAAGTGATTGAAGACCTTTGGAGTGGCTCAAATGGCTCTTGGATAGCTCAAACCACAAACCCTAGATGCAGATGACTTAGGAGCAGTGCAGTGAATCAAAAATGCAATATGAGATGCTATGATTGAACTTATGCATATGAAGGGATCACAAGCCATGGTGTGAATGGGTGAGGGCAAATTTGGGGTGTTTACAGCTGCCCCTATTCAAGCATGAGTTAGCTGTGTAGGATGTAAGCAACGGCTTAATAGGCAAACAAGATAACTTGTGGTTGAATACCAAAGACAGTCCAAAATTTGCACTCACAAAATGAAGAAGAAAAGGGATATAGATTGTAAAAGAAAAAATAAAGTATATTTATAAGGTGTGGGCGATGGAGGACGACCGTCGAGCAGAGGACGACTGCTGGGGATAAAGTGATGACGGGGACGACCGACATGCTGGGGGAAATGCGGGAAACAGAACAATGACGGGGACGACCGACAAGCCGGGGACATAAGAGATTATGATGGGGACGGCCATCAAGTAAAGCTATAAGACTCTCTGGGGATTATAGGTAAACGAAATAAAATGATGAGGTACGGTCATCAAAGGTGAAGGACGATCACCTAGCAGGAGACGACTGCTCTGTTTGGGATAAGATTAGGGACGGTCATCAAAGGTGAAGGACGATCACCGGGCAGGGTACGGCTGCCGAAAGTATCACGACATAGGACGAATGTCGGATAAAAAGGTCAATGATGGGGACGGCCATCGGATAAGCATGATGAAGGACGATCATCAAGAGGTGAAGGACGATCACCTAGCAAGGTACGGCTGCTCTCAGGGTTTATCATGACATAGGACGAATGTCAGATAACAAGATCAACGATGGGGACGACCATCGGATAAAATGATGAAGGACGATCATCAAGAGGTGAAGGACGATCACCTAGCAGAGGACGACTGTCAAGAATACCACGACATAGGACGAATGTCGGATAATAAGGGGTTCTAATGAATAGAGACTCCACTGGGGGCTGACGAAGGACGATCATCAAAAAGGTGAAGGACGATCACCTGGCGGGGTACGGCTGCCGAAAAGGTATCATGACATAGGACGAATGCCAGATAAAGAGGAAATAGTTCAACAAGCTTCGTTGGGGACTTTGCTGGGGAATAGCAAACACGGACGAGTGTCTATATCCAAGAAATGAGAGGGTATAAGTTCTTGGGTACTGTGTATAGATTAAAGATGCGGACGAGCATCCTTAAGGCTGCATGATTCATACATACATCATTTACATCATACCATAACATACATATCCATAAATACATAATACATTACTTCAGAGTATCATACTATACATGCATACATAATGCATAAACTAATATTATCTTGCAGAATGTTATATACATCGAACTAATCTTGTTTTTCAGGTTAATTCTCCAACAGACAGACTTCATCAACAACTTGTGACTATTGGGCCGTTGTTTATCTTCCCAAAAGTTATCATTTCCTCAGGACGTTGTTTATCCTCCTGAAAGCTTCTTATACCTCGGGACGTTGTTTATCCTCCTGAAAGCATATCTTGACCTTGGGACGTTGTTTATCCTCTTGAAAGCATATCTTGACCTTGGGCCGTTGTTTATCTTCCCAAAGGTTACATCATTTCCTCAGAACGTTGTTATCCTTCTGAAAGCATATCATTTCCTCAGAACGTTGTTCATCCTTCTGAAAGCATATCATCACCTCAGGACGTTGTTATCCTCCTGAAAGCATATTATTACTTTGGGCCGTTGTTTATCTTCCCAAAGGTTATCATTTCCTCAGGACGTTGTTATCCTCCTGAAAGTTATCAATCCCTCAGGACGTTGTTTATCCTCCTGAAAGCATATTATTACCTCGGGCCGTTGTTTATCTTCCCAAAGGTTACATCATTTCCTCAGGACGTTGTTTATCTTCCTGAAAGCATATCATTTCCTCAGAACGTTGTTTGTCCTTCTGAAAGCATACAATTACCTCAGGACGTTGTTTATCCTCCTGAAAGCATATCATTTCCTCAGGACGTTGTTTAACCTTCTGAAAGCATATCATTTCCTCGGGACGTTGTTTATCTTCCTGAAAGCATATCATGACTATTGGGCCGTTGTTTATCCTCCCAAAAGTTATACTTATACCTCAGAATGTTGTTTATCCTTCTGAAAGCATACTACCACCTCAGGACGTTGTTTATCCTTCTGAAAGCTTATCATTTCCTCAGGACGTTGTTTATCCTCCTGAAAGCATATCATTTCCTCGGGACGTTGTTTATCTTCCTGAAAGCATATCATGACTATTGGGCCGTTGTTTATCCTTCCAAAAGTTATACTTATACCTCAGAATGTTTTTTATCCTTCTGAAAGCATACTACCACCTCAGGACGTTGTTTATCCTTCTGAAAGCTTACCACTACCTCAGGACGTTGTTTATCTTCCTGAAAGCTATCACCATTACCTCAGGACGTTGTTTATCCTCCTGGAAGCTATCATTATATCTTCATATTTTGGACTGCTTTATCCTCCAAGAAATGTACCTGAAGAATTTTTCTCCAAGTGGCATCTTTAAGCCCACTCAAGCATATTCAACTAGTCATCAGTATCACTCTACGCACCGGTGAGTGCAAATTTTTGGGCTTTTGTGTTCAATCCCCTTCAACCTTCCAGGTCACGACTGGAAAATATACCAATCTAACCCCTCAGGTTTCAGAAAATTGAACAGGGGCAGCTGTTGCACCCCAAAATTTGCCCTCACAATACAAGACTTTGTGGGCTAAGAAGGTTCACAAGGTTCACAAGACCTTTCATGAGGTTCATGAAGTTTACAAGACACTTTATGAGGTTCACAAGGTTCACAATACTTACAAGACCTTTCATGAGGTTCGTGAAGTTTACAAGACACTTTATGAGGTTCACAAGGTTCACAAGGTTCACAATACTTACAAGACCTTTCATGAGGTTCATGAAGTTTACAAGACACTTTATGAGGTTCACAAGGTTCACAGGGCTCACAAGACCTCCCATGAGGTTCACAAGACATTTTATGAGGTTCACAAGGTTCACAAAGTTCACAATTGGTCAGAAGATTTGACAATTCCCTCAGACAATGCATCCTCCTAAGCAGTGCATCCAAAACTAGGGTTTTAACTTTAATCAGGCTAAATGGACTTCCAAGACTTCAAGTAAGCTTCATAACATCTTATATGTGTTTAAGAATCCCTATGACAAGTTTCAAGACTTTTCTCAAAGGTTTGCTCAGTCAGATGATCAGATAGGTCAAAATCAATCAAAGTAGTTAAAAAGTCAAACTAAGGTCAACTGTGGTCAAACCAAAGTCAAAATTCATGATTTTTTACCAACATCAATTATATGAAGTAAAATTCATCATTTGATCAAGGGTTGATCATGATTCATCAAGGAGATTTCAGATCATCAAGAATCAGGAATTTCTAAATTAGGGTTTTCACAGGAAAAGTCAACTGAACTTTGACCAGCCATAACTTTCATATGCTTCATCAAAAATTTTCCATCCAAATCTCATTTTGAAGGAAATTTAATTCTCTACAACTTTGTGTCTCACAAGCCAAGCCCAAAAATGCTTCATTTGGAAGGTATGAGCTAAGACATTATAGGTCCTTTTAAAAGTCAACAAAAAGTCAACAACTTCCAAAGAGCATAACTCGAGAATGGTAAACGATATGGACATGAGACCAAATAGGTTGGTTAGAGGACTCTTTAAGCTTTCCAAAATGTCCAAGAACACCTTCATATCATTAAAATTGAAGGATTTGTGCCCATGCAAAGTTGGGAAATATTTGAGAGGTTTATGAAGCAAATGGGGTCTTAAAACCATAATTCACCAAATGGGCTTGCTTTTTTATGATCCAAACACTTCCATGACATCATGCACGAATTAAAATTTATTTATTCATAATTTTATTCATTTTATTTTATTTATTATGATTTTTTATGTTAAAAATCATTTTAAATTAAAATAAAATATAAAAGGATGGATATTTGATTTGATTTTGGTTCTAGAAGGTCTTAATATTCATTTAAAAGTTAATTGGAATCATATAAAATCAGATCAACCAAAATAGCAAGGAGATATTAGATTTTTTTTTCAATATTTGAATCATATCTTTCTTCATGATCAAGCTATCCAAAAGTCCAAAGAATAGATTGGTTTTTTGACCTAATTTTCTTTTACTATATAACCACAACAATATCACAAGACAAAAAAAAGGATGGAGAGCAAGAGGATGATATTCATACTTTAAAATTTCACATAATTCAAAATTAGGTTTCCACAATCCACCACTTTTACTAGTTGATTAAAGGCTGCAAATGAATCCTTGAGGTTTCCTGAACCTATTCCAATCATCCTCATCATCAAATTCATGCCAAATCATACAAACCAAATTCATATTCTTGCCTTTCTTTTGATTTTTTTTCAATTTCAATGATTTACGCATGATTAATTGATTTTGATTACATAATATATTTGTTTGGTTGTGTAGATGGTTTTTGGATAGTTGGATTTAAGTTTCGATGCAGGAATCATAGGGCACCATGGAGAACTAAACTATTGGTTAATCTGCTGTAATCTGTTTTCATCGATACTTCGAAGGCTGCATTAGTGATAAACATTACAGGCTGACAGGTAAGTCAGGTAAGTACTACTGTTTCGATTTGCTCCGAATTTTTTCCAGAAGTTTAGAAAAAAATCGACAAACAATACTCTTTTAGAATAAAATTCTAAAAGATTTCGACCCTCAAAATCGCAAATTCCTCTTTTTTCTATTTTATTTGATTTATTTTCTATTTTCATATTCTCAAAAAAATCTAAAAAAAATTGTGCGTTCTTTATTTGATTTTATTAGATTTTTAGCATCGTTTTAATATTTTTTAGATTTTATTTTAATCGCTTTTCTTATTTTTCATTATTTTAAAATCTGCAGCAATTTTATTTGATCCTGTTTATTTCTTTTTTTATTCTTCCAACAGTATATACCAAAAATATGTAGGTGGGAGGAAGAAGATGGTGTGTGGCATGCGTTGATTGACCTAGTGACAAAGACCTAAGGTTGAAAGTATGAGGGCGTATTCGTTACACTTATTCATATGCAGACAACCTAGTGGCAAGGAACTGAGGTTTGGAGCATTTTGATGAAGAAACATGGGTGTCCCAGTGGCAAAGAACTCAATGAAGCAAAAAAGGCAAACCCCTAATATTTTGGGTATCTCTAACTTTATTTTTCCCTTTTTCATCAAATTATGTATTTTCTTTGAATTTCCTTATTATTATTATTAAACTAATTTCAAAAAGATAAAACAAAATCCTTTTTTTTTTAAAACTTATATTTTTTTCATAAACCTTAATTTTTTTCCTAAACCTTAATTTTAAACCTAAATCTTAATTTTTTTCATAAACTTTAAACCCTAAAAATTTAGCCCTAATCTTTATCTTAAAACCCAAATTTCGCCATAATTTTTACCCTAAATTTTTTCCTAAACCTTAAATTTTTTTTCCTCAAATACTAACCCTAATTTTTCTTCTAACCCTAAAAATTAACTTATTTTTCTAAACCCTAATCATTAATCCTTATTTTTATTAATATGTAAATGACTTTAATATTTTGTTTATTATTATTAAATTTATTATATTTTCTTAATTAACTATTAAAAAATTTTCAATATTTATTTAACCTAAAAATAATTTTTCTTTTTAAATTCTTATTTTCTTTATTATTCTAACCATTATTATTGTTAATATTTTATTATTACTAATATTTGATTTTGTGGTTTATTTATTATTCTTATTATATTTATTATTATTATTTTATTTTGATTATTATGTATCTGCTAAAGCCATGTAATAGTCCTAGGTTTATTCTTGTTTCTATTTTATGTTTATAAATATTTTCATTGCGTGGTTAGTAACTATAGGGTGTGCATAACATGTTTGTGATTAAAATTAATTTAGAAAATTAATTAAATAAGATAAATATTTGAAAATAAACACTCGCACACGTAAGTCGATCTTTGATCGCCATCCTACACTTTCTAAGGTTACCTTTCATGTTGCCTATTTTTAAGGTCAAGTAAGGTGTCTTAAGCAAAGTCTCTTCTCCTAAAATATCATCAAGTCCCTTTACGATTATAAGATCAAGTCCCTTCGATGTTGCCTTCGTAAATGATCTTGTCCCTTTCGAATAAAAGATGATAAGTCCCTTCGAATTGCTAAGACACTTTACAGTTGCCTAAATAACAGATGACCCTTCACTTGTCCCACACATCCAAGGTAATGACTACCTATTCCTTAATAATAGGGATAGTCTTACCACTTAAAGGATTCAAGAACAGAAAAGACTTAAACTTAGGGTAGGTTCCTCTTAGATACTTGCTCACTCTTCAAAAACTTTTCAAACACTTCACACTTTCAAACAAATTTTCCAAACAAAGTTTTTTACGCATCCGTACATGAATCATTATCAAACTCTTATGAAAATTTCTATACACACACTTCATATTTCAAAAACGATTTAAAGTGAGCTAAGTAACTAAGAGCCCATGGATAACCATGGATGTGAAGGGTGCTAACACCTTCCCTTTACATAACCTACCCCCCGGACCCAAAAATCTTTTAAAAAGGTCTTTCCTGTTCTTTTATGCCTTTCCTTTGGATAAAATAAAAGTCGGTGGCGACTCTTGCTATCCGCAACATAACTAAAGTCAGTTCTCCCACCGTGTTACAGAACTGGCGACTCTGCTGGGGATTTAATAAAAGAGGGGTACCCTTAGGAACTAGATCACTTTAAAATTGTTTGCTTTGTTTGCTTTATACTTATCTTGTTGGGTGCTCTTATGTGTGAAAGATCCTAACCCGGATCTAGTGTACCTTAGGTAAATGGCAATAGACCAAGGAAACTGTACGGCGTATACCGATATGGTTGATCTGGTGGCCATAGTTAGTGTGACTTCTTGGTTGGTGCTTATGTTCCTTAAGTCAAGTTGAGGATAATATGAGGCTGCCATATGTTGTCAATACACTAACTAACTTTTAGAACCCTAGTTATCTCATCTTGGCCTTTAGAAAAGTAGTGAGATAACCGGCTTTGGTGAAGACTGAAGTTGGTTGATACTCGATACTACGCTCATTGAGATCTTAAACTTGGAGGGTTTTGGTTGGCAAGTAAGTTGCCTACTGAACAACCACCCTTGTGAAGGATCAATGATATTGAGATCCCTTAGAACATGGTTACTTTTGTAGGACAGGACGAACCAACTAAACTTCAAGGGAGGGTACTGACCTTGGAACCTCATGCAAGCCTTTAAACCTAGGGCTATGGTGTGACTTGTTTGTGTGTGCCACATGTTTGTGATTGAACATAACATCATGACATCATCATGCATCATAAGCATAGCATTTTCACTAACCATTTCAAGGACTAAAGGATTTATCTTTGTTCTTTGTTGCAGGTCATGGCTTCTGCTCGTAGAAACACCATCAGGATCAACTTTGTGGGCATACCTGCTAAGCTTAAAGAATTGGTTTCTCAAGTGTCTGATCATTCCCAGTTCATCAAGAGACATGGTCACCTACTGGATCTAGTCACTTCAGGATTCAATGAAGACATGATGAGTGTCCTGTTTCAGTTCTTTGATCCTAAGCACCATTGCTTCACATTCCCCGAATATCAGCTGGTTCCAACAATGGAAGAGTTCTCTAAACTTCTGGGTATACCTGTACTTGATCAGAAACCGTTCACAGGCTTGGAAAAAGAGCCTAAACCTGAGGTTATTGCTACAGCTATACATCTGAAGAAATCTGACATTGTTCTAGAAACGAGAAGCGGAGTCAAGGGTATTCTTGCTAAGGTGTTGATAGAAAAGGCTCAAGTGTTCTTGAAAGCTATGAGCTGTGATACTTTTGAGGAGATCTTAGCCTTGCTGATTTATGGCTTAGTGTTGTTCCCCAATCCAGATCAGTTAATAGACGTTCATGCCATCAACATATTCCTGAGTCACAATCTAGTGCCTACATTGCTTGGAGACATCCTACATTCTCTTCATACCCGTACTACAAGGGCAAGAGGAACTCTGATAAGCTGCATACCTTTACTATCTAGGTGGTTTATTTCTCACCTTCCTCGCTCAGTAATGAATAAGGAGCAAGGGTTCAGGTGGTCCAAGAGGATTATGTCACTCTCTCATTCAGATATCCATTGGTGCTCCAGATCTATGGAGAATTTCACCATCATTGACCGTTGTGGGGAGTTTCCTAATGTGCCACTTCTAGGCATAAGAGGAGGCATTACTTACAACCCTTCTCTAGCTTTACGACAGTTTGGTTATGCTCGGAGTGATGGTCCACATGACATGTTGATTCAGGGTATAGTGTTTGATTACGACAACGATCTGCAAGGTTACCGTCAAAGGTTCATACGAGCATGGGGAAAAGTGAACAAGGTTGACAACAAGACTCTGGAGCCTAAGTACACTATTCCTATGGAGGCTTACCTCAGATGGGTGCGATCTCGTGCTCAGACCCTCATGATGCCATATCCTGCTATCCTGCCAGTTACCATGGAACCTGTTGCTGAAGGAGATACATCTTATACCATCCTTCACCCAGACATGCCTACTGACATGGAAGATTTACAGAGATCCTGGATCTAGTTGAAGGAACAAAGGGATACTTTCGAGGCTCATTACAAAGCAAGTCAAGAAAGAATCCTGGAGTTAACAAAGCAACTTCACGAGGAGCGGAATCTCAACTCATACCTCAACACAAAGAGGAAACGTCCATGGGAGACTTAAAACCCCATTTTTTGAATTCATTTCATTTTTATTGTAAGCCCAAGGGGCAAACAAGTTTATTGATTGCTAATAAAAGTTTACTTTTTGGTTGTTTAAACAAATTTAAATCCTGCGGTCCTTGAAAACATTGCATATGCATACCATATCATTGCATCACAGGTTTCTTATGAACAAGTACCTTATCTTCTCGCAGTTTATTTCAGCAGAAATGGCTCTTGAACAGACTATCAAAGATCTCCAAGCTCAGAAGGCACAATTCCAAGAGTAGGTTCTGAACTTGTCCAAGGGACAAGATGAGTTGAAGACACTGCTGGCTAAGAAAAAGAATCCAGAGGACAACAAAGATGATCAGCTGAAACAACTACAAGCTGAGATGACAGAAGTGAGGACCCAGATGAATGACCAGGTGGTTCTTATTCAAAGTTTAGCTCAGGGGCAAGAAGAGTTAAGAGCCTTTGTCCATAAACTTCAAAGTAATGGAGTCAGGAATCTAATTGTTAGTCAACCTCCATTAAAACAAGCTGATTTGGTTGAAAGGAAGATGAGGATAAAAGAAGGTAAGAAACCGGTTGCCACTGATTGTTCTTCAGTTAAGGAAAAAAGACCTGGTAAAGTTAATCCACCTCAACACAAGGGATGTAGAAGACAGTTTATCAAATTCAGCACTCCAATGTCACAAGTTCTGCAATGCTTGTTGGAGATGAAACTAATTTCCTTGAAAAATCCTCCTCAAAATCCTAAAACTTCCTCTCCTCGCTATAATCCCAAGGCAAGGTGTGGGTATCACTCCAACTGTCCTGGACATGATACTAATAGTTATTGGACATTGAAGAAAAAGATTCAAGATCTAATTGACGAAGGAATCCTAGAGATTACTCCAGAAGGTCAAGTTGAGTTCTACTATCGTCCATCAAACACCGAAGCTGCAAGACAAGTGGCCCAAGGTAGCTAGAAAGGAAGACCACCTATTCCTGTTGAGATATGGGGTACCTTGGGACATCCAAGTGGAAAATTTGATTTCATGGTGAAGTATACTGCTCCTCAAAGTTCACAGATTGCAATTGAAGACATTCAGCCAACTGGATGGGACAACATTTGAATTTTCATTTGTAATTTCTTTTATTTGTTTGAACACTTACTATTATGTTAAACTTTTGTTTTCATTAATGCATTGCATATGTTTGTCTTGAATTAATCCATTCGTTCCACTATATTTTGAATTATGCTTCTTATTTCTATCTTGTGATATTTAACTCCTGATAAAGATATAAGCCTGTAGAGGGAGGATGACGAAAACAATACCATAATCTTATGCAGTATGCTTTTGAACAGACTATGCTGACGATGTACAGGCATTGTTTCAATTCCTAAACAGTGGAGATATAAGGAAGTTAATCCCTAGTCAACCCTTTTGAGCCTATGAAGTAGGAGTTTTTATTCTCGCACAAATTAAAACCCTTATTCATAACCCGGGGCAGGGTAGTTACTCGGTTAACTCAAATATTCCAATTATCTGTGTTGTATACCACTAATGATGGTCCTCTGTAATCATGAAACCTGACAGTCAATATCCAGCAAAAGAACAGTTCACTAAGTCAAAACCTATGAAGGAGACTTAGTAAAACAAAAAAAAAGGACATCCTGCTGACTGTAACCTTGAAATAAACAGTTCAGGCAAAAAGAAGGGATAACAAAGTTAAAAGAAAAAAGGAGGTCACTATGAATCCTCAACAAAGAAAGATGACTGAATGTTCAAATAAATTTTTGGTTTCTGAACCATCACAAATGTCAGTGTTACAATTCCAAACTCCTTTGAGCCTCAATGCATAAGTTAACTGAGTATAGAACTGAAGAACATCATGGAGAATGGGTTGGGTACAAATAAATTTGAGCCTTTATCTTTTGTTTCTTAAACCATGAACCAGGCCACGTTACAACCCTTTAAAAGTCCTAACTGAAGCATGGTTAGTTTGAAAGCGTACTGCTACAAAAAGGTATCCTGACTCCTTTAAGGCTTATTATAAAACTTGAGTTAATATCACAGTTTTCACAAAAACTGTTTTTCTAAAAAAATCTTTTTCAAAACTTCAAGACAGACATAAGCATTGCATTTTTGAATATATTTGTTTGCATATACTTGAGTGTTTGATAAACAGAGAAACTTACAGGATAAATGTTCAAAGTCCTTCCGATAAACCAAGTTGCTTCCTGGATCAAAGTCCATGTATACAAAGGGGCATAGTCATTATCTCCCAATCAAGGGGGCAGGCCATGATACTTCCTAACTCATTTGGGGCAATCAGGACAGAATTCAGTTATGTTTAAGTAGCCAGGGGCAGATCTCCTAATCTATCTAAATTACCAAGGGTAACATTACAGAGTTCATAATGCCAGGGGCATAGTCACTGCTTCCCAATCTAGGGGCATACCAACTTACTGCTCAATTCATTTGGGGAAATCAGGTCCAGATTCAACAGTGCTTAATAGCCAGGGGCAGATCTCCTCATCTATTTGAATTACCAAGGGTAATATTACAAAGTTCATGATGTCAAGGGCATATTATTGTGGGGCATTCTGCTTATTTCTCTTGAGGTAACTACATTCAGATACTTCCATTATGGGACAATTCATCCTCAACCAAGGGGCAATGCTTTCTTTTCAAATCCAATATCCGGAGCGTATATGGTCCATCATAATTTGAAGACACGTTCCTCTCATTGTATTACCTTGATATTGGATTCTCAGCAGAAGCCATTGTGGAAATTAATTGTCTACGCCAGTAGTATCAGATGGTATCAGTATCATGTCTTCAGATCCAGCTATAAGGATTTCTGGGAAGGTATTCAGGAAAGTTAAGAATCTCAGGAGCTCTAAATTCAATTGGTTATACACTCTCAAAGTTGAAACGATTCTGTTTTCGAGTTCAGCTTTACTTTTCCCTCTTTATTCAGGATTACTTTCCCTCTTTTATTAAAATGGAACGTCCATTGGTTGTGTTTGAATGTATGTATGCTTTTGAATATGATTGATGTTTACCAGAAATGCATAAATGCTTAATATGATTGATGTTTACCAGAAATGCATGAAATGCAGTAATAGTATTTACTAAGGACGAACGAGGGAAGGAATTCAACGAAGCTTCGCCGGTTCATCCCCACAAGACAGCCACAAAACCCCCAGTAGGGCAAATCCATCTTCATAAATACTTCAAGTCACATCTCCCCTGGAATTTATATCCATCTCTTTTATCCTCAGACGGATAGTCGAGAATTTATTCTTTCAATAGGAGTACGACGAACAAAGACGGGAGGTTATAGATACCTTACTATCGAACGAAGACGGGAGGTTATGAATACTATTTTATCAAACAAGACGGGAACGAGTTCCTCATATTCTTCACTATATTATCAAACGAGACGGGAACGAGTTCCTCATATTCTTCGAAAACAAATTGGGATTTATTTTCCTTGGCCAGCAGTTGTTATACAAAGATTTTCAGACGCTTCAGGCTGCATGATTCATACATACATCATTTACATCATACCATAACATACATATCCATAAATACATAATACATTACTTCAGAGCATCATACTATACATGCATACATAATGCATAAACTAATATTATCTTGCAGAATGTTATATACATCGAACTAATCTTGTTTTTCAGGTTAATTCTCCAGCAGACAGACTTCATCAACAACTTGTGACTATTGGGCCGTTGTTTATCTTCCCAAAAGTTATCATTTCCTCAGGACGTTGTTTATCCTCCTGAAAGCTTCTTATACCTCGGGACGTTGTTTATCCTCCTGAAAGCATATCTTGACCTTGGGACGTTGTTTATCCTCCTGAAAGAATATCTTGACCTTGGGCCGTTGTTTATCTTCCCAAAGGTTACATCATTTCCTCAGAACGTTGTTATCCTTCTGAAAGCATATCATTTCCTCAAAACGTTGTTCATCCTTCTGAAAGCATATCATCACCTCAGGACGTTGTTATCCTCCTGAAAGCATATTATTACTTTGGGCCGTTGTTTATCTTCCCAAAGGTTATCATTTCCTCAGGACGTTGTTATCCTCCTGAAAGCTATCAATCCCTCAGGACGTTGTTTATCCTCCTGAAAGCATATTATTACCTCGGGCCGTTGTTTATCTTCCCAAAGGTTACATCATTTCCTCAGGACGTTGTTTATCTTCCTGAAAGCATATCATTTCCTCAGAACGTTGTTTGTCCTTCTGAAAGCATACCATTACCTCAGGACGTTGTTTATCCGCCTGAAAGCATATCATTTCCTCAGGACGTTGTTTAACCTTCTGAAAGCATATCATTTCCTCGGGACGTTGTTTATCTTCCTGAAAGCATATCATGACTATTGGGCCGTTGTTTATCCTCCCAAAAGTTATACTTATACCTCAGAATGTTGTTTATCCTTCTAAAAGCATACTACCACCTCAGGACGTTGTTTATCCTTCTGAAAGCTTATCATTTCCTCAGGACGTTGTTTATCCTCCTGAAAGCATATCATTTCCTCGGGACGTTGTTTATCTTCCTGAAAGCATATCATGACTATTGGGCCGTTGTTTATCCTTCCAAAAGTTATACTTATACCTCAGAATGTTGTTTATCCTTCTGAAAGCATACTACCACCTCAGGACGTTGTTTATCCTTCTGAAAGCTTACCACTACCTCAGGACGTTGTTTATCTTCCTGAAAGCTATCACCATTACCTCAGGACATTGTTTATCCTCCTGGAAGCTATCATTATATCTTCATATTTTGGACTGCTTTATCCTCCAAGAAATGTACCTGAAGAATTTTTCTCCAAGTGGCATCTTTAAGCCCACTCAAGCATATTCAACTAGTCATCAGTATCACTCTACGCACCGGTGAGTGCAAATTTTTGGGCTTTTGTGTTCAATCCCCTTCAACCTTCCAGGTCACGACTGGCAAATATACCAATCTAACCCCTCAGGTTTCAGAAAATTGAACAGGGGCAGCTGTTGCACCCCAAAATTTGCCCTCACAATACAAGACTTTGTGGGCTAAGAAGGTTCACAAGGTTCACAAGACCTTTCATGAGGTTCATGAAGTTTACAAGACACTTTATGAGGTTCACAAGGTTCACAATACTTACAAGACCTTTCATGAGGTTCGTGAAGTTTACAAGACACTTTATGAGGTTCACAAGGTTCACAATGTTCACAATACTTACAAGACCTTTCATGAGGTTCATGAAGTTTACAAGACACTTTATGAGGTTCACAAGGTTCACAGGGCTCACAAGACCTCCCATGAGGTTCACAAGACATTTTATGAGGTTCACAAGGTTCACAAAGTTCACAATTGGTCAGAAGATTTGACAATTCCCTCAGACAATGCATCCTCCTAAGCAGTGCATCCAAAACTAGGGTTTTAACTTTAATCAGGCTAAATGGACTTCCAAGACTTCAAGTAAGCTTCATAACATCTTATATGTGTTTAAGAATCCCTATGACAAGTTTCAAGACTTTTCTCAAAGGTTTGCTCAGTCAGATGATCAGATAGGTCAAAATCAATCAAAGCAGTTAAAAAGTCAAACTAAGGTCAACTGTGGTCAAACCAAAGTCAAAATTCATGATTTTTTACCAACATCAAGTATATGAAGTAAAATTCATCATTTGATCAAGGGTTGATCATGATTCATCAAGGAGATTTCAGATCATCAAGAATCAGGAATTTCTAAATTAGGGTTTTCACAGGAAAAGTCAACTGAACTTTGACCAGCCATAACTTTCATATGCTTCATCAAAAATTTTCCATCCAAATCTCATTTTGAAGGAAATTTAATTCTCTACAACTTTGTGTCTCACAAGCCAAGCCCAAAAATGCTTCATTTGGAAGGTATGAGCTAAGACATTATAGGTCCTTTTAAAAGTCAACAAAAAGTCAACAACTTCCAAAGAGCATAACTCGAGAATGGTAAACGATATGGACATGAGACCAAATAGGTTGGTTAGAGGACTCTTTAAGCTTTCGAAAATGTCCAAGAACACCTTCATATCATTAAAATTGAAGGATTTGTGCCCATGCAAAGTTGGGAAATATTTGAGAGGTTTATGAAGCAAATGGGGTCTTAAAACCATAATTCACCAAATGGGCTTGCTTTTTTATGATCCAAACACTTCCATGACATCATGCACGAATTAAAATTTATTTATTCATAATTTTATTCATTTTATTTTATTTATTATGATTTTTTATGTTAAAAATCATTTTAAATTAAAATAAAATATAAAAGGATGGATATTTGATTTGATTTTGGTTCTAGAAGGTCTTAATATTCATTTAAAAGTTAATTGGAATCATATAAAATCAGATCAACCAAAATAGCAAGGAGATATTAGATTTTTTTTTCAATATTTGAATCATATCTTTCTTCATGATCAAGCTATCCAAAAGTCCAAAGAATAGATTGGTTTTTTGACCTAATTTTCTTTTACTATATAACCACAACAATATCACAAGACAAAAAAAAGGATGGAGAGCAAGAGGATGATATTCATACTTTAAAATTTCACATAATTCAAAATTAGGTTTCCACAATCCACCACTTTTACTAGTTGATTAAAGGTTGCAAATGAATCCTCGAGGTTTCCTGAACCTATTCCAGTCATCCTCATCATCAAATTCATGCCAAATCATACAAACCAAATTCATATTCTTGCCTTTCTTTTGATTTTTTTTCAATTTCAATGATTTACGCATGATTAATTGATTTTGATTACATAATATATTTGTTTGGTTGTGTAGATGGTTTTTGGATAGTTGGATTTAAGTTTCGATGCAGGAATCATAGGGCACCATGGAGAACTAAACTATTGGTTAATCTGCTGTAATCTGTTTTCATCGATACTTCGAAGGCTGCATTAGTGATAAACATTACAGGCTGACAGGTAAGTCAGATAAGTACTACTGTTTCGATTTGCTCCGAATTTTTTCCAGAAGTTTAGAAAAAAATCGACAAACAATACTCTTTTAGAATAAAATTCTAAAAGATTTCGACCCTCAAAATCGCAAATTCCTCTTTTTTCTATTTTATTTGATTTATTTTATATTTTCATATTCTCAAAAAAATCTAAAAAAAATTGTGCGTTCTTTATTTGATTTTATTAGATTTTTAGCATCGTTTTAATATTTTTTAGATTTTATTTTAATCGCTTTTCTTATTTTTCATTATTTTAAAATCTGCAGCAATTTTATTTGATCCTGTTTATTTCTTTTTTTATTCTTCCAACAGTATATACCAAAAATATGCAGGTGGGAGGAAGAAGATGGTGTGTGGCATGCGCTGATTGACCTAGTGACAAAGACCTAAGGTTGAAAGTATGAGGGCGTATTCGTTACACTTATTCATATGCAGACAACCTAGTGGCAAGGAACTAAGGTTTGGAGCATTTTGATGAAGAAACATGGGTGTCCCAGTGGCAAAGAACTCAATGAAGAAAAAAAGGCAAACCCCTAATATTTTGGGTATCTCTAACTTTATTTTTCCCTTTTTCATCAAATTATGTATTTTCTTTGAATTTCCTTATTATTATTATTAAACTAATTTCAAAAAGATAAAACAAAATCCTTTTTTTTTTAAAACTTATATTTTTTTCATAAACCTTAATTTTTTTCCTAAACCTTAATTTTAAACCTAAATCTTAATTTTTTTCATAAACTTTAAACCCTAAAAATTTAGCCCTAATCTTTATCTTAAAACCCAAATTTCGCCATAATTTTTACCCTAAATTTTTTCCTAAACCTTAAATTTTTTTTCCTCAAATACTAACCCTAATTTTTCTTCTAACCCTAAAAATTAACTTATTTTTCTAAACCCTAATCATTAATCCTTATTTTTATTAATATGTAAATGACTTCAATATTTTGTTTATTATTATTAAATTTATTATATTTTCTTAATTAACTATTAAAAAAATTTCAATATTTATTTAACCTAAAAATAATTTTTCTTTTTAAATTCTTATTTTCTTTATTATTCTAACCATTATTATTGTTAATATTTAATATTACTAATATTTGATTTTGTGGTTTATTTATTATTCTTATTATATTTATTATTATTATTTTATTTTGATTATTATGTATCTGCTAAAGCCATGTAATAGTCCTAGGTTTATTCTTGTTTCTATTTTATGTTTATAAATATTTTCATTGCGTGGTTAGTAACTATAGGGTGTGCATAACATGTTTGTGATTAAAATTAATTTAGAAAATTAATTAAATAAGATAAATATTTGAAAATAAACACTCGCACACGTAAGTCGATCTTTGATCGCCATCCTACACTTTCTAAGGTTACCTTTCATGTTGCCTATTTTTAAGGTCAAGTAAGGTGTCTTAAGCAAAGTCCCTTCTCCTAAAATATCATCAAGTCCCTTTACGATTATAAGATCAAGTCCCTTCGATGTTGCCTTCGTAAATGATCTTGTCCCTTTCGAATAAAAGATGATAAGTCCCTTCGAATTGCTAAGACACTTTACAGTTGCCTAAATAACAGATGACCCTTCACTTGTCCCACACATCCAAGGTAATGACTACCTATTCCTTAATAATAGGGATAGTCTTACCACTTAAAGGATTCAAGAACAGAAAAGACTTAAACTTAGGGTAGGTTCCTCTTAGATACTTGCTCACTCTTCAAAAACTTTTCAAACACTTCACACTTTCAAACAAATTTTCCAAACAAAGTTTTTTACGCATCCGTACATGAATCATTATCAAACTCTTATGAAAATTTCTATACACACACTTCATATTTCAAAAACGATTTAAAGTGAGCTAAGTAACTAAGAGCACATGGATAACCATGGATGTGAAAGGTGCTAACACCTTCCCTTTACATAACCTACCCCCCGGACCCAAAAATCTTTTAAAAAGGTATTTCCTGTTCTTTTATGCCTTTCCTTTGGATAAAATAAAAGTCGGTGGCGACTCTTGCTATCCGCAACATAACTAAAGTCAGTTCTCCCACCGTGTTACAGTGACACGGACGGGTGTCAAGGAAGTTGTATATATATATATATATGTATCTGCGAGTGCAAAGAGGACGCTTTGGCTTTCTACTGGGGATATGACACGGACGGGTGTCAGGAAGTATCTGTATCTTTAGGGAAAGTGCCTTGGCTCTTTGCCGGGGAATCTGGGGAGTTTTCTGTATATCGTCGATGGATTGTCAGTATTCACAAGTGTTTGATTCAGAACATGGCTTATGATTATGCAATATGTTTGATTTTTGCCGTAATGCTCCGTATTAGACAGAATGCTACGCTCTGCGGGGAGAATATGATGCGAATGCTATGATTATGCAAAGAACGATCCGGGATTCGGATCCCGTTGCTGCGAAGATCTCTGGCTGATCTGCTTGAAGTAGACATCCCAGCTGGGGATGAAATCACTGGTAGATCTGACATATATGACTCTGCATGGGGGAGTATATCACTGATAGATCTATCTCGGTAATGAGGGACCCAGCTGGGGTTTGTAGAAGCTTTCTTCACTCTGTTGTGATTTCTTCACGCATTGCTTTTCCGGATAGAGGTTGAAACTCTGTGGGGAGATGGTTCCCTGGTTGGCACTTGGCTGAGGAGGAAATGAAAAATGGCAACTCAGCTGGGGAGAAAACACCTCCGGTGCTAAGACTGAGTAGATAATGATTTGCCAACTTTCTGGGGTGAAGCTTTCATGCCCCATGTTGTGCTTTGAATACCTGCAATCCTGAAAAGACAGAGAAACGCACAAGTAATCTCGGGGTATCCCTTACCGGATTCCGCCATAAGAGTTTAGACACTCGTGGGAGTGAGTATATTTCCTGCAAGCACGTATTTTTTAGAAGAGAAGCATCTGTATTTATGCAATCAGTATCTTAAAGATATCAGACATTCTTGCAAATGAAAATAAAGTGTACGAGACGAAACATGACCGAAAATATGATTTCATTAATTCGTGTGCCCCAAATTGGCAAGATACAGTCAAAGAAACAAATCCCCTAAAATGAGGAGATTGTTACAAATTGAGAAAAAAGATGTTGGCAATGTTGATGACGCTTCAGGGAGCTCCCCTCTGCTATGACTCGTATGACATTTGCCGTTCTTCTCGTCTTGCTTTCTGAAGGAGGCTGATTCTGAAAGAAGCTTGATCCTTTCGAAGCTTTCCAAGTTGTAAGCGATACAAATGAATTCAGAGTACAGTTGTTCGCTTATTCCCTTATTTTGCATGGATCGCCCTTTCGGTTTTTCAATCCATCGGGATACCCTTTTTTGCCTGAGTTGTCCAATGCGGCTTTTCAACTCAGCGGGTGTACATTTTTTTGTTTATTTTCCCTTATTTTTGCCCAAGTCTTTTATTCTGTTTTTGACTCGCCGAGATGCCCTATTTTTGCCTGGACTTACATTCTGTTTTTATGTCCAGCGGGTCATTTTATGCGAAGTATTTTTTAACTGCATCTGAATTCACAGGGGATAGGAAGTCTTCACCATCCATAGTGCTGAGCATCAGTGCTCCACCAGAGAAAACTTTCTTTACTACAAATGGCCCTTCATAGTTCGGAGTCCACTTGCCCCTGTGGTCTGTATGGGGAGGGAGGAGTCTTTTCAGCACAAGATCTCCTACTTGGTATTCTCGGAGCCTGACTTTCTGATCGAAGGCTTTCTTCATTCTTTTCTGATACAACTGCCCATGACAGATTGCAGCCAATCTCTTCTCTTCAATCAGACTCAATTGTTCGTATCGGGATCGGACCCATTCTGCTTCGTTCAGCTTAACATCCATCAGTACCCGTAGGGAGGATAATTCAACTTCCACAGGCAGGACTGCCTCCATACCATACACAAGCTGATACGGTGTTGCCCTAGTGGATGTTCTGATTGACGTACGGTACCCATGCAAGGCAAACGGTAGCATCTCATGCCAGTCTTTATAGGTGACTACCATCTTCTGCACAATCTTCTTGATATTCTTATTAGCTGCCTCAACAGTGCCATTCATCTTTGGCCTGTAAGGAGAAGAATTGTGGTGTTGGATTTTGAAGTCCCGGCATAGCTCTGCCATCATTTTGTTATTTAAGTTGGAACCATTGTCAGTAATGATTCGCTCGGGCACTCCATACCGACAGATGATGTCCCTCTTCAGAAATCGGGCTACCACTTGTCTTGTAACATTTGCATAAGAAGCTGCTTCGACCCACTTGGTAAAATAGTCAATGGCTACCAGGATGAATCTGTGGCCATTTGAAGCAGTCGGTTCAATCTTGCCAATCATATCAATGCCCCACATAGCAAAGGGCCAGGGTGAAGACATTACATTCAGAGGATTCGGAGGCACATGCACCTTATCCGCATAGATCTGGCATTTATGGCATTTTCTGGCATAGGCACAACAGTCTGCATCCATTGTGATCCAGTAATAGCCCGATCTCAGCAACTTTTTTGCCATTGCATGCCCTCCTGCATGGGTACCAAAGGATCCTTCGTGCACTTCGCGCATCAACAAGTCTGCTTCTGTTCTATCGACGCACCTGAGAAGTACCATATCAAAGTTTCTCTTGTACAGGGAACCGTCAGTATTCAGGAAGAAACTACCAGCTAGCCTTCTTAATGTCTTCTTGTCATTGGAAGATGCCCCAGGTGGGTATGTTTGATCCTCCAAGAGGCACTTAATGTCATGGAACCAAGGCTTATCATCTTTTACAACGTCTGCTGAGAACACGTATGCTGGTCTGTCAAGTCTGGATACTGATATCCGAGGTACAAAATTGGCAGCTTGAACTTTGATCATGGATGAATTGGTAGCCAGAGCATCTGCAAATTGATTCTCGTCTCGAGGGATATACTCAAGCTTGACTGTTGTGAAGAAAGTCAATAACCTCCTTGTATAATCCCGATAAGGTATCAGGTGATCCTGGTGAGTGTACCATTTGCCGTTGGTTTGATTAATCACCAGAGCTGAATCTCCGAATACAGTTAAAATCTTGATCCTGAGGTCAACGGCTTCCTCAAGACCCATAATACAAGCATCGTATTCAGCTTCGTTGTTAGTGCAGTTGAATGTGAGTTTTGCCGAGAAAGGCATGTGAACTCCCTTAGGTGTAATGAGTACTGCACCAACACCACGACCATTCATATTAACAGCCCCATCAAACATCATAGTCCATTCTTCTTCCGGGTCAGGCTCGTCAGTGTGAACAGGCTCTTCATGATCTTTTGCTTTTATGAACATGATGTCTTCATCAGGGAAGTCAAATCTCATAGGCTGGTAATCATCAATGGGTTGCTCAGCAAGATAATCAGACAATACACTGCCCTTGATGGCTTTCTGTGATGTGTACTGGATGTCATATTCTGTGAGGATCATTTGCCATCTTGCAACCCGTCCGGTAAGTGCTGGCTTCTCGAAAATGTACTTAACTGGGTCCATCTTTGATATCAATAGAGTAGTGTGGGTCAACATATACTGCCTTAGTCGGCGAGCAGCCCATGCTAAAGCACAACAAGTTTTCTCGAGCAGTGAATAACGTTGTTCACAGTCGGTAAACTTTTTGCTTAGGTAGTATATTGCGTACTCTTTTCGACCAGACTCGTCATGTTGGCCCAACACACACCCCATTGACTCTTCTAATACTGTCAAGTACATTATCAGAGGTCTTCCTTCGACTGGAGGCATAAGGATCAGAGGCTCTTGTAAATATTCCTTGATTTTGTCAAAAGCCCTCTGGCAGTCTTCATTCCACCTGACCGTTTGTTCTTTTCTTAGCAGCTTGAACAGGGGTTCACAGGTTGCTGTAAGGTGAGATATGAACCTTGAAATGTAGTTCAATCTACCTAGAAACCCTCGAACTTCTTTTTCTGTCTTCGGTGCAGGCATTTCTTGAATGGCTTTGACTTTATCAGGATCAACTTCAATCCCTTTCTTACTTACAATAAATCCCAGCAGCTTACCAGATCGCACCCCGAATGTGCACTTGTTGGGGTTCAACTTCAGTTGGTACTTCCTCAAACGCTTGAATAACTTCAACAGATTCACCAGGTGGTCTTCTTCTGTGAGGGACTTGGCAATCATGTCATCCACATAACATTCAATTTCTTTATGGATCATGTCGTGGAATAATGTCACCATAGCTCGTTGATAAGTTGCACCAGCATTCTTCAGTCCGAATGGCATCACCTTATAACAGAACGTGCCCCAGGGTGTGATGAAAGTTGTCTTCTCCATGTCTTCAGGTGACATCTTGATCTGATTATATCCTGAAAATCCGTCCATGAAGGAGAACACCGAGAACTGAGCCGTATTATCAACCAATACATCAATGTGAGGTAATAGGAAGTCATCTTTTGGGCTGGCTCTGTTCAGATCCCGGTAGTCCACACACATCCTCACCTTGCCGTCCTTCTTAGGCACAGGTACAATATTAGCAACCCACGGCGGGTAACTAGTTACAGCAAGGAAACCGGCGTCCCACTGCTTTTGCACCTCTTCCTTTATCTTCATTGCCATATCTGGGCGAGTACGGCGGAGTTTCTGTTTCACTGGCGGGCAGTCTTCTTTTAAAGGAAGCTTGTGCATGACAATATCGGTGTCCAATCCTGGCATATCCTGATAAGACCAAGCAAAGACATCCACATACTCTCGAAGCATATCAATCAGTTTCTCTTTCACTGAGTCTTGTAAGCAGGCCCCGATCTTAACTTCTTTCACATCTTCTTCCGTACCAAGATTAACCGTTTCAATCTCCTCCTGGTGAGGAGTGATAACCTTCTCCTCTTGCCTTAACAACCTGGCTAGCTCTTCAGGAAGCTCATAATCCTCTTCAACCCCTTCATCAGCTAGATTGATTGGATTGTCAAAGTCATACGAAGTCATAGCAGTGTTGTTGTCGGTGCGGTCTGAAAGGCACTCTCTGCAAGGGTTTAGATTGGTTCATTTTAGTGATCATTTTTAATCTTGTTTAGAAAAAAGTGAAATGAAGTTTTCATTTTGGAAAACATTGCCATTTTATTTTTGTACAAAAAGAAAAATGAAAAACAGTGAGCGGGAAAAGAAAAGACTCATTTGCAAAAGATGTCCGATATTCATTGATTGATCTGTTTGCACAAAATTACAAGATGGCCCGATTACAAAATGAGTCTTGTCATCTTGGACAAGATGCAAGACTTGATGCATCCTTAAAAATACAGGAAATAATAATTACTCTGCGGGAGTAACCCTTATAATTTCGTGGGAAGACCAGTTAAGGACTTGGCTCCCCGGGATCCTTGGACGTATCCAGCTCTCCAGGTTGCGGTCGCTTTCCTCCTCGTCTTCCAAGTTGTTCACTGCATCCGGGGTGAGCATTCCCCCGCTGACAAAATTGGACTTCTTGGCAGCCTCTGATTAATCTTGTTGAGTTGGTCTGTAACCCAACCCAAATTTGTCCTCCTTCTTCTCCATGGGCAGCAGCTTGCCCCAGCCTTGGGCAGTACCCTCTTCAACAACCTTCCTGGCTTGCTGATAAGATGTCATGGAGGTTCCCAGTACAGAAGACGCTTCATTAATGTTTAGGGCCTCAAACCCTTGGCTCATAGTTTCATGGATTTCTCCATCCATCTCAATGTACTTGTACGTAGCTAGATGGCTAACAAAGATGTCTTCTTCACCATAGATGGTGATGATCTGGCCTTCCCACTCGAATTTCAGCTTCTGGTGAAGGGTGTAAACACCCCAAATTTGCCCTCACCCATTCACACCATGTCTTGTGATCATTTCATATGCATAAGATAAATCATACCATCTCATATCCCATTTTTGATTCACTGCATAGATTCTAAGCCATCTGCATCTAGGGTTTGTGATCTGAGCAATCCAAGAGCTTCTTGAGCCACTCCAAAGGTCATCAATCACTTCAAAAGGGGTCCATGTGTGTTCAAATATCATATTATATCCTCTCAAAGTCAAGAATGCCAAAGAATCACAAGAACTGAGATTGGTATGGAAGCAGAGCCAGGTTTGACTGCACAGATGACCTAAAATTAGGGTTTTGGTTTCAGAGGCCATAACTCCAAATTTTTTGGTCATTCTTGTTTCTATTGGTCTCTATATGGTATAGGGAGTATGCATATCAATTTTCATGAAGAAATTCCATGGGGAAGTCATCTGATCAAAGGTTGACTTTCTGGGCAAGTCAATGCAAAATCAGGGCATCTGAGACCCCCAATGACCCAACCAAAGGGCATTCTTCATCATTTTGATTGTGTATGATCTTTATTTGATCATATAAGAGGTTGGAAGTTCACAAAATTCAAGAATTTCAAGTCTTTTGCAAAGTTGACTTTTTGGGCAAGTTTGACTTTTAATGAAAATGTCATTTTATGCAACTTTTTCAACCCTTACTTTTTGATTCAAGAAAGCTTCAAATGGAAAAACTTTGGTCATGAAAGTTGTAGAATAGATCTTTCCCTTTTCAAAAAGTACAAGAACATGACCTAATTCATTTTGGATCAAAAGTTATGGCTCATCAAAGTTGGCAAAAATCACTAAAATTCAAGTTATGCACCAAATGGAAAAACTTGCAAATTCTTGTACCAAGGCAATTGGTGACTTCAAATTGATGTCTAACCTTTACACAAACATCACACAACATTCAAAGATCAGAATTGGCCCAAGGAACTTGACATTTTGATGCATTGAAATTCATGAAATCTCAAAGGAACCAAAAGTGAACCAAGTTGCAAAACACTTGATAACTTCTCATCCACTTGCTAGCTACTTTGCTGATCAACCCTAGCCTTTTCCCTCACCATGTTGCGCAGCACACCCACCTTGTACTTGGCTAGAGATTGACCCATGCTTCTCTTACACAAAAGTTGACATTTGTGCAAAAGCACCCATACCTATCACAAAAGGACATGTCACATCTTCTGACCAATGAGCATTGTTTATACAAATCAATTGCAAGCCAAACCACACAAGAGGCCAGCCTGAAACCAGCCATAGCACCACATTCTCATTTTCACTCCATTGAGCAAAAGCATTCGAAACACACAACACAGCCCACAAACTCATAAACAAACTTCATAAACCTTCTCAACACCTCTCCCTGATCACAAAGCACCCTTCAAAGCAACCTGAAACTCAAAGAATCACAAACACGATTCCTTCACTGCCCTGAACAGAACTTGTTCAAACTTCCAAACCAGCCAACACAAACTCCTTCTAAGCATCAATATGTCATCAGGGGCCTAAAAGGAGTGGATTGCACAAAGGAAAGAGGTCAGAAAGTTGCAAACTGAAAAGCTTCAAACTCAGGTAGCTTCATGAACATTTTTTCCAGAAATGATTTTTTAAGTTCCTAAGTTGTTCTTCATGATTCACTGATCACTCTAATGTTGTTGGTTTTGAAAATGGTGAAGAGATGAGAGTTTAATCTTGTTCTGAAACTTTTTGCCCTAAAACTATTTTGATTCGATTCTCTCTGTTTAGGAATGATAAATGTTGTTTGAATGGGGGTTTTAATTCGTGATTGAGTGGGGAAGAGTTCTGGGCAATTAGATTTCGTTTTAGATGCGTGTAGAGAGAGTTTGAAATTTGGAGTGATCGGAGAAGATGACCGGAACACTGTTCCGGTCACCTGAGAGTCATTAAGGCTGGATTAGGGCTAATTAATTAGGGTTAGTGAGTTTGAAAGTAGGCCGTCCAGATGCGCGCCTAGTCAACTCCCACGCGTGTGAGTTTGAATGCTGGCCTTAGGATCTGTTGACTTCTTCATTAATTCATTTAATTTCATTTTTATTTTCATTTAAATACATTTGTTTTCTATATTTTATTTAAAATAGCAAAACTTATTCAAAAATTCTGAAATTTTTTATACAAACCTTTATTTAATTTCAGAAACCAAAAATATTTTTATTTTTATTTTTAGCATACAAAAAATATTTTTAAATATTTAAAAGTTTATTTTTAATTAATTAGTGAGAATTAATAAATTAAAAATACTTTTAGGTATTTAAAAATCACCAAAAAATTCATGAAACATTTAAAAACATTTAGAAACATTGTCCAATCCTCAAACCAAATTTCTTTTTTGATCTTGATGCATTTTGAGAATTTTTCATGGAATTAAAATCATTTTAATGCATTATTTTGATCCAAACTTCCAAAAATCATTTCTGCCTAACCATTGAGAGTTGGACCTTGAATCTTTTTGCATTGCATTGTGTTTAGCATGTAGTATGTGAGATTAAATGGGCATGATTTGATCTTTCATTTTCCATTTGTTTGACATTTTTCTTGTTAAGGAACCCTAAAACCCTAGAAATCTTAGGAAATTCATAACTTTTATTAGGTTAAGAGTTGGAACTTCTCCTTTGGGCAGTGAGTTAGTATAGGATTAGGGATCCTTTGAATGCATTTTCAATTTTTTATCTTGATGTTTGCTTCTGATTTTGGTTTTTGTTTGATGCTTTGATCATAAACCCTAATTTGGACTTCCATATGCATCCCTCTTGCATTTGCATCCATACCTTGACTTGCCATGACATTTTGTGCATCCATTTGATTCATTTGACATATTAAGACATATTGAAAGCATGCTTGATCATTGCATCTTGCATTTGCCATGTTGTATGCCATATGCATTTCATAACTTTTCATGAATGTTCATGGTTCTTAACTTGTTTCATTTGCATCCATAAGCTTGTATGATCATCACCATGCCTTGTTTCATGTTTGTATCATCCCATAACATCATTATCATCATGAATGTGCTTCTGGTTTTGATTCTCATCATGCCATTTCATCTCATTTTGCATTGCATTTCATTTCTTTCACTAACATTTCAGGTGGTAAGTTGTGTGAGAAGTGAATTTGCCTTCACTTCTCATAATCTCTTTTCATCTCTCTTATGCATCATTGCTGCATTTTATCTTGTGCTTTGGATTGAGCTTGCTCATTCTTCTTCTTCTTCTTACTTTCTTTCTTCAAGTGACTTGTCTTCTTAAATGAAGCAAGTTACTTTGCTTCTCCTGATCCTTTCATCTGCTTCCTGGAGGTTCCATTGAAGACTTCTCTTGTAAACTTCACAAACCTTAGGAACAACCAAGCATGACAATAATTAGGGTTTTGATTAGTCCCCCACTTAGATTTTACCTTTGTGTCTCATTGAGTCTTCTTTTCTCATCTCATAATCAGGGACTAAACCCTAAAGGCTTTAAGGCTTTGTGATTAAGCTTATGCCTGTATCCTTCTATTAGGATGGAGTGTATAACTTTAATCCTAAGTGTTAAACCCTTAATGTGTTTAACTCCTTTAATCAATTCACATAATAATCATCAAGACATCACACTTGTAACTTGGGCCTTGCATTAGGGTTCTAATTCTTCCTTAATTGGTTAAGAAGGACTAACCCTAGTGTTAATGGACAAGTCCCCCTCAAGTTGTCTTACAAACCCTAAAAATCACTTCATCATCATATCATTAAATAAAATCCACTTAACCAAAGGTTTGTTTTGTCATGAGTTTAATCCATAATCATGGATTAAGTTGAGGAGCTTTCCTCAACTTAAACATTCTCATCTATTATCCTTCTATTAGGATGGTGTAATGAGTCTGTTTAATCCATGATTATGGCTTAATCTCATTACCTAACACTAAACAAAAACACCAAAAACATATAAATAATCACAAGTAGGTTAATGATCTTAATTCTACACCAAAGGTGATTAAGTGTGAGAATCTGACTTCACACTTAAGGTATTCTCATTACCCCTAATCAGAGGGAAGATGTGATGAGTTTACTAAATCCATTGGTTTAGGCTTAAGCTCATTAACTTATGACAAATTCTCAAAAGCAATAAAAGACTGAAAATACAAAAACAAACAATAATCGTCTCCTTCGGGATTCTTTCCTCATCTCATTCACTCATAAACGAGAATTTGCTTCTTCCGTCTAATGCAAGACAGTTTGCACCTGAGCCAGACAGGTCATACACTTGAGCATAGGCAAGTAAGCAGTTCACAAGTCAATTCATCTTTCAGTCTCTTTGGGTCGAACTACGGTGTTCTGACTTCCTCATTGCACGAGAGGATACGTAGGCATAACTTAACAGTTATCGAACAAAAGTCTCTGTATATACCCCATCTTCCCAGCACCATTCTTTCAGCCTCATTATCATGAGCATTTCATCTTTGTTCTTACACTGACACTTCACTTATACACTCCACTTCTCTTATACTGACACCTGTACTTCCTTTTCCAGCTCTTTTATACACAAATTGCACTGACACTACCCCTTTAAAACACAAATCTTTTAAGCGTGGATCCCGTCGAGTACGACGGACAATATGGGTGCTAATACCTTCCCAGGTTGTAACCAACCCCCTTTCTCAGTCTCTCTGGTTCGCAACCGTCTTATCCGTATCTTTCTAGGTTCATGCAGCATTGCCTTTCCTTCGGGATAAAAATGCCTAGCTGGCGACTCTTGTCTTTCTGAGTTCACTCCTGTGTGTTCTCATTCCTTTCGCCGACCGTTCGCGTCTGTACCCCATTTGACCCGGCTTCATTTGGTGGGAGCGACAGCTTGGCGACTCTGCTGGGGAACCTTATACTATAACAAGGGCTTCTGGTTCTTTTTGTGGGTTCCTCCTAGCGCTTGTTTGATTTGTGTTTACTGGGGTGTTATGTGCTATTTGTGCTTGTATTTGTATTTATTTTTTGCTTTATGTACAGTTGTTTATCTGCTTTCTTTTTAGCTTTACATACATATCATACTGTCATACTGTGCTGGCTGGATCTGTTTTGTTGCTTTGGTGGGTGGGTGTTCTATTGAGAGTTGAGGTCCTATACCTGGGACCTGAGTGACACCTAGGCTAGAGTGGTTCATGTTCTTTCCCATTCCATTTCGGTCTGGTGCGGGAATATGAAACACGGTTCAGATATGGGTTTCTTCTTGAGAACTCTGTGCTACAGATTTCCTGTAGTGCTAGGGCTATCTGGGAAGCCTGCTAAGTCTGGATGACCTTTAGTATTGACCTTCAGAAACTGAGGTGAATTAGAGGAGGATCTTTTATGGTTATTGTAAACACTGTACCTCCGGGTTAGAAGTGTTTACACTTCTCATAACTGATCCAAGTTTGAGGATCCTTGTTTTAGAACATCACCTGTGAGGGGGTTGGGTTGTTTACAAGTTTGCAGGTACCCTTGACCTCAACATACCCTGTTACTGTGTTTTGATTAAGAGTACTCCATTTTGGAACAGTTCTTGTGATTTTTTAACCCTGGACATGTGACTCTTTATTTGAGTCCCCCACCTTGGTTACTGGACTTATGAACCTCCATCTGGATTTCTTGAACACACATGGACTTATATCAGAGCAGTTAGTCATATCCAGCTCAGTCACAAACCCTTGCATATCATTTGCATACATCCTCATTGCATCATTTTAACATGTGTTTATTTGTTTTTCAGGGTATCCATCCTACATTTTGGCTTGGTTTTGACCCCTTCTTCAGCATAGACCTATCTTCATCAGTACTTACTTCAGCTATCAGCTACCTGCTTCAGTCACCTGCATCACCAATCTCAGCCTGTCAGTGGCCTATCTTCAGTGTTATTCTCAGCATCTGTCTCAGCAACATGGCACCTAAGAAGAGTAACATCTCCTATCATTTCTTTGAGCCTGAGTTGGCTAGCATCAGGAAGATTCAGACCCTGATTACTCCAGACCATATACCACTTTTCAGAGAACATTATGGAGGAATCCTTGATGTGGTTATGGATTTGGACCCTTCACAGAGGAGCTTGATTCATACTTGCTTGCAGTTCTATGATCCCCCTCTGAGGTGCTTCACCTTCCAGAATTTTCAGTTGGGACCCTTGTTGGAAGAGTATTCATCACTGATTGGTGTACCTATCAGGGGTGGAGTCCCCTTCAACCCTGAGATGGCATTCCCTAGTAATGAAGAGGTAGCAAAGGCCTTGTATCTGGAACCAGTTCTGATTGGGCAGAATATGACTACCAAAGCAGGAATCCCTGGTCTACATCTGGATTTCTTGATCTCTCAGGCTATTCTGAAGGCCTCCATGGGGGAGTGGAAGGCAGTCTGTGCATTATTGGCCCTTAGCATATATGGGGTCATACTTTTTGCAGATGAGCCTAGGTTTGTTAGCAAGAATGCAATCCATCTTTTCATCCTGAGAAACCCAGTACCCACCTTATTGGGAGATCTTTACTACTCTGTTCATCAAAGGAATGAAAAGCAAAGGGGAAGATTAGTGAGATGCTGTGCTCCTTTGTTCCATACTTGGCTGCTCAAACATTTGCCAAAGACTGATGCATTCTTGAACCCTCACCAACAAAGGAATTGGGCTAGGAGGCTTGTTGCTCTAACCTCAGATGATATCAGGTGGTGCATCCAGAGCACCAAGGGCAGGGACATCATTACAAGTTGTGGGCAATTTCCCAATGTACCTCTGATTGGAGTGAAGGGTTGCATCAACTACAACCCTCTGCTATTCAAAAGACAACTGGGCTATGCATTAGTCCACCCTCCTAGGGCACAGGATTTGACTGAGACTCTTTATTGTGAAATCAAGCCTAATCTGGCTATTGTCAGGCAGGCATCCTGGGACTGGGACAATGTGCAGACTAAGGGGGTAACCATTCTTGGGAGGTGCAATAATGTGGCCTCAGCTCAGTACTATGAATGGTCTCATGCCAGGGCTCAAGTTTCTGGGATGCCCTTCACTATTGAAGATGTGCCTGGACCCTCCACAGCACCACCTCCAGCAACTGTCAGCTTAGAGGAGTTTGAGAAATTGAAAGAGAGAAATGAGAATCTGACTCAGGCTCTACAGAAGACCCTCTGGGAAAGGAGTGATGGTCGCTTGGACATTGAAAGGCTAGAAAAGCTAAGGGTGGAGCATCTGGCCAAGATTGAGAAGTCAGAGGATTACATTAAGAAGTCTAGGGCTGGAGAACAGATCTTGAAGAATGCCTGCAAAGAGGCCCAATTCCAGAGAGCTAGGACTGATTTGTATCTGAAGGAGAGTCAGGCTAGGTGGGTCAGGATCACCGAAGCCCGTACTCAGGAGGATAAAAGGACTCAGGATAAGATTGAGCAGCTGGAAGCTAGTGCAAAAGAGCAACAGGAAGCCCTGACAGCAGCCCAGAGAGAGATCTCAGAATTGAAGATTAGAGCTGGTATAAAGAGGTCAAAGGACCAGAGTCAACACAAGAAGCTAACTGCAGCTGTTACTACCAGGAATCTCCTTATCAGGAATCTTACAGAGCGTCCAGCTGATCCTGTGACTGAAGAACTTCTCAAGGAAGTTCAGGAAGATGAGTTTGGTCTTGGTGTTTGACTGTTGCTTGTTGTTGCTTTCATTTCATGTACTTTTCTTTATGTTGTATTTTTGACCCCTCAGAGGGCATGTATGGTAAAAAACAAACTATGTATCATTTCACTTTTGTAATATATTCATTAGTTCTTTCAAGTAACATCACAAGCATCTTCCTCGAGGGTCTGGAAAGGTCAAAACCAAGTGCCAAGCCGGATACCTTGGAAACAAATAAGCATACTGCATTGCATACTAACCTTTTGTTTTGTTTTGTAGGTTTTTTGTTTTGTTGTTACTAACTCTGTTGTGATCTCAGGAACTATTGCTCGACGTCGGGGGTTTCCACTCAACCGTCCACACAGATATCCCACCCGCAACAATCTTCCGGGCATACAAATGGACCAAGTACAGCAGGACCTTACATAGGTCAGGAATCAAATGGCCAACGAGAGGTTGGAAATGAGGAATCAGATGACACAATTTATGGAGGTGATGAACAATATGGCTCAAAGCCAAGAGAGGTTAAGAGCACTGGTAGAGGGGAGGAATCAGGAAGACCCTCATCCAGGGACTGCTGGGACAAGCAACAATGAGAGAGTTCAACCCCATGTTAATCCCCCAGTCTATGGACCCCACCTGCATCCAGAGATCAACATCCCTGTTAATGTGCAAGGGACTGCCACTGCAGGTAGAGTGCTGCAAGAAGACCCCCAGGAAGATCAATTCACAGTGATGGGAGCTGGGGAGGAAGCCTATGACAGAAGGCTGGATGAGATTGCTGAGAAACTAAGATCCCTGGAGTCCCAGAATTCTTTGGGCTTTGATGTTATGGACATGGGCTTAGTGGACGGGGTCAGAATTCCCCACAAATTTAAACCACCATGCTTTGAGAAGTATAACGGAACTTCCTGTCCCCGAACCCATTTACAATCCTTTCTGGGGAGGCTGAAGGCATATACCATGGACGAAAAGCTATGGATGTTTTATTTTGAGGATAGCTTAACAGGAGCTTCAAGGGAATGGTACTCTCACCTGACTAGAGCAACCATTAGATGCTGGAAGGACCTGGCAGAGGCCTTTATCAGACAGTATCAGTACAACTTGGATATGGATCCCAACAGGACCCTCCTGATGGGGATGTCTCAATCATCAAGGGAAAGCTTCCGGGAGTACGCTCAAAGGTGGAGACAGCTTGCTGCTGCTGTCCAGCCACCCATGTCAGAGAGGGAGATGGCTGATATGTTTATGAACACCCTCCAAGGAACATACATTGACAGGCTAGCTGCCTTTTCTTCCACTAGCTTTGCTGATGTGGTCATAGCCGGGGAAAGAATTGAAAGCCTATTAAAGATGGGTAAAATTTCTGACAACGGTGCTAGCTCATCCAGTAACACAAGAAAGCCTTTTGTGGGCCCAAGAAGAACTGGTGAGACCAATGCTATCCATACCAGCAGGGGCAGGCCCCAATATGTTCATAGGCATGTGGCAGCAGTCACCATTCCCGCTCCAATTCATCCTCAACCAGCTTATCAACCACAGCAACAAAATTACCAGCAACAAACTCAGTATCCTCCTCAGAGAAATTATAACAACAACAACACCAGCAACAACAATCAGCAAAGACCATTTCAACAGAGACCCTCTCAGGCCAATAGGGTGATCGATCCGATCCCTATGCCCTATGCCACATTACTGCCACAACTCCTGAAACTCAACCTGGTTGAGCTAAGGACATTGGCACCTCCAGATCCTGCCAGTCTGCCCAGAAATTATGACGCCAGCGCCAGATGTGCTTTTCACTCAAATGCACCCGGCCATAGTACGGAGAAGTGCAGAGCCCTGCACATGAAGGTACAAGACCTGGTAGACTCCAAAGCTCTGAACTTTGCACCACCACCAAATGTTAACAAGAACCCTATGCCACACCATGGTGGTCCCAGAATCAATGCTATTGAAGAAGACAAGCCGTCTTACTCGATAACCAGTGTGGGTCAGATTCGGACACCTTTGGTGGAGATTAAAGCTCAACTCCTTGAATGCCAAATGTTCCCGGGATGCGAGCTAGGGTGTGCTTATTGCAACATTTCAGTGAATGGCTGTGATAACTTGAGGGATGGCATAGATGGTCTCATCCAGAGTGGCCTGCTGCAAATCACAACATCAATACCTACCAATCCAGCAATCTCCTTAACCACAGTTCTAGAATCTCCTACAACTGCAACAACCATTGTTCCAAACAACTTTTCAGTTTCATCAACAAATGCTTCATCTGTTACTTCAACGGACCAAATATCAGCAAACATCCCTTCTACAACTTCAGCACCCCTTCATTCAGAAACTCCTACAACAATAACACCCATCCTTCCAACAATGTCTCCTACAACATCAGCAGCAAACAATGCAAGTGTCTCAACAGTTACAATTTATTATGATCCTGCCAATGATTCTGCCTATAACTCACAAAATGCCACTCCTACCAGAGCACCAGTCACAATATATTATGATCCACAGACTATCACAGTCCCTTCTGCAGCTGCCATCAGTCCAGTCACTGTCACAGTGCCTGGGCCAGTATCTTATGAAAGCAGTAATGCCATCCCTTGGCATTACGGCTCTGACCTATACTGCGAAGGACAGAAAATCACTTTCGAATCATCAACTTCTTCACCACAAATAGACAATGTGGGTGGAGGCGGAGGCTTCACTCGAAGCGGACGTCTCTTTGCCCCGCAAATTCAAAGACCCACTGCTGAAGCAGAAGCTGCTGCCAAGGCAAAAGGGAAGAGCATGGTGCAAGAAGAGCAAGTTGTTAGAGAAGCTTTGAAAACACCTTTTGATCAAGAAGTTGATGAGTTCATGAGAATCATCAAGAAAAGTGATTACAAGATAGTGGACCAGCTTCACCAGACGCCTTCCAAGATCTCCATTCTATCATTGCTTATGTGCTCCGAGGCTCATCGGAACGCACTACTAAAAGTTTTGCACGCAGCTTATGTGCCAGAAGAGATCACCGTCAATCAGTTGGAAGCTGTGGTTGGAAATGTTAATGCTAGTAATGGACTAGGATTCACCAACACTGATTTGACTACGGAAGGCCGCAATCATAACAAGGCTTTGCACATTACCATGGAATGTAAAGGTGCAGTTCTTTCCCACGTGCTGGTAGACACAGGATCATCCCTCAATGTCTTGCCTAAAAAAGCCCTTGTGAAGCTGGAATATGAAGGATTGGCATTACGTCCCAGTAACTTAGTAGTAAGAGCTTTTGACGGCTCTAAGAGATCAGTTCTGGGAGAAATTGAGTTGCCTGTAACGATTGGCCCACAAACTTTCAAAACGACCTTCTACGTGATGGACATTCAGCCTGCCTACAGCTGTTTGTTGGGTAGACCATGGATTCATGCCGCTGGCGCAGTAACGTCTACCCTTCACCAGAAGTTAAAATTCGAGTGGGAGGGCCAGGTCGTTACTATCTATGGAGAGGAGGATATTTTTGTTAGCCATCTGGCTACATACAAATATATTGAGATGGATGGGGAGATCCACGAGACGATGAGTCAAGGGTTTGAGGCCCTGAATATTAATGAAACCTCTGCTGTACTTGGGACATCCATGACATCCTACCAGCAGGCCCGGAAGGTGGTGGAGGAAGGAAACGCTCAAGGCTGGGGCAAATTGTTTCCTGTGGAGAAGAAAGAAGATATATTTGGGTTGGGTTACAAACCAACTCAAGAAGATCAAGCAGAGGTTGCTAAGAAGCCCAACTTTGTTAGTGGGGGGATGCTCACCCCCGATGCTGTCAACAACTTGAAAGATGAGTCGGAAGATGAACGCAACCTGGAAAGCTGGATTCGTCCAAAGATCCCGAGGAGCAGTATCTCAAACTGGTCTTCCCAGGAAATTATAAGAGTTACTCCTGCAGAGTAATTATTATTTCCTGTATATTTTAAGCATGCATCAAGTCTTGCATCTTGCCCAAGATGACAAGACTCATTTTGTAATCGGGCCATCTGTAATTTTTGTGCAACAAGATTAATCAATGAAATATCAGACATCTTTTGCAAACGAGTCTTTTTCTTTTCCGCTCACTGCTTTTCCATTTTTCTTTTTGTACAAAAAAATAAATGGCAATGTTTTCAAAATGACAACTTCATTTCACTTTTTTTAAAAACAAGATTAAAATCAATCACTAAAATGAACAAACTGAACCCTTGTAGAGAGTGCCTTCCAGACGGCACCGACAACAACACGGCTATGACTTCGTATGACTTTGACAATCCGATCAATCAAGCTGATGAAGGGGTTGAAGAAGATTACGAGCTTCCTGAAGAGCTAGCCAGGTTGTTGAGACAAGAGGAGAAGGTTATCACTCCTCATCAGGAGGAGGTCGAAACAATTAATCTTGGTACAGATGAAGATGTGAAAGAGGTTAAAATTGGGGCCTGCTTACAAGACTCAGTGAAGAAACAACTGATTGACCTGCTTCAGGAATATGTGGATGTGTTTGCTTGGTCTTACCAAGACATGCCAGGGTTGGACACCGATATCGTTACACACAAGCTGCCTTTAAGAGAAGAATGCCCACCGGTTAAACAGAAACTGCGCCGTACTCGTCCAGACATGGCAATGAAAATCAAAGAAGAGGTACAAAAATAGTGGGACGCCGGGTTCCTTGCTGTAACTAGCTATCCGCCTTGGGTTGCTAATATAGTACCTGTGCCTAAGAAAGATGGCAAGGTAAGGATGTGTGTTGACTACCGGGACCTGAACAGAGCCAGCCCGAAAGATGATTTCCCATTACCTCACATTGATGTATTGGTGGATAATACGGCTCAGTTCTCGGTATTCTCCTTCATGGACGGATTTTCAGGATACAATCAGATTAAGATGTCACCTGAAGACATGGAGAAGACGACCTTCATCACACCCTGGGGCACGTTCTGTTACAAGGTGATGCCATTCGGACTGAAGAATGCTGGTGCAACATATCAACGGGCTATGGTAACATTATTCCACGATATGATCCATAAAGAAATCGAGTGTTATGTGGATGACATGATTGCCAAGTCCCTTACAGAAGAAGACCACCTGGTAAACCTGCTGAAACTATTTGAGCGTCTGAGGAAGTACCAACTGAAGCTGAACCCCAACAAGTGCACATTCGGGGTGCGATCTGGTAAGCTGCTGGGTTTTATCGTAAGCGAGAAAGGGATTGAAGTGGACCCTGATAAAGTCAAAGCCATTCAAGAGATGCCTGCACCGAAAACTGAGAAAGAAGTTCGAGGGTTTCTAGGTAGATTGAACTACATCTCAAGGTTCATATCTCACCTTACTGCAACCTGTGAACCCTTGTTCAAACTGTTAAGAAAAGAACAGACGGTCAGGTGGAACGAAGACTGCCAGAGGGCTTTTGACAAGATCAAAGAGTACTTGCAAGAACCACCAATCCTTATGCCTCCAGTTGAAGGAAGACCTCTGATAATGTACTTGACAGTATTAGAAGAGTCAATGGGGTGTGTGCTGGGCCAGCATGACGAGTCTGGTCGAAAAGAGTATGCAATATACTACCTGAGCAAAAAGTTTACCGACTGTGAACAACGTTATTCACTGCTCGAGAAAACTTGTTGTGCTTTAGCGTGGGCTGCTCTCCGACTGAGACAGTATATGTTGACCCACACCACTTTATTGATATCAAAAATGGACCCAGTTAAGTACATTTTCGAGAAGCCAGCTCTTACCGGACGGGTTGCAAGATGGCAAATGATTCTCACAGAATATGACATCCAATACACCTCTCAGAAAGCCATCAAGGGCAGTGTACTATCTGAATATCTTGCTGAGCAACCTATTGATGACTACCAGCCTATGAGATTTGACTTCCCTGATGAAGACATCATGTTCATAAAAGCGAAAGATCATGAAGAGCCTATTCACACTGAAGGGCCTGACCCGGAAGAAGAATGGACTATGATGTTCGATGGGGCTGTTAATATGAATGGTCGTGGTGTTGGTGCAGTACTCATTACACCTAAGGGAGTTCACATGCCTTTCTCAGCAAAACTCACATTTAACTGCACTAACAACGAAGCTGAATACGAAGCTTGCATTATGGGTCTTGAGGAGGCCATTGACCTCAGGATCAAAACATTGACTGTATTCGGAGATTCAGCTCTGGTAGTCAATCAAACCAACGGCAAATGGTACACACACCAGGATCATCTGATACCTTACAGGGATTATACAAGGAGGTTATTGACTTTCTTCACAACGGTCAAGCTTGAGTATATCCCTCGGGACGAGAATCAGTTTGCAGATGCCCTGGCTACCATTTCATCTATGATCAAAGTTCAAGCTACCAACTTTGTACCTCAGATCTCAGTGTCCAGACTTGACAGACCGGCGTATGTGTTTGCAGCAGATGTTGTCAAAGACGATAAGCCTTGGTTCCATGACATTAAGTGCTTCTTGGAGGATCAAACATACCCATCTGGGGCATCTTCCAATGATAAGAAGACTTTGAGAAGGCTCGCTGGTAGTTTCTTTCTGAACACTGATGGTTCCCTATACAAGAGAAACTTTGATATGGTACTCCTCAGATGCGTTGATAGAACAGAAGCAGACTTGTTGATGCATGAAGTACATGAAGGATCCTTTGGTACCCATGCAGGAGGGCATGCCATGGCTAAGAAATTGCTAAGATCAGGCTATTACTGGATCACAATGGATGCCGACTGTTGCGCCTACGCCAGAAAATGCCATAAATGCCAGATCTATGCAGATAAGGTGCATGTGCCTCCCAATCCTTTGTACATAATGTCTTCACCATGGCCCTTTGCTATGTGGGGCATTGATATGATTGGCAAGATTGAACCGACCGCTTCAAACGGCCACATATTCATCTTGGTCGCCATCGACTATTCACCAAGTGGGTTGAAGCCGCCTCATATGCAAATGTTACAAGGCAAGTGGTAGCCCGATTCCTGAAGAGAGATATCATCTGTCGATACGGAGTTCCCGAGCGAATCATTACTGATAATGGTTCCAACTTGAACAACAAAATGATGGCAGAACTATGCCGGGACTTCAAGATCCAACACCACAATTCTTCTCCTTACAGGCCAAAGATGAACGGCGCTGTTGAGGCAGCTAATAAGAATATCAAGAAGATTGTGCAGAAGATGGTAGTCACCTACAAAGACTGGCATGAAATGCTGCCATTTGCCTTGCATGGGTACCGCACGTCAATCAGAACATCCACTGGGGCAACACCGTATCTGCTTGTGTATGGTATGGAAGCAGTCCTACCTGTTGAAGTTGAATTACCCTCCTTGCGAGTACTTGTAACACCCCAAATTTGCCCTCTTCATTTTAAGCATCATATCATATCATAATCATCATGAGCATACCATATTCTTAGCATTTTTGCATAGAAAAATGAGGCATAACACTCACATGTTCTAGCATAAGGCATATGACCAACCATCTGGAAAGTTCGAAGCACCACAGATAAAAAATCGAGAGCATGGTGACCAGGCAAAAATTTCACAGGATCACTCTGCACAAGCTCTGTACCATGTTCAAAACTTAAAAAGAATGAAAGGATCAAAATCAGCTTGAAACGGCGGGCGCCGGCATCATTTTTGAAGTTTCCCACCAAAAGGGGGGAAATTCAAATTTTGCATGCGTTAACCGGTTAACGCATATGGTTAACCGGTTAACAGCTGCGAAATTTGAATTTCCAGCAGCATTTTCAGCATGTGTGTTTTGGCCCCATTTTCCAATTTTCTGATTTTTATTCATTTGAATTAAAATTGAATTTGAGAAGGATCTAGAGCATGTATCCAAACCTCTTTCCAACCCTAAAACCTAATCACATTACCAAGCCATATTTTTTGGATCCCAAACCAAGATTTTGGGCCCCAACCCTAAACCATATATATTCCATTTCTCTCCAAACCAAGGGGGCTCTCACTCATTTTTCACTCTCATTTTCTGAATTTTCATTGCTCTCACTCACAATTCTCTCACTTTTCTCTCCCAATTTTCCAAATCACTCAAAGTTCCTCTTTGAAGATCACACAACCTTGCCTTGAGGTGTGTAGATCTTGGAACTAGACCTCCATCCATAGTTTCATTACATCTTTTTGCTGGTTTTATTGGAGATTCAGATCTGGTTTGGGATCTAAAAGTGCTTTTGGATCCAAAATTCTGCATCAAGAGCTTGATCTTGCATTTATTTTGCATGGAGTGTGGAGCTTAGCATCGGATCTTCAAGGTTTTGCGCGAGATCTATCATTTTCAGCATAATCAACAATTACCAAAGCATACCTCCGCTTTGTAGGTTGGTTAATTCCAGATCCAACTCTGTTTTTAGCTTATTTGCATTGCTTGAGCTTTGAACCTACCATGTGTTTGTGTAATTGATTGTGTTGCATGATTTGATTGGTTGATTTGTATCCGGATCCGATTGTTATTGTTCATGAGCATAATGTTATGGATTGATGTGCATTGATCTATTTTTTCCATGTGTAATTGAGTGCTGGTCTGGTGCAGCTTATTTGAATAAGCTGTTTTTGAAATGCTTGTTTTCTGCAGGAATTTGCTGCTGTTTTTACAGTGTTAACCGGTTAACGCATATGGTTAACCGGTTAACGCCCTGTTTCTGTGTGTGTTTTGTGCAGGTTTTGACTGGTTAACCGGTTAACGCATATGGTTAACCGGTTAACACTGATGCAGAATGGTTTTTTGGGGCTGTTTTGAGTTTGTTTGGTCCCTTTGCTTGTTCTAATTGCCATGAATCATTGTGTGATCATTAAGCATGATATTTTAGGGTATTTGCTTGCTGGTTGATGTTTGCTTTCATGTTCTCGACGCGTAAGTCGTGTATTTGCAATGTTGGCATGATTGTTTGATTTTTTGTTCAAGTACCTTTGAGCATGATTGATCCCATGATTGTTTCTTGGTCAATTTGCTGGATTTTTGCTAACTTTTCAGGGGCTCATGGTAAGAGAAGTGTGGATGTTTATCCACATTTCAACTTTTTTTCATCTTTCCTCTTTTGTTATTTGAACTAACCCTTTGTTGTTGGGCTTAGGCCTTTCTCATCCCTTCTTCTATCTTCTTCTTCTCTTCTTCATTAGGATAGAAACCTCACAAACTTAGGATCATCCATGCATGTTAACACTTAGGATTATTTTAGTCCCCCTTTAGCATTTTTACCTTTATGATCCTTTTGGTTCTTTTCTCTTCTCATCTCATAACTCTAAAAAACACCTTTAATAAATGTGAAGCGATGCATTGATCCATAGCCTTATTCCATGAGGTATGCTTGTAGTCTTCCCATCTTGGGATAGTACATGTCTACCTTGTGATGCACAAGTCTGATCAAGGTATCTTCTTCATAAAAGAAAAGCCTAAAAAACACTTCTTCATGTAAATAACCAAAAACACTTAATAATTAAGCAAGTTAGTGAGCTTATGCCCTAATCTTTGGGTTCAAGTTTTGGGGATCTTCTCCTTACTTGAGTGTGCTTGTTCTATTATTCCATCTTGGAATGTAGTGACAAGTGCACGTTCCATTGGTGAGAGTTTGAGTTCACTTCCTTGTGACACACTCATAAAAGCTTCTAAAAAACACAAACAAACAATAAGCGTCTTTCCTTCGGGAATTCTTTTCTCATCTCCTTCGCTCCGTATGCGAACTTGCTCCTACTTGTCATTTTGCAAGACGGTTACGCACTCGTCGTCCGAGCCTGCAACACCTGAGCAATGGCATAGGCAGTTCAAGCCTTAATTCAAGCAATTTCCTTTTAGTACCCCTAGTTAGGGGAACTACGGCGTCTCTGATCCTCATTATCCCGATGAGGTACGTAGGCAGCGGGGTAGGGCCCGTTCGAGCACAATCTTTATTTTCCCTACATTTTTCCTTCATCTCTTATTTCAGTTCTTTTCCAGTTCTAGTTTCTTTTCATTTTCATTTTCTTTTGCTGCGTCTTTCATACCCTCACCTTTTGAAACAGTTTTCTCTTGCAAGCGTGGATCCCGTCGGGTACGGCGGATGATCTGGGGTGCTAATACCTTCCCAGGTCATAACCGACTCCCGATCCCAGTCTCTTTGGTTCGCAGGACCCGTGTCCTTCCTCTTTCTTTCTTCTGGTTTGTGCAGCATTACCGTTCCCTCTCTTCGGGATAAAAATGCATGGCTGGCGACTCTATTCTTCTTCCGCGCCACCTTCGCGTTTGTACCAGGATGGAAATCCTCGGGAGCGACAGCTTGGCGACTCTGCTGGGGAGCGAACCCAGAATCTCTGGTTCCCCTGTGAGTCTCTCCTAGCGCTTGTGTGTTGCTGTTTCATTGGGTGATGTTTGTTTGATATGGTTTGTTGTATTATATTGTTGTTTGTTTATTGCTTTATTTACAGCTTTATTTACAGCTTTATTTACAGTCTTCAGTATTTATTTTCTGCATCATATATCATACTGGACTGTCTGGACTGGTTTTCTTTGGTGGGATGGGAGTTACTGGTTCTTGAGAGATGTGAGCCAGGTACCCGGCTCGAGTGCACCATAGGACTTAGCGTGGTTCCACTTTGGCCTCATGAGATCTTGTCATGAGGGTAGTAGTGAGTTCCACACCCAGGTTGCGATTGTCTTGGAAATGTCTTGATTTGGGGATCTTCCTCTCTCATTTCATAACCCTGACAGTTATGTGCAGCTGGGGACCGATCATTGAGAACTTTTGTGGAAACAACCCTCTCCAGTGGTGACAGTGGCAGACCACATTTTGTGGCAAACCCATTCGCACCCGAGGGTCCACTGGGAACTCGCATAGGATGGCCTGGTTCTCTTATAAGAACTCAGTTAAAGCATCTGATCGTATGACATTAGTACTGTATCCTACGGGCTGAATGTACTATTGTTTCTCGATTTCAGCACTTGAAGCTGGGGACTTATAAGGGATGCTTGTTTTTCCCGGACTCAGCTGAGGCCTCCCTGCGTAGTACATAATGCCTAACCGATTCCCTGATTTGGTCATGAGCCATTTCTCGGAGATGGTGAAAGTATTATTGCTATTCGGCTTTGAGAGTCCGTGATGTCTGACCCGGAGCCTTTTACCTGTGAGATTGGGGGGTGTTTACAGGTGTGCAGGAACCCATGACCTCAACATACACTCATTTGTTCAGTTATGATCTTTGGTCCGGTGAATAAGATTTGTGGTTCCGAAGTTATGGTCCTGGAATTCTGGATTTCTTGATACTGTGATTCTGATCAGAGGGTTGTGATTATCAGAGGGTGTGACTCAGTGAACTGTTGAGATTGCCAGTTATTCAGAGGGCTTTGTCAGTGTGCCAGTTCAGATGGTCCCCGTTGGTCATATGTTTGCATTGCATCTGCATCATTCTTTGCATTAACTGTTTATGTTTCCCATTTTTCAGGGCATTGCTCGCATTTGTCCCCAGTTCTGGTATTCTTATCTCCATGGCAGAAATCAAAAGAGATCCAAGAAAAAAGAATGTGCATTATACCTTTCTTCAGCCGGAAGTTAAAAGTGTTCAGAGGTTAGCAGGTTTGATGAACGATCAAGTCTTAGGAAACTTCAAGAAAAGATATGGCCAGATACTGAAGTTTGTGGACAAGCCTACTACAGACCAAAAGGACAGCTTGCATACCTTGTTGCAATTTTATGATCCCTTGCTGCGTTGCTTTGTTCTTTCAGGTTACATCTTAGCTCCGACATTGGAAGAGATCTCCAGCATGCTGAGTATTCCGATCAGAGAGACATTGCCGTTCTACGGGTCAGAGGTTGTGCTCAAAGATGAAGACATAGCCAAGGTTTGTAGGTTGTCAGTTGCTTCAGTCAGAAAGGCTTTGCAAGAGAGTAAAGGCAGAGGTCTACCCTGGAGCGTGCTTATCCCAGAGGCTGAGAAATATGCTACAGAAGCTAAGTGGAACGACTTTGGAGCTTTGCTTGCATTGATGGTATATGGGTCTAGCTTGTTTCCCGGAGAGAAAGAGTTTGTCAGCTTAGAAGTGATCTCAATCTTCGCAAAAGGCAATCCGGCGCCTACTTTATTGGGTGACTTTTATTTTAGTGTCCATTACAGAAACGAGAAAGGTAGAGGTGGTCCAGTGGTCTGCTGTGCTCCTTTGTTTGCCGAATGGTTCGCTAGACAGTTACCTAAATCAGGTGCCTTCAAGGATATGCGAGACGAATGGAGATGGTCCAGAAGGCTGATGGGATTGACTGAAGAAGACATTGCTTGGGGTTATGACAGGGATTTGCTAGGAAAGGAGTTGATGGTTAGTTGCGGAAGGTTTGCTGGAGTACCTTTGCTAGGAAGGAAAGGTGTCATCAGTTACTACCCGACATTAGCCAGAAGGCAGTTTGGCTACCCTTTGAAGGATCCTCCTCAGATGGAAATGTTTGCTGAATCTTTGTATTTTCCTGTTGATGGAAACGGAGAGCTAGTCCAACAAACCGTTCAATCCTGGGATCACAGGAAAAGGAAAGGGAAGAAAGACTTCGGCCGAGTTGATCCCAAGGCATATCCACCATATGCTGAATGGTTGCAAAGGCATATCGAGGCAGTTCTCATGCCTTTTTCAGTCGAAACTCCACTTTATCCTCGAGAGGTACCAGGTCCAAGCAGTACGGTTTCCTTGGAGGAGTACAAGAAGCTGGAAGCTCAGCTGCATGCGGTCAGAGTAGAGAATGTTGAGATGGTAAGCTTATACCACCAGGCTAATAGAGCTAAGAAGGAAGTCGAAGACAAGCTGCAGAAGCTCCAAGCTTCCTTGGAAAACAAAGAGAAAGATTTTGCCGGAAAAGAAGCCCATTTCCATCGATTGGGTATGATGGAAGCGCAAAGAGAAGCCAAGCACAAGGAGACTTTAAAGACTCTCAAGAGCGCTCGACAGTCCATTGTTTGGCTGAAAGGCCAAAGGGATGAAGACCAAAAGAAATTCAAAGAGAAGGAAGAGTTCTTTGAGATTCAGATGGCTTGCAAGAAAGAGGAAGTGGAACAAGCCCACGCCATCCGGAGGGAGAGGACCCAGCAGCTAGTCCAAAGTCAATTAGCTCTGGAGGAAGCCAGGAAAGAGATCGAAGAGCTCAAGCTGAGAGCAAGTGTCAAGAAAAGCAGGGCAGAGGTGGCAGAGCCGGGGTCCTTAGCTTAGTTTATTTTTCAGACTACCTACAGGCTTGTTGTAGGAGTCTTGCTTTTATTTCTTTTATCTTTATGTACTGATTTGTAACCCTTCGGGGAATATTCTTGGATGTATTCTGACTTTTAGCCTATAGTGGTTTGTCCCTACTCAGTATTAATGTGCAAGTTATCGTTTTGAATGTGCAAGACTCGTTTGTCTGGATACTGCTAATGTCTGAACACTTATCAAAGAGAAAGTTTGAAAGATAAAAGTGATTGCCGAGATAGATGCCAGAACTGGGGCATGCCAAATGTTTAAAGTTGGGAACATGAACAGTTGCATTGCATTGCATATAACCTGTTTGTCTGTTTTGCAGGTGTCGCATCAATTACTAACGGGTTTTGTGTTTCAGGCGCAATAGCTCCTCGTAAGGTTCGAGAACGACCAGCAGTGCACAGATACCCAACCAAGATTAACAGAGAAAGAGCCATGGATCAAATGCAGGCAGATTTGGCAGATCTGAGGCAGAGAATGGACAACTTCATGACGTTAATGACCGGCATGGGGCAGAATCAAGAACGGCTGCGAGAGTTGGTTGAGAATCAGAACAGAAACGCTGCTGCTGCTGCTAATGCTGATAATCATGCCGGTGCGGGTGCACGACAGGCTGGACCTCAGGTTATACAACCAGGGGCGACCGTAGTCAATGACGGGATGCATAACATTCATGTGGATCACCAGGAGGACCAGTTCACTTTGCTTGATGAGACCGAAGGTCAAGGGGTCGAAATGAACAAGAGATTTGAAGAGATGGCCGAGCAAATCAAGGCTATTCAATCCCAGAGTTCTTTGGGATTCGATATAACAGACTTGGGCTTGTTTCCGGGAGTCAGAATTCCGTATAAGTTCAAAGTTCCTACTTTCGAGAAGTACAACGGCACTGCTTGCCCAAAGACCCATCTGCAATCGTATGTTGGGAGAATTGCTGCGCATACAGACGATGAAAAACTATGGATGTATTACTTTCAGGATAGCTTGGTGGGAGCTTCCCTTGAGTGGTACATGAAGCTCAGCAGGGTCAATGTCAAGAGCTGGAAAGATCTCGCTGAGGCCTTCGTGAAGCAGTACCAGTATAACATGGACATGGCTCCGAATCGCACCCAGTTGCAACATATGGCTCAGACAGCAAAAGAAGGCTTCAAGGAATACGCTCAGAGGTGGCGTCAGTTAGCTGCCAGGGTGCAACCACCACTGTTAGAGAATGAGATGGCCGATATGTTTATGGGCACCCTCCAGGGAGTATTTCTTGAAAGATTGGCGTCAAGTTCTGCTACAAAGTTCAACGATATTGTCATTGCGGGAGAAAGGGTTGAAACGCTGTTGAAAATGGGGAAGATACAAGACCCCAGTGCTAGTAGTTCAAGTGGAGCGAGGAAAGCTTTCAGCGGACCTCCGAGAAGGCGAGAAGGTGAGACCAATGCTGTATTCGGTCGAAGCCAGGGCCGTGGTTACAGAAGACCTTATGGGCATGTGGCTGCTGTCACTATTCCTGCAGCTCCCGTACAACAAATGTTACCTCCACCACAACAACAGCAACAACAACAACAACCCAGAGCCAACTACCAGCAAAGGCCTTATCAGCCAAGGCAGGCTCGTCCTGCTAGCAGGGTGATTGAAGCTATTCCGATGACATATGCTGCCTTGTTGCCGAGACTACTGGATTTGAACCTTATTCAATTGAGGACTTTGGCACCACCACCTCCTGGAGAGCTTCCAGCTGGTTATGATGTCAACGCGCGATGCGCTTTTCATTCAGGGGCACCCGGGCACTCAACTGAGAAGTGCAGGGCGCTACATCACAAAGTTCAAGATCTCGTGGATTCAAAGGCAATCAACTTTGCACCACCACCGAATATCAACTCGAACCCTATACCTAATCATGGAGGGGCAAGAGTTAATGCTGTTGAGAGTGATGACAAGTTAAGTTTGGTACTGAGTATTGATGAAGTCAAGATGCCGTTGAAGGTGGTGAAAGAGAGACTGTTGAAAGGTCAAGTATTTCCTGGTTGTTCTCTCGATTGTGAAGACTGTATAAGTGTTGTGAATGGCTGCGAGAAATTGAAGACGGGTTTGCAAGAGTTGATTGATGATGGATCTCTGCAATTTAGCAAGATTAGTAATGAAGAGGCTGATGATGTGTCAACCGTTACTATTTTCTATGACGAAGCTGACATGCCCGTTCGACAAGGGCCTGTTACCGTTTACGCTCCTCAGATTAGTCCTGTGACTATAACTGTACCTGGGCCAATGCCGTATAATGATGATAGAGCCATTCCGTGGCATTATGGTTCCGATGTCTATGTGGCGGGACAGAAGATGGAAAGTAGACCTGTTGCTGATTTGACCATTGAGAATGTAGGAGGTGTTGGGGGATTTACTCGAAGTGGCCGTTTATTTGCTCCCCCTGCATTGAGAAAGGATCCCGAGGCCGAAGCTTCATCAAAAGACAAAGGAAAGCAGATTGTGAATGATGAGTCGAATACTCCTGTAGCTGGACAGGGGACGTTTGAAAAGGAGGTAGAGGAGTTTATGAAGATCATCAAAAGGAGTGACTACAAGGTGGTTGACCAACTGAATCAGACGCCTTCGAAGATTTCTATCTTGTCACTGTTGATGTGCTCACCCGCGCACCGAGAAGCCTTGCTGAAAGTACTTCAAATGGCTTACGTTCCTCAAGAGATTACGGTCAATCAGCTTGAAGCTGTTGTTGGAAGTGTCAATGCTAGCCATGGCTTGGGCTTCACTGACAGAGATCTTACTTTGGAGGGAAGAAATCACAATAAAGCACTGCATATTACGATGGAATGCAGGGGCGCTGTGTTATCCCATGTTCTGGTAGACACAGGCTCTTCTTTGAACGTGCTCCCGAAAAAGGCATTGATGAAGCTTGACATTGATGGGGTTATCCTGACGCCGAGCGATTTAGTGGTTAAAGCTTTCGATGGTTCAAGAAGATCAGTTTTCGGAGAGGTTGAGTTGCCTGTCAAGATAGGCTCTCAAGTATTCAAGAGTGTCTTCTATGTTATGGACATCCAGCCTGCGTATAGTTGCTTGTTGGGCAGACCGTGGATACACGCAGCTGGAGCCGTCACTTCAACCCTGCACCAAAAGCTTAAATATGTGGTGGATGGCCAGGTCATCACAGTTTGCGGGGAAGAAGATATATTTGTCAGCCACCTGTCGACATTCAAATATGTAGAAATGGACGGAGAAATCCACGAGACTTTGTGCCAAGCTTTTGAAGCAGATGTCAGTATCTTGACTCCGGTGAAGAAAAACAACGAAGGCACGTCAATTCATTCTTACCGGGAAGCAAAAGAGGCCGTCCTATCAGGCAATGCCCAGGGCTGGGGCAAGATATTGGAGGTGGAAAAGAAGGGTGACAAATTTGGCTTAGGGTATCAGCCTGGGGGGTCTATTCAGAGTGGTAAAGCTATCTCATTCACAAGTGCTGGGTTGCTCGACCGCGATCAAATCTGTACGGCAAGTCAAGACGGGGATAGTGACAGAGACTGGGACAACAATTGGATCCGCCCGTGTGCACCCGGCGAGGAGCTAGGAAATTGGTCTGCTGAGGACATTGTTCAAGTCACCTGGCTCTCAAAGTAATTGTTTTGTTTCCTTTTATTAGCATACTGCATTGTCAAATCCAGCATTCTGCCCAAGATGTTTGGATCCATTGTACTGGGCCACCATGTTTTGTATTGCATCGTTATTTTTGCCATGAAATAAAAGGACATTTTCAGACAAATTGTGCTCTCTTTCTTTGTTTTTAAATTTTTATAAAAAAAAAAAAAAAAAAAAAATAAAAAAAAACAATATAAAAATGGCAATGTGTTTTTTTCACTTTTTTGCTTTGTGTTAGCGTCTCTTTTCAAAATAAGCAGATTCTGAATAAGCACATCATTTGTGCAGTATTGATCATCCGGATTCCACGGATAACGTTCCTGCTATGACTATGCATGACTTTGATAATCCAGTCTACCAAGCTGATGAAGGGGTTGAGGAAGACTGTGACCTCCCTGAAGAATTGGTCAGATTGTTGAAACAAGAGGAACGAGTTATTCAGCCTCATCAAGAAGAGATTGAGACCATCAACATTGGCAGTGAAGATGCAAAGAAAGAAATCAAGATAGGAGCCAATCTGCGGGCCGATGTCAAACAAGAGCTGATCAGTATGTTGAGAGAGTATGTGGATATCTTTGCTTGGTCATATCAGGATATGCCAGGATTGGATACCGACATCGTGATGCATAAGCTACCCCTGAGGGAAGACTGTCCTCCTGTAAAGCAAAAGTTGAGAAGAACTCGCCCGGATATGGCGATGAAGATTAAAGAGGAGGTACAGAAGCAGTGGGATGCCGGGTTCCTTGCCGTGACTAGTTACCCACCTTGGGTAGCTAACATCGTACCAGTGCCTAAAAAGGACGGCAAGGTCCGGATGTGCGTTGACTATCGAGATTTGAACAGAGCAAGCCCGAAGGATGATTTTCCGTTGCCACACATCGATGTGTTGGTCGACAGTACTGCTCAATTCTCAGTATTCTCCTTCATGGATGGATTCTCCGGTTATAATCAGATAAAAATGGCGCCGGAAGACATGGAGAAGACAACGTTCATTACCCCGTGGGGAACATTCTGCTATAAGGTCATGCCCTTTGGTCTGAAGAATGCCGGGGCAACTTATCAACGGGCGATGGTCACGCTGTTCCATGACATGATCCACAAGGAGATCGAATGTTATGTGGATGATATGATTGCAAAGTCCAAAGACGAAGAGGAGCATTTGGTTAACCTAAAGAAGTTGTTTGACAGATTGATCAAGTACAAGCTGAGGTTGAATCCGAACAAGTGCACTTTCGGGGTGCGTTCCGGAAAATTGCTGGGTTTCATTGTAAGTCAAAGAGGAATTGAGGTAGATCCTGCTAAAGTGAAAGCTATTCAAGATATGCCTGCACCAAAGACAGAAAAAGAAGTGCGCGGGTTCTTAGGTAGATTGAACTACATTTCTCGGTTCATATCTCACCTAACTGCCACGTGCGAACCGATATTCAAACTGCTAAGAAAAGAGCAGACGGTCAGGTGGAATGATGATTGCCAAAGAGCTTTCGACAAAATAAAGGAATATTTGCAGGAACCTCCAATTCTGATGCCTCCAGTGGAGGGGAGACCATTAATCATGTACTTGACCGTGCTAGAAGGGTCGATGGGGTGTGTGCTTGGCCAACATGACGAGTCTGGTCGAAAAGAGTATGCCATTTATTACCTTAGCAAAAAGTTTACCGACTGTGAATCCCGATACTCACTGCTCGAGAAAACTTGCTGCGCTTTGGTATGGGCTGCTCGCCGACTGAGGCAGTATATGTTGACCCATACCACACTTCTCATTTCCAAGATGGACCCCGTCAAGTACATCTTTGAGAAACCAGCATTGACCGGAAGGGTTGCTAGGTGGCAGATGATTTTAACTGAATACGACATCCAGTACACTTCTCAGAAAGCCATCAAAGGAAGTGTATTGTCGGAATACCTTGCTCAGCAACCTCTTGAGGATGACTATCAGCCGATGAGATTTGATTTCCCTGATGAGGACATCATGTACCTCAGAACAAACGATTATGAGGAACCACTTCCGGAGGAGGGGCCTGACCCTGAATCCAAATGGAAGTTGATGTTTGATGGGGCTGTCAATATCAATGGTCGTGGAGTTGGTGCCGTACTCATTACTCCTGAAGATGTTCATTTACCCTTCGCTGCCAAAATTACTTTTGGCTGCACCAACAATGAAGCGGAATACGAGGCGTGTATAATGGGAATAGAGGAGGCAATTGATCTTCGGATCAAGAACCTCGATATATTCGGAGATTCAGCCCTCGTCATTAACCAAATTACCGGCAAGTGGTACACACATCAAGAGCATCTAGTTCCGTACAGGGATTATGCTAGAAAACTGTTGACATTCTTCACGACAGTTGAGCTCAAATACATACCACGCGACGAAAATCAATTTGCCGATGCTTTGGCTACTCTCTCTTCGTCGATTAAAGTCATGTGTTGGAACTTTGTGCCCAGAATTGACATCTCCAGGCTTGACTCTCCCGCTTATGCTTTCTCTGTAGACGCCGTGTCTGATGAGAAACCTTGGTATTTTGATATCAAGTTATTCCTGGAGAAGCAAGAATACCCAACAGGGGCATCTTCCAAAGACAAGAAGACCTTGAGACGACTTGCTGCTAGTTTCTTCTTGAACACAGACGGGGTTTTGTACAAGAGGAACTTCGACATGGTCTTGCTCAGATGCGTGGATAGACACGAAGCAAGCCTGTTGATGCAGGAAGTCCATGAAGGATCTTTTGGTACCCATGCAGGAGGGCACGCCATGGCAAAGAAACTGCTGAGATCAGGGTATTACTGGATGACAATGGATGCAGACTGTTGTTCATTCGCTCGTAAATGCCACAAGTGCCAAATATATGCAGATAAAGTGCATGTTCCTCCTAACCCGCTGAATGTCATGTCATCTCCTTGGCCTTTCTCTATGTGGGGCATTGACATGATCGGGAAGATCGAGCCAACTGCTTCGAACGGTCATCGCTTCATTCTGGTCGCGATTGATTACTTTACCAAGTGGGTAGAAGCAGCGTCTTATGCCAATGTCACTCGTCAAGTGGTGGCAAGATTTCTGAAAAGAGATATCATATGCAGATATGGAGTACCCGAAAGGATCATTACTGATAATGGTTCTAATCTCAACAACAAGATGATGGCAGACTTATGTCGGGACTTCAAAATACAGCATCACAATTCTTCTCCTTACCGACCAAAGATGAATGGTGCGGTAGAGGCAGCTAACAAGAATATCAAGAAGATTGTGCAGAAAATGGTTGTCACCTACAAGGATTGGCATGAGATGTTACCGTTTGCTTTGCATGGGTACCGAACGTCGGTCAGGACATCAACAGGGGCAACTCCCTTCTCTCTAGTGTACGGCATGGAAGCAGTCCTGCCTGTTGAAGTAGAGATTCCCTCACTGCGCGTGATGATGGATGTCAAACTGGATGAGGCTGAATGGGTGCGTGCTCGTTACAATCAGCTATGTCTAATTGAGGAAAAGAGGTTAGCGGCTATCTGTCATGGTCAGCTTTATCAAAGGAGAATGAAGCGGGCATTCGATCAACGAGTACGTACTCGAGGGTATCAAGTGGGAGAGCTTGTGTTGAAGAGAATCGTTCCTCCAGGTTCAGATAACAGGGGCAAGTGGACCCCGAACTACGAAGGACCATTCATAGTGAAGAAAGTATTCTCAGGAGGAGCGCTGATGCTCACCACTATGGATGGAGAAGATTTCCCATCCCCTGTTAACTCGGACGCAGTTAAAAAATACTTCGCATAAAGAGACCCGCTGGACACAAAACAGAATGTAAGTCCAGGCAAGAAAAGGGCATCCCGGCGAGCTAAAAACAGAATAAAAAAGCTCGGGCAAAAATTAGGGAAATGAATAAAAAAATGTACACCCGCTGAGTTGAAAAGCCGCATTGGACAGCTCAGGCAAAAAAGGGTATCCCGGTGGATTGAAAACCCGAGAGGGCGATCCACGCAAAATAAGGGAATAAGCGAACAACTGTGATCCGAGTTATCTGAACCACGTCATCGTTTTGTACAGTTTGACAATACCGGAAGGATAGGAAGCAGTCCCCTTGTCCTCTCAGAAAGCCAAAACAGAATGGAGAGTCTTGAAGACATGCAGGTCATAGCAGAAATGGAACTCCTTGGAATGCCGCGTACGTTGCCATTAGGATAATTTCTTTTCTCAATTTTATAGTGGCTACCTCTTTCCAGGTGGTTGCTTCCTGATGTAAATCTTTGCCTATTCAGAGGCCATTCAATAAAAATAATATTCAGTCAAAAAGCTGTGTGTGTTTATTTTTGTTTACAAAATGTCCTGAATTTTTGGCAAAAATAGCATTGCATCTAAACATGGTGATAATTTTGAAAAGAAAACTGACATGCAGGGAAACTGTAACCCTCTTTGAGCGTCGGGTGACGATGGATGAACCGATCATTCCATGCAAATCCCCGGGACACGCGGGTGTGTTCTGTTGTTGCAGGTTGCAGGTTGGCGTCACATTCTCTCAAGCGATTTAATATTCCCCGGCGGAGTACCTCCCCAGCAGAGTACTTTACCAGTAGAGTATCTCCCCAAGCAAAGATTTCCTTTCCCAGCAGGTATCTGAAGCCTGGCATCCCAAGCAGAGATTTTCCTCCCAGCAAACCTTGGCAGCAGCCCAAGCAAGCTTTTCTTCCCCAGTGAAGTAACATTTCATTCTTCCTCAGCGGAGTATACCCAGCAGGTGCCCGAAAGCCTGGCATCATCAAAGATGGAATTAGTAGTCCATTATCCCCATCAGAGTATGCCTATCAGGTACCTGAAAGCCTGGTATCCCCTCAGAGTCTTGAACCATCAAATGCTCTCCCCAGCCAGAGTATTTGCCCAGGAAGCTTCCCCAGCCAAGTCTGAAGATGTTCCTGTCCCCACAGCGTTCATATTTGATTATCACTGCTGGTAGTGAAATATTCCCCAATAAAGTTGCCGTACTTTGGGTATTTGATGATGCAGCCAGGTATTCATCACCTCAGTCAGAATGTGTATCCAGACATCTTGACTTGTATTACCCTGCAGAGTCGTATCTCTTATTGCCGATCAGGCATCCGTTTGTTGCTCGTCTGCAATCTTCGACACTCGTCTGTGTTATCTCTAAGCGGAGTTATCCCCAGCAATAATGTATCATGTTTTATTGCTGCTCGTTTGCATCTCTCAACACTCGTATGTGTTAGCTCGGTGGTATTGCTCGTTTGCTTTCCCCAATAGAGTCTATATCTTAGCACTCGTCTGTGCTCGCATCTTTATTTGATGCCCATCCTCTTTCAGCACTCGTCCGTGCCCTTTCCTCGGCAGATCCCTCTTTATTTGGGGTATTCCCCGGCACTCGTCCGTGCCCTTTCCTCAGCAGATTCCTCTGTATTTGAGGTATTCCCCGGCAGTCGTCCGTGCCTTTTCCCCGGCAGTTTCCTCTTTATTTGAGGTACTCCCCAGCAATCTTCTGTGCTAGCATCTTTGTTCGATGACCATTCGCAGCTCTCGGCACTCGTCCGTGCTTGTTAGTCTTTGAAGTTTTCTCTCCCCAGCAAAGTTGCCTGTACTCGTTGGGGCGCGTATCTTCATTTGGTGCTCGTCCGCATCCCTGCAGCACTCGCCCGTGCATGTCATTCCTCTTTATTTGAGGCGTATTCCCTAAGAAGTGCCCAGTGCTCGTCCGTGCTCGCATCTTTATTTGATGCTCGACCGCATCTTTTAGCACTCATATGTGCTTGTTACTCCTTTGAAGGTTGCTCGGCGCCCGTCCGTGCCTGTTGCTCATCTGTTGCTCGTCCGCAACTCCTCAACACTCGTTTGTGCTTGATTGTATCCGTTGTTGTTTGCTCGTCTGCAAATCCCAGCACTCGTCTGTGCTTGGAAATGTCCCCAGCATCGTCCGCAACCCTTTTACACTCGTCTGTGTTCTGATATGATATTTGTTGTTGCTCGTCTGCAACCTCCCAGCACTCGTCTGTGTTCGGTATGGGATCCTTCGCTGCACTCGTCTGTGCCTTGATATGTATTCTCCGCTACTGCTCGTCTGCAACGACCCGGCACTCGTCTGTGCTTGTTTGAAGCTCGTCTGTTTTTATTCCCCGGAAGTTGTTTGTGTTCTGAAGCTCGTCTGCTTTGCTTGGATACTCGTCTGTATCATCCTCAGCACTCGTCTGTGCTAGCTTGCATCTGTATGTGAAGATTTGCTATTTATCCTGATAATGCTGTGACTACTTCAAATGCTCGTCTGTATTTGAATTTCTGGTATTCGTCTATACCAGTGGCTGATACTCGTCTGTATCATCGCCTGAAACGCTCGTCTGTGTTTCTCAGATCATCGTCTGATACTCGTCTGTATCATTGACTATTGGCACTCGTCTGTGTTCTCTTGATGATCATCCAATACTCGTCTGTATTGAAGAGGTTTAAAATCCTGACAGTGGGAATTAAATGTCAAAATGATTACCGGCCCTGGCGTAACAGGTAAATCCGAAGGAGGCTCGTCCGTCTCAAGCACCAATTATGGTAGCTGCACCTGGCGTAACAGGTTTGCTCAGAAGACTCGTCTGTCTTATGCCATATATCCGCGGATAATATATGAAGAAGGTTCGTCTACCTTGGTTGCATGTCTATCCCACAGACTTATATGCATTTCCGGAGCCTGCGTAAGGGTTATCCGAAGAAGACCCGTCCGTCTTATTCCACTTATCTGCGTAAGGATTAGTGAAGGAGATTCGTCTATCTCAGGATACTTTGAAGTTCTTTAAGGGCTCGTTCGCTCTCTGCACCTGGCGTCACAGGTCATTCAAAGACTCGTCTGTCTCAGATTGTCGTATTGCAGTGTTTTGAGGACTCGTCTGTCCAGCTCCTGGCGTCACGGGATTGTTTGAAGACTCGTCTGTCAATTTGTTCTTATTTCAGATATCATTTCCAACTTGGAAGAAGCTCGTTCGCTTCTTTCTCCCCTGCAGTTCCCAGAGCGTCATCTGGTCGGGTTTATTGCCCGGTGTTGCATTCTTCGTCAGAGTGCAAATTTCTGGTCTTCTTGGTATTCAATCACAGTTTATCTTGAACGGTCGATAGTCCGTACCATCGTCCTTTTCAGATTAACAGTTGATTGAATAGGGGCAGCTGTAACACCCCAAATTTGCCCTCTTCATTTTAAGCATCATATCATATCATAATCATCATGAGCATACCATATTCTTAGCATTTTTGCATAGAAAAATGAGGCATAACACTCACATGTTCTAGCATAAGGCATATGACCAACCATCTGGAAAGTTCGAAGCACCACAGATAAAAAATCGAGAGCATGGTGACCAGGCAAAAATTTCACAGGATCACTCTGCACAAGCTCTGTACCATGTTCAAAACTTAAAAAGAATGAAAGGATCAAAATCAGCTTGAAACGGCGGGCGCCGGCATCATTTTTGAAGTTTCCCACCAAAAGGGGGGAAATTCAAATTTTGCATGCGTTAACCGGTTAACGCATATGGTTAACCGGTTAACAGCTGCGAAATTTGAATTTCCAGCAGCATTTTCAGCATGTGTGTTTTGGCCCCATTTTCCAATTTTCTGATTTTTATTCATTTGAATTAAAATTGAATTTGAGAAGGATCTAGAGCATGTATCCAAACCTCTTTCCAACCCTAAAACCTAATCACATTACCAAGCCATATTTTTTGGATCCCAAACCAAGATTTTGGGCCCCAACCCTAAACCATATATATTCCATTTCTCTCCAAACCAAGGGGGCTCTCACTCATTTTTCACTCTCATTTTCTGAATTTTCATTGCTCTCACTCACAATTCTCTCACTTTTCTCTCCCAATTTTCCAAATCACTCAAAGTTCCTCTTTGAAGATCACACAACCTTGCCTTGAGGTGTGTAGATCTTGGAACTAGACCTCCATCCATAGTTTCATTACATCTTTTTGCTGGTTTTATTGGAGATTCAGATCTGGTTTGGGATCTAAAAGTGCTTTTGGATCCAAAATTCTGCATCAAGAGCTTGATCTTGCATTTATTTTGCATGGAGTGTGGAGCTTAGCATCGGATCTTCAAGGTTTTGCGCGAGATCTATCATTTTCAGCATAATCAACAATTACCAAAGCATACCTCCGCTTTGTAGGTTGGTTAATTCCAGATCCAACTCTGTTTTTAGCTTATTTGCATTGCTTGAGCTTTGAACCTACCATGTGTTTGTGTAATTGATTGTGTTGCATGATTTGATTGGTTGATTTGTATCCGGATCCGATTGTTATTGTTCATGAGCATAATGTTATGGATTGATGTGCATTGATCTATTTTTTCCATGTGTAATTGAGTGCTGGTCTGGTGCAGCTTATTTGAATAAGCTGTTTTTGAAATGCTTGTTTTCTGCAGGAATTTGCTGCTGTTTTTACAGTGTTAACCGGTTAACGCATATGGTTAACCGGTTAACGCCCTGTTTCTGTGTGTGTTTTGTGCAGGTTTTGACTGGTTAACCGGTTAACGCATATGGTTAACCGGTTAACACTGATGCAGAATGGTTTTTTGGGGCTGTTTTGAGTTTGTTTGGTCCCTTTGCTTGTTCTAATTGCCATGAATCATTGTGTGATCATTAAGCATGATATTTTAGGGTATTTGCTTGCTGGTTGATGTTTGCTTTCATGTTCTCGACGCGTAAGTCGTGTATTTGCAATGTTGGCATGATTGTTTGATTTTTTGTTCAAGTACCTTTGAGCATGATTGATCCCATGATTGTTTCTTGGTCAATTTGCTGGATTTTTGCTAACTTTTCAGGGGCTCATGGTAAGAGAAGTGTGGATGTTTATCCACATTTCAACTTTTTTTCATCTTTCCTCTTTTGTTATTTGAACTAACCCTTTGTTGTTGGGCTTAGGCCTTTCTCATCCCTTCTTCTATCTTCTTCTTCTCTTCTTCATTAGGATAGAAACCTCACAAACTTAGGATCATCCATGCATGTTAACACTTAGGATTATTTTAGTCCCCCTTTAGCATTTTTACCTTTATGATCCTTTTGGTTCTTTTCTCTTCTCATCTCATAACTCTAAAAAACACCTTTAATAAATGTGAAGCGATGCATTGATCCATAGCCTTATTCCATGAGGTATGCTTGTAGTCTTCCCATCTTGGGATAGTACATGTCTACCTTGTGATGCACAAGTCTGATCAAGGTATCTTCTTCATAAAAGAAAAGCCTAAAAAACACTTCTTCATGTAAATAACCAAAAACACTTAATAATTAAGCAAGTTAGTGAGCTTATGCCCTAATCTTTGGGTTCAAGTTTTGGGGATCTTCTCCTTACTTGAGTGTGCTTGTTCTATTATTCCATCTTGGAATGTAGTGACAAGTGCACGTTCCATTGGTGAGAGTTTGAGTTCACTTCCTTGTGACACACTCATAAAAGCTTCTAAAAAACACAAACAAACAATAAGCGTCTTTCCTTCGGGAATTCTTTTCTCATCTCCTTCGCTCCGTATGCGAACTTGCTCCTACTTGTCATTTTGCAAGACGGTTACGCACTCGTCGTCCGAGCCTGCAACACCTGAGCAATGGCATAGGCAGTTCAAGCCTTAATTCAAGCAATTTCCTTTTAGTACCCCTAGTTAGGGGAACTACGGCGTCTCTGATCCTCATTATCCCGATGAGGTACGTAGGCAGCGGGGTAGGGCCCGTTCGAGCACAATCTTTATTTTCCCTACATTTTTCCTTCATCTCTTATTTCAGTTCTTTTCCAGTTCTAGTTTCTTTTCATTTTCATTTTCTTTTGCTGCGTCTTTCATACCCTCACCTTTTGAAACAGTTTTCTCTTGCAAGCGTGGATCCCGTCGGGTACGGCGGATGATCTGGGGTGCTAATACCTTCCCAGGTCATAACCGACTCCCGATCCCAGTCTCTTTGGTTCGCAGGACCCGTGTCCTTCCTCTTTCTTTCTTCTGGTTTGTGCAGCATTACCGTTCCCTCTCTTCGGGATAAAAATGCATGGCTGGCGACTCTATTCTTCTTCCGCGCCACCTTCGCGTTTGTACCAGGATGGAAATCCTCGGGAGCGACAGTACTGATGGATGTTAAGCTAAACGAAGCAGAGTGGGTCCGGTCCCGATTCGAACAACTGAGTCTGATTGAAGAGAAAAGATTGGCTGCAATCTGTCATGGGCAGTTGTATCAGAAAAGAATGAAGAGAGCCTTCGATCAGAAAGTCAGGCACCGAGAGTACCAAGTGGGAGATCTTGTGCTGAAAAGGATCCTCCCCCCTCATACAGATCACAGGGGCAAATGGACTCCAAACTATGAAGGACCATTCGTAGTAAAGAAAGTTTTCTCTGGTGGAGCACTGATGCTCAGCACCATGGATGGTGAAGATTTCCCGTCCCCTGTGAATTCAGATGCAGTTAAAAAATACTTCGCATAAAAACGACCCGCTGGACATAAAAACAGAATGTAAGTCCAGGAAAAAATAGGGCATCCCGGCGAGTCAAAAACAGAATAAAAGACTCGGACAAAAATAAAGGAAAATAAACAAAAAATGTACACCCGCTGAGTTGAAAAGCCGCATTGGACAGCTCAGGCAAAAATGGGTATCCCGATGGATTGAAAACCTGAAAGGGCGATCCATGCAAAATAAGGGAATAAGCGAACAACTGCATTCTGAATTCGTCTGTATCACCCGCAACTTGGTAAAACCTCGAAAGGATCGAGCTTCTGTCAGAATCAGCCTTCTTCAGGAAGCAAGACGAGAAGAGCGTCAATAGTCATACGGGTCATAGCAAGAGGGGAAGCTCCTTGAAGCGTCGTCAACATTGCCAGCATTTTGTTTCTCAATTTGTAACAATCTCCTCATTTCAGGAGATATGTTTCTTTGACTGTATCTTGCCAATTCAGGGCATTTGAATTAATAAAATCAGATTTTTCAGTCATGTTTCGTTACGTACATTTTTATTTGCAAAAATGTCTGATGTCTTAAAGGAAAACTGATTGCATAAATACAGATGCTTATCTTTAAGAAAAATAAAAACACGTGCTTACAGGGAATATACTTACTCTCAGAAGTGTCTCACTCCTATGACGGAGCCCGGTAAAGGATGCCTCGGGATTACTTGTACGTTTCTCTGTCTTTGCAGGATTGCAGGTATTCAAAAGCGCAACATGGGGCATGAAAGCTTCACCCCAGCAAGCCGACAAGTCAACACTCACTCAGTCTTAGCACTCAAGGTGTTTTCTCCCCAGCTGAGTTGCCACTTGCTGCTTCTCCCAGCCGAGTTGCCAATAATTCTTCCTCAGCTGAGCACAAAAGCCAGGAAATCATTTCCCCACAGAGTTTCAGCCTCTATCCAGAAGAGCAATGCACGAAGGAATCACAACAGAGTGAAGAAAGCTTCTACAAACCCCCAGCTGGGTCCCTCATTACTGGAAAAGGTCTATCATTGACCCATTTCCCCAAGCAGAATCATTTCATCAGATCTACCAATGATCTCATCCCCAGCTGGGATGTTCACTTCAAGCGAGATCGACCAGAGATCTTCACAGCAATGGGATCCGAATCCCGGATTGGTATCCTTTTGCATAATCATGGCATTCGCATCATATTCACCTACAAAGCGTAGCATTCCGTCTAATACGGAGCATTACGGCAAAAATCAAACATATAGCATAATCATAAGTCATGATCTGAATCAAACACTTGTGAATATCATCAACTCATCAACAAATATGCAGAATCCCTCCCGGATTCCCCAGCAAAAGCAGTTGCCTCACATTCACCAATGCGAATACATACTCCTTGTGGCACTCGCCCGTGTCATATCCCCAGCAGAAAGCCAAAGACGTCCCCTTTGCACTCACAAATACTTGTATATATATAACTTTCTTGACATCCGTCCATGTCATTTTCCCAGCACAGTAACATAAACACTTGGTATACCAGATATTTGTTTATATTACACCTTTCTCTTTTTGGCACTCGCCTGTGTCATTCTCCCCAGCAGATTGAACACTCATCTATACATCACTCATACTTTCTACTCATACTTATACAGATACTCGTCCGTCTCTTGTATACATCATTTACATCCCCGCAGATTCGACACTTGTCCGTGTTCTTTGTTAACCAGTTGGTACTCGTCCGTATCATCATCTCAGAACATGCATCAAGCGTTTGTTTCTACATGATACTCGTCCGTATCATAGTCGTAAAGATGCTCGTCCGCATCTTTAATCCATACACTGCGTCAAACACTTGTGTCTTCTTGAATATGGATACTCGTCTGTGTCTATTATTCCCCAGAAGAATTCTTTCAGATTCAACACTCGTCCGTGTTCCTTGTTAACCAGTTGATACTCGTTCGTATCATCATCTCGGAACACGTGTCAGTATTTGTTTCTACCTGATACTCGTCCGTATCATAGTCTTAAGGATGCTCGTCCGCATCTTTAATCTATACACAATACCAAACACTTATACCTTTTATTTCTTGGATGTAAACACTCGTCCGTGTTTACTATTCCCCAGTAAAACAATTTTCTTCTGACATTCGTCCTATGTCATGATAAACTCTGAGAGCAGCCGTCCCCTGCTAGGTGGTCGTCCTCCACCTCTTGATGGTCGTCCTACATCATGCTCATCCGATGGCCGTCCCCATCGTTGACTTTCTCTATCCGACATTCGTCCTATGTCGTGATATTTTAGCAGCCGTACCCTGCTAGGTGGTCGTCTTCCACCTCTTGATGATCGTCCTTCATCATTTTATCCAATGGCCGTCCCCATTGTTGATTTTGGTTATCTGACATTCGTCCTATGTCATGACAAACCCTGAGAGCAGCCGTCCCCTGCTAGGTGGTCGTCCTCCACCTCTTGATGGTCGTCCTCCATCATGCTCATCTGATGGCCGTCCCCATCGTTGACCCTTTATCCGACATTCGTCCTATGTCGCGATATTTTCGGCAGCCGTACCCTGCCAGGTGGTCGTCCTCCACCTTAGATGACCGTCCCTCATCTTATCCCAACAGAGCAGCCGTCCCCTGCTAGGTGATCGTCCTTCACCTTTGATGACCGTACCTCATCATCTGTTTATTTCATCTATTCTTTAACCCGATGGCCGTCCCCGTCGTGGTCCCTTTTCTTTTTAACCCGATGGCCGTCCCCATCGTTGGTTGCTTTACTTTGTGAACTTGATGGCCGTCCCCGTCATGTTTCATCAATCCCTAGAGAATCTTGTAGCTTTACTTGATGGTCGTCCCCATCATAATTCCTTTTATCCCCAGCATGTCGGCCGTCCCCGTCATCGTTTTATTTTCCGCACTTTCTCCAGCAGTCGTCCTCTGCTCGACGGTCGTCCTCCGTCGCCCATACATTACAATATACTTTATTTTCCTTTACAATCTATATCCCTTTTCTTCTTCATTCTGTGAGTGCAAATTTTGGACTGTCTTTGGTATTCAATCACAAGTTATCTTGTTTGCCTGTTAAGCCGTCGCTTACATCCTGCACAGCTAACTCATGCTTGAATAGGGGCAGCTGTAAACACCCCAAATTTGCCCTCACCCATTCACACCATGGCTTGTGATCATTTCATATGCATAAGCTAAATCATACCATCTCATATCCCATTTTTGATTCACTGCATAGATTCTAAGCCATCTGCATCTAGGGTTTGTGATCTGAGCAATCCAAGAGCTTCTTGAGCCACTCCAAAGGTCATAAATCACTTCAAAAGGGGTCCATGTGTGTTCAAATATCATATTATATCCTCTCAAAGTCAATAATGCCAAAGAATCACAAGAACTGAGATTGGTATGGAAGTAGAGCCAGGTTTGACTGCACAGATGACCTAAAATTAGGGTTTTGGTTTCAGAGGCCATAACTCCAAATTTTTTGGTCATTCTTGTTTCTATTGGTCTCTATATGGTATAGGGAGTATGCATATCAATTTTCATGAAGAAATTCCATGGGGAAGTCATCTGATCAAAGGTTGACTTTCTGGGCAAGTCAGTGCAAAATCAGGGCATCTGAGACCCCCAATGACCCAACCAAAGGGCATTCTTCATCATTTTGATTGTGTATGATCTTTATTTGATCATAGAAGAGGTTGGAAGTTCACAAAATTCAAGAATTTCAAGTCTTTTGCAAAGTTGACTTTTTGGGCAAGTTTGACTTTTAATGAAAATGTCATTTTATGCAACTTTTTCAACCCTTACTTTTTGATTCAAGAAAGCTTCAAATGGAAAAACTTTGGTCATGAAAGTTGTAGAATAGATCTTTCCCTTTTCAAAAAGTACAAGAACATGACCTAATTCATTTTGGATCAAAAGTTATGGCTCATCAAAGTTGGCAAAAATCACTAAAATTCAAGTTATGCACCAAATGGAAAAACTTGCAAATTCTTGTACCAAGGCAATTGGTGACTTCAAATTGATGTCTAACCTTTACACAAACATCACACAACATTCAAAGATCAGAATTGGCCCAAGGAACTTGACATTTTGATGCATTGAAATTCATGAAATCTCAAAGGAACCAAAAGTGAACCAAGTTGCAAAACACTTGATAACTTCTCATCCACTTGCTAGCTACTTTGCTGATCAACCCTAGCCTTTTCCCTCACCATGCTGCGCAGCACACCCACCTTGTACTTGGCTAGAGATTGACCCATGCTTCTCTTACACAAAAGTTGACATTTGTGCAAAAGCACCCATACCTATCACAAAAGGACATGTCACATCTTCTGACCAATGAGCATTGTTTATACAAATCAATTGCAAGCCAAACCACACAAGAGGCCAGCCTGAAACCAGCCATAGCACCACATTCTCATTTTCACTCCATTGAGCAAAAGCATTCGAAACACACAACACAGCCCACAAACTCATAAACAAACTTCATAAACCTTCTCAACACCTCTCCCTGATCACAAAGCACCCTTCAAAGCAACCTGAAACTCAAAGAATCACAAACACGATTCCTTCACTGCCCTGAACAGAACTTGTTCAAACTTCCAAACCAGCCAACACAAACTCCTTCTAAGCATCAATATGTCATCAGGGGCCTAAAAGGAGTGGATTGCACAAAGGAAAGAGGTCAGAAAGTTGCAAACTGAAAAGCTTCAAACTCAGGTAGCTTCATGAACATTTTTTCCAGAAATGATTTTTTAAGTTCCTAAGTTGTTCTTCATGATTCACTGATCACTCTAATGTTGTTGGTTTTGAAAATGGTGAAGAGATGAGAGTTTAATCTTGTTCTGAAACTTTTTGCCCTAAAACTATTTTGATTCGATTCTCTCTGTTTAGGAATGATAAATGTTGTTTGAATGGGGGTTTTAATTCGTGATTGAGTGGGGAAGAGTTCTGGGCAATTAGATTTCGTTTTAGATGCGTGTAGAGAGAGTTTGAAATTTGGAGTGATCGGAGAAGATGACCGGAACACTGTTCCGGTCACCTGAGAGTCATTAAGGCTGGATTAGGGCTAATTAATTAGGGTTAGTGAGTTTGAAAGTAGGCCGTCCAGATGCGCGCCTAGTCAACTCCCGCGCGTGTGAGTTTGAATGCTGGCCTTAGGATCTGTTGACTTCTTCATTAATTCATTTAATTTCATTTTTATTTTCATTTAAATACATTTGTTTTCTATATTTTATTTAAAATAGCAAAACTTATTCAAAAATTCTGAAATTTTTTATACAAACTTTTATTTAATTTCAGAAACCAAAAATATTTTTATTTTTATTTTTAGCATACAAAAAATATTTTTAAATATTTAAAAGTTTATTTTTAATTAATTAGTGAGAATTAATAAATTAAAAATACTTTTAGGTATTTAAAAATCACCAAAAAATTCATGAAACATTTAAAAACATTTAGAAACATTGTCCAACCCTCAAACCAAATTTCTTTTTTGATCTTGATGCATTTTGAGAATTTTTCATGGAATTAAAATCATTTTAATGCATTATTTTGATCCAAACTTCCAAAAATCATTTCTGCCTAACCATTGAGAGTTGGACCTTGATTCTTTTTGCATTGCATTGTGTTTAGCATGTAGTATGTGAGATTAAATGGGAATGATTTGATCTTTCATTTTCCATTTGTTTGACATTTTTCTTGTTAAGGAACCCTAAAACCCTAGAAATCTTAGGAAATTCATAACTTTTATTAGGTTAAGAGTTGGAACTTCTCCTTTGGGCAGTGAGTTAGTATAGGATTAGGGATCCTTTGAATGCATTTTCAATTTTTTATCTTGATGTTTGCTTCTGATTTTGGTTTTTGTTTGATGCTTTGATCATAAACCCTAATTTGGACTTCCATATGCATCCCTCTTGCATTTGCATCCATACCTTGACTTGCCATGACATTTTGTGCATCCATTTGATTCATTTGACATCTTAAGACATATTGAAAGCATGCTTGATCATTGCATCTTGCATTTGCCATGTTGTATGCCATATGCATTTCATAACTTTTCATGAATGTTCATGGTTCTTAACTTGTTTCATTTGCATCCATAAGCTTGTATGATCATCACCATGCCTTGTTTCATGTTTGTATCATCCCATAACATCATTATCATCATGAATGTGCTTCTGGTTTTGATTCTCATCATACCATTTCATCTCATTTTGCATTGCATTTCATTTCTTTCACTAACATTTCAGGTGGTAAGTTGTGTGAGAAGTGAATTTGCCTTCACTTCTCATAATCTCTTTTCATCTCTCTTATGCATCATTGCTGCATTTTATCTTGTGCTTTGGATTGAGCTTGCTCATTCTTCTTCTTCTTCTTACTTTCTTTCTTCAAGTGACTTGTCTTCTTAAATGAAGCAAGTTACTTTGCTTCTCCTGATCCTTTCATCTGCTTCCTGGAGGTTCCATTGAAGACTTCTCTTGTAAACTTCACAAACCTTAGGAACAACCAAGCATGACAATAATTAGGGTTTTGATTAGTCCCCCACTTAGATTTTACCTTTGTGTCTCATTGAGTCTTCTTTTCTCATCTCATAATCAGGGACTAAACCCTAAAGGCTTTAAGGCTTTGTGATTAAGCTTATGCCTGCATCCTTCTATTAGGATGGAGTGTATAACTTTAATCCTAAGTGTTAAACCCTTAATGTGTTTAACTCCTTTAATCAATTCACATAATAATCATCAAGACATCACACTTGTAACTTGGGCCTTGCATTAGGGTTCTAATTCTTCCTTAATTGGTTAAGAAGGACTAACCCTAGTGTTAATGGACAAGTCCCCCTCAAGTTGTCTTACAAACCCTAAAAATCACTTCATCATCATATCATTAAATAAAATCCACTTAACCAAAGGTTTGTTTTGTCATGAGTTTAATCCCTAATCATGGATTAAGTTGAGGAGCTTTCCTCAGCTTAAACATTCTCATCTATTATCCTTCTATTAGGATAGTGTAATGAGTCTGTTTAATCCCTGATTATGGCTTAATCTCATTACCTAACACTAAACAAAAACACCAAAAACATATAAATAATCACAAGTAGGTTAATGATCTTAATTCTACACCAAAGGTGATTAAGTGTGAGAATCTGACTTCACACTTAAGGTATTCTCATTACCCCTAATCAGAGGGAAGATGTGATGAGTTTACTAAATCCATTGGTTTAGGCTTAAGCTCATTAACTTATGACAAATTCTCAAAAGCAATAAAAGACTGAAAATACAAAAACAAACAATAATCGTCTCCTTCGGGATTCTTTCCTCATCTCATTCACTCATAAACAAGAATTTGCTTCTTCCGTCTAATGCAAGACAGTTTGCACCTGAGCCAGACAGGTCATACACTTGAGCATAGGCAAGTAAGCAGTTCACAAGTCAATTCATCTTTCAGTCTCTTTGGGTCGAACTACGGTGTTCTGACTTCCTCATTGCACGAGAGGATACGTAGGCATAACTTAACAGTTATCGAACAAAAGTCTCTGTATATACCCTCTCTTCCCAGCTCCATTCTTTCAGCCTCATTATCATGAGCATTTCATCTTTGTTCTTACACTGACACTTCACTTATACACTCCACTTCTCTTACACTGACACCTGTACTTCCTTTTCCAGCTCTTTTATACACAAATTGCACTGACACTACCCCTTTAAAACACAAATCTTTTAAGCGTGGATCCCGTCGAGTACGACGGACAATCTGGGTGCTAATACCTTCCCAGGTTGTAACCAACCCCCTTTCTCAGTCTCTCTGGTTCGCAACCGTCTTATCCGTATCTTTCTAGGTTCATGCAGCATTGCCTTTCCTTCGGGATAAAAATGCCTAGCTGGCGACTCTTGTCTTTCTGAGTTCACTCCTGTGTGTTCTCATTCCTTTCGCCGACCGTTCGCGTCTGTACCCCATTTGACCCGGCTTCATTTGGTGGGAGCGACAAAGGGTAGACGTAACAGCGCCAGCGGCATGGATCCAGGGTCTACCCAACAAACAGCTGTAGGCCGGCTGAATGTCCATCACATAGAAGGTAATTTTAAAAGTCTGCGGGCCAATCGTCACAGGCAGATCAATCTCCCCTAGCACTGATCTTTTAGAGCCATCAAATGCTCTCACCACCAAATTACTTGGACGCAATGCCGAGCCATCATACTCCAGCTTCACTAAGGCTTTCTTTGGCAAAACATTGAGTGAGGACCCAGTGTCCACCAGCACATGAGATAGAACATCACCTTTGCATTCCAAGGTGATATGTAAAGCCTTGTTGTGGTTACGTCCCTTAGTTGTTAAGTCAGCATTGGTAAAGCCCAGTCCATGACTGGTGTTGACATTTGCCACCACAGTTTCTAGCTGATTAACGGTGATCTCCTCGGGCACATATGCTGCGTGCAGGACTTTCAATAATGCATTCCTGTGAGCTTCAGAACACATCAACAGGGATAATATGGAGATTTTTGAGGGAGTTTGGTGAAGCTGATCCACCACCTTGTAATCACTTCTCTTTATAATCCTCATAAACTCGTCTACATCTTGTTCAAAAGATGTCTTCTGAGTTTCTTTGATGATTGGTTCTTCAGATATCACACTCTTCCCTTTTGCTTTGGCAGCAGCTTCTACTTCGGCATTAGGTCTTTGCAATTGTGAGGCAAAAAGGCGTCCACTTCTGGTGAAGCCTCCGCCTCCCCCAACATTATCGATCTGTGGAGAAGAAGTTGAGGAATCCAAAGTGATTTTCTCCCCGTTGCAGTAGAGGTCAGAGCCATAATGCCAAGGTATGGAATTACTGCTTTCATATGGAACTGGTCCAGGCACCGTGATGGTAACTGGACTGACTGCTGCAGAGGAGGGTACTGAAATGGTGTGCGGATCGTAGTAAATGGTGACCGGTGACCTGGCAGGAGGTGCCACTGTTTGTTGCTGAAAGTTGTTGTTTGGAGGAACATCTGATGGATCATAGTAAATGGTGACTGCTGAGACATCTTCATTAATTTCTGTTGGCGTTGTAGAAGATTCTGCTGAATAAAGGGATGCTGATGTTGTAGAAGAAATGGTTGTTGACATTTGATTTGTTGAAGTGATGGATGAAGCCATTGTTGATGATATTGATGAATTGGTCGGAATGATTGTTGTTGCAGTTGTAGAGGAATCAGGAATTGTTGTCAAAGGAATTGCTGGATTTGTAGGCGCCGTTGTTGAGATCTGAAGTATACCACTTTTGATTAGACCATCTATGCCATTTCTCAAGTTATCACACCCGTTGACCGAAATGTTGCAATACCCACAACCGAGCTCACACCCGGGGAACATCTGACACTCTAGAAGCTGAGCTTTGATTTCGAGCAGAGGTGTCCGGATCTGTCCAACACTGGTGATTAAGAAAGATGGCTTGTCTTCCTCAATGGCATTAATTCTTGGCCCTCCATGATTGGGCATGGGATTCTTGGTGACACTTGGAGGGGGTGCAAAGTTGAGGGCTTTAAAATCCACCAGATCTTGTACCTTCATTTGTAAAGCCCTGCATTTCTCAATATTGTGGCCAGGTGCATTGGAATGGAAAGCACATCTGGCGTTGACATCATAATTCCTGGGGAGATTGGAGGGATCTGGCGGTGCTAATGTCCTTAATTCAACCAAGTTGAGTTTCAGGAGTTGTGGCAATAAGGCAGCATAAGGCATAGGGATTGGATCAATCACCCTATTTGCCTGTGATGGTCTTTGCTGAAAAGGTCTTTGCTGTTGATTGCTGTTATTGTTGTTGTAGGTCCTCTGTGGCGGATACTGAACTTGCTGTTGATAATGGGGTTGTTGTGGTTGTTGGTATGCTGGTTGCTGAGGAATCGGAGTTGGAATAGTGACAGCTGCCACTGACCTGTGAACATACTGAGGTCTGCCCCTGCTGGCATGAATGGCATTTGTCTCACCGGTTCTTCTAGGTCCCACAAAAGGCTTCCTGGGATTACTGGACGAACTTGCACCGTTATCAGAAATTTTGCCCATCTATAATAGGCTTTCAATTCTTTCTCCAGCTATAACTACGTCCGCGAAGCTGGTGGAAGAAAAGGCAGCTAGCCTATCAATATATGTTCCTTGCAGCGTATTCATAAACATGTCGGCCATTTCTCTTTCCGACATGGGTGGCTGGACAGCAGCAACAAGCTGTCTCCACCTCTGGGCATATTCCCTGAAGCTTTCTCTGGAGGATTGAGACATTCCCATCAAGAGGGTCCTATTAGGGGCCATGTCCAGATTGTATTGGTACTGTCTGATGAAAGCCTCAGCTAGGTCCTTCCAGCATCTGATAGTAGCCCTAGTCAAGTGTGAATACCACTCCCTTGAAGCTCCAGTCAAACTATCTTCAAAATAGAACATCCACAGTTTTTCATCCATGGTGTATGCCTTAAGTCTCCCCAGAAAGGACTGTAAGTGAGTTCGTGGACAGGAAGTGCCATTGTACTTCTCGAAGCACGGGGGTTTAAATTTGTGGGGAATCCTTACCCCATCCACTAACCCCATATCCATGACATCAAAACCCAGGGAATTTTGAGACTCCAGAGATCTCAACTTCTCAGCAATTTCATCGAACCTCCTATCATAGACTTCATCCCCAGCTCCCATTACAGTAAACTGCTCCTCTTGAGGATCTTCTTACAAGATCCTGCCTGCAGTAGTATTTCCTTGCACATTACCCGAGATGTTGACTTCCGCATGTAGATGAGGCCCATATACTGGTGGATTAACATGAGGCTGACCCCTTTCATTGTTACTTGTTCCTCCAGTTCCCAGATGGGGTTCTTCCGGGGTTTGTCTTTCTACTAATGCCCTCAACCTTTCTTGACTTTGGGCCAAGCCATTCATTACTTCCATGAATTGGGTCATTTGGTTTCTCATCTCCAGCCTTTCATTAGCCATATGAGTTCTGACCTCTGTCAGATCTTGCTGTACTTGATCCATCTGGATACCAGGAAGATTGTTGCGAGTAGGATACCGGTGCGGACGGTTGAGAGGGAACACCCGTCGGCGAGCAATAATTCCTGAACCACAACAGAGTTAGAAACAAACAAAAATAATGGCAAAACCTACAAAACAAAACAAAAGTCAGTATGCAATGCAATATGCTTATTTATTTTCCAAGGTATCCGGCTTGGCTCTTGGTTTTGACCTTTCCAGACCCTGAGGAAGATGCTTTGATGTTGCTTGAGAAAAGAAACTCAACGAAACAAACTAATAAATACATAACAAGTGGTGGATCATACATAGTTTGTTTTTTTTACAACGCAAGCCCTTGAAGGGTCAAAATACAACATAAAAAGAAAAGTACATGAAATGGAAATAACAACAAGCAAAGAAGTCAAACATCTAATCCAAACTCATCCTCCTTAACCTCCTTCAAAAGTGCTTCAGTTACAGGACCAGCCGGATGCTCTGTAATGTTTCTGATAAGAAGGTTTCTGGTGGCAATAGCAGTGGTCAGCTTCTTGTGCCTGTCTTGGTCCTTTGACCTCTTCACACCAGCCCTAAGCTTCAACTCTGAAATCTCCTTCTGGGCTGCTAGCAGAGCCTCCCGTTGTTTCTTTTCATTGGCCTCCAATTGTCAATCCTGGCTTGAGTTCTCTTATCCTCTTGAGTACGAGCTTCAGTGATCCTGACCCACCTAGCTTGACTTTCTTGCAGATAGAGATCAGTCCTAGCCTTCTGAAACTGGGCCTCTTTACAGGCATTCTTCAATATTTGCTCTCCAGCTCTTGATTTCTTGATGTAGTCCTCTGCCTTCTCAATCTTGGCTAGATGCTCCACCTTAAGCTTTTCCAACCTCTTAATGTCTAGACGACCATAACTCCTCTCCCAGAGGGTCTTCTTCAGAGCTTGAGACAGATTCTCATTCCTCTCCTTCAGTTTCTCAAATTCTTCCAGGCTGACAGTGGCTGGAGGTGGTACTGTGGATGGTCCAGGTGTATCCTCAATGGTGAAAGGCATCCCAGAAATCTGAGCTCTAGCATGAGACCATTCATAATACTGAGCTGAAGCCACATTGTTGCACCTTCCAAGAATGGCCATCCCCTTGGTCTGGATGTTGTCCCAAGCCCAGGATGCTTGTCTGACAACAGCTAGATTAGGTTTTATCTCACAATACAGGGTTTCAGCCAAGTCCTGCACTCTAGGAGGGTGAACCAAAGCATAGCCCAACTGTCTCTTAAACAACAAAGGGTTGTAGTTGATGCAACCTTTCACTCCTATTAGAGGTACATTGGGGAACTGTCCACAGCTAGTAATTATGTCCCTGCCTTTGGTGCTCTGGGTGCACCATCTGATGTCATCTGAAGTCAAAGCAATAAGTCTTTTAGCCCAATTCTTCTGTTGGTGAGGATTCAGGAAGGCATCAGTCCTAGGTAAGTGTTTGAGCAGCCAGGTATGAAATAGGGGAGCACAGCATCTCACCAATTTTCCTCTTTGCTTTTCATTCCTCTGATGAATGGAATAATAGAAATCTCCCAGCAGGGTGGGTACTGGGTTCCTCAGAAGGAAAAGATGAATGGCATTCTTGCTGATAAATCTGGGCTCATCTACAAATAGTATAACCCCATATATACTGAGGGCTAACAATGCACAAACTGCCTTCCATTCTCCCAAGGAGGCCTTCAGGATGGCCTGAGAAGTCAAAAAGTCTAAGTGTAGGCCAGGGATCCCAGCCTTTGTTGTCATGTTCTGCTCAATCAAAATAGGTTCCAGGTACAGTGCTTTTGCCACTTCTTCATTGCTGGGAGAAGTCATTTCAGGGTTGAAGGGGACACCACCCTTGACAGGTACTCCAATCAATGATGAGAACTCCTCCAGCAGAGGTCCTAGCTGAAAGTTCTGGAAAGTGAAACATCTCAAGGGAGGGTCATAAAACTGTAGGCAGGTGTGGATCAGACTCCTCTGAGAGGGATCTAGGTCCATAACCATATCAAGGATGCCTCCATAATGCTCTCTGAATAATGAGATATGGTCTGGAGTGATAAGTGCCTAGACCTGCCTGATGCCAGTAAGCACAGGCTCAAAGAAATGGTATGAAATGTTGCTCTTCTTGGGTGCCATGACTGCTGATGAAGAGCTGAAACCAATGCTGATGATGAAGACTGATACTGGAGATGAGCCACTGATAGGCTGAGGCTGGTGATGAAAGTAGCTGAAGCAGGCAACTGATGAAGGCAGCTGAAGCAATTAACTGATGAACAGAGGTCTATGCAGATGAAGGGGTCAAAACCAAGCCAGATACAATATGGATACCCTGAAAAACAAATAAACAAATGTTAAATGATGCAAATGATGAGTATGCAAATGATATGCAAGGGTTTGTGATCAAGCTGGATCTGATTACTGCCTTGATATAAGTCCATGTATGTCTAAGAAGTCCAGATGGAGGTTCAAAAGTCCAGTAACCAAGGTGGGGGACTCAAATAAAGAGTCACATGTCCAGGGTTAAATCACAAGAACTGTCCCAAAATGGAGTACTCTTAATCAAAACAAAGTATCAGGGTATGATGTGGTCAAGGGTACCTGCAAACTTGTAAACAGCCCAACCCCCTCACAGGTGATGTTCTAGAACAAGGATCCTCAGACTTGGATCAGTTATGAGAAGTGTAAACACTTCCAACCCGGAGGTATAGTGTTTACAATAACCATAAAAGATCCTCCTCTAATTCACCTCAGCTTCTGGAGGTCATAATAAAGGTCATCCATACTTAGCAGGCTTCCCAGATAGCCCTAGCACTACAGGAAATCTGTAGCACAAAGTTCTCAAGAAGAAACCCATATCTGAACCGTGTTTCATATTCCCGCACCAGACCGAAATGGAATGGGAAAGAACATGAACCACTCTAGCCTAGGTGTCACTCAGGTCCCAGGTACAGGACCTTAAACTCTCAATAGAACCCCACCCACCAAAACAAGAAACAGATCCAGCCAGATGACAATACGACAATATGATGTATAAAGTTGTAATAAATAACCGTACATAAAGCAGTAAATAAAACAAATATATAAACACAATTAGCACATAACACCCCAGTAAACACAAATCAATCAAACGCTAGGAGGAACCCACAAACAGAACCAGAAGCCCTGGTTACAGTATAAGGGTCCCCAGCAGAGTCGCCAAGCTGTCGCTCCCACCAAAATGACACCTGGTCAAATGGGGTACAGACGCGAACGGTCGGCGAAAGAGGAAGAGAACACACAGGGGTGAACTTAGAAAGAAAAGAGTCGCCAGCTAGGCATTTTTATCCCGAAGGAAAGGTAATGCTGCATAGACCTAGAAAGATATGGATAAGACGGTTGCGAACCAGAGAGACTGAGAAAGGGGGTTGGTTACAACCTGGGAAGGTATTAGCACCCACATTGTCCGTCGTACTCGACGGGATCCACGCTTAAAAGATTTGTGTTTTAAAGGGGTAGTGTCAGTGCAATTTGTGTATCAAAGTTGGAAAAGAATGCAAGTGTCAGTGTAAAAGAAAAGTGAAGTGTATAAATGGAGTGTCAGTGTGAGAACAAGAATGAGATGCTCAAGGCTATGAGGCTTAAAGAATAATACTGGAAGAGGGGGAATATACATAGACTTTTGTTCGATAACTGTTAAGTTATGCCTATGTATCCTCTCGTGCAATGAGGAAGTCAGAACACCGTAGTTCGACCCAAAGAGACTTAAAGGTAAATTGACTTGTGAACTGCTTACTTGCCTATGCTCAAATGTATGACCTGTCTGGCTCAGGTGCAAACTGTCTTGCATTAGACGGAAGAAGCTAGTTCTCGTTTATGAGTGAATGAGATGAGAAAAGAATCCCGGAGGAGACGATTATTGTTTGTTTTTTGTGTTTTCAATCTTTTATTGCTTTTTGAAATTTGTCATAAGTTAATGAGCTTAAGCCTAAACCAATGGGTTAGTAAACTCATCACATCTTCCCTCTGATTAGGGGTAATGAGAATACCTTAAGTGTGAAGTCAGCATCTCACACTTAATCACCATGATGTAGGATTAAGATAATTAACCTACTTGTGATTATTTAGATGTTTTTGTTGTTTTTGTTTAGTGTTAAGTAATGAGTTTAAGCCATAATCAAGGATTTAATGGACTCATTACACCATCCTAATAGAAGGATAATAGATGAGAACATTTAAGCTGAGGAAAGCTCCTCAACTTAATCCATGATTAGGGATTAACTTCATGACAAAACAAAGCCTTTACTAAGTGGATTTTAGTTAATGATAAGATGAAGAAATGATTTTTATGGTTTGTAAGACAACTTGAGGGGGACTTGTCCATTAACACTAGGGTTAGTCCTTCTTAACCAATTAAGGAAGAATTAGAACCCTAATGCAAGGCCCAAGTTACAAGCTTGATGTCTTGATGATTATTAAGTGAATTGATTAAAGGATTTAAACACATTAAGGGTTTAACACTTAGGATTAAAGTTATAAACTCCATCCTAATAGAAGGATGCAGGCATAAGCTTAATCACAAAGCCTTAAAACCTTTAGGGTTTAGTCCTTGATTATGAGATGAGAGAAGACTCAAAGATGACACAAAGGCAAAACTAAATGGGGGGACTAATCAAACCCTAATTATTGTCATGCTTGGTTGTTCCTAGGGTTTATGAGGTTTGCAAGAAGATCTTCAAGAGAAAAGCCACCAGGAATAGAAGCAGATGAAAGGAGGAAGAAGCAGGGAGAAGCAAGACAACTTGCTTCACTTAAGAAGACAAGTTGCTTGAAGAAAGAGAGTAAGAGATGAACATGAATGAGCAAGCTCACTCTAATACACATAAAATTCAGCAAAGAAAGTATGAAATAGATGAAAAGAGATTGTGAGAAGTGAAGGCAAATTCACTTCTCAAACAACTTACCACCTGAAAAGTTAGCAAAAGAAAAGAAATGCAATGCAAATGAGATGCAATGTCATGATGCAAACCAAATTCAGAAGCATTTACATGATGTTAATGATGCCAAGAGATGATACAAACATGAGGCAAGACATGAGAATGATCATACAAGGACATGGGGCAGATGAAGCATGCTTTGAACCATGAACATACATGAAAAGTTATGAAATGCAATGAACATACAACATGGCAAATGAAAGATGGAATGATTAAACATGATTCTAACATGTCCTAAGATATATTATGAATCATGTGGATGCACAAAATGTCATGGCAAGTCAATGGATGCAAGCAAATGAAAGATGGGTGCAAAAGAAGGCACAAATTAGGGTTTACATACAACATGCAAAGCAAAATTCAAAATCAGAAGCAAATGACATGATAAAAAATTGAAAATGCAATCAAAGATACCCTAAACCTATACAAGCTCACTGCCCAAAGGAGAGGATCCAACTCTCAACCTAATGAAAGTTATGAAATTCCTAAATTGGCTAGGGTTTTGGGGTACTTCATCAAGAAAAATGCTAAACAAATTGAAAATGCAAGATCAATTCAAATCAAATTTATCCTATAAACTACATGTTATGCAAGATGCAATGCCAAAAGAATCATCATCCAACTCTCAATGGTTAGGCAGAAAGGAATTTTTGAAGATTGAAACAAAATATTGCCTTGAAATGAAATTAAATCCAATGAAAATGATCAAAAGGCATCAATAACAAAACAAAAATTTGGTTTGAGAGTTGAACAATGTTTCTAAATGTTTCTAAATGCAATATGAATTTTTTTGGTGATTTTTAAATACCTAAATGTATTTTTAATTAATTAATTTCCATTAACTAATTAAAAATAAACATTTAAATGATTTAAAAATAATTTTTAATGCAAAAAATAAAAATAAAAATATTTTTGGGTCTTAAAAATTAATGAAAACTTTGACAAAATTTTTCATAATTTTTAAATGATTTTTGCTATTTTAAATAAAATGTATAAATAAAATGAAAATAAAATGAATTAAAAATGAAAATAATGGAAAGTATGCAAATCTGAAGGCTGAGATTCAAAGCTGAGAGTCCAGGGTTGACTGCGCGCGCTATCCTACGGCTGGCATTTAAACTGACCCAATTAAATTAAACTGAATTAATTAATCTAATTAAATATGATTAGGGTTTTAATGATAGATCCAGGCCATTCGTTCACGCGGGAGTCAACCTAAGTCAAACGCATCTACGGTCCATGTTTAAACTCTCATTAATGACGCAATTAGGGCTAAGCACATTCAGACGATCGGAACAGTGCTCCGGTCGTCTTCTCCGGCGAAACCAAATACCTAGCTTTCACTACAGGCCACCCCAACCCAAATTAATTGCCCAGAAACAATCCCCTATCAAAACTAAACTCAAATCCATCATCAAACATCATTTATCAAGCATGAGCAAGGAGAATCGAAGCAAAACATTTTCACGGGCAAACTTTCAGACATTCAATACATGCTTGTTTCTGGCTCATTTTCAAAAATAAATAGATCCCCATGATCAGGGAAACATATAGAACAACATTCTAACAAGAAATCAAGGTTCTGGAAAATTTGTTCATCATGTTACCTGAGATTGAGCTTTCAGTCCAAGAGCTTTCTGCTTGCCTCTTTGCTTCAAAATGGTCCCAGTGATCCTCTTAAGGAAGTTATGAAGCTTGGTTGGAGTTTATTTAGGCTAGTTTGAGAGATTGATGGAGTTCTGTTCAAAGAGGGGAGGAAATCGTGTTTTGATTTCAGGGAGTTTCAGGGCAAGGTGAAGGGCCAGGGATGATCAGTGAGACATGCTGAGATGTTCTATGGAGTTTGTTTTTATGTTTGATGCTTGTGTGATGTGTTTCGAATGAAAATGCATAAGAGGAAAAAGCTAGGAGCTATGGCTTGGAGAGTGTTTCAGGCTTGTGTGTCTGGTGTGTTGTGTTGCATTTGGTCCACTTATCACTCTTGGATAGGTCAGAGGAGTTGGTCTGGCCTAGCTTGATTGGTATGGGTCTTTATGCAAAAAGTCAATGTTAGGTGTACTTGAGGTATGGGCAAGTGTAAGGCTGTGATAGGGGCATGGTTGGGCTCAGCTGAGTTTAGGGAGAGCCATGGAAATGGATTAGAGGCAAGGCAGCAAGTGGATTAGGGTTTGCCATAGATTTTGCAACTTTGTGACTTTTGGCCCCTTTTGTGATTTCTTGATCCACAAGTCATGAAAATGGACAAACTCTTGGTGCATTCTGAATTTTAGGCAATGGTTTATGTTTGTACAAAGATTAGAAGTCACTTTGAGGTCTCATTTTGCCTTGGCAAGAGGTTTTGCAACTTTGCCTCTTTGGTGCATAACTTGAAATTATGTGATTTTTCCCAACTTTGACAAGCCATAACTTTTGATCCAAAATGAATTAGAATGAGTTCTTGTACTTTTTGAAAAGGGAATGATCCATTCTACAACTTTCATGACCAAAGTTTTCCCATTTGAAGCATTTTTGAACCAAAAAGAAAGGGTTGAAAAAGTTTCCCAAAATGGCAAGTTTCCATTACAAGTCATTTTCCCAAAAAGGCAACTTTGCAAATAGCTTGAAATTATCCAATTTTGTGAACTTCCAATATCTTCTATGATCAAATAAAGATCATACACATTCAAAATGATGAAGAACACCCTTTGGTTGGGTCATTGGGGGCCTCAGATGCCCTGATTTTACACTGACTTGCTCAAGAAGTCAACTCTTGATTAGATGCCTTCCCCATGGAATTTCTTCATGAAACTTGATATACATGATCCTTATAACATATAGAGACCAATAGAAACAAGAATGACCAAAAAATTTGGAGTTATGGCCTTTGAAACCAAAACCCTAATTCTAGGTCATCTGTGTAGTTAAACCTGGCGCTGCTTCCATGCCATTCTCAGCTCTTGTGATTCTTTGATTTCCTTGACTTTGTAGGGATATAATATGATACTTGAACATACATGGACCCCTTTGAAGTGATTCAAGACCTTTGGAGTGGCTCAAATGGCTCTTGGATAGCTCAAACCACAAACCCTAGATGCAGATGACTTAGGAGCAGTGCAGTGAATCAAAAATGCAATATGAGATGCTATGATTGAACTTATGCATATGAAGGGATCACAAGCCATGGTGTGAATGCGTGAGGGCAAATTTGGGGTGTTTACACCTCATTGCACGAGAGGATACGTAGGCATAACTTAACAGTTATCGAACAAAAGTCTCTGTATATTCCCCCTCCTTCTAGCATTATCCTTTAAGCCTCATAATCTTGAGCATTTAATTCTTGTTCTTACACTAACACTTCTCTTATACACTTCACTTTTCTTTTACATTGTCACCTGCATTCTTTTCCAGCTTTGATACACAAATTGCACTAACACTACCCCTTTAAAACACAAATCTTTTAAGCGTGGATCCCGTCGAGTACGGCGGACAATCTGGGTGCTAATACCTTCCCAGGTTGTAACCAACTCCTTTCTCAGTTTCTCTGGTTCGCAACCGTCTTATCCATATCTTTCTCAGGTTTATGCAGCATTACCTTTCCTTCGGGATAAAAATGCCTAGCTCGCGACTCTTTTCTTCTGAGTTCACCCTTGTGTGTTCTCTCTCCTTTCGCCGACCGTTCGCGTCTGTACCCCTCTTGGCCCTGTGTGTCATTAGGTGGGAGCGACACCCACATGGCGAACGGCCATGGTGAAGACATGACACTCAACGGATTTGGAGGCACATGGTAATCCAATAGTATCCCGATCTCAACAATTTCTTGGCCATGGCATGTCCTCCGGCATGGGTACCGAAGGAGCCTTCGTGAACCTCCTGCATTAACATGTCTGCTTCGTGTCTACTTACGCATCTGAGCAGCACCATGTCGAAGTTTCGCTTGTACCGCACACCATCTTGATTCAAGAAGAAACCTCCTGCCAGTCTTCTAAGGGTCTTCTTGTCCTTACTAGATGCCCCGACCGGGTATTCTTGAGCCTTCAGGAATTGCTTGATATCATGATACCAAGGCTTGTTACCTTCACCATCGTCGACTGCAAAGACATAAGCGGGTCTTTCAAGACGGGAGACCGTAATTCGAGGCACAAAATTCTCTTGACAAACTTTAATCATGGATGACAAAGTTGCTAGAGCATCGGCGAATTGGTTTTCATCTCGAGGAATATAGTTCAGCTTAACTTTGGTGAAGAAAGTTAACAGCCTCCTGACATAATCTCTGTGGGAGCAAATGAGGTTGATGAACCAGCCACTTGCCATTGACTTGATTTACCACCAAAGCAGAATCTCTGAAGATCTCGAGATTTTTGACTCGCAAGTCGATTTCCTCTTCAATCCCCATGATACACGCTTCATACTCCGCCTCATTGTTAGTACATTCGAAAGTCAAACGAGAAGCTAAAGGTGTATGGCCCCCTTCTGGCGAGATGATAACAGTACCTACTCCACTCCCATTCATGTTCACAGCCCCGTCGAACATCAACTTCCATTTGGATTCAGGGTCTGGCCCCTCCTCTGGGAGTGGTTCTTCATAGTCTTTCGACTTGAGGAACATGATGTCCTCATCCAGAAACACGAACCTCATGGGTTGATAATCATCGATTGGCTGCTGAGCCAAGTATTCAGACAATACACTTCCTTTGATTTCCTTTTGCGAAGTGTAATGTATATCATACTCTGTCAGTATCATCTGCCACCGGGCTACTCTTCCTGTCAGAGCTGGCTTTTCAAAAATGTACTTCACATGATCCATCTTGGAAATTAAGAGAGTAGTGTGAGTCAGCATGTACTGTCTTAGTCGGCGAGCAACCCATGCCAAAGCGTAGCAATTTTTCTCGAGTAGTGAGTAACGTGTCTCACAATCGGTAAACTTTTTGCTAAGGTAATAAATGGCGTGCTCTTTTCGACCAGACTCGTCCTGCTGACCCAGCACACATCCCATTGATCCTTCAAGCATAGTAAGATACATAATCAAAGGTCTCACTGGCACCGGAGGCATAAGAATTGGAGGTTCTAGCAGGTATTCTTTAATTCGGTCAAAGGCTTGCTGGCAGTCTTCGTTCCATTTAATGGCCCGATTCTTCCTCAGAAGCTTAAAGATGGGCTCACACGTGGCTGTTAGGTGAGAAATAAACCGTGCAATGTAGTTCAGTCTCCCTAAGAAACCACGCACTTGCTTTTCAATCTTCGGCTCAAGCATCTCTTGGATAGCTTTCACTTTGGCTGGATCAACCTCGATTCCTCGTTCATTAATAATGAAGCCGAGTAACTTGCCAGAATGGACCCCGAAGGTACACTTATTCGGATTCAACCTCAGTCTGAACTTCCAGAGTCTGTCAAATAACTTTGCTAGATTAACCAAGTGCTCTTCCTCTGTCTGGGATTTTTCTATCATATCATTAACATAAACCTCAATTTCATGATGGATCATGTCGTGAAATAGCGTCACCATTGCCCGCTGATAAGTGGCTCCTACATTCTTCAAACCAAATGGCATGACCTTATAACAGAAGGTGCCCCAAGGAGTGATGAAAGTTATCTTTTCCATGTCATCGGGAGACATCTTAATCTGACTATGGCCAGAAAATCCGTCCATGAAGGAGAACATAGAAAACTAAGCAGTATTATCGACGAGCACATCTATGTGAGGTAGAGGGAAGTCATCTTTGGGGATGGCCCTGTTCAAATCCCTGTAGTCCACACACATCCTGACTTTACCGTCTTCCTTAGGAACCGGTACAATGTTGGCAACCCACGGAGGGTAACTGGTCACGGCCAAGAAACCAGCATCAAACTGTTTTTGTACTTCTTACTTTATTTTAATTGCCATATCTGGATGTGTGCGCCTCAACTTCTGCTTTACCGGAGGGCAATCTTCTCTGAGAGGCAACTTGTGTACCACAATGTCAGTGTCTAAACCAGGAATATCTTGGTAGGACCATGCGAAGACATCAACATACTCTCGAAGCAAAGCAATCAAACGAGTCTTGACATATTCTTCTAATGCAGCCCCGATCTTGACTTCTTTCTTGTCTTCTTCTGTACCCAGGTTTACTACTTCGACAGCTTCTTCGTGCGGCTGAATCATATTCTCCTCCTGCTTAAGCAGTCTGGCCAATTCTTCAGGTAGTTCGCAATCCTCTTCACCTTCCTCATCGGCTTGATAGATTAGATTGTCGAAGTCATACTCAGCCATAACAGGGTCGTCATTGATAAGATCCGGTGACGAGCACCTGCATGAATGGTGATTCATGCAAGGCTTTAGAAAAGGCTTGAGAAAATGAGATACATTGCTAGGTTTAAAACTTTTCTTTCTTTTTGAAAAACAAAAGCAAAAATGAAAGACAAAGAACAACATGAATGAATGCGAAATATCAGCTTTATTTATGATTGTAAATTGTGTTAGTAACATAAGAACCCTTACAAAAAACTACTATGCCCCGGGCAGGACATAGTGCTTGAATACAGGAAAAACAGAAACAAAAATTATCACTCTTCGAAAGAGGTGACTGAAATGAGCCTTTCTGATGTCCAATTGCTAAGCTAAGTCCCTGGAACAGCAGGCCTGATCCACGCATCTAGGTCACAGTCACTATCGACTGCGTCATCCTGTACAACACTGATGTTTCCATAATTGACCACTCCCGCACTCGTGAAAGTGATTGGGCCTTGACGACCTCTAGCATTTGGTTCGGACGCTGACTGCCCAGGACGGTAACCAATTCCGAACATATCTTTCTTCTCAGGCACTTCTACTGGACTGCCCCAGCCTTCTCGTACCCCAGATTCTACCAACTCAAGCACTTGCTTATAAGAGGCTATTGAAACCTCTTTCTTCGGTTCTTCAGGAGGAGTTGCCACTACAGATGCTTGTTCAGATTTCAAGGGCTCAAAGGCCTGACATGGGGTCTCAACTATTTCGCCATCCATCTCCATATATTTGAATGAAGCAAGATGACTAACAAAAATGTCTTCTTCCCCACTGACAGTTACAATTTGACCCTCCCAGACGAACTTTAACTTCTGATAGAGTGTGGACAATACCGCTCCTGCTGAATGTATCCAAGGTCTTCCGAGTAAACAACTATACGCAGGCTGTATATCCATTATGTAGAACGTGGTATTGAAGACCTGTGGACCTACTTTGATTGGCAACTCCACCTCCCCAAACACCGATCTCCTCGACCCATCAAATGCTCGAACTACTAGGTCGCTGGGCTTTAGAACGAATCCATCATAATCCAACTTCATCAATGCTTTCTTAGGCAAGACATTCAACGACGATCCCGTATCTACCAACACGTGAGAGAGTACTGCACCTTTACATTCTAAAGATATATGCAATTCCCGGTTATGAGCCCGCCCTTCAGAAGTCATATCCAAGTCCGTGAAACCCAATCCGTGACTGGCATTGACGCTGGATACCACCGCTTCCAACTGATTTACTGAAATATCCTGAGGAACATACGCCTTGTTCAGGATATTCAAGAGAGCCTTCCTGTGAGAATCAGAACACATGAGCAAGGACAAGATGGAAATCTTCGACGGAGTCTGCTGCAGATGGTCCACAATCTTGTAGTCGCTCTTTTTGATAATCCTCAGGAATTCTTCCACTTCTTTATCAAAGGTAAGGTATGGATCAGTCGCTGGTGCGAGCTCATTGATAACCTCTGGCTGTTTCCCTTTTGCTCTAGCCTGGGCTTCTACGGTGTCTCTAGGTGGTATCACACTATTTCTTAGTGTTTCCGGCGCAAAAAACCTCCCACTTCTAGTAAAGCCCCCTACTCCAACAGTTTCTACTTGAGCCGGGGTTGTACTAGACGTGGCCAACTCTTGCTTCTGGCCGTTACGGTATATTTAACCACCATAATTCCAAGGAATAACTTTATCACTCTGATACATTACTAGTCCTGCAGTGGTGATGGTTATCGGTGCCGCTCTGGCCCGTGAAGGAACTTGAGATGGATCGTAGAAGATGGTTATTGTAGAGACTTCACTCTCTTTTACAATCTTGTCAAACTGCAACATTCCCTCATCAATCATACTTTGGATCCCTGCCTTCAACTGCTCACAACCATTTGTAGCTTCAGCATATTCTGGACAACCTTCTTCACACCCATGGAAGATACCTTTCTTCGATAAGCAAACTTTAACCACATTCAACGGAATCTGCAGATCGTTGACATCGTGCACTAGGTTTAGACTTTCCCCTTCATCAACTGCCCCAACCGTACTTCCGTGAGGAGGCATGGGGTTCTGAATTACATTAGGAGTAGGAGCAAAGTTTATAGCTAAGAATCCAGTAGGTCTTGAACAACATGCTTCAGTGCTTTACAGTTTTCTGTGGTATGTCCGGGAGCTCCGGAATGGAATTCGCATATGGAATTTGTATCATAACCCTCGGGGATTTGACCGGGCTTCGGGGGTTGTAGAGTTCGGAGTTGAACCATCTGAAGTTGCAGAAGATTCTTCAAAAGCTATGAATAGGACATCGGCGGAGTTTCGAAATGTCTTTCTTTGGGCTTTTGGGGGTAATATGGACGAGGAGATCTTTGCTGATACCCTTGCTGGCATTGTTGCTGTGGTTGTTGGATCTATTGTTGAACAGGTTGAGCTGCGATAGTGACATGAGCCACTTGCTGATAAAATCCTCTATTAGTTCATCCCCTTTGTGCGTACACTGCCCCGGTCTCTCCTTCTCTCTTCTTCACGAAGGGCTTCTTACCACCAGAACTCGAAGCGCCCCTATTCTGAATCTTCCCTTGCTTGATCCAACTTTCTATCCTCTCACCAGTCAAGATGATATCTGAGAATCCGCTTGAAGAACATCCTGCTAGCCTTTCCATGAAATGCCCAGGAAGGGTATCCAGGAACAGGTCTACCATTTCTCTCTCCAACAAAGGCGGTTGCACTCTAGCAGCCACTTCACGCCACCTTTGTGCGTAATCCTTGAAGCTCTCGGAATTCTTCTGAGTCAGACTTTGAAGTTGAGTGCGACTGGGCGCCATGTCGATGTTATACTGATACTGCTTGAGGAATGCTTCTACCAATTCCTTCTAGTTTCTCACAGAGCTTCTCTCTAGCTTCATATACCATTCCAAGGACCCTCCGGAGATACTATCCTGGAAGTAGTACATCCAGAGTTTTTCATCCCGAGTATGGGCATCAATTTTCCGGTAGAATGTCTGCAAGTGAGTCTTTGGGCAGGAGCTACCGTTATACTTGTCAAAAGTCGGTGGCCTGAACTTGTAAGGAATAACCACCACGGGGACTAGGCCAATGTCAGACACATCTATCCCCAAAGTGTCTCTACACTCGAGGGCTTTGACTTTCTCAGCAAGCATCAAAAAGTCCTGAAGATTTCCTTCTCCTCCGAACCCCATGTCATTGTTGAAAGAAGGGAACTGATCATCCTGCTTATCTTGTACCGGAATGAAAGTTGGTGTGCCATGCTCTAGAATTTGAGGTCCGCCTGGGCCATTGTTGGTATTGGGAGGAGTCACTTGGGCGTCAGGAGTAGCCACAGGAGTATTAATCTGAGGAGGGTTGAGCCCTTGAACTGCATTCCTTAACTCTTGTTGTCCCTGAGCCATCCCACGCATCATCACCATGAATTCTCCCATTCTGGTGCGAAACTCATTAAGCTCTGTTTGCATAGCGTCCATGATTGTCCTCTGGTTGCTGCGAGTTGCGTAGAGATGCAGAATATTCTGCCGAAGATGCCGGGTCTTGGCGGCTCTCGCAATCTTTGCCTGAAACACAGATAAGTTAAGCATCCTGTAGAAAAACTTGCAAAACAAAGAAATAATGCAAATGATGTGTATGCAATGCAATGTGTTCCTTTTATTCCCAAGGCTTTAATTACTTTCCCATTCTGGTGTTAAGAGAATAATAATTGGGAAGAAGACCCAAGTGATGTTCAAATAGAGTGACGAACGTGAAGAATTGGTGCTCATTACCCCGTGTCGGTGCAACAAATAACAAACCAGAGATTCAAAGCAAGAGAATCACATAAACTGAAGTTTGAAACAACAAGGTCCCCGAAGGGTGCCAATCAAAAGAACAAACAAAGCACATCAAATAAGAGGAATCCCATAACAAGCCTGTGGGTAACCCAAGTACAACAACATGAAACTAAACCCTAGGGAGTTCGAAGTCTTGCAGCCTCTAGCTAAGACGCTTGACACTCTGGAACAACTGAACGATATCCGGATGACCAAGCTCCTGGATGAGTCTCTGGATGAGGAGGTCCCTTAGATCAAAGGAAGCATGTAACTCTTCAATCTGATGCAGGAAAGTCACCTCATTCTCTTTGCTTGGACCCGGCTCGGCCTTTGACCTCTTCACATCAGCACGAAGCTTCAGCTCTTCAACTTCTTTCTGGACATCTTCAGCTATTTGTTGACTCTTTGCTATCTGACGAAGATACTCTCTCTGTTGCTCTTGTGCTCTCCGAACTAGCTTCTCTTGTTCAACTAAAGCATCCTGGAGGTTCTTGATCTTCAACTCGAATTCAGCTTCTACCTCCTTTTGCTTCTTCTGATTATCACTCCACTTCTCCTGCCAAAGTGTGATGGCTTCATTAGCCTCTTTAAATTCTTTCTTATCCTTCTGGCGCTGACCCGCTTTATGGATCTCAGCCAATCCTCTCTTCCTGAAGTATAGCTCCCTCTCCTCGAAGTCCTTCTGCTTAAGACGAACTGCTTCTTCAGCTCGAAGAGCTCTATCTTCTAACTAATGGTTCTGAATCATCAATTTCTGACAAGAATCATAAGCCTCTTGATTTTCAACCCTAAGCTTCTTGACCAAAGCTTCCAACTTCTGATAATCTTCTAAAGGCACCGTTGCTGGAGGTGGAGTTGGTACAGAAAAAGGGACTAGAGCCGTTTGATCCTCCTCCTTTATCCAAGCTTCGAATTCAGGGAACATCCGGTTATTGCTCTTGCCTAGACATGTCGTGTCCTTTATTTTGATCACTTTCCAAGAACCTGCAGCTTTCCTGACCAACAGAAGATTGTCCTTCACCGGGAAGTAAAAAGTTTGGAATAACTCGGATTCATCGGGAATCTCTTTGAGCACATACCCTAACTGTCTTCTTAAGAGAATGGGATTGTAGTTGATACCTCCCGACACTCCTAACAAAGGCACATTGGGGTAATTCCCATAGCTGGTAATGAAACTCTTTCCTTTCAACCTCAAAGTAAGCCAACAAATATCTCTGGCCGACAAAGTACTCAGCTTCTGGGCCCAAGTAGTATTAGGATCAGTAAAACTCTTAGTAGTAGGCAAATGTCTCATGACCCACTTGTAGAATAAGGGAGCACAACATCTAACCAGACCTCCTCGCTTCTTCTCATTCTTATAGTGCACTGAATAATACAAGTCACCTAGGAGAGTGGGCACTAGATTCTTCAACACAAACAAATGAATAGCATTTATGTCCACAAATTTGTCCATATCAGCAAACAAAACTATCCCATACACAGATAATGCCAAGATGGCGCAAACTGAATCCCATTGCTTTTCCTCGGCACATTCTTCATCTCTTCTTACCAGAAAATCTAAGGGAAAACCAAGTACTCCTACCTTGGTGGCAACCAGATTAGCAGATATCTCTGATGGGCTCAAATAAAGAGCTTTAGCGATGTCAACATGAGTTGGTCTTGTCATCTATGAGTTGAAAGGAATCTGATCCTTGATTGACACTCCCATAATCTCAGCATACTCTTCCAGCAAAGGACCTAACTGAAAGTTATGAAATGTGAAACACCTAAGCCGTGGATCGTAATACTGCAACAAAGTGTGAATGGCGCTTCTCTGAGAGCTATCCAAGTTGAATACCAAATCCAGAATATCACCATACTTTTCCTTGAAGAAACCCAAATGACCCGGGGTAATCAGAGACACCAATTGGTTGATCAGGTCTATCTTGGTATCAAAGAATTTGTAGTGCACAGTTCTCTTTCTGACGTCTTCCATTCTGAAGCAATGATATGACCAGGAACCGGGAGTAAAGCAGACCCTGAGAATAAAAGAAACACAAATGATTAATGATGTTATGATGCTTATGCAAGGCTAGGCACGTGATCAGTGAAGTGTCTGTGATGTGCCAATCATATAATCAAGTGTCGGTGCAAGGTCACAATATCCCCATATCACAATAACAATCCCTCTGATCCGTGATCAATATCTTAGAACCAGAAATCTAGATCGCGAAACTGAACCAAAGGCAAAGTGGGTATGCTGAAGGTCTTAGGGTTCCTGCAAACCTGTAAACCCCTCCCACTCTCACGGGTGTGCTACTCGGGTCAACATCACGGACTCTCAAAGCCGAATAGAAATAATACGTTCACCATTTCTGAGAAATGGCTCATGACCAAATCAGGGAATCGGTTTGGCATTATGTACTACTCAGGGAGGCCTCAGTTGAGTCCGGAAAAACAAGCATCCCTCACAAGTCTCCAGCTTCAAGCACTGAATCGAGAAACAATAGTACATTCATCCCGAAGGGTACAATACTACCGTCATACGAACAATTTGCTTTAACCGGATTCCTATGAGAGAACCAGGCCATCATATGCGAGTTCCTAATGGACCCTCGGATGCGAGTGGGTTTGCCAACAAATGTGGTCTGCCACTGTCATGACTGGAGAGAGGTGTTCCCATTAAGGTCCTCGAAGATCGGTCACCAGGTGCACATAACTATCAAGGTTGTACCCTGAAGTGGAGAAGAACCCCCACACAGAATAGTCCCGAGACGGTCGCAATCTGGTTGTGGAACACATTGCCACTCATCATGTAACCATGCGAGCACAACGTTTCCACGCTAATCCTATAGTGCACTCAAGCCGGGTAGTTGGCTTATCTCACAGTAACTCCCATCCCGTAGAAAAAATAAAAACCAGCACAGCCAGACAGTCCAGTATAATATGATGCATGGAAAATAAATACTGAAAGCGGTAAATAAATGCGGTAAAGTAAAGCTTTAAATAAAAACAGTAAAGCTAAACTAAAGCACACAATAGCAAACAAATAAACACCCAAAGAACAAAACCAAACAGGTGCTAGTATTGACTCTACAAGGGAAACCAGAGACTCTGGGTTCAGTCCCTAGTAGAGTCGCCAGCTGTCGCTCCCGGGATTTTCATCCTAGTACAAACGCGAAAGTGGCGCGGAAAAGGTAGAGTCGCCAGCCAGACATTTTTATCCCGAAAGAATGGGAAAGGTAATGTTGCACAAACCTGAGGAAGAAGGAAAGGACAAGGTCCTGCGAACCAAAGATCTGGGTTCGGGAGTCGTTTATGAATTGGGAAAGTATTAGCACCCCAATCCGTCCGCCGTACCCGACGGGATCCACGCTTGCTTGTTTTGTTTCAAAGGGTGAGAAAATAAGATGCTGCTGGACAAATGAACTGCTAACTAGAATAGGAACTGGAAATAAGAAAGGGAACTTGAAAAGAGAATAAAATGAAAGAATGGGGAAAATGTAGGGAAAATAAAGAATGTGCTCGAACTGGCCCTACCCCGCTGCCTACGTACCTCATCGGGATAATGAGGATCAGAGTCGACGTAGTTCTCCTAACTAAGGTGGGAACTATTTCTTTTTGTGTTTTTTACAGCTGGAACTGCGTATGTCTATGCTCAGGTGTTGCAGGCTCGTCTGGTACGAGTGCGTCTACCGTCTTGCATGAAAGACAAGTCGTCGCGAGTTCGCGCTGAGAGTGAATGAGATGAGAAGAGAATTCCCGCAGGAAAGTCGCTTACTATTTGTTTTTGTCTTTTATGAGAAGTGTTTTGAATTTGTTTGTGAACATTCTCATACTAAGACCTATCCATCGCGGGAAGTACTTACACCTTGCCCCGAAACAGGACGCGTATAAACACTCCGCAACAAAGTCTCGTGCCGTACAAGAACGTTCAACCTTTATTAGATGTTTTATTGCTTTTCTTTATGAGGTGAGAAAGAATGACTCAAGTCGGAAAAAGGACAAAAACTAAGGGGGACTAAGACCAACCCTAAGTTATTTATTATTCACAGAAGGGAGATCCTAATGGTTAGTGAGGTTTTCTAATCCTAAAGATCAAAAGGAAAAGAAAGAAGGGAAAAGGATGCAACTTACTTCCTAAGGAAGATAAGTTGGTACTAACAAAGGGGAACCCTACCAAACACAAATATGGAAGGAAAAATGAATTAAAAAGCCTAAAAGAAATGCATAAAAAAAATAAAGGATAAAGTGAAGTAAACTTACCTCAATCTTCCCCACTAAAAAACAAATGTTAATGCACATTTTTATTAAAAACAATAAGGCAAACACACATTAATTAAATCCTAATTAAATTCTAAGGCACCTTGGACCTAAACTAGACTCTATTTTAATCCTAAAGGAACTAGAAAAATGCTAAAACCAAAATACAACACCTATTACAGCCCCCTAATACACCAACAACTATGAAACTAAGCCTAACACCAACCAACTTTTTACAGCCAGCATGCAACATGAAAAAGTAGGTGTAAAAGGTTACAAACAGCATGTACACATAACAAACAGCATGCATTTTACAGCACTTATGCAAAAAACAGCTATGAAATGCAAAATCCAGAATTGCTTATTTTCATGTTTAAAGCACAAACTCAATGCAAAAATCACTAATCTCATCATGAACATGTATTTGAACTTAAATCAACATATATCAATGCAAGAACATGAACATTATTGAATGATTATGCAAGCATGCATCTCATGAATTATGCAACAAGTAAATGCACAAAGTAGCACCTAAACATGCATATGAACATGATGATCTTTGATTATGAACATGCAACATGATTGCTCAACAAACATACTAAACTCAATGCAAAATTCAGAATTAAATTGATGAGTGATGTGATCAAGTATGCAACAAAATGCCACCAAATGCACATACATATGATTATGCAAAATGCAACATACATCAATCATGAAATGCAAAAAATGATTTAATGCAATGCAAACATATAAAAACCAGAATGCAAAGTGATTATTACATACCTAATGATGTATGAACATAGAAACAAAATGCAAGAAATCAAGGCATGCACAAAGAAACACAAAAATGCATAAAGCGCAACATGAACGGAATCGTGTCGAAACGACTCGAAATGGGGGAACTAGCTACTGGAAATGGACTCAAAAATTCCCTAAAATCACTACCTAAACATGTATGAACATTAGAGGCACTAGGACTTAGGGCTAAGCAATCAATTAAGCTAAAAAGTAAAAAATCAACAGCGTTAACCGGTTAACCAAATGGGTTAACCGGTTAACGGACCTAAAACAGCAACATTTTGGCAAAAAACGCACGCGTTAACCGGTTAACCAAATGCATTAACCGGTTAACGCTGAACAGAATTGAAAAAAAACGTTTAAAATAAGTGCTTTTGGCCACAATCTTGCTTCTAGCGATCCCTAACCTTCCTAGGAACATGCTACCACTAATTTCTGCTTAATTTGAGCTTATTTACACATGATAGAACCTATATCTATTAACACCTGAAATCCAAATTCAACCAAAATCACAAATCACAAGCAAACATAATCGAAACGGAATTGATTTTAAACAAAGCGAAAAGCACTTAAAGAATGCCAAAAGTGGCGAGATGAAGAGAATAACTTAAAGGAGAAGTGATTAAGATCACCAACCTACGAAGCGGAGGAATGCTTCGGTGATTGTTGCAAGAATCGGAGCTTGAATCGAAGAGAAAACCGAAAACCGAGAAATCGCAAAATAAATGCGTTCTTGACGTTTTGATCCTCTTGCACTTCCGATAAGCCGAAAACTTCAACAAAATCAGTAGCTTATCCTTCTTCAATCCACAAAATATGAAGGTTGGAGGCTTAAGCTTCAAGATCTTCAAGTTTCAATGTGAAACTTGAAGAGCTTATTGAAAAAGCTTTGATGAGAGGGAGAGGAAACGTGAGAGAGAAAAAGTGCTTATCAAAGAGTGAAAAATTGGAAAATGGTCTTCAACCCCTTTGGTTTGGATGAAAATGGCTTAAATAGAGGTTAGGCTTGGAGCTAGGTTTGGGTTTGGGGCCCAAAAATTAGGTTTGGGATCCAAAATTAGGTTTGGTAGTTAGTTAGGGTTAGGGTTGGAAAAGGGAATATTCCTTGGAACACTCTAGAAGATGGTGGAAGGTGGTGGAAGTTTCCAAGGGAAATGTAGTGGAATTGAAGTGGAAAAATGAGATGGAAAGAATGAAAGGAAATGTGGAAAGAAAGTGGAAGGAAAGGTGGAGGGAAATGGAGAAACTAACTACCTTTCAAATGATTTTTTCTTTTGATTTTTTTATGATTCCTCCATAATTTCTTGATCAAATATGAACCATAGGATCATTGTAACCTTAAATTCATGATTTCGATCTTAAAAGTCCGGAGTCGACCCTTTTTACCCAGCTCGGTTGCCTTTTCTCCGATTCCTTGATTTTCCGTCGTCTGGCCAGTCGAACCTCTTCCAAAATGAATTTGTGGACGAGATTTGAACCCTAAGCACTTGACATCATATATAAGACAAAGGAATCCACATTGAATTGAAACTTCATGAAGAAGCCCCAGTAGAAGTGAAACCCTAATTCGGCTCTTTTATTAGGAGATGTTGCACTGCTTGCCTCCTTCAATCAAACCCCCCATCTTTCCATGGCTCGTGGCTTCAAGTGAAGACTTGTGGAATATTGTGAACCCCTTACACAAGATTGGGAAGCTTTGTGGCCCTTCGGTAGCCTCTTCATAGCTTTCGGTTGCTCCGATCATTGATCACATACCCATGCCTCAGCTATGCAATACGATGCAATGTTTTTTTGATTATTTTATGAATTTATGTATGCAAAATGCTATGCAAAATGTTGAGGAAATGAGAGGGAAAATTTTGAGGTATTACACATACATGCATACATGCAACTATTTCATTATACAACATCAACACAACATATCATATACGACCTTTCATCACAACACCGATTAACATACAACGAGTCATTATCACTACAACTATCATCAACATCATGCATTTTTAGCATATAACCACATAAATCATCTTCAACCACCACAAACGAAACAACATCATAATACATACACATACATCAACAACAATCATATGCACCTTATCACAACAACAACAATTCATCACAACGACAACAAAGCAAACAAGCATATCAACTATGTGTATATTCAAGTTATACTAATTATCCCTACAATTATGTGTATAAATCAACTTTTAGTACCTCCAACTACACCATATTGATTCCTAGGCATTACTAAATCATTTAAGTAATTTTAAGGAGTTTTCGGAATTAAAAATCGACTTTTCACACTCTAGGTCTCGCTGAGCGAGGGTCATTGCTCGCTAAGCGAGTTACTCCCGGGTTTTGAATTTTTCCAAAACTAACTTGCTCGCTAAGTGAGCTCTTGCTCGCTAAGCGAGCTCTGCGATTCCGCAGTTCTCCTCTTTGTGTTCTGCACTCAAACCTGCATGGATTTTCATCCCCAAAACACCAATATCCACCCAAAATTCATAGTAATTACTCATTTTACTACCTAATTCATTAAATTATCAGCTAACAACAACAAATTAATAACAACTTAACCAAAAACCTACTCAACCACCAAAACCCCAACATCTCATCTTCAACCTACCCAATTCCCATTATAAAACCCTTAGAGATAGAAGAGTCCCACCCTTACCTTGGTTTTGATGAGAATTCCTCTTCCTCGAGGATTCTTCTCTTCAACCCTAACCCTCTTCTCTTCTCCTCTTCTCAATTTCATGATCGTCTTCCTTCACCAATAATACAATCCTTTTTCCTCTTTACAACTTAATCCTTTAGATTTAGGGACTTCCACAATTATCCTCACTAAATTCACCAAAAGACCACCTTGCCCCTCACCTCATATTTTCCAATTATTTAATTTATCCACTAATAATAATACTATCCATCATACTATAATTCTCAAATTAAAATTATATTCAATAATATTTTATTACTCTTCATACACCAAACACAACATTTCCAAATAAAATAATTAAATAAAATTTGGGGCGTTACAACTCTCTCCCACTAATAAGGTTTTCGTCCTCGAAAACTTACCTCAAGCAAAATGATTCGGATACGACTCTCGCATCCTGCTCTCCAATTCCCAAGTCATATGTCCACCGACAGCTCCTCCCCAAACCACCTTCATAAGGACAATCTCCTTGCCTCTCAACTACTTTACCTCCTGATCATCAACTCGTTCTGGTAATGCTTCAACCGTAAGATTATCTCTTACATCAACTTCATCCATCAGTGTCAGATGCGACGAATCCAAAACATACTTCCGAAGCTGCGAAACATGAAACACATCATGTAAATTGGACAATCTCGGCGACAACTCCACCCTATAAGCAATAGGTCTAACTCTCACTGATATCTGATACAGTCCAATAAAATTATGAGTAAACTTCCTCAACTTCAAAGCTCGTCCAACACCGATCCCCAGAGTAACCCTAAAAAACACATGATCCCCTTCTTGAAACTCAAGATCCTTCCTTCTCTTGTCATGATAACTCTTCTACCTACTTTGTGAAGTCCTCATCTTATCTCGAATCAACTTCACCATCTCAGTAGTCTGTTGCATAATCTCAGGTCCAAGTACAACACTCTCACCTGACTCATGCCAACACAAAGGTGTCCTACATCTTCGACCATACAAAGCTTCAAACGGTGCCATTCCGATACTGGAATGATAACTATTATTATAAGTAAACTCAATCAACGACAAGTGACTATCCTAAGCACCTCCTTGTCCATGCACAAAAGCCCTCAACAAATCTTCTAAAGATTGTATCGTCCTCTCTGTCTGTCCATCAGTCTGAGGATGATAAGCTGAACTCAACTTCAACTTAGAACCCAATGCCTCTTACAAACTCTCCCAAAACCTTGAAGTAAACTGTGGATCTCTATCCAACACAATATTTAATGGTATTCCATGCAACTTCACAATAACACTAACATATATCTCTGCCAATCTCTGCAAAGAATAAGCAATGTCAATTGCTATAAAATGCGCTGACTTAGTCAACCTATCAACGATCACCCAAATGGAATCATACCCTCTTGGAGTAGTAGGTAACCCTCTAACAAAATACATCGATATACTATCACATTTCCACTCAGGAATATCCAACGGTTGCATCAAACCAACAGGTTTCTAATGTTCCACTTTCGACTTCTGACAAGTCAAACACGCATACACAAACTGAGCCACATAACACTTCATTACCAGGCCACCAAAATATCTTCTTTAAATACTGATACATTTTCGTCACTCCTGGATGAATACTCAAACCACTTCTATGCCCTTCTTCAAGAATCATTCTCTTTAATTCAAGATCATAAGGAATACAAATACGATCCCGAAATCTAAGTACTCCCTTCTCATCAACCTGAAACTCATTACTTCCAACATGTTAATCATTAACCATCAAGTCCACCAATTTCACATCTGACTTCTGAATTTCCGGAACACGATCAAGAAAATCATTATTAACCTTCAGCATTCCCAACATCACACTATGAGATGTCTGTTCACAAACCAAACTCATATCTCTGAATTGCTCAATAAACTCCAACTCTCTAGCCATCATAGGCGACATATGCAATGTCTTCCGACTCAAGGAATCAGCTACAACATTAGCCATACCTGGATGATAATTCAAACTAAAGTCATAGTCCTTCAGAAATTCTAACCAACGTCTGTGTCTCCTATTCATCTCTTTCTGATCAAACAGGTATTTCAAACTCTTATGATCACTATACACCTCGAACCTTGAACCATATAAATAATGTCTCCAAATCTTCAAGACAAAAACCACAGCTACTAACTCCAAATCGTGAGTAGGATAATTCCTCTCATGAATTCTCAACTGACGTGAAACATACACCACAACTAGCCATCTTGTATCAACACTCCACCTAAACCCATTAAAGAAGTGTCATAATAAACAACAAATGGTTCATTTGCTTTCGGAAAAATCAAGACTGGTGCAGTAGTCAACTTCTTCTTCAGCTTAATAAAACTCTTCTCACACTGAGAATCCCACACAAAGGCTTTATTCTTACAAGTCAATTGGGTCAATGGAAGTTCCAACTTCGAAAACCCTTCAATAAACCTTCGATAATAATCGACCAATACCAAGAAACTTCCAACCTCTGTCACTGACTTCAGAGTCCCCCATTATAGCACTGCATCTACTTTGGATGGGTCCACAATAATCCCTCTTTCCGAAATCACATAACCAAGAAAACTAACCATTTTCAACCAGAATTCACACTTTGACAATTTCGCATACAACTTCTTCTCTTTCAACACATGCAACACAATTCTCAAATGTTTATCATGCTCTTCTTCTGATTTAGAATAAATCAGAATGTCATCTATGAAAACAACAACAAATTAATCCAAATGAATGAATATTCAGAGGCCACTCAATTTTATGGTAGCTACCTCTTTCCAGGTAGTTGCTTCCTGATGTAAAGCTTTGCCTATTCAAAGGCCACTCAATGAATGATATATTCAGTCATAAAGTTGGGTTGTGTTGTGTTTACTTTGTTTGCAAAAAATGTCCTGAATTTTTGGCAAAACGAACATTGCATTTGAAACATGTTGATTTTTCTAAAGAAAATTGACATGGCAGGGAAACAATTAAAATTATCTTTGGGTGTCAGGTGACAATGGATGAAAAGATCATATCCTGCTAATCCCCGGGGCACCTGTATGTATACTGTTGTTGCAGGTTTTACAGGGCGATGTTGCACTTCCCTAAGCAGAGAATGCTCCCCAGCTGAGCTATAGCAGTGAGACCCCTAGCAGAATTTCAAATCTAATTAGAGAGGGTGTCACCCCCAAGTGGTGTTTGTTCTTCACGAGAAAGACATAGTTATCCCTAGTAGAGTTCAGATGGAACCTTCCACAACTGAGTCAGAGTAGGGTGGTATCCCCAGCAGAACTTTAAAACCCGATCGAAGCGGTTTAACCCCAATCAGAGTCTTTGTGTTAGTATGGGCTATCCCTAGCGAGCAAGTGAATGCCTGTCTCCCCACCGAGTCAGAGTTTTCTGAATTCTCTCCCCAGCCAAGTCTGAAGATCGTCATTTCCCCACAAAGTTCATGATCGAGATTCGCTCCCGTCATTGGAGTATTCCCCAGAGAAGTTGCCAGTCTATTTTGGCCATGTGATGATACAAACCGTCATTCATCTCCCCAGTCAGAGTTAGGCATCATCAAAGCCTTTGACTAGGTTCCCCTGCAGAGTCGGGATTATTGTTGCCAATCAGGGCATTTCGAAGGGTGCTCGTCTGCATTTCCTGGCACTCGTCTGTGTTGGGTATCCGTTTTGATGCTCGTCTGCATTTCCTGGCACTCGTCTGTGTTGGGTATCCGTTTTGATGCTCGTCTGCATTTCTGGCACTCGTCTGTGTTGGGTATCTATTTCGATGCTCGTATGCATTTCCTGGCACTCGTCTGTGTTGGGTATCCGTTTTGATGCTCGTCTGCATTTCCTGGCACTCGTCTGTGTTGAGTATCCGTTTTGATGCTCGTCTGCATTTCCTGGCACTCGTCTGTGTTGGGTATCCGTTTTGATGCTCGTCTGCATGCCCTACAACACTCGTATGTGTTTGATGTATGATAGTTTCTCGTCTGTATTCCCAACACTCGCTCGTTTGTGAAATATTCTTCGTTCAATTCTCCCTGGCAGAGTTGTGTTTCTTACTGGGCGTTCGATGCTCGTCTGCATTCCTCAGCACTCGTCTGTGTTTGATTTGGTTGTTTCTCATCGGCAACCCTCAACACCCGTCCGTGTTTGATGTTTGATAGTTGCTCGTCTGCATCTCCCCAACACCTGTCTGTATTCACACTTTGTCGTTGCTCGTTTGCTTTCCCCAGCAGTCGCATATGGTTGATAGATGATGATGCTCTTCCGCACTTCTCAACACTCGTCTATGTGTGACACCTATTTGATGCTCGTCCACACTTCCCAGCACTCGTCTGTGTGTAACATTCGTTTGATGCTCGACACTCGTTTGTGTTTGAACTTATGTGATGCTCGTATGCGTTCTCCAGCACTCGTCTGTGTTTGTTATTTGTTTGAAGCTTGTCTGCATTGTTGAATACTCGTCTGTATCATCCTTCCCACTCGTCTGTGTTGACTTATACCCATATGAATGCTGATTTGATAATTGCTCTGGTACTTGTCTATATTGCTACTCCAAATGATAGACGTATTGGATCTCTGGTATTCGTCTGTATCAATGGCTGATATTCATCTATATCATCGCCTGAAGCGCTCGTTTGTGTTTCTTGGATCATTGTTTGATATTCGTTTGTGTCATTGACTTCTGGAGCTCGTCTATGTTCTTTTGATGATCATCCGATACTCGTCTGTATTGAAGAGGTTTGAAGTCCTGACGGCGGGATTAAACTTCAAAATGGTTACCGGTCCTAGCGTAACAGGTTTATCCGAAGGAGGTTCGTCTATCTCAAGCACCACTTATCTACGCAAGATTTGTGGAGGGGGGCTCGTATGTCCAGCACCTGGCGTAACATGTTTGCTCAAAGAAGACTCGTCTGTCTTAGACCATATGTCTACGGATAACATATGGAGAGGGTGCGTCTATCCTGATTATGCACGTCTATCCCACAGACTTAAATGCATCACCGGTCCTGGCGTAACAGGTTTATCCTAAGGAGGTTCGCCTGTCTCAGATCATATATTGCAAAATGTATGAGGGCTCGTATGTCCGGCACCCGGTGTAACAGGTTTGTTCGAGGAAGACTCGCCTGTCTAGGTTTTCTATCCAAAGTAACAATTTAGGTTGGAAAGAGCTCGTCTGCTTTCTCCCCACTCCAGTCGCCAAAGCGTAATTTGGTTGGGTTTATTTCCCATTGCTTGCATTCTCCAGTAGAGTGAAAATTTCAGGTCATCTTGGTATTCAACCACAGTTCATCTTGAACGGTCGATAGCCGAGCTACCGTCCTTTTCAGATTAACAGTTGCTTGAATAGGGGCAGCTGTAACACCCCAAATTTGCCCTCTCCTGTTTAGCATCATCATCATATCATAATCATCATCAACATGTCATGTCCTTGGCATATTGTATAGAAAAATGAAGCATAGCACTTACATGTTCCAGCATAAGACATATGATCAATTATTAGGGAAATTCAAAGCACACAAGGCATGTTACAAGTTTGATATCATGGTCAAAGGCCTTAAAAAGGATTGAGGATCAAAATCAGGTCAAAACGGTTGGCGCTGGGTTATTCCTGAGGTTTCCTACCAAAAGGAGGGAAAATTCAAAATTTACTGGCGTTAACCGGTTAACGCTTCGGTTAACCGGTTAACGACTGCGAATTTTGAATTCCAGCAGCAAATTCAGCATGTGCTTTGGCTCAAAATTTCCATTTTTTTGATGTTTTATTCATTTGAATTAAAGAGATGGATCTATAGCATTTATCCAAGCCTAATTCCATTGCTAAAACCTAATCACATTGCCAAACCATATTTTTTGGATCCCAAGCCTAAATTTTGGGCCCCAAACCTAAACCATATTTAATCCATTTCTCTCCAAACCAAGGGGGGCTCTCTCATTTTTTCACTTCCCATTCTGAATTTTCACTCTTCTCTCCCCCTTTTCTCTCATTTTTTTCTCCCACATTTTCTAAATTCACTAAGAGTTCCTCTTTGAAGATCACATAACATTGCCTTAAGGTGTGTAGATCTTTGAACTAGACCTCCATTCATAGCTTCTTTGCATCATTTTGCTGGTTTAATTGGTGGTTCAGATCTGGTTTGGGATTTAGAAGTGTCTTGGATCCAAAATTCTGCATCAAGACCTTGTTCTTGCATTTATTTTGCGTGGAGTGTGAAGCTTAGCACCAGATCTTCAATGTTTTCCGCGAGATCTCTCATTTCCAGCTCAATCAACAACTACCAAAGCATACCTCAGCTTTATAGGTTGGTTAATTTCAGATCTAGCTCTATTTTAGCTTATTTGCATGCTTGTGCTTTAGATCCACCATGTGCTTGTGTATTTGCTTATGTTGCTTGAATTGATTGGTTGATTTGTAACCGGATCTATGTATTAATGTTCATGAGCTTGATGATGCTAATTAATGTGAATTGATCCATTTATTTCATGCTCAATTGATGGCTGGTCTGGTGTGGAATTATTTGAATAAGCTGGTTTGAGCTGATTTTCTACAGGAAATTGCTGCTGTTTTTTCAGTGTTAACCGGTTAATGCTTTGGTTAACCGGTTAACGCACCTGTTTCTGTGCTGTTTTTCTGCAGGTTTGGTTGGTTAACCGGTTAATGCTTTGGTTAACCGGTTAAAACTGAAACAGTATGCCATATTTGAGCTGTTTTGGGCTTGTTTGATCCCCTTACTTATTTTAAATGCCATGGATCATTATGTGATCATTGAACATGCTTGTTTAGGGTAATTTTCTTGTTGGTTGATTCATGCTTCCATGTTCTCGAAACGTAAATGCTTGTGTGCGTAATGTGACATGTTTTTTGATCTTTGTTGATGTGAGCTTTGAGCATGCCATTTCCATGAGTTTTATTGATGAACATGTGCTAGATTTTGCTAACACTTACAGGGGCTTATGGTAAGAGAAGTGTGGATGTTCATCCATATTTCAACTCTTCATCCTTTTCCTTTTAAGTTGCTTTCTCTTTGTGTTTTGATGTGTCTTATGCCATCATGTGTTGCAACTCTTTCTTCTTCCCCCTTTAGGAGCAACTTATCTCCTTTAGAGGAGTAAGTTGCTTGCTAGCTCTTGCCTCCTCTTCTTCTTGCTCCTCTTTGGTTCTTCTTTCCTCTTCTTATGATAGTTGAAACCTCACTAACCTTAGGCCCACTCTTTTGCATGATAACATTAGGTTTAGTCTTCCCCCATTTTAGACTTTTGCCTTTTTTCTCCTTTGGTTCTTTCTCTTCTCATCTCAAAATAAAAACCTAAAAAAACATTAATAAAGAAAGAAGTGACTTCCATGGAAAAGAGCTTGAGTTCATTCTCTTGTGCCACACCTAATAAAAAGCTCTAAAAAACACAAACAAACAACAATCGTCTTTCCTTTGAGAATTCTTTTCTCATCTCCTTCGCTCCGTCCGCGAACTTGCTCCTACTTGTCATTTTGCATGACGGTTACGCACTCGTCGTCCGAGCCTGCAACACCTGAGCATTGACATAGGCAGTTCAAGCCTTAAATCACAAGCAATCTTTTCTACCCCTAGTTAGGGGAACTACGACGACTCTGATCCTCATGTCCAGTGAGGTACGTAGGCATTGGGGTATGGCCCGTTCGAGCACACTCTTTTATTTTCCCTACATTTCCCTCCTTTCTTTTCTTATCCAGTTCAGTTCCTTTTCTTTGCAGCAACTTTCATTTCTTCACCCTTTGAAATAGTTTCTTTGCAAGCGTGGATCCCGTCGGGTACGACGGACGATCTGGGGTGCTAATACCTTCCCAAGTCGTAACCGACTCCCGAGCTCAGTTTCTTTGGTTCGCAGGACCTGTGTCCTTCCTTTTCTTTTCTTCTAGTTTGTGCAACATTACCATTCCCGTTCCTTCGGGATAAAAATGCCTGGCTGGCGACTCTAACCTTTTCCGCGCCACTTTCGCGTTTGTACCAAGATGGAAATCCAGGGAGCGACAGCTGGCAACTCTGCTGGGGATATATGACCGGAGTATCTATGGTTCCCCTGAGATTCTCTCCTAGCGCTTGTGTGTTTCTGTTTCATTGGGTGTTGGTTGTTTGCTGTTGTGTGTTTATTTTACTGTTGTTTATTTACAACTTTATTTACAGTTTTCAGTATTTATATTCATGCATCATTATACTGGACTGTCTGGCTGTACTGGTTTCCTTTTTTCTGTGGGATTGGGAACTGTTACTGTGAGATGAGCTCGTAACCGGGGCTCGAGTGCACCCTAGGACTTAGAGTGGACAGTCACTTTGGCTTCATGGCATCTTGCTGTGTTGGTAGTAGTGAGTTCCACACCCAGACTTGCGACCGTCTTGGAAATGTATTTATGCCGGAATCTTTCTGGGGTAATACATGACCTCGATAGTTATGTACATCTGGGGACCGATCATTGAGGACCTTTGTGGAAACATCCCTCTCCAGTGGTGACAGTGGCAGACCACATTTCGTGGCAAACCCATTCGCACCCGAGGGCCCACTGGGAACTCGCATAGGATGGCATGGTTCTTTTATAGGAACTCAGTCAAAGCATCTGGTCGTATGACAATAGTATTGTACCCTTCGTGATGAATGTACCATTGTTTCTCGATTCCAGCACTTGAAGCTGGGAACCTATAAAGGATGCTTGTTTTTCCCGGACTCACGCTGAGGCCTCCCTGAGTAGTACATAATGCCAAACCAATTCCCTGATTTGGTCATGAGCCATTTCTCGGAAATGGTGAACGTATTATTGCTATTCGGCTTTGAGAGTCCGTGATGTTTGACCCGGAGCACACCCGTGAGATTAGGAGGGGTTTACAGGTTTGCAGGAACCCTTGACCTCTGTAAACACCCCAAATTTTCCCTCACTAAGTTCACACCATGGCTTGTGATATTTTCATTTGCATAAAGTTCAATCATATCATCTCATATTGCATTCTTTGCTTCACTGCATTGGTTCAATTCATCTGCATCTAGGGTTTGTGATCTGAGCAATCCAAGGGTCATCTGAGCCACTCCAAAGGTCTTCAATCATCTCAAGAGGGTCCATGTATGTTCAAGCATCATATTATATCCTCCCAAGATCAAGAAAGTTAGAAAATCACAAGAACTGAGAAAGGCATGGAAGCAGAGGCAAGCTTAACTACACATATGACCTAAAATTAGGGTTTTGGTTTCAAGGGACATAACTCCAAATTTTTTGGTCATTCTTGTTTCTATTGGTCTCTATGTGTTATAAGGATCATACACACCAATTTTCATGAAGAAATTCAATGGGGAAGGCATCTGATCAAAAAATGACTTCTTAAGCAAGACAGTGCAAAATCAGGGCATCTGAGGCCCCCAATCACCCAACCAAAGGGTCTTCTCCATCATTTTTGATGTATATGATCTTTATTTGATCTTAGAAGAAGTTAGAAGTTCACAAAATTGAAGAATTTCAAGCCATTTGCAAAGTTGCCATTTTGGGAAAGTGACTTATAATGCAAACTTGCCATTTTGGGAAAGTTTTTCAACCTCCTCTTTTTGATTCAAAAATGCTTCAAATGAAAAATTCTTGGTCATGAAAGTTGTAGATTGGATCATTCCCTTTTAAAAAAGTACAAGAACTTGATCTAATTCATCATAGAACTCAAGTTATGGCCTTGCAAAGTTGGGAAAAATCACAAAATTTCACTTATGCACCAAAGAGGGAAGTTTGCAAAAACACTTGCCAAAGCCAAATGTGACCTCAAAGTGACTTCTAACCATTACAAAAATATCACACATGACCTACAAATCAGAATTGCACAAAGAAATCCCAAGTTTCATGCCTTGAACTTCAAGTAATTCAAAAGGGGCCAAACTTCCCCAAAATTGCAAAATGGATCAAATCTCTTCAGCCACTTGTGCCAGCTACAAACTATGACTTCCATGGACCTCCTTGAACCAATCTGACTCGACCCATGCCTTTAAACAACCACTGAACCATCCCATACCTCAAGTACAAAAGTTGGTGACATTTTTGCAACTTGCCCATATCAATCAACCTAGGCCAGCACCCACCCTCTGACCTATCCAAACATGATATGTGTACCAAAAGCAACCCAACACATAACATAACACAAGCTGAAACCTCCAAGAAGACAACATACACAAAATCCCCCAAATTTGCAAAAGCCTTCGAAACTCATAGCTCAACCATCAAACCTTCAAACTTTTTCCACCATTCAACTCCATAAACATCAATGATCATTTCCCACCCTTCATTTTGCCCTAAAACACTCAGAATCAAAAACACGATTTCAACATTTCATGAATTGAACTTCTGCCAACTTCCTTTTGAGGCCATTTAAGCTCCAACCAAGCATCACAGGCTCTTGGGGGGAATCATTGGAGTGGATTTGAGGCAAAGAACTGGCCAGAAAGCTCCTGTTTCGAAAGCTCAACTTCAGGTAGCCATGGCATTTATTTTTCCAGAACTCTCATTTTATGTTATAGAATGATTCTATGTGTTTCCCTGATTACCATGATGTGTTTAGTTTTGAAAATAGTTGAGAAATAAGCATTTCATGAGCTTCTGAAATTTCTGAGTTCTTTTCCGTTTTGCCTTGATTTGTGCTATTGATGATGAATAAATGAATTTTGATGGCTGATTCTTGTTGGGGTTGAGGAGAGGATCATTTCTGGAGAGTTTTAGGGCTTGGGGTTGCGTATTGAGTGAGATAGCTTGAGAGACTGGCCGAAGAAGATGACCGGAACACTGTTCCGGTCACCTGAAAATGTTTAGGGTTCAGATTAGGGCTTAATGACATAATTAGTGAGTTTGAATGTGAGCCGTCCATTAGCGCGCGAAGTCAATTCCTTCCTCTTTTTATTTGAATCTGGGCCACTGGATCAGCATAATTCCATTAATTCATATTTTTATTTCATTTTAATTACATTTCTTTCTACATTTTATTAAAAATAGCAAAACACTTCTAAAACATTTCATTTTTTGCATCATGACTTAAAATATTTTTCTTATTCTGAAAATAATTTTTATTTTTATTTTTGCATAAATTTCGTATTTTAAAAATATTTAAGTGTTTATTTTAATTAATTAATGAGAATTAATTAATTAAAATACCATTTAAGTTTCTAAAAATCACCAAAAAAATCACATTGCATCCTGATACATTTAGAAACATTATCAAACCCTTCAAACAAATTTCTTTTTGATTCTTGACCTATTTTGACATTTTTCTTTGGATTTAGGGTTCTTAAAAGTCAATATTTTTTCCCTAACTTAGAAAAATCCTTTATGTCTAACCATGAAGAGTTTGATGATGGTTCTTTTTGCATTGCATTCCTCATGTCATGTAGTTACTAGTATAAAATTGGTTTGAATTTATCTTTCATTTTCAATTTGTTTTGCATTTATCATTGTGAGGTATCCTAAAACCCTAGGAAACTTGAGAAAATCATAACTTCCATTAGGTTAAGATTTAGGTCTCCTCCTTTGGTAAGTGAACTTGTATAGGGTTAGGGTTCCTTTGATCCTATTTTCAATTTTTTATCATGTCATTTGCTTCTGGTTTTGAATTTTTGTATTATATGTTATGTATAAACCCTAATTTTTTCCTTCATTTGCATCCATTCTTCATATGCTTGCATACATGAACTTTCCATGACATTTTATGCATCCACATGACATATGAGACATCTTAGGACACATTAGAATCATGTTTGATCATTGCATCATTCATTTGCCATGCTTTTGTTTTCATTACATGTCATGTGTTTCCATGAACTTTCATGCTTCTTAATTGTCTCATTTGCATTCTCATCTCTTGTATGGTCATCCACATCTCATGACAACCATTTGTATCATCTCTTAGAATCATTTACATCTTGATATGCTTATGACTTTGGTTTTCATCTTTGGTTTTCATCTTTGCATTTCATGTCATTTTCATTTCATTTCATTTCCTTGTGCTAACTTTTCAGGTGGTAAGTATTTGAGAAGTGAATTTGCCTTCACTTCTCATAATCTCTTCTCATCTCTCTTATGCATTCATTGCTGCATTTTTACTTGTGTATTAGAGTGAGCTTTCTCATTCATGCTCCATCCTCTCCCTCTTTCTTCAAGCAACTTATCTTCTTAAGTGAAGTAAGTTGACTTGCTTCTTCTGCTTCTCCTCCTTTCATCTGCTTCTTCCTTGGTGGCTCTTCTTGAAGATCTTTTTGCAAGCCTCATAAACCCTAGGAATACCCAAGCATGATAACAATTAGGGTTTGATTAGTCCCCCCTTTTAGTTTTACCTTTGTGTCATCTTTGTGTCTTCTCTTCTCATCTCTTAATCAAGGGTTAAACCTTAAAGGTTTTAAGGCTTTGTGATTAGGGTTATGCCTATATCCTTCTATTAGGATGGAGTGTATAACTTTAATCCTAAGTGTTAAACCCTTAATGTGTTTAAATCCTTTAGTCAATTCACTTAATAATCATCAATAAATCAAGCTTGTAACTTGGGCCTTGCATTAGGGTTCTAATTCTTCCTTAAATGGTTAAGAAGGACTAACCCTAGTTTTAATGGACAAGTCCCCCTCATGTTGCCTTACAAACCATAAAATCCACTTCTTAATCTTACCATTAACTAAAATCCACTCTAATAAATGCTTTGTTTTGTCATGAGGTTAATCCCTAATCATGGATTAAGTTGAGGAGTCTTTCTCAGCTTAAATGTTCTCATCTATTATCCTTCTATTAGGATGGTGTAATGAGTCCATTAAATCCTTGATTATGGCTTAAAATCATTACTTAACACTAAACAAAAACTCCAAAAACATCTAACTAATTACAAGTAGGTTAATGATCTTAATCCTACATCATGGTGATTAAGTGTGAGGTGTTTACTTCATACTTAAGGTATTCTCATTACCCCTAATCAGAGGGAGGATGTGATGAGTTTACTAGCCCTTGGTTTAGGCTTAAGCTCATTATCTTATGACAAACCTCAAAAAGCAATAAAAGATTGAAACACAAAAACAAACAATAATCGTCTCCTCTGGGATTCTTTTCTCACCTCATTCACTCACAAACGAGAACTCTCTTCTTCCGTCTAATGCAAGACAATTTGCACCTGAGCCAGACAGGTCATACACTTGAGCATAGACAAGCAAGTAGTTCACAAGTCAATTTACCTTTCAGTCTCTTTGAGTCGAACTACGGTGTTCTGACTTCCTCATTGCACGAGAGGATACGTAGGTATAATTTAACAGTTATCGAACAAAAGTCTCTGTCCATTCCCCCCTCTTCCAGCATTATTCTTTAAGTTTCATAGTCTTGAGCTTCATTCTTTCCTTACACTGACACTTTCATAGTTCACTTCACACTTCTTTTACACTGACACCTGTACACCCTTTTTTCAGCTCTTTTGCACACAAAATAGCACTGACACTACCCCTTTAAACACAAATCTTTCAAGCGTGGATCCCGTCGAGTACGATGGACAATCTGGGTGCTAATACCTTCCCAGGTTGTAACCAACCCCATTTCTCAGTTTCTCTGGTTCACGACCATCTTATCCATCTTTTCTTAGGTTTATGCAGCATTACCTTTCCTTCGGGATAAAAATGCCTTGCTGGCGACTCTTATCATTTCTTCTCTTTCGCCGACCGTTCGCGTCTGTACCCTTTCTGACCAGGTGTCATTTGTTGGGAGCGACAGCTTGGCGACTCTGCTGGGGACCCTTATATTGCAACCAGGGCTTCTGATTCTTTTAGTGGGTTCCTCCTAGCGCTTGTTTGATTTGTGTTTACTGGGGTGTTTTGTGCTATTGTATGTTTATTTGTTTTTGCTTTATTTACTGCTATATGTACAATTATTTATTTCTTTCTTTACAGTTTTATACACCATACTGTCATGCTGTCATCTGCTGGATCTGGTTTTCTGTTTTGGTGGGTGGGGATCCATTGAGAGTTTAAGGTCCTATACCTGGGACCTGAGTGACACCTAGGCTAGAGTGGTTCATGTTCTTTCCCATTCCATTTCGGTCTGGTGCGGGAATATGAAACACGGTTCAGATGTGGGTTTCTTCTTGAGAACTCTGTGCTACAGATTTCCTGTAGTGCTAGGGCTATTTGGGAAGCCTGCTAAGTCTGGATGACCTTTATTATGACCTTCAGAAATTGAGGTGAATTAGAGGAGAATCTTTTATGGTTATTGTAAACACTGTACGTCCGGGTTAGAAGTGTTTACACTTCTCATAACTGATCCGAGTCTGAGGACCCTTGTTCTAGAACACTACCTGTGAGGGGGTTGGGCTGTTTACAGGTTTGCAGGAACCCTTGGCCACATCATACCCTGTTACTGTATTGTTTAAGAGTACCTCATTTTGGACAGTTCTTGTGATTAACCCCGAACATGTGACTCTTTATTTGAGTCCCCCACCCTGCTACTGGATTTCTAAGCCTTCATCTGGACCTTTTTGAACATACATGGACTTATATCAAGACAGATAATCAGATCCAGCTTGATCACAAACCCTTGCATATCATTTGCATATATCATCATTGCATCATTTAACATTTGTTTATTTTCTTTTCAGGGTATCCATATCATATCTGGTTTGGTTTTGACCCCTTCTTCTGCATAGACCTCTGCTTCATCAGTTATCTTCTTCAGCTATCTTCATCATCACCAGCTTCAGCCTGTCAGTGGCTCATTTCCAGCATCAGTCTGTGACCTTCATCAACACTTATCTTCAGTTTCTTCAGCAGCACTCATGACTACTCCCAGGAAGAGCAACATATCCTACCACTTTTTTGAGCCTGTGTTGACTGGTATCAGGCAGGTCTAGTCACTTATCCCACATGACCACATCCCACTGTTTAGAGAGCATCATGGAGGTATCCTGGATATGGTTATGGACCTTGACCCTTCTCAGAGGAGCATGATCCACACATGCTTGCAGTTTTATGACCCTCCTTTGAGATGTTTCACATTCCCAGACTTTCAGCTGGGGCCTCTGCTGGAAGAGTTTTCCTCATTGATTGGAGTACCTATCAGGGGTGGAATCCCTTTCAACCCAGAGCTGACTGCTCCCAGAAATGAAGAGATAGAAAAAGCACTGTACCTGGAGCCTGCCTTGATTGAGCAAAGTATGAAAACAAAAGCTGGGATCCCTGGTTTGCATTTGGACTTCTTGATTTCTCAGGCCATCCTGAAGGCTTCTTTGGGAGAGTGGAGGGCAGTCTGTGCACTGTTAGACCTCAGCATATATGGGGTTATATTGTTTGCAGATGAGCCTAAATTTGTCAGCAAGAATGCCATCCATCTGTTTCTTCTGAAGAATCCAGTGCCTACACTGCTGGGAGACTTTTACTACTCCATTCACCAGAGAAATGAGAAACAAAGGGGGAAGTTAGTAAGATGTTATGCTCTTTTGTTTTACACCTGGCTGCTCAGACACCTGCCTAAGTCAGATGCTTTCTTGAATCCCCACCAACAGAAGAATTGGGCCAAGAGGCTCATTGCCTTGACTTCAGATGATATTAGATGGTGCACCCAGAGCACCAAAGGCAAGGACATTATCACCAGCTGTGGACAATACCCAAATGTACCTCTGATAGGAATAAAGGGTTGCATCAACTACAATCCTTTGATGTTTAAGAGACAACTGGGTTATGCTTTGGTTCACCCTCCCAGAGGACAAGATTTAGATGAGACCCTGTATTGTGAAGTAAAACCTAATTCAGCTGCTGTCAGACAAGCATCCTGGGCTTGGGACAACATCCAGACAAAGGGGGTAGCTATCCTTGGAAGGTGTAATATTGTTGCTTCAGCTCAGTACTATGACTGGTCCCGTACTAGAGCTCAAATTACCAGAATGCCTTTCATCTTGGAAGACATGCCTGGACCATCTACAGTACAGCCAGCAGCAACTGTCAGCCTAGAAGAATTTGAGAAGCTGAAGGAAAGGAATGAGAACCTATCTCAAGCCTTGAAGAAGACTCTTTGGGAAAGAAGTGATGGTCGTCTGGATATTGAGAGATTGGAGAAGCTTAGGGTGGAGCATATTACCAAAATTGAGAAGACAGAGGACTACATCAGGAAAGCAAGAGCTGGGGAACAAATATTGAAGAATGCCTGTAAAGAGGCCAAAATTCAGAAGGCTAGGATTGGGCTCTATCTGCAAGAGAGTCAGGCTAGGTGGGTCAGGATCACTGAAGCCCGTACACAAGAAGACCAAAAGACTCAAGCCAAGATTGAACAGCTGAAGGCCAATGAGAAGAAGCAGTAGGAAGCTTTGTTGGCAGCCCAGAAGGAGATTTCAGAGTTGAAGCTCAGAGCAGGGGTGAAGAGATCAAAGGACCAGGACAGCCATAAGAAGCTGACCACTGCCATTGCTACCAGGAACCTCCTCATTAGGACCATTACAGAGCACCCAGCTGGTCCAGTGACTGAGGCACTCCTGAAGGAGGTCAAAGAGGATGAGTTTGGACTGGATGTCTGATTCTTTGTTTGTTGTTATTTCCATGTAATGTACTTTTCCTTTTATTGTATTTTGACCCTCCATGGGCATGTGTTGTAAAACAGACTATGTATTGTTCACCATTTGTAATATATTTTAGTTTGTTTCCATTTGGGCTTTTCTCTCAACAACTTCAAGCATCTTCCTCGAGGTCTGGAAAGGTCAAAACCAAGAACCAAACCGGATACCTTGGAAAACAAATAAGCATACTGCATTGCATACTAACTTTTGTTTTGTTTTGTAGGTTTTGTTATTATTATTGTTTCTAACTTTGTTGTGACTTCAGGAAACATTGCTTGTCGCCGAGTGTTCCCTATCAACCGCGCGCACCGGTACCCGACTCGTAACAACCTTCCCGGTATTCAAATGGAACAAGTACAGCAGGATCTGACTGAGGTTAGAAATCAGATGGCCAATGAGAGAGTAGAGATGAGAAATCAGATGTCTCAGTTCATGGCAGTGATGACTGGCTTAGCCCAGAGTCAGGAAAGATTAAGAGAGCTGGTGGAAAGACAAACTCCTGAGGAGCCTCATCTTGGAACAGGAGGAACTAGCAACAATGAGCGGGGCCAGCCTCGTATTGACCCACCAATATTTGGACCTCATCTGGATCCAGAAGTTAATATCCCGAGAAATGTGCAAGGTAATACTGCTGGGGGGAGAATCTTGCAAGAGGATCCCCAAGAAGAACAGTTATTGTTATGGGGGCTGGAGATGAAGTATATGACCAGAGATTGGACGAAATTGCTGAAAAGTTAAGATCTTTGGAGTCTCAGAATTCCTTGGGCTTCGATGTGATGGATATGGGACTAGTGGATGGGGTGAGAATTCCCCACAAATTCAAACCCCCATGCTTTGAAAAGTACAACGGTACCTCTTGTCCACGAACTCACCTGCAGTCTTTCCTGGGAAGGCTTAAAGCGTATACCATGGATGAAAAGTTATGGATGTTCTACTTTGAAGACAGTCTGACTGGAGCTTCGAGAGAGTGGTATTCGCATTTGTCTAGGGCCACCATAAGATGCTTGAAGGATTTGGGTGAGGCTTTCATCCGTCAATATCAATACAACCTGGATATGGCTCCCAATAGGACCCTCCTAATGGGAATGTCTCAGTCTTCTAGAGAGAGCTTCAGGGAATATGCCCAAAGGTGGAGACAGCTTGCTGCTGCTGTCCAACCACCCATGTCAGAAAGGGAAATGGCTGACATGTTCATGAATAAATTGCAAGGGACCTACATTGATAGATTGGAAGCTTTTTCCTCTACCAGCTTTGCTGATGTGGTTATAGCCGGTGAGAGGATTGAAAGCCTCTTAAAGATGGGCAAAATTTTCGACAGTGGTGCAAGTTCGTCCAGCAATCCCAGAAAGCCTTTTGTGGGACCCCGAAGGGCCGGTGAGACAAATTCCATTCATGCAAGCAGGGGCAGGCCTCAGTATGTGCACCGGTCAGTAGCGGCAATTACCATTCCAGCTCCGATTCCTCAACAATCAACATATCCTCAACAACAACAACCACAGTATCAACAACAAGTTCATTATCCGCAACAGAGAACCTACAACAACAGCAATAACAACCAACAACAGCGTCCCTTTCAACAAAGACCATCACAAGCTAACAGGGTGATTGACCCAATCCCAATGTTGTATGCTGCACTCTTGCCACAACTCCTAAAGCTCAACCTAGTTGAGTTAAGGACATTGGCACCTCCAGATCCCTCTAATATGCCAAAGAACTAAGATGCCAATGCCAGGTGTTCTTTCCACTCAAACGCACCGGGGCATAACACTGAAAAATGCAGGGCCCTACAGATGAAAGTCCAGGATCTGGTGGACTCAAAAGCTCTCAACTTTGTACCTCCTCCAAATGTCACAAGAAATCCAATGCCTAGTCATAACGGGCCTAGGATTAATGCTATTGAAGAAGGAAAACTATCCACCTTAATCACCAGTGTTGCACAGATCCGAACACCTCTGGTTGAAATCAAAGCTCAGCTGTTAGAATGCCAAGTGTTCCCCGGATGTGAGCTTGGCTGTGGATATTGCAATATTGCCGTCAATGGGTGTGAAAGACTGAGAAACGACATAGACGGTCTTATTAAGGATGGGATCCTTCAGATTACGACAACAACAACTACAACTCCAACAATCCCTTCACCAACAATCACAGATACTCCTACAACGGCAGCAACCATTGTTCCAACGGATTCTACTACAACTCCAACAACTGCTCGATCAATCACTTCAACGGATGCAAGTTCAGTCACCATTCCTGCTACAACTTTAAGGAGATTCGGCCTACTTTGATTTATTTACTGCTTTAGTTTGATTTGTTTGTTACTTGGTTGTTCTGTTTCGGTTTTTGTGATCCTCTGTGAGAGAGATAGATTCTAACCCGGACCTGAGTTGAAATTATGATAGGACGGCGATATTCGAAGCGATACGCGATGTAGTAGTCCAAAGCGATATCAATTTGATAATCTCCACTCAGTTAGGCTCTCTTGGATTATCAATGTCATGACGAGTAATCGTACGTGGCATTATTTCCAACCTTGAGCTGATCATACTGAGGACCGTAGAACCCTTAACCAATCCAAGTCAATTTAGGAACGTAGTGCGGAAACTGTCTGGGTGTAAACCTAAGGTGGTTGTCACGCGATACTACACTCGGACGAGGTCTATTTTAAGAATGTTATCGGTTGGGGAGTAATCCAACGTACAGATAAAATTCTAAAGATGGCTGTTAACTCCGGGAACCTCTGTTATCACCCTTTTGGTTTTCTGTAGGTACAATGAAGACAAACCTTAGTACATGCCTTCGTGGGTTGTTGGTTCTTATCCCTTGACTCCATGCTCGTGATTCAAACCTCTGAACCTGTGTGCTTTGTGTGATCTTGTTTGTGGTTGTTGCATCTACATATTCATCATGATCACTATCACAACCATTTTTCAAGGAAAATAATTCCGATTATTGCAAATGTTAGAAAAAATAAATATTCCTTTTTGTCAAGATTTTTCATGACTGTATTCTCGATGTTGACCATGTTTGCAATAATCGAGTTGTTTTTCTGAAAATGGGAGTGAACATTGCATATCATTGCATCCTCGCATATTCTTGCGTTCATCCGAGTTTTGTGGGAACTCATCCCGGTTGTTTCTTTCCTCAGTTGTCTGTTGATCCGTCAAGCTGTTTCCTCAACACAGATACGGTACTAGAGCTGCTAACAGATTGAGAGCTATCAGATTGAGAATGGAAAACCAAGAACAACATAATATGGAAGTTCGAATGGAGATTGATGAGTTGAAGGCCGGTATGACCAGGCTCACTGAAATGATGCAAGTTCTGATTGCTCGAGGTGAACCACATCAAAGGACTGTTATCTCTGAAGTTTTTACTGCTGTTGTTGATCCTCCTGTTATTCAGCAACCGGTTTCTACTTGGCCAGAATTTGGGTTACCTCCGGATTATGTGCCAGTTTCTACTACTGCTCAAATGGGTGGTCCATCTGTTGTGCCAGTCTTTTCAGCTCCGACGTTTGTTGAACCTCAACTTGTTGTGCACACTACTGCTCAAACTACTTATCAGAATTCTCTTTTTTTGTACCAAGCTGCTGGTCCACAAGCTGAAAGTCAGGGTGAACCTAGATATATGGATGAAGTTAGAGAGCAATGTTTGACTCTTGAGAAAAGGGTAAGAGGTCTAGAAGGAAAGGATGTCTTTGGTTCTGCTGCAATAGACATGTGTTTGGTCTCTGATCTAGTTTTGCCTGATAAGTTCAAGGTTCCTGTATTCGAGAAATACAATGGTCATACTTGTCCAAAGATTCATCTGCTGATGTATTGTCGCAAAATGGCTGCACATGCCAAGGATGACAAGCCACTTATTCACTGTTTTCAAGATAGTCTGAGAGGTGCTTCTATGAAGTGGTATGTAGGACTTGAGAAGAGTCACATCCGAAGCTGGAAAGATTTGTATGATGCTTTTGTAAGACAGTATAAGTACAATCTGGACATGGCGCCTGACCGTCGTCAACTTCAAAATATGTCACAGAAAGAGAAAGAATCATTCAAAGAGTACGCTCAGCGTTGGAGAGAGCTAGCTGCTCAAATGGAGCCACCTTTGGCCGAGAAAGAATTAACTGGTTTGTTCATGGACACTCTTCAACCGTTCTTTTGGGAGAAAATGGTAGGAAGTGTTTCATCTGGTTTTTTTGATCTAGTCACTATTGGAGAAATACTAGAGGAAGGTATCAAGAAGGGTAAGATTACTAATTCTGAATCTTCTAATGCTGCAAGAAATTCTTTTGGGAACTTTCACAAGATAAGAGATGGTGATGCTTATGCTGTTTCAACTGAGAGGAGGCCTTATCGCCCGCAACTACGGTATGTTCAACCATATGTAGCTGCAATTGCTCCTGTTTTCAAAGCTCAACCAGCTCAAACTCAAGTTCAAGTTCGAGCTCAACCAGCTCAAGCTCAAGTTCAAGTTCAAGCTCAAGCTCAGACTCCTCATCCTGCTGCTGGACAAAATCAGTATCGCAATAGGCCAAACTTTGATCCTATCCCGATGCCTTACACTGATTTGTTTCCTTCCTTGATTAAGAGTGGTTTAATTACTACTAGACCTCCGCCTCCTATTCCAAATCCTCTTCCGGTTGGTTATAGATCGGATCTTCGCTGCAAGTTTCATCAAGGTGGAACTGGTCATGACTTGGAACATTGCTTTGCATTGAAAGCTAAAGTGCAAGAACTTATCAGAAACAACATCCTTTCCTTTAATGACACAAATCCCAATGTTGTCAACAATCCTTTGCCGAAGCATGAGAAGTGAATCTTCTAGAGGAATTCAACAGTTACATTTTCTTCAAAGCCAGAATATCAGACGGGACAGCTCATCCTTGTTGTTGATGGATCACTAGGCCATTGTTTCTTTATGTTTGCAATTTTTCTTCAATTGTATTAAGTTGTTTGCTTTTAAGCTTGTTTGTACTTTCATGTTGGTTTTAATAAAATGAGCATTGCTTTGTTTTGATTCAATTTCATTTACTATTTGCATCTTTATGCTTTACATTTCAAGTTCATTTATCTTTTCTCAAGCTTTTACAATGATTGGAGGGAGGATGATGAAAACGAGATACCCATAACTGTTGTTGGTATGCTTTCAATTGATACTTGGCTGATGATATACAGGCATTGTTTCAAATCTCAAACACTGGAGAAATAAGGAAGTTAATCCTTTGTTAACCCCTTTGAGCCTTGAAGTTGGAGTTTCTTTCTATTCGAAAAAACCCACAATTTTAACCTGGGGATGGGTAGTTCTCAATTAATTCAAATGTGCATTCAAGTACAAGAGAATCATTCAAGACACCTTTCAATAAAGGTTGCAATCTCAAGCTTTCCTTCACACACATCAAAGAAGTGTTGAAGATGTCTCAATTCAAAAGCCAATGATGGTTCATCGTAATCATTAAGCCAAGCAGTCATTATCTTTCAAAAAAAATGATGATATTGAAAAAATTATTGAAAAAAAATCAAAGCCCGCTAAGTAAAAACCTATGAAGGAGACTTAGACAAAAACTGGGGCATCCTGCTGGCTGTAAGTTCAAATGACACAGTTCAGGCAAAAGTTAGGGATAATAAAAAGAAAGATTTTTCAAGAGGTCATCAAAATCCTCAGCAAAAATAAGTTGAGTTGACCAAAGTCCTCGCTAGAAGTAACAAAGGGAAATATGTGACTGCTACCTCAAAATCCTTGGCTTGTGAACCATCTTCATATGTGTAATCCCAAATATCTTGGAATTTGAATGCATAGGCTGAATTAATTGAATGTAGGACTGGAGTTCATCACGAAGTTGGGGTGGGTACAAATAAACTTTGAGCCTATATCCTTTGTTTCATAAACCGTGAACCAGACCACGTTACAACCTCCAAAAGTCCTAATTGGATCCAGGTTTCTTTTGAAAAGAATACTACAGCAAGGTTGCGTAGACTGACTCCTAAGTTCGTTACCAATCATTTGTTTCTTACTTTTGCTTTATCTTTCATGTTGTCTCAACCGCCATGTTTTGGCAATGTTTTCATTTACTTTACATCAATAAATTTAGTTCCAAAAATGATTCTTGATTTCAAACTTTGCATTAAAATTACCAGGTTTGCACAAACACTTTTTATTTGCAAATAAACTTTCATTATCAAGGAATTTTCAAACAGTTAAGAAATTTGGTCAGTGATCTTATCTGGGGGAAATTTCTTCTCAGTTCCTATGGTAACACCCCAAATTTGCCCTCTTCATTTTAAGCATCATATCATATCATATTCACCATGAACATATCATTTCCTTAGCATCATATCATAGAAAGATGAGGCATAACATTCCTCATATCCCAGCATCAAGCATATGGTCATCTGTGGAGGTCCTTGAAGCATTTCAAGCCATGACAAGGGTCCCAATGGTTGTATAAAAGTCCTATGGTGAGTCTATACTCCATTTACAAGATCAAGTCCATTGGCAAAAGCCCAGAAGATTGCATGATCATCAGAGATCTCAGGACAAGGCAAAGCTCCTATACAAGGCACCCAAATTAGGGTTTGTGATTCAAGCACCAAGATCTCACAACTTTGGCCATTTCATTTGGGCAAAGTCTTTTATATGTTAAGAGGATCCTAGGTGTCAATTTTCATGAGAAAATTCCATGTGGAAGTCAGAGAATGCCTCAGTTGCTTGCAGATGAAGTAAAAAGTCAATTGTGCCCTTAAAAAGTCAACTGTGCAATTTCAAGGGGTCTAACCCAAATGTTTTGGCCAAGAGGGGTCCTTACAATGTTATAAGAGGGTTGGAATGATCAAATTTCAAGAATCATGGAGATTTGAAGGGTTTTGCAAAAATGGTACAAAGTTGGTTTTTGAAGTTTTCCAAATTTGGCAACTTTTGCCCTAATTTTCAAATGGCCTTAACATGATCAAAAATTCTTCAAATGGACCAAAGTCAAACATGAAAGTTGAAGAGTAAGGACTCCCATTTTCAAAATGTACAAGTACATTTTCATAGGATTTATGTATCTCCCTATAGGCTCTTCGAAAATTGGCTGTTTCTAGGGCAAATTTCAACTTTTCATGAAGGCACCAAATGCAAAATGCTTCCAAACTTGATTGTGAGACTTGGTATTGGTTCAATTTTTTTTCAAACTTAAAATGCATCACATTATGACCAATTTTCTCCAAATAATTGTTCATTTTCGTGCACAATAAGAAAATCACTCCAAAGAAGATATTTTGCAAAAGTCATGAAATAAGTGTGAGGGCTTGATCTAAAGGCCAGGATTTGTTACATTTAAATCAAGGGTGGGAAATGCATGGCACATGTGCTGAGAGGCCCAAGGGAGAATGAGCATAGCATGCTTATTTCACATGTTGCCAATTATGCAAAATCACACAAAACTCATGACTCACTCGTGCATTTCATTTCATTCTTTCAGCAAAGGCTTGTGAGGTCACACAAAGAGCAATTAGGGTTTTAGAAAGCCAGATCTCTCTCTCATTCTCTCATTCACAAACTTCATGCAACTTTGAATTTTCTCTCATTTCTCTTCATCCAAGCAAGCAAACTCAAAACCAATTGTGGATCTGTGATCTAAGCAAGCTCAGGATCCTTAAGCAACCACTCATTGAAGCTTATTCTCAAGTTTAGTGACATTGCCATTTCAGGGCAACTTGCTTTGAAACCTCAGATCCAGCTTGTTTCAAGACCTTAGATGCATTTATTTTGCATCTAGGGAGTAAGTGGATTGATTTGCACGCATTATTTGGTTTTCTAGCTCACTGAATCGGGATCTACACCTCAGGTATACCTTGAAACTTTGTGATCTGGAAATGGAATTAATGTGTTGCTTTGTGTTATTTGATGTTTGCTGATCATGCTGCACTCTTTGGATTTGAATTTGGCGCATCATAGTGAGAGAAATCTTGATTTTAGTTTTCATGGTCAATTATGTTTTTCTTCGATCCATTCGATTCAATAAGTTTTAGGTGTTTTTGACCTCATTTTTGGAATCAGGGATGTTGATTTGGTGGATCTGCACCTTTTTGTTCATTTATTTGGTGATTTGTGAGACTGTCATGAATTCCGATGCCGTAGCCCTAGCTCCGGTCACCGGAAACTGGGTTGGAGTTCATGTTAGGGTTTGTACGAAGAAGACAAAGCCATGGCCGTAGGATCATATCCTCCAACGTTCCAGATTGCGCACACGTAGCCCTAATTCCCATCCGTCTCATGCGTTTTGTTTTATTTTATTTTAATGCCCAATGTTATGCACCCACCGTAGCTACTATACACCAGCCAATCTCAATCCAGCCTTCTGCCAACTCAATTAATGAAGGGCCAAGCATGCGCGTCAGATCAATCCATTGCTTCTCTTTTTTCCAGTTAATTCCACTAAAATATCCACCATAAATAATATAAACCTGTGCAGCATTGGGCTTAGCAAGTGCTAAGCGCACCCCCATGTCCCCAGGCCCAATTGAATTTCAACAACAAACCTTACTCTTCTCACCTCCTCACCAATTTCCTTTAATTTCTTTTTCTTTTATTTTCTTTTATTTCAGTTTCAATTTCTATTTTATTAAAATAGTTTTAGTCATATAAAAAATCCCAAAAAAAATTATGAACATTATTTTGAGTCTCTTTTATTTTCTCATATTTTTATTTTATTTTTTATCCATGTCCACATGTTCAAATTAATTCATTGTTTCCATTGACTTCTTTTGAATCTTTTCTTGACCACACTGCCTTGTCCATTTTACATACTCTTCAATATTTTGAATTTTGATCCCATTCTTTGTGCTCTGGATTCTTAAGATATTGTACTTCTCATTTGATTTTTCTCTTGATTTTTAGAATTTTATTTCTTGAGTCTTGATCCTTTGACTTGTGATGTAAGTTTGTAACCCTAGCTTGTATTCTTTCCTCCATTTGACCTAGTTTGATTCTGAAATTTTCCAAACCCTTTTGGATCATTGTTACATTATGTTTGAAGATCATTTGACTTGAGTTGTGGAATTTTTAGATGCTTGGTTGATTTGTTTTGAATTTTACCTTGAACCTTGTCCCATTTTGCTTCCTTTGAACCTTTAGGTCTCATATAAGCCAAGAAGGGCATTGTGTCAACTTCTTCTTCTCATTTGGGGTTCTTTTGGGGTGTGGGTACCTTCCTGGTCCTAGCATAGGGTTTGAGTCTTAAGAAATTTTGTGTTTTCTTCTTCTTTAAGTCATTTATTTCCTTAAGTGCTTTCACTTCATCTCATTGTTTCTTTTACTTCCATTTTGGTATTGTTTGGTCTTGTACCTCTTTTCTCTTCATCTTGTTGGCTTCTTAAGCCTTTCTTCATCTTGTTTTGGTTCTGGTTGTGTGCTTTGAGTCCATGTTTATGCATTGTTGCTTTGCATTCTCCTTAAATGTGCATTTGTTTTCATATGTGTTCATGTTGCATCATTTTTGTCTAATAAGCTTCATGTCTCATTCCTTTGAGTTGCATTTGAATTGTGCATATGTTCATACCATTTCACTTCTGATTGTGTGATGTTAGCATGTTATCTTGCTCATTGTGTTTCATTTGTATGCTTGATACTAACCTTGCAGGGGCTTGGTAAGTGTGAGGTGTGGGAATTGAGTTCCACATCTCCAAATCTCATCCCTCCCTCTTATGTTTATCTTGTGCACTAACTCTTTGTTGTTGGGCTTAGGACTTTCTCATCCCTCCTTCTATCTTCTTCTTCTCTTCTTCCTTCTTCTTCATTAGGATAGAAACCTCACTAACCCTTAGGACATCCATGCATGTTAACACTTAGGATTATTTAGTCCCCCTTTAGAATTTTTCCTTTGTGATCCTTTGGTGCTTTCTCTTCTCATCTTCAAACTCAATTCTAATCCACTTAATAAAGGTTGATTACTTTCATGTGACATGAGACTTTGCTATGAGATACTTGCCCGCGTTCCTTTTTGGGGCGAGGTGTGAGTTATCACTCGTGGTGGATAGGTCTTAGCATGAGTACCTCACAAAGAAAAGCTTAAAAAACACTTCTCAATCCAAAAACCACAAAAATACTTAATAATGGTAATAGGCCAGTGTGCTCAAGTCTTCACTTGTGGGACTAGCTTTGGGGATTTCCTCCATAGATAGGTGTGCCTCTTGCGCATTCCATTTCGGGATGATGTGAGATGTACACATCCCATTGAGTAAGACTTAGGTACACTTACCTATGCAAACTTTCACTCATAAAAGCCTCTAAAAAAGACCAAACAAACAATAAGCGTCTTTCCTTCGGGAATTCTTTTCTCATCTCATTCACTCCGTACGTGAACTTGCTCCTACTTGTCACTTTGCAAGACGGTTACGCACTCGTCGTCCGAGTCTGCAACACCTGAGCAATGGCATATGCAGTTCAAGCTTTAATTCACAAGCAATTTCCTTGTTACCCCTAGTTAGGGGAACTACGGCGTCTCTGATCCTCATTATCCTGATGAGGTACGTAGGCAGCGGGGTAGGGCCCGTTCGAGCACAATCTTTATGTTCCCTACATTTTTCTCTTTTGTTTCTTATTCAGTTCTTTTCTCAGTTTATTTCCAGTTCATTTCTTTTTCTTTGCTGCAGTTTTCATACCCTCACCCTTTGAAACAATTTCTTTTGCAAGCGTGGATCCCGTCGGGTACGGCGGACGATCTGGGTGCTAATACCTTCCCAAGTCGTAACCGACTCCCGAACTCAGTCTCTATGGTTCGCAGGACCCGTGTCCTTCCTCTTCTTTCTTCTAGTTTGTGCAGCGTTACCATTCCCTTTCTTCGGGATAAAAATGCATGGCTGGCGACTCTATTCTTTTTCCGCGCCACTTTCGCGTTTGTATCAGGATGGAAATCCGGGGAGCGACACTATGGTTTAAGGTTGATTGTTCAGCGCAAGTTATTCTCAGACGTGGTTAGTCAGAAGATTCTCTGCAAGATTCATACTGGGTTTATTTTCTCAACATTCATTTCAAGAACTAAAGCCATGATCAGTTTATTCTTCTCAACAGTTACCTCAAAGATGTGATTATTTTTCTCCGGCAGTAATTAAGAACTGAATCCATTATCAGTTTACCTTCATCAGTCATTGAACTTGGGGCAATTTTCTTCAAGAATCTTCAAGCAGCTTTGCATGGTTTCTCTCAAAAGATTTTCAGCTTGATACAGTTTACTGGTGTGACAGAGATTTGTTCAGCAGTAGCATCTCTAAAATTCGAGCAGAACGGCAGTGATCTCTGTGTTGAGGAATCAGTCTTCCATCTTTTCTGCTCCTCTAAGAGTCTAAACTAGTTGTCAGCATTTTCTCTCATGTTATATTATTGGGTGTGTTATTCCCCAATTTCGTTTATGTTTGCATATTTGAGTGTGTTATTCCTCATTATGCATTTTCTTGGGTGTGTTATTCCCCATTTTTGTTTATGGCTGCATACTGAGTGTTTTAGTCCTCATATGCATTTCTCGAGGTCATGTTGTTTTCAACATATTACCTTGTGATCAAGGTCCAACTTACTTGGCATTAGCTTTGCCTCTCCAGAAAGTTTTCTTCACCTACTTGTTGTGTCTTCTCATATATTACACCCTTTTTATCCGATTGCCATTCTCGGATGTCCATAGTGAAGTCATCATTGATTTGATGTACTGTCCCAGACCTTTTTCCCATCTCATTCAGTTCTATTCCTGAATGTTGTGATTCACATTTTATCTGATTGCTATTCTTGGATGTTGTGATCACTTTCCTTCCGATTGTCATTCTCGCATTTCCATGATGGAGTCATCATTGAGTTGATGTACTTTCCCGAACTTTTCCCATTTCATTCAGTGTTGTTCCTGAATGTTGTGATTCACATTTTCATCTGATTGCCATTCTCAGATTTTGTGGTTACCTTTTCCCGATTGCCATTCTCGGATATCCCTAGTAAAGTCAATAATGTCATCCCTGGATGCTTCTGGTGTACTTTTTCAGGCTTTTTTCTCACTTCATTCAGTGCCATTCCTGGATGTTGTGATCCTTTCTATCCAATTGCCATTCTTGGAAATTTTCACCTCAGCTGAGCCAGGTGTTGGTCTCTAGCATGTTGTATTTCCACGTTGGAGTTTTATGCTCCTTATCCCCAGTGTTTATTTCTTTTTCATGTGTCGTTTTGTTCCGCACTGATTTCTTTGCATTTCATACACATTTCATATCATCTCATAATATTCTCATAACATTTCATGTGCTTTCATAACATTTTCATATCATTTTATAAACATTTCATATGCTTTCATATCATTTCATAACATTTCGTATCATTTGCATATCATTTCCATATCATTTCATATCGTTCGTTTCGTTTCGTTTCATTTCATTCCATTTTTTGGCATTTTAGGATCAAAAATTGGGTTTTTGGATATTTAAGTATCTTCCATCTTGTCGAAACGAAGATTTCAATCTTCATTATCTCTAGATTGAAGAAACTTAAATAGGGGCATCTGTCATACCCTAATTTTTGACCCTAAGATTTTTCGCATCTCATCTGCATTTCACATACAAACAAGATCACGTATTGGTTCGTGTATCCTTTTCAGTTGCAGGTCTATACCTCGCAGGGGATCACCGTATTCTTACTTACTTTTATCTGTTTATATTTACTAACATCTAACCAAAATACCAAAAATATATGGTGCAGTCTGCTTCTTCTTCTTCTCTATGTTGCAGGATTTCAAAGACAAGACAGTGATTTCAATTCAGATGCATTTGTTCAATTATGATTCAATTCAAATGGACGTTTGACCTAATCTTGGTCAAACTATCAAAAGATTGATTCAAATGCAAGTTATGTGTACTAGTGGTTTATTCCTCAGACAGTGCGTATTCAAAAAGTTCAAGCTGTGTTGTATGTGAAAATCATCAGTTTATCAGGCAGTGATGTGTGAAAAGTGTGGTCTTGATTGAGTGTTCCTCAGTTTACCGGTGATTCCTCTGAGGATTTATTTTCCTCGGCATGGATTCGAATTATCAGGACAATTGTCAGACGATTTCAGTGATTGTGGTTGAATTGGCAAGTTGCTCAGTGGTTCAGTAATGGTTGTTTTTCATTTTAATCGGTGACTTGTGAGAAAAATCAGGAATTGGTTGTGGGCCTTAAAAAATCATTATTTCATATCCATCATCCATTTTCCGATTAACCATTTCTTTTTATTTTCAAATTTTTCTATTATCCATTTCTATCCATTTTCTAATTCTTACCGATTATTCATTTTTTTTCATTTCCATATTAAATTCACCTTTTAAATTTCCCATTTCTTTTCAAATATCCATATTCTACCGATTTCCCATTAATTAAATTCCTTTATATTTCCAAATTTTAATCACCACAAATTAATTTCCTTTTATCATAAACCTTTTTATTTTCATTTTCTATTTCTAAACCATAAAAAAAATGCAAGTTATCAAAGCCCATTTATTGTTTTCAAAAAAAGAAAAGAAAAAAAGAACATAAGGCCCATCGGCTTACAGCTTTGTTCAAGTTCCATCACGTGACCTTAGCCAGCTACATATCAAAACACAAAGCCAGCTGTTTCACAAGCCTTTCACACGGATACGCAGCACATCAGCTGAAGCCTTCCGTGCATAACATACAATCAAGCCGCACACAGCAATACGTCACGCAAAGCCATCACGCAACAACACCACACGCCGTGCCCAGCTTCATAAAGCCATCTCCCAGCCTGCAAAATGCAAACAAAAAACACACAAAACGCACGCAAGAAGCTTCAGCTTTTCACGGTCCAAAACGCAGCGTGCTTTAACATAAAACACAAGAGAACATGAAATTCTCGTGAGCTGAAACGCAAGCCTTCTGCAAGTAAAACGCAGAAAATTCTCATCAATAACACATGCCTTCACCGTGGGTTCGAAAACGCGGAAATTTCAATCGAAACGGCAATCCAAATTCCACTTCATTCTCCTATAAATTGAGCTTCCCCCTTCCAATTTCAGGAAGCTTGAAAAGCCCACGAAATCCCTGAAAAAAATTAGTCAAGGCTTCAACCGAAATTTCCTTCGATTCATCCATTTCAATTCCTTCGACCTTCATCGGAAATTTTCAACAATCCATTAATCTTCAATAAATCCATCTCAGGTTCGAATGTTTAAACCAAGTTGAATCCGGGATTGAGAGAGAAACACAAGCGAGATTGAGCGAGATCTACAATGATCCTCTTGCCGGAATCGCGTTTTTGTCCTTCAACAAGAATGAAGGACGATACTTTTGAAAGCTCGGCAACAATGGTGTTGTGATCAATTTCCGGCGACTTTCAAAGGTGAAGATTCTTTGCGGCGGTGTGTTTGAAGGTACAGTGGCAGCCGCGTGAAAGAAGAAGAAGAGCGGCTTGTACTTTTTCATTTGCCTGTTTTATAATTTTGTTCATTTAAAAAAAAAGAAGAGAGAAGAGGAATATTATGCCTTGATTTTGGGCTTGAAGGTTCTTTTGAATCCATCACTTGCTGATCACACCTCACTAATTACTGCGCAACAATTCCTTTTCCATTTTTTTTATTATTTCTTTTTATTTTATTTTTCTAATATTTCTTTTCTTGTTTAATTAATTTTTTTTTCTTTTCTTTAAAATTTTACTAAATGAAAATAGTTTGTAGATTTTCTTTTAATAAAGTTTTTTTTAGAATTTAAAAAAGGATTTTAGTGATTTTTCTTTGAAATCTCTTTATAAGTATTTCAATTTGATTTTTAGGTCTTGATATGGATTTTTGAGTGAATCATAAATATTAGACACTTTTATTTATCTCATTTTTGCTTTTGGTCGAGGAGATCTCCGATTCGACGATTATTAGTTTTCGAAGATGTTTAATCTTCATTATTTCAAATTTATGGATGAATGATCATTTGGATCATTCTCCATACTTTGAGATCGTGATAGGTTGCCTTCGATAATTCAATGTGAAATCTCGATTAAGATTAGACCGTTACCTTTTCTTTTTGTGCGACATGTTTTCGGAGAATGATTCATCATATCATTTCTCTAACATGTATTAGCACAAATATTTTCCACCTTAATTGGTGGTGGCCGGCCTCATTTGTAGGGTAATTACTTCGTAAATTACTCGGCGATTGCTTAACATAGACCTAAACTTGCCCCGAATTCGGATTAAGATCCATTTGGATCCGGTTGCCGCTCGATTTTGGTTATCTTTTTGTGGTTGTGTTTGATTAAGTTCATCATACCATTTCTATGTAAATATTATAATACTATTAATATACTAACATTTTAATTCAATCCCTCGCACCTTATCCTCTTTATTTCAATCTCTCGCTCCTTAACTCTTTTATTATGCTTTTATTATACTATATCATTCATCATATTGTTTATGTTTATATTGTTATGCTTGCAATTTTTATTTTGTCCATTTGGACACAAAAACATTAATAATGGATTAAACACCTAAAAAGACTTGTGACTTTTAATTTCGGACTATGGCCACTATCCTTAGCATTGGACTTGGAGTTTGGACTTAGATTTTAGGATCTCTCCCTTTGCTCAAGTTATTATGGATTGAAGACCTTGGCCTCGATTGAGTTCATTTGTTTATGAAGATGTGATCCTATTGCTTCGAAGAATGCTTGCCATACGGTTTGGTTGTTCTTCCCTTAACTTTTACTTTCAAGTCTTAGGATAGTCCCTTCATCTCCTCCCACTTCTTAAATTTTCAAATCTCCTTCCTATTTTCAAAAACTTTCTTTGTTTTCAAACTTCAAACGTTTTCATAATCAAACCTTGACTTAGGTCATGTGATTTTACCTTTTCATTTCATTTCTTAATAAATGCTAAACCACATAAGCATATCGAAACTTTCTTTTCAAAACTTTAAAAAATTCAAAACTCACTCAATTGTTTTTGTGCCCTCATGCAATTTTCTTTTCATATGTTTAGATATGATTCATTCTTTCTAGCAGAATTATTCGCTAAAGAATGACGACTTATCTTTACATTTTAAAATCAATTCAACTCATTGCTTCTTTTCACATTTTGTACCACGAACTACGAGGTTTTGATCTCGCATTGCACTTTGTGGGTACGTAGGCATGAGACAATTGTCTCTTCAAACACAAAAATATTAAAAAAATGTTTCTCTTCTCATCTCTTCAATCTCTTTCAAACAAACCATTTTCAAACCTAAAAGGCAGTAAATATTTCAAAGGGCTCCCGTGGAGTACCACAGACATTTTGGGTGCGTAAAACCTTCCCAATTTGTAACCTATCCCCTTACCTGTTTCTCTGATGTGTTTCTTTAGCTTTCTTGCTTTTAGATCCATTAGGTTTTATTCGCTCTTTTTCCCTTTTCCTCTTGGAATAAAATAAAAGCGCGGTGGTGACTCTGTTTACCTTGAGTTAAGTTACCTAATAGCTTACACTCATGATTATACCGCTACACTTGTCACTCGTACAGTGACTTTTGCTACTAATCCTATTTGTGAATTTCGTTTGTTTCTTTTTGCAGGAATATGAGAATGCCTCCACGAAGGGATACTGGAAAGGCCGTGGTTGAACCATCTCGGCCCCCATAAGAGAGCCCACCGCATGGCGAACGCTCACGACATTTTGTTCGAGGATCCTGAGCATCAGAGGAAATACTCGGTATTGGTGAAGCATAAGTTGATTCCGGCCAGGTATATTTGTAATCAGACTCTAGATAATTTAGGAATGAGATTTGAAGTGCATAGAATGTTTCATACTCTTGGCATGCTTGAGTTTATGCAATTTGAAGCGCCAACCTTTGAACGCATAACCTTTGAATTTCTGAGTTCTTTGGAGTTTCAGCTAAAACATAGGTGGATGGGTTTTGATGAAGAGTATTTCGGGACATTAAGATTTCTTCTGTTTAATACTGATCATTCGTTGTCTGTGGCTGAACTGGGACAAGTTCTGAAGCTTCCTAGCTTCGGACCTGGAGCTCCCCCGAGTATTTTTGCTGCAGGAGATTTCTGGAAAGCCATCACCAGAAATCCTGAATATATTGCAAAAGAGGCAAAGGCGTCCTGCATTCATAACCCGTGCTTCAGATATGCCCAGAAAGGTTTGGCGTATACCTTGTTCTATAGAGGGGATATTACAGGAGTAGCTACTCAGAAGGAGTTATACCTGCTATACGGCATGGCCAACAAGGAGCTAATCAATGTAGCGGCTTTTGCGGCCGATCATCTGAAACGAGTGGCAAATGCTAATTCTGGTGAGATATCGGTGGGAGGCATGATAACTCAAATAGCCGACCACTCTGGATATGGTTCTCTTCTAAGGGAGGAACCAACTATTGCAGGTAAAACAAAAATTTACTTAGCAACTCTCACTACACAAGGTATGATTAAGGTTTTTAATGATTATTATTCTTTGGTTAGCCATAATTATCACCTGTTAGCCTTGCCTGCACCTAATTTTATCAGTATTGAAAAATAGGCTAATTGGTTATATGAAAGTCCTATACAGGACGACGAAGTTGTGTTTGAAGATTTTGCAGGTACGAATTGTAACACCCCATTTTCTACCCACAAATTATAACAACAAAATCAGAGTCTTAAAATTTTCTACAAATGGAATATTACATATTCAACTTTAAACAATTTCCACTTTAGGGAAATCATGAAAAATACGTAACACTTCTTCTTAATTCGACGAAATAATGTCATTCACTCTAATAATTCAACTTCATAAAATCTTACGCAGCGGATTCATAAAATAATTCTTAGCATCTTTAAGCAACATAAATACGACTTAACTTAAAGAGTAAACAACTATAATCCTTCAAACAATTTAAAATTCAGTAACAATTAAAAGATCCATAAAGCAGACACGCGACAATCCCCCCGAGTGCTACGTATCAGAGCGACTGACCACCGACTCGAATAACGGTAACCGGCTACTTCTCAGGATTACCTGCATGTTGTCACATAAGGACAGCATTCAACAGAAGGGGTGAGTTACAATTGTTATAATTAGTATATGAAAAACAATACGGCGAATAAGGATAGTAACAAACACCACTTCACAAATTAAATCAAATATCAATACAATAAACCAACAAGTATGCAACTTAATGAGACCCGACTAGTTATGCATGTGGTACCATTCGGAGTAAAACTCCCAACTTAAAATTTGCCAATTTAACGAGGCATCAAGGCATAAGCCTTCAACTTTCAACTTTTTGCCAATCTAGGCCAACGTGGTGTGAGCAACGGCTCCGACAAAAATGCATATGAATTCACATGACTTATCAGACATTATATGCGTACAACATAGCCACATTAACAATACATATCAACTTGTACGACATAGGCAACTTAGAAATCAACTTTGGCATAAAAGCCTATGATATAACAACTTCGTAACTATTCCGTGAATCAGAGCAATATTTCAACTCGGCTGTACTTATAGTAATATTTAGCAATACAATTTCCAGCAAAACAATTCATTAAAATCAACTATAATATGATCTGACGTAACCCGACGAATTTTGTTAAATTTCGAGCAACTAAATTTTTCGCCTAACTCGGCTAAACCGACTAATTTCAACACTATCTTCTACTTTCTGCGATTAATATAACTTTATTACGAAACTGGAATTTTCCTAAATCTCGTTAAACTCATCCGAATTAGAAATTCACTTACTGCTACTTTTACTGCCAATTTTACGAACCTGCATTCTTCTATTTAAAACCATAACACAGTGTCATTTTAATCATTTTTAGAACAAGTCCCGTAATGTTTATATTATAGTGATTAAAGTGCTCAGTTTATTACCATTTAAATCCACTAATTCATGAACTATAAAATTATTTAAATCTTAGATTTTAAATTCTAAAACTAATTGGTGATTTAATATATTAATTGGTGTAATTAGGATTAAGAAATAAAGTTGGTTTTACCTAATACAACAGGAGTGATGGCCTGCGCCATACACTAAGCTCCACTAGCCACTTAAGTGGCCCCCACTCCCCACACCTATGGCATGCGCCATAGTCTCTCTCTCCCAACTAGTGGCCTGCGCCACATTGTATGTTTTGTTAGGTGTGGCCTGCGCCACACCCCCCCTAGTGGGACAGGTGGCCTGCGCCACACCCTTGTTTTTTTTTTCCCATCTTCTTCTTTCTACAGGTCTCCCTCTCATTACCAATTTATTTCCTGTCAAAATACCACCAATAACAGCAACCTTAACAACTTCTAAAATCACTCAAAAATTGGAAATCTAGCCACTAATTCACAACATTAATATTTTTCATCATAATATATATATATATAATTTCTACGGAATCTCAAGAACCACAATTAATTATTTCAACCTAACTACCCAAATCACCGGACTGAAATTCATACCCGATTATAATAATCGAACCCACCCTTACCTTATTATTTGGATCGAAGGTTGCTCTAAGAATCCGATTCCGACGGTTTGTTCTTCGTTCTCTTACGTTCGTGTAGCAGTTTCCGTTTTCTTTCCTCTTCTCCTCCACTGATTTCTCCACTTTCTTATTTTTCTAACTTCCCACCTCTATTTCTTTTTGTTTTCTTATAACTTATATTATTTTCTATCTTAATAAACAAATAAACTATTATAATTACTAATGGGCCTAACATAACACCTCCCCTTTTAGTAAATCAAACATGGTTTCAAGCCCACTACTTAAAATAACACAACAACTATATTATTATTTCTTATAATATTTTCTACAACTTCCGACTAAATTTCCGACTTATCGATTAATTTAACTACAACACTAAATATTCCTACTAACCACAATAATTACTTAAATATTAAAATAATAATTAATTCTTTGGGCGTTACACGGATGGCGAAGAAGGTTATCAACCTGAAACGGCCCATATACCACCAGTTGATAACTCGCGGAATCAAGAAACGGGTCCGTGGAGCATGAATAAAGAAGAATGAGAGTGGATGCAGAATGAAATGTGCTATCTCCGGAGTGAATAGATAAAACAAGGAGAAGAGAAGACCCGACAAAGGAACGAGCAAATCCGCCAAGGCAAACTCATATGAGAAATGCACGAATGGTTGAATTAGATGCAACTGCGAGACCAGCCTCCACCTTAGTAATCCCTGTGAGTCCCCTGTTCGCACTAGTTCTCCAACAGTGAGGACACTGTTGAGCTCTGGTGTGGGAGGGTTTTATTTAGTTATTTAGTTTTGTTTTGTTTGTTTTATGTTTTTGCTGTTAATTCTAGTTGCGAGTCTGTAGTGTTGTGGTGAACTGCTTGAAGGTATAATTGTAATCATTTGTGAAAGCACCCCTGGGCTGAACTTAAAAAAAAGAGTAATAGGTTTTGTCTTGTGAGTGAGGTTAGGAAAAAGTATAGAGAGTTAAGTGAAAAGGAAACGGGTGAAGAAATTAGAAAAATATTGATGTGGAGGTATAAGGCAAACACACTGAATCTTCTGAGTAAGTAAGAAGTCCTACATGTAGATTTGTGCCATGGTACTTTAATCTGAGAAGTACCCCCTTAATAGTTTATCATGACAGTCAGGCTTCATCCATACTAATTGTTTATGCAAGGTTGATCGAGAAAAAGAAACGAAATAAAGAAGAGAAAAGACACCGAAAAAAAAGAGACAATTAGACAATTGATCCCTCTAAGTTAGGTAACCCTCACCCGATTATTCAACCTAACGGCGGTTGAACCTAAAAGTCGTCCTAAAGGGACAAGGAAATAACAGTGTCTCAAAAAAATAAACATTTCTTTGTCGATCAATCTTGTATATACAATGAAAAATCACAAAAATCCTTAAAGCGGTTGTCCAAATGAAAAGGGGGGAAAATTGATAGGAAGACCTAAGCCCAAAGCATAGTCGGAGAGGTTACCAAAAAGAGGATTGAGGTCCGTGGTGTTATCGCGGTTCGGTGTTTGTACGATACTTTTATTGAGAGAGAAGTACTAAAAGTACCCGTCCGGTGACTTGGAACAAAACTCAAGTACGAGTACCCTCATTTCGTCTCGAAAGTTTCAGTAGCGAATGGTTGACTTGTGCATTTATGCAAGCTTTTTGCTTTAGGACAAGCAAAAGTTCAAGTTCGGGGGAGTTTGATCGGTGATTTTCAGTCATATATTTCAAGCAATTTTAATTGTTGGTTCTTATGTTTTTGTGTGTTTTTGAGTCTTGTGTTTATGTTTTTCTTGTTATTCTCGTATGTGTTGGGCATGTTATGCATTTATCGTTTCTAACATTGGTGCGTTTAATTTGGTTGTTTTTAGTGTGTTTTCAGGCATTTAACAAACTGGTGATCAGATACTAATGCAGTGGCGATCCGAGTGCAAGGAAACAGAGAAAAGGGGGTCTCAGAAGCCTGACACGGGTTCTCGTGTCACCTAACACGGCCCGTGTCAGAATGTCAATGGAAGATAAGTCTTGAACAAATCTTGGGACAATGCAGAAGCATGACACGGGTGCCCGTGTCACATGACACGGCCCGTGGCATGACCCCTATAAACACCCCAAATTTGCCCTCACTAGGTTCACACCATGGCTTGTGATCTTCCATATTTGCATAAGTTTAATCATATCATATCATGTTGCATTTTTGCTTCACTGCATTGGTTCAAGTTCATCTGCATCTAGGGTTTGTGATCTGAGCAATCCAAGATCCATCTGATCCACTCCCAAGGTCTCCAATCATCTCAAGATGGTCCATGTATGTTCAATCATCATATTTTATCCTCAAAAGATCAAGGAAGTAAAAAAAATCACAAGAACTGGCAAAGCATGGAAGCAGAGCTAGGGTTTAACTGCACAAATGACCTGAAATTAGGGTTTTGGTTTCAGAGGCCATAACTCCAAATTTTTTGGTCATTCTTGTTTCTATTGGTCTCAATATGTTATAAGGATCATGCATACCAAGTTTGATGAAGAAATTCATTGTGGAAGTCATCTGATCACTAGGTAACTTCCTTAGCAAGTCAGAGCAAAATCAGGGCATCTGAGGCCCCCCAACATGGAACCAAAGTGGATTTTTCATCAAATTGGAGTTATATGGTCTTTATTTGATCATTGGAGTGCTAAGAAGTTCACAAAATTGAAGAAAAATGAGCTAAACCAAAAGTTTCCAAAAATGGAAATGACTTGTAATGAAAACTTTCCATTTTGGGAAAGTTTTTCAACCTCCATTTTCTTAACCAAAAATGCTTCAAATGAAAAATTGTTGGTAATGAAAGTTGTAGATTGGATCATTCCGTTTTCAGAAAGTACAAGAACAAGTCCTAATTCATTATGGAACTCAAGTTATGGTTTGTCAAAGTTGGCAAAAATCACATAATTTTCAAGAATGCACCAAAGAGGGATTTTTGCAAAACCTCTTGCCAAGCTATTTTGTGACTTCAAACACACTTCTAAGCATCATACAAACATTGTGCAATGTCTAAAACTCAGAATTTCCCAAAGAATCTCAAGTTTTCATGCCTTGCCCATGAAGAAATCTCAAAGGGGCCAAACTTTGTCAAAATTGCAAAACACCCTATAACTTATTTCCCACATGCTGAATTGCCTCAAATTGAATTCCATGGACCTCCTTGATCCTTGCTGAACCAGACACCCCATCGTACCACCTCTGAACCAGCCCATACCTCAAGGACAAGAACTTTTGACTTTTTTTGCAAGAAGGCCATACCAATCACAATAGGGCACAACCACTCCACAAACCTATCACAAGTTGATATGTGGATCAAACCCAAGCCATAACACACAAGAACACAGCCTGAAACCTTAGCATTCACAAGTTCACAAAAAACTCCCCTCTTGCAAAAACCTTCGAATCTCATAACTCAGCCACCCATTCTTCAAACAAACATCATCATTCACTTCTAAATCACTCACTGATCCTAAACCACCCATCAAAACAGCCAAGAACACACCGCAAACAAAATACGATTTTCTGACTAGTGGAGCACAAACTCACAAACCAGCCTTCCTCAAAGCTCTCCAAGCATCAAAGCTTCTTAAGGGAGGACATTGGAGGCATTTTGCACCAAGGAGGCAGCCAGAAAGCTCAAGGGTTGAAAGCTCCATCTAAGGTAGCCATGCGAATTAATTTTTCCAGAACCTTTATTTTATGTTACTAAATGATTAAGCATGTTCCCCTGAATACACTGAACTTTGTATTTTTGAAAATGGTGGAGAAATGAGTATTTGCTAAGCTTCTGAAAGTTTCACCATTTTTGGTCTTTGCTTCGAATCTTGAGATTGAGTGAAAAGAAATTGTTTTTGAGGGTGGATTTGATCTTAGGGAGTGAGAGGAGTGAATCTGGAGCTTTAGAGCTCCAGAAAGTGCCTAGGGAAGAAGTTAACAACTTTTAGGTGAGGGTCTGGCCGGAGAAGATGACCGGAGGTCTTCTCCGGCCACCTGAAAGTCATTAATGGGATGATTAGGGTTAGGGCTAGGTTTGAACGTGGACCCTTGGATTTTCAGTTCCCGCGTGTGATGGACGCCCCAGATCATTTCATTAGTTTTAATTCTGGATTAATTAAATGTTTATTTAGGATTAATGAGATTTGAATATGGGCCATTGGATGTGGCGCCAGTTCAATCCCTTTAAACCCAAAATCAATCCTGGCCCTTCCCTCTGCATACTTCTCATTTATTTTATTTTTAATCATTTTTCTTATTTATTTTGTACATTTTATTTAAAATAGTTACAAAATGCCAAAAATATGTTTATTCAGCATTTTAATTTCAAATAATTTTCTCAACCCAAAAATATTAATATTAATATTTTTTGCATTAAAAAATCATTTTTTAGACATTTAATTGTTTATTTTAATTAATTAATGAAAATTAATTAATTAAAATATCATTTAGGTTTCTAAAAAATCCTAAAAAATTCATGTTACATCTTTAAACATTTAGAGACATTGTCATACCATCCACACAAATTTCTTTTTGGTTTTGAATCTTTTTGATATTTTTTCTTTGAATTTAGGGTTCATAAAATCCCATTTTTGAACCTTATCTTCAAGAATTATTTTCTGCCTAACTAAGAATGGTATGACCATGGTTCTTTTTGCATTGATCTTCATTTGAAATGTAGTTTCTAACATAATTTTGTCATGAATTTCTTCTGCCTTTTTGAATTGATTTGCATTTTTTCCCTTTAGGTGCCTTAAAACCCTAGGAAACTTAGAAAAATCATAACTTCCTTAGGGTTAGGAGTTAGGTCTTCTCCTTTGAGGTGTGATATTATATGGGGTTAGGGTTATTTTGATTCCAATTTCAATTTTTTATCTTGTCATTTACTTCTGTCTTTGAGTTTTTGCATCTCATGTTGTATAAAACCCTAATTTCTCATCTTCCTTTGCATACATCTTGCATAAGCATTCATATAAGAACTTGCCATGACATTTCTTGCATCCACATGACATATAAGACATCATAAGACACATTAGACTCATGTTTGATCATTTCCCCACCCATTTGCCATGTTATGCATTCATTTCATTTCATGTGCATTCATGTGCTTTCATGCTTCTTATATGCTTCATTTGCATCCTCATCCCTTGTATGATCATTCACATCTCTTGACATACATTTGTACCATCTCTTAGCATCATTTGCATCATGAATATGCTTTGGTTTTGGTTTTCATTCTTGCATTCATTTCATTTTCATTTCATTTCATTTCCTTTTGCTAACTTTTCAGGTGGTAAGTTCTTTGAGAAGTGAATTTGCCTCCACTTCTCACTTCTCTTCTCATCTCTTATTTTATGCATTCTTGATGCATTTTGTATTTGTCTTAGAGTTATCTTTCACATTCATGTTCTCCATTCACTTTCTTTCTTCAAGTAACTTATCTTCTTAAGTGAAGTAAGTTAACTTGCTTCTTCTGCTTCTCCTCCTTCCATCTTGCCTTTTCCTTGGTGGCTTATTCTTGAAGATCTCTTGAAAGCCTCATAAACCCTAGGAACACCCAAGCATGATAACAATTAGGGTTTGATTAGTCCCCCATTAGTTTTACCTTTGTGTCATCTTCTGTGTCTCTCCTCTCATCTCATAATCAGGGACTAAACCTTTATGGTTTTAAGGCTTTGTGATTAAGCTTATGCATGCATCCTTCTCTTAGGATGGAGTGCATAATTTTAATCCTAAGTTTTAAACCCTTGATGTGTTTAAATCTCTTAATCAATCCATCTAATAATCACTAAGACAATAAGCTTGTAACTTAGGCCTTGCATTAGGGTTCTAATTCTTCCTTAATTGGTTAAGAAGGATTAACCCTAGTGTTAATGGACAAGTCCCCCTCAAGTTGTCTTACAAACCATAAAATTCACTTCTTAATCTTACCATTAACTAAAATCCACCTTAATAAAGGCTTTGTTTTGTCATGAGGTTAATCCCTAATCATAGATTAAGTTGAGGTAACTTCCTCAGCTTAAATGTTCTCATCTATTATCCTTCTATTAGGATGGTGTAATGGGTCCATTAAATCCTTGATTATGGCTTAAATTCATTACTTAACACTAAACAAAACTCCAAAAACATCTAAATAATCACAAGTAGGTTAATGATCTTAATCCTACATCATGGTGATTAAGTGTGAGGTGCTTACTTCATACTTAAGGTATTCTCATTACCCCTAATCAGAGGTAGGATGTGATGAGTTTACTAACCCTTGGTTTAGGCTTAAGCTCATTATCTTATGACAAACACAAAAAGCAATAAAAGATTGAAAACACAAAAACAAACAATAATCGTCTCCTTCAGGATTCTTTTCTCATCATCTTCACTCACAAACGAGAACTCTCTTCTTCCGTCTAATGCAAGACAGTTAGAACCTGAGCCAGACAGGTCATACACTTGAGCATAGACAAGCAAGCAGTTCATCAGTCAATTTATCGTTCAGTCTCTTTGAGTCGAACTACGGTGTTCGGACTTCCTCATTGCACGAGAGGATACGTAGGCATAACTTAACTGTTATCGAACAAAAGTCTATGTATATTCCTCCTCCTCCGGCATTACTCTTTTAAGCCTCATTGTCTTGAGCATTACACTCTTTCTTTACACTGACACTCCTTTCTTCACTTTACACTTATTTGCACTGACACTTGTTTTCTTTTCCAGCTTTTGCACACAATATAGCACTGACACCACCCCTTTAAGCACAAACTTTCAAGCGTGGATCTCGTCGAGTACGACGGACAATCTGGGTGCTAATACCTTCCCAGGTTGTAACCAACCCCCTTTCTCAGTTTCTCTAGTTCGCGATCGTCTTATCCATCTTTTTCTAGGTTTATGCAGCATTACCTTTCCTTCGGGATAAAAATACCTAGCTGGCGACTCTTTTCAGTTCATCTTCATGTTCTCCCTCTCGCCGAACGTTCGCATCTGTACCCCTCTTGGCAAGGTGTCATTTGGTGGGAGCGACAACTTGGCGACTCTGCTGGGGACCCTTATACTGCAACCAGGGCTTCTGGTTCTTTTTGTGGGTTCCTCCTAGCACTTGTTTGATTTGTGTTTACGGGGGTGTTATGTGCTAATTGTGTTTGCTTATTTGCTTTATTTATTGCTTTATGTACAACTTTATTTATTGCTTTCTTTTACAGTTTTATGCATATTTCATACTGCCACTATCATTGTGTTGGGTCTGGTTTTCTTTGGTGGGTGGGGTTCCACTGAGTGATTAAGGTCCTATACCTGGGACCTGAGTGACACCTAGGCTAGAGTGGTTCATGTTCTTTCCCATTCCATTTCGGTCTGGTGCGGGAATATGAAACACGGTTCAGATGTGGGTTTCTTCTTGAGAACTCTGTGCTACAGATTTCCTGTAGTGCTAGAGCTATCTGGGAAGCCTGCAAAGTCTGGATGACCTTTATTTTGACCTTCAGAATCTGGGGTGAATTAGAGGAGGATCTTTTATGGTTATTGTTAACACTTTACCTCCGGGTTAGAAGTGTTTACACTTCTCATAACTGATCCAAGACTGAGGATCCTTGTTCTAGAAAATTACATGTGAGAGGGTTGGGTTGTTTACAGGTTTGCAGGAACCCTTGGCCACATCATACCCTGTTACTGTTTTGTTTAAGAATACTTCACTTTGGACAATTCTTGTGATTAACCCTGGACATGTGACTCTTTATTTGAGTCCCCCACCCTAGTTACTGGATTTCTGAGCCTCCATCCGGACCTTTGAACATACATGGGCCTTATACCAAGACAGATAATCAGATCCAGCTCTTGATCACAAACCCTTGCATATCATTTGCATATATCATCATTGCATCATTTAACATTTGTTGATTTGTTTTTCAGGGTATCCACCTCAGTATTTGGTTTGGTTTTGACCCCTTCTACTGCTTAGACCTCTGCTTCAGTTATCTTCTTCAGCATTTGCTTCAGCTATCTCCTTCAGCACCTGCATCAGTCTGTCAGAGACTTACCTTCAGCTTTTTAGTCTGTGATCTTCATCAGCATCTGACTTCAGCTTCTTCATCAGCACTCATGGATATTCCAAGGAAAAGCAACATAACTTATCACTTCTTTGAGCCCTCTCTGACTGGTATCATGCAGGTCCAGTCCCTTATCACACCTGACCACATCCCACTGTTTAGAGAGCACTATGGGGGTATTTTAGACATGTTCATGGATCTTGATTCTTCTCAGAGGAGCATGATCCACACATGCTTGCAGTTTTATGACCCTCCACTCAGGTGCTTCACCTTTCCTGACTTTCAGGTAGGGCCTCTAATGGAGGATTTTTCTTTGTTAATTGGAGTGCCTATCAGAGGAGGGATCCCTTTCAACCCAGAGATGACTGCTCCCAGAAGTGAAGAGATATCAATGGCGTTACACTTGGAGCCTGTCCTCATTGAGCAAAAATTGACAACAAAAGCTGGGATTCCTGGTTTACATCTGGACTTCTTAATTTCTCAGGCCATCCTGAAGGCTGCAGTGGGGGAATGGAGGGCAGTCTGTGCATTATTAGCCCTCAGCATATATGGGGCTATATTGTTTGCAGATGAGCCTAAATTTGTGAGTAAGAATGCCATCCACTTGTTTCTGCTGAGGAATCCAGTGCCTACATTGCTAGGAGATTTTTACTACTCCATCCATCAGAGAAATGAAAAACAAAGGGGGAAGTTGGTCAGATGTTGTGCTCCTTTGTTCTACTCTTGGCTACTCAGACACCTGCCTAAATCAGATGCTTTCTTGAACCCACACCAGCAGAAGAATTGGGCCAAAAGGTTCATTGCCTTAACATCAGATGATATCAGATGGTGCACCCAGAGCACCAAAGGCAAGGATATTATTATCAGCTGTGAATAGTACCCTAATGTGCCTCTGATAGGAGTAAAAGGTTGCATCAACTACAACCCTTTGTTGTTTAAGAGACAATTGGGATATGGCTTGGTTCACCCTCCTAGAGGACAGGATTTAGCTGAGACCCTATACTGTGAAGTGCAACCTAATTCAACTATTGTTATGCAAGCTGCCTGGGCTTGGGACAACATCCAGACCAAAGGGACATCCATCCTTGGAAGATGTAACAATGTTGCTTCAGCCCAGTATTCTGACTGGTCCTGTACTAGAGCTCAGATCACCAGGATGCCTTTCACCTTGGAAGACACACCTGGACCTTCTACAGTACAGCCTACAACAACTGTTAGCCTGGAGGAATTTGAAAAGCTGAAAGAGAGGAATAATTAGCTATCTGAGGCCTTGAAGATGACTCTTTGGGAAAGAAATGACGGTCGTCTGGACATTGAAAGATTGGAAAGACTCAAGACTGAGCATCTTACCAAGATTGAAAGGACAGATGACTACATAAGGAAAGCAAGAGCCGGGGAACAAATATTGAAGAATGCCTGGAAGGAGGCCAAGATTCAGAAAGCTAGGGCTGAGCATTACCTGGAGGAAAGCCAGGCTAGGTGGATCAGGATCACCGAAGCTCGTGCACAAGAAGACCAGAGGACTCAGGCCAAGATTGAACAACTGGAGGCCAATGAGAAGAAGCAGCAGGAAGCTCTGTTGGCAGCTCAGAAGGAGATATCAGAATTGAAGCTCCGAGCGGGGTTAAAGAGATCAAAGGATCAGGACAGGCATAAGAAGCTGACTAATGCCATTTCTACTAGGAACCTCCTCATTAGGACCATTACAGAGCACCCAGCTGGTCTGGTGACTGAGGCACTCCTGAAGGAAGTCAGGGAAGATGACTATGGATTGGATGTCTGATTCATCTTTGTTTGTATTTCTTTTCTTTTGATGTACTTTTTTCTTTTGATTGTTGTATTTTTGACCCACCATGGGCATGTGTTGTAAACAGACTATGTATTTTCATCATTTGTAATATATCAGTTTGTTTTATTTTGGTGGGCTTCATTTCTCAACATCATCAAGCATCTCCTAGAGATCTGGAAAGGTCAAAACCAATAACCAAACCGATGCCTTGGAAAACAAATAAGCATATTGCATTGCATACTAACATTTTCTTTGTTTTGTAGGTTTTTGTTTGTTATTTTGTTTCTCACTTTGTTGTGATCTCAGGAAACATTGCTCGTCGCAGAGTGTTCCCTGTCAACCGCACACATCGGTACCCAACGTGTAACAACCTTCCATGCATTCAGATGGATCAAGTACAACAGGACCTGAATGAAGTAAGAAATCAAATGGCAAATGAGAGGGCCGAGATGAGAAACCAAATGACCCAGTTTATGGCTGTAATGACTGGCTTGGCTCAGAGCCAAGAGAGGCTGAGAGAGCTGGTAGAAAGGAAGACACCTGAAAAGCCCCATCTTGGAACAGGGGGAACCATCAATAATGAACGGGGACAGCCTCGTATCGATCCACCAGAGTATGGAACCCATTTGAATCCAGATGTTAATGGCACAAGGAATGTTCAAGGTAATACGGTTGGGGGCAGAATCCTGGAAGAGGATCCCCAAGAAGAATAGTTCACAGTTATTGGGGCTGGGGATGAGGTGTATGACAGAAGGTTGGATGAGATTGCTGAAAAACTAAGGTCCTTGGAATCCCATAATTCCTTAGGCTTTGACGTAATGGATATGGGGCTGGTAGATGGGGTGAGGATTCCCCACAAATTCAAACCCCCTTGCTTTGAGAAATATAATGGTACCTCATGCCCGCGTACTCATCTGTAATCCTTCTTAGGGAGACTCAAGGCTTATACCATGGATGAGAAGTTATGGATGTTCTGTTTTGAGGACAGCCTGACAGGAGCGTCAAGAGAATGGTATTCACATCTGACAAGGGCCACCATAAGATGTTGGAAAGACTTGGCCGAAGCCTTCATCAGACAATACCACTACAACCTAGACATGGCCCCCAATAGAACTCTTCTAATGGGCATGTCTCAGTCTTCAAGGGAGAGCTTTCGGGATTATGCCCAAAGATGAAGACAGCTTGTTGCCACTGTCCAACCACTCATGTCTAAACGGGAAATGGCTGACATGTTTATGAACACCTTGCAGGGAACTTATATTGATAGACTTGCTGCTTTCTCTTTCACCAGTTTTGCCGATGTAGTTATAGCTGGTGAGAGAATTGAGAGTCTTTTGAAGATGGGCAAAATCTCTGGCAATGGTGCAAGTTCCTCCAAAAACCCCAGAAAACCTTTTGCAGGACCCCGAAGGGCGGGTGAAACAAATGATATCCATGCAGGCAAGGGTAGACCCCAGTATTCTCACAGATCCATAGCAGCTGTTACCATCCCGGCTCCAGTTCCACAACAACCTTTATTTCCTCAACAATAACAACAACATCACTATCAGCAACAGTCTCATTTTCTGCAACAAAGAACTTACAGCAATAACAACAACAACCAATAGCAGCACCCCTTTCAACAGAGGCCATCTCAGGAAAATAAGGTGATTGACCCCATCCCTATGCCTTATGCCGCTCTACTGCCACAACTCCTAAAGCTTAACCTGGTTGAGTTGAGGACGTTGGCTCCACCAGATCCTCTCAATCTCCCGAAGAATTATGATGCTAATGCCAGGTGTGCCTTTCACTCCAACGCGCCTGGTCACAATACTGAGAAGTGTAGGGCCTTGCAAATGAAGGTTCAAGATCTGGTCGATTCCAAAGCTCTCAATTTCGCACTTCCTCTGAATGTTAACAGAAATCCTGTGCCCAATCATGGTGGGGCCAGGATTAATGCCATAGAAGAGGACCAACCATCTGCACTAATTGATAATGTTGCACAGATTCAAACACCGTTGGCAGAAGTTAAGGTTCAACTCTTAAGATGTCAAGTGTTCCCGGGCTGTGGGGCCTGCTGCGAATTGTGCAAAACTGCTATCAATGGTTGTGAGAAGCTAAGGTTTGGCATAGATGGCCTCATCAAAGATGGAATTCTGCAAATTACCACAACGGCTCCTTCAATAACTCTTTCTTCATCAACAATGGGTCCTCCTACAACATCAACAATTCTTTCTTCAGCAACAGCATATCCTCCTACAACTGCAACAACTATCATACCCACTGATTCATCCACAACTCCAGCAATCACTCCATCCATTATTTCAACAAACCAAAGTTCAGTTACATTCACTTCTACAACATCAACACCCATCTTATCAACGGAAACACCTACAACACCAGCAAACACTGATGAAGATGTTTCAACGGTCACGATCTATTATGACCCGGAAAATGTTCATCCCAACAACAATTTCTAACAACAAACTGCAACACCTCCTGTCAGATCTCCAGTCACAATCTATTACGACCCGCATACCATCACAGTTCCTTCTGCTGCAGCAATCAGTCCAGTCACCATTACGGTACCTGGACCTATTCCTTATGAAAGCAGTAATGTCATACCTTGGCACTACGGCTCTGATCTCTACTACGACAGAAAGAAGGTCACTCTAGATTCATCAACCTCTTCACCACAAGTTGACAATATTGGGGGAGGCAGAGGCTTTACCAGAAGCGGACGTCTTTTTTCCTCACAAACACCAAGACCCAATGCTGAAGCAGAAGCTGCTGCTAAGGCAAAATGGAAGAATGTGGTGCTTGAAGAGCCAACTGTTAAAGAAACTCCTAAGACGTCTTTTGAACAAGAAGTGGACGAGTTCATGAGAATAATTAAAAAGAGTGATTACAAGGTGGTGGACCAGCTTCATCAGACACCCTCCAAAATCTCTATATTATCATTGCTAATGTGTTCCGAAGCCCACAGGAATGCATTGTTGAGAGTCCTACACGCAGCATACGTGCCGGAAGAGATTACGGTTAATCAGCTGGAAACGGTGGTTGCGAATGTTAACACCAGTCATGGACTGAGCTTCAAAAATGCTGATTTAACGACAGAGGGAAGCAATCATAATAAGGCTTTACACATCACCTTAGAGTGCAAAGGTGATGTTCTTTCTCATGTACTGGTAGACACTGGGTCTTCACTCAATGTCCTCCCAAAGAAAGCCTTGGTGAAGTTGGAGTATGATGGATTGGCATTACGTCCAAGTAACTTGGTGGTGAGAGCATTTGATGGCTCTAAGAGATCCGTGCTTGGAGAGATTGATTTACCTGTGTTGATTGGCCCACAAACCTTTAAAACTAACTTCTTCGTGATGGACATACAGCCGGCCTACAGCTGTCTGTTAGGTAGACCCTGGATTCACGCCACTGGCGCTATTACATTTACCCTTCACCAGAAGTTAAAATTTGAGTGGGAAGGCCAGATCATCACAATCTGCGGGGAGGAAGACATTTTCGTTAGCCAGCTGGCTACTTACAATTATATAGAGATGGACGGAGAGATCCATGAGACTATAAGTCAGAGATTTGAGGCCCTTAACATCAATGAAGCAAATGCTATGTCTGGAACTTCCATCACTTCATATCAACAAGCCCGGAAGGTTGTTGAGGAGGGTACCACTCAAGGCTGAGGCAAGCTGCTGCCAGTAGAAAAGAAAGAAGACAGATTCGGGTTGGGTTACAGACCAACTCGACAAGATCAACCAGAGGCTGCAATGGAGCCCAAATTTGTCAGCAGGGGAATGCTTACCCCGGATGCTGTGAACAGTCTGAAAGACGAGGAAGAAGACGAACGCAACCTGGAAAACTGGATACGTCCAAAGATCCCGGGGAACCAAGTCTCAAACTGGTCTTCCCAGGAAATTATAAGAGTTACTCCGGTAGAGTAATTATTATTTCCTATCTTTAAGCATGCATCAAGTCCTGCATCTTGCCCAACGTGTCAGGACTCATTTTGTAATCGGGCCATCTTGTATTTTGTGCAAACGATCAATTAATGAATAACGGGACATCTTTTGCAAACGAGTCTCTTTTTTCTGCTCACTGTTTTTCATTTTTCATTTTTTGTACAAAACAATAAAATGGCAATGTTTTCAAAAGAAATAAACTTCATTTTTACTTTTTCTAAACAAGATAAAACTGATCACTAAAATAAACAAATATAAACCCTTGCAGAGAGTGCCCTCCAGACTGCACCGACAACGACACTGCTATGACTTCGTATGACTTCGACAATCCAATTAATCAAGCCGATGAAGGGGTTGAAGAAGATTATGAGCTACCTGAAGAGCTAGCCAGACTGTTAAGGCAAGAGGAGAAGGTTATCACTCCTCATCAGGAAGAAGTTAAGACAGTTAATCTTGGTACCGAAGAAGACTTGAAAGAAGTGAAAATCGGGGCCCATCTGCAAGATTTAGTGAAGGAACAACTTATTGACATGCTGCGAGAGTACGTTGATGTCTTTGCTTGGTCCTATCAAGACATGCCAGGTCTGGATACCGACATTGTTATACACAAGCTGCCTTTGAAGGAAGACTGTCCTCTAGTGAAACAGAAGCTACGTCGTACTCGCCCGAAAATGGCCATGAAGATAAAAGAAGAGGTGCAAAAACAGTGGGACGCCGGTTTCCTTGCTGTAACTAGTTACCCGTCGTGGGTTGCTAACATTGTACCTGTGCCTAAAAAGGATGGCAAAGTACGGATGTGTGTGGATTATCGGGATCTGAATAGAGCTAGCCCGAAGGATGATTTCCCATTACCTCACATTGATGTATTGGTCGACAACACGACTCAGTTCTCGGTATTCTCCTTCATGGATGGATTTTCAGGATATAATCAGATCAAAATGTCACCTGAAAACATGGAGAAGACAACTTTCATCACACCCTGGGGCACATTCTGTTATAAGGTAATGCCATTCGGACTGAAGAATGCTGGTGCCACTTATCAACAGGCTATGGTAACCTTATTCCATGACATGATCCACAAAGAAATTGAATGTTATGTGGATGACATGATTGCCAAGTCCCTCACAGAAGAAGACCACCTGGTGAATCTGTTGAAGCTATTCAAACGTCTAAGGAAGTACCAGCTGAAGCTAAACCCCAATAAATGCACATTTGGGGTACGGTCCGGTAAGCTGCTGGGATTTATTGTGAGTGAAAAGGGGATTGAAGTTGACCCTGACAAAGTCAAAGCCATTCCAGAGATGCCTGCACCAAAGACTGAAAAAGAAGTTCGGGGGTTCCTAGGTAGATTGAACTACATTTCAAGGTTCATATCTCATCTCACTGCAACCTGTGAACCCTTGTTCAAATTGTTAAGGAAAGAACAAACGGTCAGGTGGAATGAAGATTGCCAGAGGGCTTTTGACAAAATCAAGGAGTACTTACAAGAGCCTCCAATCCTTATGCCTCCACTCGAAGGAAGACCTCTAATAATGTACCTGACAGTGTTAGAAGAGTCAATGGGGTGTGTGTTGGACCAGCATGACGAGTCTGGTCGAAAAGAGTACGCAATATACTACCTAAGCAAAACGTTTACCGACTATGAACAACGTTATTCACTGCTCGAGAAAACTTGTTGTGCTTTAGCGTGGGCTGCTCGCCGAATAAGGCAGTATATGTTGACCCACACAACCTTGTTGATCTCCAAGATGGATCCAGTCAAGTACATATTCGAGAAGCCAACACTTACCGGACGGGTTGCAAGATGGCAAATGATTCTCACAGAATATGACATTCAGTACACATCTCAAAAAGCCATCAAGGGCATTGTACTGTCTGACTATCTGGCTGAGCAACCCATTGATGATTACCAGCCTATGAGATTTGACTTCCCTGATGAAGACATCATGTTCCTAAAAGCAAAAGATTATGAAGAGCCTGTTCACACTGAAGGGCCTGACCCAGAAGAAGAATGGACAATGATGTTCGATGGGGCTATTAATATGAATGGTCGTGGAGTTGGTGTAGTACTCATTACACCTAAAGGAGTTCACATGCCTTTGTCGGCTAAACTCACTTTTAACTGCACTAACAACGAAGCTGAATACGAAGCCTGTATCATGGGTCGTGAGGAAGCCATTGACCTCAGGATCAAGACTTTAACTGTATTCGGAGATTCAGCTCTGGTAATCAATCAAACCAACGGCAAATGGTACACTCACCAGGAGCTTCTGATTACATACCGGGATTATACGAGGAGATTACTGACTTTCTTCACAACAGTCAAACTTGAGTACATCCCTCGAGATGAAAATCAGTTTGCAGATGCTCTAGCTACCATTTCCTCCATGATCAAGGTTCAAGCTGCCAACTTTGTGCCTCGGATTTCAGTATCTAGACTTGATATACCAGCATACGTATTCTCAGTAGACATTGCTAAAGATGACAAGCCTTGGTTCTATGACATCAAATGCTTCTTAGAGGATCAAACATACCCACCTAGGGCATCATCCAATGATAAGAAGACATTAAGAAGGCTAGCTGGTAGTTTCTTCCTGAATACTGATGGTTCCTTGTACAAGAGAAACTTTGACATGGTACTTCTCAGATGTGTTGGTAAGACATAAGCAGACTTGCTGATGCACGAGGTGCATGAAGGATCTTTCGGTACCCATGCTGGAGGACATGCAATGGCTAAGAAAATGTTGAGATCAGGTTATTACTGGATCACAATGGATGAAGACTGTTGTGCTTATGCCAGAAGGTGCCACAAATGCCAGATTTATGCGGACAAAGTGCATGTGCCTCCGAATCCTTTGAACGTAATGTTTTCACCTTGGCCCTTTGCCATGTGGGGCATTGATATGATTAGGAAGATCAAACCGACTACTTCAAATGGCCACAGATTCATCCTGGTAGCCATTGATTACTTCACCAAATGGGTTGAAGCAGCTTCATATGCAAATGTCACCAGGAAAGTGGTAGCCAGATTCCTAAAGAGAGACATCATCTGTCGATATGGAGTGCCCGAGCGAATCATTACTGATAATGGTTCCAATTTGAACAACAAAATGATGGCAGAACTGTGCCGGGACTTCAAAATCCAACATCACAACTCTTCTCCTTACAGGCCAAAGATGAATGGCGCTGTTGAGGAAGCTAATAAAAACATTAAGAAGATTGTGCAAAAGATGGTGGTCACCTACAAAGCCTGGCATGAGATGCTACCATTTGCCTTGCATGGGTACCGTACCTCAATCAGAACATCCACTGGGGCAACATCGTATCAGCTTCTGTATGGTATGGAGGCAGTCCTACCTGTTGAAGTTGAATTACCCTCTTTACGAGTATTGATGGATGTCAAGTTGAATGAAGCAGAATGGGTCCGTTCTCGGTACAATCAACTGAATCTGATCGAAGAAAAGAGATTAGCCGCAATTTGTCATGGACAGTTATATCAGAAGAGAATAAAGAAAGCCTTCGATCAGATAGTCAGGCTTCAGGAATACCAAGTGGGAGAACTTGTGCTGAAAAGACTCCTCCCTCCTCATATAGACCACAGGGGCAAGTGGACTCCGAATCATGATGGTCCATTCATAGTAAAGAAAGTTTTCTCGGGTGGAGCACTGATGCTCACTACTATGGATGGTGAAGATTTCTTATCCCCTGTGAATTCAAATGTAGCTAAAAAATACTTCGCATAAAGTGACCCGCTGGACATAAAAACAGAATGTAAGTCCAGGCAAAAATAGGGCATCCCGGCGAGTCAAAAACAGAATAAAAAGACTCGGGCAAAAATAAGGGAAAATAAAGAAAAAATGTACACCCGCTGGGTTGAAAAGCCGCATTGGACAGCTCAGGCAAAAATGGGTATCCCGGTGGATTGAAAACCCGAAAGGGCGATCCACGCAAAATAAGGGAATAAGCGAACAACTGTATTCTGAATTCGTCTGTATCATTCATGACGCGACAAGTTTCGAAAGGTTAAAGCATCGATCAGAATCATCCCTCTTCAGAAAGCAGGATGAGAAGAACATCAAGGTCATACGAGTCATAGCAAGAGGAAGCTCGCTAAAGCGTCGTCAACATTGCCAACACTTTTATTTTTTCTCAATTTTGTAACAATCTCCTCATTTCAGGGGATTTGTTTCTTTGATTGTACTTGCCAATTCATGGCACACAAATTAATAAAACCAGAATTTTCAGTCACATCTCGTCTTGTACATTTTTATCTCGTTTGCAAAACTATCTGATATCCCTGATATAATGTTTGCATAAAAACAGATGTGCCTTTCTAGTCACATGCTTGCAGGAAATATATTTTTACTTCCATGAATGTCTAACTCCTATGACGGAATCTGGTAAGGGATACCTCGGGATACTGGCGTTTCTTTGTTGTAACAGGATTACAGGTATTTAGAGCGTAACATGGGGCATGAAAGGTTTTTCCCAGCAAAGTTGCTAAATCATTATTTCCTCAGCACATCTTCCAGACAGCACCAGAAATGCTTTCTCCCCATCAGAGTTGTCGGGCATCAATTCTCCAACACATCTTTCTTCAGAACAGTACCAGAAGATGCCTATATCCCCAGCCGAGTTATCAAGTAGCATCATCTTCAGCAGGATCCCCACGAAAAATCTCTAGAAAGATCGTTCAGTGGTCCTTCCTCTCCCAACAGAGTGCTAGACAGGGAACCCTCTCTCCACAGAGCTCCAGCCTCCTCCCAGAAGAGCAATGTCTGAATTTCCCACACAACAAAGTGACGAAAGCTTCCTCATCCCCAGTTGGGTTCCTCACCACTAAGATAGGTCTATCAGTGATCTACTCCCCCAAGCAGAACCATACATCTTAACAGATCCACCAATGATCACCTCCCCAACTGGGATATTCTTTCAAGCAGATCAGTCAGAGATCTTCACAAGCAGCGGGATCTGAATCCCGAATCGGTATCTTTTGCATAATCATAGCATTTATATCATAATTCCCCTCAGAGCGTAGCATTCCGTCTAATACGGAGCATTACGGCAAAAATCAAACATATTGCATAATCACAAGTCAGGTTTTGAAACAGTCACCTGTAAATATCAACGGTACTTCATCAGCAATATACAGAATACATCCCTTGTACATAAAAGCCAAAGCGTCCCTTTGCACTCTTAAAATGTGAATACATGCTCCTTTTGGCACTCGTCTGTGTCATCTTTCTCCAGTAAAGTCGCCAGGACACTTATTATAATACACTTGTTGACACCCGTCCGTGTCATCCTATCCCCACAGGTCTCCAGAACACCTTTTACACTCATAATTTCACAACTTATACACTTTCTATTATGACACCCGTCCGTGTCATACTCCTCCCCAACAAGTTGAACACTCGTCTGTGTCTCACCAATGTTTATTTTTACTCATACAGATACTCGTCCGTATCTTGTATACACACTTATTTCCCCTCAGATTCGACACTCGTCCGTGTTCTTTGTTAACCAGTTGGTACTCGTCCGTATCATCATCTCTGAACATGCGTCAGCGTTTGTTTCTACCGATACTCGTCCGTATCATGGCCTTAAGGATGCTCGTCCGCATCTTTAATCTATACACAGCGTCAAAACACTTATACCTTTTATTTCTTGGATGTAAACACTCGTCCGTGTTTACTGTTCCCCAGTAAGTCCCCAACAAAACTTCTTTTCTATCTGACATTCGTCCTATGTCATGATACTTTCGGCAGCCGTACCCTGCCAGGTGATCGTCCTTCACCTTTGGATGACCGTCCCTCACCATTCCCTCAGCTAAGTCTCCATTATTGGAACCCTTTTTATCCGACATTCGTCATATGTCGTGATATTTTAGCAGTCATCCCCTGCTAGGTGATCGTCCTTCACCTTTTCGATGATCGTCCTTCATCATTTTATCTGATGGCCGTCCCCATCGTCGATCTTGTTATCTGACATTCGTCCTATGTCATGATAGACTCCTAGAGCAGTCGTACCCTGCTAGGTGATCGTCCTTCACCTCTTGATGATCGTCCTTCATCATGCTTATCTGATGGCCGTCCCCATCGTCGACCTTTTCTATCTGACATTCGTCCTATGTCGTGATATTTTCGGCAGCCGTACCCTGCTAGGTGATCGTCCTTCACCTTTTGATGATCGTCCTTCATCATGCTTATCCGATGACCATCCCCATCGTTGACCTTTTCTATCCGGCATTCGTCTTATGTCATGATATTTTCGGCAGCCGTACCCTGCCAGGTGATCCTCCTTCACCTAGGATGATCGTCCCTCATCCTTATCCCCAACAGAGCAGCCGTCCCCTGCTAGGTGATCGTCCTCCACCTTTGATGATCGTCCCTCATCACTTATTTCATTAACCCGATGGCCGCCCCCATCGTTGTTTACCCTTACTTTACGAACCTGATGGTCGTCCCGATCATCGCCTTTATTTCAATTCTCAAAGAGTCTTATTTCTTTACTTGATGACCGTCCCCGTCATGATCTCTTTATTTCCCCAACATGTCGGTCGTCCCCGTCGTTGCTCTATCCCAGCAGTCGTCCTCTGCTCGATGGTCGTCCTCCATCGCCCGCACTTTATAATCATATTATACTTCCATCTTACAATCTATATCCCTTTTCTTCTTCTCCCCAGTGAGTGCAAATTTCGGACTGTCTTTGGTATTCAACCACAAGTTATCTTGTTTGTCTGTTAGGCCGTCGCTTACATCCTGCACAGCTAACTCATGTTTGAATATGGGAAGCTGTAAACACCCAAAATTTTCTCTCACTAGGTTCACACCATGGCTTGTGATCTTCCATATTTGCATAAGTTTAATCATATCATATCATGTTGCATTTTTGCTTCACTGCATTGGTTCAAGTTCATCTGCATCTAGGGTTTGTGATCTGAGCAATCCAAGATCCATCTGAGCCACTCCCAAGGCCTCCAATCATCTCAAGAGGGTCCATGTATGTTCAATCATCATATTTTATCCTCTAAATATCAAGGAAGTCAAAAAATCACAAGAACTGGCAAAGCATGGAAGCAAAGCTAGGGTTTAACTACATAGATGACCTGAAATTAGGGTTTTGGTTTCAGAGGCCATAACTCCAAAATTTTTGTTCATTCTTGTTTCTATTGGTATCAATATGTTATAAGGATCATGCACGCCAAGTTTGACGAAGAAATTCATTGTGGAAGTCATCTGATCACTGGGTAACTTCCTGAGCAAGTCAGAGCAAAATCAGGGCATCTGAGGCCCCCCAACATGGAACCAAAGTAGATTTTTCATCAAATTGGAGTTATATGGTCTTTATTTGATCATTGGAGTTCTAAGAAGTTCACAAAATTGAAGAAAAATGAGTTATATGGACCTCCTTGATCCTTGCTGAACCAGACACCCCATCGTACCACCTCTGAACCAGCCCATACCTCAAGGACAAGAACTTTTGACTTTTTTTGCAAGAAGGCCATACCAATCACAATAGGGCACAACCACTCCACAGACCTATCACAAGTTGATATGTGGATCAAACCCAAGCCATAACACACAAGAACACAGCCTGAAACCTTAGCATTCACAAGTTCACAAAAAACTCCCCTCTTGCAAAAACCTTCGAATCTCATAACTCAGCCACCCATTCTTCAAACAAACATCATCATTCACTTCTAAATCACTCACTGATCCTAAACCACCCATCAAAACAGCCAAGAACACACCACAAACAAAATACGATTTTCTGACTAGTGGAGCACAAACTCACAAACCAGCCTTCCTCAAAGCTCTCCAAGCATCAAAGCTTCTTAAGGGAGGACATTGGAGGCATTTTGCACCAAGGAGGCAGCCAGAAAGCTCAAGGGTTGAAAGCTCCATCTAAGGTAGCCATGCGAATTAATTTTTCCAGAACCTTTATTTTATGTTACTAAATGATTAAGCATGTTCCCCTGAATACACTGAACTTTGTATTTTTGAAAATGGTGGAGAAATGAGTATTTGCTAAGCTTCTGAAAGTTTCACCATTTTTGGTCTTTGCTTCGAATCTTGAGATTGAGTGAAAAGAAATTGTTTTTGAGGGTGGATTTGATCTTAGGGGAGTGAGAGGAGTGAATCTGGAGCTTTAGAGCTCCAGAAAGTGCCTAGGGAAGAAGTTAACAACTTTTAGGTGAGGGTCTGGCCGGAGAAGATGACCGGAGGTCTTCTCCGGCCACCTGAAAGTCATTAATGGGATGATTAGGGTTAGGGCTAGGTTTGAACGTGGACCCTTGGATTTTCAGTTCCCGCGTGTGATGGACGCCCCAGATCATTTCATTAGTTTTAATTCTGGATTAATTAAATGTTTATTTAGGATTAATAAGATTTGAATATGGGCCATTGGATGTGGCGCCAGGTCAATCCCTTTAAACCCAGAATCAATCCTGGCCCTTCCCTCTGCATACTTCTCATTTATTTTATTTTTAATTCATTTTTCTTATTTATTTTGTACATTTTATTTAAAATAGTTAGAAAATGCCAAAAATATGTTTATTCAGCATTTTAATTCCAAATAATTTTCTCAACCCAAAAAATATTAATATTAATATTTTTTGCATTAAAAAATCATTTTTTAGACATTTAATTGTTTATTTTAATTAATTAATGAAAATATCATTTAGGTTTCTAAAAAATCCTAAAAAATTCATGTTACATCTTTAAACATTTAGAGACATTGTCATACCATCCACACAAATTTCTTTTTGGTTTTGAATCTTTTTGACATTTTTTCTTTGAATTTAGGGTTCATAAAATCCCATTTTTGAACCTTATCTTCAAGAATTCTTTTCTGCCTAACTAAGAATGGTATGACCATGGTTCTTTTTGCATTGATCTTCATTTGAAATGTAGTTTCTAACATAATTTTGTCATGAATTTCTTCTGCCTTTTTGAATTGATTTGCATTTTTTCCCTTTAGGTGCCTTAAAACCCTAGGAAACTTAGAAAAATCATAACTTCCTTAGGGTTAGGAGTTAGGTATTCTCCTTTGGGGTGTGATATTATATGGGGTTAGGGTTCTTTTGATTGCAATTTCAATTTTTTTATCTTTTCATTTACTTCTGTCTTTGAGTTTTTGCATCTCATGTTGTATAAAACCCTAATTTCTCATCTTCCTTTGCCAACATCTTGCATAAGCACTCATATAAGAACTTGCCATGACATTTCTTGCATCCACATGACATATAAGACATCATAAGACACATTAGACTCATGTTTGATCATTTCCCCACCCATTTGCCATGTTATGCATTCATTTCATTTCATGTGCATTCATGTGCTTTCATGCTTCTTATATGCTTCATTTGCATCCTCATCCCTTGTATGATCATTCACATCTCTTGACATACATTTGTACCATCTCTTAGCATCATTTGCATCATGAATATGCTTCTGGTTTTGGTTTGCATCCTTGCATTCATTTCATTTTCATTTCATTTCATTTCGTTTTGCTAACTTTTCAGGTGGTAAGTACTTTGAGAAGTGAATTTGCCTCCACTTCTCACTTCTCTTCTCATCTCTTCTTTTATGCATTCTTGCTGCATTTTGTATTTGTCTTAGAGTGAGCTTGCTCATTCATGTTCTCCATTCACTTTCTTTCTTCAAGTAACTTATTTTCTTAAGTGAAGTAAGTTAACTTGCTTCTTCTGCTTCTCCTCCTTCCATCTTGCCTTTTCCTTAGTGGCTTATTCTTAAAGATCTCTTGCAAGCCTCATAAACGCAAGGAACACCCAAGCATGATAACAATTAAGGTTTGATTAGTCCCTCATTAGTTTTACCTTTGTGTCATCTTTTGTGTCTCTCCTCTCATCTCATAATCAGGGACTAAACCTTTAAGGTTTTAAGGCTTTGTGATTAAGCTTATGCCTGCATCCTTCTCTTAGGATGGAGTGCATAATTTTAATCCTAAGTGTTAAACCCTTGATGTGTTTAAATCTCTTAATCAATCCATCTAATAATCACTAAGACAATAAGCTTGTAACTTGGGCCTTGCATTAGGGTTCTAATTCTTCCTTAATTGGTTAAGAAGGACTAACCCTAGTGTTAATGGAAAAGTCCCCCTCAAGTTGTCTTACTAACCATAAAATTCACTTCTTAATCTTACCATTAACTAAAATCCACCTTAATAAAGGCTTTTTTTTGTCATGAGGTTAATCCCTAATCATAGATTAAGTTGAGGTATCTTCCTCAGCTTAAATGCTCTCATATATTATCCTTCTATTAGGATGGTGTAATGGGTCCATTAAATCCTTGATTATGGCTTAAATTCATTACTTAACACTAAACAAAACTCCAAAAACATCTAAATAATCACAAGTAGGTTAATGATCTTAATCCTACATCATGGTGATTAAGTGTGAGGTGCTTACTTCATACTTAAGGTAATCTCATTACCCCTAATCAGAGGTAGGATGTGATGAGTTTACTAACCCTTGGTTTAGGCTTAAGCTTGTTATCTTATGACAAACACAAAAAGCAATAAAAGATTGAAAACAAAAAAACAAACAATAATCGTCTCCTTCGGGATTCTTTTCTCATCATCTTCACTCACAAACGAGAACTCGCTTCTTCCGTCTAATGCAAGACAGTTAGCACCTGAGCCAGACATGTCATACACTTGAGCATAGACAAGCAAGCAGTTCATCAGTCAATTTATCTTTCAGTCTCTTTGAGTCGAACTACGGTGTTCTGACTTCCTCATTGCATGAGAGGATACGTAGGCATAACTTAACTGTTATCGAACAAAAGTCTCTGTATATTCCTCCTCCTCCATAATTACTCTTTTAAGCCTCATTGTCTTGAGCATTACACTCTTTCTTTACACTGACACTCCTTTCTTCACTTTACACTTCTTTGCACTGACACTTGTTTTCTTTTCCAGCTTTTGCACACAATATAGCACTGACACCACCCCTTTAAGCACAAAATTTCAAGCGTGGATCCCGTCGAGTACGACGGACAATCTGGGTGCTAATACCTTCCCAGGTTGTAACCAACCCCCTTTCTCAGTTTCTCTAGTTCGCGATCGTCTTATCCATCTTTTTCTAGGTCTCCCTCTCGCCGACCGTTCGCGTCTGTACCCCTCTTGGCAAGGTGTCATTTGGTGGGAGCGACAACCCCCACTGAAGGTGGGCGTAACTGAGTTCTCACTAGCCTGGCACGGGTGCGCGTGTCACAAGACACGACCCGTGTCATGGCAACTGGATGCAAAAATTTGTAATTTGTAATTCTTATGTGCAGAGGGCATTTTAGGCATTTCAAGTGCAAATTTGTAATCTGATACATTAGGCTGATGGTGACTAAGAGAAGACACTTTTAATTTGGTAATTTTTACGCTTGGGAGAGAACAAGAGATTTAGGGAGGAGAAGAAGGATTGATCAAACGCGGAAGCAATTGACGATCCAACCAATCCTTTGAATATTGTAATGTCTCTTTTCCTTGTTTATGTGATTTTCATTGTTTTGAATATGAGTGGCTAAACCCCCCAATGTTAGGGGGTGTCCCTGAGTTTCTTGTAATGACATTGAGTTTGATTTTATGAATTTCCCTACATTCTATATTCATTGTGTTGATTGATCCGATCTTATTATAAAAATCAATATTGGAAAATAAGATTTTTAATCTTAGGTTAACAGTAGGTAGGAATTCCACCGTTAATGTTTTTCAATCAAAACTCTTTATCGGATATAACCAAGGAATTGGGATATCATATTTAACCGTAAAAACTTTCGATGTGCAAAAGCTTGGTATTCTTTCTATACAATCAAGGAATTAGGGTATAGAAGGAATACCGAAGGGTTTTTCTCAAAGGAATATTTTAAGAACTAGATTTGAAAGGCGGCAGTGTTTTAGTTGCAGTGTTATTTTAACGAATATAAATTATTTGTCATTATAAGAATTTCTCATACACCTTCCCTAGTATAATTCTCATATTTGTCATACGTGTTATTTTCCTAAATTTTATGTTCACAATTCATTTTGTAATATCTAAAACCAACCCCAAAGAACTTTTTTTCAATTGAAACAGTTTAAAATCTTAATTTGCTACACATTCCTCGAGATCGATATTCGGGGAATTTTCCCTATTATTACTACAGTGGGCAAAAATAGTACACTTGCTATTTTCCTATCACCTCGCGAGATCCGTGAAGGAAGGGGACCCGCGGGCCGTTACAATGAATACACGTTGTTGACGACTCCCCGCGAACGCATCCTCACCTAATGCATCAATTCCTAGTTTAAGCATGGTAGGGTGAGGTTCCCCAAACCTTCTGCACCCAAGCCCCATACCGACAAGTCTAAGTACTGTCGTTTCCACAGAAGTCACAGACATGTGACCAAAGACTGCTTCCATCTGAAGGACGCAATTGAGATCCTGATTCAGGAAGGCCATCTCAAACAGTACAGCAAGAGGAACGATACTCCCCGGCACGAGGAGCAAGGGACGAAGAGAGATCGCGAAGACACACCACCCGGTGATTCCTCATATCAGGTGGCCTTGTGCATATCCCGCCCAGAGGACTTTCATCTCTCCGACTCAGGTCCAGGGGAGTGACTTGCTTCCCTTAGTCCCTGGGAAGACTTCCCAACAACTCTCGTTATATCAAGAGGAGGGATGAACAACGAGAACGTTGTTATTTCAATGAAACGCAAATTCGACGAACTCCTACTGACCGCGCCCGAATAGTTGGCGACACTGACAAAATATCAAGGAAAATCCAACCTGATATCTTTCTTCCTCAAGGAACTGCCAGGCGGTTCTCATAATTCGAGTATCCCCTTACTGATAAGGGCTAAAATGGCGTGTTTTGACTTCCGACGCATCCTGGTCGACCAAGACAGTTCGGTGGACATCATGTATGTCCACCTATTCAAGACTCTCAAGCTGGATAGAACGAACCTATCCCCGTACGTCGGATCCGACCTTCAAGGATTCAATGGAGCCTCCACAAAACCATGGGGGTATGTCGAACTCATCGTCACATTCGGAGAGCAAGAAACATCTAGGGAAGTCAAAGTTCAATTCCTGGTGATCGAGTGCCCCTCCCTCTACAACTGCATCCTCGTTCGTCCAACTCTGGCCGAATTGACAACGATCCCCTGAAAATGAAGTACTACACCAAACTAGGCCGCGTAGTCACAATCCACGGTGACATCGAGGCAGCGTGGAGATGTTATGACGCTGCAGTAAAAGGACAGGCCATGATTAACACCAAGAATAACAAGAAGCCTAGGGTCGAAGAACAGCCTCCCCCCCAGGGAATCAACGCCATCGACCTCGACAACCGCATTGGCGAGGAAGACACTGAAGCACAGGACCCCATCCACGGGCAAGCCCCGACTCACCCATTTCGGTTGGTCCCCGACGGAGAATTCGAGTTTATTGCCCTGGGCGACAATCCCGTCAGAGCTGTGAAGATAGGCACGGGACTGCCCGCAGAGACAAGGGAGTAACTCACAATTTGTCTCAAGGAGAACGCGGACCTCTTCGCATGGAATGCTGCAGAGATGCCCGAGCTCGACCCCGAGGTATCCTATCATCAGTTAGCTTTAGACCAGGCCATTAGGCCCATAACACAATATAGGCGCAAACAGTCTCCCGAGAAAATGGAGGCTACTGAGCGAGCTGTAAAAGACCTATTATAGGCAAATTTTATTCCTAAAGCCCATTACACAATCTGGCTCTCTAATGTAGTACTCGTTAAGAAAAATAATGGAAAATGGCGTATATGTGTTGACTATATTGATCTCAATAGGGCTTGTCCCAAAGATGTTTTTCCTCTACCTAACATAGATAAATTGGTCGACAACTCTGCAGGTTTAAAACTCTTGTCTTTTATGGACGCATATAGTGGATACAACCAAATCCCTATGTCGGACACAGACAAGAGGCACATGGCCTTCATGACCCCGATGGAAAATTACTACTACAACGTAATGCCCTTCGGGCTAAAGAACACTGAGGCCATATACCAACGGATGATGAACAAGGTCTTCCGAGGAGAGATTGAGGACATGCTCAAAGTATACATGGATGACATGATCGTGAAGTCGCACAAATAAGTTGACCATGCACGACACCTCCAAAAGGTTTTCGTGCTGGCGAGACAATGCAAAATGAGGTTTAATCCTGAAAAATGCACCTTCGGTGTTCGGCCAGGTAAATTCCTCGGCTTCTATCTCACCGAGCACGGGATTGAGACCAATCCCGACAAATGCTGGGCATTTTCAGAGTTCCCAACCCCAAGCTCAAAGAAATCCATTTAATCCCTCAATGATATGCTCGCTTCCTTATCCCGCTTCATCGCCAAGTCCCCCCAACATGCCTTGCCTTTCTTCAAACTACAACGAAAAGAGGCCACCTTCGAGTGGATCGAAGAATGCGAGCCGGTGCTGCTCCATCTAAAAAATGAGCTCTCCGAACCACCGGTCTTATCCCGACCACTAGAAAAAGAGACTCTATATCTGTATTTGTCTGTAGAGACTGACACCGTCAGCGCCGTCATCATCCGAGAAACAGTTGAGGGGAAAAAACTTATTTATTTCACGAGCAAAGCTCTCCAAGGTCCCGAGCTCAGATATCTACAGATCGAGAAAGTTGCCTTATCCTTGATAAATTCTGCAAGGAGACTACGTCATTACTTCCTCGCCCACACGATTAAAGTCTGAACCGAACAGCCCATCAAGCCACTCCTCGGCCGACCAGACATGGCCAGTCGAACGCTGAAATGGTCGTTGGAGCCATTGGAGTTCGACATCCAATACGAAAGCAGGAAAGCCCTGAAAGCTTAGGTCCTAGCTGATTTCGTTGCAGAGATGACGCATAGCCTGATCCCAACTAGCGGCACCCACAAGTGGACGATCTTAGTCGACGGTACCTCTAACTCGGCAGGCAGTGGCGCGGGGATCATCCTCGAAAACGAAGATGGTATTCTGATCAAGGTCTCACTGGAATTGGCCTTCCCGACTTCTAATAACCAGGCCGAGTATGAAGTATTCCTCACGGTTTTAAGATTAGCCGAGGACTTAGGGGCAAAGGAAGTAAAGATATCAACTGACTCTCAACTCGTGGCATCACAAGTAAAGGATAAACTCGAAAAATTCGATGCATGGGAGGTCCAACACGTCCCCCGTGAGCACAACACGCGAGCGGACGTCCTGTATAAACTAGCAAGTATGAGGAAGAAGGGCGGAAATAAATCCGTGATCCAGGAAATCCTTCCTCGACCAAGCAACAAACGGTCACTTTCCTCGCTCGAAGTAAACACGATTGGTGATGCCCATTGCTGGATAACGCCCATTGCTGTATTTTACACTAATGGTTGTGTTGTAAAAGACACAAACATAAGATATGAGGGGGGGATGTGAATGATTTTAGGGGACAAGATCCCGATTTTTGGTCATTCTTTGAGGCATGTGATTTAGTTAAGGTAATCAAACCTGAGTTCGATTATAATTGTGTTAAGATATGGTGGAAGCATGAAGAAGGGAGCCTTGAATAAGACTTGAAACCCTTTAAGGATGATGATGATGCCTCTGAATTAGCTATGTATGCATTAGGAAATAAGTGTGAGGTGGAGATTTACTGTGAGCCTAAAATTTAAGGTGAAGATACTTTTATGGAAAGTTTTAGAAGGAAAGGAAAGGGAGTGAAATGTGATGTAAATGTTGATGTTTTGAGTGAATCAAGTGATGAAAGCAATGATGATTCAGTGGTAGGTGTGCATTTTAAGGATAGTTAGGGGGAGAGAATGACAGGTTTTGACGAAGGTCTAGATGATGTATTTATTAATGGAGTTGATAGATAACAAAACATACCAGCTGCTCCAACTAATGAGGAGAATAGCCAACGAGATAATAAGGTATATATCACTCAAGATATGGGCAAGGAACATGTTATTGAGGATGAGTACATGACAGATGAACTGGAAAATGGTGGTGATGATGATAGTTGTGATGAAAGACCATGCATACTGAGGTTTAGTGAGGAAGAATCTTTGAGAAAAGATTTTGTTTTTAAAGTTGGAATGAAGTTCTCTTCTTTAAGGCAGTTTAAGGATGCTATCCTAGGATATAATGTGTTGAATGGGATGGAAGTAAGGACGAGAAGAAATGTGACTATATTGTGCTATGTAGCAAGGTTCTTACATCCACCACATATAGGACCAAAACTTTGTTTGTAAAGCACAAGTGTGGTAGGCAATTTTATAATAGAAATGCTAGAGTAGTTTGGGTTGAAAAAGTGATTGTGGATGGTTTAAAGAATAACTCTAGAATGAGGTTAAGTAAGGTAGTGGTTGATGTAAGAAAGAGGTATGAAATAGAGATACCAGGGTGCAGAACTTTTAAGGCAAGATAGATAACAAGACATATTATTGAAGGTGACTCAAGCAAACAATATAGTCTATTATGGTCTTATGGTGTTGAATTAAAAAGGGCTTCAGGTGGCAATACATTTAAAATTAATACATCTGCTCCAAGTGAATGATTGAAACCAAGATTTAAGAGATGCTATATGTCATTTGATGGAACTAAGAAGACTTTGACTAGAGCATGTAGGACATTCATTGGCTTGGATGGATGCCACTTGAAACACAAATATGGTGGAATTATTTTGATTGTTGTCGGTAGAGACCCTAATGACCAATACCTTCCTATTGCCTTTGTTGTGGTAGAAATGGAGACCAAAGATTCTTGGATTTGGTTTATGAAGTTGTTAATTGAAGACATAGGTGATGGAAGGCGATGCTTCATTTTTTACCAACAAAAGGTATTCATGATATATTACATTTATTTAATGTAAATGTTATTGTTCTTTGTTATATTAGATTTATTTGATACAACTGTTGTTGTTCTTTGTTAGGGTATAGTCCAAGTATTTGAAGAAGAGTATCTTGCATATGAACATAAATATTGTTTAAGGCATTTATATGCCAACTTCAAGAAGAAATTTGGTGGAGGGACTTTGTTCAGAGATTTAATGATGGTTGCTGCAAAAGCCACTTACTATGAGGCACATGAGGCAAATATGATTATGATAAAAGAGGTCAGTCTTCCAGCTTATGAGTCGATAGAGGTTATTCCAAAGAAAAAATGGTGTAAGCATGCTTTTCCAATTTTTTCTAAGTATGATGTCCTAATGAATAACTTGAGTGAATCATTTAATGCAACAATACTGTTACAAAGGGATAAACCTATCATTACAATGTTTGAGTGGATTATGAATTACTTCATGGGTATGTTTGCTACACTTAGGGAAAATGTTGAATCTTATAAGGGCCAAATAATGTCAAAACCCTTGAGGAGGTTGGATAGGGATATAGAAAAGAGTGATAGTTGGACAACTACATATGCTGGCAGGTTGACATTTCAAGTAACCCATGTTTTATTTACTGATAGCTTTGTTGTTGATTTAGAAAAACAAACTTGTTCTTGCAACTTTTGGGAACTTATAGGTTTCCTCTATAGACATGATGTGGCTTCCATATATAGGAAAGTAGATGACCATGTTAAGTATGTGAATAAGTGTTTATGAAGCATGTTACAATGAAGTTATCACACCATTGAATGGACAAAATAAGTGGCCTAGGACTACCAATGAGGCAATGCTACCACCTATGTTTAAATGTGGCCAAGGTAGGTTTAATAAACTTAGAAGGAGGGAACATGGTGAAGGGAGCTAAACTAAATGGAAGAGGACAAATATAAACCACATATGTAAATTTTGTTTTGAAATTGGTCATAACAATAGGAATTGTAAAAAAATAAGCAAATTGTGCTTGTGTTTGGAGCTATAACAAATGTTACTCAAGGGAGTCAAGAAATCCCCACTCAAGCAAGTCAGGCTAATATAACATAAAAAAGGGTATTCATACTTCAGTATAATATTGTACTCAACACTTGTTATTATGGTTTATGTTCTAAACAATTAAATTTTACTTTTTTACTACAAGGGAGGCCTAATGGTTCATCAAACAGGATAGAAAGTTTTTGTTGTCGTTTAACGTTTTATGTTCACCATGTCCCAATAATTGATTTCTATTTATTTATTTAATTTATTTTGAAAAAAAGAACTTAATAGCTTGGATTCCCCATGTCTGCTTCTCACTGCTCAATGTTCCTTTTCCACTGCCCTACATCCGCCCATCAATGTGTGTCAGCCTCCAATAATGTTTGTGATGTTTGACCAAGAAGTGGCATTAAAGGCCAACATTCTAATTTGATTTTTTGGCTTATGATTTGTATTGGATCTGAACCGGGTACAGTCTCTGGATCCATCAATGGACTGAATTTGGCCCAACGAAATTGTTACTAATATTTTGTTTGTTGACCCACATTTTATCTTGTTTTAATGAGGATATCTACACCAAGTTTTCTTTATTTTTTCTTTCAAATAAATTATGAACTTTTTTTTTATATATGTAAAGAGTTCCTACAAACTTTTTTTTAAAAGACTTTTTTTTAGAAATAAATATTTAAGGGTTTATATGTTTAGGTCTTAAAACTCATGCTAAATGTCGGTTTGATGTTTTGTAACTCTTTTTCTATATTGTTTACTCGGTTTGATGTGTTTGTTCTTTGACTAAATTTGTGATTACTTGCATGCTTGTGTTGTTGTTGGTTGTTGATCGATTGTATGCCTCATTTGAACTTGTTTGGTTTATACTCACACGACAATAATTTGTTAAGTAAAATATGAATACGATCACCAAAAGATAAATCGTTTCAAAGATGATTTATTGGTCCAACGCCAAGTAAACACTTCTACATTTCATGCACACACGTAAGTCGGTCATTTTTATGATCGCCATCTGCACAATTTTAGACAATACAAAACAAATACGTTTTTTTTTATCAAATCATCAAAATCAAATAACAAAAGAACTGAACTTTTAGAATCTAGCATTCAATGGGTTCTTGGATGATCTCTCTTGAGGCTAGCCCTTGGGTTTTGATTTATCCAACCCTTTCTCTCCTAAAACGCTTAACTTATCAAAGTATCTTTCCTAATCAAATAGCAAGAGAATTGAACTTTCGGAATCTCGCATTCCTTGGGTTCTGGGATGATTACTCTTGAGGCTATGCCTTGGGTTGTGATTTATCCAACCCTTTCTCTCCTAAAATACTCAAATCATCAAATTCTTTCTTAATCAAACAATGAAAGAACTGAGTTCTGGAATCTAGCATTCCTTGAATTCTTGAATGGTCGCTCTTGAGGCTAGCCCTTGGGTTGTGATTCATTCAACCTTTTCATCTCAAGAATAATTAAAATTTCCCAAAAGACTAGACATGATTCATCTTCATAGGAGAGATATTTCTTCTATCCCCACAAACATAAAGCAAATTTTTCAAACAATTATTCTCAAAGGAAGAATGTGGCATTGCTTGTCGATCCTTATATCCAAGTTTAAAGCTTCTTCCGATTTTATTTTCTCTCTCAAAGGAAGAATGTGGCATTGCTTGTTGATCCTTATATCCATGTTTAAAGCTTATTCCGATTTTATTTCTCTTCCTAAAATGTTTGTAGTGGAATAGGCGAGACATCTCCCTTAAAGATGACGACTTGTCTTTTTTTAATACAAATTAAAATCCTTACAACAAATACCAAAATCATTTTCATAACTAATTAACGAAAGAATTGAGTTTAGGAGTCTTGCATTCCATGAATTCTTGGATGGTCACTCTTGAGGCTAGCCCTTGGGTTGTGATTCATCCAACCTTTTGCCTCAAAAAACCTTAATTAATATCAAACATCTTTATCAAAAGAACTTTGTTTAGATCCTTGCTAATGCACATATAAAGTAGTGCTTAAGCCTCCTCGAGAGTGGACCAACCAATGTTTAGCAGTTAGCACGTGAACTAAGTACTTATTCGTTAAAGGACACAAACCAACAAACCGTAGTTGCACAAACTACGAAGCTCTGACTTTCCCATTGCACAAGGGAATACATATGCACAAGGATTTTCACCCTTGACGAGCATACGAATAAAAAACTAACCATCTTTACATAACAAATAACAATGATTAAAAATATCAGTTTCCCTTAAAACCAACGATCTTAGAAAACCTTTACCATTAGAAGAAGACAATGATATAAGTTAACATTCAAGCTCATATTAGACTAAGAGGTTCCCGTTGAGTACAACGGATGTAAGGGGTGTTAATACCTTCCTCTTGCATAATTGAATCCCGAACTTAGATTAATGGTTCCGATGACCCATTTCTTATCCTTATTAGGTTGTGTCTATATCTTCCTTTTCTCTCTTTAGAATAAATAGAATTAGGTGGCGACTCTATTGTTTTTTCTGCGTCCATCACGAGGATTGTATTTTTCGAGGTACGACAGTTGGAAACTCTGCTAGGGATGAACTAGAGAGTCGAGCATAACTTAGAATAATTTGCGCTTGTTTGATAACTTATTTTGATTGTCTTCTTTGTTTACTATTTTTGTTTTATATGCTTGTCTATTGCTTTCTTCTTTATTATAATGTTTATTATCATATTTTCCTGTTGGATCTTGGGGTTACATCACAAAGTAAAGCTTTATACCCGAGCTTTGGAAAAAGAAGAGGGAACGCCTAAGTTAGAATTGGAAGTTATTAGTGTTAGTCTCCAAGGACTCGCTTCTTGAGAGCCTAGCATGAAAGCTCCCCTAGAGAGTAGACCTATTCGTAGATCTTGTCGTAACACAGCTAGCCTGTTGCATGATTTGATTCATGAAAGGGTTGTGACTCTAGGACCCACTCTTAGAACCAGTTTCAATATTGGTCGTTGTATAGTTGTAGACCTTATCATCATTATCGTTATAATACAGCTAGCTTGTGGCATGACGTTAGTACGATTAACATATGTGACCTTAAGTACCTACAATCCATCACCATAGAAAGTTATCATGTGAGTGGCTTTATGGGTAAAGAACATAGAACTCTCCTTTTAATGCTTACCAGTTAGGAGGTTTTGTGTTACTCGTGGTACCCAGGATCCAAACATTTTGCCTTCATACTAAAATTTCAAAATTGATTGTATTTGTGATTCTGATCATTGCATTCATTTGCATTTCATTGCATTTGCATTCATCAAGATTACATATCATCTCCCAACCAAACAAACTCATTCGTCCTTGTACTCGTCAGCAGGTTCTCCCGGCAATCGAATCAAGATCAAAGTAGTCATTGAAGAACAATAGATATGACATATAATGTTGACTCTATGTCAGGCTTTACTGTAACGACTAACCCAATGTACAATTTTCCTCCTGACGACAATGCTCAACAAATGGATGTTACTCGATCTCAGAATGTTCACCCGTTGACAAAGGTGAATGATTCTAGATTTTTGGAAATCGAGGAAGGAATACCATTTGTGAGTTTCATGGTGGAGTACTAGGGCATCCGATTGAGGAGTGCAATGTCTTTCAGAAAAGGTTCAAGAGATGATCAACGATGAGGTGGTGACCTTCGAAGGAGGAAGCCCATTTGTGAATGGAACGCCTTTATGCTGATGAATATCAAGACTCAAAATGTGTGATCCAGAGTTCAAAGTTAATTTGATTGCTTGAGCATGGAACACGTTCCTCTATGCAAATGGTTGATTGATGCTCTGAAGTTTGTCTTCTCAAATGCACTAACACAATGCAACAATGCGGTACTGACTTTCAACAACGGTTCATTAATTCGAACCCGGATGTATCGCTTACGCTTCACTGAGACACGATCATCCCTGCATCAACGATTCACAATGAATCCGAATGATCACTTACGATCCACCGAGACATGATCATTCCACCAAATGTGTATGCATATGCAGACTCAAACGCATACACCATAATACAAATACGCATGAAAACATTTGTGCCTTCAAGATCCACATGATCCCACCAACTATCAAACACATCATTATATCATTCATGTTAAGCATATAACATAATCTCATAATTCAACAATTCATTATATTACTAACAAACTTATGCTACTTATACAACCCTCATTATTACATTCATTAAAGTTTGGTTATCAAGTCTTATAATTAGCACTAAACCTCAAGTTATTTCCTTAGAATGCTCATAGGAACTTATACTAAAAGAATGGATAAACAAAACATATCAAAATTTCACAAAGTTCCAAGATACAGAGGCCTGACACGGCCTCCCGTGTCCCTTGACACGACCCGTGTCAGGTGCTCTGAACACACACCTCTCAAAACAACAAAATCAACCAAGACCAGGGGTATGACACGGGTTCCCGTGTCACACTCACTGATGCCCATTTTCCTCAAAAATCCATCTCATCCTCTTCCTGTGGCCTGACACGGCCACCCGTGTCCTGTGACACGGCCCGTGTCAGGTGGCTACGTGAATTTTCCAACTTTTTCCAAAAATCTTCCTTTTCTTTCCCCTCTCACTCCAAACCAAAGCCAGTTGATTTTAACTTAATATTAGCATCCATAACAGTCCAATTTCAATACTTTATACCACAACACACTCATAACATCAATTATTCACCTAATCTAACATCGATAAAATTAAATTGGGCAACCTATAATTGTTCCTTATCTCTCCCAATTTCCTCTTCTCCATAACAACTATCCCTCAATTCACATAGCTCACATTCAAGAACAGTTCATACAAGACTACCTCATAAACAAATTATTCTCATAATAATCATCATCAAATCATAAACACAATTCAAGGATTCATAATCCATCATATACATATCACAATTTCATTAATTCCAAATCCTCACATATATGAACCCTAAGGGAGGAAGGATCTCCCAATTACCCTTATTGTGTTAATTCACCCATTATAAAACCCATTCTCGCCCCTTACCCCGAAATAGATATGAGTTCCTCGAAATCTTGGTCTTGATGATCTACGATCCTTGACCTTGCCTTTCTTCTCCTCTTTCTCCAGACCTCACCGTTCTTCGTCAAAACACAATGATAATGAAAACTAAATTTCTTATTCCACTTACATAAAACAATAATTCTAACTAACCCTTTTATTTTATTTTATTTAAATAATAACAATATTATAATAGTATACATTATTATATTATTATTATTCTCTTAAAACATTTCTCTCCAATTTATCCAAATATACCATCAAAATATTAATATTTATTTCATAAAAATAGATATAAAAATTAAGGCGTTACAACACTCCCCCACTTAATTATTTTCGTCCTCGAAAATGTACCTGAATGGAATAACTCTGGGTATGATTCCCTCATCTTGCTCTCCAGTTCCCAGGTAACACGTCCACCAGCAACTCCTCCCTAAGCTACTCTCACAAGAGGTATTTCTTTGTCTCTTAGATGCTTCATCTTACAATCCTCAATTCTCAAAGGTAAGGCCTCCACTGTGAGGTTATCACGAACTTGTACTTCATCCCTCTGGATGTCATGTGACGGATCAGATACATACTTCCTGAGTTGCGACACATGAAACACTTCGTGCAAATTCGAAAGTTATGGCGGTAATGCCACTCTGTAAGCAACTTTGCCTACTCTCTGCATAATCTGATAAGGTCCGATTGTAATACCTCAAAATTTGCCCTCATATTTATTACCTTAATCGACTTCATGCTTCGCTTCCATTGGCATTTCTCATTAGGTCATAACGTTCATAATCATGCATTTCATTGTTTCCCAAGGCATGTGATCAAAGCGTTTCCTTGTGATATGAATTTTCCTATTCATAGGTGATATATTTGGTTATTGCACTCAAGTTTGAGACAAAGGTTGAATTCATATCATCATGGGAATATCCATATTCAGAGGATCACCAAGTTCTAAGATTCTTCCTATTCAGAGGATCCATAAAAAATGCTAAATCAGGATGTTATCAATGTGGTTGAAGGTTTATTTCCTTTCATTGTTGGTGGCTGCTATTTTCATCAGATTGCGATAGTGAAATGTGGAATTAGTGTTAATGCAAGAATCTTCAACATCACTGAGCGACTCAGGGTTTCAGGTCGCAAAGATCAGTGGTATTTTTGTTTGTTTACTGCTTGGTGATATGGATTTGAGAGTTAAAGTTGGAATTTAATCAGAGACACAAGTTTGGTGCACCAAAATCCGTTATCATATTCATCCTCTTATCTATCAAATCCTTGCCCTTTGTCATGACCTATGTTCATGCTTTTGTGCCAATCCCATGCTAAAACCAGTCACATGTTTTCATCCATCAATATTTTTAAACCATGGCTACATATTCATTTTTCTATAAGCCCAATACTAGTCCTTAAAGTCCATGTCACAGAACCGTAACAGTCTTTTATTTATGGTTACCATCTAGGCCCTATCGCTCCCCGGATTTCCATACTGGTACAAACGCGAAAGTGGCACGGAAAAGGTTAGAGTCGCCAGCCAGGCATTTTTATCCCGAAGGAACGGGAATGGTAATGCTGCACAAGCCAGAAGAAAGAAGAGGAAGGACATAGGTCCTGCGAACCAAAGAAACTGAGTTGGGGAGTCGGTTACAACCTAGAAAGGTATTAGCACCCCAGATCGTCCGCCGTACCCGACGGGATCCACGCTTGCAAAGAAACTAAAACAAAGGGTGAAGAAATGAAAGCTGCTGCAAAGAAAATGAATTGAACTGGATAAAAGAAAAGAAAAGGGAACCGAAAAAAGAAATGAAGAGGAAAAATGTAGGGAAAATAAAGATTGTGCTCGAACGGGCCCTACCCCGCTGCCTACGTACCTCATCTGGACAATGAGGATCAGAGACGCCGTAGTTCCCCTAACTAGGGGTGGAAAAGATTGCTTGTGTCTTAAGGCTTGAACTGCCTATGTCAATGCTCAAGTGTTGCAGGCTCGGACGACGAGTGTGTAACCGTCTTGCAAAATGACAAGTAGGAGCAAGTTCGCGTACGGAGCGAAGGAGATGAGAAAAGAATTCCCGAAGGAAAGACGCTTATTGTTTGTTTGTGTTTTTTAGAAGCTTTTATGAGTGTGTCACAAGAAAATGAACTCAAGCTCTTTTCCATGGAATGTGCACTTGTCACTACATTCCCAGATGGAATAATAGAACAAGCACACTCAAGTAAGGAGAAGATCCCCAAAACTTGAATCCAGAGATTAGGACTTAAGCTCACTAACTCATTAACTTATTAAGTGTTTTTGTTATTTACAATGAAGAAGTGTTTTTTATGATTTTCTTGGTGAAGATGATATCCTAATCAGACTTGTGCATCACAAGACAAGCTTGTACTATCCCAAGATGGGAAGACTACAAGTGTCTCATGGGATAAGGCTATTGTTCAAGATATCACTTCAATCTTTATTAAGTGTCTTCTTTAGGGTTTTGAGATGAGAAGAGAAGAGAAACCAAAGGATCACAAAGGTAAAAGTCTAATGGGGGCTAATGACTCCTAATTGTTATCATGCATAGAAAATCCTAGGTTAGTGAGGTTTACTATCCTAAAGAAGAAAGAAGGAAGGAGAGAAAGAGAAGAAAGAAGAATAGAAGAGGGGGGAATTAAGGCCTAAGCCCAACAAAAACAAGGTTAGAAAGAATAATAACAAGAAGAGAAGAGATAAGATTTGGAGATGTGGGAATCACATCCACACCTCTCACTTACCAAAGCCCCTGCAATGCTTAGTGACACAAGTATAAAGGAAATACAAAATGAACATAATGCCATACCAAAGCTACACAACCAGAAGTGAAGTCATACACATAAATGTCAAATGCAAACTCAAGGCACAAGAATGAGAAGGGAACCACACAACTCATCATGAATCAAATGAATCACTATGGTAAAACAAATTGAACATAAGAAGATACAAAGAAAAATAGTCAAAGCACAACCTCAAGGTGCAAAACCAGAACCCTAATCATGTTAGAAAAGTGCCTAAGAAGCATGGGAGATGAAGAGAAGAAGGGCACATATCCAAGCATTTACATTATGAGAAGGAAGAAGCAAAGGAAGTGAGGTGGATATACATAAGAGTGAATGAACTTCAAGAACAAACAAACACAAACTCCTCAAGGTACAAACCACAACCCAAGATCAGAGAGGTATCAACAACCTAATGAGGCTCTAAACAACTTGGAGAAGTTGGCACAAGTTCCCTTCTAAGCTAGGGAGAGAACAAATGATCCAAAAGAAGCAAAAAGGGACAAATGAAGAACCAAAATTCAAATCAATTCAAGTAAACATCCCAAAATTCCACAAACTTGCACAAATGATCTTCAATCATACCATAACAACATACCAAAAAGGAGGGAGAAAGAATCAGAAGCTAAACAAGTCAAATGAGGGTTCAAACATGGATTAGGGTTAGACGGCTTCACTCACAAGTTAGAGACCAAAATCAATTAAACAAAATTCTAAAAATCAGAACAAAAATCACCAATAAACTACATCTTATCATGAATCCAGAGCAAAAAGAATCACCCAAAAATTCCAAATAATGACAAAAATAGAAAATGGACAAGTCAGCATGCTTCAAAATGAAATAAAATGAATTAATTAAAAGGAACAATTAATTTCTGCGTGCCAATTAAAAATAAATGAAAAATAAAAATATTATAAATTAGAGAAAACTAAAAGAAACATTCATGAATTTTTTTATAATTTTTGGAGACCTAAAACTATTTTTAAAAATTAAAAAGCAAACTGCTAATAAAATGAAAACAAAAAGAAATAAAAATAAAAGAATGAGCCAGGGGGTGCGTTTAGAAAGCATTTCCAGTTCAAATTCAATGGGCCTCAAAGTCAGGGGGTGGGAATAGCAGGTCAAGCCCAAGGTAAAGTCAGCGCAGGACACATTAATCATTGTGGAAATTCATTAAATCAGGAAAATAAATGGACCACAGGATCAGATGGATGCACCAGATCAGTCAACTCATTAAACCAAGGTATGCAAAATGATTGGTCATAAAGTGAGCACACGTTAATTATGGTGAGGTGCGAAATAAATGGATTAATTCAGAAATTATAACATCACGTGAGAGGGAGGGGGGATCATTAATGTGCTGGCACATTACCAACCATCCAGATGAGCAATCCAAAGGCTCACGTTCATCTTCTTCATTAGAACTCAGGCAAGACAATTTCCAAAATTCGGTGACCGGAGCTAGGGCTCCGGCACCGGAAAACTCAAACTAAGAACAAATCACAACATAAATGACTCTAACTCTCCAGATCAACTCAATCAAGCATGTTGAATCCAAATATACTCATGAAAATCACAATGAATCACAAACTAAGTTGGATCGAAGACAAACAGGTCTGACCATAAAACTTTGAATCCATATATCTTAACCAATAATGCATCAAAATAAAATCTAACAAGTGCAGAGTAATCAACAAAGTTCATAGATCATAAAGCACATAATCAAAATCATTTCCAGATCCATGGATTCAGTAGGTTACCTGAACTTGCAGAGCACGAATTAGGTCAAGATAAGCCTTCAAATGCTGCAGATCTACCTCTTCTAACCTCTCCTTGCAAAATAAATGCAAGAGAGAGCTTGAATTGCTCTGGATCTTGAAGTTTGAGAGCAACTGCACTTGAATGGCACCTCTTGAAATCTTGAGCTTCAGCTTAAATCAATGGTGGATTAATGATCCTTATGCTTCAAGGATTCAGAATATGCAATTTATTTGTGAAGAGAGTGCTTGAGGAGAGAATTTCGAATGGAAATGCAAGAGAGCAAGAAAATGTGAATCTGAGAAATGAGAGAGCATGAGGCTGCATTTAGGGTTTGAGTAGCTTTTATATCATGCACATATCACACTGATGAAAAACAAGAGGAAATGCACGTGAGAGGAGAGTGTGAGGATGAAATTGCAAACTTGGCATAAAGAGTGTGATGAGGTGAAACACTCGTGCACTTCCCTCTTTCTTTGCACATGTCCAAGCAATATCCAACCCTTGGTTCAAAACAGAAAGCATCTTGGCCCTTGGATGTGAGGGTCATGCATTTCTCATGTTCATGCATTTTTGCACCTTATGGAATATTTCTCTTCTCATGCACGAATTTGGTAATATTTTTGGAGCAAAATCAACTCTTTGCAATGCTTTGTAAGTATGTGATCATATTTGGTCCATAACAACACTTGAAAATAAGTTTCATGAAGTTTTGCATTTGGAGTAAACTTGAAATTCATGCCATGCCCTAAAAATCCATCAACTTTCGAAGGGCTTTCCTCTCAAACCATGAGGGCTATGAAAATGCTCTTGTACTTTTTAAAAATGGGAGACTTTAATCTTCAACTTTCATGTTTGGTGGTAATCCATTTGAAGCTTTTTTCACAAAGTCATGACCAATCTTATGCCAAAAATGCAAAACACCTCAAAACCTCTTGATGCTTGATCTTTGACTTTGCCAAACCTCTTCTAAGGTTATAAGAACATCCCTTGGCTTGGAAAATGAGGTTGTACCTTTTGAAATCTCACATTTGACTTCTAGAATGCACAGTTGTAAACACCCCAAATTTGCCCTCACCCATTTTTCCATGGCTTGTGATCATTCTCATATGCATAAGCACAATCATATCATCTCACATCTCATTTTTGATTCACTGCATAGTTTATAAGTCATCTGCACCTAGGGTTTGTGATATGAGCAATCTCAGGGCTTCTTGAGCCACTCCAAAGGCCACCAATCACTTCAAGGGGATCCATGTGTGTTCATCTATCATATTACATCCTCTCAAAGTCAAAAATTCCAAAGAATCACAAGAACTGGGGTTTGAGTGGATGCAGAGCCAGGCTAGACTGCACAGTTGACCTAAAATTAGGGTTTTGGTTTCAGAGGCCATAACCCCAAATTTTTTGGTCATTCTTGTTTCCATTGGTCTCTACATGGTATAAGGAGTATGCATATCAATTTTCATGAAGAAATTCCATGGGGAAGTCATCTGATCAAGAGTTGACTTTTCAGACAAGTCAGTGCAAAATCAGGGCATCTGAGGCCCCCAATGACCCAACCAATGGTTGATCTTCATCATTTTGAGTGTATATGATCTTTATTTGATCATGGAAGAAGGTTGAAGTTCATAGAAATCAAGAATTTAGGATTTTTGCAAATGTTGACTTTTTGGGCATAGTTGACTTTTCAAGAATGCATCATTTTAGGTCATTTTTCAAGCCATGATTCTTGATCCAAAAATGCTTCAAATGAAAAAACTTTGGTCATGAAAGTTGTAGATCTCATTTTTCCCTTTTCAAAAAGTACAAGAACATGATCAAACTCTTCTTGAATCAAAAGTTATGGCAATGCAAAGTTGGCTAAAATCATTGATTTTCAAGGCATGCCCTAAGTGAGAATTTTGCAAAATCTTGGACCAATGCATATTGCAGCCTCTAATTCATTTCAAACCAGCACATAAACTTTCTCTAAGTCCTAAAAATCAGAAATGAACTAAGAATGCCCATGGTTTTATGTTTGGTTGGACAAAAAAAGGTCACATGTGAACAAAAAGTCACAAGTTGCAAAACTCATGATCATGCTTCCTCCTACTTGCAGCCTTGGATGCTGAGCTTTGCTAGCCTCTCACCTCACCTTGCTGCACCAGAACCAGCCCATGTACTTGCCTAGATCATGAGCCATACCTCTCTTACACAAAAGGTGGACTTTGTGCAAAAGCAAACTTACCAATCACTATAGGCCAGGTCACATCATCTGACCTATAGGATTATAATACAATATCCCTTGGCAAGCCAAAGATATGAAAAAAAGCAAGGTTGAAACTCACTCATTCAACACATTCACAAAAACACACCAAGTTGCAAGTTGCTTCGAATCTCTCTGCCCAGCCACAAAACACTCAAACCAACTTCACCATTCAACTCACCTTGCTCCATAGACCACAAAGCACCAAGAACACAAGCCGGGAACAACCAGAATACTACATAGCCATTTCTCACCTCAGCCTGCATTTCTCTTCGAAACTCTCACCACAGCTTGCAAACACCTAAACAAACTTTGCAAAGCTTCTCCATTCACCCTCAGGATCACAAACAACCCCTTTCCATGGCCTGAAACTGCTTAATACCCCATAGCCATTTCTGACTGAGTTGAAGCAGGAGCTTTCGAAACTCATTATCCAGCCAACTTAAACTCTCATTGAGCATTCAAACATCATCTGGGGATCAAGTGGAGTAGATTGCACAAGGAGAAGTGGCCAGAAAGTCCTCAAGTTGAAAGCTCCAAATCTCAGGTAGCTCGAAAATTATTTTTCCAGAAATCATTTCTTTTGTTCCAAACCTGTTCTATGTGATTCACTGATTATCCTGATGTTCTTAGTTTTTGAAATGGCTTTGATTTGAGCATTTAATTTGTCTCTGAAGCTTGCGTGCCCTAGTTTTTATTTCTTTCGATTCAGTTTGTTTAGGAAGAAGAAATTTGTTTTGAGAGAGGGGTTTGATTCGTGAGAGGTTGGAGATCATTTCCCAGTTCTTAGTTTTCATTTTTGATACGATTTGAGGGGTTTGGGGATTTCTCAGGTGAGATGCTGGCCGGAGAAGACGACCGGAAGTCTTCTCCGGCCACCTGAAAGTGATTTGTGCCCTAATTGCGTAATTAACTCCAGTTTGAATTTTGGCCGTAGATGGCCTTTGACTTGTTGACTTCCCTCCCTTTTGGATGGCCCAAATCCTTTTCTTTAGCCCTAATCTCTCTCATTAGTTTAATTAATCTTTAATTAAGTTAATTAATTCAGGAGCCATCTGGGCCCTTCATTCACGCGCCAGTCAACACATTTAAACTCAGGCTCCATCCTGGCCCTCCATCTAGCTTACTTTCTATTTTATTTGATTTTTAAATCATTTCATTTCATTAAACTTGCATAATTATTTTAAAATAGTTAAAAATTCTTAAAAATTATGAAACTTTTTCCTAAAAGTTTATTTAATTTTTAAGACCCAAAAACATTTTTATTTTTATTTTTTATCATTAAAAAAGTATTGTTAAATATTTAAAAGATTATTTTTAATTGATTAATGGGAATTAATTAATTAAAAATACTTTTAGGTATTTAAAAATTACAAAAAAATTCATGAAATGTTCTAAGACATTTAGAAACATTGTCCAACCTTCAAACCAAATTTCTTTTTTGATCTTGATGCATTTTAAGAATTTTTCATTGAATTAAATCATTTTTTATGCATTATTTTGATCATGGGTTCAAAAATTCATTTCTGCCTATTGGAGAAGGTTTGGACATTGATTCTTTTTGCTTTGTTTTGTGTTTAGCATATAGTTTCTAAGATAAAATGGCCATGATTTGATCTTGCATCTTCCAATTGTTTGACATTTCTTTTGTTAAGAACCCTAAAAAACCCTAATAACTTATAAAATTCATATCTTGAGATTGGTTAAGAGTTGGGAGTTCCCCTTTGGGCAGTGGTTCATTATAGGTTTAGGGTTTCTTTGGGCAGCATTTTCCATTTTTTTTATCTTGGGGTTTGTTTCTGTTTTGGGTTTTTGTTTGATGTTTGATCCATGAACCCTAATTTGGGATTTCTCTTGCATCCTTCTTGCATTTCCTTGCATAACATGACTTGTCTTTGCATTTTGTGCATTCTTGTGATTCATTTGGCATTTTAGGGCACATAGAAAGCATGTTTGATCTTTGCATTGCATATTTGCCATGCCATTTGTCTTGTATGCTTCATAACTTTCCATGATTGTTCATGCTCCTTAACTTGCATCATTTACATCCATGATCTTGTATGAACATATCCATGTCTTGCCTCATGTTTGCAGCACCCCATAACATCATAATCATCATCAACATGCTTCTGGTTTGGTCTAGCATCATACCATTTCATCCCATCTAGCATTGCATTGCATTTCTTTCTAACATTTCAGGTGGTAAGTAACTTGAGAAGTGAATTTGCCTTCACTTCTCATAACTTTTCTTTTCATCTCTCTTGCATGCATTGCTGCATTTCTATATGTGCTTGAGTTTGAGCTTGCTCATGCTTGTTCCTCCCACTTTCTTTCTTCAAGTGACTTGACTTCTTGAATGAAGCAAGTCACTTTGCTTCTCTTGGTCTTGTTCATCTGCTTCCTGGTGGCTCCTTTGAAGATTGTTCTTGTAAACCTCACAAACCTTAGGAACAACCAAGCATGACAATGAATTAGGGTTTTGATTAGTCCCCCTCCTAGTTTTTACCTTTGTGTCTCTCTTTGAGTCTTCTCTTCTCATCTCATGATCAGGGACCAAACCCTAAAGGCTTTAAGACTTTGTGATTAAGCTTATGCCTGCATCCTTCTTTTAGGATGGAGTGTATAACTTTAATCCTAAGTGTTAAACCCTTAATGTGTTTAAATCTCTTAATCAATCCACATAATAATCATCAAGACATCACACTTGTAACTTGGGCCTTGCATTAGGGTTCTAATTCTTCCTTAATGGGTTAAGAAGGACTAACCCTAATGTTAATGGACAAGTCCCCCTCAAGTTGTCTTACAAATCATAAAATTCACTTCATCATCATATCATTAAATAAAATCCACTTAATCAAAGGCTTGTTTTGTCATGGGTTTAATCCCTAATCATGGATTAAGTTGAGGAGCTTTCCTCAGCTTAAACATTCTCATCTATCATCCTTCTTTTAGGATGGTGTAATGAGTCTGTTTAATCCCTGATTATGGCTTAACCTCATTACTCAACACTAAACAAAAACCACAAAATATATAAATAATCACAAGTAGGTTAATGATCTTAATCCTGCATCAAAGGTGATTAAGTGTGAGAATCTGACTTCACACTTAAGGTATTCTCATTACCCCTAATCAGAGGGAAGATGTGATGAGTTTACTAAATCCATTGGTTTAGGCTTAAGCTCATTAACTTATGACAAACTTTCAAAAGCAATAAAAGACTGAAAACACTCAAAACAAACAATAATCGTCTCCTCCGGGATTCTTTTCTCATCACCTTCACTCACAAACGAGAGCTCGCTTCTTCCGTCTAATGCAAGACAGTTTGCACCTGAGCCAGACAGGTCATACACTTGAGCATTGACAAGCAAGCAATTCACAAGTCAATTCATCTTTCAGTCTCTTTGGGTCGAACTACGGTGTTCTGACTTCCTCATTGCACGAGAGGATACGTAGGCATAACTTAACAGTTATCGAACAAAAGTCTCTGTATATTCCCCCTCTTTCCAGCATCATTCTCTTAGCCTCATGATCTTGAGCAATTCATTCTCATTCTTACACTGACACTTTCATACTTCATATCACTTATACACTATACACTGACACCTGTACATCTTTTCCAGTTCTTTTACACACAGATTGCACTAACACTACCCCTTTAAAACACAAATCTTTCAAGCGTGGATCCCGTCGAGTACGACGGACAATCTGGGTGCTAATACCTTCCCAGGTTGTAACCAACCCCCTTTCTCAGTCTCTCTGGTTCGCAAACCGTCTTATCCATCTCTTTCTAGGCCCATGCAGCATTGCCTTTCCTCCGGGATAAAAATGCCTAGCTGGCGACTCTATTCATCTCCAGTGAGTCCACGGCTGTGTGTTCTCACTGTCCCTCTCGCCGACCGTTCGCGTCTGTACCTTCATCTGATCCATTTTCATTTGTCGGGAGCGACAGCTTGGCGACTTCACTGGGGAGTTTTATACTGTAACCAGGGCTTCTGGTTCTTTTTGTGGGTTCCTCCTAGCGCTTGATTGATTTGTGTTTACCGGGGTGTTATGTGCTTATTTGTGTTTGTATATTTGTGTTTATTTTTTACTTTATGTACAGTTTGCTTTACTGCTTTCTTTATTGCTTTTGTATATATCATACTGTACTGCTGGCTGGATCTGGTTTTCCTTTGGTGGGTGGGATTCTATTGAGAGTTAAGGTCCTATACCTGGGACCTGAGTGACACCTAGGTTAGAGTGAATCATATTCTTTCCCATTCCATTTCGGTCTGGTGCGGGAATATGAAACACGGTTCAGATATGGGTTTCTTCTTGAGAACTCTGTGTTGCAGATTTCCTGCAATGCCAGGGCTATCTGGGAAGCCTGCTAAGTCTGGATGACCTTTTAGTATTGACCTTCAGAAACTGAGGTGAATTAGAGGAGGAATTGTTATGGTTATTGTAAACACTGTACCTCCGGGTTAGAAGTGTTTACACTTCTCATAATTGATCCAAGTCTGAGGATCCTTGTTTTAGAACATCACCTGTGAGAGGGTTGGGCTGTTTACAGGTTTGCAGGTACCTTGACCTCAGAATACCCTGTTACTTTGTTTGTTAAGGGTACTTCATTTTGGGACAGTTCTTGTGATTCTACAACCCTGGACATGTGGCTCTTTATTTGAGCCCCCCACCTTGGTTACTGGATTTATAGACCTCCATCTGGATTTCTTGAACACACTTGGACCTATATCAGGGCATTTTGATCGGATCCAGCTCAGTCACAAACCCTTTGCATTTCATTTGCATACATACTCATTGCATCATATTGACATTTGCTTATTTGTGTTTCAGGGTATCCATCTTCATTTGGTTCTGGTTTTGACCCCATCTTCAGTATTGACCCATCTTCATCAGCATCTGCTTCAGCTATCACCTGCACCAGCCAATCAGTGGCCCTTTCTTCAGTGTTATCATCAGCACCTGTCTCTACTCAGTCTTCAACATCATGGCTCCTAAAAAGAGCAACATCACCTACCACTTCTTCCAACCAGAGTTATCAGACATCAGGAGGATTCAGACCCTGATCACTCCAGATCACATACCTTTGTTCAGGGAGAGTTATGGAGATATACTGGACATGGTTATGGATCTGGACCCATCACAAAGAAGCCTGATCCACACCTGCATTCAGTTTTATGATCCCCCACTGAGATGTTTCACCTTTCAAGACTTTCAGTTGGGCCCTCTGTTGGAAGAGTACTCCTCATTAGTTGGCATACCTATCAAGGGTGGAATCCCTTTCAACCCTGAGATGATCTTTCCTGCTAATGGAGAAGTAGCAAAAGCTTTGCATCTGGAACCTGTCCTAATTAAGCAGCATATGACCTCTAAAGCTGGAATCCCAGGCTTCCATCTGGATTTCCTGATCTCTCAAGCTACCCTGAAAGCTTCTTTAGGAGAGTGGAAAGCTGTTTGTGCTCTATTGGCCTTGAGCATATATGGAATTGTATTGTTTGCAGATGAGCCTCGATTCATTAGCAAGAATGCCATCCATTTGTTCATCCTGAAGAACCCAGTGCCAACTTTATTGGGGGATCTTTACTATTCAGTGCATCAGAGGAATGAAAAGCAGAGGGGGAGGTTAGTTAGGTGTTGTGCTCCATTGTTCCACACTTGGCTTCTCAGGCATCTACCCAGGACAGATACATTTTTGAACCCTCATCAGCCAAGCAACTGGGCTAAAAGACTCACTGTTCTAACTTCAGCAGACATCAGATGGTGCACTCAGAGCACCAAGGGCAGGGATATCATCACCAGCTGTGGACATTTTCCCAATGTGCCTTTAATAGGAGTTAAGGGAAGTATCAATTACAACCCTCTGCTGTTCAGGAGGCAATTGGGCTATGCACTGGTCCACACTCCTAAGGCACAGGATTTGGTTGAGGCTCTCTATTGTGAGAACAAGATTAGTTTGGCTGTTGTTAGGCAGGCTGCCTGGGCCAGGGATAATGTTCAAACCAAGGGAGTCACCATTCTGGGGAAGTGTAATAATGTGGCATCATCACAATATTGTGAGTGGTCCCGTGCCAGGGCCCAATTCTCTGGAATGCCCTTTACCATAGAAGACATGCCTGAGTCATCTTCAGCACCACCCCCTGCCACCATCAGTTTGGAGGAGTTTGAGAGCTTGAAGGAAAAAAATGAGAAGCTAACCCAGGCTTTGCAGAAGACCCTCCGGGAGAGGAGTGAAGGTATGAGGGAGATTGAGAGATTGGAGAAGTTGAGAGTGGAGCACCTGACTAAGATTGAGAAGTCTGGGGATTATATCAAAAAGTCTAAGGCTGGTGAACAAATTCTGAAGAATGCTTGCAAAGAAGCCCAGTTCCAGAGAGCAAGGACAGACTTGTATCTGAAAGAGAGTCAAGCTCGGTGGGTCAGGATCACCGAGGCTCGTACCCAGGAGGACAAGAGAGTTCAAGACAAGATGGAGCAACTGGAAGCTAGTGCAAAAGAACAGCAAGAAGCCCTGGCAGCAGCCCAGAGAGAGATATCAGAATTGAAGATCAAGGCAGGGGTGAAAAGGTCCAAGGACCAAACTCAGCACAAGAAATTAGCAGCAGCTGTTGAGACCCGGAACCTCCTTATCCGGAATCTCACGGAGCGTCCGGCTGATCCTGTGACCGAAGCACTTCTCAAGGAAGTTCGTGAGGATGAGTTTGGTCTTAGTGTTTGACCATTTGTTTGTTGTTGCTTTCTTTCCATGTACTTTCATTTCGTACTGTATTTTGACCCCTTAGTGGGCTTGTGTTGTAAAATGAACAATTTGTATTTATTTCACCTCCTGTAATATATTTGTGTCGGTTTGCTTCGTCTGAGTTTCCTTCAAGCAACAACAACAGCATCTTCAAGGGTCTGGAAGGGTCAAAACTGAAAGCCAAACCGGATACCTTGATATCAAATAAGCACAACTGCATTGCATGCTAACCCTTTGTTTGTTTTGTAGGTTTTGTTTTATTGCCACTAACTCTGTTGTGATGTTCAGGAACTATTGCTAGGCGCCGGGTATTTCCCCTCAACCGTCCGCACCGTTATCCAACCCGAAACAACCTTCCGGGAATTCAAATGGATCAGGTACAGCAGGACCTTGCAGAGGTCAGGACTCAAATGGCAAACGAAAGGTTGGAAATAAGAACACAGATAGCTCAGTTTATGGAAGTAATGAACAACATGGCTCAGAGTCAGGAAAGATTGAGGGCCATGGTGGAGAGGCAAAATCAAGAGGATCCACACATAGGGACTGCCGGCACTAGCAACAATGAAAGGGTCCAACCCCATGTTAACCCCCCTGTGTTTGGTCCACATCTCCATCCTGAAATTAATATTCCTGCAAACGTTCAAGGAACCACCACTGCAGCCAGGGTATTGCAAGAAGACCCCCAGGAGGATCAATTCACAGTAATGGGAGCTGGGGAGGAAGCTTATGATAGGAGATTAGATGAGATAGCTGAGAAGCTGAGGTCTTTAGAATCTCAAAATTCTTTGGGCTTCGACGTCATGGACATGGGCTTAGTAGACGGGGTTAGGATTCCCCACAAGTTCAAGCCTCCATGTTTTGAAAAGTATAATGGGACTTCTTGTCCTCGAACCCATCTACAATCTTTCCTCGGGAGATTAAAAGCTTACACCATGGACGAGAAATTGTGGATGTTCTATTTTGAAGATAGCTTGACCGGAGCTTCGAGAGAATGGTACTCTCACTTGACAAGGGCAACTATTAGATGTTGGAAGGACCTGGCAGAGGCCTTCATCAGACAGTATCAGTATAATCTGGACATGGCACCCAACAGGACTCTCCTAATGGGAATGTCACAGTCGTCCAGAGAAAGTTTCCGAGAATATGCCCAAAGATGGAGGCAATTGGCTGCTGCTGTTCAGCCACCTATGTCTGAAAGGGAAATGGCAGACATGTTTATGAACACCCTTCAGGGGACATATATTGACAGGCTGGCTGCCTTCTCATCCACCAGCTTTGCAGATGTTGTCATAGCTGGGGAGAGAATTGAAAGCCTATTGAAGATGGGTAAGATCTCAGACAACGGTGCGAGCTCATCCAGTAATGCAAGAAAGCCTTTTGCAGGCCCAAGAAGAACTGGCGAGACCAATGCCATCCACACCAACAGGGGCAGGCCTCCATATGTTCACAGATCAGTGGCAGCAGTCACCATTCCCGCTCCAGCTCATCCTCAACCTGCCTATCAACCTCCTCAGCAAAACTATCAACAACAACCTCAGTACCATCAACAGAATCAGTATCCTCCGAGAAATTACAACAACAGCAACACCAACAACAACCAGCAAAGGCCATTCCAACAGAGGCCATCTCAAGCTAACAGAGTGATCGATCCGATCCCCATGCCATATGCTACCTTGCTGCCACAACTTCTGAAACTCAACCTGGTTGAGCTAAGGACGTTGGCACCTCCGGATCCCAACAGTCTACCAAGGAACTATGACTCCAATGCTAGGTGTGCTTTTCATTCAAACGCACCTGGCCACAGTACAGAAAAATGCAGGGCTCTGCATATGAAGGTACAAGACCTGGTAGACTCCAAGGCTTTGAATTTTGCACCACCACCCAATGTCAATAAGAACCCGATGCCAAACCACGGTGGTCCCAGGATTAACGCTATTGAAGAAGACAAGCCATCTTATTTAATAACCAGTGTAGGACAGATCAGGACGCCATTGGTAGAAATCAAGGCTCAGCTCTTGGAATGTCAAATGTTCCCGGGGTGCGAGTTGGGTTGTGCTTACTGCAATATTTCAGTAAATGGGTGCGATAATTTGAGGGATGGCATAGATGGCCTTATTCAGAGTGGCCAACTTCAGATCACCACATCATTTCCAACAAATCCAGCAATCTCATCAGCAACGGTTTCAGAACCTCCTACAACTGCAGCAACCATTGTTCCTGACAATTCTTCGGCTTCATCAACAAGTACTTCATCTATCATCTCAACTGATCAGTTTTCAACAAATTTTCCTGCTACAACTTCAGCTTCACTCCATTTCGAACCTCTTACAACGACAACATCCATCCTTCCGACAATACCTCCTACAGCTCCAGCAACAAATCATGAAGATGTCTCAACTGTCACAATCTTTTACGATCCTGAAAACAACTCCGTCTACAATTCAGAAGGTGCTGCTCCCATCAGAGCACCAGTGACAATCTATTATGATCCACAGACCATCACAATTCCTTCCGCAGCTGCAGCCAGTCCAGTCACTATCACGGTGCCTGGACCCGTACCTTATGAAAGCAGCAATGCCATCCCCTGGCATTACGGCTCTGACCTGTACTGTGAAGGACAAAGAATCACTTTTGAATCATCAACACCTGCACCACAGATAGACAATGTGGGAGGAGGCGGAGGCTTCACTCGAAGCGGACGTCTCTTCGCCCCACAAATTCAGAGACCCATCGCCGAAGCAGAAGCTGCTGCCAAGGCAAAAGGGAAGAGCCCTGTGCAGGAAGACCAAGCTGTTAAGGAAGCTTTGAAAACACCCTTTGATCAAGAAGTTGATGAGTTCATGCGAATCATCAAAAAGAGTGATTACAAAATTGTGGATCAACTTCACCAGACGCCATCCAAAATCTCTATCCTCTCCCTGCTTATGTGTTCCGAAGCCCATCGGAATGCACTACTCAAGGTCTTGCACGCAGCTTACGTGCCTGAAGAGATTACTGTCAACCAGTTGGAAACCGTGGTTGGAAATGTTACTGCTAGCAATGGGCTAGGGTTCATCAATACTGACTTGACAGCGGATGGCCGCAACCACAACAAAGCCTTGCACATCACCATGGAATGCAAAGGAGCTGTCCTTTCACATGTGCTGGTGGACACAGGTTCATCCCTGAATGTCTTACCAAAGAAGGCTCTGGTGAAGTTAGAATATGATGGTTTGGCATTGAGACCCAGCAACCTGGTGGTAAGAGCCTTTGATGGTTCTAAGAGATCGGTTCTGGGAGAGATTGAGCTACCTGTGACAATTGGCCCGCAGACCTTTAAAACTATCTTTTATGTGATGGACATTCAGCCCACCTACAGCTGTTTATTGGGTAGGCCATGGATCCACGCCGCTGGCGCCGTGACCTCTACCCTTCACCAAAAGTTAAAATTTGAGTGGGAAGGCCAAGTTGTTACAATCTATGGGGAGGAGGACATTTTTGTCAGCCATCTGGCAACCTATAAGTACATTGAGATGGATGGGGAGATCCATGAAACAATGAGTCAGGGGTTCGAAGCTTTGAATGTGAATGAAACATCTGCTGCGCCTGGTACTTCAATATCATCATACCAACAAGCCCGGAAGGTTGTCGAGGAAGGAACTGCCCAAGGCTGGGGCAAACTGCTGTCAGTAGAGAAGAAAGAGGACAGATTTGGGTTGGGTTACAGACCAACTCAACAAGATCAAGCAGCGGCTGCGAAAGAGCCCAACTTTGTGAGTGGGGGGATGCTCACCCCTGATGCTGTCAACTGTCTGGAAGACGAGCTGGAAGAAGAACGCAACCTGGGAAGCTGGATTCGTCCAAAGATCCCGGGGAGCAGTATCTCGAACTGGTCTTCCCAGGAAATTATAAGAGTTACTCATGCAGAGTAATTATTATTTCCTGTATTTTTATAGCATGCATCAAAGTCTTGCATCTTGCCCAAGATGACAAGACTCATTTTGCAATCGGGCCATCTGTACTTTTTTTTTTGTGCAAACAAGATTAATCAATGAAATATCAGACATCTTTTTGCAAGCGAGTCTTTTTCTTTTCCGTTCACTGTTTTTTCCATTTTTCTTTTTTGTACAAAAATAAATGGCGGTGTTTTCAAAATGACAACTTCATTTCACTTTTCTAAATAAAGACTAAAATCAGATCACTAAAATGAACCAAATTAAACCCTTGCAGAGAGTGCCTTCCATACCGCACCGACAACAGCACGGCTATGACATCGTATGACTTTGACAATCCGATCAATCAAGCTGATGAAGGGGTTGAAGAAGAATATGAGCTTCCTGAAGAGCTAGCCAGGTTATTGAGACAAGAGGAAAAGGTTATTACTCCTCACCAGGAGGAGGTCGAAGTGATTAATCTTGGTACAGTTGAAGACGTGAAAGAGGTTAAAATCGGAGCCTTCCTGCAAGACTCAGTGAAGAGACAACTGATTGACCTGCTTCGAGAGTATGTGGACGTGTTTGCTTGGTCTTACCAAGACATGCCAGGGTTGGATACCGATATTGTTGTGCACAAGCTGCCTTTGAGGGAAGAATGCCCGCCAGTTAAACAGAAACTGCGCCGTACTCGCCCGGACATGGCAATGAAAATCAAAGAAGAGGTACAAAAGCAATGGGACGCCGGATTCCTTGCTGTAACTAGCTATCCACCGTGGGTTGCTAACATAGTACCTGTGCCTAAGAAAGACGGCAAAGTGAGGATGTGTGTTGACTACCGGGACCTGAACAGAGCCAGCCCGAAAGATGATTTCCCTTTACCTCACATTGATGTATTGGTGGATAATACGGCTCAGTTCTCGGTATTCTCCTTCATGGACGGATTTTCAGGCTACAACCAGATCAAGATGTCACCTGAAGACATGGAGAAGACAACCTTCATCACACCCTGGGGCACGTTCTGTTACAAAGTGATGCCATTCGGACTGAAGAATGCTGGTGCAACGTATCAACGGGCTATGGTGACATTATTCCACGATATGATCCATAAAGAAATAGAATGTTATGTGGATGACATGATTGCCAAGTCCCTTACTGAAGAAGATCATCTGGTGAACCTACTGAAGTTATTCAAGCGTCTGAGGAAATACCAACTGAAGCTGAACCCCAACAAATGCACATTCGGAGTGAGATCTGGTAAGTTGCTGGGATTTATTGTGAGCGAGAAAGGGATTGAAGTTGACCCTGATAAAGTCAAAGCTATTCAAGAGATGCCTGCACCGAAAACTGAGAAAGAAGTTCGAGGGTTCTTAGGTCGATTGAACTACATTTCAAGGTTCATATCTCACCTTACAGCAACCTGTGAACCCTTGTTCAAGTTGTTAAGAAAAGAACAGACGGTCAGGTGGAATGAAGATTGCCAGAAGGCTTTTGACAAGATCAAAGAATATCTGCAAGAACCTCCAATCCTTATGCCTCCAGTCGAAGGAAGACCTCTAATAATGTACTTGACAGTATTAGAAGAGTCGATGGGGTGTGTGTTGGGCCAGCATGACGAGTCTGGTCGAAAAGAGTATGCAATATACTACCTGAGCAAAAAGTTTACCGACTGTGAACAACGTTATTCACTGCTCGAGAAAACTTGCTGTGCTTTAGCGTGGGCTGCTCGCCGACTGAGACAGTATATGTTGACCCACACAACTTTGTTGATCTCAAAAATGGACCCAGTTAAGTACATATTTGAGAAGCCAGCTCTTACCGGACGGGTTGCAAGATGGCAGATGATCCTCACAGAATATGACATCCAGTACACCTCTCAGAAAGCCATCAAGGGCAGTGTACTATCTGAATATCTTGCTGAGCAACCCATTGATGACTACCAGCCTATGAGATTTGACTTCCCTGATGAAGACATCATGTTCATAAAATCAAAAGATCATGAAGAGCCTATTCACACTGAAGGGCCTGACCCGGAAAAAGAGTGGACTATGATGTTTGATGGGGCTGTTAATATGAATGGTCGTGGTGTTGGTGCAGTACTCATTACACCTAAAGGAGTTCACATGCCTTTCTCGGCAAAACTCACTTTTAACTGCACTAACAACGAAGCTAAATACGAAGCTTGCATTATGGGTCTTGAGGAAGCCATTGACCTCAGGATCAAAACATTGACTGTATTCGGAGATTCAGCTCTGGTAGTTAATCAAACCAACGGAAAATGGTACACCCACCAGGATCATCTGATACCTTACAGGGATTATACAAGGAGGTTACTGACTTTCTTCACAACAGTCAAGCTTGAGTATATCCCTCGGGACGAGAACCAGTTTGCAGATGCTCTTGCTACCATTTCATCCATGATCAAAGTTCAAGCGGCCAACTTTGTACCTCAGATTTCAGTGTCCAGACTTGATAGACCAGCATATGTATTTGCAGCAGACGTCGTCAAAGATGATAAGCCTTGGTTCCACGACATTAAATGCTTCTTGGAGGATCAAACATACCCACCTGGGGCATCTTCCAATGATAAGAAGACTTTGAGAAGGCTTGCTGGTAGTTTCTTTCTGAACACTGATGGGTCTTTATACAAAAGGAACTTTGATATGGTACTCCTCAGATGTGTTGACAAGACGGAAGCAGATTTGTTGATGCATGAAGTGCACGAAGGATCCTTTGGTACCCATGCCGGAGGACATGCCATGGCTAAAAAGTTGTTAAGATCAGGCTATTACTGGATCACAATGGATGCTGACTGTTGTGCCTATGCCAGAAAATGCCATAAATGCCAGATCTACGCAGATAAAGTGCATGTGCCTCCCAACCCTTTGAACATTATGTCTTCACCATGGCCCTTTGCCATGTGGGGCATTGATATGATTGGCAAGATCGAGCCGACTGCTTCAAATGGTCACAGATTCATCCTGGTCGCCATTGACTATTTCACTAAGTGGGTTGAAGCAGCCTCATTTGCAAATGTTACAAGGCAAGTGGTAGCCCGATTTCTGAAAAGAGATATCATCTGTCGATATGGAGTTCCCGAGCGAATCATTACTGATAATGGTTCCAATCTAAACAACAAGATGATGGCTGAATTATGCCGGGACTTCAAGATCCAACATCACAACTCTTCTCCTTACAGGCCAAAGATGAACGGCGCTGTTGAGGCAGCAAATAAGAACATCAAGAAGGTTGTGCAGAAGATGGTAGTCACTTACAAAGACTGGCATGAAATGCTACCGTTTGCCTTGCATGGGTACCGCACGTCAATCAGAACATCCACTGGGGCAACGCCGTATCAGCTTGTGTATGGTATGGAAGCAGTCCTACCTGTTGAAGTTGAATTACCCTCCCTACGGGTACTAATGGATGTCAAGCTGAGTGAAGCAGAATGGGTTCGGGCCCGATACGAACAATTGAGTCTGATCGAAGAAAAGAGATTGGCTGCAATCTGTCATGGGCAGTTATATCAGAAGAGAATGAAGAAAGCCTTCGATCAGAAAGTCAGGCACCGAGAGTACCAAGTGGGAGATCTTGTGCTGAAAAGAATCCTTCCTCCTCATACAGACCACAGGGGCAAATGGACTCCGAATTATGAAGGACCATTTGTAGTAAAGAAAGTTTTCTCTGGTGGAGCACTGATGCTCAGCACCATGGATGGTGAAGATTTCCCATCCCCTGTGAATTCAGATGCAGTTAAAAAATACTTCGCATAAAATGACCCGCTGGACACAAAAACAGAATGTAAGTCCAGGCAAAAATAGGGCATCCCGGCGAGTCAAAAACAGAATGAAAGACTCGGGCAAAAATAAGGGAAAATAAATAAAAAAAATTGTACACCCGCTGAGTTGAAAAGCCGCATTGGACAGCTCAGGCAAAAAATGGGTATCCCGATGGATCGAAAACCCGAAAGGGCGATCCATGCAAAATAAGGGAATAAGCGAACAACTGCATTCTGAATTCGTCTGTATTGTCAGCAACTTGGAAAGCTTCAAAAGGATCAAGCTCCAATCAGAATCAGCCTTCTTCAGAAAGCAAGGCGAGAAGAACGTCATTGTCATACGAGTCATAGCAGAAGGGAAAGCTCCTTAAAGCGTCATCAACACCGCCAGCACTTTGTTTCTCAATTTGTAACAATCTCCTCATTTCAGGGGATATGTTCCTTTGACTGTATCTCGCCAATTCAGGGCATATGAATTAATAAAATCAGATTTTCAGTCATGTCTCGTTTTATACATTTATTTGCAAAAAAATGTCTGATGTCTTAAAAGGAAAAATTGATTGCATAAGTACAGATGTTCTTCTCTAAGAAAATAAAGAAACATGCTTGCAGGGAATATACTTACTCTCAGGAGTATCCTAACTCCTATGACGGAATCCAGTAAGGGATACCTCGGGATTATCTTGTGCGTTTTTCTATCTTTTTCAGGATTGCAGGTATCCAGAACGTAACTTGGGGCATGAAAGCTTCACCCTCAGCAAGCTGGCAGATCATTATCAACTCGGTCTATCTTCCATGTGGCGTTGGAAGGTGCCCATTTCCCCAGCGAAGTTGCCAAATCAACATACACTCAATCTCAGCATCTGAAATGCTCTATCCCCAGCTGAGTTGCCTCTCATTACTCTCCCCAGCTGAGTGGCCAGCAACTCTCCCAGCCGTAGTACCAATCATTCCTCCTCAGCAGAATGCAAGAATCAGGGAATCATACCCCCCACAGAATCCTCAGCCTCTATTCAGAAGAGCAACGCACGAAAGAATCACAACAGAGTGAAGAAAGCTTCTACAACCCCCAGCTGGGTCCCTCATTTACTAGGATAGGTCTATCAGTGACCCGTATCCCCAAGCAAATGCATCTCATCAGACCTATCAATGATCTCATCCCCAGCTGGGATGTCCATTTTGAGCAGATCAACCGGAGATCTTCGCAGCAACGGGATCCGAATCCCGGTTTGATATCTTTGCATAATCATGGCATTTGCATCATATTATCCCCTCAGAGCGTAGCATTCCGTCTAATACGGAGCATTACGGCAAAAGTCAAACGCATAGCATAGTCATAAGCCATGTTCTGAATTAACACTTGTGAATGATAGCAGTTCATCAACATACAGAAGGAAAATCCCCGCCAGAGTTACCAGCAAGAGCAGTTGCCTCACAAATCATCAAACACCAGTATATACACCTTTTGGCACCCGTCCGTGCCATCTTTCCCCAGTAAAGTCGCCTGAACACTCTGTGCAAACAAAATCACCCGTATTGCAGATACTTCCTGACACCCGACCGTGTCAAATCACCAGCAAAAAGCCGAAGACACCCTCTTTGCACTCACACATGCTTATATATATCCTTTCTTGACACCCGTCCGTGTCATATCCCCAGCGCAGTCGCTTACACTTTTGCAACCCATATACTTGTTGATATTACACTCTTCTCCTTTTGACACTCGTCCGTGTCACCCGCCCCAGCAGATAAACATTCATCTATACACCATTCTCACTACTCGCTCTCATACAGATACTCGTCCGAATCTTGTACATACCAGTTATATACCCACAGATTCAACAGTAGTCTTTGTTCTTTGTTAACCAGTTGGTGCTCGTCCGTACCATCATCTCAGAACATTGCGTCTAATGTTTGTTTCTACATGATACTCGTCCGTATCATACTCTTAAGGATGCTCGTCCGCATCTTTAATCCATACACCGTGTCAAACACTTTTGTCTTCTTGAATATAGATACTCGTCTGTATCTACTATCCCCAGAAGAGTTCTTTCAGATTCAACACTCGTCCGTGTTCCTTGTTAACCAGTTGATACTCGTCTGTATCATCATCTTTGAACACATGTCAGTTTGTTTCTACCCGATACTCGTCCGTATCGTAGTCTTAGGGATGCTCGTCCGCATCTTTAATCTATATACAACATCTAAACACTTATACTTTCTTTTCTTGGTTGTGAACGCTCGTCCGTGTTCACTATATCCCCAGTAGATCGCCAACAAAGCATTTTCTTTTATCTGACACTCGTCCTGTGTCATGATAACCCTGAGAGCAGCCGTACCCTGCTGAGTGGTCGTCCTCCACTTCTTGATGGTCGTCCTCCATCATGCTCATCCGATGGCCGTCCCCATCGTTGATTTTTAGCAGCCGTCCCCTGCTAGGTGGTCGTCCTCCACCTTTTGATGATCGTCCTTCATCATTTTATCCAATGGCCGTCCCCCATTGTTGACTTTGGTTATCTGGCATTCGTCCTGTGTCATGATAAACCTTGAGAGCAGCCGTACCCTGCTGAGTGGTCGTCCTCCACTTCTTGATGGTCGTCCTCCATCATGCTCGTCCGATGGCCGTCCCCATCGTTGACCTTTTCTATCCGATGGCCGTCCCCATCATTGATATTTTCGGCAGCCGTACCCTGCCAGGTGGTCGTCCTCCACCTTTGATGGCCGTCCCCATCATATACCCAACAGAGCAGCCGTCCCCTGCTAGGTGATCGTCCTTCACCTTTGATGGCCGTCCCCCATCATCTGTTTATTTCATTTATTCTTTAACCCGATGGCCGTCCCCGTCGTGGTCCCTTTTCTTTTTTTAGCCCGATGGCCGTCCCCATCAGTGGTTACTTTACCTTTATGAGCTTGATGGCCGTCCCCGTCATGTTTCATTAATCCCCAGAGAATTTTGCAACTTTACCTTGGTGGCCGTCCCCATCACTATTTCATTTTTCCCAGCTAGTCGGCCGTCCCCGTCTTAGCTTTATCTTTTATCCCCAGCATGTCGGCCGTCCCCGTCATTGTTTTATTTCCTACACTTTTCCCAGCATGTCGGCCGTCCCCGTCATTGCTCTTTACCCAGCAGTCGTCCTCTGCTCGACGGTCGTCCTCCGTCGCCCACACTTTACAATATACTTTATTTTCCTTTACAATCTATATCCCTTTTCTTCTTCATTCTGTGAGTGCAAATTTTGGACTGTCTTCGGTATTCAACCACAAGTTATCTTGTTTGCCTGTTAAGCCATCGCTTACATCCTGCACAGCTAACTCATGTTTGAATAGGGGCAGCTGTAAACACCCCAAATTTGCCCTCACCCATTTCACCATGGCTTGTGATCATTCTCATATGCATAAGCACAATCATATCATCTCACATCTCATTTTTGATTCACTGCATAGTTTATAAGTCATCTGCACCTAGGGTTTGTGATATGAGCAATCTCAGGGCTTCTTGAGCCACTCCAAAGGCCACCAATCACTTCAAGGGGATCCATGTGTGTTCATCTATCATATTACATCCTCTCAAAGTCAAAAATTCCAAAGAATCACAAGAACTGGGGTTTGAGTGGATGCAGAGCCAGGCTAGACTGCACAGTTGACCTAAAATTAGGGTTTTGGTTTCAGAGGCCATAACCCCAAATTTTTTGGTCATTCTTGTTTCCATTGGTCTCTACATGGTATAAGGAGTATGCATATCAATTTTCATGAAGAAATTCCATGGGGAAGTCATCTGATCAAGAGTTGACTTTTCAGACAAGTCAGTGCAAAATCAGGGCATCTGAGGCCCCCAATGACCCAACCAATGGTTGATCTTCATCATTTTGAGTGTATATGATCTTTATTTGATCATGGAAGAAGGTTGAAGTTCATAGAAATCAATAATTTAGGATTTTTGCAAATGTTGACTTTTTGGGCATAGTTGACTTTTCAAGAATGCATCATTTTAGGTCATTTTTCAAGCCATGATTCTTGATCCAAAAATGCTTCAAATGAAAAAACTTTGGTCATGAAAGTTGTAGATCTCATTTTTCCCTTTTCAAAAAGTACAAGAACATGATCAAACTCTTCTTGAATCAAAAGTTATGGCAATGCAAAGTTGGCTAAAATCATTGATTTTCAAGGCATGCCCTAAGTGAGAATTTTGCAAAATCTTGGACCAATGCATATTGCAGCCTCTAATTCATTTCAAACCAGCACATAAACTTTCTCTAAGTCCTAAAAATCAGAAATGAACTAAGAATGCCCATGGTTTTATGTTTGGTTGGACAAAAAAAGGTCACATGTGAACAAAAAGTCACAAGTTGCAAAACTCATGATCATGCTTCCTCCTACTTGCAGCCTTGGATGCTGAGCTTTGCTAGCCTCTCACCTCACCTTGCTGCACCAGAACCAGCCCATGTACTTGCCTAGATCATGAGCCATACCTCTCTTACACAAAAGGTGGACTTTGTGCAAAAGCAAACTTACCAATCACTATAGGCCAGGTCACATCATCTGACCTATAGGATTATAATACAATATCCCTTGGCAAGCCAAAGATATGAAAAAAAGCAAGGTTGAAACTCACTCATTCAACACATTCACAAAAACACACCAAGTTGCAAGTTGCTTCGAATCTCTCTGCCCAGCCACAAAACACTCAAACCAACTTCACCATTCAACTCACCTTGCTCCATAGACCACAAAGCACCAAGAACACAAGCCGGGAACAACCAGAATACTCCATAGCCATTTCTCACCTCAGCCTGCATTTCTCTTCGAAACTCTCACCACAGCTTGCAAACACCTAAACAAACTTTGCAAAGCTTCTCCATTCACCCTCAGGATCACAAACAACCCCTTTCCATGGCCTGAAACTGCTTAATACCCCATAGCCATTTCTGACTGAGTTGAAGCAGGAGCTTTCGAAACTCATTATCCAGCCAACTTAAACTCTCATTGAGCATTCAAACATCATCTGGGGATCAAGTGGAGTAGATTGCACAAGGAGAAGTGGCCAGAAAGTCCTCAAGTTGAAAGCTCCAAATCTCAGGTAGCTCGAAAATTATTTTTCCAGAAATCATTTCTTTTGTTCCAAACCTGTTCTATGTGATTCACTGATTATCCTGATGTTCTTAGTTTTTGAAATGGCTTTGATTTGAGCATTTAATTTGTCTCTGAAGCTTGCGTGCCCTAGTTTTTATTTCTTTCGATTCAGTTTGTTTAGGAAGAAGAAATTTGTTTTGAGAGAGGGGTTTGATTCGTGAGAGGTTGGAGATCATTTCCCAGTTCTTAGTTTTCATTTTTGATACGATTTGAGGGGTTTGGGGATTTCTCAGGTGAGATGCTGGCCGGAGAAGACGACCGGAAGTCTTCTCCGGCCACCTGAAAGTGATTTGTGCCCTAATTGCGTAATTAACTCCAGTTTGAATTTTGGCCGTAGATGGCCTTTGACTTGTTGACTTCCCTCCCTTTTGGATGGCCCAGATCCTTTTCTTTAGCCCTAATCTCTCTCATTAGTTTAATTAATCTTTAATTAAGTTAATTAATTCAGGAGCCATCTGGGCCCTTCATTCACGCGCCAGTCAACACATTTAAACTCAGGCTCCATCCTGGCCCTCCATCTAGCTTACTTTCTATTTTATTTGATTTTTAAATCATTTCATTTCATTAAACTTGCATAATTATTTTAAAATAGTTAAAAATTCTTAAAAATTATGAAACTTTTTCCTAAAAGTTTATTTAATTTTTAAGACCCAAAAACATTTTTATTTTTATTTTTTATCATTAAAAAAGTATTGTTAAATATTTAAAAGATTATTTTTAATTGATTAATGGGAATTAATTAATTAAAAATACTTTTAGGTATTTAAAAATTACAAAAAAATTCATGAAATGTTCTAAGACATTTAGAAACATTGTCCAACCTTCAAACCAAATTTCTTTTTTGATCTTGATGCATTTTAAGAATTTTTCATTGAATTAAATCATTTTTTATGCATTATTTTGATCATGGGTTCAAAAATTCATTTCTGCCTATTGGAGAAGGTTTGGACATTGATTCTTTTTTCTTTGTTTTGTGTTTAGCATATAGTTTCTAAGATAAAATGGCCATGATTTGATCTTGCATCTTCCAATTGTTTGACATTTCTTTTGTTAAGAACCCTAAAAAACCCTAATAACTTATAAAATTCATATCTTGAGATTGGTTAAGAGTTGGGAGTTCCCCTTTGGGCAGTGGTTCATTATAGGTTTAGGGTTTCTTTGGGCAGCATTTTCCATTTTTTTATCTTGGGGTTTGTTTCTGTTTTGGGTTTTTGTTTGATGTTTGATCCATGAACCCTAATTTGGGATTTCTCTTGCATCCTTCTTGCATTTCCTTGCATAACATGACTTGTCTTTGCATTTTGTGCATTCTTGTGATTCATTTGGCATTTTAGGGCACATAGAAAGCATGTTTGATCTTTGCATTGCATATTTGCCATGCCATTTGTCTTGTATGCTTCATAACTTTCCATGATTGTTCATGCTCCTTAACTTGCATCATTTACATCCATGATCTTGTATGAACATATCCATGTCTTGCCTCATGTTTGCAGCACCCCATAACATCATAATCATCATCAACATGCTTCTGGTTTGGTCTAGCATCATACCATTTCATCCCATCTAGCATTGCATTGCATTTCTTTCTAACATTTCAGGTGGTAAGTAACTTGAGAAGTGAATTTGCCTTCACTTCTCATAACTTTTCTTTTCATCTCTCTTGCATGCATTGCTGCATTTCTATATGTGCTTGAGTTTGAGCTTGCTCATGCTTGTTCCTCCCACTTTCTTTCTTCAAGTGACTTGACTTCTTGAATGAAGCAAGTCACTTTGCTTCTCTTGGTCTTGTTCATCTGCTTCCTGGTGGCTCCTTTGAAGATTGTTCTTGTAAACCTCACAAACCTTAGGAACAACCAAGCATGACAATGAATTAGGGTTTTGATTAGTCCCCCTCCTAGTTTTTACCTTTGTGTCTCTCTTTGAGTCTTCTCTTCTCATCTCATGATCAGGGACCAAACCCTAAAGGCTTTAAGACTTTGTGATTAAGCTTATGCCTGCATCCTTCTTTTAGGATGGAGTGTATAACTTTAATCCTAAGTGTTAAACCCTTAATGTGTTTAAATCTCTTAATCAATCCACATAATAATCATCAAGACATCACACTTGTAACTTGGGCCTTGCATTAGGGTTCTAATTCTTCCTTAATGGGTTAAGAAGGACTAACCCTAATGTTAATGGACAAGTCCCCCTCAAGTTGTCTTACAAATCATAAAATTCACTTCATCATCATATCATTAAATAAAATCCACTTAATCAAAGGCTTGTTTTGTCATGGGTTTAATCCCTAATCATGGATTAAGTTGAGGAGCTTTCCTCAGCTTAAACATTCTCATCTATCATCCTTCTTTTAGGATGGTGTAATGAGTCTGTTTAATCCCTGATTATGGCTTAACCTCATTACTCAACACTAAACAAAAACCACAAAATATATAAATAATCACAAGTAGGTTAATGATCTTAATCCTGCATCAAAGGTGATTAAGTGTGAGAATCTGACTTCACACTTAAGGTATTCTCATTACCCCTAATCAGAGGGAAGATGTGATGAGTTTACTAAATCCATTGGTTTAGGCTTAAGCTCATTAACTTATGACAAACTTTCAAAAGCAATAAAAGACTGAAAACACTCAAAACAAACAATAATCGTCTCCTCCGGGATTCTTTTCTCATCACCTTCACTCACAAACGAGAGCTCGCTTCTTCCGTCTAATGCAAGACAGTTTGCACCTGAGCCAGACAGGTCATACACTTGAGCATTGACAAGCAAGCAGTTCACAAGTCAATTCATCTTTCAGTCTCTTTGGGTCGAACTACGGTGTTCTGACTTCCTCATTGCACGAGAGGATACGTAGGCATAACTTAACAGTTATCGAACAAAAGTCTCTGTATATTCCCCCTCTTTCCAGCATCATTCTCTTAGCCTCATGATCTTGAGCAATTCATTCTCATTCTTACACTGACACTTTCATACTTCATATCACTTATACACTATACACTGACACCTGTACATCTTTTCCAGTTCTTTTACACACAGATTGCACTAACACTACCCCTTTAAAACACAAATCTTTCAAGCGTGGATCCCGTCGAGTACGACGGACAATCTGGGTGCTAATACCTTCCCAGGTTGTAACCAACCCCCTTTCTCAGTCTCTCTGGTTCGCAAACCGTCTTATCCATCTCTTTCTAGGCCCATGCAGCATTGCCTTTCCTCCGGGATAAAAATGCCTAGCTGGCGACTCTATTCATCTCCAGTGAGTCCACGGCTGTGTGTTCTCACTGTCCCTCTCGCCGACCGTTCGCGTCTGTACCTTCATCTGATCCATTTTCATTTGTCGGGAGCGACAACAGTTGACCAATTTATTCATTTACAAGCAACTGAAGAAATACCTGACTTCCACAAGGAATTCTCTCACCAAATTTCAACCCTAGGATCCTCTTAACATATGAGAGACTTTGCCCAAATGAAATGGCCAAAGTCACAAGGTTTGAATGCTTGAAACTCAAACCCTAATTTGGGATCATTGTGTAGGAGCTTTGCCCTAACCTGAATTCTCTGATGATCCTCCAACCTCCTGGGATTTTGTGAATGATCTTAAGCTTGTAAGTGCAATGTAGACCACTCATAGGACTTGAGCAAATCCAATGGGCCTCTTGGTATAGCATGTGATGCTTCAAAACCCTCCATAGATGATCATATGCCTAATGCTAGGTCATGAGAATGTTATGCCTCGTCTTTCCATGCTAAGATGCCAAGAATATGATATGCTTATGATGAATATGATGTGATATGATTCTTAAAAAGAAGAGGGAAAATTTGGGGTGTTACAGCTTCCCCTATTCAAACAACTGTTAATCTGAAAAGGAAGGTAGCACGGGCTATTGACCGTTCAAGATAAACTGTGGTTGAATACCAAGAAGACCAGAAATTTGCACTCTAATGGAGAATGCAAAAACTGGTGTCGCTCCCACTAAATGAGGCTTTCTCAAATAGGGTACAGACGCGAACGGTCGGCGAAAGGAGGGAACACACAAGGGTGAACTGAAAAGAAAAGAGTCGCCAGCTAGGCATTTTTATCCCGAAGGAAAGGTAATGTTGCACAAACCTGGAAAAAGGATGGATAAGACGGTCGCGAACCAGAGAAACTGAGAAAGGGGGTTGGTTACAACCTGGGAAGGTATTAGCCCCCAGATTGTCCGTCGTACTCGACGAGATCCACGCTTGAAAGATTTGTGTTTTAAAGGGGTAGTGTCAGTGCTATTTTGTGTGCAAAAGAGCTGGAAAAGGATGCAAGTGTCAGTGCAAAAGAAATGTGAAGTGAAATAAAAGAGTTTCAGTGTAAGGAAAGAATGAAATGCTCAAGACCATGAGGCTTAAAGAATAATGCTGGAAGAGGGGGATTATACAAAGACTTTTGTTCGATAACTGTTAAGTTATGCCTACGTATCCTCTCATGCAATAAGGAAGTCAGAACACCGTAGTTCGACTCAAAGAGACTGAAAGATAAATTGACTTGATGAACTGCTTACTTGTCTATGCTCAAGTGTATGACCTGTCTGGCTCAGGTGCAAACTGTCTTGCACTGGACGGAAGATGCAAGTTCTCGTTTGTGAATGAAGATGATGAGAAAAGAATCCCGGAGGAGATGATTCTTGCTTGTTTTTTTGATGTTTTCAATCTTTTATTGCTTTTGGGAGTTTGTCATAGGTTAATGAGCTTAAGCCTAATCCAAGGGTTAGTAAACTCATCACATCCTCCCTCTGCTTAGGGGTAATGAGAATACCTTAGGTATGAAGTAAACACCTCACACTTAATCACCATGATGTAGGATTAAGATCATTAACCTATTTGTGATTATTTAGATGTTTTGGAGTTTTTGTTTAGTGCTAAGTTATGAGTTTAAGCCATAATCAAGGATTTAATGGACCCATTACACCATCCTAATAGAAGGATAACAGATGAGAACATTTAAGCTGAGGAAGGCTCCTCAACTTAATCCATGATTAGGGATTATCCTCATGACAAAAAAAAGCCTTTATTAAAGTGTATTTTAGTTAATGGTATGATTAAGAAGTGAATTTTATGGTTTGTAAGACAACTTGAGGGGGACTTGTCCATTAACACTAGGGTTAGTCCTTCTTAACCAATTAAGGAAGAATTATAACCCTAATGCAAGGCCCAAGTTACAAGCTATTGCCTTAGTGATTATTAAGATGGATTGATTAAAGGATTTAAACACATTAAGGGTTTAACACTTTGGATTAAAGTTATACACTCCATCCTAATAGAAGGATGCATGCATAAGCTTAATCACAAAGCCTTAAAACCTTTAAGGTTTAATCCTTGATTATGAGATGAGAAGAGAAGACACAAAGATGACACAAAGGTAAAACTAATTGGGGGACTAATCAAACCCTGATTGTTATCATGCTTGGGTATTCCTAGGGTTTATGAGGCTTGCAAGAGATCTTCAAGGAAAAGCCACCAAGGAAAAAGCAGGATTGAAGGAGGAGAAGCAGAAAGAAGCAAGACAACTTACTTCACTTAAGAAGATAAGTTGCTTTGAAGAAAGAAAGTGAGGAGGGAACATGAAAGAGCAAGCTCACTCTAATACAAAAGTAAAATGCAGCAATGAATGCATAAGAGAGGTGAGAAGAGATTGTGAGAAGTGAAGGCAAATTCACTTCTCAAACACTTACCACCTGAAAAGTTAGCAAAAGAAAGTGAAATGGAATGAAAATGAATTGAAATGCAAAGATGGAAACCAAAATCAGAAGCATGTCCATGATGTTAATGATGCAAAGAGATGATATAAATTTATGTCATGAGATGAAGATGATCATACAAAGGATGGGAATGCAAATGAAGCATAAAGGAAGCATGAAAGTTCATGAATGCATATGGAATGTAATGGAAGCATAACATGGAAAATGAATGATGCAATGATCAAACATGATTTCAATGTGTCCTAAGATGTCTTACATGTCATGTGAATGCACAAAATGTCATGGCAAGTTCATGTATGCAAGCATATGAAGGATGGATGCAAATGGAGATGCAAATTAGGGTTTATGAACAAGATGCAATGCAAAATTCAAAATCATAAGCAAATGACAAGATAAAATATTGAAAATGGGATCAAAGGAACCTTAAACCTATACAAGTTCACTGCCCAAAGGGGAAGGCCTAACTCTTAACCTAATGAAAGTTATGATTTTTCTAAGTTTGCTAGGGTTTTAAGGCACCTCTTAAGGAAAAATGCAAAAAAAAATGATAAATGATAAATTCATGCCAATTTTATCCTAGAAACTACATGATATGTGGAATGCAATGCAAAAAGAACCATTATCAAACTCTTCATGGTTAGGCAGAAAAGATTTTTCTAAGTTAGGGTCAAAATATTGACTTTTAAGAACCCTAAATCAAAAGAAAAATGTCAAAATGGATCAAGAACCAAAAAGAAATTTGTATGAATGGCTTGATAATGTCTCTAAATGTGTCAAGATGCAATGTGATTTTTTTGGTGATTTTTAGAAACTTAAATGGTATTTTAATTAATTAATTTCCATTAATTATTTAAAATAAACATTTAAATATTTTTAAAAATACAAATTTTATGCAAAAAATAAAATAAAAATTATTTTCTGGTTGAGAAAAATATTTGAAAGGAAAATGCAAAAGGAAAATATTTTTTAATATTTTCTAACTATTTAAAATAAATTGTGCAAGATAAATGATAAAAATGAAATTAAAATGAGGATTAATGGAAGTCAACTGATCCAGTGGTCCAGGTTTGAACCCATGTTGACTGCGCGCGCAGATATGTGGACAAGATTGAATCTGGCTTAATTATGTAATTAACTTAATTAATTAATATTTAAACTTAAGTGGAATGATCTGGACCGCATACACGCGCGCGAAACTAAATCCTAAGGCTGACATTCAAACTGAGCCACTAAACCCTAATTAGGGTTTTAATCACTCTCAGGTGATCGGAGCTAGCTCCGGTCATCTTCTCCGGCTAGACAAACATGCTATCTCACCTAATACGTAACCCCAAGCTCTCAAACTTTCCAGAAATGATCCTCACATCACTCCCAACAAGAATCAGACAACAAAAATCATTTATTTACCATCAAGAACATGAATCGAAGCAAAACGGAAAATACATCAAAAGTTTCAGAAGCTTCATACATGCTTGTTTCTCAATTATTTTCAAAATTAAAGACACCATGATCATCAGGAGAGCATATAGAATCGATTAGGAACTTGAAATGAAGGTTCTAGAAAAAAAGTTCATGAGCTTACCTGAACTTGAGCTTTCACTTTTGGTACTTTCTGGCCAATTCTTTGCTTCAAATCACCTCCACTGATCCTTCTGAAAAGTTTGCAATGCTTGGTTGGAGCTTAAAGGGCCTCTATGTGAAGTTGGCAGAAGTTCAGTTCAAGAAATGTGAAAATCGTGTTTTTGATGCAAGGTGTTTCAAGGCAAAATGAAGGGTGGGAAATGATCAGTGATGAATGTGGAGTTGAATGGTGGAAAAAGTTTTGAGATTTGTTGGCTGAGTTGTGTGTTTCGAAGAGAAATGCATAAGAGAGGATTTTGGTGAATGCTGAGTTCTTGGAGGTTTCAGCTTGTGTTGTGTTATGTGTTGGGTTGCTTGAGGTCCACATATCAATCCTTGATAGGTCAGAGAGTTGTTGTGGAGCAGTGTGATTGGTATGGAGCAAAATGCATAAAGTCCACAAAGTTGTCTTTGGAGGTATGGGCTCATGGCAGGACAAGGACAATGGGGTGTCCTGCGCAGCTGACTTTAGGGAGGTCCATGGAATTGGCTTTGAGGCAATTCAGCAAGTGGGATGAAGTTTGTGTGATGTTTTGCAATTATGTGAAGCTTTGGCCCTTTTGTAATTTCTTGATGTTCAAGGCATAAAATGATGCAATTCTTTGGGAAATTCTGAATTATAGGTCATGTACTATGTTTGTGTAATGGTCAGAAGTGTGTTTGAAGTCACAAAATGCTTTGGCAAGAGTTTTTGCAAGTTTCCCTCTTTGGTGCATAAGTGAAATTTTTGTGATTTTTCTCAACTTTGCAAGGCCATAACTTGAGTTCTATGATGAATTAGATCAAGTTCTTGTACTTTTTGAAAAGGGAATGATCCAATCTACAACTTTCATAACCAAGAATTTTCCATTTGAATCATTTTTGAATCAAAAAGAGGAGGTTGAAAAACTTTCCCAAAATGGCAAGTTTGCATTACAAGTCACTTTCCCAAAATGGCAACTTTGCAAATGGCATGGAATTCTTCAATTTTGTGAACTTCTAACTTCTTATAAGATCAAATAAAGATCATATACACCCAAAATGATGGAGAAGACCCTTTGGTTGGATGATTGGGGGCCTCAGATGCCCTGATTTTGCACTGACTTGCTCAAGAAGTCATCTATTGATCAGATGCCTTCCCCATTGAATTTCTTCATGAAAATTGGTATGCATGATCCTCATATCAAGTAGAGACCAATGTAAACACCCCAAATTTGCCCTCACCCATTCACACCATGGTTTTTGATATCTTCATATGCATAAACTCAATCATAGCATCTCATACCACATTTTTAATTCACTGCATAGATTCAAAGTCATCTACATCTAGGGTTTGTGATCTGAGCAATCCAAGAGCTTCTTGAGCCACTCCAAAGGCCATAAATCACTTCAAAGGGGTCCATGTATGTTCAATAATCATATTATATCCTCTCAAAGTCAAGAATGTCAAAAAAATCACAAGAACTGAAAATGGCATGGAAGCAGAGCCAGGTTTGACTACACAGATGACCTAGAATTAGGGTTTTGGTTTCAGAGGCCATAACTCCAAATTTTTTGGTCATTCTTGTTTCTATTGGTCTCTATAGGGTATAGGGAACTTACATATCAATTTTCATGAAGAAATTCCATGGGGAAGTCATCTGATCAAGAGTTGACTTTCTGGGCAAGTCAGTGTAAAATCAGGGCATCTGAGGCCCCCAATGACCCAACCAAAGGGTGTTCTTCATCATTTTGATTGTACATGATCTTTATTTGATCATAGAAGATGTTGGAAGTTCACAAAATTGAAGAATTTCAAGTCTTTTGCAAAGTTGACTTTTTGGGAAAGTTGACTTTTTAATGAAATTGCCATTTTAGGAAACTTTTTCAACCTTTACTTTTTGATTCAAAAATGCTTCAAATGGAAAAACTTTGGTCATGAAAGTTGTAGAATGGATCATTCCCTTTTCAAAAAGTACAAGAACAAGACCTAATTCATTTTGGATCAAAAGTTATGGCTTGTCAAAGTTGGCTAAAATCACAAAATTTGAAGTTTTCTACCAAAGAGACATTTTGCAAAATGGTTTGTTCAAGTGTTCTAAAGGCCTCAAATGTGTATCATTTCTTCACAACATGATCTTGTGACATATAAAATTCAGAATGGGCCAAGGAATCACTCATCTTCATGACTTATGGAGCAAGAATTCTCATAAGAAGCAAAAGGGAGGCAAGTTGCAAAAACTCACTCAAGTGTGAATCCACTTGCTGGCTGACTTCACAAACAATCCAAGGGCTCTCCACACATCTTGCTACGCAGGACACCCCATCTGTCCTTGGCTAGCAAGTAGCCCATGCCTCTCTTACACAACTTTGACATTTTGGCAACTTGAGCCATACCAATCACAAAAGCACACATCAACTCATCTGACCAATCCCATTAGTTTATACAAGCAAAAAGCAAGCAAAAGCATATACAACACAAGCCTGAAAGTATCCAGAACTCAGCATTCTCATTTTCCACCCCATTTGCAAAACTCTTCGAAACACTCAGCACAAGCCTCAAACATACAAACCAACTTCACAAATCAACTCAGCACACTTCCCTGGTTACAAACCACCCCTCACCATAGCCTGAAACTCATTGAAACAAAAACACGATCACCACCTTCCATTGAACAGAACTTCTGCCATCTCTCAAACTATCCATTATAAACTTCAAACAAGCATTGAAAGCTTCTCAGGGGGTCCAATGGAGTTGATTGAAAGCAAGAAACCAGCCAGAAAGTACCAGAAACCAAAGCTTCAGTTCAGGTAGCCATCTCAAACTTTTTTTCCAGAAACTCCATTTTAAGTTCTTAAATGCTTCTATGCACTCCCCTGATCATGGGGATATGATTATTTTTGAAAATGGTTGAGAAACCAGGATGTATGAATGCTCTGAAACTTTTTGCCCTAAGAATGTTTTTCTTCGATTTGGCTGATTGATGAATGAAAAATGATGTTTGTTAGGGGGTTTTGATTCAGTGTTGAATGGGGATGAATTCTGGGCAGTTAGATTTCATTTTTATTACGTGTAGAGAGAGTTAGAGATTTGGATTGCCGGAGAAGACGACCGGAACAGTGTTCCGGTCGCCTGAAAGTCATTAGGGTTAATTAATTAGGGTTTAGTCTTAATTGCGTGAATTTGAATTTTGGCCGTCCAGATGCGCGCCAGGTCCACTCCCGCGCGTGTGAGTTTGAATTCTAGCCATTGATCTTGCTGACTTTCTCATTTTCAGTTTTAATTCATTTTATTTTTCATTTAATTTGATTTGTTTTCTTCATTTTATTAAAAATAGTAAAACATTTTCAAAAATTCTGAAAATTTTTATACAATCTTTTATTAATTTTCAGAAACCAAAAACATTTTTATTTTTATTTTTTGCATTAAAAAATATTTTTAATCATTTAAAAGTTTATTTTTAATTAATTAATGAGAATTAATTAATTAAAAATACTTTTAGGTATTTAAAAATCACAAAAAAATTCATGAAACCTTTAAAACCATTTAGAAACATTGTCCAACCTTCAAACCAAATTTCTTTTTTGATCTTGATATCTTTTGACAATTTTCCATGGAATTAATTTCATTTCAAGGCAATATTTTGATTCAATCTTCCAAAATTCATTTCTGCCTAACCATTGAGAGTTGGACTTTGATTCTTTTTGCATTGTGTCTTGCATATCATATAGTTTGTAGGTTTAAATTGGCATGATTTGATTTTGCATTTTCAATTTGTTTGACATTTTTCTTGACAAGGTACCTTAAAACCCTAGCATTCTTAAGAAATTCATAACCCTCATTAGGTTAAGAGTTAGAACCCCTCCTTTGGGCAGTGAGTTTGTATAGGTTTAGGGTTCCCCTGGATGCACTTTCAATTTTTTATCTTGATGTTTGCTTCTGGTTTTGGTTTTTGTTTGGTGCATTGATCATAAACCCTAATTTGGGCTTCTTTTTTGCATTCATCTTCCATTTGCTTGCATACCATGATTTTCCATGACATTTTATGCATCCATTTGATTCATGAGACATATTAGGACATATTAGAAACATGTTTGATCATTGCATCTTGCATTTGCCATGTTGTATGCCATTTGCATTTCATAACTTTTCATGTATGTTCATGGTTCTAAGCATGCTTCTCTTGCATCCATGTGTTCATATGATCATCCTCATGTCTTGATTCATGTTTGCATCATCTCATAGAATCATTAGCATCATACTTATGCTTCTGGTTTTGATTTGCATCATGCCATTTCATCTCATTTTTCATTGCATTGCATTTCTTTCACTAACTTTTCAGGTGGTAAGTCACTTTGAGAAGTGAATTTGCCTTCACTTCTCACAATTTCTTTTCATCCCTCTTATGCATCATTGCTGAATTCTTGTCTTGTGTTTGAGATTGAGCTTGCTCATTCTTCTTCATCTTACTTTCTTCCTTCAAGTGACTTGTCTTCTTAAGTGAAGCAAGTTACTTTGCTTCTCTTGGCTCCTTTCATCTGCTTCCTGGTGGTTTCTCTGAAGATGTCTCCTGTAAACCTCACAAACCTTAGGAACAACCAAGCATGACAATGATTAGGGTTTTGATTAGTCCCCCATCAGTTTTACCTTTGTGTCTCTTTGAGTCTTCTCTTCTCATCTCATAATCAGGGACTAAACCCTAAAGGCTTTAAGGCTTTGTGATTAAGCTTATGCCTGCATCCTTCTATTGGGATGGAGTGTATAACTTTAATCCTAAGTGTTAAACCCTTAATTTGTTTAAATCCTTTAATCAATTCACTTAATAATCATCAAGACAACAAGCTTGTAACTTGGGCCTTGCATTAGGTTTATAATTCTTCCTTAATTGGTTAAGAAGGACTAACCCTAGTGTTAATGGACAAGTCCCCCTCAAGTTGTCTTACAAACCCTAAAACTCACTTCATCATCTTATCATTAACTAAAATCCACTTAATAAAGGCTTTGCTTTGTCATGAGTTTAATCCCTAATCATGGATTAAGTTGAGGAGCTTTCCTCAGCTTAAACATTCTCATCTATTATCCTTCTATTAGGATGGTGTAATGAGTCTGTTTAATCCCTGATTATGGCTTAATCTTATTACTCAACACTAAACAAAAACAACAAAAACATCTAAATAAATGCAAGTAGGTTAATGATCTCAATCCTACATCATGGTGATTAAGTGTGAGAAGCTGACTTCACACTTAAGGTATTCTCATTACCCCTAATCAGAGGGAAGATGTGATGAGTTTACTAACCCATTGGTTTAGGCTTAAGCTCATTAACTTACGACAAACTTCAAAAAGTAATAAAAGACTGAAAACTCAAAAAAAAAAACAATAATCGTCTCCTCCGGGATTCTTTTCTCATCTCATTCACTCACAACCGAGAACTTGCTTCTTCTGTCTAATGCAAGACAGTTTGCACCTGAGCCAGACAGGTCATACACTTGAGCATAGACAAGCAAGCAGTTCACAAGTCAATTCTTCTTTCAGTCTCTTTGGGTCGAACTACGGTGTTCTGACTTCCTCATTGCACGAGAGGATACGTAGGCATAACTTAACTGTTATCGAACAAAAGTCTCTGTATATTCCCCCTCCCTCTAGCCTTATTATTTAGCCTCATTATCATGAGCATTTCATCTTTGTTCTTACACTGACACTTCACTTATACACTTCACTTCTCTTACACTGACACCTGTACATCCTTTTCCAGCTCTTTTATACACAAATTGCACTGACACTACCCCTTTAAAATACAAATCTCTTAAGCGTGGATCCCGTCGAGTACGACGGACAATCTGGGTGCTAATACCTTCCCAGGTTGTAACCAACCCCCTTTCTCAGTCTCTCTAGTTCGCAACCGTCTTATCCGTATCTTTTCTTAGGTTTGTGCAGCATTACCTTTCCTTCGGGATAAAAATGCCTAGCTGGCGACTCTTTCTTTTCTCTTGAGTTCACTCCTGTGTGTTCTCATCTCCTCTTTCGCCGACCGTTCGCGTCTGTACCTTTATTTGGGTTGTTCTCATTTATCGGGAGCGACAGCTTGGCGACTCTGCTGGGGACCCTTATACTGTAACCAGGGCTTCTGGTTCTTTTTGTGGGCTCCTCCTAGCGCTTGATTGATTTGTGTTCACTGGGGTGTTATGTGCTATTTGTGCTTGTATATTTTATTTATTGCTTTATGTACAGTTTTGTTTATTGCTTTCTTTACAGCTTTATATATATCATACTGTCATACTATTCTGGCTGGATCTGGTTTTGTTGCTTTGGTGGGTGGGTGTTCTATTGAGAGTTTAAGGTCCTATACCTGGGACCTGAGTGACACCTAGGCTAGAGTGGTTCATGTTCTTTCCCATTCCATTTCGGTCTGGTGCGGGAATATGAAACACGGTTCAGATATGGGTTTCTTCTTGAGAACTCTGTGCTACAGATTTCCTGTAGTGCTAGGGCTATCTGGGAAGCCTGCTAAGTCTGGATGACCTTTATTATGACCTTCAGAAACTGAGGTGAATTAGAGGAGGATCTTTTATGGTTATTGTAAACATTGTACCTCCGGGTTAGAAGTGTTTACACTTCTCATAACTGATCCAAGTCTGAGGATCCTTGTTTTAGAACACCACCTGTGAGGGGGTTGGGCTGTTTACAGGTTTGCAGGTACCCTTGACCTCAGCATACCCTGATACTTTGTTTTGATTAAGAGTACTCCATTTTGGGACAGTTCTTATGATCTTAACCCTGGACATGTGACTCTTTATTTGAGTCACCCACCTTGGTTACTGGACTTATGAACCTCCATCTGGATTTCTTGAACCTATATGGACTTATATCAAGGCAGTAATCAGATCCAGCTTGATCATAAACCCTTGCATATCATGTGCATACATCATCATTGCATCATTTAACATTTGCTTATTTGTTTTTCAGGGTATCCATACTATATTTTGGCTTGGTTTTGACCCCTTCATCTGCATAGACCTATCTTCACCAAGTATCTGCTTCAGCTATTCCTCATCAGCTACCTGCTTCAGTCACCTGCATCACCAGTCTCAGCCTGTCAGTGGCCCATCTTCTAGTATCAGTCATCATCATCAGCATCTGTTTCAGCTTTTCTTCAGCAACATGGCACCCAAGAAGAGCAACATCTCCTATCATTTCTTTGAGCCTGAGCTAGCTGGCATCAGGAAGGTCCAAGCCCTGATTACTCCAGACCATATATCACTACTCAGAGAACATTATGGAGGCATCCTTGATGTGGTTATGGATTTGGACCCTTCCCAGAGGAGCTTGATTCATACTTGCCTGCAGTTCTATGATCCCCCTCTGAGGTGATTCACCTTCCAGAATTTTCAGTTGGGACCCTTGTTGGAAGAGTATTCATCACTGATTGGTGTACCTATCAGGGGTGGAGTCCCCTTCAACCCTGAGATGGCTTTTCCTAGTAATGAAGAGGTGGCAAAGGCATTGCATCTGGAACCAGCTCTAATTGGGCAGAACATGACAGCAAAGGCTGGAATCTCTGGTCTACACTTGGATTTCTTGACCTCTCAGGCTATTCTGAAGGCCTCCTTGGGGGAGTGGAAGGCAGTCTGTGCATTATTATCCCTTAGCATATATGGGGTTATATTATTTGCAGATGAGCCTAAGTTTATTATCAAGAATGCAATCCATCTTTTCATTCTGAGGAACCCAGTGCCTACCTTACTGGGAGATTTCTATTACTCTGTTCACCAAAGGAATGAAAAGCAAAGGGGAAGATTGGTGAGATGTTGTGCTCCCCTATTCCATACTTGGCTGCTCAAACACCTGCCCAAGACTGATGCATTCTTGAATCCTCATCAACAAAAGAACTGGGCTAGGAGGCTTGTTGCTTTGACCTCAGATGACATCAGGTGGTGCACCCAGAGCACCAAGGGCAGGGACATCATTACTAGTTGTGGGCAATTCCCCAATGTACCTCTGATAGGAGTGAAGGGTTGCATCAACTACAACCCTCTGCTATTCAAAAGACAACTGGGCTATGCATTGGTCCACCCTCCTAGAGTACAAGATCTAGCTGAGACCCTTTATTGTGAGATTAAGCCTAATCTGGCTGTTGTCAGGCAAGCATCCTGGGCTTGGGACAATGTCCAGACTAAAGGGGTAACCATTCTTGGGAGATGCAACAATGTGGCCTCAGCTCAGTATTATGAGAGGTCTCATGCCAGGGCTCAAATTTATGGGATGCCCTTCACCATTGAAGATGTGCCTGGACCATCCACAGCACCACCTCCAGCCACTGTCAGCCTGGAGGAGTTTGAAAAGCTCAAAGAAAGGAATGAGAATTTGTCTGAAGCCTTGAAAAGAACCCTCTGGGAGAGGAGTGATGGTCGTCTGGACATTGAAAGGTTAGAAAAGCTTAAGGTGGAGCATCTAGCCAGGATTGAAAATTCAGAGGACTACATCAAGAAGTCCAGGGCTGGAGAACAGATTTTGAAGAATGCCTGCAAAGAGGCCCAGTTCCAGAAAGCTAGGACTGATCTTTATCTGAAGGAGAGCCAAGCTAGGTGGGTCAGGATCACTGAAGCTCGCACTCAGGAGGATAAGAGAACCCAGGACAAGATTGAGCAGTTGGAGGCTAATGCAAAGGAGCAACAAGAAGCCCTATTAGCAGCCCAGAGGGAGATCTCAGAATTGAAGCTCAGGGCTGGTGTGAAGAGGTCAAAAGACCAGGGCAGACACAAGAAGCTAACAGCAGCTATTGCCACCAGGAATCTTCTCATCAGGAATCTCACAGAGCATCCGGCTGACCCTGTGACTGAAGCACTTCTGAAGGAAGTTCAGGAGGATGAGTTTGGCCTTAATGTCTGACTTTTGCTTGTTGTTGCTTTCATTTTATGTACTTTTCTTTTTCTTATGTTGTATTTTGACCCCTCAGAGGGCATGTATTGTAAAAACAAGCTATGTATGTTTTTCCTTTTGTAATATATTCATTAGTTTGTTTTATCTGAGTTCTTTTTCTCTCAAGCAACACCAAAGCATCTTCTTCAGGGGTCTGGAAAGGTCAAAACCAAATGCCAAGCCGGATACCTTGGAAACAAATGAGCACTACATTGCATACTAACTTTTGTTTTGTTTTGTAGGTTTTTTTGTTTTTTTGTCCCACTCAGCCGTCCACACAGATATCCTACCCGCAACAACCTTCCGGGTATACAAATGGACCAAGTACAGCAGGACCTTACAGAGGTCAGGACTCAAATGGCCAATGAGAGACTGGAAATGAGAAATCAGATGACCCAGTTTATGGAGGTGATGAATGGATTGGCACAGAGCCAAGAGAGATTAAGGGCATTAGTAGAAAGGCAGACCCAGGAGGAACCCCATCTAGGGACTGGGGGAACAAGCAACAATGAGAGGGTTCAACCTCATGTTAATCCTCCAGTGTATGGGCCTCACCTTCATCCAGAGATCAACATCCCTGTTAATGTGCAAGGGAATGCCACTGCAGGCAGAGTATTACAGGAAGACCCCCAGGAAGATCAATTTACTGTAATGGGAGCTGGGGATGAAGCCTATGACAGGAGGCTAGACGAAATTGCTGAGAAATTAAGATCCCTGGAGTCCCAGAATTCCTTGGGATTTGATGTTATGGACATGGGTCTAGTGGACGGGGTAAGGATTCCCCACAAATTTAAACCTCCGTGCTTCGAGAAGTACAACGGAACTTCCCGTCCACGAACCCATTTACAATCCTTTCTGGGAAGGCTGAAGGCATATACCATGGATGAAAAGCTATGGATGTTTTATTTTGAAGATAGCTTAACAGGAGCTTCAAGGGAATGGTACTCTCACTTGACTAGAGCAACCATCAGGTGCTGGAAGGACCTGGCTGAGGCCTTTATCAGACAATACCAGTATAACTTGGATATGGCTCCTAACAGGACCCTCCTGATGGGAATGTCTCAATCATTCAGGGAGAGCTTCCGGGAATACTCCCAGAGGTGGAGATAGCTTGCTGATGCTGTCCAGCCACCCATGTCGGAAAGGGAAATGGCCGACATGTTTATGAACACCCTCCAAGGGACATATATTGACAGGCTAGCTGCCTTTTCTTCCACCAGCTTCGCTGACGTAGTCATAGCCGGGGAAAGAATTGAGAGCCTATTAAAGATGGGCAAGATTTCTGACAATGGTGCGAGCTCGTCCAGCAACCCCAGAAAACCTTTTGTAGGTCCAAGAAGAACCGGTGAGACTAATGCTATTCAGGCCAGCAGGGGCAGACCACAATATGTTCATAGGTCAGTGGCAGCAGTCACCATTCCCACTCCAATGCCTCAACAACCAGCTTATCAACCACAGCAACAACCCCATTACCAGCAACAAACTCAGTATCCTCCTCAGAGAAACTACAACAACAACAACAACAGTCAGCAAAGACCATTCCAACAGAGACCATCTCAGGCCAATAGGGTGATTGATCTGATCCCTATGCCTTATGCCGCTTTACTGCCACAGCTCCTGAAGCTCAACCTGGTTGAGTTAAGGACGTTGGCACCACCAGATCCTTCCAGTTTGCCGAGAAATTACGACGCCAACGCCAGATGTGCTTTTCACTCCAATGCACCTGGCCACAGTACAGAAAAGTGCAGAGCTTTACAGATGAAGGTACAAGACTAGGTAGATTCTAAAGCTTTAAACTTTGCACCCCCACCAAATGTTAACAAGAACCTTATGCCCAACCATGGAGGGCCCAGAATTAATGCTATTGAGGAAGATATGTCGTCTTTCTTGATAACCAGTGTTGGGCAAATTAGGACACCCCTGGTAGAGATTAAAGCTCAACTCCTTGAATGCCAGATATTCCCTGGGTGTGAGCTCGGGTGCGGTTATTGCAACATTTCGGTAAATGGATGTGACAATTTGAGAAGCGGCATAGACAGTCTTATCCAGAATGGTCTACTTCAAATCACAACATCAATACCTTCAAATCCGGCAATCTCTCCAACAACAGTTCCAGAGTCTCCTACAACTGCAACAACAATTATTCCAAACAATTCTTCAGTTTCATCAACAAATGCTTCAAATATCACTTCAACAAGCCACCTATCAACAAACATTACTTCTACAATGTCAGCACCCCTCTATTCAAAATCTTCTCCTGCAACACCAGCAAATATCTCACCAGTCACTATTTATTATGATCCGTCAAGTATTCCTCCGAACAGCAATTTTCAACAACAAGCAGTGGCATCCCCTGCCATGTCACCAGTTACTATCTACTATGATCCACATACTATTGCAACACCCTCCTCTGCTGCAGTCAGCCCGGTTACCATCACGGTACCTGGGCCTGTTCCGTATGAAAGCAGTAATGCCATTCCTTGGCATTATGGCTCTGACCTATACTGCGAGGGGCAGAAAATCACTCTTGAATCATCAACTTCTTCACCACAAATAGACAATGTGGGGGGAGGCGGAGGCTTCACTCGAAGCGGACGTCTTTTTGCCCCACAAATTCCAAGACCCATTGCTGAAGCAGAAGCTACTGCCAAGGCAAAAGGGAAGAGCATGGTGCAAGAAGAACAAGTTGCTAAAGAAGCTTTAAAGACCCCTTTTGATCAAGAGGTTGATGAATTCATGAGAATCATCAAGAAAAGTGATTACAAGATAGTGGACCAGCTTCACCAGACACCTTCCAAGATCTCCATTTTATCATTACTAATGTGCTCCGAGGCTCATCGTAACGCACTATTAAAAGTCTTGCACGCAGCTTATGTGCCAGAGGAGATTACCGTCAATCAGTTGGAAGCTGTAGTTGGAAATGTTAACGCTAGTCATGGACTAGGATTTACCAACACTGATTTGACAACGGAAGGCCGCAATCACAACAAGGCTTTGCACATTACCTTGGAGTGTAAAGGTGCAGTTCTTTCTCATGTATTGGTGGACACAGGGTCATCCCTCAATGTCCTACCTAAGAAAGCCCTTGTGAAGCTGGAGTATGAAGGATTGGCATTACGCCCCAGCAACTTGGTAGTAAGAGCCTTTGACGGTTCTAAGAGATCAGTTCTGGGAGAAATTGAGTTGCCTATAACGATTGGTCCACAGACTTTCAAAACGACCTTCTTCGTGATGGATATACAGCCTGCCTACAGCTGTCTATTGGGTAGACCATGGATACACGCCGCTGGCGCCGTGACCTCAACCCTTCACCAGAAGTTAAAATTCGAATGGGAGAGCCATGTCGTTACTATTTGTGGAGAAGAGGATATTTTTGTTAGCCATCTGGCTACATACAAATACATTGAGATGGATGGGGAGATCCATGAAACCATGAGTCAGGGATTTGAAGCCCTGAACATCAACGAAGCATCTGCTGTACTTGGGACTTCCATGACATCCTACCAGCATGCCAGGAAGGTTGTTGAAGAGGGGAATGCCCAAGGCTGGGGCAAGCTGTTGCCTGTGGAGAAGAAGGAGGACAGATTTGGGTTGGGTTACAAACCAACTCAACAAGATCAATCGGAGGCTGCTAAGAAGCCCAGTTTTGTTAGTGGGGGGATGCTCACCCCCGATGCTGTAAACAACTTGGAAGATGAGTCGGAAGATGAGCGCAACCTGGAGAGCTGGATACGTCCAAGGATCCCGGGGAGCCGTATCTCAAACTGGTCTTCCCAGGAAATTATAAGGGTTACTCCTGCAGAGTAATTATTATTTCCTGTATATTTTAAGCATGCATCAAGTCTTGCATCTTGCCCAAGATGACAAGACTCATTTTGTAATCGGGCCATCTGTAATTTTGTGCAAACAGATCAATCAATGAATATCGGATGTCTTTTGCAAATGAGTCTTTTTTCCTTTCCGTTCACTTTTTTTTCATTTTTTATTTTTGTACAAAAATAAAATGGCAATGTTTTCAAAATGATAACTTCATTTCACTTTTTCTAAGTAAGATTAAAATCAATCACTAAAATGAACAATCTAAACCCTTGCAGAGAGTGCCCTTCAGACTGCACCGACAACAGCACAGCTATGACTTCGTATGACTTTGACAATCCAATCAATCAAGCCGATGAAGGGGTTGAAGAAGATTACGAGCTTCCTGAAGAGCTAGCCAGGTTGTTAAGGCAAGAGGAGAAGGTTATCACTCCTCATCAGGAGGAGATTGAAACAGTTAATCTTGGTACGGATGAAGACGTGAAAGAAGTTAAGATCGGGGCCTGCCTACAAAACTCAGTGAAAGAACAACTGATTGATCTGCTTCGGGAGTATGCGGATGTGTTTGCTTGGTCTTACCAGGATATGCCAGGGTTGGACACCGATATCGTCATGCACAAGCTGCCTTTGAAAGAGGACTGCCCGCCAGTAAAACATAAGTTGCGCCATACTCGCCCGGATATGGCAATGAAGATAAAAGAAGAGGTACAAAAGCAGTGGGACGCCGGATTCCTCGCTGTAACTAGCTATCCGCCGTGGGTTGCTAATATAGTACCTGTGCCTAAGAAAGACGACAAGGTAAGGATGTGTGTTGACTACCGGGATCTGAACAGAGCCAGCCCGAAAGATGATTTCCCATTACCTCACATTGATGTATTGGTTGATAATACGGCTCAGTTCTCGGTGTTCTCCTTCATGGACGGATTTTCAGGATACAACCAGATCAAGATGTCACCTGAAGACATGGAGAAGACAACCTTCATCACCCCCTGGGGCACTTTCTGTTATAAGGTGATGCCATTCGGATTGAAGAATGCAGGTGCAACATATCAACGGGCTATGGTAACATTATTCCACGATATGATCCATAAAGGAATCGAGTGTTATGTGGATGACATGATTGCCAAGTCCCTCACAGAAGAAGACCACCTGGTGAATCTGTTGAAGCTATTCAAGCGTCTGAGGAAGTACCAACTGAAATTGAACCCCAACAAGTGCACATTCGGGGTCCGATCTGGTAAGCTTCTAGGATTTATTGTAAGCGAGAAAGGGATTGAAGTTGACCCCGATAAAGTCAAAGCCATTCAAGAAATGCCTGCACCAAAGTCTGAAAAAGAAGTTCGAGGGTTTCTAGGTAGATTGAACTATATTTCAAGGTTCATATCTCACCTCACTGCAACCTTTGAACCCTTGTTCAAGCTGTTAAGAAAAGAACAGACGGTCAGGTGGAACGAAGACTGCCAGAGGGCTTTTGACAAGATTAAAGAATACTTGCAAGAACCACCAATCCTTATGCCTCCAGTTGAAGGAAGACCTCTGATAATGTACTTGACAGTATTAGAAGAGTCAATGGGGTGTGTGATGGGCCAGCATGACGAGTCTGGTCGAAAAGAGTATGTAATATACTACCTGAGCAAAAAGTTTACCGACTGTGAACAACGTTATTCACTGCTCGAGAAAACTTGTTGTGCTTTAGCGTGGGCTGCTCGCCGACTGAGACAGTATATGTTGACCCACACTACCTTATTGATCTCCAAGATGGATCCAGTTAAGTACATTTTCGAGAAGCCAGCTCTTACCGGACGGGTTGCAAGATGGCAAATGATCCTCACAGAATATGACATCCAGTACACATCTCAGAAAGCCATCAAGGGCAGTGTATTGTCTGACTATCTTGCTGAGCAACCTATTGATGATTACCAGCCTATGAGATTTGACTTCCCTGATGAAGACATCATGTTCATAAAAGCAAAAGATCATGAAGAGCCTATTCACACTGAAGGGCCTAACCCGGAGGAAGAATGGACTATGATGTTTGATGGGGCTGTTAATATGAATGGTCGTGGCGTTGGTGCAGTACTCATTACACCTAAGGGAGTTCACCTGCCTTTCTCGGCAAAACTCACCTTTAACTGCACTAACAACGAAGCTGAATACGAAGCTTGCATTATGGGTCTTGAGGAGGCTATTGACCTCAGGATCAAGACATTGACTGTATTCGGAGATTGAGCTCTGGTAGTTAATCAAACCAACGGCAAATGGTACACCCACCAGGATCATCTGATACCTTACAGGGATTATACAAGGAGGTTACTGACTTTCTTTACAACGGTCAAGCTTGAGTATATCCCTCGGGACGAGAATCAGTTTGCATATGCTCTGGCTACCATTTCATCAATGATCAAAGTTCAAGCTGCCAACTTTGTACCCCAAATTTCAGTATCCAGACTTGACAGACCAGCATATGTGTTCGCAGCAGATATTGTCAAAGATGATAAGCCTTGGTTCCATGACATTAAGTGCTTCTTGGAGGATCAAACATACCCACCTGGGGCATCTTCCAATGATAAGAAGACTTTAAGAAGGCTTGCTGGCAGTTTCTTTCTGAACACTGATGGTTCCCTGTACAAGAGAAACTTCGATATGGTACTCCTCAGATGCGTTGATAGAACAGAAGCAGACTTGTTGATGCACGAAGTGCACGAAGGATCCTTTGGTACCCATGCAGGAGGGCATGCCATGGCTAAGAAATTGCTAAGATCGGGCTATTACTGGATCACAATAGATGCCGACTGTTGTGCCTATGCCAGAAAATGCCATAAATGCCAGATCTATGCGGATAAGGTGCATGTGCCTCCCAATCCTCTGAACGTGATGTCTTCACCCTGGCCCTTTTCTATGTGGGGCATTGACATGATTGGCAAGATTGAGCCGACTACTTCAAACGGCCACAGATTCATCTTGGTAGCCATTGACTATTTTACCAAGTGGGTTGAAGCAGCTTCCTATGCAAATGTTACAAGGCAAGTGGTAGCCCGATTTCTGAAGAGAGATATCATCTGTCGATACGGAGTTCCCGAGCGAATCATTACTGACAATGGTTCCAACTTGAACAACAAGATGATGGCAGAACTATGTCGGGACTTCAAGATCCAACACCACAATTCTTCTCCTTAAAGGCCAAAGATGAATGGCGCTGTTGAGGCAGCTAATAAGAATATCAAGAAGATTGTGCAGAGGATGGTGGTTACCTACAAATACTGGCATGAAATGCTACCATTTGCCTTGCATGGGTACCGTACGTCAATCAGAACATCCACTGGGGCAACACCGTATCAGCTTGTATATGGCATGGAGGCAGTCCTACCCGTTGAAGTTGAATTACCCTCCCTGCGGGTACTAATGGATGTAAAGCTGAACGAAGCAGAATGGGTCCGATCCCGATACGAGCAACTGAGTCTGATTGAAGAGAAAAGATTGGCTACAATCTGTCATGGGCAGTTGTATCAGAAAAGAATGAAGAAAGCCTTCGATCAGAAAGTCAGCCTCCGAGAATACCAAGTAGGAGATCTTGTGCTGAAAAGACTCCTCCCTCCTCATACAGACCACAAGGGCAAGTGGACTCCGAACTATGAGGGACCATTCGTAGTAAAGAAAGTTTTCTCTGGTGGAGCACTCATGCTCAGTACTATGGATGGTGAAGACTTCCCGTCCCCTGTGAATTCAGATGCAGTTAAAAAATACTTCGCATAAAATGACCCGCTGGACATAAAAACAGAATGTAAGTCCAGGCAGAAATAGGGCATCCCGGCGAGTCGAAAAAACAGAATAAAAGACTCGGGCAAAAATAAGGGAAAATAAACAAAAAAAAATGTACACCCGCTGAGTTGAAAAGCCGCATTGGACAGCTCAGGCAAAAATGGGTATCCCGATGGATTGAAAACCCGAAAGGGCGATCCATGCAAAATAAGGGAATAAGCGAACAACTGCATCCTGAATTTGTCTGTATCACTTACAACTTGGTAAGCTTCTAAAGGATCAAGCCTCTTTCAGAATCAGCCTTCTTCAGAAAGCAAGACGAGAAGAACGTCAAATGTCATACGAGTCATAGCAAAGGGGGAAGCTCCTCAAAGCATCGTCAACATTGCCAACATTTTGTTTCTCCATTTGTAACAATCTCCTCTTTTCAGGGGATATGTTTCTTTGACTGTATCTTTCCAATTCAGGGCATATGAATTAATAAAATCAGATTTTCAGTCACGTCTCGTCTCGTACATTTTATTTTTCATTTGCAAAATGTCCGATGTCTATAAGATACTGTTTGCATGAATACAAATACTTTTTCTTCTAAAAAGAAATACGCGCTTGCAGGAAATATATTTACTCCCGGGAGTGTCTGAACTCCTATGATGGAATCTGGTAAGGGATACCTCGGGATTACTTGTGCGTTCCTATCTTTGCAGGATTGCAGGTATTCAAAGCACGGCATGAGGCATGAAAGCTTCATCCCAGCAAGCTGGCAAATCAATACTCACTCAGCCTTAGCACCAGAAATGTTTTCTCCCCAGTTGAGTTGCCACTTGTTGTTTCCCCCCAGCCGAGTTACCATTTACTATTCCTCCACAGCCAAGTACAAGAGCCAGGGAACCACTTCCCCACCGAGCTTCAGCCTCTTTTCAAGAGCAACGCACGAAGGAATCACAATAGAGTGACGAAGGCTTCTACGAACCCCAGCCGGGTCCCTCATTACCAAGAATGGGTCTATCAGTGACCTATTTCTCCAAGCAGATACATCTCAATGGTCTCATACCCAGCTGGGATGTTCACTTCAAACAAATCGGCCAGAGATCTTCGCGGCAACGGGATCCGAATCCCGGATCGGTAGCTTTTGCATAATCATAGCATTCACATCATATTCACCCCACAAAGCGTAGCATTCCGTCTAATACGGAGCATTACGGCAAAAATCAAACATGTTGCATAATCATAAGTCGTGGTCTGAACCAAACACTTGTGAATAATAGCAACCCATCAACAACATACAGAATGCTCCCTAGATTCCTCAGCAAAGAGCTAAAGCAGTTGCCTTACACCCACAAATACCAGTACATACCCCTTGTGGCACCCGTCCGTGTCATATCCCCAGCGGAAAGCCGAAGCGTCCCCTTTGCACTCACAGATACATATATATAATTTTCTTGACACTCGTCTGTGTCACTTTCCCCGGCATAATTACCTAAACACTTTGTATATCAGATACTTGTTTATACTATACTCTTCTCCTTTTGACACTCGTCCGTGTCACTCTCTCCAGCAGGTTGAACACTCATCTATACACCACTCATACTTTTTTTACTTATACAGATACTCGTCCGTATCTTGTATACACCATTTACATCCCCGCAGATTCGACACTCGTCCGTGTTCTTTGTTAACCCGTTGGTACTCGTCCATACCATCATCTTAGAATATGTGTCAAGCGTTTGTTTCTACCTGATACTCGTCCGTATCATAGTCTTAAGGATGCTCGTCCGCATCTTTAACCCATACACGTGTCAAATACTCTTGTCTTTCTGAATTTAGACACTCGTCTGTGTCTACTTTTCCCCAGAAGAGTCCCCTCAGAATCAACACTCGTCCGTGTCCTTTGTTAACCAGTTGATACTCTTCCGTATCATCATCTCTGAACATGTGTCAGTATTTGTTTCTACCCGATACTCGTCCGTATCATAGTCTTAAGGATGCTCGTCCGCATCTTTAATTTATGCACAATACCAAACACTTATACCTCTTATTTTCTTGGATATAAACACTCGTCCGTGTTTATTATTCCCCAGTAAGTCGCCAGCAAAGCAAAATTTCTTTTTTACCTAACATTCGTCCTATGTCATGATAAACCCTGAGAGCAGCCGTACCCTGCTAGGTGATCGTCCTTCACCTCTTGATGATCGTCCTTCATCATGCTCATCTGATGGTCGTCCCCATCGTTGATCTTTTCTATCCGACATTCGTCCTGTGTCGTGATTGTTTTAGCAGCCGTACCCTGCTAGGTGATCGTCTTTCACCTTCTTGATGATCGTCCTTCATCATTTTATCCGATGGTCGTCCCCATCGTTGATCCTGTTATCTGACATTCATCCTATGTCATGATAAACCTTGAGAGTAGCCGTCCCCTTCTAGGTGATCGTCCTTCACCTCTTGATGATCGTCCTTCATCATGCCCATCCGATGGCCGTCCCCATCGTTGACCTTTTTATCCGGCATTCGTCCTATGTCGCGATATTTTCGGCAGCCGTACCCTGCCAGGTGATCGTCCTTCACCTTAGATGACCGTCCCTCATCTTACCCCTTTCAGAGCAGCCGTCCCTGCTAGGTGATCGTCCTTCACCTTTGATGACCGTCCCTCATCATTATTTCATTCATTCTTTAACCCGATGGCCGTCCCCGTCATGGTCCCTTTTTCCTTTTTCAGTTTAGCCCGATGGCCGTCCCCATCGTTGGTTACCGTACTTTATGAACTTGATGGTCGTCCCCATCATTTTTCATTAATCCCCAGAGAATCTTATAGATTTACTTGATGGCCGTCCCCATCATAATCTCCGGTATCCCCAGCATGTCGGCCGTCCCCGTCATTGCTTTATTTCACACATTCTCCCCAGCATGTCGGCCGTCCCCGTCATTGCTTTTCCCCAGCAGTCGTCCTCTGCTCGACGATCGTCCTCCGTCACCCTCACTTTATAATATACTTTATTTTCCTTTACAATCTATATCCCTTTTCTTCTTCATTCTGTGAGTGCAAATTTTGGACTGTCTTTGGTATTCAACCACAAGTTATCTTGTTAGCGTGTTAAGCCATTGCTTACATCCTGCACAGCTAACTCATGTTTGAATAGGGGCAGCTGTAAACACCCCAAATTTGCCCTCACCCATTCACACCATGGTTTGTGATATCTTCATATGCATAAACTCAATCATAGCATCTCATACCACATTTTTAATTCACTGCATAGATTCAAAGTCATCTGCATCTAGGGTTTGTGATCTGAGCAATCCAAGAGCTTCTTGAGCCACTCCAAAGGCCATAAATCACTTCAAAGGGGTCCATGTATGTTCAAGCATCATATTATATCCTCTCAAAGTCAAGAATGTCAAAAAAATCACAAGAACTGAAAATGGCATGGAAGCAGAGCCAGGTTTGACTGCACAGATGACCTAGAATTAGGGTTTTGGTTTCAGAGGCCATAACTCCAAATTTTTTGGTCATTCTTGTTTCTATTGGTATCTATAGGGTATAGGGAACTTACATATCAATTTTCATGAAGAAATTCCATGGGGAAGTCATCTGATCAAGAGTTGACTTTCTGGGCAAGTCAGTGTAAAATCAGGGCATCTGAGGCCCCCAATGACCCAACCAAAGGGTGTTCTTCATCATTTTGATTGTACATGATCTTTATTTGATCATAGAAGATGTTGTAAGTTCACAAAATTGAAGAATTTCAAGTCTTTTGCAAAGTTGACTTTTTGGGAAAGTTGACTTTTTAATGAAATTGCCATTTTAGGAAACTTTTTCAACCTTTACTTTTTGATTCAAAAATGCTTCAAATGGAAAAACTTTGGTCATGAAAGTTGTAGAATGGATCATTCCCTTTTCAAAAAGTACAAGAATATGACCTAATTCATTTTGGATCAAAAGTTATGGCTTGTCAAAGTTGGCTAAAATCACAAAATTTGAAGTTTTCTACCAAAGAGACATTTTGCAAAATGGTTTGTTCAAGTGTTCTAAAGGCCTCAAATGTGTATCATTTCTTCACAACATGATCTTGTGACATCTAAAATTCAGAATGGGCCAAGGAATCACTCATCTTCATGACTTATGGAGCAAGAATTCTCATAAGAAGCAAAAGGGAGGCAAGTTGCAAAAACTCACTCAAGTGTGAATCCACTTGCTGGCTGACTTCACAAACAATCCAAGGGCTCTCCACACATCTTGCTGCGCAGGACACCCCATCTGTCCTTGGCTAGCAAGTAGCCCATGCCTCTCTTACACAACTTTGACATTTTGGCAACTTGAGTCATACCAATCACAAAAGCACACATCAACTCATCTGACCAATCCCATTAGTTTATACAAGAAAAAAGCAAGCAAAAGCATATACAACACAAGCCTGAAAGTATCCAGAACTCAGCATTCTCATTTTCCACCCCATTTGCAAAACTCTTCGAAACACTCAGCACAAGCCTCAAACATACAAACCAACTTCACAAATCAACTCAGCACACTTCCCTGGTTACAAACCACCCCTCACCATAGCCTGAAACTCATTGAAACAAAAACACGATCACCACCTTCCATTGAACAGAACTTCTGCCATCTCTCAAACCATCCATTATAAACTTTAAACAAGCATTGAAAGCTTCTCAGGGGGTCCAGTGGAGTTGATTGAAAGCAAGAAACCAGCCAGAAAGTACCAGAAACCAAAGCTTCAGTTCAGGTAGCCATCTCAAACTTTTTTTTCCAGAAACTCCATTTTAAGTTCTTAAATGCTTCTATGCACTCCCCTGATCATGGGGATATGATTATTTTTGAAAATGGTTGAGAAACCAGGATGTATGAATGCTCTGAAACTTTTTGCCCTAGGAATGTTTTGCTTCGATTTGGCTGATTGATGAATGAAAAATGATGTTTGTTAGGGGGTTTCTATTCAGTGTTGAATGGGGATGAATTCTGGGCAGTTAGATTTCATTTTTATTGCGTGTAGAGAGAGTTAGAGATTTGGATTGCCGGAGAAGACGACCGGAACAGTGTTCCAGTCGCCTGAAAGTCATTAGGGTTAATTAATTAGGGTTTAGTCTTAATTGCGTGAATTTGAATTTTGGCCGTCCAGATGCGCGCCAGGTCCACTCCCGCGCGTGTGAGTTTGAATTCTAGCCATTGATCTTGCTGACTTTCTCATTTTCAGTTTTAATTCATTTTATTTTTCATTTAATTTGATTTTTTTCTTCATTTTAGTAAAAATAGTAAAACATTTTCAAAAATTCTGAAAATTTTTATACAATCTTTTATTAATTTTCAGAAACCAAAAACAATTTTATTTTTATTTTTTGCATTAAAAAATATTTTTAAATCATTTAAAAGTTTATTTTTAATTAATTAATGAGAATTAATTAATTAAAAATACTTTTAGGTATTTAAAAATCACAAAAAAATTCATGAAACCTTTAAAACCATTTAGAAACATTGTCCAACCTTCAAACCAAATTTCTTTTTTGATCTTGATATCTTTTGACAATTTTCCATGGAATTAATTTCATTTCAAGGCAATATTTTGATTCAATCTTCCAAAATTCATTTCTGCCTAACCATTGAGAGTTGGACTTTGATTCTTTTTGCATTGTGTCTTGCATATCATGTAGTTTGTAGGTTTAAATTGGCATGATTTGATTTTGCATTTTCAATTTGTTTGACATTTTTCTTGACAAGGTACCTTAAAACCCTAGCATTCTTAAGAAATTCATAACACTCATTAGGTTAAGAGTTAGAACCCCTCCTTTGGGCAGTGAGTTTGTATAGGTTTAGGGTTCCCTTGGATGCACTTTCAATTTTTTATCTTGATGTTTGCTTCTGGTTTTGGTTTTTGTTTGGTGCATTGATCATAAACCCTAATTTGGGCTTCTTTTTTGCATTCATCTTCCATTTGCTTGCATACCATGATTTTCCATGACATTTTATGCATCCATTTGATTCATGAGACATCTTAGGACATATTAGAAACATGTTTGATCATTGCGTCTTGCATTTGCCATGTTGTATGCCATTTGCATTTCATAACTTTTCATGTATGTTCATGGTTCTAAGCATGCTTCTCTTGCATCCATGTGTTTATATGATCATCCTCATGTCTTGATTCATGTTTGCATCATCTCATAGCATCATTAGCATCATACTTATGCTTCTGGTTTTGATTTGCATCATGCCATTTCATCTCATTTTGCATTGCATTGCATTTCTTTCACTAACTTTTCAGGTGGTAAGTCACTTTGAGAAGTGAATTTGCCTTCACTTCTCACAATTTCTTTTCATCCCTCTTATGCATCATTTCTGCATTCTTGTCTTGTGTTTGAGATTGAGCTTGCTCATTCTTCTTCATCTTACTTTCTTCCTTCAAGTGACTTGTCTTCTTAAGTGAAGCAAGTTACTTTGCTTCTCTTGGCTCCTTTCATCTGCTTCCTGGTGGTTTCTCTGAAGATGTCTCCTGTAAACCTCACAAACCTTAGGAACAACCAAGCATGACAATGATTAGGGTTTTGATTAGTCCCCCATCAGTTTTACCTTTGTGTCTCTTTGAGTCTTCTCTTCTCATCTCATAATCAGGGACTAAACCCTAAAGGCTTTAAGGCTTTGTGATTAAGCTTATGCCTGCATCCTTCTATTGGGATGGAGTGTATAACTTTAATCCTAAGTGTTAAACCCTTAATGTGTTTAAATCCTTTAATCAATTCACTTAATAATCATCAAGACAACAAGCTTGTAACTTGGGCCTTGCATTAGGGTTCTAATTCTTCCTTAATTGGTTAAGAAGGACTAACCCTAGTGTTAATGGACAAGTCCCCCTCAAGTTGTCTTACAAACCCTAAAACTCACTTCATCATCTTATCATTAACTAAAATCCACTTAATAAAGGCTTTGCTTTGTCATGAGTTTAATCCCTAATCATGGATTAAGTTGAGGAGCTTTCCTCAGTTTAAACATTCTCATCTATTATCCTTCTATTAGGATGGTGTAATGAGTCTGTTTAATCCCTGATTATGGCTTAATCTTATTACTCAACACTAAACAAAAACAACAAAAATATCTAAATAAATGCAAGTAGGTTAATGATCTCAATCCTACATCATGGTGATTAAATGTGAGAAGCTGACTTCACACTTAAGGTATTCTCATTACCCCTAATCAGAGGGAAGATGTGATGAGTTTACTAACCCATTGGTTTAGGCTTAAGCTCATTAACTTACGACAAACTTCAAAAAGCAATAAAAGACTGAAAACTCAAAAAAAAAAACAATAATCGTCTCCTCCGGGATTCTTTTCTCATCTCATTCACTCACAACCGAGAACTTGCTTCTTCCGTCTAATGCAAGACAGTTTGCACCTGAGCCAGACAGGTCATACACTTGAGCATAGACAAGCAAGCAGTTCACAAGTCAATTCTTCTTTCAGTCTCTTTGGGTCGAACTACGGTGTTCTGACTTCCTCATTGCACGAGAGGATACGTAGGCATAACTTAACTGTTATCGAACAAAAGTCTTTGTATATTCCCCCTCCCTCTAGCCTTATTCTTTAGCCTCATTATCATGAGCATTTCATCTTTGTTCTTACACTGACACTTCACTTGTACACTTCACTTCTCTTACACTGACACCTGTACATCCTTTTCCAGCTCTTTTATACACAAATTGCACTGACACTACCCCTTTAAAATACAAATCTCTTAAGCGTGGATCCCGTCGAGTACGACGGACAATATGGGTGCTAATACCTTCCCAGGTTGTAACCAACCCCCTTTCTCAGTCTCTCTGGTTCGCAACCGTCTTATCCGTATCTTTTCTTAGGTTTGTGCAGCATTACCTTTCCTTCGGGATAAAAATGCCTAGCTGGCGACTCTTTCTTTTCTCTTGAGTTTACTCCTGTGTGTTCTCATCTCCTCTTTCGCCGACCGTTCGCGTCTATACCTTTATTTGGGTTGTTCTCATTTATCGGGAGCGACAACCAATAGAAACAAGAATGACCAAAACATTTGGAGTTATGGCCTTTGAAACCAAAACCCTAATTTTAGGTCATCTGTGCAATTAAACCTGGCTCTGCTTCCATGCCTTCCTCAGTTCTTGTGATTTTCTGAATTTCTTGATCTTGGGAGGATATAATATGATGCTTGAACATACATGGAACCTCTTGAGATGATTGAATACCCTTGGAGTTGCTCAGATGGCTCAGGGATTGCTCAGATCACAAACCCTAGATGCAGATGACTTTGAACCAATGCAATAAAGCAAAAATGCAACATGAGATGATATGATTGATTTTTATGCAAATGAAAAGAATCACAAGCCATGGTGAAATGAGTGAGGGCAAATTTGGGGTGGTTACAGCTGCCCCTATTCAAACATGAGTTAGCTGTGCAGGATGTAAGAGACGGCTTAACAGAAAAACAAGATAACTTGTGGTTGAATACCAAAGACAGTCCAAAATTTGCGCTCGCTGGGAAAAAGGGGATATAAATTGTAAAAGGAAACAAAGTAAGATTATAAAGTGCGGACGACGGAGGACGACCATCGGGAAGGGGACGACTGCTGGGGATGAAGCAATGACGGGGACGGTCGACATGCTGGGGAAATGAAGAGATTAAGATGGGGACGACCATCAAATACAGTAACAAGGCTCTTTGGGGATAAATGATGGGGACGACCATCGGGTTGAAGAAATAAATGATGAGGGACGGTCATCAAGGGTGAGGGACGATCACCTAGCAGGGGACGAGTGCTCTGTTGGGGATAAGATGAGGGGAAGTCATCTAAGGTGAAGGACGATCACCTGGCAAAGTACGGTTGCCGAAAATATCATGACATAGGACGAATGTCAGATAGAAAGAGTTGACGATGGGGACGACCATCGGATAAGCATGATGAAGGACGATCATCAAAAGGGTGAAAGACGATCACCTAGCAGGGTACGGCTGCTCTCGGGGTTTATCATGACATAGGACAAATTTCAGATAACAAAATCAATGATGGGGGATGGCCATTGGATAAAATGATGAAGGACGATCATCAAGAGGTGAAGGACGAACACCTAGCAGGGTACGGCTGCTAAGAATATCACGACATAGGACGAATGTCGGATAGGAAAGGGTTCCAGTAATGGAGACTCCGCCGGGGAATGATGAAAGACGATCACCTTAGGGTGAAGGACGATCACCTGGCAGGGTACGGCTGCCAATAGTATCATGACATAGGACAAATGTCAGATAGAAAAGAAATTCTTTGCTTTTCACTGGGGATTTGCTGGGACCTCTTCTGGGGAATGGTAGACACAGACGAGTGTCTAAAGAGCGTATAGATATTTGTTTGTAGAGAATGTTCGGGCGACTTTACTGGGGAAAGATGACACGGAAGAGTTCCAAAAGGAGCATGTATCTGTTTTTGAGAGTGCAAAGGGGATGCCTTGGCTTTCTGTCGGGGAAATTGAGAGGTATTTTGTATATTGCTGATGTGGTATTGTTGGTATTTACAGGTGTTCGATTCAAAACATGGCTTATGATTATGCAATATGTTTGATTTTTTCCGTAATGCTCCGTATTAGACGGGATGCTACGCTCTGAGGGGAAATATGATGCGAATGCTATGTTTATGCAAAAGATACCGATCCAGGATTCAGATCCCGTTGCTTGTGGAGATCTTTGGCTGATCTGTTTGAAAAGGTGTCCCAGTTGGGGAAAAGATTATTGGTGGATCAGATATGACTTTGCTTGGGAAAATAAGTCACTGATAGACCCATCTTGGATGATGAGGGGCCCAACTGGGGCCTGTGGAAGCTTTCGTCACTTTGTTGTGAGATCTTCAGACATTGCTCTTCTGGATAGAGGTTGAAACTCTGTGGGGAGATGATTCCTTGTCTAACACTCAGCTAAGGAGGAATGATCACTGAACGACCTTCCTAGAGATTTTTGTGACTCTGCTGAAGATGATTGAAGCCTGGCAACTCAGCTGGGGAGAAGGCATCCCTGGTGCTATTTGGGAGATGTGCTGAATAAATAGTGATTTGGCAGCTTACTAGGGAGAAGCTTTCATGCCCCCTGTTGCACTTTGACTGCCTGCAATCCTGTGTGACAAAGAAACGTACAAGTATCCCGAGGTATCCCTTACTGGATTCCATCATAGGAGTTTAGACACTCCCGGGAGCAAATATATTTCCTGTAAGCATGTAATTTAGAAAAGACGCATCTGTATTCATGCAATCAAAGGACATCGGACATTTTTGCAAATGAAAATGAAATGTACGAGACGAAATATGACTGAAAATCTGATTTTATTAATTTGTGTGCCCGGAATTGGCCAGTACAGTCCAAGAAACAGATCCCCTGAAATGAGGAGATTGTTACAAAATTGAGAAACAAAAGGTGTTGGCAATGTTGATGACGCTTCAGTGTGCTTCCCTTTTGCTATGACTTGTATGACATTGACGTTCTTCTCATCTTGCATTTTGAAAAAGGTTGATTCTGACTGATGCTCGAACTCTTCGAAGCTTGCCATGTTGTAAGTGATACAGACGAATTCAGAATGCAATTGTTCGCTTATTCCATTATTTTGCGTGGATCGCCCTTTCGGGTTTTCAATCCACCGGGATACCCATTCTTGCCTGAGCTGTCCAATGCGGCTTTTCAACTCAGCGGGTGTACATTTTTATTTATTTTCCCTTATTTTTGCCCGAGTCTTTTATTCTGTTTTTGACTCACCGGGATGCCCTATTTTTGCCTGGACTTACATTCTGTTTCTATGTCCAGCGGGTCATTTTATGCGAAGTATTTTTTAACTACATCTGAATTCACAGGGGACGGGAAGTCCTCACCATCCATAGTATTGAGCATCAGTGCTCAACCCGAGAAAACTTTCTTTACTATGAATGGACCGTCGTAATTTGGAGTCCACTTGCCCCTGTGGTCTGTATGAGGAGGAAGGAGTCTTTTCAGTACAAGATCTACTACTTGGTATTCCCGAAGCCTGACTTTCTGATCGAAGGCTTTCTTCATTCTTTTCTGATATAACTGCCCATGACAGATTGTAGCCAATCTCTTTTCCTCGATCAGATTCAGTTGATTGTACCGAGAACAGACCCATTCTGCTTCATTCAACTTGACATCCATTAGTACCCGCAAGGAGGGTAATTCAACCTCAACAGGTAGGACCGCCTCCATACCATACACAAGTTGATACGGTGTTGCCCCAGTGGATGTTCTGATTGACGTACGGTACCCATGCAAGGCAAATGGTAGCATTTCATGCCAGTCTTTATAGGTGACCACCATCTTCTGCACAATCTTCTTGATATTCTTGTTAGAGGCCTCCACAACGCCATTCATTTTTGGCCTGTAAGGAGAAGAATTTTGATGTTGGATCTTGAAGTCCCGACACAGTTCTTCCATCATTTTGTTGTTCAAGTTGGAACCATTATCAGTAATGATTCGCTCGGGCACTCCATACCGACAGATGATGTCTCTCTTTAGGAATCGGGCTACCACTTGCCGGGTGACATTTGCATAGGAAGCTGCTTCAACCCATTTGGTAAAATAGTCAATGGCTACCAGGATGAATCTGTGGCCATTTGAAGCAGTCAGTTCAATCTTGCCAATCATATCAATGACCCCCATGGCAAAGGGCCAAGGTGAAGACATCACATTCAAAGGATTGGGAGGCACATGCACTTTGTCTGCATAGATCTGGCATTTATGACATTTTCTGGCATAAGCACAACAGTCTGCATCCATTGTGATCCAGTAGTAGCCTGATCTTAGCAACTTTTTAGCCATAACATGCCCTCCAGCATGGGTACCAAAAGATCCTTCGTGCACCTCGTGCATCAGCAAGTCTGCTTTTGTCTTATCAACACATCTGAGAAGTACCATATCAAAGTTTCTTTTGTACAAGGAACCATCCGCATTCAGGAAGAAACTACCAGCCAGCCTTCTTAATGTCTTTTTATCATTGGAAGATGCCCCAGGTGGGTATGTTTGATCCTCCAAGAAGCATTTGATGTCATAGAACCAAGGCTTATTATCTTTAACAAGTTCTGTGGAGAATACATATGCTGGTCTATCAAGTATGGATACTAAAATTTGAGGCACAAAGTTGGTAGCTTGAACTTTGATCATGGATGAAATGGTAGCCAGAGCGTCTGCAAACTGATTTTCATCTCGAGGGATATACTCAAGTTTGACTGTAGTGAAGAAAGTAAGCAACCTCCTTGTATAATCCCGGTAAGGTATCAGATGCTCCTGGTGAGTATACCATTTGCCATTGGTTTGATTGATTACCAGAGCTGAATCTCCGAATATAGTTAAGGTCTTGATCCTGAGGTCAATGGCCTCCTCAAGACCCATGATACAAGCTTCGTATTCAGCTTCGTTGTTAGTGCAGTTAAAGGTAAGCTTTGCCGAGAAAGGCATGTGAACTCCCTTAGGTGTAATGAGTACTGCACCAACACCACGACCATTCATATTAACAGCCCCATCAAACATCATAGTCCATTCTTCTTCTGGGTCGGGCCCTTCAGTGTGAATAGGTTCTTCATGATCTTTTGCCTTTATGAACATGATGTCTTCATCGGGGAAGTCAAATCTCATAGGCTGGTAATCATCAATGGGTTCCTCAACAAGATAATCAGACAATACACTGCCTTTGATGGCTTTCTGAGATGTGTACTGAATATCATATTCTGTGAGAATCATTTGCCATCTTGCAACCCTTCTAATACTGTTAAGTACATTATCAAAGGTCTTCCTTCAACTGGAGGCATAAGGATTGGAGGCTCTTGTAAGTATTCCTTGATTTTATCAAAAGCCCTTTGGCAGTCTTCGTTCCACCTGACCGTTTGTTCTTTCCTTAACAACTTGAACAGGGGTTCACAGGTTGCTGTAAGATGAGATATGAACCTTGAAATGTAGTTCAATTTACCTAAGAACCCCCGAACTTCTTTCTCGGTCTTTGGTGCAGGCATTTCTTGAATGGCTTTGACTTTGTCAGGGTCAACTTCAATCCCCTTCTCACTCACAATAAATCCCAGCAGCTTACCGGACCGTACCCCGAATGTGCATTTGGTGGGGTTTAACTTCAATTGGTACTTCCTCAGACGCTTGAATAACTTCACAGATTCACCAGGTGGTCTTCTCCTGTGAGGGACTTAGCAATCATGTCATCCACATAACATTCAATTTCCTTGTGGATCATGTCATGGAATAATGTTACCATAGCCCGTTGATAAGTGGCACCAGCATTCTTCAGCCCGAATGGCATCACCTTATAACAGAATGTGCCCCAGGGTGTGATGAAAGTTGTCTTCTCCATGTCTTCAGGTGACATCTTGATCTGATTATATCCTGAAAATCCATCCATGAAGGAGAACACCGAGAACTGAGCCGTATTGTCGACCAATACATCAATGTGAGGTAAAGGGAAATCATCTTTCGGGCTGGCTCTGTTCAGGTCCCGGTAATCCACACACATCCTCACCTTTCCATCCTTCTTAGGCACAGGTACGATGTTAGCAACCCACGGCGGGTAACTTGTCATAGCAAGGAAACCGGCGTCCCACTGTTTTTGTACCTCTTCTTTTATCTTCATTGCCATATCTGGGCGAGTACGGCACAACTTCTGTTTTACCGACGAGCAGTCTTCTTTCAGAGGCAGCTTATGCATAACAATGTCGGTGTCCAACCCTGGCATATCCTGATAAGACCAAGCAAAAACATCCACATACTCCCGAAGCATGTCAATCAGTTGCTCTTTCGCTGAATCTTGCAGACGGGCCCCGATTTTCACTTCTTTCAAGTCTTCTTCTGTACCAAGATTAACCGTCTCAACTTCCTCCTGATGAGGAGTGATAACCTTTTCCTCTTGTCTTAACAACCTGGCTAGCTCTTAGGGTAGCTCATAATCTTCTTCAACCCCTTCATCAGCTTGATTAATCGGATTGTCAAAGTCATACGAAGTCATAACAGTGTTGTTGTCGGTGCAGTCTGGAGGGTATTCTCTGCAAGGGTTTAGATTTGTTCATTTTAGTGATCAGTTTTATCTTGCTTTATAAAAAAGTGAAAAATGAAGTTGTTATTTTGAAAAACATTGCCATTTTATTTTTGTACAAAAAATGAAAAATGAAAAACAGTGAGCGGAAAAGAAAAGACTCATTTGCAAAAGATGTCCTGATATTCATTAATTGATCGTTTGCATAAAATACAAGATGGCCCAATTACAAAATGAGCCCTGACATCTTGGGCAAGATGCAGGACTTGATGCATGCTTTAAAGACAGGAAATAATAATTACTCTGCAGGAGTAACTCTTATAATTTCCTGGGAAGACCAGTTTGAGACACGGTTCCCCGGGATCCTTAGACGTATCCAGCTTTCCAGGTTGCGCTCGTCTTCTGGCTCATCTTCCAAACTATTCACAGCATCTGGGGTGAGCATCCCCCCACTGACAAACTTGGGCTCCGTTGCAGCCTCTGGTTGATCTTGTCGAGTTGGTTTGTAACCCAACCCGAATTGGTCTTCTTTCTTTTCAACTGGCAGCAGCTTGCCCCAGCCTTGAGCGGTACCTTCCTCAACAACCTTCTGGGCTTGTTGATATGATGTGATGGAGGTCCCAGACACAGCAGATGCTTCGTTGATGTTAAGGGCCTCAAACCCTTGACTCATGGTCTCATGGATCTCCCCATCCATTTCAATGTATTTGAAAGTAGCCAGCTGACTAACAAAGATATCCTCCTCCCCACAAATGGTAATGACTTGGCCCTCCCACTTGAATTTTAACTTCTGGTGAAGGGTTGACGTCACGGCGCCAGCGGCGTGTATCCATGGTCTACCCAATAGATAGCTGTAGGCAGGCTGTATATCCATCACAAAGAAGGTCGTTTTGAAAACCTGTGGGCCAATCATTATCGGTAACTCTATCTCTCCCAGAACTGATCTTTTAGAACCGTCAAAAGCTCTCACTACCAAGTTGCTTGGGCGTAGTGCCAATCCATCATGTTCCAGCTTCACAAGGGCTTTCTTGGGTAGGACATTGAGTGATGACCCTGTGTCTACCAATAAATGAGAAAGAACTGCACCCTTACACTCCAAGGTAATGTGTAAAGCCTTGTTGTGATTGCGACCTTCCGTTGTCAGATCAGCGTTGGTAAATACTAGCCCATGACTAGCGTTGACATTTCCAACCACAGCCTCTAACTGATTGACAGTAATCTCCTCTGGCACATAAGCTGCATGCAGGACCTTTAATAGTGCGTTCCGATCAGCCTCGAAGCACATTAGTAAAGATAGTATGGAGATTTTGGAAGGTGTTTGGTGAAGCTGGTCCACCATCTTATAGTCACTCTTTTTGATGCTCCGCATGAATTCATCAACCTCTTGATCAAAAGGAGTCTTCAAAGCGTCTTTAGCAACTTGTTCTTCTTGCACCACGCTCTTCCCTTTTGCCTTAGCAGCAACTTCTGCTTCAGCAATGGGCCTTGGTATTTGCGAGGCAAAGAGACGTCCGCTTCTAGTGAAGCCTCCGCCTCCACCCACATTGTCTATCTGGGGTGAAGAAGTCGATGAATCTAAAGTGATTTTCTGCCCCTCGCATTATAGATCTGAGCCATAATGCCAAGGGATGGCATTATTGCTTTCGTAAGGAACTGGCCCAGGCACTGTGATAGTGATCGGACTGATAGCAGCTGCTGAAGGGACCAAAATAGTGTGTGGATCATAATATATGGTAACCGGAGTTCTGACAGGAGTGGCAATTTGTTGTGAATTGTTGGAAGGAACATTGGCATGATCGTAGTATATTGTAACCGCTGAGACACTTTCATTGACTGTTGCTGATGTTATAGGAGGTACTGTTGATTTGACAGGTGTTGAAGTTGTAGCAGGAACTGATGGAATAATGGGTGTTGTCGTTGTAGAAGGAATTGTGACTAAACTTGTATCTGTTGAAGTGATTGACTGAATATTTGTTGGAGTTGTAGTAGAATCTGTTGGAACAATGGTTGCTGACGTTGTAGGAGTATCTGTGATTGTTGATGAAGGATATGTTGGAGTTGTAGTAGTTATTGTTGTAATCTGAAGAGTGCCATCTCTAATGAGGCCATCTATGCCGTTTCTCAGCCTCTCACATCCATTAACGGCAATGTTGCAATATCCACAGCCGACATCGCATTCGGGGAACACTTGGCATTCCAACAGCTGAACTTTGATTTCAACCAAAGGTGTTCGGATCTGTGCAACACTGTTAATTAATGTGGATGGTTTGCCCTCCTCAATAGCATTAATCCTAGGCCCGTTGTGACTAGGCATTGGATTTCTTGTAACATTTGGAGGAGGTGCAAAGTTGAGAGCTTTTGAGTCCACCAGATCCTGGACTTTCATCTGTAGGGCCCTGCATTTTTCAGTATTATGCCCCGGTGCGTTTGAGTGGAATGCACACCTGGCATTTACATCATAGTTCTTTGGCATATTAAGAGGATCTGGAGGTGCCAATGTCCTTAAATCAACTAGGTTGAGCTTCAGGAGTTGTGGCAAGAGTGCAACATACGGCATTGGGATCGGGTCAATTACCCTGTTTGCTTGTGATGGCCTTTGTTGGAAGGGACGCTGTTGTTGGTTGTTGTTGTACGACTTTTGTTGCGGATAATGAACTTGTTGTTGATATTGTGGTTGCTGTTGTTGAGGATATGATGATTGTTGTGGCAAAGGAGCTGGGATGGTAACAACTGCTACTGACCAGTGAGCATATTGAGGCCTACCTCTGCTTGTATGAATGGAATTTGTTTCACCTGCCCTTCGGGGTCCTGCGAAAGGTTTTCTGGGATTGTTGGACGAACTTGCACCACTATCGAAAATTTTGCCCATCTTTAAGAGACTTTCAATCCTTTCTCCGGCTATGACCACATCAGCAAAACTGGTAGAGGAAAAAGCAGTCAGTCTATCAATATAGGTCCCTTGCAATGTATTTATGAACATGTCAGCCATTTCCCTTTCTGACATGGGTGGTTGGACAGCAGCAGCAAGCTGTCTCCACCTTTGGGCATACTCCCGGAAGCTCTCTCTAGAAGATTTAGACATTCCCATTAGAAGGGTCCTGTTGGGAGCCATATCCAGGTTGTATTAATATTGACGGATGAAAGCCTCAGCCAAATCCTTCCAGCATCTTATGGTGGCCCTAGACAAGTGTGAATACCACTCTCTCGAAGCCACATTCAGCCTGTCTTCAAAGTAAAACATCCATAGCTTTTCATCCATGGTATAAGCTTTGAGCCTTCCCAAGAAAGACTGCAGATGAGTGCGAGGACAGGAGGTACCATTGTACTTTTCAAAACATGGGGGCTTGAATTTGTGGGGAATTCTCACCCCGTCTACTAATCCCATGTCCATCACATCGAAGCCCAAAGAATTCTGAGATTCCAAAGATCTTAACTTTTCGGCGATCTCGTCCAATCTTTTGTCATATACCTCATCTCCAGCCCCTATAACAGTAAACTGTTCTCCCTGGGGATCTTCCAACAGGATTGGGCCCCTAGTAGCATTACCTTGACCATTTCTTAGGATATTAACTTCTGGATTCAGATGGGGTCCAAACTCCTGTGGGTCAATACGAGGCTGGCCCCGTTCATTGTTGCTAGTTCCTCCTGTCCCAAGATGAGGCTTTTTAGGAGTTTGCCTCTCCACCAGCTCTCTTAACCTCTCCTGGCTCTGGGCTAGGCCAGTCATCACTGCCATGAACTAAGACATCTGATTTCTCATCTCCAATCTCTCATTGGTCATCTGATTTCTGACCTTAGTCAGATCCTGCTGTACTTGTTCCATTTGAATGTCGGGAAGGTTGTTACGAGTCGGGTACCGGTGTGCGCGGTTGACAGGGAACACTCGGCGACGAGCAATGTTTCCTGAGATTACAACAAAGTTAGAAACAATAAATAACAACAAAACCTACAAAACAAAAACAAAGTTAGTATGCAATGCAATATGCTTATTTGTTTTCCAAGGTATCCGGTTTGGTTCTTGGTTTTGACCTTTCCAGACCTCGAGGAAGATGCTTGATGTTGCTGAGAGAAAAGCCCAAATGAAAACAAACTAAGATATATTACAAATGGTGAACAATACATAGTTTGTTTTACAACACATGCCCATGGAGGGTCAAAGTACAATAAAAGGAAAAGTACATCAAATGGAGACAAACAACATGCAAAGAATCAGACATCCAGTCCAAACTCATCTTCTTTGACCTCCTTCAGGAGTGCCTCAGTCACTGGACCAGCTGGGTGCTTTGTAATGGTCCTAATGAGGAGGTTCCTGGTAGCAATGGCAGTGGTCAGCTTCTTATGCTTGTCCTGGTATTTTGATCTCTTCAATCCTGCTCTGAGCTTTAACTCTGATATCTCTTTATGTGCAGCCAACAGAGCTTCCTGTTGTTTCTTCTCATTGGCCTCTAGCTGTTCAATCTTGGCTTGAGTCTTCTAGTCCTCTTGTGTACGGGCTTCAGTGATCCTGACCCACCTAGCCTGGTGTAGAACCTCAAATTTTCCCTCTTCATTTTAAGCATCATAATACACCATTTGCATAATAAGCATATCATATGTATAGCATTATAGCATAGAAAAATAAAGCATGACAAGCATCAAGCCCTAGCATGAGGCATATGGCCATCTGGGGAGGTGTTGAAGGCCATTTAAGCCAAGACAAGGTTTCCAATGGATTTTTGAGAGGCCTATGATGAGTCTAGACTCCTTTGGCAAGGCCAAGTTCACTTGCAAAAGCTCAGAAGATTGCTTAATCATCACAAGTTTCAAGACAATGCAAGGCTCCTAAGCAGTGCGACCAAATTAGGGTTTTGGTTTCAAAGGCCTTAACCTCATAATTTTGGCCAACTCTTTTGGGCAATGTTTTCTATATGATAAGAGGTTCCCACATGTCAATTTGCATGGAAAAATTCCAAGTGGAAGTCAGTCTTTGCCTCAGTTACTTGCAGATGAAACAGAAAGTCAACTAGGCCCAGAAAAAGTCAACTGTGCCTTTCCAAAGGGTCCAACCCAACTTTTTTGGCCAAATGAGATCTATTCAATGTTATAAGATGTTTGGTGAGCTTAAAGTCCAAGAATTTTGGTGGTTTGAGGGGTTTTGGCAAAAGTGCACAAATTTGGTTATGGAAAAGTTACTATTTTTGGCTATTTTGACCTAAAACTTCACAAGGCCTTAACTTGATCAAAATATCTTCAAATGGACCAAAGGTAAACATGAAAGTTGGAGAGTAAGGGCTTCCATTTTTAAAAAGTACAAGATCATTTTCTGGAGATTCCTAGATTTTTCTAAAAGTCCCTCGAAAAAGTGAGCATTCTAGGGCAAATTTCAAAGTTTCAAGGCCAAGCCATTTGCACAAAGCCTCAAAAGTGGATAGTTTGATATGCTATGTCCAAAGTAAGTTTACACAATCAAAATGCATCTCATTTAGGTCATTTGGCTCAAAGAAAAGTGGCAAAATTCGTGCACATGAGAAAGTTCCATAAAACTTGCATTTTACACTTGAATTTGCACAAGGCATGACAATTGTGTGATAGCTTACATCCAAGGGCTGAAATTATTTGCTGGGAATCATTGGTGGGATGGTGAATGCACATGCAAGAGAGGCCAGCAAATCATGAGCTTGTCATGCTTATGGCACACTTGGGCCAAATTTGCATTTTCACAAAAATCAGCTCTCTCTCACGTGCATTTGTTCTAACCCTTTTGCATTGCCATATATATTCCATAACAATCAGAATTAGGGTTAGAGGCAGCCAAAATACACACTCATTCTCCCATTCTCATCTCTTATGCAAAATTGCTCATTCTCCACAAACTCTTGCTACAAGAATCCATTCACAAAACTCTTGCTGGATTCTTGATCCTCATCACTCATAGATCATTTCCATACCATTTGTTTGGATTATTCTTCAAGAATCATTCATTTCCCATTTCTTGTGCACATTTCATTTTGTGCCATAACTTTTGATCTAGGCAAGCTTTCTTCAATCCAAGACCATATTCATACTCCTCTCATCTCAAGGATCATTAAGCACCCATGGATCTAGATTTATAGTGAAGTTTGTTCAAGTGGCCATTTGAGAAGCTTTGAAGCACAAGGAAGCACATTGCTGGATTCACAAGCTTGCAAAGCCTTAGATGCATTTAGTTTGCATCTAAGGGGATAAGGAGATCATTTTCCATCATTTTATACCATTCTTGACTTCAAATTTTGAACACCACCTCAGGTACACTCAAATTTCGAATCTCATAGAAATGTGTTTGGTTGTGTGTTTTAGAATCCTCATGTTGTGCTGGTTACAATGCTCTTTGTAGTTTGTGAAATGGTTGAGTATTTACAAAGTTATGTTGATTTAAAGTTTGATGGACAATTTTATTTTCACTTATATCATGAGATTCTTTGAGTTTTGATCTAATCCAAGCATGTATTCTTGTTTAATGATGTTGGTTTGCCCATTCTGGAAGTTTTCATGGCCGGCCGTGGTTTAGTTTGTGATTTCGTATGGATAGGGTTAGGGTTAGGGTTTTGTCTCATTAATGGTAGTGAGAAGTTAGGTTTTGTTTTCATGAAGAAGAAGTTGCAGACCCAGCGCTATCTGCACCCCCTATGCGCGGCCCATTGAGTTTTCTAACTAGCGTGTTTACTTCTTGCACCCCCTTGGCCCATTTGCTTTGTTTTTATTTTTTTTTCTTTACCAATTTATTTCACTTTGCTTTTGATTCATTTTAAATATTTCTTTAAATCTAAAAAATCCAAAAAAATTCATGTACACTCCTTGATTCATCTAGTTTTTTATCATGATTTTTCCAGATTTTTATTTTCATCCCACGTGGCTGAATAAATTCAACATTGAGCATTGCTTTCTTGTGAACTCTCATAGACCAATATGCCTTGTCCAATTTCTATTTTTTTCATCCTTTAAGCTATAAACCCCATTCTTTTTGCATTCAAATCCTAAGACACTCTACTATCTTCATGATTTATCTTGGACTTTTCACAAACTTTCTTACTGGATTTTGCTTGAGTTACTTGTGCTTTAATTTTCAAAACCCTAAATGGTGATACCTTGTATCCTTGAGCTTCATTGACCTAGTTTGGTGCTGTATTTTTGCAAACCCTTTTGGATTCTAATTTCTTTGTGTTTGGAGAGTACTTTTCTGGTTGGGTAGAATTTTAAAGTGCTTGGATCTTTTTCTTGGGTATTTTCTTCCTCACCATGCCTTGTTTTGCATCCTTTGAGTCTTATAGTTTCTTTTAAGTTTAGAAGGGCACTTGTGCCAACTTCTCCTTATCTTTTGGGGTCCTTTAGAGGTTTATGGTTGCTCCTGGTCTTAGGATAGGGTTTTAATATCTTTGAGTCTTGATGTTGGGTCTCTTTTATGTGCTTTATTTCTTTAATTGTTAAGCATGCCTTCATTGCATTTGTTTCACTTCCAATCATCTCAATATGATTTTGTGTTGCTTTGCTTATCATCTTGTGAGCTCATTTCCATGCCTATATGCTTGAGTAGCTTCTGACTTGTTGGTTTATGCCTTGATTTTATGTTATTACACTAACCTTGCAGGGGCTATGGTAAGTTTGAGATGTGGGAATTTAGTTCCACATCTCCATTTCTCATATCTCCTCATATTGTTTATATGGACTAACATCTTCTTGTTGGGCTTAGGCCTTTCTCATCTCTCCTTTTATCTTCTTCTTCTCTTGAGATCCTTTTTAGGTTAGAAAGACCTCACAAACCCTAGGAACTCCATGCATGCTAACTTAGGATAGAAACTTCCCCCTAGTTTTTCCTTTTTGCTCCTTTGGTTCTCTTTCTCTTCTCATCTCATAATCATAAAAAACACTCTAATAACTTTGAAGTGATGCATTGATCTATAGCCTTATTCCATAAGGTATGCTTGTAGTCTTCCCATCTTGGGATAGTACAAGTTTACCTTGTGATGCACAAGTCTGATCAAGGTATCTTCTTCATAAAAGAAAAGTCTAAAAAACACTTCTTCATCTGTAAATAACCAAAAGCACTTAATAATTAAACAAGTTAGTGAGCTTAGGCCCTGATCTTTGGGTTCAAGTTTTGGGGATCTTCTCCTTACTTGAGTGTGCTTGTTCTATTATTCCATCTTGGAATGTAGTGACAAGTGCACATTCCATTGATGAGAGCTTGAGTTCACTTCCTTGTGACACACTCATAAAAGCTTCTAAAAATCACAAACAAACAATAAGCGTCTTTCCTTCGGGAATTCTTTTCTCATCTCCTTCGCTCCGTACGCGAACTTGCTCTTACTTGTCACTTTGCAAGACGGTAACGCACTCGTCGTCCGAGTCTGCAACGCCTGAGCAGTGGCATAGGCAGTTCAAGCCTTAATTCACAAGCAATTTCCTTGTTACCCCTAGTTAGGGGAACTACGGCGTCTCTGATCCTCATTATCCTGATGAGGTACGTAGGCAGCGGGGTAGGGCCCGTTCGAGCACAATCTTTATTTTCCCTACATTTTTCCTCTTTGTTTCATATTCATTGCTTTTCTCAGTTTCTTTTCCAGTTCCAGTTTCTTTTCATTTTCATTTCTTTGCTGCAGTTTTCATACCTTCACCCTTTGAAACAGTTTCTTTTGCAAGCGTGGATCCCGTCGGGTACGGCGGACGATCTGGGTGCTAATACCTTCCCAGGTCGTAACCGACTCCCGAACTCAGTATCTTTGGTTCGCAGGACCTGTGTCCTTCCTCTTTCTTTCTTCTGGTTTGTGCAGCATTACCATTCCCTTTCTTTGGGATAAAAATGCATGGCTGGCGACTCTATTCTTTTCCGCGCCACTTTCGCGTTTGTACCAGGATGGAAATCCGGGGAGCGACACCTGGCTTTCTTGCAGATAGTGCTCAGCCCTAGCTTTCTGAATCTTGGCCTCCTTACATGCATTCTTCAATATCTGTTCCCCAGCCCTTGCTTTCCTTATGTAATCCTCTGTCTTTTCAATTTTTGGCAAGATGCTCCACCCTGAGCTTTTCCAATCTCTCAATGTCCAGACGACCATCACTCCTTTCCCAAAGGGTCTTCTTCAAGGCTTGAGATAGCTGCTCATTCCTTTCCTTCAACTTTTCAAATTCCTCCAGGCTCACTGTTGCTGCAGGTTGTACTGTGGATGGCCCAGGTATGTCTTCCAAGATGAAAGGCATTCTGGTAATTTGAGCTCTGGTACGGGACCAATCATAGTACTGAGCTGAAGCAACATTATTACATCTTCCAAGAATAGCTACCCCTTTTGTCTGGATGTTGTCCCAAGCCCAGGATGCTTGTCTGACAACAGCTGAATTAGGTTGCACTTCACAATATAGGGTCTCAGCTAAATCCTGTCCTCTGGGAGGGTGAACCAAGGCATAACCCAGTTGTCTCTTAAACAGTAAAGGATTGTAGTTGATGCAACCCTTCACTCCTATTAGAGGCACATTTGGGTATTGTCCACAGCTGGTGATAATGTCCTTGCCTTTGGTACTCTGGGTGCACCATCTAATATCATCTGAAGTCAAGGCAATGAGCCTCCTAGCCCAATTCTTCTGCTGGTGGGGATTCAAGAAAGCATCTGACTTAGGCAGGTGTCTGAGCAGCCAGGTGTAAAACAAAGGAGCACAACATCTTACCAACTTCCCCCTCTGTTTCTCATTCCTCTGATGAATGGAGTAGTAAAAATCTCCTAGCAGTGTGGGTACTGGGTTCTTCAGGAGAAACAAATGGATGGCATTCTTGCTGACAAATTTGGGCCCGTCTGTAAACAGTATAGCCCCATATATGCTGAGGGCTAACGGGGCACAGACTGCCCTCCACTCTCCCAATGAAGCCTTCAGGATGGCCTGAGAAATTAAGAAGTCCAAATGCAAACCAGGAATCCCAGCCTTTGTTGTCATGCTTTGCTCAATCAGGGCAGGCTCCAAGTATAGTGCCCTTGCTATCTCTTCATTTCTGGGAGCTGGCATCTCTGGGTTGAAGGGGATTCCACCTCTGATGGGTACTCCAATCAATAAAGAGAACTCTTCCAGCAGAGGCCCTAGCTGAAAGTCTGGAAATGTGAAGCATCTCAATGGAGGGTCATAAAACTGCAAGCAGGTGTGGATCATGCTCCTCTGAGAAGGATCAAGGTCCATAACCATATCCAGGATACCTCCATAATGCTCTCTAAACAATGGGATGTGATCAGGTGTGATGAGTGACTGGACCTGCCTGATACCAGTCAACACAGGCTCAAAGAAATGGTAGGATATGTTGCTCTTCCTAGGAGTAGTCATGAATGCTTGCTGAAGAAGCTGGAGATAAGTGTTGATGAAGATCACAGGCTGATGCTGGAAGTAGACCACTGACAGACTGATGCTGATGAGGATGGAGATAACTGAAGCAGACAACTGATGAAGATAGCTGAAGCAGAGGTCTATGCAGAAGAAGGGGTCAAAACCAAAACCAAGATATAATGAGGTGGATACCCTGAAAAGCAAATAAACAAATGTTAAATGATGCAATGATGATATATGCAAATGATATGCAAGGGTTTGTGATCAAGCTAGATCTGATTATCTGTCTTGACATAAGGCCCATGTATGTTCAAAAGTCCAGATGAAGGCTCAGAAATCCAGTAACCAAGGTGGGGGACTCAAATAAAGAGTCACATGTCCAGGGTTAATCACAAGAACTGTCCAAATTAAAGTATTCTTAAACAAAACAGTAACAGGGTATGATGTGGCCAAGGGTTCCTGCAAACCTGTAAACAGCCCAACCCCCTCACAGGTAGTGTTCTAGAACAAGGATCCTCAGACTTGGACCAGTTATGAGAAGTGTAAACACTTCTAACCCGGAGGTACAATGTTTACAATAACCATAAAAGATCCTCCTCTAATTCACCTCAGCTTCTGAAGGTCATAATAAAGGTCATCCAGACTTAACAGGCTTCCCAGATAGCCCTAGTACTACAGGAAATCTGTAGCACAGAGTTCTCAAGAAGAAACCCACATCTGAACCGTGTTTCATATTCCCACACCAGACCGAAATGGAATGGGAAAGAACATGAACCACTCTAGCCTAGGTGTCACTCAGGTCCCAGGTATAGGACCTTAAACTCTCAATGGAACCCCACCCACCAAAACAGCAAACCAGATCCAGCAAAGATAGTATGACAGTATGATGCATAAAGCTGTAAAGAAAGCAGTAAATAAAACTGTACATAAAGCAATAAAGCAAATACATAAACACAATTAACACATAACACCCCAGTAAACACAAATCAAACAAGTGCTAGGAGGAACCCACAAAAAGAACCAGAAGCCCTGGTTACAATATAACGATTCCCCAGCAGAGTCGCCAAGTTGTCGCTCCCACTAAATAAGGCTTTCTCAAATAGGGTACAGACGCGAACGGTCGGCGAAAGGAGGGAACACACAAGGGTGAAGTGAAAAGAAAAGAGTCGCCAGCTAGGCATTTTTATCCCGAAGGAAAGGTAATGCTGCATAAACCTGGAAAAAGGATGGATAAGACGGTTGCGAACCAGAGAAACTGAGAAAGGGGGTTGGTTACAACCTGGGAAGGTATTAGCACCCAGATTGTCCGTCGTACTCGACGGGATCCACGCTTGAAAGATTTGTGTTTTAAAGGGGTAGTGTCAGTGCTATTTTGTGTGCAAAAGAGCTGGAAAAGGATGCAAGTGTCAGTGTAAAAGAAATGTGAAGTGAAATAAAAGAGTGTCAGTGTAAGAAAATAATGAAATGCTCAAGACCATGAGGCTTAAAGAATAATGCTGGAAGAGGGGGATTATACAGAGACTTTTGTTCGATAACTGTTAAGTTATGCCTACGTATCCTCTCATGCAATGAGGAAGTCAGAACACCGTAGTTCGATTCAAAGAGACTGAAAGATAAATTGACTTGATGAACTGCTTACTTGTCTATGCTCAAGTGTATGACCTGTCTGGCTCAGGTGCAAACTGTCTTGCATTGGACGGAAGAAGCAAGTTCTCATTTGTGAATGAAGATGATGAGAAAAGAATCCCGGAGGAGACGATTGTTGCTTGTTTTTTGATGTTTTCAATCTTTTATTGCTTTTGGGAGTTTGTCATAGGTTAATGAGCTTAAGCCTAATCCAAGGGTTAGTAAACTCATCACATCCTCCATCTGCTTAGGGGTAATGAGAATACCTTAAGTATGAAGTAAACACCTCACACTTAATCACCATGATGTAGGATTAAGATCATTAACCTATTTGTGATTATTTAGATGTTTTGGAGTTTTTTTTAGTGCTAAGTAATGAGTTTAAGCCATAATCAAGGATTTAATGGACCCATTACACCATCCTAATAGAAGGATAACAGATGAGAACATTTAAGCTGAGGAAGGCTCCTCAACTTAATCCATGATTAGGGATTAACCTCATGACAAAACAAAGCCTTTATTAAAGTGGATTTTAGTTAATGGTATGATTAAGAAGTGAATTTTATGGTTTGTAAGACAACTTTAGGGGGACTTGTCCATTAACACTAGGGTTAGTCTTTCTTAACCAATTAAGGAAGAATTAGAACCCTAATGCAAGGCCCAAGTTACAAGCTATTGCCTTAGTGATTATTAAGATGGATTGATTAAAGGATTTAAACACATTAAGGGTTTAACACTTAGGATTAAAGTTATACACTCCATCCTAATAGAAGGATGCAGGCATAAGCTTAATCACAAAGCCTTACAACCTTTAAGGTTTAATCCTTGATTATGAGATGAGAAGAGAAGACACAAAGATGACACAAAGGTAAAACTAATGGGGGGACTAATCAAACCCTAATTGTTATCATGCTTGGGTATTCCTAGGGTTTATGAGGCTTGCAACAGATCTTCAAGGAAAAGCCACCAAGGAAAAAGCAGGATTGAAGGAGGAGAAGCAGAAAGAAGCAAGACAACTTACATCACTTAAGAAGATAAGTTGCTTTGAAGAAAGAAAGTGAGGAGGGAACATGTATGATCAAGCTCACTCTAATACAAAAGTAAAATTCATCAATGAATTCATAAGAGAGGTGAGAAGATATTGTGAGAAGTGAAGGCAAATTCACTTCTCAAACACTTACCACCTGAAAAGTTAGCAAAAGAAAGTGAAATGGAATGAAAATGAAATGAAATGCAAAGATGGAAACCAAAATCAGAAGCATTTTCATGATGTTAATGATGCAAAGAGATGATATAAATGTATGTCATGAGATGAAGATGATCATACAAAGGATGGGAATGCAAATGAAGCATAAAGGAAGCATGAAAGTTCATGAATGCAAATGGAATGTAATGGAAGCATAACATGGAAAATGAATGATGCAATGATCAAACATGATTTCAATGTGTCCTAAGATGTCTTACATGTCATGTGAATGCACAAAATGTCATGGCAAGTTCATGTATGCAAGCATATGAAGGATGGATGTAAATGGAGATGCAAATTAGGGTTTATGAACAAGATGCAATGCAAAATTCAAAATCAGAAGCAAATGACAAGATAAAAAATTGAAAATGGGATCAAAGGGACCTTAAACCTATATAAGTTCACTGCCCAAAGGGGAAGACCTAACTCTTAACCTAATGAAAGTTATGATTTTTATAAGTTTGCTAGGGTTTTAAGGCACCTCTTAAGGAAAAATGCAAAACAAAATGAAAAATGAAAGATAAATTCATGCCAATTTTATCCTAGAAACTACATGATATGTGGAATGCAATGCAAAAAGAACCATTATCAAACTCTTCATGGTTAGGCAGAAAAGATTTTTCTAAGTTAGGGTCAAAATATTGACTTTTAAGAACCCTAAATCAAAAGAAAAATGTCAAAATGGATCAAGAACCAAAAAGAAATTTGTATGAATGGCTTGATAATGTCTCTAAATGTGTCAAGATGCAATGTGATTTTTTTGGTGATTTTTAGAAACTTAAATGGTATTTTAATTAATTAATTTCCATTAATTAATTAAAATAAACATTTAAATATTTTTAAAAATACAAATTTTATGCAAAAAATAAAATAAAAATTATTTTCTGGTTGAGAAAAATATTTGAAAGGAAAATGCAAAAGGAAAATATTTTTTAAGATTTTCTAACTATTTAAAATAAATTGTGCAAGATAAATGATAAAAATGAAATTAAAATGAGGATTAATGGAAGTCAACTGATCCAGTGGTCCATGTTTGAACCCATGTTGACTGCGCGCGCATATATGTGGACAAGATTGAATCTGGCTTAATTATGTAATTAACTTAATTAATTAATATTTAAACTTAAGTGGAATGATCTGGACCGCATACACGCGCGCGAAACTAAATCCTAAGGCTGACATTCAAACTGAGCCACTAAACCCTAATTAGGGTTTTAATCACTCTCAGGTGACCGAAGCTAGCTCCGGTCATCTTCTCCGGCTAGCCAAACATGCTATCTCACCTAATACGTAACCCCAAGCTCTCAAACTTTCCAGAAATGATCCTCACATCACTCCCAACAAGAATCAGACAACAAAAATCATTTATTTACCATCAAGAACATGAATCGAAGCAAAATGGAAAATACATCAAAAGTTTCAGAAGCTTCATACATGCTTGTTTCTCAATCATTTTCAAAAGTAAAGACATCATGATCATCAGGAGAGCACATAGAATCGATTAGGAACTTGAAATGAAGGTTCTGGAAAAAAAGTTCTTGAGCTTACCTGAACTTGAGCTTTCACTTTTGGTACTTTCTGGCCAATTCTTTGCTTCAAATCACCTCCACTGATCCTTCTGAAAAGTTTGCAATGCTTGGCTGGAGCTTAAAGGGCCTCTATGTGAAGTTGGCAGAAGTTCAGTTCAAGAAATGTGAAAATTGTGTTTTTGATGCAAGGTGTTTCAAGGCAAAATGAAGGGTGGGAAATGATCAGTGATGAATGTGGAGTTGAATGGTGCAAAAATTTTTGAGATATGTTGGCTGAGTTGTGTGTTTCGAAGAGAAATGCATAAGAGAGGATTTTGGTGAATGCTGAGTTCTTGGAGGTTTCAGCTTGTGTTGTGTTGCTTGAGGTCCACATATCAATCCTTGATAGGTCAGAGAGTTGTTGTGGAGCAGTGTGATTGGTATGGAGCAAAATGCATAAAGTCCACAAAGTTGTCTTTGGAGGTACGGGCTCATGGCAGGCCAAGGACAATGGGGTGTCCTACGCAGCTGACTTTAGGGAGGTCCATGGAATTGGCTTTGAGGCAATTCAGCAAGTGGGATGAAGTTTGTGTGATGTTTTGCAATTATGTGAAGCTTTGGCCCTTTTTTAATTTCTTGATGTTCAAGGCATAGAATGATGCAATTATTTGGGAAATTCTGAATTATAGGTCATGTACTATGTTTGTGTAATGGTCAGAAGTGTGTTTGAAGTCACAAAATGCTTTGGCAAGAGTTTTTGCAAGTTTCCCTCTTTGGTGCATAAGTGAAATTTTTGTGATTTTTCTCAACTTTGCAAGGCCATAACTTGAGTTCTATGATGAATTAGATCGAGTTCTTGTACTTTTTGAAAAGGGAATGATCCAATCTACAACTTTCATGACCAAGAATTTTCCATTTGAAGCATTTTTGAATCAAAAAGAGGAGGTTGAAAAACTTTCCCAAAATGGCAAGTTTGCAGTACAAGTCACTTTCCCAAAATGGAAACTTTGCAAATGGCTTGGAATTCTTCAATTTTGTGAACTTCTAACTTCTTCTAAGATCAAATAAAGATAATATACACCCAAAATGATGGATAAGACCCTTTGGTTGGATGATTGGGGGCCTCAGATGCCCTGATTTTGCTCTGACTTGCTTAAGAAGTCATCTATTGATCAGATGCCTTCCCCATTGAATTTCTTCATGAAAATTGGTATGCATGATCCTAATATCAAGTAGAGACCAATAGAAACAAGAATGACCAAAAAATTTGGAGTTATGGCCTTTGAAACCAAAACCCTAATTTTAGGTCATCTGTGCAGTTAAACCTAGCTCTGCTTCCATGCCTTCCTCAGTTCTTGTGATTTTCTGACTTTCTTGATCTTGGGAGGATATAATATGATGCTTGAACATACATGGACCCTCTTGAGATGATTGAATACCCTTGGAGTTTCTCAGATGGCTCAGGGATTGCTCATATCACAAACCCTAGATGCAGATGACTTTGAACCAATGCAATGAAGCAAAAATGCAACATGAGATGATATGATTGATTTTTATGCAAATGAAAAGAATCACAAGCCATGGTGAAATGAGTGAGGGAAAATTTGGGGTGTTTACAACTGGGAAATAAACCCAACCAAATGACGCTTTGGTGACTGAAGTGGAGAGAAAGCAGACGAGCTCCTTCCATGCTGAAACTGTTATTTGGAATAAGAATACTTTGACAGACGAGTCTTCTTCGAACAATCCTGTTACGCCAGGAACTGGACATACGAGTCCTCACATACTTTGCAAAATATATGACTTGAGATAGACGAATCTCCTTCGGATAAACCTGTTACGCCAGGACCGGTGATGCACTTGAGTCTGTGGGATAGACATGCATAATCAGGATAGACGAACCCTCCTCATATATTATCCGTGGATATATGAACTAAGACAGACAAGCCTTCTTCGAGCAAACCAGTTACGCCAGGTGCAACCTTAATAAGTGGTGCTTGAGACAGACGAGCCTCCTTCGGATAAACCTGTTACGCCAGGACCGATAACCATTTTGACGTTTAATCCCACTGTCAGGATTTCAAACCTCTTCAACACAGACGAGTATTGGATGATCATCAAGAGAAACACAGACGAGCGCTATAAGTTAATGATACAAACGAATATCAGACGATGATCTAAGAAACACAGACGAGCGCTTCAGGCAATGATACAGACGAATATCAGCCACTGGTACAGACGATTACCAGAAATTCAAACACAAACGAGCGTTTGGAGTAGCAATACAGACGAGTATCAGGGTAATTATCAAATCAACACATATGGATATAAGCTAACACAGACGAGTGTGGGGCTGATACAGACGAGTATCCAAACAATGCAGACAAGCTTCAAACAGATAACAAACACAGACGAGTGTTGGGGAGTGCAGATGAGCAACAAGCAAACTTCAAACACATACGAGTGTTGAGAAATGCAGATGAGCAATAAGCAACCATCAAACACAGACGAGCAGTAACAAATATCAAACACAGACGAGTGTTGGGAGGTGCAGACGAGCATCAAACAAATTCCTGATTGGCAACAAGAATCACAACTCTGCAGGGGAGAACCAAGTCAAGAGGCTTTTACACTTAACTTTGGTTAGGGAGATGAATAACTGTTTGTATCATCACATTGACCAAAAATAAATTGGCGACATCTCTGGGGAATATTTCACTGATGGGAGTGAAACCCAAATATGAACCTTGTGGGGAAATCAGGCATTCAGCTTCCTGCTGGGCATACTCCACTTGTGGGAAAATAAACTGCTAGGGATCCCACCTGCCTTGACTTAGCTGGGGAAAACTCTGTTTGGGAGAATGTGACGCCATCCTGCATAACCTGCAACAACAGAATACACATATGTGCCCCGGGGACTTGCATGGTATGATCTGTTCATCCATCGTCGCCCGAAACTCAAAGAAGATTTCAAATGTTTCCCTGCAATGTCATTTTTCTTTTATAAAACAATCACCATGTTTTAGATGCAATGCTATTTTTTGCCAAAAATTCAGGACATTTTGCAAACAAAAGATAAACACAACACAGCTTTTTGACTGAATATTCTTTCGTTGAAAGGCCTCTGAATAGACAAAGTTTTTACATCAGGAAGCAACCACCTGGAAAGAGGTAGCTACCATAAAATTTAGAAAATAAACTATCCTAATGGCAACGGACACGACATCCCAATGAGTTTCCTTCTTGCTATGACCAGCATGTCTTCAAAACTCTCCATTCCTGCCTTTGCTTTCTGAGAAGATGAGGGGACTGATTCCTATCCTTCTGATATTGTCAAGTTGTACAAAATGGTGATTTGGTTTAGATTACTCGGATCGCAATTGTTCACTTATTCCCTTGTTTTGCATGGATCGCCCTTTCGGGTTTTCAATCCACCGGGATACCCTTTTTTGCCTGAGCTGTCCAATGTGGCTTTTCAACTCAGTGGATGTACATTTTTTCCCTAACTTTTTCCCGAGCTTTTTATTCTGTTTTTAGCTCGCCGGGATGCCCTTTTCTTGCCTAGACTTTAATTCTGTTTTTGTGTCCAGCGGGTCTATTTATGCGAAGTATTTTTTAGCTGCGTCCGAGTTAACAGGGGATTGGAAATCTTCTCCATCCATAGTGGTGAGCATCAGTGCTCCTCCTGAGAAAACTTTCTTTACTATGAATGGTCCTTCGTAGTTTGGGGTCCACTTGTCCCTGTGATCTGAACCTGGAGGAACAATCCTCTTGAGCACAAGCTCTCCTACTTGATACTCCCGAGTACGTACTCGTTGGTCGAATGCTCGCTTCATTCTCCTCTGATAAAGCTGACCATGACAAATAGCCGCTAATCTCTTTTCCTCAATTAAGTATAGCTGATTGTATCGAGCACGTACCCATTCAGCCTCATCAAGCTTCACATCCATCATCACACGCAATGAAGGAATTTCTACCTCAACAGGCAAGACTGCCTCCATACCATATACCAATGAGAAAGGAGTTGCCCCAGTTGACGTCTTGACTGACGTTCGGTACCCATGCAACACAAATGGTAACATCTCATGCCAATCTTTGTAAGTGACAACCATCTTTTGCACAATCTTCTTGATATTCTTATTTGCTGCCTCCACCGCACCATTCATCTTAGGCCAGTAAGGAGAAGAATTGTGATGCTGAATCCGAAAGTCCCGACACAATTCTGCCATCATCTTGTTGTTCAAGTTAGAACCATTGTCAGTAATGATTCTTTCGGGCACTCCGTATCTGCAAATAATGTCTCTTTTCAAAAATCTGGCTACCACTTGACGAGTGACATTGACGTAAGATGCTGCCTCCACCCATTTAGTGAAGTAATCGATCGCAACCAAGATGAAGCGATGACCATTTGAAGCAGTAGGCTCTATTTTTCCGATCATATCAATGCCCCACATAGAAAAGGGCTAAGGAGATGACATGACGTTGAGCGGGCTTGGAGGAACATGCACCTTGTCTGCATAGATCTGGCACTTGTGGCACTTACGGGCGTATGAACAACAGTCTGCATCCATTGTTATCCAATAGTACCCCGATCTCAACAACTTCTTAGTCATAGCATGCCCTCCTGCATGAGTACCGAAAGATCCCTCATGGACTTCCTGCATTAACAGGCTTGCTTCGTGTCTATCCACGCATCTGATCAAGACCATGTCAAAGTTCCTCTTATACAAAACCCCATATGTATTCAAGAAGAAACTAGCAGCATGTGGCCTTAAGGTCTTCTTGTCATTGGATGATGCCCCAGCTGGGTATTCTTGCTTTTCCAGGAATAGCTTGATATCAAAGTACCAAGGTTTCTCATTAGACACTGCATCTACAGAGAAAGCATGAGCTGGTGCGTCAAGCCTGGAAATATCAATCCTGGGCACATAATTCCAACACAAGACTTTGATAGACGAAGAAAGAGTAGCCAATGCATCGGCAAATTGATTCTCATCACGTGGTATGTATTGAAGCCTAACTGTTGTGAAGAATGTCAACAGTTTTCTGGCATAATCCCTATAAGGAATTAAGTGTTCTTGATGCGTATACCACTTGCCGGTAATATGATTGATAACGAGGGCTGAATCTCCGAATATATCGAGGGTCTTAATCCGAAGATTAATAGCCTCTTCTATCCCCATTATGCACGCCTCGTATTCCGCTTCATTGTTGGTGCAACCAAAAGTAATTCTGGCAGCGAAGGGAAAGTGAACACCTTCAGGAGTGATAAGAACAACACCAACTCCACGTCCGTTGATATTGACTGCCCCATCAAACATCAACTTCCATTTGGATTCAGGGTCTGGCCCCTCCTCCGGAAGTGGTTCCTCGCAATCTTTTGCTTTGAGGTACATGATGTCCTCATCAGGGAAATCAAACTTCATTGGCTGATAGTCATCTTCAAGAGGTTGTTGTGCAAGATAATCTGACAATACACTTCCCTTGATGGCTTTCTGAGAAGTATACTGTATGTCATACTCTGTTAAGATCATTTGCCACCTAGCAACCCTTCCGGTTAACGCTGTTTTCTCAAAGATATACTTGACAGGAGACATTTTCGAGATTAGCAGTGTGGTATGGGTCAACATATATTGTCTCAGTCAGCGAGCAACCCATTCCAAAGCGCAACAAGTTTTCTCGAGCAGTGAGTAACGGGATTCACAGTCGGTAAACTTTTTGCTAAGGTAATAAATAGCATACTCTTTTCGACCAGACTCGTCATGTTGGCCTAGAACACACCCCATCGACCCTTCTAGCACAGTCAAGTACATGATAAGCGGCCGTCTTGGAACTGGAGGCATTAGAATCAGAGGTGTCTGCAAATATTCTTTTATCTTTTCAAAGGCTCTTTGACAGTCCTCATTCCACCTGACCGTTTGCTCTTTTCTTAGAAATTTGAATATTGGTTCAGACGTGGCAGTTAAATGAGATATGAACCGTGAAATGTAGTTCAATCTCCCTAAAAACTCGTGCACTTCTTTTTCTGTTTTCGGTGCAGGCATATCTTGTATTGCTTTTACTTTTGCAGGATCCACCTCAATTCCTTTCTGGCTAACAATGAAACCCAGCAGTTTTCCGGAACGCACTCCGAAAGTGCACTTGTTTGGGTTAAATCTCAGCTTATACTTTATCAGTCTATCAAACAGCTTCTTGAGATTGACTAGATGCTCTTCTTCATTTCAGGACTTAGCAATCATATCGTCCACATAGCACTATATCTCCTTGTGTATCATGTCGTGGAACAATGTGACCATGGCCCGCTGATATGTTTCCCCGGCGTTCTTCAAACCAAAGGGCATCACTTTGTAGCAGAATGTACCCCACGGGGTAATGAACGTTGTTTTCTCCATGTCTTCCGGTGCCATCTTAATCTGATTATATGCGGAGAAGCCATCCATGAAGGAAAATACCGAGAATTGAGCGGTGTTATCTACCAGCACGTCAATGTGAGGTAATGGAAAGTCATTTTTTGGGCTTGCTCTGTTTAGATCTTGGTAATCAACGCACATCCGGACTTTGTCTTCCTTCTTTGGTACAAGCACAATGTTATCTACCCAAGGTGGGTAACTAGTTACGGCAAGGAATCCGGCATCCCACTGCTTCTGAACTTCCTCCTTGATCTTCATCGCCATGTCAGGACGAGTTCTTCTCAACTTCTATTTCACAGGAGGACAATCCTCTCTCAATGGTAGCTTATGCACAAATATGTCAGTATCCAACCCTGGCATATCTTGATACGACCAGGCGAAGATATCCACATATTCCCGCAGCATACCAATCAACACTTTCTTTACTTCGGCCTGCAGACTGGCCCCAATCTTGATCTCTTTCTTCACATCTTCAGTTCCAATGTTAATGATCTCTATTTCTTCCTGATGAGGCTGGATAACCCTTTCCTCTTGTTTCAACAACCTGACCAATTCTTCGGGGAGTTCACAGTCTTCCTCAACCCCTTCATCAGCTTGGTAGATAGGATTGTCAAAGTCATGCGTGGTCATAGCAGGAACGTTATCACTAGAATCCGGATGATCAACACTGCACAAATGATGTGCTTATTTCAGAATCTGTTTATTTTCAAAAGAGACGCAAACACACAAACAAAAAGAAAAACACATTGCCATTTTTTTTATACTTTTTTAGTGAAAAATTTAAAACGAAAGAAAGAGAACACAATTTGTCTGAAAATGTCCTTTATTTCATGGTAAAATAAATGCATACAAAGCATGGTGGCCCTACAAATGGATCCTTGCACCTTGGGCAGAGTGCGGGATTGACAATGCAGCATGATAAGAAAAGGAAACAAATAAATTACTCTGATTTCCAGGTAACTTGGACGATGTCTTCAGCAGACCAGTTCTTGAGCTCCTCTCCGGGTGCACATGGATGAATCCAATTGTCCCAGTTGCAGTCATTGTCTTCTTCTTCGCTTGTTGCACAGATATGGTTGCGGTTGAGCATCCCAGCGCTTGTGAAAGTAATAGCTTTACCACTCTGAGGCCAGTTAGACCCACCAGGCTGATAACCCAGACCGAACTTATCATCTTTCTTCTCCAATTCCAGCAACTTGCCCCAGCCTTGGGCGCTTCCTGACTGAACCACTTCCTTAGCCTGCTTGTAGGAGTGAATGGAGGTACCTTCTTTCTCATTGTTCCTCTCTACCGGAGCCAAAATGTTGACATTAACCGCTTCGAAGGCCTGACACAGCGTTTCATGGATCTCTTCGTCCATCTCCACATATTTGAAAGTTGATAAGTGGCTCACAAAGATATCTTCCTCTCTACACACAGTGATAACTTGGCCGTCAACCACGTACTTTAGCTTTTGATGCAGAGTGGAAGTTACTGCTCCGGCAGCGTGAATCCAAGGACGTCCCAGTAAGAAGCTATACGCGGGCTGAATATCCATGACGTAGAATGTGCTCTTGAATACTTGAGACCCTATTTTCACAGGTAACTCAACTTCTCCGAACACTGGCCTTCTGGACCCATCAAAAGCTTTCACTATAAAATCACTGGGTCGCAGGACGATACCATCAACATTCAACTTCACTAAGGCTTTCTTTGGGAGTACATTAAGAGAAGAACCTGTGTCAACCAGGACATGCAACAAAACAGCACCTTTACACTCCATAGTAATATGCAGTGCTTTGCTATAGTTACGGCCCTCTGAAGTAAGGTCTCTATCTATGAAGCCCAACCCGTGGCTTGCATTCACACTGCCCACTACAGCTTCCAGTTGATTAACAGTTATCTCTTGAGGAACGTATGCCATCTGCAACACTTTCAGCAAGGCTTCTCTATGTGCTGGAGAACACATCAGCAAAGATAGAATTGATATTTTGGACGGCGTCTGGTTCAACTGTTCAACCACCATGTAATCACTCTTCTTAATTATTCGCATAAATTCCTCCACTTCCTTCCCAAAGGTACCCTGTCCAGCAGCAGGAGTTGTCATTTCTTCAGTCGCTGTTTGCTTTCCTTTAGCTTTTGCCTCAGCCTCAGCCTCAAGATCTCCTCTCAGAACTGGGGGAGCAAAAAGACGACCACTTCTCGTAAAACCTCCAACCCCTCCGACATTCACTACAGTCGGGTCAATAGCTACTGACTTACTCTCGACTTTCTGTCCTTCCACATACACATATGAGTCATAATGCCATGGGATGGCTTTATCATCAGTATAAGGAACAGGTCCAGGAACAGTGATAGTAACAGGACTGACTTCAGGAGCATAAATAGTCACAGGTTCTCTTCTAGCAGGCATCTCAGATGAATCATAGTAAATGGTTATAGTGGACACACAATCACCTTTATTATCAACTTTGTCAAACTGCAATGACCCTTCATCAATCACATTCTGCAACCCCACCTTCAGGTCTTCATAACCATTCACTGAATTCAAACACTTTTCACAATCGGAACCACATCCCGGAAACACTTGTCCTTTTAACAGCCTCTCCTTCACTACCAACAACGGAGTCTTCACTTCTTCTACACTCAGAATCAGACTTAACTTCTCACCATTATCAACAACATTTATTCTAGCCCCTCCATGGTTCGGAATAGGGTTTGAAGTAACATTAGGCGGTGGTGCGAAATTAATCGCCTTGGAGTCAATCAAATCTTGAACTTTATGATGTAGCGCTCTGCACTACTCAGTTGAGTGCCCGGGTGCCCCTGAATGGAAAGCGCATCTAGCATTGGCATCGTATCCCACCGGAAGCTCTCCAGGTGGTGGTGGTGCTAGTGTCCTCAGTTGTATTAAGTTCAGGTCTAGCAATCTCTGCAGTAATGCAGTGTATGTCATGGGAATTGCTTCAAGCACTCTATTAGCTGGACGAGCTTGTCTTGGCTGATAAGGTCTTTGTTGATAATTGTTACGTTGTGGTTGTTGTTGTTGATGTTGTTGAGGTTGAGTCTGTACCTGCTGCACAGGACTGGAAGGGATAGTGACAGCTGCCACTTGCTCATATGATCTTCTATATCCTCGGTGTCATACCCCGAATTTGTCCTACCCGCGCCATTTTATTTTACTGTCTAACAGATATTCAAAAATCCAAAATATGTCACTTGTTTTTATTTTATTTTTATACCCGATTTTGTCCATTATCTAATTTCATTCATATCCAATATCCTTTTATATGTTATTCAAAAAAAAAATCAATTACCAAAAATTCCAAAAAAAATGCATTTATTTCTTTTTAAAATAAAAAAATTCTAATCCCTTTTATTTTATTCACTATTTTAAATACTTACTATCCATTTTTAATCCACTTTAACCATTACTTTTAAAATTCATCACATATTATTGTTATTATTGTTATTATCTTGTTTTCCATTTTTCATTATTTATTTTCCATTTTTATTATTCTTTCATCATTTACACAAAATTATAAAGTAAAAATTGTTTTATTATTATCATTAGTGACATTATTATTTTTCATTTTTTATTTTCTTTATTATTATTTTTATTATTTTTATTATTATTATTATTATTATTATTATTATTATTATTATTATTATTTATTTCATACAGTTATTTTTTCTATCACTTTCTTTATTTTTCTGCCAACACAACACATGCTATTATACCCCAATTTTGTCATACTGTTTTATTTTCGTTTTTTACCTTTATTAAAAAAAATCCAAAAAAATATGTCATTCCTTCAGGATTTGTGCGAAATCGGAGTTTATTTAAGTTTGTTGGCGCGTGCGTGCACAATATTAAAGGTCGGTGATGTGTGGAGGTTATTTGTCCAAATCTTACTTTCATTTTCTATCTATCATTTTTCATAAAAAATTAAATTAAAAAAATGCATTTTTATTCTCTTTTCGTATTATTATAAAGTTTTATTTTTGTTTAGTTCATTATTAAAAACTACAAAAAAAATATATTTCTTATTATTACTTTTATTATTAATATTGTTTTTTATTGCTATTTCTTTTGATACTATTTTTATTTCTATTATTTCTAACTATTATCATTATTATCTTTTTATTCGTATTAACATTATTCTTTTCCTTTTTATATAATTTCATTTAATATTAGCATTAGTTACTATTATTATTATTTTTATTATTCAAAGAAAAACACACAAAAAAAAACTTTTTTCATTACTATTAGTCATTATATTTTTCTCTTTTTATTACTATTAACTGTTTTCTTAATATTTCTATCATTTATATATATATATATATTTTTTATTTCTATTATTATCATTATTATTATTGTTTTATTTTCCATTTTATATTATTACTTTTTCTATTACTTTTATTATTATTATTATTATTATTATTATTATTATTATTAGGACTCAATATTATTACTATGTCATTTTTGTTCACTACCACTACCATTCTCAACAGAAAATTTTGCAAATCCAAATCAAATCCACAACTCATTTTTTCTCATCATTCTTATCCAAATTTGTGCAACAATTCCCTTTCTATCCTCCTCCATTTTCCTATAAAATCACCTCTTATCACTCTGTTACAATAAGCTTGAATCAGCCTATAAAACCCCTGCATAAACCAATAATCAAGTTTCACAAACACAAAAAAAAATTAAACACAAAACCTTCAACAGTAAACACCAAATCATCACTTCAAATCTCCACTCTCATAACAACCATTTCCAGATTCATACACCACACACCATAAACACTAACCTGCAGAATATCATAAAACTCTTCATTATTCATCTCCCAAAATAACTCACAAAAAAAACATAAAAACAAAACCCAAAACCTTTCCATTGGATATTTTCAAACCCACCTCACAAATATTCCTCAACCCTTTTTTAAAAAAACCTGCAACAATAATTCACGCGAATAAACCAATCACAGAGAAACAAAACGAAAAAAACACCACTGCCCAGATTTACGCTTTAAAAATCCACCGTCCCTCATTCATCAAACACTCACCTAAACCCAGAAACATCACCGAAACAATATGAGCCGCCATCTCCAAACACAGAACCGAAACCCCATCTGAAGCGAAACCACACCGCGAAATCAAACCCTGAGATGATCGGAGAGAAACTCGAAACAGCCGGAAGCGAGCGAGAGAGATTCAGACTGAGAAAAGGCGAGAGTTGTGAGGGAGCGGATTAAGGTCGTACGATTTGTGCTGAGGTTTTTTTTTTCTCCTCTTCTGAAACCGCGTGTGTTGGTGTACTGATCCCCTTTAGTTTCTCTTTTTATTTAAAAACACAAAAAATAAACCCTTTTAATATTTTTTTCCCTTTTTCTTCAAAAAGAAACTGATAAAGTTTATTATAGGTTTTGGGCCTTGGAGCCCGTGTTATGTTCATTGCTATACACACATATTGATCTAACCCACGCACATTCTTATTTTACTTTTTTTGTTTCTTTATTTATTTATTTATTATTATTTTGTTTGATTTAGTTAAGTAAGTTTTTTTATATTTTATAATGATTTTGATTTGATACCTTTTTTTATTAGAAAAATTTATAAAGTATTTTAAATTCATATAACTCATTTCCATTCCGTTGTTTATTTTGTGGGCCAATGATATGATAAAAAATTAAGTGGTCTACCCGATTTCATTAAATCGGTAGAACTTGATTAATATGAGGCCTAGGTAGTTAGATTTATTTTTTAATTACCATTTATTTTTTTATTTCGATTATTTAATTTAGTTTAATTTATTTATTGTATAATTCCAACTATTCACCATATTATCAGTTTAATTTATTATTTCGTATTCTATTTTGATTTAATTTCCGCAATTTAATTTATCAATTTAATTTAATTTAATTTATTATCAATTTAATCAATTTAATTTATTATATCATATTTGTTATTCTATTTCTGCAATTTAATTTAGTCAATTTATTTAATTTATTTATCGCATTCCAACAAAAAGCGCTCGACTCCTCATAGAACGATTTCAACTTTAAATCGGCTCTAAGGAAGTAAACGAACGATATTTCGACGTTTCCGAACAAAAAGGTCCAACGCCTCCGAATAGTTGCCTTTAATTTATTTTCCGCACTTTTATCGCTTTAATCGATTCGCAAACCATGTAAGCCGAGCGCACCGTGCCTCACCATCAAACCTTTCCAAACTCGAATATTCAAATATCTTTTTATAATTAAATAACGGAAAAACTGAATTCTGGAGTCTAGCATTCCTCGAATTCTTGAATGAACGCTCATGAGGCTCGCCCCACGGGATGTGGTTCATTCGACTTTCTGTAGTTAAAACTTTTTAATCCACATATTTAAATAATGAAAGAATTGAATTCTGGAGTCTCGCATTCCTCGAATTCTCGAATAAATTCTCCTGAGGCCCACCCCTCAGGACGCAGTTTATTTACCCTTTCATTCTTAAACAAAACACCAATCAAATCAAACATCTTTTAAGCGGACATTATTTAAATCCCTTCTATCTCACAAACAAGCTAGCACTTCAGCCTCGTATCGCGAGCAGACAAGCCAACGCTTAGCAGTAGAATGTGGTTTAAATAATTATTCATTAAAATAAACCGATCAACCTTAGTACCACGAACTACGAAGCTCTGACTTTCCCATTGCACAAGGGAATACGTAGGCACACGGATTTTACTCCTTGCCGAGCACCCTAGGAACAAAATAACCCATTTTTCCTATTAACCTTATATTAGAATCGTTCGCACTTTTTTTTATTATCCGAAGAAAACAGAAAGCATAAGTCAACATTAAATTGCAAATTAAACTAAGAGGTTCCCGTTGAGTACAACGGTCGTAAGGGGTGCTAATACCTTCCCCTTACGGAATCGACTCCCGAACCTAGAATCTGGTTTCAAAGACCTTGTTCTATCCATTTTTCTAAAAAGGGTTTCTCGATATTTTCCCTTTCCTTAATTGGAATAAAATAAGTTCGGTAGCGAGTCTGTTGTTTTAATTTTTTTATCCGCGGTATCTTTTATCGTGAGGTCGTATTTTTCGAGGTACGACAAATGGCGACTCCACTGGGGAAAACTAGAGAGTCAAGCCTAACTTAGTTTACTTTGCAATCAATGTTGACTTTGCTTATATGTTTTCTTCACGCTTTTTATTTATGCTTGTTTATTTGCTCTTCTTATTATGATTTTTTATCATACTTGTTTGCTGGATCCTGGGTTGACATCTGAGTTTGCGAAAAAGAAGAGGGAACACCTAGTTTAGAATTGGAAGTTATTAGTGTTAGTCTCCAAGGACTCGCTCCTAGCAAGCCTAGCATGAAAGCTCCCCCCAGAGAGTAGGCCAATTTACAAATCTCGTCATAACACAGCTCGTCTGTTTCATGACTTGATTCATGAAAGGGCTGTGACTCTAGGACCCACTTTTAGAACCAGTTTCAATGTTGGCAGTTGCGTAGTGTTAGTCTCTGAGGACCCACTCCTCATACGGCTAACATGAGAACTCCACTCAAGGTAGATCTTATCCTTATTATCGTCATAATACAGCTAGCCTGTGGCAGGATGTTAGTACGATCAGCGTCTGTGACCTTGAGTATCTTATCCATAACCGTAGAAACTATCATATGAGTGGTTTTACGGGTAAAGAGCTTAGAATAATCCTATAAGAATCTACCTGTTAAGGTTACTTTTATCAGGAGGTACCGGTTATTTACTCGTTACTATGGTTCACCTCAGAGCTGTTTATACTCGTGATCCTGGATCTTGCATAGCATCCATATGCATATTAATTTCATTTGCATAATTGTTCATCTTGCATTTCATTCCAAAGCCGTAAACTCATTTCATGTTCCTCCATCTTCAGTAAATCAAGCTGGTTTCCCGACGCCCGTATCGTGCTAGACGCCCTTACCTAACTCGAGCTAACACTAGAAGACTAATGGACGTGATTTAAGAAGAGCAAGCTGCTATGAGGGAAGAGATTGACTCGGTCAAGAACATGATCGACCAGATTTATGAGACTATCCAAGCCTTGCCAGGATGGAAGAACGTTGCGAAGCTGCTGCCGCAATGAACAATGCTCTAGTGCAAGGATCTGCCTCGCGAGCAATGCCTTCAGTTCCAGTTCCAAATCCTTTGGTCTATGGTTTTCCTCCAGGCTTCACTCCTGCTGTTGAAGAGGTCACTTCCCAACCAATACCTACATCTGGTGTTACTATTGGTGCTATTCCTCAAGCTCAACCTATTCCAATGAAGTCTAGTTTCCTCATGCTGAAGAGGATCATCAAGTTGAGTACGAGATGCATACTGCTGTTCCAATCACCAATCCCCATGCTGTTCAAGAATCTGAAGCTATGAAGATGTGTCGCGAGTTAGCTGAAAAACTCTGAATCCTGGAAGGACACAACTCAACCTCTCTGAGTGCTTCAGACATGTGATTATTTCCAGATGTTGTGATTCTTGCTAAGTTCAAATTGCCAGAATTCGAGAAGTACAAAGGCCTCAGCTGTCCTGAGCTTCATTTGAGGATGTACTGCAGAAAAATGGCCGCTCATGCCAAAGACGACAAACTCAAGATCCATTGCTTCCAAGACAGCCTGTCTGGAGCATCTCTAGAATGGTACATGCAGCTCGAACGCAACAATGTTCGTACTTGGCTTGATCTATCAGATGCATTCAAAAAGCAATACAAGTACAACACTGACTTAGCTCCAAATCGCACTCAACTTCAGAGTATGACTCAAAAGGAAAGCGAATCCTTTAAGGAGTACGCCCAACGCTGGAGGGAGTTAGCTGCCAAAGTGCATCCGCCATTGGTTGACCGTGAATTGATCGATATCTTCATGGGTACCCTACAGGGGCAATACTACGAGAAGCTGATCAGCAGCGTATCTTCTGGATTTTCGAACATGGTGATGGTCGGAGAAAGAATTGAAGAGGGTCTGAAAAGTGGAAAGATCCAAGGAGGCTCTAGCAACCAAGCCAATGTCAAGAAACCTTTCAACGGGTACAAAAAGGGAGAAACAAATGCCATTTCTGCTGCAAGTGGGAATCTTCAACAGAGTGCACCTACTCCAATTCCCTACTACCAGTATCCCTATGTTGCTGCTTTACAATATGCTCCTGTGCCATACTAGCCAGTTCCTCCAATGCCAGCCAGCCATTCAAGCTCTGTTTCCACCTCAGACGGCTTATCGACCACGTCCACATCCTATGATTGCAGCTGCGCAGTATGCGCCCAATCCGTACCAGCAACCGGCCTACCCACAACGACCTAGTCAACAACAACAACGCGCTCCTCAACAGCGCCCACCATATCAGCAAAGAAGGCCTGAAAGAAACTTTGATCCACTGCCTTTGTCATATGGAGAAATCTTTAACGGGCTGATGGCAAAGGGAACTCTTGTTTTGAAAGACCTGCCACCACAAACTGGTAACGCCCGAGACTATGATGCCAATGCTCGCTGTGAGTATCACAAAGGTGCTCCAGGTCACGCGATCGAGAACTGCAAATCATTCAAGCACAAGATTCAAGATCTGATCGACTCTAAGGATCTCACCTTCACCCCGAGAAATCCAAATGTCCAGAACAATCCAATGCCGCCGCACTGGACCAACAAGTGAAGACATTTGAAGGGTTTGTTGAAGACCAAGCTGAGTAGTCTCCAACTTTGAAGCATTCAATTAAGAGAAGTTCATTCTTCAAATCAAGGCAGTCGTCGCCATTTATCTTTTTCGCATCTTTGTTATTTTTGTATTGTTTGTTAAGTACTGTTTGCTTTGAACATTGTTATTTGTACTTGGTTGTGTTAATTATGTTTATGCATGTTTTGAATCAATTTATTCGCATTCGCTCATTATTTATCACGAAATCACCAAAATATTTCCTCGCTTCACTTTAGCAAATATTTGAGGGAGGATGATGAAAACGAAATACCCATAACTGTTGCGGTATGCTTTCGGATAAAACCTCGTCAATGATGTACATGCATTCTTTCAAACTCCCAAATACTGGAGATATAAGGAGTTAATCCCTAGTCAACCACTTCGAGCCTAGAAGTAGGAGTTTTCTTTCGGATACAACCCTTTACATCTAACCCGGGGCAGGGTAGTTTTTCGGTTAACCTAATTGCACCTTCAAATTGCAAGATGAGACATCCCGTCAGAGGACCATCAACAAATGACTTGGCAGTCACGACATTCAAAATACAAAAAACAATATATAGAAAAGCCACTAAGTTGAGCACCCGAAAGGGAGACTTAGTCGAAAAAGAACAAATCAAAAGAGGAACTCAAATCCTTAGCAAAAGAAAAACAAAGATCAGGTGACCACCAAATCAAAATCAAAGGGGCACCAACATCAAAGCAAAATAAGATGACTGTCACTTCAAGCAAACTTGAAGCTTCATCTTCACTCTTGCAATGTCAATACAAATGCACGTGTAGAGTTAACTAAACGTAGGACGGGAGAACATTACGAAGAAAGGGTTGGGTACAAATCTAATTTTGAGCCTTATATCCTTTGTTTCTCAAACCATGAACCAGACCACGTTACAACCCTCGAAAGACCTAATTGAGGCACGGTTCATTCTGAAAGCATGCTACCAACAAGGTTGCGTAATATGACTCCCATATATTTGCTAATCTTCAATCTCGATTGCACATTATTCTTGTTGCATCTTTTACGCACTTTCTAAATCAACACCTCGTTTGGACTAACGGTCCATTCGTCACACTTTCACAACATTCAAATAAGATGACTTTTTCAAAACTTACATGAATGTTGCATTAACACTACCATTTATGTATGAATAATTTAATTGCAATTTAGTGCTTGACATCAGTACAATCCTAACAAGGGGCAATCAAAAGAGAAATTTGAACTTCATTGATGCCAACATGAATCAAGACTACCTCAACAGTCCAATCAGGGACAAAGCATCTTCAACAGCCCAATCAAGGGCAATTTATCTCAAAGTCCATTAATCTGCGCCAAAATCATTCTTAACAGCCCAATCAGGGGCAAATTATCTTCAAACAGCTCAATCAGGGGCAAACGTCTACCAAATCCAGATACTGGGGCAGATCATGTCATAGGCACTCTCAAAGCTTCCCCACCAGGTTTATTTCAAATACCCTACAGACAGGGGCAAGCAAACAAGGAGCAAATCTTCCTATCTCTTCTCCCCAGCTGAACAGGCAGTCCTTGCTAGACGTTGGCAATCATTCAAAGTGAAATAAGTCTTCATGTGTCAATTAAGTCGCTTCGCTCATCAGCAAGTGACCGAACTTGGAGCATTCAGATCTATTTTATGATCACGCATCGTCAAAGACCGAGTGTCGGGGAATCAAACCCTCCACCCACCCAAAGTCCAATCATTATTGGCAACTACCAGACCAAAAGTCCACCAAGCTGGCACCTTTCAATCACTCATATGCATCATTATGCATCATCAACGTCATATGCATCATTTACATCAATCCTTTACATCATATGCATTATATGCATACCTTAAATAAATCAGATTTTTTATATTCCCCAACATTCTTAACTTACATCTCAGTGCATAAACACTTGCATCGTATCTCCATCCTTATGGAATACCATTTCAAAAATAGTCAAGCATAGTTGCATAACTCAGGATCCAGGATCAACCCAAGATTCCAGGCCTTTCTCCAACAGAAGTCAGGATCCAGGGTCGATCGAAGATTCCGAAGATTCTCCTAGGTGTTATTCGGTGGACGTCCCCGTTGGATATTTCTCTTCCAGTTTATTTAATTTTCAGTCACTCAGCATCCTTTTGATGTTGGGGTCGCCTTATCATCCTTTTGGTGATAGCGATTATTTAATTTTCTGTTACTCGTCATCTTTTTGGTGTCGGGGTCGTTTTATCATCCTTTTGGTGATAGCAATTATTTAATTTTCTGTCACTCAGCATCCTTTTGATGTCGGGGTCGCCTTATCATCCTTTTGGTGATAGCGATTATTTAATTTTCTGTTACTCGTCATCCTTTTGGTGTCGGGGTCGTTTTATCATCCTTTTGGTGATAGCGATTATTTAATTTTCTGTTACTCGTCATTCTTTTGGTGACGGGGTCGCTTTATCATCCTTTTGGTGATAGCGATTATGTAATTTTCTGTTACTCAGCATCCTTTTGGTGTTGGAGTCGCTTTATCATCCTTTTGGTGATAGCGATTATTTAATTTTATGTTACACAACATCCTTTTGGTGTTGAGGTCACTTTATCATCCTTTTGGTGATAGTGATTATTTAATTTTCTGTCACTCGACATCCTCTTGGTGTCGGGGTCGCTTTATCATCCTTTTGGTGTTAGCAATTATTTACTTTTATGTTACTCAACATCCTTTTGGTGTCGGGGTCGCTTTATCATCCTTTTGGTGATAGCAGTTATTTAATTTTCGGTCACTCGGCATCCTTTTGGTGTTGGAGTCACGTTATCTTTCTTGCGGTGATAAGCGATTATTTAATTTTCTGTCAACCTATTTTTATTTCGTATCACCTTTATTTTCCAATTTTTATAATCGATTTACTGCATAATTTCTTTCTTTTGCGGACAAATTCGGAGTCTGTTAATATCTAATTGTCTTATACCTTGAAAGTTTGAATGCGAGCCAGTTCATCTTATTTGGTCTAAGCCAATTCGATAGGGGCAACTGTCATACCCCAAATTTGTCCTACCCGCACCATTTTATTTTACTGTCGAACAGATATTCAAAAATCCAAAATATGTCACTTGTTTTTATTTTATTTTTATACCCGAATTTGTCCATTATCTAATTTCATTCATATCCAATATCCTTTTATATTTTATTTAAAAAAAATCAATTACCAAAAATTCCAAAAAAAATGCATTTATTTCTTTTTAAAATAAAAAAATTCTAATCCCTTTTATTTTATTCACTATTTTAAATACTTACTATCCATTTTTAATCCACTTTAACCATTACTTTTAAAATTCATCACATATTATTGTTATTATTGTTATTATCTTGTTTTCCATTTTTCGTTATTTATTTTCCATTTTTATTATTCTTCATCATTTACACAAAATTATAAAGTAAAAATTGTTTTATTATTATCATTAGCGACATTATTATTTTTCATTTTTTATTTTTTATTTTATTTTTTATTTTTTTTATTATTATTATTATTATTATTTATTTCATACAGTTATGTTTTCTATCACTTTCTTTATTTTTCTGCCAACACAACACATGCTATTATACCCCAATTTTGTCATACTGTTTTATTTTCGTTTTTTACCTTTATTAAAAAAAATCCAAAAAAATATGTCATTCCTTCAGGATTTGTGCGAAATCGGAGTTTATTTAAGTTTGTTGGCGCGTGCGTGCGCAATATTAAAGGTCGGTGATGTGTGGAGGTTATTTGTCCAAATCTCACTTTCATTTTCTATCTATCATTTTTCATAAAAAAATTAAATTAAAAAAATGCATTTTTATTCTCTTTTCGTATTATTATAAAGTTTTATTTTTTTTTAGTTCATTATTAAAAACTACAAAAAAATATATTTCTTATTATTACTTTTATTATTAATATTGTTTTTTATTGCTATTTCTTTTGATACTATTTGTAATTCTGGGATCAGGTACGTGATGTCGAATGAGATGTTTAAACACTTGAAGACTTAAACAAAACTTAAAGTGCAGGTAAATTAAACAACACAGGAAATTGTTAACCCAGTTCAGTGTATCTCCACACTTACATCTGGGGGCTACCAAGCCAGGAAGGAAATCCAATATAAGTAATATTAATTCTGGACTTAAACCACTCAGTTTAATCCTTCACTTAATAACTACCCAAGGCAATTTCTACCTAAGACACAACTTAGATATGAGTACCAACTCACTCCCCCTCAATCACACAGTGATATGTTACAATGTTTAATAAAATTGAAGTCACACTTCAAACACAACAGCTTGATTTTACTTCACAGTTTCAATCAAGACACAATGCACTTTTGCTTAAAAGCTCATAAAGTGATACACATATAAAACCTGCTATTAAAACACAAACACCCGATTTTGTCTTCTTAATTTCGTACTCTATTCTGAGAGTTTCTGTTCCTTAAATAGATGCTTGGATTTTGGGCTTTCTGTAGGTTATCCAGTCCTGATACGCATGCTGTCATCACCTTGAATTAGGGTTTGTTACTTCCTTGATTCTAGGTGAGATAGTTCTTCTGTTATACTGAAATCATATAACTAATCTCCCTACAAATGCGCCTTGTATTGTTTATCCATTCACAATTTATTCCAGATAAATTCCCTGAATTTACTCAGTTCTGTTATGCATTATTTAATTCTGGTAGCAGGTTTGAGATGTCACAACATCTGGTGTGACATCCTGAAATCTGAACTTACTTCATTAACTTATACAATGTCACAACATCTGGTGTGACATCCTGAATTAAGTTCATTAACTTATACTCTGTTTGATAATGTCACAACATCTGGTGTGACATCCTGAACTAAGTTCAACACTTCTTGTTGGTCAAAAATTCTGCCAATTCTAAACATCTACAAACTCCCCCTTTGGCTAATTTTTGGCTAACATAATCTTCTGGTTTTATCAGAGTGCAGCAGAGCTTCATTTATCAGAGTGCAGCAGAGTTCTTTTCTGTTTTAATCATATGAGAGTTTTCTCCCCCTCACACCTGTATGTATTCTGACTTGTTCAACAAAATTTAAAAAAACTTAGTTCAGAAGCAGATATTAAACAGACAAATAGCTTGTTCATTAATCATGTAAACTACAGCAGACATTGTTGTTGTTCAGTTCTCTTCTCCCCCTTGTTAGACAGAAATTGGGGCCAAATTACATAAGCAGAGAGAAATACAAAATCAAAATTACAATGCTGATACAGTACACTTTCCTCACACATTTTCACTCAGAGTCTTCATATTCAGTATCTTCCTCTTCTTCAGATTCATCATCAGAGTCATCATCAATTTTAGCAGCCTTCTGAGCACTCTCTTCCATCTCCAACCTTTGAATTATTTCCTCAAGCTTTTGCTTCCTGGCATCCAACTCTTTGCAGGTGTTCTTCAGCTCTGCAATCAAGGCAGCTTTGGATATGGGAGTCTTTGCTTTTTAAGGTCCAGCAGATGTCCCACTGGGAGCATCAACATCAGCAGCATGATGGCTCAAGAAAAGTTTGTAGTGGAAGTCCAGTGGACTTTCTCTTTTGCTGACTGAATCCTTCTCGGTGAGGATACCTGGATACTGGCTGAGGATGATTCCACATAGCAAAGATGGAAAAGCAATAGGAAGCTTTGTTGCTGATGTTCCTGCATGCTTCAGTGTTTGATCAAATATGTAAGCCCCAAAGTCCAACTTTGTTTGGGTGCCCACAGCATAAATGAATCTTCCCAATCCAGTTGCTATTGAAGAGGTATGGTTGGTAGGGACCCAGTTGATAGTACCAATCCTATGCAGCATTGCATACTTCATTGTTAGCAAGCTAACAGAAAGTTTGCCCTTGACTGGCCAAGTTTTGACCTGATTGGCAGTGATGACCTTGCAAATTTGGTTGTCAGTCTTCCCCAGCTCATTAGGCCCATCAGATTCTCTCCCTAGGTAATGATTGATAACCCTAGGAGAGAATTCCACACATCTCCCTCTTACATAGACTTTTCTAAATTCTTCTGACTTTCCATCAGCACAGTCTTCTTGCAGGTTGACAATGAACTCCTTGACTAGCAGCTCATAGCAGGGTGAAAAATTTGAAACTGTTTTGAATAAACCAGCAGAAGATATTAGGTCTATTACCTTAGTGCACTCCAGTGCATTGTTGCCCAGCTTTCTTTCAAGTGCCACCCTTCTTTGGTAGACATATTTCCATCTGCTCACACTTGACACACGATGAAAGGACACATTGTCCAGAGGAGCTTCTGGAACAGCAGAGGTAGACCTTGAAGGTGCTGGTTTCTTCTTTGGTTGGGATGTTGGGACATCCTCTTCAACATCTGAATCTGGTGGAGTTACAGCTTTCCTCTTTTGGGTATTCTCCTTGCTCCATTGTTTAGTAGGTCCAAATACCACTTTGGCCTTGTCTTTCTTTGGAGTAGGCTGTTTCTTTTCAGGAGTTGCATGTCCTGCAGTCTTCTTTTCCTTCCTATCCCTAAGCCTTTTGGCTATGCTAGGGTCCACAGATGCAATGATCTCTGTGTCAGAGTCATCATCTATGGCTTCAACAAGAGGAGGTTTGGAAGTCTCCTCTTTAGCAGGAGGATCAACAGAAGCTTGGTCATCAGTGGCTTCATCATCATCATCAGTTGAGGCCTTGTGCTGGTCCTCAGATGTTTCAACATCTATTGGGACATCCTGTTGAACAGGAGTGACCTCTTCAGCCTGATTGCTCTGTTCTTCTTGTGGAGCTGGCATGGTGTTCAGGGGAACAGATACCCCATGCACTACTCTTTGTTCAGACAAAATCCTATTCACCAGATGCTTGATGGAGGCATCCACATAATCAGAGGCTTTAGGGGTGGTGTTTGAGGATGAAGGAATCCCTTTGCTTTTGCTGAACACAGGTTCCTTTGCTCTTCTCACATTTGGAGTTCTAGGCTTTTGAGCTAGAGGGACACTTCCTCTGATTTCGTCCATGGGAGTAGTATCCATTGGAACCATGGAGATTGGGGTTGCATGCACCACATCTTCTTGGTTGAGATTTTCATCCATGATGTTAGGGTTTTGATGTTGAGACATTTTCGAATGTGATGAAAGAAGAGTTTAGGGTTGATTGATTTTGATGAGCTCGGAAAAACAGCTTTAGCATGCAAATGGTTTTGAGAGGATAGTGAGGAGATGAAGAGCTGAGAGCAAGCTTGAGCTTTTATAAAAGCCGTTACTGATGGAATTTTAAAGAGTGGAATACACGGAGTTATTGACCAGACTGGTGTTGCCATCTGGTGATCATGCCATACGATGTCATAGGACATGTTGGCACTTCTCCATAACTGCTATAATTCACATAAGCAGATTCCCAATTTACCCCTTAGGTTTTCAAATTGGGTAGCATCCAAAGCTTTAGTAAATATATCAGCCAATTGCAGATCTGTGGCTACATGCTCTAATGAGATCACCTTCTTTTCCACAAGATCTCTGATGAAATGATGACTGATATCAATGTTCTTGGTCCTACTGTGTTGGATAGGATTCTTTGATATGTTAATAGCACTTAAATTGTCACAGTACAATGTCATGACATCTTGTGGGACATTGTATTCTGTGAGCATTTGCTTCATCCAAACCAACTGTGAACAACTGCTACCAGCTGCAATATATTCAGCTTCAGCAGTGGATAAGGATACACAATTTTGTTTCTTACTGAACCAAGAAATTAAATTGTTTCCTAGAAAGAAGCATCCTCCTGATGTGCTCTTTCTATCATCAGCACTTCCAGCCCAATCAGCATCACAAAAGCCAGTGAGAATTGGTTCACATCCATGGGAGTACATTATGCCATAGTCACAAGTACCATTGACATATTTCAGAATTCTCTTAACCTGGTTTAGATGGCTAACTTTTGGATCAGCTTGATATCTTGCACATACACCTACTGCAAAGGCTATATCTGGTCTGCTAGCAGTCAGATATAATAAGCTTCCAATCATGCTTCTGTATAGGCTTTGGTCCACCTTCTCACCCTTGTCATCCTTTGTCAGCTTTAAATGAGTGGGGGAAGGTGTTCTTTTATGACTTGCATTGTCCATCCCAAACTTCTTGACAGTGTTCTTTGCATACTTGCTTTGGGATATGAACATGGAGTCTTCCATCTGCTTGATTTGCAGTCCAAGAAAGTAGGTTAGTTCTCCTACTAGGCTCATCTCAAATTCAGATTCCATTTGAGTGACAAAATGTTTAACCATCCTGTCTGACATCCCACCAAAGACTATGTCATCTACATATATTTGAGCAATCATGACATTTCCTTCTTCATCCTTCACAAACAAGGTTTTGTCTATTCCACCTTTCCTGTATCCTTGTTTTGTGAGAAAAGTAGTCAGCCTTTCATACCATGCTCTTGGGGCTTGCTTCAGACCATAAAGAGCCTTCCTTAGTTTGTATACATGATCTGGACAGCTTGGATCAACAAATCCCTTAGGCTGCTCCACATATACCTCCTCATTAAGATATCCATTTAGAAAGGCACTTTTCACATCCATTTGAAACAGCTTGAACTTCAGGATACAAGCAATTCCTAAAAGTAGTCTGATTGATTCAAGCCTTGCTACTGGTGCAAAGGTTTCATCAAAGTCTACTCCCTCAATTTGTGTGTATCCTTGAGCTACAAGTCTAGCCTTGTTCTTTGTAACAACTCCCTGCTCATTTGACTTGTTCTTATACACCCATTTAGTGCCAATCACATTTATGTCATCAGGTCTAGGAACAAGATCCCACACTTCATTCCTTGTGAACTGGCCTAATTCTTCTTGCATAGCAGAAATCCAGTACTCATCATTAAGGGCTTCCTTGATGTTTTTAGGTTCTATTTTTGAAACAAAACAAGAACCTGAAATCATCTCTCTTGATCTAGTGATTACACCACTGTTGGGATCACCAATTATCAGATCTTTAGGATGATCCTTCTGGATTCTGATGGAGGGAGGTTTGCTTGATTGTTCTGTCCTTGCCTCAGTTAGAGTGAAGTCAGGATTATCACTCTTTATTTCAACTTCAGTCTGACTGTCAGCAGATGTTCCAACATCATCAGCTACATCTGCAGGGGCATCATCAATGATCACATTTATTGACTCCATTATAACCTTGGTTCTGGAGTTAAATACTCTATAGGCTCTGTTGTTTATGGAGTATCCAAGGAAAATCCCTTCATCACTTTTAGGATCCATCTTTCTTCTTTGATCCCTATCAGCCAGAATGTAACAATTACTTCCAAACACATGAAAGTACTTGACTGTAGGTTTTCTGCCCTTCCAGACTTCATAGATGGTGGACAATGTTCCTTTTCTTAGAGTGACTCTATTGTGAATGTAACAAGCTGTGTTCATAGCTTCAGCCCAGAAGTACAATGGTAACTTTTTAGCATGGATCATAGCTCTTGCTGACTCTTGGATAGTTATGTTCTTCCTCTCAACAATCCCATTCTGTTGAGGGGTGATAGGAGAAGAATACTCATGATTGATTCCTTCTGAAGAACATAAATCTGAGAATTTTTTATTCTCAAACTCCTTTCCATGGTCACTTCTTATTCTGACCACACAGCTTGCTTTTTCTCTTTGTATTCTTTGGCACAAATCTTTGAATACATCAAACACATCAGACTTTTCTTTGATGAAATTTATCCATGTATATCTTGAAAAGTCATCAACAACTACATAGGCATACCTTTTTCCCCCAAGGCTCTCAACCTGCATTGGTCCCATAAGATCCATATGCAATAATTCCAAAACTTTGGAAGTTGTCAGATGTTGGAGCTTTGGATGGGACATCTTGGTTTGCTTGCCTATTTGACATTCACCACATACTTTGCCTTCATCAATCTTCAGTTTTGGAATACCTCTTACAGCCTCCATAGATATGATTTTCTTTATTCCTCTGAGATGAAGATGACCCAGTCTTTGGTGCCATAGCTTCACTTCTTCTTCTTTGGCTAAGGAGCAAGTTGAAGTGAGACTGAAATCTTGAGGTTCCCACATATAGCAGTTGTCTTTAGATCTGGCTCCTCTCATGACAACCTTCTGTTCTTTATCAGACACTATGCATTCATTTTTGGTAAAGTTTACACTGTAACCTTGATCACATAATTGACTTATGCTGATCAAGTTAGCAGTCAATCCTTTTACCAGCAACACATCATCTAGTCTTGGTACATCTGGGCAGTCCAAGGTCCCAACTCCCTTGATTTCTCCTTTAGCTCCATCTCCAAAGGTTACATATCTGGATGAATGTGACTTTAAGTTTACCAGCAGATTCTTCAATCCAGTCATGTGCCTTGAACATCCACTGTCAAAGTACCAGTCTTCCTTAGCTGATACTCTGAGAGATGTATGAGCTATATAGGCAACACCCTTCTTTGACCATTTTTTCTTGTTGTGAGGTTTCCTTTGATGCCTCTGCCCTGTGTAGTGTCCATCTTTAGAGCTCCAAGGTTGTTTGTTGAACTTGTTCTTGGGCATGTAGCTTTGATCAGCATGAAGACTAGCTTTAGGTACCCATACTTTCTTGATGACCTCTGTCTTCTGCTTAGGGGGTTGCTGATATCTTTGATTTTGATGTCCATGCAACACTTTCTTGGTGACCTCTATCTTCTGCTTAGGGGGTTGCTGATGCATCTGATTTGGATATCCATGCAACTTGTAGCAATAAGGTTTGATGTGACCAAACCTTCCACAATGATGACATCTCCATCTTTGATACTTCTTTTTCATCATGTTCTTTTCATGATGTTGGGACATCTTGTTTGACTTTATGGGATTTGAAGTAGTTTTGCTGGTGCTAGCCTCAACCTTTTGAGCTTTATTAAATCCCAGTCCAGTTTTATCCCCTGAATGCTTATTGTTGTTGAGAATGACATCCAATGTGTTTGAGCTACTGTTCAGCATTCTAACAGATTTAGACATATGTTCCAATTTGGAGTTGAGTAGGCTTACTTCACTTTTCAAAGAGTCAATGATCTCTAGATTACTTGTCTTTTCAGCCTTCAATCCCTCAATCTGCTTCTTCTGCTTTATATTCTCCATGCATACTTCAATGCTCCTTTTACACAGCATCTTGTATGATTCTTCAAGCTCTTCAAAAGTCAGCTCCTCATCAATGGATCCACCTTCAGATTCCCATACTCCAGCTAGAGCAGTGATGTGCTTTGCTGATTCTTCTTCTGAATCACATCCTGAGTCTTCATCAGACCAGGTCACAGAGAGACCTTTCTTCTGCTTCTTTAGATAGGTAGGGCATTCATTTCTGATGTGTCCATATCCTTCACATCCATGACATTTTATCCCTTTTTCTAGGTTGGTCTTCTCATCATAATTTGTTCTTCTATCATAAGGTCTTTTATTCTCAGAAGAGTTTGAATTTCTTCCACTTGGTTTGGACCTGCTATCCATTCTTTTGAGAATTTTGTTGAATTGTCTTCCAAGCATAGCAATAGTTTCTGATAAATTTTCTTTAGGGTCTGCTTCATGATTTTCTTCTTCTTTATCAGTATTTGAGACCAAGGCTATGCTTTTGTTCTTCTTTACACTTGTATCATTCATTCCCATCTCAAATGTTTGAAGGGAACCAATGAGCTCTTCAACCTTCATTGTGCATATGTCTTGAGCTTCTTCTATTGCTGTAACCTTCATGTCAAATCTTTTTGGTAAAGATCTGAGAATCTTTCTTACCAGCTTTTCATCACTCATCTTCTCTCCCAAAGCACCAGAAGTATTAGCTATTTCCAAGATGTTCATGTAAAACTCATGAACTGTCTCATCTTCCTTCATTCTCAAGTTTTCAAACTTGGTGGTGAGAAGTTAAAGTCTTGACATCTTCACCTTTGATGTTCCTTCATGAGTGGTTTTGAGAGTGTCCCAAACATCTTTGGCCAGCTCACAGTGATGCACAAGTCTGAATATGTTCCTATCAATGCCATTGAATAAGGCATTTAAGGCCTTGGAATTTCCAAGTGCTGAATCTTCTTCCTCCTTGCTCCATTCTTCTTCAGGGTTCAACACTTTTGCCCCATCTTTGTTGTCTTGGACAGGGTGCTCCCATCCTTTGTTGACTGCTTTCCAAGCCCTACTATCAAATGATTTTAAGAATGCTACCATTCTTGGCTTCCAGTAGTCATAGTTGGATCCATCCAATATAGGTGGTCTATTCACTGATCCTACATCTCTGTCCATGTTCCCAAAATTTGCAGTCCCTAGATCTCACCCAGTTAAATAGGCAGGGTGCCTGCTCTGATGCCAATTGTAATTCTGGGATCAGGTACGTGATATCGAATGAGATGTTTAAACACTTGAAGACTTAAACAAAACTTAAAGTGCAGGTAAATTAAACAACACAGGAAATTGTTAACCCAGTTCAGTGTATCTCCACACTTACATCTGGGGGCTACCAAGCCAGGAAGGAAATCCAATATAAGTAATATTAATTCTGGACTTAAACCACTCAGTTTAATCCTTCACTTAATAACTACCCAAGGCAATTTCTACCTAAGACACAACTTAGATATGAGTACCAACTCACTCCCCCTCAATCACACAGTGATATGTTACAATGTTTAATAAAATTGAAGTCACACTTCAAACACAACAGCTTGATTTTACTTCACATTTTCAATCAAGACACAATGCACTTTTGCTTAAAAGCTCATAAAGTGATACACATATAAAACCTGCTATTAAAACACAAACACCCTATTTTGTCTTCTTAATTTCGTACTCTATTCTGAGAGTTTCTGTTCCTTAAATAGATGCTTGGATTTTGGGCTTTCTGTAGGTTATCCAGTCCTGATACGCATGCTGTCATCACCTTGAATTAGGGTTTGTTACTTCCTTGATTCTAGGTGAGATAGTTCTTCTGTTATACTGAAATCATATAACTAATCTCCCTACAGATGCGCCTTGTATTGTTTATCCATTCACAATTTATTCCAGATAAATTCCCTGAATTTACTCAGTTCTGTTATGCATTATTTAATTCTGGTAGTAGGTTTGAGATGTCACAACATCTGGTGTGACATCCTGAAATCTGAACTTACTTCATTAACTTATACAATGTCACAACATCTGGTGTGACATCCTGAATTAAGTTCATTAACTTATACTTTGTTTGATAATGTCACAACATCTGGTGTGACATCCTGAACTAAGTTCAACACTTCTTGTTGGTCAAAAATTCTGCCAATTCTAAACATCTACACTATTTTTATTTCTATTATTTCTAACTATTATCATTATTATCTTTTTATTCTTATTAACATTATTCTTTTCCTTTTTATGAGTATAATTTCATTTAATATTAGCATTAGTTACTATTATTATTATTATCTTTATTATTCAAAGAAAAACACACAAAAAAAAACTTTTTTCATTACTATTAGTCATTATATTTTTCTCTTTTTATTACTATTAACTGTTTTCTTAATATTTCTATCATTTATATATATATTTTTTATTTCTATTATTATCATTATTATTATTGTTTTATTTTCCATTTTAGATTATTACTTTTTCTATTACTTTTATTATTATTATTATTATTATTATTATTATTATTATTATTATTAGGACTCAATATTATTACTATGTCATTTTTGTTCACTACCAACTTTCTTAAGATTCCTAGTATCCTTTCTCCCACTACCATTCTCAACAGAAAATTTTGCAAATCCAAATCAAATCCACAACTCATTTTTTCTCATCATTCTTATCCAAATTTGTGCAACAAATTCCCTTTCTATCCTCCTCCATTTTCCTATAAAATCACCTCTTATCACTCTGTTACAATAAGCTTGAATCAGCCTATAAAACCCCTGCATAAACCAATAATCAAGTTTCACAAACACAAAAAAAAATAAACACAAAACCTTCAACATTAAACACCAAATCATCACTTCAAATCTCCACTCTCATAACAACCATTTCCAGATTCATACACCACACACCATAAACACTAACCTGCAGAATATCATAAAACTCTTCATTATTCATCTCCCAAAATAACTCACAAAAAAAACATAAAAACAAAACCCAAAACCTTTCCATTGGATATTTTCAAACCCACCTCACAAATATTCCTCAACCCTTTTTTAAAAAAACCTGCAACAATAACTCACGTGAATAAACCAATCACAGAGAAACAAAACGAAAAAAACAACACCGCCCAGATTTACGCTTCAAAATTCACCGTCCCTCATTCATCAAACACTCACCTAAACCCAGAAACATCACCGAAACAACGTGAGCCGCCATCTCCAAACACAGAACTGAAACCCCATCTGAAGTGAAACCACACTGCGAAATCAAACCCTGAGATGATCGGAGAGAAACTCGAAACAGCCGGAAGCGAGCGAGAGAGATTCGGACTGAGAAACGGCGAGAGTTGTGAGGGAGCGGATTGAGGTCGTATGATTTGTGCTGAGGTTGTTTTTTTCTCCTCTTCTGAAACCGCGTGCGTTGGTGTACTGATCCCCTTTAGTTTCTCTTTTTATTTAAAAACACAAAAAATAAACCATTTTAATATTTTTTTTCTCTTTTTCTTCAAAAAGAAACTGATAAAGTTTATTATAGGTTTTGGGCCTTGGAGCCCGTGTTGTGTTCACTACTATACACACATATTGATCTAACGCACGCACATTCTTATTTTACTTTTTTTGTTTCTTTATTTATTTATTTATTATTATTTTGTTTGATTTAGTTAAGTAAGTTTTTTTATATTTTATAATGATTTTGATTTGATACCTTTTTTTATTAGAAAAATTTATAAAGTATTTTAAATTCATGTAACTCATTTCCATTCCGTTGTTTATTTTGTGGACCAATGATATGATAAAAAATTAAGTGGTCTACCCGATTTCATTAAATCGGTAGAACTTGATTAATATGAGGCCTAGGTAGTTAGGTTTATTTTTTAATTACCATTTATTTTTTTATTTCGATTATTTAATTTAGTTTAATTTATTTATTGTATTATTCCAACTATTCATCATATTATCAGTTTAATTTATTATTTCGTATTCTATTCTGATTTAATTTCCGCAATTTAATTTATCAATTTAATTTAATTTATTATCAATTTAATCAATTTAATTTATTATATCATATTTGTTATTCTATTTCTGCAATTTAATTTAGTCAATTTATTTAATTTATTTATCGCATTCCAACAAAAAGCGCTCGACTCCTCATAGAACGATTTCAACTTTAAATCGGCTCTAAGGAAGTAAACGAACGATATTTCGACGCGTCCGAACAAAAAGGTCCAACGCCTCCGAATAGTTGCCTTTAATTTATTTTCCGCACTTTTATCGCTTTAATCGATTCGCAAACCATGTAAGCCGAGCGCACCGTGCCTCGCCATCAAACCTTCCCAAACTCGAATATTAAAATATCTTTTTATAATTAAATAACGGAAAAACTGAATTCTGGAGTCTAGCATTCCTCGAATTCTTGAATGAACGCTCCTGAGGCTCGCCCCACGGGATGTGGTTCATTCGACTTTCCGTAATTAAAACTTTTTAATCCACATATTTAAATAATGAAAGAATTGAATTCTGGAGTCTCGCATTCCTCGAATTCTCGAATAAATTCTCCTGAGGCCCGGCCCTTAGGACGCAGTTTATTTACCCTTTCATTCTTTAAAAAAAAACCAATCGAATCAAACATATTTTAAGCGGACATTATTTAAATCCCTTCTATCTCACAAACAAGCTAGCGCTTCAGCCTCGTATCGTGAGCAGACAAGTCAACGCTTAGTAGTAGAATGCAGTTTAAATAACTGTTCATTAAAACAAACCGATCAACCTTAGTACCACGAACTACGAAGCTCTGACTTTCCCATTGCACAAGGGAATACGTAGGCACACGGATCTTACTCCTTGCCGAGCACCCTAGGAACAAAATAACCCATTTTTCCTATTAACCTTATATTAGAATCGTTCGCACTTTTTTTAATTATCCGAAGAAAACAGAAAGCATAAGTCAACATTAAATTGCAAATTAAACTAAGAGGTTCCCGTTGAGTACAACGGTCGTAAGGGGTGCTAATACCTTCCCCTTACGGAATCGACTCCCGAACCTAGAATCTGGTTTCAAAGACCTTGTTCTATCCATTTTTCTAAAAATGGTTTCTCGATATTTTCCCTTTCCTTAATTGGAATAAAATAAGTTATGTGGCGACTCTGTTGTTTTAATTTTTTTATCCGCGGTATCTTTTATCGCGAGGTCGTATTTTTCGAGGTGCGACACTCGGCCCCATCCTCAGCCATATACAGCATTGGTTTCCCCTTCTCTCCTTCTCGGAGGTCCGTTGAAAGCTTTTCTTACGCCACTCGAGCTGCTCGCACTGGTATCCTGAATCTTTCCCATCTTTAGCAAAGTCTCGACCCTCTCGCCTGCTATTACTATATCATTGAACTTGGTAGTCGAACAAGACGCCAATCTTTCAATAAACACCCCTTGCAACGTTCCCATGAACATATCAGCCATCTCATTCTCCAGCAATGGTGGTTGCACTCTGGCAGCGAGCTGATGCCACCTTTGAGCATACTCTTTAAACCCCTCCTTAGCAGTTTGAGACATGTTCTGTAGTTGAGTGCGATTTGGAGCCATGTCAAAATTGTACTGGTATTGCTTCACGAACGCCTCTGCCAAGTCCTTCCAGCTTTTAATGTTGACCCTATTTAGCTTCATATACCATTCCAAGGAAGCCCCAACAAGGCTGTCCTGGAAATAGTACATCCATAGCTTCTCATCTTCAGTATGGGCAGCAATCCTTCCTACAAAGGACTGGAGGTGAGTCTTTGGACATGCTGTGCTGTTGTACTTCTCGAAAGTCGGGACCTTGAAATTGAAAGGGATTCTAACCCCTGGAACCAAGCCCAAGTCAGTAATGTCGAACCCCAGAGAGCTCTGAGATTGAATGGCCCTGATCTGTTCAGCCATCTCTTCAAATTTTTTGTTCATTTCAGCCCCTTGGCCTTCCGTTTCGTCCAGCAGAGTAAAGTGTTCGTCTTGACCGTCCATCAATACATTGTTCAGTCCATCATTGATAATGGTGACCCCTGGTTGTGCCACAGGGATTTCAACTTGACGGGCGCCCGCACCGTTACGATTACCTCCATCAGCAGCCCCGTTGTTCCTGGCTTGATTATTTTCAACCAACTCATGCAAACGTTCCTGATTCTGACCCATCCCTGCCATAAGGGTCATAAAATTATCCATCCTCAGTCTCAAGTCAGCTAAATCAGCCTGCATTTGATCCATGACTCTTTCTCTATTGACTCTTGTGGGATATCTCTGTATGATCGGCTGTTCTCGAACCTTCCTGGGAGCTATAGTGCCTGAAACGACATAAACGTTAGAAACTGAAGAACTACCTGCAAAACAAACAAACACGTTATATGCATGCAATGTAACTGCTCATGTTTCCAAGTTTTAAGCATTTATATGCCCCAGTTCTGGTATTTGCTCCAGATAGCCACTTTGAGTGTTATTTTTCAAACTTTCCCTTTGAAGAGTGTCTAGATCTTAGCAGTATCAGACAAACAAGCTTTGCATATTCATAAATGGTAATTTGCATATTAACACTGTATATCATGGACAACCCACTGCCGACCAAAAGTTAGAGCACAAACAAAAATTCCCCGAAGGGTTACAAGTCATTACATGAACAAAAGACAAAAGATAAAGCAAAACTCCTACAACAAGCCTGTAGCTAGTTTGAAAAATAAAAACTAAACTAAAGACCCAGGTTCTTCTGCAGCCACCTCTGTTCCGTTCTTCTTCACACCTGCTCTCAGCTTGAGCTCTTCAATCTCCTTCATTGCCTCCTCCAAGGCAATCTGGCTCTGTGCCAACTGTTGAGTCTTTTCCCTTCGTATGTTGTGGACTTGTTCCACTTCTTCTTTCTTGAAGGCCATTGTACCTCGAAAAACTCTTCTTTTTCTTTAAACTTCTTCTGCTCCGGTTCCCTTTGGCCTTGCAACCAAACAATGGACTGGCGAGCTTCCTTGAGAGTCTTCAAAGTCTTTTTGCGTTCCGCTTCTCTTTTTGCCTCCATCAGACCCAATCTCTGAAAGTGAGCTTCCCTTCCAGCAAATTCTTTCTCTTTAGCTTCCAAGGAGGCTTGCATCTTCTGCAGCTTTCCCTATGCTTCATTTTTGGCCCGGTTGGCAAGATGGTATAAGTTGACCATTTCAGCATTCTCTACTCGGACTTCGTGCAGCTAAGCTTCCAGTTTCTTGTACTCTTCAAGGGTGACAGTACTATGACATGGCACTTCTTTAGGATATAATGGAGCTTCTACTGAGAATGGCATGAGAACTTCTTATACACGTTTCTGCAACCATGTAGCAAAATGAGGATACGTCTTGGGATCTACTCTGCCAAAGTCTTTCTTTCCTTTCCTCACTCTGTGAGCCCAAGCCTGAGATGCTTGTAGAACTAACTCCTTGTTTCCCTCCACAGGAAAATACAAAGACTCAGAAAATTCTTCCATATTTGGTGGACCTCTTAGAGGATAACCAAATTTCTTCCTGGCTAATGTTGGATGACAACTGATCACACCCTTCCTTCCTAGCAAAGGCACTCCAGCAAATCTTCCACAACTGACCAGCAATTCTTTTCCCAGCAAATCTCTGTCATATCCCCAAGCTATATCCTCAGAAGTTATCCCCATCAGCCTTCTAGACCATCTACACTCATCTCTCATCTCCTTGAAAGCACCTGATTTTGGCAATTGCCTAGCAAACCACTCAGCAAACAATGAAGCACAACAGCCCACTGGTCCACCTCTACCTTTCTCATTCCGGTAGTGAACGTTGTAGTAGAAATCTCCCAACAGAGTTGGCACAGGATTGCCTTTAGCAAAGATAGAGATCACTTCCAAACTCACAAACTCTTTTTCTCCCGGGAACAGGCTAGACCCATACACCATCAAAGCCAGCACAACACCAAAATCCCCCCATTTACCCTCTTTGGCATATTCTTCAGCCTCTAGTATAAGCACACTCCAAGAGAGTCCTCTGCCTTCACTGTCCTTCAGAGCCTTCCTGACTGTAGCAACTGGTAAACAACAGACTTTGGCTATGTCTTCTTCCTTAAGAACCACCTCAGACCCATAGAAAGGCAAGGTATCCCTGACTGGAACACCCAAAATGCTGGAAATCTCCTCCAAGGTAGAAGCCAAGATGTAATCTGGAAACACGAAACACCGCAGCAGGGGATCATAAAACTGAAGCAAGGTGTGCAAGCTGTCCTTCTGGTCTGCAGTAGGTTTATCCACGTACTTCAATATCTGGCCATACCTCTTTCTGAAATTTCCCAAGACTTGATCATTCATCAAACATGCTAATTTCTGAACACTCCTGACTTCAGGTTGAAGAAAAGTATAGTGAACATTCTTTTTCCTTGTAATTCTTTTGACTTCTGCCATCTGGAGAGCTTAAGATTACTAGAACTGGGTGCTACTATGGACAATAACCTGAAAAATGGAAACATAAACAATTAATGCAAGAATGATGCAATGCAAATGCAATGCAGGCATATGATCAATCTGGGACCATCTGGATACTGGACACTGAATATAAGGACCCTCTGATCAACTGCAAACCAAAATCCTCTGAGTCACAACCCTCTGATAGAAACTCTCAGAACCAAAGCACCAAGAAAACCAGAACCATAAAGACCAAATCTCAACAAGGACCACACTAATAATGAGGGTATGTAGAGGCCAAGGGTTCCTGCAAACCTGTAAACCCCTCCCAATCTCACTGGTATGCTCCGGGTCGGACATCACAGACTCTCAAAGCCGAATAGCAATAATACTTTCACCATTTCCGAGGAATGGCTCATGACCAAATCAGGGAATTAGTTTGGCATTATATACTACGCATGGAGGCCTCAGCTGAGTCCGGGAAAACAAGGTCATCCTATGTAAGTCCCAGGTGGGCCCTCGGATGTGAATGGGTTTGCCAAAAAATGTGATCTGCCACTGTCATCACTAGAGAGGGATGTTTCCACAAGGTTCTCAATGATCGGTCCCCAGCTGCACATAACTGTCAAGGTTATGAAATGAGAGAGGAAGATCCCCAAATCAAGACATTTCCAAGATGGTCGCAAATCTGGGCGTGGAACTCACTACTACCCCCATGACAAGATCTCATGAGGCCAAAGTAGAACCACTCTAAGTCCTAAGGTGCACTCGAGACTTGGTAATGAGCTCATCTCACAGAAACAGTATCGCCCAAACCCACCAAACAGAAGATCCCGTCCAGACAGTCCAGTATAATATGATGCATGAAAATAAAATACTGAAAACTGTAAATAAAGCTGTAAATAAAACTGCAAATAAACAACAGTAAAATACAACACACAACAGCAAACAGTCAACACCCAATAAAACAGAAAACAACAAGCGCTGGGAGAGACTCACATGGGAACCAGAGATACTTTGGTTATGAGATGTCCCCAGCAGAGTCGCCAGCTGTCGCTCCCCGGATTTCCATCCTGGTACAAACGCGAAAGTGGCGCGGAAAAGGTTAGAGTCGCCAGCGAGGCATTTTTATCCCGAAGGAACGGGAATGGTAATGCTGCACAAACCAGAAGAAAGAAGAGGAAGGACACAGGTCCTGCGAACCAAAGAAACTGAGTTCGGGAGTCGGTTACGACCTGGGAAGGTATTAGCACCCCAGATCGTCCGCCGTACCCGACGAGATCCACGCTTGCAAAGAAACTAAAACAAAGGGTGAAGAAATGAAAGCTGCTGCAAAGAAAATGAACTGAACTGGATAAAAGAAAAGAAAAGGGAACTAAAAAAAGAAATGAAAAGGAAAAATGTAGGGAAAATAAAGATTATGCTCGAACGGGCCCTACCCCGCTGCCTACGTACCTCATCTGGACAATGAGGATCAGAGACGCCGTAGTTCCCCTAACTAGGGGTGGAAAAGATTGCTTGTGTCTTAAGGCTTTGAACTGCCTATGTCAATGCTCAAGTGTTGCAGGCTCGGACGACGACTGCGTAACCGTCTTGCAAAATGACAAATAGGAGCAAGTTCGCGTACGGATCGAAGGAGATGAGAAAAGAATTCCCGAAGGAAAGACGCTTATTGTTTGTTTGTGTTTTTTAGAAGCTTTTATGAGTGTGTCACAAGAAAATGAACTCAAGCTCTTTTCCATAGAATGTGCACTTGTCCCTATATTCCCAGATGGAATAATAGAACAAGCACACTCAAGTAAGGAGAAGATCCCCAAAACTTGAATCCAGAGATTAGGGCTTAAGCTCACTAACTCATTAACTTATTAAGTGTTTTTGTTATTTATAATGAAGAAGTGTTTTTTTATGATTTTCTTGGTGAAGATGATATCCTAATCAGACTTGTGCATCACAAGACAAGCTTGTACTATCCCAAGATGGGAAGACTACAAGTGTCTCATGGGATAAGGCTATTGTTCAAGATATCACTTCAATCTTTATTAAGTGTCTTCTTTAGGGTTTTGAGATGAGAAGAGAAGAGAAACCAAAGGATCACAAAGGTAAAAGTCTAATGGGGGGCTAATGAATCCTAATTGTTATCATGCATAGAAAATCCTAGGTTAGTGAGGTTTACTATCCTAAAGAAGAAAGAAGGAAGGAGAGAAAGAGAAGAAAGAAGAATAGAAGAGGGGGGAAGTAAGGCCTAAGCCCAACAAACACAAGGTTAGAAAGAATAATAACAAGAAGAGAAGAGATAAGATTTGGAGATGTGGGAATCACATCCAATCCTCTCACTTACCAAAGCCCCTGAAATGGTTAGTGACACAAGTATAAAGGCAATACAAAATGAACATAATGCCATACCAAAGCTACAAAACCAAAAGTAAAATCATACACATAAATGTCAAATGCAAACTCAAGGCACAAGAATGAGAAGGGAACCACACAACTCATCATGAAGCAAATGAATCACTATGGTAAAACAAAATGAACATAAGAAGATACAAAACAAAATAGTCAAAGAACAACCTCAAGGTGAAAAAATAGAACCCTAATCATGTTAGAAAAGTGCCAAAGAAGCATGGGAGATGAAGAGAAGAAGGGCACATAGCCAAGCATTTACATTATGAGAAGGAAGAAGCAAAGTAAGTGAGGTGGATATACATAAGAGTGAATGAACTTCAAGAAAAAACAAACACAAACTCCTCAAGGTACAAACCACAACCCAAGATCAAAGAGGTATCAACAACCTAATGAGGCTCTAAACAACTTGGAGAAGTTGGCACAAGTGCCCTTCTAAGCTAGGGAGAGAACAAATGATCCAAAAGAAGCAAAAAGGGACAAATGAAGAACCAAAATTCAAATCAATTCAAGTAAACATCCCAAAATTCTACAAACTTGCACAAATGATCTTCAATCATACCATAATAACATACCAAAAAGGAGGGAGAAATAATCAGAAGCTAAACAAGTCAAATGAGGGTTCAAACATGGATTAGGGTTAGATGGCTTCACTCACAAGTTAGAGACCAAAATCAATTAAAAAACATTCTAAAAATCAGAACAAAAATCACCAATAAACTACATCTTATCATGAATCAAGAGCAAAAAGAATCACCCAAAAATTCCAAATAATAACCAAAATAGAAAATGGACAAGTCAGCATGCTTCAAAATGAAATAAAATGAATTAATTAAAAGGAACAATTAATTTCTGCGTGCCAATTAAAAATAAATGAAAAATAAAAATATAAAAAATTAGAGAAAACTAAAAGAAACATTCATGAATTCTTTTATAATTTTTGGAGAGCTAAACCTATTTTTAAAAATTAAAAAGCAAACTGCTAATAAAATGAAAACAAAAAGAAATAAAAATAAAAGAATGAGCCAGGGGGTGCATTTAGAAAGCATTTCCAGTTCAAATTCAATGGGCCTCAAAGTCAGGGGGTGGGAATAGCAGGTCAAGCCCAAGGTAAAGTCAGCGCAAGACACATTAATCATTGTGGAAATTCATTAAATCAGGAAAATAACTGGACCACAGGATCAGATGGATGCACCAAATCAGTCAACTCATTAAACCAAGGTATGCAAAATGATTGGTCATAAAGTGAGCACACGTTAATTATGGTGAGGTGCGAAATAAATGGATTAATTCAGAAATTATAACATCACGTGAGAGGGAGGGGGATCATTAATGTGCTGGCACATTACCAACCATCCAGATGAGCAATCCAAAGGCTCACGTTCATCTTCTTCATTAGAACTCAGGCAAGACAATTTCCAGAATCCGGTGACCGGAGCTAGGGCTCCGGCACCGGAAAACTCAAACTAAGAGCAAATCACAACATAAATGACTCAAACTCTCCAGATCAACTCAATCAAGCATGCTGAATCCAAATATACTCATGAAAATCACAATGAATCATAAACTAAGCTGGATCAAAGACAAACAGGTCTGACCATAAAACTTTGAATCCACATATCTTAACCAATAATGCATCAAAATCAAATCTAACAAGTGCAGAGTAATCAGCAAAGTTCATAGATCATAAAGCACACAATCAAAATCATTTCTAGATCCATGGATTCAGTAGGTTACCTGAACTTGCAGAGCACGAATTAGGTCAAGATAAGCCTCCAAATGCTGCAGATCTACCTCTTATAACCTCTCCTTGCAAAATAAATGCAAGAGAGAGCTTGAATTGCTCTGGATCTTGAAGTTTGAGAGCAACTGCACTTGAATGGAACCTCTTGAAATCTTGAGCTTCAGCTTAAATCAATGGTGGATTAATGATCCTTATGCTTCAAGGATTCAGAATATGCAATTTATTTGTGAAGAGAGTGCTTGAGGAGAGAATTTCGAATGGAAATGCAAGAGAGCAAGAAAATGTGAATCTAAGAAATGAGAGAGCATGAGGCTGCATTTAGGGTTTGAGTAGTTTTTATATCATGCACATATCACACTGATGAAAAACAAGAGGAAATGCACGTGAGAGGAGAGTGTGAGGATGAAATTGCAAACTTGGCATGAAGAGTGTGATGAGGTGAAACACTCGTGCACTTCCCTCTTTCTTTGCACATGTCCAAGCAATATCCAACCCTTGGTTCAAAACAGAAAGCATCTTGGCCCTTGGATGTGAGGGGCATGCATTTCTCATGTTCATGCATTTTTGCACCTTATGGAATATTTCTCTTCTCATGCACGAATTTGGTAATATTTTTGGAGCAAAATCAACTATTTGCAATGCTTTGTAAGTATGTGATCATATTTGGTCCATAACAACACTTGAAAATAAGTTTCATGAAGTTTTGCATTTGGAGTAAACTTGAAATTCATGCCATGCCCTAAAAATCCATCAACTTTCGAAGGGCTTTCCTCTCAAACCATGAGGGCTATGAAAATGCTCTTGTACTTTTTAAAAATGGGAGACTTTAATCTTCAACTTTCATGTTTGGTGGTAATCCATTTGAAGCTTTTTTCACCAAGTTATGCACACTTGAAAACTAGGGCAAAAAGTTACTAAAAATGGAAATTCTCATGACCAATCTTATGCCAAAAATGCAAAACACCTCAAAACCTCTTGATTCTTGATCTTTGACTTTGCCAAACCTCTTCTAAGGTTATAAGAACATCCCTTGGCTTGGAAAATGAGGTTGGACCTTTTGAAATCTCACAGTTGACTTCTAGAATGCATAGTTGACCAATTTCTTCATTTACAAGCAACTGAAGAAATACCTGACTTCCACAAGGAATTTTCTCATAAAATTTCAACCCTAGGATCCTCTTAAAATATGAGAGACTTTGCCCAAATGAAATGGCCAAAGTCACAAGGTTTTCATGCTTGAAACTCAAACCCTAATTTGGGATCATTGTGTAGGAGCTTTGCCCTAACTTGAATTCCCTGATGATCCTCCAACCTCCTGGGATTTTGTGAATGATCTTAAGCTTGTAAGTTCAATGTAGACCCCTAATAGGACTTGAGAAAATCCAATGGGCCTCTTGTTATAGCTTGTGATGCTTCAAAACCCTCCACAGATGATCATATGCCTAATGCTAGGTCATGAGAATGTTATGCCTCATCTTTCCATGCTAAGATGCCAAGAATATGATATACTTATGATGAATATGATGTGATATGATGCTTAAGAAGAAGAGGGCAAATTTGGGGTGTTATAGGCCCAATTTGATTTTTTGAGAATCTATTTCAAGGATTTTCTTGACAAGTTGTTGGAGGGTACTAATCCTGAGTGTCATTTGGCTCTGATCATTGGTTTCTTTCGGTAGCGATGATAAGGCATGCTTGGGTTAGATTCTAGAAATGTCTATGCAAATAAATACTTGGATTCTCGGGTTAATATCAACAAAGATGCCTTGGGTATAATAAGCGTGGTAATATGATTTATTGGGCCAGTAAAATTACTGCCATGGGTGTTCCATGGTATACCATTTGGTCACCGTCCATATTTAAATTGGAACCAAGTTTGTGTGTTGACTTTTGTTGAAAGACGTGGTCTAATGATTTTGAGATTGGGAACCGATAAAGTTTCTAATAATATAATAGGAAGCCATGATTGAAACTTATCCATGCTATGATACCATGAAGAAATCTAAAAGACAAGAGAATTGAGAGAGAGAGAGAGAGATCAAGGGCATTTCTCAAGTTTGATATTCTGTTTTCTTTATAAAAAAAACTTTACATTGGTCTAGCATACAAGTACAAAGTGAGTCTGCAGTGAAATCCATTAATTGGAAGGAAAAAAAAGAGACTTCAATCTGGAAAAAGCCTCATAAGATCTCCACACTCGCTCCCGATTAATCTTCGGCCAGGGGCACGTCCGACTCCCATCCTTTGCCATTTTCATAGTCTACAAATAGATCAATAATTAATACTAGAAATTTTCAGTATTTCATATAAATTAAGAGCGACAACAATGGTTCCTCGTCAAGAAAACGACAATGGATCTCAATGATAACGAGTTTTTAATTCGTTCAAAATCGACAAAATATTCGTGGCACAGAGGAAATAATAGAAAAAAAGGGAGTGCTCACTGAAACTAAATGGTATATCTCAGAATCCCTTCACTAACAAGATTCACTATCACCAATCCTTCAGTTTTCGATTCGGTAATCATCCGAATTTAGAATCCTCCAGCATTGAAGACGTTCTCGCAACTTCACGTTATTCTTCAAAAACCACTTAACTCACCCCCCCCCCATTTTATTTCTTTTAGAATTTTAGTTTTAGTTTACAATAGTTTAGGATTAATTAATTTAAAAATAGAAAAATTCACAATAAAATTCCCCAAAAATTTAAGTAGGTTTTTAATTTATTTTAGAAATTTTTGGCATTTTATTTTTCTGAATTTGGTTATTTTTCGATTTAATTCTGATTTTTTATGTAATTAGCTTTTATTGAATTTCCTTTAACTGTACATGATTTTGTTCATTTTATTTTTAACCTTCCAGTAGGATTTTTGACCCATTCTTTTTGCCATAGTTAGAGGACTCATAATAGGACATAGAATAATTTGTGTAGATTTTTTAGGTCATTTTATCCCCTGTTTTAGTGGCTTAATCCATGAAAAATAATAGTTAATCCTTAGGTAGAATTAAGTGACTTTTAAGCATAATTAACTTCTGATTTTTTAGGATATTTTTTAACACAATATTATAGGTAGTTTTAGGACCCTATATAATTAATCCCATAATTTTTCCAGGACCTTTACTATTTTTAGAGCATTAATATTTAGGCCTTTATACATGTAAATTTCCATTAGTTTAGGCTAGAATATATGGATTTCATTAAAAAATAGTTTGCTTAGGTTTAATCTTAGGATTTAATGATGACTTAGCTTAGTTTAATTTCTGATTTTTAGAATGACAATATTAGGTAATGCCCTTAGTTTTAGGACTTAGGCTTAAAATTCATAATAAATGAACTTAAAATAAGTTTAGGCTTTTTTTTTTGTTTTATAGCTTTAAATGTTTTGTTTTAGAATATTATTTCTTATGTCAATTTTAATGCCTTGTTATATTGATTGATATTTCACTTGTATAGGTTTCCCTCTTGCTTTAGAATCAACTTATATTCCTTAGGAAGTAAGTTGCATTCTAGTAGTTCTATTTCCTTTCTTCATTAGGTTTAGAAACCTCACAAACCCTTAGGACCACTTGTAAATAAATAAACAAAATTAGGATTGAGTCTTAGTCCCTTAGATTTTGCCTTTTGCAACTTGAGTCATTCTTTCTCATCTCATGAAGAAAACAATAAAACACTTAATGAAAATCGAACATTCTTGTATGACACGAGACTTTGTTGCGGAGTGCTTATACGCGTCATGTTTCAGGGCGAGGTGTAAGTACTTCCCGCGATTGATAGGTCTTAGTATGAGAACATTCACAAACAAATTCAAAACACTTCTCATAAAAGACAAAAACAAATAATAAGCGACTATCCTGCGGGAACTTCTCTTCTCATCTCATTCACTCATAACGCGAACTCGCGACGACTTGTCTCGCATGCAAGACGGTAAACGCACTCGTACCAGACGAGCCTGCAACACCTGAGCATAGACATACGCAGTTCTAGCCATAAAAAACACAAACAAATAGTTTCCGCCTTAGTTAGGCGAACTACGTCGACTCTGATCCTCATTTTCTCGATGAGGTACGTAGGCAGCGGGGTAGGGCCCGTTCGAGCACATTCTTTATTTTCCCTACATTTCCCCCATTCTTTTCTTTCCATTCTCTCTTTCCAGTTTCTCATTGCAGTTCCAGTTTCCAGTTAGTAGTTCTTATTCAACAGCATCTTATTTCTCACCCTTTGAAACAAACAAGCAAGCGTGGATCCCGTCGGGTACGGCGGACGGATTGGGGTGCTAATACCTTCCCAGTTCGTAACCGACTCCCGAACTCAGATCTTTGGTTCGCATGACCTTGTCCTTTCCTTCTTCCTCAGGTTTGTGCAGCATTACCTTTCCCATTCCTTCGGGATAAAAATTCCTGGCTGGCGACTCTACCTTTTCCGCGCCACTTTCGCGTTTGTACTAGGATGAAAATCCCGGGAGCGACAGCTGGCGACTTTGTTGGGGAACAAACCCAGAATCTCTGGTTTCCCTTGTAGAGTCAATCCTAGCGCCTGTTTGGTTTTGCTTCTTTGGGTGTTTATTTGTTTGATGTTGTGTGCTTTAGTTTAGCTTTACTGTTTTCATTTACAGTTTTACTTTACAGCTTTACTTTACCGCATTTATTTACCGCTTTCAGTATTTATTTTCCATGCATCATATTATACTGGACTGTCTGGCTGTGCTGGTTTTCATTTTTTCTATGGGATGGGAGTTATTGTGAGATAAGCCAACTACCCGGCTTGAGTGCACTATAGGATTAGCGTGGATGCTTTGTACTCGCATGGTTACATGATGAGTGGCGATGTGTTCCACACCCAGACTGCGACCGTCTCGGGACTATTCTGTGTGGGGGTTCTTCTCCATTTCTGGGTACAACCTTGATAGTTATGTGCATCTGGTGACCGATCTTCGAGGACCTTAATGGGAACACCCCTCTCCAGTGATGACAGTGGCAGACCACATTTGTTGGCAAACCCACTCGCATCCGAGGGTCCATTGGGAACTCGCATAGGATGGCCTGGTTCTCTCATAAGAATTCTGTTAAAGCAAACTGTTTGTATGACGGTAGTATTATACCCTTCGGGATGAATGTACTATTGTTTCTCGATTCAGTTCTAGAAGCTGGAGACTTATGAGGGATGCTTGTTTTTTCTGGACTCAACTGAGGCCTCCCTGAGTAGTACATAATGCCAAACCAATTCCCTGATTTGGTCATGAGCCATTTCTCGGAAATGGTGAACGTATTATTGCTATTCGGCTTTGAGAGTCCGTGATGTTGACCCGAGTAGCACACCCGTGAGATTGGGATGGGTTTACAAGTTTGCAGGAACCCTAAGACCTTCAACATAACCGCTTTGCCTTTGGTTCAGTTTTGTGATCTGGATTTCTGGTTCTAAGATATGGATCCCGAATCAGAGGGATTGTTATTGTCATATGTGGATATTGTGACCTTGCACCGACACATGATTATATGATTGGCACATCACAGACACTTCACTGATCACATGCCTCGCCTTGCATAAGCATCATATCATCATTAATCATTTGTGTTTCTTTTACTCTCAGGGTCTGTATTACTCCTAGTTCCTGGTCATATCATTGCTTCAGAATGGAAGACGTCAGAAAGAGAACTGTGCACTACAAATTTTTTGATACCAAGATGGACCTGATCAACCAAATGGTGTCTCTTATTACCCCGGGTCATTTGAGATACTTCAAGGAAAAGCATGGTGATATTCTGGACTTGGTATTCAACTTGGATAGCACTCAAAGAAGCGCCGTTCACACTTTGTTGCAGTATTACAATCCACGGCTCAGGTGTTTCACATTTCATGACTTTCAGTTGGGTCCTTTGCTGGAAGAGTATGTTGAGATTATGGGAGTGTCAATCAAGGATCAGATTCCTTTCAACTCAGAGATGACAAGACCAACCCATGCTGACATCTCCAAAGCTCTTTATTTGAGCTCATATGAAGTATCTCCAAATTTGTCTACCACCAAAGCAAAAGTACTTGGTTTCACTCTAGAGTATCTGATTAGAAAAGCTGGAGAACTTGCAGTGAAAAATCAGTGGGATTCTGTTTGCGCCATCTTAGCACTATCCATTTATGGGATCATCCTGTTCGCTGATATGGACAAATGCTATTCATTTGTTTGTGTTGAAGAATCTGGTGCCCACTCTCCTAGGTGACTTGTATTATTCAGTGCACTATAAGAATGAGAAGAAGAGAGGAGGTCTAGTTAGATGTTGTGCTCCCTTATTCTACAAGTGGGTCATGAGACATTTGCCTACTACTGAGAGTTTTACTGATTCTAATACTACTTGGGCCCAGAAGCGGAGTATTTTGTCTGCCAGAGATATTAGGTGGTTTACTTTGAGGTTGAAAGGAAAGAGTTTCATTACCAGTTGTGGGAATTACCTTAATGTGCCTTTGTTAGGAGTGTCAGGAGGTATCAACTACAATCCCATTCTCTTAAGAAGACATTTAGGGTATGCGCTCAAAGAGATTCCCGATGAATCCGAGTTATTCCAAACTTTTTACTTCTCGGTGAAAGACAATCTTCCGTTGGTCAGGAAAGTTGCAGGTTCTTGGAAGGTGATCAAAAGAAAGGACACGGCATGTCTAGGCAAGAGTAATAATCGGATGTTCCCTGAATTCGAAGCTTGGATAAAGGAGGAGGTTCAAACGGCTCTAGTCCCTTTTTCTGTACCAACTCCGCCTCCAGCAACGGTGCCTTTAGAAGATTATCAGAAGTTGGAAGCTTTGGTCAAGCAGCTTAGGGTTGAGAATCAAGAGGCTTACAGTTCCTGTCAGAAATTGATGATTCAGAACCATCAGTTAGAAGATAGAGCTCTCCGAGCTGAAGAAACGGTTCATCTCAAGCAGAAGGATTTCGAGGAAAGGGAGCTATACTTCAGGAAGAGAGGATTGGCTGAGATCCATAAGGCGAGTCAGCGCCGGAAGGATAAGAAATAACTTAATGAGGCTAATGAAGCCATCATACTTTGGCAGGAGAAGTGGAGTGATAATCAGAAGAAGCAAAAGGAGGTAGAAGCTGAATTCGAGTTGAAGATCAAGAACCTCTAGGATGCTTTGGTTGAGCAAGAGAAGTTAGTTCGGAAAGCACAAGAGCAACAGAGAGAGCATCTTCGTCAGATGACAAAAAGTCAACAAATAACTGAAGATGTCCAGAAAGAAGTTGAAGAACTGAAGCTTTGTGCTGATGTGAAGAGGTCAAGGGCCGAGCCAGATCCAAGTAAAGAGAATGAGACAACTTTCCTGCAGCAGATTGAAGAGTTACATGCTTCCTTTGATATGAGGGACCTCCTCATCTAGAGACTCATCCAGGAGCTTGATCATCCGGATATCGTTCAGTTGTTCCAGAATGTCAAGCGTCTTAGTTGGAGGCTGCAAGACTTAGAGCTCCCTAGGGTTTAGTTTCATGCTATTGTACTTGGATTACCCACAGGCTTGTTGTGGGATTCCTTTTATTCGATGTACTTTGTTGTTATTTTGATTGGCACCCTTCGGGGACTTTGTTGTTTCAAACTTCAGTTTATGTGATTGACTTGCTTTGAATCTTTTGTTTGTTATATGTTGCACCGACACGGGGTAATGAGCACCAATTCTCCACGGTCGTCATTGTATTTGAACATCGCTTGGGTCTTCTTCCCAATTATTATTCTCTTAATGCCAGGACCGGAAACAGGGAAAGACTTGGGAATAAAAGGAACACATTGCATTGCATACGCATCATTTGCATTTCTTCTTTGTTTTTGCAGGTTTTTCTACAAGATGTTTAATTTATCTGTGTTCTCAGGCAAAGATTGCGAGAGCTGCCAAGACCCGGCATCTCCGACAAGATATCCCGCATCGCTACGCAACTCGCAGCAATTAGAGGATAGTCATGGACGCTATGCAAATGGAGCTTAATGAGTTTCGCACCAGAATGGGAGAGTTCATGGTCATGATGCAAGGGATGGCTCAGGGACAGCAAGAGTTAAGGAATGCAATTCAAGGGCTCAACCCTCCTCAGACTAATACTCCTGGGACTACTCCTGACGTGCAAGGGGCTCCTCCCAACACCAGAAATGGCCCAGGTGGACCTCAGATTCCAGAACAAGGCACGACAACTTTCATTCTAGTACAAGACAGGCAGGAGGATCAGTTCCCTTCTTTCAACAACGACATGGGGTTCGCTGGAGAAGGAAATCTTCATGATTGTTTGATGCTTGTTGAGAAAGTCAAAGCCCTCGAGTGTAGAGACACTTTGGGGATAAATGTTTCTGACATGGGCCTAGTCCCCGGGGTGGTTATTCCTCACAAATTTAGGCCGCCTACTTTTGACAAGTACAGCGGTAGTTCCTGCCCAAAGACTCACTTACAGGCATTCTATCGGAAGATCGCTGCCCATACTCGAGATGAAAAACTCTGGATGTACTACTTCCAGGATAGTCTCTCCGGAGGGTCCTTGGAATGGTATATGAAGCTAGAGAGAAGTTCTGTAAGAAACTGGAAGTAATTGGGAGAAGCATTCCTCAAGTAGTATCAGTATAATATTGACATGGCGCCCAGTCGCACCCAAATTCAGAGTTTGACTCAGAGGAGCTCAGAGAGTTTCAAAGATTACGCACAAAGGTGGCGTGAAGTGGCCACTAGAGTGCAACCGCCTTTGTTGGAGAGAGAAATGGTAGACTGTTCCTGGATACCCTCCCTGGGCATTTCATGGAAAGGCTAGCTAGATGTTCTTCAAGTGGATTCTCAGATATCATTTTGACTGGCGAGAGGATAGAAAGTTGGATCAAGCAAGGGAAGATTCAGAACGGAGGCGCTTCAAGTTCTGGTATTAAGAAACCCTTCGTGAAAAGAAGAGAAGGAGAGACTGGTGCAGTGTACGCGCAGAGGGTAGGAATCAACAGAGGATTTTATCTGCAAGTGACACCTGTCACTATCTCAGCTCACCCTGTTCAATAGGAAGTCCAACCACCGCAGCCGCAACGCTCGCAAGGGTATCAACAAAGAACTTCCCGTCCATACTATTCTCAGAGGACCAGAGAAAGGCAGTTTGACACTCCGCCTATGTCCTATTCACAACTTCTGAAAAATCTCCTCCAACTCCAGTTGGTTCAGCTCAGAACTTTGCAACCCCCGAAGCTGGGGCAACTTCCTGAAGGGTACGATACAAACGCTAGATGTGAATTTCACTCCGGGGCTCCCGGACATACTATAGAAAACTGCAAGGCCTTGAAGTATGTAGTCCAAGACCTAGTAGATTCCAAAGCGATTAACTTCGCTTCTACTCCTAATGTAATACAGAACCATATGCCTTCTCACGGAGGTACAGTCGGGGCAGTCGATGAAGGGGAGAATCTGAAGTTAGTGTGTGATGTCAACGCCTTGCAGACTCCGTTGAATGTTGTTAAAGTCTGCTTGTCAAAGAAAGGTATCTTCCCTGGGTGTGAAGAAGATTGTCCAGAATGCGCTGAAGCTACAAATGGGTGTGAGCAGTTGAAAGCAGGGATCCAAAGTATGATTGATGAGGGAGTGTTGCAGTTTGACAAGATTGTAAAAGAAAGCGAAGTCTCCATAATAACTATCTTATACGATCCATCTCAAGTTCCTTCACGGGCCAGAGCGGCACCGATAACCATCACCACTGCAGGACCGGTAATGTATCAGAGCGATAGAGTTATTCCTTGTAATTATGGTGGTGAAGTATACTGTAACAGCCAGAAGCAAGAGTTGGCCACGTCTAGTACAACCCCAGCTCAAGTAGAAAATGTTGGAGTATGGGGCTTTACTAGAAGTGGAAGGTTGTTTGCGCCAGAAACACTAAGAAATAGTGTGATACCACCCAGAGATACCGCAGAAGCCCAGGCTAGAGCGAGAGGGAAGCAGCCAGTGGTTGTCAACGATCCTACACCAGCAACTGATCCATACCTTACCTTTGATAAAGAAGCTGATGAATTTCTGAGGATTATCAAAAAGAGAGACTACAAGATTGTGGACCATCTGCAGCAGACTCCGTCGAAGATTTCCATCTTGTCCTTGCTCATGTGTTCTGATTCCCACAGGAAGGCTCTCTTGAATATTCTGAACAAGGCATACGTGCCTCAGGATATTTCAGTAAATCAGTTGGAAGCGGTGGTATCCAGCGTCAATGCCAGTCACAGATTGGGTTTCATAGACTTGGATCTGACTTCTGATGGGCGCGCTCATAACCGGGCACTGCATATCTCTTTAGAATGTAAAGGTGCAGTACTCTCTCACATGTTGGTAGATACTGGATCATTGTTGAATGTCTTGCCCAAGAAAGCACTGATGAATTTGGATTATGATGGAGTAGTTCTAAAGCCTAGCGACCTGGTAGTTAGAGCATTTGATGGGTCGAGGAGATCGGTGTTCGGGGAGGTGGAGTTACCAATCAAAGTAGGTCCGCAAGTCTTCAATACCATGTTCTACGTAATGGATATACAGCCTGCATACAGTTGTTTGCTCAGAAGACCTTGGATACATTCAGCGGGAGCAGTCTCATCCACACTCCATCAAAAGCTAAAGTTCGTCTGGGAGGGTCAAATTGTAACTGTCAGTTGGGAAGAAGATATTTTTGTTAGTCATCTGGCTTCATTCAAGTATGTGGAGATGGATGGCGAAATAGTTGAGACTCCATGTCAGGCTTTTGAGCCCTTGAAGACTGAATAAGCATCTGCAGTGGCAGTTTCTCCTTAAGAACCGAAGAAGGGGGTTTCTGTGGCCTCTTATAAGCAAACGCTTGAATTGGTAGAATCTGGGGTACGAGAAGGCTGGGGTAGTCCAATAGAAGTGCCAGAGAAGAAAGATATGTTCAGAATTGGTTATCATCCTGGGAAGTCATCGTCTAGACCAAGTGCTAAAAGTTGTCAGAGCCCGATCACTTTCACGAGTGCGGGAGTGGTAGACTATGGAAACATCAGTGTCGTGCAGGATGACGCAGTTGATAGTGACTGTGACCTAGATGAGTGGATTAGGCCTGCCGTTCCAGGGACTCAGCTTAACAATTGGACATCAGAAAGGCTTATTTCAGTCACCTCTTTCGAAGAGTAATAATTTTTGTTCATGTTTTTCCTGTATTAAATCACTATATCTTGCCCGGGGTATAGTAGCTCTTTGTAAGGGTTCGTTTGTTCTTAACACAATCATAAATAAAGCTGACGTTTCACATTCATTCATGTTGTTCTTTGTCTTTCATTTTTGCTTTTGTTTTTCAAAAAGAAAGAAAAGTTTTAAAATGACAATGTTTCTCATTTTCTCAAGTTGTTGCTAAAGCCTTGCATGAATCACCATTCATGCAGGTGCTCGTCACCGGATCTTATCACTGACGACCCTATTATGGCTGAGTATGAATTCGACAATCCAATTTATCAAGCCGATGAGGAAGGTGAAGAGGATTGCGAACTACCTGAAGAATTGGCCAGACTGCTTAAACAGGATGAGAAGATGATTCAGCCACACGAAGAAGCTGTCGAAGTAATAAACCTGGGTACTGAAAAAGACAAGAAAGAAGTCAAGATCGGGGCTGCATTAGAAGAATATGTCAAGACTCGTTTGATTGCTATGCTTCGAGAGTATGTTGATGTCTTCGCATGGTCCTACCAAGTTATGCCTGGTTTAGACACTGACATTGTGGTACACAAGCTGCCTCTCAGAGAAGATTGTCCTCCAGTGAAGCAGAAGTTGAGGCGCACACGTCCTGATATGGAAATTAAAATAAAAGAAGAAGTACAAAAATAGTTTGATGCTGGTTTCTTAGCCGTGACTAGTTACCCTCAAAGGAAGTGTATTGTTAGAATACTTGGCTCAGCAGCCAATCGATGATTATCAACCCATGAGGTTCGAGTTTCCGGATGAGGACATCATGTTCCTTAAGTCAAAAGACTACGAAGAACCACTTCCGGAGGAGGGGCCAGACCCTGAATCCAAATGGAAGTTGATGTTTGACGGGGCTGTGAACATGAATGGAAGTGGAGTAGGTGCTGTTATCATCTCGCCAGAAGGGGTCCAAACACCTTTAGCTGCTCGGTTGACTTTTGAATGCACTAAAAATGAGGCAGAGTATGAAGCTTGTATCATGGGGATTGAAGAGGCAATCGACTTGCGAGTCAAAAACCTCGAGATCTACGGGGATTCTTCTTTGGTGGTGAATCAAGTCAATGGAAAATGGCTGGTTCATCAACCCCATTTGATTCCTTATAGAGATTATGTCAGGAGGCTGTTAACTTTCTTCACTAAAGTCAAATTGAATTATATTCCTCGAGATTAAAACCAATTCGCCGATGCTCTAGCAACTTTGTCGTCCATGATTAAGGTTTGTCAAGAGAATTTCGTGCCTCGAATTACAGTCTCCTGTCTTGAAAGACCAGCTTATGTCTTTGCAGTCGACGATGGTGAAGATAACAAGCCTTGGTATCATGATATCAAGCAATTCCTAAAAGCTCAAGAATACCCGGCTGGGGCATCTAGTAAGGATAAGAATACCCTTAGAAGACTGGAAGGAGGTTTCTTGTTGAATCAAGATGGTGTGTTGTACAAGCGAAACTTCGACATGGTTCTGCTTAGATGCGTGGGTAGACACGAAGCAGACATGTTGATGCAGGAGGTCCATGAAGGCTCCTTTGGTACCCATGCTGGAGGACATGCCATGGCCAAGAAATTGTTGAGATCGGGATACTATTAGATCACCATGGAATCCGATTGCTGTAAGTACTCCTGTAAATGCCACAAGTGTCAGATTTATGGCGATAAAGTTCATGTGCCTCCGAATCCGTTGAGTGTCATGTCTTCACCATGGCCGTTCGCTATGTGGGGCATTGATATGATTGGCAAGATCGAGCCGACAACTTCTAATGGTCATCGCTTCATCCTGGTTGCTATAGACTATTTCACGAAGTGGGTCGAAGCGGCATCTTACACCAATGTCACTAAACAAGTGGTAGCCCGGTTTATTAAAAGATACATCATTTGCCGGTACGGAATTCCTGAAAGGATCATTACTGATAATGGTTCTAATCTTAACAACAAGATGATGGCTGACTTGTGTCATGATTTCAAAATAGAGCATCACAACTCTTCCTTATATCTCCCGAAGATGAATGGCGCTGTCGAGGCAGCCAAAAAGAATATCAAGAAGATCGTGCAGAAGATGGTTGTGACATACAAAGACTGGCATGAGATGCTACCATTTGCGTTGCATGGGTACAAAACGTCAGTACGTACTTCAACAGGGGCAACCCCGTTCTCACTGGTGTATGGTATGGAGGCAGTCCTACCAATTGAAGTGGAAATCCCCTCATTGAGGTTAATGACGTACATTAAGCTAGATGAAGCTGAGTGGCTCCGATCCAGATATAATCAGTTGAGCCTCATTGAAGAGAAACGTCTAGCAGCTGTATGCCATGGACAGTTGTATCAACGGCGGATGAAGCAGGCTTTTGACAAGAAGGTGCAACCACAGAGGTACATGCCAGGTGACTTAGTGTGAAAAGGATTCTTCCTCCTCTCAACGATCACAGGGGCAAGTGTACACCCAACTATGAAGGACCGTTCGTGGTTAAAAAGGTTTTCTCAGGTGGAGCCTTGATGCTGACAACCATGGACGGAGAAGACTTCCAATCCCCTGTCAACTCAGACACAGTAAGAAAATACTTCGTGTAAAAGGACCCGCTGGATAAAAATAGAATAAAGATCCAGGCAAAATGGGCATCCCGGCGAGCCAAAAACAGAATAAAAGGCTCGGGCAAAAGTTAGGGAAATCTTGAAAAAAATGTACACCCGCTGAGTTGAAAAGCCACATCGGACAACTCAGGAAAAAAAGGGTATCCCGGTGGATTGAAAACCTTAAAAGGCCACGCAAAAGAGGGATTAACACGAACGACTACGATCTCCGAGATCTGTAACCTATCTACAGTTGAGGCTATCCTAAGGGTTGAAGATCAGTTCAATTACCTTTTCTCAATAGGCAGAGCGAGCGGAGCGTCTTAAAGATATACGAGTCATAACCGGGTTGAAACTTGATGAGATCCACTTCTCACATTGCCAATAGGATAGCTTGTTTTCCTTTTTGGTTGTTTCCTCTTTCCAGGGAACTGCTTCCTTTGTATTGCCTATTCATGGCCATTTTTCCGAATCAATAAAAGTCAACTTCAATCAATTTGCAACTATTTTGCTTCTTGTTTTTGCTTTTTCATCTAGCATTGATTGATTGCGAAAACGTCCAATAAATTGTGATTTACATTGTGTTGTGAACATTTGAATGCTTTCTAACTCGTGCAGGAGGACAGAAACATTTAATACAACTCTGAAAGGGTGTCGAGATACCCAGATAATGATTCATACTACGAGCCTGGGGCAGGCAGGTCCCAAACTAACTCTCCATGTTGCAGGTACTATCGATTGTGTTCATGCAGGTACAGGTACTGGTGTTGCTAACAGAGCTAAAAGCAAATTCCCAGGTGGAACATTTCTTTATGGTTGAACAGGAGCAGGTGTCTCCCAGGGTGTTTCCAATCATCCCCAGTAAAAGTTGAATTTTTCTCCCAGCAAGGTAGCAGAAGGTGAGTGTCATCCCCAAGAGAAAGTTCCCATTCAGACAGAGGCAATTTCCAACAGTATAAGGAGTGTCTTTCCTCCCCAGCAGTTGCTTCCTCAACAGTGTCATGCCTTTGGTTCTCAGCCAAATCAGGAAGTCCTCACTTCCCCATCAGAATTCAAGGAGGGTCCATTTCCAGCAGGGTCTTGGCGCTCCAATCTCAAAGTCCAATTTATTTTTGGCAATGGCGGCTGTTCAGAGCCGGTGTATCATTGACAGCTTTCCCCGCAGAGTTGTCTCCTCCTCATCAGGATGGATTAAGATCAGTGCAGTGATCATCGTTTCTCCCCAGTCAAGCCATCTGGGATACTTGCAGTCTCCTTATCAGGAGATCTCTTTGCATTTGCATATGCATAATCATCATCACATTTGCATCCTTCGAATCGTAGCATTTCCATCCTCATGGAGCATTACGCCATAAATCCAACATGTGCATGCCAGCATGGGCCAGTTTTGAGGTGTTACAGTCATCCTATAATATATTTTCAACCTGAAGTATTCACCGCAGAAGATACTTATGCCATTTTCCAGATATCTTGGTCCTTCCAAGTCAATGTCTTTTCTTCCGTGGCTTGGTCCTGCCCAACAGTCGCGTACTTGTTTTCTCCTCCGTGGCTTGGTCCTGCCCAACAGTCGCGTGTGTTTTTATTTATGGCTTGGTCCTTCCCAGCAGTCATATTGATTTGAGTTCCATTCCGCTAATGGTCTCGTTAAAGTCCTGTTTCGCCAACATGCATCCTCCGTGGCTTGGTCCTGCCCAGCAGTCGTGTGTGTTTTCTTTATAGCTTGGTCCTGCCCAGCAGTCATATTGATTTGAGTTCCATTTCGCTAATGGTCTCGTTAAGCACCTGTTTCGCCAACAGGCACCTTTCGTGGCTTGGTCCTGCCCAGCAGTCGCGTGTTTTCTTTATGGCTTGGTCCTGCCCAGCAGTCATATTGATTTGAGTTCCATTCCGCTAATGGTCTCATTAAAGTCCTGTTTCGCCAACATGCATCCTCCGTGGCTTGGTCCTGCCCAGCAGTCGCGTGTGTTTTCTTTATGGCTTGATCCTGCCCAGCAGTCATATTGATTTGAGTTCCATTCCGCTAATGGTCTCGTTAAAGTCCTTTTTCGCCAACAGGAATCCTCCGTGGCTTGGTCCTGCCTAGCAGTCGCGTGTTTTTCTTTATGGCTTGGTCCTGCCCAGCAGTCATATTGATTTGAGTTCCATTCCGCTAATTGTCTCGTTAAAGTCCTGTTTTGCCAACAGGCATCCTCCGTGGCCTGGTCCTGCCCAGCAGTCGCGTGTTTTTCTTTATGGCTTGGTCCTGCCCAGCAGTCATATTGATTTGAGTTCCATTCCACTAATGGTTTCGTTAAGCACTATTTCGCCAACAGGCACCTTCCGTGGCTTGGTCCTGCCCAGCATTCGTGTGTTTTCTTTGTGGCTTGGTCCTGCCCAGCAGTCACATTGATGAGTTTCTGTTTCGCTAACGGTCTCGTTAAGTCCTGTTTCTCCAACAGACACTCTCGTTGTGGTTTTGATTCGCTCAGCAGTCACAGCGCAAGTTATCGCATTGATTCTATTCCACCTGGTTCTATTTTCTCTACCTATTCAGAGGTTAAAAAAAATAAATATAAATAAAGGGAAGATGGCATTTCTATTATCCCCAGAGTCCAAATTTCCAGGTTTTATTCTAGTATTCAATCACTCCATACCTGAATGCCTAAAATTCGTCGCTATCATCCATTCAAGTCTGCAGATGATTGAATAGGGGAAGTGGTAATACCTCAAAATTTACCCTCATATTTATTACCTTAATCGGCTTCATGCTTCGCTTCCATTGGCATTTCTCATTAGGTCATAACGTTCATAATCATGCATTTCATTGTTTCCCAAGGCATGTGATCGAAGCGTTTCCTTGTGATATGAATTTTCCTATTCATAGGTGATATATTTGGTTATTGCACTCAAGTTTGAGACAAAGGTTGAATTCATATCATCATGGGAATATCCCTATTCAGAGGATCACCAAGTTCTAAGATTCTTCCTATTCAGAGGATCCATAAAAAATGCTAAATCAGGATGTTATCAATGTGGTTGAAGGTTTATTTCCTTTCATTATTGGTGGCTGCTCTTTTCATCAGATTGCGATAGTGAAATGTGGAATTAATGTTAATGCAAGAATCTTCAACATCACTAAGCGACTTAGGGTTTCAGGTTGCAAAGATCAGTGGTATTTTCGTTTGTTTACTGCTTGGTGATATGGATTTGAGAGTTAAAGTTGGAATTTAATTAGAGACACAAGTTTGGTGCACCAAAATCCGTTATCATATTCATCCTCTTATCTACCAAATCCTTTCCCTTTGTCATGACCTATGTTCATGCTTTTGTTCCAATCCCATGCTAAAACCAGTCACATGTTTTCATCCATCAATATTTTTAAACCATGGCTACATATTCATTTTTCTATAAGCCCAATACTAGTCCTTAAAGTCCATGTCACAGAACCGTAAGAGTCTTTTATTTATGGTTACCATCTAGGCCCAATTTGATTTTTAGAGAATCTATTTCAAGGATTTTCTTGACAAGTTGTTGGAGGGTACTAATCCTGAGCGTCATTTGGCTCTGATCATTGGTTTCTTTCGGTAGCGATGATAAGGCATGCTTGGGTTAGATTCCAGAAATGTCTATGCAAATAAAGACTTGGATTCCCGGGTTAATATCAGCAAAGATGCCTTGGGTATAATAAGTGTGGTAATATGATTCATTAGGCCAGTAAAATTACTGCCATGGGTGTTCCATGGTATACCATTTGGTCACCATCCATATTTAAATTGGAACCAAGTTTGTGTGTTGACTTTTGTTGAAAGACGTGGTCTAATGATTTTGAGATTGGGAACCTATAAAGTTTCTAATAATATAATCGGAAGCCATGATTTAAGCTTATCCATGCTATGATACCATGAAGAAATCTAAAAGACAAGATAATTGACAAGAGAGAGAGAGATCAAGGGCATTTCTCAAGTTTGATATTCTATTTTCTTTATAAAAAAAACTTTACATTGGTCTAGCATACAAGTACAAAGTGAGTCTGCAGTGAAATCTATTAATTGGAAGAAAAAAAAGAGACTTCAATCTGGAAAAAGCCTCATAAGATCTCCATGCTCGCTCCCGATTAATCTTCGGCCAGGGGCACGTCCGACTCCCATCCTTTGCCATTTTCATAGTCTGCAAATAGATCAATAATTAATACTAGAAATTTTCAGTATTTCATATAAATTAAGAGCGACAACAATGGTTCCTCGTCAAGAAAACGACAATGGATCTCAATGATAACGAGTTTTTAATTCGTTCAAAATCGACAAAATATTTGTGGCACATAGGAAATAATAGAAAAAAAGGGGAGTGCTCACTGAAACTAAATGGTATATCTCAGAATCCCTTCACAAACAAGATTCATTATCACCAATCCTTCAGTTTTCGTTTCGGTAATCATCCGAATTCAGAATCCTCCAGCATTGAAGACGTTCTCGCAACTTCACGTTATTCTTCAAAAAACACTTAACTCACCCCCCCCCCATTTTATTTCTTTTAGAATTTTAATTTTAGTTTACAATAGTTTAGGATTAATTAATTTAAAAATAGAAAAATTCACAATAAAATTCCCCAAAAATTTAAGTAGGTTTTTAATTCATTTTAGAAATTTTTGACATTTTATTTTTCTGAATTTGGTTATTTTTCGATTTAATTCTGATTTTTTATGTAATTAGCTTTTATTGAATTTTCTTTAACTGTACATGATTTTCTTCATTTTATATTTTAACATTCCAGTAGGATTTTTGACCCATTCTTTTTGCCATATTTAGAGGACTCATAATAGGACTTAGAATAATTTTGGTATATTTTTTAGGTCATTTTTTCCTCTGTTTTAGTGGCTTAATCCATGAAAAATAATGGTTAATCCTTAGGTAGAATTAAGTGTCTTTTAAGTATAGTTAACTTCTGATATTTTAGGATATTTTTTAATACAATATTATAGGTAGTTTTAGGACCCTATAGAATTAATCCCATAATTTTTCCAGGACCTTTACTATTTTTAGTGCATTTATTTTTAGGCCTTTATACATGTAAATTTCCATTAGTTTAGGCTAGAATATATGGATTTCATTAAGAAATAGTTTGCTTAGGTTTAATCTTAGGATTTAATGATGACTTAGCTTAGTTTAATTTCTGATTTTTAGAATGACAATATTAGGTAATGCCCTTAGTTTTAGGACTTAGGCTTAGAATTCATAATAAATGAACTTAGAATAAGTTTAGGCTTTTTTTTTGGTTTTATACCTTTAAATGTTTTGTTTTAGAATATTATTTCTTATGTCAATTTTAATGCCTTGTTATATTGATTGATATTTCACTTGTATAGGTTTCCCTCTTGCTTTAGAATCAACTTATCTTCCTTAGGAAGTAAGTTGCATTCTAGTAGTTCTAGTTCCTTTCTTCATTAGGTTTAGAAACCTCACAAACCCTTAGGACCACTTGTAAATAAATAAACAAAATTAGGATTGAGTCTTAGTCCCTTAGATTTTTCCTTTTGCAACTTGAGTCATTCTTTCTCATCTCATGAAGAAAACAATAAAACACTTAATGAAAATCGAACATTCTTGTATGACACGAGACTTTGTTGCGGAGTGCTTATACGCGTCCTGTTTCGGGGCGAGGTGTAAGTACTTCCCGCGATGGATAGGTCTTAGTATGAGAAAATTCACAAACAAATTCAAAACACTTCTCATAAAAGACAAAAACAAATAATAAGCGACTATCCTGCGGGAACTTCTCTTCTCATCTCATTCACTCATAACGCGAACTCGCGACGACTTGTCTCGCATGCAAGACGGTAAACGCACTCGTACCAGACGAGCCTGCAACACCTGAGCATAGACATATGCAGTTCCAACCATAAAAAACACAAACAAATAGTTCCCGCCTTAGTTAGGCGAACTACGTCGACTCTGATCCTCATTTTCCCGATGAGGTACGTAGGCAGCGGGATAGGGCCCGTTCGAGCACATTCTTTATTTTCCCTACATTTCCCCTATTCTTTTCTTTCCATTCTCTCTTTCCAGTTTCTCATTGCAGTTCCAGTTAGCAGTTCTTATTCAGCAGCATCTTATTTCTCACCCTTTGAAACAAACAAGTAAGCGTGGATCCCGTCGGGTACGGCGGACAGATTGTGGTGCTAATACCTTCCCAGTTCGTAACCGACTCCCGAACCCATATCATTGGTTTGAAGGACCTTGTCCTTTCCTTCTTCCTCAGGTTTGTGCAACATTATCTTTCCCGTTCCTTCGGGATAAAAATGCCTGGCTGGCGACTCTACCTTTTCCGCGCCACTTTCGCGTTTGTACTAGGATGAAAATCCCGGGAGCAACACCGATAAACTTAGGATCTAACTTCTTAGATTTCAAAGGACGACCAACACCGATCATTGGGTTGACTCTAAAAAACACGTCACCCTCATTGAACTCTAAGTCTTTTCTCTTGTTATCATGGTAACTTTTCTATCGACTCTGAGATGCTTTAATTTACTCTTTAATCATCTGGATAGTCTCAGTAGTCTGCTGGATAATATCAGTCCCAAGCATAACATTTTCACCCGTCTCATACCAACATAGAGGTGTTCTACATCTCCTACCATAAAGAGCTTCAAACGGCGTCATTCCAATACTTGAATGGTAATTGTTATTATAAGTGAATTCAATTAGTGGCAAATGAGTATCCCACGCACCTCCTTTTTCTAACACACAAGTTCTCAATAAATCTTCCAGTGACTGAATAGTCCTTTCCGATTGCCCATCTGTCTGTGGGTGGTAAGCTGAACTCAATTTCAACTTAGAACCTAAAGCCTCATGCAAACTCTTCCAAAATTCTGAAGTAAACCGCGGATCTCTATCTGATACTATACTCGACGGTACACCATGAAATTTCACCACAATCCGTATATAAATCTATGCCAATTTAGTTAACGGAAAACTGAGGTTGATTGGAATAAAATATGTCGACTTAGTTAACCGGTCTACAATTACCCAAATAGCATCAAAGCCTCTCACCGTATTCAGTAAACCTGTCACAAAATCCATAACAATGCTGTCCCATTTCCATTCTGGAATCTCTAATGGTTGCATCATCCCCGAAGGCTTCTGATGTTCCACCTTAGATTTCTGACACACCAAGCAAGCATAAACAAATTGCGTGATATAACTCTTCATACCGTGCCACCAGAACAATTTCTTCAAATCATGGTACATCTTTGTAGCTCCTAGATGGATACTCAAGTTACTTCGATGACTTTCTTCCAAAATTTCTTTCTTTAATTCGACGTTGTCAGGTACGCAAATTCTACCTCGGAATCTCAAAACACCATCATTATTCAAAACAAAATCGCCTCCTTGGTCATTTCCTTCAGTAGGCATCAAATCTACCAATTTTACATCTTGCCTTTGATTTTCTCTTATCACATCAAGAAATTCATTATTAATTCGCAACATACCCAGCTTAACACTTTCTGACGTTATTTCACTTACCATACTCAAGTCTCTAAATTGCTCAATTAAATCCATTTCCTTCACCATCATCGCCGACATATGAATTGTCTTCCGACTCAACGCATCTGCTACCACATTCGCTTTTCTCGGGTGGTAACTCAGATTAAAATCATAATCCTTCAAAAAATCTAACCATCTCCTTTGTCTCATATTAAGCTCTTTTTGATCAAACAAGTACTTTAAACTCTTATGATCACTAAAAACTTCAAACCTCGAACCATACAAATAATGCCTCCAAATTTTCAACACGAATACCACTGCGGCCAATTCCAAATCATGAGTAGGATAATTCCTCTCATGTACCCTCAACTGCCTCGAAGCATAAGCTACAACTTTACCCTCATTCATTAGCACACCGCCCAAACCCATTTTAGACGCGTCGCAATAAACAACAAAAGCTTCACTCGGGTCTGGCAAAACTAGTACTGGTGCCGAAGTTAGCTTCTTCTTCAATTCCTCAAAACTTCTCTCACAAGCTGCATCCCAAATAAAAGCTTGACTCTTCCGAGTCAATTGATTCAATGGTAACGCCAAACTATAAAATCCTTCAATGAACCTTCAGTAATAACCAGCTAGGCCAAGAAAACTTCTAATTTTCGTTACCGTCTTCGGAGGCTCCCACTCAAGCACAACACTGACCTTAGAGGGGTCCACTGCTATACCATCACCTGATATCACATGTCCCAAAAAGCTTACTGTCTTCAACCAAAATTCACATTTGGAGAACTTGGCAAATAATTTGTTATCCTTCAGTACCTGCAATGCAATTCTCAAATGTTTCGCATGGTCTTTTTCAAACTTCGAATATATCAGTATATCATCAATAAATACTATGATAAACCGACCCAAATAAGAATGAAATATTCGGTTAATATACTCCATGAACACTCTTGGCGCGTTAGACACACCAAAAGGCATCACTGCATATTCGTAATGGCCATATCGAGTTCTAAATTCCGTCTTCTGAATATCTTCCTCTTTCACTCTTATTTGTGATATCCCGACCTCAAGTAAATTTTACTAAAAACACAAGCTCCGACAAGTTGATCCGTTAAGTCATCAATCCTTGAGAGTGGATACTTGTTTTTAATAGTAACCTTATTCAGTTGTCGGTAGTCAATACACAGACGCATACTACCATCTTTCTTTTTGACCAAAAGAACTGGTGCACCCCACGACGATACACTGGGTCGAATGAACTTCTTGTCAAACAAATCACCAATCTGAGATTTCAACTCATCTAACTCAGCAGCAGACATCCTGTACGGTGCTATAGAAATAGGCTTAGTACCAGGAATCAAATCAATAGTAAACTCCACCTCACGTGTCGGAGGCAGCTTTGAAATATCACTTGGAAATACATCAAGAAATTCATTCACCACTGGCAGCTCTTCAACAACAACCTTCTTTTCAACCGATAACGAAGCAAACACAACAAACATCTTCGTTTCATCTTCCAACCAGGTTCTCAGTTCCTTAGCCGAAACTAAACTGGCCAAACTTTCCTCCTCAGGAGTTAGGAACAACAATCTTTTCCTAAGACAATCTATATAAACTCGGTTGGACTCCAACCAGTTCATACCCAAAATTACATCAAGATTACTGATTGGCAGGCATATAAGATCCACTCTAAACTTTTTATCAGATATTGTCAAAACACAATCACTACATACTAAGGTTGTAGTCACTGAACCTATAGATGGAGTATCAATTACCATCCCGCGACTCAATTGAGAAGGCTTTAATCCTATCCTCTTCACATAGTCCAAAGAAATAAACAAGTGTGTTGCACCCGTATCAATAATCACAAATAAAGGAGTATTATCGATATAGCAAGTACCTTTGACCAATCGGTCTACACTGGTAGGTTGAGCTCCCACTAATGCAAACACTTTTTCACCAGATTGCTGCTTCTTGGGTTTCTGGCAATTGGTGTTGATGTGGCCCTGCTCTCCATAATTATAGCAAGTAGGAACATTCACCTTACAATTAGCCGCCATGTGACCCGGCTTCCCACACTTGAATCACTTCTTCTCTTCATTAGGACAATCATTGGCACGATGACCCGCATCGTGGCATCTATAGCATTTGAGCACGCCGGGAGTACCTCCTCCCCCACTAGGTTTCTTCTCAGCATTAGCCTTTTGCTTTCCTTTGTCAGCTGGAGCACTATAAGGAGTACCACCAAATCTCTTCTTTCCTTTCTTTTCATTCACAACCTTATAGTGTGCAATTCGAGCCCTGTTGTCATTATCATAAATCCGGCTTCTGCTTACCAATTCTGGATAGTTCCTGATCTTTTGGCAAGCAATACCAAACTTAATTTCAGGACGCAGTCCATTCTCATACTTTAGGAATTTGGAAGTCATAGCCTCTTCAGTATTATAGTATGCACAATATTGCACCAATTCCTCAAACTTGGCAGCATACTCCGCCACTGTCATATTACCTTGCTTGAGTTCCAAGAACTCCACCTCCTTAGCACTACGGATGTCTTCAGGGAAGTACTTCTCCAAAAATTCTCTGCGAAATACCACCCAGGTGATTGCAATATCCGCAGCTTCTAACCGTTGGCGACTGTTGTCCCACCAGACTTCAGCTTCACCCTCCAGCATGTGAGTACCAAACCTCGCCTTCTGAACATCAGAAAATCCCATTGTTTTGAAGATCTTCTTCATAGCCTTCAACCATTTATGTGCAGCCTCTGGATCTAGAATTCCACCTTCATACTTAGGTGGCCTGTTACTCATGAACTGGTCCAATGCACGAGGCTGAGAATTATCTCCTACCTGAACGACCTGAACGACATTCTCAACCATCTGCGCCATGGCTTGCAATGCCGCAGCAAGAGCACCATCTTTCCTTCCAGCCATTCTGATACAACAACAAATACAGGTTAGGACTCTCAACGACTCATATCCTAAGGACTGACTCAATCTGGCCGGTTGGACCAACCTGCTCTGATACCAATTGTAACACCCACTTTTTCCCATTTTCAAAATTATATAGACTTTTCATAAAATCAGAGTTTAATCAACTAAAGTGAGCTGCTACATCAACAACCAAACATCATTTCGTTTAATCTAAAACAAGCAGCGAAAATAAGTCTTTCAACATCAAAATGCCCAAAGGCCTTACAATTCAATCAAAATATTGTTTATTAACTCAATACTTAATCATAACGAAGTTTGCTAAAAATCAAAAGAAATGTTGATAAAAATCCCCGTTCCTGTTACATATCAGAGCTCCTAGGACACTGACATCAACATCAAGCACTTCTCAAGTACCTGAATTATCTATACTTCCGAAAAAGCACAGACGCAACAAAACAAACAAAAGGCGTGAGGAATAGTTTCAAAGCATAACGGTGCAAATAACACCTCAAAGGATAATCATAAATCCACACACATCAATTAACACAAATAATCCAACAAACAAATGCAATGTGACTCACTGACACAATGAAATAATGCAGTACCGACTTTCAACAACGGTTCATTAATTCGAACCCGGATGTATCGCTTACGCTCCACCGAGACACGATCATCCCTGCACCAATGATTCACAATGAATCCGAATGATCACTTACGCTCCACCGAGACATGATCATTCCACCAAATGTGTATGCATATGCAGACGCAAACGCATACACCATAATACAAATACGCATGAAAACATTCATGCCTTCAAGATCCACATGATCCCACCAACTATCAATCACATCATTATATCATTCATGTTAAGCATATAACATAATCTCATAATTCAACAATTCATTATATTACTAACAAACTTATGCTACTTATACAACCCTCACTATTACATTCATTAAAGTTTGGTTATCAAGTCTTATAATTAGCACTAAATCTCAAGTTATTGCCTTAGAATGCTCATAGGAACTTATACTAAAAGAATGGATAAACAAAACATATCAAAATTTCACAAAATTCCAAGATACAGAGGCCTGACACGACCTCCCGTGTCCCCTGACACGGCCCATGTCAGGTGCTCTGAACACGCACCTCTCAAAACAACAAAATCAACCAAGACCAGGGGGATGACACGAATGCCCGTGTCGTGTGACACGGCCCGTGTCACACTCACTGATGCCCATTTTCCTCAAAAACCCATCTCATCCTCTTCCAGTGGCCTGACACAGCCACCCGTGTTCTGTGACACGACCCGTGTCAGGTGGCTACGTGAATTTTCCAACGTTTTCCAAAAATCTTCCTTTTATTTCCCCTCTCACTCCAAACCAAATCCAGTTCATTTTAACTTGATATTAGCATCCATAACAATCCAATTTCAATACTTTATACCACAACACACTCATAACATCAATTATTCACCTAATCTAACATCGATAAAATTAAATTGGGCAACCTATAATTGTTCCTTATCTCTCCCAATTTCCTCTTCTCCATAACAACTATCCCTCAATTCACATAGCTCACATTCAAGAACAGTTCATACAAGATTACCTCATAAACAAATTATTCTCATAATAATCATCATCAAATCATAAACACAATTCAAGGATTCATAATCCATCATATACATATCAAAATTTCATCAATTCCAAATCCTCACATATATGAACCCTAAGGGAGGAAGGATCTCCCAATTACCCTTATTGTGTTAATTCACCAATTATAAAACCCATTCTCCCTCTTACCTCGAAATAGAGATGAGTTCCTCGAAATCTTGGTCTTGATGATCTACGATCCTTGACCTTGCCCTTCTTCTCCTCTTTCACCAGACCTCACTGTTCTTCGTCAAAACACGATGATAATGAAAAATGAATTCCTTATTCCACTTACATAAAACAATAATTCCACCTTTGCCCCTTAAACCTCTAACTAACCCTTTTTATTTTATTTTATTTAAATAATAACAATATTTTAATAGTATACATTATAATATTATTATTATTCTCTTAAAACATTTCTCTCCAATTTATCCAAATATACCATCAAAATATTAATATTTATTTCATAAAAATAAATATAAAAATTAAGGCGTTACACTTCTCCCCCACTTAATTCCAAACTAACACCCGCAGACAACGACCATAAACCAACAAACAAGTATTGACAGTGTTTCACACACATGTCACGCACTGAGGAATAAATGACATTAACAACATTGGTCGGACGGGCCGACCAGCTCTGATACCACTAATGTAACATTTCTTCATAAAACATCAATCCAAAATATTATATTAAAAAAATATTCTTTTCTCAAAAAATCAAAACTATCGCAGCAGAATTATATATATTCAAAATATTTACCTCTTATTTCATTAAAACATAAAGACCTATTGGTCAAAGGCAACAATTATCATCATTCTCAATTCAACATTTAACAAATCATAAAACTCATCATAACAAAACAAAAATCCAATCATATAAGCGTTCTATTTCCCCTGATGTTACATCTATCAGAGCAAGACACCAGACACTCTAGACTTAAGCTATACAACATCCATCTAAGACTTCACGTACCGCGAACTCATCTCGGATATCTAGAAGTTACCCACAAAAGAGGCAACATTTCCAAGAAGGCAGGGTGAATAATCATAATTCATTATAACAATACAAGGATATGGAATATAAATAAATCAAGCATAAACAATATCATAACAACATCAACAACACAATTCAGCAACAAACACCATCATAAACACATTCCAAAGAAAATGTGAATTCAACCATCATGAAATGCACAATATACATGTGGTGCCAATTTCTCCGTGAGATGGATACATGACCATCAAACCTCCACAAGGGAGCACATCGTAATCACCGAATCACTCCCATCGTGAATGTCATGAAATACAATGATGCGTTACTCCGTAAAAATCACCGAAAAATCAAATGTGCATCATTCATTTCATATTCAACAAATCAATCATCAAATAATCATGTCTTTCATCATGACAACACATTGAGAATACTTCTTTATCGATAATACAACAAAACAACTCCTTTGATTAACAGGATAACAAAACAGCTTCGCTCATCAACATCAACATCAACAAATCGTCAATTCACAATAACCTCATGTTTATAAGGATAAAAATCAATTTTCAACAATACAACAAAACAAATTATTTTATCAATAACAACCAATCATCAATTTACAATATAAATCATGTTTGTAATCATAAAACCAATTCCAGCAACACAACAAAATAACTTCCTTCATCAACAACAACAAATCGCCAACTTACAATAGAATCATATTTATAATCATAAAACCAACTTAACCTTTTCTAAATATTAATCATTGAAAAATTTATCACTTCACTCATTTTATTTCATCAAATTAAAGTTTGTCTCGTTAGCTTTCCGACGCTTCAAATGGGACCTAAATCGGAGTTACAGATCAAAAATTATGAATTTTTCAAAACTAAAAGTGCCACTGTTACAGTGTTAACCGGTTAACCCATAGCGTTAACCGGTTAACGCCTCATTTTTTCGCCCAAAACACATATTTTTCACCGTTTAACCAGTTAACACCTATGGTTAACCGATTAACACCTGTACATAAGCAGTTTTCTGCTGTTTTTACGAATTCTACACCAAAATACCCCAATTTTTCATACGAAATCATCCCAATGCAACCCAAAACTTCTTACCAATCAATAATTAATCACATACAACAACAATGCATCAATTCAAACATCAAACACACCATTATAAATCATCTTATCAATCCTAATTCACCAATTCATACCCTTATAACTCAATCTATGTCATCAAACCTAACAATCAACAAAATCAGATCAAACATAATCTATTTATAAACCAAATCCCATAAAGTTATAATAGATTATGAAAACTCCCTATACCTTAGAGAATTACGTAGATTGACACTCTTCTCAAAGGTTCCTATCAACTTCAAGACCTTAAGCTTCCTCTTCCTCTTTTCCTTTCCTCGAAGCTCTTCTTCACCAAAAACACGAAAACTGAGAACTTTTGATCGTGTTCTCCTATTTGGGTAAAATTATCACAGTTTATGTTTTTCCGAACTTATCCTTACTCTTTTCTAATAAAGACCACCTTGCCCTTTCTTCAATGTATTATTATTATTATTATTAATAATAATAATAGTATAATAATACACTAATTATTTATATTATATAAAAATACTCCTTATACTCCCAAATGACCAATAAAACCTCCATACCCCCACTTCTATTATTTTAAATAATAAGCAATAATTCAAATAATGCTACATGATTATTCTTATTATTAATATTATTAAAATAATTTCACCACAATGCATCAGACCACATAACCACCTATTGTCAAAATCATCATATATCCTCAAATAAGCAACAATTACTCATAATCAAATTTGGGGTGTTACACTTACCGTGTACATTATGTTGGGTTAGAAGAGTGTTACATTATCCACTTCGAGCCTAGAAGTAAGAGTTTCTTTTGGATATTTCAAAACCCTTACGCTTAACCTAGGGCAGGATAGTGTTCAGTTAATCTGGTTACATATTCAAATCATAGGATGAAACATCCCAGCTGAGAATCCATTACAACCAATAAATTGGAAGTCACAACTTTCAGCCTTCAAAAAAAAAGAAAAAAAAAGAAAAGAAGAGAAAAGAAAATCACGCTAAGTCGAACACCCAAAAAAAGGAGACTTAGGGACCAAATAGAGAAAGTCAATCAAGATAGGTCCTCAAATCCTCAACTTCAAGTAAAAATAAGATTTAATGACCACCATACCAAAGTCAAAGGGTCACTGATATCCATGGAGAACAAATAAGATGATTGTCATTTCAAGCGAACCTTGGATCATCATCTTCACTTCTACACCATTAAGACAAATGTATGTGTCAATTTAGCTGAACGTGGGATTGGAGAACATCACGAAGAATGGGTGGGTACAGATAAACTTTGAGCCTTTATCCTTTGTTAAACCATGAACCAAACCATATTATAACCCTCAAAAGTCCTAATTGAAGTAAGGTTTATTTCGAAAGCATACTCGATGAGATAATGTTTCCTGACTCATATGAGCTATGCTCAAAATTTGTGTTGGCTTTGTAAAAGATAATTAATGTCATATCCTAGCTAGTGATTCGGTCACGGGCTATTGTGATATATATATTTTTTAAAATAACAAAAAAAACAAACTTCGAGATAAACATGTGTGTTACATTAGCAGTCTCAATATTAACATTATTTGCTCGTTAACATTGCTTGATATCATAGAAGCTTACATATGAGTACCAGTGATGAGCTTAATATTTTGAGGTTTGAAACCCTGATGAGTAAATGGATAACCATTTCAAAGGATGAGCATTCCCAGGGACATGTTTCCTGAAGACTTTGCTAAATAGGGGCACGTCGTTTCCCAATTTGTTGTCTGCGCAACTAAAGGACAAATGTTGAAGACTTATTTGTCCCAAATACAGTCAATATGGGACAGCTACGTTGAGATTCAACAAATCTCTCAATGAGTTTGAAGACACTGGGGCATTTTTGAATGCCAAGTCTTCTATAAAATCCTCTTGAGATGATCTCTTTTCATAAACCATTTCGTTGGTGCATGACCATTTGTTTCCCTAAGAAAAGTGCTCTCGTGATCTACCTTGCAAGTATCTCCAGATGATGGGTCTTTACGCCAGGTTGCTATGATGTGTAGGTGTATGACTCGGTATTTTATGTTGGATTTCTTTTACTACTTAGTGCTCCCAATGAGGTACTAAGCTCAGTATCCCCAATTGAGCCTTGATTCAAGTTTCTCCAGTTGAATATGGTTCTCTTCCCCAACGGAGTGCAAATTTACTTTATCCCATGGCAAAGTAGTTTGTATTGTTGTTTCTTTTCGGTGGACATTGAAGTTAGAAAAATTTTCTGGGTTTATTCCTATGTGAAGTGTATTCCTCTTCTCAAAGAGACTTTAGCCTTGTGGCAGGACTTCGCTCCATTGATATCTCTTTTTGTTCTATCTTCAATGATGCTTCCACCTTGTCGAAATTGGTCGAGTATCTGGTTGCTGTGATGTTTATTTGATCACCAGTTTATCCCTTGTGTCTGTTTTGTCTGTTTGTCAGCATAAACATAACACACATTCATACATATATCATGCATAACTGAATTCATATTCATGTTCTTGTTGCATTCGTTGATGATGTTTACTTCATTCACCTTGGTCGTGTTTATCCCTAAGTGATATGTTTCTCTCTTCAATAGAGTTGTCAACCTTAAGAAAAATGTGTACATTCTTTCTAATTCCCCACTGAGTTTTACCCTCGTGGAAGATTTTTGCTTTAGTTCTCCTTTCCACACTTGGATAGGATAAATCCCTAGTTCGAGTTCATTCCTCATGGGTTAGTGTCTTTTTTGACAGTTTCTTTCAAGTTTGTTCCTGGATTGAATTTAGTCTTTGGCAATTTTGATGATTGAATTTCTAGATGGAAAGTGCATTTATTTTGCACCTTCAAACACCTTGTCTCCCCAGGAAGAATTTATAAAAGGTTCCCTATTGAAGACAAACTTTGTTCTCCGACAATGTTGTTTCAACATTCTCTTGGAATACTTATACCTGACAACAAGTGGTGGTTCTCTTTATTTGAGAAGCTTGTTTTATCCATGAATTACCCAGTGAATCAACAAATGGCGGTCTCTTTTTGAACAGTTTGTTTATTCCCTAGCAAAGTTGTTTTCTTCATATAGAATCTCTCTGAAGAAGAAGAGAAGTATGATGAAATTATTTTTCATCAAACGGCGTCTCTCCAAATCTCGGTGAGAAGTTTAAGGATGAAGTTTTGTCCGTCAACCCTTTGACGAAGACAAGTTCATTTCTCGTAAACCCTTTGACGATGTCACTCCCTAGTGAAGTTTTCTTTCAACCAACCCTTTGGTGTAGGTATTCCAAAACAATTTCCTTTTCGTCATCCCCATGACGATATATTATTTCAGTAAAGTTATATTTTGTCAACCCCTTGACAATTTCATTTTCTTCCCGTCAACCATTTGATGGCAATCTTACAGATGACAACAAGCGGCGGTCTTTTTATTTGAGAAGCTTGTTCTTGTCCTTGAACTTCTAGTGAGTCAACAAATGGAAGTCTCTTTTCGAGCAGTTTGTTTATCCCCAGCGAAGTTATTTTCGTCATATGGCATCTCTCAGAAGAAGGGAAGTATGATGAAGTTATTTTTCTATCAAATGGTATCTCCCTAGTTCAGCGGAGAAGTTTGGTAGGAAGTTATTTTTTTCGTCAAATGGCGTCTCTCCAAATCTTGGTGAGAATTTTGAGTGTGAAATTGTTCTCATCATATGGAATCTCTCACAAGAAGGTAAGTATGATGAAGTTATTTTTCTATCAAATGGCGCCTCCCTAGTTCAGCGAAGAAGTTTGGTATGAAGTTATTTTCCGTCAAATGGCGTCTCTCCAAATCTTGGTGAGAAATTTGAGTGTGAAATTGTTCTCGTCATATGGCATCTCTCATAAGAAGGGAAGTATGATGAAGTTATTTTTCTATCAAATGGTGTCTCCCTAGTTCAGCGAAGAGTTTGGTAGGAAGTTATTTTCCGTCAAATGGCGTCTCTCCAAATCTTGGTGAGAAGTTTGAGTGTGAAATTGTTCTCGTCATATGGCATCTCTCAGAATAAGGAAAGTATGATGAAGTTATTTTCTATCAAATGGCATCTCCCTGGTTCAGCGGAGAAGTTTGGTATGAAGTTATTTTCCGTCAAATGGCGTCTCTCCAAATCTTGGTGAGAAGTTTGAGTGTGAAATTGTTATCGTCATATGGCATCTCTCAGAAGAAGGGAAGTATGATGAAGTTATTTTTCTATCAAATGGAATCTCCTTAGTTCAGTGGAGGCTCTCTCCAAATCCCGGTGAGAAGTTTGAGTGTGAAGTTATTTTCTTTATATGGAATCTCTCTCAGAAGAAGGGAAGTATGATGAAGTTGTTCGTCGTATGGCATATCTTTGAAGAAGAAGGGAAGCACGATGAAGTTATTTTTCTATCAAATAGCATCTCCCCATTTCAGCGGAGAAGTTTGGTATGAATTTATTTTTCAAACAAATGGCATCTCTCCAAGTCTCGGTGAGAAGTTTGTTGTGAATTCTCAATTTCTATCAAATGGAATCTCTCAAAATCTCGGTGAGAAGTTTGAGTGTGAAGTTTGTTTTCATCATATGGCATCTCTCTTAGAAGAAGGGAAGTATGATAAAGTTGTTTGTCGTATGGCATCTCTTTGAAAAAGAAGGGAAGTATGATGAAGTTATTTTTCTATCAAATAGCATCTCCCCAGTTTGGCGGAGAAGTTTGGTATGAATTTATTTTTCTATCATATGGCATTTCTCCAGAGAAGTCTTGAAGAGAAGTATGATTAGATGGTTATCTTCAGAAGACTCAATCAAAAAAAAATTGAATATTATTACAAATGTTTTTCAACTTAGTGTAATGTTAACCAATGGTCATTCCCAACATGTATTTATCTGTTCTTAGGCTAGCATACACTTGATAGTAGGTGATATGCCACTTTTCTTCAAGTTACTTTCTATTTTCTTGTGATTGAAAGGTCAGTTGTCGTTTGGTTTCACTTGAAAGAAAATCCTCGTGTGGATTTTATTTCGGCTGTGTATGTCTGATCCCCAATAAAGTTCTTCTTTATAGCTTCCATCAAACATTTTCTCACCATATTTTCTTTTCTCCCACAGAGTGCAAATTTTCTGGTTTTTTTAGTATTCAAACTTCTTCCACCTTTTAGGTTTAAGCTGTTTGAATAGGGGCAGTTGTTGCACCCTAAAATTTGCCCTCTTATTTTCTAACTTTATCGGACTTTTGTTTTTCATTCATTCGCATCTTCACTAGGTCATTAACTTTGCATTCATTCATTTGCATAAGCTCCTAAGACATGGGATTATTATCATATGAAGAATTAGGGTTTCACACCCTATTTTGTTTATCAGAGAACTCAAGGGTTTTGGCCATGCAACCTTCAATGGTATAATCCTCTTTTTCTATTGTCATTGAATTATGTTTTATTTTCCTGATTAAGAGGTATCCAAGGATTTCACATTTGAATACTTTTCACTTTGCATTTGATTTATCATCTATGAAGTGTGGACTAAGGGTTTTTTTCTTCATCAAACATCGAGTGTATCTTATTTTCTCGGACAACGTGTATTTGATGTTTTGTCAAGGTTGATTATGATTCATCATTTCTTAAGTGACAAGGAACTAGTGAGGCATCCTCTCATGGTCGAGGTTTTATTTCAAGATTAATTTAGCTTGCTCAACATGGAATCAAATAATATTCCATCCGTTTTTGCTTGGTTTTAATGAAGAATTTAAGAATGAGATTGGTTTTAATTGAAGAATTTAAGAACAAGATCATGGCTTGGTTTCATGTTTAATCAAGTGTATATACAAACGATTATCATTGAAATGCAAGTTAAGGATCTTAATTTGTTTCATGGGTTGAAGAAAAAAAAAAGCAAAATGTGGTGCAGTTTAAAGTTATGCAGCTTGGATTAAATGGTTATCACAACTATCACATCTAATCTTGATCCAAATCCAGGTGAAATCATGAATTGGTATTAGTATCTTATAGTGGTATCAACATGAAAGCGTACCATCAGGAAAGTGGAACTAGATTGAAAAGGTTAAAACATACAAAGTTCAATAAACATGAATTATATTTGAGGCTTAAAAGCATACACTATTGAACCGAAAGTGGAACTAGATTGAAAAGGTTAAAACATACAAAGTTCAATAAACATGAATTATATTTGAGGCTTAAAAGCATACACTATTGAACTAAACTTCACACGCTGCCAACTTTCAGGCCAAAATCTAATTCAACCTTAAGTAAAAAAATCCATTACAAAATTATCCCATTCTATCACTAAGATTCAGGGTATGAAGGTTTGAATTGGAAAAACTCCAATCAGTTGAATTCAAACTCATCATGAGGCTAATATCCTCATCAGTCCAAGGTTTACACGGTTACATTGCTTCATTATTCACAATCATTACCTTAAGGTTTTGAAATCTCTACTGAAGTAGAACAAAGAGAGTTATCAGCTGTTCCTTACAAATAATCAAATCCTAAGCTATTTGGACTTAAAAGAACAAAGGTTCCAAGTTGATCATAAAAGAAGTTACAGTTCTACAATGCTAAGTTTAGGCCTAAGTAGTTGCAAAGAACAAGAGTTTAAATTTGAGCTCCATAAGCCAATTCAATACCCTAAATTCCAAGATGATGTTCCGTATCACGCCAAGTCATCCTTTCCTTTAAGCCTTGTTCTGGCTATGCTCCAAACTGCTCCCATTATCAATAGCTGCACATGAGACGAAAGAAAGAAGCAGTCAGATAAATATCATAATCACCAAGCACAAATTAGTCACTAATTGCATTAAGATTCACATAGCCTATGTCATTTGCAGCAAGTATACATTTCATGTAAAAGGGTGGTCTTCCAAAGAATCTACCACCATGACAGAAAAATCAAAGACTCCATAAACAATTCATAACAAATGTCAAAATCAGTACAGAAGATGGACGTGGTACTAAGATAAATTCAGGAGAACATCACACATGTTGAGTAAACATAAATGAAGACCATAACCAAATGGAGGGTTTAAGGAGTTACCTCTAAAGTATAATCCAACAAGGTTGCATCCTATCAAAGCTGGTTCCTTGACATTCATCAAAACTTCCACTTGATTTTAGAAGATCAGATAACCAGAACCATCCGCCAGTTATCACCCTGCTACTCCATAATCCACGCATTGGCTAGGCTACCACTTCAACCATATCAGACTGAATTCAATTCATCATCCACCTCAAGAATTCCAGTAAAAGATAAAGTTGAGGGTTACAAGTTACTTTCAATATCAATAGGCAACATTCATATGAATCATGAAGTCTACAAAACAAGTTCTGTTTCCATTAGTTTTCAAAGTAGAAGATAAAAATTTCAAAGGAAGTTTTGTACAAAATCGAATAATTAGTCTACAGGAAAATATCACAGGGAAAGCCGTTAAAAGTGTCAACAGTTGAAATTTACCACAGTGAAAATTTAGATTTTTCAACCAGAAGGTCCCGCCCTTTGTAAATCGTACCATCACTAACTTGTCTACTATCTTGTACTCTCAGCGGCTACCATCCTCAAGCCTATCATTAGAACAAGCAAAAATCTATATAATAAGAACATATTAACCAGGGTAAAATAGTAGTCTGGAGGGTAACAAAAAAAAATTGGCGACAAAAGAACTTTTGAATAAAAAGAAGCAATAGCAGACAAAAAGGAAAAAAACCCTAATTATCTGGCTATAAAAGAGAAGCGAAAAATTCACAAAAAGGATCATAAAAAACCCTAGCCGCATTCAACAATAACAAACTACATTCAGCAAACTATAACAAATGGAACGCAAGAAAGTGGAAGTTCAGAGAAGTAGAAGAATAGAGAAAAAAAGGGAGGCGAATCCATACAAACACGGAGTGAAGGAGAACGAAATACCTGTGGTTCTGAGCATCTCGTTTCCATCCTCGGTAAAACTCCTTCACCTTTTCTCTTTCTGCGTTTCTCACTACTATTTGTTTGTTGTTGTTGATTCTATGTTGGCTTGATCCTTGATGTCGTGTTGACGCTCTGATTCGTTTTGTTGATGAACATTTTCTTTTGGATTTTTGATTTGGGAATTAGGGTTGGCTTGTCTCGTCAGCTAATAGGTGATTGTGTGGTTAGGATTTAGATCGCTGATGCTAGGTATAATATTGGTTTGAGTTCACCATGATCTACCTTTGGGTTGCTCGTGATATTCAAGTATGAAGTTTGTTTTTGTTTATCTGATGATTATGTTTGAAGGAGAGCATGAGAATGGATAGCAAGTTTTCGTTGTCGTTTAACGTTTATTTAATGTATTTTGAAAAAAGAATTTAATAGCTTGGATTCTCCATGTTTGCTTCTCATTGCTCAATGTTCCTTTTCCACTGCCCTATATCCGCTCATCAATGCGTGTCAGCCTCCAATAATGTTTGTGATGTTTGACCAAACAGTGGCATTAACGGCTAGCATTTTAATTTGATTATTTGGCTTATGATTTGTATTGGATCTGAACCGGGTACAGTCTCTAGATCCATCAATGGACCGACTTTGGCCCAACAAAATTGTTACTTATATTTTGTTTGCTGGCCCACATTTTATCTTGTTTTAATGAGGATATCTACACCAAGTTTTCTTTCTTTTTTTTTCAAATAAATTATGAACTTTCTTTTTATATATGTAAATAGTTCCTACAAACATTTTTTTAAAAGACTTTTTTTTAGAAATAAATATTGTAGGGTTTATATGTCTAGGTATTAAAACTCATGTTAAATGTCGGTTTGATGTTTTGTCACTCTTTTTCTATATTTCTTACTCAGTTTGATGTGTTTGTTCTTTGACTAAATTCATTTCAAAGATTACTTGCATGCTTGTGTTATTGTTGGTTGTTGATCGATTGTATGCCTCATTCGAACTTGTTTAGTTTATACTCACACGACCATAATTTGTTAAGTAAAATATGAATACGATCATCACAAGATAAATCATTTCAAAGATGATTTCTTCGTCCAACACCAAGTAAACACTTCTACACTTCATGCACATACGTAAGTCGGTCATTTTTATGATCGCCATCTGCACAATTTTACACAATACAAAACAAATACGTTTTTTATCAAATCATCAAAATCAAATAACGAAATAACTGAACTTTTGGAGTCTAGCATTCATTGGGTTCTTGGATAAATGCTCTTGAGGCTAGCCCTTGGGTTGTGATTTATCCAATCCTTTCTCTCCTAAAACACTTAACTTATCAAAGTATATTTCCTAATCAAATAGCGAGAGAATTGAACTTTCGGAATCTCACATTCCTTAGGTTCTGGGATGATTAATCTTGAGGCTAGCCCTTCAGTTGTGATTTATCCAACCCTTTCGCTCCTAAAATACTAAACTCATCGAATTATTTCTTAATCAAACAATGAAAGAACTGAGTTCTGGAATCTAGCATTCCTTGAATTCTTGAATGGTCGCTCTTGAGGCTAGCCCTTGGGTTGTGATTCATTCAACCTTTTCGTCTCAAGAATACTTAAAATTTCCCAAAAGACTAGACATGATTCATCTTCATAGGAAAGATATTTATTCTATCCCCACAAACATAAAGCAAATGTTTCAAACAATTATTCTCAAAGGAAGAATGTGGCATTGCTTGTCGATCCTTATATCCAAGTTTAAAGCTTCTTCCAAATTTATTTTCTCCCTCAAAGGAAGAATGTGACATTGCTTGTTGATCCTTATATCCAAGTTTAAAGCTTCTTCCGATTTTATTTCTCTTACTCAAATGTTTGTGGTGGAATAGGCGAGACATCTCCCTTAAAGATTAAGACTTGTCTCTTTTTTTTAATACAACTTAAAGTCCCTACAACAAATTCCAAAATCATTTTCATAATTAATTAACGAAAGAATTGAGTTCTGGAGTCTTGCATTCCTTGAATTCTTGGATGGTCACTCTTGAGGCTATCCCTTGGGTTGTGATTCATCCAACCTTTCGCCTCAAAACACCTTAATTAAGATCAAACATCTTGCTCAAAAGAACTTTGTTTAGATCCTTGCTAACACGCATATAAACTAGTGCTTAAGCCTCCTCGAGAGTGGACCAGCCAATGTTTAGCAGTTAGAACGCGAACTAAGTACTTGTTTGTTAAAAGACACAAACCAACAAACCATAGTGGCACAAACTACGAAGCTATGACTTTCCCATTGCATAAGGGAATACATAGGCACAAGGATTTTAACCCTTGGCGAGCACACGAATAAAAAACTAACCATCTTTCCATAACAAATAACAATGATTAAAAATATTTGTTTCCCTTAAAACCAACGATCTTAGCAAACCTTTACCATTAGAAGAAGACAATGATATAAGTTAACATTCAAGTGCATATTAGACTAAGAGGTTCCCGTTGAGTACAACGGACGTAAGGGGTGCTAATACCTTCCTTTTGCGTAACCGACTCCCGAACTTAGATTAGTGGTTCCGATGACCCATTTCTTATCCTTATTAGGTTGTGTCTATATCTTCCTTTTCAATCGTTAGAATAAATAGAATTAGGTGGAGACTCTGTTGACTTTTCCGCGTCGATCGCGAGGATCGTATTTTTTGAGGTACGACAATGACAACCAAAGCTGACTGCAATTTCAGAAAAGAAGAGTCTTTCTACCATGACATGCGTTTCCTTGTTCGAAAAACTTCAAGAGCATGAATTAGAACTTGAAAGATTGGAGAAGAATGAAATCAAAGTAAATGATTCAAAAGATGTCTCATTAAAGACAAGAGTAAAAAATTATGATAGCAAATAAGAGGATGAATCTGATAGTAATGAAGATGATGAACTTATCAAGAAATTTGAAACATTTATGAGAAAAGAAAAAAAAAAGAAATTACTAAAGAAGAAGCATCTACAAGGAAGATTAAATGTTTTGAATGTGGAGAAAAAGGTCATGTTAAAAGTGAATGTCCTACACTTAAAAAGAAGGATAAATACTTCAAAAGAAAGAAGGACAAAAGGCCAAAGAAAGCATATGCTGCATGGGATGACAATGAAATAAGTTCATCTTCAGATGAAGATCATGCAAACAAGGCATTGATGGTCTCACATAGGTCAAGTGATGAAGAACATGAGGTTAGAAATAATTTTTCAATTTATGATAGTGATGCTCAAGGAGCAATTGATGAACTATTAAATGAATGCAAAATTCTGTACAAAACAATTTCATCACAAAAGAAACAAATCTCAACTTTTGAAGAAAAGGTTGAGACCATGGAAAATGATTTCAAAGATGAAAAACAAAAATTAATTAGTGATCAAAAACAGAATTTTGTATGCACAAAGTGTGAGTCACTTTCATTCCAAATTATCCAACTAAAAAGAGCCCTTAAAAGGTATGAAAAAGGACAAATTGAATTGGAGTGTGTTCTTAGTCAACAAAGGTATTCAAATGATAAGAGTGGTCTTGGTTACTCAAAATTTTCTAAACCAAGTTCTAACAAGACCATTTTTGTAAAGGCTAGTGAACAAATTCCTAAAGTAAAAGAGGACAAACCTAAAGTGGTTCATCAATATCCTAAAAGAAAAAGATTTAGTAAGAATAAGTCTTATGTTCCTAGGTATAAAAGCAACTTTGAAACAACATGTTTTTATTATGGAATAAGTGGTCATACACCTAATACATGCTATGTGAGAAATTTTATTATAGCACAAGGGCATTATGTGTGGGTTAAGAAAGGAACTAACTATTATGGACCCAAAGCTCTTTATCAATAAAGCATAGATTTTAAGTGGTCTCTAAGAAAACCTACAAAATAATCAAGTTTTATTTGGACCCAAAGATTTTAAGTGATTAATGAAGTCTCTCATGAGGTAAAAATTATTTTTATTTTTCAAGATTTCTTTATATACTTCAAGTATTTTCCCATCCTTTTTTATAATAACAAAGGGGGAGAAGATATATGTGTTTGTGTTTGTTTTTCTCTAATAAAGTGCAGATAGCAAAGACTCTCTACAAATCATGAATTTAGGGGGAGCATTGATCAAGGGGGAGCCTTTTGTGTTAGAGAAACAATATTAAAGAAAATTTTCAAAATTCAAAATTGGGTTGTCATCATCAAAAAGGGGGAGAATGTGAAGGCAAACATCTAAATGGTTTTGATGAAGACAACATTATTCATTCAAGACATTATTCATTCAAGATGTTATACATTGAAGCAAGAACAAGATTTCATATTATTTAAAGTCTTGAAGTTTCTCAAAGGTTGATCAAAGAAATGGACTATTCACCACTTAATAATGTGCATATAAGTGTTCAACCATAATACATCATTGCATACTTCATCCATGATCATTGCATATTATTTTATAGACTTTTTTCAAAGTTTGACTAGTGCAAATCATATTGTATAAGGGTGCAATTGATTTGCATATGCATGCTGCCTTTGAAAATGTGTTGAATTTTTCACTTTTTTTCACTATGCAATCGATTTGCATATATGTGCAATCGATTGCATGCTGCAGTTTTTTGAAAAATTGATACGTTAGACATGTGCAATTGATTTGCACATAGGTGAAATCGATTTGTACCTGGACAGAACTGAAAAATCACTAGTTTCATAGCACCTCTTCATGCATCTTGTGTCTATTGAATCATGGCATTCATTGGTGAATCATACCCTTTTGTAGAGGCATCTAGGAATTATATAAACATCATTTTTTCAAAATTTCAACTAACCTCCTTACAAATAATTTTCATAAAATCATTACATCTCAAGACTTTATTTTTTCATTAAGTGTTCATAAACTTTCAAAAAGAGTGAAACTTCTTGCATCAAACTTTCATATATTCATCATATAAGTTTCATTCATCCTTGAACATTTGATTGTAAAATATTGTAGTGATTGTCACAAAAGGAGAAGATCAATCTTTAGATTGATAAAGGTTCATAAATTTCATCTTATACTCTTATACAAAAATCAGAATTATTATTCTTTGTTGTCCAAGATTGTTGGAAACAAGAGAGTAGAAAGGAAAGGATTGTTTTCTTGTTCTACTTAGGTGGTTTTCCTTGTTATCCGGATTGTTCCCCTTCCCTTGGATAAATTAAAGTTCGATAGTGACATTTATTTATGATTTAAGTTAACTGATAACTTGATATCTAATTCTCATTGCGACATATGGCTTAAAAGAAACACAAGTTTTCCTTTCCAGGTAATTTTTACTCTTTCTATGAATGGTGCTTCAAGCTTTCACAAATTCTAATAACTCGGATTTATATCGATTATCTAATAGTGTGGGAGAAGGTATTATATTTCCCTTTTTATTATACGAATCTTTATAAATTAATTGAAGTATTCAGTTTTAAATTCCCTCCAATATTTTTAGCAATACCAATTTTTTTTATTATTCCTTTAGAATGTTTTCATTTAACATTCCCTACTAGTATATAGATTGATAGGCTTTGTTAGAAACTGAGAAAAGACTTAACAAAACTTATACAGTCTTGACACCTTAGACCCTTAGATGCAATATCAACTTGGATACCTGTTATACCAAAATCTGAAGCTTTAGTTCTATATTAGCCCCGAGTAGTTTATATTAGCAGTCAACACCGCCTGAAGTACAAGCTACATGGAGAGCCGATGTAAATAAGTGATTGACCGAAAAATTTCCAAAAAGAAGAAGAAAAAAAACATAAGATTATGCAAGCCATTGGTAAAACAATCAAGCTCCACAAAAGTCAAATAACCTAATTACGAAACATAATTCAAAACACAGAGAGACGTTATGAGAAGGGTTTGCATACATTAGAGAGTTTCTCTCTACCCTAATCAACCTCAGTCCAAGATACTCAATCAAGGCCCAATCTAAGTACATGCCTTCAAGTTCTCAACAAACCAAGCTTCCACCTATAAATAGAAGCTACTGCAAATTGCAAAGGGAGCTTCGTTCAAGCCCCGAATTTCTGTTGTTTTTCCGTTCGAAGTTCAATTTTATTTTTCAGCATCACCTTTATTTTCCTTTACCAACCCCAAGTGATAGTTTCCATCATTAGGAAGCTATCACTATATTTATTTGTTTCTAGCCACTGAATTATCGTTTTAGCTTCTAATTTCGCAAAGCTTAGTTGATCAAGAACATTGTAACCAGGTTTCTAATTTTAATGCTTTATTGTTTAATTATTAACGCATTTATCTATATTATGAAATTATTCTCCTTCTAACTTTCTTTGTTTTTATTTAATATGTTTGGCTAAACCGTTAATCGGTATGTAGTTGTCTAACCGAAACGAATTTGGTAGAATTAGGCTAATAATTTAAATTAAGTTAGTTTCCATCTTTTGATTTCTTAATATAAATAACTTTTGTTACGAGAGTAAGAGAGTATAAAAGATTAGGATTAAGACCACGAGAGTGTGAGATCATAATCAGATAGCTGAAATTGTGCATTATTTTAAATACAGCGGAAGCGCTTTAAAACTAATTAGAACCTTTAGGTTTCCAAAAATTATTTCTAACTTGAACTAACATAGCGAGAGCGCTCAATTGAACTTAGTAGTATAGTAATAGGAAAGACCACGAAAGTGTGAGTTAATGACTTTTAAACCGAGAGATGCTACAGAGAGATAACTTAATAAATCTTAACAAGCCGACCCTTTATTGAATTCGCGAAGGCGAATCAATTACATACCGATATTCTTATTATTAATTTAAATTAATTAATTTCTCACCTTCTAAAACTAAAAACATCACTCTCGTTAGCTAAACATAGTAACACCCGACAACACTAGGTTGATTATTGAGTCTCTGTGGGATCAATATCTTTTATTACTACGCGATAGACTGTGCACTTGCAGTTAGTAACCATTAGACTAAGGCAACAAATTTTACCTTTCCTTTGTCGATTGTATGCCTAATACTCGCTCCCAAGGAGAAGAGTTGGAATCCCTGATCGACGAAGTAGAATGTTTCATAAGTTCGAGACGCCGAACCGAACCCAACGAAACCTTCATTCCTAAAGTTATTATACCAGAACCAACTGAAGAACCTGACATGGCCAAAAAAGGAGGAGCACCACCTTCACTCAAGTCCTATGCAACTCCAAATCAACAAGACCCGCATAACACTATTGCCGCACCAGCCATAACCCGAAATGATTTCGAATTAAAACCTTCACTGCTATAAGCTGTACAACAGAACCAGTTTTTCAGGAATCCTACAGATGATCCTAATGAGCATCTGACAAAGTTCGTACAATACGCAGATACAATAAAAGTGAATGGTGTAACCCAAGACGTAATAAGACTGAGACTCTTTCCATTCTCCTTAAGGGATAGATCTTGGGCATGGTTACAATCGTTACCAGCCAACTCCGTCATAACATGAGCAAAACTGAAGAAAGTTTTCTTATCTCGTTATTTCCCGCCAATCAAGACAGCCATGTTGAGAGCAAAAATCAATGGATTTCGATAAAAAGATGTCGAGTCACTTTACGAAACGTGGGAAAGATACAAGGATCTGTTAAGATTATATCCATACCATGGGTTTGAAAACTTGGTAACCATTATAACCTTCTATAATGGACTTCTATACAACACTAGGATGACGATAGACACTGCCGCGGGCGGCGCTCTTATGGACAAACCATATGAATAAGCCTACAACCTTATTGAGAACATGGCTCAAAATTATTGCCAATGGGGAGGAGAAAGAACACCTGTAGAGAAGAACCATACTAAAGGAGGAATGTACGAAGTGAACAGTTTCGATCACGTAAATGCCAAGATGGATGGCATAGCTTAGAAAATCGATAACTTGACCATAACACCACCAACCACCATGGTTGTAGTAACTACAAATTGTGAACTTTGTGGAATCCCAGGACACACATCACATGAATGTCAACTTCTTGCCGGATTAACCGAAAATCAGGTGAACTATGCTCAAGGAAATCCTTATTCAAATACTTACAACCCAGGATGGAGGAATCACTTAAATTTTTCTTACAAGAACAACAATGCCTTGTATGCGCTTAATCAAGCACCAGTTGTTCCACCAGGATACCAAAAAGTTATCGCACCCAACCCAAACTCTCCTAGGAAATCAAACCTTGAACCGATGATGGAAAATTTCATTACTATGCAAACTCAAACAAACAAGGATTTCCTGAATCAGAATATCCATACTAGTGAGCAGATCAAACAATTGGTGACCAAAGTAGATGCTTTACCTACTCATAATAAGATGTTATAAACCCAAATCTCTCAAGTAGCACAACAACAAGCATCCACTGCTGCCCCAGTCGGAACATTTCCAGGACAGCCTCAACCAAATCCTAAAGGTCATGCAAATGCAGTTATACTAAGAAGCGGAAAAGAGTTGGACGAACCTACCGATCCTAGAACCAAAAATCCAGCCATGTATCAATAGCTTGAAAAATCAACTTCGAAAAATGATAAACCATAGGAAAAGGAAACCAACGAACAAGAGGCTGAGAAAAAGGAGAAACCTTATGTACCTCCGCCACCATATATACCATCGATTACGTACCCCCAACGGTTAACAAATTCTAAAACTATGGGACAATTAAAGAAATTCGTAGAGCTTCTGAAACAGTCAAATATTACCATACCTTTCACAGAAGTTATTACTCAGATGCCCTCATACGCTAAATTCCTAAAAGAAATCTTATCTAACAAAAAGAAAATCTAGGAGAATGAAATAGTTACACTTACTGCTGAGTGTAGCACAATCATTCAAAATAACATGCCTCCTAAACTGAAGGACCCGAAAAGTTTCTCTATTCCTTGTGTAAAAGGAAAGTTTGTCATAGACAAAGCCCTATGTGATTTAGGAGTGAGTATAAGTGTTATGCCTCTATCAATTTGCAAGAAAATGGATATGGGACAACTGAGACCAACAAAGATGTCAGTTCAACTAGTCGGTAGTTCAGTTAAATTCCCAGTAGGCATTCTAGAGAACATTCTTGTATGAATAGGTCAGTTATATATCCCAACTGATTTCATAATCATGGACATCAAGGAGGACGCTACAACCTCTATTATACTAGGAAGACCATTTTTAGCTACTACCAGAGCTATCATTGATGTAAAGAAAGGCAGGCTGACATTCGAAGTAGGAGAGGATAAAGTCGAATTTATTCTAACCCAATTCCTCCAAGCTCTAGCCATAGAAGATACCTGTTATTTCATTGACGTCATTGACGAATGCAGGCGAGAAATGGAAAAAAGAAGAAACCACCTACTCCGATATAATGAAAATCCCATCTCCTGAGATCTTCCAAGAAGATACCTCAAAAGAACCTTATTAGGACGAAAGCTAAATTGAAGGATTAACTCTTACACCTGATCAAATGCCATGCCCGAAAAACCCTGATATTGAACTTAAGACATTAACTAACAACCTTAGATATAAATTCCTCGATTCTGAACTTATAAGACCCGTTATAGTGAATGCGGACTTAGGACAACTCGAAACCGAAAAACTTTTAGACATTCTAAGAAAGTACCCAACTGTGTTAGGCTATAGCATATCTGATCTAAAAGGAATAAGTCCTTCAATATACATGCACCGCATTATGCTAGAGGAAGATTGTAAGACATCTAGAGAACCCTAGAGAAGGTTTAACCCAATTCTAAGTACTGTAGTCAGGGACGAAGTAAAGAAGTTATTAGACGCCGGAATTATATATCCAATATCTAACATTCAGTGAGTCAGCCCAATGCATGTCGTACCAAAGAAGGGAGGCATTACAGTCACTAAGGACGCCAAAGGCGAATCTATAACACAAAGAGTGGTACACGGAAGTAGAATTTGCATCGATTACCGAAAAATGAACAAAGCTACCCGGAAAGATCATTTTCCTTTGCCCTTCATCGATCAAATGTTAGAAAGATTAGCCAAACATTCTTACTTTTGCTACCTGGATGGTTACTCCGGATTTTTCCAAATTCCTATCCACCCTGATGACCAAGAAATGACAATATTCACATGCCCCTACGGAACATTTGCTTATCGCCGTATGCCATTAAGTTTATGTAACACTCCAACAACATTTCAACAATGTATGATGGAAATCTTTGTTGATTTCATAGATGACATCATGGAAGTGTTCATGGATGACTTTTCCGTATGCAGCCTAAGTTTTGAAGGATGTCTATCTAACTTATAGATGATACTAGAGAGATGTGTAAAAGTGAATCTTGTACTAAATTGGGAGAAATGCCACTTTATAGTCATACAAGGGATAGTTTTAGGACATGTGATATCTAACAGAGGCACCGAGGTAGATAAAGCAAAGATAGAAGTAATAAAAGACCTTCAACCGCCTAAAACCGTGAAAGAAATAAGAAGTTTCTTAGGACACGTCGGTTTTTACCGACGATTCATTAAGGACTTTTTCAAAATCATTAAGCCGTTGACTGGTTTATTAATGAAGGATGTTGAGTTTGTCTTTGGCGAAGACTGTTTAAAAGCATTTGAAACACTCAAAACAACCCTCATCACTACACCCATCATACAACCACCCGATTGGACGCTACCATTCGTGATTATGCATGATGCGAGTGATTATGTTGTAGGCGCAGTCTTAGGCCAAAGAAAGGATAAGAAACTTCACGCAATATATTACGCAAGCAGAACTTTAGACCCTACTCAGATGAATTCCACCACAAAAAAAAAGGAACTCTTAGCAGTCGTGTTCGCACTTGATAAATTTCGTTCTTACCTAGTAGGAGATAAAATAATCACATAGTAGTAGAACATTTATCACGTATGGAAGGAATTAAACCAAACTCGATACCAATTAATGATGATTTCCCTGATGAATGTTTTATAGTTCAACTTGAGAGTGAGATATCTTCCTTGACTCTAGACGAACAAATCCAAGAAGAAATTGTGGAAGAAATTTATGCACAAACCACTATACCATGGTACGCTGATATAGTTAACTATTTATCTGTCGGGGTAATTCCACCAGATCTCACATATCAACAAAAGAAGAAATTTTTCCATGACTTGAAACAATACTACTAGGATGAACCACTGCTTTTTAAGTGTGGATCCGATAGTATTTATCGTTGATGTGTCCCAGAAGAAGAAATATATAATATAATTTCCCATTGTCACTCTGTTCCTTATGATGGATATGCAAGCACTTCGAAGACTTGTGCGAAGATCCTTCAATCTGGCCTATTTATGCCCACTCTATGGAAAGATGTTCACCTCGCCATTCTAAATTGCGACCGATGCCAACACACTGGTAACATCTCGAGGCGCGATGAAATGCCCCAAAAAGGCATTCTTGAAGTGGAAGTTTTCGATGCTTGGGGAATTAATTTTATGGGACCATTCCCATTTTCTTTTGGAAACAAATTTATACTCGTCGCTGTCGATTATGTTTCGAAATGGATCGAAGTTGTAGGTTCCCCAACAAATGACACAGGAGTAGTTATGAAGCTTTTCAAAAACATTATCTTCCCAAGATTCGATGTTCCAAGACTCATCATAAGTGACGAAGGTTCCCATTTCATATCTAAAATATTTGATAAGCTCTTGTTAAAATATGGAGTAAGACACCGAGTAGCAACACCGTATCATCCGCAGACTAGCGGACAAGTAGAAGTCTCAAATAGAGAAATACAACAAATTCTAAAAAAAAATGTTGCTACATCGAGGAAATATTGGTCTACCAAGCTACCCAAAGCTTTATGGGCCTATAGAACAGCTTTTAAGACACCCATCAGAACCACACCTTTCAAATTAGTCTATGGAAAATCATGCCACTTGCCAGTAGAATTAGAACACAAAGCCTATTGGGCGATAAAAAACCTTAACTTTAACTACACAAACGTGGGTGAGAAACGTATTCTAGACTTACATGAATTGGAAGAACTAATACTAGAAACTTACGAGAATGCCCGCATATATAAGGAGAGAACCAAGAAATGGCATGACAAGTGAATTTCTAGGAAAGAATTCAGTGTGGGAGACGTTGCTATTTTATTCAATTCTAGACTTAGGTTGTTTCTGGGAAAATTACGATCTAGATGTCCGGTCCTTTCGAAGTAACAAAGGTTTTAATCAGTGGCGCATAAGAAATTAAGGGTAGGTTTAGTGAACCATTTATAGTAAATGGGAAACGCCTTAAACACTACAATTGCGTAGATGATAAAGAATATTCAACAGGTTTGAAATTTTCAGAATTGCCATTAGAAACCATATATTAGTCCACTTAAACCGTGTCGAACCCCGACAATAAACGAAACGCTTTATGGGAGGCAACCCATAATTTTGTCGATTTTAGTTTACTTTCTTTTGTTTTTCAAAATTCTATTTTCTCAAAATGCATTAAATTCACTGATTGTTGTTTTTTGTTTTATTGTGTGACTCCAATATTTTTCAAAGTTTTATACTTCTATCTGTTTTTCATCCTCACTAACTCTGATCATGACTACCAATATGACTGTGGATTTTAGAGATGGCGCCCAGAGGCGCCGTTATGAAGCATTAGCCCTAAGACCTATGTCTCTGACCAAATTTGCTCATGTACCTACCATGAAAGCTTTAGCATAGGTGCTAGCATTGACTACATGTTTAGCCATCTAGGCCGGGAAGGATTTGCACTTAGAAAACATAGAACCTACTATGAGCTGACCTTAGAATTCCTAAGTTCACTAGCTTACAACCCGAACTATGGAAAAGGCTTCACAAGAGGAAATATAACATTTAGGCTCTTTGGATACCCCTGTGAGTTTAACATTCATGAGATGGCTAACCTTCTAGAGTTTCCATATGGCCCTCCCGTTTTCTCGGAACCACAAGAGGATTTGCTTGCACATGGTGAGTTAGACCATTTTTGGAGTAGTATCTCAGGATGACCTGATCATGATTTATACCCTATGTTGTCCACTGATATTCACAACCCATCTGTTAGGTACTTCCATATGATCCTAGCATTCTCATTGTTTGGAAAAGCTAAGAGTAATAACACTGTTTCAAGAGAAGAATTATTCATTATGTTATGTGCTTTCACCTCCAGAGAGGTTAATGCGGTGGATTTCATGTTTGCAAACTTCTGTAGAATCATCCAGAGTGAGAACTGTCAAATCATAATAAGTGGTCTAGTTACCAAGATTGTTGATGCAATGGGATTTAGAGCCCGCCTTACTAAGATTAAACCACTTGGAGAGTTTAGGCCTATGAATATCACATTCTATTTTGAGAGAGAGAGAGATGTTGTATGACCGAGGTCCTGACCATTTTAAGATTCTGATCAATGGTGTAGTTGTGCCACAATTAATGCTGATTGACCATGAGCGCATGAGTGTGCATAGTAAATGAAACTGGCTTTATGATCTAGATGAGCCGATTTATGAACTAGGAGATGCTTGGTCCGAATTTGAAATAGATCCAAAGAGTCCCTCAAATTACTATGATTCAGATGATTTGGTTGAAGTCGAGAAGCCCAAAGAGGAAAAACACTAACCTGCCGAGACACCAGCACCTACTCCAAGCAATCCTGAACTTACTTTAGAAAGTCTCTGAGCTGAAATGCAAATCATGCTGTATGACATTCGTGACCTGTGTATAGATATCATTAATTTGAGAGATATGGCCATGGATTAATTTGACCATTTGAGAGAAACGTTAGAGTCCATCCGCAAAAATCGTGGCTAATTATTAACATCAACCTTTCAGAGTTTTCTTGCATTTTAGTTTTTTGCTTCAAATTCAGCATTTTATTTTAATCCAATTTGATTTCTAGTTACTTTGAATTTTTTCAGTTTATTTTAATTTATGACTCTTGCAAATTTGCTAAGTTTTAATAAATAATTTTGGTCCCGTTCTTATTTTGTAGTGCCCAATTATATTAGCTCAAGTGTGTTATGTGTGCTTTAATTAAATATTATTATTAATTTGTTATTTATAATGCACTAATATATTTGGTCTGATGAAATTATATTACACTGTCAGTATAATACCAACTATTGCAATGTTGTTACATACTACTAAAATAATTGCTACCTACTGATATAAAAAGTATTTACCTGATACATATAATTGTTGCTACCAGCTACACACATTAGTGGTAAGAAAGGACTATATAAAGTATATCACGTGAGAAGCAGACTAGAGGAAAATTAAAAAAATTGGGAATTTTAATGCCTGACGACCGTCACCCTAATGTGATGAGCGTCTCATGGGTGTGACGAGCGTCATGAATCTGAGACAAGTGTCCCAAGTTGTAGAAACCAGTAACGTTCACCTGCAACGTTCGTGAAGATCGTTCCCTTCCCACTAACCCTATTTTCCTCCAACAGAACTGTCCCACCACCTCCTATAAAAAGCCATTCCCTTCTTCCACTTTCACACAATAATTCAAAGCATCCTTTTTGTAGAGAAAATTCTAACCACACCACTCAACCACTCCATATTTTTATTTTCTATTTAATTGCAGCACCAATTTTATTTTATACCAACCCCATCTCTTCACAAAATTCAATTCTCTTCACTTCATCTTTTTCTTCCCAAACCCTTTCTAAAATGGCAGCCCAAATACCCATTAACCTCACTCCAAGAGAAGGTGTCTCTAGAGAACTTCAGTATGCGCACTTTGCCGAGTTCCATGATAGAACTGTGAATGTCACTAGTTACGTTGACGAGGATTTCCTGAATTGATTAGGTCTCCTCGACAGTGTAAACTATATGCTCGCAAAAACCGGTCTCACGACACTGTGCAAGAGCAACAGCCCTACCTATGCTATGCTCACCTTGGAATTTCTGAGTTTCTTCGCGTATAACACGCCCAATGATGCAACTAAATTCCTGATTGGGAATATTATGTTCCGTCTTTTCTGAACGAAATATTTCGTCACTCAGGAGCAGTTTAGTGAATGGTTCGGATTTCTGCATGGCGATGGCGTGCACTTAACCGTTCCAAGGGTTGCAAACTAGCAAGCTGATGGTTTCCAGTTTTGTGAGGAAATATCCAGAGAAAGGCGACAGGTGTGGGATGACATGTATGCAAATCATATCCATAACCCCACCATCCGTTATTTTCAGAAGGGTGGTGTCCAGCACAGTCTTAGGAAGGTATAATAACCATAAAGTGAATCAACGGGAGCTTTTCTTAATCAGATACGCTTTCTACGATATCCCAGTAAACCTCGTAGCATTCATCTTTTCCAACATCGAAAGTAACTGAAACAGAGGGAATGCCCTTTTTTGCTTTGGCGGGATGATCACTGACCTCACCATCAAGCTTGGTCTAGAGGAAAACATGAACCAATTGTTAGCAACTACCGCTCTATACCTTGATATGGAGTATTACAAGAGCAGCCACATCTTCAGGCAAATAAGGGATAATAGATATAACTTGGCTGTTAAAAATCGGGTTATTAGAAGCATTGTCCTTCCATGCCCCTCCCGCACTGATGTGAAGGTCAGACCCAACTGGAACTATGACCTCGATGCTCCTTCGCCAGGTGTGGCTGCACATGAAGAGCAGCAAGATGTCGAGATCGGTGAGGTACAACAGGCTATGGACGAAGCGGAAGTTGCTGATACGAAAGTCGATGATTTTGCCAGCACCAGCACCTCCACTAGACGCCGACGTAGGAATCAACAACCCGCGTCTATGGAAGATATTATGGCGGCTATTATTTAGAGCCAAGAGATGCAGCAGAAGCATTATGAGGAGATTTCATAGTGAATGGGAAGGATGGAGCTTGCTCAGATAGCTCAGGGACGACTCATTGCTGCTAACATAGAAGCATTGGGTGACCTAACACGCGAAGTTCACGATCTACATGATTTTGTCTATCATGTAGGTGTACCTGACCATATAGCGATATATGGACAGAGAGCTGTCAGAGGCAGAGCTAGAGGACAAGGCTAGCGACAACCACTACCGCAGGAGTAGTTTAGTTCTTTTTAGTTTTTAGCTTTTATTGTTTTTGTTGTTTTTCTTTATTTAGAATTGTACCTATATCTTGCAACATTAAGGACAATGTCTGAGATAGTGTGGGAGAAGGTATTAGATTTCCCTTTTTATTGTACGAAACTTTATAAATTAATTGAAGTATTCAGTTTTAAATTCTCTCCAGTATTTTTAGCAATACCAAATTTTTTTATTATTCCTTTAGAATGCTTTCATTTAACATACCCTACAAGTATATATGTTGATAGGCTTTGTTAGAAACTGAGAAAAGACTTAACAAAACTTACTCTTGACACCTTAGACCCTTAGATGCGATATCAACTTTGATACCTATTATACCAAAATATAAAGCTTTAGTTCTAAATTAGCCCCGAGTAGTTTATTTTAGCAGTCAGCACCGCCTGAAGTACAAGCTACATGGAGAGCCAATGCAAATAAGTGATTGACCGAAAAATTTCCAAAAAGAAGAAGGAAAAAATCTTAAGATTATGCAAGCCATTGGTAAAACAATCAAGGTGCACAAAAGGCAAAGCAAAAAGGGCTGATGTCAGTTGGTTCAGAGGAATCTGGTTCTGAATTTGGTAGGGCGAATTATTATTCGATCCTCCACGACTTACACTCAGTATGATAAAGGGTTACCGCACTTGTTTACCAGGCCCCGTATGAAAAAAAGGATCAAACTCACTAACAGGTTATTCCACTATGCGCGTGCAAAAGGTAAAGGGCTTAATGTGATTGCGTCGGAATGAAACTGGGTGAAACAGAGACAGGAGCATTAGGTTGAGTTATAAAAGCATGATTCAGATTGGTTTGTACAAAGGTTTTAAGAACATCATTCATTTTTAGTGTCATTAGTGTATTTTTAGTGTTCGAGTCAATATTAGTTCTTTTAATATAAATCCGTACAACCATGTATGGACGTGTGATGTGTTTCGTGTCTGCATATGAAGGTTATTTTTCAAAACATATTTGATTGTTTTCTTGAGGACAAGCAAAGATTCAAGTCTGGGGAAGTTTGATAACTCAAATTTATATCGATTATTTAATACGGTTTCCGATCGTTTAACATGTTAATTTATGTATTTTGGACAATGTTATGCGAGATTTGTGTTTAATTTGCAGATATTTGATCAAACATGACCTTTGGAGGCAAAAATATAAAAAGAAGACTTATTGGACAAGAAATGTAGAAAATAGAAGGAAACAAACAAGAAAATGTCAATTCTGCATAACTGACTGTGGGACGCCCGTCAGCCATGAGTGACGCTCGTCACAATGTCAAGACGCTCGGCCCATGTATGCCACACTCGTCACAATGCCAAGTTGATCGTCTCATATTTGCGATGCTCGTCACAAGCTCAAGTCAAATAACCTAATTACGAAACAAAATTCAAAACACAGAGAGACGTTATGCGAAGGGTTCGCATACAATAGAAAGTTTCTCTCTACCCTAATCAACCTTAGTCCAAGAAACTCAATCAAGGCCCAACCTAAGTACATGCCTTCAAGTTCTCAACAAACCAAAGCTGCCACCTATAAATAGAAGCTACTGCAAATTGCAAAGGGAGCTTCGTTCAAGTCCCAAATTTCTGTCGTTTTTCTGTTCGAAGTTTAATTTTATTTTTCAGCATCGTCTTTATTTTCCTTTACCAACCCCAAGTGATAGTTTCCATCATTAGGAAGCTATCACTATATTTATTTGATTTTAGCCACTGAATTATCATTTTAGTTTCTAATTTCGTAAAGTTTGGTTGATCAAGAATATTGCAACAAGGTTTATAATTTTAATGCTTTATTGTTTAATTATTATCACATTTATCTATATTATGCAATTCTTCTCCTTCTACCTTTCTTTGTTTTTATTTAATATGTCTGGCTAAATCGTTAATCGGTATATAGTTGTGTAACCGGAACAAATTCGGTAGAATTAGGCTAATACTTTAAATTAAGTTAGTTTTCGACTTTCGATTTCTTAATATAAATCACTTTTGTTACGAGAGTAAGAGAGTATAAAAGATTAGGATTAAGACCACATGAGTGTGAGGTCATAATCAGATAGCTGAAAGTGTGAGTTAACAACTTTTAAACTGAGAGATTCTATGGAGAGATAACTTAATAAACCTTAACAAGCCGACCCTCTATTGAATTCACGAAGGCGAATCAATCACGTACCGATATTCTTATCATTAATTTAACTTAATTAATTTCTCACCTTCTAAAACTAAAAAAATCACTCGCCTTAGCTAAATATAGTAACACCCGACATCACTAGGTTTATTATCGAGTCTTTGTGGGATCGATATCTTTTATTACTACGCGATAGATTGTGCACTTGCACTTAGTAACCGTTAGACTCAGAAAGTCGCGACCAAATTCCCTTTTTAAACCTGTATATCCACCCTCATTAAGGTAGAATAAACCTAACACCAAGAGACTGCTAGGTTTGTCCTTCATAGGGTACCCAAACTGACGTCTTGCGAGAGCGAGGTTGTAGTTAATCCCTCCATGTATCCCAATGAGAGATACATTGGGGAATTCTCCATAACGTTCAATGATAACTCTTGTGTCATAAGCTAGGTCATACCAATTCATGTTAGTATAAGTGAGAGACATAAGTCTTTGAGACCATCTGAGTTTGTATGGATTTTCTACAAAGAGTCTGGTACGAGGTAAGTATGATTGGAACCATTTGTAAAACAGAGGTGCACAACAAATGATTACTCCACCAACCTTCATGGTCATGTGATGAATTGAATGGTAAGTGTCCCCAAGTAGAATAGGAACTGGGCTACCACTTACGAATATCTAGATAAATTTAACATCAACAAAGTGATTGATGTTTGGGAATAACATAAGACCATAGATGAATAGTGCAAAGATAGCTTCAAAGGCATCCCTACTATTTTCTTTGGCTAAGTCAATAGTTTTCCCTATCAAGAAACTAGAGGTTAAACCTTGAATTCTGCCTTTGGAAGTAAAATTATCCTTTACATCTGGTATCTCCAAATGATGGGCTTTTTCAATGTTTGAATATGTACGGATCTCCTTTGAGCCACTAAAAGGAATTTTGTTGAGTACTGGAAAACCAACCCAATATGAATATTCCTCCAAAGTTGGTGCAAGTTAATAATCTGGAAATGTGAAACAATGGTGGAGAGGGTCATAGAACTGTACAAGGGTGTCAATAATTCCATCTTCCACCTGAGTCTTGAGAATACCCAGAAGTCTTCCATAACTCTTTTTGAAATCCTCATGACAAGAAATCATACGACCTAACTTTCTCAATTTTACCGAATCAGGATCTTTGAACTTGTACTTCTTAGGGTTTCTTTCCCCAAAATCCTTGGTAGAAACCTTAGATATTTGTAACAACATGCTTCCTTGAAATACTTTGTTTATTTTTAAAAAGAAAGGTGTTTGAAGAATGCATGAATGTATTGATGCATAAACATGAAACATGTGGGTTTATTGGTTTGGCGTCACGAGCATGGAGTCATGGGTCTAACCATCCCACGAATGTATGTATTATGGGTTTATTGTACCTATAGAATGCGCTCTAACAGAGTTCCCAGAGTCATAGATCCATCTTTCAGATATTACTGGCATACATAACTACTTGTGTAATGCCCGTTTATTTAATTAATTATTTAATTAAATATAATTGTGGTATGTTGTGGTAATTCACATTGATTTGAGTATATTTATCGATTTGAGTTGCTTTCTGTGGAATTGTGTCGATTCGTGTTGATGGCCGAATTTATCAGAATATTATGTTGATGGTTATAAGTTGGTTTAAGTCAAATTTAATTATTTAAGTCGATATAAGTTGTAGAAGATGATATGAAGTATTTTCCATTTATTGTCGAATATGTAGATTTGACCGTTGGATCATTTGGTTGATTATCGGGAGTTAATCTATTAAGTCGAGAATGAGTAGTTAGTCGCAAATTATTATTCGGTTGATTTTATATTAAGTTGTTAAGTCGAAATATTAAGTTGGAAAGTCAAGTGTCGCTCCCCGGACTCTCGTCCCGGTGCAGACGCGAACGGTCGGTGATGTTGAAGGTTGAGGTTGAATAGAGTCACCAGCTAGGCATTTTTATCCCGAAGGAAAGGTAATGCTGCATGAACCTGGAAGGGTATGGATAAGACGGTTGCGAACCAGAGAAACTAAGAAAGGGGGTTGGTTACGACCTGCGAAGGTATTAACACCCAGATCGTCCGTCGTATTCGACGGGATCCACGCTTACTTGATTGTGTTTAAAAGGGGTAGTGTATGTGTTGATTGTGCATAAAAAAGCTAGGGAGAAAGGATGTACAGAGTGTTAGTGCAAAAAGAAAGGGAGATGCTCAAGATTGAACCTTAGAAAAGAAAGCTGAAAGAGGGGGGAGGACAAAGAGAATTTTGTTTGATAACTGTTAAGTTATGCCTACGTATCCTCTCGTGCAATGAGGAAGTCAGAACACCGTAGTTCGACTCAAAGAGACTGGAATGATTTTGTTTGTGAACTGTTTTCTTGTCTATGCTCAAGTGTGTGACTCGTCTGGCTCGAGTGCTAACTGTCTTGCATTAGACGGGAGAAGCGAGTTCTCGTTTTCAGAGTGAATGTGATGAGAAAAGAATCCCGGAGGAGACGCTTATTGTTTGTTTTTGTGCTTTCAGTTTTTTTATTGTTTTTGGTGTTTTGCGTAGGATAATGAGCTTAAGCCTAAATCAAGGATTGTAAAATCATTATATCCTCCCTGATTAGGGATAATGAGCCTACTTAAGCATGAGATGAAAATCTCACCTTAATTACCATGATGATATAGGATTAAGATCATTAACCTAATTGGTAATTATTAAGATGTTTTTGGGTTTTGTTTAGTGTTAAGTAATGAGTTTAATCTCCAATCAAAGATTAGTGAACTAATTACACCATCCTAAGAGAAGGATGATAGATGAGAACACTTAAGCTAAGGAAGATACCTCAACTTAATCCATGGTTAGGGACTAAATTCATTATATAACAAGCCTTTATTAAAGTGGATTTTAATTAAAGGGTGAGATTAAGAAGTGAGTTTTAAGTTTGTAAGATTAGCTTGAGGGGGACTTGTCCATTAAACACTAGGGTTAGTCCCTCTTAACCAAAAGGAAGAGATGTAACCCTAATATAAGGCCCAAGTTACAAGCTTAAGTCTTAGTGATTATTAGGTGTTTTGATTAAGAGGTGTAAACAAATTAAAGGTTTAACACTAAGGATTAAAGTTATACACTCCATCCTAAGATAAGGATGCAGGCATAACCCTAATTCAAAGTCCTAAAGCTTTAAGGGTTTAGCCTCTGATTATGAGATGAGAAGAGAGACTCAAGGAGACTCAAAGGTATAAGACTAGGGGAGACTACATAAAACCCTAAAATTATCAAGCTTGGATGTTCCTATGGTTTGTGAGGCTTAAAGAGAAGTCTTCAGAAGGCCACCAAGGAAGAAAAGCAGATGAAAAGAGAAAGAGAGGATAATAAGTTACTTACTTCCTGAAGAAGATAAGTAACCTAAAGGAAAGAGATAGGAGAAAGAGAGCATAAGTGAAGCAAGTTCACTTCAAAGACAAATAAGATATGCAAATGAAGAGATAGGAAGAGGTAGGATGTGAAGGCAAATCCACATCCCAAACAACTTACCATAAGCCCCTGAAATGTTAGTATGAATGCATAAGGAAAGAAATGAAATGAAATGCAACAAGTAATGATGCAATGACCAAGACCAGTAGCAATCATGCAATGTAAATATGTCATGAGATGATGCAAAGACATGTGAGGTGCTTATGTATGATCATACAAGGGGTGAGATGCAAAAGATGGCAAGTTAGAAGCATGAAAACACATGGATACACATGAAATGTAATGAATGTAAAGCATACCAAATGAATGATGAAATGATCAAGCAATGTTCAAACATGTTCTAAGATGTATAAGATGGCATACAAATGCTTGGAATTCTATGACAAGTTCATATGATTGAGATATGCAAAGATGAATGCAAATGAACATGAGAAATTAGGGTTTTATGAATGTATGAGATGCACATGACCAAAACAGAAGCATACATCATGATAAAAATTTGAAAATGAACTCAAACAAACCCTAAACACACACAAGAACACTCCCTAAAGGTGGAGGTCATAAGCTAAACCTAAAGGAAGTTATGAATTTTCTAAGTTAACTAGGGTTTTTGGGTGGTTCTAAAGGAAAAATGCAATGCAAAATTATGAGTTAAATAACCTAGATACTAGATGCAAAGTATGAAACAATGCAAAAATAACCAAATGCAAACTCATCATGGTTGATCAGAAATGATTTTTTCAAGTTAGGGTTAGAAAAATGTGAATTTATGAACCCTAATTCAAAGAAAATTGTGAAAACATGATCAAACCTAAAATGAAATTTGTGTGATGGGTTTGTAAATTGTTCTAAATGTCTAAAAATGCTTCATGAAATTTTGAGATTTTTAGATACCTAAATGTATTTTTAATTAATTAAAATCAATTAATTAATTAAATAAAACATTTAAATAATTTAAAAATACATTTTTAATGCAAAAATTAGAAATAAAAATGTTTTTGAGTTTAGAAAAATATTTGAAGTGAAAATGCAGAAAATGAGATTTTTAGAAATGTTTTTGCTATTTTTAATAATTATATGAAAAGAAATGCAAGAAAATAAAAGAAAATTAAAGAGTATGCAAGATCAAAGGCTGAGATTTGAAGCTGGGGTTTGGCGTGTGTTTGGGTGGCTGAGATTTACTCTGACTAAATTAAATTAATTAAACTAATTAATCTGGATTAGGGTTAAGTGAAATGATTTGGGTCGTGCGTGTCTTAATCTAATCGCTCATCCAATGGTCCAAATTCAAACTGACACACTAACCCTAAATTAACCCTAATCTTTTTCAGGCGACCGGAATAGTGTTCCGGTCGTCTTCTCCGGCTACACCATCACCTGAACTCACTCCATAGGCCACCCCAAGCTCTCTAAAGCTCCAAAATCACTGATTAAACAAACCTAAACAAGAATCCAGCAACAAAATCCATTTATATTGCATCAAACTCATGAATCGAAGCAAAACGAAAAACGTGCAAAAATTTCAGAAGTTAAATACATCCTACACACTCCACCATTTTCGATGATTCAAAATTCAAAATGACCAGTAAGACAAACTCTATCACATTGTAACTTAAAAACAAAGTTCTGGAAAAAAAAGTTTGAGTGAGCTACCTGAGATGAAGTTTTCTAATTTGGAGCTTTCTGGCCTCTTCTTTGATGCTAATCCACTCCTCTTGATCCCCTTGTGCTTCTGAAAGGCTTAGAACAGGTTTATATGGGCTGGTTTGTGATTTCCAATTCTGCTAAAGCAGAAATCGTGTTTTTGTTTGAGAGGTTTTCAGGCCATTGTAATGGGTGCTTTGTGTTCTATAGGTTATGTGGAGATGATTGGTGGAAAAATATTTGAGTTTTGAGGCTTGTGTGATGAAATTCGAAGGAATGAAGTGTTATGGAGGTTTTTTTTGCAATCTGAGTGTATGGCTTGTTTTTGGCTTGAATGTTGTATGAAATGAGGTCCTTAGGGTTTGCATAAGATGTACTGATTGGCCAGAGAGTTGGTGGTGGCATAGTGTGATTGGTATGGGTGATTTTGCTAAAAAAGTCAATGTTGTGTCATAGGAGGCATGGCATGGGACAAAGCTGATCTAAGGAATGGATTTGCCTCAGCTAAGTTTATGGAAGGCCATTGGATTGAGTTTGAGGATCTACAATACTTAGATCATGAGATATCATATGTTTTGCATTTTCCCTCTTTGGAAATTTTGTGAAAATTGAGCCATGAAAACTTGTGAAGCAAGGCATGAATTTGGTCCAAATATGTTGCATTATCATGTTATTATGCTTAGAGATCAATTAGAGGTCACAAGAAGTCTTAAAAATTGGTTTTGCAAAAATCCCTCTTTGGCACATACTTGAAAATTATAAGATTTTTCCCAACTTTGAAACATCATATCTTGAGTTCTAGGATGAATCAAGAGGAGTTCTTGTACTTTTTGAAAATGGGAAGATCTAATCTACAACTTTCATGTTTGAAGATTTTTCATATGAATCCTTTTTGATCAAGAAAGAGGAGGTTGAAAATCTTTCCCAAAATGGAAAGTTTTCATTACAAGTCATGTCCAAAAATGGAAAGTTTGCAAATGGCTTGAAATTATTCAATCTTGTGAACTTCTAACCACTTCTAAGATCAAATAAAGATCATAGAACCTCAAAATGATGAGTGTGACCCTTTGGTACCCTTGTTGGAGGCCTTAGATACCCTGATTCTGACTTTTCTTGCACAACAAGTTACCAGTTGATCAGATGACTTCCACAATGGATTTCTTTATCAAATTTGGTACACATGCTCCTTATAACATATTAAGACCAATGGAATCAAGAATTACCAAAAAATTTGAGATTAAGGGCCTCAAACCCAAAACCCTAATTTTAGGTCATCTGTGCAGGAAATCTTCAGTCTGCTTGAACACCTTTGCAATGCTTTGTGATCTCTTAACTTTTATGAACTTTGGGGAGCATAAGATGATCATAGAACATACATGGACCTTCTTGACAAGCTTCAAGGCCTTAGATATAACTCAGATCACTTCTTGGATTCTCCTGATCACAAACCCTAATTGTGCAACTTATGCAGTGGAATAAACTATGCAATGGGAAATGGTATGCTTATGCAATGCTATATGAAAGATCATAAGCCATGGTGTGAGAAAAAGTGAGGGCAAATTTGGGGTGTTTACAGCTGCCCCTATTCAAACATGAGTTAGCTGTGTAGGGTGTAAGCGCTTGGCTTAACAGACAAACAAGATAACTTGTGGTTGAATACCAAAGACAGTCCAAAATTTGCACTCACTGGGGAGAAGAAGAAAAAGGATATAAATTGTAACATGTACTCTAGTATGAGTATCAAATGAAAGCGATGGAGGACGACCATCGAGCAGAGGACGACTACTAGGGATGAAAAACGGTAAGTAAAGCAATGACGGGGACGACCATCATGTTGGGAAATAAAGAGACCGCGATGGGGATGGCCATCGGGTAAACTGGTGAAGGACGATCATCAGGATAAAGGAAAAGGCCACGAAGGGGACGGCCATCAGGTAAAGAAATAAAACTCTCTGGGGATTAAAGAAATGAGGAAAGCACTGACGGGGACGACCATCAGGTTTAAAGGGCAAATAAACCGCGACGGGGACGGCTATCGGGTAAAAGAATAAATGAAATAAATGATGAGGGACGGTCATCAAAAGTTGAAGGATGTTCACCTAGCAGGGGACGACTGCTGAAAATATCACGACATAGGACAAATGCCGGATAAAAAAGATCAACGATGGGGACGGCCATCGGATAAGCATGATGAAGGACGATCATCAAGAGGTGAAGGACGATCACCTAGCAGGGGACAACTATTCTTGGGGATTATCTCGACATAGGACAAATGCCGGATAACAAAGATCGACGATGGGGACAACCATCAGATAAATGATGAGGGACGATCATCATAAGGTGAAGGACGATCACCTGGCAGGGGACGACTGCTAAAAAGATATCGTGACATATGACGAATTCCGGATAGAAAGTTCCAACAATGGGGATTCCACTGGGGAATAGGATGAGGGACGGTCATCCAAAGGTGAAGGACGATCACCTGGCAGGGGACGACTGCCGAAAATATCACGACATATGACAAATTCTGGATAAGAGGATCGATGATGGGGACAACCATCAGATAAAATGATGAGGGACGGTCGTCAAAAGGTGAAGGACGATCACCTGGCAGGGGACGGTTACCGAAAATATCACGACATAGGACGAATTTCGGATAGAAAAGTTGTTTTGTTGGTGACTTATTGGGGAATGGTAAACACGGACGAGTGCTTACGCTTTGAAATAAAGGGTATAAGTGTTTGATAGTGTGTATAGACCAAAGATGCGGACGAGCATCCTTAGGACCACGATATGGACGAGTATCGATAGAAACAAATGCTGACACATGTTTAAGGATGATGATACAGATGAATATCAATCGGTTAAGCAAGGAACACAGATGAGTGTTGATCTGCTGAGGAGATGATACATACGAGATACGGAAGAGTATCAGAGGATTGTGTATAAGTATGTACAAATGTTTGACCTACTGGGGAAATATGTAAAGAACACGGACGAGTGTCAAAAAGATTGAGCAAGGGACACAGACGAGTGTTTGACTTGCTAGGGAAGTATGACACGGGCGAGTATCAAAAAAGAATATGTACAAGTATGAACAAGTATCTGTATTGAGAGTGCAAAAAAGTATTCTGGCTTTGTCTGCAGGGGATAAGTTTTGTATATTGCCGATGAAGCGATTCTGATATTTGTAGGTGATTGGCTCGAACTTGGCTTATGATCATGCAAATGTTTGATTTTTTCCGTAATGCTCCGTATTAGATGGAATGCTATGCTTTGTTTGGTGAATATTATGCAAATGCTATGATTATGCAAAATGAGAGAATCGATCCGAGATCCAGATCCCGCAGGGAGAAAGATCTCTGGGCGATCTGTCTGGAGGGAGAACTCCGTTGTGGAAAGAGATCATTGGTCGATATGTGGGGAGAGAGGATCACTTAACGATCTTCCTAGGGAACTCTGTGGGGATCTCGGCTGGGGAGGCTTCTGTTGAAGAGACTCATGCTGGGGATGAGAAGGCTTTAGCAAACCGCTGGGGGAACAAAAAACCCTGGCAACTCTATTGGGGAGAAACTGGCAACTCTGTAGGAAAGAGATTCTACCAACTTTGCTGAGGATGAGGAAATCCTGGCAACTTTGATAGGGAACAAAAAGTCCTGGTGACTGGCTGAGGAAGGTGATTCTTCCCACTCTGTTGAGGATAAGAAAATCCTGGCGACTCCGTTGAGGAAAAGAAGATCCTGGCAAATCTACTGGGGAAAATAAAGTTCTAGCGATTAGCTGAGGAAAACTTTGGTAACATGCTGGAGATGAGAGGATCTTGGCAACTCAGCTAAGGAAAACTCCGGCGACCTCACTAGGGAAAAGAAGACTCTGGCAACTCTTTGGGGAAAAAGAAATTTCGGGCGACTTTGCTAGGGAGAAGGAGTTCCTGGCAACTTTGTTGGGGAAGATCAGTTCAGGCATTGCTCGGGAGATCCTGCTTGAGAAGGAGAGAACTTCTGGGAAGTAATCTGTTGTAACTTCTTCGTCCAAGCGACACGGTGGGGATTTAATGAGTTTCTCGAAGGATCCTCTGAGGGGATGACAGCTTCGTGGGGGAAACTCATGTCAAGTAACCCTGCTGATGAGGTGATTGCTAACTTAGCTGGGGATACGAGGCTTGATATACCCCATGATGTGGGATTGTCTGCCTTGAGTACCTGTAACCTGTTAAAAAGAAACGCACAAGTGTCCCGAGGTATCCTCAATCGGATTCCGTCATAGGATTAGATTTGCTAAAAAGTGCATATTTCCAACAAGCATATATTAAAAATGGCTTATATGTTTTCATGCAATTGTTGAATTATGAACTTTGGACATTTAGCAAACGAAACAAAAATGTACAAAACAAAGTGTGACTGAATATTCTGATTTTATTGATTTATGTGCCCTGAATAGGCAAGTACAGTGAAGAAGCAAATCCCTGAAAGGAGGAGATTGCTGTAAAATTGAGAAAATAAAAGTGTTGGCAATGTTGAAGTTGACGCTCCAGTGAGCTTCCTTTGCTATGACCTGTACGACCTTGACGTTCTTCTTATCTTGCTTTCTGAAGAAGGTTGATTATGACCGATGCTTTATCCTTTCGAAGCTTACCATGTTATGAGAGATACAGACGAATTCAGAATGCAGTTGTTTGCTTATTCCCTGATTTTGCACGGATCGCCCTTTCGGGTTTTCAATCCACTAGGATACCCATTTTTGCCTGAGTTGTCCGATGTGGCTTTTCAACTCAGCGGGTGTACACATTTTTCAATTTTTCCCTTATTTTTTCCCGAGTCTTTTATTCTGTTTTTGACTCGCCGGGATGCCCTATTTTGGCTTGGACTTACATTCTGTTTTCATCAGTGCCCCACCATAGAAAAATTTCTTTACTATGAATGGGCCTTCGTAGTTTGGCGTCCATTTTCCCCTTTGGTCTGTATGAGGAGGAAGAAGTCTTTTCAGAACAAGCTCTCCCACTTGGTATTCCTGAGGTCTGACTTTCTGATCAAAGGCTTTCTTCATTCGCTTTTGATATAACTGCCCATGACAGATGGCTTCTAATCTCTTTTATTCGATCAGGCTCAGTTTATTATATCGAGATCGGACCCACTTTGCTTCATCTAGTTTCACATACATCATTACTCGTAAGAAGGGTAGTTCAACTTCAACAGGTAGGAAAACTTCCATACCATACACAAGCTGATAAGGTGTTTCCCCAGTAAATGTTCTGATAGAGGTTCGGTACCCATGCAAGGCAAATGGTAGCATTTCGTGCCAGTCTTTGTAGGTGACTACCATCTTCTGCACAATTTTCTTGATATTCTTATTAGCGGCCTCAACAGCGCCATTCATCTTTGGCCTGTAAGGAGAAGAGTTGTGATGTTGAATTTTGAAGTCCCGACAAAGTTCTGCCATCATCTTGTTGTTCTAATTGGAACCATATATTATCAGTAATGATTCGCTCGGGAACTCCATATCGACAGATGATATCCTTTTTCAGAAATCGAGCTACCACTTGCCTGGTGACATTTGCATACGAAGCTGCTTCAACCCATTTGGTGAAGTAATCAATGGCTACCAGGATGAATTTGTGACCATTTGAAGCAGTCGGTTCAATCTTTTCAATTATATCAATGCCCCACATGGTGAAAGGCCAAGGTGAAGACATTACATTCAAAGGATTCAGAGGCACATGCACTTTATCTGCATAGATCTTGCATTTGTGGCATTTTCTGGCATAAGCACAACAGTCTGCATCCATTGTGATCCAGTAGTAACCTGATCTTAATAACTTCTTTTCCATTGCATGTCCTCCGACATGTGTACCGAAAGAACCTTCATGTACTTCGTGCATTAGTAGGTCTGCTTCCTTCTTGTCAACACATCTGAGCAAGACCATGTTGAAGTTTCGCTTGTACAAAGAACCATCAATATTGAGGAAGAAGCTGACGGCTAGCCTTCTTAGTGTCTTCTTATCGTTTGACGATGCCCCAGGTGGGTATGTATGAGTTTCCAAGAAGCATTTGATGTCATGGTACCAAGGCTTGTTATCAGTGACCGTTGTCGCTCCCGGAGATTTGCATCCCGGTACAAGCGCGAACGGTCGGCGAAAAGAGAAAATGAAAATGAAATGAATAGAGTCGTCATCTAGGCATTTTTATCCCGAAGGAAAGGTAATGCTGCATAAACCTAGAAAGATATGGATAAGACAGTTGCAAACTAGATAAACTGAGAAAGGGGGTTGGTTACAACCTGGGAAGGTATTAGCACCCAGATTGTCCGTCGTACTCGACGGGATCCACGCTTACAAGATTGTGTTTAAAGGGGTAGTGTATGAGCTATCTATGTGCAAAAGCTAAAGAATGAAAATACAGGTGTCAGTGCAAAAGGTGAATTGCTCAGGAACTAAGGCTTAGAAAAGGATACTGGAAGAGGGGGGAGACACAAAGACTTTTGTTCGATAACCGTTAAGTTATGCCTATATATCCTCGCGTGCAATGAGGAAGTCAGAACACCGTGGTTTGACTCAAAGAGACTGAAAATGAAATTGATTGTGAACTGCTTGCTTGTCTATGCTCAAGTGTATGACTCGTCTGGTTCGAGTGCTAATTGTCTTGCATTAGACGGAAGAAACAAGTTCCCGTTTGTGAATGAGTGTGATGAGAAAAGAATCCCGGAGGAGACGATTATTGTTTGTTTTTGTGTTTTCAGTTTTGTTATTGTTTTTGGTGTTTTGCATAAGTTAATGAGCTTAAGCCTAAATCAAGGGCTTGTAAACTCATTATATCCTCCCTGATTAGGGATAATGAGCCTACTTAAGTATGAGGTAAGCACCTCAACTTAATTACCATGTTGATGTAGGATTAAGATCATTAACCTACTTGTGATTATTTGAATGTTTTTGGGTTTTTGTTTAGTGTTAAGTAATGAGTTTAATCTCTAATCACAGATTAGTGAACTCATTACACCATCTTAATAGAAGGATAATAGATGAGAACACTTAAGCCGAGGAAGATACCTCAACTTAATCCATGGTTAGGGATTAAATTCATTATATAACAAACCTTTATTACGTGGATTTTAATTAAGGGGTGAGATTAAGAAGTGGATTTTAAAGTTTGTAAGACAGCTTGAGGGGGACTTGTCCATTGAACACTAGGGTTAGTCCCTCTTAACCATAAGGAAGAGATAGAACACTAATGTAAGGCCCAAGTTACAAGATAAAGTCTTGGTGATTATTAGTGTGATTTGATTAAGATATGTAAACAAATTAAAGGTTTAACACTTAGGATTAAAGTTATACACTCCATCCTAAGAGAAGGATGCAGACATAACCTTAATTCCAAAGTCCTAAAACTTTAAGAGTTTAGTCTCTGATTATTGAGATGAGAAGAGAGACTCAAGGAGACTCAAAGGTAAGAGATAAAGGGGGACTATACACAACCCTAAAAGTTATCATGCTTGGGTGTCCTATGGTTTGTGAGGCTTAAGATAAAAGATCTTCAAGGCCACCAATGGAAGAAGCAGATGAAAAGAGAAGGAGAGAGAAGAACAAGTTACTTACTTCCTGAAGAAGATAAGTAACTTGAAAGAAAGAAAGTAAGAAGGATGGAACATAAGTGAACAAGTTCACTTTAAAGACATGTAAGAATGCATATGAATGAGATAAGAAGAGGTGGGAGGTGAAGGCAAATCCACCTCCCAAATAACTTACCAAAAGATCCTGAAAATGTTAGTATGAATGCATAAGACATAAAGCATAAAGAAATGAATTGAAATGAGATGTGAAGACCAAATTCAGAAGTTATTATGCAATGTAAATGACATATGAGATGATGCAAAGTCATACAATATGCATATGAATGTTCATACAAAGATGAGATGTCATGAAAGCATGTTTAGAAGTTTGAAATCACATGGATGTTTATGAAATGTAATGAATGCAAGACATAGCAAATGAATGAAGAAATGATCAAGCAACGTTCAAACATGACCTAAGATGTCTAAGATGACATACAAATGCTTGAAATGTCATGGTAAGTTCACATGTTGATGATATGCAAAGATGAATGCAAATGAACATGAGAAATTAGGGTTTTATGAATGTATGAGATGCAAATGACCAAAACAGAAGCATACAACATGATAAAAAATTGAAATCAAGCTCAATCAAACCCTAAAACCATACAAGGTTAAACCCCAAAGGAGAAGGTCAGAAGCTAATCCTATTGAAAGTTATGAGTTTTCTAAGTTTGCTAGGGTTTTTGGGTGATTCTCAAGGGAAAATTCAAATCAAATTGAAAATGCAAGATAAATTCATGAGAAAAATAACCTAGAAACTACATGTAATATGTGAAACAATGAAAAATGAATCAAGTTCAAACTCATCATGATTAGGAAGAAATGAATTTTTCAAGTTAGGGTTAGAAAATATGATTTTTATGAACCCTAATTCAAAGAAAATTGTGAAATTATGATCAAACCTAAAAAGAAATTCGTATTATGAGTTTGATAATGTTTCTAAATGTATTGGAATGGTTCATGAATTTTTTGGTGATTTTTATAAACCTAAATGTATTTTTAATTAATTAAAATCCATTAATTAAATAAAAATAACATTTAAATATTTTAAAAATACTTTTTTAATGTAAAAAATAAAATAAAAATCATTTTTGGGTTGAGAAAAATATTTGGATCAGAAATGCAAAAGATTATATTTTTGTGATGTTTTTTACTATTTTAAATAAAATGAGCAAAAGAAATAAATAAAAATGAAATAAAAATGCAATTAAATGGAAGTATGCAGATCCAGTGGTTGAGATTCAAATAAAAAAGGAGGGATTTGACTGGCGCGCAGATGGAGGGTCAAGATTCACTCAGATTAAAATTAACCTAATTAACTAATTAAAATTAATTAAATGAGGATTAGGGTTTAATGGATGAATCTGAGCCACACACACGCGCGGGTAAAACATGATCAAAGGGTCCACATTTAAACTGAGCCTAAACCCTAATTAAGAACTCTAATGATTCTCAGGTGACCGGAGCTAGCTCCGGTCATCTTCTCCTGCAAGACAAAAACTCAACTCTCTCCCCAGGCCGTGAAAACTTCCCAAACTCTCCAGAATCACTCCCCAAACATCAATAAGCAAGAATCAATCAACAAAAACAATTTATTTTTCGCATACAGAGAGAATCGAATCAAACAAGTTTCACGTGCAAATTTTCAGAACATCATGAAATGCTTATTTCTCAACCATTTTCAAAAGTAAACATATCAGGTTGATCAGTGCATCATGTAGAATCAGTTTGTAACTTAAAAACATGTTCTGGAAAAATTGTTCTAAGGAGCTACCTGAGATGAAGCTTTCACTCCCTGGGCTTTTTGGCCTCTTTATTTGTTCAATCCACCTCCAATGAACCCCCTGATGATGTTGCAATGCTTAGAACAAGTTTGTGTATCTTGGTTTGAGAGGTACAACTCCTCTGCACCAGGAATCATTGTTTGGTTTGGCTGTGTTTTAGGGCTTTTCAGAGGGTGCTTTGTGTTCTATGGACCATTTGAAGATGATTGTTGAAGTTTGTTTTGAGGTTTGATGGCTGGATTTTGAGAATCGAAGAAGGGAAGCTTTTTGGAAATTTTGTGAATGCAGAGTTCTTAGAGGTTTCAGGCTTCAAGATGTTATGAAATGAGGTCTATGAGGCATGTATGTGAAGTCTTGATTGGTCAGAAGAGTGGTTGTGGCTCAGATTGATTGGTATGGGAGGTTTTTCCAAAAAGTCAAATTTGTGTACTTGGAGGTATGGGCCATGGCAGGATTTGTTCAATGGGGTGTCTGGCCTTATCAAGATTCATGGAGAGCCATAGAATCAAAGTTATGCAGTTGGCACAAGTGGATGAAAGGATCCAAGGCATTTTGCAACTTTCCCTCTTTGAACTTTCTTGAGAATTTGGCCATGAAAACTTGTGATGCAAGGCTCAATTTTGGTCTAGGAAAGGTGTACATACATATTATGTCACATTTGGGCACATTAGAAGTCATTAGAGTGCTTGAAAACCAAAAATGCACATTTGCCTATTTGACATGAAACTTGAAATTATGTGATTTTTGCCAACTTTGAAAGGACATATCTCGAGTTCTAGGATGAATCAAGACATGTTCTAGAACTTTTTGAAAAGGGAAAGACCTAATCTATAACTTTCATGTCCAAGAATTTTTCATTTGAAGCATTTTTGGTCATGAAAGAGGAGGTTGAAAATCTTTCCCAAAATGGAAAGTTTCCATTACAAGTCATTTCCAAAAATAGCAAGTTTGCATTTGGCTCAAAATTCTTCAACTTTGTGAACTTCCAACCAATTATAAGATCAAATAAATATCATAGAGACTCAAAATGATGATGATGACCCTTTGGTACCCTTGTTGGGGGCCTCAGATGCCCTGGTTTTGACTTTACTTGCTCAAGAAGTTACCCAATGATCAGATGACTTCCACAATGAATTTCTTAATCAAACTTGGTACACATGATCCTTATAACATATTAAGAACATTAGAAACAAGAATGACCAAAAAAATTGGAGTTAAGGCATCTGAAACCAAAACCCTAATTTTGGTCATCTATGCAGGAAAACCCTTAGCTCTGCCTCTATGCCTTTGCCATTCTTTGTGATCTCTTGAATTTCATGAACTTTGGGGAGCATATTATGATCATAGAACACACATGGACCCTCTTGGAAAGCTTCAAGACCATTGGGATGCCTCAGATTGATTCTTGGATTGCTCAGATCACAAACCCTAGATGCAGACGAAATGAAACTATGCAGATGAAACAAATATGCAATATGAGATGGTATGCTTATACTAAAACAAAATGAAAGATCACAAGCCATGGTGAGAAAAAGTGAGGGAAAATTTGGGGTGTTTACAGCTGCCCCTATTCAAGCATGAGTTAGTTGTGCATAATGTAAGCGCCTGGCTTAACAGACAAACAAGATAACTTGTGGTTGAATACCAAAGACAGTCCGAAATTTGCACTCGTTGGGGAGAAGAAGAAAAGGGATATAAATTGTAAAAGGTAGTATAGTATGATTATCAAATGAAAGCGATAGAGGTTGAACATCGAGCTGAGGACGACTGCTGGGGGTAAAATTGGTAAGCAAAGCAATGACGGGGACGACCAACAAGCTGGGGAAATGAAGAAACCGCGACGGGGACAGCCATCGAGTAATAAAATAAAATTCTCTGGGGATTTAGACAAACATAGACGGGGACGGCCATCAGGCTTGGAAAGTGAAGTAAACAATGATGGGGACGACCATCGGGTGAAAGAATAAATGAAATATTTGATGAGGGACGGTCATCAGATGTGAAGGACGATCACCTAGCAGGGGACGGCTGCTGAAAATATCACGACATAGGACGAATGTCGGATAGATAAGGTCAACGATGGGGACGACCATCGGATAAGCATGATGAATGAAGATCATCAAGAGGTGAAGGACGATCACCTAGCAAGGTACGACTGCTCTCGGGGATTATCACGACATAGGACGAATGTCGGATAATAAGATCAACGATGGGGACGACCATCGGATAAATGATGAGGGATGGTCATCAAAAGGTGAAGGGCGATCACCTAGCAGGGCACGACTGCTAAACATATCACGACATAGGACGAATGTCTGATAGAAGGTTCCAACAATAGAGATTCCACTAGGGAAAAGGATGAGGGACGATCACCTGGCAGGGGACGGCTGCCGAAAGTATCACGACATAGGATGAATGTCGGATAGAAGAAAGTTGTTTTGTTGAAGACTTACTAGGGAATGGTAAACACAGACGAGTGCTTACGCTCTTTAAATAAAAGGTATAAGCGTTTGACAGTGTGTATAGATTAAAGATGCGGACGAGCATCCTTAGAACCATGATACAGACGAGTATCGATAGAAGCAAACATTGACACGTGTTTAAGGATGATGATACAGACGAGTATCAATCGGTTAAGCAAGGAACACGAACGAGTGTTGAATCTGCTGAGGAGGTGATATATACAAGATATGGACGAGTAATACAGACTTCTGTATAAGTATGTATAAGTATTGATCTGCTGGTGAAGTATGTGCAAGACACAGACGAGTGTCGAAAGATTGAGCAAGGGACACGGACAAGTGTTTGACTTGCTGGGGAAGTATGACATGGACGAGTTTCAATAGGAATATGCACGAGTTATGAGCAAATATCTGTATCTGAGAGTGCAAAAAGGTATTCTGGCGACCTGCGGGGGACAGGATGACACAGACGAGTGTCGAAGAGAGCATGTATAAATATAAACAAGCATCTGTGTTTTGAGAGTGCAAAGGGGATGCTTTGGCTTTTATCTGCAGGGGATATGAGTTTCGTATATTGTTGATGAAGGTATTTGTAGGCGACTGGCTCAAACCTGGCTTATGATCATACAAATGTTTGATTTTTTCCGCAATGCTCCGTATTAGACGGAATGCTACGCTTATTTTGGTGAATATGATGCGAATGTTATGATTATGCAAATGAGAAGCACGATCCGAGACTCGGATCCTGCATGGATAAATATCCCTGGCTGATCTGCTTGTTGGGATAACCCAACTGGGGGAAGAGATTATTTGATAAATATGCTCGGAGGGAGAACTCTGCTTGGGGAAATAGATCATTGATAGATCTGTCTGGAGGGAGAAATCTCAATGAGGATGAGGAGGTTTTAGCAACTCCGTTTGGGATATGTTTCAGGTTTTTCTCTACCGGGGAGCCAACTCTGTGGGGAACCAATTCCACCAACTCTGTTGAGGATGAGAAGAATCTGGTATCTCTGATGGGGAAGAGAAAGCTCTTTGACCACCTTGCTGTGGAAGAGGCCGTCAGGCACTGCTCGAGAGGTCCTGCTTGGGGAGGAAATAATTTTTGGGAAGTAGTGTGTTGGGGATTCAATGCTTGATATGCCCCATGTTGCGAAAGATTGTTTGTCTTGAGTACCTGTAACCTGTTAAGACAAAGGAAAACGCACAAGTGTCCCGAGGTATCCTTAACCGGATTCCGTCATAGGAATTAGATCTACCTGAGAGAAACATATTTCCTGCAAGCATTTGTTAAAATGGCTCATATGTTTTATGCAAGTGTTGTATTACGAACATTGGACATTTTGCAAACGAAACAAAAATGTACAAAACAAGGTGTGACTGAAAAACTCTGATTTTATTAATTTGTGTGCCATGAATTGGCAAGTACAGTCAAAAGAAGCGAATCCCATGAAATGAGGAGATTGCTGTAAATTGAGAAAATAAAAGTGTTGGCAATGTTGAAGATGACGCTCCGGCAAGCTTCCTTTGCTATGATCTGTATGACCTTGACGTTCTTCTTATCTTGCTTTCTGAAGAAAGCTAATTTCGATTGATGCTTTTTCCTTTCGGAGCTTGCCACGTTGGGAGTGATACAGACGAATTCAGAATGCAGTTGTTCGCTTATTCCCTGATTTTGCGTGGATCTCCCTTTTGGGTTTTCAATCCATCAGGATACCCATTTTTGCCTGAGCTGCCCAATGCGGCTTTTCAACTCAGCGGGTGTACACATTTTTTTTTATTTTTCCCTTATTTTTGCCCGAGTCTTTTATACTGTTTTTGACTCGCCGGGATGCCCTATTTTTTCCTGGACTTACATTCTGTTTTAATGTCCAGCGGGTCTTTTTATGCGAAGTATTTTTTAACTGCATCTGAATTCACAGGAGACGGGAAGTCTTCACCATCCATGGTTGCGAGCATCAGTGCTCCACCCGAGAAGACTTTGGTTATCACATAGGGACCTTCATAGTTTGGCGTCCATTTGCCACTGTGGTCTGTATGAGGAGGAAGGATTCTCTTCAGAACAAGCTCCCCCACTTGGTATTCCCGAGGTCTGACTTTCTGATCGAAGGCTTTCTTCATTCGCTTCTGATACAACTTCCCATGACAGATGGCAGCTAATCTTTTCTCTTCAATCAGAATCAGTTGATTGTACCGAGAACGGACCCATTTTGCTTCATCCAGTTTTACATCCATCATTACCCGTAAGGAGGGTAGCTCAACTTCAACAGGTAGGACAACCTCCATACCATACACAAGCTGGTAAGGAGTTGCCTCAGTAGATGTTCTGATTGAGGTTCGGTACCCATGCAAGGAAAATGGTAGCATCTCATGCCAGTCTTTGTAAGCGACTACCATCTTCTGCACAATCTTCTTGATGTTCTTGTTAGCGGCCTCAACAGCACCATTCATTTTTTGCCTGTAAGGAGAAGAGTTGTGATGTTGAATTTTGAAGTCCCGACAAAGTTATGCCATCATTTTGTTGTTCAAATTGGAACCATTATCAGTAATGATTCGCTCGGGAACTCTATATTGACAGATGATGTCTCTTTTCAGAAATCTGGCTACCACTTGTCTGGTGAGGTTTACATATGAAGCTGCTTCGACCCATTTGGTGAAGTAATCAATGGCTACCAGGATAAACCAGTGACCATTTGAAGCAGCCGGTTCAATCTTTCCAATCATGTCAATGCCCCACATGGCAAAGGGCTATGGTGAAGACATTACGTTCAACGGATTTGGAGGCACATGCACTTTATCTACGTAGATTTGGCACTTGTGGCATTTTCTGGCATAGGCACAACAGTCTGCATCCATTGTGATCCAGTAGTAACCCGATCATAACAACTTCTTTGCCATTGCATGTCCCCCTACATGGGTACCGAAAGAACGTTCATGTACTTCGTGCATCAAGAGGTCTGCTTCCTTCTTGTCAACACACATGAGCAGGACCATGTCGAAGTTTCGCTTGTATAATGAACCATCAACATTTAGGAAGAAACAGCCGGCCAACCTTCTTAATGTCTTCTTATCATTGGATGATGCCACAGGTGGGTATGTCTGATTTTCCAAGAAGCATTTGATGTCATGGAACCAAGGCTTGTCATCACTAGCAGTGTCCACAGAGAATACATATGTCGGTCGGTCTAGTCTGGTTACCAAAATCCGAGGCACATAATTGGCAGCTTGTACTTTGATCATGGAGGAAATGGTAGCTAAAGCGTCTGCAAACTGATTCTCATCTTGAGTGATGTATTCAAGTTTTACTGTTGTGAAGAAAGTCAACAATTTCCTCGTATAGTCACAGTATGGAATCAGATGCTCATGATGAGTGTACCATTTGTCGTTGGTCTGATTGATTACCAAAGCTGAATCTCCGAATACATTCAAGGTTTTGATCCTGAGGTCAATGACTTCCTCAAGACCCATAATACAGGCTTCGTATTCTGCTTCGTTGTTAGTGCGGGAAAAGGTGAGTTTTTCCGAGAAAGGCATGTGAACTCCTTTAGGTGTAATAAGCACTGCACCAACTCCATGACCATTCATATTGACAGCCCCGTCAAAAATCATAGTCCATGCTTCTTCTGGATCAGGCCCTTCAATGTTAACTGGATCTTCACAATCTTTTGCTTTTAAGTACACGATGTCTTCATTAGGGAAGTCAAATCTCATATGCTCGTAATCATCAATGGGTTGCTCAGCCAGATAATCAGACAGTACACTGCCCTTGATGGCCTTTTGAGAGGTGTACTGAATGTCATTTTCTGTTAGAATCATTTGCCATCTTGCAACCCTTCCGGTAAGTGATGGCTTCTCAAATATGTACTTGACGAGCTCCATTTTTAAGATCAACAAAGTAGTGTGAGTCAACATATACTGTCTTAGTCGGCGAGCAGCCCATGCTAAAGTACAACAAGTTTTCTCGAGCAGTGAATAACGTTGTTCACAGTTGATAAACTTTTTGCTTAAGTAGTATATTGCATACTCTTTTCGACCATACTCGTCATGCTGGCCCAACACACACCCTATTGACCCTTCTAATACTGTCAGGTACATTATCAGAGGTCTTCCTTCAATTGGAGGCATGAGAATTGGAGGTTCTTGCAGGTACTCCTTGATATTGTCAAAAGCTTTCTGACAATCGTCGTTCCAACTGACTGTTATTTCCTTTCTTAACAGTTTGAACAGGGGTTCACAGGTTGTAGTGAGGTGAGATATGAACCTTGAGATGTAGTTCAATCTACCTAAGAACCCTCGAACTTCTTTCTCGGTCCTAGGTGCAGGCATTTCCTAAATGTCTTTGACTTTGTCAGGATCAACCTCAATTCACTTTTCCCTTACGATAAAGCCCAGTAGCTTACCAGAACGTACCCCGAATGTGCATTTGTTGGGGTTCAACTTCAGCTGATACTTCCTCAGACGCTTAAACAACTTCAGCAGATTCACTAGATGATCTTCTTCAGTAAGGGACTTGGCAATCATGTCATCCACGTAGCATTCGATTTCTTTGTGGATCATATCATGGAATAATGTTACCATAGCCCGTTGGTATGTTGCACCAGCATTCTTTAGTCCAAACGACATTACCTTGTAATAAAATGTGCCCCAAGGTGTGATGAAAGTTGTTTTCTCCATGTCTTCAGGTGACATCTTGATCTGATTGTATCCAGAAAATCCGTCCATGAAAGAAAATACCGAGAACTGAGCTGTGTTGTCGACCAATACATCAATGTGAGGTAATGGGAAATCATCCTTCGGGCTAGCTCTGTTCAGGTCCCGGTAATCCACACACATACACACCTTGCCATCCTTCTTAGGCACGGGTACAATGTTAGCAACCCACGGCGGGTAACTAGTTACAGCAAGGAAACCGACGTCCCACTGCTTTTGTACTTCCTCCTTAATCTTCATGGCCATATCTGGGCGAGTGCAGCGCAACTTCTGTTTAACCGGCGGGCAATCTTCTTTCAATGGTAGCTTGTACATGACAATATCTGTATCTAGACCTAGCATGTCTTGATAGGACCAAGCAAAGACATCGACGTATTCCCGAAGCATACTGATAAGCTGTTCTTTTACTGGAGCTTGCAGACTGGCCCCAATCTTCACTTATTTCAAATCTTCCTCGGTACCAAGATTAACAATTTCAATTTCTTCTTGATGAGGAGTAATCACTTTCTCTTCTTGCCTCAACAACCTGGCCAACTCTTCGGGCAACTCATAGTCTTCATCAACCCCTTCATCTGCTTGATTAATTGGATTGTCGAAGTCATACAAGGTCATAGCAGTGCTGTTGTCGGTGCAATCTGGAGGATTATCTCTACAATGGTTGAGATTTGTTCTTTTTAGTGATTAATTTTAATCTTGTTTAGAAAAAGTGTAAATGAAGTTATTATTTTGAAAACATTGCCATTTATTGTTTTGTGCGAAAAATAACAAAAATGAAAAGACAGTGAGCGAAAAAGAAAATTGTTTACAAAAGATGTCCATTGTTCATTGATATTCCATTTGCACAAAATACAAATATGGCCCTATTACAAAATGAGTCCTGACACCTTGGGCAAGATGCAGGACTTGATGCATGCTAAAGCAGGAAATAATATTTACTCTGTAGGAGTAACTCTTATAATTTCCTGGGAAGACCAGTTAAGGACTTGTTGGCCCGGGATCCTTGGACGAATCCAACACTCCAGGTTGAGGTTGCTTTCAGCCTCGTCTTCCACGTTATTGACAGCATCTGGGGTCAGCATTCCCTCACTCACGAACGTGGGCTTCTTAGCAGCCTCTGCTTGATCTTGTCGGAATGGTTTGTAACCCAAACCAAATATGTCCTCCTTCTTCTCCACCGGTAGCAGCTTGCCCCAACCTTGGGCGTTTCCATCTTCAACAACCTTCCGAGCTTGTTGGTAGGAGACAATTAAAGTACCCATCCTATCCTCCTGGGATGCAGCAAATACTTCAGTTGTTTCCTCGTTGACGTTCAACGCTTCGAAACCTTGGCTCATGGTCTCGTGGACTTCACCGTCCATCTCAATGTATTTGTAGGTAGCCAGATGGCTAACAAAAATATCCTCTTCACCACAGATTGTGATAATTTGCCCTTCCCACTCGTATTTTAATTTCTGGTGAAGGGTCGATGTAACTGTGCCAGCGGCGTGAATCCATGGTCGACCCAACAAACAGCTGTAGGCCGGCTGAATGTCCATCACGTAGAAAGTAGTTTGAAAGACCCGCGGGCCAATTATCACAGGAAGCTCCACCTCTCCAAGAACATACCTCTTGGAACCATCAAAAGCTCGGACGACCAGATTACTTGGTCGGAGAGCTATACCATCATACTCAAGCTTAACAAGGGCTTTCTTTGGCAAGACATTGAGTGAAGACCCAATGTCAACTAGAACATGTGAAAGCATATCTCCTTTACACTCTAGAGTGATGTGCAAATCTTTATTATGATGACGACCTTCCGTAGTTAAATCAGCGTTGGTGAAGCTTAGTCCATGACTAGTATTAACATTAGAAACCACTGTCTCTAGCTGATTCACCGTGATTTCCTCGGGCACGTAGGTTGCGTGCAGGACTTTAAGTAATGCATCCCGATGAGCTTCGGAACACAATAGCAATGATAAAATGGAGATCTTGGAAGGAGTTTGGTGGAGATGATCCATAACCTTGTAATCGCTTTTCTTGATTATCCTCATAAATTCATCGACATCTTGATCAAAGGACGTCTTATGGGCTTCTTTTGTAACTGGTTCTTCAGGCACCACATTTTTGCCTTTAGCTTTGGCAGCAGCCTCTGCCTCGGTGTTAACTCTTGGAATTTGTGACGCAAAGAGGCGTCCGCTTCGAGTAAAGCCTCCGCCTCCCCCGACATTATCGACCTATGGTGTATAAGTTGAAGAATCAAGAATGACTTTCTCCCCATTGCAGTAGAGGTTTGAACCATAGTGCCATGGTACAACATTATCTTTATCATATGGAATAGGCCCAGGTATCGTGATGGTGACTGGACTGACTGCAGCGGAAGTAGGAACTGTGATTGTCTGTGGTTCGTAATATATGGTAACAGGACTTCTGACTGATGGCGGTGGTGAAAGACTGAAGTTGGGTTGTTGTTGAGATTGTTGATGAAAACTGTTGGAATCGGGGACCATTGCAGGGTCGTAGTATATGGTGACTGTGGAGATGTCATTATTAATGGTTGTTGTAGTTGTAGAAGCGGATGCGGTTAAACTAACATTTGTTGAAGTGGTGGAAGAGATGATTGTTGACTTTGTAGACGAGTCTGTCGGAACAATTGTTTTTGAAGTTGTAGGAAGAGTGTTTGTTGTTGCTGTAGGAGGAATTGCTGATGTTGTAGAAACCGTTGATGTTATATGCATGATACCTTCTTTGATAAGGCCATTGATTCCATTTCTTAAGCTTGCACACCCATTGACGGAAACTTTGCAAGATTCACAGCAGGCCTCACAACCTGGGAACACATGGCACCTTAAAAGTTGAGCTTTAACCTCGGCCAGAGGTGTTTGAATGCTTGTAGTAACTTTAATTAAGTCCATGGGTTGATCTTCCTCAATTGCATTTATCCTGGGCCCACCGTGGCTAGGAATAGGATTCTTTGTGACATTAGGAGGTGGTGCAAAATTTAAGGCCTTTGAATCAACTAGATCCTGGACCTTCATGTGCAAAGCTCTACACTTTTCTGTGGCATGGCCAGGTGCATTAGAATGGAAGGCACATCTGGCATTGACGTCGTAATTTCTCGGAAGGTTCTGAGGATCTAGTGGAGCCAGAGTCCTTAATTCAACAAGATTAAGCTTCAAAAGTTGTGGTAACAAAGTGGTATAGGGTATTGGTATAGGATCGATTGCCCTGTTGACTTGAGATGGCCTTTGCTGGAAAGGACGCTGTTGTTGGTTGTTTATGTTGTTGTAGGACCTTTGTTGAGGAAAGTGATGTTGCTGAGGGAACTGTTATGGTTGCGGGGTGTATTGTTGTTGAGGAGGTGGAGTAGGAATTGTGACAGCGGCAATTGATCTTGGCATATACTGGGGCCTTCCTCTGCCCATGTGTATTGAGTTAGTTTCACCCGACCTACGAGGCCCCGCAAAAGGTTTCCTTGTGCTGCTAGAGCTGGCGCCTTTATCAGAAATCTTACCCATTTTTAACAAACTCTCAATTCTTTCTCCTGCTATGACTACGTCAACAAAGCTAGTGGAAGAGAAAGCAGCCAGCCTATCAATGTATGTCTCCTGTAGGGTGTTCATAAACATATCTTCCATTTCTCTTTCCGAAATTGGAGGTTGCACAACAGTAGTTAATTGTATCCATCTCTGAGCATACTCTCTAAAGCTTTCCCTGGAGGATTGTGACATATCCATTAGAAGAGTTCTGTTAGGAGGCATGTCTAGATTGTATTGATATTGGCGTATGAAAGCCTCGGCCAAATCTTTCCAATTTCTGAGTGTTGCCCTAGTCAGATGAGAGTACCACTCACGAGATGCCCCGGTCAAGCTATCTTCAAAATATAACATCCATAGCTTTTCATCCATAGTGTAAGCCTTCAACCTTCCCAGAAAGGATTGAAGATGGGTGCGAGGGCAAGATGTCTCATTATATCTTTCAAAGTAGGGAGGTTTGAATTTGTGAGGAATTCTAACTCCCTCCACTAGCCCCATATCCATAACATCAAATCCTAAAACAATTTGGGACTCCAGGGCTTTTCTGCTATCTCGTCCAAACGACGATCATAGACTTCATCTCCAGCTTCAACTATAGTGAATTGTTCTTCCTGAGGGTCCTCTTGCAAGGTCCGTCCTCCAGTATTACCTTGGGTATTCAAAAATAGCATTAACATCAGGGTTGAGATGAGGCCCAAACTCCGGGGGTCAATACGAGGTTGTACATGATCATTGTTGCTGGTACCCCCTGTTGTCGCTCCCCGGATTTCCATCCTGGTACAAACGCGAAAGTGGCACGGAAAAGGGTTAGAGTCACCAGTCAGGCATTTTTATCCCGAAGGAACGAGAATGGTAATGCTGCACAAACCAGAAGAAAAGAAAGGAAGGACACGGGTCCTGCGAACCAAAGAGACTGAGTTCGGGAGTCGGTTACGACCTGGGAAGGTATTAGCACCCCAGATCATCCGCCGTACCCGACGGGATCCACGCTTGCAAAGAAATCTGTTTCAAAGGGTGAAGAAATGAAAGCTGCTGCAAAGAAAATGAACTGGAACTGAAAAAGGAACTGAGGAAGAAAACAAAGAGAAAAAATGTAGGGAAAATAAAAGATTGTGCTCGAACGGGCCCTACCCCGCTGCCTACGTACCTCATCTGGACAGTGAGGATCAGAGTCGTCGTAGTTCCCCTAACTAGGGGAGAAAGGGTTGCTTGTGAATTAAGGCTTGAACTGCCTATGTCAATGCTCAGGTGTTGCAGGCTCGGACGACGAGTGTGTAATCGTCTTGCAAAATGACAAGAAGAAGCAAGTTCGCGGACAGAGCGAAGGAGATGAGATAAGAATTCCCGAAGGAAAGACGATTATTGTTTGTTTGTGTTTTTTAGAAATATTTTATTGGTGTGTCACAAGAAAGTGAACTCAAGCTCTTTTCCATGGAACGTGTACTTGCTACTACATTCCAAGATGGAATAATAGAACAAGCACACTCAAGTAAGGAGAAGATCCCCAAAACTTGATTCCAGAGATTAGGGCCTAAGCTCACTAACTCGTTGAATTTATTAAGTGTTTTTGTAATTTTTGATGAAGAAGTGTGTTTTATGGTTTTTCCTGATGAAGATGGCCTCATGATCAGACTTGTGCATCATGATGAACAAGCTTGTACTATCCCAAGATGGGAAGACTACAAGTGTTTCATGGAATAAGGCTATTGCACAGGAGACCACTTCAATCCTTATTAAGGTGTTTTTTATGCTTTTTATTTTGAGATGAGAAGAGAAAAGAACAAAGATCTTAAAGGTAAAAAATCTAATGGGGGGACTAACGAATCCTAATGTTAGCATGCAAAGGATTCCTAAGGTTAGTGAGGCTTCAACTATCCTAAGAGAAAGGATGAGATAAGAAGAGAGAGAGGAAAATGAAGAAAGCTAGAGAGGGAAAAGAGAACCACATGATGGCATAAAGCACATCAAAACAACACAAAGCAAAGCAAAAGAGGAAAGATGAAGAGTTGAAATGTGGATAAACATCCACACTTCTCTTACCATGAGCCCCTGAAATGTTAGCAAAAATCCAGCAAATTGATCAACACAATCATGGAATTAACATGCTCAAAGATTCTAGCTAACAAGGATCAAACAGCATGCCAAGCATTGCAAATATACGACTTACGCGTCGAAAACATGAAAGCATACATCAACCAGCAAGCAAATCACCCTAAAATAGCATGTTCAATGATCATAAGACGATCCATGGTGTAACATGGTGGGAGAACTGACTTTCTATAAATGTTGCAGATAGCAAGAGTCTCCACCGACTTTTATTTTATCCAAATGGAAAAGACATAAAAGAACAGGAAAGACCTATTTTAAAAAACTTGAGTTCGGGGGGTAGGTTATACAAAGGGAAGGTGTTAGCACCCTTTATATCCATGGTTATCCATGGGCTCTTAGTTACTTAGCTCACTTTGTTTGTTTGCAAGAGTGCAGTGTGTGATTAGAAAAATTCTAAGTACTTTGTAATGATCCTCGTATGGATGTATACAAAGCCTTGTTTTTTTTGAAAATTTGTTTTAAAAGTGTGGTGTAAAAATTATTTTGAAATGTGAGCAAGCAACTTAAAAGAAACCTACCCTAGATTAATTCTTTCATGTTCTTATGTTCTTTCAATGGTAAGACTATCCTTATTATTAAGGAATAGGTAGTCATTACCTTGGATGTTAAGAGACATGTGTTGGGACATCTGGATATAGGCAACTGTATGGTGTCTTTAGCAATTCGTAGGGACTATCATCATTTATTCGAAGGGACATGATCATTTATCGTAGGCAACCTCGAAGGGACTTGATCTTTAAAACTATAGGGACTTGATGATATTTATGAAGGGACTTGCTTAAGACACCCTACCTGACCTTTTGAAATAGGCAACTGAGAGGCAACCCTAGGAAGTGCAAGATGGTGATCAAAGATCGACTTACGTGTATGCGTGTTTATTTTCAAATATTTATCTTATTTAAGTTAGTTTTTCTAAATTGATTTTAATTACAAACATGTTATACACACCCTAGAATTACTAACTACATAGTGAAATATTTACAATAAATAAAGCAAAAATATAAACCTATAAATATTACAAGGCTTTGGGACAGTTACAATATAATCGAGAAATAATGATAAATATAATAATAATAAATAAGCAATAACTAAATATTAGTAATAATAAAATAAGAATAAAGGTTAGAATAATAAAATAAAAGAAATTTAGTAAGAAAAATTAATGTTAGAAAAGTTTTTAGGAATTAAATAAGAAAATAAGTTTTAATAATAATAAACAAATAATAAACTATTTACATATTAAAATAATGATTAATGATTTAATTATGGTTTAGAAAAAATTAATTAGGTTAAATATTAGGGTTAAGAAAATTAGGGTTTTGAGAATTAGGGTTTTGAAAATTAACCTAAACCAAATTAATTTATTTACAAAAATATATACATGATAATAATAAATATAAACATATTATAGAAACAATTTAAATTGGAGAAAATAAATTATGATTTTGAAAATATAAAGTTTTTTATAAGAAAATATTTAATATTTATTTAGAAATTATTTTTATGATTTGTAAGAATTTAAATAAGTTAAATAATATATATGAACAAAAAAATTGAAAAAAATTGCAACATACCTGGGGCTGGGATTCGAACCCACGCCCTTGGCCTTCACCCTCTTAGACCAACATCACTGCCACCAGGCCAACTGCGTTTGGTGAATATATGCTGGGTATTAATCCTTTTGTATTAAACCTGCAAAAATCAAATAAAACATAAAAACAAAATGGCCTGGGGAGGATTCGAACCCAGGTCCATTGCAATAACACACAAACACTTCAACCAGCTGAGCCACATGGGGCGCGTTCAATAATTAACCAACACTAATCATTATAAAATAAAACAAGTTTCAGGGTTGAATTTCCGCGCCAAAACTTCATCTTCTTCATTCAAATTTCCTGCGAAATTTCCTTTGATGCTTCCTACGAATTTACCTGCGTTCGAAACCTGCAAATCTCATATCATCATTAATACGTATTGATTCATCAAATTGATCACATGGTCATGATCCACAAACATCATACAGTTCATTTACAACTTTAGAATTAATTTATAATGGCTCAATCGAAGAACCCTAAATTTTGTCCAAGAACCCTAACAATGGCAACTTTCGGTTTAGGTCATGGTACTTCAATTTCTCTTCCCAGAAACCATCTATAGATCATAATTAACACAAATCAAACAACAAAATTAGTTTATATTAGCTAAATAGGTGAAATCGAAAAACAATATTTTGAAGAACAAGAATGATTCGGTTAGCATGTTTCAATGCATGAAGGGATGATTTTATGATCCAAAAACATTCAGTGATCTTCAAGGAATGATTTGCAACCTTCAAAAGCTTTGGAGATGGCCTAGAAATAAGAATCTGATTATGAGAATTTTTGTGAAATTTGAAGTTTTATTCTTGCTCTTGGAGGCAGCCAATTCGTGTCCTCGTGATTGTCTTTAGTTTGTATATGTATGGAACAGAATTAGGTTAAAACTGTGTGGATTTGTGGGCTTTTGGTGGTTGCTGGATCATGAAGTTTCACCACTTTCAAATATCCTCAAAAATCTTATAAAACCTTTCTAAATTGGGTGAGCACGAATTTTGATGATACCAATCAACTTTGAATATCCTTTAAGAGTTTCTAGAATGAGAATCATATCAAATATTGAGCTTTTCATATTTTATTTTGATTTAAAATGATTTTTAATGTATAAAATCAAAATAAATAAAAATAAACTAATAAAAATCTGAATAAATGATATTTGATTCGTGCATGATGTCATGGTAGAGATTGGGATATAAAAATGCAAGCCCATGTGGAAAGAAATGGTTCTAAGACCCCATTTGCTCAATAAACCTCTCAAAAATTTCCCAACTTTGCAAAGACACAAATCCCTCAATTTTAAGGCTATGAAGGTGTTCTTGGACATTTTGGAAAGCTTAGAGAGTCCTCTAACCAAACTCATTGGTCTCATGTCCATACCTTTTACCATTTTCAAGTTATTCCCTTTGGAAGATGTTGACTTTTTGTTGACTTTTTGTTGACTTTTGAAATGACCTATAATGTCTTAGCTCATACCTTCCAAATGAAGCATTTTTAGGCTTGGCTTGTGAGACACAAAGTTGTAGAGAATTCAATTTCCTTCAAAATGAGCTTTGTATGGGAAATGTTTGATGAAGCATGTGAAAGTTATGGATGGTCAAAGTTCAGTTGACTTTTCCTATGAAAACCCTAATTTAGAAACTCCTGATTCTTGATGATCTGATATCTCCTTGATGAATCATGATCAACCCTTGATCAAATGATGAATTTTACTTCATAAAATTTATGTTGGCAAAAAATCATGAATTTTGACTTTTGTTTGACCACAGTTGACCTCAGTTTGACTTTTTAACCACTTTGACTGATTTTTGCATATCTGATCATCTGACTGAGCAAACTTTTTGGAAAAGCCTTGAAACTTGACACAGGGATTCTTGAAGACATATAGGATGCTATGAAGCTCACTTGAAGCCTTGGAAGTCCATTTAGCCTGATGAAACTCAAAACCCTAGTTTAGGGTGCATTGCTTAGGAGGATGCTTTGTCTGAGGGAATTGTCAAACTTTCTGACTAATTGTGAACCTTGTGAACCTTGTAAAACTCTTGAGATGCCTTGTGAACCTTGTGAACCTCTTGAGATGCCTTGTGAACCTTGTGAACCTCTTGGGACACCTTAGTACACAATGTCTTGTCTAGGTGAGGGCAAATTTTGGGGTGCAACAGCTGCCCCTGTTCAATTTTCTGAAACCTGAGGAGTTAGATTGGCCTGTGTGCCATTCGTGACTTGGAAGGTTGAAGTGGATTGAACACAAAAGCCCAAAAATTTGCACTCGCCGGTGCGTAAAGTAACACTGCTGATTGGTTGCATATGTTGGAGCGGGCTTAAAGATGCCACTCAAAGGAACTGGAGATGGGCTTATAGATGCCATCCATAATATCAGAAGATGATAGTATCTTTATGTTGTCACTTTATATCAGTATTAGGTCTTCGTATAGGCCGTCTCTGTATTATCTCTAGGGAAAAGAATATTCTTCATTAGGTGTCAATACTTAGATCTTCGTATAGATCGACTCTGAACCATCTTTAGGAACATACTTTAATTTAAGCATCAGAATCAAATCTTCGTGGCGATCTTTTCTGAATTGCTTTTGGTAATATCTTGGGCTAAGTACAAGATCTTCGTATCGATCATTTATGTACCATCCCACAGATAAACTGTTGCATAGACCATTAGAAATAAATCTTCGTAGCGATTATCTCTTCTGGAAATATCCCGGATTAGGTAATAGATCTTCGTATAAACCATTTATATACCTTCCCAAGGACAAAAGAAAATCAGGATTAAATCTTCGTGTCGATTATCCCTGAACTTCTTCTGAAAGAATCTCTTGGATTAAGTGCTAGATCTTCGTATAGATCATTTACACACTATCCCATCAGAAATAAATCTTCGTAACGATTATCTCCTCTGGAAATATCCTGGATCAAGCACTAGATCTTTGTATAGATCATTTACGTACCCTTCCGGGGACAACTTGAGCATTGATTATCAGAAATGAATCTTCGTAGCGATTATCCCTGAATTAAGTATCAGTACTAGATCTTCATATAGATCGTCTCTGAACTGTTTTGAGTTGTTGATAGTATTTATCTGCCTGCAACTATCTTGAAAAGAAAAGGTTAGCTTATGCAATATGTATGCATGTATGGCATGATGTACCTAAGTAAATGTCTTATGCATTATGGATGTGTATGCTATGATATGATGTAAGTGATGTATGTATGAGTTATGTAGCTTGAAGCGTCTGGGTATCTCTGTATAACAACTGTTGGCTAGGGAAAATAAATCCCGGTTCGTTGCTGAGGAATATGAGGACTTCATTCCCGTCTTGTTTGATAGTATGGTACTTATAACCTCCCGTCTTCGTTCGTCGTGCTTCTTATTGAAGGAATAAGTTCCTGAATATCCTGACTGAGGATAAAAGAGATGGACATAAATCCGAGGGGAGATGTTACTTGAAGTATCTGAAAAGATTACTCTGTGGGGATGAACTGGCGAAGTTTCGTTGAATTCCTGCCTTCGTTCGTCCTTAGTAAATACTATTACTGCATTTTATGCATTTCTGGTAAACATCAATCATATTCAAAGGCATACATACATTCAAACATAACCAATGGACGTTTTCATTTAGCTAAACAAGGTAAAAGTAAATCTGGATTCAAAGACGAGATTTTATTTATTTTAGAAAGTAGCCTATACACAGACAAGTTTGTACAAGGAGACAGAAATCCTAGTAAGAGGAATTCGTTGTAAAAGTTTTACAGAAACAAAAAACAGCTATGTGAGAAATAATCCTATTGAGTTTCAATTCCACTATTGCCATTATCTTCAAGTATCTCATCCTTTGTTGTCGAGATGGAAATGATTGGATTGATCTTTATCTGTTTGAACTTGAGTCAGGTAACACAACTGGTTGGGGTTACATGAGTGATCCAACGAGACATAGTCATACACTTTAATCCCTAACTTTTGCCTAGATTGCCCTTTTAGGTTTTCAATCCACCGGGATACCCTTTTTTGCCCAAGCCGCCTTTTCAGGTTTTCGACTTGCCGGGTGTACATTTTTTTATACATATCCCTAATTTTTTCCCGAACCTTTTTGGTTCGCCGGGATGCCCTTATTTTTGCCTAGGCAATCAACCTAGCGGGTCTCTTGTTATGCGTAGTATTTTTTAACTATGTCTGCGTTTACGGGCTGTGGGAAATCTTCACCATCCATAGTAGTAAGCATCATGGCACCTCCTGAGAACACCCTCTTGACCACAAATGGTCCTTCATATGTAGGAGTCCACTTGCCCCTAGGATCACCCTGTGGTAATATGATACACTTGATTACCAAGTCACCAGCCTGATATACCTTTTGCTTAACCTTCTTATTAAAAGCTTTGATCATCCGTTTCTGGTACATCTGACCGTGACAAATAGCCGCCAACCTTTTCTCATCAATCAAATTTATCTGGTCAAGTCGAGTCTGAATCCACTCATCTTCATCCAAGCCTGCATCCTTCATGATTCTTAAGGAGGCGATCTGAACTTCAATGGGCAGAACTGCTTCCATACCATAGACTAAAGAGAACGGGGTTGCCCCTGTTGAAGTACGTATTGTAGTACGATAACCATGAAGAGGAAATGGTAACATCTCATGCCAATCCTTATAAGTAACAGTCATCTTTTGTAGAATCTTCTTGATGTTCTTATTAGCAGCTTCTACTGCCACATTCATCTTTGGACGATACAGAGAAGAATTGTGATGTTTAATCTTGAACTGCGTACAGAGATCAGTAATCAAGGTGTTGTTCAGATTAGAGCCATTGTCTGTGATAATCCTTTCAGGGATGCCATACCTACATATGAGATTATTCTTAATGAATCGAGCCACAACATTCTTAGTAACAGATGCAAATGAGGCTGCCTCCACCCACTTTGTAAAGTAATCAATGGCAACTAGGATGAAACGATGCCCATTAGAAGCAGTAGGCTTGATCTCACCAATCATATCAATGCCCCACATGGCAAAAGGCCAAGGAGCAGTCAACACATTCAATGGAACTGGAGGTATATGCACCTTATCAGCATAAATCTGACATTTGTGACATGTTTTAGAATGTTGATAGCAGTCATCTTCCATGATAGACCAATAATAACCTGCTCTCAATATCTTATTTGCAATGGTATGACCACTAGATTGAGTGCCAAAAATCCTGTCATGCATGTCTTCCATAATCTCTGTTGCTTCTTTCTTATCCACACAACGAAGCAAAGTCGAGTCATGATTGCGCTTGTACAAAATTCCATTACTTAAGAAGAACTTAGCAGCAAACCTCCTCAGAAACTTCTTATCATTGACAGATGCCCCTTCTGGGAACTCCTGAGCTTCAAGATACCTTTTCACTTCATAGAACCAAGGCTTTCCCTCTACTCCTTCAGTGTCAATCTCATTGCAATATGCAGGCTTCTCAAATCTATCAATAGTGATCTTGGGAGCTTCATCATCTCAGCTAATCTCAAACATAGATGCCATGGTGGCTAATGCGTCTGCCAACTGATTCCCCCCTCGAGGAATATGTCCAAAGGTATTCTCTTCAAAATATGGGATCAAGGATAACACATGCTCTCTGTAAGGAATGAGATTTTCATGCTTGGTATCCCAATCTCCTTTAATCTGACTAACTACCAGGGCTGAATCTCCATATACGTCCAGGAACTGAATCTTCATATCAATGGCAGCTTTGATACCCATGATACATGCCTCATATTCAGCCATGTTATTGGTACAATAAAAACAAAATCTTACATTAATTGGGGTATGAAAACCTTCAGGGGAAATGATCACAACACCAACACCATTACCAAGCGCATTAGAAGCTTCATCAAAAACCATAGTCCATCGAGATCCCTGTTCAGGTCCGTCATATTGTTCAGGTTCTTTGGTAATAATCATAATGTCTTCATCAGGGAACTCAAAACTCATTGACTGATAATCATCCACTGCTTGATGAGCTAAATGATCAGCTACCACACTACCCTTAATGGCCTTCTGAGTGGTGTACTGTATATCATATTCTGTTAAAATCATTTGCCATCTTGCTATTCGTCCGGAGAGAGCAAGTTTCTCGAATATGTACTTGATTAGATCTATCTTTGAAATCAATAAGGTAGTATGAGTCAACATATACTGTCTTAGTCGGCGAGCAACCCATGCCAAAGCGCAACAAGTTTTCTCGAGCAGTGAGTATCTTGTTTCACAGTCGGTAAACGTTTTGCTAAGGTAGTATATTGCCTGCTCTTTTCGACCAAACTTGTCATGTTGCCCCAACACACACCCCTTTGAATTGTCTAATACTGTTAAGTACATAATCAAGGGTCTTCCATCAACTGGTGGCATCAAGATTGGAGGTTCTAGAAGATATCTCTTGATTTCATCAAAGGTTGTCTGGCACTCGTCATTCCATTCCATTACCTGATCTTTCTTCAACAATTTGAAGATTGGTTCACAGGTAGCAGTTAGCTGGGAAATAAACCTTGCAATGTAATTCAGTCGTCCCAGGAAACCTCTAACTTCCTTCTCAGTACAGGGAGCAGGCATCTCTTGTATAGCTTTTACCTTTGCAGGATCCACTTCAATACCTTTTCCACTGACAATGAAACCCATGAGTTTACCAGACCTAACTCCAAAAGTACACTTGTTTGGATTCAATCTCAGTTTATATTTCTTCAAACCTCTCAAACAACTTATGCAGGTGATCAAGGTGTTGTTCTTCATTCTGAGACATGGCTATCATATCATCCACATATACCTCTATCTCATGATGAATCATATCGTGAAATAAAGCCACCATAGCACGCTGATATGTTGCCCCGACGTTCTTCAAACCAAATGGCATCACTTTATAACAAAAGGTGCCCCACTGTGTAACAAATGTAGTCTTCTCCATATCTTCAGGTGCCATCTTGATCTGCTTGTAACCAGAGAAACCATCCATGAAAGAGAATACTTTATGCTGAGCAGTGTTGTCTACCAGAACATCAATATGAGGAAGTGGAAAGTCATCTTTAGGGCTGATCTTATTCAGATCTCTGTAATCTACACACATACGTACCTTACCATCCTTCTTAGGTACTGGTACAACATTTGCAACCCATTGAGGATAAGAAGTCATAGCTAAGAACCCTGCATCAAACTGTTTCATCACCTCTGCTTTAATCTTTTCTGACATTTCAAGACGCATGCGACGAACCTTTTGCTTCTTTGGACGACAATCTTCTTTTACCGGTAAACGGTGAACCACAATGTCTGTATCCAACCCTGGCATATCTTTATAAGACCAAGCAAAGATCTCCACATAATCACGTAACATCTGAATCAATCTGTTCTTAACACCATCCTCTAATTCAGCTCCTATCTTGACCTCTTTCCTGTTTTCCTCTGTTCCCAGATTCACAACTTCGATTGGCTCTTCATGTGGTTGTATAGCTTTCTCTTCTTGTTGTAACAACCTAGAAAGCTCTACAGGTACTTCACAATCTTCATCCTTTCCATCTTCAGCTTGATAGATCGGATTCTCGAAATTATAATTGGCAATAGTAGAACTGTTATCAACAGGATCCATAGTGGATGAGGATCTGCATTTTAGTGATGTGGGTATGTGTAAGAACACATAGCTGATAAAACAGAAATAAAATATAAAAGAAATAAAAGGAGCACAATATTTACGAAAACGAAACGACCATTGATTTTTATTGAATGAAGTATGCAAATGAAATGACATCCCGAAACAAGCATACCATTGTGTCCCGGGCAAGACACAAGGCTTAAAAGTTTAATTGTTCGAAATTACAAAAAATAAAAACACAGTAATAATATTTACTCTTGACTAAAGGAGATATGAATAACGTCTTCAGCCTTCCAATTGTTGAGCCCATCACCCATGGTAGGAAATATCCAATCATCCAGGTTGTAGTGTTCATTATAGTCACCCACAACATTAATTTGATCTCTTTAACCCCTTGATTAGTGATACGAACAACACGAGCACAACGAACAGTCTTCTGAGATTCTGCAGTAAAACCCAAACCAAACTTGTCAGACTTGTAAGGGATGTTGGGAAGCCGACCCCAAATAGCAGAACCACCTTTCGCAACCACAGCCTTAACATCTTTGAGAGAGGCCATTGCAGGAGGTATGTTAGTAACCATAGGAACTCTTTCTGCAGCAGGGACAGACTGAGGAATAGGAGCAGAGCAAGGAATAACTTCAAATGTTTGACATGGAGTTTCAACCATTTCACCTTCCATTTCTACATATTTGAAAGTATTCACATGGCTCACCATGTACTCTTCCTCACCATAAACAGTGACAATTTTGTTTTTCACCGGATATTTCAACTTTTGATGCAAGGTGGAAGTCACAGCACCTGCCCCATGGATCTAGGGGCGCCCAAGCAAACAAGAATACGCAGGACGAATATCCATCACATAGAAAGTATAATTGAAGACTTGAGACCCTACTTTGATTGGAAGGTCTACTTCTCCATGTACCACTCTTCTTGAACCATCAAAGGCCCTTACCACCACATCACTTGGTCTTAACACAACATCTTCAGGATTGAGCTTGTCCAGAACCTCTTTAGGGAGCACATTTAATGAAGAACCATTTTCCACCAGCATATGAGACAAGGTAGTTCCCCTACATTCAATGGAGATATGAAGAGCTCTGTTATGATTCCTCTTGGCAGGAGTCAGATCAGCATCATAAAAACCCATCCCATTATCACTAGTCAGATGTGCCACACAATTCTCAAATTGGTCCACAGAAATTTCATTTGGCACATGAGCAGTCTTCAGGAATTTGATTAAGGCTTTAGCATGAGCCTCAGAACACAGCAGCAAAGATAACATGGAGATTTTGGAGGGAGTATGCTCCAACTGGTCAACAATATCATAATCACTTTTGCGAATGATCTTCAGTACCTCTTCCATCTGTTTAGAAAGATTTTCAGCAGTTGGTGCCTTAGCTTGTACAGGTTCAATCACAGGACCCTTGCCCCGGGCATCAGTACTTGGCCCAGAACTGGAGGTAGTAGTTGGAGTAACTGCACTTTTGGAGGTAGCTTGAGGAGATAAGATTCTTCCACTTCTGGTAATCTTACTAGACCCTGCAATATTATCAACATCCAAACTAGTATCAAAAATAGGTGCATCAGTCACAGGTTCTTGTTTAACACCATGGATATAAACATCAGAACCATAATTCCAGGGTATAGCTTTATCAGAAGTATAAGGAACAGGACCGGGAGTGGTAATGATCATGGGAGCCATTCTAACTTCAGCAACAGTCTTCACAAGGCCTTCAGTAGTAATCTTGACAGGACCTTTAGAAGTGATCCTGATAGGGCCTTTGGAGGTAATCTTCACTGGCACTTTATCAACCATAGCTATGTCTTCAAGCTTCGTACTTTGAGTCAGATGTTCACACATACTTTCAACAGAAGGTGTCCTCTCAAACAATATAATGTAATTGTCCATGAGGTGTTGAATACCATCTTTCAACTTCCAGCAACTATCAGGTTTGTAAGCACAATAAAAACTGTCTTCATTGCAACTTGGAAAGAAACCAGCCTGCACCAGCTTCTTCTTAATAATGGATAGGGGAGTAGTCACATCTGCCACTGAGGAAACATAGGAAACCTCATCAACAACATTAACAATCTTCTCATAATTGGGCATAGGAGCAGTGATCACATTTGGGGTCCCAGGAGGGTCAAATTCAATTTCCCCAGCTTCGATCATGTCTTGAATCTTGTTTTTCAACACCCAATAGTTGTTGGTGTCATGTCCCGGACTATTAGAATGATATGCGCATCTTGCATTAGGATTGTATCGAGGAGAAGATGTATTAGGATTCTGAGGAGGATCCCTCAAAGTGATTAGTTCCCCTTTCAACATGTGTTTCAAGGCTTCGGCCAGTGACATGTTGATCTTGGTGAACTGTCTTCTAGGCTTTTGTTGATTGTTTTGTTGTTGCTCTGGTACTGTAGGAGCAGGATTGGAGATATGAACTGCTCCCACAGATTGGTAACTCCTGTTACGACTATGTTGACCATACACAACATTAGACTCCTTCTTTCCACTAGGGGGCTTCTTAGCAGTGCTTGAGGATGAGGCACCTACCTGTATCTTACCACTTCTTATGCCACTTTCCACACGTTCTCCAGTCATTATCAGCTCGGTGAAACCAGATGATGAGCTTCCAATGAGGTGACTATAGAGAGGACCATTCAGCGTACTCATAAACATATCCACCAGCTCTCTGTCAGTCAGAGGAGGTTGAACTCTGCCAGCCAGGTCTCTCCATTTCTGAGCATACTCTTTGAAACCCTCTTTAGCACCCATAGACATGCTTTGGAGCTGCATGCGAGTAGGAGCTAAATCAGCATTATATTTGTATTGCATATAGAAGGCCTTAGCAAGATCATTCCAATCACGAATATTAACACTTTCAAGTTGATAGTACCATTCCAATTGAGCTCCAGCTAAGTTCTCTTGGAAGAAAAGAATCCACAGTTTCTTATCAGCAGTATGTGGTTGAATCCTTCGGACATAGGATCTTAGATGCAGCTTAGGACATGAAACACCATCGTACACCATAAAAACAGGAACCTTGAAACCAATAGGTATAACCACTCCAGAAACTAAACTCAAGTCTTCAAAATCAAGCCCAGAAGATTTTTGTAGTTCCATAGCATTCATTCTATCTACCAGCATCTTGTACTTCTCCTCACTAGCAGGATCATGGTAATAGTTTGCCTCAGAATCAGAATCTTCCACAGTATCATGAAGACTACCTCCCTCTTTCTCAGAATTCTCAGACTCAGAATCCTCAACCTCTTCCTTTATCTTGATAGGACCTCTGAATCTTCTACCCAGGTTGATAAGGCCTCCTGATTTTCTAGTCTTCTTCTTCTTCTTAGCCAGCAATGTCTTCAACTCATCTTGTCCTTTGGACAAGTTTAGGATCAGCTCTTGGAATTGTGCATTTTGAGCCTGGAGATCCTTGACAGTCTGTTCAAGAGCCATTTCTGCTGAAATAAACAGCGAGAAGATAAGATACCTGCTCATAAGAAACCTGTGATGCAATGATATGTAAATGCATATGCAATGTTTTCAAGGACCGCAGGATTTAAATTTGTTTAAACAACCAGAAAGTAAACTTTTATTAGTAATTAATAAACTTGTTTGCCTCTTGGGGTTACAACAAAAATGAAATGAATACAAAGATGGGGTTTTAAGTCTCCCATGGACGTTTCCTCTTTGTGTTGAGGTATGTGTTGAGATTCCGCTCCTCGTGAAGTTGTTTTGTCAGCTCCAGGATTCTTTCTTGACTAACTTTGAAATGAGTCTCGAACGTATCCCTTTGCTCCTTCAACTGGATCCAGGACCTCTGTAACTCTTCCATGTCAGTGGGCATGTCTGGATGAAGAATGATATAAGGAGTATCCCCTTCAGCAACAGGCTCCATGGTAACTGGCAGGATAGTAGGATATGGCATCATAAGAGTCTGAGCACGTGCTCGTACCCATCTGAGATAAGGTTCCATAGGAATAGTGTACTTTGGTTCCAGAGTCTTGCTGTCAGCCTTGTTCACTTTACCCCAAGCTCGTATAAACCTTTGACGGCAACCTTGCAGATCGTTGTCGTAGTCGAACACAATACCCTGAATAAGCATGTCATAAGGACCATCACTCTGAGCATAACCATACTGACGTAGAGCTAAAGAAGGGTTGTAAGTAATGCCCCCTCTTATGCCAAGGAGTGGCACATTAGGGAACTCCCTACAACGGTCAATGATAGTAACATTCTCCATAGATTGAGAGCACCAATGAATATCTGAATGAGAAAGTGACATAATCCTCTTAGACCACCTGAACCCTTGTTCATTCTTCATCACTGATCGAGGAAGGTGAGAAATAAACCACCTAGACAGTAGAGGTATACAACATATTAGAGTTCCTCGTGCCTTCGTAGTACATGTATGGAGAGAATGTAAGATGTCTCCAAGTAATGTAGGCACTGGATTACGAGTCAGAAATATGTTGATGGCGTGTACGTCTATGAGCTGGTCTGGATTAGGGAACAACACTAGGCCATAGATTAATAAGGCCAAGATCTCCTCAAAAGCATCATAGCTCATAGCCTTCAGGAACACTTGAGCTTTCTCCATCAATACCTTAGCAAGGATACCCTTAACTCCACTTCTCGTTTCTAGGACAATGTCTGATTTCTTCAGATGTAGGGCTGCAGCAATGACTTCAGGTTTAGGCTCTTTTTCCAAGCATGTGAAGGGTCTCTGATCAAGGATAGGTATACCCAGTAGTTTGGAGAACTCCTCCATTGTAGGAACAAGCTGATAGTCGGGGAATGTGAAGCAATGATGTTTAGGATCAAAGAACTGAAATAGGACACTCATCATGTCTTCATTGAACCCTGAAGTGACTAGATCCAGTAGGTGACCATGCCTCTTGATGAATTGGGAGTTTTCAGAAACTTAAGAGACCAATTCCTTAAGCTTAGGAGGTATTCCTACAAAGTTGATCCAGATAGTATTCCTACGAGCAGAAGCCATGACCTGCAACAAAGAACAAAGATAAATCCTTTGGTCCTTGAAATGGTTAGTGAAAATGCTATGCTTATGATGCATGATGATGTTATGATGTTATGCTCAATCAAAAACATGTGGCGCACACAAACAAGTCACACAATGGACCTAGGTTTGAAGGCTTGCATGAGGTTTAAAGGTAAGTACCCATCCCTGAAGTTTAGTTGGTTCATCCTGTCCTACAAAAGTAACCGGGTTCTAAGGGATCTCAATATCATTGATCCTTCACAAGGGTGGTTGTTCAGTAGAAAACTTACTTGCCAACCAAAACTCTTCAAGTTTAGGATCTCAATGAGCGTAGTATCGAGTATCAACCAACTTCAGTCTTCACCAAAGCTGATTATCTCACTACTTTTCTAAAGGCCAAGATGGGATAACTAGGGTTCTAAAAGTCAGTTAGTGTATTGACAGCATATGGCAGCCCCATATTATCCTCAACTTACTTAAGGAACATAAGCACCAACCAAGAAGTCACACTAACTATGGCCACCAGATCAACCATATCGGTATACGCCGTACAGTTTCCTTGGTCTATTGCCATTTACCTAAGGTACACTAGATCCGGGTTAGGATCTTTCACACATAAGAGCCCCAACAAGTAAAGTAAAGCAAACAAAACAAACAAATTAAAGTGATCTAATTCACAAGGGTACCCCTCTTTTACTTAGTAACTCCCCAGCAGAGTCGCCAGTTCTGTAACACGGTGGGAGAACTGACTTTCTATAAATGTTGCGGATAGCAAGAGTCGCCACCGACTTTTATTTTATCCATATGGAAAGGACATAAAAGAACAGGAAAAACCTATTTTAAAAAACTTGAGTTCGGGGGGTAGGTTATACAAAGGGAAGGTGTTAGCACCCTTTATATCCATGGTTATCCATGGGCTCTTAGTTACTTAGCTCACTTTATTTGTTTGCAAGAGTGCAGTGTGTGATTAGAAAAATTCTAAGTACTTTGTAATGATCCTCGTATGGATGTATACAAAGCCTTGTTTTTTTTGAAAATTTGTTTGAAAAGTGTGGTGTAAAGAGTATTTTGAAATGTGAGCAAGTAACTTAAAAGAAACCTACCCTAGATTAAGTCTTTCATGTTCTTATGTTCTTTCAATGGTAAGACTATCCCTATTATTAAGGAATAAGTAGTCATTACCTTGGATATTAAGGGACATGTGTAGGGACATCTGGATATAGGCAACTGTAAGGTATCTTTAGCAATTCGTAGGGACTATCATCATTTATTCGAAGGGACATGATCATTTATCGTAGGCAACCTCGAAGGGACTTGATCTTTAAAACTATAGGGACTTGATGATATTTATGAAGGGACTTGCTTAAGATACCCTACTTGACCTTTTGAAATAGGCAACTGAGAGGCAACCCTAGGAAGTGCAAGATGGCGATCAAAGATCGACTTACGTGTGTGTGTGTTTATTTTCAAATATTTATCTTATTTAAGTTAGTTTTTCTAAATTGATTTTAATTACAAACATGTTATACACACCCTAGAATTACTAACTACATAGTAAAATATTTACAATAAATAAAGCAAAATATAAACCTATAAATATTACAAGGCTTTGGGACAATTACAATATAATCGAGAAATAATAATAATGATAAATATAATAATAATAAATAAGCAATAACTAAATATTAGTAATAATAAAATAAGAATAAAGGTTAGAATAATAAAATAAAAGAAATTTAGCAAGAAAAATTAATGTTAGAAAAGTTTTTAGGAATTAATTAAGAAAATAAGTTTTAATAATAATAAACAAATAATAAACTATTTACATATTAAAATAATGATTAATGATTTAATTATGGTTTAGAAAAAATTAATTAGGTTAAATATTAGGGTTAAGAAAATTAGGGTTTTGAGAATTAGGGTTTTGAAAATTAGGGTTTTGAAAATTAACCTAAACCTAATTAATTTATTTACAAAAATATATACATGATAATAATAAATATAAACATATTATAGAAACAATTTAAATTGGAGAAAATAAATTATGATTTTGAAAATATAAAGTTTTTTATAAGAAAATATTATAATATTTATTTAGAAATTATTTTTATGATTTGTAAGAATTTAAATAAGTTAAATAATATATATGAACAAAAAAATTGAAAACAATTGCAACATACCTGGGGCTGGGATTCGAACCCACGCCCTAGGCCTTCACACTCTTAGACCAACATCACTGCCACTAGGCCAACTGCGTTTGGTGAATATATGCTGGGTATTAATCCTTTTGTATTAAACCTTCAAAAATCAAATAAAACACAAAAACAAAATGGCCTGGGGAGGATTCGAACCCAGGACCATTGCAATAACACACAAACACTCCAACCAGCTAAGCCACATGGGGCGCGTTCAATAATTAACCAACACTAATCATTATAAAATAAAACAAGTTTCAGGGTTGAATTTCCGCGCCAAAACTTCATCTTCTTCATTCAAATTTCCTGCGAAATTTCGTTTGATGCTTCCTGCGAATTTACCTGCGTTCGAAACCTGCAAATCTCATATCATCATCAATACGTATTGATTCATCAAATTGATCACATGGTTATGAACCACAAACATCATACAGTTCATTTACAGCTTTAGAATTAATTTATAATGGCTAAATCGAAGAACCCTAAATTTTATCCAAGAACCCTAACAATGGCAACTTTCGGTTTAGGACATGGTTCTTCAATTTCTCTGCCCAGAAACCATCTATAGATCATAACTAACACAAATCAAACAACAAAATTAGTTTATATTAGCTAAATAGGTGAAATCGAAAAACAATATTTTGAAGAACAAGAATGATTCGGTTAGCATGTTTCAATGCATGAAGGGATGATTTTATGATCCAAAAACATTCAGTGATCTTCAAGGAATGATTTGCAACCTTTAAAAGCTTTGGAGATGGCATGGAAATAAGAATCCGATTATGAGATTTTTTGTGAAATTTGAAGTTTTGTTCTTGCTCTTGGAGGCAGCCAATTCGTGTCCTCGTGATTGTCTTTAGTTTGTGTATATGTATGGAACAGAATTAGGTTAAAACTTTGTGGATTTGTGGGCTTTTGGTGGTTGCTTGATCATGAAGTTTCACCACTTTCAAATATCCTCAAAAATATTATAAAACCTTTCTAAATTGGGTGAGCACGAATTTTGATGATACCAATCAGCTTTGAATATCCTTTAAGAGTTTCTAGAATGAGAATCATATCAAATATTGAGCTTTTCATATTTTATTTTGATTTAAAATGATTTTTAATGTATAAAATCAAAATAAATAAAAATAAACTAATAAAATCTGAATAAATGATATTTGATTCGTGCATAATGTCATGGTAGAGATTGGGTCATAAAAATGCAAGCCCATGTGGAAAGAAATGGTTCTAAGACCCCATTTGCTCAATAAACCTCTCAAAAATTTCCCAATTTTGCAAAGACACAAATCCCTCAATTTTAAGGCTATGAAGGTGTTGTTGGACATTTTGGAAAGCTTGGAGAGTCCTCTAACCAATCTCATTGGTCTCATGTCCATACCCTTTACCATTTTCAAGTTATGCCCTTTGGAAGATGTTGACTTTTTGTTGACTTTTGAAATGACCTATAATGTCTTAGCTCATACCTTCTAAATGAAGCATTTTTAGGCTTGGCTTGTGAGACACAAAGTTGTAGATAATTCAATTTCCTTCAAAATGAGCATTGGATGGGAAATTTTTGATGAAGCATGTGAAAGTTATGGCTGGTCAAATTTCAGTTGACTTTTCCTATGAAAACCCTAATTTAGAAACTCCTGATTCTTGATGATCTGAAATCTCCTTGATGAATCGTGATCAACCCTTGATCAAATGATGAATTTTACTTCATAAACTTGATGTTGGAAAAAAAATCATGAAGTTTTACTTTTGTTTGACCACAGTTGACCTCAGTTTGACTTTTTAACCACTTTGACTGATTTTTGCATATCTGATCATCTGACTGAGCAAACTTTTTGGGAAAACCTTGAAACTTGACATAGGGATTCTTGAAGACATGTAGGATGCTATCAAGCTCACTTGAATCCTTGGAAGCCCATTTAGCCTGATGAAACTCAAAACCCTAGTTTAGGGTGCATTGCTTAGGAGGATGCTTTGTCTGAGGGAATTGTCAAACTTTCTGACTAATTGTGAACCTTGTGAAACTCTTGAGATGCCTTGTGAACCTTGTGAACCTCTTGAGATGTCTTGTGAACCTTGTGAACCTTGTGAACCTTGTGAACCTTGTGAACCTCTTGGGACACCTTAGTACACAATGTCTTGTCTAGGTGAGGGAAAATTTTGGGGTGCAACACATGGCAATTAAAACAAGCAAGGGGATCAAACAAGCTCAAAACAGCCCCAAAAAGTCATTATGCTTCAGTGTTAATCGGTTAACCAAATGCGTTAACCGGTTAGCCAGTTCAAACCTACACAAAATACACATAAAACAAGTGCGTTAACCGGTTAACCAAATGCGTTAACCGGTTAACACTGTTAAAACAACAGCAAATCCTGCAACAACAACAACTCAAACCACCTTATTCAAATAATCTTACACCAGACCAGCAATCAATTATACATGGAAAAATTAGATCAATTCACATTAATCCCTATCATTAAGCTCATGAACATTAACATTCGGATCCGGTTACAAATCAACCAATCAATTCATGCAACACAAGCAAATACATAAGCACATGGTGGATCTAAAGCACAAGCATGCAAATAAGCTAAAACAGAGCTAGATCTGAATTTAACCAACCTACAAAGCTGAGGTATGCTTTGGTAATTGTTGTTTGAACTGGAGATGAGATATTTCGCGGAAAACTTTGAAGATCCAATGCTAAGCTTCACACTCCATGCAAAATAAATGCAAGCAAAAGGTCTTGATGCAAAATTTTGACTCCACAAGCACTTCTAATCTCCAAACTAGATCTGAACCAAGTAATAAACCAGCAAAAGGATGCAAAGAAGCTATGGATGGAGGTCTAGTTCCAAGATCTACACACTTTAATGCAAAGTTACGTGATCTTCAAAGAGGAACTTGTGAGAATGGTGAAAGAGCTCAAAATTCAGAAAAATGAGAAGTGGGAATTGTGAGAGAGAGTGCCCTCTTGGTTTGGAGGGAAATGAAATAAATATGGCTTAGGTTTGGGGCCCAAAATTTTGGTTTGGGATCCAAAAATATGGCTTGGCATTGGCTTAGAAAGTGATTAGGATTTAGCATTGGTATTAGGCTTGGACAAATGCTCTAGATCCTTCTCCATAATTCCCAATTAATTCAAATGAATAAAAATCAGAAAATTGGAAAATGGAGCCAAAACACACATGCTGAACTTGCTGCTGAAATTCAAATTTCGCAGCCGTTAACCGGTTAACCAAATGCATTAACCGGTTAACACAGGGAAAATTTGAATTTCCCTCCTTTTGGTGGGAAACCTCAAGAATAACCCGACGCCAACCGTTTCAAGCTGATTTTGATCCTCATCCTTTTTTAGGGTCTTGAAGATGATACAGAGCTTGTGCAAACTGATCCTGTGAGATTCTTGCCAGGTCACCATGCTCTTGATTTTGACTTGCAGTGCTTCAAATCTCCCGGATGGTTGATCATATACCTTTTGCTAGAACATGTGAGTGTTATGCTTCATTTTTCTATGAAAAATGCTAAGGATATGACATGCTTATGATGATTATGATATGATGAGGATGTTAAACAGAAGAGGGCAAATTTGGGGTGTTACACCTGTACCTGGGTGATTTTCTTCAGGAGTTTGCCGCTCGACCAACTCTATTAATCTTTCTTGGCTTTGGGCCAACCCAGTCATTACTGCCATGAACTGGTTCATCTGAGCCCTCATTTCAGTTCTTTCGTTAGCCATCTGGGTTCTCAAGTCAGTCAGATCTTGCTGAACTTGGTCCATCTGTAAGCTCGGAAGGTTGTTTCTTATAGGATACCGGTGAACTCTGTTGATGGGGAAGACCCTCCTATGAGCAATGTTTCCTGAAACCACAACAAAGTGAGAAACAACAAACAAAAACCTATAAAACAAAGAATGAGGTTAGTATGCAATGCAGTATGTCTATTTGTCTTCCAAGGGTATCCGATTTGGTTCTTTGGTTTTGACCTTCCAGACCTCGAGGAATGATGATGTTGAAAAGAAATGAAGCCCACATAATAACACACAAACCATATATTACAAAATGTAAAGATACATAGTTTATGATTACAACAAGTTCCCGTGATGGGTCAAAATACAACAAAATCGACAAAAGTACAAACAAAATGAAGTACAAATACAAATAAATCAGACATCCAACCCAAAGTCATCCTCTCTGACTTCCTTCAGGAGAGCGTCAGTCACTGGTCCAACTGGATGCTCTGTGATGGTCCTGATAAGAAGGTTCCTGGTGGCAATAGCATTTGTCAACTTCTTATACTTGTCTTGGTCTTTTGATCTCTTCAACCTCGCCCGGAGTTTTAACTCGGAGATTTCCTTCTGTGCTGCTAACAAGGCTTCCTGACTCTTCTTCTCATTAGCTTCTAGTTGCTCTATCCTAGCCTGAGTCTTCTGATCTTCCTGTGAACGAGCTTCAGTAATTCTGATCCACCTAGCCTGACTCTCTTCCTACTAGTGCTCAGTTCTGGCCTTTTGAATCTTGGCTTCTTTGCAAGCATTATTCAATACCAACACTCCTGCTCTGGCTCTTCTGATGTAATCATTTGTCTTCTCAATCCTTGTCATATGCTCAATCCTGAGCTTCTCTAACCTCTCATTGTCCAGACGGATGTCATTCCTCTCCCAGAGGGTCTTCTTTAGAGCTTCAGAAAGTTGAGTGTTCCTTTCTTTCAACTTCTCAAATTCCTCTAAGCTGACTGTAGCTACAGGCTCTACTGCTGATGGTCCAGGCACATCCTCCAGGGTGAATGGTATGCAGGGGATCTGTCCTCTGATACGTGACCAATCAATATACTGAGCTGGAGCTATGTTGTTGCACTTGCCAAGAATGGCAGTCCCTTTTGTCTGAATGTTATCCCAAGCCCAGACTGCTTGTCGGGTGATGGCATGATTATTCTGGATGTCACAGTAGAGGGTTTCTGACAAGTCCTGCTCTTTTAGTGGATGTACTAACTCATACCCTAGTTGCCTTTTGAAAATCAAAGGATTGTAGTTGATGCAATCCTTCACTCTAATAAGAGGTACATTAGGATACTTCCCACAGCTGGTGATTATGTCTCTGCCCTTGGTGCTCTGAGTGCACCACCTGATATTTTCTGAAGTGAGAGCAATCATTCTTTTAGCCCAATTTCTTGACTGATTAGGATTCAAGAAAGATTCTGTATTTGGAAAGTGTCTCAATAACCAGCAGTAGAAGAGAGGTGCACAACATCTGACTAATCTTCCCCTCTATTTCTCATTTCTCTGATGCACTGAGTAATAGAAATCCCCTAGCAAGGTAGAAACTAGATTCTTCAGCAAGAAGAGATAGATAGCACTCTTGCTTACAAACTTAGGCTCGTCTGCAAACAAGATGATACCATATATGCTAAGGGCCAGGAGAGCACAAACAATTTCCCACTTCCCTGCTGCAGCATGACTGGTGGCCTGAGTGATCAAAATGTCCAAATGGAGGCCTAGGATTCCAGCCTTGGTAGTCATATTCTGATCAATGATGATGGTTTCCAAATACAGAGCCTTAGCTATATCTTCATTCCTGGGAGCAGTCATCTCAGGGTTGAAAGGAATCCCTCTCCATATGGGGACACCCAACAACATGGAAAACTCCTCTAACAAAGGGCCTGACTGAAACTCTGGAAAGGTAAAACATCTGAGAGGAGGCTCATAAAATTGAAGGCAAGTGTGGATCATACTCCTCTGTGATGCATCCAAGTCCATGATCATGTCCATAATACCACCATAATGTTCCCTGAATAAAGGGACATGATCAGGAGTGATGAGTGTCTGAATCTTCCTGATGCCTGCCAGAGTGGGGTCAAAGAAATGATAGGTAATGTTGCTCTTCTTGGATGTGTCCATACTGATAATGGACGCTGATGAAGATAAATGAGGAGAAACACTGAAGAAGGCAAATGATGAGGGTGCTGAAGAGAATCTCTGATGAAGATGGCTGATGAATATATCTGATGAAGATGTTTCTGAGAACAATATCTGATAAAGGTGGCTGAGCAGAAGAACAGTCAAAACCAAACCAAAGATAAGATGGATACCCTGTCAAGCAAATAGACAAATGTTAAAATGATGCAAAATGATGTATGCAAAATGATATGCAAGGGTTTATGATCAAGTGTTGGATCTGTTATCTGCCTTGATAAGGTCCATGTGTGTTCATAAGTCCAGATGAAGGCTTGGAGAACCAGTAACCAGGTGGGGGACTCAAATAAAGAGTCATAAGTCCAGGGTTTCATAAGATCAGTCCAAAATAGTGTAACCTTAACAATATCAGTAACAAGGTATGATGAGGCCAAGGGTTCCTGCAAACCTGTAAACATCCCAACCCCCTCACAGGTATTGTTCTAGAACAAAGATCCTCAGACTTGGATCAGTTATGAGAAGTGTAAACACTTCTAACCCGAAGGTATAGTGTTTACATTAATCATAAAGGATCCTCCTCTAATTCACCTCAGATGCTGAAGGTCATCTAAAAAGGTCATCCAGACTTAGCAGGCTTCCAGAATAGCCCTAGTACTACAGGAAATCCGAAGCACAGAGTTCTCAAGAAGAAACCCATGTATGAACCGTATTTCATATTCCCGTACCAGACCGAAATGGAATGGGAAAGAATATGAAGCCACTCTATCTTATGTGTCACTCAGGCTCCCGGTATGGAACCTTACTCACTAAGTATCCCTCCCACCAAGGTAAACAACAGATCCAACACAATGATATGATGACAGTAGTATGGAATGCATAAACAGTAAATGAAAGCAATAAATAAAGCTGTACAGAAAGCAATAAATAAAGAAATAAACAAAAAGCACACACATCACATAACACCCCCATAAACACAAATCAAACAAGCGTTAGGAGAAACCCACAGAAAGAACCAGAAGCCCTGGTTGCAAGAATTTGGCTCCCCAGCAGAGTCGCCAAGCTGTCGCTCCCGGAGATTTGCATCCCGGTACAAGCACGAACGGTCGGCGAAAAGAGAAAATGAAATGAAATGAATAGAGTCACCAGCTAGGCATTTTTATCTCGAAGGAAAGGTAATGTTGCATAAACCTAGAAAGATATGGATAAGACGGTTACGAACCAGAGAAACTGAAAAAGGGGGTTGATTACAACCTGGGAAGGTATTAGCACCCAGATTGTCCGTCGTACTCGACGGGATCCACGCTTACAAGATTGTGTTTAAAGGGGTAGTGTATGAGCTATCTGTGTGCAAAAGCTAAAGAATGAAAATACAGGTGTCGGGGAAAAAGGTGGATTGCTCAGGAACTGAGGCTTAGAAAAGGATGTTGGAAGAGGGGGGAGACACATCGACTTTTGTTCGATAACCGTTAAGTTATGCCTACATATCATCGCGTGCAATGAGGAAGTAAGAACACCATAGTTCGACTCAAAGAGACTGAAAATAAAATTGTCTGTGAACTACTTGCTTGTCTATGCTCAAGTGTATGACTCGTTTGACTCGAGTGCTAACTGTCTTGCATTAGACGGAAGAAACAAGTTCCCGTTTGTGAATAAGTGTGATAAGAAAAGAATCCCGGAGGAGACGATTATTGTTTGTTTTTGTGTTTTCAGTTTTGTTATTGTTTTTGGTGTTTTGCATAAGTTAATGAGCTTAAGCCTAAATCAAGGGCTTGTAAACTCATTATATCCTCCCTGATTAGGGATAATGAGCCTACTTAAGTATGAGGTAAGCACCTCAACTTAATTACCATGTTGATGTAGGATTAAGATCATTAACCTACTTGTGATTATTTGAATGTTTTTTGGTTTTTTTTAGTGTTAAGTAATGAGTTTAATCTCTAATCACAGATTAGTGAACTCATTACACCATCCTAATAGAAGGATAATAGATGAGAACACTTAAGCTGAGGAAGATACCTCAACTTAATCCATGGTTAGAGATTAAATTCATTAAAACAAACCTTTATTAAGTGGATTTTAATTAAGGGATGAGATTAAGAAGTGGATTTTAAAGTTTGTAAGACAGCTTGAGGGGGACTTGTCCATTAAACACTAGGGTTAATCCCTCTTAACCATAAGGAAGAGATAGAACCCTAATGTAAGATCCAAGTTACAAGATAAAGTATTGGTGATTATTAATGGGATTTGATTAAGATATGTAAACAAATTAAAGGTTTAACACTTAGGACTAAAGTTATACACTCCATTCTAAGAGAAGGATGCAGGCATAACCCTAATTCCAAAGTCCTAAAACTTTAATAGTTTAGTCTCTGATTATTGAGATGCGAAGAGAGACTCAAGGAGACTCAAAGGTAAAAGATAAAGGGGGACTATACACAACCCTAAAAGTTATCATGCTTGGGTGTCCTATGGTTTGTGAGGCTTAAAAGAAAAGATCTTCAAGGCCACCAATGGAAGAAGCAGATGAAAAGAGAAGGAGAAAGAAGAACAAGTTAGTTACTTCCTGAAGAAGATAAGTAACTTGAAAGAAAGGAAGTAAGAAGGATGGAACACAAGTGAACAATTTCACTTCAAAGACATGTAAGAATGCATATGAATGAGATAAGAAGAGGTGGGAGGTGAAGGCAAATCCACCTCCCAAATAACTTACCAATAGATCCTGAAAATGTTAGTATGAATGCATAAGACATAAAGCATAAAGAAAGAATTGAAATGAGATGTGAAGACCAAAGTCAGAAGTGATTATGCAATGCAAATGGCACATGAGATGTTGAAAAGTCATACAATATGCATATGAATGTTCATACAAAGATGAGATGTCATGAAAGCATGTTTAGAAGTTTGAAAACACATGGATGTTTATGAAATGTAATGAATGCAATACATAGAAAATGAATGAAGAAATGATCAATCAATATTCAAGCATGACCTAAGATGTCTAAGGTGACATACAAATTCTTGAAATGTCATGGAAAGTTCACATGATGATGATATGCAAAGATGAATGCAAATGAACATGAGAAATTAGGGTTTTATGAATTTATGAGATGCAAATGACCAAAGAAGAAGCATATAACATGATACAAAATTGAAATCAAGCTCAATCAATCCCTAATCCCATACAAGGTCAACCCCTAAAGGAGAAGGTCAGAAGCTAATCCTATTGAGAGTTATGAGTTTTCTAAGTTTGCTAGGGTTTTTGGGTGATTCTCAAGGGAAAATGCAAATCAAATTGAAAATGCAAGATAAATTCTTGAGAAAAATAACCTAGAAACTACATGCAATATGTGAAACAATGCAAAAAGAATCAAGTTCAAACTCATCATGGTTAGGCAGAAATGAATTTTTCAAGTTAGGGTTAGAAAATATGATTTTTAAGAACCCTAATTCAAAGAAAACTGTGAAATTATGATCAAACCTAAAAAGAAATTTGTATGATGAGTTTGTAAATGTTTCTAAATGTATTGGAAGGGTTCATGTATTTTTTGGTGATTTTTAGAAACCTAAATGTATTTTTAATTAATTAAAATCCATTAATTAAATAAAAATAACATTTAAATATTTTAAAAATACTTTTTTAATGCAAAAAATAAAATAAAAATCATTTTTGGGTTGAGAAAAATATTTGGATCAGAAACACAAAAGATTATATTTTTGTGATGTTTTTTAGTATTTTAAATAAAATGAGCAAAAGAAATAAAGAAAAATGAAATAAAAATGCAATTAAATGGAAGTATGCAGATCCAGTGGTTGAGATTCAAATAAAAAAGGAGGGAGTTGACTGGCACGCAGATGGAGGGTCAGGATTCACTCAGATTAAAATTAACCTAATTAACTAATTAAAATTAATTAAATGAGGATTAAGGCTTAATGGATGAATCTGGGCCACACACACGCGCGGGTAAAACATGATCAAAGGGTCCACATTTAAACTGAGCCTAAACCCTAATTAAGAACCCTAATGATTCTCAGGTGACCGGATCTAGCTCCGGTCATCTTCTCCGGCAAGACAAAAGCTCAACTCTCTCCCCAGGCCATGAAAACTTCCCAAACTCTCTAGAATCACTCCCCAAACATCAATAAGCAAGACTCAATCAACAAAAACAATTTATTTTTCACATACAGAGAGAATTGAATCAAACATGTTTCATAGGAAAACTTTTAGAACATCATGAAATGCTTATTTCTCAACCATTTTCAAAAGTAAACATATCAGGATGATCAATGTATCATGTAGAATCAGTTTGTAACTTAAAAAACATGTTCTGGAAAAATTGTTCTAAGGAGCTACCTGAGATGAAGCTCTCACTCCCTGAGCTTTATGGCCTCTTTCTTGGTTCAATCAACCTCCAATGAACCCCCTGATGATGTTGCAATGCTTAGAAAAAGTTTGTGTGGCTTGGTTTGAGAGGTACAACTCCTCTGCACCAGGAATCGTGTTTTGCTTTGGTTGTGTTTTAGGGCTTTTCAGAGGGTGCTTTGTGTTCTATGGACCATTTGAAGATGATTGTTGAAGTTTGTTTTGAGGTTTGATGGCTGGATTTTGAGAATCGAAGAAGGGAAGCTTTTTGGAAATTTTGTGAATGCTGAGTTCTTAGAGGTTTCAGGCTTCAAGATTTTATAAAATGAGGTCTATGAGGCATGTATGTGAAGTCTTGATTGGTCAGAAGAGTGGTTATGGCTCAGCTTGATTGGTATGGGAGGTTTTGCCAAAAAGTCAAATTTATGTACTTGGAGGTATGGGCCATGGCAGGAACTGTTCAATGGGGTGTCTGGCCTTGGAAAGATTTATGGAGAGCCATAAAATCAAAGTTATGCTGCTGGCACAAGTGGATGAAAGGATCCAAGGCATTTTGCAACTTTCCCTCTTTGAACTTTCTTGAGAATTTGGCCATGAAAACTTGTGATGCAAGGCTCAATTTTGGTCTAGGTGTAAACACCCCAAATTTGCCCTTACCCATTCACACCATGGCTTGTGATCATTTCATATGCATAAACACAATCATACCATCTCATATCACATTTTGATCCACTGCTTTGTTTCTAAGTCATCTGCATCTAGGGTTTGTGATCTGAGCAATCCAAGAGCCTCCTGAGCCCCTCCAAAGGCCATCAATCACTTCAAGGGGGTCCATGTGTGTTCAAGTATCATATTATATCCTCTCAAAGTCAAGAATGCCAAAGAATCACAAGAACTGGGATTGGTATGGAAGCAGAGCCAGGCTTAACTACACAGATGACCTGAAATTAGGGTTTTGGTTTCAGAGGCCATAACTCCAAATTTTTTGGTCATTCTTGTTTCTATTGGTCTCTATATGGTATAGGGAGTATGCATATCAATTTTCATGAAGAAATTCCATGGGGAAGTCATCTGATCAAGAGTTGACTTTCTGAAAAAGTCAGTGCAAAATCAGGGCATCTGAGGCCCCCATTGACCCAACCAAGGGGTGATCTTCATCATTTTGAGTGTGTATGATCTTTATTTGATCATGGAAGAAGTTTGAAGCTCACAAAATTCAAGGATTATAAGTTTTTGCAAAGTTGACTTTTTGAGGCAAGTTTGACTTTTAAGGAATGTGACATTTTAGACAACTTTTCAATCCTTACTTTTTGATCCAAAAATGCTTCAAATGGAAAAACTTTGGTCATGAAAGTTGTAGAATAGATCTTCCCCTTTTCAAAAAGTACAAGAACATGACCTAATTCATTTTGGATCAAAAGTTATGGTGCATCAAAGTTGGCTAAAATCACTAAATTTCAAGTTATGCACCAAATGAGAAATTTGCAAAATCTTGTACCAAGGCAATTTGTGACTTCTAATTGATGTCTAATCCTTATAAAAACATAACACAAGTCTTAAAGTTCAGATTGAACCAAAGGGATCACATGTTTGTATGGTGTTTGGAACAAGATCTTTTCATGGGAACCAAAGGGAACCAAGTTGCAAAAACCATCATAACATCTCATCCACTTGCTGCCTTGGTTGCTGAACCACCCTAGCCCTCTCCTCACCTCATGCTGCGCAAGACAAGCCCATTGTACCAAGCTAGCAAAGTAGCCCATGCCCTTCTTACACAAAGTTGACAATTTGCAAAAAGCACCCATACCTATCACAAAAGGACATGTCATGTCATCTGACCAATAGGATTAGTTTATACAAACCAAAGGCAAGCCATTTCACCACCAACACAAGCCTGAAACCAGCAAGAACAACACTTTCTCATTTTCCATCCTTAGAGCAAAAGCATTCGAAACTCTTCATACAAGCCACAAACACTTAAACAAACTTCACAGACCTTCTCAACTCATCATCCTGATCACAAAGCACCCCTCACCCTTGCCTTAAACTGCCTGAATCCAAAACACGATTCCCACCTGAGCTTGAGCAGAACCTGTTCAAACTCTCAAACCAGCCAACATAAACTCTTTCTAAGCATCCAGACATCATCAAGGGACCAAGAGGAGTGGATTGCATCAAGGGAAGAGGTCAAAAAGCTGCAAAGTTGAAAGCTTCAAAACTCAGGTAGCTCAAGAACTTTTTTTCCAGAAATGAATTTTTAAGTTCTTAATAGTTTCTACATGCTTCCCTGATCATGAATATGTCTTTGGTTTTGAAAATGGTGGAAAAATGAGAGTTTAATCGTGTTCTGAAAGTCTTGCCCTAAAATTTGTTTTGTTTCGATTCATGAGATTTATGAAATATAAATGATGTTTGTGTTGGGGTTTTGATTCAGTGAAGTGTGGGAAGGATTTCTGTTTGCTTAGATTTCATTTTAGTTGCGTTTTGAAGATTCTAGGGATTTTCAGGTGGGGTTCCCACCGGAGAAGACGACCGGAGGTCTTCTCCGGCCACCTGAAAATGATTAGGGTTTAATCCCTGTAATTAATAAAATTTGAATTTTGAGCGTTGGATCTGTTGACCTGGTTGACCTGGCGCGTGTTTGGAAGGCTGAGATTCATCATTAGAAACCCTAATCACAATTAAGTTAATTAATTAATTCATAAATCAGAAATTAGGAAGTTTGAATGTGGACCATTCGATTGCGCGCGCAGTCAAGCCTTCCCTGCCCAGATTGCATCTCATCCCTCCATTCTGCATACTTTCCAATAATTCAATTTTAAATTCATTTTTTCTTATTTATTTTGTACATTTATTTAAAAATAGTAAAACCATTTCAAAAATTCTGAAATTTTTTATACAAGTTATTATTTAATTTCAGAAACCAAAATATTTTTATTTTTATTTTTAGCATTAAAAAAGTATTTTTAAATATTTAAAAGTTTCTTTTTAATTAATTAATGGGAATTAATTAATTAAAAATACTTTTAGGTATTTAAAAATCACCAAAAAAATCATGAAACATTTAAAAACATTTAGAAACATTGTCCAACCCTCAAACCAAATTTCTTTTTTGATCTTGATGCATTTTGAGAATTTTCCATGGAATTAAAATCATTTTGATGCATTATTTTGATCTAAACTTCCAAAAATCATTTCTGCCTAACCCTAAAGAGTTGGACTTTGATTCTTTTTGCATTGTGTTTAGCATGTAGTTTTTGAGATTAAATGGCCATGATTTGATCTTTCATTTTCTATTTGTTTGGCATTTTTCTTGTTAAAGAACCCTAAAACCCTAGAAAACTTAGGAAAATCATAACTTGAATTAGGTTAAGAGTTGGAACTTATCCTTTGGGCAGTGAGTTAGTATAGGATTAGGGATCCTTTGAGTGCATTTTCAATTTTTTATCTTGATGTTTGCTTCTGATTTTGGTTTTTGTTTGATGCTTTGATCATAAACCCTAATTTGGGCTTCCATATGCATCCATCTTGCATTTGCATTCATACCTTGACTTGCCATGACATTTTATGCCTCCATGTGATTCATTTAACATCATAAGACATATTGAAAGCATGCTTGATCATTGCATCTTGTATTTGCCATGTGGTATGCCATTTGCATTTCATAACTTTCCATGTGTGTTCATGTGTCTTAACTTGCTTCATTTGCATCCATGAGCTTGTATGATCATCCCCATGTGTTGTCTCATGTTTGCATCATCTCATAGCATCATTATCATCCCATATATGCTTCTGGTTTTGTCTCTCATCATGCCATTCCATCCCATTTTTGCATTGCATTGCATTTCTTTTCTAACTTTTCAGGTGGTAAGTGGATTTGAGAAGTGAATTTGCCTTCACTTCTCATAACTTTCTCTTCATCTCTTTTATGCATTCATGCTGCATTTTGATATGTGTTTGAGATTGAGCTTGCTCATTCTTCTTCTTCTTACTTTCTTTCTTCAAGTGACTTGACTTCTTGAATGAAGCAAGTTACTTTGCTTCTCCTGATCTTTTCCTCTGCTTCCTGGTGGTTCCATTGAAGATCTTTCTTGTAAACCTCACAAACCTTAGGAACAACCAAGCATGACAATGATTAGGGTTTTGATTAGTCCCCCATTTAGTTTTGCCTTTGTGTCTCTTTTGAGTCATCTCTCCTCATCTCATAATCAGGGACTAAACCCTAAAGGCTTTAAGGCTTTGTGATTAATCTTATGCCTGCATCCTTCTATTAG